>OY728145.1:388375031-391297168 GCA_963277665.1 Viscum album
AGATTTTGCCATCACTTCTACCGAAGTGAACCCCAACAACGAAGTGGTGACAGGTACGCTAGTTATTCATTCAAGAATAGAGAACGTACATTTTGATTCTGGTTCTACAAATTATTTTATATCTTGAAAGTTTAGTAGAACAATCCCAGTACCACCACAAATCATGGAAGTGAAGATGTCAGTGAGTACGTAAAATGGGGCAATCATTGCTTCCCATGAATTTAAGTCCTCCCCTGTTATAATATCTGGATTGAATTTATTGGTGAACCTCATCATAATCCCTCTGGTGGAATTTGATTCAATTCATGGCATGGATTGGCGTTCCTTATATAGATCCAACATAAATTGTCGGGAGAGGGAAATCACACTCCATATAGAGAATCGACTCCCGATTCTTTACAAGTGTCAGGAGGAAGATGAATCTCCTTTAGCTCCATCTTCTCAAGCATGGATATTACTGCCCTATGAGCACTCATATTTGGCTCAGATGATTGAGTCCATGGAAGAAACCATCCTGGAAGAAATGCCTATTGTGAGGGAATTCATGGAAGTGTTTCCCAAGGAACTTCTTGGTCTTCCTCCTAGAAGAGATGTTGAGTTCTCAATTGAACTTATACCCGGGGCTTTACCAATATCCAAGAATTCATATAGAATGGATGTTGTAGAGCTTGAAGAGCTGAAGAAACAACTACAGGAGAATCTGGATAAAGGGTTTATACACCCAAGTGCTTCACCATGGGTTGCACCAGTTCTCTTCATCAAGAAGAAGGATGGGTCAATGCATCTTTGCATCGATTATCATGAACTTAAAAAACCATGATAAAAAACAAGTATCCTCTCCCACGAATTGATGACTTGTTCGATCAGTTGTGTGGAGCAAAATACTTCTCCAAGGTGGACTTGCGGTCGGGATATTATCAAGTAAGGGTGAAGAAGGAAGATATCCCCAAGACTGCTTTTCGCACAAGATACGGGCACAATGAATTCATAGTAATGCCTTTCGGACTCACCAATGCTCTAGAAATCTTCATGGAATTAATGAATAGAGTCTTTAGATATTACCTCGACAAATTTTTCGTAGTCCTTATAGATGATTTTCTAATATACTCCAAAACCAAGGACGATCATGAGGAGCATTTAAGAACAGTTCTAGAGACATTGTGCAAGGAAAAGCTCTATGGAAAGTATAGCAAGTGTGAGTTCTGGTTTAAGAGGTCTCATTCTTGGGATATATCATCACAAGCAATGGGATATATATGGATCCGTCCAAAATAGATGCCATTGAGGGTTTCCCGAGGCCACCATCAGTAACGGATATCTATAGCTTCTTAGGGTTAGCTGGATATTATTGACGATTTGTGAGGAATTTCTCACGATTGTCTAACCCTCTTACCAAGATAACTCGGAAGGGAGTAAAGTTTGCTTGGAGTGATGAATGCGAAGAAAGATTCAAGGAGTTGTAAATGAGGCTTATCACTACACCCGTGCTCACTTTACCCACAAGTGGGGAACCTTTTGTGGTTTTCAGGGATGTTTCAAAGAAGGTCTTAGGCTGTGTGCTGATGCATAATAATAAAGTGATATTCTATGCCTCAAGGAATTTGAAAATCCATGAGTGAAACTATCCAATGTATGATCCAGAGTTGGAGGCTATGATCTTTGCCATGAAAATCTGGCGGCATTATCTATATGGAGAGAAATGTGAGATATATACTGACCACAAGAGTCTTAAATATATATTCACATAGAAAGATCTTAATATGCACCATAGAATATGGATAGAGCTCATCAAGGATTATGAATTTTCAATACATTACCACCCTTTGAAAGCGAACAAGGTGGAAGATTCCCTAAGTAGAAAGGACCCAGTGATTCTATCAATGATGAGAATTGAGAAGGATCCAATCTTTTTAGACTTGATGAAGATGGAAATGGGAATCATAAATAAGGGAACATAATCAATCCTTTCACAAATTATTTCTTAACCTTCTCATTTGGAAATGTTAAAGGATGCTCAAAAGGATAATGTGGGAATTCAGGAAAAAGTTGAAGCAATCGTAAAATGGAAATCCTTAGAGATTAATGTTAATGAAGAAGGAATTGTGCGGTTTGGGAAAAGACAATGTGTTCCATCAAATCTGGAGCTGAAAAAGAAAATTTTGGATGATTCACATAGTTTAAATTTCTCTATTCACCCAGGGAGCACAAAGATGTATCGAGATTTCCAAGAAAACTTTTTTTGGGATAATATGAAGAAGGAGATCGCTGAATATACATCAATTTTCCTGGTGTGTCAGCAAGTGAAGGTAGAGAGGCAGAAGTCTAAGGGGATGATGCAACCATTGCCTATAACAGAATGGAAATGGGAGAACATCACCATGGACATTGTCATCGGAATTTTGAGGACATCCAAAGGAAACAATGAAATCTGGGTTGTTGTGGATCGTCTTACAAAGACTGCACACTTCATTGCTATTCGGGACGATTTCTCATTGGATAAACTGGAAAAGATATATATTAGGGAAGTGGTAAGGTTGCATGGAGTACCACTATCTATTGTGTCTGACCGAGATCCAAGATTCACCTCTATGATTTGGAAGAGTCTTCAACGTGCTTTGAATACTGAATTGAACTTTAGTATGACCTATCAACCTAAAACTGATGGCCAATCCGAGAATACTATCCAAACACTTGAGGACATGTTGAGAGCGTGCTCAATGGACTTTAAAGGAGGATGGGATCAACATCTTCCTCTAGTTGAGTTCTCTTATAACAATAGTTTCCACTCAAGCATCCAAATGGCACCATATGAAGACCTTAATGGGAAAAGGTGCAGAACAATGGCATGTTGGGATGAGGTCGGTGAACATAAGCTTCTTGGACCAGAAATGGTTGAGGAAATGGTGGAGAATGTGAAAACCATTCAGCAGCATATCAAAGCAGCCCCGAGTCGACAGAAGAGTTATGCAGATAATCGTCGATGAGAGCTTGAGTTTAAAGTTGGAGACATGGTTTTTCTATGCATATCTATGTGGAAGAAGGTCATGAGGTTTGGAACGAAAGGGAAGTTAAGTCCAAGGTACATCGGCCACATAGAGATTCTTGATCATGTCGGGGCTGTGGCCTATTGACTAGCACTTCCACCTAATATGACCAAAGTACATGATGTCTTTCATGTATCCCTCTTAAGAAAGTACATACTGGACCCTTCACGTGTACTCTTTTCTAAGGTGGTACAATTGGAAGATGATCTTTCTTATGAGGAGAAACCAGTGAAGATCGTAGATCGTAGAGAAAAAGTTCAACGAAATAAGACAATGCCCCTCGTCAAGGTGTTGTGGAGAAACCAGAAGTTTGATGAAGAAACTTGGGAATCAAAGGAAATGATGAAGCTGAGTTACCCACATCTGTTTTAGTGTGGTAAAAGGAAAATTTCGAGTGTGAAATTTCTTAAGGGGGGAATATTGTGACAACCCAGAGTTTCATTAATGGAAATCCCTCTTGATCTAATTAAATGTCTCTTTATGTTTATATAAAATGTCAACTTCTTTGTTTTTATGTTAAGAATTTTGACGGTTGCTAATATAGCCATTGAACAGTGATCACATGATTAGTATAGATATAGGGCTTTAACAAATCCAATTTACTCAGACAAAAGAAGCGATGGCCTCGTCCAGTAGAATTTCTCCGTACGAAGCCCATTTGTCGGAGCTCGAAAAAGAGGTGGTGTCCTTGGGCTTCTCTCCTGAACAAGCCCAAGCTGAGCTTCACCATGTAAAGCTCGAATGGGATCGTCTATGGGAAAAACGGAAGTTGATAGAGATTACCACTCGAGCAATGTTAGCTGAGCCACCCCAAGAGTCTGTCACCATCGCACACCTTACCCTTAGGTCTTATGTGGCTGTTTTAAGGGGTTATGTAATGAATCGCTAGTACTATGTTCATGTATATTATTTTTTTATATAATAATGAATATACCTCCTTTTCATTTTTGATACATTATAAATAGCTTTTAAAGTACAAATAGTGTTTTTAATTATTATTTAATTTATAAATCTATTTTATTAAATTAATGAATTTTTTAATAAAATAATATTTTAATAAAATAATATTTTTATTAATAAATTAATTTTTATTAAATATAAATGATATTATAATTTTATGAATTCAATTATAATTTTTATTAATGTTTGAAATCCATTTCTGTTAAAACCCGTGAAATTTCAATAAATGACGGTTTTTATTTTAAATGTGAAAATTAAAATATTTAGAAAATTATTTAGATAAAATAAATGTTATTTATGGAATCAGGACTTCGAAATTATCCAACGGTGAATATTTCATAATTTTATGAGATAGTCAAATTTTTGGGTTAAAATTAAATACCATTTAAATATATAATGTGATTTATGACATCATAATGACCCAATAGTGATGTAATAAAATACTATAAGATTTATATTCAGAAAATATAGGTTTTACCATTAAAATAATGTGATTTTGGGTTTGTTTGACTTACTTTTCAAAGCATTAATGGACCCCTCAAGACTTATTAAACACCTTGTCTTTTTAAATTAATTTCCATGGGAGTGTGACTCACCTCCACATAAGCAACCATGTTATTTTCAGAAGTTCGGAAATTGGCGTTATAAAATATTTTTTCCCTCTTTCCTTTTCCAAAAACCATGGGCAAAAACCATGGTATGGTTTGTGGTTTGGATTAATTTAATATAAGGGGTCCCAAACCTAAATAATAAAGAATTCCCTCACCTTTCCTATATAAACCCACCCAAGCTCCAACTTACACCTCACTCAAATCCTTTGGAGTTCGTAAAACCTCTTACCAACTCTCTCTGGAATCCTCACAAGGTTCCCCAAGCTCCCAAGAAGCCTCTCTCTAGCCTTTTGAAGCACACTTCGAAGTAAGGGTTTTTTATTCCTTTCTCATTTTTGTCCAATTTTCTTTAAGTTGTTTTGACCTTTTAATTTCAATTATGAATATTGGGGTATGGTTTTGAACCTACCTCATACTTCTCTCTTTATGTTTGAATGATGGGAGACCCTTTCACTCTCATTAAATGCCTCCCATGTACACCCGTTACTATGCCGAAATTTCGAAAGGAACTTCTCTCTCCTCTTTTACATTCAAGCAATACTTTTGTATCATGAATTGAAATTCCATTACAAATTGTTGGGACATATATCAATATGACCTCCTTACCTTCCATTACATGTAAATATGATGAGGAACCACTTTCACTCTCATCAACCATTTTTATGAATTCTTATGTCACGCCGTTACGCTGCCGAAATCGCACTGATTTTCTAAGACAATGTCATTGTGTAGTGAATACCATGACCATTTCTCTATCAAGGTATTAACCTTTATGAACATTTACTTATTGATTATAATGTTTCATTTATGAATTCCACATTCCATTATTGTGGAATAACTTATTATGTTGTATGAATCCATGTTTTGTGATCCATGTGGCACACTTATGCATGAAATGAAATGTTTAAGAAGGGTGCGCCCTTATAACGCTCCAATGAATTGGGAAAAGTATAGTATCATGATACATCATGTGAAATGAGTGTTTACTCATGCTAATTAAAGTGAAATGAGGGTTTACTCGTGCTTTATGTGCAATGAGGATTTACTCATGCTTCATGTGCAATGAGCCCTGGCTCATGCAAATTTCATGTTAAGTGTTGTTGCCACATTTCCATGTTATGATTATCATGCTTTTTCATGCCTTTATGTTCATGATTCTCTTGTGCTCTATTGATATTCCTAATGTCTAAAATGTATTGTACTCCTCATTTTATTCCATGTGTATTCTCTTACTGGGATTTATAGCTCACCCTTTTCTTATGCATGTCCTCAGGTTATCCCATGCAATGATAAGTACGAGGGAATGTAGTGGTCATGTAAAGGAAGTTTTCAATAAGGATGTTGTATCAAGTGATGTTTTGTGTAATAAATCATGTTTATGTTTGTATTAAAAAGCAGGGTTGTCATATTGATAATTTACCATTATAAGGATTGAACCTCTACAAAGAATCCTACATACCCTATTTAGATATCGTTGATCAAAACACATGTAGTTTGATTCCACATTTTATGGACTTCTAACATGTGTGATTCATTTTGTTTAACATCATGTGGTATGGATGCTTTTTTTGTAAAAGAATAATCTACGAGGGATGGTACGGGGATTACTAAAATATGATTCCATTCATAAGATGATATTTTTTGAGGGAATGGTGTGGTGCATACAGATGGAAGCATCCTATAATGGGAGGGGTTTTCACAATTATGGGAATGAGTGTAATCCCATGATGATCATACATGGATAATCCTATTCTCATCACATTGGGTTAGAAAATAATTTTACATCACATTTTTAGGGAGTTGACATACATTTTAACTTCATACAACTAGGACTTGGAGCTAGGAAGTCTTAAGTCATGCATATCGGACAGGGAGTTACTCACTCCTAACCAATAGCCCTTACATTAAAGCCACTCATGTACCTTCAGGATGTTCATGTCATTGAACCATTAATATAGTCTTTACCCATCAGAATGTTAGTGTCATAGTCCCTATGATTAGAGGAAAATGGGTTAGATTATCAATTCTTATATGTATCAAGTATGTTAGAGGCACAGGACACACCTAGTGTGAAGTGGGAAGATATAATATTGGGTAGAATTGGTCACATGGGGGTTCATGGTGATGCAGAATTGGTCCTAGGTTAGTGTGGTACCCAATCCACTCAGTGTTTGTGAAGGGGTGTCATCATAAGGGAGGCCCCATAGAGAATCCCATTAGAGGGGCTTAATGAATATCAAAGGTTCATGTAGGAGTGTGTCATAAATATTGGGGTTTATAAATAAGACAAGGTGTTCATGAAGGGGTAGGATTAATGAAATGGGGTACCCCTACCTTGTCTTGATGTTCTGATTCCATGGGGGAGACCTTCAAGAAGGATAAATGCTTTGAGAATCCTTAAGTTCTTCCATGGGAATTCTTATTCGATGAGAGGAACTATCCATTATGAAACGAATATCCACTTTGGGTGGAGACTCTAAAAAAAATGGAGTTGTTTTGTGGTGATTAGATACCTTGAGTGATCCTTTTTATATTTCACTCTCAATGATCCCTTGGTTCATAAAAAGGTATTGATTTAAAAATTATACAGTTCTCCATACATACCTAGAATTTTGGAATGAAGGGGGTATTCATATGATGTGGGTTTTAAATGATTAAAGAACTTCAAGAAGCATTATGAGTTTTATAAGAGGAAATGGCATCATATGTCCAGTTGTAGTTTTTACAAAGATTGCCAACAACCCTTCACATGTTCATGAAACACTCCATGACTCTAAATGTCACTATGAAGAGGTAATCATTAAGACATTTTGAATTTTCAATGTATATTATCATCCCATGAGATTCACAATATTGGACCATTAACAAATGAAACTAGCTCTGTGAAAAATTCCCATAAATTAATTTTCGGCCGTTTTGGCTCAGATTTGATCTAACCCGGTTGTTCATTTGTCGACCCATGCCATGAAACACTAATTTATGCATTAATAATATGGTAACAGGAAATTTTTATCATTTAGTAACTTCATCCAGTTCACTAGTCTTCAGTTTCTTTTACACAGTGGGTACAATTATCTTATGCAATCCCTCTATTTACACATATGTAGGTTGAGAATACAATTACATAACTATCGATACTTTTAGGATACCTTTACATTGGATTCATAATTACTAGGTGTCAATTATGTAACCATTTTACTTCCTTTAAAATACTTACTCTACTCTTTTCTCCATATGGGGTCTTCAATTCAATATGTTCTGTCTCAAACATCAGCCATAGCCTCTCTATTATATCCATCAATGAAGAACCATGTTCTTTAAATCACCTTGGTCTAGTGGTCTACTTCTATATCCTTTATTTCAAATTTTTAATCAGTCATGGAACATGAAATACATAATGTTGTTAATAACATTGATATAGGCTTAGAATCATCAACCATTGTAAGATCATTTCATGAAAAAGTTAAATAGTCATTCTAACATAACCTAGTAATAGGTTTTGAATGTTTTCTTAACATACATAAGGAACTAATTAGTTAATTTTCTTATACTTTGTAAGGAACTTTTCATAACCATATTTATCATATATAATTAATAGTTTCCTCTAATGGTGCATATAAACATCCATTAAACAAATTTATTTATTTTATAATAAAAAATTTACAATATTTACAGTTTATTTTTAAAAAATATATTTAATGTCATCATTATTACCATTATTAATAATTAATTTAATGGACCACTCCACTATAGGTTCTTTTGGTGAGAGGGGATTCTTTTCTCTCTACTCTAATGATCTAACTATGAATCCCACATTCTTGATATCTTCAAATGAGGGAGGAAATTTATTTATAGATTTACTCTTCTATTATTTTTCTTATATGACATAATAAAAACAATAAACTCCATGACAGTATAAAAGACCCACTTTTCATATCATAAAAATATTTCAAGAAACTAACTCTAATTCTATGTGTGCCATGTTCGGTGTAAAAAATAAAAGTGATTAATCAAAACATTAAATCCATAAAATATATTTTCCCAAGTGAATATAACTTTCCCAAAGCATAATTTAGGTAAAATTCCATCAAATATGTATTCAACTTACTATCCAACATCCACCATAATAAGAAAATCGACATGATTCATGGAAAAATCATGATCATGTTTTCTTCCACTTTCAAAGCTAATATAAACTTTTTTATGATCATCATTCACATTATTTATTTATTACACATAAAAATTAAAGAGAAAATACTAGGAAAAACCAAAATATGACAAATGAGGTTTGTATTATTGTATCTCAAGGGATAGACCTATAAATATAATCTTCACCTTATGCTTTAAAATTTTTGAGCTAGATAAGAATGTAATACAAGATCCCAAAATATCATTGGATTTAAGATGATATACAACCATGTTGCATTCTCACCATGTGTGAACGACCTGTGTATTTCAACCAAGAAGGGATTTACACATTTTAATAATGTTGGAATAGACCATGGAGTATTAACTAAACCTTTAATGGAGTTGCAAGCATGATAGAGTCCATTTCCACTTCTACAAGACCAATGTTTCTCTCTTGGAAAAGACACGTCTCCATAAACATGACCATAACATCAGCTTGAATAGAGTGACCCCCTCCAATGTGAGATATAAAATAAAAGAATATTTCTCTACTGTGGTCACGCATAAAACCACCTACATGCATGTCACCAAGTATACATGAGCTTCTGGTGTTGAGTTTCATAACTGCTGTTAGAGGGATCCAACGAACCCATTTCCCATGAGTATTTCATATTTGAGGTTGATCCATATGGGGACTAACCTAAAGAGACCTCAATGTAGTAGCATCACGCAAAATTTAGATATGATTCACCATAGAGAACCATAGATTCCATGTTCTGGTTATAAGAGCCTTCCTATATCAGAACACCCCCTCATAATGAAAGTTGTTTCTTGCATGCCATACACACTAGAAACTTGTGATAAACACCATAGTTTGTGCTATCCTTTTAGGGAATGTATCCCCCACACTATGGAACCACAGATCCATGAATGGTGAGTCTTGGTTCACCTGGGTGGAAATAGCCGTGAAAAAACCAAAGAAGGCCAAGATCACATTCTCTCAATTACCTGAAAAGAAAATATTCCACAAAGTCTCCTCCAAAAAGATTCTATTGAATGAAAACAATTATTCAAGGGGGATACCCATGCATTTAATCTTATCAACATTTGGTATGGCATGATTAATTATTCTCTAGAATAAGGAATTTTATTTTTTAGGAATTAATTTCCAACATAGTGCCTTATTCCATCTATCAGTGGTGCTAACCGAACATTTCCTTATGAAAGTCCTTCAATGAGAAGAATCTATTAATAGAGGCAGTGAAAATGAATTTGTCTGGATATTCATTCTGTTTAATAATATCAAATAAATTACATTGGTTCTCATCCCAGACTTCCTTGGTGAATGTTATATATACTCTAGCCTCCCTGAACGTGATAGTAGGGACTAGGCAGCCTGGGAAACAAAGCTGTGACCAAACCCAATTATATTGCCAAAAATAATATCCCCTCCCCCCACAATCCATCGAGAAAGAGGATTTAGGGAAGAATGATAAGGTTATATCATTGGCCATATAGGGGAGGAAAAGCCCCCTAACTCCTCTGAACCTCCACTAAATCTTGTTCCCTTGGCCCTACCCCCAAAGGGTTCTATCCTCCAAGATTTCCCATGCTAATTTTTCATGCAAGAAATGAATTGTTTCAAAAAGATTACATGCATTGATTCCCCCTTCCTATGTGGGATTTCCATTCTATTACATGACGCCCAATTCATTTTTCCATTCTGAGAGAGAATCTAAAAAAATATCTGAAAAAAAATTATCAATATTTCATATTACTGTTTTTGAATCATTAACCATTTTATGTTCCTGAATCGGAATACCTAAGAAAACAATATTGACTATAGTGGTCTTGCCTCTAAAGGATAAAAGTCATTTTTTCCAGTTCAATATATAATTCATGATCCTACTCACAATATGATCAAAACGATGAATGCGATGTCTTCCAAAAGGCATGGGGGCACCAAGATATTCTATAGAGAAGGCCCCTCTCTGGTTACTTAACATGTGGAATATAAAATTATTCCACTTATATAGGCAGTACTAGGGATATAAATGTTACTCTTCTCTCTATTAATGATCTGGCCACTCAAATGAAAATACTTTTCAAGGACCATATTGATGTTACAAATAGATATTTTTGAAGTATTGAGGATTATAATTTTTTTATCTTTAAAAATAAGATGATAAATGTACCGGGGACTTATTTTTCTTCGGTATGGATGAATGTCACCCTAAGAAATTATCCCATAAATAAGGAAATTAAGAACATATTTGGATAGGATAAAATTGATCAATGATAAGGTATCACCCTATCATAACCCATAGGTATCCTTGAAGAAGCCATGAATCCTTCCAATAAAATAAAAAATTTAACCCGGATGAACTAAAGAACATGAAAATAAATTCCAAATTCTAGGAAGAGAATCCCAAACCTAATATAAATTTGTTTATAATGATATATTCAAGATGATTATATTCTTTATCCATATCAATTTTTATTTCCATGTTTGAACCATGAGATTTGAGGTTGAGGAAAACATTGATCTCTTGGGAAAGAGCTTTGGACCTTGGATACAATGGCCTTTGACAAAACCATGTTTCTCCATAGAAATCCAATGGGGTAGATGGAAATACAACTATATGTCGATGACAAAATCCAAGACATTATATGGAAGGTTACACACTCTCATTGGCTTGTAGTGATGACTAGAAGAAGGATATTTAATTTTTAAAATGTGCACTAGAGTTGTTGCTCAAGCCACATGATGGAGATTCCCTCCATCAAAGAAGAACATGATGGTCATAATCAGATTATTCCACTCCATAGACCAACAACCTCAATAGAAGGAACCTGAAAAAAATATCTGGGCTTAGGGAACATTCAATATATAATCTCATCATAGCCTCACCAATTTATTTCTCATCATGGACTACTTCCATAGTCATATTTTTCTCCATAGAAACCAAGATCAGAGTCACCTCCAAAAACAAAGGATATCCTCGTGGGAAACCATTAAACATACCTGGATTGGGCCATGTAAGAAGAACCATAAAATGAGATTGATCCACACCTTCTTCTCTATAACTGTCTTCAGTGCAAGAGCCATCCTTAACTAAGATATTTGGTTTACTGATGAATTTTTTTTATTTTATTCATGCATTGAAATATACTATATTCATGTCACATTCTCAGGGCCACATTATTCTTGAACCTTCCTGAGCTTCACGTTCTCAATGCAGGATCATTTTGGACAAGAAATATTTCTAAATTTACAGCTCAGCAAATATAAAGTCATTCTAGTCCCCTCCAAGATGTATTCTAGATGATCAATTTTATTATTGATAACATCCATGTCCTTCGTGCAGGGGGGGGTTTTTCACCCACATCTGAATATGGTGTTTAAGACATCTTAGCATAGTATAAAGGATGATTCATGAATTCCACTTTGAGGATTGAGACCACAAATCCCTAATCGTCTGATGATACCTTGGTATTAAAGCTCATTGGTGGGAGAAAATGAAATGATTGTTGTTTTTCTAGTTGGGAGACAAGGATATCATTAAGGGTGTGTGATCTGATATGCCTCGTAACAGACGTGCAACCATTTCACTAGGATATACAGCATTGGCATAGATATTTCTAGGAATATATCAAGACGACACCAAGTGTGTTGGCTCTATATTTGTTCATTACACCCTGTGAACTGGTCACCAATAAATAATATATTCATGAGATCATTCTCACCTCGAATTGGGAAAAGTCCATCATTTACATACAATGAAAATTCCTTCTTCATTTTCACTCTTTCATGTCAGCGATGAAATTTAACCCCCCTGTATCCATGTGGAGTCCCCTGGGTCAAAAATTTGCAGACCATGCCATAAAAGCTATCTTCTTTGACCATCATTATAACCATAAATAATGGATGTAAACAAATAACTCAAAAACTATTTTCACTTTGGTAGTGACGAACTCCTTGTATGCATGGATCAAGTCGAATACTATATTGATTTTCCAAAAGAGCCAAATATTCCTATTTGCGGGGTTAGAATGCATGTAGGCCTTCATTATGATTCTTTGAGGAAATTAACTGGTTTTAGAGGAGTGCTGCTTAGTTTTAAGAGATTCAACAATAAAAATCCTATAATTATGGATTTTCTTCACTAAATATATTTTTTCACCAGGCCACCCAATCCCCAGGCAATCCAAATGATCATGATTAACATTAAAAGTGAAGTAGTATAGCAATGGACCAAAATAGAATTTCTTATTCCAGATATGATGAAAAGAACCTCCATTTTATCTTTTTTTGAGATCTAGTGAAAACATCATTGACTTAAGAAATATTTGACGATATAGGGGAAAAATCCTTTAGGTGAGAATCTGGTCCTCTATGTTTTCTATAGGGATAGCATGGGGACCGCCCCATATAAAATTGGGATGTAGTGGGGTGGATGAATTATTGAAATTATAGATTAACATCCACTCTTTGGGGAGATTCTACATACACCTCCTTTGATGGAGATTCATCATAGTTGGACCCCTAGCCCTATGATAACACCCCTTCGGTACAACTGGGATATAGGGAAATTCAACTAAATGCCTTGGATAGGGGATGAGCCTGTAAGGGGCACCGCGTCCGGCTAGGGTTCGCTCTCGCCGCCTCCCTCATCCCGGAGCTGCGCGTCTTCTTCCCTGGTTCGGAGATTTGAGGTGGGATTTCTTTTCGGCTCGGCCCTGCATCGACTCTTCTTGCGTGCACCAGGGTCTTCGCGACTCGGTGTTGATTCTACAACGGAGTCCCTGGCCTGACGGTACGAAATCTTCACTTCGGCCTCTGATCTGGGTGTTTGGAGGTCGGGCGTTGCTTTCTTGGTGATCTCGGATGGCGGCGTTGGGCTTTTTCCTTGCTTCGTGAGTGGGATGAGGTGATGGATTTCGTGCTATTTTCAACTGCAATTTTGTGTTGGTGTGTTTTGGATGAATCTGCTCCGGGTTCTCTTGGATTTGTGTTGCGTGATGGTGGAATTTCTCCCTCGGTGAACTGATCTCACTGATTTTCTTGCTGAATGTTGGACCAGTATTTCGGATTTGATTCTCTTCCGTGATTTGTTTTTGCTTTTTCGGGATTTGTTTTCGGGAAGATCTCTGGAATGAAGTCGCGGTTGCAGTAATTGCAGTGATGATATGCTGTTGAAAGCTGGAAGTTTTGATGTTTTTGTTTGATGAAGATGATGAACTGCTGGTTGAAGTGTTGAATCAGCAGTATGGGTCTTTGGTTTTGGGTGTAATGGTTTGGTTTGTAATTGACTATGTTTGGTGGGGACTCTTGATTGGGTTTGGGCAAGATGTTCGCCCTCATCCATCTCCTTATTTACTGCACTTTTTATTTCTTTTAATAAATGGTCATAGGTTATTCCTCTGACTGAACTTTCCTGGCCTTGGATATCTAAAAGGGTATGATAACCCTAGTTGCCTTTTAATGATATCATTCGCATGAAGTACCCGAATAAAATCACTAACTGAAGGATCAATCTTACCGGTACATGGTCCTTGGGTGACCTTCTAATAAGGCACCAGATCCATGAAGAGTGGAGTTACTGCAGAAAAAGGAGAAGAAGGAACTAGTTCTAGGAAAGGAAAAGGAAATTCGTCCTAGCTATATATAACCAGGGACTGACTGCACTCCTGATATTAAATAGAGCCTGATAAATTCTTATTGGGTTGAGGGGATAAAGTATGTCCATTTCTAGATACCTCATACTGTCCATGACCACCCCTGTGTCGCTTCCAGCAAATAGCCATTGATATGCCTTGAAAGTGACAAACCAAACAGTATCTTGGAAACATATGAAATTAGATATCCTTATTAAATTCTATATAATCCTTCACATGGAAACAAATACATTCCGAAAGAGGTAGAACATGGTCCATCTTCAAATAAATCCATGATATACATGCTTCATCACAGTGATGGGTACTATCATCCACACATAAAAAGACACCAAGGGAGTATCCAATAGGCTTTAGAAGGGTCATATTTTTGGGGCAGAAGTGGGAGACCATGAAGATGAATCTTGACCGCCACATGATAAGTCTCATTTTCTGACTAGGATTTCATTGACTAGTGGGTTAAATTGAAGCTCCATCGACATAAAACACTAATACCTTTGCAACAAGCCTAAAAAATTCCAACAATGAGTTCAGGATCGTGCAGAGGGATCTATTGTGAAATGCTAAGACATTATCCAAAAATGACAGATGCCAAGAATCAAAAAACCCTTATAACACAATGAGGGGTAGTTTGTCCATACGCAACCACCCCACGAGATTCCTTATGAGGAAGCCGACATCAACATTAAACATCAAATCTTGGATATCTAGCATCAACCAATCCATATATTGTGACAATGATTGGGATTTAATAGAGATTTCCAAAAATCAATGAGGTTAGGATCCACGCACTGATCCACATAGGGCATCTTTAAAGGATATAAGGTGTTGGTCCATACTGGAAGACCAAGGAACAACATGGTGTGGAGGTAGGTAATGTAGGAATGATTGCAAGTCTGGGTCTGAAGCCCCCAGAACACCTTTATTGACTAGAATGACGTTCATAAATCCATATAATGATTCCAAAAAACAATTTCGTCTTTAGTTTTCTTTACTCCTCCTAAATATCCACTCCTTTGAGCCCCTTTTCCATATTAGGTTGTTGATAAAACATGTAAATAAGGATTATCTGTCCTAAATTCATCAAATATAGGTAAATGGAAGAGATCTTTTCCCAACATAAATAAACAATATTTTTTGTAAGATTAGTTTTGGTCATGGTTTACAATGTTTTTCAAATTGTTAGCAATATAGGTAGTATTGATTTATAAATTCTTATTCAAGAAAGAAACACAATTTTTTGTCATTTCCATCTTCTTATAACACCCTTTGATTCTATAATTGTTATATCCAAACTACCACAGAAATCATTGTAATATATTCAAAATTAATCTTTTTCCCATATTTTCAAAAAATTCCTATTTTCCATTCCATTGGTTTTATATTCTAGTTTAAAAACATCACCTAGCATAGTTACATTATCTTTTAATTTTCTTGAGATTGGGTGGATTGATTATATCTTTTAGATTTGTTCTTGACTTCATGTAGTTTACTCTTCAAATATCATATCCAGTGAACCTAAACATATTCATCATAAATGTCATTATCCTTTCTAACAAGAATTTGTCTTTCTTAGATTGATTGATTTTGTTTCTTAATATTCCTTCTCTACTATTGATCATTCATGGAATGTTTACAGCTATCAATGAGGTGGTATATTCATAAATTTTAGATACATATCTTCATGGAGATGATGTGACGAACTGAACTAGAATAACCCCTTGAAATAGAGACCAACATAAAGCAGTATGTAACAAAAGTGAATTTTTAATCCCCATGAGCTGAAAACTAGCACATAGGAATCATACAATAACTTGTGTAAAATGTTTTTCCTACCCAGAAGTAATAACAAAATGGAATTTATATAAATAATAGATAGAAACTCTCGAATATATAAACATAATACATAACTAAAAAAATAAAATAGAAATTATAACACTCAATTCTTTCATTATAAAAAAAATTATAGTTCATAATTTAAGGAAAAAAGAAAAAAACATACATCTTTGTGTGATAACATTGGAAAAAACCCAATATCACTCCCATATACCTATACATAGCTAACAAAATCCCTCATTTCCTAATTACAGTTCATTTAATTTTTTTACATCAAAGGACATGTAATGATCTACACATAGATGAAGATGATTCTAGGTTCTAAGGTAACCAGCTCAGTGGGATCCCCCTGATGTGTTCAATATCTAATTTTTTTACTAGAATATGAACATTCTCAACATTAAATGATACATGGTCTGGTAAATAGATTCCAATTTGTATATCAAAATATTGGAAAAAAAGAAATTTTTCTATTTTCAACATTTCAAGAACTTGTAATGTAAAATAGATTCAATGAAGTTCATACACATATATCGACGTAGATATGTAAAATAACAAAAATCATTTTTCACATGTAATATAAAATCCATGGACGTGAAACTAAAATATATAACCCAAAGAAGATGTAACATCAAACCAAGGATCACTCTTGGTCATGATAGGTAAGAGACTTGTACCAAAAAACATAGATAAATTTTCACACATCAAGACTATATATATATATGAATAAAATCTAGATTTTATAGGAACACACTACAATGTTATCCTTCTAATAGTGTCTATCAATACCCTATAACAACTAATAGAGGGAGTATAGAAGTTACCAGTGAGTGACCTCTCAATAGTATAAATGGAGGATCACTTCTACTACAACTTCGACTTATTTACGTAAGCCTTACTATGTGATATTTTTTCAAAACCAATTCAATAAAACCATGATTTGAATACAATTTTAGAAATCCATTTATATGTGCTTTGAAAATTACTTTTCCTCTTACCAAAAGAACTGGAAACTTGTATTTTATCAAAAAAACATTCCCACACACTCAAATACATCCCTCAATATTTTCATTTCATTTTATTAAAAAATTTATCAAAACAAGATCAATGTAGTTCATCCAACCCAGGATAGAGGCTAATCCACCCACCTCATGCTCAAGGTTGCACACACCCATAATGGGATCCACCCTATGACGGAACACAATGATGAGAATAGGGGAACAAGAATAAATCCAAATATCATAGGATCAATTAAATTTAACATAAGGACTGTGAAAGTGAAAGAAAAAAATTAATACCTCTAATAATGAACACCCACCACACCATATCCAACAACAATCAGTCCCCATAATTAGATCGCACGACAGATCATAAATTTTATTGGGAATATAAACACCAAAAATGAATAGATCCAAAATCATAGAACAACATGGCTACCACATAATGGAAATTACATAGAATAATTTATTACTCACCTAGAGAAACAGAAAAAAACTTCAATGATGATCAATCACTGAATGAAGAGATTTATAATTTTTAGAGGTCTATAAGATAATAGAATAGTGATTCTTGGATGAGAGGGAGGATGGAAGTAGGTGAATAAATGAAATATCATCCAATTAGATCACTAAAATCCCAACCCATGATACATACATAGCATGTAATACCATTAAAGAGCATGTAGTCAGTGACATTCAAATACGCCGAAAACCCCATCAATGTTTTACTAGAATTCTAAATTTAATCACTACATGACATGAACAAAATACATGGTGTCTATTACATTCATGATATTTACCTAAATCAAAGATTATTCCAAAAAAACAACCAAATAGAGAGGGATGTCATAAGAGGTAACAAAAAGAAATGAAATATTGTAATGAGATGTTACAAACTCTCAACCATAAGAATATTGATTCCTGAGAAGTCATGTTGATTAATGAATTTTGGAAAAGTGGTTAGGCTACTTCTCCCTTGTCAATGAATCATGATCCAATGTCTCCTAAGAATATGATCCATTCTCCCATAACACTCTAACCAATTTAATCATTTTCCATGAAATAAATTCACTTTAATGTCAATGTTCTCCACTTTCTGCATCACAATAGAAATGTTTATATCTAACTGAATCTATTCCTAATTCAGAATGTTATATGGGTCACGATGCTATTTTATGATCTGTGATATATTTAAAAATTCATGAAATATTGTCAACTGAGATGGTAATTCTAAATAATAAGAAACCATTCTAATCTACATAGTATTTTTAAATGGTACACCATTTCTCAGAGGCCAGTTTTCCAAGACGATGGTGACCCTACAAAGGGGAAAAAAATAAATTATACCCTATCACCTATAGAAAAATACAGAGAAAAATTATGCTGATCTACATAATTTTTTTATTGAATGAACTTTAACTAGACACTAACATATATTTTTGCAACCAAGGTAGTTCTTTGGTGAAAATGGAGTATGGTTTCTGTTTGTTGTCATTCCTCATTGGGTTGATCAAATAGTTTTCTAGGAATGTGGTCTTATGATTGATACTGAAAGCAGTCTTGAATGTGTCTTAGATTCCCCATGTATTCCTAATTTTTTGACCTCAAAAACAATAGTTTATTTTCAGAAAAAGGAAGTGTTTCGAAAATGGTATGGCAGACCGTGAACCAGTTTTTGGGAATAGTATGTGGATCATGATGTATATAATATGGAATGGTGCACCGCAAACCATGTCACGGGAATGGTATGCGGACAACGTAAGAGTAATTATTTGTGTAGCAACGGAGTTTTGTAGGAATGTTTTCCATTCGCAGAAGTCAAATAGTACACGAGATTTGGTTTTGTTCATGAAAATGTGGCAGTGTTTTGAGAAACTGTGAAGGGTGTAATTTGTGGAAATGAGGTGATGATTTGTGATGTTGTGTTAGGAGAATGGAGGTATGTGGACTTTGTAGGGAATATGGTTCGTGATATATTCACGATACACAGTGAAGGCATTACCTCAATAGAGATTTGGTAAATCCTTGTTTTATGGATTGTTTGGATCTATCTGTCCTCTATAAGGAGAACTAATCCATTTATTATTATATGAGATTGTGATTAAAAATCTAGGTGGTCTTTGATGAAGTCTAAAGTGGATTTGAGGAATAAAACCTCACAAAATAGGTTCTGATTAGAAATTCAAAGAATTTTGGTGAACTGTGAAGTATTTTTTAGGGAGACATAGTTCACGTAGGAGAGCCAATATGTGAAGGAAGAACTTAGTCCATAGAGTTCTTGTAGTATGTGGAGAGGAAGCAGAGACAGTTCATAGAGATGCACGGCTCGTGAAGGAAGAATTCACAGTACGTGGAGCAGGGTAGTTCATGAAGTAGGGTAGTAAAAATTGGAGTAGGGTATTGCATGGAGGAAGAAGTGTAGTGCACCGAGAAAGAAGGTCAGTTTGCAGAGGAGCAGTTCACAAACTATCTATACATAGAAAAGTAAATTTCATCTATGGATAAAAATGTAACATCAATAGATAATGAATCTATAGTTGAGGTTGCACAATTTAATTCCAACCCATTTATGTGACATTCATGTTGATAAATTGAGTTCATATTCTTCCCAGCACAGTAAGCAAGGGGGAGTCAACAAAAGTGATTCGAGGGACGTGTTGTGCCATCCATAAACCTTGTAAAAGCAGTGATCCTAGAATAGAGTAACTATGTTGAAATTGTTCACTCCAAATCTATTTAATATTAGTTGAATTATTAAGAACAAAAACATTTCGGCGTACTATCCTTATATGAATCCCTTAGTGGTGAACTATGTAAAATAATTGTTTCTTCAATTTGAATGTGATTGTTTGTTTTCTACTCTTTCTCATCAGACTTGTTTAACAGGTTCCTAAAAACATAAGAACAAGATCCATTATTTTAAAATAAAAATTTGACATGATAATTCACCCCACTCCTCAAATGGTTTTCTTTGGTCCCTCTTATATCATGAATCCTTACTAACTTCTACTGATCCAAACTCATCCCCACAAATGAATCTTCCAACACCTCTTCCTAAAAAAGAGGTGATCTATATGGGTGCCTTAACAAATCCTTAAAAGGGACTAATGTAGTTGGAAACATATATCTATATTTATATTAAAACTCAATCGATTTTAGATGGAAATCCAAATATCCAATAAAAACTATGAAACATGAACGGAGGATATCCTCTCAGATCTGCATAGAATTATCTGTCTGAATATTTTTCTATGGATTGTATATTTTCATCATCCTAACCGATGTTCCCATCACCACATGGAAACTCTATGAGGATTTTAAGGTAATAAAAGGATCCATATATGCGACATTATAATAAGGAACCCCATGTAACCTCATGACCTCTTATACATATTTCTTACAATATCATCAACTTTTGTGGTGTCCCTAATCGGAATGAAATGTGCTGACTTCTTATACTAATCAATCCAAAAAATAGCAATCCTATATAATGGAGTCTATGGTAATAGAACAAAAAAAATCTAGGCATACCTCATCCTATTTCCAAACTGTCATATGATGAGGCTCGAGAAAGCCACATGGTTTTAGATTTTATGCCTTTATCAGTTGGTTGGTGTAATAATGGGTTATATAATCAGTATTGTCTTTCTTAATACCCGACCAGAGTGTCACCATATCATTTCATACAATATATTTGTAGTTATTGAATGAATATTACATCAATAATCATGAAAACCAAAAACAATGAACCCATTATAGATGATGTGATCACAATATGAACACGAAAATTGAGAATACAAATTCAATAGAGATACCAACATGAAATGGTCTCCCCCAAATATATGGTTTCATTAATTCCTTGGATATCATCACCCTACTGAAAACTCCCTATAATAGAATCTAGTTTTGATGATTATAAATAAATTTTTCCTAGAACCATACAAGAGGTATTCTCCTGAGAAAACATATGTAACTATGAATAGATCAAAAATGGTTCCACTATTCATTAGATTCCAAAATAGTATATGACGGTAAATTTTTGTTAAGATCATCTGTAATGAAATTCTCATTACCCTGGGTGTAGGTGAATTTTAATTCAAACATCTGATGGTATTCCATCCACCAAATATTTTTATAATCATTTATTTCTAAGAAAATATATATATATCAAACTATTATAATGATAAAATAATATGATCCACTCCCTAAACTGATATTTACACCAATACTAAGTGAATTCATGAATGATACAACTATAAATAATTTGTGGGGTTATTAATCTCATTCATTCATAGATATAGAGATCCTTAAAAACCCAGATTATTAACTTTTATAAGAATTAAACCTAAATCTATGCCATAAGCATCAATGAAAACAACCAATCTCTTAATGGTCTCATTTATGATCATGATAGGACATGAAGTCTGAGGTCATTTTAGCTTCTCAATTTAAGACAAAAAACATTCATCCCATATGAATTTTACCCCTTCATAATAAGATAATTCAAAAATCCTTAAATACACATCAATAGTATCCAGAATGGCCAAGGGTGATTTGATTATTGAATAAATATTATGGATCATTACAAGAAAAAACATGCATTACCTTCACATAATCAACTAATAAGATGTTATTTAAAATTAACTGACCCAATAAAAACCAATATTGATCTGAAAATCACATTTCAGAATCATTCCTTAAAAAGGATAATCCCCAGGACTTCCAAATTTAAACTCAAACAGTGCTTTTTCTCATGCATGGGTCTATAATAAAAAAATCATCTATTAACATGACCAAAAAAGTGTTGAGATAATCATCGAATATATAATTCATAAATGCCAATAAAATTTAAGATAATTAGTTAAACCTAATGAAATTACAATATATTAACAATGACTATACATGTTCACGAATAGAGGTTTTAGTATATCAAACATCTGAACTCTGAGCTGATGAAAACCCAACCAAAGATAAATTATAATAAATTATTACCACAATTTAACATATCAAACCAACAATTCACATGAGGAAAATGATACTTTTTCTTAACCAATACAATACTAATGTTATGATAGTCCACCAGTAATTGATGTGAAATATATGCCTTTTTGGTAATGATATTTGGGGATAACCTTGGAGAAATACTAGGAAAACCACCTTTTACATCAGATCATCTAAAAAAATCATGACCTCTTTCAACTCCACTAGTCCAATATGATTATAGGGTATCGAAATCGGTTTCATACCAGGAAATGGGTTGATTGTAAATTCAACCTAACTATCTAGAAGAATATTGGAGAAATAAACTAAGAATACATCATGAAAATTATAAGCAGTTGTATGAATATCAAAAAAGGAATACTTTCGATATAAATAGCTACAATAAATAACATACTCTATAGCTCTTGGAAATAATGTTTGGAAAGACACTACTTCGAAACCCACTCTTCCAAAACACTCATATTCCCCCTTTATCCATAAGATATGAGACATAATGATGATAAATAACAACCTCATCATGAGGAGAAACATTCCATTACAACATGATGATGATGTCAACCAAATCCTAATCAATAATAATTAAATCTCTGACTAACTCTATATCAGATATCTGCAACTGAATAAAAGGACACAAAAACCCATTCTATTTCTTCTATAAAAAAGGTTTCACCAACTCCATAACAATGAAATGATATCTATTGGATGTTTGAGTCTATATAAAACAACCAGATATAAATAAGTGGCATGAGCATATATCAAATAATCAAACTCCAACAGATGATGCAATAAATTTGGTACATGTCACTATTTCTGGACCCATGTATACCTCTTCCGGAATAAAATTTGATGAATGAAGGTGATTAAATAATGAAGAATGTGGATTATTCCTATAGTATTGGATGTATATGACTTTATAGTAGTACCATTTTTATCTGATTATCCGTGACTATATAAAGGCGTTGATATAGCTTGAAAGAGAGTATATATATGAAAATAACATCCACAACTGTTACACACCTTGGCACATGGATGAAATTAATTCTAGGTATGTCTAAACATGAAACATTAAAATCATGTTTGAGGCACACTACTAAATAAGACATATTGTTGATAGGATGCATGTCGTTGGGAACCACCTCCAACACTCCAATTATAATATTTTCATTTCCTATTATTCCCATGCATGAAACAGAATCTACAATTATATAGAAGATAAGGGGTATAATATCTAACCTATTGAACTATATTAATCTATTCCATCATACACTTATCCATAATCTACAAATTTATTCAGTTATTTTTCATAAATAACAATGATCTAATATCTAACTCTAAACAGTTAGGGTACATCAGAGTAAGAAACTGGTCATTCCATAATACCTCTCATGAAAATTGATCTTACTCAGTATACTAATTATTTTAACTTATATTGAATTCTTTAAAAACTTCCAAGAGAGGAACAATATATAATTATCCATCATCATCAACTCTGGGAAAAATTGGTGGATCAATAGAGTCTTAACAACATTTCAGTCCTACACCACATTCCCATTTGCCTATACAAAGGAATCTCACCGTCACTTGATGGGGCCCTAAAGTTTGAACGATGCACACTTCACCTAGATACATTTAGGTGTATCCATTATGTGAAATATCTAATCAACATTTTCTATCCTAACCTCTAACTATTTAGGTTCATTTGTACCTCTAAAGGATGGTGGATCCACACTCAAGAACTCTCATGATCAATTTCTTCATTTTCTAGTTACCAGTGGTACCTTAACCAATATGTTGTGGCTTGTGGAATAATCTTGTTGAAGACACAAACTACCCACATGATATCATTGATATGATTCTGATCTATTGGAAGATTACCTTGAGAATCCTTAACTATACCCTCCAATGGAACCCATGGATGATGTCTTGAGGCATTATTCTTTACACCAAAACCAAATAAATGGTAAAAAATAGAATTTTTTTAGTTCAAACTTGAAAACAATAAGAAAAAAATGGATATTAAGAAAAAGAAATAAAAATATGAGACAGTCATACCGACATCCCATGGTAACATGAGTCTCTTCATGGACAAAGCTGGCCAGGAACTCACCGAAACCAACATCTGATGTTATGATAATCACATATCTTATATAACAAAACATCCAATATATAGAACCTTGGGGATATACCACAATTCAAAATTAACTGTGATGAAATGGACCTGGATAACCTCTTGAACTATAACCCAACTTGATGAGTTAAATACATAAAAGGAGTTCCCAATTTCCACGGTTTCGTGACTATAACCTAGGCGTCAAACAACCGCCAGAGGGAACAATTTTACCCTCCTAGAGAAACAACAACATGGAATATATATATATATACAATAGAGGGAAACATTATTTGATATAAACATATGAAATAACTAGACATTGTTAGCAGAAATTATATAACTGAACGATGTTATAATATCCCAAAGTACATTTCTAACATCAAAATACAAATAGAACAAAAACTGACTACTCTATGTGTTACTATGGAAAAAATAACAACATCTCACCACTATTTACCCATACATACCTGAAAAAAACCCACATAACCATATTGCATGACATTTCCTATCCCTATATTGATATTCATTTTATAGTTTATGCACCACTAAAGGGGTGTACAAGGTTTGATCTGAGTGGCTCAGTGGGATCCCACCCAGGTGTTCCATAACAAGTCATTATATAACAATATGTACATGCTCAACTTTAAAGAAACAAATCATTATAAATATTTTATAGTTTTTATTTCAAAATCAGGTAAGAAAAATTACTATTTTCTCTTTCTAAATTTCCATAATAATCCCAATAAAATAGTTTCAAATCATTTCATATACATATATCAAAGGTGATATATCAAAAAATCGAATCATGTATCTTATTTCATATCAAATACACGGTAGTAGAAATGAAATATTAAAAGCCAGAACATAGGTAAAATCAACCCAAGGATCACCCTCCAACAATATTCTTAGGAAACACATACCCCAAACATATACATCCATGCACACATCAATCCCCTAGACATATGGGACGAATATATGAAACTGAGGAACACCCTAGAAAGTGATCCTCCCAATAGTTTATATCATTTCCCTAGAACAACATGCCTAGAGAGTGGAGGAAGACCCCATGAGTGAACCCCATGCCAATATCAATAGAAACGGCCCTTAAATACACCTTCCTCCTATGTTCCCAAGTCTTTCCATGTATTAAATTTTTCAAACCAATTAATGAAAACCATTTATTTGAAAATAGATTTTCCTTTTACCAAATCAAGGGGAAATCATATATTATAAAAAATACCACTTCGACACATACAAATAAATCAATAAATTATTCAATTTAATTTTTTTAATCAAATTATTGAAAAAATATAAATGAATGTCATTGATGATAGACAACTGATGGAGCCACCTACCTCATTCTCATGATCTCAAATTCCTGCAATGGCACCCACCATATTAAAGAACTATTAAATTATAAAAAATGACCTATAATAAATCAACACATCATATAATTGATATAATTTTAAAAAATAGATAGATTAGTGGATGGAACAACACAAGCCTCAAAGGAATCACACATGCCTCATTATAACCATGAAAGGATTAGCCTCTAAACAAGATTGCATGAAAATTCTAGAAATGAATCGAGGAGATCAACACGATAGATCAATAGATACATATCCATAGTAAAAATGGTATACATTGGTCTAAGGAAATGAAGAATAAGAAAATATTACCCTCCTAAGGAATCACACCCCAAACAAAAAGATGATTTACTATTGAAAGAGAAACTTTGAATGGGTTAGAAGAATCCAACATCATATGGGAGTGCATCTAGGTTGAAAGGTAAGAAGTATTACTATAAATAATTTAAGGATTTTCCTTAAAGAACCTTGAAACCAAAACACACAAGACACATAATTTTTTTTTGTCTAATTACCCATCGTCTAATCCAAAAAACAAAAATATGCTATAATCCCATCAAATTTTTATTTAAATGACTTTATTAAACACTACACAACATTAACCAAATAAATGATATATAACACATTAATTTTGTGTATCGAACCCATATATTATTCATACATGACATTACATAACATGTAGTCCCATTAAAAATCACATAATTCTTATTCAATGAATGAAAGTACTTGTTTTCAGATGAAAACCCCAAACCACCATGGATAATCTATAAATATGGGGAGAAACAGTCAAATCCAATAACACATTTATACCTAGGATCCATTAATTGAAACATACACATATCCTTGAGCTTTTTGACCTTTTTTTAGAAAAATATCTATATCAATGGGCATCCTAGCGCACAAATAAATAACGTGGTAAATGACAACAGTGAGCAGAAATTCCTCAATGATAGTAACATGATGTTTCATATGAAAAATTATATTTATTTGTTCATGGGTGTAAAAGTAATTATTTTCTTTTTTTCTACTCACCCAATGTTATATTTATAATATATCTTCCTTGAATTTTATTAGAGATTTTCTGGAATATTTATATTAGAAGTACATGTGTTCTTATTTGATCAAACATGAAATTTTATTCATCATGGACATTTATTCAACAACAATCACAAAAATATTGGAGATATGGAAATCATTTTTATTTTATCAAATTAGTCTTCTCTATTGAATGATAGATATACATAGCTGAGTTTCCTCTTCAATCTACTTTTATCCCCCCACAATATTGGCTTTCACTGTTCTCCATGTCATGGGAATTTTTTCCAAAAATAAATATCCATATGTCACAACATTTGACATCACCAATAGTAACCAATAGCTATAGTGTTTTTCATTCGGTCTCATTTTTATAGGTAGGAAAATCTTCCTAATTTTTTATCATCCAATTATTTCTATTTTTCTCTAGGAAATATCTGTAGGATATTTTTCATATTTAATATTTGAATTCCACCTTCATAGAGGATGTGTTATTCAAAACCTTATTCACACAATCTTCTCCAAAACAATAACATGAACTAAAATTATTAGAGCCTGTACAAAAAAATCACCCGAGTGATTGGTTATATTTTTTATTCATTATATTAGAAGGTGATAATTATGATTTATTAAAATTATTCCTTCCCTTGGTTAATTCTTTTATTGAGGTATGAAATTCCTTAAAAAACCTAGAAAATATTCAAATCACGGACCAATGTGATGATTCAGGTACATTATAATACTTGTTAATCTGTATCACTACAATATTTACAGTTATTTTTCAATTTTTCCTATGATTAGCAATACATTTTTACATTTTACTCACATTCAACAGAAAAATTTTGAGTTTTCTCTTAATGAATATTACTCATCATTTTTATGTAAAGGTAATGTTTCTTTACAAAATTTACATTGACCTCTATTTGGGTGTTTTTATCTCCAACATGATCATTTTTAGTACCTTCTAATACACGAAGCCATTAATTAAAAAAATTAATCACATATTCTACACACACAAAAAAATACATAAAAATATTCTTTTCTATAAGAGAATATTGATTCATATATTTATTTATTCATCATTATGATCAATTGATTTAGTGAAGAGCTAACACATGTTCTTCCTTGGAAAAAATTCTTCATGTATTTTACACTCATTCTATACTAATAGTTACACTCATTAATTGTTCAAGATTTATCTTCAAGTTAAGTGTTCTGGACATGATAAGTATATTCAACTACATGGGAAAATTATTTAAGAAACTATTCAACAAATAAATTCATCCAAAAGCACCAAAAAAATCCTTCTATAAGGTCAAGATTTTATTGAGAATGCAGTGTATATTCTTTACTGGCATCATCATATTCTGTTAGAGATATAAATTCATGTATTATATTTCTAAATACATGCAATGTGTTATAATGTATTTATTTAATCTTGGAGATATCTTCCCTTGTCCCACATTATGTGAATGTATAGTTGTAATAAAATCAATATGAAAATTTTTCATGAAGGTATTTACATATGAATAAAAAATAATCAATTTTTACTATATAATATTACTTTTTAAATCATGTACATGTTTTTTTAGGGCTAATATTCTTAGTTTCACAAGATTTATTACCATACATCAAAACATTGGTCGTGAAGAGTCATCCTTATGTGGGTTTTGTGGGGGTTGACTTTTTGTACTTATGAGATTTTTTCATCTTCCAGGTTTTCAAGGTTTTGGATAATTACACCATGTTTCTACAACCATTGATATCTTATATACCATTTATCTAAAGGTAAATATTAAAAACCTATATGGAACAAAAATTCTTCGACCTCATAAATTGTTACATCATGCAATGCAACAAAATATTACTAGGATTCGAATGTATAGATCCAAATAAATGGAACCTATTCTTAAATAACAATTTGAAGTCTACGGTGGATCATTTAGAGATTATGAGGGGGTCAACCAGTGGTGAAAATGACTAAAAAAGTTTATATTCAATATAATATGATTCTTGTTATTATGATGATCAAACTCCTTTTATCAGCTAAAATGTATAGATCTTTAGAAACTATTCTAAAATGTTTTACTAAAATGAAATAAAGATTGTATATAGAAGAAAACACATTTGTATTCTGATAAGGTTTGAGCATTACCTGAGGACCTATGTATTTCCCTTTCAACTCCTGCTATCCTATGTATTATTCCACTAAGAATTTTTTTCATTAATTTAAATTTAGGGGTTTTAATAGTTCATCCAACAATTGAGATATCTACCAGAAAGTTAAACATATGTCCCAATAGAATTTTATCCTTAAGAAAACTCCCAATAGACTCCTTCTATCCCTTGATTGGAATAATTATACTGAATTGTATCTATTATAGAAATTATACATATCCTGAGTCAATATATGTTAAACAGATAATTATCTTCCAGACACGATCATCCATAAATTTCTATTTTATATCTTTCTACAATTTTTTCATTCAAACTGATTCCACATTTTTTTGGTATACTCCATCCAATGGGTATCACCATAAATAAGGAATGATTCTTCCATGTATGCCTATATATTTTTTGCCTCAATAAACTATGAATCAACATTTATATGGTTTTCTTATGACCGTTGTTTCTATATAATCTATCCATTTTTTATGTTCTAATTAATGAACGACACCCTACATCTTTGTAGAGTCTCTATCTGATGAACCTAATCAATAAAATCTATTTGATATTATAGATATTGTCTTTTATTATATAAATGTATGGTATATTTCATTGAAATATTTTATTTTGTTAGAAACAGTCACAAATATGATCTTTTTAGAACTACACTTCACATATATATGTTAATAGGGTTTCTATAATCAATTTTTTAATACTATTTGATAGACATTAAAAAGGTGATATTTTTTGGAAAATAATAGGAACTAAAATTTAATATTCTTCCCAAATAAATTTCTAATATTTAAAATCATTTTCCGCTTAATATCATTGGATAATTATCAATTCTTATTAAATTTTCTTGATGCCTCATGATGAATGAATAATCAGTAACATTCCTTGAGTTTCATTTACATCAACCATAATATAAATTCCCAAGACATCCTTATCTAAGATATATAAAATGCATTGATAGACTAGACTTTCATGATCTATGTTAATTCTTTAAAAACTCTTAGTATGGATTCATATATCTTTTTTTGGAATATTTTTTTCAATTGGTCAAAGTGAACATTATGTTCGGATCTTCTTTGTCTAACTTCCTTTTTTCTAATCTTTATCGACTTATTGACTTGGTCCCACAGATTTTATTCTTCTTTAATAGGTGATATTAAATTTTATCCTCTATCTAAATAATTTATAAATATTTTAATAATGATATTTACTGAAATCATCCATCTAATATATGATATTATGATCATTCCATATGATCATTCTGATTGCTCATCAAATTTATGCTAAGACATCATTTTTTATGAAATTTTTCTTTTAATACTTTTTATATGATTTCTCAACAACAAATAATGAATTTATACTTGAATTACTTTCTCAACAACAGTACAACATCATAAAATCTTCCATATGATGATATCCTAGATGTCTATATAAAGATCATCAACCTTAATATTTTGTGACCGATTCGCTTTCTACTACACCAATTTGCAGGTCTTTGTTAACTGTACAACCAATATAACTCTTCATTCTCTAAAACTTCATACAAATAACACAATAGGGAGTGTATTAATATTTTTCTAACTGATGAGATAATAAACATCCATCTAGATTCATCGATGAAATCTTTCCAATATATGTAACTATTCACTCAAGCATCTTTGTAATGATATGCTTGAACATGCCTTTTGTTCCACAGAAAATATTTTTGTTCAAAAAAAACATGATCAAATGAATCCATATCACATGGAATCGATCAGAAGCCTCTAAATAGAGACATAATCCTTCAATATTCAACACTTATGTTGATAATATATTTTAAAAAATATTTTTCATTTTATGTTTATACAATCAATACATCCAAAACCCCCACTTATCATAGACGGGTACACTTGAGTTGCTGGGATTCCAAAAAAACTGTTATAAATTCTAATACCTTTAGTAACATAAGGATTTTATTTATAATGATTTCTCATATTTTCTCTATTAAAAATATTTGAAAATATATCCATGGAACCATTGTATTTAATCCCCTTTAATTTTATCACTCATTGTACAAATGGATAAAACTTCAGTAACAACTACTTATATTAGTTCTTCATCTAGTAACATCAACAATGTTCTATCTGGAATATATGCCACTAGAATTTAGTTACCTTTATGAGATAGACATAGTACCAATACATAGTTCTTAAATTTATAATTAAATATGATCTAATTACCTATGTGTAACTTTTGATACTTTGGGGAGGCACTTATGTGGGATTCTTAATTTTGGGGTGACCCATACGTAACTTAAATAAATATAGTATAATTATTACTCTTCTCTATGTCACTATCCACTGTCTTCATTCTACTAAACTGTATTTGTATCTTCATCCATGGCATATCTATTCTTTTGATATAGAAATTATCATATTTTTTCAATCACCTAATTCTGATTATCTATGTTTGGTGGCCTTAATTATCCTTCGTTCTCAATCCCAAATCATTACATACTTGATGTTTATTAGAACATAGATATTGTATTATAATCATATATCTTTTACTATAAGTTCCTTAATAATTTTATGAAAAAATTCTATAATTCTCCATAAATTCATTAGGATTGTTTTTTAAACAACATAATTAAATAATAAGGTAACTTTTGTGTCGTCCCGAAGGTAATTTTTTCACCTCCTTTAGAAAACATAAAAAACCTATATAAATAATAATTCCAATAAACCATCCTTCAATGTCCTACTTGAATTTAAAAAAATATAAAAATATTGAAAATATATTAAAAAATCATCCTAATAGATTCTCACAATTGATGGGAAAGGGCTTGAAATCTACCCCTACACCCCAGAACCATCATGTGGTATTAGTGTGGTTAGACAATAATTTACAACTTTTTATTAAATATTGATTGTATATATGTAAATTTATAGGTTCCAATTTATATTTTTTAATTTAAATTATCAAAACATCAATTATTATATTTCATCAAATAAAAACGCCTTAGTAAATATTAATATAATCCTAAAGAATCTATGAATTGAGGATAAGGGATAATATATTTCATCATGAGGTGTTGTTCATTTGACATGGTTACAAGGTGTGTAACTAAAATGCACATGTTGTATACTGAGGTTCACCACATTTCATAGTGTTTTGATATATATATCATTATTAGAAATAATTAACATTTTTGTATTAAATAATCATTAATTTCATCATGTATTGATCAGTCCATGATGGAACATAGGTTTTCATATTTTATGGTGTGTAGCTGGCATACTAGTTTTGTAGTCTGTGTGTTTTCACAATGTAATTACGTGAAAATACAAGGTAGAATGTGCACTAGGTATTAATATATGAAAGAGGGAAATGTACCCATGAAACACAAAGGTTACATACCATATAGTTTGCGTACATTCTATGTACCTTAGTAGTGTCTATGTTCAAAACACACATTGCGCCCTTATGAATTTTTCATGGATACATGGAATGAGGAATACATGAAATGTTTCTTGTTTTTGAACATAGTGTATCATGACCATGATACACAGTACATCCCTAAGAGTACATATTAGAAACATTAAATGAAACAAAGAAAACATATCACATAATAATAAATCATGTGTTTTAATCATGTAATTAATAGAAATTAATTACATGAAGATATAATTAATTTTATAATTAAAGAAAAGAAGGAGACTATAAGATGGTATGCATACTATGTAACATGTGTTTTGGAATTAACAAATTATCAGTTAATTTACACTAGTTATATGAAACATATTTTTGGATTTGTTTACATTCCATTTTTTCACATCTAATGAGAATCCGTGAAACAATTTTTTTTGATGTTAATATAAAATAAATAAATAAATATTTAATTAATTCAATTAATTAAATTATGATTTTAATAATAATATATAATTATTTTAATTTAACATCAGGTTGTTTAAATTTTCATATTTTTTCATTTAGAGATCATCATTATATTAAAATAACATTTTTATGTAATAGGTTATTATAAAATTTATTATTATTAAAATAAAAAATGGAACATTTTTCATCGCCTCCTCTATAAAATATTGAACCTATGAGTCCATGGCTTATTTTACATATATTGCATAAATATTCTTTTTCACCTTATCCATATATGAGTAAAATTGTATGTAATGGGTTGAATTCCCAATCCATTTAAGGAAATACAATTATATAGATGAGGTGAAACCCACAAAAGACATACATGTAGCATTTTTCGAATGAAGCAGCGTAAACCAAGTGTTATTTGATGACTTTTTCCACTAGGTTTATGGATTGGTATATCATCTGCTAAATATAAAACCATTAAAAGACAAAAGATCATACAATGTTTTTATGTCTCCCAGTTTAATCATTAATTATTACAAGATTCTTATGAATGGTCACATAATATATTAATTGACGGGAAATTAAGATGGATTTTAAATAAATAGGATTATTCATAAATTTAACAATGCATTTGTAAATTAAATTATAAAAAAGAGCATACTCTTAAAAATCATGTAAAAAGATATAATTTAAATGTTGTGAATAAAGATAAAAATAATGTATTATGTTTTCAGAATATTCCACAACAACAATTATAATTGAACAACTATATCATAGTTGTTAATAAATATCTCATAAATGAACTACAATTTAATGTCATGTTCAAAGAAATGATGTTGCTGATTTAACTAAATTCAAATGAAGATATGTTTCAATCAATATAATTTTTGTAAAGTTTAATGATTCTATGGATGAAATCAATTTCCTAGATTTTGAGAATGTGGATTCTACTCAACTAATCAAGGAGATACGAGTTAATGAACATGAAAAAACCATACTTACCAAAATACCTTTGATTAATTAACCAATACCAAGATTGTATTACGAGAAGGGTAATATGTATCCTTACCACTATATTTTTCATAAAACTAAATATTTTGAAATAAATGGTGAGGGATATTTTGTTTTTATAAGAGTTGGAAATTAATAAATTAATCAATATTATTAAATAATTAAAAATCCAAAAAAGTTAAAAAATATTATTGGTTCAAAGAAATGGAAATGAATATCAAAAGGACTATATTAATGTGATATATATTTTTTAAAGACATAATTTTCAACACATATAATTAGTTGGGATGGTATAGGAACATGCATATTATACTATTCCACTTGCATAAATTAATCATGATAGAAACCTGTATTGTTATACCTCTGGGTAGAGAAGAATGAGTGGAAGAACATTCCCTCTTCATAAAATATTTATATAATCCCACAAAAACGAAATGTTTTATGTTATTATCTATTTAATGTGAGATCTTGATGCAATATGAGTAAATGGTTGTGTGTAAGATGTTTTCTCACCTTGAAGATCTATTTCAAGAGTAATAAAAAATGGATATATGAGATCTAAAATGGATTATTCTTATGCATTATTAGAAAGGTAGATCCATATAGTTTCTATGTAGGCATGATGATCAACTATATATATCATATGAATGTCATAGTCTTGAAGAACCCTGATAGTTTCGAAATAGATATGAAATTCCCCCACTATAAATAGTGTTCTCTAGTTTTATTTTCAATTATTATATGAGAAAGAGTTAAATGCATATTATAGAATTATTACATTAATTTTCTATGCTAATAAGTATATAGTGAATGAGGATCTTATAGTTCATATGGTGAATAAAAGTATAAACAAGGGGAAGTTCACCAACACAGATCAATGTCTATGGCTATTGGACAACACTATTAGAAAAAGGAAATGATCCTAATATAAGAAAATGAATATGATGTTGTATAGTTTTCATGTGAAAAACATGTAAATTGTAATAATAAATTTCCTTAGAATAATGAAAAAGATTCCATATTGTTCATTATTTAATGTAATTTTTTCAAATCTAGAAATTATGTATTAGATATAGTTTATGGTACTAAAATTTATATATAAATTCATGAATTGAGTTTATAATCGATGATTAGAAGAGGATAGGTAGATCTGCATACATCCAATAGAGCTTGGCTTAATAAATTATCTACAAGTGTCTACCACCATCAATTGATTATATGGATCATCTAGGTTTTTAAAATATATTAATTATTTACCCAACAATACTAAATATAAGATTTCATTATCCTTCCTAGATGAAATTAGTTGTAATTTAATGTCTTTAAATAAAAATTATTTCTTTTATAAATACAACATATTTTATGACATGGAAAATTTAAGAAAATTTGGTTAATTATTTCATTACCAAAACAATGTATTGACAATATATAATAAATTAGATATATATAATTCATATCAAACCAAGTTATAAGCTGGAATTATTTTTTATATAAATAAGAATCATTTTGAAGATATATTTGAAGATTTATATTTATATTAATTTGGAAAAAATTTCTACCGAATTAATTTCTCACTTATTATCAAGGAAAAGGAGAAAATAATCATTTGATTCTAAGTGTCAACGAGCCACAATGAATCTCAAATTGGTATAGAAATGTGTGAGGAACTACTCTATTAGACGCTATATGTGGGTATTATTACATTATTACCATTACCAATGACATAAGTTTCTATTGATATGTATTCATAATGATTTCTAAGTCTGAATTATTAGATAAATAAAAAAATCAAGAGTGATGTTGAGAAATTACATGGGAAGAAGATAATAAAGAATCATTATAATTGAGGTGGTGAATATCTTAACAAAGAACTTATTTATTATTTATGAGATTTTGGGATTCTATCTTAACTCAATACTACTTAAACACCTTAGTGGAGTAGTGCTACTGTATACATGAACTATATAATTCATGACATGGTGAGTTCAATGATGATTTATATATATATTCAGTAATATCGTAAGGATATGTATGATAAATTCTATAATACACACTAATTTATATGAAAACTAAAGTGGAAAACTAAATTTCTTATAAATGAGTATATGGAAGAGAATCCAAATTACTGAATTTACATTTATGAGGATGTGCCGATTTTTTTGGCTAGTTATGATAAAAACTGGCACCCTGAGGCATGAATTTTATCTTTATAGGTTATCCCATGGAAATAATTTATATCATGTCTAAAACCCCACAAATTAAGAGGTAATTGTCACGAGACAAGCCATATTTCTTATGTGGGATCACATCCACAAAAAAGGATAGTGGGAGAAATAATAACATAGAAAAAGTTGATACTCATGAAAAAACGAGTTCCAATCTAAACAAATTCCATTATCCCCCATGGAAATTTTATTTCTCATGACATAAGTACTACTTAATATATCATAAATAAAAGAGAACCAGAAACATATGGATTTATAGAAAAAAAGGATAGATAATCATTATTATTTTACAATAATGGTCCTCTTTCTTCAATGTTGGATGTAGAGGGCTCAAAATATGAATAATAGAATGTCAAATGGAATTTTGATATGGATTCCATATATCAAAACAATTATTTGATTTTAGTTAATCTTTTTATTTATTTATTTCTTATACTGTACAATTGGATATTAAAGAGAAAACTATACATGAAAGGTAAAGTGAGTACCTATAATTTATAAATAGTTTTTAAGGAGCTTAATAACATCAAGGAATTAAATTTTATGAATTATTTTCTCAATATTCCATTTTCAAAAACTGAATTATTCTACTTCATATAACAATATTCTATAACTATGATATTTTAATGAATTATGTCAAAAAAATAATTTATAATGAGAAACTTTAAGAAGATATCAATAAATCAAAAATCATAGTATTTTTGAAACTAAAATATTTAAAAATATAATTTAAGATTCATATATTTATTTATGGATTGAAGTAATAATCCATGTTATAGAATAATCAGTTTAGTGAAAATATAATAGAATTTTGTTTCATAAAATTGGATTGTGATTCATGTGCCTACAAGAGGTTTAATGAGAATTGAATGATTTTACTTATAATATATATATATCGAAAAATAGTAAATATTTCAAATGGAACTAAAATAATAAATATAGTGAAGGACTTGTTGAAAAAGTTCATTTCTATGAAAGACTGAAGTTAATATTGGGGGGGAGTCATGGTCATTTGTTCTAGATCCAAGGGGATGATTGGGAGAATCCATTGTATATATAATTTATGCATACATAAGAGGTTGTATAAAAACAATACAATAGGGGATTGGATATAGTGTTACATGGTGTATATCCCTCCTTGTATCTTTTTTTATAAGAAAAAAAGAATATGACAGATGAGTAATATCTCTTACGCTTATGTGGAATGAACCATCATGAATGTTGTGTTATATACAATGATTTATTTTTCCACACCATGTTCATAGTATGAATATTTCATAAAAACTATGAATAATATCATTGTATTATCATTAATTCAATTCCTAATAATCTTAGGTATACTAATTATATGATGATAGTATAAAAAATAAGAAGAGGAGATAATACTTCTCTAATATACATATTCCTATATTACATACATAAGAATAATATGAAGTTTAAGTGGGGATATGTCTTCAGTCTCAATAGAGGAGGTATGAGCTGGAGGGGTTCAATGGTAATATTTTTCATCAATTCTGAAATATAATATCTATATATATCTTTACTTGGAACAACTATTAAAATAGAGTGGATACAATACATTATCATATATAATGATACAGATCATACCAATAAACATCACATGACTTCATATTGTGATAATACTATTATGGTGGCTCTAAAAAAATATCCAAGGTCACATCAATATATAAAGAAAAATATATTTAAATATAATATCATTGGGGATTCTTCACAAAGGGATAATGTCTCGGTGAGAGGATCATCCTTGGATGAGAATATGAAAAACATAATGCTTAAAAAATTATCTCTATAGACGCAAGCACATTATAATGGGATTAGCCTCTGAAAAAAATATTACTTGATTGTAAGAATAATTAACCATAAAATAGAGCCCCATGATCCTAAATTTTTCTTTCTATGATGATCAGATACATAAAACTTTAAATAAGTACATTAAATGAAAAAGCATTATATTAATCATCTATAATGAGCTCATACATTATTTTTAGATATTACATCATTATAAAATAACATGTGGAATACATAGATAAAACATATGACCTAAAAATACTAGTACGGTAACAAATAGAGGAATGAAACATATCACATGGGTTAAAAGGATTAACATGATAGAAAAAATGGCATGGAACATAATTAATCATATGGAAGAATAACATGTAGAACATGGGATCATATAATCATAGAAAAATTAGGAAAGTGGAAGTAACGTATAACACAACATAAACATGAGTCACGGATACATTCTGGTACTATATCATATCGTGGAAAATTTCCAATAAAGGAATATGGTCTTCTCCCTAGCCCAACAAGACATCCCATTAGACTAAACATTACCCAATGCATTGGAGCGCGATATGGGAGCACCCATCATAACATGTACATGCATATACATGTTCACCCTAATGAATAATATATAAGGGTAAAACCTATGTATTTCCCAATGAATGAATTCAATATTATAATCATCTCATGGGACATAACTAATTGGGGAATCCAAAACTTTTCATTGAAATAATGTATTTAAATCACACATGGACATTTATAAGATAAAATATGCATAGATCTTGATAAATGACATTAAAATTAAGTGGAAAAATGTAATAAGTGTGTCTATGAATCATTATAAAAGATATTATTTAGTGTGTTTTGATGTTAAATAATAAAAAGTATTTAAAGTGGGAAAAGAGATAATTGTTTTCACATAAAAATGAACATAAATAGTTTGTTATAAATAAATTGGTATCTTCTAATATTATATGGAGTATATGTAAAACCCTGAGATTTTGATGAAATATATATTTGAAAACAATATTATTTCATTGATAGATTGCATTTTATTCTATACCATGTTAATCTTGCACTACATGAAACACTAGCTTAGATTGCATTACACGAAACACTGAGTTTATATGATGCATAATTTAATTATTCTAATTATTTATAAAATAAATTTATAAAATATTCGTCAGAGTGGTGAGTTTGAACAATATTAACTGAAATATAAAATTATTTTTTACATATGTATATATTATTCTTTGGCTATATAATTGTAAATTAATGTAAAACCATTTTTAATATAAAAGGAAATACTTTTGTCAAGAACTATTTAATTGTTCACAAGTTTATTTTATACCAATAAATAAAGAAGTAAATATTATTTAATTATATTAAGTATTTATATGTAATATCCAGATAATTATTAACATTCATCTTTTGTGTTTTGTGGATAAGATATAAGAACAAATCCAATTTTACGCAAAAAAATAAGTATTTTTCTAAAAGGGCATATTTTACACCTTTTAATTGATAATTTGTTATAAGTATAGTTTTGAAACATTCATAAATTATATTTTACAAAAATAAACTTTTTATTTTAATTAATATTATCAAAATATACTTATTTTAATTTTTTTTATTATTCTGATATATTTTATGTTTTGATGGATAGTGAAAAAATACTGAATTTTAATTGAAAATAAATTTTTCATCGAAATAAATTAGTGTGTAAATATATATATATGATTGGTTTTAAATTATATTCAGAGAAATGTTTTATCATTTAATCCAATTTGTTCAGTGGAATCAATTTCACATTGACTTTGGATATAAAAACATTTCCATCTTTTGGACGTTTACACTTTAAAAACTCGTTATCTCATTCTGTCAAGGGAATTTATTGTATATTTTTTTTATAAAATTATATATTTTGAATAATTAAAAATATATTTTATATTTTAAATCATAATTCTAAAATCTATTAACTAGTTTCCTTTTATTTTTTCCTATATTAATAGTAAATTTGGTAAAATTTTATTTCCACAGTAAATGGAGAATTTGGGTAATTTAAGTTTAAAATAATGTCATAAGGACTATAAAATTAGCCTAAAACATGAAAACTATTTATTTGATTATGTGAATACAAACATTAACACACATGGTGCTAAATTTAATAAAATAATGGAAGCTTTTCCCTAAAAATGACTTGGATATTATTAAATTTATTGAGAGCGACAAAATGTCTCACTCTAACTTTTAATAAGTATAATATATTTAATACGTGGACAAATAGAAGATAAGACCGAATATAGACATGTTTATGAAATAAAAATAATTATATAATTCCTAGAAATTAAATTTTAATTGTTATAGAAAAAATAATTATTGTAATTAGTTATATAATAATGATATAGTAATTATTCAATTAACGAATTAATTAGGTAAATGAAATTATAAATATTAAATGAAATATAATTTTACATAATTAAGTTGATCCCATAATTTTATAGTTTAATATGACATATTTTTTATTTAGTAAATTAATTTTATTTATGTTAATTCATTAATTTATTTTCATAATGTCAACGTAATGTATTTAGTCGAAATTGAAACTTATGATATTTTATGAAAAAAATATTTTATTTGATTATCGAGAATCATAAAAATATTTAATAAGGAAAAGTGGATAATATAAAGCTGAAAAAATATTTTTCGGGCCAATTATAGTCTAATTTAAAATTTATATAAAAATTTTACACCCTCTTAATATTAAAATATTTGTTACCATAGTAAATATTAAAATGGCATAACGATGGGTTAATAAAATTGATAATGATTAATATAATACAAAAACATGAATAAAATATATTGGATGATGATATTAAAACATTATTTAAAATTATAGTCAAATAAATATAATTATGGAGGTGTTTTTATTTAGAAGGAATTTATTTCAAAATAATATCTTGAGAAATTTCCAAAGTGCCCCTCTCCTCTCGTATAAAAGGGAACATATTCTTCTCTTTTCTAATCACTCAATAGAATATGTGTATTGGCCAAAATCTATCCACATATCCCCAATTTCCCTAAATTCATCCTAGAAGCCTTATTCTTGGAACAAATCCAATTAAATATTTCTTTGGGTGAAAATAAAAAGGATATTCCCATAGAAGATGATTTTTTTCACAAGTATAATGAGAGCCGATATATAAGGTAAAGTATTTTCAATTCGAATTTATTTTCCATGATATATAAGACATGTTCAATAAATATTTTTTTTTTGGTTTATATACTTCCCATTAATGTATTATACTATCATTTTCCATAAATTTATTTTTATTTACATATACATTGATGATCTCTCTTTCAGTTGGTTTATTTTAAAAATCACAAAATCATAAAGGTAATATTACCATTATTTTAAATCTTTGAGAAACATGTTATGTTATGCACCTATATTATTTAATGAGTTGTATATATATCTCTTGATATGTTTTATCATGAATATCCTTTTTATGATATTGTGAGCTTCATGTAATGTTATTCCATCTTTGGTAGAAAATATCTCTTCCTTTAAAACAATGTTCTATAAAAAAGTTTTAATAGTTTTTTAAAATAATATTTTAAAAATTTTTAACGAAAAATCATATCAAATATGTTTAAAATATTTTTAATATCATATTTTATAAATTTTCACGGTTATTTTCAACTAAAATGGTTCTATAAATGTTATATTATTTGAAACACATTTTTTCAAAACAGGGAGCATATTTTACTCAATAATTATTTCAACTGATCAATAAAAATAATTTTCCATAAAAAAATGTTATTTGATGTTACTTATGATTTACTAGTAATATGAACTATGGATAAAATTCTTATTCTTTATCTAAATGGTTTATTTTTAAAATGGATTGATCATTATGATTTTTTTTCAATGAGTTCTATGATGATGAAATGTTTATCAAATACACTTATTTTAAGTGTTATGATATGATTTATATTCTTATTAAAAAAAATATATGATTACCATTATGTTATGGGTGGGACCTATATCCCCTCCCATAAATTGGGTAAGTATTTATTTCTCACAAGAGAATGATGGAAACAAGTTGATAGGCTTGATCCACTATGGAAGTTGGGAGACCTGATAAAATTGGGAAGATAGGTAAACCTAATCCATAATAAGAATATGGGTAAACCCAATCCCTTACATGTAGAGTATTGAAATAAGGATGGTGGTGTGTCTTGCCTTGAATTTTTAGTCCATATTAAGTTCCTTAATTTATTTTTGAAATCCCCCTTCAATTATAGGGAACGATATTACATTTTTATTTGATTTCCAATAATTGTATGTCTTATTCTTATGTTATTATTTTATGAATTATGCTCTTGCTTTTATCATGATTTATGTCTTATGAACTTCCTTTATCTTTTCCATGACTTGTTTATACGATATTGTATAGTAAGGGTTTGGTTTTATAATGTCACTGTCATGTTCACATAAACTTATGTTAATTATTATTCATATATATCTTTATATAATACCCTTACCGAGCATCTAAGCTCACTCATTTTTATGTTTTACTTTCCCCATGTTATAAAGAATGGTTTTATGTAAGGTTACTAATGATTAATATCCTTGTGAGAAAAAATAATGATATTTCACATGACTAGAAGTTTCAGTTCCATGTTTTTAAATGTACTAAACTAATACAGTCTTTGGGCGTGTGTTTATGTGATGTATGAAATGTTATTCAGATATGATGTCATTTCTGTGTATGTTAAGCTAGGTTTGTTTTATTTGGTATCAAATAAATGGTTTGGTAATCCTTTGGAATCTAGTATAAGAAAACATTAGTGATATCCATTATAATATTCAGAAGGATATGTCTAGGGATATCTATAAGGGTAATCCTAGGGTGTAATATATTTAAAATTAGGTGTCAGGATTTAAGAATCCTATAAGAAAATATTCATTATTTTGTGTTTTTCTTATATGATAAGTGTTTCTCACACTACACATTATGTTTTTAGTCAATAGGAGTTACTATATAGAAAAAGGATTAAATTGAATGTTCTAGATGTGTAAAGTATGTCCATTACTAAAATTGATGTCCTGTGTGGACATCTCATGAAGAGAATAAGTAATGTGGTATGAGTATTGGTTATACTACCATTAATAAAGATTCCTTAAATGAAATTTGAATGGTATGGTATGTACTAACAAGTATTTTTGGCATACAAAATAATAAGCATGGTTTGATTGAGTTTGAGTAACCATGAGACAAGAATCATATTTTGTATTCTGGGAAGGAATAAGATAATGAAGGCATAGTTATGGTTTAATAATAATTTTGGATTATTTTAGTGTATATATTTTTGAATTAAAATAATTTCTTATACAAGTCATGAAATATATATATATTTCTAGTATATATTTTTCATTAAAGGTTGAAAACGATATGTTAAATGCTGCTGATGACATAGAAAAGTGTTTTAAAGGTAGAGTGATATTCATGAAGAACACTAGATTAATGGAAATGAAACCCATAATATGCTCATAAGGGTGATATAATGATGTATGGATAAATATATTTTGGATATGGATTAGTAAATTTGACAGCACTGATTACCGTTGAACTGATTAATGATTTTTTGAAAAAGTGGTTTATGCTATCACAGATGGATTTTATGAAATTTTTTGACATAAGGAATATATCCAATAATAATTGGAATAAGAAATAATTCATGTTGTTAATAATGATTTATGGTATCTACCATGTTTAATGAAAATACATGATAGAGGAATAGAAATGTTTTATATGTGATAAATATTAACTACTTTATGAAATACAACGGATCAATGTAAATCTATTTTTGAGAAATTTAGTGGCCTTATTTCTAAAGATTCAGACATGTATCTTTTAGAAGGGTTATAATGTTTACCATTTATGAAATTATTTATATTTAAATTTTGATGACGTTTTAGAGATTAATGTTTTACTTAACCATATGAAGACTGATGCATATTGGATAACCTATTCTAATATATTAGTTATGATAACTAGATCCACAATGATTTACTTTTCATCGCATTACTGGTATAATGATCCACTAGTTCATGAGGCACTACAATTTCTACTTCTTTTTTTTCAGTAAGGGATGAATTAGGAATTGATCAGGGAACAAATACGGAGTGAGATTATACATATGAGATGAAATCAACAAACTATATCCTCTCAAAATATTTTTAAATAAAATTGTAACCTATTACATTCATATTTTATTATATCAATGAACTTTTACAGAACTATTTGGTCTGTGGTTTTATGGTCATAAAAATTATCTCTAACATGTTATTTATCACTCTCAATATGAACATGATAATTAGTTTTCTCTTTTATGATCATGTTTTCACATACCAAAAATTATCTCATATGTGAAATCCTAGTAATAAGTTACTTTTTTTACCGTGAAATTTAAAATTTCATTTTTAGGGAATATTTATTATTAATTTTTATTATGTGGGTTTCTATAAAAGTAACATAATTTATTAAATCATTGATAACACTGCAAAATTTTAAGAATGAAATTAATTTTAAGAGGGTAGAATATTACACCCTGTGATATTCATGAAATTTTTTCTTAAATAATTTTATTTCCATGATATATTTAATTTCATGATACACCTATTAAGAATTTTCTACTTAAAACACCAGCTATGATTTCATTACATGAAAGATTTAGTTTCTATGATACATAATATTATAATTATTATAATTAATTAAACAAGAGAATTATAATCTATCCATCAAAAGGGATATTTTGAACATGATTATGTGAATTATAAAACTATGGTTCACACATGTACATATAATTACTTGAACAATTAATTAAAAATTAATGTAAACCCATTTTTAAAATAAAAGGAAATGTTTTCTGAAAAAACATTTAAATATGAAAACATTTTTATACCTACAAGTAAATAAATAAATCATTTGGGATTATATTGATGATATATATATATATGTATATTATATTATATATAATATTTAAAATTCACCTTATGTATTTTATATACATGATATAAGAACAAATATAATTCTACACATAAAAGAAGTGTTTTCCTAAAAAGGAATGTCATTCCGTCTTTTGATGGATAACATGTTAAAATTGTTTTTTCACAATTTTATTAATAATATATGACAGTATAAAATTATTCAATAAACATTTCATATGAATATTTACTTTGGTAGAAATATTGGTATTTTTCTGATATGGTTCATGTTTTCATGAATATAGATAAATACTGAATTTTAATAAAAATAAATTTTTTAATAAAAATAATTTATACTAATAAATTATATATTTTACTCGTTATAAATTATAATAAGATAAATATTTTTTCATTTCAACCAATTTAGTTAAATTGAATGAATTTCACATTGATTTTGTGTATGAAATCTTTTCAATCTTTTTAGCATTTTCATTTGAAAAAAAATTTTCATATTACCTCCATGGGATTAATTTTATATTAATTTTTGAATATTATCTATTTTGGAATTATGAAAAATGGATTCCATATTTATAATTAAAATTTAAACTTTATTAAGTATGTCCCTTTTATTTTTATCCAATATGTTTGGTAACTTTTTTAATTCTTATTACCATGTTACAGGTGAAATTGGTTAATTTAAGTTAAAAATAATGTGATAAGGACTATAAAGTGAAAAAATAGTTTCCAAAAATTTATTGGAATAATTTAATTCAATATTTAACATATATGAATATAAATTGAATAATTTAATTGTAATATTTCCTTGAAATGACTTTTATATTATTAAAATTAATGAGAGTGACACAATGACTCACTCTTAATTTTTAAAAGTATAATTTTTTTAATAAAGGAATTAATAGAATATATGATATACTATATATATTATTTTTAAAGATAAAATTATTTTATACGTAATGAAAATTTATCATTCCTTTTTATAGAAGAAATAATTATCATAAATATCTACATTTTTAGGATGCATTAATTATTTAATTAATGAAACAATTAATTAAACGATATTATAAATATTGAAATTAATATTATATTACCTAATTATGTATATCAATGAATTTTAAACTGTAATATAAAATATTAGGGGTGAATTAAATGATTTTATGTGATGTTAATTGTGTATTGATTTTATTAAATCTATTGTAATAAATAGTGTAAAAATGAATTTTAGGATATTCTCTGAAAATATTATATTATATTATTATTTAAATTTAATATAAATATTAAATAAGAATAAGGTATGAGATATGGTTAAATATTTTTTTTAATGAAACACCTATATTCTAATTGAAATTTTATATATAAAAATTACTTCCTCTTAATAAATAAAAGTTTGATACAATATTTAATATTAAAATTAATTAACAATGGGATAATCAATATGATAAGTATTACAATTATTGATAAACATTTCAAAAATCTATTGTTTGATAATATTAAAATATTATCTCTTCTTATATTCGAATTAATAGCCTTTTGGATGTATTTTTATTGACATTGAATATATTATAAATTAATCTTCCGAGAAATTCCCAAAGTTCCCCTCCACTCTCTTATAAAAAGAGAACATCTTCAATTATTTTCTACACACTTCAAAACATATTTTATTTGGAAAAAATCTACTAATGTGTCTCCCACAACATCCCTTGCTTCATCCTAGAAGCATTAATTTGGGAAGAAATACAACCCATGAAGTCGTTTTGTAAAAATCAAAATGAGATACCCCAAGAATATAGGGTTTTCACGATTATGATGAGAGTCAAGATATAAGGTGAGAGATTTCCATATCTCTTTTATTTTCTATGAGATACAAGCCATGTTAACCACATATTTATTAATTTTTTTGTTTTATATACTTTCCATGAATTTATTCTATGATTATAATCATTAAATTTATGAGTATCCACATATCCATTTAAATATCTCTCTTTCTTGGGGTTTATGGTTTGAGAAATTACTAAATCAGAAAGGTAATTTTCTGTCCATATTCCATCATTGAGACTCATGTTTTGTTATAAACCTATATTATTTTATGATATGTATATAATTTCCCTTGACATGTTTTATCATGAGACTCCATCTTTTATTGATATTTTATTCGTCGTGTAATGTTATTATCTCTTGAGTCATAAATCTATGGTCCTTCAAAAAAATGTTTTATTAAAATGTTTTAATAGTGTTTTAAATGGTATTTTACGAAATTTAGAGGGAAAATTATTTCATATTTATTTAAAATAGTTTTTAAAAATTCTTAATTTATTTTAAATGTTATTATAATTTAAATTGTTTCTAAATTGTTTATGATTTAAAAATATATTTTCTCATAACAGATACGATATATTCCTTAAAAATTATTTCAAACAATCTTCAAAATATAAGTTTACATTAAGGAAAACAATATCTGATTATAATAACTGTTTAATATAAATATTACCCAATGATAGCATTCTTATACTTTCCCAGAATGATTTAATTTTATGATGAATTGACTTTATGTTTATTTTCATTTCCATGAGTTATGCTTTGCTGAAATGATTATTTAAACCACATTTTTTTGGGTTTTAATTTGATTAATATTATTTTAGAACAAAACATTATGCTTATCATTATGTTACATGTTGTATGCATATTTACCTCTAATGCATTGGGTAATGATTTTGGTCTCATGAGATAATGATGGAAACAAGTCGATGGGATTGATCCACTACATAAGATGGGGAAACCAAATCTACTCTAGGATGATGGGAAAATCTAATACACTATGAGAATATGGAAAAACCAGATCCATTATAATGAAAGGATAGTGACTAGAGATTGTGGAATGTCTCAGTCCATATGTGTAGTCCCCATTAAGTTCCATGTAAGGCTTTTGAAATACACCTTGAATTTTGGGGAATGATATTATATTTTCTATATGTCTTCAAAAAATTCCATGTTTTGTTATTATTTTATGATTTTATGGATTATACTTTTATTTCTATATTATTCTTTATGAATTAACTACAATTATTTATGACATTGATAATGCATATGAACTTTTATATGCATTGAATGATTTTATAATATTACTATAATGTTCAAATACACTTATGTTCAAGATAATGCATATGTTTCTCCCTTTATTAACCTTACAAAGCATCTGAGATCACTAAATTTTTATGTTTTATTTTACCCAAGTTATAAAGAATGGTTTTAGGTAGGGTTACTAAATTGGAAGATCTTTTGTGGGAAACATTGAGTACATATCACTATACTAGAAGTTAGTGATCCATGTTTCAGAAAAGTACTAAAATAAAAGGAAATTGGTCATGTGATTATGTGATGTATGAAATGTTATCAAAAAATGATGTAATTTCTATGTCCGATAATCCCTGTGTGTTTTTTTGTACTTTAAAATGGGATTAAATTAGGATGTTTCCATTAATTGGGATTTCTTATCATGAAGAATTGATAATAATAAATTATAAAACATTTATTTACCCATAATATAAGGATTCATGGATATAGATACATAATTTTGTAACATATAAATAAATATAGATGAAATATATAATATTAATTTAAATTTACATGAACATAAATGGATATAAATCATAACTTAAAGGTAAATTGGACATATAAAGATAATCACACACCTTACGTAAAAATGTTTTATGAACTAGTACATAATGTCATTGATAATGAAATTAAATAAATAAATTAATTAATTCATAACCTTATATATGTGAATTTTATTTTTTATAATTTTATTATTTTCATTTACAAACTTATTAATTGGTTATAAGATTCAATTTCATCATTTTGGGAGAGTTTGTTTTCATTTTTTTCATGATAAGTTTTCTTTTATATAAGTATGGATGTTCAAGTAAATTAATATTAATTCAACTGAATTGAAATTATATGTCAATAATGAACAACTATACGACTAAATGGTCTTATATATCATCTGGTTATACTTTATGAGGATGAATCATTACATAAAACATTAATGAAAATAATATAATATATTTTGATGGTATTTATGATCATCATGAAGATGCTAAGGAGGAGCAATTTCAAGCAGTTAGTCTAGGTTTTATGTAATGTTTGTTTCCTATGGGCAATGAATTTCTCTAAGGCCTAAGATCCATGTAATACTTACACTTACAGGCCTTGTAATGGATCTACCTCACCCCTTTAAGGGAGGTTATCAAAAATCAATAAAAAATGAATTCCTTCGGGCCATTGAAGGAGGAGAGGATAGAAAAAAGAAAAATAAATTGAAATGAAAATAAAATACAATGTAAGATGATATTAGCAGTTGATTTGTGCCTCTGTGATAACCTCCTTTTGAAAATTGATTTTAGTCTTCTGGTGAGACCATAAGATCTTAAACATAGGTGATATTATTGGGAATATAATTATGTAGAATATGGAAAAGTTTAAATTATTTTAATGTGTGAGGTAATGAGGTGGCGAGGGGTAGTTTTTATAGAGGCGAAGGGGTATTTTGGATTACTTTGATCATTATTTTATAATTTTTCCTCAATAATATAAATATTGTTGAACATTATCAATAAATATGTTAAATAATAATGGATATTTTGAGACTATAGTACATACATCATCGATACGTTCATAATGACCCAAAAAATCATATATTTGGCTTCTTATTTAAATAATTATAATTCACAATCCACAAAGAAACTATTTTATGAAAACCCCAAAAAATAAACCTTAACCAACTTCGAATGCGTTTCTTTCAAAAATGGAAATAATTTTATAAAAATAATTCTTTAAATATTATAAATTTAATATTTAATTAAGGTCACCATTTATTCAAAAAACATTGATTTTAATATTATAACTAGTTTTATGAGAATTTAAAAAACTATTTATTGGATTATAAATTTGTCTTATAATAATAGGAGAAAAAAATTTAAATTTATGAATTTATTTTATTCAAATAAATTTTCACTAAATTCATTATAGTAATTAAGCATACATAAAATAAAATGTTTTGTTTCACAAAAACTTCATTACATAATTTATATTTTTCAAACATTTTTTACATATTCTATGATATTAGTATATTATATTTTCATTCATAAGATACTAAAATTTAATTTATACTATTATAGGTGAGGATAATATTATATTTTTAAGTAACTATTCGTAATGGTCACATTAAAATTCCAATGGTCATGTTACTATTCTATTGGAATTGGTTCCCTAATTTCTATAAATACCACTAATTTCATTTTTAATTTATGAAAATAATGTTTTTATTAGGTTATCTTTGATTTGTACATATTTTATAATATATAAAATTATTATAAGATGGTAAATTTTGTAGATAAATTAATGGTTCCATAGATTATTCCCCCATTATGAAATTTCACCCTCAAATTTGATTTTAACATACTATGGTGAAAATAGGTGTGGGTAATTTTCCTTCATCGCTTCCACCAGTTCCCATGTCGCCTCTTCATAATTCTGGTTCCACCATAGTTATTTGACCATGTGTGTTTTCATGTTGTGTTGAAATTTATCTCTATGGTCCAAGATCTTCATCGAATTATCTTCATACAAGATATAGTTCTAAAATTTTACTTCCTAAAAAATATTGTACATATGAGGGATATGGTATGTAATTTTTCAAGAGAGATTCATGGAATACATTATGTACATGAAACATGGTATGTGGAAGCCCTAATAGATAGTCCAAAACATTTATATGGTCAAGAATATCGATGGTGATGATGATCCTGGTACTTAGAATTCCTTTCCCTCCAAATCACATGATCCTCTTCCAAGGTTAGATGTAGAAAAAAACCATGTCTCAGAAGATAAACTCAAGGACTTGTCGATGATTTTCTTCATAGATATTCTGTCAACTTCGGGATTCCCAAGTGTCATGTTAAATGGTTTTAATCTTTACTATCATTTCATCTAGTAGTTCAGACCCAATAGCTTACGTTATCTAACCTGTTACATTCATTTTGGTTCTCTGAATCATTTACCATAAAGAGCTTCATAAGGAGACAGTTGTATGCTTGAGGGGAAAATGTTACTTTAAGAGAGCTCAATTCGAGATTAATGTTGGTATCATCCCTCGTGGAAGCCCATAGAACATTCTTTCTACATGTCTGCTAGTGTCTGGATAGTCCAATCTAATTGGCCATCAATCTGAGGATGGTATGTCATACAAATGTATAGCTAACTGTTCATATATTGTTATAGGCTTTTCCAGAACATTGATGAATATCTCAGATCTCGATAGTATATAATTGATAGTGTAATTCCATGAATCCTCACAACATCATTGATATATATCTGTGTAGGTTGTTCTAGTGAGGAGTCCTTGAAAATTGTGATAAAATGAGATTTCGTTGTATGACGATCCAGAACAACACATACAATATTTTTCCTTTCGATTAATTTGGAATTCTTGTGACAAAGTCCATGGTGATGTGTTCTCCTTTCTATGTTTGTATGGGTAATGGTTTTATCATACCCTTATACATTTTCCTTTCACCCTTCACTTGATGAAAAACAAGGAACATTGATGTATTTTCAATGATAACTTGTAACGCCCCAACCCTAGTTACCCAGATTTGGTAAATTATTACATAACCCTGGAATTATTAGAAGAGATCAAGTCCCGAATGACCGATCAGTTTTGTAGCCTTAGAGATACTAGATACATACATAAGTTTTACATTAAATCATGAAATGTAAAAACAACAACATTTTTTCCCCTTAGAACACACTCATATACTTTAGCCTATTCATGCAGGTTAATCGTAATACACTTCTTCACGTCCTAGGAAAAATAAAACATAAGAAAGTGGTGAGCTCAGATGCTCATTAAGGATAAAAATATAGTGAAAAATATCATAAATAAGAATAGATAATTAATCCAATGTATAAAACTAAATCACAATCCTTTTAAACCTAAAATTCAGCATAATATGGAAAAAGATAAATAAAATAATGCCATTTACTTTTTCACATAGATATTCTACTAGATGAATAATCACATTTAATATCAATAGCTAAATTTTTTAATGATGGAATGAATAATGTCAGACATCATAACCATATAGTCAAGGCCTCATGTAATGAATACAAATAATGATTTGGTCAAGGCCCTAGGCCAAGACACTATTTTGTCTCATAAGAACTACCGATGCGTCTAGGGGCTACAGCGGGCCCTGCCCGTCACTTACTACATCCAATTCAGTCCTTATATAAAATGTTTGAAACATTACATAAACATTCATATTAAAACAAGCATATAAAATGTTAAAAATTTAACCATAAACCTAAAATACTATAAAAATATTACATCCAAAATCAATCATTTCACAAAACCTTCAATATAGGATGGAATATTGTATCATAGTAAATCAACTTCAAAATAGAATAAAATACAACAAAATATATTGACATAGATAATATCAATCCAAAAACTATTTGAGTGAAGTATATATTTCTAATTTGAAATCATTTTATAAGTAAAGAAAACATTTATTTTGAAAATATTATTATAATATTGTAAGGGAAGCTTCCAAGGGGTTATAACTACAGAAAATAGCCGCACCCGCTGTATATGTTAAAAACAATCTTTCGTGAATTTTTCGAAAAAGTCATAATGTAGCTTGTTTGGAAAATGATGGAAATATTCATTTCAAGAAAAAATTTAAAAATTAGAACAAGTTTATAAGTGACTTTAACCCATACTATAGAAAACAATATAAATATTATGAATTACATTTTTAAGAATCAAATATTAGAATGATAAAGAGGTCCCGGTAGATACTCACGTATAAACAAACTCAGATAATAAAGAGATTCTAAAATTAACCCTTAACTTGTACTCATCCTTGGTTGAGGGTACATTAACCTCTTGTATAGTGGTTAAATATTTTTTAATATATTATTTAAGAACCACATACATAAATATGATATCATTTATTATCCTTTAATATTTATTTATTAATAATATTTCAGTAGTATCATTGTTTCGAGTATCAACTGATTCATTTTCCTTTATATGTTTTGTTATGTAAGTCATGTTTATTTTGGATATGATTTATTTGATTCATATCTGTAATTATATAATGTTCTTAAAAATTATTTTGAACCATCAAATGGAAATTATTCATGAATGCTCACGATGGGGAATGAAAAAATATTACGTCGTGGAGTCGGTAAGCCGTACGTACGCACGAGTGACAATATCATTATATTTGGGGTGAAATCATATGTAATTAGATGGTATTATATATATAAAGAACCATTAACATGTTATTTTCTTATTTACATCAATTATACTCATTATTATACCCATCCAAATAAAGAAGTGCTGAATAACAAACTACACAACAATGTGGAGACGGTAAGTCGTACGTATGCACATATGGAAACTTTTTCATTCATAGGATGGATAGAATAATGAATATGTTTATACCATATTTATAATAACATGTCAGTATGTAAGAGGTACTGGATTTATTATTTTACAATGGAAACAACTAATAAAAAGGAAGTGGAAGAAGAAAAGAACTCTGAAAGAGGTGATGAAATAATTATCTCTTCTTCAGGTGTTTCCTTTTGATTTGAACAAAATGGCTCCTTAGGTTGGCTTTCTGGTCAATGTAAGGCATCAGGGTTGAAGTGAGGGTAGTTGGCAAAACATTTGAGTAGGGATTGGATAAGAAAAATGTCCTTGGAGGTGTGAAGTTAAGATAATGGGAATTAGAGTTTAATAAGAGAGGTTAGGGGCACTTTAGAAAATACATGAAATATTAATTTGTTATAAAATCCTTTTAGGTTTATAATAGATCCAAATGGATTTATATGTATGATATGGATAGAATGTGTCTATATTATCTCATCTAATAGGTTTTATACATGTTTAGGTTTCCATATTAACCATATCTTTTAGATTTAACTCTTAGTTAAATAGTTAAACATTTACCATGTGTTCTTGTATTTCATATTACATGGTAAATAGACATACTATAAAATTCTAAGTTAACCTGAAGTAGTTAATTAATGAAATATATAACCTTATTCTATACCTTTGGCCAAATAATAGATTTTTAGAAGTATTATATCATTTAATAAAATAGTATTTATTTTAAAATCTCATTTATGTAAATTTTGACACTATTTAGTATTTGGTTTTTGTAAAAGTCATAAAAAAAATTATTTCCTTCAAAAAAATACATTTAATAAAATGTAAAATTTCATATTCACCTAAGAAATTCCTGGATGGATTCAAAAGTTTCAATTTACATTTATTTTAATATTTATAACATCAATTATTTTAATCATTCATTAATAAGTTAATTACTGTTTCAACATTGTGTCATAAAAAAATTTAATTATTTAATGTGTAACAATTATAAAAAAATTACCATGATGTAGGAAAGCATCTTATATTTCTAATTAATATTTATAGTTTAATTTATCTTATGTGTGACACTATATTGAAAGTGTTTTAGTTATTAAACTTTTAATTTAACACTTTTAACTCTTCTATAAATAAAATATAATAAATGTTCAAATCTAATACATGTGGATAAAAAGGATCATATTTTATTCCTAAGGATTATTTTGGTCGACATACACTTATCCGAAAGAATTAGGACATGTGTTTGGGTAATTATAATATCATTTTTATCTTTAATTATCCGATTTAATTTTAAACATGGAAAATAAAATTCATAATTTACTATTCACCAAAATTATTTTTCATCCTATTGAACCAAATTTTACAAACTAATGTTGACTATGCCTCTCAGATTTTTGAAATTCAATTCACAAAAGGGGTTAAATTACTTTTTATGAAAATTTGAAAATGTTCCTTGAAGGTGGGTGAAAGAGTTTAAATACTTCAATAATATTTTATATATCTAATCTTATTATAAAATGACTCCAATTATTTAAATTAGAATAATATTGTTATTATGTATCTATATTGACTTTAAAATAAAATAAAATTAAAATATTAATTATTTAAATAAAAATTCAATTTTAAAAAATACCATAGTGTTTTTCACTATTCAACAAAAATTGAATGTTTTCATAAAAATACCAACAATTCACCCTAAGCTAATTTTGATATTTAGAATAAAAAAATGTTGTCCATTTTGATAAATAAATTTTATAGAATTTCAAATAGTGGGTATTACTATTGATAAATTCTTTTTAAAAGGAAAGTTTGATTGTTCATGGTGTGTTAAAACTCGAAGTTGCGTACAACGCAAGCTATTGTATTATTCAAAGAGGCACTTGTTCTCTCATATCAAGAATCCTGATAGCCTTTTATGAATAAGAAATATGTGGTTCCAGTTCTATTTCATCATAGGTAAGTACATGCATTGGGTTAGGCATGTATTTTCTCAACAGTGATACGTGGAACACATCGTGAACATTGGAGACACATGGTGGAAATGACAAACGTTAACCTACAACTCAAATTAGATCTAGAATTTTGAATGTTCTGATGCACCTGGGACTTAATTTACCCTTCTTAACAAAACTTATAACACCCTTCCATGGAGATAACTTCAATAAAACATGATCTCATACATGAAATTCCAAATCCTTTCTTCAGTTATCAGCATAGCTCTTTTTTTCTTCTTTGAGATACTTTGATTTGGGTTTGGATATTCATCAACATTTCCATTGTTTCCTCAATAAGTTTAAGGCATACAAGTTTTCTTTCACTAAAATTATCCCAATAAGATTGTGTGAAACATCTCTATCCATAAAACGCTTCATATGGTGCCATCTGAATACTTGAATGAAATCTATTGTTATAGTAAAATTCTACCCAAGGTAAATATAGGTCCCACATACCTTGAGAGTCATCTGAGAAAGATCTCAACATGTATTCTATGTTTTGATTATTCCGTAATGATTGTCCATCAGTTAGAGGGTGGTATGAAGTGCTCAAACAAAGTTCAGTATCCAGGGATTTCTAAACACTTTTCCAGAATATTGATGTAAAACAAGGGTCATGATTAGAAACAATTGATATGGGTACACCATGAAGACTTACAAGTTTATTAATATATATTTTTGCTAAATGTTCATCTAATAAATTTTCTCTTATATGATGGAAATGTGTTTAGATGGTAAGATGATCAACAATGAACCATATTACATCATTCCTTCTAGGAGTCTTTGGTAGCCCCATGACAATGTCCATTTTAATATCATCCCACTTCTACTCTGGTATGGGAAGAGGTTTCAAGACTCCTCCAAGATATTGTTTTCTAGCTGTAACATGTTGAAAAACCATACATCATGACACCTAATCAGCAATATCCCTCTTCATGTTGTCTAACAAAAATTGTTCCTTCAAATCTCTATACATCTTAGTGCTACTAGGGTGTATAGAGAAATAGGTGCTATGAGAATCATTCAAAATTTCTCTTTTTAGATCAGGTATATAGGGAACACAAAACCTCTTCCCAAATTTCAAAATTTCATCTTCATATATGAAATCGATCAGTCTCCAATCATTCATAGCTTTAATTTTCTTTTGAAACTCCTCATCATCAGTCTGAGAACTTTTTGTCTTTTATAGTAAAGATGGATTAAAATCCATTTCAAAAAGTATCAATATTTCACCTTCTATGATTATTTCCATATCTATCTTTACTAGATCCATGAACACCAGATCCCATTCAACTCTCATCTTGTTCAGAACTCCATGATCCCTTGTACTCAAAGCATTTACCATATTATTTTCCTTCCCTAGGTGGTAGTGTATTGTGAAATCATAATCCATGAGTAGTTCAAGCCATCGAATTTTCCTCATATTGAGTTATTTCTATGATGAAATATACTTCAAACTCTTGTGATCAGTATATACCTCACATTTTTTAACATAGAGATGGTGTATCCATATATTTAGATAAAATATTATAACTTCTAACTCAATATCATGGGTGGGATAGTTTTTTTCATGAATTTTTAGTTGTCGTGATTCATAGGAAATAACTCTATCATTATGCATAAGGACACAACCAAGTCCTTTATTTGATGCATCATTATAAATAACAATACCATCATTCCCTGGTGGTAGAGTCATGATAGGATCATTGACTAATATTCTCTTCAAATTGACAAAACATTCTTCATTCCCCTATGTCTAAACAAATTTAACCCATTTACGTGTGAGCTTGGTTAATGGGTTAGCCAATTGGGAAATGTTCTTGAAAAAACACTGATAGTAACCTACAAAACAAATAAAACTAAATACCTCATTTATGCTCGTTGGTGTTGGACATTCTTGGATTTCCATTTTCTTATAAAGATCAACAGAGATTCCATCCATAGGGACAATATGTCCAAAAAAAGAAATCTCCAAAAACCAAAATTCGCACTAGCTAAATTTCCCATATAATTCATTTCTTCTAAGAGTCTATACAATAGTACACAAGTGGTTTTCATGATCTTCATAGATTTTGGAGTCTACCATGATATCATCTATCAATACCACTACAAATTCATCATTATATTCCTTGAAAAATCTATTAATTAGATCCATAAAAATAGAGGGTTCATTGGTTAGTCCAAAAGGCATTAATGTGAACATGTAATGTCCATACCTAGTTCTAAATGATGTCTTTAGAATGTATTCCTTCTTCATGCACAATTGATGATATCCATATCGAAGGTAAATATTTGAAAAATATTGAGCTCTTTGAAGTTGATCAAATAAATCATCAATGTGAGGTAGGGGATACCTTTTCTTTATTGTTATAGTATTGATCTCCTTGTAGTCAATGCACAACCTCAAAGATCCATATTTATTCTTAAGAAATAGAATAAGGGATCCCCATGGAGAAACACTAGGGATAATAAATCATTTATTACTCAATTACCCATGTTTTTTCATTAGATCAAATAATTCAACAGTGGCCATTATATAAAGGGTCTTCCATATGGGCCTCGAACCCGGAATTAAGTCAAGGGAGAACTCAATTTCTCATTCTGGATGATGTCTATGTAAATCCTCTAGAAAAAAAAACAAAATATTATTGAACAATATGTAGAACCTCTATTTGAACATTCCTTTCCTAAACCATAGTTATTTCACTCTCTTCCTCCCCAATAATTGATTTTAGTAGAGCTACTTGGGGTAGATCTAGAAGAGAATCAGATGGTGATGTTTCTGCTCTATAGATAAGGGATTCCTTATCATCATCAAAAATTGTATCCTCCTTTTTCTTACAATAAATATTCACATCATGGTAAGAAAGCCAATCTATACTGAGGATTATATCTAATTCAATCATGGGTATGATGATGAGATCAGCAGATAAATAACATTTATATTCCATAATGGTAATTGATCACAAAACATTGTTTCAATGATAATTAATTTATATTTTTTGACTGAAAACTCCCTTGTTAAATAAAATAAAAAATATCTAATTTTCTTGGAAAACTGGGAAGATATGAAAGAATGAGATAAACTAGAATCAAATAATGCATTGGCTAATTTTGAGGAAATGATTAAATTAGATGCCACCATGTCATTCAGAACTTCAACCATAGCAGTTGTGATCACATAAGAACGGCATGACTCCCTTGGCCTTTTCTGAGGTATGTTTCCTTGACACTTAATACATTCATCTCCATAATTCCCCTTTTCTTTACAGATGTATCATTCAACATTGACAGCCACTTTCTTCCCCTGGAAATCACGAGCTTCGTGGCCTTTTCCTCAACACTTGTAACAGACTCTCATTCCCTTCAGGAAAGTAATGGGGTGTCTGTTCCAACATTTACTATAGGGTGGAAATTCAATTTCTCCCTTATTCCCCTTATTTCCATTTCTATTGGGTTCAGTAGATCTCTTATTATCTTGATTTTCTTTAATGTCATTAGACGTAGAGAATTCCTTTTTTGTCTTGATAGAACATGGGACTATATCTTCGTATAGTGAGAAGGATTTTGAGATTAATTGTTGATAAAGAAATGGTTTTAACCCATCAAAAAATCAATAAATATTACTCCATGGGTTATGTATGCAATCTAGAGAATTCCTAGATATCCTAGTAAAGTTAACCTCATACTTTGTGACATTCTCATCCTCCTTTTGCCTCAGACTCAGAAATTGCCTTTTCATATCCGCTCGTTATTCACGAGGAAAGTAGTTTTATAAGGAAATTTCATTAAACTATCTCCATTACATATTTGATACTTATTTGTCCTCATTTTTGTTTTTAATTAATGAAACCCATTTCTCTGAATCTCCTGTGAGTCAATAAACTACCATGAAAACGTTTTTTCTTTCACAACTCCCCAAATAATCAAATATTTTGACTAAAAAACTTATCCATTTCTTAAATACAAATGTATTTGTAGTACCAATGAATTTTGGTGGTTGTTTCATCATGAAGCGGTCTAAAATTGATCCTATGTATTTTGGATTAGGTTTATCCATTCGGTTAAGGTTATTATTCATAACCTGAGTGAGTTGTCTCAAAATGGTTATAATCTTTTTAGCATAGGTAGCATCACCAACTCCACTATAATTATCTTGTGTAGGAGGGAAATCCCTACATGGATTACGTGCGTTGATACAGTTTCTATTCCATCCACTAGGTGACATTTATAAACAAAGAAATACACTAGATTATTTTATGAATTGCAATAAATAATTTCAAACTAGTGAAATACCTTAAATAAATTGAACAGTTTGTGCATATAATCTATAATCATAAAAACAATTCTTTGAAAAGAATTTACTCATAAATCCTTTATAATAGTTTGTAAAAGAATGAAAATTATCCTAAGAATATCCCCCAAGAGTGTTAAACCATGTGCACTTTAAGGCCCGTTGTTGTGTACCAGGATACCCCAGGTGAAGCACGAATGTCCTTGTTAGATTTTTCACTCCATAGTACATTTTTTCTTGAACCCCTTCCACTTGTAGTATCCAGAGAATGATATATTTCTTGGAAAACCTACATAATATCTACATTGCCAAAATTCGTGGCTTTTCCTCTATACTAATCCTCAATGTCTATCTTAAGGTAATGTTCTCTAATCAAGGTTTTCATAAATCTAGTTTCCAAGGATTGTACTAAACATTCTCTAATACTAACTGTAACTCTCTGACCCCTGTTACCCAACGTCTTTGCGTTATTATATAACATTGAAATGATCCGAAAATATAAAGTCATGAAAGACCGAATAGTTGTATAGCCTTCGAAGTACTATATACATATATAATTTTTACATTACATTATGAAATTGAAAGACAACAACATCCTGTACTTTTGAACACACTCACACCCCCTAGCCAACTACTATAGGATAATCATAATATACCTTTTCACATCCTAGGAAAAATAAAACAAATGAAATGTGTGAGCTCAGATGATCATTAAAGGTAACAATATAGTAGAATCTATCATAAATAAGCATAAACATTTAAGGTAATGTATACGACTAAAACACAGGCCATTTAATCTTAAAATTCAACATAATATTGTAAAGATAAATAAAATAATTCCATATACTTATTCACATGGATATTCTACTAGTCTAATAATCAAATGTAATATCAATAGCTAATTTCATAATGATGGAATTCATAATTCCCAACATCATAACCACATAGTCAAAGACTCATGCTAAGAATAGAAATAATGATTTTTTCAAGGCCTTGTTCCATGAAACTAGTCTATTAAATGAGACCTACCAATGCATTAAGGGGGTATAGCGGGCCCTTCCCAAAACAGACCACATCCAATGCATTCCTCATATTAAAATGTTGACATATAAGAAAAAAACCTTCATTTTAAAAATTTCATACAAAATCTAAATACATTAACCATAAACAATAAATGGTATAAAAATAGTGCATCCATAGTGAAACATATAAAAAAACCTTCAATACAGTATGGAAGATTTTATCATAGTAAATCAACTTCAAACAAGAATAAAATCCAACAAATGATGTTGACATAGATGAAATCAATCAAAAACCTGTTTGAGTGAAATATTAATTTCTACTTTGAAATAATCTAAATGTAAATAATACAATTATTTTGAAACTATTCTTATAAGCTTGTAAGGGAAGCTTCAAAGGTGTTATAATGGCAGAAAATAGCCTCACCAACCATATAATTTAAAAAACCATTCTTTTCTTAATTTTTCGAAAAATTCATGAAGTACCTTGTTTGGAAAACAACAGAAACATTCCTTGCGAAACATTTCATAAAAGTTGAAACAAGGGTATAAGAGACTTTAAACCATATTCTAGTAAATAGTTAAAATGTTTTGAAATATATTTTGAACAATCATAAATGTGGATGATAAAGAGGTCCCAAAAGATACTCATGTATAAACAACCTCAGATAATAATTAAATTGTAAAATTATCCCTTACATTGTAATATTCCATAGTCAAGGGTACATTAACCACCTGTATAATGGTTAAATAATTGTTAACAAATTATAAAAGACCCATATACATAAATATGATATCATATATGATCCTATAATATTGCTTTTCTAATAATATTTCAGTAGTATAATTGTTTCTGGTGTCGACTGATTCATTTTCCTTTATAAGTTTTGTTATGTAAGTCATGTTTTTTATGGATTGGAATTACTACATTCATGTCCAGAATGATATAAAGTTATTAACCATTATTTTTAATCATGAAATGGAAATTATTCTTGAATAGTTATGATGGGGAATAAAATCTCATCGCGTCATGGAGACGGTAAGTCGTACGTACACACGAGTGACAATATCATTTTATTAGTGGTGTAATAATATGTAATAAGATGGTATATTATATATAATGAATAATTAACATATTATATTTATTATTTAAATTAATTATACTCATTATTACACCCATCCAAATAATGAAGTGCTGAATAACACACTACACCACGTCGTGGAGACGGTGAGTCGTACGTACGCACGTATGGTGACTTTGACATTCATAGGATGGATAGAATAATGAATATGGTTGTAAAATATTTATAATAACATATTATTATGTAGTAGGTACTGGATTTATTATTTTAGCATGCAAAAAACAAAGAAAGAGGAAGTGGAAGAAGAAAATAACATTGAAATATGTGATGAAATAATGACCTCTTCTTTGGGTGTGTCCTTTTGATTTGAACAAAATGGCTCCATAGGTTGGGATTTATGATAAAATTAATGACAATAGGTTTATGTGAGGGTAGTTTGGAGGAGATTTGGAAAGGTTTTGGTAGAGAAAAATGGATTTGGATGTGTGATGTTAAGAGAAGTAGAAGTGCCCTTTTATAAGAGATGTGAGAGGCACTATAGGAAAAGATTGAAATATTAATTTATTATTAAGTCATTTTCAGTTGGTAATAGCTCAAAATGGATTTATTTTCAGGCTGAGGTTGGGATGTTTCGAACTATTTTCAACCAATAAGGTTTAGACAATTTGTGATCTCCATATTAACCTTATCTAATATATTTAACTCTTATTTAAATAGTTTAACATTTACCATGTCTTCTTGTATTTTATATTACATGATTAATAAATGTAATATAAAATGCCAAGAGAAACTCAAGTGGTTCTTTAATGACATATATAACATTATATATGTACCTTGTCATGATCTTAGATTTTTAAGAGTATTATATCATTTAATAAAATAATATATAATTTAAAAACTCAATTATGTCAAATATTGACACATTTTAGTATATTGTTTTTTTGAAATTCATAAAAACTATATTACATCGAAAAAAATACATTTAATAAACCCTATAATGTAATATCCAACTAGAGAATTCGTGTCTAGAATCAAATATTTCAATTTACATTTATTATATTATTTATAACATCAATTATTTTAATAATTCATTAATAAGATAATTACTGCATCATCATTGTGACATAAGTAAATTTTATTATTTAATGTATAAAAATTATAAATAAAATACCACGATGTCGAAAATTGTTTTATATTTCTAATGAATATTTATAGTTGAATTTATTTTATGTGAAACCCTATATTAAAAATGTTTAGTTATTAAACATTGAATTTAACACTTTTAACTATTCTTTAACTAAAATATAATAAATATCTAAGTCTATTACAAATGGATGAAAAGGATTATATGTTATTCATAAGATTGTTTCTGGTTGAAATAAACTTATCCAATAGAATTGGGACATGTTTTTTCTTAATGATAATATCATTTTTACATTTAATTACCGTATTTACTTTTAAGTGTGGGAAAAAAATTTAAAGTTACTATTCAACAGAAAATATTTTCATACTATTGAACCACATTTTACATACTAATTTAAACTATTTCTCTCATATTTTTGAATTTCAAATCACAATATCAGTAACATTGTGTTTTATGAAAATTTTCAAATGTTCCTTGAAGGTAGGTAAAAGACGTTAAATGGTTCAATAAAATTTTATATATCAAATCTTATTATAAAACTACTCTAATGAATTAAATTGGACTAATATAGGTATTATGTTTCTATTTTGACTTTAAAATAAATTTAGATAAAACAAATTAATTATTTTAATTAAAAGTTTGTTTTAAACAATAACACATTGTGTTTCACTATTTATCAAAAATTGAATGTTTTCAGAAAAATGAAAAAAAAATTCCATAAGAAAATTTTGATATTCTGAATCAAAAAATGAATTCCATTTTAAAAAATTTAATTTATAAAATTTAAAAAAGTGGGTATTACTATTCATAACTACTTCTTTAAACGGTTACTTTGATTGGTCGTGGTGTGCTAAAACTCGATGTTGCGTACTACACCAGCTATTATAATATTCAAATGGAAATATATCATAGAAGATTGTGGTGTTACATCACATTCTTAATATTGTACCACCTATAGTTATCTCAGAGATCTTGATACATCATTGTGATCCTTGGGTGAATAGATAAGGTTGTGTTATGTGCTTTATTTAGAAGATCATTCAATATCTATGGATTGGATGGTACACATAATCATGACCCAAATCTTATGACTCATTCCTAATGAATTTTGAACTCTGAGGATTTTCCATTTCACAAATATTATCTGTTTTCTGAATTAAAACTTCATTTAATTGATGATCCATTATTTTACCTATAAACGATTATTTAGAAATCATTTGAGAAAGGATTGACGTTGTTCTTTCCTTAAGGGTTATATTTTCAATCATTTGTAAATATAGGAAGATTGGATTCTTCTAAATTCAAATAATTGAAATTGTTTATGGATCCTTTCCAATTAGAGAATCTTCCACCTAATTTTCCTTACCAGGTTGGTAGTAGATTGAGCATTCACAATCCATTTTTTCAAACTATCTTTTCATAAAAATATAAACCTCATTATGTGTGAATATATATTTGAGGCTCTTATGAATAGTATATATCTCACACTTCTGCCCATAGAGATAATGCTGCTATATTTTCAACATGAAGATCACTGCTTCAAACTCCGAATCATGTGTACGGTAGTTTTTCTCAGGGATTTTCAACTGCCTTGAGGTATAGGATATCACTTGAACCACATAAGTACACAACCCAAACCCCTATATAAAAAACATTTTATATATCAAAGAGTACCCCTCTTGTTGATAGTTTGATTATTTTCATGGTTATAAGCCTTATTCAACTCTTTGATTCATTCTTCGCATACTCAATATAGAAAAATATTAATCCCTTTTGTGTTAGTATGGTTACTGGGTTTTGAAATCTAGAGAGGTTCTTCAAAATATCATCAGTAATACCCAGTTAGATCATGGAAATTAATGATCTCCATAATAGACGATGGCCTCAATCATTATTTTATTACCTTTGTCTTGGAAGGGTCTACATATATTTCTTTTCTAGTGATAAATTGTGCCCATAATGAATTCTCCTCCATCAAGAAATCACATTTACTATACATTCCATATAGTTTCTCCCTTCATAATGTATTTATCATAGTACTAGCATTATCAACACAATCCTCCTTTCTTTTGGTGTAAATAATGATATTATCGATAAGCTATACCATCCCCATCTGAAGAGCCACTAGATGGGTGATCCAAGCTAGGATAGAAACATTACTTCAAATACATCTTCCCGAATGCCAGAGAATACTGAATAGCAACGAGTTCCTTTTTAACATGTTCGTGGGAGAGACTATTCTCTCATAGTAAATAGTTAATATAAAGTGGAAGAAAAACAATTTATAATAAGTAGCATATGCATATAAATATCCAATATACCATAGAAGTAATTAAATACTCTCAACTGAATAAATTAAAAGTTAGGAAGTTGATAAATCAACCCAGCTATGCAATGATGTAATTCTATGATGTTTGTGCTAAAAGAAAAGTACAGAAATCAAGAATACAAGCATACTATCAGACATTAATGAAAACAATACAAAGTGAAACCAGAGCATCTGGAGTAAGGCATAGTCCTCTGTCCTCAATCTCCATCCTAAGTAGTAAGGAACACTCATGAAATAGAATAATAGGCTTCCCATTATCTATACCTATAAGCATAAATTCTACTCAGGTACCAAATGGTACCCAATATGGGAGTGAGATATAGTCTCAGTAGGCTAACACCCATGGTGTCTAGATGGTTCCATTTTTGTTGTGATAAAAATAAGTGTTACAATATATGATAAATGTAAGTAATTAAATAAATAAAATTAAAACAAGTATTACATGGTCCGAGTTCGCAATGGCACCCATCCCATACTACCTACTATGACATAAGCTGGGAATATGAATATTGTACTTGTAATAAGAATGATATATATATATATATAAAACAAAATGAAGACAGAAGGGAACATACCCCATTCTTGTGTATTGTCTTGGGTCTAATTTATGTGACCATAAAGTGTACTTAAAGGCATCATCAAAGTTTAAAAATTCAAATGTAACCCAAATATGCATCAAATTAAACATTCCACACATTTTCATTATTATTATATTAATTTTTAGAGTTTGAGTCCGAGACCATTCTGAAAGAATCCCTATAGTGAAACCTTCAATTTATCCAATACCATCGAGCTTGATAAAGGAAATCTTACGAAAGACTAGGTATTTATTGAGGCATGTCTTTCTCATTTTTCTTCCCCAGTTATCTCCCATCAGGGGTCAAGTATCACTCGAGGCATGGCATAGAAACTTTGCTAACAGTTCAATCCTCTATTATCCATTATGGAACCTATATCACTTGTGAGTATATAGAAATCCTAAAAAAACCCTCATCTGGAAAATCCAAGGTCATTGCCTCCCGGACGCATAGTGTATCAACCAATCAAGAATGGAGAGTCCATGTTCAGTCTTTAATACAGAACCCATGTTTTATCACTGCCCTAAATTTAATTAGATTTCAATAAAGCTGATATCATAGTGTATTCATTAATAATTACAACAAAACAATTTAAACAACAAATAGCCACATACTTCCTTATCATTCAAGCCAAACCGTCACAGTAAAAATACATTATCATAAAAAAAAATTACACTTTTTTTATAGCGGAATATAATTTTAATAATTTAAACAATGAAGTCATCAAGAATAAATAACACAACGAAACCCCAATATTGAGGGTTCATAGCTTTCCTGAATAAATTATTCAATTTAAATCTCAACCAAGAGGGTCACATAATGAATTCAATTTACAAAATTAATTTTTCTAGGACAGTGGAAAATATACCAATTTCATCCGAAAAATCAAAGGGGTATCCAATGATGTTGCAACAATAATAACAAGTTATTTTATCTTAAACAAGGGTTAAATAGTCATGTTGATCAGCTTATTAAAATGAGAAAAGGTGAAATTAAATATCGTCAGTAGGCATTGATGATTGTCACAACATGAGATCAAATATACACAACAAAATGAAGGGAAAGATAGTAGATAATGTACCTCGTAATGATAGAGGATCATATTCTTTATGAAAATATATGATTTGACCTAAAACAGAAGAAATAGATTATTTTTGAAAAACTCCAATTTTGGGTGGATAAATCTACAATAGAATATGTGATAGATAGTGGATGAGATCCTATGATTCTTAGTGCATTACGTTAGCCTTACTGAGAGCATTATTTCACCCTTGACGGCAAATAAAACAAATGAGGAATGAGGTCGTAGTGAGCTTCTGAAGGAGGATGAGAGGAGGAGGTTTCCTAGAATAGAGGGGGGTGAACTACAAGGGTTACATGCCCAGGTAGAGAGAGGAGAGAAAGCAGGAAAATAAAAATAAAATAATGATATAAAAAAGAAAAAGTACATAAAAAGAAAAATATGAAAATATTGAAAAAATAGAAAAAAGTAAAAATAAATAAGAAATAAATAATATAAAAGTGATTGGAAAGAAAAGGAAATAAAAATAATAAGAATGTCCTAATTCCCAGTTTAATTATTTTTACATTTCTCATAACCCTAATTTTATTTTATTTTCAAATTTATTTTTACCCCTTTTTTAATTTCTTTTAATTTATTTTAAATTCCTCTCGATTCTATTTCAATTTATGTTTATTATTTTTACCCCAAACGATGTGTTAGGGAGCGATGTAATAATTTATATAAAACATGTTCCGTTATTTAAATAAATTTAATAGTTTCTTAAGACCTTCAATAGGGTGCGTAGGTGTGCGCACTGAGTCACATTAAGAATTTGGGTAAAAAATATAAATGGATTTTACATTCATTAATGTATGGATGTTAAAACCTCCCCTCTTTAAGACAACTTATCCACAATTTTCCCTTCTGAGGGTAGTGGAATTTCATATGAAAAACAATATGTCTATTGAGCATGCACATCAGTCTATAACCCCTAGGCCTCCTCCTAAACACGTCCATACTGCCATTGGAATAGGACCAGAGGAACTAACTTAACCCAGATTACCATGATTCTATGTTCGATGATACAGATTGGATGCTCCTCAATGGATGCATTCTCTTAAAGATTCATTTCGTTAGGATCAAATGAATGTGACAAGTCTAGATAATACTATCGAAGATAAGATGTATGGAAGACATCGTGCATTGTATGGTACCTATGGGGTAATAGTAACTGGTAGGATACTAGCCCAACTCTCTCCAGTATCTCGAACAGACCCACTTATCTTAGTGATAACATTCGCTGTCTCCTGATACATCTGTTCGTTGAAGACAGTAGAGAGAGTTGGGCCAATTGCCTATCGGTTACTGTTACATCAGAGGGACCATTCCATGCATGACTTCTTCCTTGTATCTTAACTTCAACAATATCATCCAAACTTGTCTCATTCATTTGATCCTATTAATTTCCATAAAAAAGAGTCCCTCGTGTTTAGATAAATATTATATACAGAAACTCTCTAGAAGAGAGTATGTCACTATAAGAGCTGTTAGAACTAATTTCACGCGCTATTCTTGATCCTCTATAAGCATCTCAGAGAACAAGGCCATCATTTTCCACTCACTACCGGCTTCCTGGATAGCATGATTCTTCATCTTGAGGCTCAAAGTGTCAGCCACGACATTACCCATATCTGGAGAATAAGTAGGCTCAAAATCTAATGAATGTAGGTTTTTACCCACCTTAAATACCTTAAATCCATGTTTCACTATGTGGAGATATATTTCCAACTTTTAGGGTCTATAAAAACGATGAACCTCCCACCCAACAAGTATTGTCCCTAATATCATAAATCAATGACCACTGCTACTAACTCAAGGTTGTTTGTAGGATGGTTCTGCTCATGAGGTATCAGCTGGTGGGATCCATAAGCGATGAATCGATCGCCTTGCATCAAATATACATCCAGTCTAATTCTTGAAGCATAACAATTAACAGTATTTCTTCTTCCTATCGTAATAAAAACTAGCATTAGATCTGAGGTTAGTCTATCCTTTAACTCCAAAAAATATTTTCCAGAACATCTGACCAGATAAAATGCACACCCTTCTTAGTCAGGGCAGTGATAGGAACTTCTAAGCAGGATAAATCGTGGATGAAATTCATGTAATATCTAGAAATCCTGAAGAAACTTCATATATCAAAAACATTGTTTGGCTACTACCGTGAAACTATGACACTCAGCTTTTCTAGGTCAACTGATACACCTACCTCAAATATTATATGACACAAGAAGTGAACGTTATCAATCTCGAAGTGGAATTTTCTAATATTTTCATATATATGGTGATATCTTAGTGTACTCATCATGATCTCAAGATGTATTTCATGGTCATGTCTGGAATGAGAATAAAAAAAGATGACTTTAATAAAAACCACCACAAAATAATCATGGTATGTGTGAAATACCTGATTCATTATAGACCTGAAGTATTTGGGCACAGTTGTGAGGCCTAATGTGATAAAAATATACACATATAATCCATACCTATTGTGGAATGGCATACGAGGTATGTCAAATTGTCTCACACGCTCCTAGTGATATCCTGACCTTATATCAATGTTGGAGAAAAAAGTTTCTCCTCAGAGCTGGTCTAAGAGTTCATCTATATGAGGCAATGGATATCAATTCATTACCATAAGCTCATTAAGTCGATGATAATCTATGCACAATCTAAGGGTACCCTTCACCTCCACGGTAACAAGAATTGGAAAACCACATAGTGATGTGATAGGTTTGATAACCATTATCCATGAGGTCTTTAATCTACATTTTGAGACATGTAGCCTTATATGTTCCATCCTATAAGTAGGAATAGACCATAGTGCTTCCCCTAGAACTAGCTCGATAGTGAACTCTACACCCTTCCGGGGAGGTAAGCTATAGAAATATTCCGAAATTGAATTCCTAAAGCAATTCACAATGGGAGGGCATTCAACTATATTTTTTCCCTTATCACTCATGACGAGACTTGCTAATTGATTTGTCACTCTTACCAGCACTGCACATTAAAGTCCATCTTGATCTATATATCCCATTCCACTTTGTGTAGAAATGTGTCTCCCTTTAAATATGTGAAGGACACCCAATGATAATAGAAATTCACTTTATCATAATAAGGGGTGATCCGGTTCATACCAATACTGAAATATATTCCAGACATATCGAGGATGTAAAAATACAAAGGGAAACAGTACGCACCTATCTCAGGGGGGAACTCTTCGCACAAAAGTATTCCCTCTGTCCTAACCCCTAACGGAGTGTAGAGATACATGACGGCACAGATGTAATTGATGTAAAATACACACAATTGACAAGACTATATTCGAAATGAGGTAAATAAAAAAAGTATTTGTAATAAAAGGGCTTGTGAATGGCCTCGCCGAATAGGGCATAATAGGTAAGGGGAGAAATTAATGAGGGTAGGTACATGGATTGGCGATATGAAATACACAACAGATTGCTTACTCCATGATTCGGGACTAGATAAGGAAGTGAAAACCAATAAGGATCAATAAAACGATTTCTACCACCAATTTCATAGGTAAATTCAAGTTAACATGTAACAAAATATCACAAATTTATATTTAAAAAATAGGCAACCCAATTTCTTTTATAATTCGGAAAAAAAAAACTCACATGCAAATAGGTTGATGCATGTTGAAAGTAGAAATCTAATGGTAATATTCATTTCACTTTAATCCATATGGTGCCTAATATGATGCTTGTAAATGAAATTCCCTCATATCATTGGGATGAAATAGTAAAAACCATTTCCTCAATAATACCAATATTAATAAAAATATAAAAAACTGTATCACCCATTTGTAAAATCGTATCAATAATAATTTTCTTAATAAATAATGCCAATATAAACCTAGGAATTTGAGTTTCCCCTATACATGGGTTAAGAATGTCCAAGAATAAGGTATGTTCCAAATACCGTTATCTTAGTATCATGTCTAACCCAAACTGTAAGACAAAATGATAAATAATCCTTTGATACCACATCTAGATTCCTCATCCTAGGAGCCACTGGAAGGGTGATCTAAGCTGGTTTGGCCATATGAACTCAAGAACATCTTCCTAAATGCTAGATGTTGGTGACTAATAGTGAGGTCCTTTTTAATGTGTACATGTGTGAGACTATTCCATCATAGGTAATAGGTAATATAGGGTGGAAGAAAAATAATTTATAACAAGTAGTGAAAGCATATACTTAATCAAAATGGAACATAAAAAATTAAATAATCTCAAATAAATAAATGAAAACTGTGGAAGCTGATAAATCACCCAATCTACACAATTACATAATGCTATGTTGTTTATACTAAAATAAAAGTATGCAATGTAAGAATAAAAAAATTCTATCATACTTTATTTAAAAATAAACAAAGTTCAAAAAAAATATTAATCAAGGCTTGGTCTTCTTCCCCCAATCAACATCCTATGTAGAATGAAACTCCTACGCAGAAAAACCAACATGATTTTTATTATCCATACCTGCAAGCATAAAGACTAGTCGGGTACTAAACAACGCCTGAGAAGTGAGTGAGAAATAATCACTATAGGATAGCACCCACAGTGTCAAGACCATTCCATTTCGTTTTGTGATCAAAATTAGTGTTCCAATATATGATATATGTAATAAATTAAGTAAATAAAATAAAAACATGTATAACATGGTCTAGGTTCACAACGACACCCATCCCATACCACCTACTTTGGGCTAAGATGGGAATCTAAATAAAGTACCGGTAAAAAGAAGGATGTATATATATTTATATAAGCTTGAAAATAAAATGAAAACAAAAGTGAACATACACCAAGCTTGTGATTTATATTGGTTCTAATTTATGTGTCAAAAAACTATGCTTCATGGCACCAAAAAAAGTATCATAATTTAAAAGTAACCAAATGATTCATCAAATTAATAATTCAATACATTATCATTATTATTATATTGAATTTCACATATAGAGTCTTGGCCCTTCCCCAAGGTATCACAATGGTACATCCTTCATTTTATCCCATACCACCATCCACATCCATGGAAGCCTTCTAAAATTCCATGTATTGCTCGAGTCATTTCTTTATCATGATTCTGTTTCAGGTGTCACACATCAGGGGTCGAGTATCACCCGAGGCATGGAATAGCCACTTTTCTAATTGTTCTATCCTTTATTGTCCCTTAGTTAACCGGTATCAACCATGAGTATATAGAAAAGCCATGGAAACCCTCATCTAGAAAATCCTAATACATCACCTCCTCAGTGTATCGTGTGGTGACCAATCAGAAAAAGAGAGTGTGTGGGTGGTCCTTAATATGAAACCCACTGTTAAAACTCATTTGTAAAAAAGACAATGATAACGACCCCCAAATATTTCAAAATCACAAGACAATGTTTGAAGATTTAAAATGACAGGAAAAAGTTTCAAAGACATGCATGACAGACCTGCACGACAGACCTGTGTGATTGACCTATATGACAAGATGCTTTTTGGCCACCTACATGGCGTAACTACATGAATATGCTTGGCAGCTAACCTCTACTTCCTAATTAATTTCAACCATCCCCCTCCTTGACTATAAATAGGACCCTTGGGATCCCCATTTGATGACTAAAAAAATTCGAAAGGCGTCCTAAAGCTCCCACTATGTATAAATTTCATCCAGATCCTTCAATTTGACTCAGGTAGATCTCTAAAAATAAAATAGAATTGATAATTAGATTATATAATCTTGTTTTGAATGTATTTTACAATTTTAATCTTGTATAGGCTTGGTTTCTTTATGTTAAAGAATTTTCTTCCATCATCACTCATGTCTACATGGTACACCTATGCAAGGTACCTGCGTGGTACACCTATGTGAGGTACATTCACGGAATACCCACGTGGGGTACCTATGCTGCATAGTTGCACATAGGCCCTATGTATCATATTTTAAACCCTCATCTATTCCACTCATGGAAGGTTATTTCCTTCCTTGGTTCCCTTATCTGAAAGGGACTAAGTTGAAGCCTCCATCAAAACATCCTGACTTATCAATACTTTCGAAAAGACACATAATTGTGTCTCCTATTTGGGTTTGTATATCAACAAATAGAGGTTTCTGACATTTGTTTCAAAATGTTGTTACGATACATGGAGTTTTTGTGGGTTTGTATATCTGTAGTAACATGGACCATTCTCCCAGGAATAGTGTTGGCGAGTTCCTAGTTTGGAGGATTAGGGTTTCAGTTCTGTCCTCCCCTGTTCATTTCTAAAATTTAGAACCTCAGGTCTCTAGTAGGGAAGGTACTGTTCACACTTTATTTTCCATGAAAAAAATGAGAAGCCTCTCTCCTATCCCGAGATCCACTAGGGAAACCATCCTAGTGTAAGCCCCTAAACATTATAGTATAAGGTTGCAGTATTGAAACTCTCTACTTACTTTACATTTACTCTTTCCTTTCATTAGACCCTTGTCGAAATTAAAGAGATTAGAGTGAAGTTTCATCGCCTCGTCCTCTTCCATCAGTGGAGGAGGAAATGTGTGGGTTCCTTTGTTGAATCTTTCACATCCTCCTGTTTCTCACATCGAGCATGACTCATGAGGGCTGAGAGACTTGTGATGGTCACCACATCCTCATAATCACTCAAATATTGAACTACAAGAACTATGAATCCCACCATAATTGGGATACATAGGAAGCCTTCTCAGGAACCAAGCTCACTAGATACCCTCTTCATTAATCCAACCGTAATTCCCTTAATCTAGGCATCCTCTTTAGGAGTAATCCCCAAATTAAACCCCCCCAAATCACCATGGAATCATTTTTTACGATGTAATCCCAAACTCATTTCTCTAAAAGGACTATACACTCATGTTATACATATAGAAATACATGGGATTTTATTTCCATCAAAATGGGATATGTAGGATGGATCTATGAGGTTCAAACCCAGCACTTCATATAAACCCTGTTCTCCATTGATCATATTCCTAACCGGGACAAATATTAGTTGGAAACCAATATTCAATCCATGTCCCTTGGTCTTCTTAAGCATAATACCCACACAAAACATTGACTAAGAACCGTTTTCTTAGATGAACATAACACATGAAATTAAATTGTATGGTTAGATACTTATCACATGACCCTAAAAGGTATGATGTGTCCCATTAAGTGACACTAAACAATAAGGGTTCTGATTCCATTCACAAGGATATGTAGGTATCCCATATTATGGGTATGATCTAAATATTGAAATAATTCTTCATTTCCTTGTTCAACAATAATATCTAGAGTTCCCCACTTAGTTTCTTAAATCTAGTATTATCATAACAATTCTTAAAAGAATATCTAAATAGTACATGATAAGATACTATTGATGCATAACCTCAAATACATATGGCTATCTCAATTAATGAATAAACTATAATACAGAAAGATGATTCTAAATTTCAAACATGCTAAAAAGTGATTACAAAGTCCAAAAAAAACCTATGTTATACTTGGTAAATTAACAAGTATTGTTAAAAATATCTCAAATATATTAAAAGATTCCTAGAGTAGAAAATAATTCCCCTCAAAAAAGGGTGTGATGAGTCCGAACTCCCATCATCTAGACCAATGCATGTTCTTAAGTATCGTAAATTCAAACATAATGGACGCATGCCTTTGGAATGTTGGTCCCTTTGGGATAAATAATTGTTGGATGTTTCCAGTTCCATGAATAAATCCAATGAAAAATACCTGGAAGCAAGGATTCTTAAATTATGACAAACGTTCTAAGGAACTATGAAACAAAAAATAGTGAACCCGATGTGAATCCTTGACCATGTTAAGAGTGTTACCCATCTATCAGGACCCTATCATATGATAAAGGAAGACCAAACAGAAGAATCAATAACGTATATATCCATCTAAAAGATATTTATATAATGGATTTCGTTTTTTTTCATGTTTTCTTAGAACTCCCTTCACTTCACATGAATTTCTTCAAGTTTTCACCTATGAATGTCCAAACCACTGCTCAAGCTATATCCCCATCCACGGGAAGGTCGCCATCACTGACTCAGCATCTTCAACGCTGGGACTCCAATGTCCTAGTAGTGGAATACTATTAACCTGGTACACTACCAACCATGGATGCTGCCCGAAAGGCTCTCTAGGTAAACAACATCCCTCGGTCTTCCGGTCAGCGACGACTAGTGGTCAAGAAGCAGACGGTTCCAACCCCCATCTTCAAAAGATTAAGTTTCTTATCCCTAGAATGAAACAACCAGTCCCTACTATACTATAGGGAGGTGTATCAAGAGGTCACTTAGTGACTTAATTCACAGATTCAGGGGTCCTTCTTGAGGACTCCCACCATCAATCGCCGCTAGAAGAATGGCATGGTAGTGAACCCAAAACATGATAGGGGTGTTGCCTATGGTTGTTCGGACCAGGTCCCTCAGACCCAGGTGTGAAAGAAAAATCGATGAGGACAATGTTAGGTCAATTGGAATCATGTTATTACCACTTCTCCCTCCACAGAAATCCATTATCCTAACATGATGGAAAAAAATGAGCGGACACATACACCCATCTATCATAATTCCGCTTTCCAGCAGACTTGTCTGGAAGCAACCCATAAATCTCACCAGTTTAATCTACTCGACTACCATGAACAGGATCATACACCTATTTATAAAACTATCATCTAGTCAACAAGCTTGTCTGACTACATTCAAGGAAGAACATGAATAAAATGTGGTGGAAACAGGTAAATGGGAACATAGACCTACTTACAGTAACCAATTCTACTAGCAGTATGGTATATCAGTGTTGAATGAAGTACGTCAACCATGATACATAGAAAATATCTAGAAGGCACATACACCAGTCATCCTTCTTAAAGCATGTAAATAGTCTCGTTTGGCAGCACCTGGAGAAGACAATCAGAATGCTATGACGACATGCCTGGGGAAAACTCCACTCCCTGCCACCATACATGATTAATATTGGTATCCACTAATAAGGAAGGGAGGACATGAGTGTGAATATAAACCTACTCCAAATATATAATTGACATATATTCACATTACGACTATTGAATTCATCAAATATATTTTAGTAATGTTGAAATGGAAAATACAAATTATTTCCCATATTCTTGAAGAATGCCAGAATATCATAACAACAACTTCAGCGGTACCAGGGGATCATACACATAACTCAATACCCACACTTGGGATGACACAACTACATGCCATCTCGAAGCAGATACATACCTGTGTTCTAGTCCAAGAGGGTTATGGGGCATAGTCCCCCTGTATCATACAAACAATATGATCAGGAATATAAACTTTTTCCCATTGAAGGTAATCGGACCATTCTGATGACCAGTCACATACAGTCACATACACTTTCCCATGATAACCACTTCTCCTTGAAAGTGGCACTAACTAAGTCTAAGAGAGCACCCATAAAAATGTCTCACCAAACATAGTTGTAAAATAAAGATCCAATCTGTGATCTGGCTCTTCTTAATGCTAGAGTTCTTGAATCCCTCATCCATTTATCTATTGAATATGAAGACCCTACCCTCTCATTACAAAATTATTGGAGCAATATTAGTAATTCTAAAGTTCCCCATCAGACACTTCATAATAAAGGATTGATTCATGAAAATTTGGTCAATCCAAATTGCCTATCTTCAGAAGGGAGCCACAACAACGCTCTGTGTCATCAGAAGACCAAGGACCAAGAATATTTTCCCTTTTTTTAATCCACCATGGTGGTCCTCCCCATGATGGAATTCACTGTGAATGTCTTCCCAAAATTTTTGTTTCACATTGTTAAAATAGTGTTCTAATAGACAATGTAGTAATGAGAAATCCTTCTAATCTTGAGGCACTTTAAAACAAAAGGTGAGTCATGTCTGATGCATTATCATTAACGGGTGAAATAATTTCTCAACATGAAGACATCTTAAAGAGATGTTCATTTTGAGAACCTCCCTTGGTCCATTTTCCTTCTAATTTAGTAGATGGAAAAGACGAATGAATTTATTATTTTTACTAAAACAATAGAGAATCATCCACATTGGTCAGACCAAGTGGATAAAACTCTAGTAAAGGATAATGAAAATATGTTGAACATGAGAAAACATTGATAAAGGTAAAATAACAGTCATGTTATGGCCTTTGGAAAAATTTAAATACAATATTCCAGAATAGATGGCAGAACATTGTAATCATGATGTCCATATCAACATATGGAAAAATATTCATCATTTAAAAACTACAGTATTACCATATGATGAATATCATATTCATGTAAAGTTAATAGAGGGGTTGCAATGAAAAATTTACTTGGCATCGTTCTCAATTTCCTGACATACAATGGTTGAAAAGTAGTAGAGAACCCTTCAATGTGCATGTCAAGATGCACTAAAGAGGTTGTACCAGTTAATTTATGACTACCCATATGGTGTTTGTATCAGAGGATGGGGTTCACACAGAGCATTACATTTTACATCACTCAAAAATCAGTAAATCTCACCAAAATTGGTCTCATGAAATGTTATTTCCCATGGACAGTTACAATCAACATATTTTTTTTTGTAATCAATGATAAGATCAAGAACAAGCCTCAACTAACTCACATTAGAGTCCGGTCCAAAAAGAGAAATCTATTGAGATACTTTTTCATCAAGTATCTGAGAATATTCAGTAGGCCTCCCCCATTGTGGATTTTAGCTGTCAGATGGAACAAATTTCTGAAATAATATTATGGTCTTCCAAAATAGGTGATTTGAGTGTTTTCTATGTAATGCACCCTGCCAATGTCCGAACCAAAATACACAAAATCATAAGAGAAGTTGTTTGAATTTCATCTATAGTAGTTCAACAACCACACCATTTTTTAGGGACATGTCCTTGTTTAATTCATCCTTCGAATTAAAAAAACAAAGTTTTAAATTTTGATGAAGTAGAAGAAGAACAAGAAGAGGCCTAGCCTGCAGGGCTGGGAGATTTTTCACATCTACAATCCCCTTCTCAATGGAAGTATATTTTCTCCTAATTAAGGATGAAGACATAAAGTGAACGCACAACTGAAGTATCCAAAGATTCGCTATGAGTTACTATCCTTCAAACAGATCCTAATAATTCATCATATATGAGAACAAAGTCTCATAGAAGATACAGAAGGAGACAATCTTACAAAGATACTGATAAAATTACCTCAATGCATTATACATCAGTAAATTTCATTAACACCATTTAATAAGATTCTCTATAAAATGAGTCTAGTTTAGGGGAATCAGAATATGATGTTCTTGTACATAATAAACTACACATTGAAGAAAATGAAGGATGTGTGTGTTCCCTAAATCAGATGCTTACCCAGAATATAGGTATGCCCTCAAGTAACCAACTCTCACACCTCTGAAAGGCATCTAACAAGGGGAAAGGGGAATGTCAGATCACATATCACTTTTCCAATGAATAAGGTTAATCTATTTTGATTGAAGAATGATTTTCTCAGCAATAATAGGAGATTAAAGAATGAAATGACATAATAAAGAATTACTTCGAAGCAATATATCTTCTGCACATACTCCCCAGACAGATCCTCAACTTGCACATCCTGAAGGAACACCTCAGCAAAGAGGGTTTTTTGTAACTATAGATACAGATAATGAATCACACTTATTGGGTACACAACTAGGAAAGAATCAAACACATCCTTATAGTCATGTCCCCATGGGTTATCTAAGAAAAATACCTGCAGCACCAACCCGAGTGGGTTTTCCAGTCATTGCACCAGTTCATGTTCTGGCTACTATAACTGTATAGGTCACAGCTCATCCTGATATTCCCGAAATTATTATGAATACATTTATGGCATTAAATACCCAATTGGAAGATATGAAATAACTATGTGTGCCAGTATAGCCGGAAAAGAGAGCTTACCTTGAATGGGTGGATCTGATCCCTCCCCCACCAAATTATGTTAATTCCACATTTCCAATCTTTAATGGTTTTTGAGATCTAGAGAAACACATAACGCATTTTGTTTCTCATTGTGATCCCATAATGGGAACTCCTCAACAACAAGATGTAATAATGCTCAATTTTTTTGTGAAATCATTACAGTGACCAGTTTTTTCTGGTATACAAGTTTGAAATATCAGTCAATTATTAAATGGAAATATATCCATCAGAAATTACTTCTTCAATTAAACTAAATGCTTCCAATGACAACTGTTTTTATCATAAAAATTTTAAAAAAATGGAAAATGAATGATTTTCAGATTTCACTGCTCGATGGAAAAGATTAACATATTCTTTAAATCTAGCCCTCCCTCAAGAAGAGTTGGTACCAATTTTTGTGGAAAATATATGTGATGAAATACGCACACCACTGATCCTTATGAAATAAATAAGAGGGTTTTGAGACCTTACATTAGTTTCCCAACAGGTGGAGGATTCCATTCTAGATCTTGAAGCTAAGTGTCATGTAATTCCATCAGATATGGGTAGGATAACAGTGAAAGAAGAGGCGGCTATAGTCACACTCAAGAAAGAACACGCACCTGGTCTCACATAAAAACTTTCATCATATCAAAGAGATCTGGCTCATGAGCATTAATATAAACGACCACCTCATCAATTTGATCAATAATATAAATGGTGGAGACATTTTGAGGAGTTAAGGAACAAAGTTTATTCTTTTTGGAATGAATCGGTTCCTAGTTACTTCATTTTAGCTTTGAAAAACAATTTGGTTTAGATTCCAAGGATGAAGGAGATGAAGATCTTCTGAATTATTATACCTTTCACCAAATATTTGGACATATCATTCTGGATTTTTTCGGTTTTTAAAGACCTCCTAAAAAAATTGGTGGACTCTGGACAAATTAAACTGAAATTTTTTCCGGCACAAGTTTCATTTTTTACTGCTACTAATCCAGAGGAAGAATGTGAATGTTAGAAATTTAATAGTAAAAATGCATAGAAATATGATGATTGGATGATTAGGAAAACAATAAACCAAACTCATGTCGTTCTATGAACATAGTTGAAACAACCAACTGTGTCTTCTTCCACTTTCGCCACAACAAAACCACATTCATCAAAATATCATTCCTCCAAAGATAAATTCTCGAATAAGTGACATGATCAGAATAAAAAATAATAGTCCGAAGAGGAAGAGCTCATGTCAAGGCCATAGTTTTCATTGACTTTGATAGATTTCATACCATCTGTTTCGAAAGCATAGGCACCTCCCTGCCAAAAAGCACAACCAAAACTGAGCTGTTAAGAAGAATCTTCATCTGATAAAGAATAAATATTTGGTTTTGATGACATTATCCACTTAATGAATCCTTATGGAAATGTTGATTTTGGTTATGATGAGACTGAATTAATTATACCAAACTAGGGAACTAGAAAAAGAATCCAAGGTCATGGATACTGGGGAAGAAATCGATATGGTAGATTTATACTATTCTAACCCAACCCCTACTCGAACCATATATACAACAGAAACTCATGGTAGGGCGCTTTAGTGGGCTCCACATGAACAATTATATTCTCCCACACATGACAGGATCAGTCCTTACATGATTATTTTGTAGGACCTATTAGAGGTTACATTATCATTCTCATAGAAAGTAGAGAGACATAGTCATTCTGCTCTACCAAAACCTAAAATATTTATTGATTTTATTATGCTATAGGGTATATCTACATTATAAGTATAAACATACAAGGAAACTACAAAACTATATCTCTATTCTGGATAACACAGACCTCTAGAACAAAAGATCAATGTTTTGAAATAGTTAGCCCATGTACCAAGAAAGTTCCCAAAATTGGATGCCACGAATCTTTCAAAAGATCCTCGAGAATTACTTATTGAGGCTTGGTCAAGTCCTCAATATTTTGAAACCAAAGTTTCTACTGTGGAGGTTTACCGTATAGAGAATTATCCTGTGGAATTTCTTGTAGTTATATCTTTTACGGATGAAGATAAATATGATATTGTACACAGACACATTAGGCCCTTGTATCTATCTAGCAGGGTCAATAATATTGACATATGATGATCCTTCATTGATAATGGCTCAACATTCAACCTCATTCTAATCTATAAACTTCATTGTTTGGGCCTTGCGGAATCTAAATTATTTCCTTACACTTTTATGCTTCAAGGTTATTAAAATAATGAAAAAGATCCTTTAATAGAGATTACACTCGTAACTCAGTATGGGGATTTGGTGTCTAATTCAGATTTCATGGTTTCTCATCATGACACCACCTTCAACATTCTTCTTGGAAGGCCTTGGCTACATCAACAAGCGGCCATTCCATTATCATACCACCAATGTCTCAATTATTGTTTCAATGGTCATTTCAAACATTGTATGGTTACAAGGTTTTGTTCAAATTTTTTGAATCTCAGTATATTGAGGCAGAATTTTATCACACGAATGGAACATGGTCTGTGACAATAGAGGAAACCTGAATCAATGCTCTGAATGGACTTTAAAATATCCTGACAAACCAATTAAAACATTTGAGTATAGATTATGTGTTGCCTATCCGTCAAATTGAAAGGATAGACCCAAATCCAAGTACCCATCCAATGACATCCATAATTTCAATTACAGTAACTGAGCTTGACAACATGAGAGAAATTGTTGATTTACCAAGAAACGTTGAAAGCATAAATAAAGATGTATTCATTTCATCCACTGAACTTTATAAATTATCTGATTCATAAATCAATCTAGAAGAAGTAGTAGAAATTCTAGAGGACGAAAAATATGCTGATTCCTAACCCATTATATCCTCTTTAATAATCATGGAAGACCCTTCATCATCAGAAGGCTTATAAATGGTTTCCAATTCTTCTGGATGTTCAACCACTGACCTTGTCCCTATATTTGAAAGTATTTCTTCAGAACCTACTATAGAAGCATAAAAAGAAGATGTAAAACTTAAGGAATAATGAGATCTTAGGGATGCTCCTCCAATTTTTTAAGAATGTATCTCCACCATTTTTGATGAGCTTAGAGAAATAAATCTATGTATAGAAGAATATACATAACCCAATCTAATAAGTGCCACCACAAATTCTGAAGAACAAGAGATTTATACTTTATTTCGAAAGAAACATGAAGTTATTGTTGCTTGGAACTATATAGAAATGCATGTTCTTAAACCAAATGTGTCTGATCATCACTTGGGTTGGACAGAAGAGCATCGAGGATTCAAATAGGCAGCAAGAAGAACACGCCCAACTCAACCCTATAAAATTGATGTTAATGTTGATAATCTTATCAAGGATAAACTTTTCAAGGAGGTTCAACATCCAATGTGGATGGCTAACATTTCCTCTGTTAAAAATAACAATGGGAAATTTAGAGTTCGCATTGATTTCAGTGATCCTAACTAGTATTTTCCTAAAGATGACTTTCCAGTTCTAATCACATAGCTTTTAATTGATGAAATAGCTCTTCTATGAAGGTCATTATTTCTAGGATGGATACTCTAGGTATAATAAAATCAAAATGGCCCTAGATTATGATGTGTCTGCAGTCTTTAGAGCCCCTCAAGGAGTGTTTTGCTATTGGGTAATGCCCTTTGTCTTAAAGAATGCTGGTGCAACATATCAATGTGCCGTGCTCCATATCTTCAAACCCTTATTAGGAATATTTTTCCAATGTTATGTTGATGATCTAGTGGTTAAAAATTGAAAACATTTTGGTCACCAAACTAACATAGAGATCATATTCAAGAAACTATGGAAACATAGTTTGAAGATGAATCGCTTGAAATGTGCTTTCAAGGTAACCAAAAGAAAATTCCTCAGTTTCTTTGTACACCATCATGACATCAATGTTGACTCTGAGAAAGAAAAAAAGAAATTCTTGGCATGTAACTTTCTAGAAATTGGAATGAATTAAGAAGACATCAATGACTTTTGGCCTATATTTGGAGTCTTATCACCAATTTGGAAGGAAAGTGTTTACCTCTCACCAGGGTAATGAAAAAGGGAACCAACTATCAATAGAATAAAGAGTGACAAGAATAATTTGATACCCTCAAAGAATATCTCTTTAGAGAACTAGTATTAATGCCACATATTGAAGTAAATCAACTTATTCTATATATGGAAGCTTTGGAGTGATCACTGGGGGCCTTCATTACCCAAAAGAATGATGTGGGGAATGAAAACAACCTTTACTATCTTAGTCGAACTATGCATATCACAGAGACTCAATATTTATGTATTGAGAAGTGATGCTTAAAATTATTATTTTTAGTTCATAAATTGAGGCACTACCTGAAACATATGGTGGTCCACTTGGTATCTCGCAATAAACCACTCAAATTTATCCTCAATTTTCGTATGATTATAGGGAATTTTTCATGGTGAAAAGATATTTTGAAACAGTTTGATATCTAGTTTGTGCCTCTGAAGGCAATAAGAGTTTAATCTCAGGCTGATTTCTTTGATGAACACCCATCTACCAATGATACATCCTTGAATACTAAATGTCTGGATAAAGATTTTTTCTTTATTCAATATAATCCACAAACATGGGAAATATATGTTGATGGTGCCACCAGAAGTCCTACAATAATTAGAATGGAAATCCCTAAACTCAATAAAGTTGGGTTGGGATTTGAACTTATATCCTAAGTAAAGGACATTTTTCAATATTTCTTCCTATTGTTAGAAGCCGGTACCAACAATAAAGCAGAATATCAAGCTCCCATCATAGGCCTAGACATGGCACTCGAGGTACAAGTGATCCACCTGAATGTGACAGATGATTCAGAGTTGGTAATAAAACAAATCATTGATGATTTTTCTATCAGAAAAAAGAATTAATCCCAAGGTGTGATTACATCAAAGGGTTAATGGATGAATTTCTCTCGGATCCAACATCGTCTTATGTCATGCGATCAGAAAATTCCCAAGATGATGTACTGGATAATGCAGCCACAACCCTTTAAAATCCAAATCAATATTAGAAAATCATCATTATTTCCCATCTTCGTATGGTTTCACCTTTTGTTCAAACTGGAATGGAAGATATTAATGAAATTAGCCTAATTTCTGAGCCATATGGTCATACCACGGGATGGATAAAACCTATCATGGAATACCTTCAGGACAAAGTACTTCCCCCATATAGAACTGAAAAAGAATATATCCAACAACAAGTATCCAATTTCAATATTTATTATATTATAGATCACTAGAGGATCCTCTACAAACAAGTCTTTGATGGAATCCTCTTTAGGTGTATTGACAGAGAAGAAACTACAACTCTCATGAAAGAAATACATGCACAAGTTTTTTGTGATCACCGGTATAAGGATGGGATTTCAGATCAAATCTGATGTTTTGGATTGTTGGGGCCTTCCATGACATAGGATTTCATAAATTTCACCAAAAGATTTCATCCCTTCCAAGTGCATGCCAACTCAATTCATCAACCCCTAGAGTTGTTACACGTAGCTAAATACTCCTATCCATTTTCCACATAGGGAATAGATATAGTAGGACCTTATCCTCCGGATACGACTAAACATTTCAAGAATAGTCTAACTTGTACTGATTTCTTCTCCAAATGGGCTAAGGCAATACCTCTCAAAGAATTCCGAGCCAAAAGAATTGTTATTTTTTTCAAAGCTAACGTTATCACTAGATTTTGTGTCCCTCATACTATATTGACAAACAAAAGAACCAATTTGTCTTCTATTGAGGTAAAGAAGTTATATCAGGAACAAAATATCAAATCCAACCATTCATCTCACTATCATGCAGTAGCCAATGGAAAGATATAGGCTTTCAATAAGACCATATAAAACACCATACAGATGATGGTTCATAAAGATAATATATCTTGGCTTAATAAACACTTGATTATTTTTTGGGATTATCAAATGTATACCAGTACTTTTAGTCATGAAACTCCATACTCGTTGGTGTACGGAACAAAAGAAGTTTCCCAATTAAAATTCAATTGCCTTTACATCGATTTGTGATCAGTTATCAGTTATATATATGTGAAAAGTGATATAAATGATTTGATGAGATGGAATTATTAGAAAAAATGGTTTTCATACATTTAATCATTTAGAAGTCTATCAGAATAGAATTGACAGATTTTTAACAAGATAGTTCACATCTGCTCATTTTTTCAAGGAAAATTTGTATTGGTCCTCAAGAATCCAATGATACCAATAAATAAGCCTCCAAAGAATGAGCCAAAGTAGGATGGACCTTATTCCATACATAAGGTCTACTCAAATAGAGCTCATTCTCTAATCTCAATGGATGGAGAAATTATAACTCCAAACAATGCGAGATTATTTAAGATGTACTTTGTATGATATAAAATAATTAACCTCCCTGCATCATGACCCTAAAACTACATAGCAAAAAGTCATAGTTGCAAGACATTAAATTGAATCACATTCATATATGTCCAAGCTAAACGGTGTTAAAATGCATAGCATATTTTTTCTCATTGCATGACATTAAACTGCCTGACATCAATTGTACCTGTCACATGACATTAAACTGTATGGTTAATGTATCATTTATTTGACGTTAAGAGCTTCAATACATAAGCATCATTGACATCATTGCTACTCCTTAGTGGCACATGAGTTCCATTTCCCTCTATGTCTGAATCAGATCTTCATAGGGACCTCTTTTCAAGAACTACATGTGTCTTGATTCTCATCCATATGAGATACGTAGATGGCTAGATCTCAAAACATGGGCCCAACCATAGCCACAATGAAATTTTTATTTCCCTTTTCTCCTCCGGTATGTGAAGCAGATCTATACAGAGTTATTTTTAAGATACATGGTTTGATCATCATACTATTTTGTGTCTTATTTTTAACTATTCTTCCAGAATGTGTTTAAATCTCATGTCTCCCACATCAAACTCGATTATTGCGGAAATGATTGTTCCATGAACTATATTTAGTTTGATTCACAACCATATGAGATATGTGGAGAATCCTAGATCTCCAATCTTGGGATCATTCACGAAAAAAACCCTCATTTATTCCCTATGTACGAATTAAACCTTCGCAGGGAATATTTAAAGAACTGTGTATGGCTTCATTACCATCTTCATGAGATACATAGTGATACCTTGAATGGATTCCCTGGTTCCGCCTCAATGTTCCCTTTTTATGATGAAATCACATCATGTCCTCACTACATGACTATAAACTGCACAACATAAAGTCCTAGCTACACCACATTAAAATGAAAAGAAACCAAAGAAATAAATACATATTGATTATCATCCTATTTAAATATGTAGTGAAAGCTAGGTTGTAGCTCCTAGTCTTATCAGTGGGATATTTTTTGTTTTCTCCTTAGAGATCCCACCAAGGAAACATGAATTGTACCCAATTTTTATATGAGTCAGATCTATGAAAAGGACTCCAAACAGATGGCCAATATGGATTCAAATATTTCATATGTGCATTGAGTAAGACCCCCATTCATATTTCGAACACTAAATATTGAATATTTTTAGATCTTCATAATTTTTCATATTGTTTTTTGTGATTTTTTTTGATATCTGAGAACTCTTTTTCATAACTATCCAGTATGTTCCGCCAGAGGCCTTACATGAAAGTTTTCTACGTAACATTACTATCATTCAAAAGATTCCACTATTTATATTTTCAGCATATTCCCAAGTTGGCCCTGCATATTACAACCCACCTAACGTGTTCGTCAGCTAATGGTTACTTTGTTCTTGGTTAAGGTGACATGTTTCCCTTTAAAATTTGATAACAATATACAAGAATTTGTATCATAAAGTAGTATTCGATATATATTTCTCTCCTTTCCTTTCTCTCAATATTAAAGTCTTATAGACCATGGTTTACTCATTCCCCTCTTCATGAGTTCAAAGCAATATGAAACAAATTAGATCATTTGACCACATTTATTCTACTTTTTACATTTTGGTCCTAGTAATATGACCTAAAACTACAGAAAACATACTTCATGTGTCTGGGTCAGACCTTCGTAGAAATACTATACCTTCGATTATTTTGAAATCATGATTGGAAATAATCTCTTTGTATTCATGTACCATTCCTCATAAACCAAACTCTATTCATTAGAAAATTTGAATCCCTATAAACATTCCTCAGCTTTTAGCTATAGAATGTCAAACTTTTAAGAGAAATTTTTCATAACTATGTGTTATGTTCCCTTAGGTGGCCTTGCATAATTTTCATATGTAACGGGCATGTCAGTCAAAATATTCCACTATTTGGCTATGCATCATATTCCCTAGTTGGCCCTACATAATACAACACCCACAACAGGATCACCAAATAAGGGTAAATTTGTTTTAGGAAAGACATCTTCTAATTCCTTTTATCCCTTTTCACATATCATTCTTCGGAACCAGAAATTCCCATATCACAGTTTTCAATTATTCCCTTCCATTATTGAACAATATAATATGTTTCCAAACAAATTACTGAGAAATTGAAGAGTATAAAACCTTTGGTAAAAGCTATAGACCTTAAATTAAATCACCCAATGTCCACACTTCATGGCTTAAAACTACATAGTACAATTTCATCACTTCATGACTTAAAACTAGAAAGTACAATGTCTTCACTGCATGACTTAAAACTGTATAGAATTATATCATAAATTCCTCTTTCTACAAAATTTTAGCCATTCCTCATACAGAAAATTCATGTAGATGTGGTTTTCCTATTCATAACATATGTCGACATAGATAACCCTTTATTCATAATATCCCATTACATGGAAAAACCACCAAATTTGGTCTTGATTCACCCAAATATTTTCTTCCCATGTATATCAATAGTAAAATTTTAAATTCCTAAGAGCTTTTTTTCTTGACTATGCAATCTGTTCCCCAAGAGGCCATGCATAAAATTGACCTACATAACAGGCATGTCAATTAAATGATTCCACTATTTGACTATGCAACATATTCCTTAGTTTTCCCTTCATAATATAACCCTCATAACGGGTTCGTTAAATAATGGTTACCCTGTTATTTGAAGAAAAATCATTTATATATATACAACTTTTTTTGATTTGGTGACTATAAAAAGTCATGACCCAATATTCCACTTGGATGTATTTCAAATAATATTAGCGCAACTCTAATCCACTGAGACTTTTTTGGGATCTAATTTCAAAATTTATGGTCAAAGATTTTCGACTTTAAATAATTTCAATTTCTTGTCCAACATGCATGACTCTAAACTAGAACAGGAAGATACATGGTACACACCAGATTGGAAACCCACAAAGGGCACTCTAGACAAAAGTTGAGTCCCAACTCACTATGCATACATTTTTTATGCTTTAGGTAGTATTGAGGGATAAAAAGTCAAAAGGTATAAATATTTTAGGTTTTTTTATATAACCATAGAAAAAATAATACTATTCTCTTTAGTCCCATTGGATTAATAAGAAAATTTTGAACACCCCCATTCCTATTATTTTAATTATGATTATCTAACATACTGGTTTTATTTTTAAAAAAATCATCATCATCACCTTTGATATTTCAATTACAAAAATAAATAATGATGAAATATATAATTTGAAAAAAAATATTTTATTTATATGTAAAATCAGATGGACATCTACAAAGTGGACCCTCTCTGTCATATGTTAAAAGAAGCTCTCAACATGACTCCTCATTTGTTGAACAACCTCATAAGACCTATCAATCGCCTATTGAAGTTGAGACTACTGAGCAACTTCAACCTCCATAGCTTGAAGAAGTTCTTCTTTAGCAGTTGAAATGGTGGTTATCCCCTACAATTGGGTATCTCCCAATTTTGGTTCAACTGCTCAGGTTTTTTATGAATTACATCCAGTTTATTTTGAAGATGTACGAACACATTTATATATTCTTTTATTTGTGGTCCAATTTCAATCAATTAATTTCTATTATTGTACTCTGCCTCAACTACTACATATTAGAAGATCTCAATATTAATAAGTTTTTTAGCCTCTTCAAGATCATGCCTCATCTTATGTTCCTCCTTCCATCGGTTAATGGTCTCTTTCATTTCTTCATAGACTGGTCGATAATTAAATACACCAAATTCAAATACGTAAAATAGTTCTGGGAGTTGTTTAAAATGGGAAAATAGTTCATCCAAGGGTTACAAAAATAATTATTCTCTATATATGTCTCCATGTCTTCTTACATTCTATACAAATAGAAATTTCATGTCTATGTTTGAATCTGAGTCACTACAATGGGGTAGAATTTAATCTGCAAACAGATAACTTAAAGAGTTTCCTTGGTCTTATTTTCTTTAAACAGTGCATGTTTCACCTTCTACTGATGCCTGAAGAAACATAGAATATTCATTATCTGATCTAGCTATGGGAGTTGACAACCCTAAATGATGAATCATGATTATTTTCATTTTAAAAAAATGGAAGCAATATAGAATGATCTAGACATCCAATAATATGTACCCATAATATGTCGGTCGCTTTATTAGATTCTTCTCTAGTGTTATCAGTTTCAAAAAATTGAGCAGATGTTTCTTTTGTAGAGAAATTCTCCTATGTTTTCCTAATTGTCATAATTGAATGCTCTAGAATGTGTCTTAATATGGGATCCCCAGTAATTTCCACTCTAGATTCACTAGAAGAAGGAATGAGTGGAATTCCACATTTTTAACGGCACTTTGCAACATTTTCTGCCAAAAAGGCTACATAAGTTAATATTCATTGTGATGTATAATGTAAATGAAGAAAAATTATGTTTGGAAAATGTGAGAATGAAAAATTACATCCTTTCAATTCCACATGAAAATCCCAAGACTCTTTGATAGAACCTAGGATATAAATATTTGGAATAAGGACTTCTATAATTTTATTGTATGCAGCTTCGAATGTTATAAAATCATCACCATTTATGGTATCCAACAAATGTGGGTTGATGCCCAAATAGGATCCAATGAAATTTTGTTCCTCCATTTCATCAACTGGTACAACATGATTAGATCATTCCAGGTTTGGAAGAACACCATTATCTACTTCATCATGGCCCACATCATCATTCCTTGCCTTCAGAGCAATAGGAATATTAACATTAATTATTGTAGGATCCATTGGAAAGGGAATATGATCTGAGATATGTTAAAAAGGAGAATATTAGTAAATAATTTAATAATAAAGAGAAATGTATTTAATATTACCATTTCATTCCTCTCTCTCAATAGAACCAGAAGTAGATATAGCTTCACCTTTTGATATTTTATCAATCAGGGTAACAGATTCATCATCACGAACCTATGTTTCTCCTGGGGAATCCATCCCTAGCCTTGATTAATCATCTCTTAATCCCCTAAGATAAGAGAGTGACACATATCTTGCAAGTGTATAAACATGATTACCAAAGTGTATCAAGCATGTTATAATGATCAGGGATAGTATAATAATTTAATTCTTCAATGAACAATTCATAATAATCTCATTGATGTCTTATGTTTCATTTTACAAGCATGAGGAGAAATTGAAACACTCCTCTTGGTTGCAGAAACCTGAGGTAATGGATGAGGAATATCTTTCTTCATTACCCCTGTAATGATTCTCTCTCCTAGAGAAATTTATGGAGACTTGAGAGGATCATTTGATGTGTTGATGGGAGAATCTATAGGTCCGTACCTTGGGGACCCGAGAACCTCTCTAAAGGTTCCTTCCCTAAATTCATGTGAAAAAAATACAATTTCATCAAGATTAATGATGGTGAATAGTTAAACAAAATTTAAGGAAAAGAAAAGGAAAATACTTTCCAATTATTAACATAAATGTCCCATTTCACTATAGGGTTAATAATTACACCTTCACATATCCCTAATTCCATCATATGGGATACACGTTTAGAGGTTTGGATTTTTTCATCAATTTCATATATAAATGATTATATCTCTATAATATACTCATGTACTTCGACCGGGTTATTATGTGGGTGAAAATTAGAAGGTGCTTTAATGTCACCCACATTTGGTATTTGAAGGACATATTCAAGGAATTCTCATGAATCCCTAAGTTCATGGGTCAAGCCATCCCAACGTTTAATGGATGAAGGTCAAACATAATTTGATCCCTATATGGTTGGTTGTGGATACAATTCAACACCTTCTTATTGATGAGCCTCTTCAGGCCCCCCTTCTTCTTCAGAAAAGTCAAAAGATGGAATATGAATCTCTTTTTGATGGTGGTATATGGATCATCTTGGTTCCATATTTATTTCTTCTCTACCTTAGTCTTCCTGGTATACCTTCTGTGAAGATGTTTTGAAGGCTCCAAAATTTCTGAAGCTTCTGCATCATCTTTGGCTATAGACTTCATACCCTGATTACTATGCACAACAGTAATTGTGGCTACCACCCGGTATATTTAGTTTTTCAAAACCATCTGAGGGTATAAAGAATCCAAGCATTGGAATATTCAGCATACAATCCAATTGATTCATATTATTGAGGAAAAGTAATGGACAATTTGGAAATCTATAATGCCATAATAATTCACAATTCTCTCTCCATCATTGAGTGCTTGTCATGTCTAACATACATTGAAGGGAAGGTGTTGTATTTCTGAAGAGATCTGAGTTGGAGATAAAACCTGTAAGGGACGTAATCCTCATAGATAATTCCACCATCAATCATGGTTGATAATACACTCTACCTAAATTCCATCATATAAGTTCTCATCTCATAATTTTCTTCCTTACCATCATTAATAAATATTCCAACTAGTGGGTTACCAAAAAGAAATCAGATGAATTCTTATGATGCATTCAATGCCCTTATCACTACATCATTTCTCAAGCTCTGAGTATGTATACTAGAATTGTTTTGCAAAAATGGGGTGAATTGACCATTGGGGACTCTGACTGAATTCAACACTGAGTATGAATAAATGTGTGCCACAATCCATCCCCAAAACACTTGGAATGGCCCAACAAGTCTAAATAGAGCCTTCAAATTTTTTAAATGTAGTAGGAAATAATAAATTCTTGCTAATACATGAGTTTTTTAGCCAATATACATTCATTCAACCTATTTAGTTTCGATAAAAAAATCTCTATCCTTACACAGCCTCTGGACTCACGAACTAGAAGAAAGTAAATTCTTAGCCACATGGAAACGACGCCGGCTAATCGTATCTTTGAATCAATTTCAAATTTTTCTTTATATCCCCAGTTCTTATATTCATGTTTATCCAATGTAGGCAAATATGTGCATGAACCTCCCTGGTTATCTGCAGAAGGACAAACTGTAGAATGTTCGTAGGTGGGACCTTTCTTTATTATTCGTTCTAAAAAGGCTTCCATACACACTCTAACATGAATATATTTCTTTTATTTGGGAAATTTATTTTGTATTTTTAATAGTTCATAAGCCAACTGTGGTGCTCTGTTAACATCACATTATGTTGTAACTGGCGGAATAAACATTTCATACATTTCCCCATGAATGGGAACCGAACTATTAGGTAGATATCCCATAAACTAATGCCAACTTCACCAAGAATAAAATGGAAGGAAATCGTTTGTGGAATCCATCAGTTAAGAAGTTACAAAATTAAATCATTACATTAAGAATAAGTATTCCCCATCCATACAGCTTCATAAATATGAACATCTGATAGCACTTTCTCAAAGTATGCACAAGTCTGACATACCCAAAACGCCCACATACATTCAGGTTTCACTCCTCTAGAATGAAGATCCCAATCTTCATTCAAACCATTAGACTGGTCTTTTTTAGATTCACAAAAGGTTGAATCTTATAAATATGTCCATGTCTCTACAATGTGATATTTCATATCAAGAGTTAAACCACTATGATTTAGGATGCATCCAATAGGGATTGTTCCCTCGTGAACTGGCATAACCCTCATGGTAATATTAATACTCAAACAATTGGAGTACTGGAGAAACGAATTATTTGGAAAGTATTTATTAGTATATAGAATATGGGAATCTTGTAATAGCCCATAACCATATAGGGGTAGGTAAGGACGTTGCTGTTATTCATTTTGATATGTAATTAAACCTTTCCATAGTCTAGGAATAGTACTTTCAACAATGTCATAATAGTATGGTCTAATGATCTTCATCATCTCATTTTGAAGAGCATTATCTTCCTTTGTAATGGTACTCAAATGAGTCATTTCCTACAAAATAAAAACTATATTACCCCTATTATGTTAGAGTTTTAACATAATAAAAATTAAAATTTCAACTAAAAGGAATCCGAAAATTTGGAAATGTAATATCTTCACATAATTCCTTCAATGAGGTCAGTAGCATAGGTCTTTGGACAGGGGTCCTAACACATCTCCTTCAATGATGTCCTTCAGCATAGCTCCATCACTCAAGTAGTTTCACTGGGATAAAATTTCAAGGAAACTATGCGACAACACAAGTCATCATGGCGGGATGAACAAGCTACGCAATGAGTGTTGAAAATATGAAGGTGCGAGTGAAGAAAATCGTAATGGATGTGACCTATTTATAGCAATCATAAGATCTACGTGGCATGCATGTGTGAAATAGCAATGTTCCATACCTACATTCCATACACACATGAAATAGCTACACATTAAATCTATGTGATTTGGCAGTTACTCCCTAGTTTTTTCATCACAATTTTACCTTAGGACTCGAACCTCTTTTTAATCAGATACAATCTTGATGGGGGGGTTTGAAAAACCTTAGTAAAAAAGTCTATTAAGATGTACCATTTATATTTAAATATCTCAAGACAATTTTCGAAGATTTAAAAAGATAGGAAAAATTTTAAAAGACCTAGGCAGTGGACCTGCGCAACTGACCTACATGGTGAGATGCTTTCTGGCCACCTACGTGGTGTAACTACGTGAAGAGGATGCATGTACAACCTATGCCGCATAATTTATTTTGACCATACCCACTCCTTATCTAAAAATTGATCCCTTGGGCTCCCCATTTGATGACTAAAAAAATTTAATGACTTCTTCATGCTCTCATTGTATATCACTTTCACCCAGATCCCTCAATTTCCTAAAATAGCTATCTAGAAACATGATAGAACATATAATTAAATGTGATAATCTTATTTTGAAATTATATTACAATTTGAAGCTTTCATAGGCTTGGTTTCCCTATGTTAAATAATTTTCTTCGGTAATCACTCAGGTTAACTCTGTACACATATTTGGTACACCTACGCAAGGTACCTACACAGTTCATATATGCAATGTACCAACTTGGCATACCTATATGGGGTACCTATGGTGCATAGCTGCACACAGGACCTATGTATCATCTTGTAAATCCTCTTCAAATAAACTCATGGTAGATTATTTCTTTTTTATGGTTCACTTATCTGAAACAGACTGAGTTGAATCCTCTTCCAAAATCTCATGACTTATCAAACCTTTGGAGAAGACACATCAGCGAGTCTCAAATATGGGTTTGTATATCCGTAGTTTGAGGTTTTCCACATTTTATTCACAATGGGTTCATGATTCGTGGAGTGTTTGTGGGTTTGTATATCTATAGTCACATGGACCATTCTCTGAGGAATAGTATTGGGGAGTTCCTAGTTTGGAGAATTAGGGTTTTGGTTCTATCCTCCCCTTTTCATCTCTAAAACCTGAAACCTAGAGTCTCTAGTCTAGAAGGAATTGTTCACACTTTCGTTTCCATGCATGCAAATAAAAATTAGCCCTCCTCTCCTGAGATCCACTAGGGAATCCATCCTAGTGTAATCCACTAACCATTGAAGTAGAAGGTTCGGGTATTTTTCCTCTCTACTTCCTTCACCTTCACTCCTTCCTTTCATTGGACCCCTGTCCAGTGTGAAGAATATTGATTGAAGGCTCATCTCCTCACCCTCTTCCTTGGTCACCTCATCCTTTTGCAACCTCGTCATCGAAAGTGTGTCCTCTTCCACTAGAAAAGTAAGAAAAGTGTGGGTTAATTTGTTAAATCTTTCACATCCTCTTGTTTCTCAAACCAAGAATGACTCACATGTTCTTAGAGACTTTTTATGATCACAACATCTGTAAACTCCCTCATATATTGAACAATGAGAACTCTGGTTCCCCCATAATTGGGATACGTAGGAATCCTTCTCAGGGACTGAACTCAATGGATATCCTCTTCAAGAATCTGACCCTAACTCCCTTATTCTTGGCATCCTCTTTAGTAGTAAGCCCAAATTTAAACCCCAAAATCAGAAAGGAATCCTTTTAAAGAAGTAAACCAAAACTCATTTCTCTTGAAGGACTATACTATCCTGTGAGACATATCAAATTATGTGGTATTTGATTTCCAATCAAATGGGATAAATAGGAAGAATCTATGAGGTTCAAATCCAACACTTCAAATCAACCCTGTTCTACATAGGTCATATTCCCAATAGGGTATAAACTTACCAAGAAACCCATATTCCTTCCAAGTACCTTGGGATTCATAAGCTTAAGTCCCACAACAGACATTGACTAATCACCTTTCACTAATATGTCCTTAAAAAATGACATTAAACTATATTGATAATTCCTTATCACATGAACTTAATAGGTAAGATGTGTCCCATTAAGTGGCAGAAAACTATGAGGATTGTGATTCCTTTCACAAGGATACACATGTAGCCCATTTTATGGGTAAAATCCCAATATCAAAACAAACCTTCATCTCCCTGGATGATTATAAAATCTACACCGTCCCACTAACTGGCTTAAAATTCAGTATCATTATAATGATGATTAAAAGAGTCTCTAAATAGTGTACGTGAGGACACCATTGATGAAGATCCTCGAATATGTAAGGATATATCAATTAACGGAGAAATTAAAATAAATATGAATGATTATAAATTTCACACATGTTAATAATTGATTGTAAATTTCAAGGGAATCCTATATTATACTTGGTTAATTAGTAAGGATTCATGAAAATATCTTAAATATATAAAGAGAATCCATGTGTAAAAAATAATTCTCCCTGAAAAAGGGTGTGATGAGTCCGACCTCCCATCCTATCAACCAATGCATGTTTCTAAGTATCATAGGTTCAAAGTTAATGAATTATTACCTTTAAAAAGTACGTCCCTTTTAGATAAATAACTATGGGATGTTTCCAGTTCCATGAATAAATCCAATGGTAATCTTCGGGAAGTAGTGATTCTTATGTTACAACACACATTAAAAGGAACTATAAGACACCAAAATTGTATCATTTCACTAAATTTAATTATTTTTCTAGGGATTGGATATCACATAGTTTGAATTTATAATTTCAATAAAACAATTTAAGAAACAAAGATCCACATACATCCTAATCCTTCAAGCCAAACAGTCAAAGTCTAAACACATTATCAGCAAATGTATAAAAATACACTTTTTTATTTTGTAAAGGAATAGTATATTAATAATTTAAAAAAAGGAAGTCACGAGGCATAATGAAAACAAAAAAACCAATATTCATAGTTCATAACTATCATGAATAATTTATTTAATTTAAAACTCAATGATGAGGGGTTGGGAGACACCCGTAATTATTAAAATTAATTATACAGAGCTATTGGAAAATAGAAAAATTTCATCAGCATGCAAAATGGGGTATCTAACAATGCTGTAATAATTTAGACAATCTAATGTAACTCAAACAACGTTTCAATAGTCATAATAAGAAATTAACTTTAATTAGAAAAGGTGAAATTAAATATCATTGGTAGGCATCGATGATCGTCACAACGTGATATCAAAGAGATGTAATGAAATGAATGGAAATAGTTTAGACTCCCTACCTCATAACCATGGAGGATCTTACAAACCTCAATGATCTTTGAATTGATAAAAAACATAAGAAACCATATGATTTTAGAAAAATTATAATTTCAAGTAAAACAAATCTTTGGTAGACTGTGTGCCAGATAGTGGATGGAATCCTATGATTCGTCATGTGTAACATTACCCTTACTGATAGATTTACTTCTGACTTGCTGGTGATGAAAATAGATGAGGAATAGAGTTGAATTAGGCTTCCAAAGAAGGAGGAGAGGTGGAGGCACTACACAAGGGGAGCGTTGTAGGTGTGACACACCAAGAGAGAGGGAGGAGAGGTAGAGAGAAAAAGACAAAAAATGAAAAGAAATAAATAAATGATAACATTAAAAGATAATAAAAATATTAAAATAAGGAAAAAAATTAAGAAAAGAAAAATAAATAAGAAATAAATAAAATAAATTGGACGGGAATGAAAAAGAAATAAAAATATTAAGAATTGGATAGTACCCATTTTAATTATTTTTACTTTAATCATAACCCCATTTTTATATTCTTTAAAAAAATTTATCCCTTTTTCATTCTTTTAATTTCATTTATATTCATTTATATTACTTTTCAAATTATTTCTTATTATTTATAACCTAAACCATGTTCATGGTCACAATGTAATATCTTACCTAAAACCATTTCAATTATTTAAATAATTTTAATAGTTTGACAAAAAACATAACAGGGTGCATGGGAAAGAACCCTAGGTCTCTTTTGGGATATGGAAAAAACAATTAAACAAACCATTCCTTTATTAATGCCAGGACAATACACAAAGACTGCCAAAAATATATTTAGGTAATATCAAAATACTATATTCCTTTTGTCCATGAATATTGAATTTGAATTAGATAGTCCTAAAGGAATCACACTGAACTCATATTGTGAATACCTTGTTCGAAATTACGTCTTGGGAATATATTCATTCATTACCTTTAATATGAGATATCCTAATCAAAGGTCCACCAAAGATAAATACTTGGCCCCATGTAGTTGATTGAAAAATTAATCTATATATTGATAGGGATGATTTTTCATTGTCATGACTCTATTGAGATCATGATAGTCAATATATAGATGCATCAGTCCATCATTCTTCTTGATGAAGAGGACTAGCACACCTGTTGGTGATGAACTCGGGCATACGAAACCCCTATATATATTCTCTTGTAAGTGATTCATTAGTTACTCCAACTCAACTGAATACATTCTATAATGAGTCCTTAATATAAGAATAGATCTTGGAATATATTCATTTTAGAAATAAACCTCTCGGTTGATGTTAGACCAATAAATTATTCAGGAAACACATTACTATAGTCTGTCACAATGGGAATGTATTCGAGTATGATCATATCCTTTGTCTCAATAATTTGAGTTAGATATTCATGATCATATGGAAATAATATCTACAATTGAGATGATTATTCTGATGTAGATTCATCCTCCCTTAAACTTGTATAGAAGTTGGGGATGCTTTACGATGTGAAGAATAATAGCCCTTTCTCAAAAATGGATGTTGGTTTTTGTATAAAGATAACCAATCCATGCCAAATAGAGAACCAAACTCCACTAAACGAATAAAGGAAATATTTTCTTGGATGTTCATTCTACAATCACAAACTAGGGAGGATTTTTATACTTTGGATTCAATAATTTCCCCATTTTCTATTTTCCCAAGTAACTCAACCTTTATATTTTTGGGTGGTTTTTGAATAGTTCAAATAAACATGAAATATATGAATGAATATATAAATAGAATTAAATATTATATTTGATATTCCGAAATGAAAAACATCCATACCTATCACCACATAATTCTCATGTTTCACCTCAGCAGTAGTGATGGAATATGTCATTTATTTCCTTAGAGGTTGTTGTTGTTGATTTCCTCCATGAACTCTTGGTTAGGGTAATGGATCACATAAAACCCATTTTCCTTGATGTTGTGACATTACACTATAGGATGAGTTTGGATATGAAAATTCATTTCTTCATCCACATTAATGGGATTATTCATATCCTATTGGATATTATTAGATAGATTCCTCTCTCATCTACATTTGAAGAATCTCATATTTCCCCTTATGTTGTTTCCAAGATGCTTCTTCCCACATTTTTCACATGTGGGATATTGAGTTTTATTTCTATCATGGTATTTACCTATTGATACTAACATATTAAATGTCATTTCACACTTTTTATCTCAAGGTATATGAGACTATGAAGAGTCTTTGATCCCCATTTCAACCTTGAGGGATAAACAGATAGTATCCTTGTTGTCGTTAACATCTCAGATTACCAAGGATTTTTGTAGAATCTTATTTTGTCCACTAAAAAAGTGAACCACTTTGATTTCAGTGTTCATAAAAAATATATAAGAGTATTCTGTAGGCTTTGTAAATTTTTACAAATATCCTTGATAGACTCGTCTAACTTTTCCCTTGGTCCAAGAAACACCCTTTATATATTATGATAATAATTTTAGGGAAACTATTTATTGAAAAATATTTTTTATAAACATCACCACTCCATGGAATAAATTTCTTCTAAAGAAATTATTTTTATGATCATTTTTCATCACTAATAATATTCCCCCCATAAAAATTATAGACCACAAATCTGAGTTTCTCTTCATAATATCAATGATGGATAGAGAATATCTTCTCAATATAGTTAATCAGTTGTTTTGTGCTGATGGGATCAGAAGATCAACTAAACATGGGAGGCATTTGTCCCACAAGTGATTCAAGAACAATATTATATTCCTTATATGAAGGAGTGTTTTCCACATTATTAAAATTATTATTATTAACTTGGTCCAGTTGAGAAATTACATTCATGATGTTTGGATCATCAATTCAAATCATATATTTCATTTCATTAGTGAAATCATCACATTTCCAACCAAATTGATTATTCCCAGGGGCACTCATATTTCAATCAATTATCTAAGAAAAAGAAAGCACAATTATGGGGACATAAATATATATATATAATATATCAAATGTAAAATTTAAACATATAAGGATAAAGATATAAACGTAATGTATATTACAACATGTGGTTCCCTAGGTATCAATCATGGTTATCCCTTATGACAGAATTATCCATAGGGTTCTTACTAATGATTTATAAACCTAATCCCCAAAAATAACTATAACATTCATTGATACAAACTATAATGTCCATATCCTTTTACAAATATTATTAAATAATTTTATTCCTAATAAACCATGAAATGAAAACTAAGTATCGCAAGTTCTAGTTTTTTTGGATGATAAGGAAATGAAAACTAAAAAAATGGAAATAAATCAAAACATCCTTATATTAATCACTCACAATGAGCTCTAAAATTCATTTTAAATCTTACAATATTGTAGGATACCATTTTTAATACATATATAAAAGGTATGAGATAAAAACCCTACTATGGGAATATTTATACAAATAAAGTATAACACATGGGTTAGAAGGAATAACATGATAACATATAACAAAATAGAGAATAAGAAATCATATTGGATCATAACATGTAGAACATTCGATAACATAAAATTGAAATCATAGGAATGTTTATGAAACAAAAAAAATGACATAAATATGAGTTGAGGATAACTGTTGAGACTATATCACAAGGTAGAAAAAGTCCCATAATGGAATAAACATTACTCTGTATCCCAAAATTAAATCTCATGAGACTAAACATTACCCAATGAATTTGAGAACTATCTGGCTTCCCCCATCATATTATGTTAAGGAATATGTGTTCCATAAAAGGAATAATATATATGGGATAAACATAAGGGTTTCCCTTATAAGGAATTGTGTATCATAGTCATGTCATGGAACATAACAAATGTCAGTATCATAAAACTATCCATGAATAAATAGATTAAAATCATACATTGATATTATTAAGGTAAAATAGGAAGGGATCATAATAAATTACGTTCAACTGAATTTAAAACATTTAAAAATTGGGTTTTTAGAAAATATTATAATAGAGTCCCATTAGTTCTATTTAAGGGATAATATTAAAGAGTCTTTAAAGATGGAAAACTAATTTTTATAAATAACACTAGAAATGAAATAAGACATTTTTTATGATAAAAATACATCTTTTATAAAAGTATTGGTGGATTAAAATATATTATGGATTTTGGATGAAAAGGGATGAAAAATTGGGAATCTCCCTTTAATTAGGCTTTCTTATTTAAAAAAATCAAGATGGGAACCTTATAAAAGATGTATTTTTTGATTCAAAGAAGGATGAATGGATCTACATATAGATGTTTGGAATATATAAATATAATATGGAATATATATATATAATAATAATTTAAACTTACATTAATTAATAGAGAGATAATGCATTACCCAATAGAAATTGTGATGTCTAGAGAGAATCTCTTACCATTTGTCTGAAAGTGTTATTCACTAGTACATAATGTTATAGAGTGTAAAATCACATATGTTAATTAATTAATTGAGATCATATTTGATGTGTATTAAATTTATTATAATTTTATTATTTTAATTTATAACCTTTTTATTGATTATTAGATTCAATTTTGACCATTCAAGAGTGTTGTTTTTCTTGGTTTCCACGATAGTTTATCTGATATACAATTATAAAATTTCATATAAAATGAAATTAATTCCCCATAATAGAAATTATATTTTATTAATGAAAATTAATAATTTTAGAAGGTAATTAATATAATCTAATTCAATTTTTTGAGAATAATTCATTAGATAAAACATTAATGAGAATTATTTAATTAATTTTGGTTATTTTAATGACCATCATGAACTTATACTTAATATCACGTTTATATGTTGGATATAGAAAATTATATAACATATAACATATAATATTTATAATATTATTTTAATTATAATTAATAATTGTTTTATTACAAGAATTTAATGAGGTACTGAAAAATAAAATCTTTTCATATATGATGCTGGTAAATCGACACATCACAGAGGAAGTGATCATTTATTGAATAAAAGGGATAGGAGAAGATGTTGAGTGATAGATATTACATTAACATAATAACTTTATGGTTTATATATATATATGATATTGTATTTATCATGATTCTTGTATAAGGGATGGAGAGTAGATAATAAGAAAGGAAAAAAATTAAAAATAAATTATTATAAAATGAACGAGGTTTTTTCTAATTGATTTTAATCTCCTTGAGAACCTCCTTAGGGAAATTTGGTCTAGTATTTTATTGAGACCATAAGCTCCTAGATGTGGGTGATTATTGGGAATAAAATTGAAAAGAATTTGGAAACAATTCAATGGTTTTAACATGTGAGGAGAAGAGGTAGTGAGGGATGGTATTTATAGAGGGATGAGAGGGATATTTTTTATTTTAATATTAATTATTTTACTATTTTAGAACAATACTATCAATAGTATTGAATAATATGACTAAATTTATTTGATATTAAATGAAATTTATAGATTATGGTGCTTACATGATCTATACCTCAACAATTGCTCAAAAATTCAAGTATTTAGGTTATATTTTAAATTATCATATTTGACTTTTTAACAAAAATAAGTCTATTTTTGAAAAATAGAAATGTTAACAATAACCATTTTTGACACATATAATGCAAAAATGGATTCATTTTTTTGAAAATAATTTTCAATATATGATCAATTTATTTATTACTTAAAATCATCATTCATACATAAATAAATATGTTATTTCTATAACTGATTTTATGACACTTGTAAAATGTAATTAAATTATCTTAAAATTGATTAATAATAATATTAAAAAAAGAATTTAAATTTATCTATCTATTTTACAAAAATAAAATTTCTTTTAAATATATATATTAATTCAAAAATATATATTGTTAATAAACCTTAACGTCTCACGAAAATATGAATTTATAATATATCCTTTTTAATACATTTATTTACTTATTCCATTATATAAATAAAATATATTTTCATTCAAAGGATTCAAATATTTTATCTATACATTCATATGTGAGGCTACTATTCTATTGTATAGGTTACTATTCATAATTTTCATATTACTGTTACAATGGTAAAGTCACTATTCCACTAGTATAGGTTCCTGGATTCCAAAAATTTCGAATTATTTCAATCTAAATTTATGAAAATAATTATTTTATTAGTTTATCTATGTGATGTAGGAGTTCTATAATATATAACATAATTATAATAATGAAAATCTCAATAATAAAAGTTGTTGTCCTTATAAATATCATTTGAGAGATAGAAGACTCGATATTATTGGATGATAGATCTTGTAAAAGTAGGTTCTTATTGGACATGGTTCCCTAGATACAAATTCTTTATATTTTATGATTATATCCATTAATGGTTTTCAAATATTATTAATGTTCTTATCATATAATGATTTTTCTACTATGTGGAATCATATAAGATAATATCCCAAGGAGACATATCCCACATATTGGTTGTGGAAGTTACCCACTATGACTCAATACTAGAAGTTATATGATTGAAATCCAAAATATATAGTCTATTCCTAGATGGAATAATTTAATGGGACATAGAAAATACATGCTATTAGTTTTGAAGACCCATTGGACCTGGAGACACAATCTCATGTTGTATTCCACTAGTAATCGTAATAAAAGTATTTATAAGAGTATGAAATATCATTACAAAAACAAACTTTCTATGTGTTTATGGATATTCATATCTATGGAAACGTGTAATAATTCATTGAATTAATTATTTTTTTAATGAAGATTGTGAGCCAAATTTTAGAATTTACATTCAAAAAAAATTATGATATATTTTTATAGGATGCAGGTTATATTTTATATTTATTGGATGAATTATAATTATAGATTTTGGGTTAATGGGTTTGTACCTTTTATTCGTTAATATAATTTTATATCTTAGATACTTTTTTCTCAATATGAATGCCTGATTATTTTCATTTTCATTGATTTTTTAAATTCCTTTTTCAGAATGTCAAATAAATGTCATCAAGTGCATATGTTGATGAAAATAATGTGAAACCTAATTTACTAGAGATATAAAGATAAATTTTATAATATTAAAAAATTAAAATTTTATATGGTTGTATGTTTCTATTGAAATAGAATCATTCTATATGAGTTTATTAGCTTGTTTTTTGGTGATATCCTTGGAAATTATAATGTTCTTCCTAATTCCACTATAAATTGGGCCTATTGGGCCACACACCATATGTATCTAGAACCTATATTAAATTCTATTTTAATTTAACCCATTGAATAAATATTATTCTCATGTGTTTTCTTTATAATGCTTTTATTTTTGGTTGATCAAAAATATTTGATCACCAGTTATTCCATAAAATAAATGTGATTTTATAATTTAATAATTATAAATTATAAATTACACTGAATATAATTTTTATTTGTTTATAAATGAATAATTTAATGATATTTATTTCATAACATAATCATTAGATATACTTTGAAAAATATCTAGTTGGAATGCTGTGTAGTATTAATTATCCGATGAGAAAAGATATATTGTAAATCATTTTAATGAATTTTTATTATTTTATTCAATATTTTTAATTTATTTCTCATGAGTCTAGAAAAAGTCATGTAAATAATTAAATAACATTATTATTAAAATGATATGTTCATAAGGGGTTATATGAATTTAAGGCCCCATATTAAATAATTATTCACTATACTAAGATCCATATAAACATGATAATTTCATAATCCTTATAAATAGATATTAAATATAATAAAATTCATGTGTTCCCTACTGAATTCCTATAGAGGTCCCCAACTATAACACTCTCAATAACGAAGAGAAGTAAAACTTCTCGAATTTCCCATGTCTAGATTAAAAAAGGTTAATCATTCAAAATTAAAGAGATTCTTGTGGTGAACATCAATGACTGATACAAGAATTTATATCGTGCCAGCACCTAGGGATTTATACAATTACATTTGGTGTTTTTTTCATGTTTAGATCAACATTATTTGGATTTTAATGTTATTTCATGTGAAAAAATGACAATATTACATAATTTTATCGATTAATTAATAGAAAAATAATTAATTAATAGTTGAATTAACTTTTTATTTAGATAAATTAAAATTAATTATGTATGATGTTCCTATATTGTGGATTCCAAGTATTATATTCATTTATATCTGATGAGAAAACAAAATAAGTTGTTGAATTTCAATTTTTCTGGAATGGGATTGACCAATTCTACTCTGACCTGGAACATATAATTGGAGAACTAGACAATAACACATGATTACCAACCACAATGGTACTGATCCAAACAAATTATAAACATCTTAAACCATACATTAAACCATAGTAAAGAAACATGGAGCCCAAATATCATGAATAGAAAAAACAATTCCAAAAACATTATAATTTAGTTAAAATTATATAACTAAGGATAAACACTTCTACAATAATACAATTAACCAAATATATATGATTCCAAAAAATTACTCAAAAAATAATATTAATGTCTCATAATCCCCAACCTAATATCCATGTTAAAACTCAAACTTCAAAAAGGTATAAAAATAAAATGAAACAAACATACTCCATTAATATCTGGCCTTCATAATGATCTCAATTATTGTTAAAATTTATATTTAATTCCACAAAACACCAACGACGTTTTATGATATTCATTTCCATTTAAAAAAATCAAAAAAAAAATTCAATTACATTTTAAAATATTTTTCATATCTCATCCCACTCAATATTATTATCCAAAATATCAAATAAAATCACATTCCAAATAATCCAATAAATCAGGTTAAAACCCAAAACATTTTATAATAAAATTTCCCTATTTAAAAAACTTTCCATGTTTCATTTTAAAACACATAATTATTTAAATCCTACTCTATGAAATTCAGAATAATTATAAAATAACCCCGCCCCCCAAAACAACATGTTGTAAAATCAAATAGTTTAAGTAAATTATATTAAAATACAATATTATTTTTCAAAATAAAATTCATTGAACATAAAAATGTTTTGAGATGACTTTTGATATATCCATAATAAGTAGAAATTATTTTAGGATCCATTGGATGTCAAAATATGTATAATAAATAAATTTAAGAGGGATGTAGATCTATACACAACATGGCTTCTAGTTTTATCCATCCATTTTTAATTCATTTGGAATCCAAAATGGTTCTTCTAATACAATGTTCATAGGAACAACATTGTTTTAAAAACCCAATGAGTTTATGATGAAACCCTGGTAATTTCTACATTCATCTCACATACTAAAGAAAACCCCCCACTATAATTTATATAACACAATGGCTATTTAAAAATCATTAAAATTTAAAAATTTAATCCTTATTTAATCCTATTTACTAAATATGCATTAAAAATAAGGTATCCTTACATATGATAGTGATCAAGAACCTATTCAGGGCCTATCATGTATCTTCTTTTAACCCAAGTATGCATACTGTTATAATGGGTAAAAATAATAAGTGGACAAATTTACACCATTTTTTAATGAAACAACCTACATAACAGTGAATCTATTTATCTTACCAATCCTCCAGATATCCTACTATTTTCTCTCAATTCCCACAATATAGTAACTAATTTTGGGGCATAAAAATAAATATCTAGTTGGTAAAAATTTTCCATTAGATTATAATAATAAAAAAATAAAAAAATATAATGAATCTGAAATGGTACAAACGTATAATGATATTCCATACAAATGAAATAAATAGAAATAAATATGTAAACACAAAATACTTGGAATAAACAAAAATAAATATTAAATTGATATATGAACAATAATAATGATCTATTTCATATTCCAATGAACAATAGTAGTAATGTATATTTTTGATATATTACATCATAATAAATTTGAACTGTTCAATAGTATACCTGACATGAAATAATTAGATTATGTGATTGATTCCTATACATTAAAAAATTATGTAAATTAGTTTTTATTTAATTTAAATAAAATTATTTGAAATAATTTCTAATTCACCTAAGAAATATTGTTGATCTTAATGAACTATTTTGAATCATTTAGTTTATAATAAATATTTTTATCATTTATGTTTTGTATAAAAATTGCTTTATATACATTCAAATTCAATTTAGAGTGTTAAAAATATAAAACCATTTCTTTTTATTTGAATAAAATTAATTTATTATATATTAACTCGTTTGAAATATAAATAAAGTTATTTTAACGTAAACAAAGATGATTTTTTCAAAAACAATTACAGAATAAATACCTTTATATATTAATATATTAAATTAGTTACAATTGATGGTTTATTTTTATGATATATATAGAAAATATATTTAATAAAATATTTTAACAATCATATAATGGTTATTATACATATTAAAATTATAATAAATTTTGTTTTATAATAAAAGATTCACTTTTATTAGAATAATTTTGATTGTGTTTTACAAGTAAATTTTCAAAAGATTATCATTCAATTTTGTTAATTTAATTAATGAACATGGTATCCAAAATTTGGAATCGGAATTTAAATATTTATAAATGTCGCCACGTTCATTTTGGGTTATTATGAATAGTAACCGATGTAAAATATAAATTATTAATGTAATGGTTAAAAGGGTTAACAAGTGGTTAATTTTAAGATATACAGGTTAAAAGAAAATAAAAAGAATTTTAAATACTACTTGTTGATTGGATTTAGATCCTATATCATCTAAACATCTAAATATAGAAAATTTGGATCCACCATCCTTTAAGTGTGACTTTATTATTATTTATTATTCTTAAAAATTATATGTTTTCCACTCCCATATCTTATAAAAGGGAACAACCTCTCCAATCTTCTCAAAACTAGATGAGAACTTAATCTAGACCTAGCCACACTATATTTTATTCTCAACTTCTTTATACATGTCTTAGATGTTCTAATATTCATACAATATCATCCCTAGGTACCTTAAGAATAGATTCAATTGTGGTTTGTCAATTAAGGGATATACGATCTTATCGATCTTCTTCAAGTTTCATTTTTTATCTAACACAAATAAATCATCTATAAAAATCTCAACGTGATTATATATATATGATTACTATACTAAATTTTTATTAACTTAATAGAAAAATGATTTTCAATCAATTTTAAAACCACTGTAAAAAAACATCACTCATAACTATATACGAATTACTATATCTATGAAGAAATATAATTTATTTTTCATAAAAATTACCCTTGTATGGGTAAATAAATTAATATAGTGTATATAATATATAATTATATACTAATTATGATTATATAAATATAATATTATAATAACATAGGATTCCATACAAGGTAAAAATTGAATTCCTTTTGGTATAAATGCTTTGTTATGGCCTTATGTATGTACCCCTCTTGATCAGATGTATTTTCTTGGTGTTCAGTGCTTGTTTGGAGCCTAGGACCATGTTTTGGGATATAAATGGCATGTCGCATAGTTTCTAGATAGCTTTCACATTATTCAACTAACCATGAAAGAGAAGGTAAGAGCAGTTGCATTGTTAGGGATACCATTCAGTAGAAGACACATGGTCGTGCGGTATGTCTGAAAAGTTGTAGATTTATGAAAGATAGTTTTTGAATAGTTTCCACACATTTATTTCACGATTAGTCAGACTATGTGGAGTAATCGTTTGATGTTCCCCATGGAGATAGTGAGCTTTGCATGTTTTTTTCATGGTTTGGGAAACCGTGCAGGTAAACCGTGTGAGCCTTCAGGATGTGTTTTCTTTAAAAAATAATTAAAATTAAAATTCTTATTTAAATCCATTTTGGTTTTTTCTCTCTAGTGGACAGTAGGCACATTGGAGCTCTCCCTTTAGTTGAATAAGCTCAGCTTTGAGCCCAATTCACCATTGACCTCCATTATGATCGTGGTATGACTCATCAAATTCAAAAATGTAAATCCTTGATTCATTTTTAGTCATTCATGATTCTTACGAACAACGACTGAGCAATTTGATTTTAGACTGTTATAACCTAAATTTTTCATTATTCATCAGTTCATTATATTTCTCCTAATTAGGGATAAATCAGGACATGGTACTAGATGAGCTCTTTACTACTAAGATGAGGTAGGTGTTTTATACTTTATTTCATCTTTTCAAGTGATTTTGTGCATTAAGATGATATGCTCCCTACGAGAATTTCCGATGCAAAAATATTTTTTGAGCGAGCCACTTATATTAGGCTTAGTTAGACCTATTAAGGATGCCCATAAGATTCTTTTAAGATAGATAAAAACCCATTTATTGTTTCAAGTATTCCCAAGGGGTGCACCTTATGAATATAATTCATTTGAGATTCTTTAAACAACCTAATGGGTGGGTTCTTGTGCATTCCCGGATAGATGAAGACCGTTATTTCCTTAATGAAATTGAATAGCTCACCTAGGAGATGTAATGCCTCCTTTCTTTGTGGTAAACTGTTATACCACAATTATTTTGATTAAATGGTATTGGTGAATCTGAATAAATTGGTGGGTATACCCATGTGGTTGATAAAATGGAAGTGGATTACATATGTTGGTATACTCATGGGATGTATTGTCTTATATGATTGGGTATACTCATAGCTATGAAATTTTGATCTCTTAAATAGTATGAAAGTTTTAATGCATGGTTTGATAGATTTCATGGATTGCTCTCCATGGATCTAGAATGCGGTAGTGGATGCCTTGGGTTGACTCTTCACCTTGGATCTTGATTCCACGAGATGCCTCGGGACTTGCTACCCTATGGATTTGAATTTCTTGGACTAGTATAAGACATGTCAATGCACATGATCCTATGACTCCAAATAGTTCTTAGATCGAAATTCCACTGGGATGACCATGGGACTCAATTTGGATTCCTTGGACGAGTTCCTTTGATCTGGACCTTTGTGGTCCAGATTTATTATATGGATGACCTAATATAAGACACCTTGGATTCAGCCCTTGTGGTCAAATCTTCACTATATGGTGTATTCATCGGATTCTACACATCCTTATATGGTGTGGTTGTGGGTTACATGATATATATGGATGTATGATATGGTTGTGTGACTTTTTTACTTTTTCTATACTTTCATAGTTAAGAGATAATGTTTTTTGTGGGGATCCATGATGGCTATTTGGGTTTACATATGGTAGTGGACTAATTCCATGGGAATACACACTTACATTACTACATTGTTTACACTTACCAGAACATTTTTATTGTTGTTATAACTATATAGAACCTAGGCAGTTACGTAATTGGATTTTTATCTCATACCTTGTTTGGACATCCTCGGGACCCAAATTGATTATATTGTTGCAGGTGATGATAGGGCCAAGTGACCTGGTAAAAGTTATTGACTTTTCTTGATGAGGGGAGTATATGACCAAGTTGAGGCATGCAAAGCTACATGAATTTATGACCTATTGTTTTTTTGGGATAATTTATTGTATTGTGTACCCTTGTACATTTTCTTCTAGATACATGTATCATGTGAATCATTTTATATGAGACACTTATGGTTATTTATGTATTCATGTGTTATCTTACTTTTATTTGATAGCTACATTATTTTCTTATGCAATTTATTGTGTTTTTTTTCAACTGTGATACTCTGGTAATGAGGGAATACTCTCCACACTGACTCACCCAGGCCCTCACTACAATTAGAAAGCCTATGGTGTTTGGCGAGATGTTCTTGAGTCTATGTAGTAAACTAGGCTTGGGGAAACGTTGGATGGAAACCGGGTCAAGGACGTTACAAAGTTGTACCAGAGTATGTTTTCTTTTCTGGTTTGACTTATGTATTTGCATCTATAGAAAAGTATAGAAAGGAAATGAGATTCGATAATAAATTGTTCCCATGATTAGCTACCTTGTGTATATGGAAAATCCTAGTTTACCCGAATTGAACTATAATTGTCTATATTTTTACTATTACAGTTGACTTAATTTCTCCATTGGGTGACCCACTTGATTACTACTATTATTGTTGATGCTATAGTGGGTTCTATTTCTGTAGCAACCTAATGAGATGAGGGTATGTCATATCATTCATCATATATGAACTTGTTAGAAAATCACATGTAATGTATTATGCCCATCCATTTAGGATGCATTAGTTATTGTATATTGTGGAGATATTTGTTGTGATTGCAGTGCATGCTATTGTGTTAGTTTGGGTGTAGTGGATACAGGAGTGACGTCATATTTCAATTCTTATAGAGTATGGGCCCTTATTTATTGGTAAATGATGCACCAATAAAATAAAAGTGAAAAATTAAAATTGATATATTTTTTAATTGGATTGGCAACAATTTTTTGAGTCCATGAAGTGTAATGATCCCTCATGGATTCGAAACGTGTAGACCCATGATGAAATTTCCTAAATAACTAAATGAGGAAATGAAATATAAATATAGATTTGACCAGGACATGGATTTTGGGTGGGAAATTGGAATAGTTTCAAGTGGTTCAATGAATGTTCCTCATATAGTCTATGATCTAGGAGCATATTGTTTGTTGGCATGGATTTTAGGAGGGTTTTGACTTGTCACATGCTTTTGAGCGGTGTGCTTTGATGTTTTTTTTTCTGAGGTCTGTATTTGGAATTTTAGAGACATGCTTCAATTATGACCACAAGTGGCACACTGAAAGGGAGGTGATGACCACTCTCTGGAGGTGGTACTCCATGGGATACTAATTGATAATCCTTTGGTTCCAACTAAAGCACTAGGGGCTATTCCAGACATAGGTGCTAAGGAACAGTTCTATAAGGGATTCATTTGTTATCCAGATGTTCCAGGGAGCACCACATCTAACTCTATCTGTGGATGATCTATTGTGGGTGTTCCAAAAGCAGCACCCTCCAACATTTTTGGGGGATAGCTGTCCATGGGCTACAGAGTTGTGGCTGTAGACCACGTTAGAAATTTTTGAGCTTCTGGACACGCCTCTTGAGCAGAGGGTAAAGCTCATGACTTATATTCAATGTATATTGGAAAAGCAATGGTGTGAACTTTTTAACTAGGATGATGGGCTTCAAAATATGGGTTTTTCTGAATTCCAATCCCACTTCTTTGGCTACATTTACCCTACAAATCTTCGGAAAAAAGGGATAGTGAGTTCATGACTCTGGAATAGGGCACGATGCCAGTTATGGAATACTCAAAACACATTATGGAGCAACATAATTTTGTTCCGATGTATAATATAGATGATCTATCTTGGGTGAGGTACTTCGAAGAAGGTCTTAGGCATACTATCGAGTCCCATGTCATTATGTTCAGGTTGAATTCTATCACTGAGATTCTGAATCTAGTGCTCATTACAGAGTGGATCCAGAAAAAAGTTAGGGGTACATAACCAGGGAGTGTTGTTTCTCTCTCTAATGGTTCTATATCTTCATGAAGGAATCATCATTTTGAGGCTTCCCGTGATATGAGTGCTAGTCTGGCTGTAGGTGCAAGTAGCTTAGTTTATTTCCATCCACGTTGTAGGAGAGGCCACATGATGAATCTGTGTGACTATGACCCAGTCAAGTGCTGAGCTTACAGAACGATGGGGAACATGCTGAGTTTTTTTGTAGGACCGCCCCTCCAGTTATGAGTGGTAGGGTTCAGCTTCAACGTTAGGTTCATTTGTATGTTATTCAGCTACACGTCAGGCTGGGTGCTAGAGCAGTGTATGACGAGTCGGCCAAAGCAGTGGTGGTCATGGCCTTGGTAGCCAGTCACCTTATTCTCATAGATAGTAGGGTGGATCAGCTCAAGGTAGCCACGTAGTGTCACATGATTGTGGTACATGTGAGACTTATGTAATAAAATAGACCCAATAGATGTAAGATCCCAGACAGTCAACAGTGAAAGGTATGATCATAGTAGCTTAAAATATTACATCAGTTATTTTTTATACAAATGCATCCAATAGTTTTCTATCGGCATGAGGGGATAATATTTTTGGGCTAGATATTTTTCTTTGTGAGGGTGTTAGGATTCTAGACACACCAATGGAAATCAAAACTGGTGAGGTGCACCAGTTTAGGGAGTGTTTACTTGAGTTTAATGAGTTCCACTTCTTCTAGAGTTTGTTTTTCCTTGAGATTATAGGGTGTGGTGTCATTATCTAGATAGATTGGCTAGTATCTTATAGTGGTATTGTTTGTTTCTATCACTGGAGGGTGACTTTTACATCACCAGAGGGTGTGGTGTTTCTTAATAAGGGAGAATTCATTGTCCATGAAGGCCTATATGGACATGAGTATCCTGGGTTGGGCGGGATGATAAACTAGATCAAGAGTTTTTATTTGGATGATTAGGGTGTGAGTTAGGAGGAAATTCCTCTAGTGTTTGAGTGTTATAGGTATTTATTCCATGATGAAATTTCTAGTATACCTCTTGAAAGAGAGTTGGTGTTCATAATTTAACTAATTCCAGGGGTTTCACTAGTATCCATTCAACCTTTTTGGATGGCTACAACAGATTGGAAGGAACTCAAGAGGATGCTATAGGATTTGGAGGTGAAGGGGTTTATCAGAACCAGTATTTCTCGATGGGGTTCGCCGGTCTTTTTTGTGAAAAAGTCAGATGGTACCCTTAGGCTATGTGTGGATTAATGGAAAAAGAACCATTTTACTATTGAAAACTGATATCCATTACCACTGATAGATAAATTTTTTTATCATATTTTAGGAGCTTGATTGTTCTCAAAGATCGAATTGAGATCACATTATCATCAGGTTCGTATTCAACCTACAGACATGCCTAATTCCGCCATCCATAGCAGGTATGGCCTAAACGTGTATCTGGTTATGCCATTTGGTCCCAGGAATGCACCAAAGGTATTAGGACACTAATGAACCAAGTGTTCCATCCATACTAGTATTATTTTATTGTGGTTTTCATGGATTTCATATTGGTGTATTTTCGAAACTGACGTGAACATGCCTACTATATTGAGATTGTTTTGAATATAGTGAGAGAGAATCTGTTATATACTGTCCTCACAATGTGCTACTCTTGGATGGACCATATTCATTTCCTGGGTGACGTCATCTAGGAGATAAGAATATCAGTGGTCTCAGAGAAGGTGAGAGCTGTGGTTTCTTGGAGGCAACCAGTGTTTTTTTACATTTAGAGTGTCTTGGGTCTTGCCGGTTACTATAGGCATTTTATATAAGACTTCTAATGCTTTTTAGTGTCTTGGACGAGTCAGAATCTTTCAATACATCCTTTTTAGAGATGAAAGGAAGGTTGATATCATCTCCAGTCCTAATAATTCTAGAGTAGGGAATGAGTTACATGGTTTATTGTGATGAATCAGGTATTAGGATGGGAGCAATGCTAATGCATAGGGATAGAGTAATGGAATACAGGTCTCAGCAGTTAAGGCCATTTGATATGAGTTACCTGACACACTATATTGATTATGTTTTAGTTTTTCACATGTTGTGGTGTTGGAGACACTATTTTCTGCGAGAGTGTATTGTGGTGTACAGTGACCACAAAAGCCTCATGTACATAATTATATAGTCTGATATGAATTTGAGGTAGCAGAGTTGGGTGAGGTACCTAAAGTCCATTGAAATAGAGATTTCTTATATTCCTGGTAAGGGAAATGTAGTGGCTAATGCACTGAGGAGGACTTAGATATATGCATTACAACAGGCCTGTAGCAAGTTGCATATTATGGAGTTTTTTGGAGATGTATATGGGGTGCACGATAGACATGCATAAACCAATCTATCATCTTTATCTATGACCTCTACCGTATTTTATAGTGTTAGGATTAGGCAGCTATCAGATTATGAAGGCCCGGTTCTATGAAAGTGTGTGGAAGGTGTGGACCCCCCTCCTGGTTGGATGGTAGGTGTTGGTGATATCATGAATATTAATGGATGTGTCTGGGTTCCAGTGGTTATACATGAGGAGTTGATGGGGGGGGGTGGTTTCATGCATCAGCATGGGCAGTGAATCTTGGTGTTACCAAGATTTCATGTGACTCGCATTATCAGTATTGGTGGCTGAGTATTAAAATAGAGGTTGTTGGATTTGTTATAAGGTCTTTCAACTATCATTAGGTGAAGGAGGAACATCAGTGACCATCTGGACTTTTACACTAATTTCCTATTCTAAAGTAGAAATGAGATGATGTCTAAATGGATTTCATGACTATTTTACCAAGATCAAATTAAGGTAATGATGTTTTGTTCATTTTTGTAGACTGGATTGTGAAGGTTACTCATTTATTTCTAATCAAGGAGACCTTTATTGTGGATGAGCATGCGAGGTTGTACATCTGTGAGGCGGTACCACTACATGGGGTCTGAGGCACTATAATCTCAGTTTGGGATACCCACATTATTTCTTGTTTTGGGAAGTGTTTTCATTGGGATCTGGGTACACAATTACTTCTAAGCACAACATTCCACTCTTGGAATGATTTCTAGTCAGACCATACGATAAATTTTTTATAGGGCATGTTACGCACATGCATCCTAAATTTTCGAGGCTCATGGGTGAGGCACATTCCCATGGTTTAGTTTACCTACAAATAAATTTATCAAGAGACGATTCAGATGGAATCATACAAGGTTTTATATAGAATGTCATGTCATTCTTAATATGCCAATTAGAGGCCTTAGAGGAATCTTTACATGGACCGTGTCTCATGTAAGAGACTTCTGAGCAGGTCCAATGGATACAGAAGTTAATGGATACTACACAGTATCATTAGAATGCATACATCAATAAATTTAAATGACCTCTATAGTTCACGGTTTGGGATCTAGTTTTCTTGCATGTTTCCACAAGGTTGGGGCATAATACGATCATGAGGCATTGCGTGCTTTAACCGATATATGTCAGGCCATTCGAGATTATAGAGTGATTAGGGTCGGTTTGCTATCAGTTGTAGTTATATTTGAGGTACCAAGTAATGCCTGATGTCATCCATGTATCTCAACTGTGCTGTTGTTACTCAGAATTGTCTTGAGATTTTCATTCTGATGAGGTTGACCTTCATGTTGATACATCCTTTGAGGAGAACCCAATACATATCATTAATAAAAAAATAATGGTTCTTTAATGCTGGTCAATTACTCTAGTATGGGTTCTATGGTAGAATGTCCCTTTATAGGATGAGACTTGGGAGCGGGAGGTCGACATACATTTTCGGTGGCCAGATTAATTCTCAAACGAATCATGACCACCATTTAGAGAGAAATTTAGGGAAGAATTTCAATAAAGGTGAAATATTGTAAGAAACTAGGTTTTTAAATGAGGTACAAAACCTTTTCCTCTTGGTAAAAATGATTTTTTATGGGCTTACATATGTACCCCTCATTATTGAGGGTGTTTCAAGGTTTTCAGGGCTTGTTTAGAGCCTAGAACCATGTTCTGGACTTAAACTGTCATAGCGCATGGTTTCCACACAACTTACGCATGGTTTGACTAAACATTTGAGAGGAGACAGTAGATACCACATGGTTAGGGATACTATGTTGTGGAAGGTACACAACATTTACGTAACTCTAAATGGGTGAATATTTTTAACAAACAGTTCTCACATGGTTACCAAATAGTTAGTTAGACCGTGCGGAGTAACTGTGTGATGTGCCCCTTGGAGAAAGTGAGTTCTGCATGATTTCTGAACGGTTTTAGAAACCATGTGAGTAAACCATGTGAGCCTATTGGATGTGTTTTTTTAATTTAATTAAAATTAAAATTAATTTTTATTCGCATTTTTATTTTCTGTCTCTAGTAGACAGTAGGCACATTGGATCTATCCCTTTAGCACCAAAGCTAGACTTTGAGCCATATTTTTTATCCAACCTCTATTGTGATGTTTTTTTGTCTTATTGGATATGAAATGTTAAGTCCTCAATTCCTTTTTACACAATCTTGATTCTTCAGAACAACAATTGTGCTATTAGATTTTAGGATCTTATTCCCTAATTTTCCATTCATCATATATTCCTCAGTTTTCTATTAATCTTGGATGAATCAAGACTTGATATTGGATGAGATCTCTACTACTAAGCAGAGATAGGTTGTCTATACTTTCTTTTGGAATTTATGTTTCCATTCAGGCATTAGACTGATATGCCGCCCATCAAACATTTCAGTGTGACCCTAGTTCTATGTGACCCACTTGTAGTAGACTTAGTCGGACCTAGTGAGGACTTGTGTAGGTTCTGTTTAGGTGTGATGGCACTAGTTTCGTGATTCATGGTCACCCAAGGGGTGCACCATATGGAGTTTACCAATTTGAGTTTTTTTAGACCACCCCAGGTGCGTGTTCTTGATTTTTCCTAGATATAGAAATCCCATTATTTCCTTAATTGTTTTGAATAACTCAGCTAGGAGATGTACTAACTCCTTGATTTATGATATCTACTTATACCATTCTTATTTTGATAAAATGGATTTGGGGAATATGAATAAATGGGTGGGTATACCCATTTGGTTGATTAAATGAATGTGGATTACTTGAGTGGGTATACTCATGGGATGTAATGGCTTATATGATTAGGTATACTCATATGTATAAAATGACTATTTTTTAAATAGTATGAATGTTTTAATTAATGGGTTGATAGGTGCCATATACTTCAATCCATGGACCTAGAAGGTGGTAGTGGATTCCTTGGGTTGAATCTTCCCCTTGGGTCTTGATTCCATGGGATACGTCTTGCCTTGCTTCCCTATGGAACCATATTTCTTGGAATTGCATTAGACATTTCAGTTCAAATGATCTTAGGACTCAAAACAGTGTCTCGACCATGTTTCCACTTGGACACCCAAGCGACATGATGTGGATGCCTTGGATGAGTTCCTTGGATCCATTTCTTTATCATTTATATTTATTACATGGATTCCCTGGAACATGACACCTTATATCTGTCATGTAGGGTTTACTCTTCAATATATGGTGTAGTTGGGAGATTCTACATTTCATTATATGTCGTGCACATGGGTAACTTGATATGGATGGATGTACGATATGGACATGTGACTTATTTACTCTTCTTATAACTAACATTTTACGAGATAACATATTCTTGCAAGGATCCTTGAGGGCTATTTGGGTTTACATATGGATGTGGACTTATTCCATGGGAATACACATATAATTTACTTCTTTTTTTACAATTTCTAGAACTTGTTTATTGTTGTGAGAACAATATATCTCGATGATGGTTACTTACTAGGGTGTCAATCTAACACCTTATTTGGGACTCCTCAGGGATCCAAACTGATCATATATATGTAGGTGGCGATATGGGAAAGCGCTCTAGTATAGTTTCCTAACTATTTCTTTAAAGCAGCGAAGCATAAGACCAATATGAGTCTTTCAATGCTACAGACACTTTTTTTATTTTGTTCTTTGTGGGATACTTGTGTTGTATTTTATATTCATGTACCTTTTTTGGATTATATTAAGATACATGTATCATCTACATCATTTTATATGAGGCACTACTAGTTATTTATGTACTCCTATCTTTTCATACTTTTAGTTGACTACTACTTTATATGTTTCCTCTATTTATTTTGTTTGTCTTCACTGTGATACTTTGGGAATGATGGCATAGTCTCCCTACTAACTCCCTTAGGTCTTCATTTTTAGTTAGAAGACTCCATCATTTGGGGAGATATGCTGGAGTCAATGTGGACAACCAGGCTCAGGGCACTGTTGGTTGGAAACTAGGTCTTGCACGCTACAATTTTATTCTAATTTATTATCCTTCCATTTGATTGAAAATTAAAATTTTTCTTATGTGAATGCGTGGACTACCACCTCTACGAAGTGATATTATTTCTTAAAAAAAATCAATTGTACGTGGATGGTATTGATGACATATTTAAGTAATATATAAGATATTTATAATATAATAATTAGTCATAAAATAATAATTTCTATTTATATTTCTCGTGTTCTATCTACAAAAAATCGAAAACATCACCCTTGCGTATATATGAACTATGGTCCCCATGAAGTGATGAAAATCATTTTCAAAATAAAATTTTAATTTTTTATAATATTAGTGTAAAAATATTAATAATATGATATTTATAACCTTTTCTAGATTATATTGATGATGAAACTATGATCAATGTGTAATAAATAGAACCATCGAACCAAAACACGCATGGAAAATGGAAATTATTTCACCTGAATAATGATTTTAATCATGAATTGATAATAAAAAATGTAATTTGAAACTATAAGGGAATGATATATAGTAATATAAAATTATATATATATATATCTATATATATATATTTGTGTGTGTGTGTTTATGAATATATATATATATATATATATATATATATATATATCATTTCAGTACAATATAATTAAATTTATTTTACAGGAGGACTGAATGCAAAAAAACCAAGACGAGACTAGAGGTAACATATTTATATTATTGTGACATTTTTTTATGAATATCTATACTAAATTTCTATTTAGATAAATTATTAGGATCGTATCCATTAAACCTAATATATTATCCTATACTATTTCTTTTAATTTAATTATCAATTAATTGTAATCGTTACCAATCTTTTGAACATAATATTATCAAGAAATTTGTTTTAAAAGTAATATTATTTGACCATTTATTGAAAAAAAATCATCCATGTCCATGGTGTAGATTTTTTTCTCAACAATGTTGTTTTATATAAGCTGGTGGTTGTTTAATTTAATTTAATCAATATTTTATGTTCTTTTAAATGGATTGAATTTACAATGTTTTCAGAACTATGAATATAATTATTTTAAGAAAATTGTAAATAAATTGTTATTTTCACATATAATACAATGCCATATTTTTAAACCATTGTTAAAATTATTCTCAATAATTTTCCCTTAAAAAACTATATTTATTTCCATTTAAAATAATTTTCTTATAATTATAGGAAATAGTAGTTTTATGTGATTCTGAATGAAAATTCTATTTTCCCTTTTAAATAAAATTCCCAAATGACCTTATAAAGTATTATTTTTCATATATGTCAACATATTTTAAGGATTTTTATACTTAATTTGTTATATGATAATTATATACCATCCAATTTTATTAATCTTATGGATTATTGTGAGTTAATTATTATTTTATGAAACTCCCTTATTTCCCAATTGATAACTTTGTAATAATTTAAACTTAATGTCACATATTTACTTTACATGGGTTATGAAATTATTTAATGATGTAATGTTTTTAAATTTATTTTCATATCCATAGGTTATGATATGAATAAATGATGAATATCTCATGATCTTATGAAACACAAATGTATGGATTTTGTTATGTGGTGGAAAAACATTATATACCCCCTAATTAATTGAGATAATATTGATATCTCAAGAGATAATATGGAGTGAAATGGGGAGTAAACAATGTTTAGTCTGGTATTTTTTAATATAGTCATCCTATGTATGGATTTTGACTATGGAAATAATTGATTTCGGACTGAAACCAATAAAATATGATAGTTTTAGTACTGATCCATGGTTAGTGAAATGATTTTATAAAATTATATTTTATCCAATAACCTATTCCTTATGATTATGATATACCCCCACAACTCAATATTGAATAATTATAATTCCATAATGTTATGATCTGTATAAATGTTTATATAAAATAATGATTCTATGATATATGATTAATGATCCTGGATTAATTAGAGATGACTTTCATATGGTATAATCATTTTATCATACCCTTATAATTACCAAATTATCACATATGATAATTTTTTTAATTCCATTGTTAATGATTGATAAATTCACTAAGAGTTTTGGTTTTAGATAAATTTTATAATAATGTGGTATTGTGTGATCAACTAATGTGGTGACCAATTCTACAATGATCAACATATAAGATAATGAAATGGGATATGGATTATGAAATATTTTGTTAAACCAAATAGCTCAATATATAATTAACAACCCCAACATGGTGTGGGTTTCATGACACACTAAATAGAAGAAAAAATTAGTTTCATGGGAGTTCAAATGATGATGAAAATAAAATAAAGAATATTTATCATCATACACATTAATAATTTTGCAAGTATTACCAAGTGATATTTCTCAACGTAATTAGAAGATGTTTTATGTGTAATAAACAAGGTTGTAAATTACTATATTTGAAGGAAAAATGAATTAGAAAATAGAGGGAAATGAAGTTATTCCTAAATTATATCTATGAGTGTTCAAGGTATTATGAGTCGTAAAAATTTTAATTATCTAATTTCAGTACCCTAATTGTTGAAACCACTCTTATACCAAACAAAGGCCTGTGATTTTTTAATCATGAAACTGAATCCTGATGGTTAAGGAAAACTTATCATCCACTTTAGTGATAGGTAATTTACTTCTAATTTGATAAGAATGTTCCTTATAAAAATATTATGTTTCATCCATTAGATTATTTTTTTTGTGATTTTGAGCGGTGATAAGATATCTGTTAATATGTCCCATAATAATTTCTAGAATAAGGAAATCACATTTGATTTTCCAAATAATACAATAATTTTCTATCAATGTGAGGATGAATGTGTACATCCACATGGGATTACGTTCACTGAATATTTATTAATTCCTACTCATGAGGCATATTTCTCTAATATGGTTGGGGAGAAGAACAACATTGTTATTATGCATATTTTCAAAAATATATTAATGTATTTATTGAATACTTTATTTTTATTCCCAAAAATTATGATGTTGAGTTTTTAATATATTTAATACTTATAATTATGACTATTTAAAAGACACATTATTTAACAGACCTAGTTGAGTTGTTGGAATTTAAGATGCAACACTATGAGAACCATGAAAATGAGACTCATAGTCCTTATTTCATCACCATGGGGTTCAACATTTTTTTTGAAGAAGAAATATGGTTCAAAAAATCATTGAATTGATAAATGAGAATATAAAATGATCACTATAAATAATATGTATCATTTACCTAATATTGATATAATGTTTAATTTGTTAAATATTGTTGAATATATTTCCAAGACTAATCCTTTTTTATATCATCATTTGTGGTTTTATAAGTAGATTATACGGATGAAAAACATAAAAATGATGTATTGTCATTATAAAAAAATAGTAATGGAATATATAATTACAAATAACCATACTATATTCATGAATTTAAAAAACAGATACTTCAAAGATTGTCTTGATCAGTTTTTTATAGTCTTAACTCATCATATTCTTATATATTCAATGTTTGTGTAAGATCCTCATTTTTAAATAATCAATGTGCCTCAAAATTTATTGAAGGAAAATTTATATTCCAAATTTATAGTGGTAGAATTTTGGTTGTAGATGGATTTATTCTTGGGATATATAATCTAACTTGGTGGGTATCTTGGTTGACCCTTGAATGAGTCATATTATTATACAATGGATTATACCAACCCTGATAACTGAGAAATATATTTTCTATAGTTTGGATAGATATTATCCATGCTTTGTGAGGTATTTATCATTAGTATATATTCCAATAACATTGTGGAATTGGATGTGAACCATGTTACTATAGATAAATTATTGTGAGGAAACATTCAACAATACGAAAAAGAAGATTGTTTAAAAAAACATGAAAACACTAACCTATATTAGGGTAGGATTCATTTTATATATTGACTAATAAAAGGATAGACTAGTTTGTGTTCTTATTTTAAGTGATATAGTGGAAAAATATTCTTATTTCCAATTGAAAATACATGAGTAATATTATCTGACCCATGGTTTGGAGCTTTTAGAGATATTGTTTTTTAAAAAATTTCATAATTATATTTATTGTTAATGGTCTAATATATATATTTATCATAAAGGGTTAATGAGTATATTCACATTGAATTAATTGAATATGAACCAAACATATGGTTGGATATTTTTAATTATTTCAAACACTCATACACTATTACATAGGGATGGTTGACGATTCCCTGATTTTCAATGACCATGATACATTTTTTATGATGGGGATTTAAATATAATAAATACTTATGTATTTATATAATATTTATGTTACAATATTATATAATGGTGAGTGATTATATATTTCTTATATGAATGTTCTACCATCAGTCTATGTAAGGATTATAGAGGCATAAAAGGTGGATATTTAACTATATTATATGGTTATATTTTTTATTGAGACAGAACAAGATTTTTTTGGGGTGATAATGATCATGAACCAAGATGTTTCCCATCAATACCTAAAAATTCATGGAGCTATTTTATAAATATGATAATTCATCATTCTCTCACTATTGTGGATGTATGAAGATGTATATATATATATGGGGAATGTTTATATTGGGATATTTTATAGAATGTATCTCCATGCATGGTTTGTCAACAAGTTATGGCTAAAAGATAGAATAAAAATTACATGTTTTAGCCATTAGACATAACCAAATGTAATGGGGAAACATTGTAGTATATTTCATCATTAGATTCCCTCAAAACACTAAAAGAGAAAAAATATGATTTTACTTATAGTTAATTACCATATGAACTTAGAACATTTTCATTATGTTAGATAATATTATACTCTTTATAATCTTTCTAAGATAGACATCAAGTATGTGGAATGATTTCATAGTGTACCAAAATATATTGAATTTTTTCATGAAATGAGGTTTACCCTGATGTGAACGTGAAGCATTTAGTATTAATTTATGAAAATAATTTCCCTTTGTACATTTTAACATACATAGATAGATGTCTAGTCTGATTGGACTATTCAAGCCCTAGTGGACTTAATAAAATCATGTTCTATACATCTCAAAGGTGGTTGATGTTAGCAACTTCCTGTGGTTAAATTTTCTTAAATAATTAGATATCACTAGAGTATTCAGATTGATTTCATGAATCCCTCTATGGTAATAACAGTATAACATTAATATACTAGGATGGTGTTGGAGAAGTAATTATATTGGGACATAAATGGACTAAGAATATGATGGAGAATATTATATGCATTTAAAAAATCTGCAGGGAAGATCAAAGCTGACATAAATGACATGATGACAATGTTCATTGGGTTGTAGAGATTTAATGTGGTAAAATGGTATTCAAATGATTATTGTATTGGAATAGGGTTATGATATGTGAATAAAATGAAATTAATATCCCTAGATATATCAATACCTTTGAAATTGTTGATCACATCTAGATGGTTTCTTATTGCATAAGGTTTCCTCTGATTCTCTCTATAGTTCATAATGTGTTCTATATAACTCTATGAAAAAAGAACATATATTATCATTATCATCAATAAAACTCAAAGTCTATACCACTATATAATAATATCTCTATTGATGAAACCCATCATAGATTCTTGATTGAAGGGAGAAAGTGTTGTAGAAAAAGACCACTCACCTAGTTAATGTTTTTTTGGTGAAAAAATAAATTTTTAGTAGGTTTGTGCAATCCCAAGTATGTGATGTGGTAGAAATATCCAGAAAATTTAGTATAGGATTGATGAAATTTCATTTTTGAAATTTAAATAAGGGTATTGAAGGATATTCTCTGGGAATTTATAGTGTATTTATCTATAAAAAAATTAATGTGTTTGATATCATCATTTTTATTCTGAACTAAAATTATACAAATAAGGATTATTCATTTTAAAATTGATTACATTATATTTTTATTCAGATAAATATAATTATCAATAATAATATTTAATTCACAAAAAAATACTATTGTTCATGAATAAAAATTTTGAAATATTTTATTTATAATTATATTTTATAGGGTATTTTTTTATTGGAGGGGAAAATTATATTTTTTTAGATTAAATCAATGTATTAATATACTAATAATGTATTCATTACATTTATAAAATATATTTATTGTTTTTAAAGGGGTTAGATAAGTATGTAATGGTATTTTATTATAAAAAGTGTTGTTTTTTCTATAATACAGTTTTTAAAAAGGGTGTTTTTTAACTTAGTAATTTAAATTAATAATTATTTATGAATGATTTTATTCATATTTGTATATAATATATTAAGTTAAAAATTTATGATTCATTAATTGTTATTACTGGATATGGAATTATAATAAATTCAGTTTTATTCATTTAAATGAATTTTATTAATAATGGTTTTCAGTACATTTTTCATGAATAATATAAAATTAATTTCGTTCAACTATGGGAATTAATGTTTATCTAAAAAATTCTATAATTTTTAACATAAAGATTACTTTTTTAATTATTATACTCTCATTTTTTCAATTATGAACAATAATCGAGGTAAAATATAATTAGTATGATAATAATAATATCTGTTAATAAGGGGTTGAACGAAAGGGATAAGTGTTTAAAATTACCTTAATACATATATTACTAAAATTATTAGGGATATTGATCAAATATAATTCCACCTTCTATATTGAACAATATTGAGTAACAATTCTATAAGAGTGAGTTTATTATATTTTATTTCTCTTAATAAATAAAGGCTTATCACTTCCCATTTTTCAAAAGGGTACCCTTTATTCATAAAAACACGTGATGAATTAAATTCGACTACAAACTATAAGTATTACATAAAATATTTCCTACCCACATCTTTGAGGTACTGAATTTGTTAAAATAGAAAACCAATTATCTATAAATTTTGTATACAAATGATGTTTCTTAGTGAATAGGTATATGTTTTTCCCAATATTTCTCTTGTCTCATTCATATTATAACATAAAAAAAATATATGGCAAGTTATACATGATTGAATATGTATATATACTATAATAATATGTCTCAATTTTTAATTTAGAACCATTTTATATTTCCTTTATATATATTGGTAATTTAAAAGTATCACAAATGTGCATATATGTATTACCTTCTCCATAAACTGACATACATTATTTTTCATAACAATCTCGATTTGATACTTATATAAAAAAATTAATTGATATATATAATGAACATAACATAATTATTATTATATATATAATATATTATCATCCTTCATAACATTCAATCTATTGGAAAAATATAACATTACTTGTGTTTATGTGTGGGATCCCACCTCAATGATGAGATGTGTTTCATGTTTCATTTGAATTTAAAATCGATGATAATAATAAAATATTTAATTAATTGATCATATTAATAATTTTATAATTATTCTTTAATGTTGAATTATTATTTATCTTTCATTCCTATAATCCAAAGAAAATTTGAAGCATCACATGTACATTCATTCAATAAACCATCTCTATGAAGTGATGTGTTTAATTTTTGTAAACAATAATTATGAATTTTTGTGAAAGTGAATAAATATGATATATGGGAAATTTTTTATATTCTAAAGATTTCTAAAAATTGGTCGAGGTGCAGGAATTCTAACCACTGAACTAAAACATGCATGAAAAACATACACATTTACACCAAAATATTGATTTTTAGGATGAATTTTTTATAAAAAGTGTAATGGTAAATTATATTGGGATGATATATAGAAATATATATATATATATATAGATAATTTATCAGTTCGTAATAAATCTATATTTTCTATATATGTGGTTTGAACAAATATGATGTTAAGAGAGGCTTAAGGTAAATAATTTTGGTAACAATCACCTTTTCTTTTGTGATTTCTTATACTAAATTTTAATTGAGGGGGAATTATAGAAAAAATATCCTGTAAAAGCATATATTTTCTTATAATATTTTGTTCAAAAAATTTAAAACAAATTCATAAAATTTTAGTTTTTTATTAAATTGATTGTAGAAATGTTCTTTTTGAAAATCAAATCTCTTTTCTACTATGGTCGATGATATTTTTGTATACTTCATTTTTATTGAAAATATATTAAATAATTTTATTTATATGATACAATTATAGTTTAAATTTATTTATAATAAATATTTTCATTTATTTTTAGTCTTTTATAATGAATATTTACTTTTTTTTCAGAATTGTTTATTTATGAATTTTTAAGTATAATTTTTAATTAATTCATTGTTTAAATTTATATAGAAAGAATGAAATTTTCGACAATTATAAGTATTAAATTCCATGAATAATCCTATATAATTATCAATTTCTAATTTTCAATGTAAATATATTTCTAAATGTCATAGTATTTTTTCAAAATACAACTAAATTAATTGGTTTTTTCTTTGTTTTTCAAAGAAATATTCAAATTCTCTTATATGTGTATTACTTTATCAATGCTAAAATTTATAAATTATTTGTATGATTTAATAGGGATATGATTATGAGATTCCATAAATTTTAACTTTATGGATGTATCATGAATATTTTATCACGATTCTATGAAAAACATTTATTTCTCATCGGTTTATTAAGTTATTGGCAATCATTAAGAAACTGAATTATTTTCCCTAAGTTATAAAATGATGAATAAATGGAATTTTTATCCAACATATTTCCATTACATGTGTTATGATATAATTAATTTATAAATTTTTGATGATCTTATGGAAAAATTATGTATAGTTTTTTAACGAAATGGTTGGTCATTGAATTATATATCACTTTAATGCATTTGGTAAATATTGAATACCCATGAGATAATATAGATCATAATGGGGAGTCAAACATGTTCAGTAAAGAATTTTATCCAATATATTTTTCAGGGTATTAATCCTTGAATAATGAAATTATTGAATGTAGTGTGAACCAAATTCACTATAATAGTCATCAAAGTGATCCTTGAATATGGATTTCATTTTCTATACTTATGTGCGTACCAAAAAAATATATAGTATGATTATTATGTCTTAACATGGATCATGATTTATTATTGATGTTTATCCACTCTTATGATGGGAGAGTTATTTTGTAAAATTTCTTTATTAAATGATATATTATTAAAGATCATTTAATGATAAGATATGACTTTCATGAGTTATGATCATGTTATCAAACAGTTATGCTTACATTATGTAAACATACTATCTTATATTTATATTCTAAAGACCCAAACTGAATTATCATAGAGCCAGTGGTCACTTTATTAAATTGGAATAAAATATTGGAAATATGAGGCATAACATTAAAATTGTTTAGTAGCCTTGGAAAACATGACACAAAATTGAATTTCATATTACATTTGAAAACATAAAATACCATATTTTATTGTCTCAGGGAACACCATATTTCCAACAATAATATATCGACATATTAATATTAAACCACTTCCTCATTTAATGTGGAATGAAAACTTAAAAAATGAGTGATCTTAGATGGTCAGTTATTGTATACGTATAGAAAATGATAAAAAAGAAATTAATAATATGGTAGGAAATAAATTACAATAATATAATTGCATATAAAAAATCAGATGATCTAAAAACATATATATAGAAATAAAACTCAATTCAAATCATAACATATACACCAAAAAATCATTTTATAATTATGTTATTCATAATTCTTGACAATTCTAACATACCACTGAGGCCTCGTATCGAGAAATCTAAGACAAATCGTCAATGTAACAGACCAATAAGTCTTATATAAATGGGTAATACCTCTAAAAATTATGAGGTTTATTTTATCATGAGTCCTAGAAATGAATCAAGGGGTTATGAAATTATGGCCCCCACCCATTAATTATTTATTCTAATTCATTCATTATATGAATATACAAAATAATATAGCCAATATGCCTTAAAAATTAATAATATTCCATATTGGAATAACTACAATATAGATTATTTGTCATTTACTTGGTCAAGAAGATCTTAATCCTTCATTATAAATAAGGGAGATGTTATCAACATACTTTAACCTTAGTAATACACAAAATTTAATAAAATATGTATACATGGAAGATAGTAAATTCTAAAGATCACTGGAAAATTTCTTGATAGAAATGCACTTTGTTCAAAATGAATACGCTTATAAAATAATTTCAAATTTATTATGGAAAAAAATTTAATGAAAATAAAACTTTAAACTTTTAAATGATGAATCAATGAAATGAGTGGTCATGATGGTAGGGAATTATATTCTTGTCTAATAAGTTAATGAAAATTCTTTTCATGCTTTTGTAAAAAGTAAAAAAGTCCCAGGTTCAAAAAATTGAAAAAGGAATCATTATATATTTTTATGAACAAATTTATATAATTGATAAATATTAATTCAATCAATAATTTTTGTGTGGAAAAAAATTAAATACGTTTTTTAGAAAGAATGAACATTGAATATAATTTGTTTTCGACCAAAGAGTGAAATAATATTCATTTTACTAAAAAAAGTTTTTAGAATCATGAAAAAATATAATATAGAAAAAATAAATGAAAACATAATATTTATATAAAAAACAATATTAGAATAAAATATATATTTTTTAAGACAAAAATATCTATTTTTCTTCTAATAGATATTTAATCCTAAAGAATCCTGAATAATATTGATATTGTGGAAAAAACCATTATGTCGAGTTAAAATTCTTTCATATATGTACAATAATAATGTATAATAAACATAGATTTAACATACATCTATTAAAAAATTATTAATTTACTATATATGATTTTCATATAATCTTTTATCACTCAATTATTAACATGCCTTTGATAAAATCAATATTCTGGGTAATATTTTCTTCATTCTTCATTTATGTTTTGGTGAGGTAGTTTTGTTCCTTATATTTGTAACACGTTTCCATAATATCCATAATGTTAAAAACTATATAAATATTATATAAATTCATTATATTTTTATTTATAGTGATATACAATTTAGTGACAAAAAATGAATTATACCATTCATAGAATCGGTATGCCTTGCGTACACATGAATATTCTATTTACTTTTTGACTGACATCTTGAATGACATGTAAATAATAATTCACATTTATAGAATAACTATTTTAACATATAAATCATATATATTCTTTCAATATATTCTTAATACCATCTACATCAAACATAAATAAAAATGTGGATTGCATCGCCACTTAGGGGTGGTAGTCCATACTTATGTACAAGCAATAAAATCATCTTCCAAAATGTTGAATGTAATGACGGTATATCTAATATTATAATTATAGAATCATTGTTAATTTATATATATAATATTTAATAATTAAATCCACCATTTAACCATCTATAAAATATTGTGATGAAAAATGAATTTTATAGCTACTTGCAGACTGTGACTCATATGCATGCACAAGAAATACTTTCTCTTTTTATTTGATGGTAATAGGGAGTATAATGTTTTATTTCATAATGTTAATATCATTTTATAATATTTTTTATACTGAATTTATTATTTTATGATGAATACTATTGATTAGATTAGGTAAAATAGGATGTAAAAAATGAATGTGATTGGTTATGGGGGTTACCTATTAATAGAAAGAACCCCTTTAGATCTCGGCATTGGATCCTTGGGTTAGACTTTTTGGAAGACCAAAACCACTAATATATGGATAAAGAAGTTTAGAATGGATTTTGGTATTATAGATTCGAGTTAAAATGTTAAAATTAGTGTAATGAATTTATGGAGGTGGTTCTCATTTATTATTATGGTGAGGGGACCTTTTCAAATTTATTAAAAAAATAAAATTATAATGAATTAATTATCTAGATAAACTGAATCCAAAAGTCTATGTACTTGAATATTCTTTATAATATGGTTGAAATATCATTTTTTAATAAAATTTTCATAGGATTCTGTTGTATTCAAAAAAAATTTAACACCATAGTTAATCCGTTTTACCATTAACTGTGGTAATATACTTTCCATGAATAAAGGGTCTAAATTTTTCATATAATATAGTTATTGAATTGTAAATAGAAACGAGATGACATAATCAACCATATATTTTCCCCTTTATTTTCATCAATGACTTTAATATTTTTACGTCATATAATAAAATAATATTTCGATAAAAAATCATTAAAGTCAATTTTTTCAATATTCATTTAATATTGCATAAAAGACATAATGAATTTTTTTTAGAATATAACCTTTTACCATTGAACAGATATTTCTTATAAATTAAAAACATTTTTGGAGGACTATAACACACTCTAATTATGTCACATATAAAATTTCTAATATAATTTATATTATTCTTTTATGAACTAAACAAAAACAATTTTAATGTTGTATATAAAATTAAAATAATTATTTAATACTATAAAATTTGAAATAAATTACTATCAATAAAATATTTTTTCATGATCAAATAAAAACATATATTCATTCACCAGTTTATTTACCTATGTGAACATATAAGAGATATTTATTACTAAGAGTGACATTTTTTTACTTTCGTTGAATTAAATATTTTATTAATGATTATTAGGAGAAGTTTTCTATTAAACAAATCAAATTAGATCCTAATTTGATTAGTTTTTAGATACCCCCATTCGATTAGAATTGGTATAAAAAATAAGACATTATCAAGTTATAACTAGATTAACTTGATTTACAAATTATAAAAGAGATAAATTTTACCAAGATTAATATTTATATTGACTTGAAATAAAATGGGAACTATTTACAAAGTTTTATCCAACTAAAAAAATTAATGTTATCTATTTTTCAATATTTAATTTTTAAAATGTTGTACAAATTATTTTTAATGATTATTTAAAAATGCTATGATTTTTTTAGAAAATTTTGTTGTTAACCATAATCAATATTTATTCTGTTTATATTCATAGAAAAACCATTAAACAAATATAAAGAAAATTTATTTATCATATAATAAGAAATTTTTTAAATAATTCTCAAATAGTGGTTAATTTTATTTATTAATAAAACAATGTATTTTTTGTATAAAAATTGTTTTTTTAAATTTTTTATTCTCAATTTTTCTACTTTTATTTTCAATTAATTTCTATCTAATGATTTTATATTTTCTACTTTTATAAAACATATAGTTTTCATAATTTAGTTAAAACTAATCATACCCACGAATTTAATGGATATGTTATAATTGTATGCCATATTACTATTCATTAAGACTTCGTGTTTCATGTATCACGATATATAGAAAAATATTTATTTTAAGTCAAATTATTTCATAAAATCTCTTGATTTTACCTTTTAGCACACAATAAATGAATTTATGCTTCCAAATTCATCACAAATACATTGAAAAATGGGGATATTATTATTTGATTACATCCTTAGGTGCCCATGTAGCTTCATCAAATATGTGATTTCTATTGAGTACATTGACCAGTTTAGTAGTACTCTTTCATACAACTTTATCTTTATGATCCATGAATTCTACCTTTTTCCTCATAGGAATGATCATGTTAGAGTGGGATAAACTATGGGAATTTTACATGTGATGAAAAATGTAAATAATTCAACATGATAGATACATGATACACACTATGAAATTTAAATTGGTTTAGTGGAAGTGCCATGTGACAAGCTACCATCTCTATTCAAACAAGAATATCAATGGTTCCAACATACCATGGTCTAAATTTTACTTTTATATGAATATCATTACTGTATTCTATGTAAAATTCATAGAAACTCTTTTTCACTAACTTCAAAATATCTATCTTCACAATGATTTTCCTTATAACATTTCTGTAGATTCTTAGATACTTTGATGTGCAATTGAATACATATATCTTCCTCTACAATTTCATCCACTAGACAAGGTCTAAAAACAATAAATATCCATCTTTATCCTAACATTTTGGACATCTACAGATCTTTCTACTGAGGGATTAATAGATTTCCATATGAATTCTTTAGTGAATGTTATTTTGTAATAAATACGTATCAAAGAAATATTTTGGCCTAAACCACCTTTGAAATCCATAGAAATATATCACAACTTTCCCTCTTGGGTGATAATGGTTCTATTAGACTGACTATATGTAAAAGTGTGATATATTGTACTAAAAATCAACTCCCTATTTTGATCTTTCTATTGAATTATCAAAAACATAATGTTCAACCATTAATATCAATCAAATATAATAGAAATTTATACTCTATGAAACCATTCCACCTCATTGTTTTATATTTGGACAATTTGATAAAGATAAAAATTTCATTTATTACAATATTGTGTTAAAAAAATTTATGGTGATCAAATGAGACCACAATTACAGTTTTCCATTTATATGTTTTGGAGAGTTTGGAAAATAAATCAATGGTGATGTTTAATCTTTTCCCATTTGGTAAGGGAAAATTTTTTAAAATTACATTATTCTTTTGTATCTCATCCTTAACATGTTGACATAATAGGTTTTAATAATCATAATCAGTTCTATACCTCTTCATTTTTCCCCCAAAAATTCATTTATATCTCTATACTTCATTTTACATACAGTATAAAGAGATAATGATGGAAAATGATCCCCATGTAAGAGATACTTCTTCAAATATGGTCGAGAAAGAGTGCATACATAGTTCATGAACATTATCATTCCCTAAAAACTGAGGTTAAACTCAAGAAATATTATTACTATATTTTGGAACATTACAGATCCCCTTTTCACTTATCCAATCATGACAGGGATAGAAGGTTGACTAATCTTTTGAGAAATATGATATTTTCTTCCTTCCTGTAATATTTAAAACTATATTCATCATACATCCAGGAATATTGGATTTTATATAATCCTCATCATAGACATGAAAGAAAGATAATTTCAACCCATAAAATCTACCACATTAGTAACCATTCTAGGAAGCGAATTTATCGATCATTCATAATATTTAATTAGATACACCCATATTCTCAGAAAATTTTAATGCCCTTCTGTATAAATATACTCATAAAATATTATAGATTCATTGTATATTTCAAAATTTTAACAATACATATAATGTATACATATATTTAATGTAATAAATACCATTTCCATCTCTAAATCATTAGTTGGGAATTTTTTCTCATATTCCATTAATTATTATGAGGGGTAAGATATAACTATATAATTCTCAATGTGAAAACATCCAATTCCTTTCTTTAATTCATTACTCTATATTAAAAACCATTATATACTATAGGGTAGTCAAAACATAAGAACAATGATTAAAAATCATAGTAGTTCCATTAAATTTCACTCACATCCATCTATTCAAAGGATCTTGGCTTCCTTCAGAGTTAGCATGTTGAGTGGATTTGACAATCATGAGAAATTTTAAACAAAGCATCAATGTCATCATGTAAATTCATTAAAGATATAAATCATAGATACATTGTATTTTTTTGATACAAGTTTCAATATAATTCATCTTTTATGGATCCACTAACATACCCTCACACAAGTTTATATAAACCAATATTGAATCATTGAAAATAAAAAATTTGTACTTAGTTAATTTTTTATATAACTTCATCTTTCTTAGGTAACCATAACAATTATAAAATTTAATTCATGATATTCCTTGCTATTTAATAATATAAGAATATCAATTATAATTACTCCAAAAAAATGATCATTATAATATATAGTATCTCAATTCGTTAAATAAATAAATATAGTTGGAGAAATGGTAAGTCTAACTCATAATACTATAAATTCAAAATCATTATACCTGATATGTAATATTTTATTAGGTAAATCATCCATATTCATCCTCAGATAGTGATAAATATATTGAATATCAATCTCGGAAAAATATTGACCTTCTTATAATTGAGCAAATATTTCATTAATATAAGTTAGATGAAACTTATTATTAATAAATATTTTATTATGTTCCTAATAATCAATTACATGACATATTCACCCATATTTTTTCATAACAAAAATAACTTGTGCACCATATGGTAAATAACTAGGATGAATAAAACCCTTATCCCTGTTTTGTTCATTTTTATTCTCAAATTACTATTGGTCAATGGGGGAAATTAAATAAAGAGTGATTGAAAAATTCCTTACACAATGTATGAGTTCTATTAAAAACTAATCTTCATGACTTTGGGGGAGACTATTCGATTCATCTGGGAATACATAATCTTATTTATGAACAATAATATATATATTATTTTGTTTCACCCTGACCAGTTTAGATATATATCACTCTTGAATATTTATAAAAACACATATGATATTAGTAATTTCCATTTGTTTTTTATATTTATCCTCTTACTGAAGTAAGATTCAAATTTTATTGACTATTAAATGAAAAATCCCTTCCTCAATAATTAATATCAGAATAATATTGCGAAATTCAATCCATAAAAACAAATAACATTAAATTCAATTTGAGGAAGAATATTAATATTTATTAGAAGAATTATCCCACAAAATTATATAGGGGAGGAGTAATAGAACTAATATGATTGAATCCAACCATTATAAGTTTTCACATATAGCTCGATATTTATTCCTTGAGTTGAAGATATGATACCCATATAAAATTAATCCAATATAATATAGAGGGTAAAATTAGAATCCAGTAAAAAAACAATCCAAAATATTATTATAAGTGTATATTTCACCACATCACAAGGAACATCCACTTCAGTTTTTGTAACATCATGAGTTTGTCTTTCTCTACTTGAACTAATTATGGAACAATCCATTTACATTTGGGTAATTTGTTGCAGTAGTGGCCCATATCCTTACAGTTGAAGCATTGTAATTTTTTATCTTCCCCTTTACCCTATAATTCAGAGAATGATATCAATTTTCTCTAAAATTAAAGAAAAAAACATTTCCTTTTATGTATTAACCACTTTTTTCATTCCATAAGTATCATATGTTAGAAGATTATTCCTTCTATTCCTCCCATAGTGCATTTATTATCCATTTCCTCTGCTTTTATTACATTTAATCAATGTTGTTAGAAATAGTGAATTATTTCTATATCTTGATAGAACATGATATAATATCCCCATATGATGATAATACATGAGAGGTCAGTTCCCTTTGATGGATTTCCTTTAACACATCAATGAAATGATCAATATTTCTCTTTGTATTACATTCATAGTCCATAGATTTCCTTTCTAACCATGTAATGTCATCTTATAAAATAGAAACCATTTCATCTTTTTTTTTATCTTAGATCCATGAAAATTTTCTTCATATTGTCATGTTTTTTTGAGAAAAATACATTCCCATGAAACACTACCTGAAATAAATCCTTTTAATTATCATTATTTCCGCCTCATCTTTAGTGTTCCAAATCAATGACCACCACTGATCTGCATCCCCTAGGAGATGATAAACAACCATGACAACCTTATCTTGCACATTAATTATCATAGAAAGAGATATGTTCTCAATGAAACATTTCCATTGTCCATATAAAAATGGATTTTTAGTCTCATTGAATGATAGATTTTTCTAATTCATGAAACCATATAAAATTTTTATAACACATTTGATCAGTATGGCACTAAAAATGGTCATGTTGGATTTTCAAAAATTTATTCAACATCCCCAATATATAAATGTAATTTATTCATCTCTAGCAGTAGCTACATGTCAATATTTATTTTCACACCCCAGAGGGAATTTATTATATTGATTATGAGTATTTATATAATTAATATTCTTTCTTCAATGAATCATTTCTAAAAAATTTCATGTGCTAGATAATCTAATAACATTATGATTCATAATTTAAAATAGGATTTTGTTGAAAAAATTGACATAAATAGTAAAATTTATACATATATAATATCATAATGATAAAAATTGTTTACATGATAATATTATCAAATTCTATCATATGATCACTTTCCATAATCAGTATTTTATAAAACCAACTTCTAGTTGTTCTACTAAACTATATCGAATTCTAACTCTAATCATATCAAATCTAACATTGTAGAAATGATGATTATATCATTACAAATTCATTAAATAAAATTAATAAAAACATAAATTATCAAATAGATTGGTATCCTTAGAAAACTATATACATACTTCTTCTTCACATTAAATTTGATAAATTAAAAAAAGTATAGCATTTTAATTGAGAAAATAATAGTAACCTTAAACATATCCATATATATCAATCATAAAACTTTATTTTCATCTTAGGGAATGAAATCATATTAAATGGGGGAGCTGATATTCTTATTAAGTGTATGAAAACAACTATAGCTAAATAATACATGAATAATATGAAAGGAAATAAATGATAATAAAATAAAACCATATAAATAATATAAAGAGATAAAAAATGCCCACTTATATAAAAACAATATTCAAAAAATCACATGGACATAAATAAATGATTTTATAATTCTAGTATTAATTATTCTATACACCATAAACATACTTTCATGGCCTCATTTGAAGATATATAAAACAAACCGTCGAAGCCTCATGCCAAGGCATCAAACACAAATGAGAAAGGAATTTGAGAAATGACGTAATATTTCTCTCAAGATACCAACTAATACATATAGTTGATATGTAATTATGGGTCCCATCTATCATTAACTAAGTCCAACACATTTTTCATTTGAATAAAATTATAACATAGTCAACCTTCCTTAAACACTAATAACTATCTATATTGTAATAGCTAGATTTCTAGTTATTAATAATTTCATCAGTCAAGATTATAAGTCACAACCAATATTAGTATGAAATATTGTATCATATGATTATAACCTTAGTAAACTATAATATTCAAGAATTGATGTTCACATAGATAGAAATACATTCAATTGATAACTTGAAAACTTCTAGAAGAAAATAGAGTCCTCTATATTGAAAACAATAATTGAAAAATTCAAGAAATATTTTGGAAACAATTTTATTTAAAATAATTATTTTAAAAACTAATGGAATCTTCAAAATAAAGAGTTTTCATGACGGTGGGATATATTTTTCAAGTCATATAAGTTAAAAACAATCTTTTTATACTTTTAAAAAATAAAAATGTACCTTGATCAAAATATGATAATATGAATCCATTTAAATAATATCATTAAAAGTAGAACATGGATAAAAATTCAATTAAAAAATCACATGAGAGTTATGAAAATATTCATTAGAAAAATTCTATAAAACATAAACAAGGGAGGGAAATGATTTTCAACCAACAAGGGTAATAATGATCATTTTCCAAAAAAAATATTATTTTGGGATTATAATTTATTAAAGAAATGATAACTGAAATGAATCATTAAATTTATAGAAATTATCAAATTGGAATAAAATATAATTTATTAAATATATAGTGATCAAATAATTACTCCATTGGAGACTTAAACATAAACAATCCTAAATAGTGATGATAATATAAAATAAATTATTACAACAAGATAGACTTCCTTCATATGTATCCAAACCACTTTTATAATAAATATATATCTATTGGAAGTCTATTCCAGAACCAAAATATAAGTATTATACCATATTTTATTTCTGTATAATCCATTATGAGTTTTTTGTTAAAATTATTTAATAAAATTTTGATTTTAGGAAATAACTGCCTCATCTTTCATGTATATTTTGGATTGGTAGTTTTTGTCCCTATAATTTTATTATGGTATAATAATCTCAAGAATGTTAAACATGATATTAATATAATATAAATTATATATATATATATATATCCATATGATTTATAGATTGAAAATTTAATTACACCATTCATGGAGATGGTTGGTTGTACATATGCATGAACACTGTTTTTAGTATTTGATGGATGGGAAAAATAATGGTTAAGAATAAATCACCATTATATAATCATTATTATAATATATAACATATATATTCAATAAATATATACTTAATACACACTGTATCAAAAAATATTTAAGACTAATCACATTTCAATTTGGAGGTGGTTGTCCACACGTACACTTGATAAATGTTATTATTCTCTAAAGCATTGGATGTTTATAAGGTAGATTATATATTAAAATTAAAGAACTATAAGTATGTAATAAATATTATTTATCAACATTATAACCATCATAATACACATCCATTAATGTTGGTGATGAAAATTGTATTTTATTGCTACGAGTTGATGGTAAGGCATACATACACACGAGTAGTACATTCACTACATGTATGATGGAAAAATTAAAGAATGATGATGATATAATAATCATAATCATAATTTATAATTATGGGGATACAGATTTATTATTTAATGATAAGTAGAATTAATTTGTAGGAGGTAATAGACTATATAAAAAAATTGTTCGATTAAGTTGATTATCTCTTCTTTAAAGAACCCCTATAGATCTCCACTTATGGTTTCTAGGGTTGGAATTTTGGGAAGCCTAGAACCAATAGAATATTTAAAATTATGTAACTATATTATTTTTATAGGGCACGGTTTAGAAAGAATTCAAAAATTTTGTATTAAGAAGTGAGTGAGTATGTGCCCTTTTATTATTAAAGTGAGGAGAACTTGATGAATTTCTAAAAATATTAAATTATAATACAATCATTATCTATATTGAATTCCTCAAAAAGGAATTTAATTTTATGATAGAATAGGATATTTCTTATGTTTCACAAAATAATTAAATTTAACATTGGGTTTTGTCGTATTTTATACCTTGTCTTTAAGTTTATCCCCTCAGTTAACCTATTTTGACATTAAACATGATTATATATTTTTCACCGATAAAGGGTAATACTTTTACATATAAGAAAAATATTGGATCATAAATCGAAATTAGATTGTGTTTCACACCATAAATTATCCTTTTTCTATTATTAACTATTATAATGAATTGTAAATATTTTAATAATAAAAATATTTCTACTATAAAATATCATTAATGATAATTTTTACATTATTCATTTAATTTTAATTGAAATCCATGAAGATAAAGTTGGGATTTAAATATAATACACTAACATAAAACTTATATCTCGTATTAATTTATAAAATTTTGTTGGAATCTAGCTCACACAAATTATACTAATTTTAAATTTTTAAATATTACTTATTTTTTTATTTATTCATAAAATATTTTCTGAATGTTGTGTAAAAATATAAGTTATTAATTTAACATATAAAATCATAAATAAAATACCATAAATAATATAAGTTCCTTTAGATCAAAAATCAATTTATATTCATTCAATTATTATTTTATTCTCTATGAGAATGTAAAAGGAATATATAAATCTAAGATAGTGAGAATTTATTACTTTAATATATATGAATATTATATCTATCATTTTCATTTAAAATTGTCCATTAAATAACACGATTTTATCTAATGGTCATAATGGTTTATTTACCATCATCTAATAATAATTAAGATGAAAAATATTTTCCAAATTAATTAATTTTATCCCAGAGAAACTGGATTTTCCATTTACCAAAGTGATAAATATAACCACTATTAAACTTTATATTTTTCAAAAATAAAAGGGTTATATTTAAAATATATGGGAATCATGATCCCATATATTGATTCAATTTTTTATGATTTAATTTTTATAAATAGAAATATTTAATTTTAAAATATGTGTGCAAAACGCAATGATTTTTTTTGTTAAATCATAATTTTTAGATGTAACATCAAATTAATTCATATCTTTTTCATCAAAAAATTATTTTGGTGGTTTTTGAAAAATATTGATTGGGTATATAATATATAAATATCATTAAAATCATTCATCTATTTTGTTTAATTATAATTATTAATATAAAAATACATTTCCCGTATAAAAATTATTATTCAGAAAAATATTTGTTGTATTTTCAAATGTTTTCGAAATTTATTTATAATTTTCATATCAACAATAAATTTATTTCATAAATATTTAGGGAAAAAATAATTTAATTATTACTATTCATTTTGACCAATTTAAATCCAAGTTTATAATGATATTCAATATTATTGTTTATTTAGACTTGGGGTAATGTGTATCAAAAGATATCAAAAAACTTATTTCATGAGAAATTTTATCCTAAAATATAAGGGTGATTTATATATCTCTCATGTTTACCCTTATAGATCATCAATGATCCTGATTTCATATGTTTCCTTTTGAATTCTTTTAATGAAAGGTTTTAATTTGGGTAAATATAATAAGTGTACTATATAAGAGAAACATTTTTGGTGATATTGATGATAATTGATGAAATAAAATTATTATGTATCTATTATAAAAATAAACTATTTTTTTTTGTTTCATTATGTTTATTATTATTAGATGTATTAATATTAATATAAAATGACTTAATATTTATTTATATTAGGCTTGGATCACCACATATAAGACACCGCCCTATAAAAACATTAATGATGTGAAAGTACACTAAAACTAGCTGAATTGGATGATACATGAATTAAAAAAAACAAAAATCATACAACCATGATTCGATCAACAACTTATGACCCTCAATCACTCATCGTATGAAGCATTTCCACCATACACAACATGAAAATAACCAAACTAGAATCAATACCTTATACCTTGAAAGGAATCAATAGAGTTGTTTACATTCAAAAAGTGTGTATATAAATTTCAAGCTATAAATCATACATGTATTGAAATGAATAGTGTAATTAATTACATTAAAAAAATAGTTCCTAAATTCAAGTTTTAATGTATTTAGGATGTATGTTTTATAAATGTTAATAATAAAAAATAAGTATCAAATACCATCCTATTTCCAAAACCCATGTGATAAATTTTTACCAATAATACATACTTCAATCTATACAAAACTATGATTTCTGGCCTAGAAAAATGTGTTAATCATTCTTAAAAATACCATTTCAAAATACTATTCAAGAAAAAATATTTTATTCCACTTTTTAAATAGATTAAACATGTAACGTCCCGGTTCCAGAAGCCACTCGGTGGTGCCCCATGCCCGGTTCGCCACATGACCTCAAGCCCATTTTCCCAAACGCCAGAGGCTGCCGACTAGCAGCGAGGGCCATGGTAAGTTATTGGGGAAACTATGCCCTCATTTGGTAATGTATAAAAAGAAAAGAAATTAACAGTAAATAGCAGAAGCAGTAAACTATAAGAAATAACTGAAACCAAAAGCCGAAGCAATAAATATATAGTAATAATGATAATGATGCAATAGGAACAAGTATCTAAGGAATGCAGCAAACACAACATCATGCTGAAATACAAGTAAAAATAATTTACTAAAATAATAGCAACTCATGCAGCATCGCAAGCCTAAGCTTGGACCCTTTCTCTCTAGCTCCAAGAAATCGAGTACCGGAAGTTGATGGGTGCTTGCCTTTATCTATACCAGCAATGAGAAAGTCTTCTATGGCCCTAAAGCATGGCCCAAACAGGGTGTGAGATACAATCCCGGTAGGCAATCACCCAAAGATCGGTGCCTAACAGTCAATGAATACAAGGAAAGTAAAAGTGCAGGAAGCAGTAAACAAGAAATCCCACGGCAACTACAATCCATAGTTCTAGCATATAAGTATACAATTAAACAACCAACAACAAGTAGAAAACAGGTAACCCTCTGGGTAGATCTCACAGCCTAACCTCTATGGATCATGTTACAAGTAATAGCAACCCTCTAGGAGGCACACACAGTCTCACCCCTCTAGTTCAGCTAAGAGTAGACTTTTTGAGGAAGCACTCATCGTCAATCCCCCCTATAGTCTCGTATCGTAGTAAATGATCTCTGGGGAAGCACTCAATGTCTCATTCATCCTATGGCTCACGTCGAGGAACTATAGACTCTTTGAGGAAGCACTCATCGTCAATTCCCCCTATGGTCTCGCATCATATTGAAAGACACTCTGGAGAAGCCCTTACGTCCATTCTCTCTATGGCCTACTACACTAGGTTCTCACAGTCCTGTGTGAAATAAACATTCTCAGCGTGTGCGTATCATCCCAAGTAAACCTCAAGGACTACATAGCTATCATTTTAAGACACAACAACATAACAGTATAACAGCCCTTATATCCTACAACTAGGCATAGGAAATGGGAAAAAATACTAATAAGAAAAACATGCAAGGAAAAGAATAGGAACACAGTATAAATTATTCAAATTCATAAAAAATGATCTCTACTCAAGAAATCAAGAAAAGCTGTCAAATAATATGGGGAAAAAAGGAAACCCATAATTTCCTATTGATGGGAATTAGTGGAATTTGCCCAAAATATTCACAGACTTCCTATGGAAAGGCACAAACCCCCTACCTTGGTGCTAGTAGATCGATATACATGAACCACGACGACTGATTCTACTTAGAATGTCAAAGATCTGAGAAAATACCCAAAATGCTCAACCCATGATATCTTGATAAAGAGGAGGAATTGGAAAACAGGACTCAAGAAGAAGGGAGAACTCACCGCTTCGATTCCAACTCAATTGATAGTTCTTGAATTAGAGAATGGATGGAGGAACGGTGGCTCTTAAATGATCTGCGGATTCCCGGGCCTCTTAGACGAACATGACCTAGAAGAAAATGTTAATGGAAATCAGGCGCGACCCCGGTCTGTTTAATGAAAAATAAAAGAAAGTACATAGCGTGTACTTATAGAGTACACGAAGTGTAATAGGTTTTTCCGTACTCCGCTTAAATCGGCCTCCACATCACACCTACACCCCATGTGTGTGGCCCGGGCATGGCCAGCACATGACTTCGAGCAGGAAGATACTTCAAAAATTTCAGAAACTCTATTTTTCTCAAAAACTCCAAAAAAGGAAAGGCGTACCTGAAACGAATATTTGAGTTCTTACAAACTTCCCCCCTTAAAGAAATTCATCCTTGAATTTCCCTAGCGAGGCATTGAAGAAGAAACCCCAAATAGCTCCGGCCACTGCGATCGTACATCGGCCTCCCTCTCCCACGTCTCGTCATGTACTCTCCCATGCTGCCAAAGCACCCATACTAAATGAACAGAACGCCCACAGAGAACCTTCGTACTATGATCGAAAATCCGAATAGGATGCTTCTCAAATGATCCATCCTCTTCGAGCTCAAATTCCTCAGGGAGAAAGACATGAGACAGGTATGAAAAGTAAGGTCAGAGATGAGAGACGTGGAAGACGCCATGCATGGCCCCGTACCTCTGAGGTAACTGCAACCGATAGGCAACCGGAAAAACTCTCTCCAATACCTCAAATGTCCCGACCTATCATGGTGAAAGAATACCCGGTCTCTGAATCCTCTTGTGTCCCATCCTCGGTGTGACACGCAAGTAAACCTGATCCCCAACCTCGAACTCCCGAGGTCTTTTCCACTGATCAGCATAAGACTTCTGTTGAGACTGTGTTGTAGCCATCCTCTTCCAAATAAACTCTATCTACTCTGAGGTCTCCTGAAAAAGATGAGGTCCTAGCAAAGCTGCCTCTCTTGCCTCCAGCCAGCATAAGGGTGATCGGCATGGCCAACTGTACAAAGCCTCTTAAGGTGCCATATGAATATTTTCCTAAAAACTGTTTTTTAAGTGAACTCCACTAGAGGAATATGCTTCTCCCAAGAACCGCCAATGTCTAGAATGTAAGCTCGGAGCATATCCTCAAGCACCTGGATCATACGCTTGGACTGGCCATCTGTCTGGGGATGGTATGTTGTACTCAAAAGTACCTGTGTGCCCAAAGCCTTCTGAAGCCCCCTCTAGAAGCAATAAGTGAAACATGCATCTCTGTCTGAAACAATGCAGTGTGGTACCCCTGCAGACGTACAATCTCTTGGATGTACAGTCGTCCCAGATCATCAACACTGAAGGTATCCTTGATTGCTATGAAGTGGGAAACCTTCGTATGCCTATCGACGACAACCCAAACATCATCGTTCCCTCGAGGAGACCTCGGAAATCTGGTGACGAAGTCCATCGCGACATCATTCCACTTCCACTCTGGAATGGGTAACATATGTAAATGTCATGCTAGTCATTGATGCTCTGCCTTCACCTACTAACATGTAGAACACCACAAGATGAAACCAGCGACATCCCTCTTCATACCTGGCCACAAGTACTGGAGATGAAGGTCCCAATACATCATGGTGACACCAGGATGAACTGCCCAAACTGAGGAATGAAAATACTGCATCATCTCCTCGCGTATGTCTACTGGCACCCATATGCGTCCCTAGAAATGCAAAATCTCATCCTCGCCCACTGTCCATCCAGGGAGAGGGTCCTCTCCTGACACACTCTCTCTCAGGACTAAGCCTTTTGAATATGATAGCTGCCTCAACCGTACCCGATCAAGTAGTGTATAGGTAATATCTATAGAAGATAGAAAAGTCAATCCCTATCTATCGTGCACCTCCATATGCATCTCAGAGAACAGAGCAATAAGATTCCACTCACTACTGTCCTCCTAAACTGACTGAATCTGAGTTCTTCTCCTCAACGCATCTTCCTCTACGTTGCACTTTCTCGGTGTATAGGGAAGCTTGAAATCATAAGATTGGAGATACTCAACCCACCTGCGCTGTCTCAGATTCAGATCACGCTGATTGAAGATGTACTTGAGACTCTTGTGGTCGGTGAAAACCACAAAGTGATCTCCCATAAGGTAATGTGTCCAAAAATGTAAGGCATGAACAAAAACTGCCAACTCCAGATCGTGCGTCGGGTAGTTCCTCTCATGTGACCTCAACTGTCGAGACCCATACTCAATGACTCCGTCTCCCTGCATAAGCACAATGCCTAGCCCGATACATGAAGCATCATAATAAATGGTGTAGCTCTTGCTTGGCTCTGGAAAGACTAGTATCGGTGCTGACGTCAACCTTCCCTTCAACTCCTGAAAGGCTGTCTCACAAGAATCTAACCATAAGAACTTCACCCCCTTCTTGGTTAGACCTGTCAGAGGTTCTTCTAGGCGTGAAAAGTCATGAATGAAGCGTCTGTAGTATCCAGCCAGCCCTAGGAAACTCCATACCTCAAAAGTGTTCTTTGGATGCTCCTGGGAAACTACAGCTCTCACTTTATCGAGGTCTATAGATACTCCTACCTCTGAGATGACGTGATGAAAGAAGTGAATCTGATCCATCCAAAAGTGGCACTTCGAAATTTTATCATAAATCTGATGCTCTCTCAGTGTACTCAAAATTATCTCCAGATGGGTAGCGTGGTCATGTTGATTGTGAGAGTAAACCAACATATCATCCACAAAGACCATGACAAAGGATTCCAACTAGGGTTGGAACACTCAGTTCATTACTTCCATGAAAAATGTTGGCGCATTCGCGAGACCAAACGACATGACCGTATACTCATAGAGACCATACCTGCTCCTAAAGGCTGTCAGAGGTATATTTGATGATCTAATGCGCAACTGATGATAACCGGACCTCAAATCGATCTTAGAGAACACTCAGGCTCCTCAAAGATGATCGAAGAGATCATCAATCTTTGGAAAGGGATATTGGTTCTTGACCGCCAACTGGTTCAACTTCCGATTATCTACACAGAGCCTAAGGGTACCGTCTTCCTTCTTTGCAAACAGGATATGTAAACCCCAAGGAGAAGTACTGGGTTGGATGAAACCCTTTTCCTGCAACTCCTTCAACTGCTTCTTGAGCTCCTGCAACTCAGGTGTAGCCATCCTATAAAGAGGAATGGACACCGGTGCCACTCCTAGCACGAGCTCAATCGAGATGTCTACCTCACACTCTAGAGGAAAACCTAAAAACTACTCTAGAAAGACATCTATGAAATGATCCACCACTGGAGGAAAGTCCAACTGTGAAGTCCCCTGATAATCCATATAAATAATATCAATTTGGGACAACCCCTTCCTAGCCCATGATGGTCGAGTCTAGCTCGACTCGCCTAAACATCCCATTCGCCTCTATGAAGAAAAGATTCACCCTCTATTGAAATGAAACTCACCCTGCAGCGATAATAGTCGATGACATCCTGGAAGGGAACCAACCATTTCGTCCCATGATTGACATCATAGCCTGTCATCTATAGGACATAAGGGCCCCATAAGAAATGATACCCTACAACCTCAAGAGGTAACTTCCCACACTATCGTACAATAGATGTCCTTGTCCCCAAAGGTGTGTCTAGTGTCATCGAATCGACAAAATAAAAGATACAAATCTCAAGGCTCTCCACAACAGCAACAGAGATAAAGATATGCATAGCACCAGTATCGAAAAGAGATAAAGATAAAACTAACGCTTCTAAAATCGTACATTGAATGGTAGAAGGTCTGGGATCCTGCTCCTGAGAGGTTTTCTCCACCGCAAAAGTCTGTCCTGTCCCACAGCCCTGTGACCCTGCCTAACCACTCTGAGATGATCCACCCTATAGAAGCTAAAAGTATGGTGGCTGATCACCATATCATCAACCTCCACCTTGGACCGAATGGCTGGAAGAACTCCAGTTCTCCGATTGGTGAGAAACTGGTGGTGCTGATCCTAAATGAGGAGTCATAGAAGAACTCCCATCACCAGCTGCTGGTGAAACAATCAGGCAGAAATGCTGAAGGGGACCCATCTTTCCACAAGATCGGCACTCCATGGGGTCTCTCTAGCACTGCGGCCTCGTGTTCCTTGACCAGCAACACTGGTAGCATATCACCTGGCTGTCTGATGATGCATCTCACTTCCTCAAATTACCGCGCGTAGACTCCCTATGACGCTTATTGCTGTCATCTAGAGGAATACTAGCTCTGGAAGCAGAACCTCCCTGGCTCACAACTACGGAGTCTCTTAGATTGCATTCTGCAATCAGTGCCTGGTTGACGATGGAAGTGATGGAAGTCAACTGGAAAAGATTCTCCTATGATCGGATCTCCCACCTTAGACCATACTCAAACTTCCTCACTATGAACATATCATCCCCACCTCAGAGGGGTGTGAAACACTTCAGCTAGGTGAAACAACAAGAGTACTCCATAACAGAAAGAGTAACCTGCTCTAAGCTCATGAACACTTGGGCTCGGTCGGCCCTCAGGGTATCCGGGTAGAAGTATTCATAAAAGACGCACTGAAAATCCTCCCAAGAAATAACATGCTGATGACGTGCCTGTGAGATCACGTCGCACCACCTCTTGGCATAGTCTCATTTTATATAGGTGGTTAGATTCACCCACCTCTCTGGAGGCATCTCTAGATGCTCAAAGATGGTAAACATGGCTTCCAGCCATGACTCTACAACCTATGGTCCTCCTTCCCCGGAGAAAGTGGGAGGATGCTGCTACTGGAAACCCACATCAAGACTGCGATAGTCGTGGCAGGAGGTGGTGCTCCCTGAAAGGTCCATATTATCCTCATAAAACCTTCCCTGAACTGTGCATCAGTGCCTAAAACTGGTATGCCAGCCGGTGACAAGGCTGACCTGACTGGAGGATCGGCAGGAAGTCCCTGATCAGCCATATCTGGCGTCTGATCACTACCTAACAACTGACATACAAGCGGAGGACGTCTCAGAGGCATAGCTATGAAAGATCAAACATACCTTAGATTATGAAAACAAGGAAAGATAACCATGGAGTAAAAAAGAAAAACAGGAGAAGAAAACACACAAGATTTACAAAACAAGACTACCTGGTGTGTATAAAATCTACACGACGTGTACTTAACTATGTTTCCCTTCCCGTGTCTCCTTGTACGGCTAACCCACACGGTCTCCTTAAACATAGATAAAACGGTGTGTTCCTGGTAGAAACGACGTGTAGTGGACAAGGTTTTGACGACCCGTGTTTCTAGCTACACGGCCGGCTACATGGCTGAGACTACACGGTGTGTTCTGAACAAACATAGCATGTACTTGAAGATTTTTCCCGACCCATATTGTTGGCGACACGACCAAGTACACGGCTGACCCGTAAAGGGCGTGTTCCGAACAAAAATGGTGTGTATGGAAGAATATAACACTAGCCCGTATTGCTCGTGACATGGCCTGGTTCCTGGAACAAGACTACACGACATGTTTCTATCCAACACAGCATGCTCTACTCGAGCTTCCCTGACCTATATTGTTAGTTACATGGCCGGGTACACGCTCACTACTAAACGGTGTGTACCCGCGTACACGGCGTGTTCTTAGCGATTTTCACAACCCATTTTTCTGCTCACACATTCAAAGACACGGTTTAAAACTACACGACGCGTATATATAATTACACGTTGTGTATTCTGGGTTTTTCCCAGAAGTAGCTCTGAAACTGCACCGAATCCCAAAAAACACTGAAAAATGAGAAAGGAGGTGCGAAATTCTGATTTGTGAGGGCCCATACTCCCCAAAGATCAATTCTTGGAATCCATTTAAGAAAAGTATGATACAATCAGTCCTATAACCATCAGCAATGATTCTAACAAAGCTTCTATCACGACAGCATACATAATCTACACAAGGTCTATCACAACAACAAGCAGTTGCTAATGCACCCTAGATTTGATGACAAGAATGCATGGCTTGTGATTTCTAAAAAGTGCCTATATGATGCATGAGATGGCATACCCTCATCTCATTGGGTTGCGACAGAAATTGAACCAGAAGAGCAACAACAATAACAAAACAAATTATGTGAATCAGTCTAGGTGAAATCATATCAACTGTAAAATCATAAAACCAGAAAACTGCAATAATCGAGGTAGTATGGATTTTCTCTGTACACGGGTCAGTTACTCCTAAGCACAACATAACACCATGTACCGAATCCATCATGTCTCTGGATAAAAGCTCCAAACAGTAAATCAAGAAAAAAGAACTCCTCTGATACCACTTTGTAACGTCCCGGTTCTGGAAGCCACCCAGAGGTGCCTCGTGCCCAGATCGCCACATGAACTCAAGCATATTTTCCCAAATGCCAGAGGCTACCTACTAGTAGCGATGGACTTGTTTTGTTATTGGGGAAACTATGACCTCATTTGGTAAGGTATACAAAGAAAAGAAATTAACAGTAAATAGCAGAAGCAATAAACAATAAGAAACAACTAAAACCAACAGTGGAAGCAAAGAATATATAGTAATGATGATAATGATGCAGCAGGTACAAGTATCTAAGGAACACATAAAACACACTAGCATGCTGAAATACAAGTAAAAACAATATAATAAAATAATAGAAACTCTTATAGAATTTCAAGACTAATCTTGGTCCCTTGCTCTCCAGCTCCAAGAAATCAAGTACTGGAAGTCGAAGGGAGCTTTCCCTTATCTATACCTGCAATGAAAAAGTCTTCTTGGGCCAAAAATCATGGCCCAAAAATGGTGTGAGATACAATCCCAATAGTCAATCAACCAAAGATATGTTCCAAACAGTCAATGAATACAAGCAAAGTAAAAGTGTAGGAAGCAGAAAACAGAAAAGAACACAGCATCTACAATCAATAGTTCTAGCATATAAGTACACAAGTAAACAAACAACAACAAGTAGAAAATAGTTAACCCTTTCGGTATCTCCCACATCCTAACCTATATTGTTCAACCTACAAGTACTAGCAACCCTGTAGGAGGAACACACAGTCTCACCCCTCTGGTTCAGCTAAGAGTAGAATTTATGAGGAAGTACTCACCGTCAATCCCACTTATAGTCACGTATCGTACTAAAAGATCTCTGGGGAGGCACTCAATGTCTCATTCCCCCTGTGGCCCGCGTCGAGGAACTACAGACTCTCTGTGGATTCACTCATCATCAATTCCCACTGTGGTCTCGCATCGTATTAAAAGACACTCTAGAGAAGCCCTTATGTTCCTTCTCCCTATAGTATAATACACAGTGTTCTCACAATCCTATGTGAAAGAAACATGATCAGCGCGCGCATATCATCCCATGTAAACCTCAAGAACTACTTGGATATCATTCTAAGGCACAACATCATAATAGTAAAATATCCCCACTATCATACAACTAGGCATGACAACTGGAAAAATCCTAATAAGAAAAAAATGCAGGGAAAAGCACATGAACATAGTATAAATTATCCAAATTCACAAGGAATGATCTCTACTCAAGCAATCAAGAAAAGCAGTCAAATAATAGGGAAAAAACAGGAAACCCACAATTCCCCGTTCAAGGGAATTGGTGGAATTTTCACAAAATATTCACAGAATTCCTACATAAATGCACAAACCATCTACCTTGGTGCTAGGAGATCGATATATGTAAACAATGATGACTGATTCTCCTTAGAACATTGTAGATCTAATAAAACACCCAAAACGCTCAACCCATGATATCTTGAGAAATAGCGGGAATTGGAAAACAAGGATCAAGTATGAGGGAGAACTCACCGCTGCGATTCCAACACAATCGACAGTTCTCGAATCGAATAACGGACGGAGGAATGGTGGGTCGTCAAAGATCTGTAGATTCCCAGTGCTCTCGGATGAAGATGACATAGAAGAAGACGTTTCTGGAAATCGGGCGCGACCCCGGCCCGTTTAATGAGAAAAAATAAAGTACATGGCGTGTACTTTTAGAGTACACTACATGTACTATGTTTTTCTATACTCCGCTTAAATCGGCCTCCACGTCACCCCTACACCCCGTGTGTGTGGTCCGGGCACGGCCTTCATACAACTTCGAGTGTGAAAAGAGTACACGGCGTGTACTCAAAAAGTACACATCGTGTACTTCAAAAATTTCCAAAAACTCCATTTTTCTCAAAACTCCAGAAAAATGAAAGGCATACCTGAAACAAAGATCCGGGTTCTTACAAAACATATTAAACTAATAATGTGGTGGACTTCTATGTTATTTGGCCAAAACTAAAAAAAATTCTTTAAAAATATTTTAAAATTAATATTTTCAAAAATAGTTCAAAATTAAGTGTTATAATAAAATAAGATATAATATATCAATAGAAAAACACCACCTTCTGAAGTATAATATAGCTAAAAAAAACATTGAAATTATAAATGATTCAAAAGACAAGGTAAATACATGGAGACACATATAATGTGTTTAATGGGAATCCCCTATAACAGTCAATCAAGTAATAAGAATTATAGGAAACTCAATTGGTCCATGAACTATATAATCCTAGAACTTACTCATGAAATAGTGGTATCTAGGTAATCCTAAAAAAAATTAATCCTTACTTTTAGATTTTAATCTTCTAATGAGGTATCCCAAAGAAGATAAAAATATTACCAAGGTAACCACACTAACTCATTATGAAATAGTGTAATTATCATCTTGATACACTACATAGAAATATTAGGTTCCCATAAAAATAATATCTATAGTAAATAATACATTTGAGTCATTACATGATAAATAACAAATAATGTTAAAACTAATCCCACCTACAAAATACTCATAAAAACAATGGATATGACTACAGAGGTGGTTCGATAATCAGAGAAATTTTCTACATTAGGATGAGGCCAATCACAATTTTTCATTAATAGATTCCTCTAATGAAAATTAAATTTTAATGTTGATGGGATCATATGGGTCTAATATACCATTCACAAACCCAACATTCCATGATATTGAAAATGGAAGGATGTTTCACGGTGTATCACACACATGATCATGTTATTCCACCATATTTCTAGGATTCATGGCCAAAAAAACCATGTTATGAGTACTTAGGTAATCAAATATATTTAATTGGGACCATAATCTCCTCATAAATACTTTCCATAGAGAATGAGGTTATCCCTATCTCTGATACAACTTGAGAAGAAAAAAATTACATTCTCTATAGTAAAAAACATTTTCCTCTATATGATGTTGTCCATTATGATTTTTATCCATTTGAATCATCTTTTAATGGAATTTTTTATTGTGAGGAGATCATAAGGGTCTTATATACCATACAAAAAACCCTTTATTCCCCGATGTGGGGAGTGAGAAGATGTTTTGTGTAATAGAACTCTTTTGGAAACATCATGACACCTTGATACACTAAATTACGTATGATTAACCCATGTGTGAATGACCTAGGGCGTGATATATCTTTATTTGGGACCCAAAACAACCCCATAACATCAATTCATGAATCACATAATAATATTAATAATTAATTTCCTTTAAATGGTAGGTTAAATAAACAATAGATTACAAATAGGGGATAATAACATTTGAATTAAATACAAAATTGTTCAAATTTCAAAACGATCTAATTGGGATTTTAGAACCACACCTCAAAAAATAAATTAAATTTCTTATAAGAATCCCTTGAAAACAATCTAAGGATTTATGAAATTTAGACCACCATTTCATACATTTAGGTATCATATAAAAAATAACATATTCTAAATAAAAACTATATTTTACATAGGTTAGTCCATATATAAATAAAAATTACTAAAACCATTCCTTTATCATTAAATTTTTTTAAATTTCACACAACGATATTTTGGAAAACATATAGAAAATCTGTAGTTATATTAAAAAATAATTATTAAATATTAATTTGAAAATCTGTAATACCAAATATAGAAACCATGAAAACATTTAAAAATACGTCATGGGTCTCACAAATAAAATTTATTAATACCAAAATTTATTTAGATATAAAAAAATCTCATTAAATTTAGAAATAATGGAATTACATACTTTCACCAATATTAACCAGGTGGAACAACTTTTCATCCATGGTGGGAGATAAAACGTGTAAGGAAACAACATATACAAGACATAAATAATGAAATGCCCAAGGTTATCCGTGTTCCTAATACTAAATTCAACACAAATAGATATTAGGATTCTTAGAAGAAATAAACGTTTAGAGAAATATAAGGGTGTAAAAATAAGAAGAAAAGATGAGGTATAACCTTGAAGAGTCACTTGAAATCAAATGTCAAGAGGCTATGTTCCAAGGGGGAATAGGTGAGGGGATCTAATAAGTTATCCAAAATATTAAAAGAATAATAGGGGATAATAAGTGGATGGAATACTTTAATATTACATTGTCGGAGAGCTATAATTTTTACAAATTTAAACTAGACATTGAAATATCATGACACGACCTCCTCTATCATGCTATAATATGCCTTCCCACAAAAAATATAGAATGTATTTTTCACTATGTATGGTTATATAATGTCATGAAACTTACTTTAAAATGGCATTCTCTCTTTATAGACAAATCACAATGATGGTATAACAATCCGAAAAACTGCATATAAAATGACCCACTACCTAGGTTTTATCGCATCAGGAACCTTCACCCACTATTAACAACAACCACATCAAGAACCCTTAAAATAATTCAAACCATAATTTTTTCATTACCCATTACATTAAAAACTATAGAACTAATAATATTACTAAACCACATCTGATTTCCAAAAAAATCATAAAATGTAAATTTAACTAAAAATGATATAATAATTTACACAATAGTAAAATGTGAGTGTCAAAACAAACAGAATAAAATTCTAAAATAATTTTTTACATTTTAATTAATTTTAATAATTAATATTAATATCCACAATTAAAACCTTATTTATGATTTTATTCATAGAATATATAAAATAATATTTTATAAATTCTATAATGAATTCATGAACCATGATTTCAAGATAATTTTTTAGTTAGTTCCTTAAAAAGTTTTATTTTATACATATAGTATCATTCTCTTGTCAAAAATCTGATGTTAAAATACAAAAAAATAAAAAAAATTCATAAATGATATCCTTATAAGATATACAATTCAAACATATCATCCTTTAATTAAACAAATCCTTCATTATCTCAGACACATAGACCAATAACATTATTTAACAAATAATCTTTATATATGAACTGTTGTATATGTATAGATAAATATAAATTTAGTATCGTATTACCTTCTAAAATTGAAGAGTTTAAATTTATATCATAAATTTATAATGTATTTTGTACTTAAAAATTCAATACCTTCAGTTTTACAGGGTAATTTCACTTGAAATTTGTAGTCATTCCCAAATGAAACTTTTTCCCACATTAGTAACAAATACATTAAATTTGCATGAATCAAAAATAAAATCTCCAAGGTCAAGCCTCTTTATCATCTAAATAGACAATTTAATCATATTTTACCATTATCACAATACATGTTCTTGGAGCTCTTTTTTTGTTCTTAAATACATGTAACATATTAAAATAATCTCGGAATATTTTATTTAATCTATAAAATATATAATTAACATTTAATTATAATATATATTCAATGACGAGTGAATGATGAAATTCATGACCAAATAGTTTTTAAGTAGTAGCCTCATTCATTGTAAAATTATTTTTTACCTTATTATATTGGGTTCAAGATTTGAAACTAAAGTCCCATTGTGTGTATTATACGATATTAATATAACGTAATCTCCATAATGATATTTTCCCTTAATATAATAGATCATATTTATATTGGTTTTCATTATACAAAAATTTATATTCTTAATTCCCTTTTTAAATTAGCTTATATGAAAAATTGTCGATTTTAGGGTTATCAATAAAATAGTTTTTACACTTACTATTTTCATCTTATCTTATATGAATTTTAATTTTCACTATATTCTTTCTTATGAATATTGTATTTCTCTAATGCATAAAACATATTTTCATGTTTGAGTTTTACTCTGATGATTTGATATAATAAATGAAAATGAAAATCATTATATTATATATATTTTTGGGAATTAATATGATAGAAAAATTATTATTTTTAATTTATCACTATTATAATCTATTATATAATTATTTTAATATGATTATTATGTTTTTAAATCATACAATGTTGTCATTAATTGAATATGATCCCAAAAAAACTAATGAACCTATATTTAAATTATATTAGATAGTATTGCAAGATCAATATTTTTTATTATTTACGTACACTTTTTTCTTACCAAAATATAACTATATAGGTTTAAATTCATCTCTATTTCATCATTTATAACTATATGAATGTTGACAATACAATAACTTGTCCTAAATAATATTTTGTATTATTAGAAGACTATTCCACTAGTTACCTAAATTTTATAGTTATATAACATTTATATTTACACAAAAAACTATATCCAAAATTGTAGATATTTTATTAACCCATAAACATTAGTGGAACCCAAATTATTCTCTCTTGGAAAATATTATCTGTGGGAACCAAATCATGTTATGGTCAACCATACTAAAAAATCATGCAATTAATTACTCTTCACCCAGAAAAGAAAGGAATTTTTTTGAATTTTGAGCAGTTTTAAATTATCTAATTGAAAAATATAGTACACATATTAGGAATAAGTATTCTATAAGTATTTAAGATTATATTGTATTAGATTAGATTATATTATATATATAATGTTAATTAACTAAATTTTTATCCCCTTTACCAAAAATCAAAAATCTAGAAACTCATTTTTGGATTTCAAATATCAATAACAATACTCAATGATAATAAGAGGTTATAAACAAGTAGTAAGGAGTAGTAATAAACCATTACTAACGATTTACCATAAAATTATATGAAAACATGTAGCAATTTTATGTAATCTTTTTAAATGTAAATCATTTTAAAATAAATTTTCACTCAAGAAGTATGTTAATTTATTACATCAATCACCCAAGGAAAACAATATAGATACATATAAACTACTAAAAATGATTTTAAATCTAACCCAAATCCTCAACTACTATGTCATATCTCTATTGTTGATTCATGACTGAATTTTTAAGTAGAACTATTCCACCCCTTTCCTCTATCATAACCAATCATTTATACATGTACACTAAAGTGAAAATATTGGTCCAATGTATAAACTCAATAAAATTCCAACAATGACTATTATATGAAATCATATATTAATAATATCTATAATACTTTTCTTATCAATAATGATTAATAAAAAACAATTTTAATAAAAACTTTTATTTTATGATATTTTTATTAGATCATGTTATCAAATCTATGTGTAAATAATCATGTAGTAATTCAACTTTTAAAGTTCCTAAAATTTTATCCTTTCTATCAAAAAATTTAATAAACCTTGTTCTTTACTAAGGTAAATAATTTCTAATATTATGTATAATTTCAATGATATAGTTAACCAAAATATTTTTTAAAAATAATAGAAATACATATTTCATTAAAAACTGAAAGAAACTCATCATTTCCTAAAAACAACTGCAAAACTCAATGTTTTACAAAATAATAAATATAGAAATTTAAAAAACTCTCAATCCTGATATGGTATATCATATCAAATTAAAAATTATTCAATTCAATAATGGTACCTATAATTATTCATCACGTACCTAGGTAGAATTATGTATTCTTTTTCCCTTGTCTCTATGTGTGAACGATGTAAATATTTGTTCCCAAAATTCCAAATAATCAACTTTATCCTAATAGAAATTATGGTTTTTCCACATATCCAGAATCACCTCAACAATTAACCACTTTAGTGAACACAATATAATTCCTCTATTCACTATATATAATCAAAACGGTTTCATAAGCATTTGCCTTATAAATTAATTTTTCAGCCCCACATCCATCGAACAGGCCAAAATTCATTTTGACCATAATAATGTCGATTAATATTTTATACACTACAATAATATTTAATGTTCAACTACATGGGGATGGATGATAGATATCATGGGGATTTATCAATCATTAGACATGAAATTCAATGAAATAATATTAATATTTGAGAGGGAACTTGTAATATCATGCCCCTATTCATAGGATTTTCTCGAGGTGGAATTGAAACTTGAACTTAAGAAGAATCCTCAATACAAAAAATGTTAGAAATAAATTATAAGGGAATAAATAAAAATGGGGTGATGATTTTCCATTTAAAAATGAAAATAACCCTGACCAATCCACCAAAAACCAAAACCATTGTATGATGTTTGATATAAATTTAATACATCTCAAAATAATAAAAACTAATAATTAAACAAATCTATGACCATGAACCATATGAGAGTACCATGAAGAAATACAACTATAATCTGTAAACAAGTGGGTGAAATAACCAAATACTCAGATACTCTATAGTCACTAATTGTACAACAAAGAACATGATCCACGATTCATCTCCAAAATAAATACTCAATGTATCACGATGCATCAATAAAAAAATTGGATATCTTTCATTTATATATGACTCTTTAAATAAAATCTTTAAAGCACCAATGTTCCAAATAAGGGGGTGAGTTATTAAATTTTATTGGGTCTCCTTGAAAGACTTCCTCGACACATGCCACTAGTATAGAATACTCTATCACATTTAAAAAAAAGAAATACCAAAATCTTTAGAATACCTTATAACAAGACATAAAAGTTTAAAAACAAAATATTTTCCATAGAAAATGACCAAAAAATCCTTTTAACCCATTTAAAAAATTATGTTGGAATAATATCATTTTGTTCTAGTCCTCCAAATATGCATTCCTAGGAGATAGTTCAATACTATTTTGAGGTTTATCTTAAATCTTCCAAGGTATCCAAAGGTTATCATATACCAGTGCACCAATGGCACACAACCCTTCCATAGGGTCACATCAATGCAAATGAACACACACCAACCAATTATTCCAAAACAACAAAAAAATCAATTGTGAAGAATCATATCAATAAAAAAATTCATATTGGATAACTTTCCACAATGTTTTTCCAAAAATCCATTTAAACAACCAATTTTAAAATCACAATTTTAATATCATTTAACAATGTTCTTACACAACAATTCCACAATTTCATAAATCCCAAAAACTATCACAAAATATGGTATCTATCATGGATTGGATAACAATTTGAAAAACAATTTCACATGTAATTAAATTAAATTGTAATTATGCCTTCATGTTTTAATAAGAGGAGTCATGTATGAATCCACCTACCTTGGATGTTAGTTCCAAGAATAATAACAATGCAAAATTCTTCAAAAATAACTAGTTTGTGTCACCAAAAACCCACCATAGATTTCATTCTGTAAAATCAATACCATCGTCAATCAATATTGTTAGAATTAATTATCATAGATAATATATCATATTAATTAATCCAATATATGGAAGAAGGGTATATTTAAGAAAAACCATCAAGAATGATACTTTCTAAGAAATCTGGAATTAAATGCACTAGGATTTTCCAACAAATATCTCCCGGATTGAGGGGTAATGTATCCACATATTTTGAGATGATTAAAAACTAATTTAGGGTTGAAATGGATAATAAAAAAGAGTATTTGGGGTAAAACATATTTTTATGAACTTTTTATTATTTAACATTTAACCATGAACAGTTGGATCACATATTTATGCAAACTATGCGCCAACCGTATGCCAGCCCTAGCCTCCAAGCACCCATCACATGATTAGCCTGCATCGTTATACAAACTGTGCACCGATTGTGTTTTTTATCTATTCCACATTCCACGGTTACTCTTGGGGAGGCCTCCCACTATGGATAAACTATATGCCTAACCATTTTCCTTCCAATAATCTAATGTTAACCTTGCACAGTTTCATATAGGAGTTTCACAGTTTGTAACAACCATGCTCAAACTGTGAACTGCTAGAAATTCCCCAAAAACAATCCAAAATTTCTCTAAAACATCTCTGAATTCATCCAATAAAATTACATACATATGAAGCATAAATAAAGGGTTTCTTACATGATATTCATAGTGCTATATTTTCCCCACTATTGGTCATTCTATTTGTAGGAAGTAAAAAAAATATTCTTATAAATTAGATATGGCCATTTCTTGATCATTTCATTCTCCCATTCCTAATTATCATACTGAATCTAGCCTTGTTTTCTACTAAACCCTCACTAGAACAATTATATTTCCACTCAATACTTTTTCATTCCTCTCCAAAACCAGTACTGTCATAGGCACCCATGATGAATCCTAATATAGGGCAATGCGATCCCATAAAATAATATTTTCAGGATCATGCTAATACTTTTTCAATTGAGATACATGAAATGAATTATCAACTAAACTGAATCATGGTGATAAAGGAAACTGATATACCACCTCAACTGCCTATTCATGTCTTTCCAAAGGGAATATGTAATGGGAAAAAACATCCCCTATATACCAAAAATAAAATATCCAAGCCTTGTATTTATTCTCAAGAATAAATGATCATTCATTTGAAATAACATAGATCATCGATGATGTTACACATCTGATTTCAAGGAACTATGAGATGTCTCTTTCCATATAATGATCAATTGAATCTTCTCCATTCTTTCTTAGATAGTGCATAACCCAACCAGTGAAGTCTCACCTGTTTCCTCCAAACAATGTGGAGATCAAAATGGATGCCAATACTCTTCATCCAAAGGATCCATATATATCAAGGCCTGATAAATTATTTTATATGAGAACTCTACTAATGGTATATGATCCTCTGTTGGGCCCCCAAAATCTATTAACCAATCCTGTATCATATCTTCCAATGTTTGTATCATCCATCTGGATTTTCCATCCATATGAGAATGATACTCCATACATATTGTCAACTGAGTATCAATGACTTGTGGTAATGATTTTTATAATCAATTTGTAAACATAGGATCTCTATCTTATACTATCAAAACTAGTATTTCATTACTCTTTACCACTTCTAGGATATAAATTATAGAAAATTCATCCTCTGTATGATATTCATAAATAAGACTAAAATGGGAAGACATTATGAGGAAATCCATTATCACCCATATCGCATAGTTTTTATGAACCCTTGTTGGGAGACCTATCAAAAAAAATTACATCTTCTCACATTCCCAAATAAGAATTTAAAATGGAAGTGAAATACCTACAGGTCACTGATGATATTCTTTACCCTGATAACCAGACTAGCATCTCAAAAAATACTCAACCCCCTTCCTTTTTATACTGACCCAAAAAATGTGTGCTCAGTTCATTATATATCTTCTATATTCCAGGATAAACAGAACATACCAAATGGTGGTAATAAAGAATAATTTGTTCCTTAAAATCCATAGGTACAACCATCTGATTATGAAACTAAAAACTGAGCTCCCACCATGTTTCCATCCCTCAATGGTCTCCCCGCCATTGTGTTTCGACCTCATATAAAAAATTATGAATTGGTTGTATGATCCTCTTAAACTATTTTATTAAACATATGAATAAAATAAAATGGGAATAAAAAATATGAACTACCTCATTATTCACAATACAAGTTCATGTCATCTATAAGAAACATCCACTACCACTGATCTGAATCTTCTTGATCAAAATAATAATATGAATTTCTACATAATGAGTCTACTACCAAATTTCATTTACATGAAGTATACATTATGTCATTGTTAAACATTTTTAGGTACATAATCCATAATATTTCTCTTAGATTCAGTTAAATTTATGAGAAAATAAGTTTCAAGCTCTATGAAATGAAAACACTCTATATTTCTCTCAATTTTGGTAATAATGCAGGGTCATAAATGAATGGAGTAATAAATCTAAATCCAAATAATATTTTAGGTAATTATTCTCATGAAACTAGACCTATATTGAGCTATAATAAACTTCATTATCTATCTATATGAGAACACTTCCGAAGGCAGATCAAAAAGGATCACAATACACCACATACCCTTATAATAATTTTGTAAATCTAAATATTAGTGATAATTTAATTCAATCCTTTTACCCTTTATAATACTTCATAAATTCATTATTCTTTTATAATGGGATATTATTTCCCATCAATGTTTTCATTAGGGAAGAACGTAAGGAGAATTCACGAAAAAAGCATCGATAATAACTATGTATACCAAGGAAACTACAAATCTCAAATACTTTCATTGGTGTTGTCCAAGAGATAACATATTCTATCTTTTTTGGACTTACTGAAATGCCAATTTGATGGATTACATGTCCATAGAAATGCACCTCTTGTATCAAATAACATTAAACTATAAAAATATGGAATATAGATGATAATCTCACAAAATTAACAATTTTATCACCAAGTGTTTCTAATACACAACACTTGTCTTTGAAAACACAAATATGTCACAAAAATACCACCACAAAAGAATCCAAATATCACAAAGAATTTTGATTCGTCAAATTCATAAATATCATTGGGAGATTTATAAGACAGATAGGTATTACCATATACTCATAATGGCCATATTTTCATCTATATTTTTCCAATCGAATATCCACTCTGTAAAACCAAATTTAGTGATATCCTAATCACATGTCAATTTTTCAGAACTTCTAGGCTACCCAAAATTGATTGTGTATACTATATTCCACACATTTCCTCAAAGTTCTATTCTCTTTATTGATAGAAAATACCAGTGCAACCCATGGAGATATGCTGTGCTGAATGAACCATTTCTTTTCCAACTCCTCTAACATCACTTTTAGTTCCCTTAATTTGGTTGGTGTTATCTAATAAAATATAAGGGTAATAGGATTGGTCCCCGAACGGAGATAAATCATAAAATCACCTTCTATAGTGGGAGGAAACCATGAAAACATTTCCGGAAATGGATCTTGAAACTATAAAAAACTATTGGAAAAATGTCATTATCAATATTTTCAATTTATGCAAGAGTAAACCCTACTAATTGGTATGGAATTGTTCCAACTACTGGTGACAAAAATCCTATTTCACCTACCTTTACATTCCGATCTCCTTTAAAGAGATACCTGATGCCATCAGCAGTCATAAAAATAACTATTCATGTATGATAATTGACAAGATCCTTGAACATTTTCAACTAATTTATACCATGTATTATATCATAGGCATCCTTCTCAAGAACCATGAGATCTAATATTATCCATTAATCATTATATCACATTATTTAAACACAATGGATTGAAATTACATTTCACTTAGGGGAGTTTGATGTTTCAATAATGAAGGAATCATCTCAACATTTAATCCCATTAAATCATAGTCACAAAAATAAAAAATTTAATAGAAAGAAATTGTATAAAAAATGTTACATAAGGGTATAAATTAAAATAATCATACCTCTCAGCATGGATGGTCTACACTGATCATTCACAATCGCCTTTTACTCTCCATGTAACTACTTAGTAACTGATGTTTGTTAATTTTTTCTCTGATGAGATTCCCCTTACTCTGGAGTCATGGCTTTCCATGAATCCTTAAGGATATCATGGTTCTTATTATGAGAAGTATTATACTCACTTGATCCCATTGAATAATAATACGGTTCTTACACATGAGGAAGGTTCCTGAACACCCCACCTTGGAGGACTACATCAGTAGCACTAAAGATTTCCCATTTGATTGCAATTAAAAATTGATCTAGGTTATTCCATAAACATTCTATTGATGTGATAAAATGATACACATTGGTAGATTTCATATTTACTCTTGGTCTTAAGAGTAAGATTCACCAATCCAGTCACATGGTTCTAAGTCATCCCACTACCTTGGAAATATGTGTCACTCTTCTTCTTCTTCTCTACATAAGAGTTCCCACCACTTCCTATAGGTACCAATATTCTTCCCCCACCTGTAGCTCCTATGATATCCCTTTTTACCACAATTTCTTAGTGGACTATATTAATATTATCAATTATAAAAAACATGAAATATTTAAGGGAGTCTCTTGTCTCAGTATTGATTTGACATTGTGTGCCACCAAGGACCCACATGCATTAAATTCTTTAAAAAAGTGGAAAAACATATTAAATATAGCTATATACTATTTCACCGATAGGTTCTTCTTGTTTAGGATAAAAATATTTTCCGTTATTTTAAACATGAACGTGTGAAGATAGATTTTTTTAATGATCAATTATTCGATATCCTCAAATTCAATTAATAGGTATAATTTTGCATGAATAACTAAATCTCACCCCTTTTGTTCCTGATCATCCAGCATATATATCTCCAAACTTGATTTTGAACACTGATTATGTTCTATGGAAATCAATGATTTGATTCATTCTATTCATCCACACCTCTACCTTCTCTATTTCCAAACCACCTTAAAATATCAGACTATACTTATATAACTAAACGGAGTGATCTGATTGCCTTAATTCTTCACATCATTTACCTCTGTCCATATACTAAAAATCTTGGACTATACTCTAAGAAACTTTTTGGATCACATGTGACTCAGGTGAAACCACATTCTCAGAAAACTCTTCTGGTTGGTTCCTATAATGCCTAATGGATTAAATTTTCTATAAAAACTGAAAATTAAATATGTGTCACTCTCTAGACACTAAAGGTCAATATATTTAAAATTTACCACATAAAAACTATCACAACAAGGATTTAAAAAATTTCATGACATTCCTTTTTCAATCCATTTTTTAAAATTCCACAAGGATTTTGAAAATTGAGTAATTTTTAAAATACCACTAGCATTATTATTTTTTAAATACTTACATTTGAAACACATTTATATTAATATTATAAGTGAATAATTATTTACAGAATCATAAATCATTACTCAAAATGAAATATGAAATCATTGTGGGAAGTCATTTCCATAACTAATGTAATCCCCATCACATTTTCTTAACCATTGACAATGTGATTACAACTCATATATGTGTCACCAAAAAAAATGTGTACCCAACTTCTTCGATACTGGAAGATTATCAAAAATTGTATAGCTATGTATATTTATGATCTCCATTTCATGTCCATATAATCCTACTCTTTTTACCAGACCAAATCAAGAACTAAACTAGGATAAATTTCATATCCAGAATCAACACAACAGATTCCCAAGGATTTAACAAAGTTTGTCTATTTTCACATCATAGACCAAAAAAGATAACCCTTGTAGAAACTCTCAACCATGTACATTGGATTGAGTCAAGGAAGAATTTTTACATGGCCTTCTAGAAATAATATCAAGGGCTTCAATAAAATTGGGGGACAATTTTTTATTTGAATATGAACATAACCACAACCTACCATACCAAAACAAAAACCAATATATGATACATGATAACAATTTAATATATCTCACAAAAATGTAAAATAATAAAAAAAACTAATACCATTAAATATATCATAGTACCAAGAAAAAACCAGATAAGAATTTTAAAAAAAACATTAGACAAGACCAGAAAAACACAATGACTCCAATGTCACCAACTACATAGCTCCCCGCATGCTCCGAGCACTATCTACACAAGACAAACACAAATTATAATGATCAATCACTAAATAATTATGATATCTTTTCATTACATGTTTCTTAATAAATAACATCGACAAAAGTACTAAATTACCAATGAAGGGGGTGCGTAATGAGACTTAGTAAGACTTCCCAAAATGAATTCCCTACTCTCACAACTAGTGTAGAACATGTTACAACATTAATATAAAGCAATTTATATAAAACACTTTAAAAAAGTTATAAAATCGAAAGAATTTCATAAAAAATGGTTTCCATGGAAAACACATAAATAATCATTTCAATACATTTCACCAATTTATTTGGTATAATACCATTCCATTTCACACCTCCACACATGAATTTACATGCGGTAGTTCCATAAACATTTGTGGTCTCTAATAAATATACCAATTCATCACATAGTTAACATACATAACACCCAATCCCCAGAATCCCAGAGTCATTGGATAACATTATTATATTTTCATGATTACAAAGAATAAAATTGAAAAGGACCAATATTTTTAGTAGTCTTGAACAACTAGATAAATAAATAGATCCATTAATTTATTAGTTAAACAAAAAAACATTAATAAGTAAAACAATTTTTATATATGAATTCAATAAAAAAATTCATCATCATAACCATAGGAAACTAGAAAAAATCAAAGGGTGAGATCAAATGATTAGTAATAGAATTTAAAGCCTAATCAATATTGAAATATTGAGATTAAATCAACATGGAAAAGAAAAATGTGTGAGAAAACATTCCATTTAAATAACTGGATAGGTAATAACCAATATTCCATAGTATATAACTAAATCAGATGACATTTATTCAATAGACTAACAATGAAATAAATTGATATATATGTCGAAAAAATAATCACATTGATAATATTAATAATAATTGAAATATCTTTGAAGTAAATTATTAAATATTAGACGTTATGTAAGTGGAAGAAGACAACATATACCCTCAATACCATTCAAATTTTTTTTTAATAACAAAGGTCGAAATCCATTTAATTTGGCCAATTTATATGTCTCATAAGGACCCATTGATGCATCAAGGGGCTATATATATTTTCGGCCCCACACATAATTTCCAATTTAAAGCAATCCTCATATCAAATAATTGATTTAATTAATAATTAATATTCCATATCATATATCTGTGTTGAATAATGAATATTTATTTATCAATAATCTCCCTATAAGGGATAAGTTAAATCGTGGGTTTTTGAGGTTGTTAAATGGAAATACTATTGAAATATCATTAAAAATATTTTTTAGGAAAATAATCAATAAAAATTATAATGTATCCTATAAAACATTTAAACATTTTCATCATAATTACCATGAAATAATAATATTAAATTAATCTCAAAATATATTGAAAATAAGGATATTAATGATATAACATGTCAAAATGTAGTATGTGAACCTTATAAAATATGTTGGGTCTATAAAATTAAAATATGTCTCAATGACATGAAATTCTGATGAAATCCTTTACCACATTGTGATCATTTATTTAAAAGGAAAAACATGTATAAAAGAAATTATTTTTTGTAAAGAACATGGTAAAATTATAAAGGAAGATTCAAAACATTAGTTCATCATGATGGATAAAAATTATTTTCATGTCGTATGAGTGAAAAACATTCCTTTTAATTTTGTAATATCTTTCATAAAGTAACTCATTTTGGAAAATAATAGGATGATTTATTTTAAAGAATTTTGTAAAAAGATAAAATAGAATAAATAAATTTCAATAATTAATATAGAATATTTAAAACATTTATGAAATTTTTTTATTGAATATTATCATTGAAGATAAATATTCACTATTAGAGACATAAACAAATATAACCCCAAATAAATATGAGATTTTGAAACAAAAATAAACCACTATATGTTCAATAAAATTGTAAGGACATAAAAGAAATAAAATTGTATGGATATAAAAATACAATTATATTGGGAATAATACTCAAAAATTAATTTCATTGGTGTTATATAAACCAAACTAAAGAAAAAATTTGTGTATAAGGCATGAGTCCCTAGAAAAAAAAAGTGAGGCTCAGAAACCTTGAATCACACATCATTTTTAGTGGTACATAATTTAACCACCTTTATATCTGGTTTAAATAATGAAACTAATTTTAATAATAATATTATCAATACTTATAATATCATGTATGATTTAATTATATTTTTTAATAATTTTTTGTTAAAAACCTTTAACCATTTTCACTATTTATAGTGTTAATTTCTTAGTTTCTCAAGATTCTTTTGACCTGTTATTTGCCGTTACAGTTACATAGATCATTATTTAATCATCTAAAAAAATTAAAACATGATTTATATGTCATATATATTCATTATATATGTATTTATAAAAATATATAAAAATTTTAGATAGGAAATTTAATGAACCGTTCATGGATATTGTCGGTCGTACATACGTATGAATGATACATCAATTTCATTGTCATATTAAAAAAAATAAAAAGTAAATTATTTTTTTATATTATACTTAAGATACTATATCATTGTCATATATGTCTCAAAATTTTATTAAACCCATCATTTATACAATCCATGTATTGTGTAGATGAATCACATCGATTTGAGAAGTCAGTAGTCCACACTTCCACAAATGATGTTATCGCATATAGACAAATAGAAGTAATGAAGATAGGTATTATATAAAAATTAAAAAATTATGAATAAAACATAAATATAAGATAATTATAATATAAATATTTTGTTTAGCTACAATTCACATCCACGAGATGCGGTAATGGGAAAATGAATGACACTGTTTCACGAGGTGGTAGTTCATCACACATGAACAATATGTTCATTAAACATTTATGGAATTGTGTGTAGGTGTTTGTTTAACCCTTAGTATAATCAATATTAGTATATTTATGATAATTGTGTTATTATTTAATCTTGTAATAATTTGAAATGTTGTGGGGGTAATCATATAAAACATAAGTGTATATTGATGAATGTTACCTCTTATTCAGGTAACTCTTTTTTGTTTATAACAAAAGACTTCCTTCAATGGATTAATGTCCCGAGAGAGGATTATATTACAATTTTATGGAAGTTAATTCTTATTTTGATAGTGTTTTTTTGATCTACCAATCTCATTTTGCTATGTGTAAGTGATGTAGGAGGGCCCCTTTTATAATTGAGGTGAGGAGTATTTTTAGAAACTCTCAAAATATTAAATTAATATATATTAATTTTCATTTAAAAATATATAAAAAGAGAGATATTGATAAGATAATATCAGTTGGTTCTGAATCATCTCATTCAATAATTTAAATACATGTTTAGGTCACAATCTTGTCCTTATTCTTTAGTGATGACTCTTAGTTACACCCTTTAACTCTTACCGTGAGAACATGAGATTTTACTATTTAAGGGTTAGTTAGTTACTCTAAAGTGAAAAAGGAACCCTGAATGAGTCATTGATGGAATTTTAAACATTACCAAAATAATGTTTTTGATTTTTTGATTTTTATTATTTTTATATCCATTAAAAAAATATTATTCATTTTAAAATATCATTATTTTCAATTCTAACACTATTCAATTATTGACTTTTAAATACATAAAATATAGATTTCAACCTTGAAAAAAACATTCATTAAATCTCAAATATGTATAGGTAATATATAAAATCAATTAATGAAAATATTTATTTCAAATTAAATTTATTTTAATATTTTGTTTTTCATTTATTTGTTAAATCAACTAATTATACAATTATTTCATCATCATTGTGAAAGCCTATAATTTAAATATTTCTTCCCTAAAAATAAAAAATTAAATTTATTGATTAAGATAAAACATTTATATTTACAATTATTAATTTTAGTGTAATATATCTTCTTAATAACTAAAAATAAAAAATAGAATACCTTTTAAAGACAATAGTATGACATATGATACTTCACTTAGAATGAAATACTAAAATAATAATAAAGATAACCATGTGGTTCCAAGAGGCCATAATATCAGCCCAATTATGACTTTGGATGACAATATCTGATCCATTTAAAATAAAAAAAAAATCGGGTAATTTTATAGTATTTATTTATCCTTAATTACTTGATTTACTATTAAGGGTGGTAATTTTAAAAAAAATACTAAAGTTATTATTATTTTTTTAAATAAAAGGGAAATATTTAAAATATTTTGACCCTCTAATTCAAAATATTGAATACATTTTTTAAAACTCAAAATATAGAAGTTTATGTAGATATTTACAAATTAATCCTATTAATGGATTGAGAAAACCTGGTTTTAAAGTGAAAACATTCAAAATATTGAAATGTTTTTTATACATATTCAATGTGAAATTGATTAAACTAAAGAAAATTATATTAAATGATAATGATTTATCTATTTATACCTTAAAACAAATTAAAAATATTATTTTACACTATAAATTATTTAAATAAAAAACTATTTTCAATTAAAATATAATATTTTATTACTACTCAACAAAACATGAAACTTATCAGAAAAATACCAAAATTTCATCCAAATTCTATTTTTATATTATTCTTTCAAATAATATTATTATTTTTTCAAAGAAAATATGTAAAATTTTCAAAATTGTATTTAAAATATGTTCTCTATTAATAGGATGAAAAAATAACTTTAGAAAAATATAGGTTTTTATGCATGGAATTTGGTTTTTTTCTAATATAATACCTATTAAATATAATGGTTACATATAAATAATATTTTATATAATATATAATTCCTTAATACCATTCTGTAGTTTTAATTAATTAAATTTTTTAGGATAAAATGAATTTTTGTGCATAAAAATTGTTCAATATAAAAACATTTCATATATATTCAGTTGGTTCATATATTAATTTCTAATAAATTTGTAACCAATGAATTCAACGATATCATTTCATAAGTTAGTTAACAATATGAATATTCTATAATATAAAGTCTAGGTTATATCTTATTATATTACATAATAATGTTTTAATAATGTATTGTTGACCTATAAATCTATTCCTATCATGTAACGAAAGATAAATTATTTTTATGTGTACAATAATATTGAAATAGTGTTGTGTATAAATAAATAAGGAAAAAAATAAAATTTATTCAAAAATTATAATATTGTAATGTTTTGGGGTGTAACATTGTCTGCACCTTAATTAATTTTGGTCCTCATAATTTAAAATTAATCACAGATGTATATAGATTCATATTTGACAATAAACAATTATTAAAAACCCCACATTATAAATAGGGTTTATAACATATCTATATAATAATAGGGAAAAGTTAATGTGAATGTGAACAAAAAACTAGGATTTCAAATATGAAATCATTAGTGAAAACATGGGTATGTATGTGAAATCTGAAAATCATGTTCTGCTGGATAATGATAGAAACATGTTAATCAATAATTATACCATCACAAGACGATAACTCTACAGTGGTTTAAAGAGGCCATTGACTCTCAGTAATAAAATTAAACAAACAATTCTTTTATTCTAAAATACCATTATTGGTGTTAATTGATTTATTTAATTCTAAAACTAAGAATGTAATGAAAACTAAATACTTAAAAAGTATAGATCCATCCATTAGTCAATTTCCACTAAAAAATTATATTTTTCTCCAAATAATGAGTAATTAAGATGATTTTATTTTATTCTTAAGGAATTCAAATAATTGTTTTTGGATAAAAAAATTCTTCAAAGTATAACTTTATATTCCTCCAATATTTCTTCCAAAACCATATCTTTTTTTATAAAATATGATAATTCCCCAAAAAGAATAGAACATTATATGATGAAAATCATCTTCAATCTCCCAAATTCAACAGTAATGCCAAAATTTCAACATAGATCATTCATAAAGTAACAATCCTTAATAAAATTATTCAAGTCTACAATTAAAACCCAAAAAATATGAATTATTTGATCGTATAGTCTTCCAAATTTCATTAATTTCTCTTAATAGCCTACACCAAAACATCAATTTCCTATATAAAATAATCACTATGATATTCTAAAAATTCCTATAAATTACCCAAATCACTATATGTCCATAATAAAATCACATATTATTCCAAAATATAATTCAAATTTTACATCTCATAAAAATATCATAGTTTTCTTTTTTACATTCACCATCTTGTGTTCCCAAAGTAGTGAACATATTTAAAATATCACTAATCACTTAATCAACAAATTATTTTCTAATACAAAGTTAATCTATTTGATAAAAAATATCCGTGAAATAAAAATTACAATTATCTGTTAGAAATTATATATAAATATAGTTTCATTTTAACCAGGACATCATGTAGGCTAGTGGTCGGCAATTCATTGTTACTTCCATTTAGTTGTGGGTTCAAACACCACAGCCTTACTAGACATGATGGGTTTTCACCCGAAAAGTAAGTTGTCCTTCTTCTAAATCTATATTAATAATATCCTATAATGTGATAATAATCATAAAAATTATCCTAAATATATTCAAAATTAATGAAATTATTTAACTTTAAATGTTGCCTCTTATGTTTTTTATGTATTCCCAATAATAAAAATACACTTAATTATAATAAATTCGATTATTATATTAAAACTAATTATTATACTTACAATTAAACATTTTTCCATAAACTAAAAAGGAATTATTCCATAAATAACGTTTTTCACAAAACAAAACCGTTGGTTTTTTTCCTTAATATATATTTTCCTAAATCTTGTTTTAAAGGTCGATATTAAACTTCCTTTGATACTATCTCTAACACCCTAACCCTAGATGCCTGAGGGCGGTGCATTAAATTATTACATTGGAATTATTACAATGAATCACATCCCAAAGGACCAATCAATTTAGTATTCATGAAGATCTAGATACATACATGGTTCCATTATTATATTGTTAAAACCTAAAACAATACAAAGTAAAATAATGTTCATCATTGAAATCATAGAACATTTCATCTTCATAACCTAGGTAAAATAGAAAAAATAAAATGGTGGTCACAAATTCTTATAAAGGGTAATTAAGGAAGAGTAGGTACTAAATTGATGGGAATAAATAAACATGGAAAGGTAAATAACTGAGAATGCATTACATTTAAATAACTAGATACGACACAACAAATAAGGTACAATAGATAAAAAAATAGATTCCATTATATCAATAAACTAAGAATTAATTGAATCTATATATATTTCAATGAAAAAATGTCAGGGATAATAATAAAAATAACTAAAATATCTATGAAGGAAATGCTTAATTATTGGATGTTTTGTCTAAAGTAGATGAAACCCTATACCATCAACAATTTCCTTGTACGGTTTAAAACCAATTGTAAAAACACATTTAATATGACTAAATTATTTTTCACATGAAAACATATCAATGCATTTATAGACTATATGAATTCTCAGCCACACCGGTCATTTATAGTCTAATATATTTATCATATCGAGTAATCAATTTTATTAATAATAAATATGCCTTATGAAATGTCCCTAATGAATAAAGAATACATATTTATCAATAACTTACTAATATAAGATAGGTTACAACAAGGGTTTTTGACATTGAAATATGGAAATATTATTGCAATTCCATTAGAAATTTTTTTTGTGTAAAATAATCTTTAAACATTACAAAGACTTCCATACCACTTTAAACTTCTGAATGAAAAATACCATAAAGGATTAATATTACATAAAACTAAAAATATCATGAAAATGATGATATTAATTATATAACATGTCAAACGGTGGTATGTACACTATATAAAATAAACAAGGTTTGTAACATTACAACATGACTCAATGAAATGAAATTGAGATGATTTCTTTTATAACTTTTAAATCATTTATTAAAAGGATGCACTTTCATTAATAAAAAAATTTTATTTCAAAAGAAACCAATAATGTTGTAACGGAATCTTAAAAAAATACGGGATCATTATGGTGGGAAATTTCATTCATGCTGTATAAGTTAAAAACATTTATTTCACTTTTGTAAGAAAATTCATAAAGTAAATTGTTTTAGAAAATGGGAGGAAGATTCCTTTTAAAGCATATTAAAAAAAGTAAAACATGAGTAAACTGAATTTAAAAAAGTATTGGAGTATTATGAAAAAAATTGAATACATTTTTGGAACATACTATAATGGACTAGAAATATTTCCCAAGGGAGACTTAAATAATAACAATCTGGAATAACGATTAGATTGTAAAATAAATACCTATCACTTTATAATCAATAGAATAAAATACCCATTAATGAAAGAAACTTATAAGGATATTCATATACCATAATAATAAATATAATACATACAAAATTAAATTCATGGGAGGTATATACACCACACAGCAAAAACAAATAGTGAGTAAGGGATGAGTCCCATAGAAATAAAAGTGAGCCAAAGATCCCTTATCTCATACTTCTACTTTTGTTTTACATCATTAATGTTATTGTGAAATGGTTTAAAGAATTTTATTAATTTATATTATAACATTTTTCATATTATGATATCATACATGATTTAATTATATCATTATATCACCCATTTGTTAATAATCATTCATTATTTTCACTATTTTGTGTGTTAATTGTCTAGTTTCTCGAGTAAGTTTTATTTTATTTTTTTCCCTAAAAATAATATGATTATTTCAAAATATATAAAATTTAAACCATGATATAAATATAATATATATTTATTATATATATATATTTATAATAATCCTTAAAATTTCAAGATATGAAATGAAATTCACTATTCATAGAGATAGTAGGTTGTATGTATGCATGAACAGTACTTCCATTTCTTTTTCATATTAAATGAATGAAATTTAAATGATATATGAAGTATATATTTCCAGTAATATAAATAGCTAATATATTCCACATATATTTTTTAAAACTATCCTCTATACGAAATATATTTAGTGTGACCAAATCACATCGCTTTTAGAGGCGGTAGTCCAAACTTCCACAAATGGTGTTATTCTATTTGCAAAAAATTGAAAGCATCATATTATGTGTTATATAAAAATTCCATAATTATAAAGGAAAAATAAATTTCATATATATATATATATATAATGTAATCAAATAGTGTCCATCATAATTCCCAACCATGAAATTAAGTATAGGAAAAGTGAACAACATCGTTCCGTGAGGTGGTAGTTCGCCTTACACTAACATTAAGTTTGCTACATATTTGATGGAATTGTGTGTATTTTTAGGTAGAACCATTAACATAAAAACATATCATTATAATGAGGATAATTTTTTTTCATAGAATCATAAAATAATAATATATATAGGTGTGGATAATCAAATAAAACAAAATTTTATATTGAAGAGTTATACCTCATATTTTCATAACACCTTTTGGTTTATACCAAAATATTAATTTGGTTGGATTGTTTCCCTAATAGAGATTTATAGTATGAGGGTATAAAATTTTGGATCCTATTTGGGTAGGGTTTGGTCGAGTTGTGAGGCTCAATGTGGTGTTAAGAATTGAAGGAGTATGTGCCCTTTTATATTTGAGGTGAGGGGTACTTTTTAGAAAATCTAAAATTATTCAATTAATATAAATTAATTTTAAATAAACAACGTCTCCAAAGTTTGTTATTTAAAATATAAGATAATTTTATGTCTAAAAAATCTCATCATGTAATTTTTTGAAATGTTTAGGTCACATTTGTGTCCTTATCTTTTGGCTTTAACCCTTAGTTACACTATTTAATACTATCCGTGGAAACATGGCTATTTTAATCTTTAAAGATTAATTTAGTAACAATAAAATTCCAAAACCCCTAAATGAGTCATAGATTATATTTTAATATTTATCCAAATAATATTTCTGATATTTTATATTTTTATGAAATGTATTTCATGTAATAATATTTTATTTATTTTAACATTTTATTAATTTCAATTTCAACAGAATTCATTTATTGACTTTTTGAAAAATATTGATACATGTGATATCTTAAAAAAATAAATTACAAAATCTCTAATATTTAAATTCAAACTATAAAATTATTTTATGACATTTTTCATTCCAAATTATAATTATTTTAATCTTATTAGTAACATTTATTTGATATATCCATTATTTAAACAAATACGACATCATCACTGTGAAATCCCTTAATTTAATTATTTATTCATTAATAATTAAAAGATTATCATGATGAATATAATAAAATTATAACATTACTTAATATTTATATTATAATATATATTCATAATAATCATATATATATAACGAAATAATGTTTAAAAATAAGAGTGTGACATATTGGTCTTCTCTTAGAATAAAATACTAAAAAATGCATAAAGTCATCCAAATGGCTCCAATAGTCCTTAAAATAAGCCAAAGGATTATTTTTATCAACAATAACATATTTAATAAAATTATTACAAGTTTTAGGGTATCTTTATAATATTATTCATGCCCTTAATTACCAGATTCACCTTTAATTGTGGTAATTAAAATAATACTATAATTTATATTAATATTGTACAAAATTTAGAGAGAAATATTTCATCTATTTTAACCTTATGATTCCAAATATAGAATCAATTTAAAAAAACTAAAAATTCTAATGTTTCAGTAATTATATTAAAATTATTTTCATCGATGGAATGAGAAAATAAGGTTTTAAAATATAAATGTTCAAAAGATTGAATTTTTTTATCCTTCACAATATGGAATTTATTCTGAGGACCAAAAATAAATTTAATGATAAAAAATTAATCTAACTATACTTTAAAACTATTTAAAAATATAATTTATCACTATAAATTATTTAGATGAAAATTAATTTTTCAATTTAAATGTAATATTTTATCACTATTAATTATAATATGATAATTATAATAAAAATACCAAAAAATAAACCAAAGTAAATATTTATATTCCAATTTAAAATAGAATGTTTATTTTTAAAAAATAAAACAAATAAAAGTTACAAATTTTGTATTTAAAATTTATTCTCCTTCAAAAGGCGGTGAAAATGACTTTACAAAAATATTGGGTTTTGGTATAAAATTGTGTATGTCCTTATATTATTCTTACCTAATATATTGGGTGAATTTTTAAAAAAATTATTGAATATACATTACATTAATATGATTATCTAATATTAATTAATTTAATTTATTTGGATAAAATGATTTTTTGAACATAAAAATAGATCAGTATCAAAATATTTCATATATATTCTATTTGTTCCAATATTCATTTCAAATTCATTTTTAACTAATGAATTCAACCATAAATTTTTATATGTTAGTAAATAAAATTCATAACCATCGATTTAATAGATATGTTATTTGTTCTTATGTTAAATAATAATATTTTAAGAATATATTATTATTTGGTGAAACTCGGCCTTTTGTGTAATTCAAGCCAACACATTATTGTTTGTAGCATAAGCGTATCACAGTGTTACGTATAAATCGAGCTAGAAAAAAAATTAAATATTTTAAAAAAAACATAAATTTTTTATTGACATGGTCTCATAAATTTTACCTAGATTAATAAAATTGACTACCCTTAATTTAAATATGATCTGAGTTGTCGAGGAGTATATATTTGAAAAAAAACAATTGTTGAAAAATAAATATCATAAATAGGTTTAGTAACACATCTTAATAAAAGGGAACAAAAAAATTAAAGGAAACTAGAATAGACGGATTTTGAATAGGAGACAATAACTGAAATCATGGATATGAAATTGAAATCTAACAATATTGTTCTGATAGAGAATTATATATAACATGCACATCCAAAAGACATCCATCACATGACTATAACTCTGGGATGGGTTAGAGAGGTTTTTTTTCTAAATATGAAAAATTAAAAAAAAATAAAATAGTTTTCCTAGTGTTATGGAATTCATATAATTCATATAATATAATAAAATATGCTTACATGATAATTAGAGTTTCATACTTTAATAAATGTCCACCATAAAACCATATTTTTATACAAAAGATGGGTATTTAAGGTGAATTTATTTTCATATATGAATAATTAAAATATATTTTATGGGTCAAAAACTCCAGAAAAGTATAACCATATATTCCTCCTATTTTAATATTGAATAAAAATGGTTAGGATAATATAAGATAATTCCACAAAATTAATAAACCTTTATATGAAGAAAAGAAACATTAATCTCAAAAAATTAATAGAAATACCCAAATTTCAACATAGATCACCAAAGAAATAACTATCCTTCCTAGAAAATGTTCTAGAATAAGATTTAAACCCAAAAATATGATGTATTTGTTTTTACAGTTTTCCAAACAACATTAATCATGCTTAATGTCTTGTAGAAAACATTTAGTTACCAAAATCACATAATCACTGTGTTATACAAACCATTTACATAAAATACCAGATTCAACTTATATCCACAAAAAATAATAAATTATTACAAAATAAAATTCAACTTTTACTTCCCAAATAAAATACGATATTATTCTATTTACCTTGGTTATATAGGTTTCTAAAAATAGTGAACGTATTCAGAAATAACGTTAACCACTTAATCACCAAATTATTTTCCAATCTTAATTTAATATATTTGAGTAAACAAATTTCCCTCAATTAAAAATGACCATTTTTAATTATAATTTACATAATTTTTTTTCAAACCATAATTTCCCATATTCCAGTGGTAGGCATTTCAACCTTGTTACCCTTCATTTGTGGGTTCAAACCCCATGAACATGACATACCTGATGGGTTTCACCTGACATGTTGGTTGTAATATTTCTAAAACCATATTTATATTAATCAAAATTGTGATATTCATAATTAAATAATGTCTTAATCCATAAACATTATCTCACAAATTTGACTTTATATTCCCTATAATATAAATAATCATAATTACAAAAAATTCAATGATTATATAAACCCTAACAATTATACTAGACTTTAAATATATTTACATAAAATGAAAATTAATTATTACTTAAGTAAATTTTTGACACATACTAAACCTATTTGTTGTGTTCGTAATGTTTGTTTTAAAAAATCTATTTCCCAAGTATTATATTAAACTTCCTTTGATTCCAACTGTAATTCCCCGAACCCAGAATCCTAGTGCTAGTAAATTACATTATTAAATTGGCATGAAAAAAAAGGAATCAATTCCCAACGTTCTGATCTATTTTTTAGTCTTGAAGAAATATATACATAAATTCTTCCCATATTATATGGGTATGACATAAAACAAAAAAATGGAATATAATTTTTATCCTTGAACTCATTCATAAATTCATCATCATAACATGGGGTAAATAAAACAGAATAAAAGGGTTGTCTGAAATGAGAATTAGGGTATGTATTGTGGAATTAATAATGAATTGAGGATAATAAATCAATATGATATGTTAAAAAACTAAGAACACAAGTCATTTAAATAACATGGTGAGTAATAAAATATATGTCACATTAGATAACTAAAACACTTGCCATTTAGTCAATAAAATGAAAATGAAATGAATCCATAGATATGTTAAATCTAAATTATAATGGATAATAAAAATAATATTTTATAAATATATGATGGAAATGATTGATTATTTGATGTCTTGTATGAGTTATATGAAAAAATATACCATCATGACCTTTCAAAAGATAATTAAATAACACAGGTAGAGAACCATTTAATTTGGCCAAATTATTGGTCTTATGAAAATCAGTTGATGAATTGATGAGATATATATAGTCTGGTCCACACCCACCATTTCGAGTCTAAATCATTCCTCATATCGAGTAATAAATTTAATTATTAATTAATATTATGTATCAAATATCCATGTTAAAAAATGAATATAGATTTATCAACAATTTCCCATTGGATGAAAAGTAACAAAATTTGTTTTTGATGTTGATAAATAGATATAATATTGAAAAATCATTAAAAAAAATCTTGAATAAAATAATTATTAAGCATTACAAAGTGTCACATAACACATTGAAAAATTTGAATCATAAATCTAATGAATGAATAATATTAAATTAAACATAAAATATCATTCAAGTAATGATATTCACAATATAACATTTTAAAAGGATGTATATATACCTTATAAAGTAAACTAGGAGAATAAGGTTACAATATGCCTCAATGAAATTAAATTGAGATGAATTCCATTTACACTTTTAATCATTTATATAAAATTCATTGTATTCATAAATGAAATCATTTTCCTTGTATCGAAACCTGTAAAAATGTAACTATATATTCAAAATATTATGGAGTCCTAATGGTGGGGAATTCTATTCAATCCATATATACTAAAAACATTCTTTTTACATTTTTATAAAAATCCAAAAAACTTTTTCTGTAAAATTACATGAGGATTCCTTTTAAACCATTTTTTAATAATTCAAAAAGGGATAAAATGACATTAAAAATTTATTGGAGAAGAGTAAAAACATTTTTAAAATAATTTTTAGAAAACAATATCACGGAATCAAAATATTCACCATTATATAGTAAAGAAATAACAATCTCAAATTATGATGATATTGTAAAATAAATACTTATCACCATACAATCAATTGCATTATATGCCCCTGAAGGAATGAAATTTAATTGGATATGAAAATTCCAAAAACTTCAGAATAATATTCAGAATATTAAATCATGGGAGGTATATACACCACTAAAAATAAACAAAAAGTGTATAAGGCTTTAGTCCCACAAACAAAAAGTGAGACAATGATGCCTTACCTCACACTTCCTTTTAAGTTGTATGTTTTTAACCACATATATAATAGTTTAAATCAATCCATTAATTTATATAAAAACATCATTCATATTTATTATTTCATATATGACCTTTTTATATTATTTTATCTCTTGTGTTTTAATAATAAGTCATTATTTTGAACATTTTAGGTGTTAAATGCCTTGTTTCCTAAGTATGTTTGGAAAATTTATTTTTTGTTCTTATTACATAGATAATTAATTCATAATATTCATAATATAAACCATGATGTAAATATCATATATATTTAGTAGATATATATTTCAATAATCCGTAAAAGTTATATATAGGATGTTAAATTTGTCATTCATGGGGATGGTAGGTCGTACGTACGCATGAATGCTACATCAATTTTATTGTTGTATTAAAAAAATAAAAAGTAATTTAAATATTAATATTATAATTAATGTATTATATCAATTTCAAATATTTTATATATATTTATTAAAAAAATCTTTATATGTTCCGTGTATAGTATGAATGAATCACCTTTATTAGAGGAGGCGGTAGTAAACACTTCCACAAAATGATGTCATCATATATATAGAAAATGGAGAGAGTCTAGGGTTGTGTTATATTAAAATTAAATAAATGTAATGAAAACATAAATATCATAAATATATATATTTTAAAAAATGACATGTTTATCCGAATTCCCAACTATGAGAGAGACTTTTGAAAAAACAAACAACATAGTTTTGTGAGGCGGTAGTTCTCTCTACATGAATTGTATGTTCGTTACCAATTTTATGGATGTGTTTATAGGTTTAAGATGAAACCATAACATAAAAAATATTAGTATATTTAAGATAATATTTTTATTATATAATAATGTAAAAAAATGATGGGGTTAATAAAAAAATAATACATATGTGTATATTTTATAATGTTACCACTTATTTGGGTTACTCCTTTTGGGTTACCCTAAAAGACATCATTGGTTGGATTCCATCCCAAACAAAGTCTTCTAGTATGAGGGTAGGTATGTTGTTTTATTATTTGGGTAGGTTTTGGTTGACCTAGATGGATAAATGTGGTGTGAGGTGGTGAGGGAGGAGCTTCTAATTTATAATTGAGGTGATGTGTACTTTTATAACCTCCCAAAATATTAAATTAATATTAATTAATATTAAATTACAAATGGTTGAAAGTGAGTTATTTCAAATATAAGATGAGTATTTTTTTTAATCCTATCATCCAATAATTTTTATAAATGTTTAGCTGACATTGTTACCCTTATCATTTGTCTTTGACCCATATTTATACCATTTAACTCTTACCGTAACAACTTGTAATTTTACTAATTTAGTGTTAATATAGTCACTATAACATTATAGAAGAACCATAAATGAGTCATGGATGACATTTTAAAATTTATCCCAACATGTTTTCTTAATATTATATTTTTATACATTTTGTATCCTTTAGTAAATTATTATTTATATTATAATATCATTAATGTCAATTTTGACACTATTTAATTCATGGTTTTTTCAAAAATGTCAATACACAAGATAAAAAAAGATTAATACATCCTTCATATGTTTTGGTCATATATAAAATTATTTTTATATTAATTATAATAAAATATATTTATTTTAATATTTTTAATATCTTTTTTTCTTATAACCATTAATTAAACAATTACCGATAATCATTATGTAAGATTTTAATTTAATTATTTATTACCTAGAAAATAAAACAAATGATCATGATGAATATAATTTTTTATCATTCCAATGAAAATTTAAATTTTATGACATCAACTTAATAACAATATATAAATACGATAATAATTTTAAAAAACTAATTTGTATCATATTAGATTTCGCTTAGAATAAAATATTGATAATTGTGAAAAGTTATCTATGTGGGTCCAAGAGGACATAAAATCATAACAATGATGATTTTTTCAAGAATATTTCATCATATTAAATCAAGAAAAGTGTTAGTTTCATTTGTATATTATTATTTTTTATGTTAATTACCTAATTTACCCTTAAATGTTGTAATTACAAAAATACTAATGTTACTATTCATATTTTCTAAAAATAATAGGAAAATATTTACTAAATATGGGTTAAATCATTATAGATATGGAATTAAATTATGAAAACTCAAAATAAAATAGATTTAGTAATTAATTTAAAATTAATTCTGTTGACAGAATATGAAAATGAGTTTCTATAGTGAAAATGTTCAAAATATTGAAATGTTTTATTCTTATTCATTGAGAAATTTATTTCAATTAATGATATTAGATTAAATAAAAAAATTCTAAATAATTTTTAAAAAAACAAAAATATAATTTAAAAATATAAATTATTTAGATGAAAAAACCTCTTTCAATTAAAATGCAGTATTTTTTCACTATTCATCAAAACATTAAACTTGTCAGGAAAATACAAAAAAAAATAAACAATGTAAATTTTTATATTCCAATTTAAAATAAGATGTTTATTTTTTCAAATAGAATTTGTAAAATTTCAAAAAATTTGATTTAAAATAGGTTCTCCATTAAAAGTTCGTAAAACTACCTTTAGATAAATATAGGTTTTATCCGTATAATTGTATTAGTTCTTAGCTTATATCTATTAAATATATTGGATCAATGTTTAAAATATTATATAAAATATATATACCATGAATATTATTCAATAATTTTATTTATGTTAATTTATTAGTATAAAATGACTTAGTGAGCTTAAAAATAGTTCTTTATAAAAACATTTACCATATATTCAGTTGGTCCCTCTATTTATTTCAAATTAGTTTTTAACCACTAAATTCAACCATATATTTTAATAAGTTAGATAATATTGTTCATAACTAGAAACAAATTGGATATGTTATATGGTATTATATTATATAATACTATTTTAATTATATATATTTTTTTATTAGAACTCAACCTTGCATGTAACGCAAGCCAACTCATTATTATGTGTAGTGTCAGCTTAATATGGTGTTTCATATATAGAAATATTTTAAAAAAAATTATTCTGAAATGGAAATATTTTAATTTCTTAGGGTGTTACACCATATATTGGTGCCTCAATGTCACACAACCATTATATAGGATGTTATCAATGCAAATGAAGAAATTGTTTTTCAAAACCATTTCAATAAAAAAAATATTATTTATAAACATTCCAAAAAAAATAATTATCAACAATTCCAATAAAAAACCAATTTTAAAATTAACATTTTTAATATAATTCAACAAAGTTCATGCACAACATTAACAAAATTTTAAAAATCCAAAAACCATGAATAAATATTTTTTCTATCAGGATTTTCACAACAATTTTACAAAAAAAACAATTGAAATTAAATCAATTTGAAACTATTATTTCATTTTATAGTATGATGATTCAAGAGTGAATCCACCTAACTTGGTTGTTAGGGCGAAAATTAAATATGAAATTAATTATTCCACAAAACTGGTTTCAAACTCTAAAAACCTACCTTAGATATCATTCCCATAAATCAACACATCCATATATAGAAATTATTATCATCCAACATCTTAGATCTATCCCTAATTTATTATATATATGAAAACAATATAGTGAATAAAGGTATATACAAGAATACACATCAATAATGAAGACTTACAAACAAATAGGTCCTTTAACACAACAATATTTGCCAACATAATTATCCTAGATTATGGGGGAAAGTCTCCACAACCTTCATGATAAATAAAATCTATGTTATGTTTGAAATGGAGGAGAAATAGGCAGTTAGGGGTATAAGTTAGTTAGATCCACTTTTTATGAAATAACATTTAACCATGAATGGTTTTCTCTCACTGTAAGGAAAATTGATTTCCCATTATGCACCAAAACCTACATATAAGAACCCTCCAAATGGTTGGACCACAAGGTTTGACAAGCTATGTGACAACTGCTTTTTCTCCATAGTTCCAATTTTCATTGTTACTCCTATGGTGGCCACACATTTTGTACAAATCATGTTCCTAACCATGATTCCTCCCAAAATCCCTTATTTCACCTTATATGGTTTCCTGTATAATTTGGATGGTGTTTAATAATAATTATAAAATAATGAAAATACAAAAAATTACCCAAAACATTCCAAAATTTATCCAAACCATCCCATAAATCACCTAAAAATTTTGCATACTTAAAATCATAGTAAATGGGTTACATACATGAAAATGGGGAGGTAATGAACTAATTGGGTTGGTGAGAATAATAGCGGTGAAATAAGACAATAATAATTATTTTAAATAGATTCTACAGAAATATTGGTTCATAAAATATCTAATAAAATTTATTCATTTTAAGATAATGAGTGTTTCTAAAATAAACCAAAATAATTTAGAATAATCCCTAATGAGAATATTTCATTTTCATTAAAACCATTACACCACATTCAAGATTAAAATGAACAATAATAAATGTAATTAAATGATATTAATGTTTTCACAATAGTTTACCATCATATACATAATGATAAATTTAAAAATTAAAATTTTACAATGATTTTATATGTGGGAATACCTGAGATTAGTTATTAAAAGTTTTAAATATTTTTTGATTTAATGGTTAATAATATTTGCTTTAATTAAGTCCAAAGGTATCTTTATTTCTGATATTTTTCATATATAATCCACGAAAGAACTATACTATTATTTTCTCATCCTTTATCCTGGTTTTTAAATATAAAATATCCAATGAAAAAGAATAATAAAAAAATAGTTTTTCATGATTTAATTCATAAATAATAAAAACGACAGTACATAATCTATAAAAAAAATATCCCAAGAAACAATTAAACAAAAATAATTTTGGAATTAAAATCCTATTTTGATTCATATTACATGAAAAACTGAAAATACCAAATAATAAAAACATAATTTTCATAAGAAAATAATTATCCACATTTCCTCTCTCAGTGATCTCATCTTTCCCACAATTCTGTTGAATGTTTATATTTGAGAAAATCATTTTGTCTAATTACCTCTCTATTAGAATGAGTCCAAAAAACACCCATTTCCCTTGGTATTAGCCTTAAAAATATTTTTATAAACTCTCAATCCCCACAACATATTTCTTTTTTTCATTTATTTGTTACAATCTAATAACTGGTTCACACACATTCTTTAATATCCCAGAATTCTAAATATGAAATTCCCCTTCTCATAATTTTTTAATATAATATAAATCATCTAAAATCATAGAAATGACACAAAAAAACCTTATAAATTAATTATTAATGATATTATAGGATTTTTCATAAATTAAGTAACATATACATGTGGAATAGTTACATGACCTTTGGAATATTAATATGACCCTTATGAATATAAAATTATACAATTAAATAGTAAACTAACCTAGGAAAGTATAAATAAAATGTATTCATCTGATTATTTAAAATAGGATATAATTATTTCATAGTTTATGTTAATTAATGTTTTAAAATTGATAAATTTTGTATTTTTATTGTTGTGAAACATAAATTTTTAGTTACAATTTAAAAGTTAATATAATGATTTAAAAGAAAATTTATTTTCTTAACATATATTAATAAATTAATATTTTTTTTCTTATTATTATCTTATAATTTTATGAGACCCTAAATAACTTTTCAAAGTGTTATAAATCAGTTATAATTTTAAAATTAGTAATTTTAAAATAAGTGATATTAATTAAAAATTATAATTATCATATTATGAAAATTAATTTCATATAATAGAGAAATTGTTTAAATTTTACATGTTGATAAATAATTAGGGTTATCTTTTAGATTTTTCTAAAATAGTTTATTTGTTAGAGAATGGTGAAATATGTTAGTCAATGGTATTTAACATTTGAAATAAAGAAGTGAATTTTTGTGTCATGGTTAAGTCATAGATGATATAAGGTGCCATTATCTCAAAATAACATGCTCTATTTACTATATTTAGTCACAATAAACAACGTTATTCAAATTCATGAGCCAAAATAATAAAATAATGATTAAAATAATTAGAAAACACCCCTCTCATCTACAATAAATACCACCCCTCACCACCCATTCTCATCACACCTAAAAATACTTGATTATTTTCTAAATTCTACCCAGTACACTCTGAATCCTCCCTCCCATGTATTGGATCCTTTTTTATTAACAAAATATAAATCCCAATTCATTAATGAGGTTCTCAAGGAGGATATATTCAAGAGGTAAAATCATATTCCATTCTCTTCTAATTTCATTTAATTTTCATTTTCACTTCTTATTCATTCATAACCTCCCCTCATCCAAGTGTAATTATAAATACAGTAAAATTTATATACTTTAATTGTATTGTTTTAATGGAATAACTCTTCATATTTTCTCTTCACCTCTTCTTTTGTACTAAAAAATTAAATCATCATCAATGATATGATGATTTGTCACATTCGAGCTTGACAAGTTCTCAATTTCCAATACCAACATCAATACAGTTCCTAATACCATTTTTATGGATAAAAAATATTATATTATATTTATTATATACTATTTAATATTTTGTAAAAATTATATATAAATGATTCTAATTAATAAAATAAAACTAGTTTGTGATGATCAAAAAATGAAAAAATAATCTAAATGGCTATGATTAACGTTGTATCTAGTGAATTATCCTAAAATATAGAGAAAAATTTATATATATATATGAGCATTTAATCTTCTATAAGATCATTAATAACATATAATTTCAATTATGGATAAATATTCTCACATGTAATGATTTTCCATTTATTAATACAAGTATAAAAATCATAAAAACCATAGAAGAGAATGCCCCCAAATGATAAAATTGTTTATTATAACTCATAAAAAAGGAAATTGTTTGGGCCCAAGGTGGCATGTTTGGGAGAATTAAAAATGGTCGGATGGGTGACATGCATATTTCTGTTATTATATATAATTTCACATCAACATTTTTGTTCCAACCCGATTCACATCATTATCCTTCATGGAGAATTGGAATGAACTCGTGAGGACTGGGCAATTTATCCCTTTTCCATTAGGTAGGAGGTCCCATAGTCAAATGGTCCCAGCGGGTAATTGGAGGGGGTTAAGTACTTTTGAAATCATTCCTCTTAGGATATTATTTCCTTGGATGGTCTCCAATAGGTTTATTTGTGGAGCCAGAGACACCCAACGACCCTAGTATCCATGATTCCCAGACCTGATTTAAAGAGGTAGGTTCTTATTGGATGAATATTTTTCCAAAGACACTTATGGACTCTGTTTCTCGAGAGGATGGGTGGTCGAGCACATCACACCCTTTTGAGGGGAATTATTGCCTACTTAGAGACTCCCTTATTGATTTGATCTGTTTTCATATGTTATTGAATACTCGATTCATTCCTAAAAAGTGTATGCATGAGTTACCCCTATGTTGCAAAATCCATCATGGATATGCATGGATTTGATGCAATGAGAGAAATGTTGACTCAAGCCATCAAATGAGGTGCACTGAAGTTTATCATCATCCATGAGGGAGAAATGGTGGTTTGATGTTAGAGTCCGACCCATATGATGGGTTCCTACATATCCATGGGAGTGGAATTAGATCCAATGTAGTACTATGTTGCTTAACTGGACACATAACCTTTTAAGGTCATGTGATGGGGAACCATTCATGTAGTTTAATGTCGTGCGGGGAGGACACCTAGGAAAAAGATTCTGGATCAAGACATGGTGTGGGGACTATGCTGAAGCGTCTTGGGATTCTAAAAAATTATATGGTCTCCTGAATGAATGTGAATCTACATGAGATATAGCCTGGAGAACATTATGTTTGATTTGAGGGTCACATTTTTACCTTAGGGAGGCTTCATATGTATCCCGATCAAATTAGGAATCAATGTATGCGTAGTTCTACTCTTGGTACTTATACTTAGGAAGGAGCCCTGTATGAGGTAATGGTTTCTCGGGGCATACACAAAGGTTCATCCCATTGGGGGTGACATGATTGGGACTTACATCGTAGAGGATTCCTTAGTGTGGGAATTTTATTTGGACTGACTTTGGAGATCATCCCTCTATCTCAAGCCTTAAAATACATCCTATAAATCCTGCATGGAATAGGAATCATAGTTCTCATTGTTCATTTAGCTTGGGTCTTACACCTTGGAGGAGACCCATTTGTTGTGTGAAAAATTGGGTTAACCTTTAGGAAGGGCAGCCCTTTGTGCCCAGGCCTTAAATCAGGTCTCCTACGTATCCTGGTTGTAATAGGAATTAGAGTTATCATAGTTTGTTTATCTTAATAATTATATATGGGAGGAGGCCCATTTTATGGAGGCATAATTTGGTTAACTATTGGGAGGGGAGCCCCTTTGAGATTTTGCCTTCAAGCAGGCGCCCTATATATACTGGTTGGAACAGGAATCAGAGTGCTCATAGTTTTTTTATCATGAGGATTACACCTGGGAGGAGGGCTATTTCTTTGGCACCTAATTAGGTTATCCTTCTAGAAGGGAACCCCTTTTAGATAGTGGCTTCAAGAAGGCATCCTACGTATCCGGGTTGGAAAATGAATCTGAGTTCTAATAGTTTGTTTTGGGGTTATTCCAATGTTGTATCATCGCATACATCTAATAACACATGATTCATGCACAGTGTGAGAAACAAGAGGATGAGAAAGATTCAAGAAGGTAATATACTCTCCTCTTTATTGATCTAAAAGTAGAACGACATTAGAAGAATGGGCTATGGCCATGAGACCATTGGGAGAGGGAAAGGGGAGCATTAAGCATGCCACCCTCACCCGTGTTGAAATCCAGGATATTCATATCATTGTGGTCTATCTTAACACGTCTCGAGATGAGGTGAAAAGAGTGAATATTGACGCCTCTTGAAAAATACTAGGGTCTTACTTCATGAGGAGTTCCCTTTTATAGATTTTGGGATAGGGGAGGACCATCATCCCAAGTAATAAGGGAAGGAAAGTGTGACCGTTTTTCTAGTCATTGGAACTCATTGAAGGGAAATCCCAATGGTTACCCCTAAGCCTGATAATGGTGATGTTCACATTGGCATTCCATATTTGACCCTCGAGACACATTGGGAATATAGACATAGATATAATTTAGGGGTCCAAACTATTATGGGGACAAGCTTCATGAATTTTCTTACCTTAGGTATGTAGATTTAGAAAGGTGCGTTGGTACGCCTGATGATCTGATCATATGGTTTGGGTGGATTTGGAGGAGGCTTTAGCATAATGCTGGTGGACTGGTTCACATAGGAGTGATGGAGGACTGGATGGTAGTGGAGGGGCATGATTAGAGCTCAAGCGAAAGACACTTGAAGACACACCATTCCACATACCATTTTCTCTTTCAGGATAGGGGTATTCTTGCATAGCATAATGATATGAAGGTAGAGGGGTTATATGGGTACCAAAGTGGTTTGCGGACTTGGGTGTGGACCACCGTGAACAATAGGGATACATGGTCCTCGATGGAGTTCTTTATGCTGATCCTATTTCCATCTATATACTGATGCAGTACATGGTTCATGGTTCTATTCGCATAGTGATGCACTATGAGGAGCACCGAATTGAAGAAGGGTCTTGGAGATTGTGTTTCGCATTGAATTTATCTACGTGGGATTTATGGTTCACGATTACACCAATTAGGTTCTCAATTTACCAATTTTTATTATGTTCTTTCCTGTTGTGGTTTTTGGCTGGTTATACCTTTGGAAAAGGGGTTCACGGTATTCACTTTGTCGATGATTCGAAACAAATGTTAAAATCTTCTCTATATATTAATTCTCTCTTCCAGATTTTAGGGACTCCTTTATTCTCTCTTCTTCCCGTCTCCCATTTATTTTCCATTTCATTTTGTGATACTTTTATAGAGCACTATGGAAATCATTCATGTGGTCATCTAGCACCATTTTTGAAGTCCCATGAATATATATCTTAACCTGTGGAAGACACAGTCAACTAGGGTTTATGGAGGCTGTGGTTTGTGATACATAGTTAAAGGAACCCCGCTCGCTTTCTTCATCCACTAATCTTCTTAGTTTGAGGGATGGTATGATGATGGAATTTCTATGTTCGATTCAACCAATGACAGGAGTTATGACGTCTTATGTTTTTTGGCCACCCCCCTATGGGCTAGTACCTCATGGGACCTTCTGCGTTCCAATGGTCAGTGGTTCACGTGCCCAATGAACCTTTCCCGGTGATGGTATGTGGTACACTAAAACCCATTGAAAAATTTTATTAATTCATGTTTCTTCTCAAATTTTCGATATGATTTTCATATATTTACCTTGTTGGACTTGTATAAATATTTTCCTTCCAATGAAAATTTCTTGTGAGAGTATTTAATTCCCTCTTCTGAATTTTCCTGGACCCTACAAATGCCCCCATATGAATCGGGTTTGATTAGAAAGAAGAGGAGGATATTTTGATGTAGAATCAGTCATAAATAGAAGTGGTTTGTTATAAAATAGGTAGTTCTAGTAGGGGGACCAAGCCTATTTATAGGGGGCCATGTCATTTTACTTTGACAGTTTCTCATGGGAAAAAATAACTCTCGAAATCTTCCCATCTTCCTTTTCATCTGCGTACCGAATCCTTTGCAAAATCCGTATTTTTGAACCACTCTACAGGTTCAATGAACTGAACTATTTACAATTTCGTTTTTACTGAAACCAATTTTGGAGTTCGGGAACTACATAGTGGAATTTAATACATAATTTCAGACCTCTGTGTAGGAGAACTCTACATGATTCTCTTGTTCCGTACACCAAACATTAAATCTGAAAACTTAACAATAACTTTTTTAAACCCAAATTAAAATTTCAATTAGAAAACTTTGTAAATATTCATTGCAAGGCCACGGTTTGCGGTTTCTTCATTCCATGAACCACTTAGTTTACGACCCAATTCTATGCAGGCCAGCACCTCATGGGCCTTCCACATACCAAGTTCATATGTGGAATATTGATTCCACATACCAATATAGTATGGGATATATGGCTTCCACATACAACATCCGAGAGCAGTATGTAGAGCCTCATGTAGACCCTTCTTTTTATGTTCTTTAGCCATTTTTGGGGCTTTTTTCCAACACCTTCCTCATTAGACTAAATATTTTCTATGTATTTGGATATTTTTGTGCAGATATAAATGGATCTTTCACAGACCTCGATAGAATCAACCAGGGTGACAACATCCATGATTGAGGACATTGAGGACCATCATCTATCATACATTGTTCCTTGGGATAGTATGGTAAAATTTCCCCTTGGGCTATAGATTCTAGCATACTCCTTATCCATACAGATTCCTCAATAATAATTTGGTCTTTCTAATGACATCCCTCTTCCATTGGCTGACCATAATACTCTCTTCATTCTCCTAGAAGCACCCATGGGCACAACTGAGCCAATATTTCTTTAACATGAGTAATCATAACTACTCCCATTTAAGAGAATGTGTTCACACTAAAAGGCTCGGTGTCGAATAATAGTAGTCGCAGTTGTCACAACACACCCTTAATACTAGTAACCCATGAGTACCCATATATTATCAACCTTACTTGAGAAAACCCTAATCGTGGGTGGAGCACCAAATGGGACCTATGAGCTGGAGGATTCTTTTCTAAGGAATGGGCCTTGGAATTTTTGGTACATCAAATCTTTATGGAGTCCCTCAATAATTTGTAAGGGGTGAACTTGTAGGAGGGAGCTTGGGTCTCCCAATTCGCAGTTTTCTCTCCAGGTAAAATTCTATCCGAAGTGATGAGATGTTGGTTCTCAAGTACCTATAATTTCCATTTATTGCATGGAGAGGTGGGGCTCAGCTTATGGGACATATATCAGCTTGGAGGGATCTCCATTCATAGAAATATGTATGACGAGTTCCTTCCATCATCCACTAATTAGGATTATTCCAATCAATATTCCCTATTAGCTAAGAGGATACTAGTCGTAGTATAGGAAATTCTTGGAGAACCACTTCCAGATCGCTCCCTTATCCCGTTTGGGGAATGGATATGGTCATTTCTTCAGGTGAATGTGACAACGATGAGGATCTAATATAGTCATACTCATCCAACCCAACAATCATGGATAAATCTATGGTCATATGGAGCCACCCTTAATGTTTGATGATACAATACCTAAGATATCTGATTCGGTCATAAGTTCCACTTGAGCTTAGATTAGCTGGTTTCTTCACCATGTTTTGACAGAATGGATCTTTCTCTCTTGTAACATATATACATGGTTCAGATTTTGTGCTCTGATGATATCAGCCATGTTGGTAGAGGTTCAACTAATCAATCTAGCAATTTCTACTCTTTCCTGATTTTATGAGATGTTTAAGAAGATGCATGAAGGTAAACCTCTACATCGTCTCAACAGACCATTTCAATTTTTGTATTGGTGGATGGTAGAACATTTCCCATTCCATGAATATAGACATACTATGAGGGTTCCTCATTCTGACTTTTACCACTCCCTTTATAACATTTCCATTGTTTGTCCTATGAAATTAAGAATTAGTGATACGGTCGGGCTACTGAATGATTCATCTCACTTTTCCTTTCACCATACAAAACCCCTCATGGGTTAGTAAGGGGTGAGGGATTTTTTTCTTTAGAGGAGAACTCATATATCAATGTGCTTAGAGAAAGGATGCTAACTTCTCATATAGATTGAGTGGCTATTTATAATCCACACACCCCATACCAATTCGCAAGGCAATTTGGATGACTTCAACATAATTTTCTTCTTCCCACTACTCCATTTAAGGGAGAAACTCATCCTACAATTCTTCACCAATTATGACTTATAATGATGTGAGAAGGTTCTACCAAGGAGGTCATAATATCTAAAATAATGTGATCCAACTTTCTGTCATTGGAGTGTGCCCTACCATGGGTGGACTATTACCCTAAATTGGTGTTGGTAAGACCAATTCGACATGTCCAAAAGCCATTCACTATCCTTCACCCTTTCTTCATTAAGATGTCCACACCATCTATTCCTCTCCCTACAGTGAGAATATGGTTGATCCTCTATTAGATGCATCTGGAAGGGGCTTCATCTGCATAGCCCATTTTCATTGAGAGTGACTCTGACCGCACCACTCCTGTGGATAAAATTCATGAACATAATGAGGTTTTCCCTAGCATGGATTCACAAGACATCCATGATGTTGTATCTAGTCCCATTTGTGTGTCTCTATTGGTCAAACCATCTATAGGGAGGGAGATCCCCCCTTCCTCGGTAACCAATCCTAGGTCCCTTAAAACTACAGTAATGATGCTTCCCATCGGTATACCCATTGTAGTAGGGTAGAATCAAGGTCCCGGAGCTGTGAGGAGGCCCTAAGAAGTGCGAAAACATGGCTGGTTTCAGTTATACACCCATTCTACATAAACTCCTATGACTAACATCGATGACGAAGGGGACAAGTTCTCGTGATTATTTTCCAAATTGGGTTATGGTAACTTCGATTACTGGCATCTACACGTTCTTAATCACTAGATTTTTATATCCTGTGAATACCTAGTTCTTGTGAGGACAACCATGAATGATTGAATTATTCATATCATCAGGCAACAAACATATTCTATGTTTCTAAAGAAATCAATAATCTAATAGATGAGGAGGTGAAGGTTCATGACTTGATGGTCATCCGAATAGAAGAGCTATGAGAATACGAGGCTCATGTGGAAAGGATGAAGGCTCAAATGAAAATATGAGGTGCTGACTATGAAGCTATCAAGCAGAATTGGTAGGACATCAAAGCTGTTATGAAATGCGTATGCTTGGTGGTCAAATCTGAGGTGGAATAGAGAGCTACTCCAGAGAAAATCATTGATATCCCACAACAGTTTCTTGTAAATTTATTGGAAAGCGATAACCCAGAATTACTTTAATTTTCAAAATTGTGATGTACTGACATAATTTTCATTACAGGGATGGAATCCAAACTAGGGATGTTCCTCCAGTTTTTTTGGAAATAATGGAACTATTTCACCCTCTAATGATTCTACATTTCCTTTTTCATACAATGTCAATCAATCACTGTCTTCTATATAAATATCATTTCAATCAGGTATTAATTTAAATCGTGATTCGAAACATGTAAATTGAAGTAATCCATTCATGATCTAATTTTTTCTTAATTCATGGTACACATTGAGCATAGTTCACCTATCACTGGAGTCACATTGATTACCACATTTACATTGTGAATTTATCATTATTTCCTTAATTGTTTCCTATTATTTTTTGTACCGGTGTCGGTGTATAACTTGACTTTTTCATAGGCCGCCCTTTGCGGGTGTTTCACCCAACAAGCATTATGTCTGTTTTGAATATTTGATTTCTTGAAATTTTTTCTAAAACCATAAATAGTATACATTTAACGAGCTATGACCTGACATTTATCCAGGGGCTACCTTTGTAGGTTTTCACTCATGCGAGTATTGCGTGTTTTTTGTTGGCGTTTTATAGTCCAAATAATTTGTCTTATTACTAATGTTCTAGGTCAAACATCATTGTCCAAATATATGGGTCAGGGGCCCTGAATTGGGATTCATCACCCGGTAAAGTCCAAATAACTCTCAAACAAGATTGAGGTACTTTTCATGACCCTAGATTTCTGATTTTGGGATGTATAGGGGGAATGGGATCCATTTTAGGCATACAGGGGTAAGAGATGACTCTCCTAAAGAAGCATTTTCCTTAGATTTATGGTTGTTTTGTAGGAAACATATGAAGATCCACTACGACATGATGTGAATTGTCAGAAAAATATGAATTCATGACCATGGACTTCCATTTTAGATGGTTTGGGAGATTTATGGGAATTTCGGATTTTATTTGTGGGTTGAAGACTATAGTGGGTGGCCTATCTATGGGATGATGTCTGAAAGTATTAGGGATATTTTTATCAGCATGGAGTGAGAACTAGCTCCAACATGAATTTTTCTTTTCTCAATGAGGGCTGGAGAATGGTATAATATAATGTCATACAACTAAGACACTTTATATTTATGGTGGGGATCATTTTTTATCTAACCATCAGAGAGTAAATGATTCATCAGTTCAACATGAAATTATTTTCATCTTTGAGAATTTGAAAGGGGGAATTTTATAAATTTTAATCCAAGGGGTTTTCAAATATGAGGATTGATATGGAACATAAATGTCATTTGAGCATACGGAAACATGAAATGAGTATCCTGGGGATGGATTTTCCTTTGGTTGATAGCTGTTTTGTAGGAAACATATGTAGAGCCACTAGGGAATGATGTCCATAGTCAAACCATGGTTTCTATAGAACACTAATCTTCCATCTCTGATTTCCATGATGAATTATGGGTATTGGGAAATTTCTGGACATGACATATATATTATGAATGGTGGTGAACCTAACCATGAAAGGGGGAATTTCTTTGGGTGAACTTTACTAGGAAAACTAGAAATAAGTGGGGGCATTTGGTTTTCTGTATGTGCATAAACATCACACATATGGTTTGAGGATATTTATTTGGTAGAAGCCTTGATATATCAGAGGTGAATCAGGACATTATGTTATGATATATCTATGATGTGGATATGAAACAGAATGTAAACCATGACTTTGAGGGTTGATGAATCCAAAGGGATGTCACAGGTCTGGGGAGCCGTTAGGAAATTTGAGGTAGGAGTGGAATCTTTTGAGGATGAATTTTCCTTCGATTGAAAACCATTTTGTAGGAAACATATGTAGAGAAACTAGGAAATGATGTTCATATTCAAACAAAGATGTCCTCAAGACACTATCCTTCTATCTCTATTGGCCATGGAGGATTATGGGGATCCAAGATTACTCAAAGCACGATTTTTGATGTTTGGAAGGAATGTATCTGAATTCACCGGAAATATCTGGGATGTGATTCACTCATGGGATCAAGTAATCCCCAACATAGATCTGGCTCATACGTAGGGTGAGGCATCTATTCCATCTTTGGAGTACCCTATAGTTTAACGTCGTACGACAAAGACATGGGGTTCATAATAGCAAAGGGAACCATAACGTGCCTTTAAGGGTCATTCTTCTAAGGCCTAAATTTAAGACATATATTCCATAAATCCAAGGTGGATCTTTTACTAAGGTCCCTAAGTGCAAGTGATGTATTCTAACTGTGAGAAAAAATGGATAACAAAGACATCGAGTCACCACTTAAGAATGAAATAATCAATGGTAGTGATCATTTTATGCTTAAAAATGTTATATAGTTTATCTTTATGTAGCATGGAAGAAGTACAAACAATTTTGGGTTATGTGGGGTAGATATAGGTTAATCATAACATTAAAGAAGGTATATATGATTACCCTTATGCATCCCTTTAAATAGGACTTGTCTGGGGATTCTCTTCTTTAATTCAATTTGTGTGTAGTGAAGGGGACATTTAAAAACTTTTAGTGGCTAGGTCAAGATCATAGGATTGGAGTCTACCACAAATCTATAAGGGAGAAACCGAGTAAGGAATGATTCCCAATGAACATTCCTATTGGAGGTCTAAACCATATGGTGGATGGAAAAGAATTTTTTTGTGGAGTCCGAGCGAAGATAAGAATCTATGCATTTCCATTATTTAGTTTAGTATAATGTCATGCACCTAGGACACATATGGCCTTGAATTTTAGCATCGTGTGGTAAGGATAGTGGGATCATAGTTTAGAATCATGATGAGGAGACAACTTGTCACAAAGACCATAAATAGATTTGAGAAAATATTGATTGGTATATTCTTGAATTATTTAGACATGACCAATGACAGAAGGCATAAACCATAGTCCCAGTGGGGAATGGATCAGGAAGAATGACATGGGGCTTGGAATCCATTAGGCATATAAAAATGGGAAAATAATATCTTAAGGAAGAATTTTCCTTTTATTTAAATCTATTTTGTAGGAACATATGCAGAGCCACTAGGGAATGATGTGCATAGTTAAGCAATGGTGTTCACAAGACACTATATTTCAATCTCTGATGGCCATGACTGTTTATGGGGACCCAATATTTCTCAGAGTATGGAGTATGATGAATGGGAAAGATGTGTATGAAAATGTAAGAAATAATTGGCTCATGAATAGATATGAACTATGGATGATTCTACATAGATATGACTCATATATAGAGGATGTATGATCTTTTGACTCTATCTGGGTGTTGGAATTCTAACATGGAAATTCTGTCATCTCTTTTCATTTGTTTTGTCTGAAATTAGGGGAATTTTCAGGGGATCTTAATGCTTAGAATCAGTCCTCACATGATTCTTAAAGAACCTTATTGTTTAATTTCATGCGGTTAGAACCTTTCATGGATTCCCCTAGGCATGTATGACTTATACAAAGAGAAAGGATAATTTCATAGTTTGTTTTAAATGGATGTTGGACGAGGATAGAGGATTTGGGCATCACTTTGCAACCTTCGAGGTAAGGAATAAAGTCACACAGAGTTCTGGAATGGAATTCCCAACATAGGTCTGGCTCATATGTAGGGGAAAAGGCGATTTTTTTGTGGGGTCTAGAACAAGATTTGGGGTCAATGTGTCACTACATATCCTACAAGGGTTGGAATCAAGCCACACGTAGTTCTGGAAATATCCTCCCTTTAAATGTCTAGGACATGTATAGGGAGGGGAAAGCATTTTGAATGATGGATGAATCAGGATATATGATTTGGGAATCACTAGGTATCCCAAAAAGTTAAAAATCCAGCCATATATAGTTCAAGTAGATTCCTTGCAGTTTCATTACATTTGGTAAGGCCGGTGGTTAACTGATGTGAATTACCACCACGTTGCGGTTGGGCCCCAAACCTGGGATTTAGGCGACACTAAATATCCCACTTAGATATATATTAATCCATATGTAGTTGTGAAAATTCCCTCCCTGTATAGATCCATTCCATTCATAGGGAGAGGTATTTTTATCTAGTGCTCATGGCTTGGCTAAGATAGATTATCCTAATGTCACTATGTATCCTACAAGGGAAGGTATCAAGACATACATAGTTATGCAAAGGTTCCCTATAGAGGTCTAGTTTATGTGTAGGGAAATGAGAAGGAATTTTTCTATGATTGGTGGCTATGATAGGATGTTACATCTGGGATTCACTTCGGATCCTACAAGGGAAAAAATCAAGCCATACGTATTTCTATACATAATATGCCCCATTTACTGATCTCACTCTGGCATAGGAGTATGAGCATTTTTTTTCATCCTCTATGGGTGTCAGGCCTATCATATTTTTCAATTGGTTTTTTACGGAAGGGGACCCCTACCACTGATCCTATGCTCACATGATTTATAGTCGATGTGAGAAACACAGAGCAAAAATGATTTACCTCGTAGTATTGGGTGATAGAGAATATAACAGAAGCATTCTATTTCATTTGATGGCTGGGAAAAGATAGGGTCAATGTGTCACTACATATCCCACTAATAAATGTGAATCAAGTCATATGTAGTTCTAGAATTCCATTCATGTGTTGGTCTGACCTGTGCAAAGAAAAAGTGGGGTATTACTATCTTTTCCTCACATCAATTAGACTTATACATGACAGATTACTAGCTGGAACATAGTACCTACCATGAAATTTATCATCTTGTGGTATGTTTGAAGATGTTATGCAGTTTAGTATCATGCAACAAGGATGATTTTTTCCTTTCCGTTTACCATTATGCATTTTGGAAAAAGATGTGATTCACCTTATCATCATATAGAAAGAACAATTTTGTCCTTTCAGCTTAACATCATGCGATAAGGACGAAAATGATCATACAGTTTCACATCATGTGATAAAAATGATTTTGGCCTAGTATTTTAACGTCATTTCGTAAGTACTAAGATGCTATACAGTTTAGTGTCATGCAACAATGATGATTTTGGCCTTGTTTTTTGACATCGTGCAGTACAAATAAAGATAATCATGCACTTTCACATTGTGTGATAAGGATGTTTTATGCAACAATGATGTTTAACATCATGCAGCTAAGACATATGTGTTGTTATTATGTGAAGTATATATTTAGAAACCATTCATTGGTTGAAGATTTAATGAGTTTTCAATCCATTAATTTCATGTCATATGTTCCATTGGATTGGACCTTATGTATGACAGATGGTCAATCCCATTTTGGATCAATCATTCGGGGTTTTTTTTTTCTGAGAATCATCAAGGTTCAAAGGACCTACACAATCTCTCCATCAAGAAAATACCAAATGATAACTTTTTTGTTGAAGTCTCCTTTGATCCGATTTTGATAGACATCTAAATGGTACAAGATATGAAACCTTTTCTCATCGATTTTCTCCTGCATAGAAACCCATTTCTGAGATTTCTCATCTGTAGACAATAAATCACCAATGGAAACATGAAGTGATGGAACTTGAACTTATATGGGGATAACTACATCAATCCCATATACCCATAGTATGGGGTTGACTTGGTGGTGGTGAGGGTCGTGGTATAGTATGCCGATAAAGAATAGAAGAGATTGTATGGCCATGATTTCATGTCCTTTTCAACCATTTTCTGGAGTTTTTTGGGAAGAGTCTTGTTGAAATCCTCTATCTACTTATTTGAAGCATCATGGTAATAGTATTAATGGATGTATTTGATTCCATTTTATTGGTATAACTTGTCCAACACATTAAATAAAAGCTTGGTTCCATTGTCCGTCAATATTGTAAGATGGACCCCAAATTTATTGTGGATGTTGTCTTTCACAAAGCTAACAATGCTTCTTTCCCCAACATCATTAATTTGTAGGAATTCATGGCATTTATATAAAAAATTTGTTCATGTGAGAAGTAATATAAATTTTTTGGCTATGGTTAGAGGATATGACCCCACAAAATTTATCCCCCCCACAAAAAATGACCAGAAGTATGTAGCTATGTGAAGTAGTTCTAGGGGTTAGTGAATGAAATTAGAATGAACATGGCAGGTAAGGAGCTTCTTGGTGAAGGTGGAACAATCCTATATCGTATTGGACCAATAGTATTCAATCCTTAAAATTTTATAGGAGATCTTGGCAACTTATTGGTGTGCTCAACAAGTTCTGGTGTGCAATTCATTCATCACGACAGCAGTCTCTTCTCCATCGATGCACCTGAGAAGGAATCTGTAAAGGCCTTTGTTGTGGATAACCTTTTCTTGGTTTGTGAAATCTTACAAAAAAAAATAGACTTCCCGAATTGATATTTTTTCTCTTCAAGCCCTATCTGGTAGGAGTTCCCCCTCTGGAGGTAATTTGTAATGGGAGTCATCTGGCTGGTGGTGTGGCTGTAAGGATCAAGAATGGCGCAAATATCATCAATTAATTTCATGTTGTTCTAAAGGAATGGAAAGACCGTCGGATGGTGGGAAATACTAATGAATTTTTAATACCAATCGGAATCAGATTGAGATGTGGCTGCATTTTCCAATGTATCATTATGATCAATTTGTGACTGGGGGACATAATTTTGTGTTGGTTTAGATTGTAATTTTTTCATTATCTCTCAGATGTGGTTAATCAAAGGAACGTGTACCTATTTCTTGATTTCATAATCACCACTGACCAACATGATTACCATCTCCGAATTTCTTTTTATCTTTATCTGCTCATCTTGTGCATGAACATCCAACTTCAGGCCTGCTATTAGGGTCTGGTATTCTGCCCCATTATTTTTTCACCCTTATGAAATCGGGATAAAGTATGTCAAGATGGAATTTTTGGAGATATGAGTATAACTCACATCCCTAATATGTTGATCATGGGGTCCTCCATCTTTTTCTCTATTGGGCTTCTAGAGGAACCGTCGAAGTACATTACCCATGGTTGGGGGCCTTATTGGGTGGAGAATACTTCTTCATCGGGATGTTCAATATCCAAGGTGTTCATTTCTACTACGGGGGTGCTCCACCATGAAATATACTATTGTTAATCCTTTGATGGATTTATGGGGTTCGTACCAGTTTTCAAACTGTTGTAGGATTACTTCCCACTATGATATGATTCCATTTAGAATAGAACGACTAAGGATATAATTGAGTGGGTTGCATCGGGTGACTATATGAACCTCGTGGTTCTATATAATGCTTAAGTTTTTGAACTGCCATGATTAGGGGTAGGAAGATCTTTTCGATAATTGAATATTGATTTTATTCATCGATCATTATTTGTTTGAGATAATAGAGTCTATTCTCTTTGTCGACATCATTCTTCTATGTGATGAAAGTACCTAGCGACTATTCCAAGGCGGTTACATACAAAATGAGCGTTCTTCCCTCACCTAGAAGCATCCACACCGGTGGGCTCAGGAGATAACATCTAATATTTTTGAATGATTCCTGAAAATCATTATCCCACTCGTATGCAACCCCTTTATTCATCAACATGGTGAAAGAAAAACACTGACCAGTAATGTTAGCTATGAAGTATTGAATGTAGACCAGGTGCCCCTGAAGACCCATCAAATTAATTATGTTGTGATGTTTTGACATGCCAAGGATGGATTTTGTCTTCTCAGAGTTGGATTCGATGCCGCAATGGAATATGATTAAGATGAGGCATTTCCTATAGGTAACAAAAAAATTGAACTATAAAAAATTCATTCTTATACATTGTTGTTTTAGTTTAATGAATAATGTATCATGATCTCTTGGGTGGTTTTAGTACTTTCATGATTTTACCACAATATTTTCAATGTAGCACTCGACGAATTTTCTGAGGAAGTGATTGAAAATGTGATGCCCAGTACGTTGACACATATCACCTACATTTTCTAGACATAAGAGCATCAAATTGTTGAAAAATACTCCCTGGGGGTACCTAAAAGCAGTGGCTTATTTATATTCTCAGTCCTTCCAAATCTATTTGTATCTAGAGTATCCATCCATGAAAGAGAGGGCGTCATATCTGGTGGTATCATCAATCAGAAATTCCATGATTAGGTCTAGGAATTCATCGATAGGGAAGTACGAATTGAGGCCCCTAAATTCAATGCAATCATTGATCTATCTTTTATTATTTTTAATAAGGACTATTTTTTCTAGGTAGATCAGATATTGGACTTCCCAAACGATGTTATCATTGATTAAATTTTCCAATTCAGCCTATATTTTTGTATCATGTGTCGGGTGAGTCCTTGCAGCCTATATTTAACCACAATGGTCTTCTAGCAGATCCAAGTGATGGGTGGTGACCTCAGGATTGAGGCCTAGCATTTCGATGAAGTTCTAGGAAAAAATATATTGATTCTTCTATAGTAAGGAGGTATATGCCTCCTTCTCCTCAAGAGGCATAGCCACACTATTTTGAGTGTGATGCAGATCATCATCGGTGCCCAGGTTTATCTCCCTAACTTCATCAATCATGGTGGAGATGCCTTCATTAAATGTGGGAGGGGAATGTTTGAGATATTATTCTTATTATTATTATTCTATTTCTTCCTCTTATTCATCTTATTCCTCTTCTGATGGGGAGATTATTATTGAAATGAACTCTCCATCATTGTGAGGGGAACCATAAGTCTAATTTTTGGAAACTGAAATAGCTCCTTTTACATAGATTGAATGCGTGGAAATTTCTGAAGAGAATAGAATGGGGGTGGAGTTGTTTCCTCACTTTCACATAGTGATTGAACAATGTATAATACCTTAGTGAGTAAGGTAGGAACTATCTGGGGCCCCGAGGATGGGCTAATAGCATTTTGATTCGAGCCCTCACCACCATCATGGGGGTTACCATGCTTTCAGTGTCCATGGACTTGGCGTCCATAAGGGAAATCATAGATATAGTTGAGTCTATGTTTGAGATTGAACTAAATCAATCACCCTAATTGATGGGTAATACATACTCTTCTCCATGAAATTTTTGGGTATCATTGGCAGTCCGTTCCAATCCATTTTGGGCAGTTATCTAACAAAAATCAACTTTTGAAGACTACTTCACTTTCGGTTCATAGAACCCTTCATCAATGCAATGTGACTCAAATGGTTCTAATAAGGATTTATCGATGTGCAATGTCCCGTTTCTCCCATTACTACAATATTTTATGCACTTATGGTAGGATGATGAAATAATAGCATGTTTCTATAGCCAGGTCCTCCCCAAAATATATTTAAGGACATACATTTCTGCACTAATAGATACATAGATTCATACACGAGGTCACAAATCTATGTTTAAATCTTGATTCATCCCAATAAATTTTGATAACTTTTTTAATATTCCAACAAAGTGGTGGTGCAGTGTGTCAGACAATACTCATCATATCCCACCGATGAAGCGTTTGTAGTGGGAGGAGGTTAACTCTACAGACATTGCCGATGAAAATTTTTCAACCATCAATGCAATTTATGTTTTCAAAAACATATAAGGGTTTTATGTGTCCCTAGATGATGTAATCTTCATCAGGATCTGTGAGGGAGATGACAATGTGTAATTCCGGAGGATTGGTCTCTGTCCGATAGACTTCAGCTGCTACAACGTCGGCCTCTAATTGTTGGTGACATAGTTAAGATTCTATGAGAACCTCCTTATGGATTACTGATAGATTCAAGGACTTCTGAAGTGAAAACTTTTTTGGTACTGAGGATAGCTTCTTTAGAATATCATATTTCTGATCTATAGGCCAACACCTCTCGTCATGGGGATGTTATTTCATTGGTGCTTTAGGGGATTGATCTTTGGACGTAGATGATCTGTCATCTATCATAAGGGTTGATGGGGCTAATGTACTTTTCTTGTTTGGTTGAATAGGTCTTCCTGTAGGCTATGGGTGATTAGAAATATGCACTTTCTCTAATGGATACTACAGGATAATTTGACTCAGATTTCTCTGAGTAGGGGCATAGAAACACTATGGATCCCACTTTGTCAACTTATGGGGTACTTCTACGAGTTTCCGCAACATTAATGGTTTTAGTTATGGTGTAACTGAAAATTTTACTCCTTCCACAATCACACCTTCGTAGAAACCCTTGGCCTATACGGCCTCTTCCTCTAGCCCTGCAGTTGGATGCGGGTTGTTCAATTTCATGGTCGTAGTATCCATCATAGAATGGGTTCATTAAGTGAAACTACGAGAAAAATGGTCTATATCCATGAACCTATAGACATTTTTTTAGAAAACAATGGATATAGGTTTTTATAATAAGGATATAGCTATGGTTTTGCAGAGAACTGTGGCTATAGGGTATATTTGCTAAGGTTATATCCACAGCTTCACTAAACTGTGGCTATAGGTTTATTTTACAAGGGATATAGCCATGGTTTGGGTAAAACCATGGCTATAGGGTCATTTTCCAAGGTCTATGGCCATGGTTTTGGTAAACCATGGCTATAGGGTTTTTTTCCAATCGCTATAGCCACAGTTTTGGTAAAATTGTGGCAATAGAGTATTTTTCCATGGTATATAGCCAAAGTTTGTGTAAAAAAAAGGATAGGTGGTTTTTTTTTAATTTTATATTTCCATGGTTCCTCAAACCACGACTATAGGTATCTCGCCCTAGCACAAGAAAATACATTAACCCGCGAAAAAATTGTGGGAATAGTTATATCCACGATTTATTTTCTATAGCCATGATTTTGAATAATATATATAACAATATATATATATATACCCAAATGCATCTGTGTTGTATTGGAATGGTGTATGGTGCACATAATGGAGGTTCAGAGATCGAATCTGGTTGGGCAAACATTATTTTTGGGTTGTAGCCACAGTTTACATAGGCTATAGCCATAGTTAAAAACTGTGGCTATTTCCCAACAACCATGGTGGACAGTTATAGGGGCTATAGCTACACCAATACATTCCACAATTTTGACCCCTAGAAGAATGGTTTTTGAAAGTGGCTATAGACCAATTTTCCAGTGCTGTGAATTACATTCATGGATGAAAATATTTTTTCTTTATTAGATAATGATTTTGTCTGACTGTCTTATTATGAATGTGATATTTTGTGGGGCGGAGCCTATTGTTCGATTTGGTGGGACAGTTACCATTATCCCGTTTGGTGGGGTGGTGCTCTTTTTTTTGTCTTCTAGGATGATGTATGAAAGTGTCAATACCAGTTTTAGCTTTGGTGCAGCCTCATCTTATCACTCCTACTTTCTACCTTTTCGGACCTCATCGGATTGTGGGATTGATGACAATGGTCATGTTGCATCAGGAGCTATTGCAGACATGGTAGGTTGGTTCATCTATGTATTGTGTAATCCATGATCTCAGTTGACTTTTTCATGAGTCATCCAACTGTAATATGTTTTCTCTTTTTCCCTGGTGACTATTTTCCAATCCTCTTCCTCTATTGGGTCTAAGGCGGGGACATATGCCAGTTGTGCTGGTGGAAAACCTAACTTGAGTTATCCAGATTATACCAAATTTCGTGAGAGATCCTTGAAATAAAATCAATCATTGATGGTGTGTACCTATATCTGGTGGTATAGACAATAATTTGGATGGTCATCGATACCCACTTCATCATATTGCTTTAGATTTGGTAGCTGGAGCAAGTTACAATTTATGGAGGCTACGACGTAGCCACAAACAAGGTCATTTTAGAATGAGTATACTTCGTTTATTCATTCATCTTACTGATTTCATTTGGAACCCCTTCGCTCATCCAACCGAGGTGGGGGTGGTTTTTGGCATCGAGGGTGTCCTATATATTTTAGTGGAGGCCTCACAATTGGAGCTGGTATTGGGAGTGGCTTAAGAATTATAGAAGCCACTTCAACTTTTCCCATTGATTTTCTTAGGTCCACTCAGGACTTGAGATTAGTCCACTGCAAGGAGTCTTCTATCCATTGGGAAATGGCTAATAAATATAAAAACCCAATTGTATGCTTAAATTGGATGAGTGTTGTCTGAAATTAATCATGGAGATTATCTATGAACATAACGGGAATTTCATCTTCGGGGAGTGTCTAGTTCAGGGATTATGTTAGGCCTTTCCATATATCAATAAAGTCTAAAACTTTTTCATTCTCTCACTACAACGAGTTCATGAGATCACAGACTGTTGTCTCAGGAAATGTCAAACTAAAATAGAAGATAAAATTTCGCTGGAAGTCCTCCCACCCTGTGATTGAGTTAGATAGAAAAATATTATTCCACAAGAAGGATAAACCATGTAGTGTTTTCATGAAGCAATTGAGATTACCAGCTTCATGTTGCTCTCGGGTGCCCATCATGGTGTCATAATAAGATTCATAGTGCATTATATGTTGTTCTGGGTCTCATGATCCATTGAGCATAGGGAATGTGGGATTTATGATGTTTGGCGGTGGAGGAATGTTGCTCACCTAATCAAGTTAAGGTTTGTGATCTAGTTGTATTTGAGTGCACTTCCCTTCCATGGCTTCTATTGGAGCTTCCAATTGCTTGACGGTATTTAAGACTCCTTGACGCATATCCTACTAAACATGAGCTTGGGTAACTATAGAAAGGGAAAAACTTGTATGTCGGCATTGTAGGAATTTGGGGTGGAAACCCATCCAGGGGTATCTATTGTTGGTTAAACTAAATATAGTCTTCTTAATTCCCTAGTAGAGGGAAGTCTTAATATCCTTATGTGGCCAGATTCAACTAGACTAATGGCCCTAGTGCTCTATTGGATGGGAATTCTAGCAGAGTGTCATTTACTCGGATGAGTGTATGTGGGAGGGGTACCTCTTCTATGAACACCTATTGATGTTCCTCTTGAGGAACACATCAGGTAAGATATCATACCCGACAGAGCTCAACATTTATTTTCCTGATCTTCATCATTTATTCCTCTTGCATTACGAAACTTTCCACGTGGGTGATAAGATAATTTTCATGGGGAGAAGGAGGTGTATCATAGATGACCCAAGATTTATTATTCTCAATGTTGGGGATTCACGAGGGAGGTAGTATTGGGTTTTCTGAGGGGAAACTAAAATTTTGGGCAGATCTTTGGTTCCATGTATGCACACTCTCAGGCTTAGTGTGGACCGCCTCTGGGAGGGTACAATCTTCTGTTTCATACTCTCTATTTTTATCATTTCTTATGAGGTAAATGGGACTTAGTTTCACTATGTTTAATAATGCATACCATATTAGGGGTGGTTTAACCAGTGTCAAATGGTAGGAGAGATTTTTTTTTATTTGGAGGGACTTTCTCCTTCTATTCTATTGTATTATTTAGATTTCATGGCGAAGTGTGGCCCAAAGAGAGACCTGATCTAACCTTGAAATATGCCTTCGTCTCAGGGGGTATAAAATACAATATTGAACTGAATGGGTGACCACTCTTCTCATAGATCTTCCCATAAAAGAGAATACTGACATTTGGTAGATAGGAATTTTAGGTAAATATTCCCCCATCCATGTGGGATGGGGTTGGTTCTATTCTTCCATTGATGTGTTATGGCCCAAATTCATTGGTATTAAGGGGGAATTTTAAGATAAAAAATCCCCTAGCCCTATGTGTTGGGGGTTTTATATATTGCAGTGGCTGATACCACTATTGTTGTAACTCCCCGACCCCAGTTACCTAGAGTCGGTGCTTTATTACATAACATTGGAATGATACAAGTAATCTTGTCCCGAAAGACCGATCATTTTAGTATTATTAGAAACAAGATACATACATAAGATCAATATTACAAGTTGAAAAGAAATAAAATTATAATTAATTCCATTAGAAACATCCAAGCCTCCTAGATTATGCATGAATGTCACTCATAACTAACTTCTTCATATCCTGGGAAGATGAAACGTAAGAAAGAGATGAGCTCAAATGCTCAGTAAGGGTCAGCAATACAGCGGATGATAACATAAACATTAGGCAAGATGAATAATTCAAAACACATGACTTTACAAATAAGAAACATGAACACATTTTTGACGAAATATGAGTTGTGTAAATAATGTCATAATAAAACATAGTCATGGGTATTCTACTAGTCAAATTATCACATGAACCTTTATTATTATTTTCATAATGAGGGAATGTATAATGCCAGACATTCTAAAACATTTTATCAAGGCCACAGGAAAGACCTCTAAAATGGTTAAGGCCTCGGCCAAAAACATATATCAATTTGGGTAAGGCCTTGGCCAATTCCATGTCTAATTGTCTCATGAGACCTACTGATGCATCTAGGAGCTATAGCAGGCTCCACTCGTTATATACTATGTCAAATACATTCCTCATATGAAAAGGTTGAAACATAACATAATCATTCATATTAAAACTAGCATATGAAATGTCAATACTATAACCATAAACCAGGAATGTTATAAAAATAACACATCCATAGTCAAGCATATCACAAAAAATTGAATACAATATGAAATATTTGTATCATAATGAATCAACTTCAAACAAGTTTAAAATCTATCAAAGGATGTTAACATAGATGAAATGAAAATAATTCAAAAGAAATACCACTTTATATTTTAAAACCATTTAAGGGTAAAATAATTATAAAAGAAAACATTTATTTTGAAAATGTTATTATAAGCCTATAAGGGACTCTTAGATGATGTTATAACGGTATAAAATAGCCGCAACCAACGTATAAGTTAAAAAAACATTCGAACATTAATTTTGTTGAAAAGGCCATAAAGTACCTTGTGTGGAAAATGATGAAAAGATTCTTTTCAAAACATATAAGTCTAAATAAGGGTATAAATTAAATTAACCCATATTCTAGTAAATTGTAAAAATGTTTTGAAATACATTTTTATGTAAACATGGATGTGTAAGATAAAGAGGTCTCAGTAGATACTTACATAAAAACAACATCGGATAATAAAGAGTTTCTGAAATTAACCCTTACCTTGTACTTTTACATAGTCTTTGGATTGTTAACCTCATGTATAAAAGTGAAAACATTGTTATTAAATTATACAATAACTATATACATAAATATGATATCATATACGATCCTCTAATATTGCTTTGTTAATAATATTTCAGTTGTATCATCATTTTGGGTGTTAACTGATTCGTTTTCCATTATATGGTTGGTTACATAAGCCATGTTTGGTATGGATAGGATGTATTTGATTCATATAAATAATTATATTTTATTCATAAACAATATTTTTAATCATAAAATTAAAATTATTCTTGAATGATTATGGTGGGGAATGAATCTCATCGCTTTCATGGAGACGGTAATCAGTAAGTACGAATGAGTGAAAATCTCATTGTATTGATGGTGATATTGTATGTAATTGGATAGTATAAAGTATATAAGAAACATTTAAAATATTATAGTTATTATTTAAATCAGTTATACTCATTATTATTCTCATCCAATTAATGAAGTGTTTGAATAACAAACTACACCATGACGTGGAGACGGTAAGCCGTACGTACGCACGTATGGTGACTTTGTCATTCATATGATGGAAAGAATAATGAATATGGTTATACCATTTTTACAATAACATCACAGTATATATAATATACTGGAGTTATTATTTTAGAATATAAACAAAAAATAATGAAGAAGTGAAAGAAGAAAACAACTTGAAAGATGTGATGAAATATTTACCTCTTATTCGGGTTCTTCCTTTTCATTGGATCAAAAGGGATCCTTAGGATGACTTTTTGACAAAAGTAAGGCCTCTATAATTAAGGGAGGAAAGTTTGGAAGATATTTGGGAAGGGTTTGGTTGATCCAAAATTATTTGGATGTGTTCAATTAAGATAATAGGAAGTATCCTTTTATACGAGAGGTGATGGTAACTTTAGGAAAAACTTGAAATATTATTTTATAATAAATTAATTTTTGGTTTCTAATCTCTATTAAATTATTTATTTAGAGGACAAGGTGGGGAGGGGCCAAAAACATCTCAAGCAATAAGTTTTATACAGGTTAAGATCAACATATTAACCTTATCTTTTAGGTTTAACTCTAAGTCAAATAGTTGGACATTTACCATGTCTCTTTATATGTTTATATTATATGGTTAATAAAATTACTATAAAATTCACATTGAACCCCAAGTGGTTCATTATTAATATTTATAACCTTATATAAGTCATTTGGCCGAATATTAGATTTTTATGAATATTATATCAATTAATAATATAGTATTTGTTTAAAAAACTAAATTATGTCAATGTTGACACTATTTAGTATTTTATTTATTTGAAATCCATTGAAACATTATAACTTAGAATAAAATATATTTCACCAACCCTAACATGTCATATTAATCTATAAAATTAGTGTAATTTATCATAAGTCTCAATTTACATTTATTTGGATATTTATAATATCAATTATTTTAATATTTTATTAATAAGCTAATTACTGCATCATCATTGTGTAACAAATTAATTAAACAATATAATGTCTAAAAATTATAAATAAAATACCATTATGTAGGAAATATTTATATCTTTCTAGAAAATATTTATAGGTGAATTTAGATAGTGTGTATCCATATATTAAAAATGGTTTAGTTATTAAACATTGAATTTAACTCTTTTAAATCTTCCTTAACTAAAATAATAATAAATAGCTGAATCTAATACTAGTGGACCAAAGTGAATCATATTTTATTCATATGGATGTTTTTGGTCGAATTACAGTTATATAAAAGAATTTGGACATGTGTTAGGGTAATTATGATATCATTTTTACCATTAATTACCATATTTACTTTTAACCGTGGTAAATAAAAGTCAAAAGTTACTGCAAACCAAAAATTATTTTCATTTTATTGAACCGCATTTTACTTACTGACATCAACCGTGTCTCTCAGATTTTTGAAATTCAACTCACATAAGAATTAAGATTTACTTTTATGCAAATTGGAAAATGTTTCTAGGAGGTGAGTAAAAGACAGTAAAAATTTCAATAAAATTTTTGTATATCTAAACTTATTAAAACATGAATCCAATGAATTTCATTGAAAATATATTGGTATTAAGTATCTATTTTGACCTAATTTAAATTTAAATAAAAAATAATAATTATTTAAATAAAACATTTTGTTTTAACAAATAATGAAATGTTTTTCACTATTCATCAAAAATTGAATGTTTTCATAAAAATACCAAAAATTCACCTGAAGCTAACTATGATATTCTGAATTTAAAAATGAAGTCCATTTTGAAAAATAAAATTTACCAAATTTGAAAAGGTCGTTATTACTATTCATAACGGCTAGTTTGATAGGTCATTGTATGATAGAATCTCAAATTTTCGTACAATGCAACATATTGCATTATTCAAAGGGAAAAGTATCGTGGAAGCTTGGGGTGTTACCTTCTCTCCTCCTTAAAATAATTTTTTCCTAAAAAATTTTAGAATCTTACATCATAAAATGATTTAGGTGGTTCTTCATCATAAGTTCCTCATGTTCCCAAGTTGCCTCTTCTATCTTATGATTTCTCTATAGTACTTTCACTAGACGAGTCATCCAATTTCTCAACACTTGTTCTCAGGTATAAAGAATTTTGATAGGCTCTTCACAATAAGACAGATATGGTTACAGTTCTAATTATTTATAGGTGAGTACATGCATTGGGTTAGGCATGTATTTTCTCAATAGTGATATGTGGAACACATCATGAACTTTGGAGAGACTTGGAGGCATTCCCAAACAGTAATCTAAACCCCAATTTGTTCTTGAATTTTGAAAGGTATGATGTACCTGGGACATAATTTACCCTTCTTACCGAATCGTATAACACCCTTATATGGAAATACCTTCAAGAAAACATGATCTCTTAAATAAAATTTCAAATCCTTCCTTCGGTTATCGGAATAGCTCTTCTGCCAACTCTGAGCATCTTTGATGTGGGTTTGGATAATATTCACTTTTTACATTGTCTCCTCAACAAGTTATGGGCCAACATGTATTCTTTCACCAACATCATCCCAACAAGTTGGTGTGCGACATATCTTTACATATGACGCTTCATATAGTGCCATCTGAATAAATGAATGGAATCTATTGTTATAGGAAAATTCTACTAGAGGTAAATATTAATCCCACATACCATGAAAGTCAAGTGAGAAAGATCTAAACATGTCTTTGGTGGTTTGAATAGTCTGTTCTGATTGTCCATCAGTTCGAGGGTGGTAAGCAGTGTTTAAACAATGATCAGTATCCATGGATTTATGAAGACTATTCCAGAATCTGGATGTAAAATGGGGATTACGATGAGAATTAATCGATAGGGGTACTCCATGAAGTCTTACAGCTTCATTATTATATAGTCTTCCCATAAGTTCAAGTTGTAAATATTCTCTTATAGGAAGAAAATGTCCTGACATGGCAAGACGATCAACAATGACCCATAATGCATCATTCCTTCTAGGAGTATTTGGTATTTCCATGACAAAGTCTATCGTAATATTATCCCATTTCCACTCAGGTATGGGAAAAGATTTCATGAATCCTCCTGGTTGTTTCCTTCCAGCTTTCACTTGTTGAAAAACCATACATCTTGACACAAAATCATCAATCTCCCTCTTCATGTTGTCCCACCTAAAATTTTCCTTAAAATATCTGTACATCTTAGTGCTACCAGGGTGTGTAGAGAAATTTGTGCTATGAGAATCATCCAACAATTCCCTTTTTAGATCTGGTAAATTGGGAACACAAAGTCTCTTCCCAAATTTCAAAATCCCATCTTCATATATGAAGACACTCAATCTATCATCATTAACAGCTTTAATATTCTTTTTAAACTCCTCATCATTAGTTTGAGAACACTTTATCTTTTCTAGTAAAGATGGTTTGGATACCAATTCAAAAATAATTGATGTTTCACGTTCCATGGTTATTCCCATATCAATCTTTACTAAATCTGTGAAAATTGGATCCTTTTAAATTTTCATCTTCTTCAAAACTCCATCATCCTTTCTACTCAAAGCATCTTCCAACTTATTTTTCCTTCCCCAGGTGGTAGTGTATAGTGAAATCATAAAACTAGAGTAGTTAAAGTCATTGAATTTTCCTCAAGTTGAGTTCTTTTTCTGAAAAATATACTCGAAACTCTTGTGATCTGTATAAATCTCACATTTTTCACCATAGAGATAGTGTCTCCATATTTTCAGAGTAAAGATTGCAGATTTGAACTCAAGATCATGAGTGGGATAGTATTGTTCATGAATGTTTAGCTGTTGTGATGAATAGGTAATAACTCTATCATTCTTCATAAGGACACAACCAAGTCCTTTCTTTGAAGCATAACTATAAATAACAAACCCATACTTCCCTAATGGTAGATTCAAGATAGGAGAATTGACTAATCTTCTCTTTAGTTCTTCAAAACATTCTTCACCCTCTTTTTTCCAAACAAATTTAACCCCCTTACGTGTGATCATGGTTAATGGGTTTGCCAATTGGGAAAAATTATAGAAGAAACGTCGATAATAACCTGCTAAACCAATAAAACTGTGTACCTTAGTTATATTTTTTGGTTCTGGCCATTCTTGGATTTCCTTGGTCTTTGAAGGATCAAAATAGATTCTATCCTTAGACACAATATTTCCAAGAAAAGAAATCTCCTAAATCCAGAATTCAAACTTGCAAAACTTCCCATATAATTCATTTCTTCTAAGAGTCTTCAGAATAATGTGCAACTAATTTTCAAGATCTTCGTAGATTTTGGAGTATAAAAAGATATCATCAATAAATACCACTAAATATTCATCAAGATATTCCTTGAAAACACTATAAATTAGATCCATAAAGATATATGGTGCATTATTCAATCCAAAAGGAATTAATGTAAACTCATAATGCATATACCTAGTTTGAAACGCTGTTTTCAGAATGTCTTCCTTCTTCACACATAACTAATGATATCTAGATCAAAGGTAAATCATTTAAAAATATTGAGCTCCATGAATTTGGTCAAATAAATCATCAATGTGAGGTATAGGATACTTGTTCTTTATTGTTATAGCATTTATCTCCCTGTAGTCAATGCAAAACCTCATAGATCTATATTTATTCTTAACAAAAAGAATAGGGGCTCTCCATGGAGAAACAATAGGGAGAAAAAATTCCTTATTACTCAATTCCTATAGTTTTTTCTTTAGTTCCACTAATTCAACAGTGTCCATTAAATAAGGGGTCTTCGATATGGGCCTTAAACCATGAATTAAATCAATGGAAAACACAATTTCTCATTCTAGAGGATGTCTAGGAAAATCTTCTGGAAACACATCAACAAATTCTTTCACAATAGGTACATACTCTATTTGAACATTCCTTTACCTACCCATAATTATTTCATTTTCTTCCTCCCCAATAACTGAATTTTGTAGAGCTACTGGGGGAAGATCTAGATTAGAATTAGGTGGTGATGTTTCTGCTCTAAACATAAGGTATTTTTTATCATCATCGAGAATTTTAAACTCTTTCCTACTATAATGTTTCGCATCATGGTCCGAAATTCAATCCATTTTAAAGATTATATATAATTTAATCATGGGTATGATGATGAGATCAGCAGAAAAGAGCATTTATTTTCCCTAATGGGAAATGATTCAAAAAACCTTGGTGCGATGATACTTCCCTTATGTGTTTTGACTGACAACTCCCTTGTTATGTCAAATTGAAAATATCTAATTTTCTTAGAAAACTGGGAATATATGAAAAAATTCGATGATCCAGAATCAAATAAAGCATTCCCTAAACTTGAAGAAACAATTAAATTACCTACCACTACGCCGTTCAGAGCTACAACCTCAGCAGTAGTGATCGCATAAGCTGGACCGTTCCCCCCTTGGCCTTTTCAAATGTATGTTTCCTTAGTGCTTAGGAAATTAATTATCTTAATTCCTCTTTTATCTAAAATTGTAGCATTAAACATAGACATCCTCATTCTTACCCTTGCAATCACAATATTGGTGGACTTTTTCACCACACTTGTAACAGACTCTCATTCTATTCAGGCAAGTACTAGGGTGTTTCTTCCCAAATTTACCACAAGAAGGATATTCATATATTCCCTTCTTCCCCTTATTTCCATTTCCAGAGTGTTCAGTAGATCTCTTCTTTTCATATTTTTCTTTAAAGTTGTAAGATATAGATATTTCTTTTTCTATCTTGATAGCGCATGATACAATATCTTCATACAATGAGAAGGATTGTGAGACTAATGCTCGATGGAAAAATTGTTTTAACCCATCAAATAATTGATCAATATTAATCCTTTAGTTATGTATATAATCTGATGCTTTCCTTGGTAACCTTGTAATATTTTCCTCATACTTTGTGACATTTTCATCCTTCGTTTGCCTTAGACTCAGAAATTGTCTTTCCATATTCACTTGATGGTTGTGAGGGAAGTATTTTTCTATTAAAATCTCTTTAAACTCCATACATTACATGTTTTATGCTTATTTATCTTCCTTTGTGTTTTGGATTAATGGACACCATTGATCTGCATCTCCCATGAGCTGATAAACTACCATGATAACTTTTTCTCTTTCACTAATCCCCAAAGCATGAAATATTTTCTCAAATGAATTTATCCATTACTCAGATTCTAATGGATTTGTACTCCAATTTAATTTTTGTGGCTTTCACGTCATGATGCGGTCTAACATTGATCCTCCACGTTGTGGATTATGGTGCTCGATACTGGTAAGGTTATTATTCATAACCTGAGTGAGTTTTCCCAGTATGGTGATAAGCTGATCAGCACTAGTTGTATCACCAGCTCCACTATAATTATCTTGAGTAGGTGGGAAATCCTTACATGGATTACTTGCATTGATATGGATTCCATTCCTTCAACTAGAAGTTATTTCTAAAAAATGGCGTACATTAGATTAGTTTATAAATTTCAATACATAATTCCAAACTTTTAAAACACTTAACATAAATTGAATAGTTTATGGATATAATCTGTAATAATAAAAATGTTTTCATTGAGGAAGTGTATACTCATAAACCATTCATAATGGTTTGTAAAGAAAATGATAATTATCCTAAGTATATCCCCTAGGAGTGTTGTAACCAAGAGTGAAGCAAGGCTCATTGTCGTGCACCAGTTCCCGTTCAAGTCTAGCTCAAAGCGGTGTTTTTAGGTTTTACCCCTAGGTACATCTGTTCGAGAGCTTCCTCTACCTGCTCATATCCAGAGAGGGTTGTATTTCATGTAAAACTCAAAAAGTCCATACAATACCAAAATTCTATGAAGTTCTTCTATACTAATTCTCAAAGTCTATCTTATGGTAATGTTCCCTAATAAAAGTTTTTTAAAATCTAGTTTCAAAGGTTTGTACTAAACTTTCTATGATACCAACTATAATGCCCCAACCCTAGTTACCCAGAGTCGGTTCTTTATTTCATAACATTGGTATGATACAAGTAATCTTGTCTTGAAAGACCGATTAGTTTAGTATTATCGGAAACAAGATACATACATATGCTCAACATCACAACTTGAAAATAAATACAACACTAATTTATTCCATTAGAAACATCCAAGCATCCTAGATTATGCCTGAATGTCACTCATAACTAACATCTTCATATCCTGGGAAAATGAAACATAAGAAAGGGGTGATCTCAAATGCTCAGTAAGGATAAGAAATACAATGGTAGATAACATAAAAATTAGGCGTGATGAATAATTTGAAACACGTAACTTTACTAATAATAACCAAGAACACTTTATATAAGATATATGAGATGAGTAAATAATGCCATAATAAAACATAGTAATCAGTATTCTACTATTCAAATACACACATGAACCATCATTATTTTTTTCATAATAAGGGAATGTATAATGTCGAACATTCTGAAACATTTTGTCAAGTCCTCAGCCAAGACGTCTACAAATGATTTAGTCCTCAGCCAAATTTATATATAAAATTGGGAAAGTCCGGGAAAATTCCATATCTAATTGTCTCATGATACCTACAGATGCATCAAGGAGCAATAGTGGGCTCCACCCATCACATTCTAAGTCTAATACATTCCTCATATGAATAGGTTGAAACATGACATAAACATTCGTATTAGAACTAGCAGATGAAATATCAATACTTTAACCATAAACCATGAATGGTAAAAAAAATAACACATCCACAATCAAGCATTTCACAAAACCTTCAATACAATATAGAAGATTTTTATCATAATGAATCAACCTCAAACAATTTTAAAATCCATCGAAGGATGTTGACATATATGAAAGGAAAACTATTCAGAAGAAATACCTCCTTCAATTTTAAAACCATTTAAGAGTCACATAATTATAACAGAAAAAATTTATTTTAAGAATATTCTTATAATATTTTAAGGGAAACTTCTATGATGTTGTAATGGCAGAAAGTAGCCACACCCGCCTTATAAGTTAAAAACCCATTCTTACCTTAATAGTTTCAAAAAGGGCATAAATTATCTTGTTTGGAAAATGACGGAAAGTTTCCTTTCAAAACATATTAGGTGAAATAAGGGTATAAATGACTTTAACCCATAGTCTAGTAAATAGAATTTTTTTTTAAATAAAATTTTATGAAAACATAGATGTGGATGATAAAGAGGTCCCAGTAGATACTTACGTAAAAACAACCTCGAATAATAAAGAGATTGTGAAATTAACCCTTACCTTGTACTTTTCTTTAGTTGATGGTATGTTAAGATCCTATATAATAGTTTATAAATTATTATTAAATTATAAAATAGGTATGCACAGAAATATGATATCATATATGATCCTCTAATATTGCTTTGTTAATAATATTTTAGTAGTATCATCAATTTGGGTGTTAACTGATTCATTTTCCTTTATATGATTGGTTACGTAAGCCATGTTTTTATGGATAGGATGTATTTGATTCATATAAAAAATTATATTTTGTTCATAAACATTATTTTTAATCATAAAATTAAAATTATTGTTGAATGATAATGATGGGGAATGAATCTCATCGCGTTTGTGGAGACGGTAATCCGTACATACGCAGGAGTGACAATATCAATATATTGATTGTGAAATAATTTTTAATTTTAAGGTATATCATGTATACAGAATCATTAACATGTTGTATTTATTATTTAAATCATTTATACTCACCATTATACCCATAAAAATAATGAAGTGTTTGGATAATAAACTACACCATGATGTGGAGATGGTGAGCCGTACATACGCACGTATGGTAACATTGTCATTAATATGATGGATAGAATAATGAATATTGTTGTACAATTTTTATAATAACATCACAGTATATAAAATATTCTGGAGTTATTATTTTATAATGTAAACAACAAAGAAAGAGAAACTGGAAGAATAAAATAACATGAAAGAGGTGATGAAATATTTACTTCTAATTCGGGTTCTTCCTTTTGATTTGATCAAAAGGGATCCTTAGGTTGCATTTCTGACCAAAGGAAGGCCTATAGGATGAAGGGAGAAAATTTGGGAAGATATTTGGGTAGGTTTTGGCCGATTCAAATGGGTTTGGAGGTGTGAAATTAAGAGAAGGAGAAGTGCCCTTTTATAAGAGAGGCGAGGGTCACTTTATGAAAAGATTGAAATATTATTTTATAATAAAATACGTTTCGGTTTCTAATGGCACCAAAATGATTTATTTAGAGGATAAGGTGGGTATTGGTCGAAAACATCTCATCCAAAAAGTTTTAGATAGGTTTAGATCACCATATTAACCTTATCTTTTATATTTAACTCTTAGTTAAATAGTTTGACATTTACCATGTCTCTTTGTATTTTTTATTATATAGTTAATAAACATATTATAAACATCCCAATGAATCCTTAGTGGTTAATTATTAATATATATAACCTTATCTAGGTCCTTTTCCAGAACCATAGATTTTTATGAATATTATATCAATTAATAATATAGTATTTGTTTTAAAAACGCAATTATTTGAATTTTGACACTATTTAGTATTTAATTGTTCTAAAATCCATTAAAACATTATCACTTCATATTAAATTTATTTAACCAACCCTAACATGTCATATTAACCTATAAAATTATTTTAATTCAGCAAAAGTCTTAATTTGTATTTATTTGGATATTTATAATATCAATTATTTTAATATTACATTACAATGTTAATTACTGTTTCATCATTCTGTCATAAATTTATTAAATTATTTAATGTCTAAAAATTATAAATAAAATAAAATTATATAGGAAATATTTTTATCTTTCTAAATAATATTTATAGTCAAATTTATATTGTGTTTAACCCAATATTAAAAAAAATTAGTTATTAAACGTTGAATTTAACTCTTTTAACTCTTCATTAAATTAAATATTAATAAATGTCCTAATCTAATCCAAGTGGATCAAAGGGGATAATATTTTATTCCTAATGATGTTTTTGGTCGAATTACAATTGTATAATAGAATTAGTACATGTGTTAGGGTAATTATAATATCTTTTTTACCCTTAATTATCATATTTACTTTTAACTATGGTAAATAAAAATCCAAAGTTAATATTCACCAAAAAAATATTTTCCTCTTATTGAACAACATTTTACTTACTAATATAAACTGTGTCTCTCAGATATTTGAAATTCAACTCATGGAAGTAGTAAAATTATGTTTACTGCAAATTATCAAATGCTTCTAGTAGGTGGGTAAAAGACGGTAATAAGTTTAATAAAACTTTTATATATCTAAACTTATTATAATAGGACTCTAATAAATTACATTGTACATATATAGATATTATGTATATATTTTTACCTAAAATTAATTGTAATAAAATAAATAATTATTTAAATAAAAAATTTTGTTTTTACTAATAACTCAATGTTTTTCACTATTCCTCAAAAATTTAATGTTTTCAGAAAAATACCAAAAATTAACCGTAAGCTAATTTCGGGATTCTGAATTCAAAAAAAACTATTTTAAAAAAAATTAAAAAATTCAAAAATTGGGTATTATTATTTATAATGGCATGTTTGATAGGTCATGGTGTGTTAGAATCTCGATGTTTCGAACAATGCATGCCATTTCATTATTCAAAGGGAAACATATCGTGGAATCCTGGGGTGTTACATTATTCCCTCCTTAAAATAATTTCTCCCTCAAAAATTCTAGAATATTATTACATAAAAATATTCAGGTGGTTTATCATCACTAGATCCCCAGGTTCCCTAGTTGACTCTTCCATCTTATGATTTCTTCATAGAACATTCACTAGACGAGTCATCCGATTTCACAACACTTGTTCTCTGGTATCAACAATTCTGATAGGCTCTAAAAAATCAGACATATCGGTTTCCAGTTCTAATTTTTCATCGGTGAGTACATGTGTTGGGTCAGTCATGTATTTTCTAAATAGTGATAGGTGGAACACATCATGAACATTGGATATATTTAGAGTCATTTCCAAATTGTATGCTACAACCCCAATTCGTTCTTGAATTTCGAAAGGTCCTATGTACATGGGAATTAATTTACCCTACGTACCGAAATGTATAACACCCTTCCATGGAGATACATTCAATAAAACATTATATCCTACATGAAATTCCAAATCCTTCCATTGGTTATCAACATAGTTCTTCTTCCTACTTTGAACTGCTTTGATGTGGGTTTGGACAATATTTACTTTTTCCATTGTTTCCTCAGCAAGTTCTGGGCCTACGAGTTGTCTTTCAGCAATATCATCCCAACAAGTTGGTGTGCGACATCTTTTTCCATATAATGCTTTATATGGTGCCATCTGAATACATGAATGGAAACTATTGTTATAGAAAAATTATACTACAGGTAAATATCGATCCCACATACCTTGAAGATCATGTGAGCAAGATCCCAACATGTCTTTTAAGGTATGAATAGTCTGTTCTGTTGTCCATCAGTTTGAGGGTAGTGGGAAGTGCTCAAACGAAGTTCAGTATCCAGGGATTTCTGAAGACATTTCCAGAATCTTGATGTAAAACGGGGATCATGATCAGAAACAATCGATAGGGGTACTCCATGAAGTCTTAAAACATCATTAATATATAGTATTTCCATATGTTCAAGTGGTAAATAATCTCTTATAGCAAGAAAATGTGCTAACTTGGTAAGACGATCAACATTGACACATATTGCATCATTCCTTTTAGGAGTCTCTGGTCACCCCATGACAAAGTCCATCATAATATTATCCCATTTCCACTTAGGTATGGGAATAGGTTTCATGATTCCTCTAGGTTTTTGCCTTACAACTTTCACTTGTTGACAAACCGTAAATCTTGACACAAAATCAGCAATACCCCTCTTCATTTTGTCCCACAAAAAAAGTTCCTTGAAATCTCTATACATCTTAGTGCTACTAGGGTGTATAGAGAAATTGGAGCTATTAGAATCATCCAACAATTCCCATTTTAGATCAGGTAAATTTGGAACACAAAGTCTCTTCCCAAATTTCAAAATCCCATCAACATATATGAAGTCACTCAATCACCCACCATTCACAGCTTTAATCATCTTTTGAAACTCCTCATCATCAGTCTAAGAATGCTTTATATTTTCTAGAAAATATTGTTTCACAACCATTTGAAAAATAATTAAGGTTTCACCATCCATGGTTATTCCCATATACATCTTTACTAGATCCATAAAAATATGATCCCCTTCAATTCTCATCTTTTTTAAAACTCCATGATCTTTTCTAATCAAAGCATCTGCTACCTTATTTTACCTCCTCTTATGGTAGTGTATAGTTAAATCATAATCCTTGAGTAGTTCATGCCATCTCCTTTGCCTCATTTTGAGTTATTTTTGTGAGATAATATACTTTAAACTCTTGTGATCAGTATTAATCTCACATTTTTCACCATGGAGATAGTGTCTCCATATTTTCAAAGAAATGACTACAGTGGCTAACTCTAGATCATGGGTTGGATAGTTTTGTTAAATAATTTTTAGCTGTCATGGTGCATTAGCAATAACTCTATCATTCTGCATAAGGACACAACCAAGTCCCTTCTTGAAGCATTACTATAAATAACAAACCCATCGTTCCCTGATGGTAGAGTCAAGATAGGGGCATTGACTAATCTTCTCTTCATTTATTCAAAAAATTATTCACACTCTTTTTTCCAAACAAATTTAACCCCTTTACATGTGTGCTCGGTTAATGGTTTAGCTGACCTGGAAATATTCTAGACAAAACGTCAATAATTACCTACTAAACCAATAAAACTATATACCTTGGTTATATGTTTTGGTGATGGCCATTCTTGGATTGCCTTGTTCTTTGAATGATCAATATAGATTAAATCCTTAGATACAATATGGACAAGAAAAGAAATCTCTTGATGCCAGAATTCACACTTGCTAAACTTCTCATATATTTCATTTCTTCTAAGAGTCTTCGGAATAATGCACAAGTTATTTTTATGATCTTCATAGATTTTGGAGTACACAAATATATCATCAATAAATACAACTAAAAATTCATCAACATACTACTTGAAGACTCTATTCATTATATCCATGAAGACACATGGTGCATTAGTCCATCCAAAAGGCATTACTGTAAACTCGTAATGCCCGTACCTAGTTCGAAATGCTGTTTTCAGAATGTCCTCCTTCTTCACACCCAACTGACGATATCTAGATCGAAGGTTAATGTTTGAAAAATATTGAGCTCTATGAAGTTGGTAAAATAAATCATCAATGCGAGGTAGGGGATACTTGTTCTTTATAGTTATAGCATTGATTTCCCTGTAGTCAATGAATAACTTTATTGATCCATATTTATTCTTAACAAAAAGAACAGGGGCACCCCATGGAGAAACACTAGGGAGAATAAATCCCTTATTAATCAATTCTTCTATTTGATTCTTTAGTTCTACTAATTCCATAGTGTCCATTCTATAATGGATCTTCGATATGGGCCTTGAACTAGGAATTAAATCAATGGAAAAATAAACTTCTTGTTCTGGAGGATGTCCAGGTAAATCCTCTGGAAACACAACAACATATTCTTTCATAGTAGGTACATCGTCTATTTTAACATTCCTTTCCCCACACATAGTTATTTCATTCTATTCCTCCCAAATAATTAAATTTAGTAAAGCTTTTGGGGGCGGATCTTGATAAGAATTAGGTGACGACTTTTTTGCTATAAAGATAAGGTACTTATTATCATCATCAATATTTTTAACCTCCTTTTTCATATAATAAATGTTTGTATCATGGTCCAGAAGCCAATCCATTCAAAGGATTATATCAAATTAAATCATGGTTCTGGTGATTAGATCAGCAGAAAAAGAACATTTATATGCCCTAATGGGAAATGATTCACAAAACATTGTTGTGAAGATATTTCCCTTAGGTGTTTTGAATGAAAACTCCCTTATTAATCCAAATTAAAAATATCTAATTTTCTTAGAAAAATGGGAAGATATGCAAAAATTTGATGATCCAGAATCAAATAAAACATTGTCTAGACTTGAGGAAACCATTAAATTACCTACCACCACGTCTTTTGGGGCTTCAACCTCAGAAGTAGTGATCACATAAGCTTGAACTTCCTCCCTTAGACATTTCTGAGTTATGTTCACTTGGATCTTAGGAAATTCATTTTCATAGTTCCCATTTTATCTAAAATTATAGCATTCAACATTTCCAACCTCTTTATTCCCCTTGAAATAATGAGCTTGGTGGCCTTTTTCACCACACTTGTAACATACTCTCATTCCCTTCAGGCATGTACTGGGTTGTTTCTTCCCACATTTAGCGCATGATGGATATTCAACATTCCCCTTCTTCCCCTTATTTATATTTCAAAAGGGTTCAGTAGTTCTATTCTTCTAATGCTTTTCCTTGCAGCTGTAAGACTTAGAGAATTCTTTTTCTGTCTTGATAGCACATGAGACAATATCATCGTACGATGAGAAGGATTGTGAGACTAATTCTTGATGGAGAAATGGTTTTAACCCATAAAATAATCAACAAATCTTACTCCTTGGGTTATGTATATAATCTTCTTCATGCCTTGATAACCTAGTAAAGTTAGCCTCATACTTTGCGACATTCTCATCCTATTTTTGCCTCAGACTCAGAAATTTTCATTCCATATGCGCTCGATGGTCACGAGGAAAGTATTTTACTAAGAAATATCTTAGAACTACCTCTATTCCATGTTCGATACTTCTCTATATTACTTTGTGTTATGGATTAATGACCACCATTGATCCACATCCCCTGTGAGGTGAAAAACTGCCATGACCAATTTTTCCCTTTCACTACTCCCCAAAGAATGAAATATTTTCTCTGAGGAATTTATCCATTGATCAGCTACTAATATATTTGTACTTCCATTGAATGTTGGTGTTTGTTTCCTCATTAAGCGGTCTAACATTGATCCTCCGTGTTGTGGATCAGGGTTCTCTATACGAGTATGGTTATTATTCATAACCTGAGGGAGTTTTCCTAGTATGGTGACAAGATGATCCGCACTAGTTGCATCACCAGCTCCCCTATAATTATCATGAGTAGGAGGGAAATCCCTACATAGATTACGTGCATTTATACGGTTTCTATTCGTTCCACTAGGCTCCATCTCTAAATAATGCCCTAACCATGATTAGTTTATAAATTTCAAAACATAATTCCAAACTTGTAATGAAAATGAAAATTATACTAAGAATATCTTCCAGGAGTGTCATAACCAAGAGTGCAGCAAGTCCCATTGTCGTGCACTATTTCACGTTCAATTCTAGCTCCAAGCGGTGTTTCTGAGGTTTACCCCTTGGTATATTTGTGCCAGAGCCACCTCTACCTGCTCGTATCCAGACAGGGATGTATTTCTTGGAAAACTCACAAAATCCCTATAATAGAAAAACTCTAAGAAGTTATTCTATACTAATCCTCAAAGTCTATCTTAGGATAAAGTTCTCTAATCATAGTTTTTCTAAATCTAGTTTCCAAGGTTTGTACTAAAATTCCTATGATAACAACTATAACGCCCTAGCCCCAGTTACCCTGATTCGGTGCTTTATTACATAACATTGGCATGATACAAGGAATCATGTCCCGAAAGACCGATCAGTTTAGTATTATTGAAAACAAGAGACATACATATGTTCAACATTACAACTTGAAAATAAATACAACACTAATTTATTCCATTAAAAACATCCAATCCTCCGAGATTATGCCTGCATGTCACTCATAACTAACTTCTTCATATCCTGGGAAAATGAAACCTAAGAAATGGGTAAGCTCAAACACTCAGTAAGGGTAAGTAATATAGTGGAAGATAACATAAACATTAGTCATGATGAATAATTCAAAACACATGCCTTTAAAAATAATAAACATGAACACTATATGGTAGACATATGAGTTGAGTAAATAATTCCATAAAAAAACAGAGTCATGGGTATTCTTCTAGTCTAATAACCACATGGACCATCATTATTATTTTCATAATGAGGGAATGTATAATGTAAGACATTTAGAATCATTTTGTAAAGGCCTCAGTCAGGATGTCTAAAAATTATTAAGGCCTTGGCCAAAGCCATATATCAAATCGAGAAAGCCTGACACACATTCCACATCTAATTGTCTCATGATACATACCGATGTGTCGAGGATCTATAGCGAGCTCCACCCATCATATATTAATTCCAATACATTCTTCATATGAAAAGGTTGAAACATAACATAATCACTCGTATAAAAACTAGTATACGAAATGTCAATAAATTAACCATAAACCATTAATGGTATAAAAATAACACATCCACATTCAAACATATCTGAAAAACATCAATAAAATATTTAGGTTTTTATCATAATGAATCAACTTCAAACAAGTTTAAAAACCCTCAATGGATGTTGACATAGATGAAATGAATACTATTAGAAAGAAATACCGCTTTCTATTTTAAAACCATTTAAGAGTCACACAATTATAAAATAATAATTTATTTTGAAAATATTCTTATCATCTTGTAAGGTAAGCTTTTGTGGGGTAATAATGTAATAAAATATATGCACATGTTTTATAAGTTAAAAAACATTATTACCTTAATTTTTTTTGAAAAGGTCATAAAGTACCTTGTTTGGAAAATGATGGAAAGATTTATTTCAAAACATATAAGGAAAAATAAGGGTATAAATGACATTAACCCATAGTCTAGTAAATAGTAAAAATGTTTTGAAATACATTTTTATGAAAACATGGATGTGGATGATAAAGAGGTCCCAGTAGATACTAACGTAAAAAACAACCTCGGATAATAAAGAGATTGTGATTTTAACTCTTAATTTGTACTTTTCCTTAGTTGATGGTATGTTAACCTCATGTATAATAGTTTAAAAATTGTTATTAAATTATAAAATTACAAGATACATAAATATGATATCATATATGATCCTCTAATATTGCTTTGTTATTAATATTTCAGTAGTATCATCATTTCGGGTGTTAACTGATTCGTTTTCGTTTATATGATTGGTTACATAATCCATGTTTGTTATGGATTGGATATATTTGATTCATATACATAATTATACTATGTTCATAAACATTATTTTTAATCATAAAATGAAAATTATTCTTTAATGATTGCAATGGGGAATGAATCGCATCGCGTTCGTGGAGACAGTAATCAGTACGAACGCATGAGAGACAATTTCACTATATTGATGGTGAAATCATATGAAATTGGATGGTATATCATATATATAGAATAATTAAAAATTTATTTTTGTTATTTAAATCATTTATACTCATTATTATACCCATACAAATAATGAAGTGTTTGAATGACAAACTACACCGCAACGTAGAGACGGTAAGTCGTACGTACGCACGTATGGTGACTTTTCATTCATATAATAGATAAAATAATGAATATGGTTGTAACATTTTTATAATAATATCTCTATATATATAATATACTTAATTTATTGATTTAGAATGTAAATAACCAAGAAAGAGGAAGTGGAAGAAGAAAATAACTTGAAAGAGTTGATGAAATATTTACCTCTTCTTCCGGTTCTTCCTGTTGATTTGATCAAAAGGGATTCATAGAATGGCTTTCTGTCCAAAGAAATCCCTCTAGTATGAAGGGAGGAAATGTTTGAGGATATTCGGGCAGGGTTTGGCTGAGCCAAATGGCTTTGGAGGTGAGAAATTATTAGAAGGATAAGTTCCCTTTTATAAGAGAGGTGAGGGTCACTTTAGAAAAGCTTGAAATATTATTTTATAATATAATCATATTCGGTTTCTAATAGCTCCAAAATTATTTATTTAAAGGATAAGGTAGATATGGGTCGAAAACAACCCAACCTATAGGTTTTAGATAGGTTCAGGCCACCATATTAAACTTATCTTTTAGATTTAACTCTCAGTTAAATAGTTTGACATTTTTCATGTCTTTTGGTATTTTTATATTATATGGTTAATAAACTTACTATAAACTTCCATGAGAATCCCAAGAGGTTCATTATTAATATATATAATCTTATAAATTTCCTTTGTATGAACCATTTATTTTTATTAATATTATATCAATTAATAATATAGTATTTTTTTAAACTCAATTATGGTAATTTTGACACTATTTAGTATTTGATTTTTTTGAAAGCCATTTAAACTTTTTCACTTAGAATAAATTTTTTTTTCACCAACCCTAACATGTCATATTAACATAGAAAATTATTTTAATTCATCAAAAGTCTTAATTTACATTTATTTGGATATTTATAATATCAATTATGTTAATATTTAATTAATAAGGTAATTACTACATCATCATTGTGTCATAAATAAATTAAATTATTTAATGTCTAAAAATTATAAATAAAATACCATTATGTAGGAAATATTTTTATATTTCTAAAAAATATATATAGTCGAATTTATAATGTGTGTAACCCTACAATAAAAATGGTTTTGTTATTAAACATTGAATTTAACTCTTTTAACATTTCTTTAAATAAAATAATAATAAATGCCCTAATCTAATCCATGTGGACCAGAGGGGATCATATTTTATTAATAAGGTTGTTTTTGGTCGAATTATACTAATCTATTAGAATTAGGACATGTTCTAGGGTAATTTTGATATTATTTTTACCCTTAATTACCAAATTTTCTTTTAATCGTGGTAAATAAAATTCAAAAGTTACTATTCACCAAAAATTATTTTTATTTTATTGAACCATATTGTACTTCATGATATCAACCCTATCTCTTGTATTTTTGAAGTTCAACTCACATAAGTGGTAAAATTAAGTTTTATGCAAATTTTCAAATGCTCCTAGGAGGTGGGTAAAAGACTGTAAAAGGTTCAATAAATTTATATATATCTAAACATATTATAAAATGACTCAAATGAATTAAATAGAATATATATAGGTATTATGTATCTATTTTGACCTAAAATAAATTTAAATAAACTAAAAAATTTGGTTTTAACAAATAACGCACTGTTTTTCACTATTCATCAAAAATTTGAAGTATTCAGAAAAATACCAAAAGCTCACACTAAAAAAATTTTGATATTCCAAATTCAAAAATGAAGTCCATTTAAAATATAAAACTTATAAAATTTCCAAAAGTGTGAATTACTATTCATAATAACTATTTTGATTGGTCGCGGTGTGTTAGAATCTCAAAGTATTGTACAATGCATGCTATTGCAATATTCAAAGGGAAAAGTATCATGGAAGATTGGGGTGTTACAATTGTCAACTTATTGATTTCGTGCACTCTTATGCGGTTGTGATCCAACTATAGTGCTGGATTTACCCATGATTTATTTACTTCCGATGAAATGAGAATTTGTATTTGATGGGATTACCTAAGGCGAGAAGACTTCTGGATGTTATTGGTGGCTTTATTCAGGAGCTTCTCAATAGTTTTCTCTCGTTGGACATGACACTTTTGAAAATTACTCATGGTCGGTTCTTTTTTAGCATTCCACCTTTCTTAAGGATGGATTTCATTTGATTTCTACCTATATGTAATGAAATTTCAAGATGTCTTTTCCAATGATGTATTATAGATTGGACATGGGGTGAAGTGTAGAGCCTCATGTTCTCCCCATCCCTATATATGAACTCTAGATAGGGCATTTCTAATGTGGCAATGCAACTTGTGGAGCGTGTGGAGGCAAGCCAGTTCAATGTCTTTCCTTCGCCTTTCTGATTGTGGATGCCATGCAGAAAGGTGGGATTCTGGGTCGATTAGATAGTGAAGCTCTCCTAATATGTTGACATGGTCTATATACCCTTCATAGGGTAAGAAGGTTTCTTTTTGGTGGTTAAGAGTTGTCTTGATATTGAGGTGAATGTAATGTATACTTTACCCAGACAACTCCCTTTGTGTGTCTAAGTGAGAAATGGTTGTGGGGCAATACATCACTGGTAGATCATCCCTATATATTTTTATTCTCACGAGAAATATATCCTATTGTTGTTCTTCTAGGGACTCCTCTACTTGAAATACCTATCTTGGTTGCTTCTTAGTGATTTCTTTCTAAGCAGCAGTTCTTGTAGGAGCCTCATTGATATGTGAGTAGCGTAGGGGTGGCTCAAGTGATGAGTGTGGCCCCGGTTTGTCATTAGACTGAGAAATGATATCACTATTTATAGATAGTGTATATGAGATTTCAAACTCCATATTTCTGAGAACCTCATCATAGGAGGGCTTCCTCACATTTTCCCCAGTAAGGGTAGGACCTTCTTGCCAGTGTGAATTTTGACTGTTGGGAGGACGTTCGCAACCGGTGATATAATGGCATGGACTACCATTTCAACTTGATACCCGACCAATGGAATATCCCTACGGCATATACCTAGGGGTAACATTAGGGTATGTTATATTAGGAGGAGGACCTTCTTATTTCTTGATTTCATTGAGGGGGGGGGGACTTCTCAATGGCAGTTTTGAGAGTGAGGACTACTATCACATCATGGTTTCTGGATGCATGGAGTGTTTGTATAATGTACATTCTAGAGAGGGCATTCAGGATATACATCAATGAGGGGAGGAAGTTATCATTACTTGATTTTTCTATGGGTAGGGCCTTCACAACAACTTACATTATAGGGAGGTTCTTCGTAATGGTTGTCATAATGCAGATGAGTACCATCATGACTCAACGTCTGACTACCAAGAGAAGCATATCTGTAGTGTATACCCTTGGGAGTACTGTCACGGTAGATGAAATCAAGGAGAGGGCCTTCTTTCTATCTGATATTTTGGTCAAGGGGAAGGCTATACTAACACACATCAGGAGATAGGCTCTCATGATCAATCGTTTCTTGCCCATGGAGTAAGCCCCTGAAGTTTCTTTATAGAGGACCATTAGTGCTGCTGGAAGCAATATTTCTGGGAGGGAATTCTCAACTGAAACTACCACTTCCATAATTTGATAATGGACTAATAGGATCTTGGGACACTATTGATATGTTCTTGGGGGCATCAATAACTCCATCTTCAAGTAGAGAAAAATCTTGGATATTCTATTCATTTTTTGTTAACCATTAGCGTATTTAATTTTTGGGATCCTTCATGCAGGTTACTGGGGTCTTATGCGATTGGTAACAAAATTCATATATGTATCCCAATTTTTTTGGTTCCCATGATGCCTTTAGGATATGACGAAATACATCTTGAGTTTTTAATGTTTTATGTGCTTGCCATGGAGCAGCCACCATGTTTGACCGGTGTCTCCTAGTTGGAACAAGTATTTGTTCCTGATCTGATTGTCCTTATATCATGGGATATTTTCATCAAACCTCCTGGACTGGAGTAGTGATGAGGATTTCCTCTAAAATGATTATGTATTTTTTTTGAATCACCCTACGTGAGGAGATGGGGTCGTGGGCCCAACACTTCCCATTTTCCATTGACACAACGAAGTTTGACTGGTCTGGAGGTTATAGTCTAGCATCGATGTCTGATCTTCTATAATGGACATTATTTGTTGACACATGTATTTATCTGGAATGGTTATGAAGGCCCATTAAAATTTTGTAGTAGGATTTTGTGCCTACTATGGTCCTCCATAGGTTTCCAATAGATACTGGAAGTTCTCTTGTGCTGGGACAGAGGAATGAATCTGCTGTCAGTTTTCTTCTCTGGTTGACAAAGTATTTGAGTGGTGGGATTCATATTTAGGATCTAAAATCAGCATCCACTTACTTTCCACTGTATTTTTAACCCGAGCATTATATACATCCGTATAAATTTGAATCTTCTCATATTTGTTTCTAGACCAATTTGGGTGGCAGGATTAGTACACATTAGCAGGTGATTGTTTCTTCCAGTAGCGGGTTTTCATCCTATTTTGATGATGGGATTCTTTCCCATCAATATATATTTTCATCAGTCTGTAATTTTCAACTCTTTCTACATAGTGGTACTAAAGAGAACTATCATGAATGTGCACGTGCTCATATTGTGCCACCTTATTTTTGTACTCGGCTTGATTGGAGGGGGAATTTTTGTATATATGCCCATGGAATGCTGCTACATTTGGTACGGTGTAGTTCCTCATTATGAATCAATATGATCAGCTACTCTAGGTTATTTGTTTTCCACCCTTGGTGGGTAGCCCAAGGGGATCATGTCCTTTAACCTTTATAAGGTTCCCTCAACATTATATCTACATTAGAGCAAGGATAACCGGTCACCCAGTGTTTGCGGTGACGCTCTCTAGCATGGACCCGTGAGTAAGACCCCTGTGTAGCTGGTATGAGGACATCAACATCAACTTCATCTACCTCCGAAAAAGAAGGGATGTTCTTGTTGTCACATTTTGTGGAAAGGCTCTCAAAAATGTTCGAGACAACCTATGGGACCACATTGTGTTGAGTTGCCAACCATGGCTGAGGATGAAGTTAGAGTGATTTTTCATATTCGAGGTCTTGTCTTGTATCCTCCATAGTGGGTAGAGTATAGATTATGTGGACTCTCTAATCAGTGTGTTGGATACCTAGTATTGTAGGTTCTAGGTAGGTTAGGGGGTCCAACACTTCATCGGGGCCCCCACCACCTATGGGATCGCTGAGGTGTGTGTCTGATATGGTTTCCAAGATTCCATTAAGATTGAATATAGCTCTGGTAAACTACAATATATATATGATATATACAGACAACCCCCCCCCCCCATTAAGGTCGCACCTCTTGATCATATGCATAATCGATGAATCAGATTATCCCTTGTCCTTTTTATGAATCGAAGGGGCTTGAGTGGGGTAAAACCACCACCATGTTATAAGATTCAAATCATGTTCAACAATATTGTTTCTTCCCGAGGTGGTGAAATTGGGGGGTTGCAAAATGTTCTGACAGATGAAAAGAATTTGTTTGTTATTATAGATAATTTCATGCCACTGATTTTTTCCAAACCGATTCATGTTATTATACTTCAGGGGGCTTATACTGACCCCATAGGGACTGACCAATTTATCCCTTTTCCATTATAAAGGATGATCCAAAATCGAATAATTCCAAGTGGGAAATTTAATGGGGTAATGTATTGGTGACATCAGTCCTCTTAGGATATGATTTCCTTAGATGGTCTCCAACGGGTTTATTCATGGATCCAGAAACACCCAAATTCCCTGGAATCCCTAATTCATGGACCTACATTCCAAAGGTAGGAGCACGTTGGATGAAGATTTGGCCAACGAAATATAAGGACTCCATTGGTCAAGATGATTGGTGGTCGGGCACAACACACCCTTTTGGAGGAATTATTTACTACTTTGGGACTCTCTTATTGATTTAATCCATGTTCATATTTTCATGAATCATCAGTTCATTCTTGAAGAGGGTATTTATAGGTTACCCTTGGGTTGAAAAATCATTCATGGATATGCATGGATTTGAGGCTATGATGGAAATGCTGACTCAAGTCATGCAATGAGGTGCTTTGGAGTTTATCATCATCCAAGAGGGACGAAAGGTGGTCTGATGTTGGGGTATAACCCATAATATAGGCTTCCAATGTACCCGCGGGAGAAGAATTATAGACCACATAGTTCAATGTTTTTTAACTAAACAGATCACCTTTTAAGGTTATGTGACGTGGACCAATCCATGTAATTTAACATCATGTAGAGGACATCCAAATGAAAGATACATGGTCAAGACTTGGTGTGGGGATTACGCTGAAGTGTCCTAGGATTCTCATGAAAGATATGTTCTCCTAGATGAATATAACCATATCAGGGATATATCCTGAAGAACATTAGGATTTATTTTAGGGTCATATTTGGATCTCCAAGAGGAATCCTACATATCCCAATAAAATGGGGAATCAATTTCCATGTAGTAACATTATTGGTAATTATAAATAGGTGGGATCCCTATATGAGGGCATGGTTTCTTAGGGCTTACGCATAAGTGCTTCCAATTTGGGGGGACATGATTGGGGATTACACTATAGAGGAGGCCTTAGTCTGTGAATTTCATTGGGAATGAATCATGAGACCATCCCACAAACTCTAGCCTTAAACAAGCATCATATGTACCATAGTTGGAATAGAAATCAAAGTTCTCATATTTCATTTATCTTGGGGTGTACACCAAGGAGGAGGCCCATTTTGGGGGCATAATTGGTTTAACCATTGGGAAAAGGACCCCATTGAGCTCAGGCGTTCAAGAATTCATCCTACTTATCCTTAATGGAATAGGAATCAGAGTTCTTGTAGTTCATTTATCATGGGGTTTACACTTGGGAGAAGGCCAATTTTTGGGGGGCATAATTGGGTTAACCTTTGTGAAGGTCACCCCTTTGATCTCGGGCCATCAAGTAGGCGTCCTACATATCCTACTTTGAATAGGAATGATAGTTCTTGTAGTTCATTTTGCATGGGTATTACCCCTATGAGAAGGCCCATTTTTGGGGCATAATTGTGTTTTCATTTGGTAAGGGAACCCCTTTAATCTCGGGCCTTCAAGAAAGAATCCCAGGTATCTGGGTTGGAACGGGAATCAGAGTTCTTGTAGTACATTTTTTGGTTCTTTCCATTGTCGTATCATCACAATCCTCAAATCCAACATAAGTCATGCTCAGTGGTAGAAACTAGAGGATGTGATAGATTCAACATGGGAACATATTCTACTGTCCAATGATGGAAAATCTGGACGATGATAGAGGAATAGGTTGTCGCCATGAGCCCAACGTGACAATGAAATGGGACATTTAAACATGAAACCCTCACCTGTGTTGATATTCTGGATATTCATATATTAGTGATCAATATAGAAATGTTCAGAGATGATGTGAAGAGAGTGAAGAGTGACAATTCTCACCAAAGGATAAGGGCTTACCAAATGAGGGGTTTTCCTTTACATGTTTTTCTAATGGGTAGGAGCATTATCCCTGGTCAAAGGGGAAGGAAAGAGTGATGTTTTTATGGTCACATGCCCATATTGAAGGAAAAGTCCAATGGTAACCCCTAAACTTGAGAAAGTCGAGGTTCATGTTGGCACCCCAGAGTCAGCCCTTGGGTCACCTTGGGAATGTACAATTAGATACATTCTGGGTGTCCAAATAGTTTTGGGGATAGCCTTTGTGACTCTGAATACCTATGGTATGTAGATTCCGTAAGGTTTGTCGGTATGCTCGATGATCTGTTCATACATGTCTGGTGTCGTTGGAGGATGCTTTATCTTGATATTGGTTGATTGGTTTGTGGAGGTGATATAGAGGACTATATGGTAGTGGAGGGGAATGATTGGAGCTAGCGGTAAGGACACCTAGTGACACCCCATTCTGAGTACTATTTTCTCATGTCGGATAGGGGTATCCCCACATAGCATAAAGCTATGCGGGTAGAGGGGTTGTCTTCATACCAAAGTTGTATGTAAATGGGGGTATGGGCCATTGTGTACCAATGTGGTACATGATTCTAGATGTGGTTTCCCACACCACTCCGGGTTCAATCTGCGTACTGATGCAGTACACATCACAGTGTTTGATTCACATAGCGATGTGCTGTGCAGAGCACCAAATTGGGGAAGGGTCCTGGAGCCTAGGGTTCGTAGGGAATTCATCTGCAAGGGGATTATGGTTCATGATAGAACCAGTTAGGTCTATGATTCACTAATTATTATTAATTTCCTCGTTTTTTTCACAGTTGGTTATGACTGCAGAAAAGTTGTTCGATGTTCGCACATTGTCGATGATTCAAAACTAAAGTCAAAATCTTCTCTATATCTGAATTCTCTCTTCTAACCTCTATGGTCTCCTTCATGTTCTCTTCCACCCATCTCCCATTTCATTTTAAATTCCTCTTTTTATACTTTTATAGAGCAATGGAGAAATCATATCTTTGGGCGTGTTGCACCATTTGTGGAATCCCATGAAGATATATCTCAACCTGTGGAAGACTCAGTCAATCAGGGTTTGCAGAGGTCATGGTTTATGAGACGTGGTTTGTGGAGCTGTGCCAGCATGTTTTATTTGAGAATTTGCTTTGATCGTGAGATGCTATCTAGATATAATTTCAGCATTAAATTTTTCAAAATGACACTATTCATAGAGTCCTAGGTTTGCTGGCCATCACCCCACAGGCTAGTGCTTCAAAGGTCCTTCCACGTACCGATGGTTAGCAGTTCATGTGACCTCTGAACATTTCTTAGTGATGGTACACAGTACACTAAAAACCTTTGAAAAAGTTTATTTCTTCATGTTTATTCTCAAATTTTCAATCTGATATGCGTCTATTTACCTTTCCTGGACTTGTAAGAATATTTTCATCCCTCATCAAAGTGATTGTGGGAGTATTTACTCCCCTTTGATAAATATCTTAGGACACAACAACAATAAATTATCATAATATATTGGACTAGATCAAATACATGTATAAAAATTTCTTAATTAATTAATTTATTCACTTAATCTTATTATACATGATATTAATTGCAAGTGAAGAACACTTTCTCGCATAAGGTATGGGATATTTTCCAAACCACCAATTGTCCTTCAGGGTGTGATTTCTCTCCCTTTACCCCATTGTAATCCTTCATTATTTTTATGTAATTTATATTAATTATATTTATATGTTCCAAAATGATGCATTAAATAAATAAAACCTAACATTGATGGGGAAAATACATGTTTTAAAAAGGTTGCTTTCTTATTTATTCCTGATAAGCAAGCCCAATTAAATTGAACATCCCGATTTCATACCAGTTTTCATGTGCACTCCATAATTTTTTTTTCAAATAACATTATTTATAAAAAATAACTCATTTAATCATAAAAAACTATATTGGTTCATTTATTGTTTTATATAAACAATTATTCCTTTTCCAATTAAATTATTCATTAAAAGTTTCCAATAAACAACATGAAATTGGATCATTCATGATGTTTCTTGAGCACTCTTTTTATATGTCGTTGCTTCATTTTGACATCACCTATCATTTTTAAACCTATTTTCCCTTATGAATGTCCATGAATGATATCAATCCATTCATTCATGGATACTATTATGATATTTCAAATTTATTTGTCTTATGAAATTTTTACGATACCCATTCTATAACATCCCAGGATTTCATAATACGTTATCTCTTTAATGTAATTCAATAGCTTGTGCCACACGCAACACCAAGTTAGAGCACACCATGACTTACCAAACTAGACATTTAAAAAGTGTTTATTAATATTTTTAAAATAATTTTGAATTTTATATAATCCATATAATTTTAAAATCCATATTATGTGTTTTTTAGACATAATATAAGGACAAATTCAATTTTTCAGATAAAAAAGTATTTTTTTTAAATGCAGTTTCCACCTTATAATGGAAAACACTTTTTAAAATCCAATATTTAAAAAAAATTATATTCAATTTAATGAAAATAAATTCTTCTTTAGAAGTGGAACATAAAAATTTAGTTTTGACAAATTGGTAGTACTTTTCTGATAACTATCATATTTTGATAAATAGTGAAAAATATTAAATTTAAATTAAAAACAACTTTTTCAATCGAAATAATTTAGTGTGTAAAATCATAAATTTGATTGGTTTTAAAGTATCATCATATTATATTTTTTTCATTCAATATAATGTAGGTCATTAGATGTAATTTCACATTTAAATTGTACATAAAGACATGACACTATTTTGATAGTTTTTACTTCTTAAAAACCCTCTTTTAGGTTTGACAACATGAATTTATTTTAAATTAATTAATTCAAATTCTATGTTTTTAATTTTGTAAAATTAACATCATCTTTTAATTTGGAATATCAAAATTAATTATGGGTGAATTTTAGGTATTTTTCTGAAAACATTCAATTTTTGATGAATAGTGAAAAACACTACGTTGTAGATAAAAACCGAATTTCTCAATTTAAATATTTAATTTAATTATATATTTATATTAATTTCAAAATAGATAAATAATAAATATATTAGTACAATTTAATTTATTGGATTAATTTTATAATAAGATTTGATATATTAAATTTTATGGAACCATTTTATCATCTTTTTTCCCACCTTCTTTGCACATTTACCCACCTTCTAGGCACACATGAAATTTTTCATAAAACATAATTTTACCACATCTATGAATTGAATTTAAAAAATCCAAGAGACATGGTGGAATAATTAAGTAAAATGAGTTCATTAAGATAAAAATAATTTTTGGTGAATGGTAACTTTTGAATTTTATTTACCATGTTTAAAAGTAAATAAGGTAATTAAAGTTAACAATAATATTCAAATTACCCCAACACATGCCCTAATTAAATTGGATAAGTTTATTTATATGAAAATAAACCTTCGGACAAAAATAATATCCTTTTGATTCATTTTTGTAGGATTAGGAATTTTATAATATTTTATTTAAAGAATAGTTAAAAGTGTTAAATTCATAGTTTAATAACTAAAACATTTTTATTATAGGGTTACACATAAGATAAATTAAACTATAAACATTCAATATAAATAGAAAAATATTTCCTACATCGTGGTATTATTTATATAATTTTTATTCATCAAATAATCTAATTTATTTATGACACAATGATGATGCAGTAATTACCTTCTTAATGAAATATTAAAATAATTGTTATTATAAATACTAAAATAAATGTAAATTTAAACATTCGAAGCCACAAACAAATTTTATAAGTGAATATGACATTTTATTGATTATTAAATGTATTTTGTTTTCTAATTTATTAAGTGATTATGACTTTAACAAAAATCAATTACTAAATAGTGTCAAAATTGACATAAATGAGTTTTTAAAACAAATACTATATTATTAAATGATATAATATTCTTAAAAATATACGGTTCTTCAAAATTAATTATATAATTATTTAATGTTATTAATTAATCACTTGAGGTTCTCTTGGCATTTTATAGTTTGTTTATAAACCATGTATTATAATAATAAAATTAGACATGGTAAAAGTTAAACTATTTTATAATAAATAAATATTTCAAGCTTTTCCTAAAGTGGCCCTCACCTTTCTTATAAAAGGTTAATTCTCCTTCTCAAAATTTCAAACCTCCAAATCCATTTAGATCAGCCAAAACCTACTCAAGTATTCTCCCAACTATCCTCAAGTCAACCTAGATTCCTCACTTGGATCATAAATCTGACCTAAGGATCCCTTTTGTTCAAATCAAAACGAATCACCTGAAGAATAGGTCATTATTTCATCACCTATTTCATGGTTCTATTCTTCTTCCACTTCCTCTATCTTTGTTGTTTCCATAAAAAAAGAATAAATACAGTACCCTATACATAATTTTAGGTTATTATAAATATGTACAACCATATTCATTATTCTATAAATCCTATGAATGAAAAAGTAACCATATGTACGTACGTACAGCATACCGTCTCCACGTCGTGCTGTAGTTTGTAATTCAACACTATATTATTTGTATGGGTATAATAATGTGTATAATTAATTAACATAATTAATATAACATGGTAATTATTCATTATATGTAATATACCATCTAATAAAATACCATTTAATGATCAATAGATTGTTATTATTGCTCGTTCGTACGTACGATTTACCGTCTCCATGACGCGATGAGATTCATCTTCAATTATCACCATTGAATTTTTTTTATAAAAAATAAATACATTGATTAAGTATGAGGTATATTAAATAATACCGCAATTAGAAAAATATATATTGTTTAGATAAATATATATTGTTTACTTACATTTATATTATATGTTAAGAATACGGAAACAACGTTCTTGCATACGTACGGACTATCGTCTCCATGAACGGTGTTTCCATTTCTTATATCAATCTATTATACATATTTATATTCTAAATACATATGATATATTAATCATTTTTTATATTCTGGATGTATTTAAATCATGATCTATTTGATACGATCATGAATAACAAGCTAAAACATGTATAATAAAGAAAGCAATTATTACCCGAAATGATACATTGACATGGAAATTATTAGAAATGGGATGTATAAAGTAATAAATGAATATTATATGATATAATGAATATTAATAAGGTTCTATTGTAATTTAATAACATACTATCTTCATTATACAGGAGGTTAAACATACCCTCGACTAAAGGAATGTACAAGGTAGCAGATAATTCCTCAATCTCATTATTATCCGAAATTGTTTATATGTTAGTGTTTACAGGGACATTTTTATCATCCATGTCCATGTTTCCTAAAACTATTTTCAAAATGAGTATATTAAGTTTTTTTGGAAGGTAAAATTTATCAAGATAATCATTTTAGATGTTTTAATGATTTATTTTTTTAAATATTTTTAATCAATGTCCTTGTTTTAAAAATGATTTTAGGTATTTATTTATATGGACATGATTGTTTTAAAAAATTAATTCCTTTCAAAAGTTTCAAAGTGGTATGGGACACTTTTAATCAAAAATATATTTTAAATTACTTCCATTATAAATGCGTGACTTTTAAATTATTTCACAAAAGGGATATTACTCTCAAAGAGTTTTACTGGTCATTTTCAGTTATGTCAACATCCTTTACTGGATATTATTCTTGATTGTGGTTGATTTACTATAATAAAATATTCCATATAATATTTAATGAGTTATGATATGTTTGACTATGGATGTTCTATTATTATACCATTCATGGTTTATAGTTAAATTATTAACATTTTGTATGCTTGTTTTAATACAAATGTTTATGTGATGTTTCAACATTTTCATATGAGGAATGAATTGGACTTGGTAAGTGATGGATGGAGCCTGCTATGGCTCCTTGATGCATTGGTAGGTATTTGGAGAAAAATCAGTGTCTTGTCAAAAGGTCATGAAAAAAATTTATTTGTAGTCTCAGAACGAGTCCTTGACTATGTGGTTATGATTTCTGGAATTATGCATTCCCTCATTATGAAATTATTTATTACATTTTATTATTTTACTAGTAGAATATCTATGTGCATGATTATATGGTAATGTTTGATTCATTTTTTCCATATTATGTTCAAGTTTATGTTTAAAAGGTTGTTGTTTTTATTACACATCTTTCCTTAAAAGTTTATAGTTTCCGCTAAATTATTTACCCATACTGATCATCTGATATCACCCCTTTTTTATGATTTGTTTTCCCAAGATTCAAAGAGTTGTATTAAGATAGATATGCAGGGTTAATATTAGGGAATAATGGAGTTCTAAAAGGATTTTTTTTTGTTTTTTGTGTTTGAATGTGTAATATAACGTTCATGTATGTAATCTATTTTCCAAGACTACTAAACTGATCAGTCCTTTGGGACATGATTCCTTTTAATCATACCAATGTATTAAGATAATGCACTGACTTTGGGTAACTGGGTTCGGGGAGTTTCACATTCCATTCAATGGGTAACCCTTTTTTTTACTCAGTTTGTATGATTCTTCATGTGGAACACGTATTCATTAACAATCTACGATGGGTGTGCCATTATAGTGTGCCACTAAATTTGGTAATGTTTAGTCTCATGAGATGTCATGGGGAAGTGGATCCAAGATAAGAATCTAAGAATTTCCATTGTGCGGTGTAGTTTATTGTCATGTAGCCAGGAAACTTATGGCCTTCCAGTTTATCATCGTGCAGTAAGTATAGTGGGATTATAGTTTACAACCATGTTGAGTAGACAACTTGTAACAAAGACCATAAATAGATTTAAGTAAACCGTGGTCAGGATATTCCGGTATTCCATAGACATGAGTGATGATAGAAGGCATAAGCAATAGTACTAGGGGACCTTTGATCAGGAAGAATGAAATGGGACTTGGAATCCATTGGGCATAAAAAAATATGATAAGGGTCCCCTGAGGAATAATTTAACTTCGATTAAAAGAATTTTTATAGGAAACATATATAGAGTCCCTCGGGCATGATGTGCATAGTCAATAAAGGTGTTTTCATGAAACTAGACTTCCATCTCTGATAGCCATGATAGTTTATGGGGACCAAATATTTCCCCAAGTATGGAGTTTGATGAATGTGAAAGTTGTGGCTATGAATGTTAAAAATTACCAAACCATGATTATCCATGAACTACGGAATCTTATACATAGATCTGACTAATATTTAGGGAAAGCATGATCTTTTGACTCTATGTGGGTGTTAGATTTCAGACCTGAAATTTCTGTCATCTCTTGGAATTTGTTGTGTAAGAAATTTGGGGCATGGATGGAATGTTGTAATGCTAAGAATTGAGCCACACATTATTCGTGGGGAACCTTTTAGTTTAATTTCATGTAGTTGGGACCTTTCATGGATTCCCTTGTGCAGGTATGACCTATACACAGAGGAAGGGGAATTTCACAGTTAGTTTTTAGTGGATGTTGGACCAGGATGGAGGATCCATGGGTCACTACGTAACCTTCAAGGGTACGAATCGAGCCACATGTAGTTCTTTTCAAGAATTCCTTATATAGGTTTGGATCATAAGTAGAAAAAAGGGAATTTTATTTTCTTGGTGGCTAGACCTTGATTTGGGGTCGAGGTGTCACTACGTATTCTACAATGGTAGGAATCCAGCCACATGTAGTTATGTAAATATCCTCCATGTAATGGTCTTGCCTATACTTAGGAAGGGGGAGTCATTTTTAATGATGGCTGAATCGAGATATGAGATCCAGCCATCACTACATATCCCACTAAGTTGGGAATCAAGCCATATTTAGTTCTAGTATATTATGTGCAATTTAATGTCATATTTTACGGATGAAGGTAAAACGATGTGAATTTCAACCACATTGTGGTTTGTCTCAAATCCTTGGTTTCAGGTGCCACTACATATCTCGATATGGTAAGGATCAATCCATACCAAGTTATGAAAATTTCATACCTTTATAGGTACAATCCATTCATAAGGAGGGACCATTTTTATTTGGTACTGATGGCTAGACCAAGAGAGATGATCCCAATGTCCCTATGTATCCTACAAGGGCAGGGATCAAGACATATGTTGTTCTAAAATGGATCCCTACAGAGGTCTAGACTGTGTAAGGAAACTAGAGGGAATTTTTCTTTGATTGGTGGCTGGGCTAGGATGATTCATCCGGGCATCACTACATATCCTACATGGGAAAGAATCAATCTATATGTAGTTATGTACAAAATATGCCCTATGTACCAATTTGATCAGTCATAGTAGTATGATCATTTTTGTTTCATCCTATATGGGTGTCGGTTCTATCATATTTCTCTATGGTTTTTTTATGAAAGGGGACCCCTACCACCGATCCTATGCTCATATGAGTTATAATCAATGTGAGAAACAAGGAGAGGCAATGATTTACTTGTTATTACGAGGTAACAAAAGATATAAAATGGGAATTTTATTTCATGTGATGGTTGGGCCAATATCGAGGGTCAATGTGTTAGTAAATATTCCACCGATGAATGTGAATCAAGTCATACGTAGTTCTATAATTCCTTTCATGTGTTTTTCTGAACTGTGAACCAAAAGGGAAGGGTATTAAATTTTTTTACTCACATGAATTTTACTTATAAACGAAATATTACTTGCTGGAACACAATACATCCCCTGAAATTAAAAATCTTGTAGTTGGATGATGATGCTATATAGTTTAGCATCATGAAACAAGGATGATTTTGGGATTGGAGTTTAACATCATGCAGTAAGGAAAAAGATGCTATATAGTTTTGTATCCCGTAACAAGAATAATTTTTCCCTTGCAACTTAATTTCATGCATTAAGGACAAAAATGATCATATAGTTTCACATTGTGTGATAAGTATGATTTTGGCCTACCAGTTAACCCCATGTAGTAAGGATGAAGATTATATAAAGTATACCATATTGCAACAATGATTATTTTGGCCTTTTAGTTTGACTTCATACAATAATAACAAAGATAATCATGCAATTTCCTGTTGTGCGATTAGGATGGTTTATGAGGTGATGTTATTTAACGTCTTGCAGCTAATACATAAGGGTAGTTATTATGCGATTTATTTCTTTAGAAACCATGGATTGTTGGGAGCTTTGATGAGCTATCTATCCCTTGATTTCATTTCATATTCTCTATTGGTGTGGACCTTATATATAACATATGGTCCCTACCATTTCATATCAAACATTGGGGGTTTCTTTTGGAGAATCATCATGGTTCTGAGGGCCAACACCATCTCTCTTTTCAGGAAAGACCGAAGGAGAACCTTGTTGTTGACGGCTCGTGTGATCCGATTTTGATAGACTTATAAATGGTGCAAGTTATGAAACCTTTTCACATTCAGTAGCTCCATCTCATTAAACCATTTCTATGATTTCTCATATGTAGAACATTGATCATAAATGGAAACAAGGAGTGATGGAACTTGGACTTAGATTGGAAGAACTACAGCGGTCTCGTATACCAAGGAGTATGGGGTTTCTTTGGTGGTAGTGAGGGTCGTGGTTCGGTAAGCCCATAAACCATAGTGGAGCTGGTCCATCAACAATATATTTTCCGTGTCTACCATCTTAAAGAGTATGTTTGGAAGAGTCTTTTTTAATTACACTATCTGCATGTTGGCCACTACATGGTAGTGGGATGAATGGTCAAATTTCATTCCATATTCTTGGTATAACTTGTCCAAATCAGCAAAGCAAAAGTTGGTGCTATTTTCCATTAATATTGTACGATGGACACCAAATATGGTGTTGATTTTTTATTTCACTATAACTCGCATTATCTTTATTTTATACATAAACAAAATTTATTACATAAAATATTCACTTTATACAACATCGAATATCAGCAGTTATAATGTCTTTGGGGCTTATGAACATTACATTACAACTTAAAACATGAATCACAACATATTTATTGAAAAATTATTTTAGATGACCACAACATTTTTTCATACATAGAATTGCATGGGATAACCTGAGGACATGCACCAGAAAAGTGTGAGCTATAATGACATGTAAGGGAGTAAAAAATACATGACATTAGAAATATAGTACATGTAAGGCAATGGAAATATCAATTGATCTTAATAGAAACATGAACATAAAGTAATTATATAGCATGATTATCATAACATGGAAATGTCGCAACAACATTTAACATGATATTTGAATGAGCCAAGGATCATTTCACATGGAGCATGATTAAACCCTCATTTGAATTGAATTGACATGAGTAAACCCTCGTTTCTCTTGATGTATAATGATACTAATCTTCACTCAATGCATTGGAGTGCTATCAGGGCACACCTTTCTTAATCATTTCATTTCATTCATAAGTGTGCTACATGGATCATATAACATGGATTCATTAAACATCGTAATTTATTCCAAAATAAATGAATTTGGAATTCATACATGAAACTCTATAATAAATATGTAAATGTGCATAAAGGTGAATACCTTTTATAGAGAAATGGGCATTGTATTCACTACACAATAATTATGGCTTGGAAAATTGCAGTGCAATTTCGGGAGCATAATGACGTGAGATAAAAATTCATAAAAGTTTTCCATGAGAGAGAAATGGTTCTACCATCATATTTACATGAAATTTATAGTAAGGGAGACATATATATACATTTCCCAACATATTTAAGGGAATTTAGATTCATAATAAAAAAGAATTTCTTGAATTTAAATGAGAAGAGAGAAATTCCTTACAGAATTTTGGCATGGTAACGGGTGGACATTGGAGACATTAATGAGAGAGAAATAGGTATATCATCATTCAACCATTATTAGGTATTTATGGTGGAGGCTTGAAATAGTACCCCAATGTTTTTAATTTAAAAGAAAATGGTATAACAACATAATGAAATTTGGACAAAATTGAGAAAGGAAGAAATACCTTACTTGAAAGTGTGACCCAAAGGCTTGGGAGAGGTTAGAGACTGGCTTATTGGGAGCATAGGGAACCTTGGGAGGATTATAGAAATATGAGGGTAGAGTTTGGTCGAGCTACAAAGGGTTTGAGTGAAAAAGAAGTGGGAGATTTGGTGGGTTTATATAGGAAAAGAGGGGAATTCTTTTTTATTTAGGTTTTGGCCACTACACATTAAACTAATCAAAACCACAAACCATCACATTGTTTTTTCCAATGGTTTTTGTTTTGAAAATTGGAGTGGAAAATATTATTTTATAAATCCAATGGACGATGTAATTAAAATTTAATTCTTGCTTATGTAGAGGTGAGTCACACTCTTATGGAAATCATTTTAAAAAGTTAAAATGTTTTATATGTCTTGGAGGGTCCAATAAGGAACCTTAAAATTAGTCATACAAATCTAAAATCACATTATATTTAATATAAAACATATATTTACTAAAAACCCCATTTATATTATTGTATTACATCTCTATTGGGTCATTAGGGTGTCATAAATCACATTATATATTTAAATGGTATTTAATTTTTTCCCAAAAATTCGATTGTATCAGGAAATTATAAAAAATTAACCCATGGATAATTTTGATGTACTGATTCAAAAAATAATATTCATTTTATCTGAATAATTACCTAAATATGTGAATTTTTACTTTTAAAATAAAAACCCACAGTTATAAAAAATTCATGGGTTTGACAAAATCTGCTTTCAAACCATAATATAAATTACAATTGTATTCCTAATAATTATACTACCATTTATATTTAATAAAAATTAATTTATTAAAAATATTTTATTAAAATATTTTTTAATTAAAAACTCCATTAATTAATCAAAATATATTTCTTAATTGAATATTAACTTAAAATACTTTTTTTTATTTAAAAACCATTTAAAAAGTAAAAATAATAAAATGAATGTATATTCTCTATATAAAATTAATGTACATAATCATAGTGCAAGGGTATTGTTACATAACCCATTATAATACCTGCATAAGACCAAATGATTGGGTGTGCAATGGTGGCAAACTCTTGGGGAGTCTTAGATAACATCGCTCGAATGGTAATCTCTATTAACTTCCACTTCTCCCATAAAAGGTTCTGCTCAAGATTAAAGTATTGAAGCTCGGCATGGGCTTGGTCAAGAGTGACTCCCGATTATACCAAATCCTTTTTGAGCTCTTAAAAATGGGATTTGTATAGAGAAATTCTACTAGATGAGGTCATCACTTCCTTTGTCTAAGTAAATTGGATTTGTTAATGCGATAAAATTATACTAATCATGTGATCACTGTTCAACGACTAAATTAGCAATGGTAATAATTATTAGTTGTATTTTAAAATCCAAAAACCTAAAACCAAGTAATTCTATATATTTTATATAACCATTTTCCATAACAAGACATTTAATTAGATCAAGATGAATTTTCATTAATAAAATTTTGGGTCATTGCAATCTTCCCCCTTAAGAAATTTCACCATCAATTTTTTTCCCACACTAAAAAAGATAAGGTTAACTCTACTTCAATACATTCTCTGATTACCACATTGAATTTTCAAACTAGTGGTTTCTCTATAACACCATGGCGAGGGGGATTGTCTTATTTCATAGAAAGTTTTTCCTACGATCTAAAATCTTCATTAGCTTCTCTCAATAGGGGAGGTCATTCTCCAATGGTACCACATACAGATTAATTTAATGTAAAGACCAGGATTTTCCATGTATTTTGTTAAATTATATGGAATTATTACGAGTCTGCAAAAATTGACAGCGTGTGATTATGTGGCCTGTAGTGCCCAGAATGAATTTCTGAACTTTTTTTAAGGTACCTTCAATAAACGCGCGAGCGGCGTTTTCTAACTTTTGAACCGGTGCTCAGATTTTAAATCTGAGGACACCATTGAATCCACAGTGCTGGGATTCGCTAAAGGGAGGCTTTACATTGATAACAGTAGGTCATGATAAAAATTTATGTTTTGGGGATTTCTAATGAATAATAAAAAGACATAGTTAATTTTTATTTTCTTTCATTCCATAAAATGGAAAAAGGTCAATGTGGGACCAGCGGTGTGTCAAGACAATAAATGGCATGACCTTTAAAACATATGTAACGATGTAATTGGGGAATTTGGGAGGTTCCAAATTAATGATCCCCCATTAATTCCAAATTTCATTACATACCCTCCCCCTCTCATATTTATATGGATCTTGGGGATAGGTTTCGACACTACATCACCAAGAAACAAAGTACTAAGAAAGTGTCGAGACGGCAAACCCTTGGAGGATTGAGCCTATTCTATTGAGCAGTGATGAGTGACACCAAAACCCTGAACTGAAGATCAACCATCAACCAACGTCGTTGGGGCCTAGTTGTGGGGATGGAGAACACCAACCCACATCCTCAATCACAGGCTTTATCCATCATTCTTGAGGTAGGTATTTAATTTTTTTTTAATTAATGTGTTTTTCATGAATCCTTTAATCCTCCCTCATGATTACAAGCTAACACGGAGGGCATGGGACTAAAAAACCAGGCCCCGACCCTTCACTATTTTTCTACCCTTATGCCTCCGTGGAAGACCGTCAGCCCGGTGAACCAACCGGCTACGATAGAGATGGCGTGCCATTGCACTCCGCAAGACGAGGTTGCGACACTACGCCGCAGTGGTGTGTGGAGTGGCTGACACTAGCCGGCTATGGAAGAGGTGTAGATCACCATCGCGTGCCGATGATGAGCAAGGGGATGCAGCTCGTCAGCCACGATAGTGGGATGGGGCGGTCGACCCATCTGTCGGCCACAGAAGAAGAGGGAAGCATGACCAGCGTGCTATTGGTGGGCAATAGGCCAAGACCAAAGCCACAGAAAAGGAGGAACCCACTACGCGGGTTCTACTGTTACCGGGCGGCACCCACATGGCGTCGTTGTTTCATAACCCAAAAGGCCTCAAGGCTGTTCGGAATACCAGGGGACTCGCCCCCACTTTCCAGCTAGGGTAGACAGCGGGCCACGCCCCCTGCGGGACGCGCACCTAGCAGGTCGTGTGCCCTTGAAAATGGGTTTCCCCTTGTGGGATAGCCCCCCCCTGCGGGTCTGGCCGGACCATGTCCCAGACCCAGTCGGGTCAGGTCGGTCCGATTGGGTCAGACCGGACTCAGGCCCTACTAAAACCAGAAATACTTAATGGGCCGTAACATAAGATCTGATGTTTTGTTTGAAAAGCCGTTTGTCGTGCTCAGACCATTATAGTGAGAATGTCCCTTTGGTATACCCCACTTGAGTTTTTGGAGACATTTTTAGTATGGTCGGGATAGATAGAACCTTAATCCAACCAAGCCCTCGGAACTAAAACACTTATAACTCACAGACCAGGTGTCTAATTGACGCATCATCTATCAAGTTGGAACCCTTACAACAATGAGGTTCATTGGTTTGCTATTTTGTGGAGCTTAGTGGAAGTTGAGGTATGACCAATATCTCATGATGCAGACCCTATGAAACTTGAGTGCACCGAATGCAAGGAATTATGTGTCAGGTTGTAATGTGATGAAAGAACATCGATCCTATGTGGGTCAGCATTTATCGATCCCATGTGGGTTAGTTTGTATCAGATCTTGTGTGGGACAATGATCAGAGATCCTATGTGGGTCAGCACATACTGATCCTCTATAGGTCAGATCCTGTGCGGTTCAGTGGGGGTTAGTACCTATCGATCCTGTGTGGGTCAACAGCAGTGCCTCTTAACAGAACAAGATAATATAGCTTACGACTACTCATCTGTATTAATATAATTAAGTTACACCTAATTATTATTTTAGTCATTACACCTTCGTGGTGTTATATTCATGGTGTTAAATGTGTGGTATTTCTATCTTTGTGGTGTTACCTGTGTGGTTCTTCTATCATCGTGGTATTACATGTGTGGTACTTCTATATCCATGGTGTTACCTGTGTGGTACTTCTATCTTTGTGATGTTGTCTTAGTGGTGTTACATATGTGGTACTTCTATCTTTTTATTGTTGACTTCATGGTGTTACTTGTGCGATACTTCTATCTTAGTGGTGTTACCTGTGTTCTATTTCTATCTTTGTGGTGTTACCTTTGAGGAATTCTTATTTCATGTATGATAAGAGTTTATCTTGATAACTTAGGTATATGTATGGGAATATACCTAAGTATTGTTGAAGTATTTCTTTTTGGAATTTTATTTGTTGAACTCTGGGAGACCTACGGGGGTCTCGGGGTCCCAACTGAGTATTGTTATACTCACCCCTACATGGGCTACACCTGGACCTTATTGTGTCTTGTGTAGATGACAGATAACATTGATTAGGGATGAGGGATTCAAGACTGGACAGTACTCAAAGGTAGACCATTTGGCAGACGTGACATTGGGACTACTGATCATGAGTTGTACATACCCTTAAGGTAGGATCCTTGTTGGACAAACCTGGAGTTATATTTCACTTTTCAATTGTATTTTTACTTTTTAGTTGTACTTGTACTATTCAATTGGGCTTGTATTCTATCACCTTTACATTCAGCACACTTTTACTGCAATAGTTTACTTCGTGTTTCTTCTTGTTGTGTTCTTAGACTATGTGTCTGTACAGGTTAAAAGGGAAATGCATTCCCATATTAGGGATATGCCTTTCTGGTGATAGTCTCCATCCCCTGGCCTATGGATGGTGGGTTTCAAGTAGTCACGGAACAGGGCCCGAGGTATGGGTCGTTACAAATTAGTATTAGAGGAGTCAATTCTATCAAAGAACTAGGACTCTGATCTTTTCTATGTGGCAATAGTGTTATGTTTCATGAGTTTGGTTTTCAGTTTGGAGAATCTAGTGTTGGTTTGGTCGCCGACGTATCTATATAACAGGACCCTGAATTCTGATTTCTGAATCAACACATGAAAACACTAATTACATGTGTTTTTGAAAAAAATTTAAGATCCCTCCGAGTCATCTCACCTGGTAAAACATATTGACTGTGGCACACCTGTCTTATTTTAGGATTCTTCCACATAGATATATATCCAGGATTCCTGAGAGAGTATGCGATGACGGCCCACCGAACGATGAGACCTCAATGTAGGGCCATATTATGGCTTTAGCACTTCGGGTGGCATACCAGCAGCACCACTACCCATTGGGAAGGTGTTTCCATGAGCCCCACCAGCAAGGCATGCATGTCGACTGATCACATTGCACGAGTTTAAGTGGTAGAGGCCTCTGAGGAGCCATGGCGATATGGACCTGTAGGAGTCTGAGGACTTGATGGAGGCTATAGCCAGAGTTTTCTACTTGGATGGGACACCAACTAACGTTATGGGGATCCTAGCGGCCCATATTTTTCACGAAGTAGCTTGGAGATGGTGGATCTTGATGCTCCATATACACAACGATGTAACCCTAATCTGGGTGGACTCTGAGAGCCTTTTAAGGGAATAGTTCGTCCAAATGACCTTACGCTCCATGTGTATACAAGAGTTGCTGCACTTATAGCAGGGCAGCATGACTATGGCCCAATACTTGGTGAGGTTACCTAATCTCTCCCGCTACTACACTAACATGGTACAAGACCCTTTCATCAAGGATCAGACATTTGATCAGTGTATTTGATGATAGATCAGAGCATTGATCATATAACTCAGCATATAGACACAGGCTGGGGTGCTAGAGCGAGCACACTTTGTGGAGATCTTCCTAGCTGAGCAGGCACCTACAGTGAGATCCCCCACTGAACGTTGGGTAGCAAAGTCATCAATGGAAGACATTAGACTGATGATGCAGGGGCCCAAGCAGGCCATGCCTTTGGGTGGATGACCTCAGGATATAGAGTCAGTGGTGCGGGGCTCACGAGACAGAGGACAGTGGAGGAGCGGGCAGTACTACTCATGTGACGGGCAGGGTCACATGGCTCGTGACTACTCGACCTTCCGTACAGACGACCAGCAGACTATTGAGGGACATTCAAGGAAGAGGTAGATGTTCGAGAGAGTAGGTCTTGGGTAGTGGACATGGTATAGGAGCTGGTCGTGCAACAGGCGGTGGGTGGAAATTATAGGTTTCACCGCTACTACCTCCAAGTGATCCACCCCGACAACAGGGAGTAGGTGAACAGGGATGAGCTCAGCTCCAGGCACCTGAGGCCTACGACAATAGTGCTTCAGAGATGATTAGAGGTATGATCTATGTCTAATCCACCTTAGCTGCAGTATATATAGGCATAAGTCCCGATAACTCTTTTATTTCCATGACCCTTGTTCAGAGCTCAGAGATTCTAGTGTAGCTGTTTTCTCAATCCTTACGGCTAGAGACTCCAATAGAAGTCGATTCGACAATTAAACACTACTGACGGCTGTGTGAGCTTACTCTCAGAGGTGAGAGATTTGGCTAGGATCTTCTAGTTGCAGCGTCGAGTCATTATGACGTCATCTTGGGTATGGACTGGTTATCCATAGTCCATGATCAGATTGACTGTATTAGGCACAAAGTGTGGTGAGTCTGTAGGGACGGTACCTTGTTTTCCTTCACTGATGAGAAGGTAACCTTTGCAGCATAGGATGGACATACCTAGAGGAGGGTGCAGCTGATCACACAATAGTTGGATAGCCTTAACCTCGGGGTAGTGGATGTTGAGATTCTGAGCTATCCTATAGTGGTGGCCCATTACACTGATGTCTTTCTTGATGTTGTTCCCGGAAAACCTCCTCGCATAGAGGTAGACTTCTACATCGACATGTACCTCGAGACGGCACCAATATCTACACCAGTATATCAAACGGATCCCATGGAGCTTTAGGATTTATGAGTAAAGTTGGAGGTATTGCAGAGGAAGAAGTTCATAAGGCACTGTGTTTCTCCTTGGGTAGCCCCAATTTTCTTTGACAAGGAAGAAGATGCGAGTTTAAGACTCTGTGTGGACTATCGGTGCCTAAACCAGGTGACCAAGAAGAACAAGTATCCACTTCTTAGGATTGATGGTCTTTTCGATCAGCTGAAAGGAGCTCTTTGGTTTTCGAAGTTAGACCTCAGATCAGGCTATTATCAGTGTAGGGTACAAGATGAGGATGTGCAGAAGACAGCCTTCAGATGCCGGTATGGCCATTATGAGTTCTTTCTTCTGCCATTCGGCGTGACCAGTGCCCCAAAAATGTTTATGGGACTCATGAAAAGGAACTTCTATCCATACCTCGACCACTTTTTCCTGGTCTTCATCGATGACATCATGATATACACGAAATCAGAGGAGGAGCATGCCTATCTTCTGTTGAAAGTTATGGAGACACTTTGAGAGCACCATCTTTATGGTAAACTCTGGAAGTTCCATTTTTGGATACAAGAGGTCCACATTAGGGGACACGTTATCTCAAAGTCTAGAGTTGCAGTCGATCCATTGAATATAGAGGTTGTGCATGCATGGGAGCCACCCAGGAGTGTGACTGAGGTGTGGAGTTTCTTGGGGTTGGCTGGATACTATTGGAGATTTGTGCCTCACTTTTCTAGAGTTGTGGAATCCTTTTCAGTGTTGAAAAATAAGGGAAAACCTTTTGTATGGACGAAGAGATGCTAGTATAGTTTTCAGGAGCTGAGGCCAAGGCTGATGAGTGCCCCCATCTTGAGGCTACCAGAAGTGGGCCTTGTGTATGTAGTCTACTACGATGCATGAGGGACCCGACATGTATGTGTCCTTATAACACCCTAAGGTATTGAAAATAAATATGGATTTCATTTTATAATTTTGAAGCTAAATTCAAATTTGCCTCTTCTATGTTTTGAATTTCAAAAAATGGTCATCTAGAGTTATGATCATTAAGTCATTTAGAGTTTGATAGAATAGACTTGATTTTTTAGTGAATAGTTACATACTCTTATGAATAGTAATATGAATTGTAATATGACCCTTAATAATAGTAAAAAATAATATTATTTCAGTTTCTTAAGGAAATAATATAATGAGATCTTAAATAATTTTTCAATGTGAAATAAAACTAATTACACCATTAAAATAGTTTTTTTTCAAATTAACTATTACTTTATTTAAAAATTAAATTAATAATATTTAGAAAATTATTTTTGAAATATTTATTTCATATTTGAATTCTAAACGTTGGAAAATGGTATGGGTAAATATTTGGGATTTTTCCGAAATTTTAAAATTTTTGATGAATAGTGAAATATGATAAAAAATTGTATATACAAATTATCTGTTAAATACACAATTTAGGACATCAAAAGTGATTTAAAGCCACTTTTTTTGAAATCAAATGCACTTATTTTTATTAGTGGTCACATGAAACAATACTATTGGTTGTCTTGAGGGAAGTAATAAAATAATGATTTAAATATTCAAAATTTACCCCTCTCCTCCACTATATAAACCCCTCACCAATCCCTCTTCTCTTTACTCCAATATTCCTTGAATCTCCTCAAAGTTCGCCCCAAATACCCTCCCCTAGTCAATCCCCATGACCAGCAAGCTCTTAGTTTTTCCAAAAGATCAAAATCTCTTCCCTTAAGTAGGTTCTTGAGGATGTTATTTCAAGAGGTAAAGCACATTTCTTTTTCTTTTACTTTCAATTGAATTTATCTTCTTTTGTTTTCCTCTACTCACCTCCTATGTCAAAATGACCATGATAACTCCAGTATCATCTATATACTGAATTTATATCATGTCAATGGATGAACCATTATCAATATTCTTACTCCCTTCCTTTTATTTTTATAAATGAAATCAACGTCCATGAGGTTCCAATTTATAACCTTCGTGGACGACGATGTTTTGTTCTTAAATCATTACTTAATTAATGGTCATGAAACCATATTTATGGTTGAACCTGAATATAACATATTTATTTCAACCTAATTAATATTCCAGAACTAGTTATGTACATATTGATAATTTATGTGACAAAACTAGTTCATAATAATCAAAATACTGCCAAACAATCGAAAGATTGTCATCTAATGATTCATCCTAATTCCATGAAACAAAATGATGTAAATGGAAATTAACAATTCTGGATGTTCATAAATAATATTTTATTTTAATTCTTTAGTATTTACATCCATATCACTTCATTACTTAAGAACAAGTGAACCGATTATGAAAAATAAGGAAAACAAACACTCAAGAACGACGAAATTCAATACAATAACTTATCAATAAAGACATAAATAAACTAACCATAATTATGATAAAATAAATACATGTATAATAGGATATGAAATAAGTTATTAAAAGGTATAATTTCATAATACAGAAGCTTAATTACAAGATCGTAACACGTTCGGAGTTAAGGTAAGGGTATTCCACCCGAACTTCCATTTTCATTCGGATTATGTTCATTGTCTAATTACCTCAATGAAATTCTTATAGATTTTTATATACTCCTCATACATTATGTGTGAGTATTCTATATATGTACACCAACTAGAATCCTTCCCTATTTTATGGATTGGTACATTTTTTAAAATAAACTATCAAAACTATTTCCAAAATACAAGCCTGATTCAAGTAAATTTCTCAAATTCATATCTATTTTCAAGGGCCCTCTATAATCTTTTTTTAGAAAGAATTATCTTTATAAAAAACTTATTTTATTATCAAAATACTATCTTACTTAACATCTGGATTTATACAAATATTTTCCAAAATATCTCTTCATTTCAAAATAGAAGAGTATTTATCTCAAGATTGCATAATGATTTTACAAGAGTATTTTCATTTGATTCAATACTCTTGTTGTTTATTATGTATTATTGGGTTTAATCATTTCTTAAGTCATCTACCATATTTGATTTAATGGGGCATGACTAATCTATTGTGGATGATCTATCCTAAAAACATTCACCATATTACACAGAATGGTTAGTGTTTTATGTTTAATGGTTAGGGAAAGATAGTTACATTTCATATGTTAGTTTCAAAATGAATGTATATGTTGTTTATGTTTAACCACACTCATATGGGGAATTTATTGGATTTATTACGTGATGTTTGGGGACCGCTATATCCCCTCAATTCATTGGTAGGTCTAATGAGACAAATAGACATTGAATTGGCTGGGGCCTTTCACAATGTGTTATATAGATTTTGGCTGAGGCCTTAATAATTAGCCGTCTTGGATGAGGCCTTGAAAAAATGTTTCATAATGTCTGGCATATGTGCTTCCCTAATTATGAAGCTAGTAATTGGAAGTTCATGTGTTTATTCGACTAGTAGAATACACATGATTATGTTTCATTATGGAATTATTTACTCAGCTCATATTCCTGCCATTATGTGTGCAAGTATATTATTAAAGTCATGTGTTTTCAATTATGCACCATGTCTTATGTTTATGCTATCTTACACAGTATTTCTTACTCTTACTTAGCATTTGAGCTCACCCCTTTCTTATGTATCATTTTTGACAGGACATGAAGAAGTAAATTATGAATGACATGCAAGCATAATCTAGGAGACATGATGTTTCTAGTGGAATAAATTACTATTTTATTTCCCTTCATGATGTAATGTTACACTTATTTATGTATCTTGTTTCCAATAGCTACTAAACTACTTGGCCCTTCATGATTTTTATTCCATGTATGCATTCAAATGTAATCAAATAATGCATCGGCTCCAGGAAACTGGGGTCGAGTAATTACAGTTGGTATCAGAAGAAGTTTAGTAGAAAACATGGAAACATAGATTAGGGAAGAATCACTAACTGAGTCTTTGAGGATAAACATAAAAGAAGTTCCTGGTATTTTGGTATAAAATAGATTATGTAGATCATTCAAGAAATACATCCATGTCTGGATACGAGCAGGTAGAGGTGTCTCTGGAACAGATATACCTAGGAGTGAAATCTCTGACAAGGAGTTTCAGGTCTTGACCTAGGGTATCCTGTTATATGACAATTGTCCTTGTTGCACTCTTGGTTATGACACTTATGGGGGATATTCTTAAAATAATTCATGTTTTCTTTACAAGACATTATGAAGGATTTAAATTCAAATTTTTCCTCAAAGATACCATGTTTATGATTAAGAGATTAACTATGCATATAATTTCAATTTATGCTTAGTGTTTTTATACATTGAGATTATAAATTATGATTCATAACCTAATCTAGAGTATGAAATTATTTAGAAATGGCACCTAGTGGAATGAATGGAAACTGCATGAATACATGTGTCCCCAGTAGGGATTTACTTCGATGTAAGATAATGATGTTGGCTCTGGTAGTGAGCAACTCATATCTATACTAGGAAAAACTACTCAGGTTGTGAATAATAATCATACCCATATGGAGCATCCGGATCCACCACATGGAGGAGATTTTCTAGATCGCTTTATGTGACAACACCCTCCATCATTCAATTGGAATAAAAACCCATTTGTAGCTAATAAGTGGATATGTTCCCTCAAGAAGACATTTCTTGCTTTGGGATGTAATGAAATATAGAAGGTCATCATGGTAGGTTATCGGATATTGGGAGATGCAGATCAGTGGCAATCATTAATCCAAGACACAATGAAGGTGGAGGAACTATAAGAGATGGAATGGAATGATTTAAAAGAAATCTTCATAGAGAAATACTTTTCTTGCAAACAGAGAGCTAATATGGAGAGACAATTCTTCATTCTGAGGTAGAAGGAAGATGAGAATGTTGCAAAGTATGAAGATAACTTCAAAAGGTTTTCTAGACATGTTGTGGACTATATACGAAATCAAAGGAGAAAAATTGTTCAATTCTTTGATGGTCTAAAGACATTCCTCTGACAGGCATTGGAATCCCAATGTTTTTCATCATATGAGGATATAGTTTCATGTGCTATCAAGACAGATAAATAATTCTCTATGTCTTATGACTTTAAGGGAAATCATGAAAAGAAGAGGGCTTATGAGAACTCCAGGAATGAATTTATGGAAACAAGGAAGAAGGGAAGAGTTTAATTTGAACCTGGTGATAATTGTGGAAGGAAACACGCTGGTGCGTGCTTAATGGGGGAAGGAGTATGCTACAAATGTGGTTAGAAAGTTCATCTTACTGGTGATTAAAAGGGGAAGAAAGAGGCCAAAATTGTTCAATGCTACAATTTTCGGGATATGGGACACTATGCTAATTATTGTCCAATGTGTCATGGAAATATGAAATAGAAAAAGCCAAGGGATATGGGACAAGATAATGTGATCACAAAAGCAGGGGTTGAAGTTATGAATGACATGGTGGCAGGTACTTTTATCATTTCATCAATCATAGATAATGATTAATTTGATTTTGGATTATTACATTTTTTCATATCTTCCCAATTTGATAAGAAAATTAGATATTTTCAATTTGATTTAACAAGGGTGTTTTCAGTCAAAACTCCTAAGGGAAGTATCATTGCATCAAAGTTTTTCAAATCATTTCCCATTAGGGAACATAATTGTCATTTATCTACTGATCACATTGTAATACCCATGATTGAATTTGATATAATCCACAGTATGGATTTTCTTTCAGACCATGATGAGAAAATTTATTGTAAAGAATAAGGAGGTTACAATTATTGATGATGATAATGATTACCTTAGTTTTAGAGTAGAAACTTCACAACACTGTTCTTATCTAGATCCACCCCCAGTAGTTCAACTAAATTCAATTATCAAGGAGGAAGATAATGAAATAAAAATGGGTGAGGAATAGAATGTTCAAATAGAAGATATACCTGTTGTGAAATAATATATTTATGTTTTTCCAAAATATTTACTTGGAAATCCTCTAGAGAGGGAAATTTACTTTTCCATTGACTTAATTCCTGGTTCAAGTCCAATATCTAAGACCCCTTATAAAATGGCCACTGTGGAGTTAGTGGAGCTAATGAAACAAATAGAGGAATTGAATGATAAAGGATTTATTCACCCTACTATCTCTCCATGGGGATCCACTATTCTTTTTTTAAGAAGAAAGATGGGTCTATGGGGTTTTGCATTGATTCCAAGGAATCAATGCTATTACAATAAAGAATAAGTATCCTATGCCGCGAATTGATGATTTATTCAATCAACATCATATAGCCCAATAATATTTGAAGATTGATCTTCGATATGGATATCATCAGTTACTTGTGAGGAATGAATACATTACAAAAATAGTATTCCGAACCAAGTACAGACATTACGAGATTACAATAATGCCTTTTGGACTAATTAATGTACCATTTATTTTCATGGATTTGCTGAATAGAGTTTCCAAGGAATATCTTGATTACTTTTTGGTGGTGTTTATTGATGATAAACTTATGTACTCTAAATGTTATGGAGAACCTGATAATCACTTGTGCACTATTCTGAACACTCTGAGAAGAAATTAATTATATGGGAAGTTTAACATGTGTGATTTATGCCTCTATTCAGTTTTCTTTTATGGGCTACATTGTTTCTAAAGATTTAATATCTATAGATCCTGTGAAGACATATGTAGTGAAAGAATGGAATACTCCAACAAATGCAACTGAGGTACATAGTTTTATTGGTTTAGCAGGTTATTATCGGTGTTTCGTTCAAAACATCACCCGTTTGGCCAACCCAATGACCAAGATCACATGAAAAGGGGTTATGTTCATATGGAAAAAGGAATGTGAATAATGTTTTAATGAATTGAAGTGGAGGATATTGAATGCTCTGATCTTAACCCTACAGTCAGGGAATGATGGGTTTGTTATCTATAGCGATGCAACAAAGAATGGACTAGGTTGTGTCCTTATACATAATGATTGAGTGATTGCATATGCATCTAGGCACCTAAAAATTCATGAAAAAAACTAACCAACTCATGACCTTGAGTTAGCAGTGGTAATATTTGATTTGAATATTTGGAGACATTAAGTCTATTGTGAAAGTTGTAACATATATACAGATCATAAGAGTTTAAAATATATATTCTCACAGAAATAACTCAACATGAGACAAAGGAGAAGGATTAAGCTACGCAAAGGCAATGATTTTCAAAATACACTATCACCCAGGGAAAGAAAATAAGGAAGTAGATACTTTGAGTGGAAAGAGCCATAAAATTCTGAACAAGTATGAGAGATAAAAGGGATCTTATGTTCATGGATCTAGTAAAGATGGATATGGGAATTACCAAGGAAGGTAAAACCTCGCAACTTTTTCAAATTGTTTCCCATACTTATTTACTAGAGAGGATACAATGCTCTCAATACGATGATGAGTATTTTCAAAACAATATTAATGATATAAATTATGGTAAGTTGACTAACTACACATATGAAGGTGGCATTTTGAAATTCGGGAAGAAGCTTTGTGTTCCCTCTTTTCCTAAGCTAAAGAAGGAACTATTGGATGATTCTCGTAGCTCTAATTTATCTATACATATTGGTATCACAAGGATGTATTGAGATCTCTAAGAAAACATTCGATGGGACAATATGAAAAGGGGATTGTTGAATATTCATCAATGTGACTTGTATGTAAACAAGTGAAGGTCGAGCGGAAAAAGTATAAGGTGGTTATGAAACCACTACCCATACCATCATGGAAGTGGGAGGAAATTGCTGTGGACTTTTTCACTAGACATCCAAGGACATCTAGAGGAAACCATGCTATAAGGGTCATTGTGGATCATCTTACAAAGAATTATCACTTTATCGCGATTCGAGAGGACTTTTCATTGGATCAACTTGAATGAAATTACATCAAAGAAGTGGTAAGGCTACATAGAGCACCACTCTCTCTTGTATCCAACCGTGATCCTAGATTCACCTCAATGTTCTGGAATGGTCTCCAACATGCTCTAAGCACTGAACTAAACTTTAGTATGGCCTATAATCCTCAAACTGATGGCCAATTTGAGTGGACTATTTAGAAATTGTTGGAAATGTTGATATCATGTTCTATGTAATTCAAAGTCGGATGGGACCAACATCTTTCGCTGGTTGAATTCTCCTACAACAACCGGTTCCACTCGAGCATTTGAATGGTACCATATGATGCCCATTATGGGAAAAGGTGCAGAACACCGGAGTGTTGGGACGAAGTCAATGAGAGTATGCTTCTAGGACCTGTATTGTTTGAAGAAATAGTGGAGAAGGTGAAAATAATTCAGCATCATATGAAGGTAGCACAAATTCGACAAAATAGTTATGCAGATAACCATCAATGAGACCTTGAGTTCAAAGTTCGAGACTTGGTATTTCTATGCATATCTTATTGGAAGAAGGTCATGAGGTTTGGGAATAAAGGAAAGCTAAGTCCCATGTATATTGGCCCCTTCGAGATCCTTGATAGAGTTGGAACTATGGCCTATCGATTGTCACTTCCTCCTATCATGTCGAAGGTACACGAAGTTTTTCATGTATCCCTCTTAAGGAATTAAATACCAAACCCTTCACATGTACTCTCTTTAGAGGTGATATAGTTAGAGGATGATCATTCCAATAAAGAGTGGCCAGTGAAAATCATAGATCCTAGATACAAAGTTCTACGCAACAAGACTACTCATCTAGTCATGGTACTATGGAGAAACCATAAGTACGAATAGGAAACATGGGAACTGGAGGAAGCAATAAAGTAAAAGTACCCCAACCTATTTTTGGCATAATTTGTAAAATGAAATTTTGAGGGAAAAATTTCTAAAGGGGGGAAGAATGTAACACTGTAAGGTTTTGAAAATAAATATTGAATGCATTTTATAATCTATAAGTTAAACTCAACTTTTCCACTTCTATGTGTTGAATTTCAACAAACGGTCATCTTGGGTTGTGATAAGTAAGTAATTTAGAGTTTGATAGAACAAAATTTATTTTTAGTGAATAGTAACATACTCTTATAAATAGTAATATGAATAGTAATATGACCCTTATGAATAGTAAATAATAATATTATTTTATTTTCTTAAGGAAACGATATGATGAGATCTTAGTTAATTTTTCATTGTGAAATAAAACTAATTGCACCTTTAAAATTGTTATTTTTCGAATTAACTATGACTTTATATAAAAATTAAATTAATATTATTTTAAAAACTAATTTTGGAAAATAGAGTTCATTTTTTAATTCTACATGTTGAAAAATCGTAGGGATAAAGTTTTGGTATTTTTATGAAATTCTAGAATTTTTTATGAATAGTGAAATACAATAAAATACCGTATATAAAAATTATCTCTTAAATACACTATTTATGACATCATAAGTGATTTAAGGCCACTATTTTCTAACTCACATGAACTTATTACTATTAGGGGTCACATGAAGCAATACTATTGGTTGTATTGAGGGAAATAATAAAATAATGAATTAAATAGTCAAAATTTACCCCTCTCCTCCACTACATAAACCCCTCACCAATCCCTCTCTCCTTCACTCCTCTAAGCCTTGAAGATCCTCAAGGTTCTTCCCAAATAACCTTACCTATAGACTCCCCACTACCATAAATCTCTTGTTCTTTCCAAAATACATAAATCCCTTCCCTTAAGGAGGTTCTCGAGGAAGTTATTTCAAGAGGTAAAGCACCTTTCTTTTTATTTTAGTTTCATTTGAATTTATCTTCTTTTGTTATCCTCTCCTCACCTTCTCTGTCCAAATGACCATGATAAATCCAGTATCATCTATATTATTTATTTATATAATTTTAATGAAAGAACCATCATCAATATTCTTTCTCCCTCCCTTTTATTTTTATAAACAAAATCAACATCCATGAGGTTCCAATTTATAACCGTCGTGGACGACGAAGTTTTGTTCTTCGATATTTTCTTCATTACTAGTCATGAAACCATATTTATGGTTTAAGTAGACTATAATATATGTATTACAACCTAATTAATATTCAGGAACCAGTGTATGTACATATTAATAATTTATGTGACAAAACTAGTTCATAATAATCCAAATACCGCAAAATTATTGAAGTCATTGTCATCTAATAATTCATCCTCATTCCATGTAAACAAATAATTGAAATGGACATTTACAATTTTGGATGTTCATAAATAATATTTAATTTTAATTTTGGATATTTACATCCATACCACTTCATTAATTAAGAATAAGTGAACCGATTATGAAAAAAATGGAAAACAAAACTCCACGAAATTCTATAAAATAACTTATCAATAATGACATAAATGAACTAACCAGAATTATGATAAACTAAATACATGTCTAATAGGTTATGAAATAAGTTATTAATAAGTATAATTTCATATTCCAGGAGCTTATGTACATGATGGGAACACGTTCGGAGGTAAGGTAATGGTTTTCCACCCGAACTTCCATTTTCATGCAGGTTACTTTCATTATCTAATTACCTCAATGAAATAATTCTATATTGTTATGTATTCATCATAAATTATGTGTGATAATTATATATATGTACACCAACCAGAATCCTTCCCTATTTTGTGGATTGTTACAAGTTTTAAAATAACCAGTGGACCCCCAAGATCACCTTCACGTCGGTTCGCCGACGAAGCCCCTTTGAACTACGAGGTCTTTGATCCATGTCAAGGCATGGTACGTAGGAAGATTCCCAAAGGTTCAAGCCGACCACTTGTTGGTCACTCCGACCTTCTTCACGTCAGGTCACCAGCACCTGTGCAGCCTAGTGTGTATGCCCCGCACCATCCGAACCAAGGTCCTCACTCGTATCGGTTCACCGATACACCATTATGAACTACATGGTCTTTGATCCATGTCAAGGAACGGTACGTAGGAATCCCCCATAAGGTTCAAGCCCATCACCTGGTCATTCTGACCTCGCTCACAACGGTTCACCGTCGTCCCGCATGACGTTAAACTGTATTCCACATTCCACCTGAACTACGGGGACATTGATCCATGTCAAGGCATGGTACGTAGGAAGCCTCCATGAGGTTCAAGCCCACCACCAGTGGACCCCCAGGTTCACCTTCATGTTGGTTCGCTGACGATGCCCATCAGGCCAAGTTCCACCTTCACATCGGCTCGTCGGCACCATCCCGAACTGCGCGGACATTGATTCCCTACCATGGGGATACGTAGGAGGCCTCTTCGAGGCTCAAGCCCAATCTCACTGTCTCCCTTGCGATATTCCCATCTCAGTCCCCCTCCGCTTCATCCATTCACCAATCATCCACCTAGATTCTCACCTGGACCACCATATCCCAGCGAGATCATGCCATCCCACTCCTCCTCACAATATTCATGAAGCCACCCATGGGTTGGCCCCGATATCAGCATCCCTTCAAGGGAAATTCATCAATCTCATCCACTCCAGCTAGTGTTTTGATCAGGCCAATCCATCTCCGATGGACGTGAAACTCGCGGCCTACCTCGTGATAAACATGAGATGCCTGAGGAAAACCTTGGATGTAACTCCCTTGGCGTAACCGTCTCCACTGGACGTTAAACATGCGGCATACCCTGTGTAAAGAATAGGAAGCTGAGGAAAACCTCAGATATATGCCTATGGAATATTATTCCCCACGCTCGATGTGGGATGCCTCAGGCTTACATGCCCTCGAGAAGCCCCATGACAAGAGAAAAAAGACAAACATGACAGTTCCCCAGCGTTCAGACACGCTACTGATGCCTCGACATGACTACTCCCCTGACTGAAGGTTGCTGCCCTGACCGGACCCTTTGGAATGTCCTGACCCAAGTAGTGTAATTAATCGGCATCCATGGAAACATGGCACTGGGAAGAGTTTCACGAAAAACGTATTAAATCTATGAGGGAGACCCGGACTAGGTGATGAGTTCTGAGGAGGAATCTACGGAAGCAAGAACCGACATCCCATCATCCCGATTTTGATCAAGGAGCAGACATCCCTGAATAAGAAGTGAATGCCTCCCGCCTTTGGAAAGCAGGAGTAAGGGGCGAAAGCAGCGCGTCCTCCACAGACGGATGCGCATGCCCTGGCGAAAGCGTCAGAAACAGAAATGGTGAACCCGATGTTAAATTATTCTCCTCAATGTGGAGATTAGTAGCGTTCGAGACAGTATTAGATTAACGTGTCACAGGATCTAGATATCCGGCAATGGGTCCTGCCAAGCAAATAGCGGGCCTGGATTGAAACTCACCGGAAGTTGGGGCAGTAGAACGTGGGGAATTCCATTCTGTAATGTGTTTTCATGGATCCCTCTTACCGACGTGGATAATGGAATGACGATGGGACACTGGTTGTCAATACTTTTCCTCGCAGTGATGATGAGTTGATCTCTCCGTTCCCTAGGAACCAGGTTGCTGCTATGGAGACACGATCACTGCCCACTCGCCTATGCACGGGCGGGGGTAATACCAGCACAGCCACCTTGCATGGCTCCGCTGTCACTACGACGGCCTATATATCTGTTAATACAGGGCACCCACATCCCCTCTCCCTGTCAAAGATCATCCAGCGAAGAGTGATCAACAACCTTGTACGCTGGTACGCGGAGGAAGGGGTTATCCCAACTCGGGATATGGCCCACATGGACCTGGAGGAATCTAGGCCCCGCCGTCAATGCCTCCCTAAAAGGCCGCCCAAGGTGCCCCTGCTCCCCACCCCAATGTTCAATCGTTTCGAGAGCCTATCCCTGGAACACCTCGACGACTTCTTGCCTTACGCTGATGAGGTGGGTGATGTCCGACTCGGCCCACTTAGAGTCCCAATCCAGGGGCTCCAGGCAAGGGCTCCCATCCGGATGCATCATCGCCGCAGACCGGCTTCTCTAGAAGAGCAGGTAGGCTATGCCCCTACACCACATGCGCCAGCTCGTCTAATCTGGCGTCATTGTTAGGCCCGAGCTGAGGAAGCTCGTCAAGGGGCCTCGATGTCAACAGCTACTGTGGCCGGAGCCACCCCTAATGTGCATCAAGGAGTCCCTTCACACACTAACCAGGGGCACTCCTTCACCCAACCATGACCGAGGCTCCAACCGCCCCATGGGCAGGTCAGGTTGGCCCTCGGGGTTGCAGGTCTGAGCGGTGATCGCCCCAAACCAATTCACGGTAATGTCACCCCGTACAGAGTGCCTCCCTATACCACTATTCCACAGGGCGTGGGCCTTCCCTGCTCCGAATCTCATCACGGAGGTATGCCTTGTGCTACCCCCATCTCGAAGGAAGACCTGCGCTGCTATAGTGACGCTCGGTGCGGAAACCTCTCTCGCGCCCACCATACAGGGTATGGAGTCTCTCCTCCTACACCCGACCATCAATGTGAAGGCACTGCCCTTCAGGACCCTCTCCAACATGGGGGTCCTCCCTACGTTCTCTCTGCAACTGGCGAAGGTCCTCCTCGCCTCGGCAACTCGAGGAGTGAAGGTCGGCCTCGCTCTGCCCGCACCGACCATAGAGGTCCTCCCAATGCTCTTGCTGGTTCCAACAGAGGATCTGTCCACATGAGTGTTTTCCATGGTGCCCTCCCCATGTACCCTTCGACATTTTCCCTGGTGCCCCTCACACCCCGGTTATCTCAAGCGGGAACCCTCTCCGCCATGGCGTCCACACCACCCTTAGACCACATGTTGAGGATCAACCTTGTCCTGAAAAGCCATCTAGGGGCAGGAGAGTGGGTCGTCACTGCCACAAGAGTCCTAGGAAGGCCCGGGTGGAGATCAAACCCGCCCATTTCTTGTATTTCGAAGCGGAATGCGACTCAACGATGGAGCCTTCTCCCCGTTCCTCTGTGTCAAGGACTGGGGTAGGAACCAGGCGCATCCGCCTCATCCTCCCAGAATGTGAGGTCCACTGGATTCCCGCCTCCCTCTGAAGGTACATCCAGGAGGAAGAAATTGTGGAAATTCCACAGGTCCCGACCGTGCAATCACCACCATCATAACCGCAGTCCCAACGCTAGAAGATGTAGCTATTAGCCCATCGTATCTTGATATCGTGGTCAGGTCACCTCACTCTTCAGAGGATGGCCCGGAATTCAGCGGCCAGTCAGCTCGTTCTCCGTATTCTCCGCCACCAAGTTTATAGTCCCAGCGGTCCGCCTTGGTACCGCTACCGGTCCCTCAGCCACCTTCGGCTGACGAGTGGGGAAATACGAGGCTAGAACCCGAGTCTGAACCCAGGATCTTCTGGAGCATTCTCGTAGCGGATCACTTCCCAGAGAAGTTCTGGCCGACGGCAGTGCCGAACCTTTACGCACCAGAGTCCCTTACCCCAGAGGAAGTGGGGTGCTTCCGTCGAACCCTATGGGTGACACACTTCAACCTTCTTTACGAGCGGGTTATGTACCCTAGGATTCGAGGGAACTTTGAAGAAATATGTGAGCAATGTTTCCTGGTCGATTTGGATGCACTCCCTATGGCCCAGCACCCTGAGTCACCAGGCCATCAGAGCACCCTTCAACAGAAATGCGTTCAGAATTTCAAAGTACTCCGCAGATTCATCAGGGAAGTTACCCCCCATGTGCAAGTCCATGGATGGGGACACTATTCCGCTCTCCTCTTCATACCTCTCCGATGGTAGCCCGATTCATTATGATACATTGAAGACATGCCCTCGAGAGGTGTCGCAGTCGACATGGATGACGTAGTGGACAAGGAAGACGATCTTGAATTTCTCGATGGAGAATTACCCCCTGAGGGCGTACCGCCACTACTGGACCCATCAGAGAGGGTTACCCATCAACATAGGAACCTTATGGGCCTCCCCGTACCCACCGAGTTGCTGGTACTCAGTCAAAATGCCAGTAAGGGTAAGGAGAACGTCGGAACTGTCAAGCACTCTAAACCGTCCACCTCTGTACAGAAGATAGACGAAGATCCCGAGAAGGTCGTGTTACGCTAGCAGCTTGCTGAGCAGAAAAGGCTGGTTGACAAACGCGTGGCCGAGCGTACTGCAGAGCGGAAACCCGAATATGGTAATCCCAAGCTGGGAAGCATGGGAAGAAACAATTTCCCCCAGTGAGATGCCTCCGGGAATCCCTGATCATGCTACTTCCGCAGACAGGGTAGAAGTCGTAACTCACGGCAAGAGGGCGCAATACGTCTCACCAAACCCTCCTGAACGACAGGGTAACCTGAGGAATCCATCTTGGGTTCCCCCAGCCACCCCGTAGGCCATTCTTCCAGTCGCTCCATGATCTGCTGAAGCCATCTACCGTGTCTAAGAACCTGGAAATTCACTTGTGATTAGGGATCCCCGTCAAGACATGGACCCCCATCTGGATGATCTTATAGTGGCACTCATCGCCCGCCTCAAAGCATTGGAAACACGGAAAGTGGCCGTCCCACCGGATGGAAAGCCATATCTCGCGTGGGTGGATGATATGCCCACACCCCCGAGTTTTGGGAACCCCACTTTCTCAACCTTCAACGGGATAGGGGACACGTCGCAGCACTTGACCCACTATTCTTCCAGGTGTGGCCCTAGGATGGGGACTTCAGCCCAGCAAGAAGCCTCCAAGCTCCAATGTTTCATGCAGACAATGAAGGGCCCCGAATTCATCTGGTACAGCCAGCTCCCCATCGGATCGGTGACCGGTTGGAAGGATCTCTGCCGGCAGTTCCTATACCAGTTCAGCTCCACCACGTGAAAGACCAGCATCACAGACCTCTTCAAGTGCAAGCAAAGTCCTGATGAGCAAGTCGCAGACATCATCGCCTGGTGGAAGGGAATTACGTACTCCCTCGACATGCCACTGACTCAGGAAAAATTACTGACGATGTGTGTAGGGAACGTTAAAACGAAGCTGGTTCCTTTCAGGATCACCCAGAACTACCCTGGAGGGTTCCAGGATTTCTTAGATAAGGCTCCACGCCTCGAGGAGGCTCTGCAACAGGCTAGTCAGGCACGTTTTTCCCCCCTGTGATCCCAGCCAGGTGGGATTCCAGAGCCGAACCCGCCACAGTGGCCCAAATAGAAGGCCCCAGGTAGCTAGAATTATTTCCAGTGGCACCGGCCCTGCAATCCTGCAGAGGTCCTCCACCTCAAGCGTAGGCTCCTGCCCAGTAGCGACCGCCTCAGAATTGATAGGTTCCCTCACGCAATGAGCCAGCACCACCTAGGCGAGACAATCAGGAGCCGCCTCCTTGGCAGGTCCCTCTGGCCCCTCGTTAGGGCCAGGCCCCCTATCTAGAAAGAACGCACTAGACCAATTCGTTCAATGAAAATCAGGTGTCGGGCTACTTCCGAAGTGCTCTAGAGCAAGGGATTGTGCGCCTACCCGAGTGCAGAAGGCCAGCAGAGGCGAATCTCACCGATCACCTCAACTATTGTCCTTATCATCAAATTCCGGGGCACACCCTCAAGCAATGATATGTGTTTAAAGACTGGCTTCAAGACCCGATTGACAACAACATAGTCAGGTTGGGACCGAAACCAACACAAGTATCGGGTGTCTTTGTAGGGTCAGAGATCAGTAGCAATAGAAAAGGCGAGTGGCAGAAGGTTCCCAGTTGTGGGTCCTAGAAATACGATGACTGGATGGCTCATAAAACCATCATCCGTTCCCATGGTATCATTTGGGCATGCCTGAGTTAGCCAGAGCCTTCGTGGGAAGTAGCCAGTACCTTTGCATCGTCTTCATAGCCGACCTCTTCCCAAAAGGGCAAGCAGCGGCGATGTAAGAAGAAGCAATGCGCTCCACCACTGTCGTCGTCATCCCGCACTCTTAGCAGCTTTATGCCCCATGAAATGGAGATTCCTCCCAGAATCCGCCCGGTGGTGGATGACTCTTCGGGCGATAGCCAAGGGTACTCTTCGGTTTACACCGTAAAGCTGGTAAATCCCTCTGTGACTCCCGACAAGGGGGAATGCCAGGCGAGTCTCCCCAACATTTCCATCCGACATCAACGCCAGTGGAACCACAACCACGCCGGTCGTCAAGGCACGTCAGCGGGAACTTTCAGTCAGGTCGTGCATGCTACTGAGACTAGACAGTAGGCTCAACGCAGAGCTCAGCACGCGTAACCTCATCTGATGCCCTCAGTTCTACCTCCACCACCGTTTGTGCTACTAGATCAGGCAGAGCTGCATCGTCCGTATCACAGTCAGTCTTGTCTGGCTACAGGCCAATATCTGTTGTCCGATCCTAATCAGGCGACTACTCTCCATGAGTCAACTAGTAGGCAGCGAGATGTAGCCAGCACTAGCCAACCACCGGTTCAACCGGTAGGACCCACTATGCCTCCAACTGCAGAACGACCTCTTGTACATAGAGGCTCTCGCATGGCATGAATGTATGATGTCTTGAAGCACCAGGTCAGAATTCCAACAAGTCTTTCTATCCTTGAGGCCCTTCACCTATCGTCTGAAATGAACGAAGCACTTGATGAGGCCCTAAGGAGCCCCCTTTAGTTTGAGACGGAGGTAGAAGCTGCGGAAGCCTTCAACGCCGAGGAAATATAGAACGCCGAATGCAAGACAGTTATCTCGTTCTTTGGTAAAAATGAAGACCCCCCATACAGGGGCATATTCTCCCACTGTACATCACTGGAAACTTCAATGGCATGGAAGTCTGCTGCTGCCTCTTTGACACGGGTTCCAGGATCAACCTAATCCCGAATTAGACACTGTGAAATCCGGGTCTGTCTAAAGATGATTTGACGCCCTCTGACCTCAGAATCCAGGGATACGACAGGACCGAGAAATCCCTAGTCGGCAAGATCCGCCTGAAGACCCAGTTCGGTGGCCTAATTGCCAGCACCGAGTTCATAGTTGTCTCTCTGGACACTTCCTAGAACGCATTGATGGGTAGGCCATGGCTCCATCTGCACGTAGCGGTCCCTTCGTCGTATCACCAATGCCTCAAATACTCCCTCAATGGTCGAGTAGGTGTGCTCCAAGGATATGCGTCTCCTTTCGCCTCTTGTGAAGCCCGCTATCTGGATATTGATTATTACAAGAGCAAGGATAAGTAGGTCCTAGTAAGTGAGGAGGAACCTGCCCCGGTCACAATTGATCCATGGGAAGGCTTGGATGACGCCTACATCTTCTTGATCCATCGATTAGAGGCCACGACCCCGGACATGGGGCAGTGTTTTGTTGTTTCGGGTACGCAAGGAAGGTGTGTTCCCATGTCCAAGCGATGGCAGAAAATCACCTCGTACTCCTTCACCAACCAGGCTCAGGTGATCCCATAGACTCCTACCCCTGTTCGGTACCAGAATGTTAAGTTTATGACAACGGCAGTACGTCATACGTGTCTCTTCCACCGGGCTGGAATCAACCGACTCAGTCCGACGCATCACCAGTGCTTTGATGTCATCAAACGTGGCCCCTTAGTCAAAAGGCCAGATGGGATAGGATCAACTGCCTTCATTTCTATGGTCTCAGTGGCGAGTGGGTCTCCTGATATGATGACCACTTCTACCAAATCTAGCACCAGCTTCCTGTCAGGGTTTGATAGCCCAGATGAAGCCTCATTTTCGGGAAACCCCTCCACGGGTGGAGATGAAGATATGGAGGATGCTCCCCCCGCCTTTGAGGAAGGCTTCTTTACCAAGGTTGATGAACTGTTATAGGTGAACCTTGGTAGCGAGGCAGATTCAAGACCCACGTTGATCAGTGCAGCCATGTCCCCCGAGGAGCAGCAGCGGTACGTAGACTTTCTCAAGAAACACCGTGATGTGTTTTCCTGGAGTTACAACGAGATGCCAGGACTAGATCCCCTGGTAGTCATTCACCGCCTGGGCCTCCCATCAAACCATCGCGGGTTTAAGCAGCCTCCCAAAAAGATGCACCCTTCTCAAGGTGCTATGGTTGAGGCCAAAGTTGACAAGCTTATCAAAGCCAACATCGTCAAGGAATTCCAGTACCCCAAGTGGCTCGCCAACATTGTGCCAGTCAGGAAGAAGAACGGGAAAATCATAGTTTTCATCGACTTCTGTGATCTCAATCTCCACTTCCAAAAGGATGACTTTCCACTCCCGGTGACTGAGTTATTGATTAATTCCATGGTTGGCTTCCAAGCCCTCCCTTTCATGGATGGGTATTCTAGGTACAAATAGATCTGGATGGACCCCGAGGACGAGGAGTCCACAGCCTTCAGGGCTCCCCAAGGTACCTTTTGTTACCAGGTTATGCCCTTCGGCCAGAAAAATGCAGGTTCCACATATCAGAGGGCCATGCATCGCATATTCAGGTCGATTCTTGGGATGCTGGTGGAATGCTATGTGGATGACTTAGTGGTCAAATCACGCCAGGACCATCTCAAAGACGTTGATAAAGTATCCAGTATCCTCCCTTCCCACCACCTGAAGATGAACCCGTTAATGTGTGCCTTCGGGGTCACCTCTGGGAAGTTTCTTGGCTTTGTTGTTATATATCGGGGCATTGAGATCGATCTAGAGAAGATCAAGTCCATCAGCCAAATGCCTCCCCCGAGAAATATTCGGGAACTTCGAGGTCTCCAAGGCCACATAGCCTATATACACTGATTCATCGCGAATCTGGCCGGCAAGTGTAGGACCTTTTCCCGGCTCATGAAGAAGGGCGCCGCCTACAAATGGGATGAAGAGTGTCAGACCGCCTTCGAGGAAATTAAGCAGTACATACTCCAACCTCCAGTTTTGATGCCACCCGTCTTTGGAAAGCCGCTAGTCCTTTACGTGGCCGCCCTGGAACGATCCCTCGGTGCACTTATCGCCCAGATGAATAACGAGGGTACGAAGAATAGTCTCTACTATCTCATCCGCATGATTCTTGATATAGAGATTAGATACTCCCTTATCGAAAAGGGCTTCCTTGCGCTCGTTTTTTCCGTACAGAAGTTGCGGCATTACCTGCAACAACATGAGTAAAAATTGGTCTCTCCGGCAGACCCACTGAAGTAAATCCTAAACTGCCCCATGTCGACTGGCCGACTAGCACGGTGGGCAGTGATCCTCCAGTAGTTTGATATCAGGTTCGTACCTCAGAAGGCCATTAAGGGACATGCGTTGGAAGACTGTTTAGCTACCCATCCAACCTCCGCGGATCAATCCCTGGACCTAGATTTTCCTGATGAGATTATCCTCTCAGTCGATCGTGCCATCTCATGTTGGCAAATTCACTTTGACGGTGCCTCCCAGAGCCCCACCGGTAGGAGGCTCAACGATCCAAAGCTCAACCGAGTGGGCCAGGGTATTGTCTGCATCACCCCGATGAAAGTTGTCCTATAATACTCGTTCTTGTTGTTAGAAGGCTGTACCAACAACGAGGAAGAGTACCAGGCTCTCATCACCGGACTTGAGTTGGCCCTCGAGATCGAAGTGCCCCATCTATAAGTGAAAGTAGATTCCGAGCTGGTAATCAAGTAGGTCAATGGATATTATGTCGTTAGGAAGATGGAGCTTGTGCCATTGCTAGAGTGCACCATCCGCCTAATGTCTTAGTTCTCCTCTCATCCAGAGGTCACCCATGTCCCTCGGTCATAGAACGGTTGAGCTGACGCTTTGGCCGGTGTAACTGTGTCGCTTGCAGAACCCGAGCAAGATTATTTGATCATACATGTGGCACACTGGAGAGTCATTGCCCCCGTCACCCAAGAGGACAATAACAGCCTGTGGTTAAGTCATCTCACCATCGGACCCTCTACGTCAGGGGTCCCAGGTTCATCAGACATAGTGGTTGAAGACACTCCAGACTGGAGGGTACCTTTTGTCGAGTATCTCCAAAATGGTTGCCTCCCAGATGACCGGGCCGAGCGCGAGCGAATCCGACAACGCGCACTGCAATTTACCCTCCAGAGTGGTACCAGTCTTGAGAAGATCCTCTATAAGAGGACCTTCAATGGCGTTCTCCTCCGTTGCATTCAAGGAGTCGAGATTTCTTAGGTTATGCAAGAGTTTCACACTGATTCCTGTGGTTCCCATCAAGCTGGGCCAAAGCTTTCCTATCAAATCCCGAGGTTGGGGTACTTCTGGCCCTCTATGATCCATGATTGTATCGAGTTTTCCAAGAGATTCCACGCATGCCAAGTTCATGCCAACTTCCTGCATCGGCCTCTGAAACCCCTCCACTCCACCAGGTACTCTTGGCAATTTGCGGTGTGGGGACCTGATATAGTGGGACCATATCAACCAATGACATCTCGCCAGTGTAGGTTCATCCTAACTGCTACATATTTCTTCGTCAAGTGGGAAGAGGCAGTTCCACTCAAAGAGGTCAAGGCCCGTTACATCGTCGACTTTGTGAGCTCCAATATCATCCACCGGTTTGGGGTCCCTCACGCTCTCCTCACCGATAAAGGCACCAACTTCAGAGCGGCTGAATTGAAAAAAATGCATGCCAAGTACAATATCCATTCAAACCATACCTCCCGCTATCATGCACATGAAAATGGACAGATCGAGGCGTTCAACAAAACCCTCTCTAACATTCTGCAGAAAATGGTTGTTTAGAACAAGAAAAGTTGGACGGACAAGCTCCCCAACACCCTATGGGCTTACCGGACGACAACTAGCAATTCCACCTAGGTGACCCCAAATTACCTGGTGTATGGGGATGCGGCCATCCTACCCATTGAGATCGAGCTGCAATCATTACGCACTATATTCTATGACCAGCAAGCACCATATGAGGTCGAAGAAATCCATCTAGATGAATTGGAAGCACTAGACAAGAACAGGCTTCGTGCCCTGCACAATCTGGAAAGGCATCAGAATAATATAGCAAGGGCCTTCAACAGGAAGGTTCTCCTTCTCTCTTTTCTGCAGGGCGATCTGGTTTTGGCCCTTCGAGTGCCAATGATCCCCGGTAGGAAACCACCAAAGCTAGAGCCCAAATGGGAAGGACCTTACGTCATCCACAAGGTTTACCACAACAGAGAATACTCCTTGTCGACCACGAATGGTGAGCTCATAACTCCTCCCACCAACGCCATGTTCCTCAAGCAGTACTTTGCCTAGGTAAAAATGGTCCTGCACGACCTTAAACTGCATCCTCATCCTGCAAGATGATAAACTACAAAATGGTCTGAGATCTATGAAATTAAACTAAGATCTCTCCCCGTCCTTACTATAGGATGTTAAACTACAAGCCAGTCCGGTCTCCCTGACCGCAGCTCGGCCTTAGGCCCCTTGGTTTTCCCCGACTCACTCTCTTGCGGGATTATACGGTGTGGTGTGGGACTACGTACTCATTCACGTCTGATTACTCGCCATATCGTACATATCCCCATATGAGATGTGTCCCTCATCCCGCATGACATTAAACTGTGCTTATAAAACTATGTATGGCTTGATTCCCATCCTAATGGGATATGTAGGAATGCCCGGACATTTCGTCTATTGGCCCAGCCCAAGATCCAAAATCTTCCCCTTGTGTCAAGACATACGACAGGGTGTACCCTTTCACCCCAACTCACGTCGAGCAAGCCTCGACCTGGCTGCACGCCCCCAGGAGATGTTCGCCTATTTCGTGGATGGATACAGTTATGCTTCACCCACTCCTTAACTGGGATTCCATCATCTTTCACACCCGAAGGGACCCCCAAGAATGGCGTGGATACAACGCCCGAGGGCTCTCCTACCGATACGGGCCAATGCCCCCGAGGGTTTCTGAGAGACAAGCCAATACAAGTCCCACGTTGCGAATTTAGTCAACAGTCGATGCTCATTTGTTGCTCCCATACCAGGTCAACAGTGTCCTGGACCTTCGGGTCCACCCTGAGATGTCCCAAACATCGAGTGCAGTGATTCGTTTTGCCCCATCCTGAAGAGAAAAACTTCCCTCCGGGTGGCACCAACGGTCAGGCCCATGACCCCGATTCTCTTATAAGGGATGTACGGTGTAGTGTAGGATTACTTCCTCTTTCGCGCCGGGTTACTCACCATGTCGTACACCTCCCCGGATGAGATACATTTATCTCTTTCCCCGTCCTCATTGCAAGACATTAAATTGCAAATTGGGCAGGCCTTCCTGACTGAGGCTTAGCCTCAGGCCCCTTGGCCTTTTCGGGCCCACGACCCCCGTCCTTGCTGCAAGACGGTAAACTTCAAGTTTGTCATGCCATTCTGACCAAGGCCCAGCCTCAGGCCTCCCTCACTAAGGCCTACCCTCAGGCCCCTTGGCCTTTTCGGGCCCCATGGCCCAGATTCTTTCCAACAGAACTGTGCGGTATGGTGTGGGATTATGTTCTCATTACCCGCCGCACCGTACACCTCCTTTTTAGGATATTCTACCCCCTGGGTATCGCTTAAAAACTACGTGTGGCTTGATTCCCATCCTTATGGGATACGTAGGATCACATGAATGTCTAGTCTTGGGTTCTAGCCCCATCTCTTGGGAATCTCCATCCCACCTTGGCTCCTTGGCCTATTCTTCTTCCACGAGGGGATTATATGGTGTGGTGTGAGATTATTCCCTTATTCACTTTGGTCTTCTAATAACCACGCCATGTACCTATCATTCTCGAGCTGTTTCGTCGACCCTTTCGGACAGTTCGCCAATATGCCTAAGGGTACTCTGGTTTATTACCTGGAATGCCAGACTTTACTCGGACACGTCCGCACCCGCTTTCCAGGATTTGTGTATCCCTTCATTAGGGATTCCATCATCTTTCACACCCAGATGGACCCCCAAGAACGTCTTGGATAATACACCCAAGGGCTCTCCTACCATTATGGGCCAACGCCCCCGAGGGTTTTCAGACAAAAAATCAATAAAAAAATCCTGTGATGTGAATATGGTCAGTGGTCGATGCTCGTTTGTTTTTCCCACCTCAGGCAATCGCAATATGGAAACTATTTTTTCCGCCACGATTAACCGTTATCCTCTATCACCACGCCAACCCCATTAAGCCCAAAACTTCAGTTACATGATTCACATCCTTCTCCAGTCTCATCATGTCCAAGTAGAGTTTCAGAACTCTTAGTACCATTCCTCCGTGCACGTCTGCGCGTTGGGGGAACAATGCTGTGTCAAAGGTGTCCTTTGGGGCTCTTCACCGACTCCCCCTAATGGAATGTTTTGGGTATTGCGATAAGGATATTCCCCCCTTGTTTCCCACACCAAGTTTAACTCATGTGGGCTTAGGGATCGGGCTGAGGTCTATGCTTACCTGGAAAGTTGTCACCCACTCATGGTCCGAGCTCTAAGACCATAAACTAAGATCTCCTCGAAACTACGCTCAACTTGATTCCCATCCTAATGGTATACGTAGTACCGCCCGAATGACTTGTTTTCGGGTCTAGTTAATCTGGTAACTAGTCTCTCCCCCGTTACCTTTCACCTCTATGTGGGCCACTCATCCTGAGGTTCCACTCTCGGGACTGCGTACGATATAATGTTGGATTATGTCCCCATTAACGTCAGTTATGAAGCATGGCACCATACACATTCCCAGCCTAGGATCGTCTCTGCTACGTCTGCACTGCATGACATTAAAATGCATGCTTGGTCCTGTCACATGACCCTAAACTGTAACATTATCGTCCTAGTCGCACGACGAAAAAACAGCATTGCTTTATGATGACCTCGTTGTAGAGGACATCACGTTGGGTATTGGTCATGTGCCATGACATTTGTCAATGCCTATCATGGCTTTATTGTTGTGGTGAAAGCAGGGCCTGCTACCATAGGCATGCCGCCTCACAAAAAAACCACTCACTTTAAAGGAAAAACAAGATTTATCAAATTCTGCTTCTTTTAGTGCAAGGGCCACGCCCGCACTTCCCTTTTCCCCTTGAATTGGTACCTTACCGTGCCACACTTGAGAACTATGTATGGCTTGATTCTCATCTTCATGAGACACGTAGGGGTGACCGAGCACTTCCTTGCAGGCCCAACCTAACCATCATGTTCATTCCCTCGACTCGAGCATTTCACCAGAGGACACATGGTAAGTAGGGCTTAGGTCCTCATTCACGTCGGGTTTTGTAACCGCCTTACCATGTGTCCCATGTTCCCCTTACCCATTCGTGGTCTGAATTCTATGACCATAAACTAGGATCTACCTATTGGAAAGGACTATGCTCCCTCTATCTAATAAGTCTCGTTGTTATATTCAGATGTTTTTTGAAAAAGAGCCCAAAGTGTGGGATTCTCATGGGGACATTCCCCTCGTCCCATGACCAAGATTCGTGAGCTCAATATTCGGATCCTCATCCTCTTCCACATCCAAAAGGACCCTTGGACGACATGGATACTAGGCTTAAGGGATCTCTATGGAAGTTGGGCCTAAGGGCTCTCCTGTCGTCACAGGCCAACGTCCCTAAGGATCTTTAACAACATTTGCAACATGGTCCAGTGTTTCGAACATGGTCAACGGTCAAACATCGTTTGTTTGTCCCCATTATAGGCTAACGCGATATGGATGCTTCGTTTCTGCCACGGTTAATAGTTATCCTCTATCGTCACGCCGCCGTCATTGTGATCCAAATCTCGAGCGCCACGATTCACACATTTCCACTTCCTCATGTTCAAGTGGAATTCCAACATATTCGACTCTATCTATTCGCGCACCTAAGTGCGTCACATGGGCGTGTTAGTATCATGGGGCCGGTATTCACTAAGCATCCCTTCACCCTAACCTTCCCTTTTCTGTGTCGGGAAAGTCCCACTATTACTTATTGTTTCCCACACCGACAATGACTCACGTGGGCTTAGTGGTTTTGGATGGATGTGTACCAACACAACCAGGCTTCTTATCGTCCTACATGACGTTAAACTATGCTTCTAGGACTACGTATGGCTTGATTCCCATCCTCCTGGGATAAGTTGAGACACCCTAGTATTTTTCCTAGGGTCCAGCCCATAGGAATTTTCCTACACATTTTTCTCCAGAACTACGTATGGCTTGATTCCCATCCTCATGGGATACGTAGAGACACCCTGGTAATTTGCCTAGGGTCCAGCCCATAGGAATCATTAACCCTATCCTTCCCCTTTCCGGCCCCCTGGCAGAACCCCTCGCTAGAGAGGCCCTGTCCCAAAAAAGGAAAGATCCATAACCAAACCAATGCACCCATCTGGCATACTCCCACCACTGTGGTGTAACTACCTGAGTGTTGGATTCTATTTGAACAAACCATCACTCCACTTCCAATGATTTGAGTGCTCCTTATTCAGATCCCCATACCCTTTCATGTCTAAAGGGACCGCCTAACTGCCTGGTCCCGTGCCGCATCGGCTCACCTACCATACTAGGCCAACATTCCGGAAGAATGGTCATGTTTGGAAGGACCCCCTAATAGTGTGGATGCTTGACCTAGGGTCCGCCAATTGTCTTGGGACAACGTTCTGAAGGATTAACCATCAAAATTTGTGACCTTGTCCTGTGTTTCGAACATGGTCAATGGTCGACCCTCATTTGTTGTCCCCATTTCAGGCTAACATAGTAAGGATATCATTTCTCCGCCATGGTTAATGATTGTCCTTTATTGTCATGCCATCCCCACAGTGTTCCGAATCTTGGGCATCGTGATCCCCACTTCCCATTTCCATCTGTTCGGACTGATTTTAGCGCCACTGTCATTGCACCGTTTGTGCATAAGAGCACGCTAAAGAAACGGCTATTCGGCTGTTCTGCGAACCACCTTCTCCGGCCAGGCCTCTCCCACATTCTGGAAATCCGGACTGGTTATCCAAACCTCGGATGACTGAAGCTTTTTTTCCATTCCCATGTTGGGTGGGATGATGAGTCAACTATCTCCTGTTTCTCACATCGGGCTTGACCCACGTGAGCTTGGAGAATTGTCGCCGGACGTCCCGCCAAAATTGTAGGGATGTAATGAACCGATGCAAACAGTGTAAATCGTGCCTTCTACGGTATTCAAAAGAAGACAAAAATTGAAGTGCGAAAGTACCATTAAAAGGGTTTCAATTTGTTACAATACCCGGGGGTCGACCCCCCCCCCCCCATGGACGGGTTGACCCGGTCAAAAGAATGTTGAAGCTCTCCCACCCTTCGGCTTAGGGCGTCCAAGACTTGCTGCCACCAACTCAGCTCCTGCTCCTCCTCAGCAGCGGTGGGGCGCAGTTCGTCAGCCTTGGCTCTGGCCCTCTCTACGCTAGCCTGAATGGAAGCCATCTTTCCAGAATCCTTCCTCATATGCTCTTCTGCCTCTGCCAGCTGGGCCTTCAACCATGAGAACAGCTCAGATTGTGCATTAAGAGAGGTTGAGTGCTCATCTACCTGGGTCTGCATCCGTTGGACCTCGCTTTCAGCCTCCTGGAGCTTCTTGATGTTGGTCACCTTCCTCCGCTTCCAGCCCATGCTGAGCCCGCAATCGTACTCCCGGATCTGCTCGGCCATGAGATCTCGGATGAGCATATAAGGACATTGGGCATCCACTCCCCCAGCGCACAGTTCGCGCATCCACGGCCAAAGTCTGTCCATATTTTTAGCCATAGTGTTTAGGGGTGTCCCTGATAAAGAGCGTGATTAGATTCCATGATTGGCGGTGGACTATGCTGTTTTCCTCCTCATTGGAGGCCATTTCATCCTAGTCTGCCCGATTGGTAGGATCGTACGCAGGATACGCCCATAGGAAGTCCTTAGCAGGATCTGCATCTGGTGTTGAATCTGGCACGACATCTGGTGCCGGAGCAGGCGTGGCGGGACTTGGGTCAGCCGATTGATCCTCGTCATCATACTCCACCTCAATAACCTCAGGCACGACCCTGCTGGTGGCCCCACCGGTGATATTATGTGTTTCATCTCGGGGAGATGGGGGGACTATCTCCACCATCGTCGGCATGCCCCTAGGAGGGATGCTTCCAGACATCCCGACCAGCCTTGCCGCAGCAGCCCACGCCAGTCGAAGAACTTCACGACAAAAAGGGACAAAAACATTAGTTGGCACAATCTACATATGACAACAATGAATCCAGTAGAGGAAACATATGGAGATCAATCTACTGGTGCTACTATTGAGTCGATTCCGAAGGGGACCCGAGGCTTGGCCCTCCGTATACTGTTGGAAGGTCTAGAGATTCCTGAGGAACAACCTCAGGCGCTCTGGCCCCACCAGACGCAGAACTGGAAGCAGCCGTAGGCGCAGTTTCTGAAGGTCCTGCATCGTCACCCGCCAAGGGGCGAGGGCGAGGCCTGTGTACAAGTCCATCATGCATGGTTCAAACATCGGTGAGAAATCTGTGATGGCCCGAGAACAGACCATAAGGAAAGAAGTTCAGAATGCTACCTCAAGAGCCTCTACGAAATCATTAGAATCTGAGTCTTGGTCTTTGACTTCTCCCTCCTCCAACGGGCTCCCTCCGCCAGCCTCATCCTCCCGAGATGAGTCCTATGATTCTTCCGGCAGGGGGAAGCGCTCCCTCAGATCGGCAGCTGACAGCTGTGGGTGAACCGTCCGATCCAGCAGTACCCTCACCCGGTCTGTCATTGGGTGTGGTACACCACTGGAGTGAACGTAGTCCTCCAGCTCGTCCATGTATTGCTCTCCCTCCTCCAGAGACATCGTGAAACCATCCCGGACTAAGACTATGCCTGGTAACTCCATCCCAAGGCCATTCAAGTGTGACCACATCTCGGGTGGACAAAGGAATTGCCGGTTGACATCCCAAATGTCCTAGGCCTCTGGGAAGACCACATCCTCTGCCATGTCGATATGACGCAGTCGCTTCCCTTGAGCCTGAGTGGACATCCTATGAAATTACATCGGTGGCCGCCCCTCCAGATGGCCCTGCCCTTCCGGGATCACTGAATCTTCCACTGCTACCACACCCTCATCCGGTGTGGGTCTCACCACCACGGCGGCCCCACCAACGTGAGAGGCCCTTGATGGCCTCTGACCCCAACCTCGGGATAGAGGAGGCTTACCGTCACCAACCCAAATAGTTGGTTTCCTCATCATCTCCCCCGGATAAGCAACCTCCCAGCTAATGGCATACTCCCTCACCAATCCGAAAGCGGTGGTGGATGGAGGCAATGCAATTGGCATCTTCTCGCCTTCCCGTGTGAACATGAGCCACAACTTCTTCATCACACAGGGGTGCTTCTCGTGACGCACCTCCCAGTAGACCTGCAGAGTCAGCCGCTGGAGGCACCAGAACTGCCTCGCAAATCGATGTGGGGTGTACAGTTCACAGAGCAGCTCACGATCCACTCATGCCACCAAAAATCCGCCTCGAAAGGCTAGGAGATAAGCTCGATGCTCTTCCGTTCCCTTCCCGTCATCAGTGAGTATCCCTGTCGGCAATGGAAATGGGTGGAAGTAAAACTCATCCGCCCTCCACACCCGGTTTGGCACCATCGACATGGTTAGTTTGAATGGGATTCTCCCGGCTGCATTCAGAATGGAGGGGCGGAGGTTTGATCTCAGTGGCAAGATAGGGTTTGGATACTCATAAATCCCCCTGATGTGCGCCGCAATCCACCCATACAGAAGGTGGAAGGGACCACATATCCTTGGTTGCTTATTGTCCTCGCTAACGTGCCGCAACATCCTGTACATCTTAGCAAGCATTGGAATCCCCAGATTAACCCACAGCCCCATGGCCAGCACCGACGCCATGACAAACGAGTTGGGTCACACCCCCATGCTGGTATCCCTCACTGGTAGGATCCAACCACAGATAAGGGTCGCGATGAATGCCGACAGCCTGACTATCAGCTGTTCTTCAGTGCTGACACTGAAACCCTAAGTCTTCTATTGGTTGTCCTCCAAGACCCGCCAGTATGAGTGCTCCTTGCCCCTTTAAGCTGCCTCTGGAAAAGTTCGAGGCCTCGGAGGAAACTCTCGATTCTCCAGGAAGTTCAAGTACTGCTCGAACCACTTCTTAAAGTGGACATCCCTCACTACCTCCTTGTCCTCTCCAGGGACCAGTGCCATCAGTGCCGACGCTATTCGTGGCATCTGCTCTGTATCCTCCCATGCACTTATGACGAGGATGAACTCATCATACATGTCCCCCAAGATCGGAACCCCCAAAATCTGGTGGACGTCCCATAGGCTGATTCCCACCTCCCCATGGTGCAGGTGAAAAGTATTGGTCCTAGACGACCATCTGCTCAGCAGTTCCGACATCAGCTGTTTCGGTTTGTAAATGTGGAATTGGGAGGCCCATGGAGCATCATACAAACCCACTCTCCTCACCTCGGCCCCAAACTCCACACATGAGGCTCCTACACAGTAGGCCCATGCCCAGTCATTGGTGAAACTTCCACCCTCACGCAAGTCCCACTCATCAGACCACCCCTTCTTCAAATCCTGCAAAGTCGTCTTCAGCATGGTACGATAAAGAGGTGGGGATGTCTCTGGTTGCAGTGGCTTCTAGTCAATATTGTTCACATGTTTGTAGAGATAGTTGGTAGTTACGGGTGTGAAGTCCTCCCACGCATGACCATCGTCCACCCTGAACCACTGGTGCTGTCATGGCGTGCTCCTGAACCAGCAAGTCGGTTCGTCCCTACTCGCCTCCGGGATGAAGACGTCTTCCCTCAGCCTGAAGCTATACAAGGGAAGCTTCTTGCACTGCGGATAGTTCTTCTGACTTTCTGATAGTAGTTCTGTCAAATAATTATGGTCCGAGTGGCTTCGGACCATCTCCCCTAGGCCCAGACAGTTAGCCATCTCATCCCTCTGGGAGGCGTCTGCAAGGACCCCCAATATAGCCTCTCGATGGGACATTTTGGTTTCATCACTCGGGAAAGGATTTTTTTGGGCTTCATCATGAATATTGCTCGCTTAGATCCCTCGCGAAGCTCAGGTGCAAAACTGAGCCACGAAGTCTGGCCTAGGCCAGCAAACAGAAGATCGCTTGGCGCGGTCGTAGAGTCGGGGACTCACAATTCTCCGCGAAGCTCGATTCGCGGAGAGCGGATGCGGAGGATGCAGAGCTTCACAAAGTCGAGAGCACAAGATAAAAACAGTATCAAGAGGAACAAAGAGTGGTCAGTCCCCCTATTTATGGGCAGCGACCCTAGAGCTTCGCGGCGCGTCCGGACTGCGTTGCCTCCGGTAGCACCGCGGGGCCCTTCGCGAGGATGCATCGTGAACCGCCGATAATTTTGACAATTTTCCCTTAGACTTCGACCCTTTGTCCATCCGCATCTGCAAGTCTAAGGGAGGGAAATTGTTGGTGCCAAAATATTGAATGAAAAGAAGGGATGAAAAAGAAGCCTCGGACGCTACCTCGCGAAGCTCTGACACGAAGCAACCCCCAAGCACCGCACCCACCGCAAAGCACAAGAGGTGGTACCACTCTGTAAACTCCCTGAAGTTCGCGAGCACTCCAAAAAGACCGTGAGGTGGTAACGCTCCACGAATGCCCTGACGTTCACGATCCCGCCGCGAAGCATAGGAGGCAGTACTGCTCCACGACCACCCGGACGTTCGCGAGCCCGCCGCGAAGACCGTGATGTGGTAACACTCCGTGAATTCCCTGATGTTCGCGATCCCGCCGCGAAGACCAAGAGGCAGTAACGCTCTGAGAATTCCCTGACGTTCACGATCCCGCCGCGAAGATCGGGAGGTGGTACCGCTCTGTGAACACCCTGATGTTCGCGAGCCCTCCGCGAACCACCCGCCGCCCCGTCGCACCGCGTGAGTTCTACTTCATGGTGCCCCTTGCATATAAATACTGGGTTACCCCTGAGTCCAGGGGAGAGATGATCCGACCTTTCAGCTTCTCAGCTCCTGAATCGCGAAGCACCCTTCAGCCCGAGAATCATGAGCTCTACAAGGTACTTCTACTTCATGAGATGCCTTTTCCTTGTCTTGTCTTGAGCCCCTCTTCCGAGAGGGATGCCCTTAATAAAGACTAAGGGAATTCGCGAAGGAAGGGGACTCCCAAGGGAACCCGGGCAGCTACAGAGCGTTTATACTTCGCGAAACACCCATCCTGTACTAGTGATCCACATGCCAAGGCGGGGTCGCTGTACATCACGGAGCACACTGCTTCCCAGCACCTTGCTTCGCGAGGCTGTGCTTTGAGAATACTATTCCACTTCGTGAATCACCTCCCATTCACACCCATGCCCAATGCTGAGGCCGAGGCACTCCACTTCACGAAGCATACTCCTTTGCTTGGCAATTCCTCTTCCCGTGCGACCCTCCAGGTTTGCACGATGGGATTTCAAAATCTCATGGACAACACCACCCGTAGCATTGCTTTGCCTAATGATTCTTCGCATAGGCACGCTAACAGCTATTGCTTCTTCGCATATCCACGCTAACGTGGACCCCTCGATGGTTCGCTCCGCGACCCCCCTTTACCATGGCCTTTCCAGTACCTTCCCTCCCCCAAGGAGCAGAGGGTACCGGTCATGTAAGTCCTAGGAGTGTGGAGTAAACCCACCTCGTCCGAGCTGTAGGACGTTAAACTTACAAGGACCTCATCCTCAACACATGATGTTAAAATGTGATCTGACCCCGTACCTCGAACGCAGGGTCCCCCCGTCTCAGACATTCCCTACGCTGCCCATCTCCACAGAGATTTGGTCACCCCCTCCACAAGGGATGATATCCTCTTTATCAGAGTGGCGTATGTCCACGGGAGAAGGGCAACCACCCTGGTATAAGCCACAAGCCTCTCTTCCAGATGGTAGAACCCATGCGCCTTCGTACTTCCCCACTACCAAGGCCAGTGGAGGGTGCGATAGGAAACGAGGCACCTTCCATCTTTTTCCCCAAATCCCTCTCCCATTGAGCTTTGTCAAACTTCGGGCCTCCACCCTAAAGTATGTCCTAGCACCATGGGCCGCCCAACATGTAAGCCCCTCTTCGTTTCTCATAGACGCACCCTTCACGATGTGATAGTCAAGTCTTTGCTGCCTCTTTTTTCTCACACCGAGCATGACTCACGTGGTCTTAGAGTAATCATTTTCCATGACAACACCCTGTCCATCATGACGTTAAACTGTGTGCCATCCAACATGAAGTTCAACTGTATTACCCCATCTGGAATGACGTTAAACTTCACATCCATTTGAACTACGAGGTCTTTGATCCATATCAAGGCATGGTACATAGGAAGCCTCACAAGGTTCAATCCCACCACCTTTCATTTCTTCACGTCGGGTTCCACCCTCGTCCAGCATGATGTTAAACTGCATTCCAGTCCGACGGCAAACCGTTGTGACCAACCCAAACTACAAGGACTTTGATCCATGTCAAGGCACGATACATAGGAAGCCTCCCTGAGGTTCAATCCCATCTCCCATCAGACCAAGGTCCCTTCTTCATGTCGGTTCGCCGACACCCACCACCAGTGGACCCCCAGGTTCACCTTCACATCAGTTCGCTGACGAAGCCCCATTGATCTATGAGGTCTTTGATCCATGTCATGGCATGGTACATAGGAAGCTTCTCAGAGGTTCAATCCCACCACCTTTTGGTCACTCCGAACTTCTTCACGTCAAGTCACCAGCACCTGGGCATCCTAGTGTGTAATCCCCACACCATCCGGACCATGGTCCTCACTCACGTTGGTTCGCCGACACACCATTATGAACTATGTGGTCTTTGATCCATGTCAAGGAATGGTATGTAGGAAGCCTCCATAAGGTTCAAGCCCATCACCCGGTCGTTCCGACCTCACTCACGTCGGTTCACCCCCGTCCCACATGACGTTAAACTGTATTCCACATTCCACCTAAACTACAGGGACTGTGATCCTTGTCAAGGCATGGTACGTAGGAAGCCTCCATGAGGTTCAAGACCACCACTAGTGGACCCCCAGGTTCACCTTCACATTGGTTCGATGACGATGCCCATCGGGCCAAGGTCCACCTTCACGTCGGCTCTTCAGCACCATCCCGAACAACGCGGAAATTGATTCCCTGTCACGGGGATACGTAGGAGGCCTCTTCGAGGCTCAAGCCCAATCTCACTATTGCCCTGGCGATAGTCCCATCTCAGTCCCCCTCCGCTTCATCCATTCACCCATCATCCACCCTGATTCAAACCCGGACCACCATATCCTGGTGAGATCATGCCATTCCACTCCTCTTCACAACATTCAGGAAGCCGCCCATGGGTTGGCCCTGTTATTGTCATCCCTTCAAAGGAAATTCATCAATCTGATCCACTCCAGCTAGTGTTTTGATCAGGCCGATCCATCTCTACAGGACGTGAAACTCGTGGCCTACCTCGTGATAAACATGAGATGCCTGAGGAAATCCTAGGATGGAACGCCCTTGGTGTAACCATCTCCGCTGGACGTTAAACCTGCGGCATACCCTTTTTCAAGCATAGGAAGCTAAGGAAAACCTCATATATATGCCTATGGCATATGATTCCCCGCGCTTGATGTGGGATTCCTCAGGCTTCTGTGCCCTAGAGAAGCCCTATGTCAAGCGACAAAAGACAGACACACTAGTTCCCCAGCGTTTAGACACGCTACTGATGCCTCGATGTGACTACTCCCCCGACTAAAGGTTGCTGCCCTGACCGGACCCTTTGGAATGTCCTGACAGAAGCAGTGTAATTAACCGGAATCCGTGGAAACATGGCATTGGGAAGATTTTCACGAACAACGTATTAAATCTATGAGGGAGACCCGAAGTAGGTGACGAGTTCCGAGGAGGAATCCACGGAAGGAAGAACCGACATCCCATCATCCCGATTTTGATCAAGGAGCAGACTTCCCTAAATAAGGAGCGAATGTCGCCCGCCTTTGGAAAATGAGAATGCGGGGCGACATCAGCGGTTCCTCCACAGACGGATGCGTGCGCCCCGGTGAAAGCATCAGAAAAAAGAAGTATTCTATCCCCAACTTCATCCTAACATGTTTGTGTTCTACACCTCTTCCCATAAAGGGCTTCATAAGGATCCATTTGGATGCCTAAGTGGAAACTATTATTGTAAGAGAACTCAACTAGAGGAATGTGTTGATCCCATCCTTCATTGAAGTCCATTGAGCATGCTATCGACATCTTCTCAATGTTTTTGATTGTCTACTCAGATTGGCTATATGTTTGAGGATGATAAGATGTACTGAAGTTTAGCTCAGTATTCAGAGCATGTTAAAGACTCTTCCAAAACATAGAGGCGAATCTTGGATCTTGATCGGATACAATTGATTATGGTACTTCATGTATCCTTACATTATCTTTGATATATATCCATGCCAATTGATCCAATGGTAAATCCTCTTTAATTGAAATGAAGTGTGCTATATTTATTAGATGATCCATAACAACCTAGATAGCATTGTTTCCTTTGGATGTCTTCAGTAGTTTGGTGATAAAGTGATTGGTGATGTTCTCCCATTTACAAGATGGTATGGGTAAGGGTTTCATCATCCCCTTAGACTTATGCCACTCAACCTTCACTTTCTGACATACCAGGCACTTTTATGTATACTCATCGATCTCCTTATTCATGTTCTCCCACCACTAATTATCTTAGAGATCTTGATACATCTTTGACTTTCCTGGGTGAGTGGATAAATTTGAACTATGTGCATTATCCAAAAGTTCTTTCTTTAACTCCATATTTGAAGGAACACATAGTCTTGACCCAAATCTCACAACTTCTTCTTCGTTAATATTAAACTCTGAGGATTTCCCTTTATTGATATTTTCAAATTTCTTCTGAATTCCCTCATCATCCTTTTTTAGCATTCTTTTACCTTTCCAAAAGAGATTGTTGAGAATTAATTTTTGAAAGTATTGATGATGTTCCATTGTTTATGATTCCCATTTCCATCTTAATCAAATATATAAAGATTGGATCCATTTCAATTCTCATTAATGATAGAATCGATGATTATTTTATATATATGGCATCTAACACCTTGTTTGGTGTCCTATATTGGTAATGGATTGACCAGTCATAGTCATCGATCAGATGTAGACAGATTCTTTGACACATATTCAACTCTTTCTGTGCGAATATATACCTGAGGTTTTCGTGATCCGTGTATATTTCACACTTTTACCCAATGAGGTAATGTCACCAAATTTTTAAAGTGAATATTACTTCATCCAACTCTAGATCATGTGTTAGAAATTTTCTCTCATGAAAATTAAATTTCCTTGAAGCATAGGCAATGAATTTGTCATTTTCCATCACCAAAAAACCCATACCGTTCTTCGAAGCATCAATAAATACCCCAAAAAAGATCTCTAGTTGTGGGTATTGTGAGCACATGCATAGTGATAAGCCTCATTTTCATCTCCTTGAATCTATCTTCACATTCATCACTCCATGAAAACATTACTCCCTTTGGAGTAATCTTGGTAAGAGGGTTGTACAATCATGAGAAATTTCACACAAATTGGAAATAATATCAAGAAAACCCCCAAAAACTATGGATATCTATCATCGATGTTGGCCTCAGCCATCCCTCAATTGAATATTTCTTGTAGGGATCCACAAATATACCATTTCTTATGATGACATGACCTAAAAATGAGACCTCCTTAAACCAGAACTCACACTTTCTATAATTTTCATAGAGCTACTCCTTTAGAAAGGTCTCCAGTATAGTGTATAGATTCTCCTCATGCACCTCCTTGGTTTTGGAGTATATCATAATATCGTCTATAAAGACTACCAAAGATTTGTCAAGGTATTCTCTACTAACACTATTCATCATTTACATGAATATTTCTGGTGAAATAGTGAGTCTGAAAGGAATTACTATGAATTAATAGTTCCACTACCCTGTACAAAAAAGCAATCTTGGGTATATCCTTTTTCATAACCCTTACTTGGTAATATCCCAACCACAGATCCATGTTGGAGAAGTATTGTTTTCTATATAGATGATTGAACAATTCAACAATTTAGGGAAGAGGATGCTTGCTCTTTATCGTGATTTTTTTAATCTCATGATAATAAATTCAAAGAAACATTGACCCATCCTTCTTCTTGAGGAAGAGGACTAGTGCACCCTATGGTGAAGCACATGGGCGTATAAACCCTTTATCTAGATTCTCCTGTAGTTTTTTATTCAGAATCTCAAACCACACAATAGCCATTCTATATGGATTCTTGGATATTGGAAACTCTACAGGTATAAAATATATTGAGAATTCAATATCTCTTCTATGAGGAAGACTAGGAAATTCCTCGGGAAAAGTTTCTGCAAATTCTCTCTCAATAAGCATGTCTTCTAGGATGGTTTCATCCTTAGACTCAATCTTCTGAGCAAGATACACATGGATATAGGTCATTAATATCAATTCATGATATGATGGTGCTAAAGAAAATTCATCCCCCTTCTTGGACTTGTACATAATCGGGGGTGGATTCACCATATGGAGAGTGATATCCCTCTGATGAAAATTTATTTTGGCTCTATGTAGGGAAAACCAATCCATGCTAATAATTGCATCAAATTCTACTAGAGGATGTAGGACAAGGTTTGTCGGAAAGTTAAATTCAAATATTTTGACAGAGGAGGAGTTATATTCATGGGTTGCAATTATTTCCCCATTTTCTTTTCTCACTGAAATCTTTAAATCAATGATTTTTATGGTGTTAGGATTGTTCAACTAAACTTTTGGGATATAAAATAATGTGTAGAACTAGAATCAAAAATTACTTTCGTTATTGTTGAATGAATAACTAGTGTATATATCACCACATCATTTTCAGGGTTAACTTTAGTGGTAGTGATGTTAAAAGATCACCCTTTCTACCATGGAGGTTGTTGGTTTCCTCAAAAAAACCCTTGTCTTTGGGAATTGGTTTTTAAAGTGACCTAGTTCTTTGTAGTTGAAGAAATGAACAATGCATTGAGGTCAGATAGATAATTCCTCTCCTCCTTCACATCTTAAGGTTTTTCTTAGCGGCAATTAATGGCCATGTTCCCTTCTCTTCCACACCTAAATCATTTCCTCATCCCCTTTAGGAAATTTTTGGTGTGCTTCATTCCACAGCTTTGGCATGTGGGGTGCTGGATTTTCATATCACCATTTGATTTAACCATCAAACTGCCAGAATTAAATTCCACCATATGTATATTATTTCCATGATACCAATAATATTATTTGATCTCCATTTTGAATTTGAGGGCACATTAGAAAATTTCCTCATAGCACTCAAATTCACAAATCATTAAGACTTTTCGTATGATTGGTTTTATCCCACAAAAGAAGCGGTCAACCTTGAATTCGGGGTAAAGAAAAATAAGGAGGAATATCATGGAAGCCTTGTGATGTTTTCCACATACGATCCAATGGATTAATCATCTTTTTTCTTGAGGGAAATTATGTCTAGTTCCATGTTAAGTCAGAACGAGTGAGGAAAATATTTATCAAAAAACATTTTCCAGAAATACATCAATTCCAATGCAAAGATATCCTCCCGAGGATTTGTATTTTTGATCAATTTCCACCATTGATCAGATTACCCTCCATATGATAAGAATCTATAAGAACCTTCTTATGTTCAGGAGATTGAAGGATGCCTAAGATCTTTTCAATGGAGTTTATACATTTTTCGGAAATTGAGGGGTCAGATGATCTATTAAAAGTAGGAGGCCTTTGTCTCATGAAGCTCTCGATTGCGAATTATTCATTATTATGGGGTGTGGGTGTTGAAATTTTCTCTTGAACCGTGTCTCTATTCAAAAAAATGAGTTAACTGAGAGATTATCATGACAAAGTTCGCGATTCCTTCTCCCATTAGATTGGGGATCTCATTAGAACAGTCTTCACATTGATCTTAGAATCGATTGTTAGCTTGAGTCCTCCTATTACCAGCCCTAAGCTGGAATAAAATTAATGATAGGGGTAACACATAAAGGGTAATCCAATGAAAAAAATAGATGACATATAAATTACTTTTATTTACTTAACTTATGAATTTATATGCTTTGATCAATGTTTTATGTGATCTACTTCCCAACATATATTAATAGTGGAATTTTTTTACTCCCTTAATAATGGTTCGTACTGAGATTAGGATTTTACCAAATCATATCCCTAAGGAGGGTCATAACCAAGAGTATAACAAGGCCCATTATCATGCATTATTTCCTATTCGAGTCTAGCTCAATCTATTGTTTTTGGGATTTACCCCTAGATACATCTATGCCAGATCCACCTCAATCTAATTGTATCCAGATAGGGATGTATTTTTTTGATAAATGATAGCTAAATACTGACCAAAATTTAGGGATGTTTTATTATACTTATTCTTATACTTAAGACTTTTACTAGGGTTTTCTAATCATAATCCCAAAACAACTAAACCTATCCTCTGATACTAACTATAACAAAACTACTCTTTATTTCATACTTAAACATAATTTATTATATAAAATCATCACTTGATAAAACATAGAAGATAACGATATCTAGAGTCTTTGGAACTTAATAATATTACATAACAACTTAAAACATGAATCACAACATCTTTATTGAAAACTTATTTTACATGACCACAACATTACTTCTTACTTAGCATTGCATGGGATAACATGAGGACATGAACCATAAAAGGGTGAGATATAAAGCCCAGTAAGGGAGTAAACAAGGCATGACATGAAGAATATATTACATTTTAGACAATATGAATATCAATAAAGTACAAGAGAAACCTGAACATAAAGGCATGATATATCATGATTATCAAAACATGGAAATGTGGAAATAACATTTAACATGATATTAGCATTAGCTAAGGCACATTGCACATAGAGCGTGAGTAAACCCTAATTTCACATGAATTAGAATGATAAAACCCTCATTTTTTTAATATATCTTGACACTAATCTTTACCCAATGTATTGGAGTTCTATCATGGTGAACCCTTCTTAATCATGTTATTTCATGCATAAATATTCCACATGGATCATATAAAAAAAATTCATTAAAAATAATCATTTATTCCATGATAAAGGAATTTGGAATTAATAAATAAAACTATATAATAAATAAGTAAATGTGAATACAGGTGAATACCCTTGATAGAGAAATGTGCATGGTATTCACTACACAATAACATTGGCTTGGAAAATCTCGATGCAATTTCGGCAGCATAACATCATGACATAAGAATTCATAAAAGTGGTTGATGAGAGAGAAAGGGGTGTGTCATAATATGTACATGGAATTGAATGTAAGGGGTCCATATAGATACATGTACCAATATATGTAATGTAATTCATATTCATGATATAAAATAATTTCATGAAAGTATATGAGAAGAAATAAATTCCTGACGGAATTTTGGCATTGTAACCGGTGTACATGGAAGGCATTAATGGGAGTGAAGAGGTCTCACATCATTAAAATGTGTTGAGGTAAGTATGGGGGAGGTTATAAATCATACCCAAACATTTGTAATTGAAAAAAATGGTATAACAACATAATGAAATTTGGACAAAATGTGAAAGGAAGAAATCCCTTACTTGGATGTGTGATTCAAAGGATTGGGAGAGGCTTGAGAGAAACGTATTGGGAGCTTTGGGCACCTTGGGAGGATTATAGAGAGAGGAGTTCAGATTTTGGTCAGTATCCAATGTTTTTTAGTGAATAGTAAGTGTGATAATGGGTGGGTTTATATAGGAAAATAGTGGGAATTCATTATTTTTTAGGTTTTGGACACTACACATTAAACTAATCAAAACCACAAACAGTCCCATGGTTTTTACCCATTGGTTTTGGTAAAGTTGAGTGAAAAAATTTATTTTATAAATCTAATGTCCTAATTTATTAAAATATTAGGCTCTCTTATGTGGAAGTGAGTCACACGCTTAAGGAAATCAATTTAAAAAATTAAAACATTTTATATGTATTGGAGGGTCCACTAAGGAAACATAAAATTAATCAAACAACTATAAAATCACATTAATTAAAAAAATAACATATATTGGCCAAAAATAAGCATTTATAGTATTTTATTATATCACTATTAGGACATTGTGATGTCATAAAACACATTATATATTTAAACGGTATTTATTTTTTACCCAACAATTTAACTGTCTCAGAAAATAATGAAACATTCACTATTGGATAATTTCCATGTCCTGATCCCAAAAGTAATTTTATTTTTATCTAAAAAATTATCTAAATATTTTAATTTTTTACTTTTAGAAAAAAACCAACATTTATAATAAATTCATGGGTTTTGAGAAAAACTAATGTCAAACCATAATAAAAATTACAATTGTATTCAAAAAAATTATACAATAATTTATATTTAATAATAAGTAATTTATTAAAAATGTTTTATTAAAATTTAATTTCATTCAAAAATCCATTAATCCATAAAAATATATTTCTTAGTTTAATATTAAATAAATATAATATTTTTTTATTAAAACCACTTACAAAGTAACAATAATAAAATGAATGTATATTCTCTATACAAAAATAATATACATAATAAAAGGGGTAGGGTCTAATTACCTAAGCCCTTATAACACCTGCCTAAGACCAAAGGGTAAGGTGTGCGATGGTGAGACACTCATGGGAAGGCTCAGATAACATTGATCGGGTGGTAATATCTATAACATCCACTTCTCTCATAGGAGGTTCCCCTCAAGATTAACATGTTGAAGATCATCATGGGATTGGTCAAGAGCGAAGCCTAGTGACACCACCTCATTTCTGAGCTCTGAAAAATAGGCTTCATATAGAGAAATTCTACTCGATGATGTCATCACAAATTTATCAATGTAAATAGGATTAGTTAAAGCCCTTTATTTATACTGATCATGTGATCACTGTTCAGCCAATATACTAACAATAGTAACAATTATTAATGGAATTTTAAAATCCAAAAACATTACTCCAAGGAATTGAAAATGTTTTATATAAAAATTTTACCTAATAATACATTTAATTAGATAAACATAAATTTTAATTAAGAAACATATGGTTCGTTACATTGACATAGTTAAGAATTCTTCTTGCCCCGACCCATTTAAGGGGAACAACTTCAACACACTTGGAGAAGAATTTGATTACCGTGATAAGGAACATAAAATATATGGCTTTGGTAGGAGGATATGGTCCCATGAAATCTCTCCCACACACATAAAATGAACAAGAGAATTTAGCTGTGTGAAGTTGTTCTGGGGGTTGGTGAATGAAATTGTCTTGAACATGGAAGGTATGGAACTTCTTGGTTAATGTGGCACAAACTTGTATCATAGTGGTCCAATAGTATCCAAACCTTTTAATTTGATGGGATATCTTGGATGCTGATTGGTGTGATCCACATGTATTGGTGTACACTACATTCCTGACAGCATCAGTCTCTTCTCTATTGATGCACCAGAGAATGACTTTGTCGAGGCCTCTCTTGTGGAAAACCTTCTTGTGGTTTGCGCCATCGTAGAATACAAAATTGACTACCTAAATTCATATTTGTTCTCTTCCAGCCCTATCTGGTAAGATTTTCCCCCTCTGGATGTAATTAGCAATGGGAGTCATCCAACCAGTGGTGTAGCTATAAGCCTCAAGAATGGGGATAATCTCATTGATTTATCATGTGTTGTTCTAAATGAACAACAAGATCATCTGACAGTGGGAAATAATAATGACTTGTTCATCATAGTCAGAATCAGCCAAGGTTGTGGCTGTATTTTAAAATTTATCGTCTTGATAATTTTGTGACTAGGGGACATATGTTAGTGTTGGTATGGATGAAAATTCTTCCCCCATTTCTCATATTTGGTTCATCAAAGGAACATGTACCTATTTATTTATTTAATAATCCTCATTGACCTATATGATGACCAGATCTGAATCACCTTTTATCTTTACCCACTCAACATGTTCTTGAACAGGCAGCTTCAGGCCTGCAATGAGGTTCTGGTATTCTACCAAATTATTTTTGAACCCCTATGAATGCAGGATGAAGTAAGGCTTGATGACCTTTTTTGGAGATATGAGTATAACTCCCAGCCCCACATTTTTGAGCTTGGGTTCCTCCATCCTTTTCTCTTTCAGGATTCTGGAGGCACATTCAATGTAAATTTCCCATATCTGGGGGCCTTCTTGGGTAGAGAATACTTCTTCATTAGAATGTTCAATATTCAATGGGGTCATTTCTACTGAGGGGGTGCACCATGGTGAAATCATCTAATTTCAAACCTTTGATGGCTTTCTGGGGAACGTACCCCATATGAAACTACTTTAGTATTACATCCCACCATGATAGGCTTCTAGTTATCAGAGGAAGAATGATGATATACTTGAGTGGGTTGCATTGGGAGACCGTATAGACCTTGTGGTGCTGAATGTAATTCTTGAGTTCCTCAACAGCAATGATTAGGGATACGTAGTTATTTTCGATACTTGAATATTGAGTCTCTAAATCAATCATTATACAACTGAGGAAATAAAGACTATTCTAACTACCAGAATCATACTTATATGTGATAAAAGTTCCTAGATACTATGGTAGTTACTTACAAAATGACTGGTCTTCCCTCAACTGGTAGCATCACCACTGTAAGTCTTAAGAGATATCTTTTAATACTGTCGAATGCTTCTGGAAAATCAATATCCCACTGTTATGTGAACCTTTTCTTCATCAAAACTAGTGAAAGGAGAAAACTTACCTAAAAGGTTGGATATGAAGAAGCGAATGGAGGACAGGTTCTTCTGAAGGCCCCTCAACATAGTGAGGTTGCGAGGTGGTGACATGTTACGATAGGTTTTTTCTTCTTAGGGTCTACCTTGATGTCGTACTATCCCACAACTATGCTAAAGAATTTCTTGGAGGTAACACAAAAGAAATATTCTAGGAATTTATCTTTAGACATTGTTTTCACAGTTTATTTAAGAATGATTCTTGATATATTAGGTGTTTTGAGTGCTTTCATGATTTAACCACCAGGTTTTTGACGTTTTACATGTTGAATTTTCCTAAGAAGGTCTTCAAAATGTTATACATGGCGCGCTGATACATAGTGCATACATTTTTTTGACCGAAGGGCATCACCTTATGGAAAAATACTTCACAGGGTATCTAAAAGTAGTAGATTCTTTATCTTCTTGGGCCATCAAAATCTAGTTGTATCCAGAGTATCCATACATGAATGATAGGGCCTCTTATCTGGTGGTCTCATCGGTCATAAATTCCATGATCCGGCCCTAGATGTCATCAATAAAACAATACCGATTGAGGTCCCTAATGTGAATGTAGACATTGATCTGTCTATTATACATTTTGATTGGGAATAATGTTTCTAGAGATATGATATATTGTAATTCATGAATGATGTTTGATTTAATTTTCTTTTCCACTTCATCCTCTATTTTGGAAGCATGTTTCAGGTGAGTCTTTTTGGTAGCCTTCATTTAACCATGATGTTCTTCAGGCAGACCCAGGTTATGAGTGGTGACCTCAGGATCGAGGCCTGGTTTTTCTATGTAGTTCTAGGAAAAAACATATTAATTTTTATTTAAGAAATAGGTATATTTTTCCTTCTCCTCAAGAGGCATAACCACACTTATCAGAGTGGGATACAGATCATCTTCAGTGCCCAAGTTTTCTCCCTAAGTTCATCAATCGTGGTAGAGATACCCTATTGAAATATGGGAGGGGAATCATTTATATCTTCTTCTTATTCTTATTATTCCACTTTTTCATATTATTCCTCTTCTGATGTGGGTATGATTCTCAAAATGAACTCTCCATTATTGTGAGAGGAAACAAAACTCTGATTTTTGGAAACTGAAACAACTCCATTTACCCCGGCTGAATATAGTGAATTTTTTGAAGAGGATAGAATGGGGGTGGATGAGTTTCATCACTTTTATTTAGTGATAGGACATCATCTTAAACCTTTGAGAGTATGGGAGGAAGTTTCTAGGGCCCCTAGAATGTTATGAGAGTATTTTCATATGAGCCCTTTCTTTCATTAGGGGGTAGCATGATTTTAGTGTCCTTGGACTTGGAAGAAATAAGGAAAATCATAGAGAAAGTTGAGTCTGTGTTTGATATTGAACTTATGCACTTAACCAGGTTCATGGTTAATACATACTCTTCTCCAAGATGTTTTATGCGATTAATAGGATCCCTTTTTAATCCATTTTTGGCGGTGATCCAAGAAAATTTGTTTTCCAAATACTTTTTCCCTCTCAGTTCTTTGAACCCTACATTGATTCAATGTGAATCACATGATATGAATGGTGATTTATGTGTGTGATATGTCTAGTTTCTTCCATTAGTGAAATATTTGATGCACTGATGGTAGGATGACAGAATCATAGCATGCTTATATAGCAAGGGCCTCCCCAATAGGACATCGAAGGTCGTACCTTCCCGCACTACTAGAAACATAGAATCATACATACCATCACCAAGATATGTTTCAAGCTTGATTCATCCCAATTGCTTTTACTCACATTTTTAATATCCAAACAGAGTGGTGGTGCAGGATGTCATAATATTCTCATCATATACCAATCGAAGAAGTGTTCATAGTGGTAGGAGGTTAACTCTAGAGATAGTGCTGATGAAATGTTTTAGACATCAGTTCCATTTATCATTAAAGACACATATAAGGGTTTTATGTGTCCATGGATAACAGAATATTCATCCTAGTCTATGAGGGAGATGACAATGTGACATTTAATAGGATTGGTCTTTGTCTAATAGACTTCACCAGCTACTACTTCAGCCTTTAATTCTTTGTAAAATTGTAAAGCATCGATGAGCACCTCCCTAAGGTCTTCTGATAGATTAAATTAATTCAGGAGGGATAGATTTATTGGTACTGAGGCTATATTATTTAGAATATCAAATTTATACTCAATAGGCCAACACTTCTCAGCTTCTGGAAGGTCTTTCATTGGCTCTTTAGGGGCTTGAGCTTGGGATGTAGATCATTTGGCCTCTGTGACAGGAGATGATGGGGTTACTGTACTTTCTGAGTTTTGTTGAACATGCATGCCTTTGGTGATTAGAAATTGTCACTTCCTCCAATAGATACTCTAGTGTGATTTGGAATAGATTTCTACAGAAAGGGGTAGAGAAACAGTCTATTTCCTATTTTTTCTACTCAAGGGTCATTCTTCAAGTTTCTGAAACATTAATTGTTTGAGTTAAGGCGTAGCTATAAATTTGACTCCTTCCATAATCACACCATCCTGGAAACCCTCGGCCTCTATGGCCTCTTCTTCCAGCTATCTAGTTAGATAAGGGGAATTCAGATTCATGTCCACATTCTCCATCAGAGAGGGGGTTCATTTAGTGACACTATAAGAAAACTCGGCTATATCCATGGAACTGTAGCCCCAGTTTTTAAAAACTATGGATATAGGTTTTTTTACAAAGGCTATAGACATGGTTTTATATAGAACTTTGGAAATAGGGTGTACTTTTAAAGGCTATATCCACGGTTTCACTAAACCATGGATTTAAGATTTTTTTCAAGGGCTATAGTCGTGGTATGGGTAAACCATTGTTATAGGTTCATTTAACAAGGTCTATACCTACAGTTTTGGTAAAACCATGGCTATATGGTCATTTTCCAAGGGCTAAAGCCACTTTTTTGGTAAACTATGGCTATAGGGTATTTTTTCTAGGGTTGCAACCACAGTTTTGGTAAAAACATTGCTATATTTTTTTTTCATGGTATATTTCCATAGTTTAGGTAAAACCATAGATATAAAGTATTTTTTTCATTTTATATATTCATGGTTCCTCAAAACCACTAATATAGGTCTCCCGTCCTTGCCCGAGAAAAACGTTAACCCATCTTAAAATGGTGGGAAGGGTTAAAAAAATGGTTTATATGTTATAGCAATGGTTTTTAATAATATATATATATATATATACCCAAAAACGTCTATGGTGTAGTGTAAATGTGGCTGGTGCACATAAAAGTGGTACAATGATCAAATCTAGTTTGACTCACCTTATTTATGGGCTATATACATGTTTCCATGGTGGACAACCATGGATATATAGCAACTGCCTTGGTGGACAGCAATGGGGGCTATAGCCATAACATTCAATTGTGGCTATAGATTTTAACTATAGCCACACCAATATGTGCCATGGATAGTTGGAAACATGGCTATAGATTATTGGAATGGTTTTGACCCCTATAACCATAGTACCTAACCATGGCTATAGCCTGATTTTCCAGAAGTGTGAATTACATTAATAGATCCAAAGATAAGTTCTTTAATGGACAATGATTCTATCTGACTATCTTCTTCTGATGGTGGTATTTGGTATGGTGGCTCCCATTTTCCCATTTGTAGGGATGGTTCTCGTTATCCCATTTGGTGGGGCAGTGCTCGTTCTTTCATGTCTGTTAGATTGAAGTACGAAAGTTTCAAGACTAGTTTCGGCTTTGGTGCTGCCTCATCTTCTAGCTATGGAATTCTACCTTTTCGGGACTCAATAGATTTTGGGACTGATGAAAATGGTTGTGTTGCATAAGGAGGTATTGCAGGCTTGGTAGGTTACTTCAACATTGCCTGAGGATGCCATGATCTTGGTTGACTATTTTCTAAGTCGTCAAATTGTCAATTTTTTTCTCCTTTTCTCTAGTGACTATTTTCCACTCATCATCCTATCTTGGGTATAAGGTGGAGAAATAAGCCACTTGTGATGGAGGTAGAACTAACTTGACTTATCCAGAATCCTCAATATTTTGTATGAGATCCTGGAAATCGAAGCACTCTTGGATGGTGTGTCCCAGTATCCGGTGGTATGAAGAATAATTTGGATGGTCATCGAGACCTACATCATCGGATCATGTTAGCTCTAGTAATTGGAGGTGTTACAATTCATGGAGGCTATGAAGTAGAAACAAACATGGTAATATCCAAATAATAAGAATTGGATTATTCATTACTTGAAATAATTTATATTGGCACCCCCTCACTCATCCTGCTAAGGTGGGGGTGGTGGTTGGTGTCCAAGGTGTCCTGCATGGTTTAGTGGAGGCCACACAATTTGAGCTGGTGCCAGGGGTGGCTTAAGCATGACAGAATCCACTTCATCTTTTCCCTTTATTTTTCTTGGGGCTACTCTAGACTTGAGATTGGTATGATGTAAGGAATATTCTATCCTTTGGGAAATGTAAGATAGATCACATAACCCAATTCTGTGCTTCCCTGGGAGGTGTGTTGTCCGCAATTCCTCATGGATATTATCTATGCACATAGTGAGTATTTCATCCATAGGGAGTAGCTGGTTTAAGGGGTATGTAAGGATTTTCCATCTAGCAGTCATGTATAAAACCTGTTTATTCTCCCACTGCTTATAGTTCATGAGATCACAAACTATTGACATTGGCATTGTCAAACTGAAGTAGAAGTTAATCTATCGCTAGAGGTCCTCCCAAATTGTGATTGGGTTTGACAGAAAAATAGTATACCACATGATGGCTGAAAACTGTAGAGTTCACACAAATCACCTGAGTTTTAGTGCTTCTTGTTTCTCTTGAGTTCCAATCATTGGGTCACAAAAAGATGCATAGTGCATTATATGTTGTTTCAGGTCTCATGATCCATTGAACAATTGGAATACGGGGTTCCTAATGTTTTCTAGTGGATAATTGTTTCTCACACAATTAGGGTAAGGTTTAAAATCAGGTTGTGTTAGAGTGCACCACCCTTCCATGTTTTTTATTCAAGCTATAAATTTCTCTACATTTTTCAAGTGTCCTTTATGCATATCCTGCCGAACATGAGCTTGGGTGAGTACAGTAGGGGAAATAACTGGATGTGCCAGCATAGCTATAATTTGGGGTGGATACCCAACCAACAATAGTCTTTGTGGGTTCTCCTAAATATATTTGGCCTACTTCCCAAATGGAGGGAAGTCTTAATATCCATATGGGTATGGATTCAAGAAGACTGATGGTTCTGGTGTTGTATTGGATGGGAATTAGATCTTAGTTTCATTTACTAGGATGAGTGTATGTGGAAGAGGCACCTCATATATGAACACCTATAGACATTCCACTTGAATAACACATCCGACTAGGTAGCATCTACAACATATCCAAACATTGATTTTGCTGAGCTCTTTCATTACTTCCTTCTGCATGGTGAATCTTTCATCATGGGTGATGGATACCTTATCATGGGGAGGATGAGGTGGTTCATAGGTGACCTGGAATTTATTCTTCTCTTTATTGGGGATTCACGAGGTAGGCTGTAATGGGTTTGATGAGGTTGCACCAAAATGTTGTGTAGATCTCAGGTCCCTGGTATGGACACTCTAATGCTAAATTTGGACCACCTCTGGGAGGGAACCATCTTCCCTTGCATCCTATCTATTTTTAACCTTTCTTATGAGGTATTTGGGACTTAAATTCAACAGGTTCACTGATACATAACACATTGGGGTTGGTATAACCGGTGTCAAATAGTAGGAGAGCGTTTTTTCTTCCTTTGTTGGACTTTCTACTTCTATTATACAGTATTATTTGGATTTCATAGTGAAGAGAGACCCAATGGAAGCCTTGAATTGAACATGAAATTTGCCTTCATCTTGGGGTGTATGAAAGATGAGACGGGAGAGAATGGGGGGACCTCTCTGCTCATTGTTCTTCCTAGACAGGTGAAGATAGACTTCCTCTATGGAGTAATTTGAGGTAAGAGTGCCCCATCCATGTGGGATGGGGTTGCTTCTGTTCTTCCATTGTTGTTCGATGGACTATATTATTTGCTATTATGGGGGTATTTTGAGATAAAAATGACCCCAGCACAGCGGGCTAGGGCTGTTCCCATATTGCGACTGTTGCTACCACTATAGTCACCTTATTTATTTTGTGCACTCCTGTGTAGGTGTGAGCCGAGTGTGGTGCTGGATTTAAATAGGATTTATTTTCTTGTGAGGACATGAGAATTTTAATTTTATTGGATTCCCTAAGGAGATTAGACTTCGGGATGTTTTTGGTGGCCTGATTCAAGAGCTTCTCGATGGTTTTCTCTCATTAGACCTTACGCTTTTGAGACTTACTCAAGGCCAGTTCTTGTTGGGAATTACACCTTTTGAAAGCTGGGATTTTATTTGATTGATAACTTTGGGAATGACATTTCAATATTTCATGACCAATGAGGTCTTATATATGAGTCATGGGTTGAAGTGTAAAGCTCCAGGTTCTCCCCATCCAGGGATATGAACTCCATATGGTGCATAACTGATGAGGCAACACAACTTGTGTAGCGCTTGGAGGTAAGCTAGTTGACGGAATTTTCATCACCTTTAGGATTATGGCCTCCTTGCATATGGAAGGGATTCTAGGTCTATTAGATTAAAAATCTCTCATAACATGTTGACATGGTACGTATAACCTTCATAGGGAATGAAATCTTCTTTTAGTTGGCAGAGTTGTCCAGATATTGAGGTGAATGTTTTTAATTCTTTCCTTAAACAAATCCCATGGTATGTCAAAGTGAGAAGTGGTTGTGGGCCAATACATCATTGGTATATCTTCAATAGATAGTTTTATTCTGACAAGAAAAATATCATATTGTTGTTCTTCCATGGACTCCTCTATTTGATATTCTCATCATGACTACATCTTAATGATTTCATTCCAAACATCAGTGCCTGTATTAGAATCATTGATATGTGAGCAGTGTGGGGGTGGCTCGAAAGATGAGCATGGACCCGGGCTATCTTCAGATTGAGAAAAATGTCACTAGTAATATATAGAGTATATAACAAGTCTGACTCTATCTTTTTGAGTGCTTCAGCATAGAAGGGATTCCTCATATTTTCCACAGCAAGAGGAGGACATTCTTGCATGTGTGAATTTTGATTGTAGGGAGGACCTTTGCAACCGGTTCTATAATAGAGTGGACTACCACTGCATCTTGATGGCCTACCATGGGGAATAATCATATGGAGTATACATGTGGGGGTACCTTCAGGGAAGGCTATAGTATGAGGAGTACCTTCTTGCTACTTGATGTCACTGAGGGGAGGAACTTCTCGATGATGGCTATGATGGTGGGGACAAATATCAGAGCTTGATATCTGGATGCATGGAGAATATCTACTGTGTACATTATTGGGAGGGCCATGAGGATGTACAACAATGAGGGGAGAACCTTCTCATTACTTGATGTTTCTATGGGGAAGGCCTTCACAACAACTTCCATTCTAGTGAGGGCCTTTTTAATGATTGTCATTAGAGTGAGGACTACCATTATGACTTAATGTACGACTACAAGGATAAGCATATGTACAGCGTATACCCTGGGGAGGACCATTAGGGCATACGATGTAAAGGGGAGGGCCTTATTTCTATCTGATCTTCTGATCATGGAAACAGATTCCCAAATAGTCATCAAGAGATAGGATCTGATGATCGATTGTTCGTGGCCCACAGAGTAATCCCCCATTGGTGCTATGGGGTGGACCTTCAGTGCTTCTAGTAGTAGTATTTCTAAGAGGGCCTTCTCAAATGCAACTTCCACTTCCATAATTTGATAATGGAAAACCATTATCATGGGCCTCTATTGATATGTGATCGGGGGTGTTATGAACCCAAGCTTCCAGCATAGAATAATCATGTATTTTCTCTTCATTTTTCAGTAGCCTTGGGCGCATTTCATTTTTGGGAGCTCTATTGAGTGTTACCAAGGCCGTATACCATTGGTAACAACATTAATATATATATACCTATTTTTTTGGTTCCCATGATGTCGTCGGGATGTGCCAACAGACATCTTGAGTTTTGGAAGGGATATATGCTTTCACTAGAGTGGCCACCATGTTTAAGTGGTGTCCCCCAGTTGGAATGAGTATTTTCCCGATCTGGTTTTCCTTGTATCATGGTCTAGTTTCATCAGAACTCTAGGACTGGGGAAGGGATGAGGATATCCTCCAGGTGATTAAGTAATTTTATGGTTGAATAACCCTGTCCAAGGAGACGGGGTCATGGACCCAACTCCTCGCATTTTCTTAAAACACAATGATATCTTGACATGTCTAGAGGATATAGTCTGGGATAAACATCTGATATTACATCATGGACAAGATGTATTGAGATACGTCTTTGGATGGAATGGGTATGAACGACTACTTCGATATTGGAGCAGAAGTTTTTGCCTGTTATGGTCCTCCATAGGATGCAAGTGGATACTAGCTGTTCTCTTATTCTAGAATAGTAGAACGATACTTCTACAGGTTTTTTTCTCTGTTTTTCAACATATTTGACTTGTGGGATTCATATTTACAAACTAGAATTTGAATCTACTCTATTTACATTGTATTTGAATCACATGATTTATATGCATCCTTAGGAATTTGACTATGCTCATATTCATTTGCCGCCCTACTTGGGTGATAGGATTAGTACACATCAAAAAGTGTTTGTGTGTTCCTAAAACTGGTTTCCATCCTATTTGGATTATGCTCTTCCTTCCCATCAGTAGATATTTTCATCTACTTGTAATTTTCTGCTATGTCTACACAGTGGTACTAAAGATAAATTGCAAGAATGTGCACGTTCCCGTATTGTGCCACCTTGTTTCTATAGTGGGCTTAATTGGAGGGGTATGAGTTGTATACATGTCTATTGAATACAACTACATTTTTTATGGTAGAGTTCCTCCTTAGGAATCAGTGTGATTACATGCTCTCGGTTATATGTATTCCACCCTCGGTGGGTGGCCCGAGGGGCATGTGTCCTTTGGACTTTAGAAGGATCCCTTAGTATTAGATCCTCTTCTGACCGAGGATACTTTGTCGTCCTGTTTTGGTGGTGAAGGTCTCTAGCATGGGCCAATGAGAAAGAATTATGTGTTGCTAGGATGATGTCATTAGCAGCGACTTCATCTACCTTCCTGTGATAAGGGATGGTATTTTTGTCGTGTTTCAGGGAAAGGCTCACGAAAATATTTGAGAAGACCATTGGGACCGCCTTGTGATAGGGTTCCAGCTGCAGCTGAGGATGTAGCTTGAGATATTTTACAGATTGGATGTCTTTTATAGTGACATCAATATAGGGTAGATTATAGTTTTAGTGGTAATCTATAATCATCTTAATGGATCCCCAGTTTTGAAGGCGCTCGGTAGGCGAGGGGGTCCTTCACTTCATCGGGGCCCCGTCCACCTATGGGATCACAAGGGTGTGGGTCTGATATGGTTTCCAAGATTCCATCTAGATAAAAGGTTTCTCTAGAAACCTAATGTATATATATATATATATCATATATAGATAAAATAACCCAATAAAAGTTTCATGACTTGATCATATGCATAATTGATGATTCGGCTTAGCCCTCGTCCTTTTTATGTGGTAATAGGGATTTAGTGGGTTGAAACCTCAAACGTGGATGAGGATTCAAATCTGGTTCACCATTTTTGTTTCGGCCTAAGGTGACACATTCGGGGGATTGAAAAATGGTCTGATGGGTGACAATAGTTTTTATGTTATTATCGAAAATTTCACGTCACCATTTTTGTTCCAATCCAATTCATATCATTATACTTTATGGGTACTTGTATTGACCCCATAGGGATTGGGCAGTTTATCCCTTTTTCATTACAAAGGATGGTCCACCATCGAATGGTCCCAGTGGTTGATTGCAGGGGGTTAAGTATTTGTGCAATCGGTCCTATTATATTATGACTTCCTCAGATGGTCTCTGATGGGTTTTTTCGTGGTTCTAGAAACACCCAATGACCTTGTAATTCATGATTCATGGACCTTTAATCCAAAGTCAACCACTCGTTGGATGATGATTTGGAAAATGATACTTAAGGACTCCATTGGTCAAGATGATAGGAGGTCGGGAACATCACACCCTTTTGGGGGGGAATTATTTCCTACTCTTGGAGTATCTTATAGATTTAATCCATGTTCATATTTTTATGAATCATCGGTTTATTCCCAAAGAGTGTATCCACAAGACACCCTTGGATTGAAATATCACTCGTAGATATGCATGGATTTGATGTTACAAAGGCAATGCTGACTGAAGCTGTGAAATAAGGGTCTCTGGAGTTTATCGTCATCCAAGAAGGACAAAAGGTGGTTTGATGTTGGGGTCTAACCAATATCATGGGTTTCCTACATATCCTTGAGAAAGGAATCAGAGCCCACATAGTTCAGTTTCACTTAATTAGACACATAACATTTTCAGGTTGTGTGATGGGGATACATCCATTTATTTTAACGTCATGTGGTGAGGACATCCAAATGAAAGATACATAGTCAAGACCTGGTCTAGAGATTACGCTAAAGCGACCTGGGATGCTTAGGAATTATATGGTCTACTAGATTAATGTGACCCTAATAAGGATATATCTTGGAGAACATTAGGGTTAATTTTAGGGTCATACATGGACCTCATGAAGGCTACCTATGTATCCCAATCCAATGGGGAATCAAAGGTTGTGTAGTTTCATTATTGGTAATTATTCATAAGAGGTAACCCTACATGGGGCCATGGTTTCTTAGGGCATACATAGAGGTGATTCCCATTTGGGGGACATGATTGGGTCTTGCACTATAGAGGAGGCCTTAGATTGGTAATTTCATTATGACTGACTCTAGAGACTATCCCTCAATCCTGGGATTGAATCAATCATCTTACATATCCTTGTTGAAATATGATTCATATTTCTAATAGTTCGTTTATCATTGGGAATACATGTGTGAGGAGGCACATTTTTTGGGGCATAATTGGGTTAACCTTTTGGAAGGGAACCCCTATGATCTCAGGCCATCATGAATGTGTCCTATGTATCCTAGTTGGAATAGGAATTAGAGTTCTCGTAGTTTATTTATCTTTGGTATTACACTTGGGAGGATGCCCATTTTTTGGGTGAATAATATGGTTAACCTTTGGGAAGGGGACCCCTTTGATATTGGGCTATTAAGTAGGGGTCCTACATATCCTGGTTGGAATAGGAATAGATGTTCTTGTAGTTCGTTTAGCTTTGGTCTTACACCCAGGATGAGCCCCATTTTTAGGGGGTATAATTTTTTTAACCATTAGGAAGGGAACCCCTTTGAGATCAGGCCATAAAACAATAATCCTACATATCCTTCTTGGAATAAGAATTAGAGTTCTCGTAGTACATTTTTTGGATTTGGCATTGTTGTATCATCATATACCTCTAATCCCACATGAGTCATGCTTGGTGTGATAAAATATAGGATGTGAAAGATTCAACAAGTGAACATATTCTCCTCTCCTCTAATGGAAAAGGGGGGAGATGATGGTGGAAGAGTCCATGGCCACAAGACCAATGGGAGAGGGAAAGGAAAGATTTAAACATCAAACCCATTGCCATGTTGATATTCAAGATAGTCATATCTTGGTGATCTATCTGGACACATCCTGAGTTTTGGTGAAGAGAGTGAAGAGTGACACCTCTCACAAAAGGATGAGAGATTACATCAGGAAGAGTGACCTTTTACGGGTTCTGGGAAAGGGGAGGAGCATCATCCTAGGTTAACGGGGAATGAAAGACTGACCTTTTTGATGGTCACTAGCACTTATTGAAGAGAAAATTCAATGGTTACCCCTAAACATGAGAACATTGATGTTCATGTTGGCATCCCAAATTCAGACCTTAGGTGACATAGAGAATGTAGAATTAGAGACATTCTAGGGGGTCCAAACTATTTTGGGGACAACCTTCATGACTCTGATCACCATAGGTATGTAGATTCAGAAAGGCATGCAAGTACGCTCGATGGCATGTTCGTAATAGTATGGTGGATTTGGAGGAGGCTTTAGCCTGATGTAGGTGGATTCATTCATGGAGGCGATATGGGGGACTGGATGTCAGTGGAGGGGAAATATTAGAGCTAGCGGGAAGCACACCCGAAGACACCCCATTCCACATGCTATTTTCTCATGCGGGATAGGGGTATCCCCACATAGCGTAATGCTATACGGGTAGATGGGTTGTTCATTTACCAATGTGGTATGAAAATGTGGGTATGGAACACCATGTACCTAAAGGGTACATGGTTTTGGATGTGGTTTTCCATTCCCCTTAATTTTCCATCCATGTACTAATGTAGTACAGGACACAGGGTTCGATCTGCATAGTGATGTGCTATGCAGAGAGCCGAATTGAGGAAGGGTCTTGGAGCAAATGTTTCGTGGGGAATTCATCCATAATGGGTTTTTGGTTCACTATTGCACAAATTAGGTTCCATATTTACTAATTATTATTAATTTCCTCATTTTTTTCATTTGAATATGGTTATACCTATATGAAAGTGGTTTGCTATTTGAACTTTGTCGATGATTCAATACTAAAGTCTGAATCATCTCCATATCCAAATTTTCTCTTCCAACCTCTAGGGTCTCCTTCATGCTCTCTTCAACCCATCTCCCATTTCTTTTCCAATTTTTCTTGAGATTATTTTATAGAGCACATGAATAATCATATTTTGGGGCTTTAGACACCATTTTTGGAAGCCCATGAAGATGTAACTCAACCCTTAGAATACTCGATCAATTATTGTTTGCAGAGGCTGTGGTTCGCAAGCCATGATTTTTGGAGCCATGCTAGCTTGATTGGTTTGAGAATATTCTTAGTTCACAAGACGGTATAATGATAAAATTTCTGCATTCAATTTCACAAAATGATACTATTCACAGAGTCCTGGGTTTGATGGCCATCACCCTGTGGGCCAGTGCCTCGCAGGTCCTTCCGCGTACCGATAGTCAGCGGTTCATGCACCCCGCCAACATTTCCTTGTGATGGTACACGATACACAAAACCCCTTTGAAAAATTTTAATTCTTCATGTTTCTTCTCAAATTTGAGATCCAATTTGTATCTATTTAACTTTCTGGACTTGTAAGAATATTTTCATTCCTTGTTCATAGTGATTGTGGGATTATTTACATCCTTCTATAGTATATTTTATGACCATAGAATAAAAATTATCAGAATATATTATACTAAAATAAATACTTGTGTAAATATTTCTTAAATAATTAATTAATTCACTTAATCTAATTATACAATCTATTAAGTGCAAGTGAGGAACACTTTCCTGTATAAGGTAAGGGATTTTTTACAAACCTACATTTTTCCTTTTAGGGTGCGATTTCTCTCCTTTTATATTACAAAATGATGTATTCAATTCATAAAACCCATCATTGATGGGGGAATACATGTTTTAAAAATGTTCCCTCCTTATTTCTTCCTGATAAGAAATCCTAATTAAAGGGAACTTCCTTATTTCAAACCAGTTTTTAAGTTCACTCCATAATTTGTTTTAAACGACCACAATATTTTAAAAAATAAATCATTTTATTATGAAAAACTATCTTGGTTAATTTATATTTTTAAATAAAAAATTACTCATTTTAAAATTTAATGAATATTAATAATTTTCTATTAAACAACTTGAAAGTGACTCATTCGTTATGTTTCTTGAAAACTATTTTTACATGTCTTTGCTTTATTTTGACATCACATATCATTTTTATACCTATTTTACCTTATGATTTTCCATTATTGATTTAAATAAATTATTTCATGGACACTATTAAGATATTCCCTATTTATTTTTCTAATAAAAGGTTTACGATGCCCATTCCATTCAATGGGTAACACTTATGTTTACTCTGTATGTATGATTCATCATGTAGAACACATATTCATGAACATGCTATGATTGGTGTGACAAGATAGTTCTCTACTGAATTGGAAGTGTTTAGTCTCATGATACTTTATGTGTAATGGTCGTAGTGGTTAGCTTTAACTCATGCTAATCATGTGCAATGGTCTTGGTGGTTAACCATTACTCGGTCTCTTCCATCTGAAATGGTAATCGCGGTTAGCCTTGACTAATTATTATGTCATGTTTTATGTTGTTTCCACATTTCTACAATTCCGTGATTAAATTATACATTATTATATATGTTATTCCTCCATATGTTTATTCATGTTCCATTCCTTTTTATGTCATCATGTTATAAATTCTAACATATATGCTCCACTCTATTCCTATGTATATTCCCTTAAAAGTCTTTTATCCCATCCCTTTGTTCATTAATTTCCCAGGATACCCTATGAAGATGTTTTAGCTCAATCAGTCTTAGGATAACATTATAGAGTTTAAAAAATTTAGTTATCATTTTGGATTCAGGTTTTTAGATTTATGTACCCATTCCACCAAATATTGTTGAATATACAACCCTTGGTTTTTATTAAATGGTTAATTAGGCTTTAAATCAGGTAATAATACATATCAAAGGCTAGGGCCATCATATTTGGAATCAAAGTCTTGTCTAATTATTTTTTTATATTAGGACTAGATCACATTAGTAGGAACCCTACAGACAATTCTATGACCGTGGATAACCTAGATGGAAACATAGGGAATCAAAAGTTAAGATAAGATTTTCATTTATAGGTTTATCCCTCTACGATAAAGGTTTCTTTTTATTAATCTTTTTGAAAAAATATCCCATCCCCCTAATTTTAATTTCTTTTTCACAGTTTATGGATATAAATAAGAGAACACATGCAAAAAATCAACGTGATAGGCAATGTGACAATTTCTCTAATGAAATTCCAAATATGATGGGAACAGATGCTCAAAACATCAAGATTGTACTTGCTCAACTGGATCAATTTATGAATATTAATATAAAACAAGTTGAATGGACATAATATCCAAAGAAATATCAATATAAAATTTAATAATTTATATTGAAAATTCACCCATAACATGTGGATATTTTTATCCCTCCTTGGAGAAAAATGGTTTACCATCATTAAAAAGATATTCTTTATCCTCTAGTGGTGTGACGAAGAAAACGTTGTGATGGAATTTTATCATTTTGATGGGGATGCTGATCAGCGGAAACAGATCTAAAATAAAACTTACAAGAAGGAATTCATTCCATGGAATGGAATGATTTCAATAGAAATAGTTTTCATAAAATATGTTACCTAAACACTCCTTTTTAAAATGGAAATGGAGTTCCTCAAACTGAAGCAACCGAAAGACAAGTCCATTGGGCTGTTTAAAGAAAAAATAATTGGGGTTTTAATATATGCATCCAAATTTTTTATGAATACTAAAATAAATTTGTATCTCTACATTATCATAATAAAGGCGAGTCGATGAAAAGAATTGGTGATTCAAGACTTTAATAGCTATAAAGAGAATGGCAGTTGTGACTTTAAGGCAGAAATTGAGATCCAATACTCTCAGTGGTATTGTGGGAATAGTAAAAAAGAGTCTAAATTGATTTTAATATGGTGGGATAAAAATATATATCTAATGATGGAATGAAACCCGATCATCCCACATGCCAATGTTGTGGGAAGAAGAATCCTAGGAAAAATTTAAAGAGAAAAAATAGATGCCTATAATGTAGAATAATGGGGCATCTGGCTAAAAACTTCTGAAGGAATATGAAGAATCTAACTTATGTGGAAGAATAAATCAAGGTTCAGATCAACACTTATCATGTAGTATAGTGTTTCAACTATAACTAAAATGGAATTTTGCAGACCATGTCCCTAATCCAGAGGTTATTGGAGGCAATCCCCAACAACAACCTCTTAGGTAGTAGATAAGGGCATATACTATCACTACTATTAAGGTAGATCCTGACAATGATGCAGTGACAGGTAATCTAATTATTCAGTCATGTATAGAGAACATACTATTTGATTATAGTTTTATTTATTCTCTAATATCATTCATGTTTTGTAGAACAATTCAACACCACATCAAAATATGGATGTTGAGTTATTTGTGACAATAGGAACTGGGGAAATTATTTCATCCAAAGTACATAACTCCTTCTCGATTAATGTATTTGGACTGAACCTCCCGTTAAAGATTGTCATAATTCATTCGGTGGATCTAGATGCTATATTCGTAATGGATAAACTATCTTTAAAATAATACAACATCAAATATTTGGAAAGGGAGATAAATTTTCACATACCCAATAAACCTCTATTTCTATAAAAGTGTAAGGAGGAATATGAAGACCTTTTAGAATCCTCAATTTAGGTGTGGATATTACTTCCTTTTGAGAATTAATATCTACATCAAATGATTGATAAAAATGAGATTATAATGCTTGAATTCATGCCCATTTTGAGGGACTGCATTGTTGTATTATCTAAATAATTTTATGTTCTTTTTCCGGATCAATTGGTTGAGTTATCAAAAAAAAAGTTTTATTAGATCTCTATCTATATAAAAGATTAATTTTTGAACAGCCACCATCATGTTGGATGAACTATGGAAGCAATTATAGGGGAATATGGACTTCTGTTTTATATGCCAAAGTGCTTAATTGTGTGGTTTATTTGTCCACTTTTACAATAAGAAGGATAGATCAACTCACCTTTATAATGATTATCATTAGCTCAATAAAATCATGATAATGAAAAATAATCTGCTTCAATTGATAGTTGACATTCTGTATTAACTATTTGGGGATAAGAATTTCCTAATGGTGGTCCTTCGGTCAGGACACCAATTAATGGTGGCGAATGACGATATTTCAAAGACTAACTTTCAAATGAGGTTTTAACACTATAAGTTTATAGTGATACCCTTAAGACTCACTAATTCTCTAAAAAATTTCTTAGATTTATTAAATATATTATTTAGAGATTACCTTGAATCAATTATGGTAATCTTTATTGACTATATTCTAAAATACTCTAAGAGATAGGGGGAACATGATGATCTTATGAATACTGTGACAAAGTCTTTAAAATGGGATAAAATTTATGAAAATTATAGTAAATGTGAGTTCTTTATGAAGGATGTATAATTCTTGGGGCATGTTATCACCAGTAATGTAATATATCCAATACAAAGATAATCGAAGTGTAGACCAAGCCATCACCTGTAACAATGATTCATTATTTCATTGGTCTAGATGGGTATTAAATAATATTTTTTATGATCTTCTCATGATTGTAAAACCCACTAACCAAACTGAATTGGAAGGGATTAAAGTTTATCTAGACTAGTTAATTTTAATACTGCTTTATAGAGTTTAAAAATAGGCATATCCCTACGTAGGTACATGATATTTCGAAAAGTGGGGAACTCTGTTTGGTATACAATGTTGTGTCAAAGAAGGCATTGGGAAATTTATTGATTCAGAATGATATAGTGACAGTGTTCACATAAAGGTATTTAAAAATTTATGAGAAAAACTATCCCATGCATGATCTATAGTCGGAGGCTATGATAAATGTGTTGAAAATCTAATGATGTTATATCTATGGAGAGAAATCTGAAATATATCATGATTATAAAATCCTTAATTATATATTCACATAGAGGGGGATTAATATACACCATCGATGATGTTGGGATCTCATCATGGATTAAGACTAATGAATCCACTACCATCCTGATAAAGAAAATAAGGTCGAAAATACTCTATATAGAAAGGATCCATTATCATTTTCAATGATTTGAATTGAGAAGGATCCAATCTTATTAAAACTGTAGGCGATGAAAATAAAAATAATTAATGAAGGAACATCATCAATCCTTTCTTAAATGATTTCTCAACCATCCCTAATATAGAAAATAAGTGATACCCAATGAAATGATATAGAAATTCAGAAAGAGGTGGAAGTAATTAGAATTGAGAAATCCTCAAAGGTCAAATTGTATGAGGAAGGATTCATGAGATTTGGGTCCTAACAATGTGTACCATCCAATCCAGAGATAAAGAATGAGATTTGGAGTGATGTACATAACTTAATCATCTCTATTAATCGAGGGACCTCAACGATGTATCAAGATCTACGAGCACACTATTTGTGGGATAGTATTTAGAAGGATATCGTTGAATATACAAAATATTTTTTGGCATGTCAACAAGTGAAGGTTGAAAGGAAAAAATTCAAAGGGGATGATGTAATCATAACCCAGAACAACATGGAATTGGAATGAAATCATCATGGATATTCTCATTGGGATTCCAAATACATCCATAAGAAGTAATTCTATATGAGTCATTGTGGATAGTGATACAAATACATCTCAATTTATCTCAATTTTGGAGGATATGTCACTTGGTAACTTGGACAGATATAATTAGAGAAGTTGGAAGAATACATGGAATATCACTATCTATTTTATCAAATCAGATATGAGATTTACCTACATGTTTATGAAAAGTCTCAAACATGGTCTAAGCATGGGTCTGAACATCAGTATGGAATATAATTCTCAAATGGATATCCAATCTAATCAGACTATTTATACTCTGGAATAAATATTGAGATAAAGTTCTATATACATCAATGGAAGGTGGGACCAACATCTTTCTATGGTTGATTTCTCTTAAAATATAGTTTCACTATTGTATTCAAATGAATCTATATGAATCCCTTAATGAGAAAGGATAAAGAATAATGGCATGATAGGATAAGGTTAGTGAATGTAAATAATAGGACCTCAAATGGTCGATGAAATTGTTGAAAAGGTGAATGCCATTCAGAATCACATCTAGAAATCCCAGAGTCGACAGAATTTTTGTGTATACAATCGTCAATGGGACCTAAATTGTATGGTTAATGACATGGTATTCCTCATCATACCTCCATAGAAAGGGATTCTGAGATTTGGGGAGAATGGAAATCAATGTCCCAGGTGCCTCAACCACATTGAGATTCTTGGGCACGTTAGAGCTATGAAATATTGACTATAACTTCCACCTACTATGTCCTAAGTACATGGTGTATTCCATGTATCCATCTTGAGGAAGAACATATAGTATCCCTTACATTTATTGAATTTAGAGGTGGTACAGTTGGATATGATATCACTTATGGGGAGTAGTTGGTGAAGATCATAGATCATAGATATATGGATCTACACAATAAGACTACTCTCTTAGTCAAAGTACTATAAAGGAACCATACGTACAAATAGCCAACATGGGAACTAGAGGAAGTGGTTAAGGATAAGTACCCCACATAATTTCGCCTTAGTATGTAAAATGAAATTTCACACAGGGGAAGAATGTAGTGACCCAGAAGTCTGTCAATGAAACATTCCTTATTATAATTACGTAATATAATATAAATCAATTAAAATAAAATAAATAACACAAAATAAACTTTATAAATGAGGAATGAATGAAATAAGAGGCTTTTTCAGAAATTAAAGAATATGTACCAACAGAATAGCAACATAACCTTTGGAATATGAATATGGACCTTATAAATAGTAAACTAGCCAATTGAATAAAAAATTCACCAATGAAAAAATAAATAAAATTTATGCATCTTATAAAGGAAAATATAATATAATTATATCATAGTATAAATAAATAAATATTTTGAAAATAATAAATTATCTATGGATATTCTTGTGAAACATAAATGATTATTTATGTTGTTATAATAAATATAATGATTCAAAATTAAAAATCCTTTTATAAAATATATTCAAAATTAATATTTTTATTTCTTATGATTATAATGTAATTTTATGCGACCCTAAATAATTTTTAAAAGTGTTATTAAATAATCTATAATTTTGAAATTAATATTTTTGTATAAATAATTATTTTAATTAAAATTAAATTTTGAAAATGTAGAAAATTATTTTTATAAAATGGAGTCCATTTTTTAATTATACACATCAATAAATTGTAATGGTTAATTTTTTGTATTTTTCTAAAATAGGTGAATTATTAGTGAATAATGTAATATAATAATTTATGGTATTTAAAATTATAAGTTAATAATTGAAATTTGCAGTCATGGTTGAGTCATGAATTATGTAAATGGAAATATTCTGAAAATCAAAAACTCAATTTACTATATTTATTCGTAATAATATACACTATTAATATTCATGAGCCAAAATAATAAACTAATGGGTAAAATAATCTAAAAACCCCTTTCTCCTCCATTATAAATACCTCCCATTCCCCTCAAAACTCTAAAGTCTTTAAGCTTACCCAAATTTTACCCAATACTATCCCAAACCTATAAAGCCTGTCCCAGATACTTTGGCCTCAATAAAAGACTAAATTTGTTTTCCAAAGGTGGTTCTCAAAGGGGGTACATTGAAGAGGTAGAATCATGTTCCGTTCTCTTTTAATTTATTTTATTTTTTCTTTATTTTATTATTATGTCCTCACATCCCCTTATCCATGTGACATGATAAGTCCAATATATTATATATATTGGAATATTTTTGTGTTTATGGAATAACCCATCATATTTTCTATTCCACTCTAATTTTTCAATAATAAATGAAAACATTGTCTGTGCTGTGTTGATTTATCGCATTCAAAGATGACGAGTTTTCAATTTATATTACCACCTCCAAGACTGGTCATAAAATAATTTTAAGGTGAAACCAAATTTTAATCTATTTATTATATCCTATGAAAATTTTTGTACTAATTCTATATAAATTATATTAATTAATAAAACCAAACATGTTCATGGTGATCAAAAAATGCCAAAATAATCTAAATGGTTATCATTAATGTTTCATGTAATGAATCATCCTAACATTTGGGAAAAATGATATATTAGAAAATTTAATATTTTTTAATTAAATTAATTATATATATTGTCAAATCTAGGAAAAAATTTCACATTTTACATGACTTCCCATAATTATATGCTTGCAAACTGATCAGGAAAACCAACGAAATAAATGCTCCCAAATGATAAAATTGTATATGATAAATCATCTAAAAGACCATAAATTAACATAATAAGTTATAAAAAACAAAAAAAAATGTATAAAATGTTTTAAATTAATTAATTATTATATTTAATATGATTATCGAGGACATTAAATGTAAGTGGATAATACTTTTAGATAAATTAAAATTGATTATTTATGAATCTCCATATTTTCATTCGAGTCAGGCTTTCACTATATTTACCCTTATGTAATCTTTATTTCTTTTTATGTAATACATATATATTATTATTACATGTTCCAAAAAAATTATCCATTTCAGAAATTCTATCGTGAAAAACTATATTTATTCATTAATAGAATTATAAAAACATTTATTCCTTTTCCTTTTGAAGTAATATTCAAAAATATTACTTAAACCACAGTAAAGTGTATTATTTCTAAAGGCACACAAACCATATTTTAACATGTTTTAACTTAATATTGAAATCAATGATCATTTTTATACCAATGTTCACTTATTAATGACCATGTATGATTTCAATCCACTCATTTGTTCCCCCTTTATGATACTCCCATTTGTTATGATTTATCATAAGTTTATGATACCCATTCATTTCAATGTGTAAAACTTATGTGTATTCCTTATATATGAATCTTAATGTTGAATGAAAATTCATGAACATGTTATTATGGGTGCACACAGATAGTGCTCGAAGGAATTGGGTAATTTTTAGTCTCATGATATGTCATGCGCAATGGTCTTGGTGGTTAGTCTTAACTCATGCGAATCGTGTGCAATGTTCTAGGTGGATATCCTTGACTCATGCTCATCTATCTGAAATGGTCTTTGTGTTTACCCTTGACACATGGTTATGTCATGTTTCACTGTTTTTTTTAACATTTCTAGGATTACATGATTACATGATCCTATGTTCTATATTTTCTTATTCCATATATTTATTCATGTTCCATGCCTTTTTATGTAATAATTTTATTACTTATTACTAATTTAATATGTTTTATTAATGTGTATATTCACTTACTAGTAATGTTTCTCAACCAGTTGTTCATGTTGTCCCAAGATTAACCAATACTAATGTTACTTCTCAATGGGAGAAAAGAGGTCATTATATAATTTAATAAAAAATGATTTTATTTTTATTTGATTTTATTTTTGTTTTTTGTACCTAATCCGCCAAATACACTAGATTTTATGATCCTTGGTTTTTGTTTAATGGGTAATTATGGATAATATACATTACTAATAGGTATAAAAGGCAATGATTTTCATAGTTTAATTGATTAATACCTACCAATAATCCATCATGAGGTAATTCACAGCTAATAGATCATCATGGATAGTATATATCAAAATTATTTTCTTATTTCATTGAATCCCTAATTTCATTAAGATAACTAGGATTCCAACAATCAAGATGAATCTATATCTATTAAACAATTTTCCATATATTTTTTAGTTTTTCATAAATTTAAAATTACATGGCATGAATGCCATTAGAGACTCCCACATGAGACCATATTTCATAGAATTCATTGAAATAGTTTTAATATAATGTGAAACTAAAATATTCAAACATGAACAAGAAATTAATCTAATGGGATCAAGAACCCAAGTATTATAATTTCAAAAAATTGTAATTTTAAATAAGTTATTATTTTATAAGGTAATTAAAAACCTTAAATATTTTCTTTAATATCTTACATGAAATCAACATATTATATATCTACTCTAATATCTTATGTAAGGGTTGATATTTTCAAGTAACTCATTGATTAGGATTTATATAAACTGGTCAATCAAAAGTAAAGATAGGGAATTCCAAATTTTATCTATTGATGAATATTATGTAATCATTTAAATAATTGAAAATCATATATAACCACATATATGGCAATTATATCTTAACCAAGAAAATTAAATAAATAAATAATTTTAAATATTAACTCCAATAAGATTAATAGCTAATGAAAACAATCACATAATATTAACTTTCAAGAATTGAAACCATGTTTCCAATAAAGAACAAACATTCCATATAAAAATTAATAAAATGTTTTTAAATTCCATAATTCACATCAATAATCATAAAAATTTTAAAATAGTCATCATATAACATAATTTATTCCAAACAATTGAGGATAATTTCACAGAAATTATAACTTTAAATCAAAAAACAATTAAGATTATCCATCCATTGAAAAAACCTCAAATCTTCCTCAAAAAGTCCAATGAAATCATTTCCACATAGTTATTTATTAGTAATTTATAATTAATGATTTTAATAACATTTCTTCCAAAAAAACCATAAAAAATCTAAATATATATATATAATATTTTTTTTAAATATCCCCATATCAACGATGTATGAATTTTTAAAAGAAAACACATGAATTCATTTGGTTAAAATGTTTCCACCAATTTTTTAAAAATATCATTAAAACATTATTTCAATAAAAATAATTATTCATCCAACAAAAATAGCTTAAACATATCACATTAAATAATGAAAACATTATTAATTAAAAAATATCCTTTTTAGATAAAACAATAATTTGATAAAAATGAACAATCTGATATAAAATCCTGTTCATTGAATATTAAATGTTTGAAAACTCACCATAAATAAAAGTAAATCCAAAAAATTAAATTCATAATGGTTTAAAATCCTTAAAAACTATAGTTTATTGTGATATGTCATTATAGATATTGAACACAGTTACCTATATGTTAATTTTATGAATTCTAATACAATGAAAAAGATCTCACAACTTGAAAAGTCACTCAAATGCCTATCTAGGTATAGATTTAATTTTAATACATTCATATAGATACTTACATAAAACATCCAAAAATATATATCGTATATAAGATTAATTGTATATCAGGATAAATAATATATAAATTTATTACACTTGATTAGATTTCAAACCATCATTACACGCTAAAAAATCATCAATGAGATAATGTGAGACCTCCAAAATCATACAGTCACATAGAAACTAAATTTTTTTATGGTGATCATTATAATTTTGAGTGAATTGTGGGGAATCACTGTAATAAATACTCAAACAAACAATATCATTTCATGGATTCCAATATTAATAATGATATATTGAATTTACCACTACTAAGTGGGACATAATTTATTATATCTCGATCGTAAATTAATAACCACTAATAATTGAAAAAACACTCCAATATTTTATCATAAATTATGAATATTTAATAATTTTAAAAAAAATCAAATTATTCATTTAGATTTTATAGATTAATAAATACTAAATTTTAGAACATTTATCTATTTTTTATGAAAATCATAGTGAAAAATCTACTTTGATCTGTAGATACATAACATGTACATTAAAAATTAATTATAAATAAAAAATAACACAAATATCAGGACTAGATAGTTAATATTCTTTCAAAAAATGTATTTTCAATCATAAAAATTCACTAGACACTCTTATCGTCAATAAAATCATACTATAGTAATTTTATATTAGAAAACATGTCCCAATTTTTTTTCCAAGTTCATTTCATACTGGATAAAACATTACTTGTAGGGATTAATCTTTTCTTTAAGGATGTTATATTCATGATCAAAAATTGAAATAGTTTTATCCACATATGATGAATTATAAATTAACGAAACTACCTCTCAACATAATATATGATTGGGTTCTGGATAAGTCTTATTCAACTATGAAACTTGTGAATAATTATGAATTAATTTAAAATAATATAGAAATACCACCCAATTATACACCTAACAAAAATACTAAATTACTTCATAAGGTACCACATATCACTGAAATAATTTAATAAATTTTCATAATATCAATTCCCTAATCATGGAATAATTTTCCCTGAATATATCATTTTTTATTATAAGAAATAAACACAGATCATTTGTTGAATCTCATTTGAGATCAAAAAAATTTGAGTCAATTAAAGATGATCTAATATCTGTAACACTAAATTGGGTTGAAAAATAGTATCATCACAAGTATCTTCCTAATAAAGTGGTTTCCAATGTAATATCTCACATCCATATGAGTTGAAAGTCCCCTAAGGATTTTGACTTTACGATTATTGGATTGGTCAAGTTTTGATCAATTATTCAGAATGGATTTTTGATGGATGAAATGAAACAAATTTATTTTTCTAGATGTGGTATGAGGACTGAAATGTAGCTTAGAGAATTCAACATCATCCCAGTGGATTTTTTCCTAGAGATGAAGTGTTGGAAACATGAAGCAACGGTCGAACGGTTCTCACATCATTAGTTTGAACTCTTCTTTATAATAGTGCTTCATATGTTTCTTAGGCGCATGGGATGGGGAACAATATAATAATACTAGAGAAACCGTGTAGTTTCCTGAAATTAATTTTAGAATGGTCAAATGGTTGAATAAATGTTTTTGAAACCATGCACTATATCCATGAAACATGAGTGTGCCTCTAAAAAAGGGGTTTCACAATTGGTAAATGATTTGGTCAACCATGAAACCAAACTATGTGTGTTATTAATGAAGGGAAAATAACATAATAAAATTATGAGGATTTAATATGGAATCCCAAAATTTATATATTTTTGTCCTTCATGTGAGATGACTCTCCACCCCATTCCTTCTATTCCTCAATTCCTTTTTTCAGGGAGTTATTAGTGGCATTCCCTCAAATTTAACAATCAGTTATTCCCTCAAAAATCCTTCTTTACAGTTATCCTCTCTTCTTTTCTATTATTTGTTTCTCCAATTAGGTATTTTAATTTAAATTCCTCCAAAATATGGTTGAATCAAATATTTGGTATTGATCTTTTTAACTTCCTTAGAGGAGGGTAACCAGGGAATCCATATACACTTCCCCGTATGATTTCTCATTATTATATTTTGCCATAGTGATTTTCCAAATATTTAAAGATTTATATAATTTCATTGGGTTTGTTAATATTTTTTATTAGGTATTATTCCGGATTAGATGATAGGGATTTTTTTGTTTCCTATTTTTGAGTGTTTTTTTATTTCTTCTAGTGTAATACGACCGATCACTGAGAATTTTTGTATCATTACCTTATACATATTAACATCATATGTTTTTGTAACTTTTTGAATTATAATAATTAATTATGATTTATTTATTATTAATTAATCCCTATTTTTTTGGTTGTGAGGAAAGACAACGTATGTCATGGATAATCTTGGAAGGGACACAAATGATGTTATTGGAACTTGGAATATAAGTGAAACTATTCTTATAATTCATGTTATCTATTATACGTGGGTTATAATTTTTGTGCATTTTTATGGTAGTATGTGAATGTTTGAGATGTCACAGGAGTTTTAACCCCTGTTTAAATTTATTAAATGACATTGTTTAATTAAACTCATTTCGATAAAAATTTAGAATGGATATAATGGGTCAAAATATATATATATCTACAAACATTATTCAATGGCCCTTGATGGTCTATATTCAATCCTTTCCGAATATTTTTAGTCTCCATAACTCATTGGAGGTGATTCTTAACTAAGTGATGCATGTTATCCCTTATATAGGACCACAGGTATTGTTCTTAGGTAGAACAAGATAGGGTAATGTATGAAATCCATTCCAGAGAGACCTTCATCACCATGATGGTTCATGAAACATCACTTGATGGTTTTTGTAGTGGATAATACCTTTGTTGATGAAAATTACACCCCATAATATTTATTATGTCATGGTACATGATGTCCTGTTGATACATGTGTTAACCGATGATTTTGAATATAACTTAGAGGATCTGATGTGTGATTTCTATACTTGAATATGTTTTAGAGGTTCCCATGTGTGATAAGTCTACTTATAAATATTAATAGAGGATCTTATTAGGGACATATCCTCTTTTTTGAGGACCTAGAGGATCCTAGAAGGAAAACATAATCAGTGAGTTGACCTTGGGTTCCCTACCTTGTGGAATAGTGGTAGAATGGCCTTGGGAGTGTGCATTATGATTCTAGGTAGTGATGGTAGAGGATATCACAATAAACATATAATAAAAATGTGTTCCATAGAGGTATCTTTTTGTAGGGAATGGATTTTGAAATTTCATAGGTCTACTACATTATTTATTCATTCACATGAATTTCATTAATATATAATGAATGCCTGGATGTGGTATTAATAACTCAGTTTATGGTAGTAAGTGTATTTCATTAGATTAGTAGGTTTAATGATTTGTTCTTCCTAGGATCCAGATTATGATACTTATTTGATTTAATGTTTCTTTAATGGAATTACTAGTGTCATTTTGATTCATCACAACTTGGGAACATCAAGGATGTTTCAAAGTGAACATTATAATTCCATCTTAGTTTGTATGTCTACTAGGATACCTATCTATCTTAGATCTGGATAATGTTATAAGTTTCTAGGTGGTTGATTTTCTCAAAATAAATGGATTCATTTCAGACCCCTAATGATTGATAATGATCTCTTTTATCAGTTCCTAGGATACTCTTCAATATCCGGTAAAAAACCCCATATTACATTCCACCTCTAATTTTGGAAATGGGATTTTGGGATAGTGTTTTTTAGATTTTGATTTAAAATATTTAATAATGAGAGTATTCCTTTCACATTGAAGAAGGTTAATAACCCTTTGGAATTGTACCACATTCAAATATATTTTTTTCTGATGGATCAAAACCTAAGAATTTGACATTGTATTTTTTTATAGAACATCAATAAATCATATTTCCTACACCAGTTACACACAAATTCTATAGTATGTCATGGAAACAAAGGATCATACACATTGTCTTATTTATTAGTCTTACCACTAATATGGATGTTATGAGTAATCCAGGATGAATTACATGTATCCCACTATGGTGATGTAGCATACTCAGATATATTCTTGTGTCGGATGAAGATAGTATTATTGGACCAAGGTATCTATCAAGACCTTGTTACAATATTGGATATTAATTTATTTGAAGCAATTTTTATTCACATTATTCATCTATTTAGAATCTCAAATATACATGCACTACTTTTCTAGGTATGTATATGACCATATTCATAGTTCCATACTATGTTTTTTAATAACACCCTTCATAGGATACCATTTCACTTGGGTACTAAATCTGAATTTCACCTGGTTTCTAGCACTGGTCAAGATGAGGCCCAAGAAGGTTAAAGAATAATGGATAATTTTTTATATGGATCATGGTATTTGGAATGACTTGGCATGGGAATTAGACCCTATGACAATTAGTATTATTCTTTTCTTTATTCTTTTATATGTTATAATTTGAAATCATATATACTTTTTGATGTCATTTATTTACGGTTTTTTACTAATTGAATTCATAATGTGGTTGGTATGTGTTGAATTTGGAAAAGATTTGGATTCCAATGTTTCAAAGGATAAAATGTAGAAAAATAGTATAATTTCACAATTACATATTGAGAAACCTCATTAAATGACGTGTAGTTGACATTCACAGTATGCTACAACTCATGAAGTAATTTGTTACAAAAGTCAGAAAGATTGAAAGTGAAGAAGATATTACACATCATGAGTGGTCAATACACATCATGAACACTTTGAACATAGAATCATCTCCAATGATATAGCTAGAAAGAAGTGATACGTCGTGAATCCAGGATACAAAATGTGAAAGCAGTCAAACATTAAAATCTCAGATGAGATACTTGTAGGATACACATAGATTAAAAATATGTAGAGATATACATGGATCAAGAATTACATAATTTGAATCTCATTACATGTCATTTAATGTTTTAGCCTATAAATAAAGTAGTTGAGTAGAGAATTCGAATGATATTCCAAATCAGAGACCTTTGTGTTTTCATTCCTGTGGGTTCCCCTTTACTCCCTCTCTTCCAAACCCATATTTCTTTTTCTCTTTTCATTGTTTTTTATACAATCATGGTGGATTTTTTTCATCATTTTCTGCATTCCATTTTAAAATAATCATCTTAATTCATCGTCGATCGTTGAAAAAATCATGTTTTATCCCTTTTAATTCCATGTAATTTCATTCTGATTAATAATTCTTATTTTTAGCTTCATGCTCATTCCATTTAGTAAATATACATCAGTTCATGTGTGTTACCTATTTAAACTTGATTGTCCTTAGCATGTTGAGAGAAATATTGATTCTTTGTTCACTTACAATCATTCCAACCCTGAGTGGATATACCTCACAGGGTAGGGGTCAGGGGTAGGAATATCTAAATTTAATAAATATTCAATTCTAAACATGATATCCTTAAGTTCTAGGAATTAAGATAAATAATCATTGTCAATCCAGTTCATTCAAAAATCCCTGATCATATTCTATTAGAGTGAAGGACCCTATCCTGGTTGGAGTAGATTAGGTTTTGACCAATATCCCAAAATGTTTTCTACATTAGTAGCCAATATTAACGCATCTTGGTTTTCACTATTTTTCGATTAAGGAATTGTTACCTCTTAGGTAGAACTAGATAATTTGACCAATTCAACTACCAAACATCATTTTCTTTGAAAATTACTCCTTTGGAACCTCCCAGTTGGAATTAAGATCATATATTCTATAGATCCTTGAAATTGATCATGACACATCCCTTATTCCAAAAGTTAACCGTGAACTCTCCTAATTTAGCATTAACAAAATAATCCAACTAGAAAGGCATTGAACAATAAAAGTTCCCGAGATGTAGGTATCCAATGGTAGCATTATTTTCCAAGTGGAATGACCCTGAAGTTTTTCTATGCTACATCCTAGTACCAAGTGATTTTTGAAAAATAATATAATTATTATCTAACCATAGCCCACATGAATTAAATGACTTGTGTGAGTATATCAAATTTTTTCATCATTACTGGGGATAGGTAAATGTTGTTCTTCACAATGTCATACCTCCTGAAAGGACCTGGGATTACCATTTCCTCATCCATTTTCCTTCTCTTTTTAAGACATCACTGAGTCTCTGCTCGAGAATCATAGTGAATGTACTTAGGACCTTCAACTCATTCAAAGAGTCATGATACAAAAGAACTATTAAACATCAATCTTGGGATCGAACACTATCTGTATTCACACTGCTGGTCAACCATTTCTAATCACAACCATAATGAGGGACCCAACCCATCAAGCCCTCTGAAAATGCAACAAGTTGTTCTAGGAGAGCACCTAATGTAGAAAGAGGGATCCCTAATTGATTCTGGATTTCAATTAATCCATGATGAAACACCATGAAAAATGCATCCTCTAATTCAATCCTATACTTTTTAAATCAAACCTGGACTCATTCACATCATCTTAAACATGGTTTAGTTCATCGGTCTATAAATTAAAGACCCACATGAGCACATCTCCAACTTCTTTAATGTTTTTGAATTCATTCGCAACCATGGAGTATCATCCGACAAAATTAGACTCCCCGTCTTCCCATTATATATGAGAGATAGATCCAATGATTGTATCAAGAGTCATGTTCCTAAGTCAATCATGACATATGATGATATAGATAAAATTTTTCTATAAAAATACTTCACACCAATTCATACATGGAAATTCTGGAACGAAATCCCAATATTTTCCCAAACTAATGGAGTGTCTGTGTGGGATGTTTTAGACACATTCAAGGAACTGATGAGGAAGTTCCCAAACAATATACTAGACATGTGGATTCGGCTTCATACATTCTACGGTTGTCCCCAACAGGCCACACAAATAGTTTTCAATGCTTCCACTAATGGAGGACTAATTTTCAGGACATCAAAAGCTGGATGAGCCATTTGGATGAAGTTTCTCATAATACTGGACTACGGAAAAGTGATCATGGGACTCTTTGGATTGGCATCCACTAAGTGGATATGAACACCATACTAGCAGTGCTAGTTGAATCACTCACAATGAAGTTATAATCATTCTAGCTACCTGATATACAACCCCATACTCTTGTAATGAAAATATAATCATGTGAGATGTGTGGTGGCTAGAACCTATACCAAGATTTCAAGGAAAGATTTGAAGAAACACAACTCAATATTGTAATTAAATTAATTAAAATCACAAAACCCACCATTCCAATAACAGCATCAGTATTGTTAGTAGAGGTCAGCTCCACAGCCACCTCAAAAAAACCAAGGATATTATCAACAGCAAAGTTGTCAATAACCTTTTCAAAATCAAGAACCACAAAGGTATCCTTCCATAAACCCCGTGATAAGACCACAATAGCAAGTGGAATAACACCATTTCCCACTATGAATGTAGAAACAGTCTCAACAATCTTAAAAACAACCTCTGTAGTGACCATATCCTCTCCAATGTAACATAGAGAACCTCCAAGAAACTTTTGTTGAAAAATAATTCTAGTGAATTACTACTCAAGATATGGAGGTACAAAGCCAATGAGATTCTTTGTTTAATATAGGGGTTCATATGGGTCATATCATAATGAATGTTTCTAATATATTACATGGTACTCTTCCTAGTAATACAGATACATACCCAAGGGATGTATCTATGTATTTACTGCAGAGTAGTGGAAATATTCATGACATACAATGACAAGGTGAAAGAGATGAATGAAAACCTGAGTAAATTGATAAAAGAACACTAATAGAAGAATAGAAGGTAGATGATGCACGCCTAACGTAGTGCATGTAAAAACAATATTTAAATTTCCTATGTGTAGTCTAGTGATTTACCCTAGGAAGTTTCATAAAGAGGAGTGCACATGAAATCAGTTTCTCACATTAAAACAAGGGTAAAAATGTTGTGTTTTTAAATGAAATTATAAATTTAAATTATTGAAAAACTATGATATTAAAAAGGGTGATTAGGTCGGGGTCAGTTTCCTAATTTTAATGTTATCCTTGTTCAATATAATTCAATCCCCTTCTTCTTTGTTGATTAAAGTGAGTTTTCACAGTTGTTTCCTCCTACTTCCTTGGTGAAATTATGATGGTGAGAGAAAACCTTAACAAGATCTCGATTTGGTCAACTCCCCTTCTATGTGTAAAATTGTTTTATTAAATATCATTAATTGAAATGGGCAATACCCGATCGGGTTTTATTTTTCCTAAACAACCAAGAAAATTTACTACACCTTTTACACGTACTGACGATCATTGAGTACTTCCACACTAATCCATGGTCTATTCCATCGTATATAAACCAGAAATTAGTGGAGGGAGATTATGATTATTTTACTAAGGAAAAAATAAATAACAGAATTAATATTCAAGATTGATCGCACTTGATAATAAAATATGTTATAAGAAATTGAAAACAACGTTGAAAAAGAATGAAATTTCATCCAATTACGTCCAAGAACTCCAGCATCAAATTCTAGAAAACCAACCCTTCCCCAATCACTCAAAATGTTTACCCCACCATTGTAAGGGTAATAGATATTAACGGGGAGAAAAGGAATTACAAAAATATGAAAAAGAAAAGAAATAAAAGAGAAATCAGCAAAGTTCTTCTCCTTTGTGTCCCAAAAGGAATGGGATGGAATGAGAGATGCTTTGAGTGGGTGGAGCTCTCCTACTTTTATAGCCAGAATGTGTCCCCCGAATGTGGAAGCGTTGTAGGACCATTAGAGGACATCTTCCCATGTTGAGCCCTTCTTGAATGTTGTTCATAATTCCCTTGGTCTTTTACCCTCAATATCTCAACAGATTTGGAAAAGTAATCCGACATTTATACCCGTTTTATTCTCACAATTTATTCTTTCCTATCAAACATGTCATATCACAAACCTCCAGATTATGAAGCTTCAATGTCCCTTAAAACGGCCAATTACTGTGGCCTTACCTTCATGAAAGATGTACTAAAACTCCTTGTACATCCACCCACCAAATAGCATAACTATTGGGACCACCAAGAATTATTTATGGACCCCACACCAAAAACCGGCAAAACTTTAAACAGTTTTCATGAGAAAATTTGTGTGTTTTTTTTGAGGTTCCATATGGTCGATTCATCTTTTAGTCCAAATATAGTAAATGAATCCCTGACTGTGTAGAATCTAGAAAACAAATAATTTTTCTATTGGTATTAGTCTAGAATATGTTATGTCCATAATAGATAAATAATTTAAAATAGTCAAAAATCTGAAATGGTCTATTTTTAATGTTCAGCTCAAAATAAATCCAATATCATAAAAAATGAAGCAATTAATCATAGAGTAACACTATTAGGGGTTAAAAACATTTAAATTAAATGTAAATTTATTCAAAAATATTTTCTCTATCATTATATTATAACCCCAATGAAACACCCCAGGATAAATAAGCCACCTGAACATTTAACAAAACGAATAAACTAGTTTATGTTCCCCCACCACCATATATGCCACCTCTTCCATTCTTAGAAAGCGAAGGACAATGAAGAAATGAGGAATAGTATGAGATGTTCTTGGAAAAGTTCAAACGACTGTATATCAACATACTATTTTCAGAGGCGATTACCCAAATTCCAAAGTATGCCAAATTCATTAGAGATATATTATAAGACAAAAGCAAAATAGAATATAACGATGTCATATCACAAGATGAATAATTATTTATTTTCATTCAGTAGAAAATCAACCCCATTATGAGAGATATTGAATTTTTTTCAATTCAATGATCTATTAGAGAGTGAAATTTTGGAAAAATTTATATGTGTTCTTAGTGCAAGCATCAACCTAATTCCGATGATTTTATTTCTCATGGTGAAACTTCAAGAGATCAAAATAATCTGAGTATCACTAAAACTTGCATGATGATCAATGAAAATCCTAGATTAATTATCAAGGATGTGTTTGTAAAAGTTGGTAAATTCATATTTCCCACAGAAATCATTTTTCTGGAAATGGAAGAAGAAGGTCAAGTCCCCATTATACTCGAAAGATAATTTATCACAATAATAAGGGGAATGATTTATGCGAATAAATGATGTCTAATATTTTGAGTTGGTAAAGAATAGGAAGTCATAGACCTAGTCAAATATGCAAATAAATCATAGGATTCCAGTGACAGCAATACAATCTCTCTTACCGAAAAAGGAACCAAATACATAGCCATAGAATAATACAGTGAAGACTCATTCTCAAATGTGGATAAGAGTATGATTTTGAAAAAGTGAGCTTCAATGAACCTCTCATAATGGATACATTCCCACCTTTCACCCCCTCAATCATTCAACCACCAATACTGGATTTGAAGACTCTACCTAGTACCCTAAAGTATTCATACATAGGAGCTTCATCATCTCTTCTAGTAATCATCATCTATGAACTATCTCAAGAACCAGAAGAAAAATTTGTTGAAGTCTTAAAGATACACAAGTAGTCAATTTTCTCAGGTGTGGATGATATCAAAAGAATCAATACAACTATTTTCACCCACAAGATTCTACTTGATGAAAATCAAAAACTAAAATTTCAAGCCCATATACGGATTAAACCACCAGTGAAAGAATATGTCAAAAAGGTTGTATTGAATCTTTTGGATTTTGGAATAATATATTCCATTTCATATAGTGAATTGGTAATCCCACTATAAGTAATTCCCATGAAAGGTGGACTCACACTAGAGATAACTAATGAAAATTAATTAATCTCAACATACATCATCACTGGGTGGAGAGTTTATGTGGATTACAGAATTATAAATGAAAAAACAAGAAAATAACATTTTCCATTACCCACCATAGATCAAATGTTGGAAATACATACATGACATGAATTTTTTTGTAACATGGATAGATATTCTGGATACAATCAAATTGCAGTTTACCTGGCTAATTACCCAAAAATTACATTGACATGCCCATTTGGAACCTTCTCCCACAAGTGCATGTTATTCGGAAAGTGTAATGATCCAACAATGTTTCAATGATGCATGACACATATTTTTCATGATATGGTGGAGGAATTCCAAGAAATCTTCATGGATGATTTCCCAGTCTATGGAAGATCTTTTGAAATATTTTTAGGAAATATAGAGAATGTAAAACAATGCTGTGAATAAAAATGACTCGATTTGGATTTATAAAAGTGTTATTTTATGGTTCAAGGAGGCATAGTCCTCAGGAAAAAAATTCCAAATAAGGCATAGAAGTTGATCCATCCATGATCAAGGTAGTTATGGATTTACCCAAACCAATAACAGTTAAGGTCATATGAAGCATTTTGGGCCATGCTGGATTATATAGGTGATTTGTAAAGGGCTTCACAAAAGATTCATATACATTGACACGCCTTTTATCAAAGGAATTTCCTTTTCAATTTAGGGAAGAATGTCATAATGCATTCAAAATATTAAAAAAATCCAGATAGTAACCCCTATATTCCATTCACCAAATTGGGATAAAATTTTGAATTGATGTTTAACATCCTGGAATTTGTTTTTTGTGCTATTTTTGGAAAATAGTTTGGTCACATATTATATCCTTTGTACTATTCCATCCACACACTGTATGAATCCAAAATTAACTACACAACTATAGAGAAATTAATTTTAGTCATTGTGTATGCCTTTGAATTTTGGTTTTATCTAGTCTTATCTGAGGTTATTGTGCACAATGATCATTCTTACTTAAGTTATGTAATGAAAAAAAAGTATTCCAAGACATGGATAATAGAGTGGATCCTCTTATTTCATGAATTTGATGTTGTGATCAAAGACACAAATGGCATATAAAATGTGATTAATGATCATTTATCTTGACTCCCCTAGCCTCTCATCAAAACAATGACGGTACTGAAATCAATGTTTATTTTCTCGATGAAACTCTTTTTATCATCATTGAAAACCCATGGATTTATGATATTTATAATTATCTCTCTATGGTATTTTTTCACCAACACCTCTCATATCAATAAAGGAAATGATTTTTGACTAACGAAAGACATTATTAACTGGACAAACTACTATTGTTCAAATGTTGTGAAAATTGTATGCTCTAACATTGAATCCAAGGAAATGAAATCCCAAATATGATAAAAATGTGTCATATGTCAACAACTGGAGGACATCATGGACCTGAGTGAATTTTAGCCAATATTTTACAAAGTTTTATTTTCTGTCCCATGATACACCAAGACGCGAGGGGATTCTGTCAATGTTGTGCTAGGTTCCAGCGAACTATAAACACTTGGAAGAGAAATGAAATTACTAAAAACTACATCATGAAAGTAAAAATATTCAATGTTTGGGGAATAGACTTCATGTGACCATTTACAACCTCACATGGAAAGTCCTACATTTTGGTGAGTGTTGATTACATCTCAAAATGGGTTGAAGAAGAAGTCACAGCCCATGATACATCGAAAGTGGTCATGAACTTCTTGAAAGTGATTGTGTTCTCAATATTTGGATTCCCAATATTACTCATTAGTGATTGAGGGACACATTTCAAATATAAATCTGTTAAAGGATTATTCAAAAAATATGGAATCCAATTTAACATAGGATCTCCATACCACCCACAAACAAGTGCTAAAGTAGAACTATCAAATTGGGAGATTATGAAAATCTTCAATAAGATGGTGAAAAAATGTCGGATTTCGTGGAGATTGATACTAGAATATGCACTATGGGAATACCACACTACATACAAAACACCCCAAGGTACAGTACCGTTGAGACTAGTTTATGGTAAACCATTTCATCTACTAATTGAACAATATCATTACTCATATTGGGCAGTGAAGAAGATAAATTTAGATTATAAAAAAGATGGAGAAGCTTAGATGGTATAGTTGGATTAATTGGAAGAAATCAGGAAGGATGCCTATGATAATTCCAATATTTACAAATATAGAACTATGTAAAGGAATGATCAATGCATTTAGAGGTGTACATTTTCCTAGGGAATAAGGTCATCTTATTCAATTACTGATTGAAAACATTCCCTAGTAAGATGAAATCTCGATGGTCTGACCCTCTTGAGGTTGTTTATGTTTTCCCCTATGGCACCATTGAAATTCATAGGGAGGGTGGACCACCTTTCAAAGTGAATTTTGAAGGATAAATATCTTTCAATAATCCTTCTGTGAATGCTATTTCATGATCCTTAAATTCATTTTCTCCTTCAATGAGTCAGGCTATCGATAGTAAATGAGGCAATGACTGGGAGGCAACCCCAGTTGGTTCAGTTTAGACTTTATTAGATTATGATAGCCTTATGAAAGCGTAGGATCTTCCAGGGGATATAGGATAGAAGTTGAACAATATTGAGCTAAAATACCCATTACATGTTCTATAATTGCTTTACAAGGCATCTACCTCTTCTGTAAAAAAATACATTTAAAACTAGCATTACACAACATTGAATGTGGGAACACATCATGTAACATCCTAATACTGTATTTTAAAACAATACATGAAACCTAGGTTCACAACCCGCCAACCCATTACCCTGCCCCCATTGATCTTTCACCTCTTGCATACTAGTGACACCCTCTTCTGTTCCCCTTCATGACCAGCAACCGAACCCGTCTCCCTTTTCTCCTCCCTCGGCCATCCACCACCTGCAATCTCCCCCTTCCCCTATCTTCCCCCACCTGCAAAATCCACCACCTTCTCCTTCCCACCATCTCACACTCGAAACCTCACACCCGAAACCTCACACCTCTCCTCCTTACCTATTTTCCACACCAAACCCACCCAAACCCCCCTCCCTTTCCCTCTCCCTCCCAGCTGAAAACTCAAATGAACCACCCCCAACCTCACGTACACCCCACAAACGTCCCTCCTTCTATGATGGATTGGAGAAAAACGTTTTGTCCTGCATCCATATAGATTTCATCAGACTAGGATGAGAATACACCATCAAATCTCTCATATGGCACCGCACCACCCACACCTTCTACACCGCCACCAGTAGCCCATTCTACGCCAGCTGGCTAGGCCGAATCCTTATCAAGAATTGGGGATTCATCCTATGATGATAACCTCTATATTAACTTTTTCTTGTGCTTTACCAACCCAAAACACCATGTAAACCTCATAAGGATAAAGTCCAAGACTATGAGAATTAAAAAGCCCTTAAACTTTTTTAATTTTTTCCTCTTGATCATCAGTGATTCCTTCCTCGACCTACTCGAGACACTATATGTATACTGCATTATTAAGGTAAATGATGAGGTTTATATTGATCTATATTTGGAGTTCTTGTCTACTATTGAGGTGGCCATTGATAGCATACATTTTTTTCTTGATGTCCAGAAACATGATATATCATTTTCAAAGTTTATTGTCAGCCAAAAAATTTATATAGAAGAGTTTTCTACATCTGAGGTCTTTCCGCAAAATTCATGTGGAGCCACCCCCGATATAATTTGAGGCTCCTATCAAAGTTGATTGAACATGATCCTTATATACCACATGAACCTCATATGAACATTTCTACCTAGTTTCTTATCCTAGATTTGTGGATACATCATCAATCGTTGACACATGCATGGTTTCCCCACGAAGAGTTGAATAAGAGCGTCATCCAGGTAGATTTTTGCATCTTGGTAGAATCCATAGATGGCCTAGCTATTAACATGGACACACCATTCACCTATTAAAACACAGATCACACACAGCGGACCAGAGGCACCTTGATGGATCATTTATCACACACTATTCCTGATATCTCGATGATTTGGATGAAGCTCTTCCACTAAAATCCCTTGGACCCCTAGAGATCATCAATTTACTGATGCAACAAGAGATGAATATTTTGGTGAGGGAGTATGATATTTACCATTGGGAACAAGGAGTTCACCTGGTAAAACATATAGAAGAACCACCATCTAATCTAGCCACCACTTCCACACATCCAAAACACACCCATATTCTTATCCCAATCACCACCAAATCTACCATCCCTCTACCAACCCATCCCAACTTTTAAGATCTCGGGGATATATAGTTAATCATCTTGGAAAACCTACACTAGATCTACACCTATATGCACCTTCCTTTTTTTGAGCTCAGCGATTTCACCACCCTTACACCATAATCATTTATCATAGAACCTCTACCACCACCAGCATCCACCAAGCCCTATTCTTCTAGCACTCTCGTAGCAACCAAAGCCCATCTGGACCTACCCACAGATATCAAAGACTTTAATTACTAGCAAGGGTACCTAGATGAGAAGGCCCAATGGGGAAAATGGACTGGACACTGCCACTACCACTGAGTTTCCCTTCATCATTCCATCTTCCAGACTCATGACCCCTCTTTGGATCATCACCTCTCCAACACCTACCTCATCCCATCTATCCTGCTCCATGACTAAACCAAATTTCATTGATCAACCAGCTACTACTGTAGCCATTTCCCCCAATCCAGCTGAACATCCTCCACCACCACTAGATGGCGAGTGGATGTTGGAAGAGATTTTTGGTATTGACGACTAATATTAGTTGGCCTTTTTTTAATTTTTGGTTGTGGAATTTTTTGTGATAGGGATGGATATTTTCATAGTTTCATCTTTATATGCCCACATTTGGTACAACTTCACTAATTTATATATATGGGAACATATTTTTGGGTCACTTTTTACATCGATTGATTGTAATATCTTTCACATTTTTTGTAGCCATGTCTAGCTCCACTGTGTCATCAATGTTTATCGTTGGGATAGTACCACCATCTATTATGGTACAATGAGTAACTCAATGCATGTAAGAAATAGAATGTAAACTTCAGGAATGCTCACTATAGACTCATGCATAGCAGTAACCACCTAGAGCTATATTACCATTCCTTCCTCGTATAATTCACTCCCATGCTTCTCCTGAAGTCACAAATCTGGTCAAGATACCCCACAAGAAGGATGAAACTTCCACTAGTAGCTATAGATTCTAGAGGATACATTGAGGCAATGGACATGACTACATGATATTTTGGTCCTTTCATCTACCTGATGATGTTTCTGTTAGCACACTATGGGAGGGAACCCATAGTTCATCACTCTTATAGATTGAGTCATCATGATAGAATCATTTTCATTTTTATTTGGGTCCCTTTTAAGCATTATTGAAAATATAAGCTACATTTAAATAAAATTGGTTACACATGCTCATCATATTGAGAACCTGCATGTTAATCTACTTACTCATATTTTCAACCTATGGAAAAATGTTTTATCTAGTTCATGATTTGTTTACTAACCCATTTTACTGTTGACGCAGCTTTAGAGTCATAATGGAACATGTTCTCTTATGGCATTCCACTACTTTAAGGGAGATCTTGATTCTATTATTATTGATTTTTTAATTTTCATTTCATTTTTATGATACTTTTTTCTCTATAACACTCCCACACCTAATTCCATAGACAGTGTAGATAATATTTCATTCTAAGTTTTTGTGAGTTTTTTATAAGTATCACTTTTGATTCACTTGAATGTTTTCCTATTATCATATGTATAGGAGAAATTTTTTAGAATTGGAAGCATGCTTTAAACATGAAAAATATTATTCCCATTTAAATAAAAAATGTAATGTTGGAAATATTTAGAATTCATGTTTTGTATCTGTTTATATTTTTTGAATGATTGGTGATCTTAAAGATTGAAATAATGTTCAAATTTTATGAAATTTTGGTTTATTGACTTATTACATGGGTTTATACCCTTAGTGATTTCCAGTTTATATTTTAATTCTCTTTCCCAAGATGATTGTAAACCTACAATTTCATATTATATTCCATGAATATTTCTCATGGTATACCTCAGACATGTAAACCTATTAGATCATACATTAAAATATTATTTATTCTATTAATTAACTAGTAAAATTGAAAAATTATTGAGTTAATATTTTTTTCCACTTTTTTCTAAGACCCGTGTTACATATTTTATTCATTTAGCCCAATTATTCCATGAATGAATATATATGATGAACCTATTCCAAGCCGATTTTTTCTACCAATGATGCTCTTTGTATAATGAAATACATTACATTGAAACAGTGTGGGGAGTATTTCAGATAACAGAGGATCATTCTAATATAGATATGTATTGTGTTACTCATCAAACTATTTGGTTTTGATCCATTTTTACTTTGTACCACTTCAATTCTATTCCATTCCATTGAAAAATAGAATAGAAAATAAAAATTGTCATGGGTTGTGTATTATGAAGGTAAAAAATAGCATTTTTAGACCAATAAATCCCATGAAAGATCATATGTGTTTAGGGGTGGATGTGAGATCTGGCATAAACATGAATTCTAAAAAATATAAAGACAAAAGATAACAAATAAAGTATCATGAAACATTTCTTGAACATTCATAACATATACATGGATCCAATTTGAGATATTGGGAGTGTGGACTTGATTAGCTTGAAGGTGTCATTTTATTACACTATGCAAAAATTTCATGCATTATACTTCAGAGCTGATACTCCTTTTTGAGCTTGATTTTCACAATTTACCCACATTCCTACAGCCTCATAGTTACTAAAACCCAATTATTGAATCCATAGTGATTAATTTTGTACTTGTCTTTACATAATGGAGATAAAATAACCAATGCTATACTATGTTTGGGATTATGTACTCATGATATGACAATAACTCCTGTTTCATTTTACCCTGAATGATGAGAGAACATTCATTGTGAAGAAAACTGTAAATCGGAATATAATTGAAGGAACAATTAATAGATTCTAATTTGTTTAAATTGCTGAACTATGAGTCATGATGGATTATCTATGCAGGGGTGATTCTAGAGACAAACCTATTCTTTTTGTTAATAGTTTTACTTACCTCGGCATAATGTATATTTTCTATTTTAAAAATTGATTATCTTATGGAAATCATTATTGAGATATTTTTTCTTAAGGACATAAAATTGTATATGTGTGGGGGAATTTCATAAGGTGAGATCATATATAATTTTAGTTTTCATTTAGAAAAGGATTTTTAAGTATTTATTCAATAATGAACTTGGTATGTTATGAATTTTGCATAATTGAGGCTTCCATGGTTTCAAAGGAGAAAATGAGGAAAAGGAGAAGAATTTTCTTATAACATATAATTAAACCTCATTAAATGATGCATAGTTTCTATTCACAACATACTTCATTTCGTGATGTTATACATGAATGAAGTTGTGAAAATTTCAAGTGAAAAAATTATTACACATCGTGAGTGGATAATACATGTCATGAAACCATTAAATGGAAAATCAGATCCAACGATATATCTATAATGAACGTTCACATCGTGAATCAGGGATACATGACGTGAAAGCATTCAAATAGTCAAATATCATATGAGATACACACGAGATATGTGTAGATTCAAAATCGGTGAAGATATACATGGATCAGGAATTACACAACGTGAATCCCATTACACAACATATAAGATATGCACTCTAAATAATGTAGTCGGGGAGCATATTTGAGAGGATTTCCATGGCAGAGATCTTTTACATTTTCATTCCCTTAATGTTTCTTCTTACTCCATCTCTTCTATAATCAATTTTCCTAGTCTCTTTTCATTATTTTATTTTAATACAATCATCTTGGATTGTTTTTCATAATCGCATTCATTCCATTTTTGCTTCATCATCTTCATTCATCACCAATCATAGACAAACTCGTGCTGCATCCATTTCCATTCTAAGTAAGTAATTTAATTATGATTTACAAATCCTAATTCTTGTTTCATGCTCATCCAATTTAGTGAATCCAAATCATTTCATGAGTCTTTATTTATACTTGATTTTACTTATCATTTTGAGCCCAATTTTGATTCTTTATTCACTTAAATTCATTACATCTATGACTGGATAAACCACATGGGGTCGGGATTGGGAGTAGTTGTATCTGAATTTAATAAATCTTCAATTCTAAACTTGGTAACCTTAAGGGATAGTAGTGAGTATAAATAATATATGTCAATCCAATTCATTCAAAAATCCCTGATCATAGGTTATTATTGTGAAAAACCCTATCCTGGTTGAGAATATTAGGTTATGACCAATACCCTAAAATACTTTCTACCTTATAATCCAAGATTAATGCATCTAGGTTATCACTATTACCGATTAAGGAATAGTTGCATATTAGGTAAAACTATTTTATTTGACCATAAAAAACTCGTAACCTCTACTTGTTTCACATTCTGAACCTTAAGAACCTTCCAAGTTAGAATTATGATTATATTTTCTATAGATACAGAAAATGGATAATAATTCCTCTCTTATTATTGAATAAAACCATCAACACTCTATAATTAGAATTCCCAAACTGAAACAACAAGAAAGGACTTCTATATTAGAAGGTATCAATCCATAGGTTTCCAGTTTCATCTTTATTTCTCTATGGGACCACCCAAAACTTTTTCTATAATATTCCCAATTAGTAAGTGAATTTCGGGAAAAGAATGCAATTATATTATGACCACAGCTCATGCCAATTCAACTATGCATACAGTCACATCAATATGTAGTCTCCCCAGTCACAGATCAATTTTTTATGTATGTGATACATCTATTCTATGTATATAATTTAATGTTTTTTAATGTGTTAATTTTTTAATTTATTGAATAAACATTCCTTGTTTGGAAAAAATTGAGTTGTTTTATTATTTGTGGCATGATATAATGGATTTGTGAAAAAGGAATTAAATGGGATTGAAATATGAGATGAATGACCCATAACACCGATTCAGTTCACTCGCAGCGCGACACCATATTTTTCATATGAATAAGAGTTGGAAAACTGTATAAAAAAATTGACTACACATCGTGTACCACAAGTATACGTCATGACCTTATCATTTGAGGTATATCTACGCCGGACAAGTCATGATGATAGTAAAAAGTGTGAACATCATGTCGATGTTGTGTACCACAAGTACATGATGTGATGATAGTCAAATTAGTGTATGAGATTCTCACGGATTCAATATGGTTGAGGAAAAATAGGATCTAAAGTACACATCATGTACCCTAGGTAAAAATTGTGACTGCATAGAAACATAGATAAAAATAGGCAATGTGTGTCGTGGGTTTAGATGAGAAACACTAATAAAAAGAGACCCCCATCCTCCATTCCATATCACTTTCGGACAGACGAAAGCCAAGATTCACCAAGGGATAACCACCTGACAATCTGATGCCTCTCTTCACCACCATTCCTCTTTAGGAACCCATGTTTCTCACTCTCATCATGAGTGATTAGTCCATTTGTGTCAGGTGATAGGATATTAAGGGTTTATGATGCTGGGGATTGATTTTTTTCTCTTATTCTTGTTTTGGATTTTTGAAAATCATTCTTTCCATTCCAAATCTCATTTTTTTCACAAATGCATGACAATAGATTTTTTTTAATATTATTATTTAATTTCTTCAATTAATTAAACAATTTAGGGTATGACCATTATGCAACATAAGTTTGTTATGTTTAAACCTGGTTTTGGGTCACCTATCCCTATGACTGAATCTAGTATATGGACATTCCAATGCTCTAATCATAGAAGTAGGGAGGAATACTAAGACCAAGGATCTCTACTGGCCCAATTCCGACACAAACACCAAACAAACACCCTCTCATGTAAATCCCTTGAGCATGCCCCTGAAAATCATTTAAACCAACATTCCTTATCCATTAATTCAAAACCCAATATTTGGTCCTACTATTTCATTTATTTTACCGAATGAATTAAAAAATTGTAATTTTAGATTCTTTAATTAATTTAGAACATACGGACTACCATTGTGGGATTGACACTCAAACTAACCAAATAATACATTTTTATTTAATATTTTCTAAGTTTTATAGATTTTGTTTTTTGCATACCACTGTAGGGAAGTAATGATGCCCTGTGGGGCTGCCAGTATGATATAGAACATCAGGAAATAACTGTATTTCATTCATTATTATGTCCATATTTATATACATCACTTCAACACTTTGAATATTTTATAATATATTTTTTTTGGTTTTTTTTATTTTTCATACACTAATAAATGGCCATATTATCCCCTCTAACACACCATAGACCCTTGTGGCTAGTAAAAATTAGTTGGTCTTTGGGGCGGTCAACTTGAGGACTTTTGGTAACCCAATCTAGAAACTATTATTAGAGTGAGTTATGCAGATACTTGAAAATGTGGTATCTTATCAGTCCCCATATTATTTTTTTCTATTCTAGATATGGAGACATGAGTTTTATTAATTTTTTAGAACCTGTTTAGGATGTCAGACTAGTGAATTGAGGATAGTTATTATAGTAATAAGTCCAGGATTCCTCTAATATGATATTGAATATATTTATTTCCTATATTCCCATTATATATGATTTCATCTTTTATCAATTCAAATGTTAATGAATGTTTTGAATTTATTATTTATTTTTAGGCCTCAACCCATTAATGAGATTTCATTAGATTCATTTAAATCTTGGATGGTAAGGGAAGAGGAATTCTTCATGAATCAAATATATCACATCTGTTCAAAATATTATAGGACTAACAGTGTGTCATTAATATTTCTAATAAATTCTGATAGATTTTATTTTCTAATTAATAACCTAATTAGTGATTTTCATACGTTTTTTGAGTAGAATTATACTCGATTGGACTACCTGGATTTTTTTCCATTACACAGACTATATGGACTATGTTGTGATATGACTCAGTGATGGTGAAATAATTACAAACATCTATAAATGAAGTTTAGTGAACCATATTATGTTATAATGGGTAATTAGTGTGTCATTTATAACTGTGAGTGGTCAGTATGAGAAATTAATTCACTAGAGAGGGATAGTTTAGAGAACCATGTTGTGTTGAGTTTCTAATGCTCTACTAGTATCCCTTTATGGGTGAATTTGTTTCATGCATGGTTAACTAAATTTTAATAACAACCTATATATAGTTTTACCATTTGACATGAGAAGATATCTTTTAACCAAACATTGTCTATGTTTATCTTGTGGGATATCTATGTGTTATGTTGATTGGTATTTGAATGTTTTCATTGAAATACAAGCTTGAGGGGTGGGGGAATAACTATAAAAACTCTATCCCCGGTAATCCAATGTTTATTTTTTGAATTATTATGTTGGGATGAGATACAAGTAATCACATCTATAATGACTTAATTGTTTAACGGTCTTGGTAAACTAGATACATGAATGAATTCCAAATTACATTCAAAAAATACAATATTATATTTCATAAAAATAACATTATTCCAGCTATAATTTCATTGAATATCAATCATAATAAAATTAATGTATTCCTAGAAAAATAAATAGAATAGAGTTTACAAAAATGATCCATATGGTTTATGTATAATGGAATATATAATGAATCATTAAGCATAATCAACTTGGTATAGAAAATAACTGAAAACACATTCCATTTAAATCACCTGACTATCATATAAAAAGAAGGAATAATTAATAAAAAAAGGAATTACTAAAAACAGATTCCATTGAATAGATAAACAAAGAATGAAATTCATCTAGATTTAATATCATTATGAAATTATCATGGATAATAAGGTATGTGATAATTAATATGGAATTTTAAATAACTGAAAGAACATTCCATTTGATCAATAAACTAATAATGAAATGCATACTGAGATATTATCATTGTTAAAATATCAGGTAAACTTTTAACTAAATTGCTGATGAATGAAATCCTTAATTTTTGGATTTAATGTTCTCAGCCACAATGTACTTATACAGTGAAGACCATTAAAAAATTCATTAGAAACTATAGTTAGAAACCCATTTAATACAATCTTACATATTTTCCACATGATATATCGATGCAATAAGGGGATATATATAACCAATCCCTAGCCATAACTACATGTCCAAATAATACCTTATATATCACATTATTGATATAATTCACAAACTATATTCCATACCAAAAATAACTACACTGAATAAGTAATACAAATTATCAATACTCCCCTTGACAATCTAATATAATTAAATGTATGAAAAAGATTTTTAAAATGATATATGGAGAATAAATAATTTTTTCCTTAATAAATATTAAGGATATTTGAGAGAAATTTACTTTTAAATGATTACATGAATGTGAACAATTCAAGAGAAAGATAATGTCAACAAAAATAAATTAGGTAAGGGAATATCAATACTATCATTGGTAAATATAATAATAAAATACACTAATTAAGAACAAATGTGGTATAAAAAACATATCCCTATTAGAGTATATTTAAAATAAGTGAAGGACCATAGGTCACCCTAAGAGGAGGGTGAATCGAGGTGTCAACTTTTTATCCTTTTTATTTGATCTTGTTCCCATGTTGGTCGGAACATAATTAAACATGTATGATGGATATATGCAGTAATTAAAACATTCACATGAAAAAAAAACAATATGTCACTTTTACTTGGTTCACCACTAAGCGCTACGTCCAAGAAGCATACGCCGATAGGTTGTCGGTTGTACCTAATTCCATTAATCTTCACTAGTTGTGGATTACAAAGTTTAATTATAGTCACTCTATACAAGGAACTATACCATTAAAAAAGATTAGGGATAGCTCACTGCTTCCCTCAGATCAGTTCTGTTGAATCCCCTTAGCTCACTCCATTGGAATAATCTTCAATCAGTTTAACGACATGAAGGTCACTTCAATGGATAGGCATGAAATTATTTGTCTCAAGTTCAGCATGATACATTGATTGCATCAAGGCCCAGAGTAGATTGTAGTTAAGGTTCTATCTTCTAATCCAGTGCAATAGCCAGATGCACTATGACTTATTATTCTTCTTGGCCAGAATCAAAAATTATTTGGAAATTATTCAAACACTGAAAAACAACTCACTAAGCATCATCATAATCATCCCTTCTACTTCCATGTGTGCATGTGACCATGCATGTGACAATTTAGATATTCTATTCCTCTTTAATTCATTAAATACAAGCACCCTCAGTTTAGGATGCTTCTATTCAATTTATTCTTGTAAGCATGGGCATGTACGAATGCATTCAATTCCTGTTCCACATTCTTGTGTGAAGCCCAAAATGGATATGGTTTGGTTAAGCACTCACATGAATTTCTTTACCCTTATCTTTCTTTTCATTTATTACCACTTGGTTTGGATGTTCTTACACCTTATATATGTACTTCTTCAAATCATGCATAAGTATATATACATGCACATCCCATCACCATGCATAGTCTTACTTCTCCCTTCCTCAAAACACACTATTCACATTGATTTGTTTATATTTATATGTTTGTGATTTTATTAAAACATCAATGTGGACATTTCATTATGGAATAGAGTTCTTGTTTTCCTTTTTTACACCATGGGTATAGAGTTATATTTTTCACAAGTTTGATTGTCTCCTCTGTGAACCGAGATGATTCGCGGCCCCTCCTTGTGCAAGGGATGGACAGGCTTCCTTCGATTACCTCGGGACATGCATTTCTCCTCTAAGAAGTTGGTGGTATGAATGAATTCCCCTTGCGGGAAACTCTTCACCAAGAACCAGAGCAGTATGCAGTTGATCTGAGTAGTATGCAGGAACATTGCTCCGCGAACCCAAACTAGTACATGGGATCTTCTATTCATGAACCAGAAGTGGTTCACAGCTCTTCTTCCTCATTAACTAGAGGGGTACATAGTTCACCTCTTCATGAACCAGATCTGTAAGTAGAATACTCTTCCCAAAAATTGAACGGTTTGTGGATCATGAATTTACCTTATGGAACATTAAATATAGAAGAAACTCTGCTTACCAAAACATGAGCTCTTGAAATGAATGGAAGCAGTAACCTCTTATGGGATTGGAGGATACCTTTTTATCAGTAGAGATCAAATTTTTTCATGTCAAAAAACTTCACAACATGCTCTTGAAGATTCTTTCTTGAATAACTGATATCTTCAGTTATTTAATATCTTCAATCCCATGTGGAGATATGTGTCATATCTTGGATGTTTCCTTTTTCAAACTCGTGGTCTTCTCACATATCATTCATGTATTAAGGATGGAATGAATCACTTTTTGAATCCCTACTCGAATCCACATGGCCTTGGAATCTTCATTTTCCTCATCCAATCACTTGTTCATCGTTTTATTCGCATATAAGCAAATGTAATTGCATGAATGGAATCATGAAAGTCATATGATCAGAATTGGGTTGACCGGAGCTCAAATGGTTTCCAGAGTGGAGAGATCATCGTTATTTTGGAGAAAATGATTCACGGGTGTAGCAGATGTCTAGAGGATGATAACGACCACAATTGAGGAGATCAGATGGCTCCAATTCAATCCCATGAAATGCTGGGATTATTAACGGCGCAGATTATATCACTGGATACGGGATGTGATGTGCGACCAATATCATAACGAGATCAGATGGAAGGTTGGGATTACATACACATTTTGAAAACCTTGTCCCACATCAAAATTTTTCACGCTCTTTAACTTCATTACATAACATGTTGCTCCATCATTCAGACTGAAATATCCTTCCCCCTTCGGTGCATCCCTGCACTAGTTCTTTGCGGGTGCACTCTTATTGCCAACTCTTCCTCCTAATACACGCACCTAGAACCCACTATGCATACCATGGGGCTTATAAAAATCCCCCATGCGCCTCATATGGTCTGGCCGGGCTAGCTTCCACATGGGCGCGGTTGACCCTGGTGGTCCCGCATGAGCCTCAGGTTGAGGTTGGATGGCTGGCAAGTGGGATGGCCCTGTTTTTTTAGGTAAGTATTATAAAAACATAGTATAAAACTAATTATGTATTGAAATGCATGGCCACTTTCTATCTCAAAACCCATGAATGGCCACCATACAATTCCAACCCTCCTCACACCCTCTTCTTCTCCTTTTCTTTTACTTCTTCCAAAGAACACTTACAATCACTGCATTCTAAATGCCATTATTCATTTAACTAAGAAAAGATACAGTCTTCATGTCGATCATCATTGACATCCATTGAAACCCATTGAAAAAATACAATCTTTTTACACAGAGTGGTCCCAAAAATCTCTTCCTTTGTGTTTTTTGTCAATACATCAACTTTCTCTAAAAGGAGCATGTCAATATCAAAATGAGAGTCTTTTATCTGATATCCCCCATTCCATTTTCAACTTTCATTTCACTTTCTCTCCCCCTTATAGAAAGTAAATAAAAAATTTATGGTAGTGAGGGTATCAGTCCATAACTATGAAATTGTTCCACCAATAATTTCACTCTTAATCTACTTGATCAATTATCAATGTACGAAAAAAGAGGATTTGATCTAGGAAAATAGTTTTCCATTATCCCTTAATCTCAACACCTCAAGTGATGAGAACTCATGTACTTGTCTTCAAGGTCATTTCAAATTTTCTTATGTCACTGATTGATTTAGTTACTCCCCCTTTGTAAAATAATTTTTATTTTCAGCAACCGAGGATGAGAGATTGAAAAATGACATACCATTTACAAGGAAATGATCATCAAGCATTCTTCCAAATAATTAAATTTGATACCAACTAAAGTTGATAATAATTGAAATAAAAACTATGGTAGATTCTTTATGTGTCTCTCCCTCTTGGGAACACTTCATATGTTCTACCCCTTAGTTAATTCTTCACCTTCAATTCCTTAAAAAATTAGTACATTACACAAAGTGTTAAGGGAATAATTTGGATCCTCCTTACATATTCAATATGATCTGGAAGTCTAAGATGATTTTCTCAACCAATATGATCCATTTGCTACTCTCCTCACACTTGCACATTTGATCTTTGGTTCTGACTTTGGTTGTGTGGATCTCAATATTTCTTCCATCTCTTTGTGTGCGAGTCTTCTTTAGTCAAGATCTTTTGAAGCACTAGAATCTCTTGGTGCAACTTTCATCTTCCTGAGGAATTATTCTTGAGTTGGAATAAAAGCACTTTAATTCTTAACAGTGTGACCATCCTTGTTGCACCTCTCACACAGGACTTGTCTATCTTTATGTGGAATCTTCTTCTGTCCTGTTGCAATATCCTTAGTCTGTGCATCCTCTTCCATTCTCATTCATTCCAAATTTTCAGGATAGATAACCAATATTTCTCTGATAAATATGGAAATAATTTTGGATTTTCCATGTGGACCCTTCAGAGTGTCATCAATTTTTGGAATTCTTTTGGATGTACCGCTCTTCAACTTCTTGGATTTTGAAACCAAGGACTTCTCACCTTTCCTTCTTGGAGTCTTCTTGGTAGAATTCTCTTTTAAAATATTCTTTTGATTTTATCCCCATGTAGCTTCTCCTTTTTTAGCTAGATTCTATGGTATTATATTCTTGTTAGCTCTGGATATGTGTTGATATAAGCATGATCTATTCTTGTGACCACTCCCATTGCATACATCATAGATTTTTTTCTAGAATTACAAATATTTTTGCAGTATACATATTCTCTTGGATCTATCGATGTTACTTATTCTTCTCTAGATTTCTCTCCTTTGACATAGGCTTTTTCTGTGCTTTTTTATTTAAAGGATTGTAATAACAATACAGTGCATAATGCCCAAATTAGTTCTAGTACCAACATTGACCCACAAATCTTGTCTTCTTGATATCTTCTGTATAAGGTTTTTGGGTCTTCCTTTTAATGTGTTATTCTCTATATAGGGAACCATCCTCTAGATTCTTCCTCTTATCTATCCCAGCCATGGTGGTAGGTTTCTTCCCCTTACATTTCCTCATCCATACTAGTTTAAAATTTTTCTTCCAACCTGCACTTTTAGTAGAAACACATTTAGAAAAAATAGTAAAAGTAGGTAGGGATGGTACCTTCAATTTCTCAACTACTTGAGATAGATAAATAAGTGAATTAATGATATTTTTATCACATTTCATTGATCTTTTGGATTTATAATTCCTTAGTGGGTGTTGAATAGCAACAAACACTGTTTCTTAAGATGGATAATCAAGATTTTTGATAACCTTCTTGTCACATGTTGGAGATATTTTAGCTTTAGTGTACTCTAATGAAAATTGAGTACTAGAATGAACTATATCATTCTTTTATGAATTCTCAATATGTTTCTTCTTAAGATCAGTCAACTGGGCTTCCAATTTTAGACATTCCATATTGAGGATGATCTTCTGATCTTCGATCGGGATCATCTTCTCATCACAAGCCTTTTTCAATATTTCAACCCCATCTTCATACAACTTGACATTGGATTGTAACAATGAGTCATGTTCCTTGAACTTCATGGATGTTTCTTCCAAATTTGGAACCTTTTCTTCTATGCTCTTTTTCCACTATCATTAAATTCATAGATCCTTTCTTCTAGAGTCTTATTAAATCTTTCTTTCTCTTCAAATGCATCAATTTTTCTAGATAGAATATAACATTCGGAAACTTTATTTACCAAGACATCCTCAATATTATTATCATCTATTAATATTTTTGTGATCTAAGCCTACATACATTGAAATATTCTACAAATATCAATAACTCTTTCTTCAAAAATATCATGCAGATAGGTTCTTAATTTAATCTCATCACCAGAAAATGAGATAGAAGTTTCTTCCTTCCCCTAGTAGGAACCCGATCCACCTGCTCCTTACTTCCCAAGCATGATATTTTTTCATTATTGGAAGGTAATAGAGAACCATACATTTCATCATCATTGTACATGAGAGACTTCTTCAACTGATTCTTCTGTTTCTTTTACCTATTCATCACGGTCATGTTGCGTATGGAATTATGCTCGGATATAACTAAACCTTAATCAAGACTACCCATCATTGTTGACTTAGAAGAGAAAACTCAAATAATCATCTCAATACAATGAATGAGGAGTATCCAAAATACGTAAACCAGGCTCTGATACTAATTGAAGGACCCTAGGACACCTTCAGTGGGGGGTGAATCATGGTGTCAATGTTTTCTCCTTTTTATTGGATCTTGTTCCAACATTACTTGGAACATAATTAAAACTTTATGATGGATATGTCTAGTAATTAAAACATTTACATTAAAAAGTACAACACATCACTTTTATATGGTTCACCACTAATGGATAAGTTCATGGATCATATGCTGATAGGTTGTCTATTGTACCTAATTCAACTAATCTTCATTACCTATGGATTACAATTTTCTGGTACCGTTAATCTATCCCAGGAACACTTTCATTTCAAAAGATTAGGGATATCTCACTAATTACCATGGACCATGTCCTCTGACTCCCCCTTGCTCACTACGTTGGAATAATCTTCACTCAGTTTAACGACTTTATGGTTGCTTCAATGGATATGTATGGAAGTCTTTGTCTCATGTTCATCATGATACTTTTCTTTCATTAATGTCCAGATTTGATTCTCTTTAATGTTCAATATTTTTATCTTGTGATGCAACCATATGTACTAAGGCTTCTTATTCATCTTGTCCAGAATCACAAATTCTTTTCTAATTATTCAAACACTAAAAAACATCCCACTAGGCATCATTTGAATCATCCCTTCTAATTCTATGTGTGCATGTGACTATACATGTGACAATTTATATATTCTCTTCATCTTGAATTCTTTACATTTGATCACCCTCGGTTTATGTTGCTTCTATTCAAAGTACTCTCATATGAATGGGAATGTACAAATACATGCACTTCTTATTGCACTTTCTTGTGTGAATCACCAAATGGATATGGTTCCATTTATCACACATGTGGCATTCTTTCCCCTTCACTTTCTTTTCTTTTCTTACCACTTGGTTCATATGTGCTTACACCTTACGTATGTACTTCTTCAAATCATGCACAAGTATATATACATGAACTTCCCATCACCGTGCACAATATTCCTTATCCCTTCCTAAACACACTTTGTTCACATTGATGTGTTTATATTTATATTTATGTGATTTTTTTCAAACATCCAAATGTGCATTTTGGTATGGCATTGAGTTCTTGTTTCCCTTTTGCACAGCATGGGTATAGAGTTCTATTTTTCAAAAGTTTTTTTGTATCCTCTAAGAACCGAGATGATTCATGTCACCTCCCTGCGCAAGGGATGCATGGGATTCCTTCAAATACCTTGTGACATGCAGTTATTCTTTGTGAATTGGGAGGTATGTAGGAATTCCACTCCTGGGACACTCATCACCCCGAACCAGAGAGGTACGTGGTTGATCCAAGTGGTACGTGGGAACTTTTCTCCGCATACCAAAAACGGTATACATGCTCCTCTCTTCATGAACAAAAAGTTATTTGTGGCTCTTCTTCCTCACATACCAGAGTGGTATGTGGTTCACCTATTCGCAAACCAGATCAGTGCGCGTAATACTATTCACAAACCTAGAATGGTTTGTGAATAGTGCATGCCCTTTATTGAATGTTATATATAGAAGAAATTTGGAATCTCAGAACATGATATATAAAATGGTATGGATGTAGAAGCCTCTTATGAGATCATTGGATCCCCTTTTATTAGTAGAGATTTAATCTTTTTCTCTTCAAAAAACCACACGATACGCTCATCAAGATCCTTCCTTGAATAAAAAAGATCTTTGTTTATTTAGTATCTTCAAACACGCGTGGAGATATGCTGTATATCTTGGATGTTTCCTTTTTAAAACTCGCAGCCTTCTCGATAATCGTTCATATATTCAGGATGGTATGTATCACTTTTTTGAATCCCTTCTCAAATCCTAATGTCCTGGTCAACTTTATTTTCCTCAGCCAATCTCTTATTCTTCATTTCATTCGTGTGCATGAAAATGTAATTGCATGCATGACATTGTGACTGTCAAAAGACCGTAAGGGGCTTAACTAGAGGTCAAATTGTGGTTAGAGTGGTGATATCATCATTCAGTTATAGATCCTGGTTTAAAAGTGCAGCGTATGTCAAAATTTTGAAGATGACCATGGTCTAGAAGAACAGATGGCTTCGATACAATCCCATGCAACACGAGGATTATGAACGGCTCAGATTATATCACTGGATGCCGGATGCGATGTGCGGATGAGATAACATAGGGATCATATGGAAATTACAAATTTCATCCATGTTTTTAAAACCTTTTCCCACATCGAAACACCATGTGTTCTTTGGATTCTTTAAATAACAAGATGCTCTATCATTCGTCCGGAAATCCCCCCCCCCCCCTCGGGTGTCACCCCACACCAGTTCTCTGTGGGTGCACTCTTAGTTCCCACTCTGCCTCCTTAGGCACACACCTAGCACCCACTATGCATACCTTGGGGATTATACATGGCCCCCATGTGCCTCTTACGGACTTGTTGAGCTGGCTTCCCCAGGGTCGCGGTCGACCCCTGTGGTCCCACTTGTGCCTCAGGTTGAGGATGGTTGGATGGCTAGTGGGATGGCACTATTTATTAGGTAAGTACTATAAAAATACTTCATAGAAAACTAAGTATGAATTGAAATGCAAGGCCACTTTTTATCTAAAAACCCATGCATGTCCACCTTGGAATTCCAAGCCTCCTCACACCCTCTTCTTCTCTTTTCCATTTACCTTTCAAAATAACACTTTAGATCAGTGCATTTTGAATGTCAATCTCCATTTCACATATAAGAGTTACTTTCTTCATGTTGATCATCATTGACATCCATTTACACCCATTGATAGAAAATAAAATCTTCATAAGCAAAGTGGTCCCAACAATAAGGGGTTTTTATCGTTGAAGAATATAAATACAATAGAAAGGTCATTAAAAATTTATAGAGGATTATAACATTTTCATTTAGAAAATAAAATTTTAAATCTAATAATTAACAAAATATTTAAAAAATACCATTTATTGAAAATAAACTTCAATCCATGTAATGTTATGATTTAATGTTTTAGTGGTTATGATTATAAGAAATTTCATACATTCTATACAGATTAAAATAATGATTCCCTTCACTTTTTTCATATATAATGGGGATTTTTTTTCAAAATGAAATGAATGTGCCATTAAAAAATATATAAGATAGAAAAACATGGGTTAAAATGTCATTATAAAATAATTTTGATTAATGTTAGAAATAATATTGAAAATGTTTCTAGAAGACATGGTTTTTTATGAAAAAGGATTTTCAATTGAAGAGAAAAATGATGCCAGGTTTTACTAAATGTTTTTCATAATTTTTATAGGTAAAAACGGTTGTAAAAATGGTACTATTACTAGAAAATTTAATGAATAACTAGTGGATAGTAAAATAGTAGGGGTTTATTATCCACTGATCAAATAATTTCCTTCAATGGAAATTCTAGGATAAACTATCCCCATAAAATGAGATTGTGAAAGAGATTCTTACAAAGATCATAACATTGAAGTGATATGTAATTAATGAATATATTACACATATAAAATTAAAATTAACATATAAAAATAGATTAATAAACCTAATATATTCAAAATTTATTATAGATATTGTGATGGAATATCAAATACAAATGAAGAAGAAATATATCCAAATGAATAGATATTGAGTTATAAATTTTTGACCACATTGTTACTACCATATATAATTCCCTTGGTTGAAATAATTAAATTGAAAATTAAATTACCATGTATTATTTAGGAACCATGATATTACATTTTCTAGGAAATTAAATACCCCTTATAAAATAAATCATTTTCATAAAATTACAATATTCCCCAGTGAAGGAAAATTGAGATTTAGTTCCTTACCTCACAGTTCATTTTGGATGAACATGTATTAACATCATACATAGTGGTTTTAAACATGTTAATAACTTATTAAATAAAAATAATAATATTTATAATATCATATTTGATCCTTTTGTTACAAATAATCACTCTATTATTAATAATATTTCATTGTTTTAAATGATTCAGGTGTTAGATGCATTATTTTTTCATTTGTGGTTTTTCATGAATGTTCTGTTTCATTTTAATATTATATAGACATGTAATCTCCATAATAATAATTAATAAATAAATATAATAATTATAAATAATTTATACCTCTATAAAAATATTGGATTAAGGTTTTGAAAAATCAAGTATGTTAAGATCATTGAGATGTTATATTGTATGTACGCATGAGTAATGTTCCCATTTTTAAAAGATTATTTTTGAAATGATGATAGTAATATTTTATCATAACCGAGCTATAAAAATATCATATACACAATATTATTCTTTTGAATATACTTATGTATATCATCCATCTGGTGTGGGGTTGAAAATAAAGTCACATTTCTTTGTAAAGGAGGTAGTCTACACGTACACGAATGACGTTATCGTCTTTTAGTGACTGAAAATATAAAAATAAAAATGATATATTAACATTTAAGAATAAAATATATGTCACTAATATCCTAATTTTGTCATTTATATAACATATATTCATTAAATATTTATTTATTACCTTCAATGTAATGTTTTAGTGAAAAATGAATCACATCTCTTCACAAAGTGGTAGTCTGTTGTACATACAAGAGATGTTATGGTATCCCAATTCAATGAAATTTAAAAATAAATTTATGATATAATTACTCAAGAATTATAATTTTAATATAAATATCATATATATTTATATATAAATTATACGCTTTATCATACCCAATAGTGGGATGTGTTGATTGAATGTGTGTCCTATCCATTCGTGAGGAAGTAGTCTACCATAAACATAATCAAAATTATAATTTCCCAGTTTATGGAATGAGAGGAGGATATAGTTAATTTAAATAAAATAATAAAATCATAGAATATTATATATATTGGAGTTATGATATATTAAAAAAGTAAGTTGATTTGAATCAGGTAGTTGAAGATATAAAACAAAAATTTATAGTTAAATGTTTTACCTTTTATCGGACCACCTCCCATTGATTATACCTAAATAATTTAGAGAATGGAATTAAGAAAAATAAATATTCTAGTATTAGGGGATATAGATTTTTATTTTATTTTTTAGGGACTGGAATTGGTTTTATTGTGTGATGCATCGAGGGGCGTGGGTGGCCTTTTATAGATAAGGTGATTGGCACCCTTGAACTTTTTTAGAATATCAAGGTGTAACCAGTTTTTTCAAAGAAAACAGGATTCCAAAATAGAGTATTAATGATAATTAAGAAAAATGATGTTGAAATATTTCAATCTATTAGATTTCAGTCAGTTGTTTAGGTAATTTTAACCCTTTCCTTTTTGTTTAATCCTCAGTAAACACTTTTTTAACTAAATGATTGTAATTAATTTTTACAATTTTTAATACAAATTATGGAAAAAAATCAATTTCAACTTATTATAAAATATAACTTCTTATGATTATAAATATGTCATAAATTTTACCAAATTCATTTTACATAATTGGAAAAATTATATTTAAAAAAACACATTGACTTGATGAAAAATTGGGTTTTCAAGAAGAAAATTATCATAATCATGGAAGGTTTTAATATCAAAATGCAATATAAATGTAATTCCAATGTCCTAATTTATAATTCTTATGATATTTTTGAACTAATTTTACATTAATTTTTCTTGAAATAGGCCTTATATTTTTAAATAATATATGTTAGCATGCATTATTCAAATTCAAATCAATACATTCACTATTCATCAAAAAATAAAATCTTTGAAAATAAAATCTCAAAAATTCAACCTAAAATTATTTTCATATTACTATTCAAAAATATAATTTAATTTTATAAAATTAAATTTCAAAATTTTGTAAAAATAATTTTTTTATATGTTTTAGTAAGCCTTCTGTTCGAAAAAATATATTGTTCTAGAAGACGTTACATTTTATTTTAAATGATTCTTAGTTTATTTCTAATAAATAGTTAACCAATTATTTTTTTAGATTCTAAAGCATATAAGTTTTATAATTTTATTTGTCCTATTCATAGGCACCAATTTAATGACATGTTTATAATGGTATACTATATTACATCTCATTTAGAGTCTAGGTTGTCTGATCTTCAAGACATCAACATGATTAAATTTAAAGAAATATATTTCATAGTTTTTTTAGATCTGTGTATTGTGTCTTATACCCTATTGAATACATTGTTTTTTTTTGTATTACATTCTCCCCACATTATGAAAATTTCATCCCTTTAATTTTTGAATTTTCATTAGAAATCAAGGGTTTATAATTTAAACATTTCATTTTTGAAAACCAATATTATAAAAAGGTTCAATAAAAAAACCTACCAATTAGATATAAAGTGATGTACAATGGTAATATATAATAAAAAATAACTTGGTTTCTATGTATTTGAATTTTTTGTCATTTGAAGATATGGACATTAAAGAAAAGCATAAATAATTATAGAGAATGATTGATATCATTGCTTAAAAAAATAGAAATGATAAATAGATTTCTAAGGTCCTCTAAACAATAAATATGTAACGATTTAAAATTCAATTTGAATAATTAGATATGATGGTAGCATGATAACATTTTTTGATGATCAATTTCCAATATCTGAGTAATTTTTTACTATCAAAATATAAAAGGAAATATACTTACTTGTATATTTCTACATTATATGAATAATTTCATTCATCTATTCTACTTCTATTATCATACAATTAAATACATACACTAATAAATGAATATCTAAAAATGATTTTTTATGCTCAAATACAAAAATTTATCTTTTAATAATACATAATATCCATAAAAGAGGTACATGACTTTCAATATATCAATAACTACTCTCTAAAATATAATATGGTTATCACATGTTGTTTAATATAATACATTAATATATAAACCTCAATTGTTACAACCATGTTCATCATTAATATTTAATTTTCAAATTACTTGAATAAGAAATTATAATTAACTAGTACATCACGTAGGCATAAGGTATGTGTTATACACTTATATTCCTTTGGTTGTGGGTTTAAGCCCCATGACCATCTTCAAATTCAATGAATTTTCCTTCATAAATATCTATAATAATTTAATTTTTATAACATTACAAAACTGTGATGAACCATAATTAATAAATCACTAAATACATGATAAAAAAAGGATAACAATATAATTAATCACATGTTGTAAACGTAAAGTCATTCTTCCTCCATAAATTTTTTATATACAAAAATATTGGGTTATATTCCAAAATTTTTTCAATGATATATTTAATCATGCTAACTTATAAAAAACTAATTTTCAAAATGGGTGGTTATGAAATTGAACAGATGATCACCCTTAAACTCATAAAACAATTATCATATCCATTGTAATTAAGTTAATTAAAATACATATGAATATAAAATTTAACATAATCCACATGTGTTTCATGAATCTCATGACCAAAATAACATGGACCAGTTGACAATTGGGTTAAGAAAAATGAACACTACTCATAGTTACTAACACTAGGTACAACTATTCTAAAACCACATCCACATGTAGTATCGAAATAGAGATGTATTTTAAAGAAAAGGAACATAATAGATTCCAAAATAAAACATTATGAAGTTCTCTAATACTTATAATCGATGACTATATTAGGGTTATAATCCCTAATATATGTTTTCAATAATATAGTTCCCATAGATTATATTAATATTTTTATGATACTAGTTATAATGGTCCCTATACTAATAACCTGAATCCAATGCCTTAATTTATTATATTGGAATTAAAAACAAGTAATCACATATTCAAGGGACAAATATTTTAGTATTCTTGGTAAAATCGAAACATAATTTATTCCCTTATTACATTTGAAAATAAAAATTACAATATAATGTTTTTTTAATAATATTATCCCCTATAGCATATACTTGAGTATATATTATTGAAAACATTATTGATTTGAATTAAATAAACAAATAAGTATGATATCAAATGATTAGTGATGTTTAATTAAAGAAAAATCTATTACTAATCTATTAGAATAATCAATTTTGAAAGGTAAATAACTCAACACACATTCCATTTAAATAGCTAGAATATCATGATATGTTATGGAGTAATCAATTTTTCAATGTAAACAATTGAAGAAAAAAGAAATTTAATAAATTAACATAGAATAAATTTTGTCTAAAGATAACATTATTGCAAAAATATAATGGAAAAAAAGAAAATGAATAATCAATATAGAAAGGTAAATAAGTGAAAACCCATTATATTTAATCAATAAAATATGAATTAAATTCATATAAATATTAAAATATAATGGATAATAATAACTAAATTCTAGATGAAATAAATTCTTAATCATTGAATGTTATGTTCCCAGAGACCTAATAACACTACTATGAAGACCTTTCCCATGAATGTTTAAAACTAAAAATAGAAACCCATTTAATTCTAGAATATTAATTCACCTCATGTGAAAACTGACTCATTGATTGGATACATATATTGTATCCCCATAAATATATATATATATATAAATTTCCAAAAAATTACTGATATATTTAAAAAATGATTTAATTACTAAACAGTGTTCCTTACAATTCAATATCTATATTGATGAATGGATAATTATTATAAAAATTTTATAAATGAATTATATAACATTCAAAGAAAATAGTGAATGTATAAATGATATATCTTTTACAAAATGGTCATATCCTTAATATATAATATGAATATTTAGGGGAATTTTTTTTTACCTTGATCACATGAAAGTGAATAATTCAAGGGAATGTTAATGATGATAATGATGAATTAATGAAGTGAATATCATTATTATCCTTGGAGAAAATAATCATTAACCATCCAAAGGAATAAAAAGTGTGGTATTGATATAACATATCCCTAGTTGTGTATTTTTAAAATATATATATTTTTTCATTTATGAATATTGAAACAAAGAAATATCATAAAAATATTTATTGATGAAAATATTCTTTCCATTTTCAATCAAATTTAAAATCTAAAGTTTAAAAAAATCATTGAAAAGAATAATTGTGTAATAATATTTATGTTTTAAAACATTGAGTGGTCTAGACGGAAAACAATTCATTAAAATTTATACATTTTAAAATAATTATTCCTTTAATTTTTTTAGTAAAATCCAAATTACCATTATTTTAAAAATAATTTAAGATTCCATAAAAACAATTATCATAAAATGATAAAATAGGTGAAGAAGTTACTAATGAAATATTTTCATGAATGTCAATAACATTTTTGAATTTTTTTAGAAAACATGGTTTTGGAAGAAAAAGGATTTTCAACCGAAGAGAGAAATGAACTCCAATTTTAATAATAAAATTTTATGATTAATTTTAAGTGTCATGGAGTCAAAAAAATGGAACTATTACATGAAAATATGTATAACTAGAGGATACAAATATTAATGTTTTTCATTATCCAATAATAAATTAATTTCCTTTAATTGAAATTCAATGATAAATGATCATGATTAAAATGACATTATGAAATAAACCTTTACGAATATCATCACATTGATATGAGAATTAATCAATGAATAGATTATGTGTATCAAATTAAAATATATTTAGAAAAATATTAAATAAAAACTAACATAATAAAACAAATTATACACATAATCTTATAATAATAATGAAAAATAAATAATTATTATAACCCAATGAAAAGATGTTGATTTATGAAATTCATTACTACTTGGAAACATTCATGTCAAATTTAAATCGATGATATTCTAAAATTGAATCTAAAAACACCATGAATTATTATTTAATCATGATATTACATGTCATAGGTGCGTTATATACCCCATATAAAACAAGGTACGTGTATAAAATTACAATATTCTCCAATGAAGTGAAATTGTGATGAAGTCTCTCATCACAGAATTCCTTTGGGTTAAAAATTCACTATATTCTTATATAGTGGTAATGAACATTTTATTAACTAATATCAATAAAATATTAATAATTTTAATATCATATATTATACTTTTTTAACATATTATCACCCTTTTATATATAATTTTTTATTAGTTTCATTATTTTGGTTGTTAATTACCTCAATTTATGGTATATGATTTTCCTTGACTGATCTTGTTCGAATACATATTATATAGTACCTTATACTAAAGAATAACAGTCCTGAAATAATTCTAATATTTAAACATCAATTATAATTTTAATATCAATATTTTAATATGGTTTTTTTAAATGAAATGTGTTAGGATCATGGGGATGGTAGGCCTTACGTATGCATAAGGGATGATTACATTTTCAATGATCAATATATATAAGAGGAAACTAAAATTTTGTCATAATAGAATGATAATAATATCCAAAATATCATATAATTTATTTATATATTCTTATATATATCATCTATGTGGTGGGGAGATGAAAATACAGTCACATCACTTCATGAAGGAGGTGGTCGACACATACATGAACAACATTATCATCATTCAGTGAGTGAAAAGGTCTGATATAAAATGATATATTATATTTTAATATTGATAAATATGTCATTTAAATAGAAATTATTTCATGTATATCATATATATTCATAAAATATATCATAATTACCATTTATGTAGATCATTTTTTAAGAAATATTGATATTTCTCATCAAGCTCTTGTCAATCAGACAAACAAGCAACATTATTGTATCAATAAAGGAATTGAAATTTAAAAGGAATATATAATATAATCAATCAATATCAATTATTATTTCATAAATATTATATATTTCCATTATATCAATATTAATACCAGACAAAAATTGTTTTTGATGAAAAATGTGTCACATCCGTTTGTCAGGTGGCAGCCATCCTTATAAATGAGCAAAAAAATTTCCCATTTGATGGAAGAGGAGATACATATAGTTCATACCCTATATAATATCTTATTTTTATATGATATATATAGGTTTATTATATTATCAAATGTGAATAATAACACACTAAGGTGGAAGATTAAATGAAAAAAATGGATATTTAGGAATTTAACCCTTCCTCAAACCCCTTATTTAGGATTATACCTAATGTAATACTAGATTTTTTGGACCAAAAAATTGATTATATGATAATTTGGTTGGTTTTGGTTAGGGATTTGGTGAGTTCATGGCTAATAAAATTGTGTTTTAATGTTTGATGAAGAGAGGAGAGAACTGGCCTTTTATAACTGTCGTGAGTGCGACAATTTTGATTTTTGAAAAGAATAAGTATTACAGAAAATATTAAAATAAAAAAATGTAAAAAAATATATTATTATAAAGACATATCTATTATAAATAAAAAAACTGGTTATCCAATAGATTCCTAAAAAAATTAATTACTTCATCATAACCCTTATCTTTTTAGTTTAACCCCCAATAAACCCAATTTTACATTAACCACTGTAATTAAATTTTACAGTTTCACTATTCATTAAGGATAAAAATTATTTTGATTTTATTGAAAAAAAAATTTCTAATTAAAATTTTCCAATCCATTTTACCATATTTAATTCAAATAAGTGGTGAACCAAAATTTAAACAAAAATCTCAATTAATCGATGAAACAATGAGTTTTCAAGAAGAAAATTATCATCATTATAGAATTTTTTAATATAAAAAATCAGAATTATATTGATAACATTGACATATATTGAATTTAATATAATATAATTCAAAAAAACTACCTTTATAAACTATTTAAAATATATTTTAACTTCAAAATAATTAAAATTAAAGGTTTTTTTTCAAATAAAAAAAATAGTATTTTTTAATATTTATCAGAAATGTTACTTTGAAGAAAAATCACAGGACATCACCATTATATAATATTGATATTATGATATAAAAATTGGGGATATTTGTATTCATTAAATTTTATAATATATGTGAGAAATAATTTTAAATTATATGGTAATTATGTGGGTAAACAATCTTGTTAAAAATATAAAGTTTTTGAGAAAACATTTCTTTTTCTTTTAAATGATTCTTATTTTATTTATAATCAAAACTTTATCATTTAATTTATTTTATGTATTAAAATCATTCACTTTTAAAAAAATATTTGTTATTATTCATACTCCCCAATTTAAAGGGTAGGTTATTACAATTTACTATATTATGGTTAACTACACTCAGGGTTCCATGATTTGGAAGCTATTGATGAGATTAAATTCGAAGAAATCTAAATTTTTTGATATTTAAGATTTATGTTGAATATATAATATTATATAGAATACAATTTTATTATTTTATATTTTTAAAATTTTAAAATAAACTTTTACAAAAAATTGGTGGTGGATAGTTTGTTATCATTTTACATAGACATTATAACCCTCTTGGATGAACTCTCCATGAGGATAATAGATTAGAATCAGGTCCTGGTGGGATGATTCATGGAAGGTGATTCCATAAATGTGTAATAAATTATAATCCTCCCTTTTTTTAATAGTAGGAAATTGGTATTATTAAATTGGATTCCAATTAAAAATAATATGGTGTTTTACTCAACAACATAAAATTTACAACATATAATAATGATCCCCTATAGTCATGTTTTACCCCTTGTATGTTGATGTTTTCCCTATATACATTGGTTATAAAATCATTTAGGTGGATTTAGTAGGAATGTAATATTATGTGTAATAGTCAAGTTGGAAAAATTAATGTTTCGCATGCATTATAAACAATAAGGTATATAGTTTATCTATGCGATGCTAATGGTCTAGGTGGATAAAATAAGAGATCATTCGTATGTCTTGGCTAGTAGGGAGACTTTGGAGGCCTAGATACCCTTAGTTTTAGATTAACCCATATAGGGGAGAAATTTATTTTAATAATGGGAAACCTATTAAAGGTGTTTCTCAGCTTTATTAATTCCTTTTTAGGAAGGAATATTTGTGGTATAGTATTGTATAGGTTGGTGCATGTGAGGTATTTCCAACTATGTAACCTAGGAAGGGTGATCCCTGTAGTTTCAAAGCATGAATCCAAGGTACATGGCTATTGAGACTGCCTTTGATGTCTATGACAATTTGGGTTCCTACCCCCATTGAACAATGATTATTTTAGTATAATTTAAGTGAACATATATATGCTTAAGAAAAGAATAATGAGGGATGGTGGATAAGAATGTGGATGATGTTATCATTTTTTAGGTTGAGGATACACAGCTATGGTTCTGAAAAACTACCATGATGTGAGATTTCATTGATGATTCATGACACAAGTAAGGATACTGATTTTGAATATAAATTTCTTTGGAGATTCTAGTTCTTTGAGAATAATGTGTCATATAGCAAGGTCGACATGTATTTTTTAAGACTACACCTCTGTTAGCATGATGAGAATTTTGTGGGTCTGTGTACTCACTATAGAGGTAATGTTTATTTTACAACAATTATTCATGAAATATATTAAAAGTTGAATAATATGAAGTTTCTAGGTTTTTTCTGAGGATCAATGGATTCAAATGTGATGATAGTAGGCATCGTGGGTCAGAAAATTTGGTGAAAAAATAGATGTCCTTGATGATGAGGCCTATTATGTAAATAAATAAGGTACTAAGATATGGTTTACCTAATTGTGGACCATAAATTTTACTGTATGGATATTTTGTTTCATGTCTTAGTTAAAGGGAAGTGAAGCCTACATTGATGTCCACACAGATCAAAAAAGATCTAAAGAATAATAAGTAGAGCAATAAGTGGAACTCAATCGATTTGAATGGTAACGATTTAAACATATTGAATGATGTTGATGTCATTCCCATAGATTTTGGAATCAGTTCTTTCTGAAATCTAGACTGATTATCAGGAATCTGGGTGTTTTAGTCATTCTAATTTTTATGACATTAAAATGATGAGGCATGGGGTATATTGATAAGGAAAACTTTTTTATGTACAAGAGAAAAGGATTCACCTAATGTGAGTGTGGGCTATGACCTCCAGCAAGTTTCCCCAATGTGAAAATGGTATTTTGAGGTTGAGACTATCTATTGGATGGTTACTTTGGATTTCATGAAATGGAATGAAAATAAAAATCTATAGGGGAAGATTTTATTAGGAAATTTCATGGAATATGTATTATAGGATCGGATGAGTGTACATTGAAAAAACCATGTGTACCATGGGATTGAGGCATCTAAATCATGTATTATATGACTCAGTTATGGAAGCTAATCATTTTTATTAATAGTCATATAAAGGTTTCTCATTATGTTTTCTCTCATATAATCAGAAGTTGTTCATGAGAAATTATAAGTGGCACAATGTTGGAATGAAATGAGTGTATTTTATGGTTCCCTTATGTATTGTTAAGGAAAATAATTTTCAATAAAGAAAATATTTGACAATTTTAATTTGAATGTTTAAATCCAATCAAGGATCGAGAGTTGTTCTCTATTATGTGATCAAGGGTACTGAGTTAAGAAACATGCGGAGGAAACTCTTATAAGTATAGGGGAATTAATTATCCAGAAATTATGATGGTGGAAGTACCATGGATAATAATTTTTCCTTGAAGTGAGAATATATAGTAGGTATCCCATTGGATTGGTCCGTAAAGATATGTTCACGTAGTCGTGTAATGAGATAGGCAATATCCTCTATATACCGTATTGATGTTTGAAAAATCATCATGATCAATTGGTTATGTTTTGGTTAATTAATCTTCATATGAATATTGTTATGACTAAAACAAAGTGGAATTTTAAAAAATTAACATAGAATATTATCTATTAATTAATTAATTATGTATGTTAGATTAATTGGATTATTTCACATTATGACTTCTTAGGAATGGAAAGTATTAAGTTGAAGGGGTTATAAAATCCTTCTTATGTATGTGTCTAAAATCAGAAAATTAATTTGAATTTTCATCTTTGGGTTGGTTCAAATTTTGATCATAGACTTAGAATGTATTTTTTAACATTATAATTCTTCAAAGTTGTTTTTGGACATGGTATAATAATAGAACAATAGATTATAGGTTTTTGGAGAGTCATATATATTTATGTATCAGATTATATGTTTTGGAAATGTTCATCATATGTCTAATGGTTGGTGCATAGTTAGGGATAACCTAGTGGACTATCTGTGTTGACTAGAATGTGTAGGTGTAATAGATGTTATATTGTGTTTAAATTTTGAGGAAACCATCATAGGGTTATTAATTAATTGAAGATCAATCAAACTATTGGTTGATGGTCTATTAAACCATCTGTCATGACATTACATGGCGGGCATGCCTCAGATAGTGTAGGAATATAGTTAGTTCACAATGTAGGAAAATTTGTGGGAAAATTATGTGGCTCCTTAAAATTGTTCAGATAACAAATTTTCATCCTATAATATTACGAGGTATGGTCCCATATTCTTCTGTATTTCTCATTCTCTTAATCTGACTCTCCTCCACACACATTCCCTTATTCTAACATCATTCATGAGAAATTATTTGGGAATTTCCATAGTTTTTTGAGAAAATACATTCCATCTAGAATCCTACCTTCTTATTAACCTCTTGTCCTTTCTATATCTGTTTTAAATGGTTTATATTTTAATTCAAATTTCCAAAGAATATGTTGGAATTGGATACTTATGATGGGTATTTTTCAACACATTGGAAGACGATAACCTATGAGGCTATCTTCACAACACCTTAAGATATGTTATTATTGTATGTAAAGGAAATGATTTTAAAAATAATTTTGGATATGTAAATTTACATTGGTATTTTTTTTTGATTTTATTGATTAGGTATTATGATTGGTTAGAGGTTGGGGATGTGCCACAGGTTATTGGAAAGGGTTAGGATATGGTTCCAATGAGATGGGATCAACCAATGATATCTTTAATGTATTATTTTTCAATATTTCTTTGATTATATTATTGTAACGTGTTGAGATTAATTAATTAATTATGATATAGTTACAATTAATTAACTTTTTTGTCACTTGGTTAAGTGTCATGAAATCATATGTCTCATATGAGCATGATAGGAAATTGAAGCAATTTCAATCCCTTTGAATATAAATATAATGGTTATTTTGGGGTATCTGGTCTGATGTACCTACCATGTGATATTTTTGGAATGTTTATTATAGTATATGAATTATTCGGTTCAACCATGAGGGAAATCCCCCTTTAAATTTCATTATATGAAATGTTTAATTAAATTAATTCAGTTAATTAAAATGGATGCATGCTAGTTGACACAACTAACCCTTATGGGCATTAATTATTCATCGGACATTGATGGTTGATATCGAGGCACTTGATACATTGAGTATTCTCTATACCACTTCGAAGGTGAGGCATAACCTGTTATGGAATATTATACCTTGTGCATGCCCAGGTGGATATATCATAATTATGATGAGACTATTTCTGGTGAGTAGATCATACAATAATGACATTGATCACCATGAGAGGTCATAAAACATTTGTCAATGAATGTCGTAGTGGGAGTGCCCTGTGTTTCTTCATAAAAGAATCCAAGAAATTAATGATTCTATGGGACATGACATAATGGATAGATGTGTGTTGACAGGTTACCATAAATTAAACTATATGATACCAATTGGGGTGTCTCCACATGTATATAATTCAAAGGGTCCCAAGAGGGTTTCCTCTAATTATGATTTTACCAATATAATTCCAATTGGTATACCTCTTATTATTTGTTGAATTCAAGGATCCCATAAGGGATATATTATTTGTGTGTGGACTAAGGGGACCCCAGTTGGTTCCCCAATGGGATCCTGACCCTGAGTGACTATGTTATCTGTCTAGTGTAATGCCCTGATCCCATAAGCCCAGAGTCAGTGAATTATTTTAATTCATTGGAATGATTACAAGGAATCAAGTCCCGAATGACAAATCAGTTTAGTAGTCTGGGAAAATAGATTACTTACTTGAAATTTACATTACACATTAGAAAATAAAACACAACATAAATTATCCTTTTATAATTCCATTAATCCCATAACTTAACCCTTTTATCAATCATAATACACTTAATGGAATCCTAGAAAAAATAAAACATATAAAGGGGTGATCTTATATGCTCAGTAAGGATAACAACATAGCAGAAACATTCCTAAATGAACATGAACATTTAAGGCAATGTATAAGACTAAAAAAATACTTTTAAACTTAAAAATCATCATAATATGGCAAAGATAAATCAAATAATTCCATTTTCTTATTCACATGGATATTATACTAGTAGAATAATCACATGTAATATCAATATCCAATTTCATAATGTTGGAATGCATAATGCTTGACTACATAATAACATATTCAAGGCCCTATGCCAAGACTAAAAATAATATTTTGTCCAGGCCTTATGGAAAGACAATAGTTTGTCGCATGAGACCTACCGATTAATCAAGGAGCTATAACGGGATCCACCCGTCACTTACTAAGTGCAATGCATTACTCATATGAAATGTTTTAACCATAACATAAACATTCATATTAAAACCAGCATACAAAATGTCAAAACATTATCCATAAACCATGAATGGTATAAAAATAACACATCCATAGTTAAACATATCACAAAACCTTCAATACAATATCAAAGATTTGTATCATTATAAATCAGCTTCAAACATGTTTAAAATACATTAAATGATGATGACATAGATCAAAATGATCTGTAAAACTCTATGTGAGAAATATCCCTTTTTCATAAAAACATTTTAAAGTCACACAATTTATAAAGGATGACATTTAAATAAATTTTTGACTCAAAGTGCCCCATACCACTTTGAAGCTTTTGATAGGAATTAACATTTTAAAAACATTCATGTCAATATAAATAAATCCTAAAAAAAGAATTTGAAAACATGGACATTATTGAGAATGATTCAGAAGAATAAATATTTTAAAATTTTAAAATGATGATCTAGTTAAAGAGTCCCATCCATAAAACCTTAAAATTTTCTTTTGAATTTTTTTATGAAACAGCGATGGGGATGATAAAGAGGTCCCAGTAGATACTGACATAAAAACAACCTCAGATATTGAAAATATTGTAGAATTAACCCTTACCTTGGACTTTCCTTTGGTAAAGGGTATGTTTAACATCCTTTACAATGACCATAGCATGTTATTAAATTTTACCAGAACCATATTAATATTTATTTTATCATAAATGGTTCATTTATGCCTTTATACTACCCATTTAATAATGATTTCCATGTTAAATTAAAATTTCAGGTAATAATCGCTTTCTTTATCGTACGTGTTTTAACTTTTATTATTGATTTTATCATTTAGATCATGATTTAAATACTTCCAGAATATAAAAATTGATTTATATATCATATATATTTAGAATATAAATATTTATAATAGATAGATATATGAAATGGTATGCACCGTTTATGGAGAAGGTAGGTCATACGTACGCATAAATGTTATTTTCATTTTGAAATCATATTGAACTTAAGTAAGTGAATATGGTTTATGAAAGTGTATATATATATATATCCAATATAATTATTATTTCATATATTACATACTTATTATTAATATATATTTTTATAATCATCATTGAATGGTGAACGTGGAAATAAATCTCATCGCGTCGTGGAGATGGTAATCTGTACATATGAACGAGCGAAAATATCATTATATTGATGGTGAAATCATATGAAATTGGATGGTATATCATATATACAGAATAATTTATAGGTTATATTTTGTTTTTACATCAGTTATACTCATTATTAAACCCATCCAAATAATGAAGTATTTTAATAACAAACTACACCATGACATGCTGATAGTAAGCCGTATGTACGCACGAATGGTGACTTTGTCATTATAAGATTGATATAATAATGAATATGGTTGTACCAAATTTATAATAAAATCAATGTTAATAAAAGTTACTTGAGTTATTATTTTATTATAGAAACAACAAATAATGAGGAAGTGGAAGAAGAAAAGAACTTAAAAGAGGGTGGTAAAATTATTAACTCTTCTTCTGGTGTTTCCTTTTGAGTTGATCTAAAGGTATCTTTAGGATGGATTTATGATCAGAGTAAGGACTCTAGGTTCAATGGAGGATAGTTTAGAAGTTATTTGGGTAGGGGTTGGCTGATTCAAATGGCTTTGGAGGTGTTAAATTAGGAGAAGGGGAAGTACCCTTTTATAAGAGAGGGGATGGTCACTTTAGGAAAAACATGAAATAATATTTTATAATAAAATAATTTAAGTTTCTAATGGCTCCAAAATGATGTTTTTGTAGGATAAGGTGGGTATGGTTTAAATAACACTAAATAAATAGTTTTTTTACATGTTTAAGTCACCATATTAACCTTATCTTTTATATTTAACTCTTTGTTAAATAGTTTAACTTTTACCGTGTCTTCTTGTATTCTTACACTATATAGTTGATAAGCATACTATAAACTTCCAAGAGAGCCTCAAGTGGTTCATTAATGACATATATAATATTATTTAATCCTTTTGGCCGAACCTTATATTTTTAGGAATATTATATCAACCAATAATATTGTATTTGTTTTAAAAATTAATTTATGTCAATTTTGACATTATTTGGCATCTTGTTTTTTTAAGTCATAAAAACCTTATTACTTCCAAATAAATTATCTAATAAACCAAAACATTTCATATTATCTTATAAAATTATATTAATTCATCAATATTCTCAATTTATTTTTATTTGGATATTTATAATATCAATAATATTAATATTTCATTAAAAATGTAATTACTGCTTCATCATTATGTCATAAATAAATTTAATTATTTAATCTATACATATTATAAATAAAATACCATTATGTTGGAAATATTTTTATCTTTCTAATGAATATTTTTAGTCTAATATTTCTTATGTATAACCCCATATTAAAATTTTTTTAGTTAATAATCATTGAATTTAACACATTTAACTCTTCTTTAAATAAAATAACAATAAATATTCTAATCTAATCTATGTGGACCAAAAAGGATAATATTTTATTCCTAAGGTTTTTTAGGTCTAATTACACTAATCCAATAGAATTAAGACATGTTTTAGGGTAATTATAATATCATTTTTACTCTTAATTACCCAATTTACTTTTAAGAGTGGTAAATAAAAGTCAAATTTTACTATTCATCAAAAATTATTTTCATCTTATTGGACCATATTTTCCTTACAGATGTCAAATTTGTCTCTTGGATTTTTGAAATTAAACTCACAAAATAGGTAAAATTAAGTGTTATGAAAATTTGCAAATTCTCCTAGAAGGTGGGTAAAAGACGGTAAAAAGTATAATAAAAATTTATACATCTACATTTATTATAAAATGACTCCCATTAATTACATTGAACTTATATAGGTACTATATATGTATTTTTAATTAAAATAAATTTAAATAAAATAAATAATTATTTAAATAAAAAATTTAGTTTTAAACAATAAAGCGGTGTTTTTCACTATTTATCAAAAATTGGATGTTTTCAGAAAAATACTAAAAATTCACCCTAAGTTAATATTGATATTCTGAATTAAGGAATTAATTAATTTTTACAAAATTTAAAACATAGATGTTTCATTAATTAATTTAAAATTAATTCTCATTGTCAAAACCAAAAAGTGTTTTTTTAAAGTAAAAACTATCAAAAGATTGAAATGTGTTTAAGACAAATTTAAATGTGAAATTACTTATAATTACCTAAATTTTATTAAATGATCAAAATATAATCTAATTATACTTCCAAACCATTAAAATTCATAATTTATCACTATAAATTATTTTTATTAAAAAAGTTGTTTTCAATTAAAATTTAATATTTCTACTGTTCATCAATATATAAAAGTTATCAGAAAAGTATCCAAATTTTATCAAAACTAAATTTTTATGTCCCGATTCTAAATAATAATTTAATTTTATTAAATTTAATATATAAAAGTGTGAAATATTATATTTAAAAAGGATTCGCCATTAAAAGGCATAAAACAACATTTTTTTAAAAATACCTCTTTTATCTAAAAAAATGAATTTTCATTCTATTATTTATATGATTAAAAATATATGGATGTTAAAATTATATAGGATATATAAAATTTAGATTGTGGTTAATATTATTCATAACTTCTTTTTTGAATGGCTAGTTTGGTAAGTCATGATGCGCTCGAACTCGGTGTTGCATGTAGCACAAGTTATTGAAATACTTTGAAGAGATAACATACTATGAAATCTTGGGGTGTTACGTTCTCCCCTCCTACAATAAATTTCATCCTCAAAATTTGAAATTTTTTTTGAATATAAAAGTTTAAAAAAGAAAAATACCTTTGTGGAAAACCCACATCCGAAATTGGGTTAATAAAAATTAGTCTTAATAAGAGGGAAAGGGAAATAAAAAAGTCACCACAAAATTATGATATCGATTAATAGAACATTGGTGGAAATTAGAGACAGATAAATAGAGAAAAAACATAAATATTTATAGGGATTGATTTAGGTTATCAATCAAAAATACGTGTAAAATTGAGGGCCTCAAACCCATCAATATATGATGATTTAAAATATCATTTGTTCAGCAAAACAATAGGTATTATGATAACACATTTCTGTTTTTGAGTTCCCTTTCCTAATGTTTAAGAATAAATTAATTTTTATAATAAGAGGAAAAAAATATACTTGACCAGTAGAGTTTCATACTTCAACCAATTCCTACCACTAACACATCTTTCAATCCAAAAGAAAATAGAATTAAAAAATATTCTATTTATCCTAAATGTATATGGTTTCAATAATAATTAATTTACAATTAATTTTTCAGAATATATTAAAAAAACTAAATTATAAAAACCAGGACATCACGTATTCCAGTGGTAGGTGATCCACTCTTATCTCCCTTCATTTGTGGGTTCAAGTCTCGCGGCCTTGCCAGACGAGACAGGTTGTCGCCCGACCTTCGAGTTGTTCTTTTTATAAAAATCCAAAAAATTAATATTAAGAAGTTTTTTTAACCTTAAACAATAGTATCCAATGTTTAATTTAATCCATTCCAACCTTCAGACTTATCCAAAATACTTCTGTCCAAACTCACAGTCCAAAATTTATAATGTAAACACTATGAAGATCATTTTTTCTATTTAATAACATATGAATACCATCATCATGTATTCTTTTAAAACACCTTAACACCCTGAAATACTATAAAACCTTATTGATTACATTAATGCTCCCTTATTATTTATAGAATACTGGATATACTCCTTGTATCCAAAAATGTTGTAAACTCCAACAATGATGTAATAAACAAATCATTAATCAGTTTCAAGGTAGTCAATAATATCCAATATAATTTATCCAAATCAATCATAACTTATTCCAAAATCAATACCTCAGTATCAGAAACATATTAAGGTTTATCTTTCTCTCAACCATATATTTTCGAAAAAAAATAACCCACTATTTTGTCACATTTCTTGGTTCCACACAATATCATGTCCTAAATGAAATATTATTGCAGTACAATCCTTATATACTCTATAATTCTTATAACATGTACATAATTAATACAAAACTCAAATGACATGATACATTAATAATAACATAAGAACTCTAATCATTCCTCTTAATCTTCGGTAGTATCATACCTTGATTATTATCCAATAGCAGCATTTGGGGTAAACTCTGATGATTTGAACATTAATTCGCATAGTGTCCCAACTCCTTATAGATGAAGCATTGTACATTTGAAACTGTTTTCTTACCCTTTGAATCACATAATTGGTGTCATTTTTCTCCACACTTATAACAAACTCCCATTCCCTTCAATCATTTACCAAGGTGATTATTTCCATAATTATCACCTATAGGAAAATCCTTCTTTCCCCTCTTCCATTTATCTATCTTTCTCTTTCAATTCTTTTATTCTACTGCATCCCTTCAAAGCCATAGGACACAGAGAATTATTTACTTATGTTATTAACACATGATACAATTTATTCTTATGATGAGAATATGTGGGAGAATAGTTCCCTTTTAAATGTTGGCTTAATACCATGAAATACATGATCCTTCTTAATATTTCGATCATGGGTATTACTGGAATTCTCATTCCATCTACTATACACCATTTCTAAACAATGGAATACTAGGTTAGTTTATGAATCACAATGAATAATTCCAAACTTGTAAAATAACTAACATATGTTGAGAATATTATACATATAATCTATAAAAATAAAATGTTTTATTTGAGGAATTATTTACCTCTAAATCCTTTATAATGGTTCGTAATGAAAATGTGAATTATCCTAAGCATATCCCCCAATACTGTCGTACTCAAGAGTTCACCAAGGCCAATTTTTGTGTACCGGGACACGCTAGGTCAAGCCCGAAACACTTTGTCAGAGTTTTCACTCCTAGGTACATCTTTTCCTAAGCCGGCTCTACCTTCTCATATCCAGACAGGGTTTTATTTCAGGGAAAATACACAAAATCTCTACATTACCAAAATTATAGGATTTTTTTTCTATATTAATCCTCAATGTCTATCTTAGTGTAATGTTCTCTAATTAGTGTTTATCTAAATCTATTTCTAAGGTTGTTTCCAAACTTCCTATGATACCAACTATAATGCCTCAACCCCAGAAGCCTAGATTCAATGCATTATTTTAACACATTGTCATGATTTCAAGTCATGTCCCGAAAGACCGACCAATTTAGCGGTCTTGGAAAATAGATTACATACATGAACGTTACATTACAAATTAAAAAATAAAACACAACATAAATGATCCATTTAGAACTCCATAAATATCATATCTTAACCCTTTTTATCAATCATAATACACTTCTTGAAATCCTAGGAATAATAAAACATAAAAAGGTGTGAGGTCGGATGCTCAGTAAGGATAACAATATAGCAGAAACATTCATAAATAAACATGAAAATTTAAGGAAATGTATAAGACTAAAACAAAACCCTTTTAAACATAAACTTTAGAATGATATGGCAAAGGTAAATCAAATAATTCCATTTACGTATTCACATGGATATTCAACTAGTCAAATAATCACATTTAATATCAATATCCAATTTCATAATGTTGGAATGCATAATGTCGGGCTTTATAACCACATAGTCAAGGACTTGTTCCAAGACTACAAATAAGATTTTGTCCAGGCCTTGTTCCAAGACATTAGTTTGTCTCATGAGACCTACCGATGCATCAAGGAGCTATAGCGAGCTCCACCGTCACTTATGAAGTCCAATACATTCCTTGTTTGAAAAGGTTTTAACATAACATAATCATTTGTATTAAAACTAGAATACGAAATGTAAATACATTATACATAAACCATGGATGGTATAAAAATAACACATCTTTATTCAAACATATCAAATATATTCAATACAATATGGATGATTTGTATCATAATAAATCAACATCAATCAAGTTTAATATCCAAGGAAGGATGCTAACATAGGTTAAAATGATTTGTAAAACTCTTTGATAGAAATATCCATTTTTCATAAAAAAATTTAAAAGTCACACAATTTAGAAAGGAAGACATTTAACGATATTTTCTTATCAAAGTGTCTCATACTAATATGAATAATTTGAAAGGAATTAACATTTTAAAAACATTCATGTTCATATAAATAAATCTTTAAAAACCATTATGAAAGCATGGACATTAATGAGAATGATTTAGAAGAATAAATATTTAAATAGTTTAAAATGATGATCTAGTTAAAAATTCCCTTCCATAAAACCTTAAAATATTAGTTTTGAAAATATTTTTATGAAACACAGATTTGGGTGATAAAGAGGTCCCAGTAGATACTCACGTAAAAACAACGTCATATAATGAAGAGATTATTAAATTAACCCTTACCTTGCACTTTCCTTTTGTTGAGGGTACGTTTAACCTCCTATATAATGAGAATAGTATGTTATTAAATTATACCAGAACCATATTCACATTTATTATATCATACATTATTCATTTATGCTTTTATACTACCCATTTAATAATGGATTCCATGTTAAATTAATATTTTAGGTAATAATTGCTTTCTTTATTGTACATGTTTTAACTTTTATTCTTAATAGTATCTTTTAGATCTTGATTAAATAATTCTAGAATATAAACATTGATTTATATATCATATATATTTAGAATATAAATATTTATAATAGATAGATATATGAAATGTAAGGCATCGATTAAGGATAAGGTAGGCTGTACATATGCATAAACTTTTTTTCCGTTTGCATATCATATTGAATGGAAGTAAGTGAGAAATATTTATGTAAGTATATAAACATATATATATATATAAAGTATAATTATTAAGTAATGTATTACATAATTATTAATAATATATATTTTTATAATCATCATTGAATGGTGAACGCGGAAATGAATCTCATTGCATCATGGAAACGGTTATCTGTATGTACGCACGAGCGACAATATCATTATATTGATGGTGAAATCATATGTAATTGGATGGTATATCATATATACATAATACTTTATAGGTTATATTTGGTTTTTACATCAGTTATACTCATTATTAAACCCATCCAAATAATTAAGTGTTTTAATAACAAACTACACCATGACGTGTAGATGGTAAGCCGTATGTACGCACATATGGTAACTTTGTCATTATAAGATTGATATAATAATGAATATGGTTATACAATATTTATAATAACATCACAATATATAGAAGTTACTGGAGTTATTATTTTAGTATGGAAACAACAAATAATGAGTAATTGGAAGAAGAAAAGAACTTGAAAGAGGGTGGTGAAATTATTAAATATTTTTCAGATGTTTCCTTTTGAGTTGATCAAAAGGGCTCCATAGGTTGGATTTCTGATCAATGTAAGGAATCTATATTGAAGCTAGAATAGTTGTTAAGGTATTTGGGTAGGTTTTGGAAGATCCAAGTGGCTTTGGACGTGCGAAATTAAGATAAGGGTAAGTACCCTTTTATAATAGAGGTGAGGGTCACTTTAGGAAAAGCTTGAAATATTATTTTATAATAAAATCATTTCCAATTTCTAATGGCTCAAAAATAATTTATTTATAAGATAAGGTGGGTATGGCTTGAAAACCACTCAACCAGTATGTTTTATACAGTTTTATGTCACCATATTAACCTTATCTTATATATTTAAATCTTAGTTAAATAGTTCAGCTTTTATTTTGTCTTCTTGTATTCTTACACTATATGGTTGATAAACATATTATAATATTATAACAGAACCTCAAGTGGTTCATTAATGACATATATAATTTTATTTAATCCCTTTTTCTGGACCTTAGACTTTTAGGAACATTATATCACCCAATAATATTGTATTTGTTTTAAAAACTAATTTAGGTCAATTTTGACAATATTTGGTATCTTGTTTTTTTGAAAGTCATAAAAGCATTATCACGTTGAAACAAATTTATATAATAGACCCTAACATGTCATATTAACCTATAAAATTAGTTTATTTCATCAAAATTATCAAATAATATTTATTTGGATATTTATAATATCAAATATTTTAATATAGCATTAAAAAGGTAATTACTTCATCATCATTTTGTTATAAATAAATTTAATTATTTAATATCTAAAAATTATAAATAAAATGCCATTATTTTGGAAATATTCTTATCTTTATAATGAATATTTATAGTCGAATGTTTCTTATGTATAACCCACATTAAAAATTATTTAGTTAATAAACATTGAATTTACCACTTTTAACACTTCTTTAAATAAAATAATAATAAATGTTCTAATCTAATCCCAGTGGACCAAAGAGGATAATATTGTATTCCTAAGTTTGTTTTTGATCTAATTACACTTATCTAATTGAATTAGGACATGTGTTAGGGTAGTTAAAATATCATTTTTACCCTTAATTACCATATTTACTTTTAACCGTCGTAAATAAAAGTCAAAAGTTACTATTCAGCAAAAATTATTTTCATTTTATTGAACCAAATTTTACTTACAGATATCAACCATGCCTCTTGGGTTTTTTAAATTCAACTCTTAGAATTGGTAAAATTTTGTTTTATGCAAATACTCAAATGCTCCTAGAAGGTGGATAAAAGACGGTAAAAGTTCAATAAAATTTATACATATAATTTTATTATAAGTTGACTAAAATTAATTACATTGAACTTATATAAGTGCTATATATCCATTTTGAGATAAAATAAATTTTAATAAAATAAATAATTATTTAAATAAAAATTTGGTTTTAAACAATAACCCAATGTTTTTCACTATTCATAAAAATTTGGATGTTTTCAGAAAAATAACAAAAATTCACACTAATCTAATTTTAATATTCTGAATTCAAAAATGAATTTCATATTTCCAAATTCAAAACATATATGTTTCATTAATTAATTGGAAATTAATTTCCATTGTCATAACCATAAAGCGTGTTTTTTAAAAAGTAAAAACTTCAAAAGATTGAAATGTGTTTATGTCAAATTTAAATGTGAATGTACTTATTATGATCTAAATTATATTAAATGATAAAAATATAATCTAATTATACTTACAAACCATTAAAAATAATAATTTATCACTATAAATTATTTCGATTAGAAAAAGTTGTTTACAATTAAAATTTAGTATTTTTCGCTATTCATCAAAATATTAAAGTTATCAGAGAACTACCAAACATTTATCCAAACTAAATTTTTATGTCCCGATTATAAAGAAGAATTTAATTTCATTAAATTGAATATATAAAAGTTTCAAATATTCTATTTAAAAATGGTTCTCTATTAAAAGTAATAAGACTACATTTTTTGAAAAAAAACACTTTTATCTTAAAAATTGAATTTTTCTTAAATTATGTCTAAGAAACGAAAAGATGAATGTTAAAATTATATAGGATATAAAAAATTCACAATGGTTTTAATACTATTCATAACCACTTTTTTGAATGGCTAGTTTGATATGTCGTGGTGCACTCGAACATGGTGTTGCGTGTAGCGCAAGTTATTGAAATACTTTGAAGAGAAAACATACTATGAAATCTTGAGGTTTTACATCTAGTGTTGATGCTAGAATGGATCACCGCAGAACCCAAACCAAACAGGTGATCTCAAGAGGTAGCGGCCATAGGGATGGGTTCATGCATTAAGAAAAACCCTCTCAATTATTAATTCTTTCACATGGATATTTTTTATCTATTTATGGATTCCCATATATTAATTCAAGAACAAGGTCTGTGGGTCTGACATGATGTGATGTTATGGTGGGGATTCCCAAAGTTACTTTTTATGATCATTTTTTAATACTTACATGATTTAATGTAGCCTTATAGTAATTACCATTGATACTAGGATTCCTCCCTACCTAGGAAAAATAGTGGACATTGTAAATTATAACTAAAAAGCCCTTATAACAAATTTTGTCTCCCTAGATTCATATATTTATAGGATTTAAATGATTCTACTACTTTTTCGGAGGATGATTTATTCTTGATCATTAGATTCATGTGACATACCCAAGTATTGATGATTATCTTATCAACTAATTTCTGGGATACCCCCTAGGATCAAATGGATTCACTATTATTGTATTTGCTTGATAATTATGGGAATATGGTTTTAATCTAGTTATTTTTGGAAAACGATTTATAATCTTGTGTATGGATAGTATTTTTTAAATATTTCATTAGGGTCAAACCACATAGGAATTTATCTCTATTTAATTTTCCTGATTTCATATGGTCCATGACCTGGGAATATAGATTGGACCTGAATATGGAATTTTGAGACGTTTTAGTCACTCTATACCCATTCCACTATTTCATTAGTGTTCCTAAGTAAAGTTTCACTTATTTTAATGTATCAGTTGGTTTGAGGCCCGAGACTGGTCAATTATTATGATTTAGATATGTACATAGATCAAGGTTTTTAGTATATCATGGTGTGGGTTGTAGATCCTTTTATTTTTATATTATACTTTAATGTATTCCTCTATGTGTTTTTATTCTAGTTGGTCATATTTTTTTCATGTATGAAATAGATGTTTAGGCCTTTATAATATTTTATTCCTTATTAAATCATTTTTTATGTTAATTTATTCTTCACTATGATTCTATTATAATATGGTGATATTATATTATATTCACTAATTTTTACATAGGTAATGTTTCATCCTAGAATACCACAATGGGGTGGAATTGTATTTTATGGGGTTGGTGGAACATCCTTAATATCATACACATACACCAACATCCCTTCCAGGTAGTTTCCAATGAGTTTTATTTCTGGAATCAAAAACACCCAATAGTACTTTTATCTGTTATGCCTCATGGACATGATTTTGAAAGCAATATACACATCAGTAGGCCCAACAAATAATACTTATGAACTCACATTGACCAAGAGGATGGGAGGTCAGGATCATCCAGGACTTTGGGGAGAAGTAATTATTCCTACTCCTGGACTCTTATTAATTTATGATATGTCTATGGATCCTTTATTAACACCCAATTACAATGTAATCCACCCCTAAATTAATAACTAATTATAAGCATATGTGAATATTATAATCATTTGTATGTATGTGAAATACTTCATCAATGGGGTCATCAATATTTATATGAGTTTCGACATCAATAGTAATCATTTAGTAACTGATTGTAGATTATTTTTTGTATGTTATCATGATTCTTATTTCAAATCACGTAGTGGGGAACACTAGATTTTATCACCATCCTATTGGATGAGAGTTGTTATTATTTCATGATCAGGCCCATGATATAGGCTTCTTTTTTATCATCATGAAAGAAATCAGATCCTACAAAGTTCGATGCCACTTAATAAGAAACATTACATACATTTTAGGTTTATCTCATGTTGACCAAACCATGTTTTTTAACAACATGTGGCAAGGATATCCAGGTGAAAGAGGTATGTAAAAGGATGTTATGGGACTTAATCCAAATATATTTGATTGAAAATGATGGCATGTCGAATACTTGGATAGATAACACCATACTTGGAACATATTCCATAGAAAATTAAGTTTGTTTTGTGGTGTTGTATTTGGACCTCATTGAGGCTTCCTAAATATCCCATTTGGATGGGAATACAAGGTTGTGTTGTTCGACTATGAGGACCTTCTCCAATGGAGGCCCTCTAAAGGATTTCATCTCAAGTAATGAGGCCTTTTGAGATTTTCAATTTGGGGAAAACACCTTTTATAAGGATTCCTGGTGGTTGAATATATGGCTTTGAGGACACACACTTATGGAGACCCTCTGAAAGAAAGAAAGAGGAAGATCTGGAAAATGATTCTCTACCGAAACATGTATCTAACCATATGGATGTGAAGATCGTAGATAACATCTATGTCCACATGATTCAATCCCAAATTTGAGAAAAAAAGAGGGAGTAGTAGATCTAATGATCTTAAGATCCAATTTGTCTATTGGTGGATGGATGATGGATCCCAATATGAAAGTGATAGGGATTTGAATGTCCCCATATATTCTTTTATTTTGGTGACTAGGATAGTCACATTTGATGATCTATAAAGCTATGACCTGGTTTGGAGAAGATGAAAAACTATGTCACCTCTTATATGAAATAATAGGGGTTTACTCGAGGATGGAATCCGTAGTTACTGGATACATGGATTTAAGGACCTGTGCCTATAGAGGCCCCTTAAATGAAGGAAAGGGGGAGATTGGTAAAACTATTCTCTACAAAACATGAAACTAACTATATGGATTCTAATATAGTAGCTAAACTAAAATCCAATATGATTAATTCACAAATGTGAAATAAAAGATGAAGCGGAATATATGGAAAACCTCATGATCCTCCTTCAAATGGTGGAAGAGTTTGGGGTGATGATTGAATAAGAATGGGATTTGATTTGCCCATATCCTCCCGCAATGGTACACAATATAGTAATGTATGACTAAAAATATTGTTACATCCCACGAGAAAGGAGAATAAGGGAGGAATGAAGCAGTTGAGATCAGGTAAGAAAGGTTATGGTCTTACTCATATAAGAGTAACCTTGTAACTTGTTCCTGTATTATATTTTAGAATAAGAAACAACACCTCAAAGGGAATGGAAAGAGTGACTCTCTCCTACCCCAATGTGAGTTATATATCCTTGGTCTTAGAGAAAACTATATAGTTACATTATATAAACTCAAGTATCCTAAACTGAGAGTTCCCTGACACTGCCCCTAGGGTTGGGGTCATCGTGAATAAGGGAATTAATATCCACATTCTCCCAGAGGACCCAACATGTCCGGAATGAAATTTGTGGGAAACTTATAACCAAAGAAATTAATATCCAAATGGTATACATTATAGTGTGTCTTTTTCCTAGGTCATTCATGTTCAAAGGATTTGTGGGAGGTTCTTATTTTTTCCATATGACATGGGGTCCAAAAGAAGAAGAAACATAATATTAACAACATAGAATTGGGATCATTAGTTTCTTATATTGGTCCAGGGTTGATGGAAAGATGTTCTCTTTATGGGACCTAGGAGGATCTGTAAATTCTTCTTATAGGGGGTGTAGGCCCATTGGAGATGAAGGTGCCCTGGGAAATTGAACACTTGGGAAACAACACTTGAGTGAGGCCTTATCCTAGGAACCACTAGTGTCCTTTTTTATCCCTGTAATTTCCTCATACAAGTCCTTCCATAGGGAAAGGACTATCATGCTAGTGGTTTTAAACTAGTGAGTAATATTTCTGCAGGTAGGTATCTATGTGTTTTAGACCTAGAGGAACATTGATCTCATTATCCCCATTAATTGTATCTTATATTGGGTTTTAGAGAGATACCAGAGTGATATTTGAGGATCTAGGAAAATGGGCTAAATGACTAGAGATTTATGGTTTACTTTAATTTTCAATTATTTCAAATAAGGATCCTAATGGTCCCATTTATAAGAAAACATGGGACCTTAGTCGAAGGAGGTTTTTCAGAGTAGGTACTTGGTTAATGAACTCAATTAAGGCACCATATTCATGTGTGGTCGATCCTTATGTACTGCAATGGGAGGGGGTTCATAATCCTTATGATGCATATGATGTATAGGCATAGACCACTTTTTGGTGATTTCCCTCAATCCGTCTTGGGGATATTCACCAATCTAATACATGGAGTATATCTCATTAAGTCTTTTGGTCCCTTATAAAAAAAGAGCTTCAACAAAATCTCTCCCTCATAATTGGAGATGATTAGGGGAAAAGAGCCTAGTCATAAGGTATGGGGAGGAAATGATTATAAATATTCTATAGGTGATACGCATAGGATAAAATTTAGTTTACCCAAACAGGTCAGCGGTGTAGAGATGGTGTGTTGGTACAGTGAATAGGTATGATTTGTAGTCCAACGATGACTAAAATAACACTAACCCTCTGCTAAATCTGCATTCTACTCTTGTGTTCATTTCTATCATCCCTTAGATCTACAACATAGTAAGTCCGCCCTTGTTTTTTGAATAGGTCTTTTGATGAATACCTTTTTCACAAGTACATGGTAAAACCACCTCAGGGACTGCACTATACAGAACCACCTTATTCTGGGGTCTTTGCGGGGCATTTGTTCAAGGGTCATATTCAAGTAATCTGGATGAGGGGGCTATGGGAGAGACATTCCTTTTATAATATTCCTTAAAATTCTGAAATCATTATTTTTAACTTAATTTAAAATCTCATTATATTCTTAGAGGTTTTCAATGGATACCCTAATGGATTCTCAAAAAAGATATTTCACATGTCTTAGAGATTATTAGGGATGTCAGGCCAGATTATTATGACATGTCTGATTTTACCCTCCTAAACATGGTGAGTCACTTTATTCAGTATTAGTGTGAGTATCCATGAAGTGACTATCATCCCCTGTATGATCTTGGACTTCTATGGGACACTCTTATCCTAAAGGATTATATTTTCTTACCAAGTTCATTGTTATGAAACATTAAAATTTTCATTCAGCTGTTGTATCCTCTACGAGCATATATATCAATAATGAAATAGTTAATAACTCATGTTATATCCATCCTAGTAGATGATCAGTAGATCTGATGTCTCATATAATCGACTAAAATCCTCACAGTTATGAGTCAACCATCCATGAATTAAAGACTGTAAAATTTCAAATTTCGATGGAGGATTAAGACATCTTCTATAGAATATTATTTTGGAATGAATGGATGTGTTCATACTGGGTGAACCAGACATGTGCCAATTTCAAGAATGAGTTGAAAGACGTCACTATTTATGAGGTTGATTGAGTGGGGAAGACTTGTGTCTAAAAGAAAACACAAATTATACCTAATTTTATGAGTCAATAGAGTCCATAGGAAAAATCATTCGATATGATGCATGGTGAAGTTGGCATTAGCTTGTGGGGAATCTAAAAGATTTCCAGAGCTCCAATCCTCGAGGAGATTTATGACTAGTTTATCCCACAAAATATAACCTAGGACAATGCTTGGAAGAAACCAACCCTATATCACAAAATTATTTAGATAGATAATAATGTTAAGGAGAGTGACGCTCTCCTGAGGGGTGACATCCATCCTGTAATGTGGATGAATTTTTTTCTTAATCCAAAAGAAGAAGGCCCCACCTAGTGGTGTCCAACATGATTCCCCACATTGGAAAAAATATGGTGCTCCTTGGAAGTTATACCTTATATTGAATATGGTCTAGTATACCAATTGGAGATAAAAGGTCAATTATGATGTTTCTACAAATACCAAACTATCCATCTTCCTTACAATGTGTTTGAGAATTTATATGTTACCAATGCACGAATCCAATGGGGGTGTGGGGCAATGAACATTTTTTATATTAACCAAATTATTATAATGAAGCTATTTAGGGTTGTATTCCCCTGTCTCGATGAGTATCTATAGTTTTTTCTAAACGCATTCACTAGGATGGAAAAATTTAGAATTACACAGCCATATCAAGTGAGTTGGGGTAGTTCGTGGCACACTATAGTTCTTATGCTATGCTAAGTTGGGTTGGAGACCTTGGAGGCTGGTTATTCCTTTTTGATAGGCTTGTATTTGGGATTTGGCCTTTAACCATAATTATTGATTACGTCTTAATAATGCATAACATATAATTATATTTTAACTTCTTCCCATTTAGTGATCAACTGACTAGGACGTTAACCAATGATGGAAAAGCTAATGAAAAAAACCATGTGCATAGAAGTTGGAATTTAGAGAAAATTTATTGTTAGATCACATTGAAAAGAAAGATCTTATATGATTCATATACTCCATATCCATTTACCCAATAATTCATATGTTTAAAACAGTCATGATTCATTATCCCCACACATGTTATTTTTGAAAAAAACCAAACGGTATCCTTACATTCATAGATAATGATGTCCTTAAAGGATTCCAAAATGTAAATCAATGTTCCTATGTCAAATTATTTGATCGGGTTGGATACTAGGTATATCAATGTGTGGATATCTTTATTCCATAATGGGGTACTAATGAAATTAATTCATTGGGTCATTTCCATGACAACATCTGGTCATGTTATGCATGGTAGAAAGGATCGAGCTGTAGGTGATGATGTTGATGCTCTAAAATCTTTAAGGGGATCATAGAAAATGACCACCAAGTAGTTTTAGGTTTGGAAAACCACATGTTATGAGCCAATGTGATCTACTTATAATCACTGGGAGGAGACTCGGGCCTCGATCACCTAGTCTTCCATGAGATTAGATGGCCCTGAAATGGCTTCCATGTCCCAAGGTTTAAGGTAATTCTCACAACTATCCTCATTAGATTCATGCTAGGTGTGACCCTTAATGATCCATTATCAGTAAATTCTATCTCTTGATATCTGAGATGAATGGATATTTATACATTCTAGAATACGCATACTCGAGGAGGGGGGTATCCGAAAACCCTCCCATCTTCACCCTAATAGATATTTTTCCATGGTGGAACAACATTTTTAAGATATGGATATGTTGATATATGAAACAAATGATTAGATCATGGCCACAATGTTAGTATCTAATATGTTGGATTACGGAAAACTGAATGGGTAAACTGGTCATACAAAAGAATAATAGGATGATTATGATGACCTTGCTGATGTGTCTCTCCTTTCACCTTGATATTTTTCTATTTCATCCATCATCAGTAATTTTAATGGGATCTTATTTTTATCTTTAAGGATAAGATGATTTTGAAGAATAACCAACAAGAAATGTTCTTGGGTCAATGATTTGTGGTCCCATGGCCACCAACAATCGGGGTAGTGAATGACTCTCATGAATCCTCATTATTATCATCAGGTTAGAGGATTTTGGGGGAAAAGCCTCTCAATGTGTCATTTTGGTGTTTTGGGGTGTTTTTGTTTCTGAAAAATCCATATGAACATGAATAATTATAGTCGGTGTTGTCGAAGAATATATTTAATGTGGTTTAGATTCCCAGGTGTTGATAAATTTTTGGGCCTCAAAAGAAGAATTTTTTTTGTTGAAAATTGATTTTTTTGCGGAGTTTGTGAAGCACAGTTTCAAGACTACATAGCACATTTCATGGAATTAAACGTAGTTACATGGAATGGTGAAGGGAAATCATCAAAGGCATCTTTATTCATAACAGTGATTTATGGACTATAATGTGATCTACGTAGAACTTCTAGTGAAAACAGTTTGCAGAAGGCTATCTATTTGTAAGAGGTTAATAATATCATGGGAGGTGTTTCATTTGAAGATTGTGGAAGTGATTATGTCATCGAAAAATGGATTTTCATCAATGGAAGACATTGAACATCACAATGGATAAAGGAACTATTCATATTACAGAGTAGTTCATGGTGAACATTGTATAGCATTGATGTTTTGGGTAATTCAGATTAATGTGTTTTGTGGATATATTTTCCTATATAAATAGAGATCATAAAATCATTACTCTGGGTGAACTTAATTAGAAAATATCATCACTACAGGAATAATTTGACAAATTATGAACGGGTTAATGAGGGAGGATTCTGTTAAGGGTGAAGTAGTTCGCATGAAAAATTCTGTGAAAGGGTTTTTTGGGGATCTATAGCCCACAATGGAAATGTGTTCATAGAATAAAAATGAGGTATATTGAAGAAGACGTGTTTAGCATAAGAAGAGGTAGTCCATATAAGGAGAGGTTGTCTTCAAAGTACTCACATGATGTGGTGAAACATAGTTCATGGAGGATATGAGGCAGTTCATAGAGGATTCGAAGAAGTTCTCAAAATACATTAAAACAGTTCAAAGAAGTAATTTCTAAAATCTCATAGTAGGAAAAATAATATATTTCTTCTATAGGTGAAAATAGAACTTAATCCTAGCATTTCTAAGAATTTAGGATGCATTCATTCATGGAAATGAGGGGACCTTCATGTCCATAAACTATGTGTGGATCCTTTATCGATTAGTGATCCAAGGAAGAGAAAGAAGGTGATCCTTTCCCCAAGAAGTGATCCATAGAAATAGTTTTAGTTAGTGAACCTTGGTAAAGCATTTATCTTACCCTAAACCTTGTAATAGCTATGATCTAGGGCTTAAAATTGATCTATCCTAAAAATTATAATTTGGATGTGGGCCTTAGTGGATTCGGTACATCAACACATCCTTATTGAATGTACCTTGGACATAGCGTAATGAGGTTGAATGAAGTAAAATTGTTGTGTCTCATGCATGATTTATACATTTTTTCATAAATTTCTCTAGGAAAGGAAGAGAATAGTATTTTGTTTAATGATGACATAAGATCTAATGGGGTATTTGTTTTAATCTTCCATACCTTGATCCACCCCACGCTTTGGGTATTTATCCTAATTGAGATACCAGAGTAAAATAGTAGAGGAAATGGAGAGAAGGAATTCTTTACCACCACCTCATGTTCCCACTAATAAGGGAAATAATACATGAACCTCGCTATCTTACTAGACGAAGAAAAATATGGCAGTAATTTTGGTTCATCATATATGCCAAAGCGAATCTCTATTCTATCATTTAATCTCATGAATTTTTTAAAATACTAAATGTACCATGCTTTCCATTTACAAAATCTACCTATAATTCCTTCCTAAAGGGATCTAGCACTGGACCTTTAAGGATTTATAGGGACATGTATAAGGAGGTAGAGACTCATGCTGATGAATATTTTCACTTGATATATGATCTTTCAATGGATACAACCACATATACAAATGTTCATGTTGATATGTGAGAGGTCCAAGATAATGATAGTTCGACTCCCTATGGATTCTTGTGTAGTATCTAAATTTTCTCTCCCCGTGATATTTATGGTTCATTTACTACATTGGAGGACCCTACAGTAGTCAATATGAGTCCCATTGTTTCTCGTGATGGTGATAATAGTAATCTTAGGTGTTTTCCAGAAGGTTATTTTTTTGACCATGACTCTGATGGGTAAGATGATTTCAATCCTAATAAGGATTTGGAAGGGAGAATCAACTGCAGAGCTGATTTGGGTTATGAGCCATGTGAATTTGATATCCATACTAGTGAGGATGGTGTGAGATGTGAGAGAATATATAATGAAATAACAGGTGAATTAATATACCTTTATGATTTTTTAATAATCATTAATATCCCTTCCTCTCAGGAAGAAATTGAGGAGTTTGTTAGGTTATTTGATGGATGTGATTTCTTTAATAATTATATTTTTCTAAAAACAATCATCATCTCTTTATTGGATTTCTCACATCATATCTCGACCTATAAAACATGTTCTCTTGAGAACATGGCCATGCAGATTCAAGAACAAGGTATCTAGGTCCATCTTACTCCCAGTTCTGAGAATAAAAAAGCTGATAATTTTAAAGTGGTAGATTCTTGAGATTATATAATCCTAGTTTCTTAGAAAAACAAGGAGTATTATTCTCCTCTATAGGTCCTTACTCTGAGAACCATGTTTTGGATTACTAGGGAGGTATTAATGTGAACATTTGATATTCCAAAATATTAGTGTTTTTAACCACATTAATTTATTTATTTCCGTTTTTTCTATTGAAACCCTGATGACGATGAGGGGTGTCACCTTCTATACAATGTAATATAATTTAGTTTCAGAGCTTGCTGTGGGAAGGTATTTGTGCTAGTTTATCTTATATCAGCATGAAAAACTATGCTTATTGTAGAGGGAGAAAAACAAGGTGACACGTTGAGTGGACTAATCCTAGAATATATCTCTCCCCCTGAAAGTGACTGTGAGATAGATTTAAGATATTGGGTTCTCTTTACATCACATGGTGTATTATATAGCGGTACATCTAAAAGATAGTCTTTCAGATTCCTCTTCTTGTTTCACCTTTACAATATCACCTACATCCACTCATAGTTTCCATGTTAGAATATGGTGGATTTTATTACCAAAAGATATATAAATGTGTTGATGTTGATCATTTAGCATCAAGATAAAGAGAAATATAACTGCAAGGTGAGGCACTACTAGAAATCTGATTTAATTAATTGATAGACTCTGACATGTGGAAGATCCCATGAACATTAGAACATAAAAGAAAATGAATTTTTCATTAAATTACATTTTTCTATATTCCTATTCTCATTGAAAATATAATAAAACACTAAAACTGGCTCATCTGATAGAAAATCATTAAATTATAATTACAAAAACAAAAGATATGGGGAACTCCAATGTATTCCCAATCCATGGGTCTTAAAATGAGTAATTTGACTATTTCGAGGGTTCTATAAAAAAACTCTAAACTTTTCCTCTTTTATTCCATAACCCTAATTTATTTTCCCTGATCAAATTATAAAATAAATAGCAGGTGAGACTTGTATTTTTATAGGATTATCCTTGTAGGTTTTAAAACAATCAACCTTTGTGCCTTTTAACTTTTAATTTCATGGGTACTTCTTAAAAAATTCAGATCGCTGGTCTAGTGAGTAGAGAATTTACTTATTCCCAGGGTTCCCTTTGCAGGTTTTTAATATGGAGAGTACTGTGTATATTTTTGTGCATAGTTTAAATTCATACAAACTAGACTAAAAAGACAGGTGTTTTTTTTTGAAATTATTTTACCAAGATATTTAGAATGATTACCCAAGAAATTATTGTTACCCAGGAATTATCCAACCTTCTTCAGATACTCAATGTTGAATTTGGAGTAATGATTTTGTGACTCCAAAACATAAAACATTATACAATACATATCTGTGTTGAATAAATACAAACCAATTTATAAAAGTTGTTCTCGAAAAATTATTGTTAGGGATCTGGGGAATAGAGGGAGCCTCTTCTAAGGATGAATAAACTTAAATTGGACAAACCATATTTTGGGAAATGTTAAGAAATGAAACCAGGGCATGTTATTACATAGTCAATACATTGAATCCTCTATCTAACTGTACATTTATGTTGGAGACTTATGCAAAACCCACAAGGAAATGTTACTTCATGATTAGAAAAAGTATCCTTAGGAATTACTACATTCTACTACCCATGGTCAAGGAGTTTATAAATATATGAATTTCTAAAGACCACAAAGAGTGGTTTTTATAGGGGAATACGTCTACAAATGAAGATAAAAATTTTATTGGAATTCAGCATGAATTAAAAACTAAACCTACATGAAGTTTTCTTGTGTTAAGGAGTGTATATTTTGTTAAATGAATATTGAGTGGGGGGAGTCTCCCTCTTTTAAAATAGATGTGAAATCATACAGTTTAATGTCATGAAACCATCACATGGATCATATAGTTAGATGTCGTATAATAAGGATGATTTCTTTATAGTTTAATGTCCTTTTACTAGTATTTTTTTCTAGGCATATTGATATCATACAATAAGGACATTCGGGATAAAAATTATTTTCCTAGTACCACTAATAGAATCATTGTAATTTTTTTATTCCATGATGATCATATTGAGATTGTTTCACCATCTATAGGTATAAATAGGAAAATTTTGTAAGCTATAATCTAGGGGATTCCAAATATGTGAAATAATATAGGACACATACACAAGAAAGTATAATATTTTTTGTGCTTATTAAAATAAAAGAGGATTCTCTTGAATAAGATTATGTCATTTGTTTAAAAACATTGTTTATAGAAGAATTTATGAAACCCAAACAATAACATGTTAAAAAATAGTCAAACAATGGAATCCTTCTACTGAATGACCCACTTAGTGGGAGACTATTTGAAAATACCACTTGGGTGTGTTATAACATAGTCAAGGAAATTTTTTCCTTATGTAACAGACATTCTATTTTCGAGGACCAATGAAATCATACAAAGATTTTTTTTATCTAGACATGGATTTGGTTTTTTTAGAGACAGTGCATGAGTATGGAAAGAGTTTTATATATCAAAATCACTTGGAATTTGAGGGAAATATATCTTTATATAGGTATGAACCACATGTAAGGAAGCAGTATGTTTTGTTTATGGATGGGCCAAGGAAATAGGATCTGTGTGTCACTATATATATCAATTGAATGAGAATCTATCCAATCATAGTTCTAGGGAGATCATGAAGCTTAACGTCATACAAAAAGGACTATATGGAGTCTTATAATTTTGGATATTACAAATATGACCATAATATTATGGAATCAATGAGTTGTATGATGCCTAGTCAATCAAGGATGTTCTTCCATACTATATTCTTCTTGGACGAACAAGGTAAACCAAAATCTTGGGGTTTTGTAGGTTGACAGATATGACATGGGATGATGAGGTTATTCTTTCATACAAATATATAAAACGTTTTTTCTAATTATGAATGTTCTATTGGTTGTAAATCCATATATATGCTATAATTTATGAAATTAAAACCAGGGTGTGTTACAACATAGTTAAATAACAATATACTCCTGTTGATGGGCCCTGATATATGGTGGGAGTCTTATGTAATGCCAACTGGGGAATGTTAATACATAATCAAATGTAGTTTTCCTTGGGAGTCATATATTCTACTTTTTATGGTCAATTAATGCTCGTGGATATCTGAAATTTATCAAGATTAGTAGTACGATTTTTGGAAGGATTATTTATAAGCATAAAGTAAGCATTTAGAGAGAAATTATCCAAACAGTATGGAGGTCCTCATATTGGTTTGGATTATATACTAGATGGGATATATTTATTTTCTTGATGGACTCATAAATGAGGGAACACAAATTATGCACGTATAAGGGGTACATTTGTCTTTTCCTTGTGGTTGGAATTGAGACATAAAGCCTATGTTTCTCGATGCATCCCATTGAACTGAGACATGCCATATGTAGTTATTGAATGGGGGTGTGGTTAGATAATGAAACCAAAGTTAGTGGTCCTATCCTGTGAGTTCTATAAATTTTTTAGTTTTATATCATGCATGGGAAAACAACCATGAAGTTTAACAACATGTGGTGAGGAGGATATAGTGTGTATTTTATGATCTTTCACATAGGACCAAATAACTTCATGATGCACTGGTATGCATGTTTTTGGTGGAAAATCTTTCTGAAACTCTTAATATAACTTGATATATTCTTAATGTGGGAAACATGTAATGTAAAATGGTTCACATACCATGTATATGGAATAAAAGAGTGGAAAATGGGAAATTTATATCATGTGTTGGCTGGGGAATTATATAGGATCGATGCATTCAAAGATATCTAATTAAAAATGAGAATCAATCCATATGTAGTTCTGTAATCCAACATAGTTTAACATATTGTGGTGAGGAAGAAGGTTACATTATGTGAAATAGTTGTAATGTTTAATTTGGGCCCATTAATGGAAATATGGGCATCACAATGTATCATGTGATGGCCAGAACAATGCCACGCCTAGTTCTTGAAAATTAGATTCCCACATCAATCAGTTTTTGAAATGGGGAAAACGAGGATTTGTTAGTTTCAATAATTATGGATGGGCCCAAGACATATGGATTAGGTTTCAATGATTATCTCATTTATAATTTTAATTGAACCACACATGGCTCTGGAAGGTTCCCTGTATAGGTCTGAACCATAAAAAGGGAAGGGAGAATTTTATTTTTTTTTGGGGTTGGACATATAGTTAATGATCCAAATTTATCTACGTGTATTACTATAATTTGAATTAGGCCACACATAGTTCTTGATTAAAGGTTTGTTGGGGTACTAAAAATGAAGATTTTGATCCTCTAAAACATGGATCAACATGCTATACAATATCAGATTGTGAAACAGGGATATGAACCTTGCAATTTTACATATTGAAGAAATGGTGTTATTAGAGTTTAATGTCTTGTGAATAAGATATTGGGCTATGCAGTCTAATATCTTATAGCTCTGACTATGAATTCTTTTAGTTTTTTGTAATATGATTAGGACCATTCATTTTTCCTTTTAGGGTCATGCATACAAGACCATGTTGCTATGTGGTCTAGTTTAATACAACGAGGACATTAGTGTCATAAAATATTTCATATTGTGACATGGATGATATTACATGCATTTTCTGGTCATGTGAAAATGAATGAATATTTTTTTATCATCATTTAGTTGATATTTATCTCTCTTTTGTTACACGATGTACTTTTTTGGGAAACCATGCACTGGTTGGTTCTGTAATGAGATTTTCGTCCCTAGAGATCCTCGATTAAGCTCCATTAAAGTATATCTTCTATAAGAAAAATCTTCCTTCACATATTGAGTTGAGTATTGGGGTATTATTCACTTGTATCATTGGAATACTAAGGATGATAATGAGTTCTTCTTGGAGGAACTAATGAAGGTGTTTCTTCTTGTTAAAAGCTCAAGATATTCGATTTTGATAAATCTCAAAACGAATCAAGGTGTGGAATCATCCCTCATATAGACTCTTCAGTTTATCATGTAATTTTTGGGATTGATCATCCTAGGATATCTAATCACATATGGAAATGAATTTAATGGAAATTGGACATAAATTTGAATGACTAATATTGTCCCCTACATAATGGAATATGGGGGTTCTTATGTTGAAGTATGAGTTATAGTCTTGTACGACCAGAAGAAATGTAAGATCCTATAAGGTCAAGAATTTTATCTTCATCCACAATGTTTATGATTATGTCCTGTAGGGCCTTTTTGATGGATTTTATCTATCCATTAGATACTTCATTATAGAAGAATGAGTTTTTTTATTTCAAATAAAACTTATAGTATAGATGCATTATCATATAAGAGCATACATTGGTTCTATTTTCCATCACTATTGTATGAGGGATAACAAATCAAAAAAAATTGTTGTCTCCCATGAATATAAAAATGCTTTTGAGATTGAATTCTTAGAGGGGTACTACCTCATCTCATTTAGATAATCAATCAGTTGGATTAAGAATGTATACGAAACGATTGGTTGTGGTAGGAGGATCTGTTCAAACCAAAATCCATTAACTATATAGAGAATGGCCAATAGTATGAGGTTTTACATATAAACAATGGAGTTTGATGGATGAATATGGAATGAAACTGAAAAAAAAACATTTTTGGTAAACTTTTTGCAATCATGGGTCATAGTGGACCCATAATTCCCAGCCTCCATATTTGATTGAAATGCTGACACCCTGATTGGTAGGTACCACAAGTTCCTTCTTTTACTTCTTTCATAAAATATGCATTCTATTATCCATTGATACATATAAGAAGTAAACCATAAAAGCCTCATTTTGGGAGTATATTTGGCGATTTGGGCCATTATAAAGGGTGAAGTTGGTTTCCTTCCATCATATTTTATCCTTTAAAGAGCTGAATAATGAGTGTAATTTATTTGGAAGTGAATATATGATGGGTATCATCCACCTATTAGAATGTACATATTGTTAAAAATGACTAATTTCACCAATATCATCCATGATGACATGAGAAAATGGTAAGAATATTCTGTGATTCGCAATTCATAAGACTGTTTCATCTAGTTTGTTTCTACCAAAGTTGTAGATATATTTTAAATTGCATCTTCCTGGGAATTATATGGTAATGTAACATGAATCAATGTTGATTCCAAAGTGAACTATTACATTAACCCTCATAAATACTCATGCACAGTTTTAGATATTCATTTCTAATGGAATAATTTATATTGATCCATTTGATTACCAACTCTAAATCACCATTCCCCTTTAGGTGTCCACTAGTACTTAGAGATCCATTTTTAGACCTGAAATGAGGGATTGATATTATTCCTCATTATTAGAAAAACCTTTTGAAATATGAATGATTTAAGAAAAGATGCATTTTTTGGAGAGATGAGTATGACTCCCGACTCAACATTGTTGATCTTGGAGTCCTTTATTATATTCACAATTGGGAATCATTATTTTACATCAAAATACATGTTCCACATTTGTGTCAATCTGAATTGAGAATATATCTTCAACATGAAATTTAGTATTCAACCATGTTTTATTGGAAAGTGGGTGTTTTACAATAAAATATTCCATATCCTAGACTATCACTTCTATAAAAGGCCCAAGTTTTATATCAAACTGCTTCTGAATAATATGCCACCACGAAAAACATCATGTAATCATAGGAAGGATGAGGATATATTTGATCAAATTATTAAGTGATACCAAATTTACTATGTGGTCCTACAAGTAGTGCTCAGCTTATGAATTGTGATGATTAACACTAGACACCTCTTCATGATATATATTTATAATGACTCTAATCATGGAGAATGGTTTGATAGAGATATTATATCTTTTTTTCATTCATAATGTCATTATTTTTTCAAATAAAATAACATAGTGATCACTCCAGGGTTTTTATATACAACCTAACTGGAATTCCCTTAATGGGTGTAATTACCACTGGTGGGATCAAGAGATATATCATGGTGTTATAAAATTATTCAGGACACCCACTGGTTTATTGATATTTTACACCCTTCTTCATCAACGTGGTGAAGGGGAAACACTTTCTGATGAGGTTGGCTATAAATTTCAAGATGAATTCTAGGTGTTCTTGAATTCATCTCAACCTTTTTAAGGTTTTGTGGAAGTGATATCAATGTTATGTTGAAATACAATGATATTGAGACAATTTCCTAAGTCCAACCAAAAGGAACATTTCAATTGGTTCATCTTTAGACTGTGATATCATAGTTAGTTGAAGATGGTCTCGAGAATAGCCAAGTGTTCAACATGATGTTAATAATGAACCATAATGTAATCAATGAATAATTTTAAAAAATTTCTCAGGAATGGTTTAAATATGTGATGCAAAGTTTGTTGGTATATCATGATGATATTCATCATGCCAATGGGCATTACTCGATATAGAAATACTCCCTAGGGGCCTTGATAGTGGTGGATTATTCATCTTGTAAGGCCATTTGAATTTGGTTTTAGCCTGAATTTCCTTCCATGAATATAGGGATTGGTAACTAGCTATTCCATCAATCAATAGTTCCATGATTGTGACTAGTAAATCATATTTTAGATACCTTCAATTAATATATCTAAAATAAATGTAGACCTAGAGTTTCATACCATTTATATTTACCACGATGATCTGACAAACAATTTCTGATACTGAACTTCCTAAAAGAATATTTCCTTGATGATATTGTCCATATCAACCTTAATTATTAATTCTGAGGTTGGGTTTGACTTTTTAGATTCATTTTAATATCATTGGTTGTATTTTGGAAATCCCATTTGGTTAGTTTCCACCTCATGATCAAGGCCTATAATTTCAAAACAATTTTAGGGAAAAAATCACTATGTTTCTTCAAGAAAAAGGTATATGCATATTGTTCATTGTATATCATGGCCACACATACCATATAGGGTCATGGATCTTATTTTGTGTCCAAATTAATTTCATTAAGTCCATGAATAGTGGAAGATACACCTTCCTCAAATACTGAAGGGGAATCTCTGATACTGTCATACTTTTCCTCTTCCTCTTTATTTTCAACTTCCACAACAACATTTCTCATAGTGTAAGTAGGTGATGAATATAATTTCAAAGTGACCAAGATGGTTTAAATATTTAGAACTTTGGAGAACAATGTACCTACTTCTGACTGAATATATGAGATGATTATTTGTTGAATCTTAAGCAGTCTAATGAGAGAATTATCACCTATTCTTGAATTGACATCTAGAGAGTTGATGAATTATCCTACCCTAATAGGTTTAATTTTTAGTACCATTACTATATAATTCAATGAATGTGAACTCCAACATCAAACCATCCCTTAAATCTGATTTATGGGGAACACATACTCTGTACTGTGCTAGTTGAGGGTACAAGAATGGGTTATCTTCATATTATTTAAGGAATTTATTTGAGAAAAATTATTGATAATGTGTTGTTTCTATTCTCAGTGATAGGACCAGTCATACATGTATTATGATTCATAGGATTTTAATGGGACCTTTTCAGCATGCAATTTTCCAATTTGACATTATGTGAAATATTTGTGGCATTGGTCATATGATGAGGGATTATACAGATGATGATGTAACCAAGGCCTAATTAGAAGAACATTAAAGGCCATATCTTTATAAACAACTAGAATTGTGAATTAAATATGAGATACCTAAACTGATACCTGAGCATGATTTATCCAAGAGGCCAATGATCACTCTTTTCATAACCTTATAGCATTAGATATTGTGTAAAAAATAAGGATGCTTAAAAATCCAATTTATGAAGTGTTTAGATCAGAATTAGGTTTAAACATGATCCATTATTAATGAATACTCCAGGGATATCAATAGTCTCAATATTTTCAAATACATAATTTTTTTATGTTTCCTTGTATAAAAACATCTTTTTCATGTTCAATGAATGATATGATCTTGTGGAATTCTATGAGACTTGTCTTAGCATAATATACTTTACCCGAAGAAATAGAACCGTACATTTTTTTGAGGGATTGAAAACCCCTCTACGTGTTCTTCCAAATAGTTTTTTGATAGAATCAATGCATCCAAAGTTGACAACTTGGATGAAATCATGGATAACTACTTCAAAATTTCCTACGTTTCGTCTATAGTACTCCTTTTCTGACCATGATAATGACATTCTTCTAGAAATTAATTAAATTATGTTCATGATGTAGGTAGGAAGGACCTTGGAATATGATTAGAGGATACATCTATCCTTGTTGGATTGTGTTGACTAGGTCTTCCTGTGCGCTAGGTTTGATTGTTCGGTGGAGCCGCATCTAGTTGATCTTCCAGAATAATAATTTTTAAGAAGAAACTGGCTTGTTTGAGAGATCATTTATCATTCTTCTGAGATCACTAAAGGAATCTCCAATTAGTTTCACCTATATATATGGTCTGAGTGGGGACATGACCAAGGTATTGAATTTTGGAATGACCATATCTTCCCATGTATCCTCATCTCTGGAGTCCTCTTCCCCTAATTCACCATTTAGATACAAGTAATCTGGGTTTATAATAACACTAATTATATGATATGAGATCTATTAAGTTGATAAAATTAATGTAATAGATGATCAAATCCTTCTCTAATGAATTCTCCTTCTGGTTGGTCGAATTTTGTGGTAATGTTTTCTGGGGTGGTGCCCGTGTTTTTTTGGAATGAATGAATGATGTTTTATAGAGTTAAAGGAAACTTCTCCCATCGTACTAGGTCATATTCATATATTTTCTTCCCATAACTCAATTCATGTCATTTTTTGGAAGACTTACCTTCAAGGGACAAATATTTCAATGGATTTGATTATCCCAAAATGTATATTGATGATGGCATAGTGGGATGTTTCAACTATTCTTGGAGGATAGCTTCATTTTGGATGATCATCTTCCAGAACATCATATCAATTGAAATTTTCATTATCTTACTTTTAACATCCTGATATTCATCTTCGTAATCTAGATCGATGGAAGAAACACATTCTACAAGAACATGTGGATTTCCAAAAATCACCTTCTTAGAGGCTACCATTGTCTTATAGATGTGTTTAATAACAAAACATTACTTGATTTTGTTACACATTGCTCAAGGTAATGGTAAATAGTTTGGGTGATATTTTTCCCCATATTGGATGGGGTTCATGGAATTTGGAAATTTTATGAACATTTTTATTAATAATGAGATGATGTGTCTAGGGACTTGGCCATTTCAGAAATAATTAACCAGGTTCTTCATCTCCTCAAACATTTTCCACCTATTCTCTCATTGTATTCCCTAACATGGTGGGGGCTTGTAACAACCCAATAATTTATGAAATTAATTCCCTTTATTTTAATGTCTTATGTATATAGAAAAAACATGAAATTTTTTTGGGTTTAAATGACCATTATGTATCATTACTATTGATAATATAATCATTGAATAGTGATCACACAACTGATATAAATATAAGGATTTAACAAATCCATTCAACACAGAAAAAGGAGAGGATATCATCATCCAGAAGACTAGGGCCATACGAAGATCATTTATCATAGCTTAGAAAGGAGATAGCATCACTGGGATTTTTTCTTGACCAAGACCACGCTATTTTTCAAGTCATTAAGCTTGAACGGAATTTCCTATGGGAGAAGTTCATGTTAATAGAGATTACCACTGAGGTGATGTTATCCGAGCAACCCCAAGATTCTGTCACCATCACTCACCTTACCCTTAGGTGTTATGAGGGTATTATAATGGGTTATGTAACAAGTTATTAGTTACTTATTATGTAATATTTTTTATAAATAAAAGTCATATTCTTTAAATTCATTAATGACAATAGTCATTCTAAAAAAATAATGAATTTGATAAACAAATTCTTCAGGTAAAAATTGTACTTTTCAAAAAAAACATAGATTATTATACTAAAATATGGTTTTTATTAATAATATTACTAACAAAATTATTAAAAATTATTGATATATAAGTTCCTTATATGTAAATGATTAGGTAATCAGTTCGATAAGTATTATATTTTTTATACAATAAAACATAACGTGTATTTTTGAAGTATTTATGTTAATGAATTAATGAATTATTGAAATAAATAAAATTTATAAAAAATATAAATATCACATTACTTTAATGAATAATAAATTATTATATAATAGTTATTAACTTAAATGTGATTTTTATTAATGTTTAATGTTTTTTTCAAAACCCATCAATTTTGGATAAATATCAAATTTTTTATTTTAAAAGTAAAAATTCATATATTTATAAAATTATTTAGTTAAAATGAATATTATTTTGGGAATTAGGAAGTCAAAATTATATAGTGGTTAATTTTTCATAATTTTATGAGACACATGAATATTTGGGTAAAAATTAAATAATATATAAATATATATTATGTTTTATGACATCCTAATGCCCGAAAAATGATTTAATAAATTCTATAATGGTAATTATTGGCCTAATATATATTTTACCATTAAAAGAATTTGATTTTATATTTTTTTTTCTTATTTCATAAATCTTTATTGAATCCTACAAAATATAAAATATATTTTATGATTTTAAATTAATTTCTTTAATAATGTCACCCACATCCTCATAAGAAAGGAAACTATTTTAATATGTTACCTCATTAGACTTATAAAATATTTTCTTTCACTCCTATTTGGAAAAAACCATTGCCAAATACCATGGATTGGTTTTTGGTTTTGAATATTTTAATTTGTAGTGTCCAACACCTAAATAATAAATAATTCCACCTCTTTTCCTATATAAACCCACCCAAGCTCGCATTAATCTCCACTAAAATCCCTTTAAGAACATCCTAAATATACTCTAAACACCCTATTATCCTCCCAAGGTTCCCTAAGCTCCCATGAAGCCTCTCTCAAGCCTCTCCCAAGCCTTTTCAATCACATATCCATGTAAGGGATTCCTTACTTTCCCATTTTTATACAAGTTTATTTTGGTTCTTATACAATTTTATTTTCAATTACATATATTGGGGTATTATTTCAAACCTCCCCTATATATTCTTACTTATTTTTTAATGATGATATATCACTTTCTCTCTCTTTAATTCCTTCCGTGTACACCTGTTACCATGCCAACATTCCGTAACGAATTTCTCTCTTCTTATTTCCAGTCAACCATTTATTCCTTATTATGAATCTAAATTCAATTTCATATTCTGGGATATTAGGTTACATTATCCCCTTAAATTATATTTAACATATAAATAACGAGATACATATTTCTCTATCATCAACCCAACTTTTCAATTTCTATATGACATCGTTATCCTGCCAAAATTACACCGTGATTTTCCATGCCAAAATCATCATGTAGTTAATACCACACCAATTTATCTATCAATTTTATTCACCTTTAGGAACATATACTTATTTATTATGGACTTACATGTAATTATTCCACATTCCTTAATCATTGATTAACTTATGATGTTGAATGATTCCATGTTATATGATCCACGTGGCACACTTATGCATGAAATGAAATGTTTATGAAGGGTGATCCCTGATAGCACTCCAATGCATTGGGTAATGTTTAGTATCATGATAAACCATGTGAAATGAGGTTTTACTCATGTTAATTCCTATGAAATGAGGTTTTAATAATTCCAATTCATGTGTAATGAGGGTTTACTCATGATAATCCATGAGTGATGAGCCTAGGCTCGTGGTAATATCTTGTTTTATGTTGTTTCCACATTTACATGTTATGATAATCATTCTATATCATTCATTTATATTATTGTATCTTTTTTTCTTCATTGATATGTCTATTTTCTAATATTTATTGTATTATTCATGTTATAACTTCTTTACTCTCTTAATGGGATAGATATATAACCATTTTCTTATGTATGTCCTCTGGTTAGCCCCTGAAATTCTATGTATGATGGAATGTTGTGGTCATGTAAAAAAATTCAATAAAAATGTTTTATTTTATATCGTAAGGTGTCATGTAATGTTCATTACCCCAAATACACGATACCTCTCGATAATCTAGGTTGTATTAAGTGCATTATTATATAATAAATCTTGTTTAAATATGAAATAAAGAACAGGGTTGTTATAGTTGGTATCAAAGAATAGAATTTTATATTTTTTTGTATTAAGATTTAAATACCCTATGGAAATTATTAGGGATAATACAAAGTACAATTAACATATCCCTAAATTTTTTTCATTATAGTGTATGTGTTTTATCAAGAAAATTCATCCCTGTCAGGATATGAAAAAGAAGAGATTGCTCTCGCATAGATGTATCTATATGAAAACATGAAAATACAGCTTTGAGCTAGACTCGAACAAGAACTGGTTCGTGACAACAATATTTATTTCACTCTTGGTTCGACACTCCTAGGGGATATGCTTTGGTAAATTTATAAGATTAGTATAAACCATTATTATGGGAGAAAAAAGCCTATAAGAATATACCTTAGGAAATAGATCTTAGATAACATAGATTGAAGCTTATAAATTCATAAGTAAAGGAAATAAATGTAATTTATATGTTATCCCTTTTTCATTGGATTAACCTTTATGTGTTTAATATTTTAAAATATTTAGCCCAAAATTTTATTTTATTGTAGCCAATGGTTGGAAATATGAGGACTCAAGCTAACAACCTATGTGAAGATCAATGTGATGACCATTCTAATGAGATTACCAATCTATTGGGAGTGGGAATCGCATACTTGTTCACAATAATCTCTTATAAAACACTTGTTTTGAATAGAAACATTGGTCAAGAGGAATTTCCACCCCACCAAGAAAGAACACGTTGCAATCGAGAGCATCATGAGACAAAGACCTCCTACCATTAATGGATCAATCGATCCCTCAATTACTGAACAATGTGTAAACACCATTGTGAAGAGGTTCTCCATCATTCAAGGTTCCCAAAAGAGAATGTTCTTCTAAATACATTTTATATAGAGGTTGACGTTGATAAATAGAGGACATTGAAAAAAAATACCAAGATTTAGGGAGAGATTTAGGCATTGAAATGTAAGGATTTCTAAAAAATGTTTTTCGGTAAATATTTCCTCACACCCTCTAACTTAATAAGGAAAGGGACTTCCTTTCCCTCAAGAAAAAGGAAGAAAAATCCACCAAAGCATATGTGGAAAAATTCACAAGGTTTTCATGATTCTACTCTATCTATATCGTTACCCCCAAATGCGAGGCTCAATTCTTATTTGGTGGAGTAAAACCAAGCCTACAGAAATCCCTTGAAATCTGTGACTTTGTTAAAATAATTTTCTAGAGTTATATCATGAGATCTCATTATTGTAAGTATAATTAAAGACAATCCTAATAAATGATGAGATTGTAAACAAAGACCCATTTCACTTTTTCTACATTGAATTATAATCCCCATGAAAGAATAACATTTCAGGAAACATGAAATATAAATAAATTAATTATTTTCATAATATTTTATTTCAAAGGTGAGTTTTATATACCTTATAAAATAATATATGAGTATACCATAATATACATCACAAAAAATGCAAATTCAGGAAAAAAATCAATAGCTGCATCGGAAAAATTGAAAACATGAAACCATGAAAGTTATATCCTAAAATGGATATATAAATACCAATAAAGTTTAGGATAATAGTAATGAAATATATAAATTTAAACTGTATACATCACAAATAATTAAGTTGTGAATATGGCATATATCACACATAAATAAAAGTGGGATGAGAAAACCCTTACCATAAGTAAATACATCCAGTGTACTTATTAAAACCTCATATATAATAAATATAATATTGTTATACATCTATTATAGAACCATATTAATATATCCAATACCATATTGGATTTTATTATGACCACTTATTATCTATTTATTATCAATTTCATGTTAAAGTCTCATTTCTAGAAATAACTAATTTGATTGTCGTATATGTATTTAATTTTTATTTTTTTCATTTAATATGATCATGGTTATATCTAACAAAATATTATAATCATGATATAAACATCATTTACATTTATTATATATTTATTTATAGTAACCTATAAGAATTAGTGATAGAAAATGAAATACATTGTTCATGGAGACGGTATGCCATATGTACGCATGAATGTCATATACATTTTCTTATTGGATTGGTACAATTTAAGTTAAATGACATAATATAATTATATAATATTTTTTATTTCACACATATAACATATTATCTTTATACCTATACTTAATTCCATCCCTAAAAAATGTTAATGAATCACATCACATCATGTGTCAGTAGTCTGTAATAAACAGGAGCGACGTTACCATATTCCCATATAATGAAATGATTTTAGATATGTGGGATATAACAAATAATGAGTCATAAAAATAGTTAAATATCATATATGAACCAAAAAATACTATGTAATTTCAACCATGATATGTGGTAATGAAAAAACGAATGACATCAGTTTGTGGCGTTCTAGTCCGCCTTACATTTGAATGATGTTGTTGTAACCCATTTGATAGAAGTAGAGATTATAATATGTAATTACAATAACTAAAAAATATCTAAATTTATGGAATATACTTAGTTTATTATATAAAATTATCTAAAAATAATTTAAGGTGTTGATGATGAAACAAAGAAGAAATGTTTATTGATGAACATTAACTCCTCTTTGGGTATGTTCCTTAGGTCATCACTAAAAGACATAATATGATGGATTTGTGACCAAAATGAGGCCTATATAATTATTTTAGGGAATTATTTATGTTATTTTGGAATTATTTGGATGATAAAATAGATTTATAATTATTAAGAAGGGAATGCAGTGTGTTCCCTTTTAAAATTGAGGAGGAGTTGTATCTTTGTAAATACTCCAAAGCATTCAAGATTTGGGAGTAAATATTTCCTCATTTACCCAAATGTTATTAGAAACATAAGGGGGGGATTTATAGGTCGAGACACACCACCACCACCTAAAAATAAACAATTTCTTGTCTTTTTATTCCTTTTTCATTATGTTTACTCTATTTTACCCACTTTATTTTTACCATGGTAATTTGTATATTTTTATTTACCTTGGTAACTTATCCATAAAAACTAAAATTAAAGTGAGATTTATCATATAATTTACTCATAGGTATTATAAATATTGAATCCAATTCATTAAATAAAAAACATATGTGTGTGTAAAAAAGATTTATTTCAAAATCAATTAATGCGCAAAAACCACATTTGAACATTAATATTATTACTTAATTTTAATTTTTTTCAGTAATAATTATTGAATAAAAATTAAGTTAATATTATAAATTAGTATAAATTATAGATATTATAAATATTGGATCCATTTATCCCAATTCAATTCAAAAAATTTCTATAGTTTAATTCAAAATTATCCCTGTAGACAAGATAATAAAGCCGTTGTTTTTAAGTGAGAATAATCAAAAGATTACTAAAATTTTAAGTCCAATTTCAATATTAAATTGATTCAAATGAATTAAATTGTATTAATGGTTATATAATTGAAAACATAATAATTTTTTTAAAAATAAAATATAATTTCTCTTTATAAAAATTTAAACGAAAAGATAGTTTTTAGTTCAAATTTATTGTTTTTTACTACCCATCATAAAATAAAAAAAATAAAAAAAAAATCTGAATTTAATAATTATAATATTATTTCAAAATTTGGTTTTATTTTTTAAAATTAATTTTATTAATGTGGAAAATATATGTTTTAAAATAATTTCATAATAGAAATCCACAAAATTGTGTTTCATAAAAATATTTGTTTTATGTGTAACATTGTATTTATTTACATATCCTATGTAGAAAAAATATAAGATGAATTTTAAAAAGTTTATCCAATATATAATATATTTTTTTTTATAACAATAATTAACAAAAATGATATTTGGATATTTTTTTTTTATAAAATATACTTGTTAGCAAAAAAATATTGTTTTATATAATGTTATCATTTTATTTTGAAAAGGTATTTATTTTAATTTCGAATTAATTAGTCGCTAAAGAATTCATTTTATGTTTTTTGTCAAATAATATTTTTCATTATTTAAATAATTTTATTCATAACCACCATTATAATATATTGGTGACAACAGTCATATCACGTAATATTATTTTAATCATCTGTAAAATTTCATTTAAACTCAATGGTGTAGGTAATGAAATCTATGCTAAATAATGTGTGTAGTGCATCAAAATATCTATGTTCTGTGTAACTCAAGATAAACTTAGTGTTGTGATTAAAAAAATATTAAAATGATTAAATTCACTCGAATAAAATTCAAAAAATTTTGGAGTGTCGCATTCAACCCCCCCCCCCCCCCCAAATGAATGTTGACCATGATATTCATTTCAATCACTAAAGTTTTAACATTATAAATTTTAATACATTGAAATAGATATCATAAAAATTATTAATAATACATCCCATAAGAAGTGAAGGTTGGAATCATAAATCTTACTTATAGTAACTAATAATTAGACTTCCACATAGAAGAACATACGTGAGAAGTAGATATTTGGACATAGGACAAGAACATAAATAATTATAGAGATTGCTAGAGATCCCTAATCAGAATAAATTGGGTTATCCATGGAAATATAAAAACTAAAAAGAAATAAATCTATAATTATTTAAGCAACCCCAAAATTAATCATAATTGAAGGTAATAGGATATATTTTTTTCTTCAAGAGCATTTTATTAATTTTAGGAATTATTTTTCCATCAAGTCTGAGAAAATATGAAAATGAACTTATATAATATCATTTTTTCACACGTAAAATTTCAACAAATTAACAAATCTTGGTTCGGCTTCCACTTCACTTATTACTCCCTGTAATTAAGATGAATTTGTGATGGATGAGGTACTAACATATCATAATATACCTTGATATAATGATAATTTCTTCCACTTAACAATTGCTATAAATAGAAAAAATAGTTAGCACATCTTATTCATGAATCTCCGTATGGTGAAGTAAGTCTTTAATATCTAAATACTCGCCTATAGTTAAACCTAAACTAGTCCATAAACGGTAAACCTATGTCACTTAAAAATCATAATTTCTAATAAAGGACACCTAATTTACAAAAATAAAAATAACATTAATCCTCCAAATAAAATTAAGCAGCTCATAATAGTCACATTCCATATATGTCAATACATTTTCCATATATTCCTCCAATACACTGTAATAACCATATTTACTATAAAATCTAAATTAAAACGTGTGTTCTACCTCATTATTTAAAAAAACCATATATTATTGAATATATTTTATAGATATAATAAAAATATAATCCCCATCAATGAAAAATTGATCCACATTTTCAATAAATACATTATCATTTCTGAGGTCATCAATACTATTCAAATTAGTTTATCTATATCAATGATATCTTTATATAAACTAAACACCATTTTATTATCTTCAAGAATATGTTAAGGATGATCTTTCCATAATAAAAAAATATATCATTTTAATTTAATCATTTTTCAAGTTCATCGGCACTATTAAAATTTTCCATTCTAATCCTAAGTGAAATATTTAAACTAAACATTCATTTTATATTTTATAATTCTTGTATTATAATACTTATGCACTTTATTTATTCCACCTCATCCTTAATCCATTAACTAGTCTCTATTGTCTATTTCCTAAATACCTTGTTTTTATGGTGTGAAATATGAATCATCACTTGAATATCATACACTAAAATTATATCATGCTTCTCAAATTTAACAAAAAATATACTATTAGAACATACCAAAGCTTTCGAATTTCATTTGTAGTATCCTCATTTTCAATATAAATACAATTACACCTACAACCTTGTTGATTATCGTCACAATATTTCTCTTTAAGAAATAAATTTTTATAATTCACATAATACAAAGTTTTAAAACATTAATCCATTGATAATACATTATGGAGACTAATATTCCCATACATTTCCTTTACTGAAATTTTCACTTTTTCTTCTGAAATTTCTTATATTATTTCGTTCTTATCCAGACATGAAACATTTTCTCAATACATTGCGACATTACTCTAATGGAATCTCTACACATTCTATATATATAGGAAATTTAATCATCTTTCTACCATAGTCTCCACTGCATTAATGGTCAATAAACTCTATCATCCTCTTCTTTGGTGAGTTTTAGAGATAGTAAAGTCACATATTGTTAATCATGTTCCATGATAACTGATTTGGAATAATAATAATATCGATCACTATATTCTTCATCCACATTGGATTCTCAGGTGGAAATTTTCCACCACAGTTAATGTTATTCCATTTATTATAGTTCATTACATAAATAATTACCAAAAAACCAAGTGTAAAAAACTCTAATCATAATGGGAATCCAAATAATCATGAAAATTACTTATAGGATATAAAAATCATGACACAATATTTTATATTCCATGAGATATAAGTTTTATCACATGTCATTCATAGTCATCATTTATTTAAACCCTTCATGATGTTTTAAAAATAGTTTTCCAATATCCAAATAATATCACCCAAGTGTGTCAAACCAATTGTGCAGTAAGGCTGGTTGTTATGCACCAGTTCCAAATCATGGACAGATCAGTATAATTATCTTGGTGTTATTACACCTAGGTCTAGATGTCCTTGATCTGAATTGACTTATAATATCTAGAAATGTATGTGTTTCTAGGAATCTACTCTTAATATAATTTTTCAAAATTCCAAGAATCATTACTATTACTTAACTCATCCTTAGATTTATCCTTTGAAAAATCCATAGATATATCCTTATAAATATCCATAGGGATCTCACTAATCATTTCTCACCATGGTTTCCAAAGGATACCTAAACCATTCCCTTAATTACCAAAATAGATACCTAGGTTTCACATACCTAGATATTAAATATTTTTTTATGAATATTCATTTCATTTTACAAACAAATGCCTGGGGACCATAATAGTTTTGTTCCTTTGGAAACATGTATCATAATATTCTAATATAGGGAATGATATACAATGTTTCCCACAATGATATTACCATTCATTACTCTATATAGATACACCGTACATAATACCTTTTCTCCATAGCCCATGGAAAGGACACATAAGAAATGGTGAGCTCATAAGCTCATTAAATCTGAACATAAAAGATAAAAATCTATGGATATATAAAATTCTAAGATACATATGATAGTATGTGATAATGTACACAACTTTTGAAGTTCATAAACAACATGTACTGGATCAAAAACATGATTCATGGAATGAATATTGTCCTTTTATAAGATATAAATAACAAGGGAATCGATTATCTTGTTCCATGAGAGAATTACACTGGAATAAAATATTGAATTTTGTTTAAACATCATTTTATAGCATTTCAAACAGGTATAAAAAGAATAAATTTCACTTATTATGTTAATGATATGAAATTAAGAACTCAAATAAACGTATGGACATGAAAATAGATCTACATATAACATTATAGAAACTAAATACAAGTAAAAACATAAAATTTTGAATATGAAATCAGTTTAATGCATAATACTTTGAACATTTAATTAGGTTCATGCCTAACATTGAAAAATGATTTTTAAAATATTTTAATAATACTTATTTTTAAACTATCCTCAAATGGTTATAAAAGAATATTTTAAAAAGAATTTTAAACATTAATTATGGAAAATATCATTTTAATTTGAGTAAAACCTTTTAAAACATCTTGTTATTTTATATATAATAAATTTTTTTTGTATGAAAATGATTATTTGACCAAAAATATGTTTTTTAATAAAAACAATCTTTTGTTCTCATGAGTACATAATGTGATCCAAATGATATGAATAAAATATTTATTAAGAAATATCTATAGTAGAAGAAAATTCTTGTGAATTATCTAGAGTAAGATTATAATATATCATCATGGGAAGCATAATAATAAACAATCCTTCCAAACAATGACATCATAACAAAAGACTTTTACTACTTTTTTAAACTGAATCGTAATCCCCTTGAAAGGATAATACAAAATTAAAATAAAAATATTATGGAAATAATTTGATTCGTGATATAATATGTAAAAAGGTAATTATATATATATCACAGAATAATATAGTTTTATAACAAAAAAAACATATCAAAAAAGGAAAAATTAGACCAAAAGAAATCCCATTCTGATTTCGTAACTTTGAAATCATAAACCCCAAGAAAGATATAATGCAAAATTTATATGGAAATATTGATAAAATTAAAAATTTAAAATAAATTATTTTAATTGGTAGTATATACACAATATAACCAAAATAAGTTGTGGATATGGTATATATGATATGGAAATAAAAATTATATGATAAAACTCATACCATAAGTGTTAACTTCTTTTGTACTAATAAAAACTCATGTATAATAAATATAAGTTCAATATAAATATATTAAAAAACCATATTCATATATAGTTGACCATATGATTTTTTATGACATCTGTATTACCTGCTTATTAACAATTCTATGTTAATGTCATGTTTCCAGTAATAAATACTTCGTTTTTCATATAAGTATTTATTTTTTATTTTTCTTCATCTTAAATAGATAATCATTAAATCATCTAAATGATGAAAAAAAAGTATATTAATTTCATATGTATTATAATATATGTATTTTTAGAAGTTTGTAATATTTAGTGATTGAAAATGAAATGCATTATTCTTGGAGAGTTAATCCTCACATATGCATGAACAGAATTTCCATTTTTGTTTTGGATAAGAAAAATAAAATTATATAATATATTATCAATAAAAGTAATTAAAGGTAATATATATAACATATGTTCACTAAAAGCATCCTTGATGCCATCTATGTAATGTGTGAATGAATCGCATCGCTTCACGAGGTGGTAGTTCTTCATATAAATGAACGATGTTATCGTATTCCCAAAAATGGAAAGTATGTTAATGAGTCTGATATAAATATTTAGGAATAATAATATGATAATTAATATTATATATATCAAATATATATATATATAGAATAATTTATCATTAACTCTAACTCTGAGAGGTTGTAATCAAAAAATGAACGACATTAGTTCTGGAGGTGGTAGTCCGCAGTACAGACAACAATGATTCCATAACACATTTGATGGAAATAAAGATAGTTTTAGGTCATTATTTTTACATCAATACATATTTTAATATGTACTATAATTATGTTATTATATAATTATGCTATTAAAATAATTGAATTGGATGGACAAATAAATAAAACTAATTCTCTTATTAATGAATTTTACCTCTTCTCCGGGTATCCTCCCTAAAATTTTAATAAATTCCCTCCTAGAATGAATTTTACATAATATAAAGATTATAATATATGTTTAGGATATTATGGAATTGATTTTATCTGGCTTTGGTTTAGAAAAATTTCTGTAGAGATGTGATTAAAGGTGGGTTGTGAGTGGCCTTTTATAATTGAGCAAAAGTGGCATCTTTATAAATACCCAGAATAATTCAATATTGGTGGGTAAATCATGCCTCCTGTGGATACAAAAATGAATAATAATGGATTTTATGGATTAATGGATCATGAAAAAACTCCACAAAACAAAATTAACATACTTTATCTTGTTCTTTCTTATTCATTATGTTAAATAAATATTTCCCTTTTTGTTTTTAACATATTAACATGAATATTTTAATTTACATAGGAAATATAACCTTTAAGAATAAATTAAAAATGATATTTCTCAGATAATTTTGACCATACAATTTAAAATATTAAATCCAATTCATTAAAAAATAATATGTGTCTATAATGTAATTTTTAATACAAAATCATGAAAAGCGTAAAACCCCATTTTAACAATAATCGCAGTAAATTTTTTTTACTATTCTTCACCAATAATTATTTTTAAAAATTACTATAACCATATTATAAAATATAAGATATTATCATTCTAAATATTTTTTCCCTTTATCGAAATTCAATACACATAAGTTGTAGAAATTAATTTATAACTAATTCTGCAGATAAAATGAGAATAATTGGGATTTTTATGTGAAAATGTTCAAAGTTTTAACATCTTCTAAATCCAATTTCAATATTTAGTTGATTATAATGAACTAAATTTTACTAATAATTATATTATTGGGATAAATTTATAGTAATTAAAATTTAAAAAATAAATTGTCTATATAAATATTTTTAAATGAAAATTCAGTTTTCAACTAAAATTCACTATTATTTTAATATTCATAAAAAGTAAAAACTTTCAAAATAATCAAAATAAATTTACCCTAAAAACTATTGATATCAAATTTTAAAAAAATATTATAATTTCTTCCAATTCATTCTTTAATATTGAAAAAATTCACTTTTAAAATTGGTACACCACTGGAGACAAAACTAATTTGTAGAAAAATATGGGTTTTAAGAGTAACATTGGATTTTTTATATATATTGTTTAAATACGTATAATATGAATGTTAAAGATTTTATTTAATATAAAAAGAGATATGTTTAATGAAAATCATTAAAAAATGTGATTTTTTTAATTTATATATATATAACACACTTGTGTTGTAACACCCTGCCCCTACCTTATTGGCTTGAGGAGGCGGTGAGGGTTACGTGGCCTTAAGCAATGTTCCCAAGGCACCAAAGGATGGAAACAAATGTCGAGGGATTCAAGGAACAGTGGGGAACGATTTTCCCTTAAGACAAAACCAACCAAACCAACAACTAAAGATGCATGCACTTTCAAACCCAAACATGTATTCCCAAAAGACAAACAAGTTATTCCATAATACAACCCAAAACCAAACAAACCAACCATATCAGAGTACAAGAGGAAATCAACAACAAACACTATGATTCGTGACACCACCACAACTCCACACCAAGCTCCATGCTCCAAGCTCCACCGAGAAATCATGATGCACCACTAAAGGAGGGATATGCCTTACCTTTTCCCACGTCACGATACAAAACATATTCAAAGACACCAACGTTCCAAAGAAGGGGGTGAGTACTAAAACTCAATAGCTTTTCCCCAAATGACTTCCCTACACACGCCACTAGGATAAAACTGTTAGCACATTTATATAAAACGGTTTATATAAAATAAATCACAAGTGAAACCATTTCCATAAGCCTAACATTCCCTTACCAAGCCATTACACACAAACCAAGCAACCAAGGGAAATCCAACCAATCAAGTCACAAACCATTTCATCATTTAAAAATTATCACAACAATTTTCATCTTGCAAAGAAATCACAAAAAAAACCAAAATGGCCAAACAACCAAACAACCAAATGGTGGAGCTTCTGTCTAACCCATTCACCAATTCAAACTAAGCGGCACTTCCTGTAAACTTACCATTAATGGTGGCCCTTTCGTCCACTATCCATCCCCTTTTTATAGTGGTAATTATCGCCACTACCACACAACATTCAAACAATCCAATTCCAAGAATATAACCCACAAAGGTCACAACCACATGCAATCAACCAATTCTGTTGCATATCAATCCACTTCAATAAATCACCCATTTATTGAAAACAATTTTCCATGCCAAAAAAAATTTCAATAAAACAACCATTTTTATTGAAACCCATTTCCATCGATCATTTCCACAAATCACCCAAGGCATCCCATTTTAAAATCCCCATTCTAAAATCCACAACAATAGCATTTCACCACAAAACCCTCTTTTCCCAAAAATCCCCAAAACGTCACCCAAGGGATTTCTAACCAAATTTTCACATCAAAACACAATTAATTTAAATAACAACAAATTAATTTTAACTAATCTATTATCTCTAACCAAGTGGAGTCGAGAGAGAAGCCACCTACCTTTAGGGTTCCGGAGAACTCGACCCACAACCAACCGCACCTCAAATCCGGTGAACGCACCACTGAAACCTCTCTAGATCCCCTTCCCTAACATCCAGAAGCCTTAATATTAACATCAAAGGCAACCAAAACCCTTGATATACATCCATCAAGTTTAGATCTAGAAAACCGCAAAAGAGAGGGATGTAGATCTAGAGAAAAACACAAGAGAAGCAAGAGGAGAGACTTACCCGAGAGAAAGCGCCTTCAAACCGCCTTGAAACCAATTTGAATTGCTTCCAAAATGAGTGGGAGAGCACCCTCAACCCCTGAGAACCGAAATCCCAAGTGAGGCTCAATTGGGAGGAAGAATGGAGTGAAATTAATCAATCCTGAGTGAGCACGGTTTTTAAAACCCTAACATTAAGTGGTTGCATGATTAGCCCGCACGGTTTGGAAAACTGTGCGCTAAACATGCACACGCCAATGCCTCAGGAGCAAGGGTCCACACGGTTTCCTCGTACGGTTTGGCAAACCATCCGAAAGGCCATGCGAAGCCTAACGTCTCCCTTTCACGACTTCTTGGGGAATCCGCATGGTTTTCACTAACCATGCTCAAACCATGCACCCCTTTAAAAGCCTCCAAACTCATCCAAAACCATTCCAAACTATCCCAACCTCTTCCCAACTCATCCCATTCACTTTAAAAACATAAAATTTAATAAAAAAAAGTACCCAAACCTCAAACCGGGGGTGCTAAATTCTCCCCACCATTGGAATTTCTATCCTCAGAAAGTAGTGAACCTTCCCTTTGCTGAAAGTGATCAGGCCACTGGTCGACCATCTCTTTCTCCCGCTCTCAAGTCTCCTCTTGAATCTAACCATGTTTCCACAAAACATGAACTAAACCAATGATTTTACCATGAAATACTTTCTCTTGCCTATCCTCATCCCGCACTAGCAGGTTAACCAACAAAGCATCCGGTTCAAGCTCAACATGATCCCATCGAATCACATGGTCATGATCCGGCTGATACTTTTTTCAACTGCGACACATGAAACACCTTGTGCACCGCACTGAACCTAAGTGGCAAAGCCAAATGATAATCCACCTCACCAACTCGGTCAAGAATCTCAAAAGGTCCAATATACCTCGGAGATAACTTTCCCTGCTTCTCAAACTGACAATGTCCCAACCTATGAGAGATCCTCATGAACATATGATCACATACCTCGAACGACAACGGTCGTCGACGATGATCTGCATACGATTTCTGATGACTTTAATCAATCTCCATTCTCTTCATGATCAACTTTATCTTCTTAGTCGTCTCCTAGACATGGCTCGGTCTAACCATCAAGGACTCACCCGTTTCCACCCAACATAGTGGAGAACGACATGGCCTCCCATACAATGCTTCAAAGGAAGAAATCTGTATGGATGCCTGATAAGTTTTATTATACGAGAACTCAACCAACGACAAGTGCTCCTCCCAGGAGCCACCAAAATCCATGAAACAAGCCCATAACATATCCTCCAGAGTTCATATCATCCTATCAGATTGACCATCCATCTGAGGTTGATATGTCGTACTCATCGTCAACTATGTCCCAAGGGCTTGTTGTAAGGATTTTTAGAAACAAGATGTAAACCTCAGATCTCTATCTGATTCAATTGAAACTGGAACACCATGCCTCTTTACCACCTCCTAGATATAGATTTTGGATAGATCCTCCACCATATGAGATTCATGAATTGGAATGAAATGGGCTGACTTCATTAGCCGATCCACTATCAACCAAATGACACTATGCTTTATGACCGTTCTTTGGAGAACTGGGAAAAAATCCATCGCTATCTGATCCAACTTCCTAATAGGGATTGGTAAAGACTGCAAAATTCATGCTGTCCTCTAATGCTCTGTTTTGACCTGTTGACAAGTCAAGAATATCGAAACAAACTCAGCCACTATTCTTTTCATACCAGCCCACCAGAACTACGCTTTCAATGCTTTATACATTTTCTGGATTCCCGGATGAACAGCCCACCAGGAATGATGATAGGCCCAGAGAAGAGCCTCTTGAAAATAAACTGGTACAACCATCTGATTTCGAAAACACAAAACTGAATCTCTATGTAGTTGACAACCCTCAATGGTCTCCCCACCATTGAGTCTTGACCTCATGGTCACACAATCAGAATCAGATATTTGTGCCTCTCTAACCAGTCCAACCATGTCAGGAATCAACAAAACCGGAATGAAGACCTCTCTATCACCCTGGTCCTCACATTCCAACCGCATGTCATCTATAACCGACATCAACTGCCACCAGTCTAATGCCTATTTCACCATCTGAGCATATGATTTTCTACTTAATGCATCCGCCACCAAATTTCCCTTCCCGGGTGTCTATATTAAGTCAAAATCAAATATCTAGAGATATTCCATCCATCTCATTTTTCTCAAGTTCAAATCACCTTGTGAGAAAATGTGCTTCATGCTCTTATGATCTGTATATACCATGAATTTCTCACCAAATAGATAATGACGCCACACTTTCAAAGCATGGACCACTAATTCCAACTCCAAATCATGAGTTGGGTAGTTCTTCCCATGAAACCTCAACTTTCATGATCCATACACAACCACATGATTCCCTTGCATGAGAAAGAACCCCAATGCTGATCTCAATGCATCGTAATACACCACGTACCCTTTTCCAGATTCTGGAAAAACCAATATTGATGATGATGTAAGGCGGTACTCTAACTCTTCGAAACATTGCTTAAATTGTTCATTCCACAGTAACGGGACATTCTTTGATGTCAAATATATCATTGGCGAAGCCAACCATGAAAAATCACGAACAAAATGCTAATAATACCCACCTAGACCAAGGAAACTCCGTATCTCAAACACATTCTTTGGCGGTTTCCACGAGACAACATCCTATATCTTTTCCGGATCCACTGAAACACCACTTTCAGAAATCACATGGAAAAGAAAATGAACTTCTTGTATCCAAAAGTCACACTTTGACAATTTGGCACACAACCGATGATCCCTCCAGATCCCCACAACTATCGCCAAGTGATGCTCATGCTCCACCCTTGTCTTTGAATATACCAGAATATCGTCGAGAAAAACCACCATAAATGAATCTAGATATCTCTGAAATATCCAATTCATTAATGTCATAAACACTGCTGGTGCATTCGTTACACCAAAGGGAATAACCACATATTTATAATGGCCATATCTACTTCTGAAAGCTATTTTAGAAATATCCTTCTTCCTCACCCGCAATTGATGATATCCCTACCTTAGGTAGATCTTAGAGAACCACTGGGATCCCCTCATCTGGTCGAACAAATCATCAATTTGTGGAAGTGGATATCTATTCTTTATCGTAACTTGGTTAAGTATACGATAAACAACACATAGCCTCAAAGTTCCATATACCTTTTTCACAAACAACACTGGCACTGCCCACGAAGACATTCTAGGCCAGATAAAACCTTTATTTTCTAACTCTTCCATCTGGACTTTCAATTCCTACAATTCATCTGGTTCCATCTGATAAGACAGAAGTGAGATAGGACTGGTCCCCAGAAAGAGATCAATCGTAAACTCCACTTCTCTTATGGGAGGTAACCCTGATAATTCTTTAGGAAAAACATCCATGAACTTCTCCACAACTTCCGGAAGAACACTCTACTCAACACTATCTACCGATTTCAACGACACCACCACCGACTAATATGATAATGTACCCACTGCTGGTTCCAATAAACCCGTTTCACCCTATCTTTCATGCCTCTCTCCTCTAAATAGATTTCTATCACCATCGTGTTCCGTAAAAGCCATTTTTCGTGCATAAAAATCAATGTGGGCCTTAAACGCCACCAACCAATCCATTCCCAGGATTACATCATACCCATCCATCTCAAGCACTGAGAAATTCCAGGATATCTCAACCTCACCAACAAAAATACAACATGCTCTACATAAGAAGCCTCAACACTCTATTCGTCCCAGAGGAGTTTGATGTTTCAAAACTGAGGGCATAATTTCTACCCTTAAACCCATCAAATGAACTACACATGTAGCAATAAAAGATTCTGAAGCACTCGTATAAAACAACACTTTCATCAAGGTAGAATTTAAAAGAGTAGTACCTCGCACCGTGGATGGTCCCGAATGATCATCCACCACAACCTTTTCATCTCCAAACACATGTTTTCTTGCCACACTCTTATCTTTATTACTTTGCTAAGGCATCATGGTATTCCGAGAATCACCGTGACCCACTTTACTCTACTGAAGAGGGATATACTGCTGTCCACATCCTGTCGATGCATACGACGTCTGCGATCCCTGAGGAGTGTCATGCACACCCGACCATAGAGCATTGCGACAATAATGCTGCATATGCCCCATATTATTACAATTATAAAATGCTCTAGGTTTTGTCGTACAATCCCGCTTGATGTGGCTCATGGAACCACACTGAAAACATCCCATCTTGCTCTGTGGCTTCGAATGAAGATTCACCGATCCTACCGTCAGATTATATGACATATTCCAACCCTGTGAATAAGTGTCCCTTCTTTGCTTGAAACCATCGTTAGAGTTCCCACTATTCCCTATGGGTACCACAATACTTCCTCCACCCAGAGCACCCAATAAATCCCACTCATCCACCGAGGCTCGATTCACCATCTCGGTGTAATCATCTATACACAGTACAACTATCATTGAATGTATTTCTTTCCATAACCCCACTCCAAAGATCATTGCCTTCAACGACGTGCTACCCGCCACCTCGGGTGCAAACCGCACTAAGTTCATAAACTTAGCGGAATATTTCTTGACAGACATAATATCTTGCTTAAAACTGAATAAATCAGTCATACGCTGAATTCTAAACATATGTGGGTAGAATTTTTTATTAAACAATTCTTCAAAGCCTTCCCACATCATACCCTGGTCCGTCCCTTCTTGGACTACCAACTCCCACAACTAAAGGGAAAGATCTTCCAACATATACGTGGCCAACTTCACTTTCAGCTCTACCGGCGTTCCCAAGAACTCAAAGATCTTGTTCATTATATTTAACCATGCTTCTGGCCTTTCTAGGTCTGAATCACCCCTAAAGATGGCTGGATTATGCTTTTGAAACTAAACTGCATGATCCACATGCCTTTTTTAATCCACTTTGTTTCCACTTTCCAAAGCATGGAAAGCTTTCACTATGCTTTTCACTAGCTAGTGGTTCACCTGAGGCTCAGGTGGTACCACATTATTAGCAGCCTCCTCCGGTTGGTCTCTATGATGCCTACCTGGTGCCATTTCTACAAACAAAAAACAAACAACGATGAGTATCACTTCCTTAGACATCACAAAATCCCATTTCGAATCACATTACACAACACTATCACAACAAGGCTTTCCCCCAGTTCACATTTTTCACATCTGCCATGTTTCACCATTTTGAAAACCAAACCATTTTTAAAATACCAATTTATTCACATTACAATTTCACACATTCATATAATATCATAAATCATTATACCTCAATGAAATATGCATCCTAGTGGGAAGTCATTTCTTCCATGCATGCCATGCTCATCTCATTGTCTACACCCACGACAATGAGATATCCAATGCCTATAATTGTATCCAAAACACATGTGTACCCAACTCCCAGGTAACTTGAATTTCAGCATAAAAGGGTTAACTACGTCCTTTTATGCTATATATTCTAAGTTCCGACCATCCTACGCCTTGATACCATCCCGACTCAAGGATTGTAACACAATTAATGTCAACACCAAATCCGAAGATCAACTCCAAAGGACCGAAAAAACTGATACCACTTGTAACACCCTGCCCCTACCGCATTGGCTTGAGGATGCGGTGAGGGTTACCTGGCCTTAAGAGATGTTACCAAGGTGCCAAAGGATGGAAATAAATGATGAGGGCTTTAAGGAATAGTGGGGAATGATTTTACCTTAAGAAAAAACCAACCAAACCAACAACTAAAGATGCATGCACTTTCAAACCCAAACATGTATTCCCAAAAGACAACCGACTTGTTCAACAATACAACCCAAAACTAGACCCACCAACCATATCAGAGTACAAGTGGAAACCAAAAACAAACACTATGAGTCATGACACCACCATAGTTCCACAACAATCTCTATGCTCCATGCTCCACCGAGACATCATGATGCACCACTAAAGGAGGGAGATTCCTTACCTTTTCCCACGTCACGATACACAACATCTGCAAAGACACCAACATTACAAAGAAGTGGGGTGAGTACTAAAACTCTGTAGGTTTCCCCAAATGACTTGCCTACACATAACACTAGGATAAAACTGTTAGCACATTTATATAAAATAGTTTATAGAAAATAAATCACAAGTGAAACCCTTATCATAAGCCAAACATGCCCTTACCAAGCCATCACACCCAAACCAAGCAACCATGGTAAATCCAACCAATCAGGTCACAAAAAATTTCATCATCTAAACATTATCACAATAACTTCCATATTAAAAAGCAATGAACAACAAACAACCAAAACGGCCAAACAACCAAACAACCAAACGGTGGAGCTTCTGTCCAACTCGTTCACCCATTCACACAAAGCTGCACTTCTCGTCCAATTACCAGTGATGGTGGCCCTTCCATCCACTATCCATCCCCTTTTTATAGTGGTACTTGTCACTACTACCACACAACATTAAAAAGTACAATGCCAAGCATATAACCCACCAATTTCACAACCACATGCAATCAACCAATTCCATTGCATATCAATCCAGTTCGATAAATCACCCATTTATTGAAAACCATTTTCCATGGCAAACAACATTTCAATAAAACAACCCTTTTATTGAAAATAATTTCCATCAATCATTTCCAAAAATCACCCAAGGCATAACATTTTAAAATCCCCATTTTAAAATCCACAACAATAGCATTTCATCACAAAACCCTCTTTTTCCCAAAAATCCCCAAAACATTTACCAAGGGATTTCTAACCAAATTCTCACATCAAAACACAATTAATTTCAAGAACAACAAATAAATTGTAACCAATCCATTATCTCTAACAAAGTGGAGTTGAGATAGAAGCCACCTACCTTTAGGGTTCCGGCAAACTCGACCCACAAGCAACCGCACCTCAAATCCGGCGAACGCACCACTGAAACCCCTCTAGATCCCCTTCATTAACATCCACAAGCCTTAATATTAACATCCAAGGCAACCACAACCATAGATCTACACCCAAAAAGTGTAGATCTATAAATCCACGGAAGAGATAGATGTAGATCTAGAGGAAAACATAAGAGAAGCAAGAGGAGAGACTTACCAGGGAGAAACCACCTTCAAACTGCCTTGAAAACCCATTGAATCGGATCCAAAACAAGTGGGAGAGCACCCACAACCCCTGAGAACCCAAAATCCCGAGTGAGGCTCGAGTGGGAGGAAGATTGGAGTGAAATGAGGCAATCCTGAGTGAGCCCGGGTTTTAAAACCCTAAATTCAAGTGGTCGCACGGTTAGCCCGCACGGTTTGGAAATCCATGCGCAAACCGTGTGCACGCCACTTCCTTGGGAGAAAGGGTACGCACCGTTTCATCGCACTGTTTGAAAAACCATGCGTAGGTCGTGTAAAGCCTACTGTCTCCCTTGCAGGTTTTCCTGGGGAATCCGCACAGTTTCTACTAACCGTGCTCAAACTGTGTACCCCTTTAAAAGCCTCCAAACTCATCCAAAACCATTCCAAACTCTCCCAACTTCTTCCCAACTCATCTCATGCACTATAAAAACATAAAAATTCATAAAAAAGGCCACATACTTCAAAATGAGGGTGATACATGTGTGCATAAAAGTTGTTTCACATAGAAAGTATTCTTTTATTTAAAAAAGGTTTTTACATATATTTCTAATTAATTGGTAAGTAGAGAATTCATGATATATATGTTTTTAAAATTTATGTAAATAATTTATTTAATGTTATTGATAACCAAAATTATGGTTTCTATGAGACAACTATCATATTAGATAATATTATTTTTTATATTTTTTCTCATTTTATTTTAAGTCAAAGTTGCATGTATTGAAAATGAAGATTGATGTTGTGTATAATGAATTCCAAACTCTATGTTATGTGTAACTGAATCGAATTATATTGTTTTGTGTAAATAAAAAAATTGAAAATAGTATATTCATTTGAATTTATTTTCACGAAATTTCATGGTGTTACACCTCACCCTTAATTCGTAGTGAAATATGATGGGATTTCACTAACACATCAATGATATTTACCTCTCATATTAGAAAATATACTAAACTAAACCATGAGTCACTAATTAATTATACCCTATTGAATCCACATGAATCCTTACTCCTTACATAATTTTGGATGTGTAAATGTTATTCATCTAAGAGAATGTATTATAAAAATTATTCTGACATCCCACTTTCTGACTATATAGTTTGTAAAAGGGGTATCCAATTATACAAGTATTTTTTATAAGAATATATTTTTTTGATTTTTCACATCACCTGAACATATTATTTTAAAAAAACATTAGTGGGAACATAAAACACATATATCAGTTGTGGTGCACTAGAAACAACCATCTCATTTTCTTGGGATAATTTTTGTGAACTCTAATTTTTCCACAAAATATCCAGTATAGTAAATTCATTACAATAAAATATAAGATAAGAATCAAGAGTTTGTTATAGCTTGTATAATTTTTCCAAAAATATCTTAATGTTCTTATTTATAGGATTAGATAACTTCACATGTTCTCAAAATAAGAACTATGCAATGTTATGATCTATTTTTTGCGGTCTCCATCAAAGTGTAAATTTTAATCTTAATGAAATAATGAAGACCTCATAGTGGATTCCTGATTATAATAATTAAATATTGGATATTATAAATAGTTTTCTGCCTTTTATAGAAAAGTTTACTAATAATTTCACAAAATTTTTCCAATCATACAGAGTTATCCTACATTGATTACATTCTCTCAGCAAAATTTTCAGATTTTTAGTGACTTCTCATTATATTATCCACAATTAACTATGGAATAAATTCATATACATAAAAAAAATCCTAGGCGATGGTTGAGCAGAGGGGACTTTCTTGATGTAATAAAATTAAAAAAATCATTACTTTCATCATAAAATCTATTTGTAATTTTTATTCTTCTTGGAAAGATATTTGTTCATCCAAAACATCTATAGAGACATTAGACTAAAGGCCTAATATATTTTAAATAATTTGGGATTTATCTTTGATTAGGTAAATTACCCCAATCATCTATGACACATGAATACAGTTATCATAAATTTATGTTACTATCTCTCTCTAACAAATCATAATATCTCTGTGATTTGTTTGTCCTAAAGTCATCTTTTTTTGAAAAAGAATTAGAGTGTCTATTTCACTCAGTATATTTATATCATTGATATTATTTTTAAACTAATCCACTTACCAATCCCACTACATCTTATGTGTGATGATATTTAGTATGAACCATTATCCCCTATAATGACATTTCCCCTTTATATTTTCCCCAGATCTAATATCCCTAGTATAAAGAAAACACAACCTCTCAAATTTTTCTACCCATAATTAAAAGGGTCTCCAATAAATATTCATATTATATTTGACTTTATATGATACAATAGACTTATAAGAACAATTAAAAAATCCATGAAACCTTATCTCACCAATTTTTATAACTTCTAGTCATTTGATTGAACGAAATAAATTTGATCTAGTAGGAGATTGATAACCATTGATAGGGGAAACCACATCTTCATATGCCCTAGAATAAAAAGTGTGAACCACCACATCAAAAAAATAAACTGCATCATAAACACCATCTTGTGAATAAAAATCCTCCCAGTCCACAACCACTTTATATAACATAGAAACTCTTGCTTCTCCCTAAAATAAATCTTTATCATTAGGAGAGGTGACATAAAAATGAAGCGTCATACTATCCACTACTTTCTCATTGTAAGAGGAAAACATTTTATTTTACCATAAATTTATATATGTTAAGATCATTAGAAGTTTATTTTTTATCTTCTTAAACAAAAACTATATCCCCAAAATGTTCTCACTATTAGTATAATAAAGGAATAATCCATATTTTTTTGAATTAATGTGAATGAAAATAATGAAGGATAAAATATATAAATGGCCATTATTTTGAATAATATCAACTTCAAAGTTTTTTGACATGTGGCACATAGATGAAATAACCTCACTCCTGTCAAATTATAATTTTTAAAAATAAAATATCTAAAAATCAACTAAAATCATAAAAACTCTAGGTATTTTTACTCACATAATATATATATATATATTATTAATATTATTAACTATGTTATATGATTTACTTTCTTCTTGATCAATAAGATACTTTATAGGAACTATTCCATTTTAATACTCAAATATTTATTCTCTTCATATCTCATCATTTATCCAGTTATGTTCAAAATGGATGTATCATTAATGCCATAGGATTAGGGATATGATGATAGTGGTTGGGATTTTTAGAGAGAAGGGAACCTGATATGTTTTTAATAATTTATTCCCATATTAATAATTTCATTTTTATTATTTAAATTATCCTTAACATTGAGTTAGTATAATTAATATTAACAAAATCATAAATTGATTAAGTTTGGTGTGTCACTTTTTTTTATTAAAATTATAATTTAAACACATAATCTAAAAATAGTAATAAATAATACATCTTATTATATCTCTTTGTAAATACTTTATTATAATACATTGATAACTAATTTAAAATAACAATTAGAAAAATTATTATTTAAGACCAAGTCGTGTTAATCAATTTTCAATTAAATTAAATCTGTAATATAAGAAAGGATATGTAATTATATCTACTACCTGAAATTATGTACATTCTATTTTTCAGGAGATATTAAACTTTATTTAACGATCCCTTAAGAAATCATTTTTTTAAATTTTTCATGTTTCACTTCAGAATTACTTTTTGTATCTTTAGAAATTATCATAATAGTATTGTCAGAAAATTTAATTATAAAATGATTAAAATTAAATCTATTTTTCATTAATGTTTGTTTAATATACAACACATGTGAAAAAAAACCATACATCATTTATCTATTCAACTTATGTAATTTATAATGGAATTTACTAATTCTTCCTACGGGATCATTAAGCTATATAATATCTTAAGTTTTTCTATCTTTACAATTATACTATTCTAATTTAATCCACACCATTAAAATTCAATAACAAAATATAAAAATAAATCAAAAACATGTGTTTTTTATAATAATAGAGATAGGTAAGTAGTTCCATTTAAATATTTTAGAATTTTATTGGAAACATTCACATAAGAGTCCTAGGGAATTGACTAAAATAAATCACATGTATTTAAAACACATGATGTCTAGATTAATTATATATAGATAATGATAGATTAAACTTATATCACTATATAGATTATTGTTAACTTATTTAATAGTTCCATCCAAATGATGATTAATTTTCAAAATAATTGGACTTTATTTTTTCATACTTATTTCAATCCAAATTCATTTTAATAAATAATAAATTCATATTTATTTACATAAAACATTTCAAAATATTATTGATAGATTTGAAATACATTTATTAAATTAAATTCTCCCATCATACTCAAGTTTAATTATTTTTATAGAGGATTTAAAAAATCATTACCATATTTTGATTTCTTGATTAAAAATACCATCATTAACCTCAATTTTAGATAAAAAATATATTTTGATGATGTTTACTAATAGGGATTTGGATCTTCCAATCCTACGGTAAAACTATTTGATGTGAGAAATGTACATAACCTTTTGTAACATGTCCAAGGTGTTATTTAATACCATATAAAGCATTGTAATATATAAAATAAAGGTATGGAGAATGGGTATTTCAACACTATGAGGTCATTAATTAATAACAACATCAATACAAAAACCATTTGAAAAATCATATTTTTCATCCATATAAAATAACTAAAATTTAAAATAATATGCATTTCCTAGAAGTATCCAAATAAATTTTACACTACCTACTATGGATAATATCTACTCTTAATAAATTCCTTCCTCACCATTGTAACATTCAGAAAATAATCTATCATTATTTCTAGTGGTCATGAATTGTTCATCCTGCTATTTTATAAATACACATTTAGCTCCAATAATAGCAAAATCAGAGCATTAATAAATTATTTCCTATATATTATACTTCTTGAACAGGTTTCAATATTCACAAATTTTCTTTTATCTATCATCACCTAATTATGTTTCGATAGGTTTAGGTTCTTACTTTGATAGTAAAATATCAAACTCTATAAGGATTATTAAACTAATTGTAATCTTAAATACATCATTTATGTTTCGTTTTCTAAATTCAAAAGAAAATTTTTACAATATTATAGGCTATCTAGGAAGCCCACATTCAGTTTAATTTGGTTTATAATATTCATGAAAATAATTTATTTGATCATGTTCTAGATTATGATCAATTTTTTCATTGATGATCGGTTCAAGTAATAGGTTGTCCAAAATACACTTATTCTATCTATTTGAATCATTTTGATAGAAAAGGGACAACTTTAATTAAGTTTCACATGAGTGTATACATAAACTAATATTGAATTCATGTTAAAAAAACTATAATATTTAGAGGTTTTATAATAGCCCCAAATGTTTCCTTATTCATAAATTTGGTCAATCTTACCATTATTAGCTTTAGTTTTTAATTAACAGACATTACGTTCATTGTACACATTACGTAAAACTATAAGTTCCCTATTGTTATATAATTCATAGGGTTATTTCATTAAAAAAAGTCCCATTACAAAACTGTTTAGGACATAAACTAATGTGTTATAAGCTTTAATTAAAAATAGACTAGAAATTCTATATCCAGAGAACATTTTCCTAGAAATTTATTTCAATTCCTTATTTATCCATTATATAAAACTATTTAATTAAGGTTTCATTGGGTCTGATAAGGTATTATTAATCCTATATTTTTATGAAATTTATTTGAATTCATGATTCTGAAATTATTCTACAAAAACATTTCAAAGAGTTATAATTTTAGTAATCCTTCCATTTTGACATTTCTTATATAAATTTTAAAAAATATAAAGATATTCACATTATGTTTTAATAAATACACCAATCTAAATTGAGAAAAATCATCAAATACAATAAAAAAATTAATTTCAATATGGTATTTATATATTATAAGGACTAAACTAATACATACAAATAAGTTCTCATGGTTTAGAGTTTTATACCTGTGTAATTTGATTGATGAATGAATTGTGTTTCTTAACCACTTAGTATAAATATAATATTTTTTTACCAATATAATATTAGTAAAATAAAAAATCAAGTTTATGTTAGATAATGTTTCTAGACCATTAAAATTTTATCATCCATGTTTTCTATTCTAGTTACAAATTTATTTAATTTCATTATTTAGAGAGTTTCTTTTTTCCCATCAAGGATTGATATATCGTGTAAAAAAATTAGTTCTTAGTTCTCTAAATTTCATAAATTTATATTTTAGATAATAATATATATTATTTTTAAAAAAATATTACAAAATCATTGTTACAGTGTTAAGAAATACTTATCTTTTGTGGTTTATTTCTTAAAACAAAATTATTTTGTCCGTGAAAAGAAAATGTGGTTCTCCAGTATAACATACTCTAATATTCATTTAGATTTCATTATAACTTAATGTGAAAAATCACCATCGATTTTAGTTCTGGAATGAATGATAAATAATCCCCTCTCATGCCTCTTGAGAATTAATATTCCAAAAATAATTTTTCATAGATTTTACATTGTCCTTTATATATAAAATGATATTGATCATGGAGGTTCATTGGAACCCAAAATCACTTGGGTTTAGAAGTTTTACCTATTTTAGATTTTAGTAGCCAAATATTTTTATAATTATTATATTTAATATTGAAAAATTTTATAAAAAATATATTTATTCTAAATAGAAAAAATAGTGGTTATCTTTGATATTAGTAATATATTAAAATATTGATCATTAATACCATAGCATAGAAATGATATTTTTTACCTTTTTCATTGTAGGGAATAGGGTGAAATTAATATTTATATTTCATTTAATTTTCTCCCATACTAATTATTCCATGGTATTCATCATGTCCTTTTTCTATAAAATTTATTTATTTAGATAATTCTCACCGTTAGAAAGAAATTAATTGTATATTTTATATTTTTAAAATTATGTATTAATTATTTTATATTGTGTCATGGACATAATGATTATATTTAAGGTTTATAAATTCAATTTTAATTCTTATATGTTTTAGATAAATCTATTTTTTATAGATAATGTAATTATGAGGATATCAAAGAATATTATTATTTTTTAAGAGATTTAAAATGATTGAAAAAAATGAGAAATACTCAACCAATTCCTCAACTGAGAATATTTTATAGATCAATTGAGGATTTGAAAAATAATAACAAAAAAACTCACCTCATTCTTTTATACCATGAATCAATTTTTTTAATTTTTATTTGATACTTCCACATAATATTTAGAACTGTAGTTATTAATGGATTCTTGTGAGGTACACCATGTATCATCCATTTATTTCATCTTCTTATGATATTAAAATGTATTATTATACATATTTTCTGAATATTTTAATCTTTGAATGATATGGGAAATCATGGTTAATATGCTAAATCATTTTACACTCATAGAACTTATATTCTTTTATTTTCCATTGATCATTTTAAATTTGTTAAAGGATTTATATATTACTTATTTCTTACTATTGGTCATCTATAACATCATGTTAAATTTAGAGACCACATCACTTGATTTTATGCTTCTAAAATCTCCTTCATCAGATGAGTATAAAGGTGGTCAATATTTTTATTTCTATCAACTATATAATTAGGGATATTAAAATATGTATTTTTCTTTTTGATAGCCTGCAACCATCATCTTCTGCTTGTATTTCAACCACATATGTTACAAGAGTTCTTATAATGTAATTTCTCATTAGATTCTAAAAAGAGTTATATTATTTGATGGTAACAGAGATTTCACTCAACATAGATGCAAGGAAATTACAAACCTTTACGTATTGATATAGTAAATGAACAACAATTCCCAAAGAAGCAGTATCATTTTCATTTATTATGATCCTTCCATTTATTTGAATAATATTTCATATATCATAAATTATAAATTTAATAACATTGATTTTAATATATTTATAAATTAATTATCCCATATAGTGATTACCATCATAATAAATCAAAATAAAATCCCATATATGATGCTTTTTATAACATTGTGAGACATGATTGAAATCAACCTGATCCAATACATATATAATAGAATTCATATATTTTTATCTCATGTCAAATTCAACTTCCATAAAAGCATCAAATTTCCTCGGTTGATCATCATGAATTTAACAGGGATCTATAGATTTTAAATATTCCATTCAACCCTTATTTTTCATATAAATATTCATATGATTCTTCTAGCATCCAATGCTTTTCTATTAAAAAAAGGATCCTTAACCATGGAAATTACCTCTCTATTATCACCATTGGACAAGCTTTAAAAATTTCTCATTGAATTATTCATTTTTACGTTTATAAATCAGGAATCAGATGCTCTCTCACTAATTATTATCCCATATAGAATTGGATAATGAATCGTTTAGGGATTTAAAATAAGATACTATTACTTTAATAATAATTATAATCATCCCTCAAATAACTCATTAAAATAATATTAGAAATGCACTGGAATGTAGAACGTAGAAGAAAATGTCATAAATAAAGGATTTTCTAGTATTTTATAGATCAAGTATCCCCAATCCAACTCCTATATTTACTCTTTTAGTGATTTTGGTGAGCTTCTATTCACAAGTATTTTTCATTAGAATCTCATTATTTTCTCCCAAGATACTAATTTTTTTCGAAATAGTTCTGTGATATTGTATAGTACTATTCTTTAATAAATATAAATATCCATGAATTTCACACACCCATAGATATGAGTTAATTTTTACAATGAATGCAATCATAAATATAGTTTTGGGTTCTATACATAGTGGAATGATGTAACTATAAAAGGAAGAAGAACACTAATAAAGATAAAATATAGATTCTAGGTATATCTCTTCAGGTTCAGCTATTTTATAGTTTACTTAAAAGAACAATAGTAAATAAAACACACTTTTTTTACAAAAATAGTCATGATAAATAGATCATAGAGTTAAAATGAGTGTTCCATTTTTAATCAGCAATGAAATATTACATGTATTTGAATTTTAACACTACCTCCCAATTAATGGCCACATGACTGATAAAATTTTATGTAGCATGTTTAAATCTAATTTAATCCTTATTTTCTAAAAATTATAATGAAATAGATATCCACATGTTGTATGTTTAATCAACCGAGGATTCATACGTGTTCTTGGAAATAAAACAATATCTGAATTTCATAATCATTTCCAACAACAAAAATTATCATAGATAAAAAAGATATATTAATTTGATTTAAACACTAAAATTGTGATAATATACCTGATAATAAAATTTAATATTAGAAAATATTTTGAAACACTTATAATTATATTCTTAAGAATTTTATTCAGAAGATGTTTGATCATACAAGTTTTTTTTAGCACAAGAACATAGTCATTGACAAGATATGTTAAAACCTCTAATGAATTTTGGATTCACAAAACATATTCTAAATTATATTGAAATTTTCATTCAGACTATTTATTAATCCTTGAATGATATTAGAAATATGCAAGATATTATAGCTTTTCAAAACAACCAAAATCTATATCCTATATAATAATCTATCTAGAAATATAAAATTTCCTGGATCTGTATGTAATTCGATATTTTTTTGATATTTGACAAGTTTGAAACTTGAATGTATGGATTTTTCAATATATTTTTTCCTCTGAATAGGACAAATTATTTTGATAGCTTTCCCCGTACACAATACAAAACAAAAATGAAACCTTGATAATTAAGAAAATATACAGAACATCACAATTAAAGCATATATTTAATTAAATTGTATGAAAAATATTAATTTGAATATAATATAAGTAAATATATGGAGGTTATATTAATAATAAACATACTTATTCACTTTTATGTTTAATAATATATCAGTTTATTAATTTAGTTTTTTATTATGAAATCTAAGTAGATTTTTATTAAATGACGATGTTATTAAAATATAATATTTATTAATTATTACTAATTTTATTATTCATTTATTTTACATATAAATACGAATAAAATTTATTTTTAAAAAAAAGTTTTCCTATAAAAATTATTTACTGTTATATTTTACTATTTTATTTAAAAGTAAAATTTATATATTTTTTAACACGAATTTAAATAAATGAATATAATTTTTTAATTCAACATCACAATATTATCATAGGATAAAAGTTTTTGGATTTTTCATGAGAGAATATTTTTTATGGGAATAGTACAAAACAACATTTTATGAATTCCACATCAATAATAAAATTTTCACCTTATAAATTTGTCATAAATGTTTATAAAACACTTTTATTACCTTTTCATTCTATAAAATGTAAAATTATACAAATTTAAAAAATATTAGAAATCTGGAAGATCCAACTTTAAAATTTCAGATCATATGTAAAATTCAATTATATTAAAAACTATTTTGGCTCATTTACTAAAATTAGATATATCTTAAGGTATAATTATGTTTTATATTCAATATAAAGTCCAAAAACTCATATTATTTTACAATTATCCAATTATGTCAATTTAATTAATGAACATTAATAATTTTATATTAATTAGATTTTTTCTATTTAAAAATTAACATTCATTAAAAATAGATTTGTTTGTGTATATGCCCTAATTTAAATATTAAATATTCTCACCAATAGTTTTTTATTAAATAAAATTATAATATTGTTTGATATAATAAATTTAAAATTAATTACTATTCAAATTTAAATTTTTGCATCTATAAGTAGATTTTTAGGGTAATAAATAGTGTATCAACTAGATGAAAATATAATGGTTAAAAGTGTTTTACCTAGTGTAAAATTCTAAAAAATGTTAACAAATATATGAAAATGGTTAGGTTAGACATGATATATCTTATCTACTCACCTCAATATTTCAATAAATTTTTTAGCCTATCCCAGTGAATAAATTAGTCAATTTATTATATAAATAATTAGTATTGACAAAAATTCCATTCTTAATAGATAAAACAGGTGGGTTCCACCACCCCTTCAAGAAAATACAAATTTCTAGTATCCTCTTAAAACACTACCCTTATCTCTTAAACATGAATCATAATTCAATTTCATAGTGTTCTTCTCACAGTTAATTTATCTGTGCCCCTATTCCAATTTGATCTTATCAAGAAAACAGAAACATAAAATTGTGGGTCCCCATTTTATTACTAATGTTTCTTACTTAAAATTTTAAATTTTCATTCCAATGTTTCTAATTATTTTTAATAATAAAATTATTTGATATATAAATTTTTTTATTATAATGATTGAATGATAATTATAGACCTTTATCCTTTTCCCTTAAGTAAAAATAAAAATGTCAATCATGCGAATAAACATATTACATACTCCAAAAGCAAGATTTTTTTCCTACCAAATTTAATTCATAGTATTGTGAATGGGTATAATGGATAATTATAATTTTTATTAAATGATTAATTTTCATGTTTGAAAAATAATTCTACCAATTAATATTTTGAGCAGTCAATCCAGCCGTCTAAAATAAACATTATAAGGGGAAAGTTTTATTTTAATAATATGTAATGTTATAAAATCTTATAAATTTTCTTCTAATTATTAAAAAATATAATATTTTAATATATTAAAAAAATTACAATCATTATGCTACTTGATTATTGATATTAGAACATAACTACTTTAAAACCAACTATTATATCAAGATAAATTTTTAGCCCAGGTTGGTTTTACAACACACATTAACAATAACAAAATATAACATCATGTAGAGACTATTAGAACGTGATTACTGATAATATATGATATAAATAACTAAATATTGTTATAATTTTTTTAACGGTAACGTTGTCATTAAATTGATTAATTTATATATTACCCATTATTTATTAGAAGTCACTGAAACTTGCTCGTTGGTAATTTCACCTTTGAGGATTGTCTTAAAAACTCTCTTAAAATGAAATTATATCAACACATAATATTATAACTTATCAATTTCATTGAATTTACTTTTCTATAAATTATGATCATTGGGATAGGATCCAATAACAATTACACATTTAGGAGAATATTTAAAAATGAAAAATATTACTGACACTCAATATTATAAATAGGTAAAAACTAAAAAAAATACATGTAAATAAATAAATGGAAATGTGGGGCATAAATGGTTTTAATGAGAAACATGTCTCTGAAAAAAAAAATATTATTGTTTTTTTTATAATGATAGATCATGTTTTTTGAAATCATGATAAATAGGTAAGGGACTTTGGATCTCAAATTTTGTTTCATGGAGATATGACTTGTATCAAGCACTTGTTTCTTTTATGTTAGATATGTATTGGAAATGGATGTTTTTCATAATTTTCATGAAAATATTTTCTTCATAAAAATACATCCTATTTCCTACCATTAATTTATTTTTAGTTCAAAATATTATCCCACTATAAAGTTTTTATTTAAATAAACTCGACTTTATTTGAGTAATTGTGTCTCCTCCTGACTATCCTATGTGAATTCCTTGTTTCTACAACTTTAATATTTTGTATTAATTTTCTCATAAAATATATATTAAATAACATTTTATATTCAAATATCTCATGTTGAAAATTTATTCATTAAAAAATATCATTATTGAGAATATTTTACCTAATTTTTGTTGATGGTTTCACCGTATTTTCCATAATTTCCCTACATGCCAATGTTCTAATTTTTAATTGGAAGCCTAATTATGTATTATATCATGTGAGATCCCTATTTTAATTCCCCTCATTTTTAAAAACAATATCTTACTATATATTTATTTATTTGGTCTCTCATCATTGGTGGTCTAAACTATATAAAGGGATATTCTAAAACATAGATTTTTACTTTTATGTTACACATTCTCTATCATGGTTCTCCGTTATTCTAAACCTTGTTGACACAAATTTAATTTATATACTACAAATATTTGCCTAATATATATATATATATAAATATATATATTAATATACAATTTTTTGGGGGATAAACATGGTTTAACTTTCAATGTATTTTCTTACATTGGAACTTAATGTTCACGAAAATTATTTCTTTATTAAAATATGAACATCCAAGATGTTTTAATTTTATATTATATGCATAATCCATATGATATAGAATTTCTTTTCTTTGATAAAGGATTATGAAACCCATTTCTTTATAATGTATTTTCACATTATTATTCTTTATATACATTTTCACATACTCAAGGGGTGCACATTTTTAGATAAATATTATGATTTCCACTATGTAATAGGTGGACATAGAATTATATTGTGCTTAAATTTATTAAACAATGTTTTCACCTCATTATATTCCTGGTATGGTGTAGGATATGTTAGACTAAGAACATTGTGACATGTGAATGGTGGGCCTAATGTATTTTATCATTATAATAAATTGGGTAATGTATTCATCTCATGATATACAAAATATAGTGTATATATGGTTACCAAATTTACATTTTGTTCTTTGATGCGAGGTCTCATAATTATTTATCCTTCCATTGCATTGGGTACATCTTTATCCCTTGCGATATGTTATGTATATGATTTTAGGGTGAAACTAATTCAATATGAGACTTTATCTAATATAATAGTTTTTTTATTTATCCATTATTTATTCTTGTTATGCCTTTTTATGTTGATTCATACTATTAATAATTTCAATAACTTATAAAAACATTTATAGAAATTATCTTTCAATGGTTTTATCACACTCTTATTTTTGGATTCATTTTTATCTTTGGAGTATTTTTTTACAACCAAAATGACTTATGGAAAACTATTATTGTACAATGTTATTCTAATAATTAATTTATCCCATGATCCTGATTGTTTTCATATTCTCAAGATATGGACCTTGAGGATATGTTTTTTTGTCTTTCCATACTAGGAATTTGAGCCCATAAAATTCTTATGTCTTCATTCCCTTAGTTATGGAGGTCTGTATATCTTATGTGAAATCCAAAACTTATCCTAGATTTGTTTGATTATATAAAATGGTACATCATTTTTAAATAATTTTTCCTATATAATTTTTTGTTAAATTAACTACTCCTACAGGTTTCTTCATGAAATGTGACATTTTTATGTGATGTAATGTTTAAATTTTAGTACTTTTTTCATGTAAATATATTTGTAGATATATTTTACATACTTTTAATTTTAGGATCGTTTAGTTTTCTTGGACATGTTTTTCAATTTTGCGGATTAGTATTTGAGAACCATGGTTAAAATCCTATACACAATTCTATGGGATATGTCTATGTATAAAATAAAATACTAATATTTTGTAAATGTAATGAATTTAGTATTTTCATACAAATGAATAACTTTCAGGATTAATACATGTGGATGTAGGGACTATAAGATATAAACCTAGTGGTAATAACCATGAATATGGATTATTGGGTGTTAACAAAATCATCATCATGTGGATTAATATTAGGCCGAATTTCATAGTAGTTTTGGAAATCTTGAAGGATATGATTTTGTTAATAATATTCCCTTATCATGGAACTATTTAAGATTTATTATGTAAAATAATTTTGTTTTAGAGTATGATAGAACCCAATATAAAGAAAAATTGAACTGAGTGATTTAGGTTGATCTAAATGATAATTCTATGGTTTTGAAGAGAAATAAATTTCAAGGATGATTTTGTGAGAATAAATTTCATTGTAATTATCTTATGAATTTAATTATTCATCACCAATATCAAGATATTTATTATTTAGTGCTAAAATTAAATAGAATAAACCAATATAAGAATGAGTTTTAAGGATAATTTAATGATTACATCAAGGAATAAACTATTGGAATTTGAGATGGAGTGGGAGACCCTTTAATTATTCCACACCATCACTCATGAAATTTGTGTAACAATGTTAATATAATTGAATTCCAAAACACACTAAAGTAGATTTAATTGTGTATAATAGATGCTTAGGTGACAAGGATAGTAAATTAATGAAGAAGAAATTCCCAACATTTTAAAAATGATGAAATCTTTTTTGGGGTAAATTATTTAATGGAATGGGTAGATGCTAAATTATTGAGATTGAATCCATTAAATTCAAAAGTTTTTAGTAAAGTGAGAAGCTATAAATATCCATGGAATTTATTTCTATGAATAAGGATGAAGACTCATATAATTAATAACTAAAAACATGGACAAAATGAAAAGCCTATGCAATGCCTTAAACTGAAGTAGAAATTTAATTTTGAATTAGGATTTTCATATATCTTATGTATTTTAAGATTTAAAATAATAGATATATGTTTTAAATACAATAATTTTATTGTATAATTATTATATTCATATTATATGTATCTTATTTATTTTTTATTGAGTGTCACATATTAATTTTTTGATCTCTTCTTCACTTATTAAAATTATATTAATAATTGATTTTCAGTTTTAACAATGGGCTTAATTTAATTGAATTTTGAGAAATATCACTTCAAATAAAAAATAAATCTATGTTTAACTATAATTTTATAGTTAATTTATAAATCCCTATGAAAGGGAATGACATCATACATATTTGAAAATTTTGAGGATGAAATGTTTTTAAGGTGGGGAGAATGTAATGACATGATATTTTTATAAAAAATAATCTATTTATGACAAATGTGTTCAATAGATTTCAAATCACATAACATAAAACTAAATCAAAACAATAATATTTTTTTTAAAATAGTATATCTAACCATTAATTTTATCCATCTAATTACTGGGCTTGAATATTACTAATATAATTATCATTTATATATATATATATATATATTTAATAAAAAGTTACTTGATCCATTTATATCATCCAGTATCAATATTTTTATGCCTTGTAATTTTTTATAAAGGGAATTTAGTATATTATTGTTTACTTTTTATATTAATAATATATAATTTTGAATTAATAATGATAATTTTATAAGTTTTTAAGGAAATTAAAACTACTATAATCTGTTATATTTAAAGGTTTTTTCTATAAAAATAGTTTTCATTATGTTTTATGATTTTGTTTAAGGTAAAATTTATAAATTTTATTATATAGGTTTTAAATAATTAGAAATATTTTTATATACCTAAAAATTATTATATTATGAAATAATGCTTATATTTTTGTTAAACAATTGATTTGTTTTGAATAGAAGAGAACATTGTTTTTTGAATACCTATAAATGTATATTAAATGTCTATAAAAAATATTCCTGATAAAATGATGTTTTAATATATAGAATTATACACATTAGAATACTATTATTAATCTTTAAACACTAGTGTTTATTAAATTGTAACATGTGTAATATTTCATTAAAATAAAAATGGTCTTCTACCAGTTTATATAATTGTGTATTAACATTATATAATTCATTTTTATTCATTTTAAATTAACATAACTCTAATTATATTTAATAATAACTAAATAAATTCTGTATAATTCAAAAAAATGTATACATTTATCATAAAAATAATTTTTGTCCTATATAAATACACTTTCTTCCAAAATAGATTTTTATATGTTTTTATAGTATTTCGAAAATTAAATTTCATCACCCATATAATTTTTATTTTATAACATAATATTAATGTTTTGAACAATAATGTTCAAATTGGATTCTAGTTATAATTTCAATTTTTCATTAAAATTACTTTTATAGGGAAAAAATAGAGTTTCCTCAATTAAGGTAAATTAGATTTAAAAGGGTTTAACTTGGTGAAAAATTAAATAATAAGTTACAAATATGTTTGATATTGTAAATTTTATGAATGATAGACCATATCCCCTCCATTGAACCATTATTTTTTCATTTTTTGAAGCTTTATCCTCGAATAATGTAATTACACAATTGAAAGGAAAAGTGTATTTACAAGAATATATTCCCACCAGTTATAGAAGGGAAATTCAAAAACCCCTTAAACAATTATAACATTTTATATTCCTCATTAAATCCTACTTTTTTAAATTATAATACTATAATAATTTACTTCCATGGGCTTCATATTATATGGAATTAGACTAATCTCTCCATTTCATTAGAATGTCCAAAGGAAAACTCAATGTTTTCAATGCTACAACAAATTTCTTTCTCGAATGATACTTCATTTATATATAATATTTTTCTATTTACATTTTCTCATTAGGATATAATGGAGTAATTATTTTTTTATAATAGCCTGTTTAAATTTCAATAATTAATTCTTTTCATATTACTTAAATAATAAAAAATTGACATTATTGCATATGTGTAGACTATCGACTCCATAAAGAAATATTTTTTTATTAATAACTCTCATGGTATGTTATATGGATGGTTTTAACAGAATTATATTATTTTCATTAAATTCATGCATCTATATTAATAAATCATAGATATACCATAGATAATTTTAGAAATAAATTCAATCATCTAAAATGAGTGTCCTATGAGAAAAATAATTTTTTAATAATCAGTAATAGTTTCATACCTAATAATTTTTTTCTCAATTATTTTATTTTCTGGTGATACAATTACTAATTTCTATATATGAAGATAATTCTTATATGTTTTTCTATAATATAATGTAACCATTGTATGAATATCAATTAAAATGTGGTATTTTTTTTATTTTGGTCAGTTTTATGACCCATAAGAAAAATAATATAAAATATTATCATGGATGAATTTGAAAACATGAATACTAAATATATGTTACATATAACTAAATATTTAAATTGTTTTTGTTTTATAATTGTAACATTTATATTAAACTAATTATTTAAAAAACAATCTTTCATTTGTTAAAAAGCACAGAAATACACTCCTCACATATTTCACCTTCAAGGACCATAATTAAATCTCCTATATAATGAAATTATGGCACTTTATATAATTATGAATCCAAAATTCGTGTTTCTTTAATATTATATGAATTTTTAAATTATATATTATAACCATAGACAACACCACTATTTTGAAATTTGTTCTAAATGATATGATTAGTCACACCCGATATTGAAAATAGGTAAAAAATAATTAATATACATGTATGATAATTAATAAAAAAAGAATAAAAAATGGATAAATTTAGGGATAAGTTTATGAACTAAGTTATTTGGAATGTAATATTTTTTATACATGAGGTTATACTTTGTAAAAATCAGGTTATAAGTTACTAGACCTTGGATCTCAAATTTTTTTAATTAAGATATGAATCATTATCAACATTGATATCTTCATTATGGTTTATGTATTGGATGTATTTTAAAAATTTTAATAAATTTTAGGTAATTTAAGTTGTTTTAAAATCCAGCTCATGTTCTATCATATATGTATTTTCAATGAAAAATATTACCAAATCTTGTTTGGAGTTGATTTTCATAAATCCCCATTCCTTGAGTTATTATGTTTCATCTTAAACATCCAATACAGAAACTCGGCTTCAACCACTTGAGATTTTTTGTTTAAATATTTTATCCTTTATAAGGAATTTTAATTTTTAAATTAAAATATTTTACCTTGATGTAATTATTCTTTATAAGGAATATAATTTTTGAGAATATTTATCATCCTATTTAATGATGGGTTCCCATTTTTTGCTCATAATTTGACTTCATTACAATGTTATCTTTTTTAATATGAAACATATTTATGTTTTATATCATGTGATATTCATATTTATAAAATAATATTTGAAAAATAATATTTTATTATCCATTTTGTTGTTTGATAATTCGACAAAGGTGTTTTAAAACCTAGACAAGGATTTTCAGTATCCACCCTCATTAAATTCGTGTGACACATTCTCATTATATTATTTCATTTTTCTATATCTTATTTTGTTTTATTTATTTAGTATACATTAAATTTGTTCTCTAAATATGTACCTAGTTTACTATAATTTTATTCAGGGTTTTTATTTTGTGTTTAATGTTTACTTCAAAATTTATACTTTTTAGTAAATTATACATTATGAAAATGTTATTTAAATTTTATTACAAATGTCACCTCTATAAAATTGTTTCTAAAATTTCTAAATTTTTTGAACGCTGATAATTTTATATAATACTAAGTAATTAAATTATGGTAAAAAGGGAAACAATCAGTAATTATCATCCTTAAAATATTATATGATCGCTTTAAAAAGCATCACTTATGCAGTTTATTTCAATTATAACTTCTCCTAGATCATTCTGTGTAAATTTCCATCATTGGAGTTAAATGTTCAAGAACTATGTTTCATTATTAATGTATAAACATATAAAATGTTTTAATTCCTATTTATCTGGTAAATATTTTAAATATAGTTATTATTTGGGATATTATTTGGAAACCAACGTCTTTCACATGGGTGTTATCATGCTTATTCTTAGCATATTGTTTCCTTTACACTTATGGAACTCATATTCATGTACATATTAATATTTTATTAATTTAATTGGTGGTTATATAATTATACATACAAAAAATTCATTTTATAGTGTTTTAAACTCATGATATACAATGTATGGTGCACACATGTTCTGCCTAATCACATTTTGTTATTTGATGGGATGGTTCAGAATTATATATCCCACCATTACTTTTGGTAATGTTTTGATCTTTTCTGATATTATGAGTGATGAACAAGTGGTTACCAGAAGAACATAATGTTTCATTATGGGTGGGCATTCAGATATATATATCCCTCTAATTCACTAGGTGTACTAACCAAATATTTTAATATTTATTTTACACTAATTAAGTGTGATATTTTTGGTAAGTTTCTCCACACACACCATCAAAAAAAATTTAATTGTTTCTATATAAATAAATATATTAAATATTAAACTAAAATTATCCCTTTAGGTAACTGATTACGAGTATTAATAACTAAGTTATGAAATATATTAATAAATATTAAAAATTTATTTTATATAAAATTAGTAAATTATTTATTATGTTTAGTTATCTATGATTTTTATGTGTGATAATTTTTATAAAAGAAAAATAAGTATACTATTATATATTTTGGATGTAAATGAAATATTTTTTTACGTACTAGTTCTAGTTTTATTATTTTGTTATTGAAATTATGAATAAGAAAAACGAGTATTTTTTAATGTTATTTCCTTATAAATATTTTTCAAATATTTAAAATTTTATTTAAAATATAAATTTATATATTTTGCTATAAAATTTTTAATAATAGTCTTTATTTTTTTATTTAGAATAAGAATATTAGGTTATATTGATATTTTGTAAATTTTTAAAAAATATTGGTTTTATTTTAAATAATGAAATATACCATTTTCATAAATATCCTTCCTTTTACCATATTGTCAGAAAAAGTGAATAATATGTGACTATATGAAACCATTATGTCATAAAATATAAATTTTTTATTTATAAAATTATAAATATATATATTATCTAATAAAAACATTTAATTAACATATTAGAACATATGTGATATTTTTTTATATAATTACTCTATTAAAGTAAACATTTATTTTTGGAAAATTAATTATTAACATATTTATAAATATAAAATAGAAAAATATTAAAATTTAAAAATAATCATTCCAAATTATTTAAAAATTTCCAATTAGTTTTTGGAATAAGTAATATTACACCATAGGTAAAATATATTTATGTCTGTAAAATATAAAATAGAAAATGTAAAAAAGTAATAGTAATTAGTTGATTGCATATTAGAAACATGTTTAAAAATTGGTGTTTTTATCATAGTGAAACCATATATCTTCTACACTCTATTGGTTACAAATTTTGATAAAAATTTCCATGGTAGTATTTTTATGTTAATAAAATATTTGGGTATTTACAAAAATTTCAACCATTTTAACTTATATAAGGCTAACTCGTCACCTCAACATACCTCACCCCAAATCCCAGTAAGGTTATCCCAAACGGTACCAACTCTCCCATAAACATTCATATATACCTTCAAGAGGTTACGTTTTTCTCAAAATAAAATACCTTAATGACATAATAATGTTTTTGAAGGAGATAATATATTAGTGATGTATAAATTTCTAGCCACTCTTTTCTCATTTATATTTCATTATTTGGACTTTTCATTCCTCAAATTCAATTTAATCGACATAAAATGATAAAATTGGTATCATTCTGATATTGGTATATTCTTTTAATTAGTTTTTTTACCATTAACCTCCTTTCCCATTTCTAATACAAAAAATTAAATCCATTTCTCATGTGTTGTGTAGACTAACGCCTTCATTATGCAACATAATTAATTTTTCAATATTCAACTTTAACAGATGATCCTAATTATGAATTTAATATATAACTTATATATTTTTTATTTTTACATATTTTTAAATGAAAACAATACCACTTCATTTCCCCATTCATTGGAAGATGAAATCAACCTCTAAGAGTAAGTGTGATGTATCACCTCCAAGGAATAATTTATTTATGTTGTAATTTTCATCCCCATACTAAAGGGATGGTAATAATAATTAATTTAGCAAATAAATATTATTTATATGAAATTATTAATTTTCTGAAAAGATATATTGAACAATCTATTAACAATATCAGTGGTAAAAAACTGTGGTAAATATAACATTCTAAAATACTATTTTCATAGGACAAATTTGATTTCATCATTGTATTAAATAACCTTTTTAGTTTATATTACGCTTCTATTTATTCCAAATTATATATATAACACTATTAAATAATATATAATATATTTATACATATGGTATAATGATAATACAGAAAAATCGCCTCAATACCATCCATTAGTTATGGAATGTTCTTATTTTTTTTGGTTTCAAAACCTACTTAAAGAATAATATAAATTTATATTATCGATGATTTTAAAATTTTAATTTATGGTAACATATGTTATATGTAATTAATTTAATATTTTTTTCTTCTATTATGGACATAATAAGTTGATATTTTGTATATTATAACTATAAAAACATAATGCATTTTTAATAAAACATCATGTGTTCATTAAGCATTATAAAAACCTGATCATTATTGATTGATCATTAATGATCTGAAACAAAAATCACAAAGGATGAAATTATAAAATTATAAAAAAATAATAAAAAATCTATTCCACTACATTATATTATCTTCAGAATATGTAATTTTGGATATTACTTAAGAACAATAGTATTATGACAAAAATACTTCCAAACCAATCAATATTACTCACACACAATATCAAAAATAAATAATAAATGAAAAATATAGTTTTATAAAGTAATTATCATTATGTATTATAGAATATAATCGATATGAATAATCATTCAAAATATGGTAATATGAAATTTGGGTTCATTATAAATAATATTAGACCACATTTATAGAAATAAACATATAATATAAAGGTTTCTATTCTCATAAAACTTTTTTGAGGCATGTTTTGATATTAAAAACCAATATTATTGTATAAGGTGTAACTGCTACACCTTTTCTTGTAATATAAAAAAAATTGATCTTATATGCTTTTTTTAAATTTTTTTTGTTGTTATATTATTTGATATATTCTCTATAATTTAAATTGGTTTTCATAACTCAAACTTTTTTCTAGATCTATTATGTTTCATTAATATTATATATTAATTTCATATGTTTTCTCTATTTCTATACTAGGGATATTTTTTTATTCAAAATATCATTATTGATGAATTCCCTTTCTTCCTGTCAATTATATTATACTAAGAAGAATTCATTTCTTATTCAATGATAGTTTATCATTGATGTCCAAGTTTTCATCCTCGGGAAAAAATTTTAACATAATGTTTGGAATAAAAATAATATCTTATTTATTATATCATTTATTCACAAACATACCAAATTTAAAAAACTATATTTTTTCAAGGACCTAGTCACCCCAAAAATGGATAATGCTCTAGAACTGGATAAAGGTGTCAATGTTGAGTGGAGATGGTCCTTCCCAGCTGACTTCTCTAACCCTATGAAGGAATATTTTGAAATATTTAGTATGGTATCATCTAATGAATGTGATGAGGTCAGGCTTAAAAACACTCACACCACCCTTCTGTTGGGTGTGACTAGATGAGAGAGCTTTCCCAAAAATCTTAATGATGAACAAACTTACTCTTTTGATTCAGATGTTGAGAATATGTATGCAATTATTGATTCCATTTTCTCCCACGATGAATTTATCTTTCTACAAAAGTATATTTTTATCAACCTTGATGTTGGACTGCACTCCAATCAGGAATTTCCCATAAAGGGGATGACTTAAAAACATTTTTCCCTTCTTAGCCTGGTTGTTCTTTATAAAGATAAGGTGTCACCATATAATGTATCTTCACCAAATTATTATTTGTATGTTTCTCATTATCATGTTGGTTGTTCATATAAAACATCCTGGAGGAGTGTCTAACACCAACATGGAAGATGTTGTTTTCAATGGAACACTATTGGTAGAGGAAAAAGATGACTTTACATTAACATTCCTTTTCCTTACTTGATATAGGGCTGGTATGCCTTGTTTGTTTCCACCCTCCTATATTTGTTGTATTTGTTGTCACTTTTCTTTTCTAATAAATACATTTCTTGGGTATGGGTTGAATTTTTAACTTTTAATCAGACCTATTTGATCAATCAAAAAAATATTTTTATTTGTTCTTAAGATTGGGTTTATCAAAAAAGAATATTTTTTCTATCAAAATGTTCATCCTCATTTTCCATAATTGAGGTTTTTCACTTACACTCTATACATCATCAAGATAAGAAAAAATTTCACTTTGAGGGAGCCAGTATCGATTATTTTTATAAAAATGTAAATTTTTTAAAAATCATTCACTTTTCCATTTAAAAATTTAATTTATAATTAAGCACTTATGACGGTCTCTTTTGAAAATTTTAAAAATTATTTCTAAAAACACATCTATATTTTAGAGTGAATTTTCATTTTTATATAAAAATGTTTTTACCCAGATTCAATTTATGTTTAATGATTGTCCCATTAATTGATATATAACAATTTTCCATTTTATGATGTATTACCATGATGTCACATGACTCTAATTATTCATCTCTTATTTTATGGACTTATTGATGTTATATAATACTAATTCTTTTTTATTATATAATTACATCCTATATTCATTTGAATGGTAATTTTCAATAATACAAAAACAAATTCATAGATATCTAATGATCATATTTTATATAAATAACCATAGAACCCATTTTTTCAGGTTAATAATGATTTGATGAAATTATACATGTTTTCCAATGTGTAACAAATATTTATGTACATAATATTAATTGATTGATGGATGTAACAATTAGGACATGTTGACTGCACAATCCACATTCCATAACATGGTTGTTAGGTGATGGATAACTAGGCACTGCTAATTACCCTATAAACATGTTGTTACCTACCCAGGGCCCACCCACATTCCCAAACAGATCAACAGATAAATTAATATCCACACATGCTAACCCTTATTATTTCTGTGTTGTTTTTTCTCACTCGCACACACCCTCAAAATATTCCCCAGAGGCCACCCATCATGATCACTACTATAGTCTTGGTACACATAACTATAGAGTACTAACCAGTTAGACTCGAGAAAGTAAAGGTTTACATTTTTAGAATGAGTCACACTATTTAGATATTTAACCCTTTATGAATTTTGGGTGTTACAATCACACCCCCCTAGAGAAAAAAATCCTCAATGTCGAAGCAACATATGAGTTCTTCATCTGATACCAATGAAATAATTGGTCCCTACAGATAGCAAAAATAACATTCTATAATTTGTTCATTACGTAATTTATCTCAAGGCACCTATGTTTCCCCTATAGACACATGGTATCTTTCCTCGAAACCATCCACATGCTTGAAAATATTATTAGACTAATTTCTATCACCATATGAAAACAATTTTATTTTAGTGTTCTTTGTACACATTCACGAACACCTGGGAACCTTCCAAATAAGTCACCCATATGGATAAGAAATATTTGTCTGGCACACCTAAATTTGGATTTCAAATATGATAGATTCACATAAATAAGGTTTCTACTTGTGGCATGAGTCATAGGATTTTCCCTTTTAAACATATAACATTCTCTAGTATTATAGTAGTCTTGGAATTATATAGTTCATCATTGTATTGGGTTAATATTTATATCTCATGAGATGTTATCTATGAGATTATGATGTAAACATAAACAACTATGGGACTTTTTCCAATATGTGATGATAGTGTTCATAATTTAATATTACTTATAATAATATATTCATGTAATATATTGTGTTCAAAATATTCTTATTTCATTGTTTATTGAAATTAGATTCTTTATGTAATATCCTCATTCTTTGATTCTTTACTTATGATCCACTATTTATTTAGTCAAAAAAATTATTTTATTTTTAGATTATTATATTCTCATCCTCATATGTTTATCTTGTATACAGTTATGATCATTGATAATTACATCATATTCATAAAATTTTTGAGCGTTTACTATATCCCCTTAATATATTTATATTTCCCCATGTTATGAAATAATATAATAAATATTTTATTTCTAGAATATTATATTTTATAGAAAATTTATAGGAGATGTTGAAGAAATTTTTTATTCGTGTTGTTGACTATATAGTGAGGAAAATAAAATTATATGAATAATAAAAATGTTTTATTAAATAAATTTTAATTCAAAATCACTAAAATATTTATAAAAATATCATGGGAGTGTATTGTAAAGTAATATTATCTTTTACTCCTATAATTTGATGGTAACATCTACAAGATTCTATTTTCTGTAATCTATTATATATCATGAGATGTTAAGAATGAGATTATGGAGCAAACCTAATCCAATATAGTAATCTAACCTCTATGATATTATTGGAATTTAGCCTTCACTTATAGTTATGATGTATGTTTTAATTTTGAATCAACATGTTTTTTATTCCATGATCTTAATATATCATTTTTTTATTCCATGTTTCCATTATTATCTCACACACTTATATCATCACACATAGTTTTTATCTTTAAATTATATGTATTTTCATCAGTATTTAAGGACAACACTTATATACTAATGTTCATTTATTAAAAAATTTATCTCACGTTCATGTTTCTCTCACATGTATATTATGTAACCATTGATGAGATGTTAATATGTCTTCCCATACTTTTCATTTGAGATCACCCCCTTTTTCATATTTCAACTTCCCAGGTAATGAGAATCATTTTAACTTACGATATTATGTACAATTGTTTAACAAGTGTTCAATTATTGAGAATAATTCCAAAATTTATAAAAAAAAATTTCTATGTAACTAAACCTTAGAGACACCAAACTAATAAGTTTATCTATTCTATTTATGATGTTTTTTAGTTGCAATGATTATCTCTTGGTATTGTCGAAAAAATAATGATATATTTTTCTTGGGTCATCATATAAACAAATATATACTGAATTTATTCACTCGTGTCATATTTTATGTTTCTATTTATTCAACACATAAGCCTTTTTAGTTTTGTAAGATAATTACTATAACATGATTCCTATCATTTGATAATTCCCTTAAATGGGATAATCATAAGATATATAATTTTCCATTTATTTTAATTATTGTGAATAATCATAATATAAATTCAATGATAATGGTTTTTATTGGGTTGAAAATCATTTAATTTAATGATTCATAAAATATTTACTTGAAAAGAAATAGTTATCCGAGGAAAAAATTCCTCAACACATGAAGGATCATAAATAAAATTAAGACACTAAAATGTAAATTAAAATCAAGTAAATATAATTTACACTCTTGAAAATGAATACTAGAAAATCTTTAGTAAAAAATGGGTCTATTATACTCATTAAATCAAATCAAATAATATTATATGTTAGAAATACACATGTGTATCAAACACGTTATTTTAATTCTATTCCTCAATTGATTCTCACTAATTCTTAGCTAGTCCCACTAGTGTATAATATAAAATATCTATCATTGAGGTCTTAAAAATATGAAAATTATATATGGTACTAAAGATTTTTATATTAAATATTTCACTAACATTTCATTGGAATCAACTCTAAATAATAATTAATTATAATTTGGATCACAGTTTCCCAATATACTAACGTAGAGTAATCTTTTTCTTCATTATTATTAATACCCCATAATTACTATAGGTAATTTTCATAAGATGATTATTCCTTGGAGAAACTTACAACTCTTTATCTCATCTAATTAAATCCTTCTAGATTATAGAATTATTTATCATATAATATGTGTCTACAAATATCATTTCAACAATCTATCACTATAGGAATCCACTATGTAATATATATATATATATATATGAATTTTATCCATTATCCCTTGGAAGATCCATATTTTAATGACATTCTCGTGGAAAATCAAATAATTTTTAAATAATATAATTTGTAATAACATTTTAGATTTAAAAAATTATAGACTTCATGAAAAAAATTCAATAAAATAAAACCATTTAATTTAAATCCTTTAATATATTTTTTTCTTTATTTCTCTTCCTATAGTAATAGATTGACTATTTCATGTTCTAACCCATCTAAGGTTATCATGGATCAAATAATATTCTTACGAGGTAATTAGAAACCTTGTTTTTTTACTTGAACGTATAAAAAACCAAATATTCACCATAAATGTTTGATTTCATGGGTATATAATGTGTTCCAAATTTTCTATTAACCACACATATAAAATAATTCAATTCTTGAACTAAAAAACAAATTTTGATGCGGTCTTGTGACAATATTACCACATAGTCTAATGAATATTTTCTAATATAATGTGATATAAGGGCTCAAGATCACTCCCTAATTAGTAATTGTTTTTATCAACTAGAAATAGATTAGAATGAACCAGATGAAAATGATTTTTCTCAAATAATAAACATTAATAATACATGAGAATATAAAATTTCATTAAATAAAAAAATTAAGGAAAAAAATTAATTATATATATATATATATTAAAAGTATAAAATCAATGAAAAATATAAAAGACACAGTCTATCTCATGATAAAAAAATATACTCAAATTAGAAAACTAAAATTCTATGAAATAAATCTAATTTTGGAAATTAATTAATTATTTCTAATGGGAACATTCATTCCCAATTTGAAAACATAAACAATAATGTATACTTTTCCATTAAAGTATATATATATATATATATATATATTTATATTATCAGTGTAAACATAGTAAAAATTCCCTAATAAAACAAATTTTCATTCATTCTGGATTAATTAAAATAATTTTATTCTAAATATTAGTGTCAAATAATAAATATTTTAATAAAAGCTTTTATTCATCAACCTTAGTACAGAATATGGAAAAATATTTCATACTCATTCATTTCAAAATTCATATATTTTAAAGAAAATAAAATTAGATAAAATTATTTTCAATAATTCATATAACATATTGTCTCTTTAGAATAGTTTTGTTTCTAAAATTTTATTAATTCACCATTATGAAAAAAATACCTCATTTTCTAAAAATCATAGAAATATTTGCATTTACACAAATCAAATGGAGACTACCAAATTCTCCAAAATAGTTAGAAACTTTATATTTAACCAAAACTAATAGAATCTCATAGATTCCACAAAACTAGTTCAATTTGAATTATAACCACACAATTTTTTGGTAAATACCTATTATCTAGTTACATACAATGTTTCACCAAAAACTAGTACCCAATCAAATAAAAATTCTCCTAGTCCATGTATGGGAACTAATTTATCACTCACTCTTATAACCCCAGTCTAGCTGCTTTATAATGAATGGAAATATTTTATCACCTTATAACCTCTGACATCAAAAATAATTTTCTTATTAACACGTTATTTGTTCGTATAAACATTAAAATGAATAAAACTAAGAGGTTTAAAATATAATTATGATTTTTTTTCATGGAAATTTGTGCATGAATTCCCCAATGGCCAATTATAGGGGTTACATGTATATATGTTCATTTTTGTCAGGTTCACCCTTTTTTTCTTAATGAAGACTCCAATTGACACCCACATCCATAATTGAGTAAAACCCTCCTTTTCAATTGTAGGAGTTCATGGAGGGATTTAGAAATGATAGTGATTAGGAAATACCATTGGCTGAGAGGATGGGAGTTCGGGATCATCATACCCTTTTGGGGTGAATTATTACCTACTCCAAGACTATCTTATAGATTAAAGGTATGTTCATGAATAACTTTTTAATCTAATTATTGGACCACTCACCCTAACTAATAATCAACTGTTGAATCCATCCATGTATAGAGGGGGTCTGTTAATGACTCCATTAATCTGTATATGAGGATTTTCAAAAAATAAAATTATTACATAGAAATTGGTAGCTTCTTATATTTTTATTCCATGTAACCTGGAACTCTAGATTTTTATTCCATCCAGGGATGTACATAAAATTTTTAGGATGGTTTTAAGCCTTTATAAGGTGTTATATGTGTCATGTTTGTAGCATGATTAAAAACCCAACATAATTCATTGAAACCATCCAGTTAAATTTAATGAGTAAAGGACGTGTCTAAGGGAGCTTAGACACCATGTATTGAACTCGATCCTTAACAAGGAGTCCTAAATATCCTGCATATGGTTGTAATCATATTCATCATAGTTTGGGGCACTTTAAATACTTACCCTTATGTAGATTAACTTATATAGGGATAATCATCTTCTTCCATTGATTAGCTGTTACATACAGATTATTCTTTAGTCAAGGGAAGATTTATGATGAAAATGATATAATTATTGTGAATTCATAATCCCATATGATCCATGATTGGTGTGGGAAACAGGGGATCTAAAATGATCAGTCTCACTGGACATGGATGTAAAACATATGTTTTGGGAAGGCCCTTATGGGGTGTTTGATATAGAGATTAGTATATAAGAATTTGTCCTATAAATCCTAGTTATAAAAGGAATCATAGCCATGGTAGGTAAATAAAATCCTCAATATACTATTTGATGAAGAATAAAGATAAACCCATTAGATAAATTTGGTATCAAGTGTATGGATGTCTGAGATATGAAGTGACTTAAACTAAGGTGGATTCCTATTAGATTTTGAGGGAATCACATGATCTATATGGCACGTCTAAAGGACATCATGTGACCTAGATTGATATATCTAGGAGGTGGTGCATGACTTGGGTGACATGTATTTAGGATATCTCATGACCTAGATAACATGTCTAGAGGGTGTTACAGGACTTGGATGACGTTTCCCAGTTCCATCAAAAAATCTAGGAGATATTTATGCAATGATTTCACATGATCGACATAAAAATTACTTGGTGATGCCTCTTGACTTGATCGACAAGTCTGAAAGACATCATGATACATTGGTAACATGTCTACAATATATCACAAGTCCCGATTAATGTAACAAAACGACTCTGTAATAGCTGGGAGATATGTCAAAATTAATCTATAAGACCTATGACATATTTCCTTTATATTTCATAATAATTGTCTACCATGTCTATAGGACATCTCAAAAATAGGTCAATATGTCTTCAGGGTGTCTCAGCACTTGGGTTACATACCATGTTTTTTCCGCCTGATATGAGTGGGTTATGTAAAGAATATGATTTTTTTTCATGTATATACTATCATTATTCTTACAACATTTTAGTCTTTATATCACGTGTCACCCATGGTTTTTTAGTATCATCTTATTCTAGGATTGTTGGGACTTAGTTGACATGAAGGACCCCATTTTCATGATCTAGATGGCTTGATGAGAATCCTCTATGTGACCTATAAAGTGATAAATTGAAGAAAATATTCATGCAATATGATCTATTAGGTTGTTCCCTGGGTTTTACCATGTGGAAGACTTTGAGATCATGTGACATTCTCCTTGGAGAAGCCCTCTCTTATGGACTCACTTTCATCTCTACATGATTTCAATCTATCCCCTTATTGTGTTGAGATGATGGGATTTATATGAATCAACAACACATTTATATTCCTTCTTCCATGGTATATATATCACAGTGATGATATAGAGCTAGTTGAGGTTTTCATTATATCACACCCTTTGCATGATCCTTCCACAAGCCATCCAAGGGGATGTTGTATGATAATCATTGACTATAAGATTATTTTAAGATAACCCTATTTATTAAATATTAGCTAATCAAATGGATTTTTACTAAATATTTTGTAATGTAAGATGGAATTTAAAAGATTAGGACAATATTACTAGGAGCCTTTACAAGATTAGGACCCCCTTGGGATGTCTTTCTCATGATTGATCATGACTTTTCTGGGGTCATTCACTTGATGAATATAGATTGATGAAGTATATAGATGATGTAATCTAGATTTTTCATGAGTTCTTTGTGAGATCAAGTCAACTTTTCAAAGAACCTATCATAATATCATGATGTATTTTCAATAGACTCTCATGATATCAAACATTGTAAATATTACTAGATCTCCAAAAGACCCCATGAAAGGCATGAGTGTTCTGATAGACATCCTAAGACAAGCCCTATATATCTCATGAATCACCCAGTAAAATTCATCTTCAATCCCAAAAAATACTTTCCAAGGGCGTCATGATCTCGTGAATTTACATATATAGGTTGGTCAAACCCTGTGTAGAAAGTTCAAATGAAAACATGGTTAAAAAAATACCTTTGGTCATTCAAGGTCCAATAAATCAGTTGATGGTGGGACAATCCTATGATATTTGAATATCATGTGATGCCCCCAGATGTCCAGTATCTTGATCATGAAAATCACATGATAGAAAAAAAACTAAACTAACTCTAGACCATCCTTGAAATATAGGCATTGTGTAAGATTGGATATAACTATGGTAGTGATACCTATAAATCCCCTCCTCTCAACACAGTAAAAAGGATTAATAGAATGCACTCTTAGATTATGGAGAGCCTGCCGAAGAGGCATATCAATGTGGAAGCTCACAAAGTCATAGATTCTTCCACAATGTAAAATCGTGGGAATCACTTAAGGGATCAGAGGAAATTAATATTTTCCTCATGTGATCACTTTATAGATCACATGAAGTAATCCTAGTGTGTCAGCCAAATCATCTGAAAGGGGTCCCTCATGATCATTATGTCATGCGAAACCTAGAACAAGATGAGGCTTGGAAAACCATGGAATTCATGTTAAATAAATCCTAAAAGGGTGGAAGACTTATGGTAATATATACATGTTAATATTCATTTGATTAATATGAATCGCTCAGATACTGCAGATGTAGTAGGTTATATCTTCCATGTTAGGTGACACCAATTGAACATATCACCAAGGTCTTGCATTTTCCTTTGAACATGTAATCCATGTCTTATGGTATCCTTATGGAATATCCCATAGGTCATGTGGATCCCATTTTAAATATCTCCTAGGAATTTTATATTCCTTTTCACATATCTACTATGTCATTTGATGTCCACCATAAATGTCAAAAAGGTCTCATGAAGTCCCCTTGGATATTTTTAGAATTCATGCAGAAGTACTAAGGAATGTTCGTGTCAATTAAGTGATAGCCTGCCATCCATGTCATCCAAGTATTGTGATGACACTTGGACTTTCCTTCCATCTGAATATTCACCCTCAAACATGTCTCTAAGGTCTTCTGACTCCCTTATACAAGTCATGTTAGGTCATGGGGTTCCCCTAAGAAATGTCACGTAGGACAAGCGATTCCCCATTTCCATATAAAGCCTTTCCATGAAAAATCATTTGTGCATGTCACATAGTTCACGTGATGCCCTCCAAACACGTTATCTCGGTCTTGTGATAGCCTTCAAACATGTTGTCCAAGTCATGTGATGACCCCTTCCATGTTATTGAGTCCATGAAATGTCCTTCAGAAATGTCTACTGGTTCATTTCATTATCTATTAACATGACTTGTAGGCATATAGGCCTTGCCCAGAAATCTTTAGACGTGTTAAGAATACACCCAGGAAATGATATTAAGAAACCTATGTTATTTTAGGAATACAATCATGACATGTCAGGCATCCAACCTGAGATATAACAAAATTTCCCATTTAAAATATTTGTGCTTACCCCCGAATTTAACTATGAGAACTCTAATTCCTACAATAACTAGGATACATAATATTCCTCCCAATTACCCAATCTCTAATGGTAATCTACCTCAGTATAAGTCCCTTATTATCTTAGACATAATAAACCATTATATCCATTCTCTTCCAAGATTTTATCATTATTCATCATCCATAAGTGGATTGAGGAGTCATTTGAAATATGAAGAATATAATTCCTTCTATAACCCTAAAATGCCAGAGAACTTACGAAGTCCCGAGTTCCATATCTAACAACCCATTAGGGTCTCCAAATTTTATATGTCCCCATCCATATATAGTGAGATTCATAAAAAGTTATCCCATGTTTCCCACTCTAACACAGCTCATGTGGGCTTAGATATTATCAATAATCCTATCCTTCACATCATTAATATTTCTCCATCCAGGGAATACTCAGTGTTTATAAACATCTCAAAAATATTAAAATATTACCCATATATAAGTGAATCCTCCTAAGGGTATGTCCTAACTGTACATCAAACTAAGATAAATATGATTCTTATCATAGGAAGGATACATGGGACACCATCTTAAGGATCGAGCTCAGTACTCTATGCTTATGTGCACTAATATATGTCCTTTATTCGTTATGTAAAAGTAGATGGTTTACATGAAATCTGTGACTGTATATTCTTGTTACAAATAGGATATGTAGGATTATTTCTAATGGTTCAATGGCATCCTAAAAATTTTAATCACCTTCCTTAATGGAAGAAAACTATAGTGTTCCTAGTTTTATAGTACCATAATATTAGAATCTATCCATTTCAATGTCATATCAGGAATTGATGATGAACCAAGGATACATACATATGGAATCATTAGTATACCCCCTCCACACATTCACGGGATCAGCACATGATCATTTTGTTAGGGTAACCGGTCTAGAATCAATATTAGGAAGAGATTTGTGAATATAGAATAAATCTATAAGAGAAACCTAAAGTGGTTAATATTTCCCCAAAATGATGTTATGAGACTATCCTCTCATCCTCTCAATCAATGAAAGCTTCTAACCACCATCGGGTTTGAGTCCCTAAATAAATCCTACCTTTTGAAAGTTGGTTCTTACATTGTAAACAATGTGGGAGCCATTGGGACATTCTATTGAGGAATAAGTGGTGAAATAAATTTGAATGATTATAAAGAAATTAAACCCCCTAATCAACCATCGGATGAAGCCATCCATATATTTTTATGAAACAAAAATGGTGAACTCGATGAGAATATCTAAAATCAAAAAAATGATTGGTTGAACAAATGTAAAATAAGTTCTCATGAAATATTTAGAGCCTCTCTATGAAAATACTAGGTGATTAAGATGGCTGAATAAATAATGAAAAAATAAAAACTATGTTACTTGTTATTATCTAATTTAGCATGTATTAAACTATGAAATGATGCAATGACCAGTGAACTTGTTCCATGTTGTCTTCATGACAGTAGATATTGTACTCACAAACAACACCATAACATGAGATCATTTCATCAACTAGTTACTATTCTGGAAAAACATCCACTACTGCAACCCCTGTAGATCACAAGACAATCTCACCTAGATGAAAACATCAGTGTTATATGGTGAATTCAATGGTCATGGAATCCCATAGACATGGTACAATCCCTACCCTCAAGGATATAAGCTATGATATCTGAAATCTGAAACCAATGGGTTTGTATCATACAAAAAATGATGAAAAACAACTAGTGGAACTCATTTCCACATACACTCACTTCATAAGCATACTCCAAGAGAACTAAAATCACCTCCCTTAGTATCTGATGAAGATGGAATAAGGGTTAAACTACAACCCCATTCCAATTTAGGAGCTATTGAGGATGCCTCCTCTCAACTGCCATTATTGGGGGCATCCCACCTGTTCCCCACATTCACCTACTGAGGTCACCACATGAACATTTCCACCAAGATGCTCTTGCACTGGTACAATAGAAGTAATTTTATACATGAAAATCCATGGAAAATGTATTGGGATTATACCCTCACTCTCACAAACAACGAACACAAGAATATTATGACATTATCTAGCATGAAATCTCATATCCTTTCTCACTCATAGTAACACAATAGGAATATTCTTGTAGAAACCATTGGGGAGGTGTATTTCCCTACCCCACACATAAAGCAGGTTAGCATATTCTGATGGAACAAGGAGGAAATGTGTGGGCTCGTATCCCAAATTCAATAAAACATATCTACAAGAATATATTGATCATAAAAAAAATTGGTCCTAAATTTTTGTACACAAGTGGATGAATTTTTAATTCATTTTAACAACATTTGATTAAATCCTTTGGAATTTTCCAAAACTGGTACAGATACGTGGATTGGAATATATTTCTATCTCTGCAGCCTGGACATCACAACACTATAATCAATATGAAAAAGTGTTTTCTCCTAAATAAGAGAATATTTATGCTTCCATATAAGAGGAATATCAGTAAATTCTAGTAAAGTATGAGGTACATTACTGGAATCATATTCTACATCCAACCAGATCTCATAGAGTTAGATATTCGCATGCCTAGAAACATGTACATGATTATATAGAAATGTCCTATGGAATAATCCAACAAAAATGGATCAGGATTTTATCCTCTCTCAAACTAGGGATCTACATGTCATAGAAACACAAGCCCTAGGACAGGATAATATTCTTTTTGAAAATTCTAGAGGCATACTCTAAATGCACAAAACATGGGCTCATATCCCTGCTCCAACTAGGGTTCAACAGGTGATAGTTGAACATACCGTGGGGTAGGTTCATATTTCTTTCAGTGAAACTAATTGGAATATTATAGAATCTCATGTAAGCAAGCCTCATATTCATAATTCCAATGATGAAAGACTACATCATAATCCTTTAAAGGATATATAAGAGGGGGCTCAAATTCCTTTTCCCATTTTGAAGGTCTATTGGAATACTTTGTCAAGAAAAAAATATGAGTACTGAGATCATTCTCCAGCTTTATCTAGGGTTGAACATTGTATTGTAGAAACCAATTATAGGTCACCTCATATTCATGCTAATAATATTGAACCCCATCAAAATAATTCATCATCTTCTTATTATCAGGCTCATATTCTTATATCACCCGATTGTTTTCACCATATTCTAGAATCTTTCATTAGAAAAGTTAATATCCAAACATTATCCCAAATGGAAAGTTGACATATTGTGTCCATGACACATAATAGGGATCATATCACAAATTTCCTCTATACTTTTGTACTCAAGGTCATTCATGACGCATTCTTAACATCTTAATTTTTTTCATTTATTCAAATAAAGAAGATGGAAATTATAACCTCGATATTCCACCTCATGGTTGTGTGTTGATGAATCATATGGACTATACTCCTTACATACTATGTGGTCAACATATCCATGGTGATGTCTCCCCCATAATAGGAAATCATACCCTTTCCCAGAAACCTCAATATAGAGGTGTGATAAAAACAGTGAAACCTTATTATAGATAGGTTCTTGAAACACTTGGGTGAACAACAAACAGTTCCCCATCAAATACCAACTACACTTACCATGGCTAATAGGATACCCCTACAAGTGACATTTGTGGTCTGACTAGGTGTAGGTGTGTATGTTTTATGAAGAGGATGATGAAATTTATATATAGAGAGAGTTATATAGAAAAAACCTCCAAACCATGTTTGGGTTCCTTTCCACTTCTGAATATGTGATCCTGAATGTGCTAGAGAAGGAGTTCATGCATTAACTATACCAGAATATGTGGGAAATACATCAGTGTTTTTATTATATACACCACTCGTATCCTGAACAATAGGGACACCTTTAGACCATCAATATACTCTGTTGAAATTTAGGCATGGCATCTATCTTTATGGTCTAGGAAAAAATGAAAAAAAAAATTAGAAAAAAACTACATGAATATTGCTTCCTTTGTATCACAACTCTTCAGAAACTAAACACTGAATCCATGTCATATGATTGTATCTGATCATAGGGAAAGTATGGATCATAATATTCCACCAAAAACCTAGAATAAAATAACTCCTTAGAAATTATATACTATAATTTAACATATTTTGGTGATATTAGAGGAATCGGTAATGAATGAGTCATTTAGTCACTACAATATAATTTAACCACATTAATTATGCCAATATCTCACAAATTAAGGGCTATTATTTCCAAAATATCATTAAACTGGTCTCCACAATGTAACATGAATTTCTTTTATCCATTAAAGCTAATGTTGTTGTCAAACCAACAATATCATATAGAAAATAAATCTCATCATTATTTTCCATTATACCTAACTCATAAACATGACCAGCCGATCCAAATCAAATGAGTCATAATAGCAGCTATTATAGCATCCATCCAGGACTGAACCCAACCCAATGGGCTGGTGAAATATTTACCACTACCTCTGCCTTATAGACCATCACTTTCTGAGTGGATTCCAGATGTATTTGAAGAAGCAGTAAACCAACCCCATCTCATGGTGATGGGGAGATATTTATGCTAATCATCATAGTTAGGTTCATCACATATAAAAAAGGTTTTGGGGAAATCAGTGGTTGTTACATATCAACCCCAACTTATTGGTATTTGGGAATTTATAACTTAATTAAATTCCCATGATTCATCAGATCCCTGATCAGAGTCATCATATACTCAATATAAGGATCGTCAAATTCAAATTGAGACCTTGAGTGGTCTCATACCCATATGGTTAGGAGAATTTTCATTATCATCATCACAAAAAACATTATAGGTCTTCTATAGTTTTGGTGAAACATATCGATTTTTGGCATCCCAAATATTCCTTATTCTATAGGAAAAACCTTTTCTATTCACAGAATGTTAAGAAAAAATAGATAAAACCATCCTCAAGATCACTACTTAGAGACCAAGATGGTACGAACTTCTGATAAACAAAATCAAACCTCACTGGTTGATTAATCAAAAAAATCCCAATATTTAAGTGTCATAAAATGAAACGGATGTGAGTAGTATATAATTACCTTGTTGCATTAAGATTAATTAGATAACTACTGTTACTAGATATACCTCAGTGAATGTCATAACAATCAAACCAACAGATAATTTGGATCAATATGAAAATGAAGATGGATGCAATATAGAAAACGTACCTTGATAAGAGGGTTATTTGAATGCACTAACTGAGGCTATGCATATGCATAATCAAAGTAGAATCTGTAACCTAGAACCTCAAAATATTGAGGTATGACCTCTAAGGGGGAACAATGCCTTGGGTAAAGGGATAGGTGTGGCTACATCATAATCAACATCTACAAGAGTTAAAATTACTTGTATGAATGAATTAATGGAACAATATGAGAATGACAATTAGAGTCATAGAAAACTCATTGAGGATATACTTATAGGAAACATTCCCATTGGTGATCATATTTAGACAAACGTGAATATCACTCCTCCCTCATATTAAGAAATAGGTGATTCAATTGCAAGTTAAGCATCTGAGGTTCAGGTTGGTACCAAATATAAGATACTAGTCGATGTAAGTGAATAAGATCAAGATGAGTGTGACTTCACTCCATTATGGAAAGAACATCTCCCCCAATAGGTTGCTATTAAAACATAGAATATATTTAAAAAGTAGGATATAAAAATAGTTCCATGTCATTAAGCCTTGACCACTCACTATAGATGGGATGAGGACCATGCAGTAATACCACCGAAACAACATAATAAATTTTATTCCCTATCTACTTGAATAGAATCCATAGAAGGGGGACAAACACATGTGCATCATGAGAAGAATCCATGTCTTGAATGGGTAGATGAAACTTTTCCCCAACCCAACTTCTTCAATCTATACTTCTCAATATTTTAATGAATTTGATACCCTGAATATCATCTCATGGACTTCATGTCTTGATGTTGTTCGATATTGGGCCCTTGATATCATCAGGAGGAAACCAAGTGAGATGTTTTGTACAAACAATGGTAGGTGCAAACTTTTTTTGTTATAGTATCCTTCTTATGGGATCCATTGTAGGATGGGATGACTTTTATCATCAATACCATTATCAATTTATCTATACACTATGTAAAATTAAAAAACTTTACCCTACAAACTGTAAGAAATAATAAATGATACATTTTGTGAATTTATTTTCAGATGGAATTTTTTAACATATTCATTGAAAATCCAACTATATGAGGAAAAATTATGAGAACACTATGATGAAAATCACTGATATGAGCTTTATATGTCTCTAATCCTTATGAAGTATTGAAGAAGATTCACTGAATTTGTACAAAAATGAATAATTCCTAGATGAATTCATTTAGTAGACATGATCTACATATCAGATCATAACCTCAGAATAGGAGAAGAGGGTTGTTAAGGAAGAGATTATCACTATTCCCATCACTCCAGAAGTAATACCCATGTGTGCACTAAATAAGGCCATAAATATCCTAATTCTTCCCTTTGATCGAAAACATAAAAAGGTCACATTTAATTAAAAGTGAAAATATATTATTTTCACGCAATATTTAATCATTGGATGAAAAATTAAACTCCTTATGAAATGAGCAAGTCCTCGGTTATTTCCATCCTTACATGGATGATAACATACTCATGTTACAATAGCCTAGGAAACACATGTAGATCAACCCCACTAATTTACCTGAATACATCCCTTTTCATTACAATATGGTTCATACCATCAAAGATTGCTTCACCTTTTTTGGTGTCCACTTGCGTATGGTTGGATCAGGAATGTTTATTTTGAAAAAAATTATGACATATATAACCTATGTAAAAGTATCCCAATTATAATAATATGGTGTTTTTAATGAACATAGGGTTATGCATTGAAATAAGATCTATTACTAAATGGATCAAATTATTCTTGATCGAGCTCATTCCATCATGAGATTACATCATTGTAATCCCATAATTATCCCATAATCCATAGAGGTGGCATAAAAAATAACTCATGGATGTGGACTCAATCTTTTGACATAGGAGGAACTTGAAGGAGAAGATTCAAATTTAGCTCATGTGTGTTCCTTAGTTGTTTTTGATTTTATATCTTCATTATTGGAGGAAGGGGAACCTTTATACACAAAAAAACACTCATCAAATGAAGATCTCATCATTTGTTTTACAACATAATACACTTGGATGATCCCTTCTACAAGGATTAATATACCTTTGAGTTTGATTTCTGCATAATTGATCATGTATCAAAACGTCGAAGGAGTAGTAACCAAGGATAAAGTTGAAAAAATGATTGTGGTCAAACCTAATATCATAGTGACACACCTAGATAGGTCATATATGAAGCTGATTCCTATGGGAATAAACTCCAACAAAAATAATGGAAACCGAAAGGTTCCTTAGATCCCTCTAGCAATTGTCCAAGACAAGTCATCATACCTAACCACCTAGTAGGGATGTGATTGTCAGATTAGTATAGAAAAAGTGTAAGGCCACCCTAAATTATTCTACTAATAGTAAATACCCCCATTAACCTCTACTCAAGAACCTGGGTGCTCCTTCATTAAAAATCAACTCATAATCCACATAATAAAGAGTATCCCCACCATGAGAAGTTAAAAACTTGGACATAAAAGTTTGAAATTATTAAATAGTACCTTTTTTACCCACCAAACACTCAATCCTAGATTATCTCTATATTTCAAAATAACTATGAAAAGTAATCATCAATGAATTCCATAGATCAGAGGAGTGTAAAAGATATTATATTGCATTCAAGGTCTATCGTGTGGAGGTTAATCCATCAAAATTTCTATTCTATATCTCATTAAAAGATCTATTTAAAAAATAAGATGTCGACTGAAATATTAGACCCATATATGTTTTGAGACAACATTATGATGTTGGCATATAATGGATCTGATTAAAAATGGTTCTAGGATCAACCTCATCCCGTTTTAGACCCTTAGACGGTTGGGATATAGTGAGGGAGCTTTATGACCTTAAAGATAACCATTCAAAGGTATGATAAGATATTGAATATTCCTACCAAGAAGATCAAGAACAGGGATTTGTTTTTTGATCTCACATAATGCATGGAGTTCAAGGTTGTCCAATAAGACACTATATATAACTTTATACTCTGAAGGTCTTGGCATCACAGCCACATAGCAGTACCTTCAACATTTCTTCAATTCATGAAATACCCCATCATAAGGATGGTTAACATACCACATAGTGATATTTCCCCCTAGTGTCTTACAAAGAAACATATTCTATGGAAGGATTCTATGAAACAAAAGTTAAACAACCAATGGTGGATGACAATATACATGTTGTGTCTCTCAGCATTTTGGGGCCGCCATTACAAGTACCTTGAACATGCCCAACAATGATCATGTGCTACCCATAAATATGATTTAGGTTGTGGAATTAATATTTTATTTCCAAGTATCATGTGTCCCTATAGATAGTATGAAAGAAAATTACTAGTTTAATAATAGAATCTTGATAACTCTAGCTGTTCAGGGTGATAATTTCTCTTCCCATGACCTCTCTCATCCCAAAATTATCAGAGATGTCCTTAAATTGCTAACTTCATATTAAAATGACTCCTTAGACACAAATATTTAAAAGGATGAGGATAATACTAGGAACTATCCTTTTATAATTGAGGAATTAATCTCCATAACAATTGATGAGATCAGGTATGTTAAAATAGGAAAAGAAGAAGACTCATGAAATACAATTATTAGCACCACCATGCCCCTTGAAGAGAAGTTGATGTATATTGAAATTATAAAGCAACATTGAAATTTTTTTATTGGAATTATACATAAATTATCAGAATGAACCCTAATATGTACCCATATTATCTCTTCATAAATGATGACCATCAGGGTTACAATTTGGTAGGTCAGAGGATACACCCCTCTCATACTACTAATGTAGGGTATGATATTGAAAATTTTAACAATTACAATTTTTTACATGAATAGGAATATTCAATATGTATATCTAACATCATGACTGTAAAGAAAATTAAGAGGTGGTTTAGGTTATTTTTTTTGACAAAAGACATAATCATTAAAATCGAAGATCAGCGGAAGTACAACTGCATAACCATGAAGAAAATTTGTCCAGCCAGAGCTGGTCATTGTCAGGAGGGCCAGCTTCCACCACCTAATGGGCAGCCTTATTTTTGTCCCTTTTGATATAGGAGAAGGTGAATATTGTGAAGCTTTGATGGAGGGATTGTATTTTCCTGATGAGTGAGCCAAAAGGATGGAAGCTTCCATCGTTGAGGTTGATAGCCTTGACAATGGTGAGACAATCCGATTCTAGGTGGATTGAATCCCATCTACGATCTTTAGCGAACATCATCTTGGTGAGGATGGCGGCAGCTTCAGCAACCACGAGATCCCAAAGAATGTGGTGAGATTCATGTTTGGCTACGATGGTCTTCCCAAAATGATCCCGGGCCAAGAGACCAAGACCTACAGGTTTATCCTTGGGAAGAGACGCATCGACATTACTCTTGAGACTCCCTTATTTTGGAGGGTGCCAATGGGAAGAAGAGGCATTACATACTTAACTACAAATTATGCATTTATTTACTGAAATATATGAGTAATTACATACTTAACCACAAATTATGCATGTCCTCTTGTATTGAACTGATAAAGTAAATCCTTTGATCTAATATGTTGATTTAGATTTTGGAACAATGGATAGTTATTCTATATGACTAAGACATCCAGTTCATTTCACATAATTCACTGAAAGGGAAGTCCCTTGCTGATTTACCCATGACACATCCTACCACATAAACAATGATAATAGACACATAGCATCTAAATAAAGTGAATTTATATTCCCATGACACTCTCTGAACATGGAATATGTATTTTGATGGAACATCCTAAAGTCATATTGATAGAATATTAGAAAACATGAATATGAACCATGTTAGTCTAGGGATAGTATTTGTTTCTATGGAATAAGAAAATTTTTCCTACCCATTATCATTATCTGAATGATACACTAATAATGAGTATAAATTCAAATCCCTCATTATTATCTAGGAACTATCTATGCTTCTTCAGTTAGCCTACTTGAAAATAAAAGGTGATTTAGAGAAAGTGAAGAAATAGATTAGTGGTGAACATACCATATTGATGAAAAATATCACCAAATATGTTCTACCGAGTGATCAAATTGAACCAAGATCACAACATCAAGTCAAACCACTCAACACTATATCATATTGCATTAAATGGGAAGATTGAGGCCTTCTATAAAAATCATTCATATATACACCAAAATATGGTAGACAAAGACAAAATTTCACTTTTGGATATGTTTCCCGATGACTTATGGACCCACCATACAAGCACACACACAACTACATAATAAAATGGTTATCCATTAGTGTATGATAATAAGTTTTTTCTTCCCATATAAATACATTTTACCTCATTAAAAATAGTTATAAGTTGATATCTCTCATACAATGAGAAATCGTAAAATTCAATGGATGGGTTAGACTAGATCAACGAGAAAATTTTTTGTACACTGTAAAACCATGAAGTCCATCAAAATCAGATCACACTGACTTCAATAAAATGGTTCATCTCTTTTAATTTCTTCAAAGAGAATAGGTATTGGATCTTATAACCCCATTGAAATTGGGAAAACCCATTGAAACTATAACTCGAATGGGAAGGGCCTTATATAGTACGTATGTTCTATCATAATGGAGAAATTTGCGTGTCTTAATTAATATCGTTACAGGATACATATTGATGCCTAAATAACCTTGCTGGGGTCTAGCCACAATATTTTATTTTTACACTCACTAAAATTATCCCTTACAACATGACATTAAAATAAATGGATCTACAATATTTATCGTATTTCAAGTCGAATCACCTTCGTTCTTACCACTTTATGTTAAAATTAATGGCTTCCCTCCTCACCACAGGAAACAAAAAAGCCCAATTTTCTATAACTATGTAAGTCTTTATTCTCATTAAATTGTGATCTGTAGGTATTCCTATATCATATATGTCGTCCTACCCACCACATCATACCAAACACCCCATTACATTCTTTCAATCACATATATATACTGAAATAAGTCTATATAATTCTTTCTTTATCACACTAAGAATTGATCACATTGGCTTAAAAACCCTAGTAAATTCATCCCTGGATAACTGATACATACTGGTTCATGTAAAGGTCAGTATGGTCTAGGTTAAATTCGCATAAAAATAATACAATACATCCTAATTGCATGACATTAAAACATCATGTTTTATGTCTCTTGTAGAGAATAAAAACACATTTTCTCCTCACCCAGGAGTAACCATATCATTGGGTATGATATCCAACCATACCTTTATTCTAGAACAAGGTGAGGATTGATTCCAGCTATTATAGGATTGGTAATGACACATATATCTGCAGTCTTAGGTCCCTCCACAATATTTATTTTTCATGTCAGGGAACATAATTCCATACCACCTGACATTACATTATATGGTTTCTCAAGAACTATGTGTGGATTTAATAATCTCATCAAATGATACATAGGGATACCTAGATTTCTAATCCCTGGTACTACATCAACAATCCATATAAAAATACCCAACTCTCTATGTATAGGTCAGACCTACATAGGCATCTTTATCATGAACTATGTGGGGATTGATATCATTCATCACATGAAATGTAGTGATGCCCATTTCTAGAAATATAGGTATATCTAAAAAAACCAATAGAAATAGTGTCCCTATTTGTGTATGGGTCAGACCTACATAGATATTTTAACATTAAATAATTATATGTTTGTTGATTCCTACTATTACAGGATATATATTGATGTTTGGATCTCCCATCCAAGGCACATCTACAATAATAAATCATAAAATATCTATATTTTTGTTTTTTAGACCTATGTATAGTGTCCCATTTAAATAACTACTTCTGTATTGTTTCATATCATCAATAGAAATGTTGTGCCCCCAGATCTTCAATCCCGGCTCTATCTTGGCCAATGAATACAAACAATGCCTTTCTTTTCATATGGGTCATGCCTGGGTAGAGTGTTCCCAATTCATGAACAATGTGTGTCTTGATTCATCTCATAACTAGATACTGAGTTGTTCCCAAATCTCCAATCCTAGGTCTATCAACAACAACCAACAGGAACAATTTCCCCCATCTACGTATGGGTCAGACCAGCATGGAGAGTATCATGTTCAATAACTTTTTGTTTTTCGATTCCTGTCATTATATTATACATAGTTATGCTCAAATCTATAACCCCTAGTCTATCTTCACTAATCAACAAAAAATATCCCCACTCTCTGTGCATTGTTCATACTTGTGAAAGTAGATTTCATTCAAAAAATACACGTGGAATTATTCGTTCCACTAGATTATATGTAGTGATAGTTGGGTGTTCAGTCATGTGTTCATCATCACCATATAAAATAACAATAATTCACCCCCAGTAGCCTATGGACTGGACATATGCTACAACCCATATGAGACCCACTTTCGTGTAGCTTAAATGACTACCAACAATCTCTTATTTCTCACACCAAAAATGTCTCATCTAAGCAATGGAAAAATGGTAGGAGGATCCGGCCAATGTGACTGAGGTAGACTTCCATTCATTGAAAATTTTCTGATAGCATAAAGGAAAAACATCCTTATGATATTAAACTTAATAGTAGATACATCATTTCAACATGATGTTAAAACATGTATTACATCATTTCTTATCCATTATTACCAAAGGAACATAAAAATCTAACCCTGGTTAACTATAGAAGGGGGTTTCAATAATAGTTTAATCCCACCATCTTAGTATTAACACTTTATTATTTAACCCCTTATGATCACCAAAAACCTTCTACAGACCTTGTAAAATGATTCAATACATCCAAGGACACTTTGTTTGTTAATTCATGTATACTCCTACATCCAACATATGACCTCTTAGCTAATAATAAAATGATTTCAAACATTGCTAATGGGATTCCTAATCATTGTGGTCCCTAGTGTCACTATGGAAGAACCCATCACCTTGTACTGTTCTGGGTCAACCCTAGAATGGTTTTCCCATATCATTACTCATGTCCTAAGAACCATGAACTATTATTTACAACATTTTCATGTCCTTCTCAAAAGGATGATAGAGTGTTCTTTCCCCTAGGTATCATAACTAGGTTATTGTGTAACATTCCCCACACACTAGGTCCAAGGGAATCATAAGCATCAATTGAACACTCTCAGCTCAAATATCATTAAATTTTACCCTTTTAAGGTCTCAATAAAAAAACCATAAACTACTAGTGAATGATACATGAACTATTTTCAGGTTTACGACCCAAAAATGGAATCTTGATAAAAATGTATGTCTCTAGTCTCTAAACTATTCATCCATAGAGATTTGGAAAATGATAGTGCACAAATTAAGAACGAATAATGCTTTGATGTCTCGCTTTTTGGACCTACTAAAATCCATGCCATGCTCACTAGACCCCCAAGTCAAGGGAAAAGTTAGATTAATGATTCTTCACATCTCCTTGCCATGATAACTTCTTCATTATGGGAAAATATACATTTTTGGGTTCTCTAACCATTCTTGATTCTTATATTTCCAATAGGTCACACTTTATGATTTCAGCTCCTCATGTCACTGAAATCCTTCCTTGTACATTGGAAAGGGAACCCAACAACATGTGACCCATTTATTTAATACAAATTTATACATATGAGTCATGTATATGATCTTTGTGCCATAAAAACTGTATTATTGTCTTAAAGAAATGGATTCTTGATCCTTGTGAGCCCTGATGTCACAACGGTGGAATGCAACACCCTACGGTCTATTTGTTCATCCGTAACAAGATTATACCATTTCATCCTCATGATCTAAGGGATTTAGAAAATGATTTAAAAATACCCATAAATTGACTATTAAAGAATATTCAATATTATAAAGATTACATCAACATATATTATACTCAATAATAATGTAGGAATGTGAAAAACCATTCCAAAACATTTTGATGGACTACACCATGAGATTTCGAACCACATGTAGTAGGGCCTGAGCCTCACCTAAAAATATAAAATGACCTAGGATGATAGAACTCATCTTGAATATCCATTGATCCTTATCAAACTTCATCGCTCCATTTTTTGAATATTCATAATTCTTTATGGGACATTGCAAAAGAGTGGGGATCTTATTTTCATGAACATGTTTTTATACCATGTATTCCCATGCATGAGGTATTTGACATACCAACTAGATTCATCTACTCTATGAAGGAAATTATCTATTATCCTTGTTGGCCCCGATAATATCAAGGTCAAACCCAAACCTCAGAGTGTTATTGTTAATCTTGGTATGTTTTCACTATTTCATATTCATCAATTCAGACTTTGTTGTTATAAATTACAAAACAAATATTCCAACTGTCCATGTGCACCTAGCATCCATGATATCTTACCCTCAACTAATACTATAACCATAAATTATAAATGGCCCTTAGAGAAGAGTATGGATCCTCTTGGTTTGACCATGCTAATGATGCATAATTTCTTTTACACATCAACTAGAGTTACATTATCCTTATAGAAATAGAAGTCCAAACATGTGAGTCCTAGAAATACCATGGTGGAACCTAGAAAATTAAGGTGTTTGGGGTCATCCTCAATATGAATGGCCATTTCTATATGTATAAATCATGTCATAACAGTAAGAGTTTATACTGGAAAACGTTTTTTTCCTTACTAAATGTCATTAACATTCATGGAAAATGTCATTACCACAAAACATTAAGCTTCACAGAAGATGTCCTTACCATATGACATTGAACTCCACAGTGCATGATACTATGAAGAATGTATATTTCCATCATTAAAAGGTCCATAATAAATAAATATAAACTAAAGTAACTAAAACCCCAAATTGGAATACCCTAAACTATAGAACATCAATAGTCTAGTTTTTGATTCCCTTAAAATATCCAAATTAAGGAGATAAAATTACCACCTGGTTGAAATATTGATTACAAAATCATAGACGAATGTTGAGTCTGTATTCGAAGGAAATGAAATTTGTGTGATCTACAAAATATGGATCGCTCATAAATTAAAAAGGCATAAAACATTTCGGGTCAAAAATTGATAATATGGAGTCCTGAGAAAAAGGTTGTTTCATGGTCTCTAAGACTTCCCCTATATAAATCTTTGGAAAAAGTTATGTAAATATGAATATAGATATATGAAGCTTGTGATTCCCACCATATGACTTTATAAAAAGTCAAACTGTGCTCAGTAAGTTTTCTAAATGAGGAAAAAATTAGAGGACTCTCCCTCTAGGACATGTCTTTTAAACATATTTCCCTTTTAAACTAGTAAATCCCATGAAAACTAGCACAAGTAAAGCATTGTGGAATCTCATGTCAAGGGGAATTCATCAAAAAAAATCAAAAAAAAATCTATTGTAATTTAAGAATTCAAATCAATTCATTAAGTTTTATTTAATAGTATTAAAAGGATGTGTATCATTGATGATCTATGTGTCATAAAACAAATAAAATTATATGTGAATCATTAATGGAGGAAAAAATTACAATGACATACAAATTTAGGATAATCTGTTCATTGATAGCATAAATAAGAAAGAATATCCGCCTTATGGAACCTCTCCATGGGTCCTATCAAAGAAAAAACATTCGTGACCCATCCCAAATAAGATTTAATGGGATGAATTTTACAAGATGGATAGATCCTAATGACAAGTATCAATTGAATGTTGAAGTGCTTCCTTCCTCACATCATCTATTGTAGCTCGAGGATGAAGAAGATCGTTTAAATCTGAAAATTTTCCATACTTTTTTAGTTTTCATGAATGTAGATGATGACCCTAAATGATCAGATTATTATCCAGCTATGATCTCCTCATGTATCACTATTTTTGTGGTCATGGCATTGATTTGGATGTGCAGTTGGTGGATTATCTGATGAATTTGTCATAGTTCCTATGAATCTTCCCTTATTTGTTCAACCAGGGGATTGCAATCATTGAAACTGCAAAGACCACAACACTATCAAGCCACTTTTCGATTCAATGTTATTTTTTCACAAGATATCATATAGAGGATTCTAATCAAAGTATCCCACCCCAAAATAATAAAGGATCTAGTAAAATAACTCCTCTAGGACGTGAAATGTTTCCTGTGGAGTCATAATGATCTTGTGGTGAATAAATTACTTTAGTATAATAGATCATTATTGGTCTATTGAAATTTATTGGGTAGTTATGTTATTAGGGGGAGTGATTTATTGAGCTAACGATGAAGTCAGAGTGGATGTTCCATACTTAATTCTATCCAATGATATATCTTCCACCATTTTTATTTAAAGACCATCATCATAGAAAATTATAACCCAGTAATGGAATTTCCATCGCCGTGACATGGTATTTTCCTCTATGTCTCAACCATGTCTTAAAAAAACTACAGTATTTCTATTAGTAAGGCAGTCAGTAAGGAACACAGTTTATCCACCAAAAAAACTACACATTTATCACACCACTCAGATAGGCTTCCGCCAATGCCTTGGAATAATCATATGATAAGAAGGAAGGTGTGAAAATAAGAGTTAGGATAATCTCATCATTTGAATATTAACTTCCCAATATAATCCAAAATTGGATAATAATCCATGTATGTCATTCTCCCAACAATCCCAAATAAGGTAAAATAGAAACAATCTAATAAAACTATAATATCAATCAGACTAATAAGGGGTTTAAGGTTCTCAAAGATTCAACCAATCCATATGGGCTACATGAACCGAATCCCAAATTGATATTCTTTTATGACCACTCATTGAGAAATCCCCTACCATAATTAACAATTCTTCTGGATAGTTTGTAATATGTTATAAAGTGGAAGTGATTTTTCTGAATCAACATGGATGTAAAATCATTGGGGACTAGAAGAATCACCTCATCCCTCGATAACCTTGGGATGAATAAGGAAACAGGGATCTTGGTAGTGTTGTGGTATTGATAATAGTTTAAATTAAATTTGATCCTATAATAAACATGTTCTTTATTGAGGTAGATAATATTTATCATTTCGTTGATTATCAGTTTAGATGATTATTAAAGGCTTAATATGAATTCCCATTATGGTTGTGAAGGTCTCATGGTAGATTGCATCTATTTTGGATCCTAGAACCAATATTTTGTGGTGAAACTAGTTCTTCCCATGGTATGAATAAACTGTGATGGAAAAGAAGAACAATTACTCTTATCAGTGTAAAGCAAGATAGTGGAGTCTTATAGGCCTAACTGCAAGAAAAATGATGACAATTGAGATGGAATACCATGAATCACCATATACTGTATTTGATAGTGGGATAAGACACAGTAGGCAAATGGTTATTAAAATTGTGCATTAATATTTTTTGCAGGGTTTCTCCTTCCTATAGAAATGTTTCATGGTTGGTTCATGGTTTGGAAAAATGTGGGTCCAAACAGTGGGACCAATGATTTTTGGTGAATTTACCATTTTCCCTCATTTAATTTATATAACATAACCCCTTTTTCCATATTTTTCATATTGGATAGCCTTGGGCCATTGAGAACCCTCCTTCATGACTATTCTCAGAGGTGGGAGATTTCCTCCATCTAAGCATGGAATCAAGATCGTTCAGAATAATTAGATATCTCTTGGTAAAATCTCTATTCATTTTGTGCCATTATTATTTTAGTTTTTTATAGGTACAACTATTTAGGTTCAAGGAAATATTCTTTATTTCTAGTAATATAACTCCATATCTAAAAATTAATATTAGTTCTGATGTAGGTTTGCACAAAGTTAAGATTGTGCACCAGATAGGTATGGTTCCCATCATGAATGGGAATGTGCAGGTGGATATATATGTGACTTATCTGGATGGTAATGGCGTAAAGTAAGTCCAAACCCATTAGGGATCCTTACAAGATATATCTCCATAGTCCCATTTTGGGAATGGATGCATGAAGCTAGTGGCTTCTAATCTTTTATATCTACGGCATGACAGTATCAATCATTGCACCCCCCCCCCCAAATGAAACGGGTAGTGATGGCCATGCCTCTTTTATGGATGAACATATAACTGGAAAGGAAAAGGTGGTCGATAGTGAGGGAATCACTCCTACCCCTTCGAAGAGAAAACCAAGGAAGGAATATTATGACACACCATGGACTGTGACTACCCGATCATAATCTATGCTTTTAGGAATGGTTAATGTATAAATCCTCATGATCTATAACAGGGGTATGTCATAAACTTGTTGGGAAACTGGTGATGAATCTGATTATTGAAATGACATTTTCTATTATGATCTTTAACTTTATGGTCTTATAGATGAGGGAATGTTATTTTTTTGATCTCTCTCATCTCCTCATGTACTTTTTATTTTACTTTTAATAAATGGTCAGAAGCTTAGAATCTAGCTGGACGTGTCTAGTAATATCCCCTATTTATAGGTTCTTCATCTATTATAGATTTTTTTCTAATTTGAGATGAATAATTATATGAAATGGAAAATCACACTACTAAAAACATACTATATATGGTCTCATTGATTTCTTATATTTTCAAAGTACTTATTTATATATCATTTTCCCACATGCCCAATTATAATAGATATATCCTTGAAATGGTTTTAATCATTACTTTTAATGAATTGGTATGACCTGTGTAATTAATGTTACCCATTCATAAATGAATATAGCTTAACTACATGGAATTGGAACCACCCCTTGGGTGTGTTGTTACATAAATTGTACCACCATGGTTGGATATTGATTTTAGATTCTATTTAGGTGTGCATTTTCCCATTTTAATTGTATGTTTAATATTGAATTAATGAATTGAATTATAATATAAATTATAAAATGAGTTGTAAATTAGAAGGAATGAATAGATGTAATATAATGACCATGACACTTTTCCCTTTAGATGTAATGGAATGTTTAAGCTTCATTAACCCATATATTCTAAAATGGCCATGTGAGTAATTAAGAGGCAATCCTTCTATGCATAGAAATTATTTGATCCTCCTTTTGAGGTGAGTTTTAAATGTAATGTTCTTGGTGATGACCATAACATAATTAAACAGTTCTGATTGAATAATTGTACACCTTGGGTGACAAATGGGTTCTTATATGAATGCAATGTATGAATACATTTGGCATCTACATTTCTTATTCCTTAGTGACACATCGACCGCATAGTGGATTTTTATGGACAAACTCATGGGGGCGGAATATTATATGCCCAAGTGACACATGTATAACCATATAGATTTATAAGGACAAACTCAAAGGGAAGTATATTCTATACAAAATGGGTGAAACTTTTGATCCCATATTATATCTCTAAGGACGGACTCAGCTAGAGGTGATGTTACACCACACCTAGAGCAATGCCAGGATTCCAATGAGCAAATCTATGGATGGTCTTGTAAGGTACTTGGGTCACTATACACCTGGAGTGATATCTGTATTCAAAATTATGAATAAAAATCTTGGTCACAGGTACATGATTGATTAAATAATGAAATGATATATATATATATATATATGTTTAGCTTCATCCAAGCCAAATCATAATCTTGGTTTTGGTCATTGTCTTACATCCTATTAATGTCCTGGTTAGGCATCTGCTGATGACATACCATTACGCGAGACACTAGGCTATGTGAAAGGTCTCAAAGAATTATTTATTTTATTGAATTTAATAATTAAATAAAATGTTATTAAAATTGATATAGGAATGACTATTTATTCAGAGACATTACCAGCAAGGTCGAATTTGGTAGCAGAGGAAGGGTGTCCAAGGGAACCCAGACCTGTATGAATTTTTTTACTATCAGTAAATCCTCACTTATTCTATTACATCATACATACCAATTTTTTCACATATATAAACTGACATGATGGAACATGGCCTTTGGGTGGTTAAAAACTAGGATTTTATCTCACACCTTGTTCTTGCTGTCAATAGTTACCTGAATAAACTATATGATTGTAGGTATAAATAAAGTTAAGCATCTTGCAAAAAGTTCATTATTGCTGCCTAAAATTAGGGGAATGGGATAGAGCTGAGGATCGTGATTTTAGATAGATTTTTTTCTTTTTTACATTACAAAATGTATTCTACATCTCCATTTATACCTATTTTGGCTATTTGGTATAAACATGACATGTGCCATCACCTTTTGTATATGAGACACTTATGTCATTGTATAGATATTTTTTTCCTATTTATTCATCATATGTATGATTATTATAATTTTTCTTATATTATATGATATTGGTTTTCCATTGTATTAAACTATATTATGAGGGAATATTCTTCCCATAGACACACTCTAGGCCCTCAGTGATAGTTGGAAGCCTATGGAATTTAGAGACATGGGGTTGATACCTTGTGGCCAACCAAGCTCGCAGCATCGTTCAACACAATCTAGGTGAGAGATGTTAGAAATTGGTAACGTAGATTTTATTTTTGGTTTATTATTTCATTATAGTAGATACAAATAGTAAGGAAATATAATTTGGTCATGAGTTATTCATGGGCATAGATAACCCATATACATAAAAATACTACATTTCCTCAAATAAAATTTATTTTTTCTTGATTTTGGTCGTTATAGTTGATTTAATTCCGCCATTGTATTATTCACTTGAATTTTGATTTTATAATTGATTCGATGGTGGGTTATTTTTTTGAAACTCGATGAGATGAGGTTATGTGATCTCAAGCATTATTTAGGGAAATATTTATAAATCACGTTACATTTATTATTCCATGACATATAGGATGAATCGCTCGATTCCATTCTATTTTGATACATCCGTTGTTTGATTTAATTATTTTGTGGTAGGGCTTTTGTGTAGGAAATTGAGAATCTTGGTTTGTATATATAGTTACTTTCAGAACCTAAGTAGTATTTTATTTATTAGGCTATTGCATAACCCATAAGTATCCAATTTGGATGTATTGATTCAGGGACCATGAGTCGCATGGACTAAAACGTGCTATGTTGTGAATTAGGGGGACCCCATATTTTTGTTCATGAGGAGTATGGGCCATTATGGATCATAATTTGGGGAACTATTTATTTTATCCTTTTTGAAATTAATTGTCATATAATTGAAATGAAATGAGAATAAAATTAAAACTAAAATTTTTAATAGTGTAGAACACTACCCATACACGACCTTAGTATTGGGCACTATACAGTATCTTTTAATTTTATATGATTTGTATTTCACAAAGACATGACTCATGAGGAAGGTAGAGGGGTTTGTTTCTTATAAATAAGGGATTATCCCTATCCTATTGTAATATCTATGCTTTGATCGATGATCAATCATAAAATTATTATTTGGGGATTATGTTTGGTATTATCAAGGTATGAAACTATAATAACCTCCATTTGTATGCTAGGAAGGTGGAAGAGACCATGATCCGGAGGTAGTGGCACATGGGCCACAAGTGGGTCCTCTATTAGTGCCATCTGTGGAAATAATAGTTTTATTGGACATAGGTTCTAAGGCACAATTTTGTAAAATCATTACTCAATTCATGAAGATTATCCTGGAAGAATCGTAACTAGCCCTGACTATATAAGATTAGACCTATGAGTTCTAGTAGCATCATCTTCCTATGTTTTAGGGGGATGGCCTCTTACAAGATATGGATTCATGTGTATATGAAATGCTATATATCTTCATGAATATTGATTTTCCTCATAAGAGGATGATAATTATAGGTACATATATTCTATGTGATTCCACAAAGATATGGTGGCATGTCATTACTCAAATGGATCGACATCGAGAAATGTCTTGGTCGGATTTCCATATGGACTTCTATGACTACTTATATCACAGGAAGTGGATGGATGATATAACATGATTTTTCATTTACTTAGAATAGGGAACATTATCAGTAATGGATTATTCAGTCCCTATTACAGATCATCATCACTTTACACCAATTCTAATGGGTGAAAAATAATCTAGAGCAGTGTGATTCGAGGATGATCTCAGGTTTGACATCAGATTAAATTTAAGTGTATTTTGGATGAATACCATCTTTGGAATAGTAAATCAAGATTTTATCACAGAGCATAACCTAAGAGTGGAAGTTGGTGTGAATAAATGTAGTTCAACACCTAGATCTAGAACTATATTGACTGATAGTAATATATTTCATATAGAGCATCCTTTTAGTGACATTATTAGCTAGTGAACATACACAGGTAGCATGGTGAGGTTCCACCAATGGGCAGGACATAAGAATATGATACCATAGTGTATGAGAGACCCAGTCGAGTGTTTGTCTTGTAGAAATATGAACCATCTATAGCAATTTTGTAGATCATTTCCTCCAGTAGCTAGTGAGAGGGTCTACACTAACTGCAAATTCTGGAGAAGAGTCAATAGATTCTCATCCGAATAAAATTTTATTATTACTAGATTCTCTGGCCAAGATAGTGGTTAGGGTCAGGGTAGTAATAACCTGGACATACAGTAATAGAATATTGGATTTTCTCAGTGTTTCCAGGCTATATCACAGGGCTGCATATCAGGACAGCTATATGTAGTGCAACCAAAATATGAATAGTATAATCCCAAACCTTCTACTGTGGGAGGTACTATTCTATTATCCCCTAATTTATCATCGTCTCTATTTGATACATGAAGTTCTAATAGATTTATATGTGTGCCCATTTTGGATAACCATGGGCTTAATGTTCCGTGTTCTGATTGATTTATGATGCATGATAATCTATTGGTGATTATAACTAGGTATGTATGTTAGTAAAGGGAGTTACCCCTTGAGATTAGAAGGTGTTACTTCATATGGGACCTCTTTTTCCTCAATATAATAGATTATTAATTATTATCAGTATGGACTTTATGGTTCCATTTTATGGTGTCATTGATTTTTAATGTATAAGGTTGTCTTTTACATCATCATATGGAAGGGAGTTTTTTCAAAAGGGTTAATGTCTTGTATAGGAGGGTTGAGATGGACCCAAGCATCTTGAATCGGGTGAGATGACATCCCAAATTGCCATTTTATATCCTGATGACTAGGGAACTTGTTAGATAGATTTCTCTTTAGTGGTTGGTCATTTTAGGGATGTTTTTTTCAGTTGAACTTTTATTATTACATCTAATGAGATAGGTAGAGTTATCTAATGAGCAAGTTCCATGAGCTACACTAGTATTCATTCCACAATATTGTATATCAATTTTTGAGATGAAGGAGGTCAATATCTAGATAGATGTTTTAGAGGTGAAGGGTTTTTTTGACCAAGTACTTCTCTATGGGGTTATCTAGTCCTTTGTTTATGAATTAGGTGGTCATCACCCATAGGATTAGCATGAATTAATAGAAATTTTACTAGCTAAATATTAGGAATCATTATCCTCTATCACTAATATATGAAATTTTTTATCAATGATAACTCTTGTATTCATGAAAATTAACTTTGGATCTAGTTATCATTAGGTGTGTGTTGGACCATCATGCATACCTAGCACATCTTTTTGTAGAAGGAATGTTTTATATGAGTATCTAGTTATATCATTTACTCTCACGAATGTCCAGCTACCTTCATAAAAAAATGGATAGAGTTTTCCTTCCTTACATTGATTATTTTTTTGTGGTTTTTTGGATGATGTGTTGGGGTATTCTAACAATCTACACAGCCATTAAAAATATCATTAGATCATATTGAATACACTAAGAGAGAATCAATTATTTTCTATGCTCATAATGTACTACTTCTATATGGATTATAATCACTTTATAGGTCACATTATATCAAAGAAAATAGTATTCATAGACCAAGGGATGGTGGGAGATATAGTTTACTGGGATTATCTCAAGAACTTTCTTAAGGTATAGTGTTTATTGGGTATAAAAAATTAATACATGGATTTCATACAGGACTTATCATTCCTGAAAGCACCACTTAGATGCTTGAATAAGAAGGGTGTGAAGTTTTTATGGTCATATTCATGTGATTAATACTTTTAGGAGATAATGGGTAGATTAAATTCATAAAAATACATATTTTTCCTGATATATGAATGAGTTATATTGTGTACTGTGATACATTAGGTATCAGGCTTGGATAAGTTCTTATATAGGGAGATATATTCATGGTGTTTAGGTCTGGGAAGTTGAGGCCACATAAGAGGAAATACATGATTTTTGATCTTAAGTTTACTGTAGTTGTTCATGAATAATTTTTTTGGTAATAATACTTACTTAGAGGGAATTTTTATGGTATACAAGGATAAAAAAATCCCCATGTTTATATTTACCTAGTGGGACATGAATCTAAGGTAGTGAAGTTTTGTTGAATACCAGCATTCTTTCATATTAAATATTACCTACATGTATGGTAAAGGAAATGCAGTGGATGATTCATTGAGTAGGACTCAGATTTTGGCAATTCAGTAGACCAGTATATATTGGAAGCTTATGTATTTTTTCTCTGAGATGAACTTAGAGGAGCTGGATAGTCAATGGAAAAAAATTATTTCATCATTAGTTGTGACCTATACCCATCATGAGGGAGTGAGGATGAGGCTACTATCTATTTCGGATGGATTATTCAAATAGGAGAGTGTGCGAGGTGAGAATATTTATCCTGGTTGGACCATAGGTGAGTTTGATATTCTTCATTTTGAGGGTTTCATATGGGTTTCTTTAGACATGAATGAGGAGTTTATGTGAGACATTCATGCTTCATATTGGGTACTGCACCCCCATTTTACAAATATATATTAGGATATACATCGTCAATACCGGTGGCTTCGTATGAAAAGATATGTAACTAGTTTTGTCTTGTGATGTTCCATATGTTAGCAGGTGAAGGGGGAACAACATAGAGCATCCAAACTTTTACAAAAGCTACCCATTCCTGACTGGAAGTGGGTTTACAACATGGTGGACATCGTGAAAGTTTTAACAGGGTCTTCTTGAGGAAGTGGTACTAATTGGATTTTTATTCATAAGAAAACAATGGTTTTTCATTTCTTACCAATCAAGAAAAACATTTTATTTAGATGGGTTTGGGAGGTTTTATATCCATGAGACTATATGACTTCACAAGGTCCCACATTCTATCATTTCCAAATAGGGATGCCTAGTTTACTTCTCGGTTCTAGAAAGGGCTAGAGAGGGATTTAGGTAAATAGGTTCTTCTAAGCATAGAATACCACCCTCAGACCAATGGTCAGTCAGAGCATGAAATATTGGTGCTTGAGGAAATGTTGGGACCATGTTTCCTAGGTTTTGGGAGATCATGGGAGAGGCATATACCCCTTTTTGAATTCTCCTACAAAAATATATTTTAGGAAACTTTTTAGATTTAGCCTTATGAGGATTTGAATGGTAGTCCTTGATGATCACCCTTAAGTTGGTTAGAGATATGAGACGTACCTATGCCTGGACCCTGTCTCCTTTATGATACCATAGAGAAGGTGTATTTTATTTTGATGTGGATGGATACTGAATATTATCAAAAACAAATCATACTCAATCACCGTAAAAGACCTTTAGTGTTTGAGGTGAGGGATCCGGTCTTTTTATGTCTCCCATTGTGTTTGGGATACAAGATAATCATGAGGCAGTGTATGATTTCACCTCAATATGTTGGGAAGTTGGAGATCTTGGAGAGAGTTGGGATGGTAGCCTACCAGTTGTAGTTGCCTCAAAGGTATTGATCTATGCACGATATCTTTCTCGTATCCCACCTGTGACACTTCCATTTGGATCAGTCTCTTTCTTTTCATCCTTAGGAGGTTGTGTATAGATTGATGTGCCCTTTGAGAAGCATCTTATATTTTTGGTTCATCATAAAATGAAGGTTCTCTGAGGAAAGTTAGTTCCTTTAGTATAGGTTCTATGTAAGGATGGTTGTGAACATTGTGTGAGCTAGAAGTGGAAGGCCGATGTATAAGAATAGTGGCTAGACATTCTCATAGATGAATCTTTACCGCCCATGAGTGGGAAATTTAGGGATAAATTACTTTAATGTGATATGTTTATAAGAACCCCTTTCTTTCTTAAGGTATGAAATATATTTTTTCCCCTTCTATTCATATTTTAAATTGTTATTACATGACTAATATGAATTCCATTTGAGGTCATTGGGGTAACAGGGGTGTCTGGGGATTGTTCCAAGCCTATAACCCGAGTCTTGGGGTGAAATTGGCTGAGAGAAGAATTAGTAGAAACTCTATAGTGAAGGCCACATGGTTACTTCTAGCTGCGTGAGACAAGAATGTAGAGTCCTAGAGGCCACCTGGTCATAAAAAGATGGAAATTAGAGGTGCACAACCATTCAACACCCTATTCAGTTTTTTAGAGTGGGATGAGACATGTTTTGAAAATGGTTACTCAAACCATCTATGAAAACCATGTGTAGTTCCCCTTCCTATAGGAAAGGGTGGAGGTTTGTGGAAAGTTTGGCCATTCAAGCATCCATACCATGTGAACCAGAGATTTTGGTGAATTTTCCATTTTTAATAATTAAATATTTGTATCATAAACCCTTTCCCTAATTTCTCATGTTGGATAGACTGGGGTCTTTTGGAGCCCTCTTTGATAACTTTTAGAGGATATGGGATATCTCCTCCACTCGAATGTAGAATCATGATTTTTTAGAAGCATCAAATTTTTCTCTATAAGATCTCCATTTCTTTTTTATATTCTTCATTTGGTTTGTTATCGACGTCACTATTTAGGGGAAATATAATATTCCCAATTTCTAGGTTCATCATCCATTTTTTAATTTTATCACGATATGAGTCAACTGAGGTCTGATATTGGATGAGTAGTACATTATAAACCTTTGGAAGTTTTCACCTAATTTTCCTTTAAATTCAAAGTTTTTATATATATTTCATTGTTCCATGAACCCAATTATAAGAACAACTCAATTACAATGTTTTTTAATCCTTTTTAAAACTTAATAGGTTTGAATACTATAATTAATGATACTCTTTGATAAATGAATATTGGATAATAACCTCGAATGGGAACTACCCTTACCATGTTTTGTTAAATATATTGGATAACCATAAGTGTAATTTTATTTTGGATTCATTTTAGGTGTTCCTTTTTTCCCTTGTAATGGGATGTTTAATATAATTGTTGAATTGAATTATAATTGGAATTGTAAAATGTGTTTTAAATATAATTTAATAAATTGATGGAATTTAATTATCAATACACTTGGACCTTTCCATGTAGTTTCTTTTTTAATATTGAGTTACCCTTTTATTTTGAAATTCCAATGTGAGTAATTAAGAGGCTAGCCTTCGAAGATTATCTGTACCTTGATCCAACTTTTGAGGTGAGTTTTAAATGTAAGTTTCTTAGTGATGACATTGAAATAATTAAATGGTATTTATTAAATGCATATATTTTATGGGTGACACATGGGTTCTTATAATAATGCCATAGATAGAATCATTTAGCTACTACCTTACTTATTACTGTGTGACACTTGGACTCCCTAGTGCACTTCCAATGATGGACTAATGGGGGTTCACTGTTATATGTCAGAGTGATACATGGACTCTATATAGATTTTCAAGGATGTAATAAAAGGGGAAGTTGATTATATATGCCATGAGTGACACATAGGCACCCTATTCAGACTAACAATGAAATATTTAGTGATCATTTATATCACACCACACCTAGAGTGACGCAAGGATTCCAATCTGGAAATATTAGGAAGGGTTTATAAGGTGCTGAGTTCTTACCACACCTAGAGTGACAACTAGATTTAAAATTAGGGATTATAAGGATGTACTTAGGTTCATAATTTATTAATTAATTAAATGATCTATATTATGCATCTTCTAGGGTAAAGGACAAGCTTGGATTTAGTCTTAGTCATACACCTTATTGATGGTTTGTTTAGGCATATGTTTTTCACATACTTCAACTGGTATTTCTAGGGTATGTTCCAAGTATTGAGATATAATTATTAAATTGACATAAATCATTAAATTGACCATGATTACATATTGATACATTATTTAATTTTTATTCAGAGACACTACCAGCTATGATGAAGTAGGTTGTAGAGGACATGTTTCCATGGGAACTCATACCTTTATGACTTGTTTTACATTCATTACTTCTTTATATTTTATGTTACTTCCTAGTCAAATTTTTTGTTATATATATATACACTAACTATATTGGTCATTACTATTGAGTGCTTTCATACTAGGATTTTATGTAACACCATGTTGGTTCTGTCGATGGCTACCCAACTACACTATATGATTGCAAGTGTGGAAAATGGAAACTACCCAGGTACAGGTATTGATTACTACATAGGATATGGGGAGCATTGGACCGATCTTGGGCTCATAATTCTAGATGTATTGTTTTAGGTATTCTTGATGTTTTTTTAGATTTATTTTACATCTTCCATGTATATATGTTTTGGATGTTTTTTTAGAAACATGACATGTATCATTACCTTTTGTATGTGAGATACTTATGGAATTTTTTATATTTTTTTCACTTGATTATTTATCATCATTAAGAATTTTATAATACTTTTTGGTGATGGATATTGATGTTCTACTATGTTACACTATGGTAAGAGGGCATAGTCTCCCTAAAGACAACCCCATGGCCACATCCTCTTCTATTTGTGGACATGTGGTTGAAGAATTCTTTTCAAACATGATTACAGAACATTTATATGGAATCTAGGTTTAGGATGTTTTAGATCCAAGATAATAAGATTTGGAAAGGGAAACCTCCTATAGGGTGTGATCGAATGTTTGATGTAGACTATGAGTTGGTATATGTGAGAATGATTTTTCACTACAAAATTATGAGGATTCCCCTCTCCCAATCAGGATTCTGTCACCAAAATGAAAACACAAATTCTTGAAAGTGAATCACCAGCTAAGAAAATCCACCGGATTAAGAACATGTCCATGAAACCCCCTAGCCTAAGGCTTGTTAATATCTCTAGTGTCAATCAGTAACCCCATGTTTTATACTCCTCCACCTTGAGGATTTCACAATTGGATATCGTACTATCACGAACATGTTAGGAAGGGCACGAGTGGGGTTATGTATTGTTCATTAGAGATCTGATGTGGTAGAGATGGATATTGATCAAATCCTTGAAGAAGATGAGTGTTTTCATATTTTTCTCCTTCCTTAACTTCTCTTTCTCTATTTTAATCATTTATTTTCTTTCTAAGAATGGATTTTGGATGGTTTCATCAATTAATTCCATTATAAGAAGTAATTTTTCATGTATATCCCCAAGAAGAAAAATACTACCTAGTCAATATATATCCCAAATGATGATTCCAGCATCACTATGGGATACATGGATGGAGTTAGTTCTAGTGAAAGAACAAATGAACTGATCTTTCTACTACTATAACTGATGATAGATAATAAACTGAGAAACCCATGTTGCCTTATAATATGAATAGCATGTATCTAAAAATAAAATTATGAGCAGTAGTTTCTAAACTAAAATAGTCACACCCATTCACTATAAAATTTACATCAGGCCGCATGTCCCATATCGAGATCCAACTGCTTCTCAGATCATTCAGTGAGGAAACCAATATGGTCAAATATCATTGAGTGATTGGATGATTGAAAAAGGAACGACACTCTAGGTCTTGAGGGGAGTTCTCCAGTATGTTGGAAGACCCCCAGGATTGTCAAATAACAAATTGAGTACCTTTAGTAATTGTCATTTTTACATAATCTAGGGATGAAGATAAAAAATGATGGAAGATTTTAGTCTTATGAGGGAAAGTCCATATTGACTATTAGGATAAATCCATTCAGAGGAAGCTGAAGAGAAAGAGTATATTGCTAATGTATTTGAGAAAGAATCCCCAAAAAACATATTATCACAGGCCATTTAGTATTGAGGGTCAGTATTTTGATTTCCATTGATTGTAGCCCTGTGGGTGGTTATGTTAGAATCATCCATAGAAATGGAAACCATTTGTATAAATACATGAAGAATATATCATATAATCAAAAAGGTTAGGTAGAATGAGATGCAGGAATCTAATGTACTCACACGAATCAAATAAACCATTAAATGATTTTTTATTGCATGACCTAATCCAGGTGTTGTAAACCGTATGACCCGTGGATATTTTTTGATCTGCATAACCCACAAAGGTCTCATGAAGTATAGTAACTTCAAGGAATCTCTCTACCGTGTGATTTTTTATGAGACTCATGATCACATGATATTGATATTTTCATAAAAATTAGATATTTTTTGAGATGTCATTATACTAGGATAGTAGATCATGATAAACATGAAATATAGTAATATAGTCTAGAATATGAATCATAAAAGGAGTGTTTTGTGACTGGTTTGAACATGTATTAATGAAAAATAGAGGGCATGATGATATTTATAGGAACATTTCTCAGATAATGATTCTTTTGATTAGAACTAATGAATAGTTCTAGCAATAAGTTCTTATTGTAGGATCTTGAAAAATAGATCTTGTAATGTTGTTTTTTGGAGGTATCATGCAATGGGATATAATAAAGAGATATAGAAAATATATGTTTTTAGTGAATTGAGAGGTGACTCACTCACTTATATATATGGCCCATCAAAGAATGCCAAGAGTCACTCAGATGACCAAACATCACCTAAGATACTGATTAGTGGCATCCCCAATGAATTTTGATGGCATTTACCATCTTGAAAATAGATTCATTTCATTATTATATGTCTCTCTTTATGGGGAGGAATTTTATGACATCTACTAAGTGATCATAAAAAAATATAGGAATGGAAGAAATACCTAGATCATGGGTACTATTTTCCCCACAAAAAAAGGATAGTAAGGATTCCAAATCACAAAGGTAATGTAACCTTAAAAAGGATATGCAATAAAATGTCCTTCATAAATTCATGAGAGTGGATCATGCACTACACATGATCTACTTTTGATCATGTGAGGCCCATTTGACATGAATTCCTACTATTATGAAGGAACCCATGAAAGCATGAGGATCCCATGGAACCCTTGGGGGATTTTCCACGTTGGGGTGTAAAATAAAATTGACACGCCACCATCATCACGAAAATGACTATGGGATTTTCAATTAAATTATGTAGTTCCCCTTTGAATCCATAGAAAAAAGGGGGAATTGTCCACGAAAATGCATGTACATCATCACGAGGAACAAAATTGATTATATGACATGTCATAGAAATTTATATTGATAGTCTCCAATGACACTCATATGACATAAAGTGATTTTCTATCCTTGTAAAAATGAGGACAAAAATAAAAAAGAAAATGTGAAAGATTCTCTCGAAGGGAAGAAACATTAATATTCACATGAATGGGGTTTTACTCCTCAGGTGAATAGAAATGATCTCATAATGACCCATCAAGAATACAATGTGACATGATGAAAGACCCCTTGATAAGATTGCATGATCTTTTATATATAATTTGACAAACTATCTTACTTTTTATAGAGGACCCCATACAAGACATCATCAATAAATAAAAACACTTTCAAAAATCTTAATAATCTCACAAATACTCCTAGACAAATGTTCCAGACTTTGTGATCGCTTTTTGAAGTTTCATAATTATAATGGGAAATCCCTTTGATCAGATGAGGTCTAAAAAGACATGGTGATGGCGGGACATTCATATGATCACTGGATATCATGCAACACACACGAATGAGTTGTGGCTAGATCAGGTGAATTATGTGATACAAAAAAATATACAAACTACATATCAAATTTTCAATATACATTCCCTTAATGGTCTTTTATTACTTAGGTGGTGAGGCTTATAAATCCCCTAACCTTAGCAAAAAAATGTGGATCGATCGAACTCAAATAGAGATGACAATGAGAGCGTTTGAGCAGACATCTCATAATGAAAGGTCCCATGATTTCAAGTTCCCTAATTAATTAAAATATGTGGAACCACATGATTGATCATGTTCAATAACTATTTTATTTTCATGATCATATTAGTGATCACAGAAAATACTCTATCAGTATCGGCCATATCTTGAGAATGGGGCCCCACATGTCGATTGGGTTACGTGAAACTTATAGGAATGTGTTGCTTGACAAAAATTGATATACATGTGAAATTAATTATAAAAATGAGGAATAATATCGAAAATAAATACATTATTATCTTGATACACAAATAATGACTCAATAAGAACATCAAAAATCACTAGGGAATGTTTCCAAAGTCATTTTTTCACCCTTTGGACATATCTCCATGGTCTTGTGATGTCCTCAAGACATGTCATAAAAGTACTATGTAATACTCAGGGAATATAGACTATGAAATGAAGAATCCTTTTCAAAATATATCCCATGTATATCATATTAATTTCTTCATATTTTATAGGTCTTGTTATATCCTCTGGACATGTCATCCAGTTTTCGCGAAGTCTTAATGACATGGCGATGAAGTCATTCGGTAGCACCAAGACATGTATGAATCGATAATGGAACATCCTAGCAGACATTCCATTTAGTTAAGGTAATGGAACTTGGAAATTTCATCCATGTCTATCGACACCCTCTAGATATATTTTTGTGGTCATGTGATCCCCCCAAGACATGTAAATCTAGATTTTAGAAATCCCTCATGACATGTGACCTAGGTTATGTGATACCCCAAGGACATGTCATGTCAGGTCATGCGATGTCCCCAAGACATGTAACCTGTTTCTTGTGATACCATATGAAAATTCCATACATGTTTTAGGGTAGCTTCCATAAATTTCTCTCATGTCATACAATTACCCTCAGACATGTCATCTTGTTAAACTGATGTCCTTAAGAAAAGTCAACTGCTAAACGTTATTGTCTTCGGAAATTCCCACTAGGAAACATGGACATGTCTAGAAATATTTTTGGAATGTTATGCATGGACTAAGTACATTCCTTAGAAACACTTTGATTTGTAAAATAGATCATGAATTCATTCCATTCATTCACCTCGGGATATTGTAACCTTTATCGATGGATACGTTTAGGCATACAACAAAATTAAACTATGTGAAATATAATTCCTCCTATTACCCTGATACATAGAACAGATTCCTAAGGTTGGATTTCTAATGGGACTCCACCTTAGTTTAAGTCCCGTTATATCCCATACATCCTAACCCTTGAGGAAAAATCTCTTTAATGAGGTTATCATACTTCTAATTCACTATTGGATCATGGAGTTGATTGAAATATAAATAATCTAATTTCTTCTGTAACCATGATTCGTAGGATTCCTTTATGGGGCCCTAGATCCATTTATAGAACCCCATATGGGCCACCCTAGTGCATCAGTCCCCCATCCATTTATATTGTGGATAATAATTTTATATCCTATGTTTCCCACATAAATTATTGGTTATGTGGGATTAGGGATTCTCAATAATCATATAATTCTCATCAGGAATATTACCCTATTGAGGGAGGAATTTGTATGTAATCCCATCTCAATGGCATAATATGACTTTCTCTATATAAGGTTATCTTCCTAAGGGTAATTCTTGAAAGTTCATATAAAAATAATTAATCTAATTCCTTTCATAATCATGATACATATGATGCCTTCTTATGGCTTGTTCTCAATACTTATTTCCTAAGAGCCCTCTAATATTTCCTTTCAACATGAAATTAAACTTCATGGTTTCAATGAATAATATTGGTTTCTATTCCAATTTAAAACATGATTTGTAGGATTTATTATAATATATCAATCACATACATGAAATATTAATTGTCACACTAGATGGAATAAAACTCCACAGATCATATTGATATGGAACTAGAATATATACTACTACCCATTGATAAGATATAATTATAATGTATTAATAACCTTGGATACATATTCTTGGATTCTTTAGTACCCACCCTACACATGCACATATGTAACACTTGATCATTTTGATAGGGTTTCTAGGCCCATAACGGTATTAGGAATAGATTTACTAACATATATTAAATATATAAGAGAGTCTTGAAGTGGGTAGTAATTCCCCCCAAAATGGTGTTATGATTCAGACCACCAATTCTATCATACAATTCGAATTCCAAAGAGTTGGCAGGTCTAGAACCCCAAATATATAACAACCATTATAAGATATTCTATAATCATTTATGGATGTGTGATCCATTGGAAGATTTTTTTGATGATAAAAATTGTGAACCCAACATGAATGAATTTATAGATATTGAACCCCCTAAAATAAATCATCAGGTGAATCCATCCAAATCATTCTATAAAATTGGTGGAAATAATGTTTTCACTATTAAACCCCCTTTAATGAACATACTAAATCAAATAGTTCAGTATAATTTAAAATGTATTCATCCAATTTAATGTAATTGTAATAAAAATCATTTCTATACATAATTAAGTACATTATAAGAAAAATATTTTTACTATCATTCATTTAATAATCAAATTACGACATTTAAAAAATTAAATTTGTAATTTGAAACATCAATAAATATATAATTCCAATATCCTTGTTAAAATAAAATTATGCCAAAATCAACACCAGTAAACCATGACACAATTCCACAGAAAAATTAATTTAATGTCAATAATAAATCATAATTAAAAAATAAAAGACACTATATTAATCAATCATAAAAATGAAACCAAATAATCCCACATATATATGTCATACCTAAATTGACCAAATATAAGGTTCAAGATCTTATAATGGTATAATCCCCAAAATAGTTTCCAAAATGAATTTTGATTGAAATTTTATTCTGAATGATAAATATATCATATATCTAAATTGACGGGTCTAAAAATAAAAATTATATATTTCAAGAGAGTGAAATATATGTCAATATTATACTTGAGGTTTCATGTTAATACATTAATACACACTCATTATCCTTTAATATGATGATGAGATTCATGAAATATTACCCAAGTACTCACAATGAAATAACTAAACATATTTAGTGTATGAATGGTGTGTCTTTGAGGGGGATTAGTCAATTTATTAAAAATTCAGGTAACATACTCCAAAATGTATAGTATTATTACATGGTGGAAACCATGTGTTTATAACTATATCATATATGATAATTCATGATATCTATGAATTTTAGATAAAAATATATAATGAGACCTAAAAACTCTATAACACCTCTTACGATATCTTTGGTTCATTAATAAAGTTGAAAACATAAATTGTATTATAAAAATACCATTTACGATTCATTGGTGTAATAAAAATATACATATGAAATCATATAATTATATATTTGAAAATATTAAGGTAAAAATACATTTAAATCAATTTTAAAAAAATAAGGATAAGTTTATATTCATAAAAAATATAAAACAATTGTTTTCATATAAGTAGTTATTACATAATTAGTATATTATATTCTATTATTATATTTTACTTTTACATAAATGGTTTAGTGTTATATAAAATGAGAAGTTATAATTATAATATTAAATACATATCCATATATATCACCTAATACCTATACATAATACTTTTTTATGTAAAAATATTAAAATCATATTAAAAAATATCAATTAAGTTCCTCTTAGTTGGAATATACAACTAACCCACATTTCTAAAAAAATACAGTACCCATGCTAGGTGGAAGCATAAAAAAATTCACCCGACCATAGATTGTTAGTCAAAGGTGATTAAATGTTCCTTATTTATTTTTTTCTCAAAATATGTAAATATTAACATAAGAAACTATTTTAGAATGATATCCAAATAAATAATCTTGGTAAAAATATATTAAATCATATGTTATAACATAAAATAAATCATGTTAATTGCATTGATTGATATATATTTAAATATTTTGTATCATTCAAAACGTTTATTATAAAATTCAAAATAAAAGTTTTTTTATTTATGAATAACAGGATGAATATGTAAATAAAATAATAATGAATCAAATAGTTCTCAAGTGTATGATTAATATCCGATGAAAATTTCATAAATAATGAGTAAATATAATTTTAAATTAATTTATAATGAATAATAAATTTCTATGAAATATATATATAATTAAAATATATTTTTAAATTAAATATGAATAAATCCTATTTCTTGTAACACCTTGAAATTTTAAAATCTGAATATCACATTCAATAGTGTGTATGATGTGAAACACTAATCATATAAGGGAATATAACATCCAAAAAAAATCAAATTATTTACTATATTACCTAAAAAATATATGATATAGATTTTAATTCACAAAATACTTGGTTAGCTTACGTTACATGAACAACGACCTTATTTGTTAATTTTCACTACATGCAAGACCAATTTTTATAGAATACTATTAATATTATTATTTATAATGATAATTATATAAATGAAATAATTTTTTTTATTAATAGGATTAAATAAATTATAATAATATATTTTTCAATTCACGGTTTACCAATTGATTTATAATAAATATAAAAACTAATTAAATATAAAGTAAATGATTTTATAAAAAACTTTTTTTATTTCCCCGAAGGAAATTAATCCTACTAAATTCAATTAGTTACTATTATTATGTTATATTAATGAAATTTATATATTATATATAAAAAAATTATCTTTACATTAATCAAATAGACTTAATATTCATAAGATAAGAACAAATCCTATTTTATGCATAAAAAGATATATTGTTCTCAAGGTCGTTTTCCACCTTTTAATAGAACAGTTGTTTTAAAAAAAATCTGAAACATTTATATATTTTATTTCAAACAATTAAATTCATATTTAAATTTTTAATGTAAATTTTATTTTAGTTTGATTTTGACGTTTTTTCAGAAACGTTTAAATTTTTTATGAATAGTGAAAAAATACTGAATTTTAATTGAAACTGAATTTTTATCTAAATAGTTTGTAATGATAAATTATTTTTACAATTATTTTAGAGTAATTATTAATCAATAATAAATATATTAATATAGTTTTTGAAATTATAATAATTTTTATATTTAATTTTGATTTAAAAACGTAGAAAACTTTTTAACATTTTCACTTTAAAAACCTCATTTCTCATCTCGTTTGTGGGATTAATTTTAAATTAATTTCATCCACTTGTTGTAATTTAATTTCAGAAAAATGATTATATATATATAATTTGAATAATATATAATGTATATTAATTCCAACTTCATTTTTTTTACTAATGTGATTAATGAAAATAGTTAAAATCAATTACTCTGATTAAGAGAAAAATGAGTTTATACCAAGGGACTAAACATCAACCTTATGGGGACAAATGGCATATAATATTATCTAAAACCCATTTTATGGACATGCTTCATCATTATCACTTATATTATAAATAATGGAGATTTTTTGGGGATACATGAAATGATTCAAACTTGGGATAACTCAATACGTTTTAAAAATACCATGTATGTGCTCTCAAATGCTTATAAGATTCCTCCCCATCTCCTCCTTTAATAATACATTAAAACCTTTATGGTTCAGTATATCCCTTCCCAAATAACTTCCCAACATCTCTACCAGATCATTGAATCCTAATTTTTGTATGAAATAAATTTTAGGATAAAATTACTATAAACCTAATATGGATTCCTGAAGAATATGTAATATTCTTCTAAAAGCATTTTATTTCATTTTTGTTACCCCATTCTTCTATTATTATCACATGATTATATAATAATTTTAGTATATAATATATATGGATATGTTTTTTTGTTTGGGTTATGACCTACAAATTTACACATTTCAGTTAAATGGGTCACCAACTCATCATTCATGTGAACAAAGATTTCCACCTCTCGAACCGATGTTGTTAATTTTTCCCTTACCACTATTCAAGGTTGGGAATAATGATGTTATTATAGTTTATTTTTGAGATATATTATAATTTTAAAATTTTAATTCTTATATGATTATTATTTCATATATACCCTAATGCTTTGCATTTTTTGGGAATAAGATAATTTTTGTCATGTGTACGGCAGATTATCGCCTCATGAAGCAATATGATTCGTTCACGCTTTACATGGAATGTTGTAAAGATGTTTTAATAAATATATGTGATATATAAGAATTAATAATAATAAAATAATGAAAATATATATATATATATATATATTAATTTTCATTCCTCAATATGACCAGAAAATGGAAAGAACATTCATGCGTACGTACGACCCACCATCTCTATGAAAGGGTTATCTCATTTCCTGTCACTAAATATTAGGGATTAATATAAATGGATTTATAAAAAAAAATATATTATATTTCTATAATTTTTTATATTTTTTATATGATTAAATAATTATCAAATTTGGATAAAGAAAATAACAAGTCAAAAAATAATAGTAAAACAAGGCTATTAACACAAAAAACAATAAAAATAATGAATAATTACTAAAAATTAAGTGATAAGATGTCATTAAAGAATAAAATATGATATCATAAATATTAATATTTTTTTATAAATGATTATAAATTTTAAAAAAATTGTATAGTATTTTGAAAAAAAATTCAACCAGAAGAACGTATAATTTAACAGATTTTATACCTCAATTTCCACTCATTAGGTAAAACATCTAAACAATTAATTATGACATGATATTATTATTTTTTTAATGACTTTTTATTATCTTATGATTTATAAAAACTATTTTTTATTGGAATGGGATACATTTAATCGACTCATATATTAATTATTACTTCAATATTATGATCATTATAAGGGGTATTTCACCATCTCATTCTAATCAAGATTGTTTATTCTTTATTATCAATTGAAGGAAATTACATAGAAAATTCCTAATAAAACCTCCCATTTTATTGTAATTTGGTAATCAATGAAATATTACAAGTAACTATACCATTATCCTACTCCATGGAAAATAAAATGATTTAGAAAACATAATCAAGGAAATTTGACTTCATTTCTCTTTTTGGTTGGAAATATGGTTTCACCCAAAAAAATATTTTGTAAACAAGATTTTAAAAATATTTTAAACATTTAAAAAAGATATATTGAATAAATTTTAACCAATTTTTTACTATTTAAAAAATCTTTTCAAATGAGTCTTCATGTAATTTTCAATACAATGCACTTCTGGATTTTACTGCAAAAGTGAAAGGAAGATTCATTTTAATATGTGTTTAATGATAAAATTTTAAAGCCATTAGGAATAATAAAATTATTACATGATTCATTAAATCATTTCAAGTGAAATTTTTAAAGAATATAATTTTCAAGGAAAATTCTTAAATTTTAGTTCTAAATGTTATTTTGCAAAGAAAGGGATCTTCAAAACTTTTTTTTAAATGTATATGAAATTTTCATCAATAATTTTTTTAAAATATTTTATGATATTTACTTTTAAAAAATACTAAAAACCATTATTCTTAACCCAATGGGTATATATTATATTCATACTATCCTTAATATTTATCTAGAAGGTTTATGATCACTTTATTGATGAATGTTATTGACATTCACTTCATTGATTAAATTTTGTTTCCATTAACTTTACCATGAATTATTGAATTACCCATAGATATTAAATTTACCCTAAATGTAAATATTATTTATCATGGAAATATTTATTTCAGAATCTCTATAGAATTTTTACATATTTTGATTAATTTTATAGTTATTCATCAACTAGGGAAATATAGAAAAATTTATATCTGACACTATAAGATATATTTCATATGGAAACATTTTTATGGTTTAAATCAATTATTTAATATATAAAAAATTATTTAGACATATATAGCATGGGTTTGAGACCATTTTAAGTTATCTCCTTGATGAATTGGTAGACTCGAGAAAATAAATGTTTTGTAAATATAAATTTTTAGTTTGTAACAATGAATATTCTAAACTATCTTATAAAATATCTTTATAGTATTACGTTTTAAACTATCCTATGAATGGTCTTGATGGTAAAGGTACCAAGTACCTATGAAACATGGAGTGAAATAATTAAGCATTGCCTTCATTTATAAATAAAATTATTATTTTCCATGATATTTTCACTATAAAAAAATCAATTGATGTATTTAATTATTAGTTTATTGATTAAATGGAAAGTGTTTTTTGTTTATTTCCCTTTCCATACCGATTCTACCTTATCAAATCATAAAGTGAAGTTATTAAAAATTCTTTTGTGTTCAATTATTTACCTTTCTATGTTGATTAAGCTTATTGATTTACAATAGCTTTCACTATACATAACCCATAATATGAATTTGATATCACCCTAATTTTGTTTCTTCTCCCAGCATTCCATGATATATACTATGACTAATATAATTGGGTACTCAATATAGAATAAGGTAACTCTATACAGAAAGAAATTATATTTTAATTTTTGTATTAAAATGTAATATAAGACTCACTTATATGTTTGTTTTGCCAAGAAAACTAAATATATCGGTACATTGGGATTTGAATCTTGTATTTATTCTAATGTAATTAATTAAGGAATTAGATTTGGGATATTAGGGTTAGGTTCAGTATAGTTAGTATTAGAGTTGATTTAGTATAAACTATTAAAACTAGCTTTTAATTAAAATATACTACGCAACATAACCTTATGATAGGATTTGGGGATAATTATAGAAGAAAATATTTATATTTATTGTTGTTTGTGATTATGTTGTATTTTCTTGAAAAACATCGTTTTTGGATATTACAAGTGGATTTGGTTCTAAAATAGATATACCTAGGGCTAAAACTTATGAAAAAGGCACATCAGGTTTGACTTGAGTGTAACCCGGTACAAAACAATGTCCTTACTATGCACATAATTTAACACACATGGGGGATATACATAGGATTGTTCACATTTTCATTACCAATAATTATGAAGTGTTTGAAAGTAATTATATCCCTAAAAATCAATGTTTATGATTGTAGTATTAGTAATTCATAAATTTTTAAATTATTATATTTCATAAACTATATTTGGAATTATTAATTATAATTTATAATTTATAATTTCATGAGATAATCATGTATATTCCATTTTATATAAATTTATCCTAGAAGAGGGATCATTAACCACATAAATTCACGTATTCCAATGGGTAAGGATGGTCATTTATTTGATGGTTTTATTCCTATATTTCAAAGATATGTAGTCTCTCAGGTATTCTCATCATATGAGGACATAATATCATGTTCTAACAATATAGAGAGTGAGTTATCCAATTCATATGGCTCCATAGGGAACTATGAGAGGAAAATGTAGACAAAGGGATTAAGGGAATGAAACATTTTCTCATATGTAATAATTATGGAAGGAAACACCTTTTTATCTGCTTAATTGTAAAATTATTTTTCTTCATGTGTAGAGAAAATGGACAAAATGCTCATGATTCCATAGTAATGAAGGAAATTTTCAATGTTAAATAAATCAAATATAAGTATATGAGATACTAAACAAATTATTTTCCCAAACATTAGTGGAATATAAGACAAAAGAATCAGATTGCTCATGGTCATGATTATTATATTCGCACAGGTGAAAAAAAACGTTAATTTCCTTCTTTTTTATTCAACAATTTTTTAGTTTTAGAATTCTATCAATTATATTCTGGTTATAAGAAATATGAAATTTATATGTATAGTATTATGGTACTGTTTCTATAAGGAATTTAATGTCTTTGTCTAATGATACTAAAAAAGTTGTTTCAATATGAATTTTAACATTTTGGAAAACACATGGTTGAGGGAGAGATAAGACATAATATGTTCCTCGTGTTAAGATTATGATTTTTGGATAAGGATATTAACGATATGGATAATGTAATTTAGATAAAACTAAAAAACTTGAAACATAATCAATGGTTTTTGATCAAAATATTTTTAATGATGAATAGGTTATACATTTATAAAATTTCCTATGATGAACTCTAGATGTAGATTTAGAGATTAATGTATTACTTCAACATATGATTCAACATTTAGTAAGAGATGAATTGTAAATAGATCAACGCACAACCAATGTATGATAATGTACTTAGATAATATAAATGTAAAAAATAAGTATTCTTCCTTTTATATATAAATATTGAATGAATTACTCAACTACAGAAGTGTGTGTTGAAAAAAATATCCTAATATAATCATATTTGATGATATAAAAGTACATATTAATGTCTGTTTGGATTTTTTTGTCATCATTAACCTTCCCTTGATTAAAAACTTTCTTAGGGTAATTTTTTTCTATCACTCACCATCATTATTTTTGAGTTTGTTTTCTCTTATATGTCCCTATTTTAATTTTCTATATTTTTCTCCTATCTAGAAACCTTGTTATGTGAATATTGATTATGAATTTTGTAATTTCCTTTATATTTAATTAAATGGATATTATATTACACATCTTGAAATGTGGTTTTTTTCCAAAAACACAATTTCCATTTATGAACCCTGATATTAATATAATCATGTTTAAATTGTGGGGATTCAATTTATTTATGATGGGGAGAATGTAATACCAAGAAATTTTAAAATCTGAACATCACATTCGAAAGTGTGTATGAAATATAACACTATTAAAAGAATGGAATATATTATCTTGATACATTAAAATATATTTACTATTTTAAATAAATACAATCTATGACATAGCTTTCATTTCATGCAACACTGATTCCACTTTTGTTACACTCAACGCCGAATTTCTTTGATAACTTTCACTACATGAAAGACCAAGTTTTTTCAAAAACTATTAATATTAAAATTTGAAATAAAAATTATCTTGAAGTTTTTAAATCAGTTGTTGTGAATAGAATTTTCTAACCTATGAGAAAATGTGGTGAAATTTATTGGTTACCAATTGATATGTAAGGAAAATAAAAACAAATTGAATATAAAGTATATGATTTTATGAAACACTAATTTTATAAACATAGAGGAGTTTTATTCTAGTACATTAAATTAATTTCTACTTTTGAATTATATTTATGAAATATATAAATTATATATTCAAAAAAAATTACATTCATCTAATATTTTTTATTAGCATAAGATAAGATAAAATCCAATTTTATGCATAAATGATTATTTTTATAAAGGAAATTTTGTGAGCTATTAATGTATAAATAGTTTTATAATTAAATATGGAAACTTTTTAAAATTTAATTTAAAAAATAATAATTTTTATGTGTAATTTAAAAATTATATTAGGTTGAAATTTTATTATTTTCGGAGAAGTTTGAATTTTTTTGATGAATAGTCAAAAGATATTGAATTTTAATTGAAAATTTCTTTTCATATAAATAATTTATAATGTTATATTATAGTTTGAATTATTTTTTAAGGAATGAATATATCATAAATAAATCAATTATTTTAATTTAGTTCATTGTAATCATTTTTATATGGAATTTAGATATAAAAACATAGTAATCTTTTGGACATTTTCACTTTAAAACCTTTTTCTTATCCCATATAAACAATTTATTTTAAATTATTTTTTAAAAAATTATTGAATTGAAATGGTAAACATGTATTAAATAGTTATAAATATAACTATTTATATTTTATAATATGTAATACATAATTTTATACCAATGTGATTAGTGAAAATTGTTAAAATTAATTCAAATGATTAAGAGAAAAACAAGTTTACCAAGTGACTAAACATTATTATTAAGGGGAAAATGAACTTGAAACTTTTAAAACACCCATTGGCTATACTTATATATAACATAACCTTCTAGTATCAATAATGGATAATTATTGGAGCTATTTTAAATGAAAACAATGTGGGAGAACTAAATAATTTACAAAAATACTAAGTGGTCCTCTGCTCCACTTTAAAACGGCCACCCTATATACTCACCTATTCATATATTAAAAATAAAATAGATTAAAAAATACCTACCCAAATCAATTTTAATAATCCATATTATAATTTTACAAGCCTTATTTTGGTCAGAAATCCAAAATAGGAAGTCATTATTGCAAACCTAATCAGGATAACCGGAGAAGAGGTACTGTTCTTCTAAAAGTTATCTTATTTCATTTCCTTCTTAATATCCATTAATTGTTGTAAAAACATTATTATAAAATAACCTATGAATCTTAAATATACTTATATGTTTCTATATTAAGGTCAGTACTTAAATATTCACTTAATTCTATCAAATGGGTTATAAAGTCATCATTCGTGTGTACAATGGACTACACCTCAAAAACCAATGTAATTCATTTCTCTGTTACCACTGTTAATAGTTGGGAATAATTATGTATTTATAGTTTATATATGATATATATTATATTTAAAATTTTATTGTTATTCTTGAATTACAATACCACATATACTTTAATTATTTACTTTTTTTGGATTATGAAAAAGTCTATCACGTGTATGGAAGACTACGGACTCATGTAGCGATGTGATTCGTTCATGATTTACATGGAATGTAGTAAGGATTGTTTAATAAAAAAATTATATATATTCCAAAAAAATCATAATCTAATTATATTATATATAAATATATATCATTTAATTTTCATTCCTTCAATATTACAAGAAAATTAAAACAATGTTCATGCAAACTTATAGCCTACTATCTCCATGAATGATGTATTTCGTGTCCTATCATAAAAGTTTAGAGAAAAATATAATTTAAGATATAATTAATAAATAATTTATTTATACAATGAATAAATTTATTGATATTATTAAATAATTTTCATAGTAATTGGAACAAAAAAATTACAAGTTAAAACTTACTTTAAAAAAATAAATGTGCACACGAATTAAAGAAATTATTGAAATATTAGTGAAAAAAAAGATATAAGATGATATTAAAGAATAATAAATGATATCATAAATATTATTATGGTTTTTTATTTATTTAATAATATGTTTAAAACCACTATAAATTATTTCAATGAACGTTCAACCATAGGGATACATAAGGTAAAGGATTTTTAACTCAATTTCCCCTCGTTGGTTTAAACTTATATGTTGTTGATCATGTCAGGATAATATTTTTTTGTAGTGATTTTTTATTATCTTGTGTTTTACATCTAATTGTTTTATGGGGATTAATAGTTTTAATCACAGTATAATAATTAATTAATTCACACATCAACATTGTGATCATTTTTTGTCTTTGTTTCATAATCTCATAACAATCAATATTATTTATTCATGATTTTTAGTTGAAGGAAATTACTTGAGAATATCAAAATAAAACATTCAATTTTTTCATAATTCCATTATTATTTAAATACTTCTAGTAATAGTACCATTTTACACTCATTTTAATTTAAAATTTCTTAAAATATGTTTTCAAGAAAATACGACATCATTTCCCTCTCCGCTCGAAAATAGGTTTTATTCGAAACAACTTTTTTATAAAATTATTTTCAAATAACTTTTAAAATTTTCAAAGTTATTTATTAAATTAATTTTCACCCATTTATACTTTTTTTAAAATGTTTTTAAAGGATTTTGTAGGTCATTTTCAAAACAATTCCAATTTCTCTTTTATAAAAAATATTAATGGAAACCTTTTTTAAATTGTATGATATGAATGTAATTTCTATCTCTTGTGACCAATCAATTGTTTTAAATATTCTTTTGTTCAATGGATATTCTAAATTTAAAATTTTTCAAATATTTTTGTTAAATATCAATTTTAAATATTATTTTCAATGAAAATAATTTTTAAAATATTTTCTTACTGAAAAAGATATTTTACTGAGGGATAGTTTTAAATATCTTATATGTAATTCATATTCCTAAATTTCAAGAACCCATTATTCTTACCTTAACTGGTATATATTGTCTTGTTACTATCTGTAATCTTAATAAATATTTTTTATGCTCACTTTGACTATGGAAAGTATTGACATTCAATTCCTTGATTCATTTTCCTTGTCAATAATATTACATTGAATTATTCAATTTTATGTGGACACTATTGTTTCTTGAATGTAAATATTATTTATAATGGAAACATTTATTTCTTGATTGTATAAAATTTTTACATATAGAATTTAAATTGACAAAAATTGATTAACTGGTTAAATATTGATAAATATGTATACTTTACTAAATATGGATATTTGATAAAACATATCGATTATAAGTTTAACTGAATATTTGATATATAACGAATGATTGAAACACGTATTCTATAGGTTGGGGACCATTTAAAGTAATCCCCGTGTTGCATTAGTAGTCTCATTAAAATAAACTACTTAGAAACAAACCATTTTATTATATAACCATGTACGTTCTAAACATTCTTATGAAAGGTCACTATCGTAGTATTTTTTAAACCATCTTATGAGAGTTCTTAAGGATAAAGGTAACATATGCCTGGGTAACAAGGCATCCAAAAATTATTCAATTGCCTTATTCTGATTCCAGTATTATGTTCCATGTGATTTTCTCTGTGAAAAAATATGTTGATGAATTTCATTCTCAATTTATTGTTTAAATGGAATGTTTCTCATTTATTTACCTCTCTATATTGATTCTCATTTTTCAATTCATGTCATCATCTTATTTAAATGGAATTTGTTTTAATTTGTTTATCTTTAAATATTGATTCTTCTTATTAATTTATGGTATCTTGTTTTATATATAACCCTTAATAGGAATTTGATATTATGATTTTTTTCATTCCCCAAGATTCCATTAAGTTCACCATCCATGATATGTTGAGATACACTAAATGGAATAAAGTTATTCTAGAAAAAAATATGTTTTAATATTTTTATTCATATGTAATGTATGAAAAATGTATGTATCTAGTTTAACCAAAATAATAAACTAATTGGTTTTTTGGATTTAAACCTTATATTTGTTATAATGTGATAAATTAAGGCGCCAGTTCCAAGCTACTAGAGTCAAGGTCTCTACTTTTAAAACTTACATATCATACATAGAAAATAAAAAATATTGATACATATGAATAATTAAACTTAAACAAAAAAAATTAAATCAATATGTGTATTTTGAATTAATAATTAAAATAATTTATATTATTTTAATATCACTTATTCTATATTGACATAAAAAATTGTCTTATCAACAAGAATAATGTTTGGTATTTCATGAAATAATTTCTAAAACATTTTATTAATATAAAAAATACATATTAAAAATTAATGAATTATTTTTTTAAGAAATTAGAAATTTATATTTTCCATATATTTTAAATTATACAAATTTTTTTAATTAATATATAATATTTATAATTATTGTATTCAAATAATAAATGTTATGCCACACAAACAATGAAATCAATATTAATAATTAATATCAACTATTTTATCATTATATACATAAATATTTTACATATAATAAATATCAATTCTTAATTTTGAATTATATTTTATTAACACTCTATAAATAAAAGAATTGTTTTATGTCCCTTGTTTATATAATATTCTACAATTAAAATAATTATAAAATAATTTCCTAATTGAAAATTAAATTAAATATTTAAATCACTTACCTCTTAGATTGTGTTATATCTTATATCATTACTTGGAATATTTATAGTGTTATATTTCATCCAAAAATTACACAAAAATATAATATATTAAAATCCACAAATTATTTATTAACACAAACAATAGTATTGCATATTTTTATTATGATATAATGAGTTATTGATACCACAACACTATATTCTATAACATTGAATATTACAAATGGACATATCATGAAATTTATCCCTCCAATAAGTTAAAAAATAAAATTAAAAAGTATATGATAGACGTATATATATCCCTATATGTCTACTACATTAAAATGATTTGTTATATAAATATTTTTCAAGGACATCCAAGGATTGTGATAATTCATATAAAAATTTTAGAAATCATACATAACTGATAGAAAACAACATTTTATCATAGAGTGAGATATTAATATATCATTTCATGTGATATAAAAGAAGTCATAATTACTAGGATTATAATAAAATTTAAGTTATTATAGACATTAATCATTAGTCTTCAATGCCACGGTTACGGTTTAATGGACTATGAAAATTACCAAAAATATTTTGAAAATAATAAAATTTCTTATCAAATAAATCATCTTTGGGTTTTATAAAAGGAAACTACATAAAATCAAGAACATTACATAATATATAAATAAATTATTTTCATCAATTAGTGATTAATTAATTCATCCAAAATAGTTTCCAAAATAAATATATGATCATTATTATCAAAATTCTATATAATGAATTAAATTATTTTTAATTATACCATATAATACTAAAATATATATTCATGTTTTGTTAATAAATAAATAGAATAAGTGAGATTTAATATCTGAAAAATTTGATGTCATAGGTTTATCAGATGAATTACATGTTGTTTATCAATGTCTTATCCAATTTAGACACCAAAATTATTTCTTTCTATGTATCTATTAGCATTTTTGTATAACAAACACTCAAAATATATCAACATTTTTTACTTATATTTAATTAATCAAAAAAATATTATAATAAATTGTCAACATTTATACTGATATTACAATGGTATTATTGAAATATTTATACATTATATCAATATTTTTCAAAGCATAAACTTGAATTAAGTAATTATTGTTTTTCTAGTTCAAATAAATATGTTTGTGGATTTGATATATAAACCTAATGGAAATGTTTAAAGTGAAATGGATAATCGAGTGGGAATTAATCATTTTCGAGTGAGTTAATATGATGTTGTTTGAAGATGATCCTTGAATAATCTCAAAAATCAAATTACTAGATGATAAAGGATGCATGTAGTGTTGGATTATCACCAAGGTGTTATGTATATGTTTAGTAAAATGATATTATACTATTAATTCAACAGTAAAATATCACATTATTAGAATACTTACATTGACTCAAGAATGTAAGATTGATAGTTAACTATATCAGAATATGGGTCAAGAAATGATAATGAAAAAATATCATGATTAATATTATAGGATGATATTTGATATCAACATATGGAAGGTCAATGGATTATGATTTGATATATGTTGCATGAATTTTATGTTAAATTTTTAACATTTTTTGTTCAACATATGAAGACCACCAGAATAATGAGAATCAAATGAGAATATATTCATAATTTGGTAGGATATAGAGACTATAAAAGAGTCCAATATAATGGAACAATAGAAATAAGAGATGGATAATATCATGAAAAGTACATTCACCTGTATATTATAAAACATGTTTCATATATGTGTAGTCATATTCATTATGATAATTCTATGATGGACATTGAAATTTTAAAATGCAATAATGAAATGTTCATATTTCTATAATAGATATACTAAATAGTGGAATATTATTAATAGTGAGTATTGATATGGATTTTATGAAGAAATAATGTGATATATCTAGAACTAATTGAAGGATATTTGCTGAGGAATGGGAGTGAGTATGATTTTTCAATTGAGGATCCTACATTTTCAATATTCATTAATGAATTGTTTTCTATATAAAGGGAGAAATAACTTAAGTCCAGGGGGTTAATTATATAGAATTTATATGTGAATAATATTAATTGGAGCCTGAAACATATTTTCAATAGGTTACTCTATATTTAGGGAGATCAATAAGGTAATGAATCTATGAGTTGCATATTGGGTAGATATATGTTCAATAAGTCTATATTATAAAAATAGTGGTTTTGATTAGAAGATTATTTTATTTTTAAAGGCTTGGTGTGGTAAAAAATCAAATATTAGGTGGACAAATTATAATCCTCCTATTATGAAAAATATTTGTTGGATGAAAAATCTATAACGTTGATCCCTTCCCAAATCATTGTAATAAATAATTTTTTATAGTGGAAATTTTATGACTAAAAAATCTTATATTTAATTAATAGGTTCTCTAATTATACTAAACATTGTAATAATACTTATGAATTGATTTTATTTATTACATTAGAAATTAAAAGTGTAATATTATTTTATATAAAGAGTATATGAAGACCCTAACAAATCTTGGAGGTAAAATCAATGTTTTGGAGATCATAAAAAATAACCATTTAGTCACCCTTTTCTTAGTGGTTCAACCATTCTTATATTTCATATACATAACCACATTGGTTCTTTATGACACCAATTAAAATAATATAGTGGTGTTTAGATACACTGAAATATAAATTACATGGAATTATAATGTTTCAGTGTGGTATATTCCAAATAACTATCCACTTTATGTTTAAATTAACCATAGAATTAAAGAAAATGTGTTTCATTTCAACAGTAATCCATTTATTTATATATATAAAATTAATATATATTAATTTTGATTTAATGAACATATATCATATAAGGTTAATATGGTTGGTAAATATATATTATTAAAAATATAATTCAATATATGGCTCAATATGTTAATATTAGTAGATATAATAAAAATACTATGAAATAAACAATAAAATCAAATACGAATAAAATAAGGTGACATTTTTTTATTTGGTTAAATTATGTTATTTTATGAGTTTCATTGATTTCAGGATAACATTACATTGAAGGGGAATTAAAATTTTCACTAGATAATTTTATACTTTTGAGATATAAAAATTATTCAAAAATATTTCTTATATTTTTGAACATCCACCATTGATGGAAAGTTTCAATAAAATCATTTGAAAAACTAATAATTTGACCTATATTCACTCTATATCTCAAATAAATTATTTAAAAAATCTATATATTTAGTAATATAATATAATTATTGAATAACATATGGTGATTATAGAGAATTAAGAAAAAAAATGAAGGATAGTTATAGGTATTATTTCAAGTATTATAAAGATAAGTTGGTTAGGTGAAGATCAATTTTGAGTGAGAAGCAAAAATATCTATTCAATACTGATAATTTTTTGACTTATTTTCTATAACTCCTTTGGTTTTTATTGATTAATGATAATGTGATGAATTTTTTATTGATTATTATGTGATAGTTTTTTGTGGATATAGATTTATATTTTAAAGGATGAAATTATTTTATGTGTTTGTATTGTAGTAACTTTAAATGTCTTTTTATTAAACCATTAATGAATTTAAGAGTTATTTAGTTTAAATAGACTCAAAAATGGTAAAATATTAACATTTTTATCCAAAAACATGATGTTATTTTTCCATTTAACAGATGATATAGTTTTTCAATAATGGTATAAATTTAGTGAGAATCTAAATATTTTAATCGGTGTTTTGGGGAATATTTCACTTAAACATGATTTATAAACATGATTTATATTCAATACAATTACTAAAAAAAATTTAATTCCAAAAAATCAATTTTAATGATTTTGTTCTATGATAATGATTTTTTCTACTTTCAGAAAACTTGATTGTGAGCCCAAAAAAATTGATACTATACATACCAACTCCATAATAAAGTATCTTTAAAGTTTAAAGGGTCATATTATGTTTCAATGGACCTATAATACTCATTTCCACCCATTAAAACCCCCATAATTCATCACATAACCTTATATGTCCTATTTAAGGACATTGTATATCTCTTCCATTGTTCAATTATTTTTTATGATTTTGTTGATAATGATTCAATAGTAAGGGTATTTAGGATGATCACTGTAATTTTTGATCTAAAACAATTGATTTATTAATTTCCATACATTTTAACCAAGAACACTTAATATCGAATACCATTATTTTCATTTTTATTATAAGCCCCAAATTTATTGTTTGAGAGGAAACCTTTACAAAACCCCTCAGTTCATACATTATGTGTACTGAAGGTCTAGTGACCCGATGGAATAAACCATATTTCTTCCCCCATGACTACACCATATCTAATAGCACTTTAATTTGGTTTATATATACTATGAAACAATTATCTATACATATCACCCAAAATACCCACCCCTATTATGCATATCCATTTTATATTGTAGAACCCATACCTCGTGAAACATCTCTAAAGAGACATGCTATGAAGTCCCTATTTGAATATATACCCATTGTTCTAATCAGTGCTTCCCTAATTCATCATATATCATTGCCCATTCACTGTACATTGGTCCCCCATCCTATAGCATGGTTTTCTCCATGTTTCTTGAGCGTCACCCTTATATCATGATACAATTACAACACATAAATGTATCAATATGGGGTATAACAGTATTAGAATAATGATATTCTTCATAATTACAGGGCAACTAAACCACCCATGTAAGTTTATTGATATCTACATATTTCAATGGAAATGATTGGAATTATAGTAGTTATAAATGAAAATTTGAAAATATATTGAAAATTTGTAAGGTAAAAGAATACTATTATACCACAAGGATATATGGTTGGTTATAATAAATAATCATCATTTCATTTTATGTTGAAAATAAGATAATATTATTATTAAAACTTTCATTATAATAGGTCAAATTTAATTATGATATTGGAATGAAAAATGACACATATTGTAAAAATATATTTTCTACCTATGAACCATATTTAGATATGAGTAGATAACATAATGTGAATTTTTAATATGAATGATAAAAATTTTTATTTGATACTAATTAGATTGCAATAGTGATGATATATTTTATTTTTATGAGGTAGATGTGGGATGGTGTTATTTAACGAAATAATGAGGAATTTTGAGTTTTATTTTATGAATAACATTGATATTTTATATTATCATTCACAATGAAACCTTTAAATAACATTTTACTATGTTTATGTATTAGTATATTATATGGGGTAAGAATTTTTTATTGTTGTAGTTGTAAAGAACATTAGTTTTTTTGTGATTATATTTCAGTTGAATTTAAATTATGTGACATGTGGTGATTGATATTTTATATATAAGGGTATATAACTTTTTTATTTTTTCAACACCGTCCAATAATTTGGTAATAGATATCAGTAATATTATAATAGTGGATTAAATTTTTTAATTATTGTATGATATTAGATTTTAAAGCCTTTGGATAATGGAAAAATAATGTGTTTCTCTCTTACTATAGGAAACCTAACTGAATTCACTGCCATTCAATCTCAGTTAGAACCTATGGATATTTAAGAAGTATTAGAATATGAGAGTTTGGTATTATAAACGTAAGAATAGCTAAACTAGTTAAAAAATGATGTTTCAGAATTGGTCAAGTAGCCAATGAATTATCGAGTTATAGGAACCAAGTGAGTATTTAGAAATAAACAGGGTGATCAAGGATTCATAACCTTAAATAAATAAAGACTAGTAGCAAAAGGCTATAATGAGGAATAATGTATAGATTATGATTAGACCATTTCCCCAGTATTAAGATTATAATCCATTAGAATCCTTTTATGTTATGAATCTCATATAAATTTTAAATTTTATCAGACGGATGTTAAGTCTTCCATTTTACCAATCCATTAATGATTTAATCTAATGTTTTTTTTCTATTTCAGTCAGAACAAAACCATTTCCAATAAATAGAGCCATCTTTGGGAAACTGTTGTTTAATAATTAAGGAGAAAATTTCCATTTCATAACTCATGCTAAGGGAGAAATAGCTTTTATCTTAGAAATGATAAGACCCGATCATGATTTCTCTAAACTCGTTGCTGACTGCTAAGGTAGTGAAAACTTGTTGACTTTCATATCGATAACACACCACCTCAGTGACTACAAGAGATGAATGCACCTGTCCTGGTCAAAGGGAGACGTGGTGACATAGTTGAGAAGATCCAAGGCTTGCTGAGCGCAGGAAGGCTGAGATCGCAGTTCATCCACGGTGTGTTCGCGGAAGAAGAATGGTTTTGGAAATATAGTTTTAGAGACACCCGGAAAATGAAAATTGACCAGTTCAGTTAACCTTCGCTAAACCGGGAGCAGGGCACCGATTGTTTCTGAGGAATCCATGTTGGTCATTAAGTCTTCCATTTTAAATGGTTATTTAATGGTGGAAATTTATGTTGAATAACCTCCTGGTTTTAAAAATTCTCAAAAACCAAACTCTATTTTTAATCATACTAAATCTCTCTTTGGTATTAAAAAGAACATATAGCTTGGTATGAATAATAAAATTATAATCTTTTGAAATATTTATTTACTTTTTGTTTCGAAGATCCAACAATTTTATAGAAAATTATTTTTTCTATTATTTTATTAATCCAAATTTATTTTGATGGTGGTATTTTTTTCAACTAATAAAATTATTTTCCATGACTTTTCAAATTTAATAAAATAAGAAATTGAAATGAGTATTATGGGAGAAATGAATTTATTTTTAGGATTCCGGATTTACCAACAAGATTTTTGAAATGTTTTAAATCAAAGTTAAAATATTTTTTATTTATTGAAAAATATAGTACTTGAGAATAGAAATACATATAAAACTACTATATATACCAATATAAAAAAGGATTTGTATGAAACTGAGAAACCAGTTGAAAAAAAAATTATATAGATGTCTGATTGGTTATATGTTATATCTTACTACTAGCTTTTTAGACATAATGTTTTCAATATTTCTTTGTTCTAGATCTCAAAAAAAAACAAAAAGAGTACCATATTTCTATTGTTAAAATTATCTTTAGATATTGAAAAGGAACTATTTTTTAATCTCTTCTTTACCCCAAAACATCTAATTTTAATTTAATTTTATATTCATATTCTGAATTTGGATGTTGTGTATTTGCTACAAAAAAGACATCTAGAACCTATTACTTTTTAGGAAAATATTTACTTTCATGGTCTTGTAAGAAAAAACACATAGTTACCCTATCAATCGTTGAGGTAGAATATGTATCTGTTGGAAGTTGATGTGCACAAGTATTGTGGATAAAAAACACCCTACTGGACATTTAACTAAACTTTAATAGTATACCTATTTTATGTGATAATACTAGTGCTACAAATATTTCAATATATACAATAATTCATTCGAGGATTAAGCATATTGATAAATAACATCATTTTATAAGAGATCATGTCCTTAAAAAGGATATGTATTTAGAACTTGTTAATACCGAATATCAATTACCCAATATATTTACTAAACCACTTCCTAGTGCTAGTTTTGATTTTATTAAGGGGGATTTAGGAATATTTGAGTCTGAGTGATTATTGTTTAATTTATTAACAATCTCTCTATTTTTATTTTAGTAAGCATTATTTAATATATTTTATTCGATTATGTTTTAATTTATAATTTCATTTTGATTTTATTTTTCTTTTATTTTCAATATTAAAAATTAATGATTACATTCACAATCAGTGTGATCAAACTGTTTTCCTTCTCCCACTCTCTTTATCCTCTCCTATATGCCCTTTTTTAACAGAGCATCTTTCAATTCTCATGTGACGAAACTGTAAACCTCCAATCCCTTTAATCTCAAATTATTCAGAGATGGAAATATTTCAGAGATCTGTAGATGCTATGTTGGACAAAAATACTTATGCTTTAGGGAAAGTCTGCAAAGTGCTCTAGGGAAATTAATTTATTTAGGTTATTTATATTCTATGAATCTTTTGATCATGGAAGCAATGTGATTTCAAGGTTTGATTTTTGATTTTGGAGAATACAACATGCCTATGGTGTATGATATTGAAGTAAAGGAATTTTTTAGAAATGATTCTATTTGTCTTGGATTAGTAAAATATTCCATTATCATTATGCTTAATGAGTCATAGTTTTCTTTGTCTTTGGAAGAAATGTATAAGAGGTGATTATGTCACTGTGATGGGGAGTTTCAGTATTATTTATGGAATATCAGTAATGGAAGACATTCATCAGTGAAAATTATGTTTTCATTGTTTTTAAAAATAACTATCAAGAAGGTAATGATGAAATAACTTTTTCCTGATCGATATGTTTTTATAAAGTTTATTCAATCTGGAAATTTTCCTAGGACCACTGAGCAAGAAAAATTATTATATCCAAACATGTATGTCATGTTTTTGTTTCTAAATCACATAATGTTTAATTTCATTCAGTTTATGATAATTTATCTAAACTATTTTTTCCAAATGGATTCAAAGATGGGATATTATCCACAGGGATAGATTATTTCTTCTTTACTGTGAAGGAAAAGAAAAATGTTAGTATTTTTTTGGAAAAATGTCTCACCACAACAATAATTTGGGTGATATAACTGTTAATAATATTGTATTTCTCTTGAGAAACTCTTGATAGAGTCTTCTACCAGTTTTTCTAGAACAAAAAAAAGTAATTAACAGCTACGTTGGGGGAGAAAAGGATGATTCCTTAGGTTGGATTCATGAGATAGAGGTGTGATAAAAATGGAAGTTAAAGTCCAGAAGAATCACATGTTAGAAAAAAAATAATTATAGTTTTCATTCCAAATAATGTGGAAGACACACTAGGAGTAGCTGAGGATGATAATCTAGTGTATGTGAATGTTGAGAAGGAGGCTCACTGTCAAGAACATATCAGGGGAGTTTTTCTTAATACTCGAACTCTTGTTGATCCTAATTCTGATGTGTCCAAAGGATCTGCCTTATGAGATATATTAGTTATTAATGATGAGCCAATATTTTAATTATTAGAATTTAGTAAAAGTGAATTCATTCCTAACATTTACACTATATATTTTGGATATTTTGATTCTTAAGATGAGTCCTTAGCTTTTAAAATCAATCTGTTGGAGGATTAGAATTTTTTTTCTCAGAGAACAGTTAGAGGCTGAGAAAAGAAATTTTATGAATATAAGGTTTATTTAGTGCCAAGATCTATGTTTGAAGGTTTGAAGCTCCATATAAAGGAGTTAAATGAAAATCTAATTACTGTTTTAGACCTTAAACAACATATTAGAAAGATTTCTAGAAAGTTAAATTTTTTAAGAGATGAATATGTTAAGAAACTAGAGTTTGATGAGTTTAAGCTGATGATAGGAGGAGAATTATAGTATCTTAGGAAATGTAGTCAAGAATAAACCTCCTCTAAATAGATACCACTATAAATGATCAGAATTTTTGAAGTTATTACCTATGTACTAGCTGAGTTCAATGATAGACTACACACTCTTCAGTGTGATAGTGCTTCTTTCTGTGTGCTATTGGAAAATCAAAGATATCTTTTTAGTAAACTAACTTCAAGTGAATATTTTTTAGGACTGGTGCTTAATAGAATTAATTATAGGGTTACCTCATTCATTCACATAGAGGATGATATTAATGAGTTTGTAAAGTTTAATATGGTTGAGAATTTGAAGGATGGAAATGATTCAAAAAAGCTTATTAAGAAATGGTCAGAAGTCTTCAAAAAACCCTTTCCAGAGATTTCTGTTGAAGATTATTGATATTAGCAGTGCATTTGAAGCCCTTACTCATATAAATAAACCCTCTTTCCCTGCAAAATTCAAACCAAATACCTTCATTTTGAAGAATCTTTCATTGAATGAGTATTCTACTTTATTTTTCAAAAACATTTGAAATTGTTTTCATTTAAATTTACTTTCTTTTTATGTTTTTAATATCCATTATTTTAGTTCAATGTTTAAAATACCAATCCTAGATTTATTTTTCATACACTAGTATTTATAACTATTATTATAATTTAGTGCTACTTTATATGTGATTTATATCATTTATTATTCAAACCCACATTTTTGATATCATAGAAAGGGGAAGAGTATTTAAGAAAATTGTGAATATTTTTAATAAAGAAAAATGGAGAATTTCCATCAAGACTATGGGGAGATGGGGTAGAATAATTGTTAACCCAGAAATTTCATTAAATAAAATATTTAATTTACAAGTATCTATTTTATTTTTCAAAATAATAATATGAAATCGAAATATATAAATATTTTCTATATCTATTTTTGAATTTTTAAAAATCAAACATTTTCTTTAAATTTTCTTATCAATTCTGTTATGGGTTTTGTGATCATCAAAAAGGAGGATATTGTTGGGCATGTATTGTCTCAAAAAAAAATACTCTACAATTTATGATGATTTTGATGTTCACAAATACGCTTGGTTGTTTTATAATAAATTTTTCTTGAATTAGTATTCAAGAATTCATATATGGGTTAAAGTAATTTAATATTTCCAAAATTACATTGTAATCATTATTTCAAACCCTACATTACACTGAGAAGTTAATTATTGCATATGGTATCAACCCAATGTTACAATGGGATGTTAATTATTGCATACGGTATCAACCCTATGCTATACTAAAGAAACTTATGTTGGATCAACATCCTTACATTTTTAGAATCATCAAAAGTATGGATAAGATACCTTACATTGGAGTTTGGATTTAATATTCATATGTTACATGAGAAAATTTTGAATGTATGGTTATTCAGTGTTAAATTAAAGATTTTATATTGAAAAAGATAAACATATGGATTATCATCCCTATAATACATTTGTTCTCTACGTTACAAGATTATGAAACTATGGTTAAGAATCCATACGTTGGTAAAAACCCTATGCTATGTGAATAAACATGACACTATGTATAGGAAACCTATGATATACATCTCAACCCTACATTGTGTTCTCAATAGAGAAGTTTTTAATGCTATGTTTTCAATCTATGATTGCTAAAATGGTCAAGTCAGAATAAAATATTGATTAAATGATCATTTTGATTGTTTCAAATAACCTTTTTAATTATATAATATCTCTTCTATTTATATGTAATGTTACATCTCCCCAAATTAATTATAATTTAAATTTCTGTGATCAATTAAGCTATTTTTTGGATTTGGAAAACTGAAGAAAGTTTTATATTCTATATATTCTTTTATTTTATCTCTACAAAAATATGTGTGTTTGTGTGATAAGTGATTCAAATATGAGATTGTATTATTGAAATTATCTCTCATAGTGCTGCTGGAATGAATGATCGATTCTAAAAGAAGCTACACTTTAGAGATATCAATTTTCAATCTTTTACTACTGAAAGATTAATACTGTTGTTTAGTTACTACCTTATTGAAGATCTTTTTTCAACAAGGATCACTTAAAACTAATTCATTATTGATGGTGTTTTTTCTATATAAGTTGATCCATCAATTTTCAGTTTCTTTTTGTTGTAACTGTGAAGAACAACCTGAACCTTTCAAATAAATCCATTTTGATTTATTAGTGTTTCAACTGCTTATAATCAGCTCTGGTGGGGTATCTGCTTACCGATCTAGGATGTGGATAATAAGTTATCTTCTATATAATAAGATGAAATTTTATTATACTTCTTGTAAATGTGTCAACTGCCTTCACTGAGTTATAAATTTATAGTTCTGTGATAATAGAACCATTATATTAAAATTTACCAAGATCATAGATAGAGTGACTGGTAGTGTGGACTAGGGGATCTTTGTGCCCCAAATCACTATAAAAAGTTGTTTTATTTATTTCTTTTTATCTGTTATATATTTTAATACAAAATAAAAACACTTTGTATAGGTATAAATAACAGTGGGAGTCAAAATATAGAATTGTAGAATATTTTTGAAAAGACACAATTCACACCCCCTTGTGGAACTTTAAATATTCCAACCTAATAATATGTTCACCAATATGATTCTGAATGGAAGATGTACTATCTAACCTCCTCAAACATTCTAGTTATTAATTACTCTTATAGTGATATTATGAATTTCACTTAGTTTATGGTTTATAAAAACTAAAACCAACACTTTGGGGATACATTATGGTTTGATCATCCACTGATTGAAGATGAATAGTCCCTCATGATCTAAAGGAAATTTTTATTTATGATTTGAATTTTAATGATTCTATTATTAATGAATTTGTGTCCAGTAACATTTTTATGAATCAAAAAGAATATAATTATGTTGATACTATAATTATTGGTTGGTCCATAAACAGAATTGACTGTTTTGACATAAGTTACTACTACATAAAAAAATGTGCGAGCTCTAGTGTTATGATTTTGTGTCTAGTTTATTTCAAGAGTGTGTTCATTCCACAAGTGAGGACTCTACTACTATGGGAAATCTAAAAGAATCAACCTCAATTTCACACCTCCTCCAAATGTCTAGGTTGTAGCATTGCCCTTAATGTTGCCTCATTTTGAGGGATGTAGAGTGCATTGATCATATTTTTGATTCCTATAGAATGATCTCCAGATTATGGGACTACATACATGGAACCTTCATCATTACACTACATATTGGAATCTTTTAAAATATAATGATATTTTTCATTAAGTTACAAAATAATAGGAATGTTCTGATCCACCACATTGCATCGGATTCCTCTATCATCTCATTTACATGGAATTCATTAAATTATTTAATATTTGACAATTTAGTTCCCTCATTGTGTTCATGCATCAAAAATATGCATTGATATGTAGTGGATACCTTTGAAATTTAATCATTTCCCATGAATAATAATAACTCTAATCTAATTATTTTATATATTTTTTGTGTTTCTTTAAGGTAAAAACAACTTGTTATAAAATCAATTCGATGGATCCCTCCAATCTCATCTTGGATCAAACTGATCATTGGTGGGGAATCCTTAGGTGCACCAGGGCCTTCAGGGTTTGGTAGTGTATTTCATACTCTTCATTGATTTGTCACGGGATGATTCCTTTATTACCATGGGAATGGTATAGCTCTTTAAGCTATTATATGTGGCATCATTTATGCAATTTTTTATGATGTTTTTCATGGTGTGAGGACCCTTTGGATTGAATATGATTCTATGTTATTTGTGGAAGCACTGAAAGTTCACTATAGAGTTTCTCCCTAGAATATTTTTCTTACCTAGCTTGAATGTATGTGTGAGTTAGATTACTTATGTTTGAATGTCAAACATGTGTACACGGAGGCCAATCTAGTTTATGATACATTTTCTAAATGTGAAATTTTTGATGTCACCATGATGTGGCCCTTTGTGACTCTATACTCTTTCTCATGTTTCTTTTGTGTAGGTGTGTGTAGGTATGTTTATACATGTCCTGGTAACCCTCCAATGTAATGAATATTTTAATATTTTAATATATTTTTTAGTACTGATATTTCATGGATCCTGAAGATTTTTTGGTATATATTAATTCACTGATTCATTAAATAATCTATATTCTTATATATTATTAATTAGATTATAATATGTTAATTATTTTTAATTTTTTTGAATTTCCTGAAACCGAATTTAACCCTATAGTTGTTTTCTTAACCAAATTTGAAATTATAAAAATTTTAACAATATAGTCAGTTATACTTAAGTTAAAAGATGAAATAATATTTTTTATTGATTTTATAAATTATTTTTTTACATAGGGTAATTTCTGATATTGAAATGTAAAAATGTCACATGATATCCTAAAATGTGGAATATATTTAGTTAGTTGAAAAGATCATAACAAGAACAAATATATTTAAATAGATCAATCATTCACCCCTTCTACTCAATGAATTTGTAAATAGGATCACCAAAATTTTTATTAAAGAAAAACAATTTCATTTCATTATTAACTCATAATGATATAAACTGCTCTTTTTATGAATGTATAAGTTTCCCTCTATAGTGTTTGTAAAATTATTACATGTGATCTGAAATATTTCATAAATGGATTATATCTGTATTCTCTCAAATTATATATCTCTAGTGTTATTTTATTCAATAATATATATAATATTTTCTATCATGGTGTATATAATCATAATTTCAATTGATTATAATTATATTATCTTTGATGATTTCTTCTCTATTAAATTTAAAAAAATGTGAAATTTTAATGATGTGATTATTTTTCTAATAAATAATAAATACTTTTTTATAAATATATTAATTAAATAATTAGTGTTATGTTTTTTATAAATATATCTACAAATGGTGTGAAATAATATTAAAAATTTATTAGTATATCCCAAACATTAAACCAATATATTAGGTAGTTAGAGTTAGTTTTATATTTTCATCTGAAAAATATTCCATAAATGGAATATAAAATATTAATTTATTCATTGTAATTTTCTATGAATGATGAAATGAAATATGTTTAGGATCACTTGAAATTGAAAAAAATTACTTTATATGTGATATTGATTTGGCATGGTTAATGTGACATTGCTAAAAGTAATAAAATGTAAGTATCGTCATAATAAACAATATAATTTCTCTGTAATTGAGAAATAAATTTATAAACTAATTAATTAAGTTTTCCTTATTATATATAATGATCCAAAATATAAAATATTTTTGGATTCTCTTCCATATTTTCTACTGATTAATATAAAATTGAATAGAATTTTTCAATAAAATGTGTTTAAAAAATTAGTAGTTGATGAGAATGTTGAGTTGTATAAATGATGTATGAAATATAGAATATTTTCTAATCTATTAAATTTTTATCATATCATGTGATTTTATAGAACTATATATAAATATATGAAAATGATATTATACTTGATTTATGATGCATATTTTCAATAAAATATTCATTAATCATTTTATGATATGAATATTATTGTTGGAAGACTTAGTCTAAATTATAAAAAGGTAAATGCATGTTCTAATGAATTCATATTGTATCAGATTGATGATAAAGATAGATATTTGTTTAAAATATTATTTTATATTATCAAATTAGTCAATCATGATTACTAACTTTATTAACATACTTAAAATAATAAGGGAAATAAAATAATTGTGATGGTTTTATGTTAAATTCGATTAATATCAACTTTTTAAAGATTATTTCACTCTTTTTGAAAGGAAAATAAAATTATGGGTAATAATGTGGAAAAATGATTGGTTAATAAGAAATCAAATAGATTTCAACATATGTAAACCATTGGATTCTTTATATGAAAATTTCTTAACAAATAAATGGAATGGGTGTTTGGGATTAGATATCGATGGGTTTAATCCATTCATGACTCTATGAATATCCTTTAGAATATAATTCTTATTTTTAAACCATATAGTCTATGTCCATCGATATGTTTGAAAAAAAAATGTTCCACAATATTGATGATCATTATTTGAAAGAAAAATCATTTAAATAATATCTATTTATTACTTCGTCCTTATATAATAAAAGTAGAAGAGTTATTATAAAGTGATGCAGATATATATAATTCATTGAAAACCAAATGTCCGGAATGTGTATGATTCTAATTTTAATTGTTGTTGATTTTATTATATTTCAATCCATGATAGGATAGAACACTTACACAGGTCAAGACTACCCAGTTTAAAACAATGAATGTCAATTTAAAGACAACCATATAGAAAAGTATATTGCTTCAGGTTTCACAATCGATTCAAGTATACATATAATATATTTTTCTTAACAAGGAATGATATGATGTTAAAAGGTATGTTTAGGTCAGAAAATATTATTATTACTTTGAAAAATCCTTTTCCAATTATAAATTATTGATAAAAAATTTGGAAAAGTATATTAGTTGAAGGATTCTGTAAAAATATTTCAAAGATTATCATATATAGTTGTTAGCCAACAATAGAGAAAAAAATATTGTTTCATAAAATACCTTATTAGGATTTGAAATTTTTTCATCAATATTTGGATTTAATCAACATTAAAACATTGGTTTGGAAACTTTGGTTATAAAATATTGAACTAGAAATTATAATCAAAATATTAGGTTAATTCTTATAAATCCTCAATTGAAATGAATATAATGTTTAATCTACGGTAAAATAATAATGGAATACATCTTCTAGTGTTTTTATGTTGTAGAATCTAGAAAATGATTTTATCTGTCAAAAATAATTTCTGAGTCGACATAATGAAAATTCATGTATCATTTCAATATTATATGTCTTTAAGGATCGTATGATACATGGAATTAAAATCAATGATGTTTTAATGAAACCATGTCATTTAGATATAAAATTTCTCCATTATTTTTCATTTTGTTGATTTATCTAACTAAGTGTTCTATCATGGATGTTAATGATTTAGAAACAATATATTATATATCAATTTATTATAAAAATAAGGGTTTCCATAATACTTTTTTATTATTACAATATATTATTTTTCAAAATAAGTATGTTTCAAGTGAATTATATTTTTTCGATTTTTTCACTCGGTATCAAGGTCATTTAATTTCATTTGGAAAAATCAATTCTAAATAAGAAAGTTATATCAATAAATTGTTTATAGAAAATAATGTATCAAGATTTATTTACATAATATTGATACACAATTCAATCAGGGTGAAGGTTTTTATGATTACATATATAATGTTTTTCCAATAGTTAAGTAGAAAACAATACAAATTTGTCTCATCATTTTAGGAAAATATCATTAAATCTATTGACAGAAAGAGATTTATAAAAGAACATTAATATGTTCTACTATATAGTATAATTTCATATACTTTCATTAAATAATTGATGATGCATTCAAATATATGAAACTGAAGTCAAACATGAAATGTTATTGGGATAACAAAGTTCATCAAAAAAGAAATCATTGATTTGTTTTCACAACACGTGTGATCATAATTTATTTAATATTCATAATATAGTGGTATAATTACCATCTACAACAAAAAATATTTTATATATATGGGTAATGATTAGAAACATTGATAATAATGTTACAATATCCGAGGATTTTATATATTTTTCTTGAGAATCATTGAATCGGTGTAAGAGATGTGAGGATTATAAAATAAATAGAATTATGTTTTATATTTTTTTTGATAAGAAGGATTTAGAAAAAAATAGTGGCATCTTCATGAAATACATATACATTAGATATAATATATTTAGGATTTTCATCTTTTAATTAAATTATTTTGGATTGTTTTCTATTTTTTATTCAGTTTAAACTGGGTTGATATTTATTGGGGTATATAGAAAAAAATTTCATAATTTTTTTATGTTACCTTATCATATATGATTGATAAATGTGATAATAATGAACAAAATACATACATTTTTATCTTCTCCTGATAAAATATTATATTTTTTTGAATGACTTGATGAATGGTGGAGAATTAAACTTCATGTGAAATCAAGAGAATTTTATGATATTGGTAATAATGATAAATAATTGTTTTGTGACATCAAACTCCATAAAAACAAGAGTTTTTTATCTCTATAATGATATTTAAAATGTTTTACATGCATTTTAGGAAAAGATTATAAAATCACGTTAGTGGATGAGGATAAAACTATTTTTTCAATTGATGAATTAATTTTCTTGATATTTGAAGATCCATTATATTGATATATATTTCAATTATAATACATGAATGTTGTTACTTAATATAAAAAAATTAAAAATTCGTTTTTTATAATATATATTATTTTCTAAATGATTTTATATTTTTTAAGTCTTGAAATTTTGACAAAAATGATTTAAATATATGATACAATCATCTACATATCCAACAATGTTAAATGACACATTTGGTATGCTTTGACCTACATTATATATACTCCAAAATGTCAGCATATCCTTTCCATCAGTCATTTTTATCTGATATTCTCACATATTAATCTGGTGTTTTACATTCTCTTGGGGAATTTCCTTCATCTCCAAGCATGTTGAAGGGATCTAATGGGGCTACCGATGAGTAGTCATTAATTGAGTATAAGGTTTTGTTGATAGAATAATGAGTTACTTTTGGATAAAAATTATTATTTTTTAGCTATTAATGTGAATTAATAATTCATTAAATTTTTTTAGAAATTATTAAATATAATTATTATATAGATTGTGATAATAAAATCCAAACAATGGTGATGGAAAAATATTCTTTTTTTAGGCATATAAATTTTAAATTAGTTATTCCATTTGACTTTTTTGGTGTTCCTATTGATGATGTATGTAACATACAGATATTTTTTTGGCTATATTCTTTTATTTTTGATGTTTTCCTTCAGTTTGAGGTGTGTTAAGGATTTTCTATATTTTATAGAAATATTGTTTTCAAAAAATAGATACATTAAAATAAATATTTAGTGAAATTTATTTTAATTTTTACCATTATGATCAGTATGGGGCTACATTAGGATAACAATATCATACCATTATACTGTAGAATTTGGAGGTATTGTGTAAAGGAAATTACAATTTTGAAAGGGTTACATAAGGCTAAATCAACTACTTCATAATGGTAAGAGTGAAATTCTATAAATTTTGTAAGGATATATGACCATGAGTATGGGTTTTGTAATATTAGATCATTTTTTATATGAGCTTTTAAGGGTAGTCTATATATTGTGTAAGGATAGTCCATGTTGTGAAAGTGTATGGGAATGTTTAAATAAGTTGTGTATTAGTGCTTAGTTATTGTGTATAGGTCTGCTTTGGAGAGAAACCTAGATTACTGTAATACCCAATACCCTTATGTAGAATCTATAACCTATGTAAGGGTAAACCATGAAATACATACACAATTCCCCTATTATAAAAAAATAAAAGTAAAACATGATTTCTTTTTCTTTTTCTTCTAGAACAACCTATAATTTCATTTTGATGACTTCAAAATATTTAAATCATGGGTGATAAGTACATTGGATAGTTAATAATTGTAACTACAATATTAAATTATTCTCAAACTTTAGTATTCAATATTTTTATGAGAATTGAAAATTAAATAGTGTTGAAATTTGGGATTTTTTTTTGAACCAGAAATCCAATGAAATATTTAAAAAATATGAAAACCTTTGTTACATTAATTTATGAGGTCATATTAATTAATGATCCAGACATAATTCTACGCGATGATGAAGAAATGATTGTTTTTTTTATTTTCCATTACTTGAACATTATCCTATTTTTTATTATATATTCTTAATTAAGGATTTATACAATTGTTATTGAGGTATCTTATCTCTTAAATTGATTCATATCTCTTTAAAATATTGATACATGAATAAATTGTTTTGGATTTGTGATTTATTTTTTAGGATTAATTTGAGTGTTTTATAATAAATTTTAAAATGTTATTATGAGTGCGTATTCAGATTCCATTAAAAATTAATATTGAAATAATGTTCGATTTCCATAAAATGTTCTTTGTTTGAAATGAATGCTTTGAATAAACTTTTTAATGAAATAATTTAGTATAATTTTTTTTAACTAATAGGAGTTTATTTATAATTCATGAGTTTATGATAATGACTATTTGATGTGTTTTGTTGAATAATTGGTATGAGGTTTTTCTAAAAAAATTATATTTTTTCTGGAAATAAAATGTGTGACCATTTTAAAAAAAACATTTGACGGTGATTTTTGAAAAGAAAGTAATGATAGTTTGAAAATAAAACATTCTTACATTATAAATTATTATTTTAATGATTTATGATCAAATTAATTGAATTATATGCCAATAAGATTTTTATTTACCTTAAAGCACAAGGGGAATTTGGATGTAAGGTAGGGATAAGAATGGCCTAGAAATTATTATCTCAAATTTTCAATAGATTCATGATAAAAAATAAAAATATACTTTGAAAATATATGATCATTGGACTAAAGGTATATTGATTTTTTTACAAAATTTGTGAATATTTCACCACACATAGCCCTTGGAATGTATGCGCAATAGAAACTATAAATCACTTATATATGTGTTAATTCCAATGTAAAACTTATTCTAGGGTTTCAATATCATGGTTCCACACATAATTTATTGTTTATAGAAAATTATTTAAACATGAATAGATTATAAAATTATTTACTCATGTCTATTTTGATGGATGTTATTTTTAAGGATTCTTTTTATGAAAAGTTATATTCATGACTTCATTGCTAGATATTCACTACATAAGCCTTTTTATTTATTAAATATTTAAATGTTTTACTCAATCTAGATTTGGTATGAATTTTGAAAACATTTTTATAGGATATTTTATTTAAAATTGATCATAAATGTTTTATTTGATATTTAATTGGTTATGAAATGTTTGGTAAAATCCTAGTCAGATTTGTTCCTCGTGCAATGACGTTTCCTTTAGGAATGTGTTAAAATTATTATTGGAGGTCCTAGAATAGTAAATTCTCCACATGGAAGCATTAGGTGATATTAATAGTGTGACCATGGGAGTTGGTGATGATAGATGTAGTGTACGTTCCACATGTTTTAATAAGATAATGTTGTGACATTGTTCTTGACTCGGCATATTTTTTCATGAATTTTTGTATACATTTTTAGGTTTCCCTCATGATATTTATGTTATAATAGTTAATATTTAGGGGTTTGTTGTGTTTTTTACTTTTTTAGTTATCCTTTTTGTGAACTCATTCCCCCTTCATGTTTCTTGATGCTCAAGGGATGGTTTCCATCTCATAAAGATCAAGAACACCATTTATGGCATTTTAGGAAAAAGTTTGGTACCAATTAGATGAATAAGGAGGGTAGGTACATAGGATTATTTTTATCTAAGGTGGTTTCACATTTTATTTTATTTCAGTATTAAACATTTTATGCCTTAGTAGATATTAGGTAAGATTTTTGAGATTTACTGTGTATGTTATGAGCATGTTCCTAGAGATATCTCATCATAATGAGAAAGAGGTTTCCATAAATAGATAGGGGAAAAGTTTCTTCAATAATATTTTATAGTATGATTATAGACTTTTAATGGTATTTGATTTCTATTTTGTGTATCCCTATTTAATTATTAATGAGAGAGTTAATGATTTTGTGTCTCTGGATTGAAAATTTCCATGTTATCTATTGATATTTTATAGTACCATGCCCAAATTAATAAATATTAATAGACCATGGGATGGTTATAATGATGAAACATGACAAGAAGAAAATAAAATTTATTTATAATTATATAGGTTTTTTTTATCAGAGTCAATGCTTTGGTCCAGGTTGCTGCACCTACTGATGTTCAAGATATACAGGTTTTACTCTAGTTGTTTGATACCAGTGATCATTTCTAGAACTATCATTATCTAAATAAACTATATTCCTAGTTTCAAAATATCCTTATGAGGCTATAGATTGGTTAATTAATTTTTAAAATATCAATGAGTTCTTAGATATTCCTGACTCTATTAAGTTGAGATTTTTTTCTTTCAAGCTTGGAGGGCATATCAGGAGGTTGTGGGACACAAATGTTCATTCGGGGAAGAATGTTGTATTGGATTTGAAATAGATATTGGATACATTAAAAGAGTAGTTCAATAATTTTTTTATATATTTGTTTAAATAGATAAATATTCTTAAACATGAATATAGAATGAAAACTATCACTCAAAATGAAAATCAATTTTCTAATCTATTTCACATCTAACAAGAGATTTTGTTAAACAAGAAGTAAGAATCATTGAAATATGAAATGGGACTTCGACCAAATAATCAATTTTATATTTTTATGCTAAAAATAATTTCATTTATCAGTGTACTACCTATATATTATATGGTGGAACATTTATTTTCTATAATTTCAGTGATGATTGGAGTTCCTCCTAATTCTAGTGGTAGTATTAGTGGTCCTTTCAAAGGGAGTAGGAAGTGGTATGGGTTTTCCTGAAGAAACGAGGTTGGTGGATCTTAGTAAAATACCTCAACTAATTCATATATAGTATCTTGTAATGGACAATATACCATCTTCTGGAGTGGAAATTATTGAAACATTAACTACACATGATTGAAGGAACCAATGATCTGTATCTTGTATAGATTCTCAGGTCACTTGTAGAGTTGTTTAAACCTATTCACCACTCCACATAGTCGTACTAGTATAATAGTAAAATAATGTTCAACAATGTAGTTAAATGTTTCATGAAAAATTAGTTTTTTCCATATGTATCAAAAATAAATATTTTTCACATATTTAATGAGAATCATGTAGATTTAGATTTGGTTAATAAAATTGTAACTAGAATTATTTCCAATGCTTCATATTTAGTGGTTAATTTATTTGATACCATTATCTCCTTTTTCTTCATATATATACATATTTTAGAAATATTTAATATTTCTATGGATCTTATGACTTATGTTTTGATGATTTATAGGCCTCTAAAGATGAAGATATTGTAGAGTCTCTAATAACCATATTGTGCTCTATCTTTATTAGATGTAAAGAATTTGTGGAACATTTGGGATTTGGATATGAAATATCTAGATGTGGTTGATGGGATTATTTGGTTGATCACTCCTAAAGTTCATATTAACTATTATTATAAATGTTATTCCTTTACTAGACTTGGTGGGTTAACAAATTTAATTCATGTAGAATGGGACCTGATGTAGTATAGATCCAGAACACCACATATTGATATGGTAGGATGATATCCATGTTTTCTATTAATATTGAGTAAAGATATTCAATTTGTGATCTTACTCTGGTATTTTTTGGGTTTTTATTTGAGTCTTAATCATACATTTCTAGTTTACCATTAGTGATGGAGCTATAACATTGTATCGATTTTATTCTAGGAAGTAGCCAATTTTATATCCCTCTTAGTATATGGAACCATTAAAACTAATGGAGTTGAATACTCAATTTGATGGTCTATTATCCAAAGGATGGTTTCACCCTAGTGTGTCTCCTTCAATAAAATCAATTATTTTTTCCCATATTTTCAATAGACCCCTTCACCTTTTTATTGACTAAATAAATCTCAATTGAGTCAAAATCAAGAAAAAATATCAATTTTACCATATTAGTGAATTGTTTTTTCATTGTAATGGGGTAAATCGGTTCCCAAGATTGATATTTGGATATGTTATAACCATCTTAGGAACATGGAATTTAATATCCCTATGACCAGTTTCATGAGTTGTTACTTACACTATTTGTATTTGTTTACTCTATTTTTCAAACCAATGCCCCTATTGTGGTAATTACAATGTTGAATAGGACATTCTATCAGAATATCCATACTTTTATGGTGGAATTGTTGGAAAAAAATCAATGTTCACTCCATAATGGAGGATGATCATTTATTTTACTTAAGGGCAGTTCTGAACATCTTGAAAGATGATTATCTATATTCCAAATTTTCTAAATGAAACTTTTATAAGTGTGAAGTAATATAATTTGAAAATTTGGTTTCTAAAAATGTTATTCAGTAAATCCAAAAAAGTTTAATACTATTCTGGCATGGGATGAGCCATATAATTTCTATGTGATTAAAATATTATTGGGTTTTTTTGGGTATTATCACCATTTTATGATGGATTTCTATAAGTTTGATTGTTCAATGACTGCTCTTACATTACGGGGGGTAAATGTTGAATGGGATTAAAAAAGCGTCTCTATTTATGAGATAAAGCATCAGTGGATGTCAAATCCGGTTTTGATTCTTCTAAAATCTCCCTAGGGCTATGTTGTTTTCTAAGATACATCATCTTCAGAAATAGTGTTGTTTCTTAATCAATGTTATCACATGCGGCTTATGCTTCCCTTTATCTTAGGCCTCATGTGATGAACTATCCCACAAATGATCTCAAACCCGCAATTATCATTTATGATTTATAGGGTTCGTGATATTACATTATCATGGAATTGTTTTACATCTTAAAAAAATTAAATTATTCAGTAATATATTCTCCCATTTTAATTTTAAAATTTAGAAGAGTTGTTATGTGGAGTACATGAAATCTGTTTCATTCAACATTGCATATACTCCTGGTAAAGGTTATGTCATTTTATATTTTTTAAGTTGGAAACATCCATCCTAAGCTATGAAATATTATTCGGATGTGTCTCATTTGATGTCCCTATATGATTTTATAGATTTTTAGGTCTTAGAGGATAATACTAGGGTTTTCTTATTATTCATTGAGTTGAAATCCCAACCTCTAAAGATGAATCATTAGGAAAATAATCTCAACATTGACTTCTTTAGGAATTACATATTCATTATTTGGTGGTGAGACCATCTATGTGTGGTATCTATCTTCATAGGGTTACTTATGCTTCCAAAGCCTATTTTTTCTATAATATTAAGGGGATATATTGTTGTAATTAGATAATTCCTAGTTGATGGTACACATTGGAAGCAAAAAATAGGATTTATGATATGAGTTGAAATTTATGGTGGCCCAGTATAAAATTGTATGTTGCTGATTTTTTCTCATTGTATACATTTATATAGGTTAAGGCAGAGTATTAGAAAAATTCATGTTTCTTTCATCAAATTATAGTGTGTACATGGTAGTGAAATGAAATATCTATGAATATTATTGTTGGGTTTTCAAATATCCCTTGAGTAAAGACTGAAATACTAGTGTTTATTAAATGATTGACAAAAGTATACCAATTTATTCTATTTTTTGATACCCCAATGATGAGGAATAGGAAAATATATATATCATGGTGATAAAATGGCTTTATGTAGTTTCATCTACTATCAATTTTGATATGGACCCTCAATTTATCACTCATTTTTTGAGAGAACACAATGAGGTTATGGGATCTTAAGTATAGTTGAGCATGGTTCCCCATCAGTAAATAGAGTGTCAAATGAAACAATTGATTCAAATTCATAAGGACATTCGATGTGCCCATGTTATTGACACAATAGTTACATGGGATAACCATTGGTTTCTGGTTGAGTATTCTATTAATAATAGCTACCAGTTATTCATCAAGATGAAATCTATTGATTCCATTTTTCAAAGACCTTGTAAATCACTTATTTATTGGTCAGATATTGCAGAAGCCTCCATGGTGGGATGTAGTTTAGTCCAGGTTATGATAATAAATATCTAGTTGATTCATTAGAGAATGTTAATGGAAAATATAAAATAAAAATACTATAGTTATAATCATTGATGGCCATTAGTGTGTGTAGTCTATTACTAGATGTATTTAAGAGAATAACCATCATTAGGTTACAAATTACATGTATATTAGGGAAACATTTAGTGAATTTTCAAGAGACCCTTTTATGTTAATGACAATATTGGATAAATGAATCTCCATTGGTCTTTAATGCCACAAATGGATGTAGTCCACAACATGTTCCATGTGTCACAGCCATGGAAGTATTTCCTGATCCATATCATGACTTGAGGTGGAAGGATAATGATTTCAAACCTAATTCATCAATGATCAAAGAACAAGCCTGTATTTTTCATTCTCTCAAAATGATTCTCCGTGAGTATTCCATACTATTTGTTTCATTGTTACTGAAACATGGTTTTACTTTCTTGATTCATGGGAGTGTTAGGAACTAATAATATAACAATGGTATATTATATTTGATATATATAATTATTATTATTATTTATTTAGGAAGAAAAGTACTATAGTGGGGATAATTGTAACATCATAATCGATGATCTCAGGTATGTTCTTTTGTTCATGATGTGGTCTTTAAGTTTTAGATATGTTGGGGCCTTTAAATTATCTTTTGAAACAAGTTTTCTATTATTTCATTAGTTCTTTTAAATGTAAATTTTATTTTTTAAAAATTTAATTTTTACTCTTACATAGGGTGTGGGATCTGCATATGGGTACACACTACCATCAATTACACAGGTGAATTTTGTTGTGTTACATAATGTTATGGCATGTTATGAATTGATAAATAAGGTTAAAACTACAAGTCCCCAACCTTAATAAATTACATAATTTGTAGTTAAATCAATAATTCAAATTGAGTATCTTTTCAGGTTTATAGTTTTAGAGAATTATGCCATAACTATTACATTACATATCAAATATTACAAAGTAGAAACTTATATTCCATCCAATTTTTTTCACAACAATAAAACTCCTCAATGAAACAACAATTATTTTATTCATATAAATCTTCTGGAATTATTCATTTCTCATACCCTTATACCCTATGAAAAAAATTTCAAAAACATAGGTTGAGCATAAAAAGTTGTAAGGGTTATAAAATAAGTAAATAAAACATTAGTACAACAATACATACAAATCAAGAAAATTATACTTTTCAATCATAAATCATAATATATTTAACATAACTCATGAAATCGTAAAATTTTTGAATAGAACATAGAAATCATAAATCATAAAGGTAACTTGTGGCATCCATAACATACTAACATTGTAGCTTTCACAGCTAGATATGGAGTTACCTTTTGAATAACCATCACAGTATATTCCCTAAATATCTTAGTATAAATATTAATTATTACCTCCTACATGTTACGCAATTCATTTTAGAGCTATCTCGGGCTCCCCCACCATAGGTTTATCATGGAACCACCCATATATGTAAATAATGCCTAAAAACCATAACGTAATCATAACACATGAACAAGTATAAAGGAAAGATAACATTTATTCATTGTAATGAAAGAATATCAGTTCAAGATATTGACATAATCAATCTATTATCAAAACCAATGTAACACCCCAAGCATCCATAGTACGTTCCCCTTTGAATAAAACAATATCTTGTGTTGTACGTAACATCGAGTTCAATCACACCACAACCAATCAAACTAGTCGTCGTGAATAGTAATACCCACTTTTTTAAATTTTATAAATTTTATCATTTAAAATGGACTTCATTTTTGGATTCAGAATATTGAAATTATCTTAGGGTGAATTTTTTGTATTTTTATGAAAACATTCAATTTTTGATGAATAGTGAAAAACACTGCGTTATTGTTTAAAACCGAATTTTTAAATAAATATTTAATTTTTTATTAAAATTTATTTTAGGTAAAAATATATACATAATACCTATATATTTTAAATGTAATTCATTGTAGTAATTTTATAATAAGTTTAGATATATGAAATTTTATCAAAATTTTACCGTCTTTACCCACCTCCTATGAACATTTCAAAATTTGTATAAAACATAATTTTACAGATTATGTGAGTTTAATTTCAATAATACAATAGTCAAGGTTAATATAAGTAAATAAAATTTGGTTCAATAACATAAAAATAATTTTTGGTGAATAGTAACTTTTTACTTTTATTTACCATGGTTAAAAGTAAATAGGGTAATTAAGGGTAAAAATGATATCCTAATTACCCTAACACAGGTACTAATTATATTTGATAAGTATAATTTTACCAAAAAACCTTAGGAGTAAAATATGAACCTCTTTGGTCCACTTGGATTAGATTAGGCCATTTATTATTATTGTATTTAAAGAAGAGTTAAAAGAGTTAAAATCAAAGTTTAATAACTTAAACATTTTTAATATAGGGTTAAACATAAGATAAATTCGACTATTAATATTCATTATAAATCTAAAAAAATTCCTATATAATGGTATTTTATTTGTAATTTTTAGACATTTAATATTTAAATTTATTTATGACACAATGATGATGCAGTAATTACTATATTAATGATAGATTAAAATAATCGATATTATAAATATCCAAATAAATATAATTTTAGACTTTTGATAAATTACATTAATTTTATTTGTTAATATGAAATTTTTGGATTGATTAAATGAATTTATTTCTAATTAATAAATTTTTTAGGACTTCATCAAAAATTAATTACTAAATAGTGTCAAAATTGACATAAAAGAGTTTTTAAAACAAATATTATATTATTATTTGATATAATATTCTTAAAAATATAAGGATCATCCAAATGACTTATATAGGGTTATATATATCAATAATGAATTACTTGGGGTTTTCTTGGAAGTTTATAGTAAGTTTATTAACCAATATAAGGAGTCTTTTTATCAAATCAAAAAGAAGAACCCGAAGAAGAGGTAAATATTTCATCACCTCTTTCAAGTTCTTTTCTTATTCCACTTCCACTTTCCTTGTTGTTTCCATTATAAAATAATAATTCCAATTTATTCTATTTAATTTTTTGTTATTATAAAAATGGTGCAACCATATTCATTATTCTATCCATCATATGAATGACAAAGTCACCATATCTGCATACGTACGGCTTACCATCTCCACATCGTGGTGTAGTTTTTCATTCTACACTTCACTGTTTGGATGGGTATAATAATGATGTATAATTGATTTAAATAATAAATATAACATGTTTAGGATTCTTTATATATTATAAACTATCCAATTACATATGATCTCACCATCAATATAATGATATTGTCCTCGTGCGTTTATACAGATTACCATCTCCACAAATGTGATGACATTCATTCCCCATCATAACCATTCAGGAATAATTTTCATTTGATGATTAAAAATAATGTTTAAATACTTAATAAAATTCTTAATATTAATAACATATATCCTATCCATAACAAAAATTACTTATGTAACAAATCATATAAAGGAAAACGAATCAGTTAACACCTGAAATGATGATACTACTGAAATATCATTAACAAAGCAATATTAGAAGATCTTATATTATATCATATTAATGTATATGGTTCTTATATAATTTAATAAAAATTATTTCACCATTATACAGGAGGTTAACCTAGCCTAGACCATGGAAAATTATAAGGTAATGGTTAATTCTACAATCTTTTCATTATCCGAGGTTGTTTATATGTAATTATCTATTGGGGCCACTTTATCATCCACATCCGTGTTTTCTTAAAAATGTATTGAAAAAAATTTACTATTTTACATAAAATGGGTTAAAGTCATTTATAACCTTATTTTACCTTATATATATTTGAAAGAAATATTTCTTTCATTTTCCAAATTAGTTACTCTATGAATTTTTTGACAAAATTAATGTAAGAATGTTTTTTTAACTTATACAGTGGGTGCAGCTATTTTCCTCCGTTATAACATCGTCAAATCTTACCTTACAAGATTATAAGAATACTTTCAAAATAAATTTTTTCTGTATAATTATGTGACTCTTAAATGATTTCAAAATAGAAAGAGATATTTCTCTCAAATAGTTTTGATTTCTTCTAAGTCAACATCCTTTTATAAGTTTTACACTTGATTGAAGTTGATTTATTATGATACAAATCTTCAATACTGTATTTATGGATTTGTGATATGTTTGACTGTGGATGAGTTATTTTTATTCCATTCATGGTTTATTGTTAAATTATTGACATTTATTATGTTAGTTTTAATACAAATGTTTATGTTATATTTCAAACACTTCTTAAGATGAATGTGTTAGTCAATTATGCTTTGGGTTGGGGCCGGTATAAGTAAGCCCTCCATTTTGGGGTCTGGTTACAGCAGACCCTCTGGGTTGGAGTCCGGTTACAGAGGCTCTCTAGGTTGGAGTCTGGTTACATAGGTTCTTCAGGTTGGTCTCTGGTTACAGAGGCTCTCCAGGTTGGGATCCAGTTACAGTTAGCCCCTATGTCCTAGCACGAGTCCTTGACACATAAATTATAGTCTGGCATTATGCATTCCATCATTATAAAACTATCTATTGATATTGCATGTAAATATTAGACTAATAGAGTATCCATGTGAATAAGTAAGTGGCATTATTTTATTCTATCTTTTCCATATTATGCTGAAGTTCACGTTTAAAAGGCATTTGTTTTAGTCTTATACATTGCCTTAAATATTTATGTTTTTTTATTAAAGTTTCTAATATATTGTTATCCTTACTAAGTATATGAGCTCAACCCTTTCTAGGTATTATTTTTTCCAGGATGCGAAAATGTGTATTATGACTGACCTGCAGGGATAGTCTAAGGGATATGAGTTTGGCCTATGTATACAATGTTTTTTTAGTTTTTCATTTTATAATGTAATGTAAAACTTATGAATGTATCTAGTAATTATAAGGATACTAAAATAATTGTTCTTTCAATACATGATCTTTTGTGATCATTCCAATGTTATGTAATATTGCACCGAATATAGGTAACCAGGGTTGGGTCGTTATAGTTGGTATTAGAGGATGTTTAGTACAAACCCTGGATACAAGATTTAGATAAAATTTGATTAGAGAACATTACCCTGAGATAGTATTTGAGTGTTAGTATAGAAAAACTTCCTAAAATTCTTGTATTGTAGAGATTTTGTGAGTTTTCCAATAAATACATCCCTGTCTGGATACGATCAGGTAGTGGCAGCTCTGGCACAGATGTCCCTAGGGGTAAAACCTTAAAACACCACTTTGAACTAGACTCAAATGAGAACTGGTGCACGACAATAGGCCTTACTAAACTCTTGGTTACGACAATCCCAAGGGATATGCCTAGGATAATTCTCATTTTCATTAAAAACAATTATGAAGGGTTTATGAGTATATAATACCTCAAAAAAAACATTTTTATGATTATGGATTATATCCATAAACTGATCAATTTATGTTAACTGTTTAACAATTTTGGAATTGTGTATTACGATTCATAAACTAATCTAGTGTATCCCATTGTTTAGAAATGGTGAATAGTGTAAGGAATGTAAATTATATCAATGCGCGTAATCCATGTAGGGATTCCCCTCCTACTCTAGATAATTATGGTGGAGCTGGTGATGCCACTGGGGCTGATCATCTTATCACTATACTGGGACAACTCACTCAGGTTATGAATAATAACCATACCCATATGGAGAACCCTGATCCACAAAGAGGAGGATCAATGTCAGACTGCTTCATGAGGGAACAACCACCAACATTCAATGGGAGTAAAAATATATTAGTAGCTGAGCAATGGATAAATTCCTCATAGAAAATATTTCACGCTTTGGGGAGTAGTGAAAGGGAAAAAAAATTCATGGTAGTTTATCGCCTCATGGGAGATGCAGATCAATGGTGGTCATTTATTCAAAACACAAAGGAAGATGATGAAGTATCAAATATATAATGGAGGGATTTTAATGATATTTTCTTAGAAAAATACTTTCCTCGTGACCATCGAGCGGATATAGAAAAGTAATTTCTGAGTCTGAGGAAAAAGGAGGATGATGATGTCTCAAAGTATGAGGCTATCTTTACAAGGATAGAAAGGCATGCAGCAGATTATATACGTAACCCAAGGAGTAAGATTGATCAATTATTTGATGGGTTAAAACAATTTCTCCGGCAAGCATTAGTCTAAAAATCCTTCTTATCATACGATGATATTGTCTCATGTGCTATCAAGATAGAAAAGTAATTCTCTAAGTCTTATGACTTTAAAGCAAAGCAAGAGAAGAAGAGATCTGTTGAACACTATGGAAATGGAAATAAGAGGAAGAAAGGAAATGTTGAATATCCATCCTGCAGTAAATGTGGGAAGAAACACCCCGATACTTTCCTGAAGGGAATGTGATTCTTTTACAATTATAGTGAAAAATTCCACCAAGATCGTGATTGTAAGGGGAAGAAAGAGGCTCTCAATTTTGAATGCTACAATTGTAGAGAAAAGGGGCATTATGAAAATGAATGTCTTATGTGGCAAGGAATATTATCTCAGAAAAGGCAAGGGGAGTAAGGCCAAGCTTATGCAATCACTAATGATGAGGTTGAAGCTTTGAAAGACGTGGTGGAAGGTAATATAATGGTTTCCTAAAGTTTATCCAATGCTTTATTTGATTCTGGATCATCGTATCATTTCTTATCATCCCAGTTTTCTGAGGAAATTAGATATTTTCAATTTGACTTAACAAGGGATTTTTCAGTCAAAACATCTAAGTAAAGTATCATCGCAACAAAGTTTTGTGAATCAGTTCCCATTAGGGCATATAAATGTTCTTTATCTGCTGATCTCATCGTCATACCCATGATAAAATTTGATATAATCCTCATAATGGATTGGATTTCGGACCACGATTCAAAACTTTATTGTAAGAAGAATGAGGTTACAATTCTTGATGATGATAAGGAGTACCTTATCTTTAGAGAAGAAACTTCACCACCTAATTCATATCTAGATCCACCCCCAATAGCTCAACAAAATTAAATTATTGAGGAGGAAGAGATTGAAATAACTATGGGTGAGGAATGGAATTTTCAAATAGAGGATGTACTTATTGTGCAAGAATATGTTGATGTGTTTCCAGAAGATTTACCTGGACATCCTCCAGAACAATAAATTTAGTTTTCCATTGATTTAATTCCTTGTTCATGACCCATATCGAAGACCCCTTATAGAATGGCCACTTTGGAATTAGTGGAACTAAAAAAACTAGATGAATTGAGTAACAAAGGATTTATTCTCCCTAGTGTTTCTCCATGGGGATCCCCTATTATTTTTGTTAAGAATAAAGATAGATATATGAGGTTGTGCATTGATTACAGGGAGATCAATGTTATAACAATAAAGAACAAGTATCCCCTACCTCGCATTGATGATTTATTAGACCAACTTCATGGAGCTCAATATTTTTCAAATATTGACATTTGATCTGGATATCATCAATTGTGTGTGAAAAAGGATGACATTCTGAAAACAGTATTTCTAACCAAGTACGGGAATTACAAGTTTACAGTAATGCCTTTTGGGCTGACTAATGCATCCTTTGTTTTCATGGATCTAATGAAAATATTTCTCAAGGAATAGCTTAATGACATTATAGTTGTATTTATTGATGATATCATAGCATACACCGAAAGCTATGAAGATCATGAAAATTACTTGTGCACCATTCTGAAAACCCTCAGAAGAAATGAATTATATAGGAAGTTTATCAAGTTTGAATTCTGGCTTTAAGAGATTTATTTTCTTGGCCATATTGTCTCTAAGGATGGAATCTCTGTTGATCCTTCAAAGATAAGAGCAATCCAAGAATGTCCATCACCGATGAGTATAACTGAGGTACGCAGTTTTATTGGTTTGGTAGGTTATTATCAGAGTGGAAATGGGATAATATTACGATGGACTTTGTCATGGGGCTACCAAAGACACCTAGAAGGAATAATTCAATATGGGTCATTGTTGATTGTCTTACCAAGTCAGCACATTTTCATTTTATAAGATAAGATTTACCACTTGAACATTTAGCAAGAGTATATATTAATGAACTTGTAATACTCCATGGTGTACCCCTATCGAATGTTTTTTATCGTGATCCCCATTTTACATCAACATTCTGGAAAAGTCTTCAGAAAGCCTTGGATATTGAACTTCGTTTGAGCACTTCCTACCACCCTTAAACTATTGGACAGTCAAAACGGACTATTCAAACCACATAAGACATGTTGATATCATTCTCACTTAACTTTCAATGTATGTGGAATCAATATTTACCTCTGGTATAATTTTCATATAGAAATATCTTCCATTCAAGTATTCAGATGGCACCATATAAGGTGTTATATGGCAAGAGATGTCGCACACCAACTTTTTTGGGATAATTTTTGTAAAAGAAAACTCATAGGACCAGAACTTGTTGAAGAAACGATGGAAAATGTGAAGTTTATCCAAACCCACATCAAAACAGCATAAAGTATGTAGAAGAACTATGCTGATAACTGAAGGAAGGATTTGGAATTTCAGGTAGGAGATCATGTTTTCTTGAAGGTATCTCCATGGAAAGGAGTTATACGATTCGGTAAGAAGGGTAAACTAAGTCCCAGGTACATCGGACCTTTCGAAATTCTAGAACGAATTGGGGTTCACTACAAAATATTCCACTTTTTCCAACAGGGACATATATGTTGGTAAAAGTCCATTTTCTATTGGAAAAACCTTTTACCAACATATATGTCACTGTTACTAAACTATTGGTAAAAACTTTGTCGCTAAATGTTTTTTCAACAGATAAAATAGTTCTGGTACAATTATAATTATACCAACAGATAATATATATTTCAGTTAAAGTGTTTAGAAATAGGTTATGCTGACAAATTTATCTGTCGGTAATAATATTACCAACATATAATATATATTTTTTTGTAAATTACATTTGAATAAAAATTATAAATTTTTATTACCAGTAAAATTTCATAATATATTTATTATTTTATCATATATAATACAGAAAATACAATTTTAACACATGTTCAAGCATAGAAAAAAATTACTTATATTAATAATGAAATATTTTATACAAAATTTTGGATCATCCAATCCCCCCACCCTAGACCCCCCAACAAGGTACACCCACGCCCCCTTTAGGCGACTCATATATTCCATCTAGTCAGCTCTAGCTCCAGCGCTCCAATCATGCTAGCGACCCATCCATGCCATCTAGTCAGCTCTAGCTCCAGCGCCACAAAAATGCCAGCACCCCATCAATGTCATTTAGTCACCTCAAGCTCCAGCAACCAACTCTAAATAAAAACAAGTTACTTTTATTGGAAATAATGGTTTTGGTATAGTCTCATGCACAACCTGATCCACCACCATACTGGAAGGCAGAAGCCGCATCTCATACTTCTCTAGCATCCATCCTTGATCATCCAAAATCAGTTGTCAACTATAGTGATCAACATAAGAAATATATTTCTCTCATGCTCCCAACAACGTGAACTTCACACATGCCAACAACAGACATCAATATATGAATGAGATATCAGCATTCAATCAAAATACAATTTCATTTAATTTAAATTGTAGGTGTTTGTGTAAACAATAATTACATTTTTTTAAGTGTTGAAATACCTGCTAGTGCAACTAAATATTCCATGAAAGAAACAATATTTACAATGTCAATTATTTTTGACAAAAAAAATATGTTAAAAACCAGGTGATTGATAAAAAAATAGGCTAGACTTCAAAAAAATGCAATGCTTACCAAGATGAGTGCAGTAAACTAGAGCTTAGAGATTAAGTTCTATTTTCAACCAACCTAAAACATCACACGACACATTTTTACCCTTTTTAGCATACAAGACCTTAAAAACGCTTCTTCAATACTCCATAGACATGAAAATTTAGAAATTATCATACCCAATAGATAAAGTGAATAGAGCATTGGACACCACCTTCATTTGATGAGTTACCCGGTAAGCTCCTTTGAAACCCATATGCAATCAATTGCTCAGTGTCTGTTCACTTCAAAAAATGCATGGAATCAATGAAGGGGAATACTACTAAACCCAGTTCAAAAACAAAAGAAAGCGTACCTTTTTAGAATTACATCTATAATATTTTACACAGTCAAATCAATATCTGGTTTGGACATATAGGATTCCAGTGCTATAGAGTGATACCGGAAATACAGTTCCTCTAGGTAGCTAATCCTCAGATGAATATCTTGAAGAAGCATTGGCCCCGCCATCAATATCAGACTCGAGATTATGAATGTATGATAGGCAGCGCTTATTGCACATAATAGAAATATGGTGAGAAACCATACCATAGTGATCAGTATTTCTTGTGGTTTGAATGTCCACTCATTCTTCCTTTATTTTCCTCGTTAAGGACTGTAGCTCAAGGAAGTGTGCAGTAAATTCTTTAACCACATTATCAATGTTTTCGTTATTGAAAGATGTGAGTGGCCTAGGTTCACTATTAGAAAATTCCTTCATCGACTCAAAATATTTCCTGATATACATGCCTGTTCATTTATACTTCTTGAATAAAGAATCCATAAAAGTCAGCAATTATATCATTTAACCAGCTACAGAGGACACAAAATCACTGGCCATGTGGATCATACACTTTCACATACCTTGTGAGCCTGTGAGAGCATGGCAAGAAGAGTGGAGAAATAATGTGCAGCGCGCAGGAATTACGAGAATGGCACTTCTGTATGGGGGGACATGAAGGACGTGAACTGGAGCTTGAAACTTTTGAATTTTGGGACACCATAACACTAGATATAATCACTAAAAACCACCACAATTAACAACATATTGGACCTCCAGTATCTTCCTTCCATCCTTATCATCACAAGGCAATCAAACACTCCTCCAAAATCTATCTGCATAGATTTATATCACCAAAATTTACAAAAACATCAAGATAAACAATTACAAAAATACAATCAACATTATAGAAAACTCACCTCGCACCTCTCTTAACAGAACAAAACAATGAAGAAAAACATCCAAGATGATAAAATGATACTCAAAGTCAGGAATATTCAAGATTAATCGATCAAAGAAACAAGATAAAATAAAGGCAAATCCTACAAACCATGATGACTTTTCCTGGGAATGTAAAAGAAGGAAAAATACCACAAGTCCATGACAAGAATTGGTTCAATGGTGCGTCCAAATGAAATCTTGACACATAAAAACAATCCCTTCACCTGGAGACCCAAAGCCTAGATGAATTCCATATCCACCTCAGGATTCCCTGCTGCAGCGATGATCAAACACCCACAGCCCATAGCCCTGAGGAAAAACATATTACTCTACCTTTGCCCCTGTCATCACATGGATTAATAATCCAAGCTACTTGTTTTCACACTACACTACAGCAACTAACCCAATGTTAATGAACACTAAAAATAACATTCCTACCTCTAGGACCACCTACCCTTGGCCCTTGAATAATGAATATAAAACTGGTGTTGGATACCCTCCACGAACACTACACCACTCCACTAAAAACCAGCCATGAAATCCATAGTACATGTGAAAACATTTAAATGAACCATCAATTCATAAATAGATCATGAAAATCAACAAAAACACAACCTATCACAATCCATAAAAAAACACATCAAACAGGTGCATTGATAAAGACCTGCTGCCAATTAATTTGGGGGTATTATTGTCTTTGTAAGGGGTAGTTTGTTATAGGGGATGTGGGGTGATTTTGTTAGAGTTTGTTATGGGGGAATATTCTTAGTTTGTTATGGAGGGAGATTATAAATAAGGGTGGAGGGTTAAGGTGAGGGCATCATGGAGTTTATCAGTTTAGTGGGCTGCTTTGAGCAGATCGGCCTTTTGGCTTGGGAGGGAGCCTCTCCCGATCTCCTCCTCCTTCCTCATTTCTGCTATATTTTCGGTTACTTATCTTTTATAATACAAGTTGTCAGTCTGTGGGTTCTATCAATTGGTATGGCTTGCCTCTTTATTTTATACTCGCATAGCTGGATACCTATGGCTGCCTCCAGACTTCTCAAAGGAGGCGCACTACTGGTTTCATCACATCCAGCAGCAGCGCAGACCACAGTTCTGGGAATTTACATGGATGTGACGATCTAGACCTGCTCGCCTCTCCTACGGCTGGCGCGTGCAACTGTTCTCTTTACCACAGGCTGCAACAGGTGTGGCCCGTCATTGCTCCCTGGTGCCGAATCACCCTGTCGTTCTTCCTGTTCTAGTGTGGTAGGCTTGAGGCTTTTCACGCACACAGCCACTACGCTCTGTCTATTCGATGGCACCCGATGCACCACGCACAAGAGGAGTCTTGTCTGGTCCCGCAAATCCACAACCTCTGCCTGCATTTTTCTCTAGCCGACTCCAGGACATCTCTCTTGTGCGTCGCTCTTTGCCGATCCAATCCACAGAGCTTATTCGCTTCATTTCGCCTCACGGCCTGAATGACGGAAAGTTTTCTACATCACTCTACCAAAGATCAACTAACTAAAGGATGGGTTGAGGACGCCATACCTTTTTTTGACACATGAGCCCTGTCATCTCACGTTTTTTCACCGCAACACTATTAGTTCTTCCCTCACCAAGCGAGCACGCAGCAGCGGAACGGGGGGTGCACAGCTCTGAAATGAAAGACAAGGGGGGCGTGCCTCGTCTTTTCGATTTTCTTCCAAAAAGGTATAGTAAAAAAAAGAGGAAACTGCAGAGGGGATGACCATCAGGGGAGCTGAATGCTGCCTGCTCTCTACCAGAGGATATGTGCTTACCTGGGAAAGCCCTGTTATTCGAACATGGAACTCTATGGAACCTCAAATGCTAGAACTCTGGAATTCATTGGAAATGGTGACTAGAAATTAGGAAAAATATTTACAAGAAGAGATTATACTATATTTTTTGGTCATATAACTGGAGACGTGGATCTCAGGGACTGAGGATTATTTCTCTGGCAATCAAACACCAGATCAGATGAAGGTACCAATGGCACTCCTCTGCATGTCAGATATGACAACACTTTGGTTTTTAGTGGTGAAAGGGTCTGTGTCAACGTTCACTTGGGCACATCTTAAAGAAGGAATCCTTAAGGATTTTGGAAACTCCGTTAGCGAACCCTCTGCAACTACATCCAAGTTTCTGCTGACGGTACCGTAGTTGTCCGAATCGCATTCCGAGGGGCCTACCGAACATGAGATGCACAACTGGAGCACAGGACTGGCCACATATCCTAACAACACTTTCTCCAACTAGTCTGTGATAGCTTTCCAGCATATTGATGAGCCTGACACTTCCACGTTCGTAATTTTGGAGCATGATCCACACCAGATTGACCCAGATCCTACCCAAGCTCTTGTTATTTTACCTCCATCTACACACATCATGCACGCGGTGTTGGGCTGGGGGGCCCAGGCTCATACAGATGGTTAACACAGTATTTATCCACCAGAAGTTGGGTGGTACCATCCGTACTTTCGGCGCGCTTCATGGAAGCACACAAGGGGCCTCTCCAAGGGAAGTAAATAGAGCATTATGGAAGGAGGCATTCTCAAACTTGTCTATCCGAAACTGATCCACGGTGAGGGCTGACGCATCTGGGAGATTGCTTAGGGAGTGAGGGGAGCCAACACCCTTTTTCCTCAATTCCCTGGACTATGACTGGTGTGGGAGATCGCGTGGGGTGTCTACGAGATCCACCACCTTGAGGACAAGGTGGTTTTCGGGATGGTGGAAGTGATAGAGACCTGCTGCCAATTAGTTAGGGGGTATTATTGTCTTTTTAAGGGGTAGTTTGTTATAGGGGATGTGGGGTGAGTTTGTTAGAGTTTTTTATGGGGGGATATTCTTAGTTTGTTATGGAGGGAGATTATAAATAAGGGTGGAGGGTTAAGGTGAGTTCATCTTGGAGTTTATCAGTTTAGTGGGCTGCTTTGAAAGATCGGCCTTTTGGCTTGGGTGGGAGCCTCTCTGGATCTCCTCCTCCTTCCTCATTTCTGATGTATTTTTGGTTACTTATCTTTTATAATAAAAGTTTCCGGTCTGTGGGTTCTATCATGCATCATTGGTGATTTATCAAAGGGAATGCACTCTATTGTTCGCAAAAATAAATAAATTAAAAGGGAGAACACAACCAACCAATTTGTCTCCAAACTACCAGTCTCAAGAGTAAAGATCACCAGGTAAGTGATCGAACCTTCTACTTTGACAATGAAGAAAACAAAAAATCAATTTGAACCAAAAAAAACATTTTGAACAATCTCCAAGAAACTAGCTAAAACCATAAAATTATAAATAAAATAATCAACCTAATCAAACATCCTTAATCTGTTCAAGTCATCACGCAATAACCAAGAGAAAATGATTATAGAAATGATTCAATAAATCCCAAAAATATGGAATATCGAAATTATTTATTAAGATCATTTTAAAATTCATAATATCAATAATCAGTAAACAAATTCCATAACAAATTCTATTCCATAGAAGCTGAAAGATAACCAGAAAATACTAGACCAAAATTATAATTTAGTTGTAGTATCAAATAATAAAAACATGTGAGATAGATTCATAGTTTCAAAACCAAAACTGAACACATAATTTTTAATTCATGATAATATTTACAAAAATATCAAAATAATTATGATTCAATACACAAAATGAAATGATCTAAACAGTGTTCTAGTAGTCAAAACCAAACAGTTGGTGGCATAAAACAGAATCAACATTATCGCAATTCTAATTCTAAAACACGAATTGAAGCATATCCAGTTCAAGAAAATGAAACAACATAAATGATAATAAGTGACTAATCAAGAAAACTATCAAAGACAGAGTTCTTGACAAATCAGAGGTACACAGTTAACCAAAGGTTTAGATATCAACATATACACACACCTTATACTGACTCACTCAAACAGATATCAACATATACACTGACATATGATTTTTTATATTGAATGATCTATTTTCTGAAATGTAATAACAACCTCTGATAGGGAACATGAACTCAATTTGATATATCAACATAGACACCCACCTTATACTAATTAACTACATATAACCTAGCATGTTTATATGTTCTTTATTTATGATTAGACTAATAATGTCATTATTTCCTTTGGAAGGGGAAATTATCCAAGTGGATCCATCTAAGAGTCGAGATATAAGGTTAAAGAGAGCTAAAGATGTATCTTTTGCAAATTTATGTAACCAAAAATGCAGAACAAAGTTATGTAGGGTTACCTTTGGTTGAAGTAAATTTAGTAACTTGATCTTTTTCAAGTGGTTTGATGAACCAAAATGTTCTACATATGATGTTAGGGTAAAAGAAACAACCAAAATACCTAAAACATTTAATAAAATACCATGTAGAATAAACGTTTTCTGAGGGATTTTTCAAAGAATATTGCAAAAGACAATTTTTTTAAAAAAATGATAAAAATAAATACTACAATTGTTTTTATTAAAAAATAGATTTCCAAATATATAAAAAGATTTAGAAGCATACCAAGTATTGTCCATTGTGCTTGAAAAAATATCTAGAGAACACCCAAAAAGTTAAATCCACTTCCATGACATGAGGATTACAAGTACCCTATAAAATCTGAAAATCGAGTAAAAACTGATGTTGTTTATGAGTGAGAATTAGTGTTACCCTCTTTAGTAAGTCAGCTTGTACACATCTCTAGAGAAAGAAATCGATCCTGCCATTTTCTCTTCAAAAATGTTCACATAAATGACACCAGAAAATATGAAAGATGAGTAGAAACTGATTAGTGAGAAAGAGTTTAATGTTTCTCAACAATTAATAAAAATACATAAGTGTATATTAACAAAAAAACTAAATCAAGTTGAGTAGAAACAGATGTTGATTCTGAGTGAGAATGAGTGTAAAGTTGCTCAACAATTAATAAAAAGTCATAATTGAATATTAACAAAGACGCTAACATTCAAATAACACGTTAGATAATTCATTTCAAATACTAAAATAAATTATGATTCGATAACATAAAGCATAAAGGGTTTATAATCACCTAAAAATATCATTGTGATGTTCAAAATATAAATTAAATTCAATTTATATATCAACTATTATGAATATTTCAACAAATTAACTCTATGAACATATAGAAAATGTTGTAAAGACTCAAAGAAGTATAAACTCTCAATATCAAATTCAATAGTACACCAAATGATTAATGCAAAAAAATGAATATAATGCATTTACTCATCACACTGAATGGGAATCATACATTAATCAATAAAAAACAAATAATTGAGGAATTCCACACACCAAATAAAAAAATGAATTATAACCAAATAAAAATGGACAAACATTATTCACAAAACAAATATTTAATTCTAATCTAATAATATGATTGATGGCACATTGATATCTAAAACATTCAATATTCGCCGATTATAGGTGTACATTTTCTATGTGGATTGTATGTTTTACTATGATGTATAGAATGAAAACATTTTCATTCAATTAAAAAGGAATTCGTACTTAGAATGAATCTTACAATAGAGTATGATAAAATCTATATTTCAATGAAGTACCCATTCATAATCATGGGGCTCTGAAACCTGTTCAAAAACAATGATATTGTGCAACAAGTAATTTTCATGAGTAAAAAATGTGATGTTCTCCTCAATGTGACCACTGTATTAGCATTAGAAAAATCAAAATCACTCTTTAATAGCTACTACATAGAAGGGGTTCATAAATTTTATGATAAAAATCATTTTTCTTTTATTTAAGATTGATTAAAAGTAAAATAGAGGCATTCATGCAACAATCACAGCCCAAAATTGGGAAACGGTGATAGAAAATTCACAAATTTATCACATAAATAAAGAATTAACTCCAACTTGTGATAAACTTACAGTTGATGATAGGAGACGCAGCAGGAGACGAATAGTTTGGCGATGAACGAAAGGGGGTTGAATGGTTACCAGATTTGGGGTGAGGAGAAGGGGTGAATGGCTAGAAGATTTGGTGGATAAATAGAAGAGGGATAATCGGAATGGGGAAAACATGTGGAGACAGACTGAAAGTAGGGTAAACGGGGTGGAGGCGAGCAGAAAAATGATTTAGGGTTTCTTGAGGGAACTAGGGATGTGAGGTATTCCCATGTTTGACAGGTGCGGGCGGTGGGGTGTGAGGCGGGGCGGCTAGATGTGAGGCCGAGCAGTGCGATGTGAGGCCGGAGTGGGTCAGGGTGGTGGGATGTGATGTGGGGAGGTGGGACATGAGGCAGGGCGGCGATAAGTGATGTCGGATTAGGGCGGGGCGGGGTGCCTGGATGTGATGGCAAAGCAGGGCATGGTTGGATGCGAGGCGGGCCGACGGGATTTGAGGCGGGGTGGTGGGAGGTCATGCTGAACAAAGATATGGGTGGTGATGGAGTCCCAATGTTTTTTTCAAAAAAATTTATTTAAATGTTTATTAAATAAATAATATCGAAAATATATAAAAACGATTAATATTTTGAGAAAATTGAATAAACGGCATTAAAAAATATAAAAACATTTAATATTTCGATAAAATTGAAAATTAAAATTAATTATGAGATGTTTTTAATAAAAATCATGGAAATAAATATATATATATATATATATAATTGGTTTCTCTTAATTGGTTATTGATAAAATCATTTTTTTTTCTTGAATAGTTTATTGTAACATTTTTTTTGACGTCAAAAGATTTGTAGGTAAGAGTGTTATTAATAACAGATGCGCGTGTTAGTAAAAACAATGTTGGTATTAGTATGATAAAGCAATAGATTCAACTATTTTTAAATGATATGTTGGTATTGAATGATTAATACTAACAGATATATTTGTCGTTAACAGGAAGTGTTGGTGTTAAAAATTAATACCAATAAAATTTCTTATCTATTGGAATTGATCATTTTTTCCAATAGATATATTGTCTGTCAACAAATTTCTGTTGGTAAAAGTCATTTTTTTGTAGTGGTTATAGCTTACCAATTGGCAATGCCGCCAAGTCTCTCCAAAGATCACAATGTGTTCCATGTATCACTATTGAGAAAATACATGACTGACCCAATGCATGTACTCAACTATAGTGAAATTGAACTAGAACCTGATCAATCTTATTGTGAAGAGCCTTTCAATATTCTTGATACTAGAGAACAAGTGCTGAGAAACTGGGCAACTCGTCTGGTAAATGTTCTATGGAGAAATCATAATATGGAAGAGGTAACTTGGGAACCTAAGGAACGTATGATGATAAACCACTCGAATCTTTTTATGTAATAATATTAGAGAAATTTCAAGGGTAAAACTATTTTAAGTAGGAAAGAATGTAACACCCCAAGCTTCGACGATATGTTTCCCTTTGAATAATACAATAACTTGTGTTGTATGCAACTTCGAGTTCAAACACACCACAACCAATCAATCTAGCCGTTATGAATAGTATTACCCACTTTTTAAAATTTTATAAATTTTCTCATTCAAAATGGACTTCATTTTTGGATTCATAATATCGAAATTATCTTAAAGTGATTTTTTGGTATTTTTCTGAAAACTTTCAATTTTTGATGAATAGTGAAAAACACTGCATTATTGTTTAAAACTGACTTTTTAATTAAATATTTAATTATTTTTTTTATTAAAATTAATTTTAGGTCAAAATAGATATATAATACCAATATATTTTCAATTTAATTCATTGGATTCATTTTATACTATGTTTAGATATATAAAATTTTATCAAACTTTTACCGTTTTTTACCCACCTCCTATGAGCATTTCCAAATTTTTATAAAACATAATTTTACCACTTCTGTGAGTTGAATTTAAAAAATCCGATAGACATGGTTAATATCAGAAATTAAAATGTGGCTCAATAAGATGAAAATAATTTTTGGTGAATAGTAACTTTTTACTTTTATTTACCACGATAAAAAGTAAATAGGGTAATTATGGGTAAATATGATATCATAATTACGCTAACACATGTTCTAATTCTATTGGATAACTATAATTAGACCACCTTAGGAATAAAATATGAAGCTCTTTGGTCCACTTGGAATATATTATGACATTTATTATTATTTTACTTAAAGAAGAGTTAAAAGAGTTAAAACTAATGTGTACTAACTAAACCATTTTTAATATAGGAATAAACATAAGATAAATTAGACTGTAAATATTCCTTAGAAATATAAAACAATTTCCTACATAATGGTATTTTATTTATGATTTTTATATATTGAATAATTAAATTTATTTATGACATAACGTTGATGTAGTAATTAATTTATTATTGAAAGATTAAAATAATTGATATTATAAATATCCAAATAAATATAATTCAAGACTTTTTGTGAATTACACTAATTTTATAGGTTAATATGACATGTTAGGATTTATTAAATGAATTTATTTCTAATTAATAATTTTTTTAGGACTTTAACAAAAATTAATTACTAAATACTGTCAAAATTGACATAAAAGAGTTTTTTAAAAAAATATTAAATTATTAATTGATATAATATTGCTAAAAATCTAATGTTAGGCCAAATTACTAAAATAAGGATATATATATCAATACTTAACAAATTGGGTTTCTCTTGAAATTTTATAGTATGTTTATTAACTATATAATATAAAAATACAAAGAGACGTGGTAAATGTCAAACTATTTAATTAAGAGTTAAATATAAAAGATGAGGTTAATATGGTGACCAAATACATATCTAAAACCTATTGGTTGAGATTATTTCGACCCATTACCACCTTATCCTCGAAAGAAATAATTTTGGAGAAATTATAAACAGAATAAGAATTAATTATTAAATAATATTTTAAGTTCTTTCTAAGGTTCCCCTCACCCCACTTATAAAAGGGTATTTCCACTTATCTAAAATTCACACCTCTAAATCCATTTGGCTCAGCCAAAACCTGCCCATATATCCTCCCAAATTCTCTCACTTCATCATAGAGGCCTTACTTTTGTCATAAATCCAACTTAAGGGGTCCTTTTGATCCAATCAAAAGGAAGAACCCGAAAAAGAGGTAAATATTTCATCACCTCTTTCTAGTTCTTTTCTTCTTCCACTTCCTCTTTCCTTGTTGTTTCCATTATAAAATAATAATTCTGGTATCTTATATATAATGGGATATTATTATAAAAAATTTTCATCCATATTCATTATTATATACATCATATGAATGACAAAGTCATCATACGTGTGTAGGTACGGCTTACCGTCTCCACGTCGTGGTGTAGTTTTTCATTCAACACTTCAATGTTTGGATGGGTATAATAATGATGTATAATTGATGGAAATAATAAATATTACATTATAATTATTCTTTATATATGATATACCATCAAATTACATATGATCTCACCACCAATATAATGATATTGTCGCTCGTGCGTACGTACAGATTACCGTCTCCACGAACACGATGAGATTCATTCCCCTTCATAACCATTCAAGACTAATTTTCATTTGATGATTAAAAATAATGTTTAAAGACTTAATATCATTAAGAATATTAATAATATACATCCTATACATAACAAAAATAACTTACATAACGAATAATATAAAGGTAAACGAATCAGTTAACACCAGAAATGATGATACTACTGAAATATCATTTACAAATCAATATTAGAAGATCATATATGATATCATATTAATGTATATGTTTCTTGTATAATTTAATAAAAATTATTTCTCCATTATACATGAGGTTAAACTACCCTCATCCAAGGAAAAGTACATGGTAAGGGTTAATTCTATAGTCTCTTCATTATCCAAGGTTGTTTTTACGTAATTATCTACTAGGACCACTTTATCATCCACATATGTGATTTCTTAATAACGTATTTCAAAAAAAAATTACTATTAAATAGACAATGGGTTGAAGTAATTTATAACCTTATTTTACCTTATATGTTTTTTAATGGAATATTTCTTTTGTTTTCCAAATAAGTTACTTTAAGACTTTTTCGACAAAATTAAGGTAAGAATTGTTTTTTAACTTATACAGTGGGTCTGGCTATTTTCTGCGGTTATAACATCATCAAAGCTTCCCTTACAAGATTATAAGAATATTTTTAAAATAAATTTTTTCTTTATAATTATGTGACTCTTAAATGATTTCAAAATAGAAAGAGATATTTCTCTCAAATAGTTTTGATTTCATCTACGTCAACATCCTTTGATAAATTTTACACTTGTTTGAAGTTGATTTGTTATGATACAAATATTCCATATGGTATTTAGGGTTTTTTGATAAGTTTGAATTCGGATGATTTATTTTTATTCCATTCATGGTTTATTGTTAAAGTATTGACATTTCATATGCTAGTTTTAATACAAATGTTTATGTTATATTTCAACCTCTTCATAAGATGAATGTGTTGGACTAGTATGTTCCAAGTTGGGGGTCGGTAAAAGTAAGCTCTTCTGGTTGGGGTCCGGTTGTAGAAAACCCTCCGGGTTGGTGTCCGGTTACAGAGGCTCTACGGGTTGGAGTCTGATTATAGAGGCTCTCCCGGTAGGAGTCCGGTTACAAAGGCTCTTCGGGTTGGGGTCCAGTTACAGTTAGGCCCTAGGTCCTTGAATGAGGCCTTGACATAGAAATTAAAGTCTGGAATTATTCATTCCATCATTATAAAAGTGGCTATTGATATTGCATGTGAATATTAGAATAGTAGAATATCCTTGTGAATAATTAAATGGAATTATTTTATTTTATCTTTTCCATATTATGTTAAAGTTCAGGTTTAAAAGGATTTTTTGGACTTATACATTGTCTTAGTTGTTTGTGTTTTTTATGAAAGTTTCTGGTATATTTCTCTCCTTACTAAGAATCTGATCTCACCCCTTTCTATGTTTTATTTTTCCCAAGATGTAAAAAAGTATATTATAACTGACCTATAGGGATATTCTAAAAGATTTGACGGTGACCTATGGAGACAATGTTGTTGTATTTTTTCATTTTATAATGTAATGTAATACTTATGAATGTATCTAGTATTTCCAAGGCTACTATACTATTTTTTCTTTTGAGACTTGATCTTTTGTGATCATGCCAATGTTAGGTTATAATACACCGACTCTGGGTAACAAGGGTCAGGGTGTTACAACCATTTTCAATACCAAAATACATAAAAAGGTTATATGGTATTTATTTTCATTTTAAAAACATTACGGCTTATTAAGGAAGCCAAATATCAAATAATTCTTGTGGAAGCGGAGAGGTCGTTGTCACAAAGTTCATTAAAAAGAAACATTCCAATTTTCATTTAGTAAAATTCTATGTAAAAAAATTATTCCTTATGAATGAAATTAAAATTCAAATAGTTTTATACACCATATAAAATAAATTCATGTATAAATAACAAATTCCCTCAATGAAAGGAGATTGATACGAAATCCATTACCTTGAATCTGACTCATCGTGTATGTTCCATTTTATTCCTAAATAATAAACTTAAGTTATCTTCTAATTGATTCATAATATTTTTAAAGATTATTATTCTTTTTATTTCACTTATTACCACATTATAATCATTACATAATTATTCAAGTTAATATTTTTCATTTGGTCATTATTTGGTACTTGAGTCAAAAATAAACTTGTTATAATTACAAGTAGTCCATGTGGTAAAATGAACATTATATCCAAAATGATATAATTTATTTAAATATCATATATATCCAGTATATATATGTATTTATAATAGTACATAACATTTGTATATAATAACTAAAATTCACCGTTCATGGAGAGGGTAAGTTGTACGTTTTCATGAATGCTACTTTCATTTCTTTTAATATTTAAAGGATTGAAAACTGAATGATACATAGGTATATTATAATTACATTATAATATCATATTTTATATATGTTACATTATTTCATTAACTCCATCCTTTATACGTTCCATGTATAGAATGAACGAGTCATATCACTTTGAGGTGGCGGTAGTCTGTACTTCCTCAAATTAAATTATCGTATTTACACATTATGAAAAGGGTAATGGTATGATATAAATGAAAAATACATAAGAATATAGACAATATAAATATCATATTTATCATATATATAAATATAGTTCCATCTTAATGGCCACCATGAGAGGTTGTAGGGGAAAATTGAACAACCATCGTTTCGTGATGCAGTAGTTCGCCGCACATAGGAATAGTATGTTTCAATCCATTAGAAGGATTTGTGTGTAAATGCAGTTCTAATACATATAATAAAAACATCCTAGTACATTTAAGATACTTCTTTTTATAAAATAATGGAATAAAGATATTTTAGGTGGTTGAAGATGGAAAATTAACGAAAGAATATTGATAGAAGACATTACCTCAAATCGGGTAACTCCGTATGATTTAAGATAAAATGATTTCTTTATTTGCCTTCTTATAAAGGTGAGTCTTATAGGAGGAGGATATGGATTTTGGGAGATTATTTGAGAAGATTTTGGATGAGAAAAGGGGCTTGAGATGTGTGAGTAAGGGTTAGAGGTGATGCCCTTTTATAAGCAGGAGGAGGGGCACTTCAGGAAGGTACTGAAATATTATTTTATTATAAAATGTTTTTTGTTTTCAAATGTCCCAAAATCCTTTTATTTAAAATATAATATGATCTTTTGTCCATAAAATCTCAACCAATGGGTTTTATACATGTCTAAGTCCCATATTTAATCTTATCTTTTAGCTTTTACCCTTAGTTAACTAATTTTACTCTTACCATGTCTTCTTGTGTATTAATTCTATATGGTTAATATAGTTACTATAAAATGCCAATAGAACCTCAAGTGATTCAGTAATGACATGGTAAACATTATATAAGTCATTTGGCCTAATATTATATTTTTAGGAGTATTATATAATTTAATAAAAAAGTTTTTGTTTTAAAAACTCATTTATGTCAATTTTCATGCTATTCATATCACGAAATTTTAAAAATCTATATAATAATTATTATTTAAAAAACAATAATTAATTAAAATATAACAATTAATAATCATTCTTAAATTTTTTATATGTTATAAAAAGTTTCAAAATTAATTTATTTTATTATTTATAATCTCATTTATTTAAATCATTCATTAATAAGGTAATCGATACATCATCATTGTGTCGTAAATAAATTTATTTATATCATGTATAAAAATTATAAATAAAATACCACAATATAGTAAATATTTATATATTTATAATTACTATTTATAGTTGAATATATCACTTAAATAACCCCATATAAAAAAAATTATTAAAAGATACTTTTTAATTTTATATTTTCCTTAACATTAAATTAAAAGTAATTAAATGTCATTTTTCACACACAAGTGGCTCCATGGGGTCCTAAAATCAACCCAAGGATACCCATGGTTGTAAATATCATAAAAATAGTATTAGGATATGTGTTAGGGTAATTTAATATTATTATTTTATTATTTTTTACCCTTATATACCAGATTTACCCTTTAACCATGGTAAATAAAATATTCACTGAAGTTACTATTCATTGTGTATAAAAATTAAAGGCACCTATTTACACAATTTGGAACTCCTGATTACAAATATGGAATCCATTTTTAGAAATTAAAAACACATAAATTGAAGAAATTAATTTAAAATTAATTTCTATTCTCAAAAAGAAAAAGCGTGTTTTTAAGAAAAAAAACTACGAAAAGATTGACCCGTGTTTATGTCCAATTTCAAAGTAAAATTACACCCAATGACCAAATTAGGATTAAATGATAATAATATAATCCAATTAAACTTTAAAACCAATTAATAGGAAATTATATCTATATAATTAAATTATATGAAATGACTCGTGTGACTTAAAATGTAGTATGTTTCTCTATTCATTAAAATTGAACTTTATTAGAAAAATATCAAAAATTAAACCAAAATAAATTTTGATGTCCCATTTATAAATTAGAATATTATTTTGTCGAAGTTAACATATAAAATTGAGAAAAACTATATTTAAAATGTGTTCTCTAGCAAAAGATGGTATTACTACCTTTTTATAATTTATAGTATTAATGCTTAAAATGGGATTCATTCTCATTTTAAGATTTTGTATTTAATTAGATAAATGAAAAAAATTGACAAACATTTTTATTCATAATATAGTTAGTTATATTCATTCCCACCATTACAATGGCTACTCATTAAATACCATTTAAAATAATAATATTATATTATTATTTTTTCAGTATGACTCCGCATTTTGTGCAACATAAGATTTCAGAGAAACACATTATTGTGTGTTGGTTACGCCATCAAACATAGAATCCCATTTAAATTAAAATTAATATCTTATTCATAAATATTAATAGAAATGAAAAGGTATTATTCTATAAATTCCTAGGTTGTTACATCCTTCCCCCCTTTTGGTTATTTAGTCCACGCAATTTTATTCACAAATCAAATAAGTGGGTGTATTTATCCCTCATAGAATTATCATATTACCATGTTTCCTCTTCAACCATATGGTTTTTTCACAAAACATTTAACTGATAAATTACCTTATTCTGCAACACTTGCTCTCTTCAGTCAAGGATCTGGATTAGTTGTTCCTCATAAGAAATATTATCTTGCAGTTGAAGTACTTCTTGACTCAAAACAAGATATGGATTTGGGATATTCTTTTTCAACATTGAATCATGAAAACAATTGTGTACCTAGGATAAACATGGTGTTAAATCCACTCTGTAGGAAACTGATCCAACATTCTCTAGGATTTCATAGGGTCCAATGAACCTCAAACTCAGATTTCCATTCTTACCAAAACACATCACACATTTCCATGGAGAAACTTTTAGAATGACATGATCACCCACCTCGAAAGAAATATCCTTCCTCTGGTTATATGCCTAACTTTTCTTCCTACTCTGAGCTGTTTTCATGTGATTCAGAATCAACTAAACTTTTTCTACCATCACACCTACCAATTCTGGTCCCATCAACTTCATTTTACCTACTTCATCCCAAAAAGCTGGAGTTTGACAAAGATTTCCATATAATGATTCAAATGGTTCCATCTTTATAAAGGAATGAAAACTGTTATTATAAGAAAACTCAACAAAAGAAAGATGTTGGTACAAACATACCTGGTAAGCCATTTAACAACAACATCAAAAATCTTCCAAGGTCATAACTGTTCGTTCTGAATTCCCATCTGATTGCGGATGAAAAGTTGTATTGAAATTCAATTCAGAACCCAAAGACTTATGAAGACCCGTACAAAATTTATAAGTGAACCTGTGATCATGATTAGATACAATGGAGAGGGAAACTCCATGTATCCAAACTATCTATTTAATATGAAATAGAGAGAGTTGATCTAGAAACAGAATATCTTGAATAGGAAGAAAATGAGCAGATTTAGTCAATCGATCAATAATAACCCAGATTGAATTTTTTCCCTAAGAAGCCTTCGGTAATCTCACTAATAAATCCATGGACACATTTTCCAATTTTCACCATGGAATTAAAAAATGCTTAAGCATACCTTTCAGTAACTGTCATTCTTCTTTAACCTATTGAAAATTTAAACACTTCACAGTAAAGTCAGCTATATTTCTTTTCATTCCACCCCACCAGTAATACACCTGAAGATCTCTGTACATTTTAGTACTACCTAGATAAACTGAAAATTGAGAACTATGATGTCATGACCCATCCTCGGGGCCCATGACGTGACTACCCCAAGCCCGCCTTCCATAGGCCAAGGGCTGGCGACTAGCACCAAGGCGTAATTCCTGGTAAAAAGGGAAGGTAATGCCTTTGTAAAGTTAACAAACACCATAGAGCAAGCAAGCAGAAGTAAACACTAAGTAAAAACTGGGTACAATAGTAATTGCGGAAAAGTAAGTGGGCCAGAATACAAACCCAAACTGAAAGTATAGTACAACTGAAAAGAGAGTACAGCAACTGAAAAGTAAAGCCGCAACCTCGAGTCGTCCACTGGAAGTCCCACCTGAAGGGTGGGTACAGATAGCCTCCACAGCTCCTCGGGTCCAGCCGTCCACTCCGAGTACGTCCCGCCCAGTGGTCCACCTCCAGGTACCGACCTGCTCCGCAAGCCTCAACCACGATCATCGTTGTCTGTCATCTGCAACCAACACAACGTAGTGCGGGAATAGCCCGTGTAGGGGTGAGTATAAGCTACTCAGTAGGGACCCCGAGACCCCCGAAGGTCTCCCAGAATCCACAAAGGATAATCCACAAAAGAAAGATACAATTATGAAGTAACATCCGACACTACTTAGGTATATGACCATACATATACCTAAGACATCAATTCCAGTTCGACTCCAATATCTGAGCCCAAGTTAGATCATGTCCACATAGGATAGCACAACACAATCCACACAGGAAAGAAAGTCAATCATATAGAAGAAAATGATTGAAATTCAAGATTCATCTCACACAGGTATACTTCTTTATAAGACGATAGAGATGATCAGATGTAGCCACTGATTCATCTAAGCCGTCGGACCCACACCGTATCGATAGATACTAACCCCCGCAATGACCCACAAAGGATCGATAGGTACTAACCCCTGCAATGACCCACAATGTATCGATAGGTACTAACCCCTGCAATGACCCACACAGGATCGGACCCACACAGGATCAGTAGGCACTGGCCCACACAGGACTGCTGAGCGCTGACCCACACAGGATCGGACCCACACAGGATCAGTATCACTGATCCACGTAGGATCGCTGAGTGATGTAGTCGTCGTCGTCGAATCCACGGAAGATTCATGTACAGTCATCATCGTCGTCATAGTCGCAGCCAACTCTAGGGTTCCCGCACACAGCAAGCTCGTTCGGAAGGGTCCGCTCCATGAGCTGAGGGGTTGATACATCAACTGACACATAGTCTGGATTTGATGTATCCAAAAGTTCCATATCTTTAACAGGAACTCAACGTCACAGACGGCGCGTCAATCGGACGCCCGGTCTGAGGGTTATTGGCTTTTTCGTCCCAGGGGCCCGGTTGGTTTTTAAGTCAAAACCAACCCAACCATACTCCAACTGCGTCCAAACCTCGAGCGTAGTAATCCAAAAGGTCCGTCTCACTAAGAGGAATCCATCAAAGTCGACGGCACGTCAATTGGACGTCTGGAGCTCAAGTTATAAGTGTTTTTGCTCCGAGGGCCCGGTTGGTTTTGTGTACGAACCAACCCGGCCGAACCCAATGTTCTCCTAAACCTTGAGTGTAATATACCGAAACGACCGTCTCGATCCAAGGATCGTATCACAGCTAACGGTACATCTATCGGAGGTCCACATCCCCAAGTTATGTGCAAAAGACTGTGACAGGTCCTGTATAAGGGGGTTCGGGCCCGGTCCGACCTAGCCCGATACCCTCTAGGTCAGCCCGAACCAGGTAGACCCGACTCGGGTCTGGGTCTGGCCCGCTTGGGTGCGGCCTGGCCTGGGCGCGGCCCGGCCTGGCGGCTCATCCTGGCCTGGGTGGACGGGCGGCCAGGCGGCTCAGCCATTACGGCCGAGCGAAGAGGGGGGGGGGGGCGCTGCCCCCTGAGTAGAGAAGCTGCGGCCCCCATGTGGGGGGCTACACCTGCTATCCAACCAGGGGTTACGAACCCCCGGTTTTCCCCCTGACCAGTCGGCCTGCTCCGGCCGGTCGGCTGCTGCCACCACGGGACCAGGGCAGTCCTGTCCCTCTTCTCTGACGCTGGTGGCCCGGAACCGGCCGCCGATCCTACTCCACCGCGGCCTAATCCGCGGCCTTGGTCCGTCCGGCGCGGCGCGACGGCGTTGCGCCCCTCCGCCGTGGCCCCACTCCGGCCGCGGTGTCTTCGAGGTTCCTTTGAGGTTTTCCGGCACGACCCAACAGCGCTGCGGATTAGTTCGTCTTCAACGTCGTGGCGTGATGGTGCCGCGCTTCTCCTCCCTTCCTTTAGTATTTCTCGCGATGTGCTTCGGCACCGCGTCGCCTTACACGTGCCGCAACAAAAACAAACCAACAAGGGGGAGGAGGGTCGGCCTTGTTCGTGCAGTCTGACCTCCTCCCTTTATTGCGATATCAGGCGTCTCAAATTGAAAAGAAGGAAGAGATGAAAGTAATTACGAACAACAATTAAAATAAACCGCTACTTCGACCGTAGTCGTCGAACGAGGTTGTCATAGAAAGGGATGTCGCGGAAAATGATCGTCGCGGAAGAAGGAGGATCGTCACGTCACGGAGGAACGGTGTCTCCCTTCCATTGACGCGGAAAGAAATAATGAGGAGATGCGCGTCGGTTTATCGATCTCCAAGGAAGGCGTCTCTCACCATCGTCCATCGTCAGAGGTCAGTGTTCTTCGCGTTCTTCGCGTTCTTCGTTGAGGAAGAAGAACTTCAAGAACTTGAGAAAATTCTCCCCAAGCCTTCATGCACAACGAACCTCTTAATAAAATAAGACTTGTCTTATTTTATTAACACACAAGACAACGCCTTTGAAATTCAAAATTGAAACAATCAATTAATTGAATTAATAAAAACATTTAAACCGCCAAATTAAAAGAGGCGTTTCATATTAAGTTAAACGCAAGATTTGACTTCCACTTAATGGGGGTGTGGGTGTGTTACCTTAATAAAGGAGGGGGTTTATAAAGAAAAGAAACGGTGGGGCTCGTGTGGGCCCCACCTCATAAATATCCTACCTTTTGGGTAGGATATTGTGGGTCCCACTCCAATCACTTAGCTTAGGTTAAGTAGCTTTAAGTAAAATAAAAATTGGTCGCACCAATTTTATTTTATTTCCTTTACTTAACCCAAAAATTTAAAAACCACACCAGAGCAAACGCAGCTCCGGAAAACGTGTTTCTAAGCAATTACCAGCGTTGTGATTCCATCAGTGCCCTCGGAATTCGATTCCAAGCACCGGTTCAAATGTTAGAAAACCCCAATCATTCGTTCACTGAACCTACACAAGCTAGACATCGGAAAATGATTCTGGGAACATTGGTCCTCAGAATTAGGTGCCGTCAGAAACTGCGTTCTTGTAAAATCCAAAAGAAAATTAAGAAAAAAAATTCCCTTGAATTTTACAGGTCTTTACATTACTCCCACCTCAGGGCTTTGCATCCCCGTAAAGATACATCATAAACTAGGGAAACAAAAGTGGGTACTGAGTATGCATCTGAGCCTCCCACTCCCAAGTGCTCTCCTAGAGGTTCCTGTGCCGCCATATGATGCGCACTAGAGGAATCGACCGTCCACATAGGACCCGCTCCTGTCGATCCTCAATCTCCACTGAGACCTCCGCAAAATTCTCTCCATCATCAACATCCATCTCCCCATGGTCAATGATATGCGTCGGGTCGTGCACATATCTCCTCAGCTGGGATACGTGGAAGATGTCGTGCACCCAGTGCAACTGAGGTGGCAGAGATAGGTGATAAGCCACCTCGCGAATCCTACTGAGGACCTGGAATGGTCCGATGAATCATGGAGACAACTTTCCGCCTCGGCCAAATCTCCGTAATCTACGTCGAGGTGAGACCCGCAAGAAGAAGCGGTCTCCATCCTCGAACTCTAGTGGCCTCCGCCTCCTGTCATCATAAGACTTCTGTCGGCTTTGAGTTGTCCTCATCCGCTCCTGGATGACCTGGACCTTTTCTGTCGTGGCTTGGACCATCTTCGGTCCCACAAGTGTTGACTCTCCAGGGTATGTCCAGCACAGTGGAGATCTGCAAGGTCGGCCATACAACGCCTCGTATGGTGCCATCCTGATGGTGGAGTGGTAGTTTTTGTTGTATGAAAACTCCACCAAGGGTATGTGGTCCTCCCAGTTGCGACCAAAGTCGAGGACATATGTTCGGAGCATGTCCTCGAGTGTTTGAATGTTCTTCTCTGTCTGACCATCTGTCTGAGGGTGGAAGGCAGTGCTCAGGCGTAGCTGCATCCCAAATGCCTCTTGCAACCCCTTTCAAAGCCGGGAAGTAAAGAGAGCATCTCGATCGGAGACGATAAATGATGGCACACCATGAAGCGGTACAATCTTCTGAATGTAGAGACGTCCCAAGATCTCCACTGAGCCCTGCTCTCTGATGGGTAGGAAGTGAGCCAACATGGTGAGTTGGTCGACAATCACCCAAATGGAGTCGTGACCTCTTGAAGTGTGTGGAAGTCCAGTCATGAAGTCCATAGATATCTCGTCCCACTTCCACTTCGGGACCTCTAAGGGCTACACCAAGCCTGCTGGTACCTAGTGCTTTGCCTTCACCTGCTAGCAGGTGAGGCATCGAGAAACAAACTCTACCACAGCCTTCTTCATGCCCGGCCACCAGTGCTATCGTCTGAGATCCCGGTACATCTTCTCCATGCCAGGATGTACCACCAAAGGGGAACTGTGAAACTCTCTCAACACCTCCTCTCGTAAAGCAACTGGTACCAAGGTACGTTCTCTGAAAAGGACGTCATGCTCTCCTCCTAAAGAGAAACCATCAGGTACCTATCCTGAGGATATTTGTGCACGCCGTGTCTCACAGTCGGCGTCCCCACATTGTGCCTCTCAGACCCGCTGTAGTAGTGGAGGAGTGACTGTGACTGACTGAAGGAAGGCTGCTCCATCTCTATCCACGAAGTATATCTGCAAAGCGGCTAGCTGCTCTTTCGTCTCCCTAAGTAGTTGAATGCTCGTCATCCTGCTGAGAGAATCAGCTACCATGTTCCCCTTTCCATGAGTATAGACTATCTCAAAGTCATAGTCCTGGAGGAACTCGAGCCATCACTGTTGTCTCAGGTTCAGGTCCTTCTACGAGAAGATGTACCTAAGACTTTGATGGTCAGAATAGACTGTAAAGTGCTCGCCCATCAGATAGTGTCGCCATATCCTTAGAGTGAAGACCATTTCTGCTAACTCCAGGTCATGGGTAGAATAGTTCGGCTCATTCTTCCTCAACTGACGTGATCCATAAGCGATCGTGGATCGTTCCTACATCAGGACACATCAGAGTCCAGTTCCTGATGCATCGCAGTAGACTACGTACCCTACTCCCTACTCCGGTAGCCTCATGATAGGCTCGCTGGTCAATCTCTGTCTCAGCTCCTGGAATCTCTGCTGACATCTATCTGACCACACAAAGGGTTTCCCCTTCTTCGTCAAAGCTGAGAGTGGTGCCACAACTCTGGAGAAGTATGGCACAAATCTCTGGTAGTATCCATCTAGTCCCAAGAAACTCCGCACCTCCATCACACTCCTGGGTTGCTCCCAAGCTTGCACTGCCTCGATCTTCGCAGGAACCACCACAACTCCCGCCTCAGAGATTAAGTGTCCAAAGAAGTGGACCTCGCATGTCCAGAACTAAAACATCGAGAGATTTCCATAAATCTAGTGCTCTCGGAGTGTGTCTAGTACAACCCGCAAGTGGTAGGCGTGCTCCTCCTCAGTGGTCGAGTATATCAAAATGTCGTCAATGAAGACCATGACAAATCGATCGAGGTATGGCTGAATGATCCTGGTCATGAGGCCCAAGAACATTGCTGGAGCATTGGTTACGTTGAATGGCATAACAAATAACTCATAGTGGCCATACCGACATCTGAAGGCTGTCTTCTGCACGTCCTCCTCCCGAACTCTGAGCTGATGATAGCTTGACCTGAGGTCTATATTTGAGAACCATCGTGCTCCCTTGATCTGATGGAAGAGGTCATCAATCCTCGGTAGCGGATACTTGTTCCTCACGGTCACCTAGTTCAAGCGACGATAGTCGACACAATGTCGCAAGCTCCCGTCCTCCTTCTTGGCGAACAATATCGGGGAATCCCAGGGTGAAACACTGCGTCGGATGAATCCCTTGCCCTGCAAGTCCTCCAACTGTACCCGTAGCTCTTGAAGCTCAGCGGGGGCCATCCAATATGCTGTAGTGGATATCGGGGCTATCCCAGGGTAGATATCAATATAAAAGTATACCTCTCTGTGAGGAGGTAGTCCTGGAACGTCTTCGGGGAAAACGTTTGCATACTGATCCACCACTGCAGGAAAACCAAGACTCCGCACATCAACTACTCCTAGGATGAGGATAGCCAACTGATGAGTGATGGGTTGTCCTATCCTCTGTGAGAGTCCATCCTATGCTACAAAGGCTCCCTTCTCGCCGATGAAGGTGAACCTACTCCCGTTGGTGCGTACACACTACACCTTGTGCCTAATACAGTCAATCTGAGCATGGACTATAGATAACCAATCCATGCCCAAGATGACGTCATATGGCCTCGACGCAGCTACAAGGAGATCTCAACCGAATCTCTCACCTCCTAGAGTAAGCTCACACTACCGGTACCAGTGCGTAATCATCGGGTCTGCTCTCGTAGGAGTCTCTAGCCATAAGGATCGAGCCAACAGCTCTGTAGGAGTCTCCGAGCTCTGAACAAGGGCATCGGCTATGAAAGAATGAATCGCTTTTGTGTCTATAAGAACTGCATCAAGGGTAGAATAGACACATATAGTACCTAGAATCATCTCGAGCGCGCCGTGGTTGAAGGCCTCTGCTGCCTGGATCTATGCCTTTCTCTGCCTGCCAGCTCCCTATGGTCGGGGTGGACCTCCTGGTGGTGGTGGTGGTGGTAGAGCCTGAAAGCGCCGCCCACCACCTGCTGCTCGGCCAGATCCTCTGCCTCGTCCGCCTGCTCCTTGCGGACCGCCACGGTCGACCCTCTGCCTCTACCTAGGTGGTCCCTCAACCGTCTGTTGCCCCTCGGCACGGTGGTTCGGGCAGTCACGAGTCATGTGGCCCTGCCCGCCGCATGCGTAGCACTGTCTGCCTCTCGAAAGACTGGATCTGCACTGAGTGCTCCGCACCTCTGAGCCAGTTTCCTAAGGTCGTCTGCCTGAGGTTCTGGTCTACCTGGACCCATGAGTCATCCATCGACGGCCAGCTGCAGAAGACTCTGCTACGTGCCGCCCTACGGTAGGTCTTGCCACTGGTGTAGACTCAGCAAGAAAGCTCTTGATGAGAAGGGCTCGCTCCAGTACCCCCACCTGAGTCGGAATGCTGAGGGAGATTAGTGATGCCCTGATCTCCTACCTCAATACCTGCTCGAAGGTCCAGGCCCAGAAGAATGGGTCCTGTACCATGGAAATCGAATAGAGCGAGAGATTGGTAAATCTCGCCGAGTACTGGGCGACCGTCAAGCTGCCCTGCCGTAGCTGTAGTAGCTCCTGGATGCGCACCACACGGAGGGTGGATGGAACGAACTCCGAGCAGAAGAGGTTCTCAAATCTTGTCCAGAGGAGTGATGCCTCATCATGCACCTGGAGCATCAAGCTCCACCATCTGCCTACTACCGCGTGCAGGAGGCTCGCTGCGAGGATCACCATGAGGTCTGCTGGTGTCCTCCCCAAACGGAAAACTCGTACAACTGCCCCCAGCCAATCCTCGGCTACCTGAGGGTCCATCTCCCCGCAGAACCTGGGCGTTCACTGACGCTGAAACTCGTGCAGTGCACTAAGGTGACGTGCATCGTCAGCGGCTGGGGCTGGTAGCATCGATGGCTCGGTGGGTAGAGGTACTGTCGGCGCCTCTACTGTCAAAGGGCCCTATACCGAGGCCTCGTCGCTCGGTGGGCTGTCGTCACGCACAACGCTCAGAACCCTAGCTGGCTGCCATCATGGGGCCATCCTGAAATGAAACAGGTGTGCCATGGTCAAACAGTATACCTGGTGAGCTGACACAAAGTAATCACAAAAAAAACTTGAACCACACATGCAATCAATGTTTTCTTGCATTATGTTGGAAATCGGAAGTCAGGGTCCTGGTGTACTGATACATCAGAAGCCGCACCAACACTGGACTCCCTTGACTGATATCCACACTCAATACTCTTAACACTATTGCTTCACATAGAAAAAGATCAGAGTCCAGAGTTCTATGGTAGAAATGAACTTCTCTGATACCAATTTGTCACGAACCATGCTCAGGGCCCATGTCGTGACTACCCCAAGCCCGCCTTCCATAGGCCAGGGGTTGGCGACTAGCACCAAGGCGTAATTCCCGGTAAAAAGAGAGGGCATTTCCTTTGTAAAGTAAAAAAACACCATAGAGCAAGAAAGCAGAAGTAAACACTATGTAAAAACTTGGTACAATAGTAAGTGTGGAAAAGTAAGTGGGCCAGAATACAAACTCAAACTCAAAGTAAAGTACAACTGAAAAAGGGAGTATAGCAACTGAAAAGTAAAGCCGCAGCCTCGAGCCATCCACTAGAAGTCCCACCAGAAGGGTGGGTACAGATAGCCTCCACGGATCCTCGGGTCCAGTCGTCCACTCCGAGTACGTCTCACCCAGTGGTCCACCTCCAGGTACCGACCTGCTCCACAAGACTCAACCACGATCAGCGTTGTCCGTCGTCTACAGCCAACACAATGTAGTGCGGGCATAGCCCGTGAAGGGGTGAGTATAAGCTACTCAGTAGAGACCCCGAGACCCCCGAAGGTCTCCCAGAATCCACAAAAGATAATCCACAAAGGAAATATACAATTACGAAGTAACATCCGACACTACTTAGGTATATACCCATACATATACCTAAGTCATCAATTCCAGTTCGGCTCCAACATCCGAGCCCAAGTTCGATCATGTCCACACAGGATAGCACAACACAATCCACACAGGAAAGCAAGTCAATCATATCGAAGAAAATGATTGAAAGTCAAGATTCAGCTCACATAGGTATACTTCTTCGTAAGACGATAGAGATGATCAGATGTAGCCACTGATTCATCAAAGCCATCGGACCCACACAGGATTGATAGGTACTAACCCCCAGAATGACCCACAAAGGATCGATAGGTAGTAACCCCCACAATGACCCACAAAAGATCGATAGGTACTAACCCCCGCAATGACCCACACAGGATCAGACCCACAAAGGATCTGTAGGTGCTGGCCCACACAGGACCACTGAGCACTGACCCACACAGGATCGGTAGCACTGATCCATGTAGGATCACTGAGTGCTTTAGTCGTCGCCGTCGAATCCACGGAGGATTCCAGCACAGTCATCATCGTCGTCACAGTCGCAGCCAGCTCTAGGGTTCCCGCAGACAGCAAGCTCGTTCAAGAGGGTCCGCTCCACGATCCGAGGGGATGATACATCAACTGAAACATAGTCCGGAGATGATGTATCCAAAAGTATCGTATCGTCAATAGGAACTCAACGTCACAGACGGCGCATCAATCGGACGCCCGGTCTGAGGGTTATTGGCTTTTTCGTCCCAGGGGTCCGGTTGGTTTTTAAGTCAAAACCAACCCGATCATACTCCAACTATGTCCAAACCTCGAGAAGAGAAAGCCAAAAGGTCCGTCTCACTGAGAGGAATCTATCAAAGTCGACGTCACGTCAATCGGACGTCCAGAGCTCAAGTTATAAGCGTTTTCGCTCCGAGGGCCAGGTTGGTTTCGTGTATGAACCAACCCGGCCGAACCCAAAGTTCTCCAAAACCTTGAGTGTAAAATACCGAAATGACCGTCTCGACCCAAGGATCGCATCACAGCATACATTGCATCGATCGGAGATCTACAGCCCATGTTATGGGCAAAAGATCATGAGAGGTCCGGTATTCGGGGGTTCGGGCCCGTTCCGACCCGGCCTGATACCCTCTGGGTCTCCCTAAACCGGGTCGACCCGACTCGGGTCCGGGTCCGGCCCGCTTGGGTGCAGCCCGGCCTGCGCGGCCCGACCTGGCCTGGCGGCTCGGCCAGGCCAGGGTGGCCAGGCGGCTCGGCCGTTACGGCCGAGCGAAGAGTGGGAGGGGGGGCGCGATGCCCCCCACGTAGAGAAGTCACAGCCCCCATGTGGGGGGCCGCACCTGCTGGCCAACCGGGGGTTACGAACCCCCGGTTTTCCCCCTGACCAGTCGGTTTGCTTCGGCCGACAGGCTGCTGCCGCCACGGGACCGAGGCGATCCCACCCCCTTCTTCGACGCCAGTGGCCCAGAACCAGCCGTCGGTCCTGCTCCGCCGCGGCCTCAGCCGCGGCCTTGGTCCGTCTGGCGTAGCGCGACGGTGCTGCGCCCCTCCGCCGTGGTCCTGCTCCGGCCGTGGTGTCTTCGAGGTTCCTTCAAGTTTTTCCGGCGCAACGCGACGGCACCGCGGATTAGTTCGTCTTCAACGGTGCGATGCGATGGCGCCATGCTTCTCCGCCCTTCCTTTAATATTTCCCACGCGGTGCTTCGACACCGCGCCGCCTTACACGTGCCGCAACAAAAACAAAACAACAAGGGGGAGGAGGGTCGGTCGTGTTCGTGCGGTCTGACCTCCTCCCGTTATTGCGATATTAGGCGGATCAAATTGAAAAGAAGGAAGCGACGGAAGTAATTATGAACAAAAATTAAAATAAACCCCTACGTCGAGTGTAGTCGTCGAATGAGGTTGTCGTGGAAAGGGACGTCACGGAAAATGATCGCCACAGAAGAAGGTGGATCGTCGCGTCACGGAGGAACGGTGTCTCCCTTCCTTTGACGCGGAAAGAAAGAACGAGGATATGCGCGTCGGGTTGTTGATCTCGGAGGAAGGCGTCTCTCACCGTCGTCCATCGTCGGAGGTCGGCGTTCTTCGCGTTCTTCTTCGAGGAAGAAGAACTTCAAGAACTTGAGAAAATTCTCCCCAAGACTTCACGCACAACGAACCTCTTAATAAAACAAGACTTGTCTTATTTTATTAACACACAAGCCAACACCTTTGAAATTCAAAATTGAAACAATCAATTAATTGAATTAATAAAAACGTTTAAACCACCAAATTAAAAGAGGTGTTTCATATTAAGTTAAACGCAAGAGTTGACTTCCACTTAATGGGGGTGTGGGTGCGTTTCCTTATTAAAGGAGGGGGTTTTTGAAGAGAAGAAACGGTGGGGCTCATATGGGCCCCACCTCAAAAATATCCTACCTTGTGGGTAGGATATTGTGGGTCCCACTCCAATCACTTAGCTTAGGTTAAGAAGCTTTAAGTAAAATAAAAATTGGTTGCACCAATTTTATTTTATTTCCTTTACTAAACCCAAAAATTTAAAAACCACACCAAAGAAAACGCAACTCCGGAAAAGGTGTTTCTAAGCAATTACCGGCGCTGCAATTCCATTGGTGCTCTCGTAATTCTATTCCGAGCACCGGTTCAAAAGTTAGAAATACCCGCTCGTTCGTTCACTGAACGTACCCAAGCTAAACTTCAGAAAATGATTCTGGGCACACCGGGCCTCAGAATTAGGTGCCGTCAGAAACTGCGTTCTTGTAAAATCTAAAAGAAAATTAAGAAAAAAAATTCCCTTGAATTTTATGGGTCTTTACATATGAGCTTCACATAACAACTCTTTATTCAACTATGAATCATAAGTCACACATAACCTCTATCAAAACCTCATAATACAATCTTTATCAATTTTAAATTCATGTAACTTACCCTTGTGAACCAATTCTACCTTTTTATTGAACTCACTATCTTCTTTCTATGCTTACTTAATTTTGTCTGATAGAGATGATTTCACTGTCACCTAAAATAAAGTAGAGGAATTCCCATCACCAACAACTTCCAATCCAAAATTCCTCAAATTAAAAAACCAAAGGATCTCATTTAAAATGTTGCATGGATAATGTAGAATTACACTTTCGACTCAAAGCATCATCCACTTTATTTGCCTTTTTGGATGGTATTGGATTGTTCAATCATAATCCTTGATTAATTTTAGCCATCTCATGTGTCTCATGTTTAATTCATTCTGGGTGAATATATAATTTAAATTTTGTGATCAGTATATATTTCACACTTTATGCCATAAAAATGATGCCTCCATATTTTTAATGCAAAAAAAATTGCAGCTAATTCCAAATCATGTGTAGGGTAATTTAACTCATGGGGTTTCAACTGACTTAAAGCATAAGAAATTACCTGATTATTCTGCATAAGGACACAACCAAGTCCTTTCAAAGAAGAATCACTATATATAACAAATTCACTATTTTTGGAAGTAAGTTACAAAACTAGATCATTCACCATTCTTCTTTTCAATTCATGAAAACATTCATCACATTCTTTTGTCCATATGAACTTAACACCTTTTTTGGATAACATATTCATTACGCTATACTACCCTGTAAAAGCTTCCACAAACCTCCAGTAATAACCAACTAAATCACGATAACTGCAAATATCGATTATATTTGTGGGTATTTTATATTATTCAATAACTTTTGTTTTATAAGGATCAATAGTTATGCCATATTTACAAAAATGTGATGAAGGAAATATTTTTTTTGAAACCAAACCTCACACTTGATGAATTTCCCATTTAGTTTCTTTTCTTTTAAGGTTTGCAAGACAACACATGAATGACTTTCATGCTCCTCTTTACTTTTTGAATATAAAAATATCATCAATAAACACAACCACAAACTTATCCATGTAATCACAAAAAAATTATATTCATAAGATCCATGAATACAATAAGTGAATTAGTTATCCCAAAAGGCATAACTACAAATTCATAATGGTCATATCTAGTATGAAACATGTCATTTGGAATTATTGATTACTTTAATTTAAAATGGTGGTACCCTGACCTCAATTCAATCTTCAAAAAATACTAATCTCCTTGTATATGATCAAACAAATCATATATATGATCCAAATGATATGTTTTCTTAATAGTTATGTTATTCAGACTCTATAATCAATGCAAAGTCTCATTGAACCATCTTCGTTTTTAACACACATGATAGGAGTAACCCATGGTGATGTTCTAGGTAGAATGAAACCTTTATCTAATAAATCTTGCAATTGCTTCATTAACTCTAAAACTTCAATTTGAGTCCTTCGATAAGGAGGTTTAGAAATTGGCTTAGCATTAAGAACTAAGTCAACTAGAAATTCAACTTCCTGGTAAGTTCTTAAACCAGAAAACTCATCAGAAATACTCTCAAGATACTCATTGACCACAAGTACATCGTTTATCTAAATAGTTCCTTTGTTTCAACAATATGTGGAAGGTGACATTCATTTCCATCTTTTACTAGTTTCTCATTTTCCTGATATGTTATCAAAAGTAATGGTTCATTATTTTACACAAACTGAAATTATTTCTAAAAATAAAAATCTTTAGCTGTGCAATCAATATTAGCATGATAAAAGTAAAGTCAATCCACACTCAAAATAACATCAAACTCTAATAGTGGAAAAACAATATGGTCTTCATGTGGATTATTTCCGCACACAGTTATAGGAGGATTCTTATAATTTCTTTTTGCCTCATATTTCCTATAGGTGTTTTTACCTAAAGTTCATAATTCATATATTGAGATGAAATTCCCAATTTACTAGAAAATTTCTTAGAAATGAAAGAATGTGTAGACCATGAATCAAACAACACATTGGTATAATATGAATACACAAATAGTGTACCTGATACTACTTCATTTGATGGAACAACATCTACTGAAGTCGTTTTAATGGATTTCACCACCTCTTTATACTTTTATTTTAGATACATTCCCTCAATTTGAGTTATTATTTAGACACACATTTTCATAATTATCAATTTAATTGCACTTAAAAAATTTTATTGATTATAAATTAGATTTTGTCTTTCCATTACCCTAATATTTTTAAGTGAAATTACAATCCTTATTCCACATTTTACCACATCAGTAGCACTTAATAGAATTCAAAAGGCATTCCCTAGTGTTATTTTTAACACAATTTTCACAAACTATAAACTTAAGTGTATTACCATGAAACTATTTGGAAGAGTTCTTCCCTTTCATCTTCCACATAGATCGCTTTATTTGTTGTTTTCCAAAGAACACATGATCATTGGAAAAATCCATTTCCACCTTCTCTGCACATCAAAAAAGTTTTTTATAAATATTAAACTCACATGATTCAAAATCCCTTCAATACATTTTCTTTAATCTTGAGTAAAAACAATTTATTTTATTATCAAGATCCCGTATGAAATTTGAAGCATACCTTACTGGTTGAGTGAATTTTGCTTCATAATCTTCCACTAAGTCATCCTCCTGCCTCAATTACAAGAATTGTTTTTCCATGTTATGTCAAACCAACTTAGGAAAATATTTCTCAAGAAACATCCCTTTGAATTCATCCCAATCTGGAGAATCAATTTCTTCACTACCCATGATATTTTTAATCATCAACCACCACTGATCGTCTTCACCTTCAAATTGATAAACAACAATACGAACCTTATGATGTTATGAACACCCCATTACATCAAATATCATTTCCAGTGATTTAATCCACCCTTCAGCTAGAACAGGGTTACATGATCCTCTAAATGAGGTGGGATGTTGCCTCATTAAATGCTCCACTATTGACATGTTCTTATGTGGTTGATCTGGATAATCTTATTCATGGATACCACCACCATTTATAGCTTGATTCAATGTGCCATCAACCCAACAAACTATTCTATTCCAATTCTGGCCATCAAGGGTTACTGATTTGGAATGTTGTTTTACACATGATGTTGTCCCATCATAGTTTCCATGTTTCTTCTAGGGAAAACCATTCTAAACACAGAAATATCTTAGGTTAAGAAACATGGTAATATTAAAATGCTATATCATTTCAATCTTACCATAAAGTAAAAAAAATTATGGATATTAACATAACAATATCCAAACACCTAAAGTTTTCTAAACGGACCACTGATACCAACATAATTTCAATGTCTTAAAAAATTACTTAATCTTGAGTTAAATAAAGAATTCACAATGAGGATATTTTCAAGTTCATAGTTTTATAGAATTAGGACATAACTATTAAATTACATCTAAAATATTACAAATTAGACACTTCTATTGTATCCATGTTTGTTCATAACAATTAATATTTGTAATATAAAAAGAATTCATTTCATGATATAAATATTCATGAATTGTTCCTTTCTTTTCAAATTTCATATACCATGTGAAAAAAATTTCAAAGACATTGGATGAGCATAAAAGTCTCAATAAGGGTTATAAACTATGGAATGAAAACATTAGTCCATCAATACATACAAATTAATAAAATCATACTTTTCAATCATAAAACATAATCTCTTTAACATACCTCATGCAATCATAAGAATTATCAATAGCACATTGAAATCATAAATTATAAAGGTAACTTTTGGCATCCATAACATATTTACATATAGATTTCATAGCTACATAGGGAGTTACATTTGGAATACCCATCATAGTGTATTTCTTAAATATCTTAAGAGAAACATTAACATTTACCTCTATCACATTACCCAATGCACTGGAGAGCTATATCAGGCTCACTCGCCCTAGGTTTATCATAGAACCACCTGTATATGTAAATAATTTCCATGAACCATGACATAATCATAACACATGAACAAGAAAAAATTAAAGAAAACAATCCAACATTGAAATCACAATATATCCGTTTAAGATATTGACATAATAAAATCATTATCAACAACATTTTCAATAAAAATATACATAAAAAGGGTATATGGTATTTATTTTACTTTTAAAAACATTACGGATTATTATGGAATCCAAATATAAAATAATTATCACAGCGGCAGAAAGGTCGTTCTCACCACGTACGTTAAAAAGAAATAATCCCTTTGTAGTTTAGTAAAACATTACCTAGAAAAAATATATCATTTGATTGAAATTAAAATTCAAAGTAGTTTATACAGTGTATAAAATATAGTCATGTATAAATCAAAATATGCCTCAATGAAATGAGATTGAGATGAAATCCCTTACCTTGAAATTGAATTGTCACATATGTTCCTTGTTCATCCTAAATAAAAAATATAATTTAATTTATACTTGCTTCAGAACCCTTTTCGTATTTATTATGACTTTTATATCACTTATTACCACATTAAAAAAATTACATAATTATTTCTGTTAACATTGTTCATTTTATCGATATTTAGTACTTCAGTCAAAAATGAATTTTTTATAATTACAAATTATCCACGTGGTCAACATTCCATTATCTCTAGAATGATATTCATGATTTAAATATCATATATATCTAGTATATAAATTTATATATAATATTACAAAACATTTTGAGATAATAAATGAAATGCACTGTTCATAGAGACGGTAAGTCGTACATATGCATGAATTCTATGTTCATTTATTTTTCATATTTAATTGAATTAAAACTAAATGATACATATATATGGTTATTTTAGTATAATATCATATTTTATATAAGTTACATAAGTTCATTAATGAAATCCTTTATACTTTCCATGTATGGTTTAAATAAGTCATATAACTTTGAGGGGGCAGTAGTCCACACTTCCTCAAATGAAATTATCATAATTACACATAATGGAATAAATAACGGTATGTAGTAAAAGAAAAATACAGAATCATAGAGACAATATAAATATAATTTATATCATATATATAAATATATTTATAAGACCCCAATCATTTTATGGTATGCTTCTATTAAATACATTATATTCATAGCCTATATTGTATAAAGCACTATGTCTTTTTTGAATCAAAACATTATAGGAGAAACTTATAAGCTATCCATTAAACATAAATTTTTGACTTCTATGTTTTTAATTTCAAAAAACGATCGTCTAGAGTTGTGACCAGTAAGTCATTTGGAGTCTGATAGAACCAAATTGATTTTTTGATGAATAGTAACATACCCTTAAGAATAGTAAAATGAATTGTAATATGACATTTATAAATAGTAAATAATGATAATATTTTATTTTCTTAAGGTAATAAGATAATGAGATCTTAATTAATTTTTCGATGTGATATAGAACAAATTATACCTTTAAAATTATTATTTTTCGAAATAACTATGATTTTAGTTAAACATTAAATTAAAAATAATTAGAAAATTTTTCTCAAAAAATGGAATTCAGTTTTTAATTATACATGTTGAGAAATGGTTAGGGTGAATATTTGAGATTTTTCTAAAATACATGAATTTTTCATGAATAGTAAAAATACAGTTTTGAGTTTTCAGTAGTTTAATGACATCATAATGATGTAATAATTAAATATAAAAGTATGGTCGACTTTTGTATAGTAAAATATGACATGAGGTGTCCCATGTGGCTAAAAAAATAGGCAAATACCATGGGAAAGCCCATGGTTTGGAAAAAACCACTAATGAGGTGTCCCTTAGAAATTATTAAAAAAATTACCTCTCTTTTTCTATAAATACCCACTCATCCATTCGTTTTATTTCATTCCAAATCCCACATCCTCAAATATCTAGTGGTTTTACCTCTTTAAGAGTCCTCCAAAGGTTTCACTAAGCCCCCAAGGTCCCATCCTTCAAGATCTAGGAGTTACTCTACAAGGTAAGAGAATTCTTCATTCTCTTCTTTTAGTCGTCACTTCTTTTATGTTATCTATTTGAATTTAAATTCTTATATGTGGGTTTTGATTTTATCTATTTTCTTACATCCATTTTGATTTCAATATGGCGATATATCTATTTGTTCACATCATTTCATTTTATAAAATTTTAAGCGACGCTGTTAGGCTGTTGAATCTTTATAAGGGATCTCTCAACTTTTCTTTTATTTTCAAGTTCATCTATTTTCTTTTACTCTTCTAACCTCCTCTTTAAAAATGACCATGATAAACTAAAGTATCATCTATACACTGTAATTATATCATGTTAATGTAATAACCATCATCAATATTCTTACTCCCCCATTTTTATTTTTATAAACAAAATCAACGTCCATGAGGTTCCAATTTATAACCTTTGTGGACGGCGAAGTTTTGTTCTTCACTTTCTCCTTCATTACTGGTCATGAAACCATTTTTATGGTTGAACCAGATAATAATATATATTTTAAATATCATTAATGTTTTTTAATCTTTACACACTCATAATATGGAATAATAATACAAAACAAGTTCGTTGTATACAAAACTGCCATGCTAAATCCAAGCATTTATCAAAAACATTCAACTAATGATTCATCCTCAATTATATAACCTAGAATCATTATAAGATAATTTATATCACTTTAATGTCACTAATAATATATATTTACAATTATTAATGTTTAAACACATTTCAAATGAACTTCCATTCATGAATGAAAGTAAACGAATCATGAAAACCAAGGAGGAAAATGCTTCCAAAACAATAAAATTGAACATCTTAAACCCATTAAAAGGTCCTTGATTAAACCTTATAAGTTTATAATAAATTAATTAAATGTATATGAGGTTATGTAATTAATAATTAATGGATCTAAATTTGATTATTCAGGTCATTAAAACAAACTAAGAACACACTAGAGAAAAAGTTAAGGGGTTTCTCATCTCACATTCATTTCTGTGAGATTTTCATTGTTCGCCACTTATTTCTTGTATGGGGTATATGTGTAATACCATTTTTTATATAATAAAATGATTATTTTTATATTCATGTTATTAAATGATTCATTTTATTTTCATTATGTACTGGTCATATGATTAGTCTGATTACATTGTGGTAAGGGACTTCGTCTCAACTACCTTTTCGTTGTTACTAACTTTGTATTGTGCTCCTAATAATCCTTATGTGGTGTACCTACTTAACATTTGAGATCAAATTTCATTTGAAATTTTATTTATATTAAATATCCATAATTTCATTACATGGATATGTTTTTGGTCTTAACCGTATATCATTTTACATTCGGTGTTTATTTGGAATGTTATTTTAATTATGGAAATATTGAGGAATCTGTATACTCTACTATATACAGTTATTTAAAAGGAATATTGATCTTGTATTGAATCAATGTATAAATATTACCTCGAACATATAGTGGAAGGTGGGGCCTTCTATAGCCCCTCGATACATCGATAGGTCTCATGATACAAATCAGTTGGTGACAAACCCATCGAGTTTGTTTTCATAAGAAATTAGACAGGTTTCTACCCATAGAACTAAACCGTTTTTAGGGTATTATGGTTTCATGTGCCCGATACATAACATCCAACTAATAAGCATTATCTTTATTCATTATTAGTAATTATTATTATCCATGAGGCTTTCACGATGACAAAATCTATGGATGCGGTTTCACTCTCAATTTATTAATGGCATTAGTTTTTCATTTATTCACCTTGCCATATTGATTATGTTAGATTGACTATTATTCACTTATTAATGTATTCATGATTCCGCTATTTGTAACCCTTACTGATCATTTGAGCTCACCCCTTTCTTTGTTTACCCTCAACAGGTGATGAAGAGAAGGTCATTTACTAAGTTCTCGAGGATTTAGTTTTTAGTTTTGTTATTTATTGTATCTTGTAACCTTTTTTAATGTAATTTGTATTACATATATGTATCTAGTTTCTTCAAGAAAACTAAACTGATCTTTCCTTTGGGATTTTTATTCATTCTAACTATGCCAATATCACAAGTAATGCACCGGTTCCAACCTAGAGGGGTCGGGGTGTTACAGTCGGTATCAAAGGAAGTTTTGTAGGAAACATAGAAACTAGAGTAGGAAATGTATAGTAGGGAATAAATCCCTAAGGTACTATTTGAGGATAAACATACATGGAAGTCCTGGTATTTTGGTTTGGAATGGATTGTGTGGATTTTTTAAGATATACGTACCTGTCTAGATATGAGCAGGTATAGGCGGCTCTGGCATATATGTATCTAATGGTAAAACCCAAAAACACCGCTTTGAGCTAGACTCGAACAGGAACTGGTGCACGATAATGGGTCTTTCTACACTCTTGGTTATGACACTCCAAGGGGATATGATTAGGATAATTTACATTTTCTTTTCACGAAATTATAAAGGAGTTTAATATAAAATTTTCCTCAGAGGAACCATGATTATAAGATTAGTTATGCATAGAATTTCAATCTATGTTGGGGGATTCTCTATTTGTGATTCATAAACTAATCTAGTTTATCCCATTATTTAGAAATGGTGTCTAGTGGAAGAAGGGTAATCAATACTCATGGTCAAGGTAGGTATCTCCCTTCTGATCAAGTTAACACAGTCAATGTTGGAGCAGATCATATCATGACCATATTGATACAACATACTCAAGTTGTAACGAATAACCATTCCACACCTGTGTTGGATCGTTTCATGCGGAAGAATCCCCCATCGTTCAGTGGTACTACTAATACAATGGTTTCTGAGCAATGGATCAAGTCCCTTGAAAATATATTCATGGAGTTAAGATGAAATGAAAATGAATTAGGTAGTACTAGTGGTATATTGTCTCAAGGGTGACGCAGAACAATAGTGGTCATTGATTCAGAATACCACAGAGGAAGAAGAAATAGAAGATATGGAATGGAGGACTTTTAAGGAAATATTCTTTGAAAAATATTTCCCTCGTGATAAACGAACTAAAATGAAGAGAAAATTCCTTAGCATAAAACAAAGGGAAGAAGACAGTGTTTCAGAGTATGAGGCTACTTTCACAAGGCTCACCAGGTATGTCATAGATTTCATACATGACTCGGCAGACAAGATTGATCATTTCTTTGGGGGTCTAAAGCCAATTCTTCGAAGCACACTGGCTTCTCAATCATTTTCATCATATGATGAAATTGTATCAAGTGCCATCAAAACAGAGAGGGAATTTTCTAGATCAAATATTTTCAATGGAAATGAGGAAAAGAAGGTGTACTCTGATAACAAAGGAAAAGGAGAACCACCAAAGAAGAGCAAGGGAACAAATATTTTCCCATTATGTGAGAACTGTGGAAATAATCATCTCGGTAAATGCTTGAATGGAATGGGAGTCTTCTATAACTACGGAGAAAAGGTTCATCGATCTGATGAATTCAAGGGGAAGAAAAAGATCAATGATATTCAATGACACAATTGCAGAGATGTGGGACACTATGAAAATGATTTTCCTAAGCGCCATGGAACCATGCCTTATAAAAATCCAAGATATCAAGGGAGAGCCAATGCGATTACAACCGTGGAGGTTGAAATTCCTAATGACGTGGTAGTAGATACTTTAATTGTTTCCTCAAACTTAGCCAACACATTATTTGATTCTGAATCATCGCATTCATTTATATATTTCAAGTTTTCCATGAAAATTAGATATGTCCAATTTGATTTAGTGAAGGAGTTTTCCAGAAAAACCCCTAGGGGATGTATCATTGTAACAAAGGCATGTCAACTAGTCCCCCTCAAGACACCAAAACATTCTTTAGTTTCTAAACTTATCATCATACCAATGACTGAATTTGATATAATTCTCAGTATAGATTGGCTGTCAAATTATGATGCGAAGATTTATTTTAAGAAGAAGGAAGTTAGGATTTATGAAAATGGTGTAGAATCCCTTGTCTTTTGGGAAGATAATTCACCACCTGATTATTATCTAGAACCACCCATAGTGGATCTACTGAATTCAATACTTGGAGAGAAAGATAAACCAATATCTATGGGCGAGGAAATAAATATTCAAATTCAAGATGTTCACATAGTGTAGGAGTACATTGATGTATATCCAGAGGATTTACCTGAACATCCTCCAGAGCGGGAAGTTGATTTCTCTATTGATTTAATTCCTGATGCAAGACCTATTTTAAAGACTCCCTATAGAATGGCTATTGTGGAATTAGTAGAGATAAATAAATAACTAGAGGATTTTAGTGAAAAAGTATTTATTCGACCTAGTGTTTCTCCATGGGGAGCACATGTCCTCTTTGCCAAGAAGAAAGATGGATCCATGAGGCTTTGCATTGATTACCGAGAAATCAATGCTATTAAAATAAAGAATAAGTATCCTATTCCCCGGATTGATGATTTATTTGATCAACTTCATAGAGCTCAATACTTTTCAAAGATTGAACTTCGATCTAGATATCAGCAGTTGTGTGTGAGGAAGGAAAATATTCCTAAGATAGCATTTTGGACTAGGTATGGGCATTACAAATTTACAGTGATGCCTTTTGGACTAACAAATGCACCCTCTGTTTTCATGGATTTAATTAATAGAGTTTTCCAGGAATATATTGATAACTTTATTATACTATTCATCGATGATATCCTCATATACTCAAAAATATATGAAGACCATGAGAATCACTTTTAGGTTATTCTGATAACTCTTAGAAGAAATAAATTATAAGGGGATTTTAGTAAGTGTGAATTCTGGCTTCATTCGGTTCCTTTTCAAGGCCATATTGTCTCTAAGGATGGAATCCTAGTTGATCCCATAATGATAAAGGAAATAAAATAATGGACCACGCCAATAAACATAACTGAGGTACGTAGTTTATTGGCTTTATAGGTTACTATCAGCATTTCGTTCAAAATTTCACTTGACTGGCTAAACCGCTAACCAAGCTCACACGTAAAGGAGTTAAGTTTGTGTGGAAGAAAGAGTGTATGGAATTCTTAGAAGAATTGAAAAGAAGATTGGTAGGTGATCCTATTTTGACTCTTCCATCTGGAAGTGATGGATTTGTAATATACAGTGATACATCAAAGAATAAACTAGGTTGTATCCTTATGAAAAATGATAAAGTTATTGCTTATGCATCAAGACAGTTGAAACCCCATGAGAAAAATTATCCAACTCATGATCTTGAGTTAGAAGCAGTAATCTTTGCACTGAAAATATGGAGACATTATCTTTACGGTGAAAAATGTGAGATATACACAGATCAAAAGAGTTTGAAATACATTTTCACACAAAAAAGGACTCAACATGAGGCAAAGAAGATGGCTCGAGTTACTAAAATATTATGATTCCTCAATACACTACCACCAAAGAAAGGCGAATAAGGTGACAGATGCTTCAAGTTGGAAGGATCACGAACTTCTGACTCAAATGAGGATTAATAGAGATCCTATATTTTGGATCTACTAAATATGGATATGGGAATTGTTAAGGAATGGGAAACGTATTTTATCTTTCAAATGATTGCTAAACCATATTTATTAAAGAAGATAAAAATCTCTCAATCTGATGATGAGAATCTACATAAGAAAACTAATTCTTTCAAGGATGGGAGACTGGCTGACTCCATGTATGAAGAAGGAGTTATAAAATTTGGGCTGAGTTTATGTGTTCCATCAGTACATGATCTAAAAAGAGAACTGTTATACGATGCCTATGGCTCAAATTTCTCTATACACCCGGGTAGCACCAAGATGTACAGAGATTTGAAGGAATATTTTTGGTGGGATAATATGAAGCGGGAAATTGCTGACTACGTGTCAAGGTGTCTAGTTTGTCAAAAAGTGAAGGAAGAGAGACAACATCCAAAAAGAGTGATGAAACCTTTACCTATTTCTATGTGGAAGTGTGATGACATTACGATGGATTTTATCACTAGACTACCAAGGACATATAATAGGAACGATGCAAAATGGGTAATTATTGATCATCTCAGAAAATCAGCACATTTCCTTCCAATAAGAGAGGACTTACCACTTCACCTCCTAGAAGGACTGTATATTAATGATGTTTTAAGACTTCATGGTGCACCTATATCAATTTTATCTGATCGAGATAACCTATTTACATCAAAATTCTGGAAAAGTATCCAGAAAGCTTTGAATACTGAACTTCGTATGAGTACCGCACATCACCCCCAAATTGACAGACAGTCTGAAAGGGCTATTCAAAATCTGGAAGACATGCTGAGATCATGCTCTCTTGACTTCCAAGGTATGTGGGATCAATACTTTCCTTTGGTGGAATTTTCCTAAAACAATAGTTTCCATTCTAGTATTTAAATGGCTCCATGTGAAGCATTATATAGAAAGAGATGTCGAACTCCAACTTGTTGGGATGATGTTGGTGAGAGGAAACTTATAGTCCCAGAACATATTGAACATTCCATGAAAAAGGTTATGAAAATACAATCCCACGTTAAATCATCCCAAGGTAGGAAGAAGAGTTATGTTGAAAACCAGAGAAAGGACATGGAGTTCCAAGTGGGGGATCATGTATTTCTGAAAGTATCTCCATAGAAGGGTGTCTTGAGGTTTGGTAAGAAAGTAAAACTGAGCCCCAGGTACATCAGACCATTTGAAATTCAGGAAAGAATTTGAGTTATTGCTTACCATTTAGCGATGCCACCAAATCTCTCAAGAGTTCATGATGTGATTCGTGTATCATTATTAAAGAAATTCATGCCATACCCAATGCATGTACTCACATATCAAGAAATAGAAGTGGAACTAGATTTTTCATACTGTGAAAAGCCTATCAGAATTATTAACATAGGGGAGAAGGTATTGAGAAATCGAAAAACTAATCTAGTAATGGTTCTTTGGAGAAACAAGAATATGGATGAAGCAACATGGGAACTAGAGGATTTCATGAAGAAGAACCACCCATATCTTTTTGGTGGGCTTTATACATAAAATTTCGATGACGAAATTTTCGAAGGATGGAATAATATAACACCCCAAACATTTTATGGTATGCTTATATTAAATAAATTCTATTCATAGCTAACATTTCATGAAGCACTGTGTATTTTTTGAATCAAACATTATAGGAGAAACTTATAAGTTGTCCATTAATCATAAATTTTCCACTTCTATGTTTTGAATTTTGAAAAAAGTTCATCCATAGTTGTGACCAGTAAGTCATTTGGAGTCTGATAGAAACAACTTGATTTTTTGATGAATAGTAACATACCCTTATGAATAGTAAAATGAATAGTAATATGACCCTTATAAATACTAAAAAATGATAATATTTTATTTTCTTAAGGTAATCAGATAATGTGATCTTAATTAATTTTTCAATGTGATATATAACTAATTATACCTTTAAAATATTTATTTTTCGAATTAACTATTATTTTATTTAAAAATTAAATTAAAAATACTTAGATAATTATTTTCAAAAAATGGAGTTCATTTTTTAATTCTACAAGTCAAAAAATGGTTAGAGTGAATTTTTGGTATTTTTCTACAATACATGAATTTTTAATGAATAATAAAAATATAGTTTTGAGTTTTCGGTAGTTTAATGACATCATAATGATGTAATAATTAAATATAAAATTATGGTAAACTTTTGTATAGTATCTTATAAAATGAGGTGTCACAAGTGGCTAAAACCATGGGAAAATACCATGGGCAAGCCCATGGTTTGGCAAAAACCGCTAATGAGGTGTCCCTTTGAGATTATTAAAAACATTACCTCTCTTTTTCTATAAATACCCACTCATCCATTCGTTTTATTTCATTAAAAATCCAACATCCAGGAATATATGGTGGTGTTTTCTCTCTAGGAGTCCTCCCAAGGTTTCCTTAATCCCCCAAGGTCTCATTCATCATGATCTGGGAGTTACTCTACAATGTAAGGGAATTCTTCATTCTCTTCTTTTAGTCGTCACTTCTTTTATGTTATCTATTTTAATTTACACTCTCATATGTTGGGGTTTTATTTTATAAATTCTTCTTACTAAACATTTAATTTCAATATTGTGAGATACCCATTCGTTCTCATCATTTCATTTTATAAAATTTTAAGCGACGACGTTAGGCTGTCAAATTTTCATAAGGGATCTCTCAACTTTTCTTTTATTTTCAAGTTCATCTCTTTTATTTTTCTCTTCTCACCTCCTATTTCCAAATGACCATGACAAACTCCAGTATAATATATATACTATAATTATATCATGTTAATGGAATAACCATCATCAATATTATTACTCCCCTCTTTTTATTTTTATAAACGAAATCAACGTCCATGAGGTTCCAATTTATAACCTTTGTGGACGGCGGAGTTTTATTCTTCACTTTCTCCTTCATTACTGGTCATGAAACCATTTTAATGGTTGAACCAGATAAGAATATATTTATTAGATCTCTTTAATGTTCTGTAATCTTTACACACTCATAATATGGAATAATAATACAAAACAAGTTCCTTGTACATAAAACTGCCAAGCTAAAGCCAAGCGTTTATCAAAAAACGTTCAACTAATGATTCATCCTAAAGTATATAACCTAAAATCATTATAATATGATATATATCTATTTAAAGTCACTAATAATATATATTAAATATTCTTGATGTTTAACCACATTTCAAATGAACTTCCATTCATGAATGCAAGTAAATGAATCATGAAAACCAAGGTGGAAAATGCTTCCAAAACAATACATTTGAACATATTAAACCCATTAAAAGGGTCATGAATGAACCTAATAAGGTTATAATAATTAAATTGAATGTTTAAGAGGTTATGGGACTGTTAATTAATGGATATAAATTTTATTATTCAGGTCATTAAAACAAATTTAAAACACACTAGAGCAAAAGGTAAGGGGTTTCTCATCTCAATTTCATTTTTGTGAGATTTTCATTTTTGCCACTTATTTCTTGTACGTGGTATATGTGTACTGAAATTTGATATGTAATGACATTATTATCTTTATATTAATGTTATTCATTGATTAATTTGATGTTCATTAATTTCTGGTCATATGATTCGACTAATTACATTGTGGAAAGGGACTTCGTCTCAACTACCTTTTCGGTGTGACTAACTTTGTATTGTGCACCTAATAATCCTTATGTGGTGTACCTACTGCCCATTTGAGATCACTTTTCATTTGAAATTTTATTTATATTAAATATACAAAATATCATTCCATGGTTATTTTTTTTTCTAAATCGTATACCATTTTACATACGGTGTTTATTTGGAATGTTATTTTAATTATCGAAATATTGATGAATATGTATACTCTAGTCTATACAGATATTGAAAAGGAATATTGATCTTGTATTAAATCAATGTATAAATAATTATTTGGACATGCAGTGGCATATGAGGCCTGTTATAGCCCATCGATACATCAGTAGGTCTCATGAGACATATCAGTTGGCGACAAACCCTTCGAGTTTGTTCCCCAAAAAAAACAGACGGGTTTCTACCCATAGAACTAAACCGTTTTTACGGTATTATGGTTTCATGTGCCAAATACATGACATCCATTTAATAATAATTATCTTTATTAATTATCATTTATTATTATTATCTAGGAGTTTTTCACCATGAAAAAATCTATGGATGTAGTTTCATTCTCATATTATTAATGGCATTAGTTTTTCATTTATTCACCTTTCCATATTGATTATGTCAGATTTACTATGATTCACTTATTATTGTATTCATGATTCCACTATTTTTAACCCTTATTGAGAATTTTAGATCACCCCTTTCTTTGTTTACCCACAATAGGTGATGAGGAGAAGGTCATTTACTGAGTTCTTGAGGATGCAGTTTTTAGTTTTGTTATGTATTGTATCTTGTAACCTTTTTAAATGTAATTTGTGTTACATATATGTATCTAGTTTCTTCAAGAATACTAAATTGATCATTACTTTTGGATTTTAATTACTTATAAATATGAAAATATCACAAGTAATGTACCGGCTTCAGCCTAGAGGGGTCAGGATATTACAATATTTCCATCTTAATAGCCACCATGAGAGGTGGTAGGGGAAAATCGAACAATCATCTTTTTGTGAGGCAGTAGTTCATCGTACACAGAAACAATATGTTTGTATACATAAAGTGGAGTTGTGTGTAATTTTAGTTATAATACTTATCATAAAAAATCCAAGTATATTGAAAATACTGATTTTCTTATAAAATAATTTAATAAAGAGAGTTTAGGGGGTTGGATAAGGAAAATAAACTAAAGAATCTTGAGAGAAGACATCACCTCAAATCGGGTAACTCCATTAGATTTAATCTAAAAAGATTTATTGAATTGAATTATTCCTAAAGTGATTCTTCTAATAAGAAGATAGTGATTTTGGAATCTTATTTGGGAATATTTTAGTCGATCCATGGGTCTTTAGAGTTGGAGTAAGGGTTAGAGGATATGCCCCTTTATAAGAGGGAGGAGGGGCACTTTAGGAAGGTATTGAAATATTATTTTATTATAAAATGATTTTGGTTTCAAATGGTCCTAAAGTCGTTTATTTAGAATATAAGATGCTTTTGGGTTGATAACCTATAAACCAATAGGTTTTAGAAAAGTCTAGGTCACAAATTTAACCTTATCTTTTAGCTTTAACCCTTAGTTAACGAATTTAACTCATACCATGTCTTCTTGTGTATTCATACTATATGCTTCATATAGATACAATAAAATGCCAATAAAACCTCAATTGGTTCATTAATTACATTTTCAACATTATACAAGTCATTTTTCCGAATCTTAGACTTTTAGGACAATTATATCATTTAGTAAAAAAGTATTTGTTTTAAAAACTCATTTATGTAAATTTTCATATTGTTCATGTTAGGACTCATTAAAAATCCAAAACAGCTTGATTATTTAAAAAAAACATCACTAATTCCAATATAACAATTCATAATCATCCCTAAAATTTGTGGATTGTGTAAAAAGTATCAAAATAAATTTATTTTAACATTTATAATCTCATTTATTTAAAACATTCATTAATAAGTTAATCACTACATCATCATTGTGTCATAAATATATTTATTTATTTGATGTATAAAAATAATAAATAAAACACCATGTTGTGGGAAATAGTTTTAGATTTCTAATGAATATTTATAGTCTAAAAAACCACTTATATAACCCCATATAAAAAAATAGTAAAAGATACATGTTTAGGATATGTTTTCCTTAACTTTAAATTAAAAGTAATTAAATGTCATTTTCACAGACAAGTCGCTCCATGGGGTCCTAAAATAGAACTAGGTATTCCCATTGTAGAATATATATTAGTAAATAGTATTAATACATTGTTATAATAATTTAATATTATTAAAATATTATTTTTTTTCCTTTATTTACCTGATTTACCCTTTAACCATGGTAAATATAATATTTACTGAAGATACTATTCATAATGTCTAAAAATAAAAGGCTCCTTTTTACACAATTTGGACCTCCTGATTCCAAACAAAGAATCAATTTTTTCGATTTCAAAACACTGAAATTGTTGAAATTAATTTAAAAATAATGTATGTTGTCAAAACCAAAAGCGTGTTTTTAAGAAGTAAAAATTACGAAACGATTGACATGTGATTATGTCCAATATCATAGTGAAAATACTTCAAATGAACAAAATTGGATTAAATGATAAAAATATAATCCAATTACACTTTCAAACAAATTAAAAGTACAGTCTATCTATATAAATAAATTAGATGAAAAGACATTTTTTACTTAAAATGCAGTATTTTTTACTGTTCATTTAAAAAATGAACTTTATCATAAAAATACCAAAAATTTACCCAAAGTAAATTTTGATGTACCACTTCTAAATAAGAAGTTTGTTTTTTAAAATGAAACATATAAATCTGAAAAAAACTATATATAAAAATGGTTGTCCATCAAAAGGTGGTAAAACTACCTTTTAAAAATATTATAGTATTTATGCTTAAAATTGGATCCATTCTCATTTTAAGCCTTTAGATTTTATTGGATAAATTTAATAAAATTTCACAAAATTATTTAATAATAATATAGTTAGTTATGTTCATTCTCGATATTACAATGGCTAAGTATTAATTACTATTTAAACTAATAGTATTATAATATTATTTTTTCAGTATGACTCAGCATTGTGTGCAACATTAGATTTCAGAGAAACCCATTGTTGCATTTCGGGTATTCCATCGAACATCGCATCCACTTTAAAGTAAAATTAATATCTTATTCATAAATATTAATAGAAATGTAGAGGTATTATTCTATAAATACCTGGGTTGTTACCAAAATAGTCACTCAATAAGTGTAAGGGTGGAATTTTATATGCTCTAAAATAGTATAAAGACATTAATATGGGTTGCATAAGTTTGTATAATTTTTTTATTATTTGTATAATGGTGGTATATGTGTTCTCTAAGGTTACACAAAATTTTGTAATGGTATGTCCGGTCTTTCCAAGGATGAATACTGATGATTCACCAATGGGTATAGGTAAATTTATGGGAATTAAATTCCTAGAGTTAAAACCCAATAAAAATGTAGATGTTATTATCTATGTTATTGTAAACCATGTTACCTAGAGGAAAATCCATTCCTAGGAATTTTTTAAATCAAATTTTCATTTTTCCTCTTCCAGGATGACTCGTAACACTATTTTGATTATTTTAAAATATATAAATCATGGGTATTGATTTTTATTATCTTAATAAAGACATAAATTTATTATTAAATTATATTAAAGTTTATTTATTCAATAAAAAGTTGAAAAAAATATAAAATTTCATTTTAATTTGGGATTTTACTTATACAAACTATAATGTTTATTTTTTCATACAATTCTTGAACCAATGTTTTATCAATTTTTATGATTATATAGAGTGGTTTTAGAGTAATCAGCTGTTATGTTATGATAAAATATTGTTTTTGTTGTTTTCTTTTTATCATGGGGTGTTTAACTTATCATATTGTTTCTTTCACATCCCTCATTCAGTTTCTGTGATATTATTATAATGGTATGTGATTTCCTATGGAAACTCCTAAATATTTATTCCCTTTCTCATTTCTTAAACTAAAATTTATTTGAGATTTATTTAAATGTCTAGATATGAGTCATTGATAATTAAATTTAAAACCGATTGATGTCTATGAAAAAACATTCATTTAAATGTGGATTTTTAAATAAAGTGTGACCTAAAGAAAATTTAATTTATTTTAAATCAATTATTTTAATGATTATGATGAAAAAAAGGCATGAAAATTTTATTTATTTGAACTAAGATGAGTTGATTTGACAGAAATGAGTTTTTGATAAAACGTATTTTATATATGATTTTGAAAAGGAAATATATTTTTTTTTTGATAAAAACAATTTGATGTTGGATTCAGAATTGAAAGGCTTGATATATTTTGATAAAACCCCTTAGATAATGGTTTTGGACATAAATGGAATGATGTTTTGAAACTCAAACATGGTGATAGTCTAAATGATTATGTGGATGATTATTGTTTGAATAAATTGAATTATAGCCCTATAAATGTATTATTTAACATAATGTATATTATATTATGGGTTTTTAGGAAGGACATTCCTTGAAATGGATTGAGGAAGAAACCAAAAAATAAACTACTTGAATGCTAAGTGATTAGTCTTTAGAAATAATGTCTCCTTTATGATGTATTTAGATTATTCCCTTATGAATAGTCTTGGGAATGTATACCCATTGAAAGATATATTTTATTTAGATATAAGATAAACCCTATGTAAAAAAAATATTACTTAGTATCATTACCAGAGAGATAAACATAATTTGTTGATAATTAAAAATGATTGGAATATCCCTATATTTTGAAATATCTTAATCATGACTAATTTATAAGAAATTTCTATTTATGCCTCTTTGATTGAAATTTATTTTCTCATACAATTTTATGGAAATAACTTTTGAAAATAAATTTATTAATAAGAATTAAAATTTCTTCCACAAAATAAAATTCGTTATGAATGATTCATTTCCTTGTTTTATTTAATATTCTGTATAAATGATTTATTATGTGTTTAATTTTTTATAAATTTCTTGGTAAAACCATAATGGGAGTTTTTTTACACACTACGTATTCCATTTTACACTTATAATAATTTTAATAATGGCTAAAAGAAATAGAAAACACTACTTGAGGATAATGGGTGTTTATAGAGAGATACATTGGTAGTTGTTGATGAAATGTAGAGTTTATATTACACATATCATGAGGAGATCCTACCATGATTGTTCTATTGACTATATATAGTTGTGTTTTACTCATGATAAAGGTATTAGTATTCTAGCTATATATGGTTTCTATTCAGAGTTTTAATTTCATTGATTATACTTATGGTGAAATCATTCCCTCATTATGTTTTTTTGATATTGATGAATTGTTTTTCTATCCATGTAGTTTGTGATTTCCCATTGGTTCATGTCATGATTAATTATGTACCATTTAGGTAGGTTATATGGGTTTGTACTTGAATGGTTTAAGGGATTATATGGGTATATCTTGGGCCAGTTTGTGTATGGGGAGACTTCACCTTCCATCATGTATCATGATTGGTGCCATATTCCCACCAACAATCTGGAAGATAATTTTGATAATCAACTAAATGAAATTGAAAATATATATTAATATTTATTATCTCATATTTCAGAAAATTTATTCCTAATTACAATGTACTCTACATTAAGGCATGACTTGGATAATTTTTTTGTACATTTCATCCTTAATATATCAGTCTATATTAGTATTTAATCTATTGAATTTATTTAATATGGTTATATTGATATGATATTTTGGTAAATATATTTTAATCAACTATATAGTTACAACTAATTTATATTTTAAATTACCTTTTATTTAAAAATATCTTACACTTAAGGTAGGTATCTAATAAGAAGATTAGGGGCATGTTTCTTTTGGGACTTTCTACCTTGTCCTTGGGAAGTAGTGTTGATGTTTTATTACCCTTTTAATTTCTTGTATTTGTAAATAAAAGATGTATATAGTGTTTTCGTTTCATTTTAATTAAAGAATTTATGATGTATATTTAACAAATATTATTATATGTTGTATAGAAATAGTGTTTATTTATGTTTGGTTTGTTTTATTACTAAAACCAATTAATTCATTACCCTAGGTATATATATCCATTATATATTATAATTAGTTGAATAAAAGAAGTAAATTGTTACCCACTATATTTTTAACTACAGGTTCATTTAACCACAAAATAAATCACTGGAAAAAATTACTATTTGTTGTTAAATAACAATGAATTTATTAGTTATAGTTTTAAATGCTACTAGATTTTGAACATTATTAATAAAAAATTAAATAAACTAGAACCAGATGAATTTTCTATGGGTTTAACTAAAAATATATTTTGATAACATTTTTCAATAACAAATGGAGGTAGTAAAATTAGCCGTAATTTCATACTAAATAAAAATAACTTGTTCAAAATGGTTTCAAAAAAATATAGTAATAAAAGAAACCATAGATAATTAATGGAAGACTTAGAAAAATATATATGTTTAATTTTCAAGTGTATATTCAAAACAAATCACCACTAACATATATTTTTATTATTGTTAATAAATTGTTGATATCTATATAGAAATGAAAAGGGTTAATGATAACATGAGTACATTTTCATTTAATAAATTGATATCAATATAAATAATGATTCATTTTCATTAAAAACAATGAAATGGATAGATGTGGGGCATGTGTTAATTTTATCAGAATATATGGTTTTTACATTAATTACTATAAATATTATATAAAAAGCTGGGATAATAAGTATATAACTCAAAATTTAGGGTTAATAATTATTACTGAAGCATTATATTTATTGTGTAAAAAATAGAAACCTAAAATCCAAATAAAATACATTTTCAGATTTTCTAAGGATATATGAAAAATTAATTATAAAAAAATTAATCTGCATGTTTTAACTATAACTGGGATACTTATAACAGTGTTGTGAAACAAGATGATTCTAGATCTAAACATATTCATCAAAAATGATTTAGTTTCAATGCTAAATAATTTATAATGGTGATACATGAAATATAGATATTTTATATTATATACCCATTGAATGAATAGTGGTCCATTATTTTCAAAGGGGAATAATTAATTGAGGTGGTGAGGAAATTAATGATATGGTGTTTTGTAATATTTTTATATCAATTAAATAATTAACTGAGGATAATGATGACTGTGATTATAAATTTTGATTGATATAAGGAATTATCACATAGAAGATATTTGGGAATACTCTATTTTACTCTCGTAATTAATTAGGAAAATATCTATGTTTTATTGTTTTTTGTGAAAAAACAGAAATATAAAAACAATATTTTCTAACATAGAAAAATAAATCAATAAATGATGGTCATGTATCACATTTTGTATTATTATATGTACTTATATTATTATGTAATATAATTTTTAAATGAATGATCCTGGCATCATAAGTACTCTATAACTATTAATTTACATTTATCATTTTCAGATATGTAATTTTATTTATCATTATTAGGAAAAAAATGTCTATACTTTTATTTTTATTATGATCTGTAAATTTTTTTAATTTAATAGAAATTTTATTATTTTCAAATATGTATATATATATATATATATATAATTTCATTAAAGTTATATAAATCTATTTTAATAATGGACCAGTTGATACATGAACATTTACTAATATATGTTTACTTATATTATTATTAATAAATAAGAATTAATTAAATCATTTAATGACATTAATGTTATGTTTTTAATAATTACTCACAACACTACCAATGAGGATATTATTGTATATAGTTTTTATTATCTAAGGAATATCACACCTAGTGTTATTAGAAATGGTATTCAAATTTTACCAAAAACTATCACTTTTTCAAGGGAGTGTGAAGTTATTTTTAAATTAATATTATAACAACAATAACCCATTAGGCCCAAATATGATGCAATTTTAGAATATCCTGGACATATAGAGTAGAGTTGTGATTATTATGTTATTATGTGATCAGAGCATAATTTAATAGAATATAAAATATCACATATGTGATTAAAGAATATTAAAATATCATTACCAATTCATTATTTCCATTTCTTGAAATATTTTATATTTAATATGTGTAACAAATTAACTTTTCATTTATAAAGGAAATTATTATTATATAATATTAATGTTGCTAAGAAGAATTTGATGTATTTTTTGAAATATATCTCGATGGATTTTAAATTCATGTTGATATTAGATTATGTTTTTTACAAGGAATAAAATAAACTTATAATCCTTGAAATGTGTTTAAAATATAGATACATATGAGACTTTTCTCACCCACCAGATGGATTAAGCCAATATAGTATGAAAATAATTTGTTATAAAATCCATTTTTAGTATAATTAGTCAATTAAACGATGACATATTAATTTATTATTTTGTAATATAAATCATGGACATCTAACTAATATATTTAGTAGTAGAATATGTAATCTCATAATTTGTTATGAAGATAGTATTTTATACAATATTAGAAAATGATTGTTGAAAACAATTTATGGAATAATATTTAATTCTAGTAATGGATCTATAGTCAATCAGTTTGGACATCCATATCCCCTCATTAGATGTAAAAATAAAAAATAAGAGAAATAATGATAAGGTTTTTTTAATGATTTATTAAAATAAGTATTCAATATGGTCATAACAAATTAAATATGTTTTTAATGAATATTAGTATTTAATAAATTCATGCCACTAGTATTAATTATTAATATAAAACTTTTGGAATCCATTTAATAGAATTTTATGTGGGGTTCCATTATCCCTGTGTGGAAGATATAATTTTTTGTGACTTCATTTTGTATAAAATAACACTTATTCAAAGTTAGGCGATGTGACACAGATATCAATACATGAAATTTATATTTAAAATACTAGTACATCATCAATGGAGACATAATATATGGGATATATTTCTTATTTATATATTATTATTCATGATATAAATCATTCGATATTTGATAAAATTAATTAATTTGTACAATATATGTTTATCAATATAGTGTGATAGATATACCATGTACATCCTACCTATAAAGATCCTCCAATTCCTCATTCAGGCCTGAATATATACTATGAGTTTCTTACTAAGGATAATCATCAACATATTATGGAATTTTGATTCATATATAGTCTAAGAGATTTTTTAAATCATTATCTTATGAAATCAAATCAAGTAATAGTAACTGGAAATTACAATATTAATGTTACTTTTCACGTTTTTTGCCTACCTAGTACTCCATCCATATATCCGTTTTCATTAGTTGAAATATAATTCATGTGTGGTATTTAGAATAGTAATTAGGTTTTATTTCACAATAAATGTAATGTTTTTTATATTTACCTTATATATAAGTATCTGAAGTGTACAAAATTATTGTCAAAACCCAAATGCATCAAGAACTAACACCTCAAGATTCCTCATAGGTTTCTTACTTGAAAAAACAACTAGATATGAGTTATTTAATTTGTGATATTTTTTTCAATGGGTTTTGGAATATATGGGAGATGATATTCATTAAAAAATATTCAGCAAACCCATTTCATATATTTATATTGGTGGAGAGATATTGATAACCATAATGTTTTTATTCTCCATAAAACTAAATTTCAACTTCATTTTTCATTACAATAATAAATTATACCATATAGTTATTTTATTATGTACATATATACTTTAATATATTCATACTATTCCATATATAATGAGAGAACATCTATTGATGATTTTTGTATATAAAATATATTTCAATTTTTTTGAAAATCCCATAGAAGCCTATTATAGTTAGTTTTAAATATCAATGATTAAAAAATATTAATTAATTATAGGATTATTCTATTCCATGATAGAAATGAATAAATATATAATTTTTAAATACAATTCATTGTCATATTATTCATGATGACCTTTTTTATATTTTATTATAACATGGATTTTATGCATATTTATTCGACCTGAATAGATAACAGAATGGTTATGATAATTATTGGGAGAAGGTTGTGTAATTTTTATTTATATAATAAATTAATATGGTTTATTTAGTTATATTACTTCCTTATAATTACATATTTCATGATATTAGTGATTTGGTAATAAATATATGATAATAAAAATGACCATGGAAGGTGTTTAATAGGGTTGAAATTGTGATGATGAATCCAAATAGAATTAATTATGAGTGAGTTAAAGAAGATAATTTCTATAATAGTTATAACTTGTTTTTTCTTACATATATATCATTTATTATTTTTTATGTTTTATATCATAATTATAATATTAATTTAATATTGGAAACTTTTACTATATTTATTTTTTTTCATGATTAATTTTTGATAATATCATGATCATAATGGTTAAATGATTTCACAAGTTTTCTCCTAATATAGATCTTATATTTTAAATGAAATGTTTATATTTTTTTTATAAAATTTTATATATTTATAGGATTTTTATTACATTTTATCATATTTGGTAAATGACATAAACCACCATCAAGTGTTATTTTAAATCAATTTTATAGTCTTGATTAATTTGTGGATTTATATCTAAATAGTTATTTTATGTGTATTATATTATTAAATGATATTGTATAAATGTTCACATTCAGTTTTTATCAATTTTTTACAGCTAATATTTTTATATTATAGGGAATGCAGTATTTTATTAACTATAATTTTCAGAAAACATTAATTTGGTTTAAACATGTGTTGTTTTTAAAGGCAGCATTAGTATAATATCTATATTTATTCAAAGTAGATATTTCAAATAAGGTTTTTAAAATAACAAAAATTCAATGTACCAATTGATATTCATTATTATAAAAAATCATTGAAGGTGTTATTCAAGGTCACAGTTTCTATAAACAATCATATAAATTTTTCCTATGTATATATTTAGTTGATATACCAACATTAATTTTCATGATAATATTTTATATTGTAAATTCAAACAAATATTTTAAAAAAATAATAGTTAAAACTATACATTAAAATGTTTTCTATATTCAAATCACCTTCTAGATAATATTAAAATTGGTAAAATTCTAGTAGTTCACATAGAATCCAAACACACTAATTTGCTTCCTACTTTTTAAAAAATATATAGGAATTTACAGTGTAAAAATATAATTATCTAGGTTAATATAACATAAATTTGTATATAATTGTTCATATAAGTGATCATCATGCAATATATCTTAAAGAGGTACCTAATCTTTTTTGTCTTACATAGATGTCTGGAGAATATCCTCATGTTATTTGATATCATTTTTTATAACCCCTTCTATTCTCTAATCTCAATATCAAATTCATGAAAAATTAGTATGAAATGATTAATTATTCACTTTTAATTTTATTTATCCAAGAGGTACCTTAATGTTCTGGTATTAAAAAAATACCACAGATATGAATATATAAGAATATAATCTATCTAAATAATATATAGAAATATCAAAAACATTTCTTTGATTTTTTTTAGTTTACACATGCTAAATGCAATTCTTTCGAAACATATTTCATAATGTGTGTTCATACCACTAAAATCTATGACTTGACTTCTCATACAGTAAAGTTGGAGGATTCACACAAATTCTATAACAAGTGGTCCCATATTAGAGGTTGTATGATCATTAGTGTTTAGTTTTTATTATATAACTCATAAATTTGCACCTTATAAGAATAATAAAATATGAAGTATCATTTTGAATAAATAATCATATTGGTAGATTAATCATAAAAAAATATGATGATGCATTGATTAAAAAATGTCAAATATGTAACAAAATATCACAGTTTTTTTGATATGGAATAGATTAAATTATATATAACATTGTTTGGTAAACCTTGATGATATTATATGCTACTACATGACCTGAGAAAATACAATTTTCAACCATAATATTTAATTTTATCATATTTTAAAACCCAAATATATTTCAATAAATCAATACAAACCCGTACTCATTAAATTGTTAAAATAAAAAAATGAGGATATATATTTTTTAAATTCAACCATGAATACCATTATGATTGTATTAATATGATTATAGAAGATAACCCCCATGAATATCTGAATAATACCTAAGGCATTGCGAATTATATATTTCATCCTATAGTAAGAAAATATTCCACACATGAATTTGAATGCCTTTTTATCCTTATCATATTTTGAATTAGTAAAATTATAAAAACCAAAAAAAAATTAAAAGTAATAATATATCTTACTAAAAAATTTATCTAGAATCTAATCTATGTGTGGATGGGGAAATTTGCATTACATGTGGATGAATTCGGTTTCCTATAGTCTATTAACCCTCTCCACGTTATCCTCTCTATTATTATAACTAAATCATCATGAAATATTTTTATTATCTATAAATTAGTTTTAATTTTTACATTGGTAATGGGTATTTTCTGCTGAGAGTTAAAAATAATAAAAATGATTCATATGTTGGAATTTTTTCCACTTCATTCATAACATCATTGAATATAATGGGATTAAGAATGCATTATGGTTACCTAACTCGTTTGAATCCATACTCTAAAATAACTATGTTTTTGAAAATCGATGGGATAGTATATGGTATTATTTCTAAGATATACAAAACATCTAGGATGTTCTACCATTAATGATCTATAAATTTAAACTCTTGATTGAAAAGGTTATTATTAGAAATAAAAATATGTATAATTATTCAAATTAGGGTGATATTTCCTGAGAATTAGAAAATAATAATACATTTATAATGATTATCATGATCATAAGGATCAAAATTAACATAAAAACTAGGAATATAATTCCTTATATTAATAAATAAAATTATCAAGAACTAAAATGTACATGCTGAAAATTAGAGAGTGAACATGTAAATTAATTAAAATCTATAGTGGATTATTCATGAAAAATAAGTGTGGAATGAATCACAGAAATAAAAAAACCAGAATACCTATAATATTAATATTTATAAGTTCAACATGATTTAAAAAGTACTGGAAAACAAGATCATAAGTAAAATTATAAGCATGATTAAAATTGAAGCTGATAAATTCATTATTTTTTTGTATGAGTATTCCGAGAGACTAATGTATTAATTATTATAATTATTTCATGGAAAATATATATAAATGGTCCCATATTATAGATTTATAATTTTTTAGTACGTATTTAGATGTGACTAGAAATTATTTTTTATTTTGGGAATTTAAATAATCATACTCCCTATAAATAATGTGAATTCCTATAGTAAATTTCATGTATCTCACATGAAACAACATATCATAATGGGATGCATTTTGATACATAATATATCTGTTACCAATTTGTGAAAACATTCGTTTTATCTTCAACATAATAATCTGCAAAGATGATAAAATTCAGGGATGAATTTCATTTATTGAATAACTAATTTAAAATAACTAATAAAGTGAAACACCATTATGGTTGTAAGAATTGGGATTCGGTCAATGTATTTTTAATTCATAATCATTAATAAGTTAGGTTTGATTAGTGTATATGTTTTACTCTTAATTTTTATCCAATCATTTCCTTTTATATAGTATTTATTTACTCACTGAGCCATTATAAATATATTGTTCCTTAGTCTTTAATTGATTTCCTAATGATGTAAGACATTTATCTGAAGTCACATGAACATTTTTATATAATCTTTTACATTGTATCTTCAACTATATTATTTGTTTTCATAACACTATTTGGAAATTAATGAGTTCTAGGGTGATACTTAAGAATTTTCTCTTATCATCCCTCTTTTTCATTTGGTTGGACATTTATTGGGATTGAATTGGGATCCTGGGTAATAGGGTTAAAAATAAGGGAAAGATAAAATAATATGTCATAGTTTTCTCTCTATCACTTTTAAATGTGATTTATCAAACATTACCCTTTGTATGGATTGGGTTGGTAGAGAATATTCTATGGGTTCTTACTTTCCAATTTATTTAGTTCTATAAATTTTGACTTCTTCTCACTTAATTACATCCCATGAATCATTATCTTATTCTATTGATTAAGAATAATTTTTTGAAATTATTATTACATCTATAATCTAAAACTATTTAGTAATTATAGTAATTTTAGGTCATTATTTATTCATGTGTATCAAATAACATTTCAACTTTTTAGAAACAATCACAGTAAGAAGGTGGCTAAAAGTGTTTTTTCTGAAAGGGGTTTATTTTTAATATCATATACCATAAATGATATCATTATAATTTATCCATTATTGATTATTTATTTGTTTTATGTGGATCATACATCTTATAAAAAGGAGTTTTTTGTTTATACTATTCAAATGGACTCATTAAAAAGTAAATAAAACACTTATCCATCACTTGGTGATGTAGACAATAATTAATGGTATTGCCTTGTTTAGTTTAAATGCCACAAATAATCAACAGTGAACTTGATAAAGTAATTTAGTATAAGTATATATGTCTCACTTAAGTGTCCATCTCAACTAAATGATCATTACTTATTAAATTATCAATAATATAAATTCATACATTATATACTCCTCTCATAGATTGTATACCTTGTCCACTAAAATATAAGAAGATTTATACCATCTTGTTGATCAATCATTATATATCTAATTATGTTTTATTATAAACTGGTTTTACTAAATAAATATGTACCATTATTATCTCAATGGGTGATATATTCTCCTAATAATGACTAGATAAAGTGTTCCTCATTAATTTGGTGATGTGGATATCTAGAGACCAACTTCTTAAATAAATCCAAATCATGAGACATTAAAATCCCTTGAACATGATTTTGAGGTTTTCTTTTAAAAAATCATTTTTCCTGAAGTTAGAAAAAATATATGAAAAAATATATTTCAAAACATATAGCATAATACCCCTTCATTTTAAAGAATAAAAGTATGTTTCACTATATAATGTGAGTATAGGATGCACCAAGATTTATTTTTTTATTCAAGAATCTTTCCTGATTTTAAGGTGGAGAAACAAATATTGAAATCTTTTAAAAAATTATTTGGGACCGCAATAAGGATAACATTAAAATTTTTATGAATTAGTATATTTCCACAAGTTATTTTAATATAATATTCCAAAAATATAAATTTAATTGATGTTTGTATATTATTGACCTATTCTATAAAAGTACACAAATATTTCAATCAAGTTAGTAATTATTATTATGAACTATTATTTCTAATTTCATGTTAAATTGGGATATTCTTAAAGTTTAACCCTATCGAAAATGGATGAATTTTCTATAAGGGGTGAATTTAAACCATTCAAATTGATTTAGATTGATTGATTAAAAAATTAATGTTATGTACACCATCATAGTTATGTTCAAATAGAACATTATGGTTTTATCATGTAATATATTAGAGATGAAATAAAAATAAAAAAAAAATTAAAACAAAATATATTGATAATTAGATTGAATAGATTTCATAAAATAATGAAAAAAAGTAAGGATGGTAAAGTATAGTTGGAGGAATAATAAATTATGTCAATAGAATAAATATAATTAAAGAACAAAAAAACAAAAAAAATACATATCATATATTAATACATAGACATTCCTCCACACACATTTTTTCCATTTCATTAGTGATATCATCGTCTCTCTTAAAAGGACATTTTGTTACTTAATCTCAATAGAATGTTTGTATATGAACTGTTTCTAATGGTATGAGTTCTTAATAAATATTATTATAGGTGTAAAACAAAAACAATATAAATTAATATATGATTAAATAATTTATTGGATGTTATTTGATATTTAGGGGGAAATAATAAGTTTATAACATGGTTTTTATGGAAAATAAAGTAAGAATATATATATATATATAATTTTTCAAATATTTTTTTAACATTATATACTTTACTAAATTTATTTTTTATATAAAACTTTATTTTTTATATTTTACCACTATGAAAATTAACTCAACCAAAAATATGTCTATAACTAATAATTAAACTATATTATTATATTAAATTGAAGCATTGTAATTCGATTATTATTCCAAATTTTGACATAAATATAATGGTTAATTATGAAATAATCCACATTGATAATGGGAAGTATTTTATTTTAGAGATTATATATAAGAACTAAAATCAAACCTATTAGGTGTAATTTTAACAACTACTATCTAATGCTCCATTAACTTCACATCTAAAATTATTAGCATTTTATTCCATTTGAAATTGAAACATAATATGTACCTTATATTTATAAGAATTATAATGAAATTTGGAACTAAAATAAACAATTTAATTTAGTAAAAATTAAATTAGTTACTAATAGGCACTACACTCCCATCGGTAGAGGTGTTATTTTAAACAAAATTCAAAAGTAAATATTTGAAATTACTGGATCCAATTATGTTTCTACTCTTTAAATATTACACAATAGAAGAAAATATGAGGTATAAATTGAATTAAAAAATCTAGTAAGTTATAATCGAATGAAATAATGTTAGTATAAGTGACTAATTAAACAATATGGATGAAGAAGAATTACTATATCTTGGTAGCCTTCATCATGTTGAAAATTTCCCTCTAATAATATATAATTTATATAGTGAGGAATTAGTAAAAAAATTGTAACTCATCATCCATTGAAAACCCCATCTATGTTTAAAAAATAAAAATTTATATTTTCAGTTGGAGTATAGGGTTTTTATATAGTTATAAATATATATGGTTCAATTTAATCCAATCTCTCACTCAAAATTTCCCCAACCATACGACCATATTCCAATGGGAATCATTTTTCCCAATAAAAGTTTGAAATATTATAAATTATTTCTTTTTTTTATTTTTAGAATTTTTATCCTAGTATTCTATATCATATAGAATGTTCAATAAAATGGTAAGATAATGTCCATATTATTGATTCCAATAAATATATGTCTTTAGGTTAAATTTTCTCTAATAAAAATTAATATCTATTATAATTTTTTCAAATTTTCATTTTATCTAAAAGGTGATGAATTTTACTAATAAATTACATTTTTAATGAATCTTATTTTATATTAAAAACACTAGTGTTTTGTTTAGATGAATAATACTAAAGTTTCCTATAAAGATGAAAAATTGGAACTAATCCTATTTTCCATATAAATTAACACATTTATCTCAATGAAAAAATATTATTTCATTTGAAATCAGTTATATTCATTAAAATTTGTTTTTCATCAATTCTCATTGATAATTTTATATGATTATAATTTAGTTATAAAATCATGTTAGAGGTGGTGTTGAATGATATTTTTTTAATCCCAAATTGTTTCATTTAGAGTAGGATTTTTACATTCTTTTAAATTTTTATTTTCATTTAATTTTTAGTTTCAAAAATAATCTATGAATTTTTTATTTGAAATTGGTCGATTATCATAGATATTATAATGATTTAACATTTGAGTTCCATATTTTAATATAAAAAAATTATTATAAAAGGGGGAATTCTTTCCATATGAGATATTATAGCCTTGATGTTGATCATTTACCACTAATATATAGAAGAGTTGGTAAATGTGAATTAAAGAACTCAACACTTACTAATGTGGGTTTTTATATGAAATGGGTGTTGATAAATGATATGAATGACAGAATGATATGGTTGATGTGATAAAAAATGTGATGTGATTATGGAAATTATTGGATTATATTATATATAATATATTTTTTAGTATGGAAGAATTGTGCTTTGATTTTGGAATGATGAAACAATCGATATTGAGGGTGGTCAAGTGATGGAATATGATATTTATTTGTTGAAAATTTACTTTATAATTTTTTATGTATGTAGATATTTAAATAAAATAAAATTCACATAAAAATTCATACTTTTAATATAGAGGTCTAAAATTTCAAATTAGTTACTTTATGGTTATATTTAGTTACATTTATCATTATAATTAAAATTTATAATTTTGTAAACATTATTATAATACCTTATCTAAATTTTTTATATTGATTATAACTAATATTTATACCCATATAATTGTTGAAAATAATTTTATAACTATAAATGGAATAAATAAATTCAATTTAAGAACCTCTCATGAAGAAACACACTATATTTGGGTGAATTATAGAATAAAAAGGATATGTATGTGTGGTTGGATGTTTGTGAAATATTAAGATATATTATGTAATGATGTAGTTCATTTTATTAATATTTTATAAGTCTTAATATAATTAGGTCATGAACTCATATGTGGAGTCAACTGCTCAACAATATATATAAGTGCTACATAAAAAATGAAAGTACATTGTAATAGATGGATTGATATAGATGTGATGGATTTGTATTTAAATTTACATCAATGTTATTTACTGAAGAAGTATATGTGAATTTCGATTTTTACAATGGCCATGTGAGGGTTGAGAAGTATTATGTGAAAATACATCAACTTTCCAAATGAGTGATCTAAAAATAAGTGTTGGTATATTAATTATTAATATTATTTTAAAATATTTATAATTTGGTGAAAAATATTATAATTATGTTCTTGAAGAAATTAATTAGTCACTATAATTAGCTGCCAATTATTAAAAAAATTATAATATCAAAAAGTAGACAAGTAGATTTTTCATCCATGTGGTGATTCTAAATCTATCAATAAAGTTTATTATTTAATGATTTGAAAAATATTATTGTTAGATTAGTAAGAAGATCATTATACAAAATGTTTTAATATTTGTTTTATTACTGAATATAATATATCTATTGTAGGTTTTTGAAATAATAAAATGGAATTGGATTAGTTTTTTCTAAAATATACTTTTAGAAAAAAAAATTAACTCTATAAGAGGCGATATAAAAATGAGAAAAAATAAAAAATAATAAGATCTGATATATGTGATGATTATAAGGGTAGAATTAATGCAATAAATCATCAAAAAAAATCAAAGGAGAATGAATCAGCATTATTTCTACATGAGGTTAAATCAGATCATGGAAACCTCATCTTACTTTCAGCGGCTATATCGTAGGGAATGCAAGGGAAAGGTCTTCACAACCTAAGGATAAAGAATATAAATATAGGATAACTAGACTTAGAAAGATGCATTTTTGCTAAGGGGGTAAAATGAAAAAACAATTCATCCTTTTCCAAACCAATAGAAAAAAGTCATCAAGAAAAGGGTGAGGCCAAAAGGCATTTGAATGAAGAAAAACTTTGAAGGACCAATTACCCAATAAGGAAATTAATGTGCATGGTGAAAAACTAACAAAGGATTATGGAGGTCCTAAGGGACAACATTAGACTATTAAAAACATGAATGTTTCACCTCAGAAACAAGGGCTTGTTGAGAAGGGAACATCATAAAGGGATGATTATGAAAATGAAATATACATGGATATTATTCTTTACTCTAAGGAATAATTACAGGATATAATATTCTGGATCAATGACACAATAGATAAGGTGGAAATGGTTTTTGATAGAATGATCTAATTTGATCTAAATGAGGAGTAAATAGTGTCGATTGGTGAATCAGATTGCATTTTCTCACGAGGCTTCAATGAAGCGAAGATCAGTGTGGAGGAGTATATTTATTCTTGGGACATGATGGCTAATAATTTTGAATATATTATCAATAAATCTCTAGATACAAAGGTAATTACACTTAAATGGGGTAAATATAGGGTTCTTAATTTATATAATTTAATACTCTTCATTAATGATTTTTTATCTTTTTCTGTGTCTCATGACCATACAGTTTGATCTATTATGGTTTCCCACTTTTTCCTCAATATTAAATTTGAAATAAAAATTAAATTTTCAATCATTTAAAGAAGAAGGATAAATTTAACATATTAGGATTATTGATATTTATTCTCCCCTTTTAATAAATTTATAAAAATATTACATTTACATTTGGTTTTTTTCTAATAATGAAACTTTTAACTTTATTTTAGATATATAATTTATATATATTAATTTAGAAATGATTATATGTGTTCATTTTTTTCATTGAAATTATATTTTTTTACTATAAAACCAAATAGATGGGTTTATATTTTAAGTGAATTTACAATTCTGGAAACGTAGACCAGAATCTTGGAAATTGAAACATCCTCAAATCTCATTAGGATCAATCATGTTAAAGAAAATTTATAGCCAATATTACAATGACCTATGTTTTAATAGAGTAATTATATAAAAAATACTTTTATATAAACTTTTTAGATATTTTCGGACATATTTAGAACTGTTGATCATTGTGCGTTAGATGGCTAGTTTATTCATAAGTCCCTGTAAAAAACGATTCTATATAGTTTATGCCTAAACATTTGGTATCTAAATTCATTATTTTAATAATTAATGATTTATTTTCCTATCCATCTAGTTTGAAATTAAAACATTATAAATTTCATCTTCATGATGTACCATTAATAAAAATAAAAAGGCATAATTATAATAGAAAATATATCCCAACGTATTTGACATTACACATACAATATTTTTTCATGCTGCAATTGATTATATAAAGTTAACAATTATAAAATAAATAATTCATAATAAGGTAATGTTATTTTAAAAACATATTCCAGTAAAATTATTTTAGTGGAAATTAGTAAAAAGATTTAAAATATAAAATTACAAAAAATTAATTAATTAGGTTATTTTCACAGATAATAACCTATTTTATTGATGGGATAGAAAGATGAAATTTAGTATTCATTTGGTTAAAAAGGTAAAAATTTAAAAATATTAAAAAAAACATTGTATTTTTATACTATTAAATGTGAAATTTTGTAATACTATTAAAAATGAAAACATGATAACAAACATCACTATTTTATCATTATTTAATTATTATAGAACAATGTTTATATATTATTGTTGGTAGAGTAAATATATGATAGATTTGAATTTATTGTTTTATTATCACTCCACTAAATTATTTAATAATTAATTAATAAATTTTTTCCATGAATTCGTAGATTTTAGGTGTGGTTTGGACAACAAGTTGACTCCAAGCATTTTATTGATATTATAGTCCCAATTAGAAAAATAATTGGTATAATTTATGTGGGAAAATGTCACATAATGGATAATGGAAAACATTTGATCATGAACAATAGAAGATACAATTGGACAATGTCTTGATGCCAAAATTGATCAAGGTTCATAATGGATACAAGTGGAACTAACATAATTGGATTGTATTTTGTATAATAGAGGTCTACAAACAAAGTATATAATTAATGAATTTCAATTACAAATATTTTAAAATTCTTAAGACATAAGGTAAATTGATGATACTAGAAGAGTTTTAGAAGGAATAAAAAGATGAATTGTTACTAAACAAAATTTCCAAAAAATATTTTTATAAAAAATGGGTTGGTGAAATATAATACAATATTGAAGATTATAGTGAAGAATAAAAAAAAATTTAACATGGATATTAATATTCAGGATGATTAGTTATAAAATAACCTTTATAATAACTATTTTATATACCCAAATTATTTTCTACATGATCATGAAGAAAAAGAACATTCAATTGTTTCTATGGATATTTTGTTTTAAAATCTACAAATTTTTGTAGGGTATCCTTACATTTTTATTAAAACCCATATAAAACTATAAAAAAATTATTATGGCATAAATCTTGTATCTGAACAATTTTTGTAATGAACCGACCCTAGAAGCTAAGAGCAGGTGCATTATTTTAATAAATTGGAATGATTACAAATAATAAAATCTCAAAGGACTAATCAGTTTAGCAGTCCTGGAAAATAAATTACATACTTGAACTTTACATTACAATTTCTAACTTAAAATACAACATAGATAATCCTTTGATAATGCCATTATTCTCTTAGATTATCCCTACATATCAATCATCAAACACTTCTTAGAATCCTAGGAAAATAAAACCTACAAAAGGGGTTAGCACAGATGCTCATAAAGGTTAAACAATATAGTAGAATCTTTCATAAATAATCATAACCTTTTAAGGAAAGAATAAAACTAAAAAACAATCCTTATAAACATAAAATTGAATATAATATAGAAATAATAAATCATATAATTCCATTTAAACATTCACATGGATATTATACTTGTCTAATAATCACGTGTAATATTAATAACTAATCTCATAATGAGGGAATGCATAATACGGGACATCGTGAACATGCCATTAATGATTTGGCCAAGACACCATACACAATTGGGTAATACATTATCCAAAACCCAAACATAATTGTATAATGAGATCTACCAATGAATCGAGGGGCTATATTGGGCCCTGTTTGACACTTTCAAAGTCCAATGCATTCCTCTTATGAAAGAGGTAAAACATAACCAGCATAAATATTCATATTAAAACTAGAATATAAAATGTTAATAATTAAACCATAATCTATGAATGGTATAAAAATATCACATCCATAGTAAAATATATCATAAACCCTTTAATAAAATATGGGATATTATATCATAATTAATCAACCTCAATAAAATATTAAATCCAACAGTGGGTGTTGACATAAATGAAAATAATATAACAAAATTGTTAAAACTCATTGAGAGAAATATCCATATTTAACGTTGAAATTCATTTATAATCATGCGCAATTATAAAAAGAAACATTTCTTTTGAAAGAAACCTCATATGTTTGTATGGAAACATCAAAATTTTAATTCATTAAAATGAAGGAAAATATCTTCTCGTGCTATATAAGTTAAAAAACATTCATTCCTTAATTTGTTGAAAAGGTCATAAATTACCTCATTTTGAATGGAATGAAAATATTCCATTATAAAAAAATAAATAAAAATTAAATCATGGGTAAAAATGTATTTAAATAAATTTCAATAATATTTTGATATAAATTTTATAAAATGTGCACATGTATGATCAAGATTTCCTAGTAGATACTTACGTATAAACAATATTAGATAATAATGAGATTGTGAAATTAATTATTACTTTGTACTTTCCTTTATTCGTGGTTGAGTTACCTCCTATATAATGATTAAATAATGTTATTATATTATACCATAACCATATCCATATTTATGATATCATATATTATCCTCTTATGTCATTTTGTTAATATTATATCAGTATTACCATTGTTTCCGGTGTTGACTACTTCATTTTTTGTTCATGTTTTTTCATGTAAGTCATTTTTGTTATGAATATAATTTATTTTATTCATATAAATAATTATATTAAGTTTATATTTATTATTTTTACTCATCCTATAAATTTTATAATTATTCTTAAATGGTTTTCCTGGGGAATGAATCTCACCGCGTCATGGAGACGGTGGGCCATACGTACGCACGAGGGACAATATCGTCCCCTTGATGGTTAAAAGGTATGGAATTGGATGGAATATTAAATATACAGAATAATTATCATTTTATATTCATTATTTATGTCCATTATACATATCATCATATCCATCACAATAAATTACTGTTGAATAAAAAATTACATAACGACGTGGAGACGGTAATCCATACATACGCACACAAAGTGATATTGTTATTCAATGGATGGATAAAATGAGGAATATGGTTGTCCCATGACTATAATAACATACTAGTATATAAATGATACTATATTTATTAATTTGTTAATGATACAAAAATAAAATAGAAAGTAGAAGAAGAAAAGAACTCTGAGAGAGTTGATAAAAGGATGACCTCTTCTCTAGGTATCTCCTTTTTATTTTCACAAAATGACACCATAGTCTAGATTTATATCAACATTATGGATTCTAGAATTAATTTAGGGAACATGGGGGGAGAAATGGGTAGGGTATGGCCTAAATAAAGGTCTTTAGAGGTGTGAATAAACAATAAGCAAGGATTCCCTATTATAAAAGAGGGGAGTGGAACTTTTGGAAACTCCAAAACTATTAATTTATTATAAATTCATTTATCATTTCAAATAGCTCTAAATTGAGTTATTTTGGATAGAATATTATTATTGGTATAAATCCTCTTGTCCAATTTTTTTTATATAACTTTAGGTCACAAAATTGACCTTATATTTTCGATTTATCCCTTAGTTAAAGAGTTCGACTCTTACCGTGTTTACTTGTGTTTTTAAAATATAGGGTTAATAAAGATACAATAAAATACCAAAATACACCCAATTGTATAATTTATGATATCTTTAACATTATCCTAGTTATGTTTCTGATCCTTCGGTTTTATGAATTTTATAACATTTAATAAAATGTTATTTATTTTATGCTATCATTTATGTCAAATTTGAAACTATTCAATATTTTCATTTTTTAAAGATATCAAAACAACATGATAACTTCTAAAAAATACTTAAAATATGTAACTAACATGTATATGGTATCTATTATCTTTGTGTATTTCATTAATTTAGTAAAATTTTATTTATTTTAATATTTTTAATATCATTTATTTGATATTTCTATTTATAAAATAATTTCAGCATCACTATTATGTCATTATTAATGTTTATTATATTATATAATAATTAAAATTAATAAATATATTTATATGGTGTATATAATTATATTATATTTCCAGAGACAAATTACAATCTATTTTATCTCCTAGATATCTCTATAGTAAAATTATTATACTTATAAGAAATGAGAGTGTGACATTTTTTCACAATCGTTAATTTTAATATTATTCATGATATATTTATGGAAAAGGGTCTATTAAATTGTTCCATTTAAAAACATAGGTGATAAGGGTATAATTTAGTAATATAATATTATTTTTAAATGTGTTATGGTAATTTTATAATATTATTTTTACATTTAATTACCTGATTTACCCTTAGTCGCGCTAATAAAAATATTACTAAAGTTATTATTCATAATACCCAAAAATAAAACGAATATATTTAAAAAATTTATACCCACTTTACAAAAATATGGAATCCATTATTCAAAATTCAAAATAAAAAATTTATAGAAAATAATTTAAAATTAATCATGTTTTTGGAATAAAAAACAGGGGTTTTAAAAGTTAAAACATTTCAAATGATTGAAATATTGTTACATCAAATTCATGGAAACCTTATTTCCAATGAACAAAATAATATTAAATTTTAAAAATATATATTCCATTTTTACATTAAAACCATTCAATAATATAATTTATCCACATATATTATTTTGATGAAACTTTTTTTTAATTAAAATTTAGTGTATTTTTACTATTCATCAAAACATAAAACTTATCAAAAAATATAACAATTTTATCCAATGTAAATTTTTATATCCTTCTTCCAAATAAGGATTTTATTCTGATAAATATAATATATAAAAATTTAAAAAATTATATTTAATATGGGTGTTCCATCAATAGGTGACAAAAATGCATTTTTTGAAAAATACATCATTTATTTGAAAAAAGGAATATTTTCTTATATCATGTATAGAAAATACTAAATATAAATGTTAAAATTATGAAGAATATATAAAATTTAAAATGTTTTTAATAATTTTCATAACACCTTATTTAACAGCTATGTTATATATTATATTAAATAATAATAATTTATTAATATATTTTTGTTCGGTAGAACTGGGCCTTGCCTGTAAAAAAAACAAACTCATTATTCTATGTGACATACCTTAACATGTTGTTGCATAAAAATAAAAAAAACAAAATTTCAATAATTTATAAATGAAAATGTTATAATTTTTTGGGGTGTTACATTCCCCCCTCCTTTAAAAAGTAGTGTCATCATAATTTAAACTCAGGATCAAAAAATAGGGGTTTGGCATTTCAAAACAACATTATTGAAATCACAAATTGAAAAAATTATTAATGAGAGCCACATTTTAAATAAATAAAGGGAAGTGTGAAGGTGACCATAAATAACACATATTAGGGTTCCATTTTGGAAAACATGGAAATGAAAAATAATCTAACCATTATCTTCTGATGGGGAGTGATACAAAACAAGATGATGAAAAATTTAACAATCACACAGCTCTAAATATGAAATGATCTAATGGATCATTTAATTCATTGTAAAAAGTACTATGGGATAATTTTTTGTTTTTCCATCCTTTCCCTATAATGAATTATTAGGAAAGAATTTAATTGATTTCTTTCTATGTCATAAGAATAATCATATACTTTGGTTATGCTTTGAACTATTTTAACTTCATCCCATAAACCAGGAAATTGATGTTCAAGATTATTTTTTACACCTAATGCACTTTTGATAAATCATAACGCCCCCAATTATTTCTTTAATTTGAAAAATTTTTAATAAAACCAAAAAAAATTGGCCTAAGTATCCAATAAATCATACATTAACCTAAAAAATAATATCCAATGTTCAACTTATTACATTCATACTATATGATTTTTCAAAAATACTATTATCCAAATTAAAAGTCTAAAAGGGTCTCTACATTTACAAAATCAATCCTAACATCATATTCCCCAAACAACATAATGTATATCTTATTGATAGATACAAACATTTTGATCACCTAAAATCGAATAATGAAAAAATTGATGCCTTAAAATCCTTAATTAAGACATGTTACACTACAATACTTATATATCACATTATACATATAACCAGAATATAATAACATAATTTTTTAACAAAAATACATTAATTATTCCAATTCGACCATAGTAATAGCATAAGCTTGACCTTGATCCATTTTCTTCTTATGAGCTATATTTCATTGAAACTTTGGAAAATAATTTTTATAATATCCCATATATTTACAATTATAGCATTGTGCATTTATCTCTTCTTCTTTTCCCTTACAATAAAGTTCTTGGTGAACTTTTTCACCATAATTATAACAAACTCCCATTCCTTTCCGGAAAGTACCAGGGTGTTTCTTCCCACAATTATCACATAAGGAAAAATATTTATTTCCCCTTTTCCTTTTATCTATCTCTTAATTATCCATTCTCCTCTTCTCTTTCTTTCCTTTAAAGTCATAAGACATAAAAATTATTTCTCTATCTTGATAACACACAATACTATATCATTATATGATGAGAATGATAATGAGACTGATACCCATTGTAGGAATGGATTTAAACCATCAAAGAGTCTATCAATATTACTTCTTGGGTTACATATATAATCCGCAACATGCCTCACTAACATTGTGATGTTAGCCTCATACTTTGAAAAATTCGTATCCTTCTTTTGACTCAAACTCAAAAATTTCCTTTCCATATCAGCTCGTTGTTCACGAGGAAATAAATTTTATATTAAAAGTTATTTAAACTCCATCCATTCCATATTTTCTACTTCGTCATCTTACTTCATGTTTTCAATTATTGACCACCATTGATCTACATCTCCAGATAGATGATAAACATTCATAAAAACGTTTTCCTATTCATTACATCCCAAAGAAAGAAATAATTTTTTAAGGAAATTTTCCATTTCTTAGCTAGAAATAGATTTGTAGTACCATTGAATATTGGAGATTATTGTCTAATGAAGTAGTCTAACATCTATTCTCATCATTGTGGATCAGGCCAATCTATACGGGTATGGTTATTATTCATAACCTAAGTTAGTTGTCCTAGTATGGCTATAAGTTGTTGCAAAATAGCTGCATCTCATATTACAACATCATTATCTTACATAGAAGGTAATTCCCTACATAGATTACGTGCACTAATATGGTTTCCATTCCTTTCACTAGGTTCCATTTCTAAGCAATGGAATACACTAGATTAAGTTACAAATTATAATACATAATTCCAAACTAGTAAGATACTTAACATAAATTCAAAGTGTTATATATATCTAATCCATAAAAATATTTTATTTGGGGACATATTTACTCATAAATCATTCATAGTGGTTTATAAAGAAAATATGAATTATCCTAAGCATATCCCCCATGAGTGTCAAACCAGATGCGTAGTAAGTCCCATTATCGTATACCAGGTTACCCCAAGTCAATCCCAAAAAACAATGTCAGAGCTATTTCTCTTAGGTACATCTGTTTTAGAACTGCATCCACTTTAGTATCCAGACATGGATATATTTTCTAAGAATACCCATATAATCTATGCCTTACAAAAATTTTAGGATGTTCCTCGACACATACCTCAAAGTCAATATTACGGTTATGACCCCTAATTTAACATTTCTAAATATATTTCCATGGTTGTTGCTAAAAATTCCTATGATTACAACTATAACACCCTCACCCTAGAATCCGAGATTATGTGAATTATTTTAATACATTTCCATGATTATAAGGAATCAAATCCTAAAGGACTGATTAGTTTAGTAGTCTTGGAAAATAGATTACATACATGAAATTTACATTAAAATTTAAAAAAAATATTCGATGTAGATAATTCATTAATAACCCCATTATTACCCTGGATTAACCCTTATTATCAATCATAAAACACTTCTTGGCATCCTGGGAAAGTAAAACATAAAAAAGGGGTGAGTTAATATGCTCAGTAATGTTAAATAATATAGTAAAAGATTCCATAAATAATCATATACATTTAAGGAAAGAATAAAATGGAAACACAATCCTTATAAACATAAACATGAACATAATATTTCAAGAATAAATCAAATAATACCATTTAAATATTCACATGGATATTCTACTAGTCGAATAATCACATTAAATATCAATAACTAATCTCATAATGAGGGAATGCATAATACTGGACATCTTAAACATACCATCGTGGCTTCGGCCATGACACCTTACTAAATTGGGAAAAACATTAGCCAAACCCCAAATATAATTGTCTCATTAGACATACTTATGCATTGAGGGGTTATAGTGGTCTATTCTTGGCACTTAATAAGTCCAATTCATTCCTCTTATAAAAGGGGTAAAACATAACCATCATAAACATTCCTATTAAAACTAGAATACTAAATGTCTATACTTAAACCATAATCTTTGAATGGTAACAAAATAGCACACCCACATTCAAAAATATCATAAATGATTCAATACAATATTGAAGATTATATCATAATAAATAAAATTAATTAATAATAAAATCCAATAAAATATGTTGACAAAGATTAAAATAATCTATTAAACTCGTTAATACTCTTTGAGAGAAATATCCCTTTTTACATTGAGATTCATTTGAAATTCTATGTAATTATAAAAGGAAAATTTTCTTTTGAAAATATCCTTTTAAGTTTTTTAGGGAAGCTTTATAATGTTAAGGCATCATAATAGAAAAAAAATAACTTTTCATATCGTATAAGTTAAAAAACATTCTTTCTGTCATTTATTAAAAAAGTTATAAAGTACCTCATTTGGAAGATGATATAAAGATTACATTCAAAAAAAATTATATAAAAAGTCAAACATAAGAAAAAATGTCTTTAAAAATTTTCATTATTATATTGAAATACATTTTATGAAACATGGACATGGATGATAAAGATGACCCATTAGATACATACGTATAAACAATCTTAGATAATAAGGAGATAGTGAAATTTACCCTTATTGTGTAAATTACTTCAGTTGAGGGTGTGTTAACATCATGTATAATGATTAAAGTTTGTTATTAAATTATACTATAACTATATACATATTTAGGATATCATATATGATTCTGTTATATCATTTTATTAATATTATTTTAGGGTTACCATTGTTTCGGGGTTTAACTAATTTTTCCCCATTACTTTTTTATTATGTAAGTCATTTTTGTTATGAATATGATGTATTTTATTCATATGCATAATTATATTTAGCTAATACTTATTATTTTAGTCATCATAAATATATTATAATTATTATTTATTGGTTAACGTGAAGAATGAATCACACCGTGTCATGGAGATGGTAGACCGTACGTACACACAAGCGACGATATCATCCCCTTGATACTTAAATGGTATGGAATTGGAATGTATATTAATTATAAAGAATTTTTATCATGTTATATTTATTATTTTTATCCATTATACTCATCATTATATTCATCAAAACAAATTAGTATTGGATACCAAATCACACCACGGCGTGGAGATGGTAATCCGTACATACGCACGCATGGTGATATTGTTCTTTATAGGATGGATAAAATTAGGAATATGGTTTTAACATGATTATGATAAAACCTAAATATATTTATGATACTTTATTTATTAAATTGGTATTGAAAAAAATATATAGAGGATGTATAATTAAAAAAGTATTGAAATGTTTGATAATATTATTGCCTCTTATTTGGGTATCTCCTTTTGATTTTCAGAAAAGGACTCATTAGGTTGGCTTTCTAACAAAATTATAGACTCTAGGATTAAGTGAGTGAATTTAAGAGGAGATATGGTCAGGTTTTTTCCAATATAAATGGATTTAGTGGGGAGAATAAAAGAGAAGTAAGGGTTCCCTTTTATAAGAGGGGAGGGGCACTTTGGGATACTCGAAAACTATTAATTTATTATAAATTCATTATTGATTTAGAATAGGTAAAAAGTGATTTATTTCTAAGATAAGATGAGGATTGGTCACAATAATCTAAATCAATGATTTTTATAGAATTATAGGTCCCAAAATTAACCTTGTCATTTGGATTCGACTCTAAGTGAAACAGTTTAACTCTTACTGTGTCTACTAGTATTTTAATAAAAGAGGATCAATATATTTGCTATAAAATGCCAAAATAAACCAAATTGGATAATTTATGATATATTTTACATTATAATACTTATTTTACTAAACCTTATGTTTTTATAAATATTATAACATTTAATAAAATATTATTTATTTTAAAGTATCATTTCTATCACTTTTGATACTATTCAATATTTTCAATTCAATAAATATCAAACCAAAATGATAACTTCAAAAAAATACTTTTAATATGTCTCTAGAATGTCTATGTTATATATAAAAATATTTAATTCCATTAATCAGGTCAATTTTATTTATTTTTATATTTTTAGTATCATTTATTTGATATTTCTAGTATCAAAATAATTTCTGAATCACTATTGTGTCACTATTAATGGTAATTATTTAATATTTAAAAATTATAAATAAATTTATATGTTGAATTAATCCTGTTAAATTTCAATAAACAATTTATAATCTATTTTATCTCATGCATATCTCTATATTAAAATTATTATAATTATACTAAATGAGAGTGACATTCTGTCACGTTCATTAATTTTAATAATATCCATATCATATTCATTTAATAGGGTTCATTAAATGAATAAATATATATACATAGGTCATAAGGGTCGAATTTTGTCATCCAATATGATTTTTATAGTTGTTTTGTTAATTTTATAATACTATTTTTACCTTTAATTGCCTCATTTACCCTTAATCGTAGTAATAAAAAAATTACTAAAGATACTATTCATAATACAAAAGATAATAATAAGAAATAATTTACATAATTTGGACCCACTAACTGAAAATATGGAATAAAATTTTCAAAATTCAAAACATAGAAGTTTCAATAATTAATTTAAAATTAATTTTGTTGATGGAATGAAAATTGGGTTTTTAAAATTTAAAACATTACAAAAGATTGAAATTCTTTTACATCATAAATCATGGTAAAATTATTACTAATAACCAAAATTATATTAAATAGAAAATATATTCTATTTTTACTTTAAAACCATTAAATAATTTAATTTACCCCCAAAAATTATTTTGATCAAAAAAGACTTTTTAAATAATAGTATATTTTAACTATTCATCGAAACATAAAACTTATCAGAAAAATATCAAAAATTCATCGAAATAAAATTTTTATATTCTGATTCCAAATAAGAAGTTTATTTTGATAAATAGAATATAAAAATGTTAAAAAAATACTAGATATAAGATTGGTTTTCCATCAATAGATTCCAAAATTGCATTTTTTTAAAAATGCTTCTTTTATCCAAAAAACAGATTCTTTTCTTATATAATGTCTATAAAATACATAAAATTAATGATAAAATTATATGGAATATTTAAATTTTAATGTTTTTTAATACTATTCATAACTTATATTTTAACAGCTAAGTTATATGTTATATTAAATTATAATATTTTATTAATATATTGTCGTTCGGTAGAACTAGGCCTTGAGTGTAACGCAAGACAACTAATTATTGAGTGTTATATAATCTTTACATGTCATTTTGTAAAAATAAAGAAAGAAACAAAATTTGATTTATTTATAAATGAAAATATTATAAAGCCTTGAGGTGTTACTACTTTATAATGACTCCAGAGTGGGGTTAATTGAGTTCTTCAATATTACTAAAAATAAAAAAAAATCTGACATCTTAAATGATTTAAACAATAATATTTAGAACCCTATATATAAATGAAATAAAATTCTGCGAAATATCATGATATGAGAGTTTTTTATAGTTGTCTCGGGATATAATAACATTCGTGTGTCCACACAACCATCACCTAATACGAGATTGGGGATTTTTATATGAATCATTTCCATGGGGATCTCACATCTGAGGGATGGTAGAAACTTATTGATATAGATTATAAAATATTTCATACTAGGATCTCCCTTATGAGGAATATAATCCATCTCAATCCCACACCTAGTACATAATGTGTGAGCATTACAATAGAAATGATTGATTTATAAATTAATATATATTATGACACCATTGTACACTTTAATAAATAAATTATGATTTATTTTACCCTAAAGAGTATGTAAATATTAAAAGGGAATTTTTTGAAAAACATCACAAATTATTGTAATTTATCACTTGTAAATAGTCTTTATCTTATCCATATTCTTTTTCAATCTCACATTATAATGAAACTCTTACACAATAAATAATAATAAAACTTCACACATTATGTATGAGTAATCAATTTCATGAGACTATTTTTAAATTGTATTATACATATTTCATTCAATAATGATTCAAATATATATATCTATAAATTATAAATCTTTTTATTTTCTCTATAAAAATAATATATTCTTTTTAGACTTTACTATATTGAGAATGAACTACATAAGTCTTGAAAAAACCTTCATTGATGGTTACTATGTAAAAATCAGGCTCTATTTATATAATGTGAGAATTATATTTTAATAAAATAATAATTAAATTCACATATTATAATTTCATGGAAAACAAATTCTAAATTGATCGGGTAAATAACAACTTTAAAAATATGTGGTCATAATAATAATTGAACAAGTTTTTTTATTTTTCTGTAAATGTAATCATTTATGAATAATATAAAATGAAGTTTATAACTATCCCCATTTAATTTATAATAATAAGGTCAAATATGTAAAACTATGAATTTATTGACTAACGATTTTATGGGACGAAAGATGATATCATTTGGAGGTAAAATGTATATTTTAAACAAAGCTATATTTTAAAGAATAATGTATTTCCATTTTTAATTAATTTGAATAATATTTTATTTTGTATAATTTAAATGAAATATATTGATTATATATCTAACTATATTAGTTTAAATCCATATATCCATGATTACTAGTATTATCGTTAATATAATACAATATTATTCCTGAAAATGCATTTCTTTAAAACCGATTTTTTTTATATGTTCAACATTATTATATTTTAACTAAATTATTCAACATATTCAAATTCAATTTAATAAAAATATATTCAATATTTATTATCAAAATGATATTTTTTAATGAGGGAAGTTTTATTTTTGTTCCAAATTAATAATAAATACTATAAACATTTTTCACCAAGGTTAATGTTAATACTAGTTTTCAGGGGTTAAACATAAAAGATAAGAGTTAAAATTACCTAAAAACCTAATGAAACCACATTAAATGGTTGAATTTTTAAATTAGGCATTCCACATTATATGATGGTCCATTTTAGAGGCACATTATGAACATTTTTATTTGACATTATTCTAAAACATTGTATAATTAAAAGTGTGCTACTGAACTCAATTATATATGGGAACCTTCTTCCCTCACATATTCCCAACTAATAATCCATTTATGATTCCCATCACCTAATATCTCCACCATCATCCATTTACTTGTTATATGGCTATTATTCTTCTCTAGACAGAAACTTTAGGGTCCTTAACAAGAGAACCAAAGGTGCAATTCTTAATCATAGGTAATCATCTTCACCAAACTCTTTATTTACATCTTCTTCTATCACATTTAATTATTTCATAAAAATTAAAATATAATAACAAATACATATCCAACACAATATGATGTTATTACATATATAGAATACTATTTTTCTATATTTTTGTCCGTCTAATGGGAAATAAAAACATTACCCAAGGGCACAATGGATTACATCCTGAAAAACATATGTTTTTTTTTCGATCACCGACTCACATAAATAGTCACAATATGGATATAAATAAATATTTATGTTAATTATGACATAATATTTATTCTATATATTTATTATATAATCTATTTCATTACCCTTTCACCCATTAAAGAAATAATTTTTTGGTTCGTGTCTACGTAAGACCAACCATTTCCCCAAAGCAATGTGGTTAATTTTCCTTGTCCAAATGACATTAATGATTCTAAACATGTATCAAATGAATAAAAAAGACATTTATAAATATAATATCATATTGTAGACGATTTAACTATAATGTAAGGTAAGTAATATAAACTTCTTTGATTAAAAATCCAAGAGTAAAAAATGTTAACACTCGACATAAAGGTAATATTGAAATATTATTAAAAAATAGGGGATACAATGTTGTAAGAGGATCATATATGACATTATAAATTTTAATTTGGTTCTATTATAAATTAATAACATGTTTGAAGTAATAATAAAAGATTTAAAATCATGTAAAACTAATTGGATGTGTGATGTAAGGGATTATGTCTTCATTTATATCCCATTAAAAAAATTGATTATTATAACCTTATTAAATTTTATGATGGGTATATACAAAAATTGATATATTTAACATGAATAAATAATTATTTGAAATAAATAATGTTTCAATTATATATAATTATTTTAAATTCATACAATGTAAAAGACACCAAGTAGGTAATAATTTATTTTACAATCTCATTTCATGGGTTTACCTTAATTTTTATTGAAGAAATATTATAATCAATCCTTCAAAAAATACATTAATGGTATTATATTCTGGATATTTAAGTATATTATATATTTACATTCATATTTTCCTATAATTACATCATGAATCAAGAAATGATATTTTTATTATAAAAATCAACTTTATTTTTCTCTTAATATGATGTAGTTTTATTCCATGGCCAAATATTTCAAAATTGTTCGGGAAATGTTATTTTGTATCTCAAATGATTTATTAATGAAATTTTATGTCATCCATAAAATTTTATTAGGTTTTAATGGAGTGTTTCTAATGTTTTCATAAAGCTTCATTTTTTATATTCATTATAAAAATATAAAACTAATGTTTTTAACATGTACGGTTTAAATGGACTTCTCCACAACCAGAAAAATTTTACGATATGTATCTTCTTCAATAAATTTATATTTATTTGGAAAAGAGAAATATTTAACAATATCTTATTTTAATATTTCGATTCCATATAACATATTTTTACAAAGGATATTATATTATTATAAAATATATTATTCAAATGAACTAATACTAATGGAATTTCGGGTATTTTCAATGGGTTATTGCGACAGGATCCCATCAAAAAACACTTTTGTGATGGGGTCCCGTCACAAATAGCCCGTTGCAAAAAATGGTGTCAAAACTATTATTTTTTACTACAGGCCCATCCCAAAAAATAATAATTTCGACGGGAAGTCATTCCATCGAAAATAGATCCCCGATTAAATACATTATATATACAAGAACCTATTGCGACAGGCCCATCGTAAAAAGTAGTTGTGACGGTCCCCTAATTCTTTCACAAATAGTTCTCCATTTATATATGTTATATATACCTAAACGTTTTGCGATGGGCCCGTCACAAAAAAGTATTTGCTACAGTAAAATAACTTTTCGCAAAAAAGTTTCAAAAAATATATATATAATCTATTTAAAATGGGACCCCATCACAAAATTCCCCAACATAAATACATAATAAAATAAAAAAAATTATGATTAATGAAAAAATAATATTAATATTATTAAAATAATAAAAAATTAAAAAATATTAAAATTCAAAATATTCCAAAAAAAATTATAAAAATATTATTATTATTATAATAATAATTCATAAAATAAAAAACACTAAAAAATATAATACTAATAATAAATTAAAAAATATTAAAATATTAAAAATAAAAAAAAATAAAAAAATTAAATTATGTAATATTCGCACCAATAGAAAAAAATGTAAATAGTTCATATTACAACAAATGTTAAATTCAAATGTTTTTAACATAACAAATAAATCAATGGGGTTAGTCTTCTAAAGTAGTTGGATGAGCTAGAGAAGATGGTGGAGGAAACTCCATCCCTAATCTACGAGTCACACGGTGCATGTACTCCATCTGCTCGTGCTGTTGTTACTTCCATCGACGCATCTACTCCTTGTGCTATTGTTGTTAATATCATTGACAGATATTATCCTCATACTGTTGCAGTTGACACATATCTTCCTCTATCTGCTGCGAATGCTGACGCATCTATTCATTCAGCTTTTGCAAACTATTTATAAGCTCAGTCTGAGCTCGCAACTGCTCCTGATACTGTGAGCCAGAAGATAATTCCTCTCCACGAGCTCCTCTCGAGCCGGACACCAACATTGCATAAGTACCATAATAAGTCCAAGGAGTCAAATGAGAGCTGATACTAACTACTTGGCCATTCTTGAAGTCATACTGGGTCCCCTGCATCCATGTCGCCTCATCGAAATGGTGGGCACTAGTCTGATCTGCCATCTCAGCCTGACTCTCAGCCTATGTCTGAGAGGTCACAACCTCATATTAATCCTTTAGTTCCAATTTGAAATTAAAATAGTGTAAATATTATATGCAGTTAATTTTCAAACTGGAAAAGAAATAATATTGACCAAAATCTGATGTTGGTGATCACCTCTAATCACTCCAGTGGCTGGATCACCATACATCCTCTAATAAACGTCATACTGTGTAATATCCAGATGCTCAAATGCCTATATGGATATAAAATAAACTGTTTATATATAATGTTATATAAAATATTTAAAAAATACATACCAGATACTCTCTATGCGTACTGAATGTATGGCTACCAGTTCGATGTGTCACCTCCTGTCTCCCACGGTTCTGCTGACCCAATTAAGATCTCCACTGAAATCCACCACTCAACTAGTGTGAACATAATCCATCCCAAATGTGAGATTAAATATACTCTGGTGGGTGATCTCTACATGGATCATCAAATATTGTCACTCTTGCTTTTTTAATGGATTTCTTTCCCAATTTATGAAAAAACTGAATGAAACGCTCATGCATAGACACCTCCCAGGACTTGTGGATAGCGGCATGGATTCTATCATCGATTAGATACCATAAACCCTAAAAATAATTTATAATACCAAGTTATTAATGAAATAAATTTCAAAATAAATATTATTTATTTACATACCATCAAATTATTGAACATTTCAAGCTGAACATCAATGGGAATTTGTTCCCATGTGATCCATTGCTGAGAAAAATAATTGTGCAAGATAGAACTCCTCTGTCCAATAGCAACATGTGAAAAACTATGAAAAACAATAAATAATCAAATAATTTGTATATGAAAAAATTAATGAAATCTAACTAAAATACACAGGTTACCATACCTTTGCGTGCATGGATCGAATCAAAGATGTGAAAGTCACTCGGGAATAGGGTCAGGAATCATCAGTCGCTCTAGACCGCACCCCCTCTATGTACCCCCTGAGCCACTAGTAGGTTGAGGTTCAAATGATTCCAAATCCTCATCCAAAGGAAGCTCAGCCTCCTCCAACTCATGAAATAGATCAAAGTCCATCTGAAACACAAAATTATTTTTTTTATCATATAGTTGAAAATAACTATTACATATAGATATATATTAGTTATGATTATAATGGACATTTCACTGGGGAAATTTTCACCTTCATCATCATCTTCATATCTGATGATCTAAATGTCTTCATATTCATCATCGTCGTCATCAATGTCAATATGAGTTTTAGTTTCACCATCTATTTCTATTTAAAATTCATTTGTAACATCATTAACATCTTCATCACCATCGACCCCTAATTGTAGGGTGTCATCATCGATATTCATGACTCTGTGAAAATGATGGATTTTGAGTAGTCTCTTGAAAAAATTCAATTCCTTGTACTTTATCGGAACCACATTTTGTTTGAGTAAACTAATTTTCCAGAGATTTCAGTTTTATTATGATGCACCAATCACTTAGATATATTTAAGTAGTACAGTAATTTAAGTAATATATTTGATGTTCATATTGAGCCTGTAATAATGGTTCATTTACTGTAAGAAGACTTTTTTATTTAATATCGACAATTCCATGAATTAGATGTATATGCAAGCCTCTCTCAGTATCCAACCACTGACATTTAAACATTGTTGTGTAATTTTTCCATAGATAACACAATTCAAAAATTTCATCCAGCATACTGTAAAATTCAACTTTAGTTTCTATATGATGTGATCCTCTCAAGCAAAGTCCATTTTTCATTATTATTATTTTGATTCCCCATATGCATTTGTATGAAATATAAAACCATTCACCGCATATGCCTTATAAGATTTAACCATTTTGGATGGTGGGTTACTCAATATACACAGTATCTTATCAACTTTATCATCTTGTTGAGACACCTCAAAATTTTTGAAACAATTATAAATATAATAAATAATAAATTTAATTGATATGTTAAACCATCTATAATTTATGTTAACATTTTTTGAAACCATTGAGAAAAAAATTTCTCGATGTTCTTCAAGAGAAGCTGCTGTAATTTGTGGAACCTATTTATTGATATGATTATCATATAACCTACAAATAAAATAAGTTTACATACTCTAACATAAATTATTGAATAAGTGATAGAACCACTCAGAGTACAAATTATGTCATTTTTTCACAGTTGACCAGAACTTATGTATGAGCTCCGTGATGTTCATCATCTGAAAGCCATTGTTCATGAACTCCACTGTAGCCAAGCTCTAGATGATTATAAAATAATAATTAATTGGCCATTTAATTATCAACATTACCCTCATTCCATACCATTCAATTTTGTTTTAAAGTATATTCATATTCAAAATAATGGGAACAGGAAAAAAAAAAATTCCTCTTGCAAGTAAGCTTCAACAATTGAGCCATGAACTGATGCTTTGTTACTTACTTTGTTCTTCAATTTCTGCATGCATCTCTCAAATGGGTACATCTATCAAAACTATACCAGACCTACACATTTAGCTTCATGTGGAAAATTAAATATCAGATGTTTCATTGAGTCAATGAAAGAAGACTGGAAGAGTTTTACTAGTTTACGTATAATTACAACAACATCTTATTCCAGTTTTCTTAGTAAATCGTAGTCTGTTTTCACCTCACAAATGTCTCAGAAAAAAATATGATATGTCTGTTATAGAATCCCAAATCATATAATTTAAAATAACTCTGAATCCAATTGGCATAATTCATTCCATTATAACAGGACAATAATGACTTTTAAATCCAGTAATATGACTATTTTTACCACATATTTCCAAATTGGTAGCACAGCCATATGGAAGTATCAAATCTAAAATCCACTGACAAAATAATAAGTCACTCTCTTTGGATAGTGTATAAGCTACTTTTGGCTTCATTAACCTCTGTTATCTAACACATAGAAACAGTTCAATTTCCAATCATCAGAAAATTTGGGAAAGATCTAATCGTGACACTACATTATCTTTGGTCTTACCTAGTGTATACAAAACTATATGAAATAAATTATCCAAGAAATTCTTCTCAATATGAATGTCATTCAAAATGTGGCGGACAAAAAAATCAGACCAATATTAAAGATCCCAAAAAATTCTCTATTTTGTCCAATTATGTTCTTTCCCAAAGCCATGAATTTTCTGTTAGTTTACTGTTGGACCAAATGTGATGGGAGGTAATGAAAATACAACTTATTTTATCTCTGTACCTGAGATCATTTTTGGAGGTTCAACCCTTTCAATTATTCCTTTTTTGAAATGAGATTTGTTCCTCTAAAATGGATTATAGGTTGAAATAAATCCGTAATGATAGTCAAAATAGAACGGTTTTTTTCCATTGACAAGCATTAAGGATTTTTTGTCTTTCATATAGTAAGGAGATGATTTCGGACCATGTGTAGTCTAGCAAGATAACAATCCATATTTGGGTAAGTCACTAATTGTCCCCATATAGCAGTTTTTAATATGAAATGTTATTTTACAGCAACACCATATGTACTAACACCATTACTCCATAATGAATTTAACTCATCAATCAATGGTTTTAAATAAACATAAATATTCTTTTTTGGATGTCCTGGGATTAATAATGTCAAAAAGATATAGGTCTCCTTCAATAACATCCATGGAGGTAAATTGTATAAAGTTATAAAGATAGGACAACATGAATATTGACTACCATAATAATCAAATGGATATAAACCATTACTAAAAAGACCCAATCGCATGTTCCAGGCTTCTAAAGCAAAAGAAGGATGTAGTCAATCAAAATTTTTCCATGGGTCTGCATTAGATGAATTATTCAATCTTTTACCGGTTGAAATCTTGGTTTTGTGCCATGACATCATTGATATTGTGTTTTGAGACATAAATAAATGCTACAACCTGGGTGTAAGGGGGAAATATCTCAACTGTTTTACAGGAATCGGTCCAAACTTCCCTGGTTGAGCTTCTTTGTACCTCGATTTTCCACATAAGGGATAACTATCCAATGAATCATCTTCACCATAATATAAGATGCAATAATTTTCACATGCATGAATCATCGGATAACTAATACTCAAATTACAAACCAGCCTCTTTCTCTCGTAGTAATTTACAGGCCACACATTTCCTCCAGATAACACTGTTTTAACCAAAGAAAATATATGGTCAAAACAGTTGTTTGACATTGAATTATATGATTTTATAGCCATAAATTTTGCAACAACTTCCAATTTTCTTATCTTGCAACTATGATATAGTGCATCCGCAGCAGACCTCAACAACTCATAAAATTCAGATGGTACCAACTCAGGAGTTAAATCAATATCATCCTGAGTTTTAGTTTGTTGAATAGATGGACCTGCAACATCATGTACTAAATTTTGAAACCATGATGGATCTAGAATCAAGTTATTAGTATCTTCTCTACAACTGCATTCACCATGATGATACCGAAAAACATAATCTGGTTGAAAATCAAAATACAAGAGATGTCCCCCAACCTTATCAAATGTGTCAAACATTCTTAAAGAACATTTTTTACAAGGAAACTTAATTATTCCATCTGCAACAAATTCTATTTTTGATCATGAAAATGATAATAAAGTTTCAATAGCTTCAATATATATTGGATTTAAACATGAACCATTTGGATTTTTGCACTAATTTATCCAAGTGTGGTCATCTAATAATTACTATTGTCGACTTCCTTGTTCCTTATTTCTCAACAAAATATAAAATCATTACTGTTGTTTAATAATTTGAAATTATAAAAACACAATCCAAAAAAAGAAGATAAATAATTAAAATAACTTCTTAATAATTACCATTAATTATAGAAGACACAATTTACAGTGGATTGTTGACTACTCTTTTATCTGATGGCACATTTACTTTCCACTTTCTCATAGTGAAATCACAATGAAGAATCTTCTCATATGTACGCATATCCATTCTTGTGCATAGAATAATGTATAAGTGTTCCTCCGAGCAAATTCTTCATTGTGATTTCAATGTGAGAAAGATGCAAGTAAATGAGATGTTAGTCAAAATATCCCCCCTTTTGTCGATGAATGCAACTATCATCACCTAAAGACATTATGAAAAAATATGGCCCTACTAGTGCATATTCAAACTCATGCATACGATATTGTATATGCATACGTAAAATCATACTTTTCCTAATGTTTTTAGTTGGTGAGACTTGAAAGGAGAAGTGTTATCGAGCAAAAGGAGTGTTTCCAATCCATTGGAAATTGTTCCTAGTTATTACAATTTATGACAATTTATTTTATTCCTAATTATTCATTAATATTCTTAATTTTTCATAATTATTCCTAATTTTTACAAGTTAATACTAATAATCCTAATTAATTTTAATTACTCTTAATTATTCCTAATTATTCTTAATTATTCTTAATTAATCCTAATTATTCCAAATTATTCTTAACTATAAATAATTATTTCTAATTTGTTTTAATCAGTCTTAATTATTCTAATTATTCCTAATTGTTTCTAATTATTGCTAATTATTCTTAATTATTTCTAATTATTCTTAATTATTTCTAATTGTTGATAATTGTTGCTAATTATTCTTAATTATTTCTATTTATTACTAATTAATTCTAATTATTCCTAATTATTGCTAATTATTTTTAATTATTCCTAATAATTATAATTATTTCCAATTATTTCCAATTATTCCTAATTATTCCTAATTATTCCTAATTCTTTCTAATTCTTTCTAATTCTTGCTAATTATTTCTAATTATTTCTAATTATTGGTAATTATTTCTATTTATTTCTAATTAATCCTAATTGTTGATAATTTGTCCTAATTATTGCTAATTTGTCCTAATTATTGCGAATTAGTTCTAATTATTACTAATTATTACTAGTTATTTTCAATTATTCTTAATTATTCATAATTGTTGCTAAGTATTCCTAATTATTCCGAATTATTGAAATTATTCTTATTTATGGAAAATTATTCAAATTTATTGCTAATTATTCCTATTTGTTGCTATTTATTGATATTTATTGCTACTTATTACAAATTATTGTTATTTATTGCTAATTGTTGCTAATTGTTGCTAATTGTTGATATTTATTCCAATTTGTTACTATTTATTACTATTTATTAGTAATTATTAGTAGCTTTTAGTAATTATTAGTATAGATTAGCATTTATTAGTATTTATTACTATTTATTACAATTTATTATTATTTATTACTATTTATTACTATCTGTTACTATTTATTACTATTTATTACTATTTATTACTATTTATTACTAATTATTACTTATTATTATTATTTATTACTATTTATTACTATTTATTACTAATTATTATTATTTATGACTAATTATAACAATTTATTATTATTCATTGCTATTTATTACTATTTATTACTATTTATTACTATTAATTACTATTAATTTATTACTAATTATTACAAATTATTACTAATTATTACTAATTAATACTATTTATTACTAATTATTACTAATTATTACTAATTATTAATATTTAAAATTATTTATTACTATTTATTATTATTTATTACTATTTATTAGTATTTATTACTATTTACTAGTATTTATTACTAATTATTATTATTTATTACTAATTATTACTAATTATTACTAATTATTACTAATTATTATTATTTATTATTATTTATTACTAATTATTAGTATTTATTACTATTTATTACTAATTATTACTAATTATTATTATTTATTACTAATTATTAGTATTTATTACTAATTATAAGTATTTATTACTAATTATTACTATTTATTACTAATTATTACTATTTATTAGTAATTATTACTATTTATTAGTAATTATTACAAATTATTACTATTTATCAGTATTTATTAGTATTTATTACTATTTATTACTATTTATTACTATTTATTAGTATATATTTCTAATTGTTACTATTTATTACTAATTATAACTAATTGTTATTATTTAACACTAATTATTAGAATTTATTAATAATTATTACTAATTATTACTAATTACTACTATTTATTACTAATTATTACTATTCATTAGTAATTATTAGTAATTATTACTAATTATTATTATTTATTACTATTTATTATTATTTATTACTATTTATTAGTATTTATTACTATTTATTAGCATTTATTGCTAATTATTACTATTTATTACTAATTATTACTAATTATTACTAATTATTATTATTTATTACTAATTATTAGTATTTATTAATAATTATTAGTATTTATTACTAATAATTAGTATTTATTACTAATTATTAGTACTTATAACTAATTGTGAATATTTACTGCTATTTTTCCTAATTTATACTATTTTTTCTTATTATTACAAATTATTGTTAATTACTATTAATTACTACAAAATACAGCTACTAATTACTAATTACCACTAATTATTTATATACATTACTAATTATCATTAATAATTATTAATTATTACTAATTACTAAGAATTAGTACTAATAATTTCATTTCATTATTACAAATAAATACTGATGACAAAACAATTTAAATCTAACTTAATTACAACTAAACAACAATAATTAAAATTAATATAAAGAAATAAAATAAATACAAAATTAAATAAAATATAAATAACTTTAGACTTGATCTCTTATAATTGTAGACAGCTTCACAGATTTTTGTAAAAAAAACTAACTCTAAAATTTTTTCACTCTAAAATTATAGTTTAAAGAAATAGAGAAAGTAGGAATTAAGGGGGAGGAAGGAAAATAGTTGGGGGATATATAGGTTAGATTAGTTGCGATGGGATTATTTGCGAGGTGATTCCCGTCGCAAATACCTTTGGCCGCATTAATTACTGTTGGCAGTTAAAAGGTTATTTGTGACGGGTCCCGTCGCAAAAAGTAACATGCCGACACACTATTTTCGATGGAACAACATCTCATAGACACTAGTCTTTACCTCCTCCCAATATTTGCGACGGAAGGTGTCTACTCGTCGCAAATACACTTTCACACGGTTTGGCGGGCATACCACGCCAAACTGTGTGTATGTTTTTGTTACGGGGTGCCTAGTCTCGTCGCAAATACTTAGTGATTTGCAATGGGTTGATTTTCCCATCAAAAATAACCTCTTCAACAGACTTTTTGCGACGAGATTTATTCCCGTCACAAATAACCCGCTGCAAAAATCAGTTTTTCTCGTACTGTGTTGGTCATCTCTTATCTCTTATTAATTTTTTAGTTATTAACTTTCAATTGAAATAATCATTTTCTTTTGATCATCAGACATTAAATTTCCCTTAAATATCGACATTCTCTTTATCATTGATGTGATTATTTAATAATGTGTAAATTTTTTTAAATAATGCGTTTTACAATGAAGGTTATTTTATATATAAGGGAAAATATTTATAAACACTTATTCATTACAATATATAGATATTTATTGATAAGTCTTGTTGATTATTAATTAAATGGTCCATTCAAAATATGAGGAATTCATTGGAAATGTGGTTACTAGAAAGGGATACATATAGGTATCCCATAAATTCATCGAAAGGTGTAACAACCTGGGTAATGAAAAAATAAATAATTTTTATTTTTATTAATATGAATCAGATATTTATATTGGATATAAAAATAATAGGTTGTTTTTATTAAAAATGGAAATTGTTTCAACCAAAAACTATTCTTTTATGTTATTATTTAAAAGATTAATTTATATATTTTAGAATATAATTTTATAAAATTAAAATATTTTTTTAAATAATATTATACCAATATACATTTAGTGATGTTTTGGGATTTTGTGGAAAATATTTATTTTATAATGAATAGTGTAAAATATCGATTTTTTTAAAAAAACCATTGCTTTTCTAATATTAAGAAATTTAAGAGTCACAATATTCTTTGAATATTATTTCAGGAAACCAAAGTGTTATTTAGTTATATTATTCGACTTAATTACTCTTGAGTCAATATTATATTGGTTTTTAATATGAGTTTGTTTTTGGGATTCAAGATGGCTTTTTAAAAAATATATTTTTAAATGAAAGATGATTCTATATTTCCAAAAGTTATAATGACCCTAAATTGAGAATTTTTTAAATGAAATTTATGGAATATATATCATTAGATAGTAATTTATTTTCATTAAATGATTATTTTTAGTCATATTGTTAATATAGAATCATTTTTTAAAAAAAAATAATCTTCTTAAACTATCATTATCTCACCATAATTATGGGATTAATATTAAATCAAATCATGCCACATCTGTGAATTGAATTTTATAAAATGGTATCAATATTTGGAATCATCATAATTTATAAGGTATAATAATGTGAAATTAATTTTTTACCAAATTTATTATAGAAAAAAATTTAAATGAATTATAAATATTAATGTAAAAACATGTTTACATAGTGGTTGAACATTAATCGTAAGTGTCCGAATGACATAGAAGATTTTAAAACAAAAACTTTATGACCATATACTTTCTAGGATAGAGTTTGGTTAATTATGATACCCCTTTTTAAGTAAAAATATGTTAAAATAACATTTATTTCAAAAACACTATGTGTGTCCTCTGCGCCACTTATAAAAAGGCGCCCCTCTCAACCTCTCTTTACATAATCAAAACCAACTGGTTTCACCAAGAACCATAAAAATAGATTATTAAATTCCAAACTATCATCCTATATTCCTAACTTTGGAGTAAATCCAACCCAAAAACATCTTTTGTTCAAACCACAATAAGTTTCCGGGAGAATATGTAAGATTCATCAATATGAATTTTTGTTTTATTTTTTTATCTAACCTATTCAATTATAATCATACAATGATTAAATAATAAATTAAGTATCCTAAATTTATTGATATTATTTAATGTTAATTTTAATATATGCACCCTCACACACTTCCATCAAATGGATTAAAAATTAATCATTTTTGTGAACGGTGGATTACCACCTCTCAAAATGATATCGTTTTTTTCAATTAAAACCTCTCGTGGTCAGGAATAATGATGAAAATACTATTTATATATGATATTATGATATTTATAACATAATTATATCTCATGAGTAATTATATCTTGTAAAACCATTTTACATTTCATACCATGGGGGATACGATAAGGTCGCTTGTGTGTATGGAGGACCACTACCTCGCGAAGCCATGTGAATCATTTTTCACTAACATGTTACATGGAAGGTAAAATGATAAACTATAATGAATATATATGTTATTATTGAAATAATTATGGTATTCATGACATAATTATCTATCTATAAATATAATATATCATTTTCTTCATAATGTTTAACACATAGAAAAAGTTATAATGCCATTCATTGACAGGTTGACTACCACCACCTCGAAGTCATGTGATTATTATTTTTTATTCACCACATCACAATAATGATATATATAAATATATATAATTAAATAATATTTTATTATTGGTATAATTATCATTATATTATGATAAAAAAATTTATCATCATCGTACAAAGATCATTGGAAAATGGGAATTCTACTCATTCGTACTTACAACCTATCATCTATATTATTGTGACATTAGTTCATTATTCATAAAAATAATTCATTATTTATTTTAAGAGTACATTTGATTTATAAAAATGATAATTATTTCAATATTATTATTTTAATATTCTTAACTTATTACCCTTTTGACTATAGTCGACCTACCAGTGTCGTTTTGACACATGAATTGAATATGGTCAAAACATCTGACCTAAATATAATTGATTAATTAATAAGTTATTTGGAGAAATAAAAGTAAAAAAAATTAAAAATTTTCAAAGGAAAATAAATAATTAACATATGTTTATTATTCAAGATGATAAAGACATATGTGCCATGTTGGACTAAAGGTAATGTACTTCATTTCAACTTCGTTCCATTGAGGTATCTTTTTATTTTATGCACCATTATTATTTCATAAGGTGTATATACATCCCCTTGAGATTATATAAAATAAATTTATCTATTATTATGATATTTAAAAAAAATTAATGTCATTATTTAATGTGGTATACGATTCCAGTCTTTCATAAGTGATAAGGGGATTTTCTTTGAAAAACATCACCTTGTATGTTTTTCCCTCAAAATATGTCTCCCTTCAAATTCAAAGTTTTTAAAATTATAATTGAAAATTTTTTATATGGCCGCAGAAGATTTATAATTTTCATTATATGTATCCTTTAATCTATTTAAAATAAATAAATGGAAATGATTTTACATGTTATAAACAGATATTTTTGACATGTGGAAAATGAATTTCCCTATTTTTAATGTACGGTGACAATGACCATTCATGTCATCAAGAAATTTATTTTATTTCTATATTCTTTTTAATGGATATTTTTTTCTTAAATGAAAACCAATATTTCCATTATTTTGGGTATTTTTGGATTGAAAATGTTTTTTAAATGAAACTTGTATTTTGTAATGAAAAGGTAATTTTTTAAGAAAATAGAATTTTAATATCTTAAATGTATTTTCATATGAGATTAAATGATTATTTTAAATTATGTAATGTATTATTCATGAAGTGGTATAAGGAAATTATAAATGATGGGTTCACCCATATAGCATTGGGTGATCCTCTTATATCTTATAGGATGGGTGCACCCAAATGGTGCTCCAATGCATGGGGTAATGATTATATTCTCTGAAAACTTTTATTGGAAGTTGGCTATATGGTTATTAAAATTTGAAATGATTCTATATGGGTTCTATAAGGGTTCTATTAGATGATGTCCCAAGGTACCTATATTAATTTTTTATCCTTGATAATTAGTTTTCATAGAAATCATTTTTTTAGAAGTCTAACTAAATGATCTTTTTAAACAAATGATATATCCCAATATGCATAAAATGTAATATTTTCAAGAAAAATGTATTTAAGGTGTTTAAATATTTTTTACTGGAGTTATAGTTTATCTTTTTTTTATATCACGTACTAAGATTTTGTACCCATGCGACATTTTGTTTCTCTTTTTTCACAATATTTAAAGATGGGTAAGGGATTATAATAGTTCAAGTTCAATGTTTTGAAGAGTTTTCATAAAAATAAATAATATTTTATTTAAAAATGATACATTACTGGATAAATGGATTCTAATATAAAATGATGACTTTTTATTTTATGTATGACTCATGAACTAATTTTCTAAAACACTAAACCTGAAAAGATGTTGGAAGTGAAAGAAAGTAAATTCTTTACTAAAACTCAAGATAAATTAATGTTTATGTTTGGGGCCTTATTTTTGGCTTCCATGGTTGGTTTAAATAAAATTAGAGGATATGGTAATATTAATATTGTTCCCTATATTTTTTTACATTATGGTCAAGTTAAATGTTATATCAGTTAATGATTACCATATTTCATCATTTGAAATATGTTTGTTCTGAATGATTTTTAATATATGAAACTAGGTACCTTTAGTAGAAAGGCACAGAGAGGAAGACATTCTTTAAAATAAAATTTCTGAGATGGTTGGAATTGGAAAAGGAAAGGTTTTTTGTAGTTATGGATATGTTTAGATAGATTATAAATATTGGTGGTATACGTGCTAGGGAGGAAGATGATATACAATGTAGTAACATTTTTATAGTTAGGAATTTAATGAGGAACAACGACGCATATTTTATTAGACCATATGACTACATGATATCCAAATGATGGAACAATTCCTTGGAGAATATATTCAATGTCATGGGATGTCTGTAACGTCAAAAACTAACTCTTTCGATTTATCATTTTGAAGGTGAAGCTAATTTATAGTGGTCATTAGTTGAGTATAAAATATTTAATGATGATAAGTATTCCATGGAGTGGAAATATCTGAGGATATTTTTCTTGAGAAATATTTCCCTAAGGATTATCATCTTTGGAAGGAAAAACAATTCCAGGATCTTAGGAATAGTAATGAATACTCCATAGCTACATATAATTAATACATGACAATATTCCTTATGTATGTTCAAGATTTTATTCGATTCATTCATAAAAAAAATAAATGGTTTTAAAAAATATTTAAACCAAGTGTATAAAGATATTTGGCTGCATGAAAATTTAATTGTTATGACATATTTTTCCCTTGAAGGGAAATGATCTAGATTGAGTTTTTGACTCTTATGTTCTTCATGATGATTAAATTAATAAATGTTTATGATGTAAAGAAATGTTGAAATATACTTCAAGGAAATCACTGGTAGAGAAATTTGTGTTCTCATATTGTGTTTAGTGTGGTAAAAAGAATATTGGATAATCCCTTATGAAGTAAGGAAAGTGTTATTGATGTGGAATGTTTTTCCACATGGAATTTGAAAGAAAGGTTATGAATTATAAGGAATACAAAAATTAGGAAACTGATATCCATTCAATAGTAAGGTATTTTAAATGCAATTATTTGAGTTGTTATTATAATTCATATCTTTATTTAGATTCAAAGGATGGAAATCATCATGACCGAAAACCGAATGGTGTAGAAAATGCATTAGATATACTATAGTTGATGTTGGGTTATTTAATTAAGTGGGCATAGGTATTTTAGTTGTTTATTCAAAGTATGACAACCTATATCCCTCAGTATATTATCATTCTTTAATTTCAGATAAAATTTCTACTGAATTATTAATATCACCTAATAAAAATTAGATTGATCTTTGGGTGAAAACAATAGGTGGAAGTATTAAGGAAACCATGATTTGAAAAAATCCACATGTCGTTATCATTGGGAATGTTTTTCCTATAAATATTTTTTTAATTAGACATTATAGAAATTGATATCATTCATAGTATGTATTGGCTTTTTGTTTAGCATGCTAATATAAAATATAGTTTCTATAAAAGTTGTGTTCAATGATTTCATGCCTTTAAAAATATACTGAGATGTTGCAAAATTGATTAGATATGGTAGTGAATGTTATATAAGTCATATAAATTAAAAAGAAGAAATTTTTTAATTATTGATGTTCTAGTAGTAATTGAATACAAGGATTTTTTTCTGAACGATTTTCTTACTATAATTATTTATCAAATCCTATTTATAAAACCCTTTTCAAATGACTCAGTTTGAACATTTATAATTAAAGAGTCAATTGAATGGGTAATTAGGTAATGGTTTTATTTTCCCATTCACACCACTAGGGGTTTATCTTACCTTGATTTTTAAAAACAATTATGGTTTAATGTGACTTTTCATGGGTTATATAGCCTTGAATAAAATCACTATTAAAAAAATTATTCATTACCTCATATTTATGATTTTTTGGACCAGATCCTGGGACCACGATATATTTAAAAGTATGGCCTATGGTTGGTGTACCATAATTTAAAATTAAAGGAAATAGTCTTTCTAAAGACCATGTTTCAGACTAGATATGGGAAATATGAGTTTTTTGTAATAATTTTTATGTTACCTAATGCACCTGCTTTATTTATGGGCCTTGTTAACAGAATTTTTCTTGAGTTGTTTGATAATATCATGGATGTGTTTATGGATTACATTTGGGTATATTCTGAAATTCAATAATAACATGAATGTCATGAAAGGTTTGTTTTAAAAACCATAAAATAAAATAAACTGTATTGGAATTTTTGAAGGTCTGAATTTAATTTAAAAAAATTTCCATTTTCTCACTATATTATTACTATAGAGGAATAAATGATTACCCAATAAAAAATTGTTGAAAAATGGAAATTTTGCAAAATTTTCATGGGGATTAATTTTTTCATGTATTATTGGGTTACTATCACTAGTTTTCTTGAAAATGTTTCTCAACTCTCTATCCTACTAAATAAGTTAACAAGAAAAGGGGTTTCAGTTCATATATAATAAATAGTGTGATGATTATCATTAGTAATTAAATATGTGATTGGTGAATGCTACAAATTTTCCCCATGCTTAGAGAAATGTAAAATCCTTTATCAACATTGATTCTTCATTAAAAGAACATGGTTGTGTCCTAATGTGGCATGATCTGGTAATAGCTTGTGTTTCACATCAATTAAAACCTCATGAGTTAAATTACCCTACCAATTATTTGGCTAACTATTTGATTAGAAAAAAGTAATTATACATTAATCGTGTTACATTTGAAATGTGACCAATTGGTTAATGATTAGATTAGCATCAAAATTGATGATTTGGATGTAGGGACATCATCAATTTTGATTTATGTTTCAGTGCAGTTTTCTTTGTCCAAAAATATTATGTATTCTTAGAATGATGATCACAACTTTTAGGAAAATATATAATACATTAATATGTGTAAGATTAATGCTTTTAAAATTGATGAAGAATGTGTTTTATGATTTGAAAAAATATTATGTGTGCCTTGGTATTTCTAGTTTAGGAAATATTTGTTGAATGAAGCTCATAGTTCTCCATTTTACATTCATTTGGGCAGTACAAGGATATACAGAGATATTTCGGAATATTACTAGTGGGATGAAAGAAAATGAGATATTTAGGAATTTACCTAGAAATGATTGTCTTGTCAATAGGTTAAAGCATATTTATAGTTACTGAAGGGGATGATTCAACCTTTTCCAGCATTAAAGTGAAAATGGGATAATATATTAGTGGAATTATTGGTAAGATTTCAAAGGAAATCAGGTGGTAATAATGGGATTTGGGTTCTTGTGATCAATTAAAAAATATGCACATTTATTTCCCATTAAAAATGAAGTGTCTTTAGATTATCTTTCTTGACACTATGATGGAGAGTTTTAGGTTACATGGAATTTCTCTCTCCACTGTATCAGATTGTAATCCGGGATCACATCTAATTTATGGAAAGGACTTAAAAAATTATTGGGTAATGATTTTATTTTTAGTATGTTTTTTCATCCTCAAACAGATGGAAAGTATGATAGGATGTTTTAAACCATTGATGATACTACTTTATTGTTCATTGGTTTACTAGGGATGTTAGGTTCATCATATTTTTTTCTTAATTTTATTATAACAAAAGTTTTCTTTCTAGTATGTAGACGAAATCATATGAGGAACTATATTGAATGTGATGTTAAACACTATCATTTTGGGATGATGTTAGAGAAAGGAAGTTTATTGGTCTATATTTGGTTGTGTAAATAGTAGAGAATGTTAATTATATTCATAGACTTGTAAGGAGATATCATATAAGGTAGAAATGATATGTGGATAATTAGAGGAAAGATCATTCTTTCGAGGTAGGTGGTTATATCATTTCCAATGTTTCCCCATGGGAATGTTTGATCTGTTCTGTTATTAAGGAAAATCTATATCCATAAATAATTGGACCATATGAAATCCTATAAAATGTTGGACCAGTTTCCTACATAGTTTCCTTAGCTATAATTTTGTCTCAGGTACACAACATGTTTCATGTTTCAATGTTATATAAATACATCACATATTTTTCTCATGTTTTAATCCCTGAATTAATTCAATTGGAAGATAATCTATATTATTAGGAATATATATTTCAGGTTCTTGGTCACAAAGAGAAAATATTGAATAATATGATGATCTGTCAAATTATGGTTTTATGAAATATTTAGAGAGTTGAAGAGGTAAAGTTCAAATTTTAAAATACTAGGAGGGAATGATATACCCACTTATTTCATAGGCGAATAAAATTATGTGGAAATAATTTTTAAAATGTAGAAGGATGTAACCGCCTAGTTAATGATAGAATAAATCATCTTCATAAAAATTTATATGAAATATATTTTCAAATTAATTATAAATATATTGTTTATTGTTTAATCAAAAATGAAATTTTTTTAATTAAAATGATTTTATATAAGGATTTATTTAAATTATTAGTTCATAAATCTTTGAATTTTAATCTTATAAAATATATATAATTATTGGTATCATCATATAAAAATTTTCTATTGGGTTAAATTTTTCATATTTTTTTTTAAAATATTGATTTTTAAGTGAATAGTTAAAATGACATCTTTTTGTAAAAAAAAGTCATTTCTCTTAATAAATAAAGTAATTTAAGAGTCCCAATATGTAGTAAACTTAATTTAATGTAAACTAAGTACTATTTAGTTATATCTATTCCAAAAAATTACACTTGAATGAAATTTATATTTCTTTGTAATATAAGTTTTTTTGGGTTTAAAGGCTTGTTTTTCAAAAAACTCTGTTAAAATGCAAAACATTCAACGTTTAGTTAATTAAGATATTACCTAAGGGGAATGTTTTAAATGAAATTTATAGACTATATATTATTAAATATCAATTTATTTTCATTCAATTATTATTTTAAGACATAAAGTAAATATATAATCATATTTTTCTAAAATACTATTCATAAAAACCTACTCTCTCACCATGACTATGAGATTAATATTAAATAATATTTTACCATATCTGTGATGTGAATTTCAAAAATGGATTAAATATTTGAAGAATAATAATTTTTAATTTATAATCAGTTAAAAAAAATGATGAATGTTATTAGTGAAAATATTTAATATTAATTATAATAATTAAGTTTAAAACGTGTTTACAAAGTGGTTAAACATTAATCATAAATATCCAAATGACATATAAACTTATCCAAAACACATTTAATGGACATATTTCTGATATATAACATCTAGGATCATGTTTTTTGCTTTATTGGGGCGTTTTCTTATGTAAAAATGTGGGTTCTTCAGGATTTCTTCTAAAAATTAAAAATTGTGTCCTCTCCCCCACTTATAAAATTTCACCTCATCTTCTTCTCACTTCACAGCTTCAATACCAATTTATTTGAAAATAACCTACCATAATAACATCTCATATACCATCCTATCATACTATAAGAATTATATTTTTCAAAAATACAACCATGGTTTTTCCTTTGGTACAAACCAAGTGAATTTACCCAAATAAGAGTTAATATTTATCAAAATGCATTTTTATTTAATTTATTTTCTATCCCCCTTCAGCTATTCTTAGCCCATTATTATAAAATTTTATAAGTATACCAAATATAAGATGAATTTTTTTATATTATGGGTACATCATAGAACCACACAGACTTCCATCAAATGGGTTATGAAATACATATTCATGTATATAATGAATTATCACCCCATAAAATGATGTCATTCATTTTTTCATTTCCACCTCTCATGGTTTGGAATAATGATAGAAATAATATTTATATAGTATATTTGTTATATTTATAAAATAAATATACATATTTATTCATTAAATTTACTACAAAATTTTTAACTTTCACGTCATAGGGGATGCAATAAAATCATTCGTGAGTATAGTGGACCTCAGCCTCGCAAAGAGATATGAAACTATTTTCACTAATATGTAACATGGAAAGTAATAAGGTTAACTATAATGAAAATTTTTACCTAAAATAAATAATTATGACATTTATAGAATAATTATCATTTTTTGAAGAACAATATTTTAAATTTTTCTTTCTTTTTCAGGCACTGAAATACTATCAAGGTCGTTCATGGATGCGTGCACTATCACCTCCTCGAAGCGATGTGATTTTTCTTTTTTAACCCCCACATCAACATAATGATATATATAAGTATATATAATTTATATATATTGTATTTATGATATAATTATCATTTTTTAAAGATAAATATCACCTTCCTTATTTACATAATGAATATTTAAAAATTGGAACGTTACTCATGCATATATAAGGGTTATTGTCTCTATGATTGTAATGTTGGTTCATTTTACAAAACCAAAATTTATGGTAGATTTTAATATTTTTATTTTTGTATAAATTTTATAATTAATTCGTGATTATTATTCCAAATATGTTTAAATAATTACCCATTTTACCCTATTTGGCATACCAAATGCTTTTTGACACGTAAAGAAATATGGTCAAAACACCCAATATAAAACTAATATATTATGTAATATATCAATTTTTAAAATAAAATTAATAATAAAAATTGAAATGGTTATAAATAAAGAAATAAATTAACTTAATTTTATTATTCAGGGAAATTATGATAGATGTGACAAGTCAGAATCATGTTAAGGGACTTCATCTCAATTTCTTTTGATTAGGAAAATTATTTATTTTATGAAACATTATTATTTTATAAGGTGTATATACAACCGATTTGAAATTAAATTACAATAATTTTTATATTATTTTAACATTTAATTTTTTAAAAATATTCGTTCTTTAATGGGGTTTATTATTTTGGTGTTTATCAATTGATAATGGGATTTCAATGAAAAATAATAATCTTTTCAGGTTTTCCTACAAACACTATATCTCATCCATTTACCTTTAAAGGATATTTTAAATGTTTTCTTATAGGAATAAAACATTTATAGATTTAATTTTATACCTCTTTTACAATATTTTATAGCTTTTCAAAAGATATCTTTTTATTTGTTTTAAATGGAACTTTTCAAAATATGACAAATTAAATATCCTATTTTTGAAGTATGGTGACTGCAACCTTTCATATAATAATAAAATTTTTATTTATAAAATCATTTGAATTATTACATGTTTTATTAAATAAAGAAAACACTTTCCCATTTTGGGTATTTTTTATTAAAAACGTTTTTTCAAAATAAAACTGTATTTTTCATTGAATATGGGAATTTGAAAGAAATTGGTATTTTTAATATATAAAAGGGGGTTGAATTTGAGTTTAAAATAGTTTTTGAAATGATGAGATTTTTTATTCATGATGTGCTTCTTGGACATTATAAATTATGGTTCCCCCAGATAGAGTTAAGTGAGCACGTTAGAGATTATATAATGAGAGTTCCAAGATAACACACCATTCCATTAGGTAATATTTATATTCTTCATAGAATCATATTGGATGTTGTCGTTATGGTTATTCCAAATTATAATGGTTCTATAAGGTTTCTCTGAGATGGTTTCCCAAGTTACATACATGAATTTTCAAATATTGAAAATGAGTTTTAAGGGAATTAATTTTGTTTCAAAAAGAAGAATAAATTATCTTTTTATAGAGAATATATTTCTATTTATGTGTTTAATGTTATGTTTTAAAGAAAATTTATTTTCATGTGTTTTAATGTTTTTCACTTGAGTAATGGTTTCCCTTTTTTATCCCTTATCGATCATTATTTCTCATTCCATATTTTTAAATATTTTTTATTAGACTTAAGGATTTTTATGGCAATGAAAGATGTCATTCAATGATTTGTGAACATATTTCATAAAAATATATCACACATTATTTTAAATGTTCTACATTATAGAAAAAATAGACACCAATTCAAAGTGTCCAATTTTTATTTTATGGATTTTTTAATATTAATTATGAAATAATTATTTATAACTCTAAACCAAAAAATAACCTTAAAGTGAAAGAAATTTATTTATGGACTAAAGATCATGATTATGAAATGTTAATGTCCATACCCTTTTAGATGATTCTAAGGGAAAGAAATTTGGACAAACTTATTGGGATTTTTCTATATACATACCTATCAATTAAAATTTAATTATACAAGGATCTGATGGTATATATATCATGAATTATGAGATCATGAAGTCAAATATTATTCATTTTATTCATTGATAATTAAATTATTTTTATTCATGAAATTATTTCATTGATATAATCCATATATTTATTTTATTCTCAAGTGATTGATTAGTTAGAAGTGATTTTAGTTTTTTAAATTTCTATATTTATTATTACATATTTGATCATACCAGATTATACTGTACATAACCCATAATAAACTTTTCATAAAACACTTATTTTGTATATTTTCTCTAGTATTTGAAAATAAAATCATTTTATGAGTTCAAATATGAGGAATTGTTTTTTACTATTATTTTTGAAATTTTTCTTCTAATGTAAAAACTGAATTCACATATGTATATAGTTCTTGAAGATTACTATTTATATTAATCATTCATGATTTGATCCCATGAATATTATAAAAGTATAATATAGAAAACACCAACTATGGGTTACTATATTCATAGTTGTTATAGTTTGTATCAGAGAATGTTTATTAGAATTCATGGGACCTAGATTTGGGAAACCATAAATTACATAATATAGCCCTATGATTGTCATTGAGGAATAATCTATATATGTTATTACATCATAAATTTTTGATAAGGTAGATATTATTGGGTTTTCCTATAAATTAATCCTTTTATAGATACTACAAGTGGATTTGAATTAAGTATATATGTATTTTGGGATAATAACCCCCAAAAATAGTTTGTTTGAGTATATCTCAACCCCAATTTTGGGTCCTGGTGAGTGTGCACTTAATATGCACTTAGTTTGACATAGCCATGTGATATTGTTTGCTTAATTCAAATTTTCATTAAAATCCATTACGAATGATTTGAAAATATTACAATGTTTTTGGAATATTCCCAAAGAAACTAATATTATAATTCTTATATTAATAGTGCATAAATTTAAAATTTATGATTAATGTTAGATCATATTTAAAATTATATGTTGTTATTTTAAAATCATAATAATTTTATCTACTCAAATAAATTTCATTTTTTGAATTTCCTTTGGGAAGAATGAATTTTATAAATAGTAACAGCCAATATAGTAATTTCCCTTCATGTAAATCCAATACAACTAGTGTTAGAGAGGAGAATATCATAGCCATATTAGGAAAACTGACCCAATATATGACTAATAACATTTCATATGTGAAGATATATGATTTTCCATGGAATGATACACCTATTTTTTATTATTTATGTGACATAAGACCCCATAATTTGATGTAACTAATAATCTAGTGGTTGTGGAGAAATAGATCAAATCCATTTAAATGGTATTTCTCCCCTTGGGATGTGGTAAAAGGTAATATGATATTCTATAATTATATTGTCTCAAAGAAGATTCTAATCAATTTTGGTCATCAATCTTGAATAATATGTTGGGTGAAGAAATAGAAAACATATATTACATATATTTTAATGTTACACACTTTAAAAAAATATTTTCCTCATGATAAGAAAAATGAGATGAAGATAATGTTCCTCAACATAATGAAAATGAATATTCTAGTATTGTGGAGTATGAGGACACATTTATAATAAATTTCGTGTATGCTGAAAATTACATGCGTAATATAGAAAGCAAGATTGACCATTTATTTAAATGGTATAAGATATGTCTTCCAATGCCACCAGTATCTCAAAAAATTTCATTATATAATGAAATATTTTTATGTTCCAAAAGTAAAATAGATAATTAACTTTATAGAAAATATATATTAAAGTGAGATCAAGTGTAGAAGAGTTCATATTAACACAAATAAAAATAGAATATGATACAGAAGAAGAAGAAAAATAATAAATTTCCATCATGAAGAAATTTTGGAAAGAAACATCCTAAAAAAATCATGAATGGGAATGAGTTTGGTACAATAATAGAGATAAGGGTCCTATGGAAAATTAATGTAAGGGAATTAATGATATTATCCATATCTATTTATTTATTTATTAATAAATATGTAATTATTTTAAGCATCATCCCAAGTATCAAGGAAACTTATCACAAAAGTGTAAAATGGGAGAAGGCAAGCTTATGTGATCACTAAAAATATGTATGATGTTTAAAAAGATGATGTGTCATATAAATTATTAATATATTAATATTTATTCAATGTTTTATTTGCTTCTATATCTTTGAAATCATTTATATATACCATGATTTCCAAGAAAATTATATATTTTCCAAGCACCTTAAGAAGGGATTTGTCTGTAAAAACTCTATTTAGAAATATCTCCATAATAAGTATGATGTAGGTGGTTCTAATTATGATAGATAAATAATATATACTCCGTCCATTTATTATTATATGAATGGTTGATTATGATGGAATGAATTTTTTATACCATCCATCAAAATATGGTGCAAAAGTTTTATACAAAGGGAATGAAGTTATGACTCATCATAAAATTTGGAATTCCTTATATTTGTAGGTGAAACTTAATCATTATATTATTTTCTAGATAAACATACATTATATCATTTGAATTATATTCTTTTTGAAGAGGAGGAGATGCAACCCAAGGATAGAAAAGGAAATATTCTAGTTGAGAATGTACCTATTGTACTAGAATTCAATGATGTATTTCATGAGTAATTACCTCGATATCCACCAAATTGAGAACATGAATTTTTTTTCATTTACTTAATCCGTAATGAATGATGTATATCAATGAATACCTATAGATTGGCTATAGTAGAATTAGTGGAGTGGAAGAAACTGAACGGGTTGTGTGATAATAGATTTATACTCCCTATTGTTCCACCGTAGGGAGCCTCTATTATTGTTGACAAAAACACAAAACAACTTATTTTATTAATTAAAAGCAGGATTCGTATGGAGGAAACCTAAACAAGGGGAAAATTAGGAAGAACCAAAAAAAAGGGAGGCAAGAAAAGGAAACATGCTCAAGGGGTGAAAAGTAGTTAATCCTAAGTGCATCACCATGAGCAATGATAACACACTCTATATGTAAGGATCCCAAACTAGATAATGAGACAAAATCAACATAATGAGTAAATCGAGACCCAAGGAATTTCTCCACCTTGTTTACCTTATTCCAAGTGTGAAGTAATCTTGTTCTATTATCAATTAGAAGCCTGCAATGCTAGATATTGTATGAAATTGTGATCATAGTGGGTTTGTGATTATTAAGAACATAATAGAGTATTTTTTAATCAGTTTCAATCTCATATAGAGAAATTTTTTAGGACAGCTAAACTGGATATATTTGAGAAGTGCTCATGCCTCCGACTGCAAGGAATATCTTTGGCTAAATCTAGCATTGTACCCAGAAATCACACTACCCCTTCATTTCTGGATCACTCTTTCACCCTATTATTATTATTATGAATAAATATGGATTCATGAGTTTATGAATTAATTATAGAGAAATAATTTCATTTAATATATTTAACAATTATTATCTACCTCACATTGATGATTAATTTTTTCACCATAATAGAGTTTGGTATTTTGTTTAGTATGTAACTTCTTACAGGGTATCATCAAATGTTATATAAGAAGAAATATATTCTGAAAATAACATTTTTAATGTAGTATGCACATTACGAGTTTACAATAATACAATTTGGATTGACTAATACACTATTTATTTTTATAGATCTAATAAAAAGAGTACTTAGGGAATATATTGATGATTTTGTGATGGAATATATTATTGATCTTATAGATTATTTTAAACTCCATGAGGATATTGTGAATCACCTAAGGATCATTCTTTATAATCATAGAATAAATGGTTAATATGTAGTATTTTGAATGTGATACTAATAGCTTTAAAAAGATTATTTTCTTGGATATATTAAATCCATTAATGGAATATCAGTGGATCTAGATATGATAATGGCATACAATTAATAGCATACACCAATTAATATAATTAAGGTATAAATGTTTTTTGGTTTTTCATGTTAGTATCAGTAATTTCATAAACCAATTCTTAATTGGATAACGTGCTAACATATAATACACATAATGGGTTAAGTGTTTATGGAAAAAGGAATGTGAATAATGTGTTTATGAATTTAAGTGGATATTGTTCTATGATCTAATTTTTAGTCTACTATCAAGAAAATATGGATTTGTGATATATAGTGATTCATCAAATAAGGGAGTTATTTTTTTTCTTATATAGAGTGATATCATTATTGCCTATGTTTTCTATTATTTAAAGAATGATGAAAAGAACTATCCAACCCATGATCTTATGTTGGAATCCATAATATATTATGTGATTATGCCAATACTTATCTCTGTGGTGAATGATGTTGTGATATAAAAAGACCATAAGATCCCAAAATAAATAATTTCATCGAAATATTTCCACATGAGGAATAGTATATGGATCATGTTACTCAGGGATTAGTATTTCCCAATATAATATAACATAGGGTTTGAATATAAGTTTTTAGATGTGTTGAGAAGGAATGATCATAGAGTTCTAACCCAAATATTGTTTGAAAAGGATCCAATGTTATTGGATCTTGTAAATATGGGTCTAGGAATTATTATTGAACGGGAGACATCACTCAACTCTTAGATGATTGTAAATCAATGTTTTGGGAAAATTTTATGTCTTATCAATATGTTGATGATAAATATAAAACGAAATTGAAATCATGAATGATAGTAAATTAGAAAAAATAATATATAAAGAAGGTGTTATTAAATTTTTAATGAAGTTATCTATCATTTACATAACTAAGAAAAAAGGGGAAATGTTGATTGAATGTCATTGCTCCAATCTCTATAAACAATGTTGTAACACTATAATGTATAGGTATTTGATGGAACATTTTTTGTAGGATTATATGAAGTAGGAAATTAATGATTATGTATCAAGATTATTGATTTTTAAATAGGGTAAGGTTGAGAGACAACACCTGAGATGATTCATGAAACCTCTACATATTCTTATGTAGAAATTGGAAAAGAATACTATAGACTTTTTCAGTATATTGCTGAAGTCTTTAGAAATAATTATGTAATTTGGGTGATTTTTGATCACTAAAATAATTTGATCATTTCTTTAACATCTTCATCAACTTGAACAAAAATTGGTTAATCATTTCCTAATATTTCATGTTTTTCCTATTTTAATTATGTCTTCTCATGATCCATTATCTACATCTACATTCTGGAATAGTCTACAGAAGGATCATGATACTAAGACTCACATGAGCACCACATATCATAATCAAATTGATGGATTGATCGAAAGGAATATTCAAATCATAGAAGATATTTTGAGGTTTATTTACTTTACTTTCATGGTTTTTTAGATCTTTACTTACCCTTTGTAGAGTGTGACCATACAAAACTCCCATTAAAATATTTCAATAGATCTATTTAAACAATTATATAGAAAGATATGTTATACTCCATAATTTTAGGATAATTTAGGTGAATTAAAACCTTTTGGACGAGATGTTATTTGGGAGAAAATGGAAAATTTATAAACTATTCAAAATAATAGAAAAATATCTCAAAGAATAAAAAAAAGGTTTGTTGATAACTGAAGGAAATATTTCAAATTTAAATTGAGAAACCACAGTTTATTTAAATTACATCAATGGAATCATATTATAAGGTTTTTTAAGATGAGAAAACTGACCCCTAAGTATATAAAACCTTTTAATTTTTGTAAATTATTATATATGTGGCTTATTGATTAGAAATTACACCATGTTTATCGGATTCACATGATGTGTTCCATATATCATTTTTAAGGAAGTAAATGATGGACCCAATTCATGCTCTCACAAATGAAAAAAATTAATTGGAAAATATTCTAAAGAGACATGAATTTTTCTTACATGAATAATACATCATTTTTATGATAAAAATAATAATAAATATAATATCTTTGATCCAAAAGTTTTATACCTTGTTAAAATTAGGATCATAAAAACTTTACACATAATAAGTCATAAATATTTTCTAAATTTTATTTATTTATCCTTCTATGTAACTCATGATCTCCTTTTTACAAGTATTCTCTTGAGGATATACATCCAAGAAAGGGGTGAGGTAAATTCCAGGTGAGGGGAGGAATAAGGGACATAGATCAATAGTACATGGTAGAACATAATAAAAAAAACATATCATAAGATTAGGACCATCATTAAAAAAATGATGTAAATGTATTGTAATGTCATAGAATAAGTAATATATATAATAATGATTCACCATAACCTAGTGGTCAAATTACACACATATTTGTGAACAAATATAGAATCATGTTCACACAAAATAAATGTTCCAAAATTGTAATATCATAAATGTGAACAATGAATGAATTATTTTAAAACATAAAACATTTTATATTATGAGACACATAACATATCTAAATGAATTAGAGGAATATATAATTCATGTCTCTCTCATTATATCATAAAATTCTCACAATAATTTAAAACACATAAAAGAGTAACAATTGTAGTCATGAAATAACCCACAGAATGGAAGGGATTTTTAAAACTATTTCACATATTGTATGTCATGAAATGAACATAATGTTTCCCAAATTAATAAGGGATATAATAAATTTTTATAAATGAAAATTTTATTCTTTGAAATGAAAAATAACTCAATGGGATTGAAGTCATATTTTAGAAATTAAATCCATTTGGAAAATAATTGTATATTTCTTGGAAAATATTTTAGAAGGGTAGAAACTTGTAAATCCTAGAAATTAAATAGAAATAATATCTAGTGGTTATATTTTGTGTGTTAGGGGAACACTATTTCTAAAATCATTTTTTAACTGGAGATAACCCAAAAGAAAGTGTTTTTGTATGTGAATCACCTTACCTTAAATCCTGATTTGTTTCATCTCTCTTCCATATCAATACTAATAATCAAAATTTTATTATAACATTGAACTGGAAATGAATTTTTTCAATTTATATCAAATATTTTTCTATTATAATAATTAAATTAAATTTTTAACATCATTTTTTCCGGTTGAAATATTTTTATATCATGTTTTCCGTAAAAATATATCATTTTACTTGTATATTTCTATTTTTCTTCAAGGCCATTGATAAATAAATAAAAGTAATTCCATAAGATTAAAATAATTATATTTTTAAATTTATATATCATAAATATATTTTATAACCAGATATATGGTTGATGATAAGGGATGAATGGGAAACGTACTCATTGGCGGTCAACCAACTGTTATGTAGACATTATGTGATGTGAATGAATGATTTGTATAATATATTGTTACAGTAAAAATAAAACTTTTATAGTATATTAAAAATATCAATATCATGTAATCAAACTATTTATTTGGTTTAGGTATGTTTTAATTAGAATAGAGGGGGATATGAAATTATAAATGATAGATGAAAAAAATGAAAAATTAAAATTGCCTCTTTCTTGAAATGATTTCCTTTTAATAGAGAATAATTCTCGAATTCTTGGAGTTTTATTACTCTATAAAACTATGGATGATAAGGGAAATAAGATGGATGTTTTAGTCACATATTTAAATTTGGTATGTGAGGGATAAATGGTTATACAAAGTTGGGGTTGGTATTATTATTAATTAAAGAGTGGGGTATATTTAGAATAGAGAATTAAATAAAATACTATACCAATGGTAGTCATTATAATAGTGATATTATCAACATAATGAATCATATTTTTATCTAATAGAATGGGTTTGAGATAATGAATCCCATTATAATTCTAATTTACTACTTTATTTAAAATTATAGTTGAAAAATAAGAAAATTTGAATTTATAGGAATATATTTGAGTTTGAATTTTAGAAGAAAAAATTTGGTTTTTATTTCATGTTTATTGTATTTTAGTGACTCATTTATCAAAGTAAATATGTTTTAGTAAAAAAATATTAATGATCATGTAATTATTGCATCATGAATGATTTAATTTATGATACACTCCTAACAAAGGAGGAAGAAATAAAAGAGGCAGTGTTTATAATTAAACTAGAAAGTGCTCCTAGGTCAGATCAGATTCTCAGATCATTCATCGTGGACGTATTAAATATTTTCAATATATAGGTTAGGGAATTAGTTTAGGAATCTTTTAAATGAGGGTCTCTTTTTAGGGAGGGTTGTACTTCTAAGATAGTGTTAGTTCGAAATATTTAGAATCCTACAAATATCAACCAATACCATCCTATATGAATTTTAATATTTCATATAATATTATAGAATGCCTCATTAAATTAATATTATGTAGGTTGTTTCTGAGAATCATATATGTGGAACATCATGACATTATTCAAGGAAGGTTTATTCAAGATGATGTAGGAATAGAAAATTAAATAGTGGATGATATCAAAAAATTACTCTTATACCCTATATAATCATCAAAATGGATATAGGCAAGGAGTATTGTATGTTATAATTGAGTGTAATTGGTAGATTTATTAAGAGATTTAGGTTCAAAAAATGGGATTCAGACTTGTATTTTAGGGGATTGGCCTCCCTTTGGATTTTCATATCTTTAGTGGGAGATGGGTTTTATCTTCTTCATTACTATTCATAGAATATGACAAGGAAATCCAATCTATAAAAGCCTTTTTATTTTAGTATAGGATTCTATTTCAAGTAAAAGACAGGGCTGTCTGGGGGATGGGTATATCATGCCTTAAAATACTGTGTCCGGGTATAACATGATCTCACATGTCATGTTTAATGAACATCTCTTATTCCTCATCATTGTTGGTCTCTATTCCATCAATGGTCTTAATAAAATAATTGAATTATATTGAAATTTAATTAGAAAATTTGTTAACCATTGGAAAAATAGAGTCTGTATATCTAAAAAATTTCGAGGCTTGGTAGGCCAATTCAAGATAAGATGTGTATTCAAAGGCAGTATCTCCCAATAGAGTATCTTAGTGGTCCTTTTTTAGATGGAATAATCGAGAAGGTATTATTTTATGTCTTCATTAATCTGATTAAGGGGTTTATTTGTGACTCGAAGACAATTTTCCATTTTTTTGGAGGTCGTATGACTCTATTGAACATTGTTATCACCTCAATACTAACGAACATTCATTCAATCATTAAATCACAAAACGGAACTATGTTGTAGCTCAAGAAAATTATAACATCATTCATATAGTATTCTAACCAATTTAAAATATTTAAATGAGTTTCATGAAAAAAATGTAAAATCCAATTGAACAAAGTGAATTTGTCCTACAATGTATCTCTAATTCCATGCAGGGCATGCATGCCAAGATTTCCTGGGAAATCATTAAAATAGATTCTTTTTAGGAAAGGATCATGAGAAATAAATTGGATGATGAATTGAGCATATGGACTGATCATATAGGATGGAAATTAGGGCTTGTGCGGTGTATGATTGATCATTTTGAGATTCTATAGGGTAAGTTTCATTAGGTGGTGGGTTACTGAAACAATAAAGTCTGGAAGGATAATTGGGTCGATGATCAACTATTTTTTCTATAAAGCCTAGTTTTTTGAATATCCTTTAGGAATTCTATTTTGTTTCTTATTTTTATTATCTCTATTATATATCTTCATCTATAGACCAACTATGGTCATATCATCATGAATGATGTTCCAGATATATTAATTTTTTCTATCACGAGTTATGGATGGTTCATCAAATATGGTTTTGGAACATTGATACCTTATTTAAGTGGACAAGATGATTGGGTGGATAAAAAGTGGTGATATAGGATCCATTATAATATAAAAATCCAAGTTTGTAATTTGTGGAATTATTCTTTTCCCACTACTGAAAATGTAATAAAGAATGGGGTTCTTCTTTCTTCTTGCGGTTGGTGATGTATATCTCCAAAACTGTAATTTTCGTGGGTCCTATTCTTAAGAGGGTACTAGGAGAAAGCTATCTAGAATATGTTCAGAAATTTTATGAGTTATAAATGTTTTGTGGACTTAATAATCGAGTTATTTGAATCCCATTTCCATGGGGCTAGATAGAATGATGTAGATGTTAATGTTCAGAGTATGTTTTCTGCTTCCTCGTGTTGGGTTATTTGGGAGGCTAGAAACAAGGTGTAGAAAAGAAAAATTTATTCTCATTTATTAATGCATGTCTGACTAAAATATTTTTTGGTATAACATGGATTTATTAAATTTTTAGGAACTTATTTTTATTTCATATGGAGTATTGTTTCCAAGGGCCTTCCTCAATACAAATGGAAGAAACAACCTGGAAAGGTGGGTCTACTAGAAACTACAAAAAACTAGGCTAAAATGTGGATGGATATTGTTTGGATGGGGCAATGAGGGGTGGGATGGAGGATACGTAGGATTGTAGAGGTTTAGTTATCATTGATTTCAGTACCTTCAATAATCATGGAAACACCATCGAAGAAGAAGTATGGGATATGAATATTGGAATTGCCATGTGTAGACTCCACTACATTATCATCCTGTTAGTAGAATCAGGTTCCAAATTTATTGTTGATTCTCATCCTTGGAAGGCTAGTCCACCTTGGGAATCGATATATCTTCTCAAGGAATTTATGATAATTACTGATTATAATATTGAGGCTGGTAAGACATGGAGAGAAGGAAACTATGCAGTTAATTATTTGGAATGAAAATATATCCAAATGAGTACACCATTTTATATTTATATCTAGTCTCTTTGTCGAATGATTGTAAGATCATTGTTATTGGTTATGATATTTTTACACATAATTTTCCCCCCATTGCTCAGTATTCTAGTCCTTTTATTATAAAAAAAAATTAATTTTCAATCAGGTTATTATTCCCAATGGTCATATTAATTTTCCAACAATCTCATTACTACTTAAACAAAAATATTATTGTTCCAAAAAACATATTACATCTTATAAATACCATTTCATATTTTATTCAATGTTAAATAAAATTTTTATCATGGTTATAGTTTTTCTATATAAAAAATTCCAGTTGGTTTTCTAATATTTTGTATATTTTATATTTAATCATTCATGGAAGTGATGATTTTAGTTGATTGGGTTGATCCAAATTTTTCCATTGTAGTTTTTATATTTTTTATTTTCTTTCACCTAATAATATTTTACATGTATATTGGTTTAGTAACTGACTTATGTATCAATATTCTATAATTAATTAATGTATTATTGATATATATATTAGCTCTACGTGTATCATACATATATAAAAAACACACCTTTTTTCAAGAAAAAAATCACTTATAAACTATTGTTTCTTACATTGTTCCACCAATTTAGAAATTACTTTTTTGAAATTTAAACACATATTCTCTATTGAGAATAGGTGGGGGTACTTTTTTCATTGTTTTGGTCGGTACCCATGTACATTCTTAATATTTATTGTTCAACCATAACACATTGATGAAATTAGGTATCTTGTTCTATATAACATTATCTCTATGGTCCAAGATCTTTACTGGAAACATTTATAAAATATTTCATTCTCAAGATATACTATAACCGAATTTAGTACTAGTGATGGATACAGTATGTACATCATTAGAATATATATATGGAACACATCATGAACATGATCCATTATTTTTTGGTGATGTAAGCTTATATTATACTACTCTTATGTCATTAGGGATATAAAATGGTCTTGTGAACCTTAGCATAAGATTCCATTTCATTCCAAACAACATGAATATCTTCAATGGTGAGGTTTGAAGGAAATTTTTTTCTCAAACTCCAAACACCATGTCCCATTGATAGTTTTCAGCATTGTTCTTATGCTTACTCAAATCATCTTTTATGTGTTGTTGGATGAATTAAACCTGCATGACAATATCTTGGACAACATCAGGTCCAACTATCTTCCATTCACCAACATCATCCCAAAAGTTAGGAATTATAAAACACTTCCCATATATAGGATCATATGGAACAATTTTCATACATGAGTGGTAGAGGTTGTTGTATGATAACTGAACTAATGGGAGATGTTTATCCCATCCTCCATTAACTTCCACTGTGAAATATCTTAGTTTTTTATTAAGAGTCTGAATGGTCCTATTAGATTGGCCACTGGTTTTGGGGGGATTGTTCATGATGAAATTAAACTATACACATAGATTATGTTTTATAGTTATTTAGAATTTATAATTGAACCTTGGGTAATTATTTGAGATGTTCAAAATTAAATCTCTACACATTCTCATCATTAAAAAATCTCATGGAAATTTGTTCACATGAGAAAACCTCTATAATATTATTGATGTGGGAAATCATGGTGATTTTGTCCATGATATCCCATATCACATTGTTTCCCTTATATTTCATTAGGATACTAGTGTCAAATTGCACGGTCATATTCTCCTATTTATATGTGGGTATGGGAAATAGTTTCATCATCCCCTTGGAATTTTTCAACTCTACTTTAACATGATGACATACAATGGACATTGATGTGTAATAAGTGTTATCCTTAAACATGTAGTATAAAAATAAGTTCTATCAATGATCACAATATATCTTTTAGTATTCTATAATGTATGTATCAAGAAGATTTATTCCCATTTTATACAATCTGTATATTTAAGTTAAGTAATAATGTCACAAGAAGCCAATTTCCAAAATGAATCACAACATAATCATCAATATTAAATTCATACTAATTCAATTCCACCACTAATTTCACACTCTTTTGAATCTCTAGATAATAAATTTGGGCCACCTTTATCATCTTATGGATATATGGTTGGGAACTCATTTGGGAAATGTAGGATTCCTTTTATGCCATTATAAATTCCAGATCCTTCCTTTGAATATCTAATAATATAAGGTCTTTCTCAATCTGAATCATGGATATAGTAGCAAGTTTCTTTATAATAAGTGCACTAGCTACATTATTATGATTTCCTAGATGGTAGTAAATAGTTAAATTTCATTCCTCATTTATTATTGAAAAGAATCTTAGATACACGATGATCTTATTTTTATGAATATATACTATATAATCTTTCTATCTACATATGTTTAACACATCTTTCTATGGAGATAGTTTATACAAATCTATAAGGTGAAGACCACATCTAATAACTCTATAATGCATCATTTAGTTCTTCTCTTGGATCTTGAACTACCATGATACATAGACTATCACTTTATCAATATTTATGATTACAAAACCCATTCCTATCTTCAAAGAATCACTATATGTCAAAAAATCCTCTCAAAATTTTAGTAGTGTGACTATTGGTGGAGTGATTATCCTCTTATTGATCTTATTAAATCATTCTTTACATTCTTAAATACCATTATACATTACATCATTCTATTATAAAATATTTAGAAGGCTATAAAATGATGATATATTTCTCATAATTCATAGGTAATTCCCTTATAATCCAAAAAAAACTACATATTTTAGAGACACAAGTTGGTCTAGGCTATTACACAATACCTTTATATTTAATGGTTCTATAGAAACTCCGCCATTTGTGATCATTTTCCCAATTAATGAGAATTTTTTCATCCCAAAGTAATAATTTAGAGGCTTAGATTTCATTTTCTCCTTCTCTAATGTTTCTAATACAATCCTAGGTTGGTTTTCATGTTCCTCCATTCTATTTAAGTAAATGGGAATTTAATTCATAAAGACTAACAAAAAAATTCTTGGTAGTCAATACAGACTCTATTCATAAATTCCATGATGATTATAGGGGAATTAGTAAGTAAGAAGTTTATCACTATGAACTCATAGTGTACATACATTGCATAGAATTATTTATTTCAAATATCTTCCTTCCTCACCTTTATTTGATGATATCCATAAAGAAAATCCTTCTTTATGAAGTGTTGAGTTCTTCATAGTTCCTAAAACATGTAATCAATGCATAAAAGGGGTTAATTGTTCTTTAAGGTGATCATATAAGGCTACAGGTAATCTATACACATCTTAAGTCATCCTTATTTATTATTTATAGAGAACCGATGCACACCAAGGATATTAACAAGGTCATATAAATAATTATTTAAATCCTATTGAAGCTACTTCTATAACTCCTATATTTTGATAGGGGAAATCCTATAAGGGACTTTAGAGATAGGATTGGATCTGTGTATATAACCAATTGATAACTCTATATCTCAATCTGGTGGATGTTCAAGAAACTCTTTTAGAAAAATAACATATTATTCCCTTAAAATGGTAATTTCTTGATGGTTGATACTTTTCATCAACTCAACTATTTGGGATAGATATTATTTATCACATAGAATCATCCCTCGTACCATTACAGGATTCATCAATGGAGATTCATAATCATACTTGAATTTTTATAAAATAATTGGACAGTTTATTATTATGAAATAGCCTCCCTACTTGGGATAATTCATGTGTTCTCAATATAATGAGATTGAATACATTCCCAATATAGTGTCAATTTATTCTAGGGAAACTATTATTATATGTTTTCAAATAATCTCCCAAAAATATTATAGTAGGTGAAGTTTCCAATATATGAGTTTCATTTATTGCACCATTAGGTGTTTATACCTATATATTTACTTCTAGGTATCTAGGATTAGATTATATATTTATAGAAAAATTTAGGATATAAAGTAATGTGTAGAATTAAAATAAAATAAAATAAAATTCATCATTGAGTGAAAAGGGATTTAACCATGTATGGATTTGATTTATGCTCCCCTTTAGCATCAGATATGTAATAAACACTCTATTTATCATTTAAAGTTAGTGGTTTCTTATTCTGATTACCCCTAAGGACAATTATTTTAGTGAACTTTCTAATATAGTTCCCTTAGTCCCTATAGTTTGATAATTAATCATTGGGTAGTTAATTAGGAGGTATCATCCATTCCTCCATCATGTTGGACATATTCATCATGTCTCTAGAGTATTAACGAGCCTGTTGGCCTTATCTCCAAGAAATGAAGCATTTCTATATCCATTTTTTGGAAAATACCATGATGATTTTACCACATTTTTAACATTTGTGTGGTTGGATCCTCTTTCCTCCTTTTCCATTTGACCCACCATCTAGAAACTCCATTCGTACCTTCTTATCTCCATAAAAATGGGATTATTCAACAAACTCCATTTTTTCTTTCAAAACACATCTAAATTCTTCTTTATAATTCCCAATATCATAGATAAATAGAGCCTTGTGATGCTATAGTTTTAAAATAAGAATAAATCTACCGATTTTTGTAACATTATTGATAACAAATCTCAAGGAATATCTTGGTAAACATGTGTTGTTTTCCTAAAAATATTTGATTGATTCAACTTCCATTTTCTTTATCTAAATTAATTCTATCTACATATATGTTTAAAGATTTATTAGGTTTAAATTATTAAGAAATATTTTTTTAATGTCTCACCACTATAGATCTTCCATTTAATGATATGAATTTTTTCCATTATAAATTCCCATGATTGATCATCTCCTCCGTCTAAATGATATATGGCTGGAGTTTCCATATAATTTTTAGAATATGAGATTATAGAAAGGATATTATCCATCGAGTTAACCCACTTTTCTATAACATATGGATCAGAAGATCCCCTAAACATCAGTGTTCATTTATATATAAATGACTCAAATGGATAGTATCTCATTATTTGGTTAAGGTAGACATTACATATGGCTTATGTAATTATTCACATCCTAAGACGGACAGGTAGGAATTTCATTGATGATTAGAACTCAATCCCCATTTCATTGGGAATGCTGTTTGGGAAATCAATTCATTTTCTATCATATAGTTTATTGCCCTGGTTTCTCTTGGATCACACCATTTTCTAAAATAGAAAATGTTTGAATAAAAAATAAGTCAAAAAATCAAAAAACACATAATTTATTCTAATGTAAACATTAATTCTAATGGAATATCTAATAGTATCCATATTCTTATAATTTTCCTAAAAAAATCTTCAAGGATGTTTACCTATACATTGATTTATACTTATAGTTTTCACAAGTTTTTTCTAATCCTAATTCAAAAAAATGACTATAATAGGATAATTTACCCACTATAGTGATATTTTTTTCCATACATGAACATTAAATCATTTTTACTATAAAAAACATGAGAGTGACACTACTCAGAATCCAATGGTTAAGCATCTTGGGAATTTTATGCAAAAAAATAAATTGTATCTAACAAATAATATTCATTATATAAATTCTTATTCATTGTCCACATAAATGTATCACAATATCCTTAGTAAATGTAGTATCCTGAGGATATAGATGAATGAAATGGGAGATCTAAAAGCTCAGTAAGGTGAAAAATAAGGGATATAAATCAATAGTACATGGGTGTGAATAATCTACATTATCATATCATAAGAATATAATTGTTATAAGTATCATGAGTGTCATGATAGATAATGGAATGGAATTTGGAATATATACGTATATATATATATATATGAATGAAAAATCATAACATATTTCTATATAGTCACACATATTTGTGAAAAAATCTAACATCATTTTCACGAATAAAATATCTGTATAATTTTTATTATATAAAATGTGAAAAAATATCATTCGGTTCATGCATAATACAGATTACCGCATGAGATGTATGACATTACTCAATGCATTTTAGGGACATATAATTCATTTTCAACCCATAATATAATAAAATTCTCATATTTAGGCTAACCACATGGATAGATAACAACCCTAATCACAAAATAACCCCTGAAATGGAGTGGGATTGTGAAAAAAGTTTATATACCATACTTCATAAAATTAATATGGTGATTAAAAAATTGATTAGGTAGATAATTATTTGGTATAAAACTCATTTTCATATTTTAATAAGAAATAACTCGAGTAGATTTAACATATATGTTTGGAAATTGAATCATTTTTTCAAAAGTACTGTAAATGTCTTCGAAAACATTTTAGAAGGATATAAACATGTATATCATTGATAAAAAATAGCACTAATATGGAAAGGGAAATTTTTGGGTATTAGATAAACATTCATTCTGAAAAATATGTAAAATATAAGATAACTGAAGAGATATAGCTTAGGTTTGAGAATTAATTACTCTAAATCATTCTTTATTTATAAGGACTCAGCCTTAAACATTACATAATATTGAATTAAATGAATAATTCACATTTAGGATCTTTTCATGTAAAGAGTTTTAGAGAATTAGGCCATAACTATTACATTACATCTCAAAAATACAAAGTAGACACTTCTACTCAGTTTCCATTTTGTTCAAAAAATAAAAACTCTTTGAAAAAAGTGTCATGTCTAGTTCCATGTTTTAGAGAACATGAATTTTTCTTCATCACATCCTTGACCCAGTTCATCTTTAAGTCTTGTGAAAAACATTTGAAAACATGGTATTAGCATAAAAAGTTGAGTAAGGGTTATAAAATAAAGAAATAAATCATTAGTACATCAATACATACAGAACATAAACTCTTTTACATGCCTCCTGAAAACATAAGATTTATGAATAACACATATTTATTGAAAATCATAAAGTTAACTTCTGGCATCCATAACATACTTACATTGTAGCTTTCATAGTTATATAGGGAGTCACATTTGGAATACCCATCATAGTATATTCCCTAAATATCTTAGGAGAAACATTCATGTTTACCTCCATCACATAACCCAATGTATTAGATAGCTATCTCGGTCTCACCCGCACTAGGTTTATCATGGAACCAACCGTATACGTAAAAAAATACCCAATAACCATAACACATTCATAACATATGAAACAAACATAAAGAAAAGTTAACATTTCCACATTTCAATCACAATATATCATTTGAATATATTGACATAACAAATCCATTATCAAAACCATTTTCAATACCAAAATATGTACAAGATTATATGGTATTTATTTTTCTTTTAAAAACATTACGTCTAGTTAAGCAAGCCAAAGATCAAAAAATACTCGCGGCAGCGGAAAGGTTGTTGTCACCACTTACGTAAAAAAGAAACAATATTTTTTTCATTTAGTAAAATTCCTCATAGAAAAATATACCATTTGAATGAAATGAAAATTAAAATGTGTTTATACACCGTATGAAATAATGTCGTGTATTAAAAAAATATGCCACAATGAAAGGAGATTAAGAGGAAGTCCCTTACCTCGTGTCCGACATAACCCGTTGGTCCTTTAATCTCCTGAATGAAAAACTAATGTTAATTTATAATTGATTAAGAAACTTTTTAAAGTGTATTATTTATTTTATATCACTTATTACAATGTTATAAACATTATGAAATAACTTAAGTTAATAACGTTCATTTTGTCGATATTTGGTACTTGAGTAAAAAATGAACACCTTATATTTACAAGTTTTCCATGTGGTAAATAGTCCACTATCTCCAGAATGATATTCATTATTTAGAAACCTTATATATCATATATATCCATTATATATATGTATTTATAATAGTACATATCATTTGGAGATAAGAAATGAAATGCACTGTTCATGGAGACGGTAAGTCGTACGTACAAATGAACGCTACTTTAATTTATATTTCATATTTAAATGGAATGAGAACATAATGATACATAGGTATATTATAATTCCAGTACAATATCATATATAATATCATTAACTCCATCCTTTATACATTTCACATATGGCATTAACGAGTCATATCACTTTGAGGGGGCGGTAGTCCGCACTTCCTCAAATGAAATTATCGCATTTACCCATTATGGAAACCATAAGGCATGATATAACTGTAAAACACAGAAGAATAAATAAAACATAAACATAATATATATATATATATATATAATATATATATATATAGTCCCATCTTAATGGCTACTAGGAGAGGATGTAGGATATAATCGAACAATCACTGTTTCGTGAGACGTTAGTTTGCCATTTAGAGAAACGATATGTTTTTTACCCATTAGATGGAGGTGTCTGTAAGTTAAGTTTGAATCCTTATCATAACAACATTATAGTATATTTATTATAGTTGTTTTGTTATAAAATAAAGTAATAAAAATATTTCAGCGGTTGGAGAAGTAAAATAAAAGAAAAGAAGTTAAGAGAAACTATTACCTTTAATTTGGGAAACTTCATTTGGTTTGAACCAAAAAGACTCCTTGAAGTTACTTATGCCTAAGTTAAGGCTTATAGGTAGAATATAGAGATCTTGAGAGATTATTTGGGCAGACGTTGGATGATCCAAGGGGCTTGAGAGGTGCGAGGAATGAGTTAGAAGTGAGGGCATTTTATAAGGGGGATGAGTGTCTCTTTAGGAAAGTGTGAAACTATTATTTTTCAATATAATGATATTCAGTTTCCAAAGGTCCAAAACTAATTAAATTTGAATATAAAATAACTAATGGTCGAAATAAAATCATCCAATAATAATTGGATAGGTGTTGGATTTAATATTTATAATCTTATTTATTTAAATCATTTATTAGTGAGGTAAATATTGTATCATTATTGTGTCATAAATAATTTAATTTATTTGATGTTTAAAATTTATAAAAAAAAACCTTGATGTATTAAATCTTCTTATCTTTACAATGAATATTTATAGTAAAAAATATGACTTATATAATCCCATGTAAAAATTGATTTACTAAAAGATATTTGTTTATGTCATTTTTGTCTTTACTTTATGTTATTTAAAATAAAGTGTCATTATCACTCTTAAGTGGATACATGGGGTCCCAAAATCGACCCAACTATGACCATGGTCGTAAATGACTCATCCAACAAGGTTAAGAAAAGTTTTAAGGTAATTTAGTATTATTATAATATTCTTTTTACCTTGAATTTCCCTATCTACCTTTTACCATGGTAAATAAAAGTCAAACGTCACTATTCACCAAAAATTATTTTCATCTTATTGAACCAAATTTTACTTACTAATAACAACTATATAATTCATATTTTTAAAATTCAATTCACAGAAGTACTAAAATTTCATTTAAATTAATATTCTGTTTTTTAACTACTACTAAGTGGTTTCACTATTCATCAAAAAATGAAGTTTTTCAGAAAAAATACCAAAAAATTGGCCTAAGATATATTAGATATTATGAATTCAAAAATTAGGTGTATTTTACCAAATTAAAAACATTTAAGTTCCATTATTTAATTTAAAATTAATTCTCATTGTCAAAACAAACAGTGTGTTTTTAAGAAACAATAATTATCAAAATATTTACACTTGTTTATGTCCAATTTCAAAGTGAAATTAATTAAAATGACCAAAATTGTATTAATTGGTGAAAATATAATCTAATTACACTTTAAAACCAATTAAAAAAATAATCTGACCATATAAATAAATTAGATTAAAAGGCACTTTTGAATTAAAATACAGTATTTTTCTTTATTCATAAAAAATTGAATTTTATCATAAAATACCAAAAATTTACCCAAAGTAAATTTTGATGTCCCAAATCTAATAATGAATTTTATTTTGTCAAATATAACATATAAAAGTGACCAAAAACTATATTTAAAGACGGTTCTCCATTAAAAGGTGGTAAATCGACCTTTTAAATAATATTGGAGTATTTATGCTTAAAATTAGATTCATTCACATTTTATGCCTCTAAATATTATTGGATAAATGTAAAAAAATTAAAAAACATGTATAATAATATTGTAGTTAGTTATATTCATTCCCACCAATAAAATGGATAGGCGTTAACTACCATTTAAAATAATAATATTATATTATTAGTGTGCAACAGAAGACTTCAAAGAAACCAGTTGTTGCGTATTGGGTATGCCATCGAACATAGAAAATCCTTTAAAGTAAAATTAAAATTTAATGTACAAAAATTAATAAAAATAAAAATGTATTATTTCTTTATTTACTTGGGATGTTACATCCTTCCTCCCTTTTGGAAATTATGTCCTCGCAATTTTAATTCACTTATCATATAAATGGGGGTATTTATCCCTCCTAGCATTTTCATATTCCCACATTGCCTCTTCAACCATATGGTTTTTCCACAAAACCATTACCTGTTGAATTACCTTATTCCACAATACTTGCTCTCTAAGGTCAAGAATCTAGACTGGTTGTTCCTAGTAAGAGAGATTCTCATCCAACTGAACTACCTCTGGGCTCAAAACATGAGATGGATCTGGCATATACTTTCTCAACATCAAAACATGAAAAAACAAAATTATGTACCTGGGATAAAAATGGAGGTAAAGCCACTCTATACGCAACTTATACAATTTTCTCCAGGATTTTATAAGGTCCAACGAACCTCAGACACAACTTTATCTTCTTACTAAAACGCATCAATCTTTTTCATGGAAAACCATTAAGAAATTCATGATCACCTACTTCAAAAGAGAAATCCTTCCTCCGGTTATCCTCATAACGGTTTTTCCTACTCTGAGCTATTCTCATGTTCTTATAAATCAATTAAACCTTTTCTAATATCTCTTTTACCAATTCTGGTCCCATCATCTTCCTTTCACTTACTTCATCCCAAAAATCTGTAGTTCGAAAACACTTTCCATATAATGCCTCAAATGGAGCCATCTATATACTGGAATGAAAGCTGTTAATATATGAAAATCGACCAAATAAATATGTTGGTCACAACATCCCTGGTAATCCAGTGAACAAGCATGTAGCATATCCTCCATGGTCTAAATTGTTTGTTCTAACTTCCCATCTGATTGAGGATGAAAAGTTGTACTAAAATTTAATTCAGTACCCAACCACTTATGAAGGCCTTTACAAAAGTTAGAAGTAAACCTGGGATCAAGATCAGATAAAATGCAGTGGGGAACTCCATGCTACCTCACTATCTCTTTAACATACAACCAAGAAAGTTGATCTAGAGACAAATTATCTCGAATATGAAGGAAATAGCAGATTCATCCAATCGATCAACAATAACCCAGATTGAATTATTACCTCGTGATGTCTTCGGTAATCCAACAATTAAGTCCATGGATATATTTTCCCATTTCCACTCTGGAACCGGTAAAGACGGAAGCATCCCTTTCTGTAATTGTAACTCTGCTTTAACCTGCTAATAATTCAAACACTTCATTGTAAAATCAACAATATCTATTTTCATTCCATCCCACCTATAATACTCCTGAAGATCTCTGTACATCTTAGAACTTCTAGGATGAACTGAAAACGGGGAACTATGAGCTTCACATAACAACTCATTCTTCAACTATGTATCACAAGGCATGTATAATATTTTCTCAAACCTCAAAACACAATCATTTTCAACATTAAAATCAGGCATCTTACCCTTCTGAACCAACTCTACCTTTTTCTGTAACTAACAATCTTCCTTCTTCACTTGCTTAATTTTGTCTGATAGAGATGATTCCACTTACACTTTAAAAAAATAGAAGAATTTCCTACATGAACAACTTCTATTCCAAAGTTCATCAAATCAAAAACAAAAGGATCTCATTCCAAACATAACATAGTTAATGTAGCATTACTTTTTTGACTCAAAGCATTAGCCACTTTATTTGATTTTCCCGTATGGTAAAGGATCGTGCAATAATAATCCTTGATTAATTCCTAAAATATCTTCTATCTCATGTTCAATTATTTCTGATTGAATGTTTACTTTCAACTTTTGTGGTCAGTATATATTTCACATTTTACCCTATACAAATGATGCCTCCAAATTTTTAAAGAAAAAACAACAACAACTAATTCCAAATCCTATGTAGGGTAATTTAACTCATGAGGTTTCAACTGACGTGAAGAATATGCAATTACCTGATCATTCTGCATAAGGATACAACCAAGTCCTTTCAATGAATCATCATTGTAGATAACAAACATACCATTTCTAGAAGGAAATGCCAAAACTTAATCATTCACCAATCTTCTTTTTAATTTTTGAAAACAATCATCACATTATTTTTTTCCAAATAAACTTAACACCTTTTCGAGTTAACTTAGTTAATGGGATAGATAAATATGAAAAATTTCTAAAAAAAAATCACCGGTAATAAACTCCCAAACCAAGAAAACAACAGATCTCAGTTATATTTGAGGGTCTTGGGCATTCTTCAATAACTTTTGTTTTAGCAGGATCAACAGTTATGCCATTTTTTGAAACAATGTGACCAAGGAAAGAAATTTTTTGTAACCAAAAATCACACTTGATGAATAACCCATACAGTTTATTTTCTTTTAAGGTTTACAAGACAACCCTTAAATGACATTAATGCTCCTCTTTACTTTTAGAATAAACCAAAATATCATCAATGAACACAACCACAAACATATCTAAGAACTCACAGAAAATTATATTCATAAGATCCATGAATACAGCAGGTGTATTGGTTAACCCAAAAGGCATAACTAAAAATTCATAATGGCCATATCTAGTACGAAACATAATCTTCAGAATATCTACTTCCTTTACCTTCAACTGATAGTACCCCGACATCCAATCAATCTTCGAAAAATACTGAGCACACTAGAGTTGATCAAACAAATCATTGATATGAGGCAAAGGATATTTGTTCTTAATAGTGATGTTATTCAATTCTCTATAATCATTGAAAAGTATCATTGAACCATATTTCATTTTAACAAATGAGACAGGAGCACCCCATGGTGATGTGCTAGGTCGACTGAAACCTTTATCTAATAACTACTTCAATTGATTCTTTAACTCTAAAAGTTCAATTTGAGCCATTTGATAATGGGATTTTGAAAATTTCTTAGCATACGGAACTAAGTAAAAATTAAATTTAACTTCACAATCAGTTATAATACCAGGAAACTCATTAGGAAAAACATCAAGGTACTCATTTACCACTAGTAAATCATTAATCTCAAAAGTTCATTTATTTTCAACAATATGTGCAAGGTAACATTCATTTCCATCTTTTACTAGTTTCTCACCTTTATGTTATGTTATCAAAAGAAAGGGTTCATTCTTGTACACAAACTGAAAATATTTTTGAAACGAAACTTCTTTAGCTCTATAGTCAATATTAGCATGATAAATAGAAATCCAATACATACCCAAAATAACATAAAACTCTACTAGAGGAAAAAAATAAAGTTTGTAGGTAGATTCTTCCTGCACACAAGAACAAAAAGGTTCTTATGTTTTCTTTTTGTCTCAACATTTCCTCCAGGTGTTTTAACCATAAGTTCTATATTCATATCTTGAGATGGAATACCTTGTTTACTAGAAAACTTTTCAGAAATTAAATATTGTGTAGACCATGAATCAAACAACACATTGGATTAATCATAACACACAAACAGTGTACCTGATACTACTTCATTCGATGGCCCAACATCTACTGAAGTAGTTGCAAAAGTATTTCACCACCCCTTTATACTTGTTGTATGGCTGCTTTACCACAGTTGAGTTCTTCATTGGACACTCATTTTCATAATAACCCATTTCATTTCACTTAAAACATTTTACTAACTGTAAATCATATTTTTTTATTACCATCACCTTGATCTTTTTTAGTGCAATTATGAGCCTTATGTCCTATTTTACCACATAGGTAGCACTTTCCATAATTTAAAAGACATTACCTAGAATGATTTTTACCACAATTTTCACAAACTAAAAACTTAAGTTACTTACCATCAGCATTTTTTGAAGAGTTCTTCCATTTTTCATGCCACCTTGACCTCTTATTCTGTTGTTTTTCAAAGAACACCTAATCATCAGAAAACACCATTTCCACCTTCTCCACACAACGAACAAGTTTTTCATTACTTTTGAACTCACAAGAAGTTAAATACCTTAAATAATTTGTATTTAATCATAAGTAAAAACGGTATATTTTACTATCATGATCTTGTATGAAATTTAGAGCATACATTACCAGTCGAGTGAATTTTGCTTCATAAGCATCCACTGAGTCATACTCCTACCTCATTTCTAGGAATTGATTTTTCATCCTAAGATGAACCACATTAGGAAAATATTTCTCAAGAAACATTCCTTTTAATTCATCACCATAACGAGCATCAACCTCCTCACTGTCCTTGATATTTTTCACCATCAACCACCACTGATCAGCTTCACCATCAAAACAGAAAACATCAAGACTACCCTTTTGATATTCTAAACACCCCATGACATCAAAAAATATCTCCATTGCTTTAATCCACCCTTATACTAGCACATGTTCAGATGATCCTCTGAATGATGGGGGATGTTTCCTAATGAAATGATCCACTACTGACATGTCTGTCTGTGGTTGATCTGGCTGATCTCGGGCATGGATACCACCACAATTTATAGCCTGAGTCAAATTGTTCCATCACTGAAACAAACTATTCAGTTCCAATTTCAACCATCTCATGTTGCTGATTTGGAAGGTTGTCTTCCTCCTGATGTCTTCCCAACACAGCTGCCTTATTTCCTCTGTGGAAAACAATTCTGAACAAAGAAATATCTTAGGAAAAGCAACATGGTAATCTGTAAATGCTATATCATTTCAATCATAACATAAACTAAAAATAATTTATGGATATTAATTTAACTATATTCTAAATCTTAAAGTTATCTAAATCGACCTCTAATAACAACTATAAGGACTCGGCCTTAAACATAACATAATATTGAATTTAATGAATAATTCACATTGAGGATATTTTTAGGTTTAATGTTTTAGAGAATTATGCCATAACTATTATATTACATCTCAAAAATACAAAGTAGACACTTTTACTTAGTTTCTATTTTTTTCACAAGATAAAAACTCTTTAAAAAAAGTATCATGTCTAGTTTCACATTTTAGATAGCAAGACTTTTCCTTTATCACATCCTTGACCCTATTCATCTTTAAGTCCTGTGAAAAAACATTTCAAAACATGGGATGAGTATAAAAAGCTCAGTAAGGGTTATAAAATAACGAAATAAAACATTAGTACATCAATACATACAAAACATAAACTCTTTTACATACCTCATGAAAACATAAAATTTATTAATATCACATAGTAATCACAAATAATAAAGGTAACTTGTGGCATCCATAACATACTTACGTTGTAGCTTTCATAACTACGTAGGGAGTCACATTTGGAATACCCATAATAGTATATTCCTTAAATCTCATAGGAGAAACATTCACGTTTACCTCTGTCACATTACACAATGTATTAGAGAGCTATATCGAGCTCACCCTCACAAGGTTTATCACGGAACCACCCGTATATATAAACAATGCCCAAGAACCATAATATATTCATAACATATGAAACAAACGTAAAGGAAAGATCAAATTTTCACATTTCATTCACAATATATAATTTAAATATATTGACATAACAAATCCATTATCAAAACCATTTTCAATACCAAAATATGTAAAAGAGTATATTGTATTTATTTTCCTTTTAAAAACAATATGTCTTATTAAGGAATCCAAATATCAAATAATACTTGCACCAGTAGAAAGGTTGTTGTCACCGCTTATGTTAAAAAGAAACATTATTTTTTTTCATTTAGTGAAACGCCTCGTAGAAAAAGATTCCATTTGAATGAAATGAAAATTCAAATGTGTTTATACACTATATAAAAGAAAGTTGTGTATTAAAACGAAATATTCCTCCATGAAAGGAGATTGAGACGAAGTCCCTTACCTCATGTCCGACATGACCCGTTTGTCCTTTAATCTCTTGAATAATAATATAAAGTTTATTTCTACATTCTTAATAACCTTTATAAAGTTTATTATTTATTTTATATCACTTATTACCTTGTTATAAACATTATTCAATCATTTAAGATAATAACAGTCATTTTGTCGATATTTGGTACTTGAGTCAAAAATGAACACCTTATATTTACAAGTTTTCCATATGGTCAATAGTCCATTATCTACAGAATGATATTAATTATTTATATATCATATATATCATATATATTTAGTATATATATGTATTTATAATAGTATTTATCTTTTGGATATATGAAATGAAATGCACCGTTCAAGGAGATGGTAAGTCGTACGTATGCATGTACGCTACTTTGATTTCTATTTCATTTTTTAATGGAATGAAATCGTAATGTTACATAGGTAATTATAATTACATTATAATATTATATATATAATATCATTAACATCATCCATTATACGTCCCACATATGGCATTAACGAGTCATATCACTTTGAGGGGGCGGTAGTCTGCACTTCCTCAAATGATATTATCGCATTTACCCATTATGGAAACCATAAAGGTCGGCTATAATTGTAAAACATAGAAGAATAAAGATAACATAAACATAATATATATCATATATAAATATAGTTCCATCTTAATAGCCACCATGAGATGCGGTAGGATATAATCGAACAATCATCGCACTACTAGAAAAGGGGGCATTGGAGCCCCCCAGACTCGGGCGACCGCCATTGGCGGTCGCTATAGCTAACCATTAGCAACCGCCAATGGCAGTCGCTAACCTGCATAAAAAAATTTGGGGGGTTTCTGCCCCCCCCCCCCCCCCCGCGCCCTCGATCTCCCTCCGCCCTAACCCCCTCCCTCCCTCGCCGCCCTCCCTCGCCGCCCTCCCCTCCCCCGCCGCCCGGCCTCCCCCGCCGCACGGCCTCCCCCGCCGCCCGGCCTCCCCCGCCGCCCGGCCTCCCCCGCCGCCCGCCCTCCCCCGCCGCCCGGCCTCCCCCACCACTTTCCCTCCCCCGCCGCCTTCCATCCGGCCTCCGGCCGCCGCCCTCCGCCCTCGGGCCTCCGGCCGCCGCCCTCCGGCCTCTCGGCCCTCCCCCCCCCCCCACCCCGGACGGCACCCGCACCCCGGACAGCCCCCGGCGCGCACTCCGGACCGCCCCCCGCACCCCGGACGCCTCCCCGCACCCCAGACATCACCCCCCCGTGCGCACTCCGGACCGCCCCCCGCACCTTGGACGCCTCCCCGCACCCCGGACAGCCCCTCCCCCCCCCCCCCCCCCGCACACTCCGGACCGCCCCCTGCACCCCAGACGCCTCCCCGCACCCCGGACAGCCCCCCCCCCCCTGCACTCGGACACCCCCCTTCGAACCCGGACAGCCCCCCCGCACCCCGGACAGCCCCCCCCCCCCCCCCCCGCACTTGGACACCCCCCTCCGAACCCGGGCAGGCCCCCCGCACCCCGGACACCCCACCCCGCACCCCCGACAGCCCCCCCTCCCCCGCACCCCGGACACCCCCGCACCCCGAACACCCCTGCCCGCACCCCTGACAGGCCCTCGACACCCCGGCCACCCCTCCCTGCACCTCGGACAGCCCCCCCCCCCCCCCCCCCGACCCCGGACACCCCCCCCCCCCTCGCTGCCCGTCCCCCGTCCCCTCACCGCCTCCTCTCCTCCAGCTCCCCGCCGCCCGTCCCCTCCCTTGCCGCACCGCCTTTGGCTCCGGCTCCCCTTCGCTGCCTCCTCTCCCTCACAGCACCGCCTTCGGCTCCCCTCCCTTTCAGGTTTGTATCTCAATCAGGTAACATGAGCTTTCAGTTACATTATTATTTTATCAATGGTTCATAAACAAATGGTTAATATTTATTTTGAATATAGTTGATTTGAAAAATGTAAATGTAATAAGTATTGTGTAAATGTTTGTTATACAGATATTATTATGGATAAGAGTTGGATTGATCTTCCAAATCGAACGTCTAGAGAATATTTCAATGGCATTATGCAGTTTATTGACTTCACGAGAGGATTTGAAAGTGACTATATTAGTTGTCCATGTAGAAAATGTGCTAACAGATATCAATTCACACGAGATACTGTGAGGGAGCACCTTTTCTTTAATGGATTTCTGAAAAATTATAAGAGTTGGACTCGACATGGAGAAGAATATGTTCATTGTCAAAATACAGATGCAGCTCAGATGGATGTTGATGCAAGGATGACTGATCCAATGCATGAAATGCTTACTGAAATGGTACGTGGGTTTGATCCTGAAGGCATTGACATCCAGAATCTTGAGACCGGTGAGATAAATCTTCGCTCTGGTGCAGATCGTGATTCGAGGAGGTTTTATGAAGTACTTGATGATGCGAAAACAGAATTATATCCTGGATGTACTTCTTACAATAAACTGTCGTTTATCGTGGAGTTGTTGCATTTGAAGACTTTGAATAATTGGTCAAACACATCATTCGACATGCTTTTGGTTTTATTGAAAAAAGTTCTTCCTGTCGACGCTAAGATTCCTGAGTCGTATTACTATGCTCGTAAGTGGACAGAGAACTTAGGTTTTACATATGAGACTATAGATGAATGTGCAAACAACTGTATATTGTTTAGAAATGAAACTGCTCATTTGGATATTTGTACGGTTTGTGGCGCTTCCAGGTGGAAAGAGAACAGGGGAAATAAGACTCATCAAAGTCAGATTGCGATACAGGGGAAACCGATTGCCGTAAAGCAAATGTGTTACTTTCCCCTTAAACTGAGGTTGAAAAGATTTTTTATGTCATCTAAAGTTTCTAATTTAATTAGATGGCATGCAGAAAGAGTTCATGAAAGTGACATGTTAACCCACCCGGCAGACTCTCATGCAAGGAAGAATTTTGATGAGAGACATCCCGACTTTGCTAAAGATGTTCGTAATGTCCGATTGGGATTGGCAGCAGATGGTTTCAATCCATTCAAGTCTATGGTTGGTGCAACTCATAGCACATGGCCTGTGGTGTTGGTTCCATATAATCTTCCTCCGTGGCTTTGTATGAAGCAACAATTTATATTAATTTCCACTCTTATTGATGGACCTAAAATTCCGGGGGATAAGATTGATGTTTACCTTCAGCCATTGATTGATGAGTTGAATGAATTTTGGGGCGATGGTGTGATGACTTATGACTGCGAAACGAATAAAATGTTCAAATTGCATGCTGCTTTATTGTGGACAATCAATCACTTCCCAGCTTATGCAAATTTATCAGGCTGGAGTACGAAAGGGGAATTTGCTTGCCCTTGTTGCAATAAAAGTAAAAAATCTGTATGGCTTAAAAATTCCAAAAAATGGGCATACATGGGTCACAGGAGTTTTCTCCCTCCCCAGCACAGGTTCAGAAAGGACAGAGTGGCATTTGATGGTTCTAGAGAGTTCAGCCCAGCACCAAAGATCATGACAGGAGTCGAAATGTTATCGCAGATTGAGGAAGAAAACATCCGCACGGTATATGAAATTCAGGATTTGGTGGCTCCTCCAGTACGTAATATTCGTGCTGCGGGTAGGCAGCGCAGTCACAATTGGAAAAAGAAAAGTATTTTTTATAGTCTTCCGTATTGGAAAACTAACATGTTGAGGCATAATTTGGATGTCATGCGCATTGAAAAAAATGTTTGTGATAACATATTGTGGACCATTTTAGGTGTCAGTGGAAAGTCAAAGGACCATGTTAATGCACGCCGTGATTTGGAAGAAATGGGTTTAAGGAAACAGTTGCATTTACAGTTAGCTGAGGGAAACAAGGCATATATGCTTGCTGCACAATATTCGATGACTACAGAGGAGAAAGAGACATTTCTTTCCATTTTGAAGATGGTCAAGGTGCCTGATGGTTACTCTTCTAATATTTCAAAGTGTGTGAATCTGACGAGCAAGACATTGCAAGGGTTGAAAAGTCATGACAATCACATATTACTTCAGCAGTTGATTCCAATCGCAATTTGTGATTGTTTATCCCCCAATGTTGTTTATCCCTTGATTGAGATGAGTAATTTTTTTAGACAGCTTTGTTTAAGAAATCAACGAATTAGTGATTTAAAAAGTTTGCAGGACTGAATTGTACTTACGCTTTGTCACTTTGAGAAACTTTTCCCCCCTCATTTTTCGATGTTATGGTCCACTTGACAGTGCACCTAACTGATGAAGTAATGGATGTTGTTCCAGTGCAATTCAGGTGGATGTATCCTATTGAACGATATTTGAGTACATTGAAAAGATTTGTACGCAACAGAGCTCGTCCAGAGGCATCAATAGCCAATGGTTATTTGATGGATGACTGTACTACCTTTTGTGCAGAATATCTTACGGATGTTGAAACAAAATTAGATAAGCCCTCTCGAATTCATGATGGTCCAGTTGGAGAAGGAACCACATTTGATATGGACAACATCAAGTGGATACAAGCACATCGATATATCTTGTTCAATACTCCATCAGTTGCACCATTAATGCAGTAAGTATCTTATCAATGTGCTTGTATAACTTTTACATGTTTTCTTTGCATAAGTTGATCTTTTAAACATCGCGTAATCATTTGCAGGAAACACATTAATGAGATAAAAGAAGAGATGCATCGTGCGACTGAGTTACAAATTCAACAATCTCATTATGTGGCATTTCATGATTGGTTCAAGGATTATGTATGTATAAATTTATTTTCATTATGAGTGAAGTATTAAACTAATTCTTTCTGCATATATCAGTATTGATTTTTATAAATTATGTAGGTTCATAAGCTGAGGGAGTTAGGGGACCCCACGCTACCTGAAGTATTTATCCAACTGGCTGAGGGTCCATCTATAACGGCTCGTCGTTATAAAGCTATTGATGCTAATGGTTTTCGATTTCGCATTAAAGATGTTGACAACAAACGATCAACACAAAACAGTGGCATCGGTTGTCCCTTTGTCGATTCTGGTTATTACTATGGTCAATTGATAGACATCATTGAAGTTTTATACACACACGGTTTGAAGTACATATTGTTAAAGTGTAATTGGGTTGATCCAGTGCGTGGATGTAAAGTCGGTCAATATCAGTTTTCATTGGTGAATTTTAACTATATGTTATACAGAAATAATGAACGAGTTGAGAATGAACCTTTCATTTTGACATCACAAGCGGAACAAGTATTCTTCGTTACTTTGCCTTCGGATCCCAGTTGGCAAGTTGTTGTCAAAATGTCTCGGCGAGGAGTGTTTTTATTTGAAGATGATGAACCCGAGACTGTTCCGTTTGTTTACCAACAACTTGATCAACATACCGTAGTTCAACGTGAAGAAGATATTTATTGGGTCAGAGCGGCTGTTGAAGGAGAAACGGTCGATTTGCATGCTTAATGAAAGGTATAATTGTTTTCCCGCTATTCAGTAGAATGTCCTAGGATATCATAAATTATCTAATCATTTTATAAATCCTTATAAGTTTTAATCCTCACTTTTGTAAGTTAATTCAGTCATAAATATTTAGGTTGATTAACTTTCTGATTTTTTAAAATTCATTCACAACTAATTATTCAATCCATTTTTTGTTTGATTAACAGTTGTACAAGTTTGATTTATTAAGAACAATCCAATTTATCTTTTAAACACTTTGGACTCATTACTGATATTTTGTATGACTGCAGACATGTCAGGGGAAGAGGCAGAAAATCCACATCATCCATCTGAGGCATCTACGTCTCAGGGTCGAGGTATGTTTGAATGTCATTGTCTATATTTTTTATGTAATTGACATATATATATATATATAACATTTGTCAATTTATATATAAAATTGTTTTCAACAGGATCAGACTCGGCTGCTTCTTCCTCTCGCAGGAGAGGCCCTGGTCGTGGCATATTATCATGGAATTCCGACACGACGATAGATGTTTCATTTGATGAGGTATTTCATCCCGTGGGACCGAATGCCCCGGCATTTATTCGTCAGCTGGGTCATATCATACGTGACCCACATCAATTTCCATTGACCACGTGTGATTGGGCTTCTATCCCTCAGGACACATTAGATCGTCTATGGAGGGAGGTTCAGGTAAGAAAATAATTTTACTTTATTTTCTATTTATAAATAATACTAATATGTTTGATTATTTTCATTATAGCAAAATTTGAAAGTATGCCCTGAAGAGTTTCGGCCTGTGTGTATGATCAAATGCCGTAAGCTGTGGAAAGATTATAAAGGCAAAGTGAAGAGGGACCACTGGGTACCAAATGTGGGTGCCCTTGACATTTTGGAAAAAGTCCCGAGAGGTGTCCTCCCGGCTCAGTGGCGTGACTTGGTTGCATATTGGTCTACTGAGGGTGTTGCGGTTTGTATATTAATTATTTTGCTGTATATATATTTTCAAGAATATGTGATTTGTTTGAAATTTGAATGAATTGAATGTAGGAGGTGTCAACACGCCATTCGGAGAATCGAGCGTTGCAGGGACCAGCTCACAGGCTCGGGACTCGTCACGTGTCTCAGATCCGACATGAGGTATATATTATTAATTTTTTAATTTATTAATTAATATGGTTTTGTGTTTATATTCTTTTAATATACAGTTGCGAGGGCAAGGTGCAGCAACTGATAAAATGTCGGTGTGGATAAGGACTCGTGATCGCAATGATCCAGAGGTTTCATCATTGATAGTAAGTGTCTGTACTTACCAATAATTACATAAATCTATATATTAACATATATATATTTATATATATTTAAATATTTTACAGGATCAATTTGAAGCTGAGTTAGAACATCTACCAGAGGACCAGCGACAGCTTCCCATGCGACGGGATGAGATCTTTCATCGCATTATTGGTCGGGACGGGCATGGCTATAGTTTGACCTATGGAGCAGGGATTCCTCGTTCTGTAGTGTCACGCGTTGTGGTTGTCGGTCCTGCTGTTGCTCATATGACACAGCAGATGTCAGATTTTGAGGCACGGCTGCGCGCTTCCGAGGAGACAAATGCGCAATTGACAGCTGAGGTTAGAGCACTGCGGGAATATGTGCGTCGAGCTGATGGTACAGGGGATCATACGACGCAGGTATATACTGTATTTATTTATTTAATTTAAATTATTTTTGTTATTAAAATATTTATAATGTTTATTTGTTGTAGGCACCTGGCCCACCAGAAGGAGGTAGCAGTGATGGCAACGCGTGACGCACCATATATTCATTAGATATGTTTTTTGTTTTTACTGGTAGGGTTGACATTGATGTACTGTATTTATTCATTTAAGTAATGCATTATTACCATCCATGGTGGTCTTTTAAATATTTTATACACATATTGAGTTTTTGATCAGATAATCTTGAATGATTCTACATTTGAAAAAGTCGAACTAATTCCAACAGATCAATAAATTTGATATTATAGATTATGTATTATCCAATATATTTTTTATAAATTTCTGTATGGTATCGATAAAAGAAATATGTATTAATTAGATGTTATCACTTTTATTTTTCACTTTTGTAATCAATGGGATGACCTTTGCACCCCCGGAGAGCCCCCCGCACCCCCAGAGAGCCCCCCGCACCCCCGTACAGCCCCCCGCACCCCCGTACTGCCCCCCGACACCCCCGTACAGCCCCCCGCCACCCCCGTACAGCCCCCCGCACCCCCGTACAGCCCCCCGCACCCCCGTACAGCCCCCCCCCCCCCCCCCCCCCGCACCCCCCTACAACCCCCCGCACCCCCGTACTGCCCCCCGCCACCCCCGTACAGGCCCCCGCCACCCCCGTACCGCCCCCCGCACCCCCGTACAGCCCCCCCCCCCCCCCCCCGCACCCCCGTACAGCCCCCCACACCCCCGTACAGCCCCCCCCCCCCCCCCCCCCCGCACCCCCGTACTGCCCCCCGCACCCCCGTACTGCCCCCCGCCACCCCCGTACAGCCCCCCGCCACCCCCGTACAGCCCCCCGCCACCCCCGTACAGCCCCCCGACACCCCCGTACAGCCCCCCGACACCACCGTACAGCCCCCCGCACCCCCGTACAACCCCCCGCACCCCCGTACATCCCCCCGCCACCCCCGTACAGCCCCCCGATTGTGTCGTTTTCAGCAGCGCGGCGCGCGCTGAAATGGCGCGTTGGGGGGTCAAAACCACCCGAACGACCTCCGAATGCCACGAAACCGTACTACAACATCCGGGGCGTGAATTGTGAAATGGTCGGCTAGACGGCACCTCATTCGGAGGTGCTATGTGACCGCGGAGGCCGGAAACGCGTTTACGGCGCCATTAAACACCAAAACGGCGTGCGGCGGTCCAATTCGGAGCAAACGTGCTCCGAACCACCTGAAACCGCACAGTAAAGATAGAAATATTATTCCTGAGATGCAGGAGGAGGCCGCACGTCCATCGGACGTGCGGTTCGCGCGGCACGTCCGATTGTGTCCGTTTCAGCAGCGCGGCGCGCGCTGAAATGGCGCGTTAGGGGGTCAAAACCACCCGAACGACCTCCGAATGACACGAAACCGTACGACAACATCCGGGGCGTGAATTGTGAAATGGTCGGTCATACGGCACCTCATTCGGAGGTTCCGTGTGACCGCGGCGGCCGGAAATGCATTTCCGGCGCCATTAAACACCAAAACGGCGTGTGGCGGTCCCATTCGGAGCAAACGTGCTCCGAACGACCTGAAACCGCACGGGAACGATAGAAATATTATTCCTGAGATGCAGGGGAGGCCGCACGTCCATCGGACGTGCGGTGCGCGCAGCACGTCCGATTGTGTCATTTTCAGCAGCGCGGCGCGTGCTGAAATGGCGCGTTGGGGGGTCAAAACCACCCGAACGACCTCCGAATGCCACGAAACCGTACGACAACATCCGGGGCGTGAATTGTGAAATGGTCGGCCAAACGGCACCTCATTCGGAGGTTCCGTGTGACCGCGGCGGCCGGAAACGCGTTTCTGGCGCCATTAAACACCAAAACGGCGTGCGGCGGTCCAATTCGGAGCAAACGTGCTCCGAACCACCTAAAACCGCACGGGAACGATAGAAATATTATTCCTGAGATGCAGGAGGAGGCCGCACGTCCATCGGACGTGCGGTGCGCGTGGCACGTCCGATTGTGTCCGTTTTAGCAGCGCGGCGCGCGCTGAAATGGCGCGTTGGGGGGTCAAAACCACCCGAACGACCTCCGAATGCCACGAAACCGTACGACAACATCCGGGGTGTGAATTGTGAAATGGTAGGCTAGACGGCACCTCATTCGGAGGTGCCGTGTGACCGCGGCGGCCAGAAACGCGTTTCCGGCACCATTAAACACCAAAACGGCGTGTGGCGGTCCCATTCGGAGAAAACGTGCTCCGAACGACCTGAAACCGCACGGGAACGATAAAAATATTATTCCTCAGATGCAGGAAGAGTCCGCACGTCCATCGGACATGCGGTGCGCGCGGCACGTCCGATTGTGTCGTTTTCAGCAGCGCGGCGCGCGCTGAAATGGCGCGTTGGGGGGTCAAAACCACCCGAACGACCTCCGAATGCCACGAAACCGTACGACAACATCCGGGGCGTGAATTGTGAAATGGTCGGCCAGACGGAACCTCATTCGGAGGTGCCGTGTGACCGCAGCGGCCGGAAACGCGTTTCTGGTGCCATTAAACACCAAAACGGCGTGCGGCGGTCCAATTCGGAGAAAACGTGCTCCGAACCACCTGAAACCGCACGGGAACGATAGAAATATTATTCCTGAGATGCAGGAGGAGGTCGCACGTCCATCGGACGTGCGGTGCGCGCGGCACGTCCGATTGTGTCCGTTTCAGCAGCGCGGCGCGCGCTGAAATGGCGCGTTGGGGGTCAAACCACCCGAACGACCTCCGAATGCCACGAAACCGTACGACAACATCCGGGGCGTGAATTGTGAAATGGTCGGCGAGACGGCACCTCATTCGGAGGTGCCGTGTGACCGCGGCGGCCGGAAACGCGTTTCCGGCGCCATTAAACACCAAAACGGCGTGCGGCGGTCCAATTCAGAGCAAACGTGCTCCGAACCACCTGAAACCGCACGGAAATGATAGAAATATTATTCCTGAGATGCAGGAGGAGGCCGCACGTCCATCGGACGTGCGGTGCGCGCGGCACGTCCGATTGTGTCCGTTTCAGCAGCGCGGCGCGCGCTGAAATGACGCGTTGGGGGGTCAAAACCACCTGAACGACCTCCGAATGCCACGAAACCGTACGAAAACATCCGGGGCGTGAATTGTGAAATGTTTGGCCAGACGGCACCTCATTCGTAGGTTCTGTGTGACCGCGGCGGCCGGAAACGCGTTTCCGGCGCCATTAAACACAAAAACGGCGTGCGGCGGTCCCATTCGGAGCAAACGTGCTCCGAACGACCTGAAACCGCACGGGAACGATAGAAATATTATTCGTGAGATGCAAGAGGAGGCCGCACATCCATCGAACGTGCGGTGCGCGCGGCACGTCCGATTGTGTCGTTTTCAGCAGCGCGGCGCGCGCTGAAATGGCGCGTTGGGGGGTCAAAACCACCCGAATGACCTCCGAATGCCACGAAACCGTACGACAACATCCGGGGCGTGAATTGTGAAATGGTCGGCCAGACGGAACCTCATTCGGAGGTTCCGTGTGACCGCGGCGGCCGGAAACGCGTTTCCGGCGCCATTAAACACCAAAACGGCGTGCGGCGGTCCAATTCGGAGCAAACGTGCTCCGAACCACCTGAAACCGCACGGGAACGATATAAATATTATTCCTGAGATGCAGGAGGAGGTCGCACGTCCATTGGACGTGCGGTGCGCGTGGCACGTCCGATTGTGTCCGTTTCAGCAGCGCGGCGCGCGCTGAAATGGCGCGTTGGGGGGTCAAAACCACCCGAACTCATCCGAATGCCACGAAACCGTACGACAACATCTGGGGCGTGAATTATGAAATGGTCGGCCAGACGGCACCTCATTCGGAGGTGCCGTGTGACCGCGGCGGCCGGAAACGCGTTTCCGGCGCCATTAAACACCAAAACGGCGTGCGGCGGTCCCATTCGGAGCAAACGTGCTCCGAACGACCTGAAACCGCACGGGAACGATAGAAATATTATTCCTGAGATGCAGGAGGAGGCCAAACATCCATCGGACGTGCGGTGCGCGCGGTACGTCCGATTGTGTCGTTTTCAGCAGCGCGGCGCGCGCTGAAATGGCGCGTTGGGGGGTCAAAACCACCCGAACGACCTCCGAATGCCACGAAACCATACGAAAACATCCGGGGCGTGAATTGTGAAATGGTAGGCCAGACGGCACCTCATTCGGAGGTGCCGTGTGACCGCGGCGGCCGGAAACGCGTTTCCGGTGCCATTAAACACTAAAACGGCGTGCGGCGGTCCAATTCGGAGAAAACGTGCTCCAAACCACCTGAAACCGCACGGGAACGATAGAAATATTATTCTTGAGATTCAGGAGAAGGCCGCACATCCATCAGACGTGCAATGCGCGCGGCACGTCCGATTGTGTCCGTTTCAGCAGCGCGGCGCGCGCTGAAATGGTGCGTTGGGGGGTCAAAACCACCCGAACGCCCTCCGAATGCCACGAAACCGTACGAAAACATGCAGGGCGTGAATTGTGAAATAGTCGGCCAGACGGCACCTCATTCGGAGGTGCCGTGTGACCGCGGCGGCCGGAAACGCGTTTACGGCGCCATTAAACACCAAAACGGCGTGTGACGGTCCCATTCGGAGCAAACGTGCTCCGAACGACCTGAAACCGCACGGGAACGATAGAAATATTATTCCTGATATGCAGGAGAAGGCCGCACGTCCATCGGACGTGCGGTGCGCGCGGCACGTCCGATTGTGTTGTTTTCAGCAGCGCGGCGCGCGCTGAAATGGCGCGTTGGGGGGTCAAAACCACTCGAACGACTTCCGAATGCCACGAAACCGTACGACAACATCCGGGCCGTGAATTGTGAAATGGTTGGCCAGACGGAACCTCATTCGGAGGTGCCGTGTGACCGCGGCGGCCGGAAACACGTTTCTGGCGCCATTAAACACCAAAACGGCGTGCGGCGGTCCCATTCGGAGCAAACGTGCTCCGAACCACCTGAAACCGCACGGGAACGATAGATATATTATTCCTAAGAAGCAGGAGGATGCCGCACGTCCATCGGACGTGCGGTGCGCGCGGCACGTCCGATTGTGTCCGTTTCAGCAGCGCGGCGCGCGCTGAAATGGCGCGTTGGGGGGTCAAAACCACCCGAACGACCTCCGAATGCCACGAAACCGTACGAAAACATCTGGGGCGTGAATTGTGAAATGGTCGGCTAGACAGCCCCTCATTCGGAGGTGCCGTGTGACCGCGGCGGCCGGAAACGCGTTTCCGGCGCCATTAAACACCAAAACGGTGTGCGGCGGTCCAATTCAGAGCAAACGTGCTCCGAACCACCTGAAACTGCACGGGAACGATAGAAATATTATTCCTGAGATGCAGGAGGAGGTCGAACGTCCATCGGACGTGCGGTGCGCGCGGCACGTCCGATTGTGTCCGTTTCAGCAGCGCGGCGCGCGCTGAAATGGCGCGTTGGGGGGTCAAAACCACCCGAACGACCTCCGAATGCCACGAAACCGTACGACAACATCCGGGGCGTGAATTTTGAAATGGTCGGCCAGACAGCACCTCATTCAGAGGTGTCGTGTGACCGCGGCGGCCGGAAACGCGTTTCTGGCGCCATAAAACACCAAAACGGCATGCGGCGGTCCCATTCGGAGCAAACGTGCTCCGAACGACCTGAAACCGCACGTGAACGATAGAAATATTATTCCTGAGATACAGGAGGAGGCCGCATGTCCATCAGACGTGCGGTGCGCGCGGCACGTCCGATTGTGTCGTTTTCAGCAGCGCGGCGCGCGCTGAAATGGCGCGTTGGGGGGTCAAAACCACCCGAACGACCTCCGAATGCCACGAAACCATACGACAACATCCGGGCGTGAATTGTGAAATGTTCGGCCAGACGGAACCTCATTCGGAGGTGCCGTGTGACCGCGGCGGCCGGAAACGCGTTTTCGGCGCCCTAAAACACCAAAACGGCGTGCGGCGGTCCAATTCTGAGCAAACGTGCTCCGAACGACCTGAAACCGCACGGGAACGATAGAAATATTATTCATGAGATGCAGGAGGAGGCCGCACGTCCATCGGACGTGCGGTGCGCGCGGCACGTCGGATTGTGTTGTTTTCAGCAGCGCGGCGCGCGCTAAAATGGCGCGTTGGGGGGTCAAAACCACCCGAACGACCTCCGAATGACACAAAACCGTACGACAACATCCAGGGCGTGAATTGTGAAATGGTCGGCCAGACTGCACCTCATTCGGAGGTGCCGTGTGACCGCGGCGGCCGGAAACGCGTTTCCGGCGCCATTAAACACCAAAACGGCGTGCGGCGGTCCCATTCGGAGCAAACGTGCTCCGAACGACCTGAAACCGCACGAGAACGATAGAAATATTATTCTTGAGATGCAGGAGGAGGTCGCACGTCCATCGTACGTGCGGTGCACGCGGCACGTCTGATTGTGTCGTTTTCAGCAGCGCGGCGCGCACTGAAATGGCGCGTTGGGGGGTCAAAACCACCCGAACGACCTCTGAATGCCACGAAACCGTACGAAAACATCCGGTGCGTGAATTTTGAAATGTTCAGCCAGACGGCACCTCATTCGGAGGTGCCGTGTGACCGCGGTGTCCGGAAACGCGTTTCCGGCGCCATAAAACACCAAAACGGCGTGCGGCGGTCCCATTCGGAGAAAACGTGCTCCGAACGACCTGAAACCGCACGGGAACGATAGAAATATTATTCCTGAGATGCAATAGGAGGCCGCACGTCCATCGGACGTGCGGTGCGCACGGCACGTCCGATTGTGTCGTTTTCAGCAGCGCGGCGCGCGCAGAAATGTCGTGTTGGGGGGTCAAAACCACCCGAATGACCTCCGAATGCCACGAAACTGTACGACAACATCCGTAGCGTGAATTGTGAAATGGTCGGCCAAACGGCACCTCATTCGGAGGTGCCGTGTGACTGTGGCGGCCGGAAACGCGTTTCTGGCGCCCTAAAACACCAAAACGGCGTGCGGCGGTCCCATTCGGAAAAAACGTGCTCCGAACGACCTGAAACCGCACGGGAACGATAGAAATATTATTCCTGAGATGCAGGAGGAGGCCGCACGTCCATCGGACGTGCGGTGCGCGCGGAACGTTCGATTGTGTCCTTTTCAGTAGCGCGGCGCGCGCTGAAATGGCGCGTTGGGGGCCAAAACCACCCGAACGACCTCCGAATGCCACGAAACCGTACGACAACATCCGGGGCGTGAATAATGAAATGGTCGGCCAGACGGAACCTCATTCGGATGTGCTGTGTGACCGCGGCGGCCGGAAACGCGTTTCCGGCGCCCTAAAACACCAAAACGGCGTGCGACTGTCCAATTCGGAGCAAACGTGCTTCGAACGACCTGAAACCGCACGGGAACGATAGAAATATTATTCCTGAGATGCAGGAGGAGGCCGCACGTCCATCGTATGTGCGGTGCGCGCGGCACGTCCGATTGTGTCGTTTTCAGCAGCACGGCGCGCGCTGAAATGGCGCGTTTGGGGGTCAAAACCACCCGAACGACCTCCGAATGCCACGAAACCGTACGACAACATTCGGGGCATGAATTGTGAAATGGTCGGCCAGACGGAACCTCATTTTGAGGTTCCGTGTGACCACGGCAGCCGGAAACGCGTTTCCGGCGCCATTAAACACCAAAACGGCGTGCGGCGGTCCAATTCGGATCAAACTTGCTCCGAACCACCTGAAACCGCACGAGAACGATAGAAATATTATTCCTGAGATGCAGGATGAGGCCTCACGTCCATCGGACGTGTGGTGCGTGCGGCACGTCCGATTGTGTCGTTTTCAGCAGCGCGGCGCGCGCTGAAATGGCGCGTTGGGGGTCAAAACCACCCGAACGACCTCCGAATGCCACGAAACCGTACGACAACATCCGGGGCGTGAATTGTGAAATGGTCGGCCAAACGGCACCTCATTCGGAGGTGCCGTGTGACCGCGACGGTCGGAAACGCGTTTCCGGCGCCATAAAACACCAAAACGGCGTGCGGCGGTCCCATTCGGAGCAAACGTGCTCCGAACGACCTGAAATGAGATTATTTTTTGAATCGAAGTTTTTAAATTATTATAGCACAATTATTTGATATTATATATATATTAAATATATATTAAAACATTTAAAATATTATATATATATATATATATTTAAAATATTGTATTTAATAGTATATATATGAATATTTTTACATATATATATATATATTTATATTCAATTCAATAAAAAAAATTAAATTTTTTTTTTTAGAATAGCGACCGCCATAGGAGGTCGCTAATGGCCTTATTTATAGTAGTGTCGTTTCGTGAGGCGTTAGTTTTCCATCCACAGAAACATATTGTTCTTCACTCATTAGATGGAGGTGTGCTTAAGTTTAGTTTGAATCATTATCATAAAAACATACTAGTATATTGAGGATACTGGTTTCATTATAAAATAAATGGAAACAAATAGTTTAGGGTTGGATAAGTAAAATAAAAGAAAAGAAGTTAAGAGAAAATGTTACCTTTAATTTGGGTAACTCCCTTTGGTTTGAACCAAAAAGACATCTGGAAGTTACTTCTGGCTAAGGTAAGGCTTCTAGGTGAAAGATAGGGATCTTGAGAGATTATTTGGGCAGGGGTTGGATGATCCAAGGTGCTTGATAGATGTGAGTAATGAGTTATAAGTGAGGACTTTTTATAGGGGGGAGGGGATCATTATGAAAGTGTGAAAATATTATTTTATTATATAATGATATTCGGTTTCTAAAGATCCAAAACTAATTAAAGTCGAAGATAAGATGACTAATGGTTGAAATAAAATCATCTAATATGAATTGTACAGGTTTTGGATATTGTTTTAAAATGTATAATCTTATTTATTTAAATCATTTATTAATGAGGAAAATACTCCATCATTATTGTGTCATAAATATTTTAATTTATTTGATATCTAAATATTATAAAAAATTACCCTGATGTATAAAATAGTTTTATATTTCCAATGAATATTTATAGTTGAAAGGAATATTTATATAATCCCATATAAAAATTGATTTACTAAAAGATATTTTTTTGTCATTATTGTCTTTACTTTATGTTATTTAAAATAAAGTGTCATTATCACTCTTACGTGGCTCTATGGGGTCCCAAAATCGATCCATAGATGCCCATGGTCGAAAATGACTAAACCAGTAAGGCCAGTACAAGTGTTAAAGTATTTTTTATTATTATAATATTCTTTTTACCTTGATTTATCTTATTTACCTTTAACTGTGGTAAATCAAAGTCAAAAGTTACTATTCACCAAAAATTATTTTCGTCTTATTGAACCAAATTTTAATTACTAATAAAAACCATGTATGTTGGATTTTCAGAATTAAATTCAAAGAAGTTGTAAAATTTCATTTAAATGAAAACGTTAGTTTTTTAACTACTACTATGTGGTTCATTATTCATCAAAAATTGATGTTTTTTAGAAAAATACAAAAAATCAGCCTATGATATATTTGATATTCCGAATTCAAAACTAACTTCTATTTTACCAAATTCAAAACATAAAAGTTGTATTATATAATTGAAAATTAATTCCCGTTGTCAAAACAAATAGCGTGTGTTTAAGAAACAATAAGTATCAAAAGATTGACACTTTTTTATGTCCCATTTCAAAGTAAAATTAATTCTAATGACCAACATTGTATAAATTTGTAAAAATATAATCTAATTACACTTTAAAAATCATTAAAAATATAATATAACCATATAAATAAATTATATTAAAAGATACTTTTGAATTAAAGTAAAGTATTTTTTACTATTCATAAAAAATGAATTTTATTTGAAAAATACCAAAAAATTTCCCAAAGTAAATTTTGATGTCCCAAATCTAAAAAAAAAATATTTTTTAAAATAGAATATATAAAAGTGACCAAAAACTATTTTTAAATAGGGTTCTCCATCAAAAGGTGGAAAATCGACCTTTTAAATAATATTAGTGTATTTATACTTAAAATTAGATTCATTCACATTTTAAGCATCTAAATTTTATTAGATAAATGTAAAAACATTTAAAATCATGTATAATCATATTGTAGTTAGTTCTATTCATTCCCGCCAATACAATGATTAGGCGTTAACTACTATTTAAAATAATAATATTATATTATTACTGTGCAACGTAAGATTTCAAAGAATCCCGTTGTTGCGTATCGGGTACGCCATCAAACATAGAAACCCCTTTAAAGTAAAATTAATATTTAATTTAAAAATGTTGATAAAAATGAAAATGTATTATTTCTTTATTTACTTGGGATGTTACATTATTTCACCACATTTCCATCTCATGGATAATAAATATAATTTCATTAAAACATTGAAATAGGAGTGAACTGTGTTAATTTGGTAAGATATTTTTAAATTACTACAACTATATTATATTTCATAATTTGTATTGAATGTGTTGAAACATTTATCATTTTTTCCTTAAAATAACCCAATTTACATTGATTTTCCTACTTTTTTTTCAGGTTGTTTTTGATTTGTATATACAAAAAAATTAATTCCTTGAGACTTAAATATTTATACTTATACATTTATATATCATAAACAATTATTATAACCTATCATTATATGGATATAAGGGAATGAATTGGAGATTTCGTCATTGGCTGTTAACTAATTGTTAACGAGACATTGTCTAAAGTGGTGATGAAGGATTGTAATATATTCTAATATTAAAAATAACATTTTTAAAGTATATTAATATTATCAAGATAATTTTAAAATACTAAATTCTAGGTTTATGAAGGTTAGAATTTGAAATGCGGGGCATATGAAATTATAAAAAGATAATAAAATAAAAGGATGAAAAAACATTACATATTTCTTGAAATTTATTCTTTTCTACAATCATTAACATGATGAAATATTGATGTTTGATTATATAATAACACCTATATGTATTTTAAGGTGATTAATTTGTATTATTTGTTAATATATTGGGATTTTTTAAGCATGGGAGAAGTGGTTTTCTTAGGGGAGGCAGAGGAGTTAATTATACTTGTGGAGAGGGGTAATTTTAGAATAAATATTAAATTAATTACTATATCATATTTAAATAGTTTAATAGTGATATTTTTGACATAATTAATCACATATAAATATAATATAATTCTCTTAGTAAATTAACCCACTTTATATTTAAAAATATTAGTCTATTAAAATGGATAAATGAAAATTGAGAAAAAAATTAAGAAATACTTCTAACTGTGGACTTTGGAAAGTAATTTTTTTGTATGGAAAAAATGTTTAATTTATTTTAATGAATAAATTGTCAAATTAATTTTTTTTACAATCATTTTCTAAAAATGATAAGATGATTTTTATTTCATTAATGATTTGATTTATGATACTCTGTTTATAGAAAAAAATGTATTATTACTACTCACACAAAAAATGATAATTTTTAGAAAATTTATAAGAAAATAGCCACTTAACAATTTTATGAGATGATCTCAAAAATTTAATTAAATTTTTTAATATATTTTTCTATCATGGGTAATTTTAATTTTTAATATATAAAATATTATTTTTATGAAATAAATGAAAATAAAGTTTATTAAAATATTTATATATTTTTTCACTATACTTTTAATGTTGATATTTAATTAATGGAATTATTATATTTATATTTCCTTATATTACTCATGATAAATAATATTTTCATTGTACATTAACATTTTTAGTTCAAATTACTATTATAACAATAATCTTACTATTCCCAACAGTCGTGTTACTATTCCCAGCTGGCACACTACTATTCCAATGGTCACATTAATATTCCAATAGTCACATTAATTTTCTTATGGTCATGTCATCTTCTATAAATACAGATCAATTATTTAATTCAAAATTCAATATGATTTAGTATTGTGTAATTAGATGACTCAATTGTTAAACATACTATAACAAAACATAAAATTGGTGGAGAAATAAGAAAACTATAGGATGTTATAAAGAAGAATGATCCATTTTTTTAGAATGTAATATCTGTTTAATGTTGGTGGATAAAATTTTTATAGGAGTGAATAATGATAAACTCGAGCATCAATTATAATGTGTGAAAATTATGTTTTAATTAAATAAATATAAGTTGATCATTTTAGTATATCATGTAATTATATTTCTAATCTGATAGGATAAATATTGATTTTGAACATACTTGGTCAGAATAAGCATAGATTGTTTTTTAAATTTTTCTATAGAAATACACTTTCATGAATAATTAATTACATTTAATTTAACTATTCTTACTGTTATATAGTAAAAAATTATATTGTGAATAATTAATCATTTATTGACTGTTAACATGAAAAAATATAGAGAAGATAATTTTGAGATGAAAATGAATTTATTCAAAAATCTTTTGTAAAAATAATAATGTCGTTCCATTTTAATAGATTAATGTTTTATTTATTTATGAATCATTTAATTGAGAAGTATATATTTTATAACTAATTATATTAATTTAAATACATATAATTATTATTTATTATAATAACATTAATAAAGGATCATCTTATGTTGGAAAATTGAAATTATTCACAAGAAATTTTTATACATTTTATATTATTTTTTAAATTATAATTTGAAAATTCTATGAATTGAATTAGATAAAATTAATTATATATTTGGAATAATAATTTCTATATTTGGTAATTATTTCAATTTATTTTTTTTATAATTTAAAGTAAAAATACAAGAAAAAATAATTACTACGGTTAAGGTTAATACAGGTTTTCTAAGGGGGTTAACCTAAGAAGATAAATGATAAAATTATCTATAAAAAATATGAAATAATATTTGTGGATTTATTTTGAAATAAAACTTTTCAACTTTATATATGACCCATTTTTGGTCCATCTTCCAAATAATGTGTCTTGGCATTATTTTAACACATTTAAAAACAACAAGTGTGCCACTCACCTCAATTTTAAAGGGGAACCTACACCCCACAATTCTTCACAAAGAATACGATTTTTTTTCAAAAAAAACTAAAATAATATCCTCCCAAAATCTATAGAAATGTTATAGAGATTTTATTTTTCCCAAAAGACAAACACATTGGTCTTTAATAAGAGACCCAACCAAGGTTTTCTTAAGCAATAGTAGTCATCTTCACTGATCTCTATCGTTTTTACGTACAATTGAATTATCATAAATTATGTTTTAGTAATTAAAATATAATAAGACAAATATATAGAATACACTGATAATTTTTATGATTATGAAATAAAATTTATTCATCTCCTTCTCTATGAAATGGGAAACAGAACAATCATTCTTTTGTATGGAATGCTTTCACCTCACGAAATGATGTAATTTATTTTCCATCACCGACTCACATGGATAGTAACAATGAATATATATGATAATTATGAAATTTTATTGACTCTATATATTTAATATATCTTATTTTTTTCATACCATTTCACCCATTATGTAAATGATAATTTTTCTTATTCATACGCACGACCTACCATCTACATAAAGTGATGTGATTTATTTTTATTGTTCAAATGTAATGAATGATTTTAAAGATATATATACTAAATATATGTGGTATTTATAAAATTAATATCATTTTGGATATGATGTATCTATATATTATTAACAATATCTATAATTTCCTGGAAAAACATGCATAAAAAAGCAGTTAACTAAAAAACAATGTTAGCAATGAAATATTATTAAAAAAAAATCATAAGATGTTATATGTGGATTGTATTTGATATATAAATATATATATGGTTTTTTGTGTAAATTATAAAATATTTAAAACCATTCTATATGGGGTTAAATCATTCTTCACTAAATGGAAGCATGAGGTAATGAACTTCATCGCAATTTACACACAATCAAAATATATTTGTTATTATTATCCAATTAACATTTATGTACTATATATAATTATTAATTGATATATTAAAGTTTATTACCTATGTATTTATAAGTATTAATGATCCAATTAATTTGTTTTCTTTCATTGGGATATAATTTGATGTTTACCAAATTAGTAGTATTTTATTTTCCAATATCATGTATTGTTATTACATTATTTTTCATTGATGGGATCTTATGTTCAATCCTTAAAAAGAAATATATTTTATTATCCTATGGATATTTAAAGAGATTCCATATTTTCTTCAAAAAATTATTCTATTTGGAACTAATATCTTGCAATTAAATTTTTAGAATAAAAAACAATTTTATTTCTCTTTTAATCAGATTTATTTATATTCTATGCCCATATTTTTCAAAATTGTTTAATAGGAGTTATTTTTATTAGATAAATTTTGTATCATGTAAATTTTAGTTTATCGTTCACTTTTAAGATATTTTGAATGTTATATTTATAATATTTTTTAAATAGGGCGTTTTTTATGTTCATTTTTAATAAATAAAAAGTAATGTTTTAAAAATATACAAAATTAACAAATATCCATGCCACCAAAACTATTTTTAATATTCATATTCTTAAATATGATTGAAATTTATTTACAATAAAATAATATAAAAATTTAATTATTATAATATTTGAGTTCCATTTTCTCAATTTTAACAAGGGATATGTTTTAATTACAAACCTTATACATTTGATGAACTGATGGTCATATATTATATCTTATTAATTTTGTGGGATCTAACATTATATTGAAACATTCACTATATTAGGATCATTGTGATGTAAATTTACATTAAATATCCATATTATATGTATCATAGATATGATTATATCTAAAACCATATAAAATATTTATTAATAGTGTTTTATAATGAATGGTTTTTTATTTATAAGGGAAAATCTAGATAAATCTATAATCATTACCCAAAATAGTTATTTAGTATTAATATATATTGTATATTAATTGAATTTATCATTCAATATATAAGGAATACATTAGACATCAATGTATGGGTGGTTCCTGGTTATTGATAGCAGCTTAATGCATCAAAAAGTCTCATGAGACTAATAAATTACCCAAACTAATTGGTAATTTGATGTATACTGTGCTATTGATTACACTATCTTAACACAAGGTTGTGATGGTGTTGATATCATGATATATGAATTAATAAAATCAAATATTTTGAGTTTTAATCATGGAGATATCATTTATTATAATCTATGATATTATTGAATTTATATTTTCCAATGATGTATTTCATTCAGATGTTATTTATTAAATGGGATGTATTTTAAATTATTTTCTTCTCAAATTAATTATTCTATATTATTTCTTAATATATTTCACTATATGTAATCATTACTAAGAATTTTGGCTCACCATTGTTTTGTTTTGTTTTCCATAAGATATGTAGAGAAATATTTTTATTAAGATTAATGATATTAAATGTTTCATATTACTACATTAAATATTTTATTTCTAATTTAAAATAAAAAAATTACATATGTATATTTTTCTTCAATACAACTAAATAGATCAATATTTATTCATGTGATACCTGATATCATATTCTATTATAATAATGTAACCACTAACTTAGGGTTAATAGAGTCTGGGATGATACATTTTCTACATATTGGACCTTTGGAGTTGTTTCTATAATTGTTTTACTATAATATTAATCTGACTTAAATATATCATAATACTCTTATAAAATTTTCGTAGCTATAATATGTAATTAAATCATCATTAAAATCCTCCATGTACATTCAAACTATGTTTTTAATTTTATAATAAACAACTTTTAGGTTGAGATGGAATGAAACATATGAAACCATGTTGGAACTACATGATCCAAAAAGTGAAACCAACACAAAAGAAGACCTGAATGAATGTTTTTTCACTTGAGAGACCTTGATAAATCCTAATAAAATTAAATAATCAAACACACGCGATACTAAACTAGAAAAACTCAGAGTCATGTGTGGGTATGGAGATCTACCTCGATCATTGATCAACCTATTTCTACTAATGTTATATAAAGACAATATTTTCACCACATGTCATCATTATACTAGAGAGAATGAACTCATTTACAAATTAATTTGATCCTATCATTCACAAACATCAAGATTCATAGTCCATCATAACAGTACCTGAACAATTATACGTAGTATTACAATAACTATAAAATAGAATAATAAATCTAAATTTATCTAGAAAATAGACACCATCAATGGGACATGAATGGTATATATCCTCATGAACATAAAATCATTAACACTAGGTGTAAGACCCAGAAAAATTAAAATTACACTAAGTTAAAAATATACAAGATACACAACACCAAGTCTAAATGAACCTAGAAATATTTTTATATATGATAATTATGACCTAAATATTAAATTATTCATCATGATAAGTATAAACTACTTTAAATATATATATTGTTCTTGACCAGTAAAAAATATTAAGATATTACTTTAAAATAATAACATAATTTTCAGTAATTTCATTCGAATCGTTTCTTAAAAAATGTTTTTTATTTTTTTTTATAAAATTATATAATTAGTTTGGGAAAATTTTAAAAATTAAATTTGAAAAGGGTATATTATTTTTTAATTGATCAGGTCAATATCAGAATTGTTTTCATTTTTTATTATTTTCTCAAAGGAATATTTTTTAATTAATCAAAAAATAATACAAGTTGTAAATTGTATTTTTCATTTAATGCATGCACATATTTCCATTCTATAATAAAAGGGTTTAAAAGTAAGAGTATATATATTAAAATTTAAATAATATAATTATGTTTATTGGAATAAATTTTCTGATTTATTTTGTTTTAAAAATATTTTTAATATCCAAAAAATGCATTTTTCCAAAAAAAAATTATGTAATTTAGATTAATATAAATATTACCTATATTAGGGATTTTTTTAAGTAAATATATATTAAATATAATTTTTTGACATTCATATAATAATTTTTTAATTTGTTGCATAAGATTAAATGTAATATTTTTTTAAACTATATATTTCTAAAATGTGTTTCTTTTATTTTTTATAATTTAATTAATTAATTTCATAATCATATATATATTTAATTTGATAAAATGGATTCTATATATTGAATCAGGAGGATCCAATTTGGTAAATAAGGCCTTCTTATTTTTAGGCATTATGAATAGTAACAATTGTAATGTTTATCTTCTTTATAAAGGGTAAATCTGGTTAATCAAGCATAAAAACAACTGATGTGACCATAATTTTTCACCATGACTCATATTAGTTGAATTTAATTCTTCCCTTAACACTATAGGCTCAAAAAAATTAATAGAAAAAGGTCTAGATAAACTAAATATATAACGCAATGAAATATAGAAATGTGACATTCTTAGTTTTAAATATCTTTTATATGACTACATATGGATAAAAGAAATTAATAAATGAATATAAATGTATATTTTGAGATTAATGAAATTAATTTCATGATTAAAATTTATTTTTAATTTTGAAAAAATTTATATTTACCTTAAATTATTATAAAATGTCGATGTCATATAGTAATGTCTCATATTTTCCATGTATTATTTTTAGATATTATATGGATTTATTTAGAGACAATGAGTTGAGACGACATGCGATTCTGAGGCTCAGTATTCTCGAAATAATTATTTTAAACATATTAATTTTTTAAATATCACCAGAGCGCAGTTTTCCTTAAAAAGTACAATAACAACTAAATGGGTTCTTGAATAAAAAATCTAAGGGAACCATTGAATTCATAATAATGATATTACCATAGGAGAGACCTAACATCGACCGGTGCGGGAGCGGCTGTGAAAAGTAATTTTTGGACGTTTTAAAGAATAAAATAAAATAAGAATTGTTTTAATTAACATTACACAGTGATGAAATGATATTTTCATTAATAAACCATTGTTATAGAATTTAGGGTTATCACCATAACCTTGTAATTCCTCTGAAACATGGAGCAAGAATCCTCTCCAATGAACAATTATATATCAGTGATCAGATCATGGATTGTCACGCCAAAAGAGTTGGAGGATCTGTTCAATGAAAGTAACACAAAGGATTCTCATCAATGACCAATCCATCTCGAGGTAGGGATTTTTTTTCTTTATGATTTCCCCATTCAAAAATTCAGTGATGAATGTAGACCAACCCATGAATAGTTTGTTTAGTGGTTCGATCATTTTTTGGATGGGTATTTTGTTGTGGGGTTTTAAATTGAGATAATATATGTTATTGTTTTTTCTTTTTTTATCATTCCAATAAAAATGAATTGAGGACAACATGAAAAAAGGCTATGGTTTGTTCATCAGGAATTCTTGGAGCTTTTCTCTGTCCTTTTCTTTATGTGTTAGCTGTTGGATCCTCTTGATATCAACTCAACATTCTTGGTGGTTATGAACAATATCAGACCCCCAAGGGGGTGGAAACTCGACAAAAGAGGCCAAATCTGTGTAGATCAGGTCCCGATGAACCTAGATTTCGGACGGTTTTATATTTTGGACACCGAAGGTGGCCCAACTATCCCTAGAAGGAACCACCAGCATGGTTCCAGCGCGACATTCATGTGAGGTGAGGTGGCGGAGATGTGGCGGCTAGAGGTGGCGATCCGTGGTTAGATTTGGAAATGTGGAATGATTGTTGGAGGTGTCTTGAGGAAGCATTGAGGACCAAAGTGGTGGGGGTCATGTGGATGAATTGGGCATGGAAGAAGGGTTCCATGTGATGCAGAGGCTGGAACGAAGCCACGATCATTGGCGGTAGTGCATGTGGGAGTTGGGGACATAGAGGCGGCGTAAAGCAGAAGGCTATCGGGCTAGTGTGGAATAGGCCAGTGGGCCGGTACAGAGCAAGCCCAGTGGGTTGGTGTAGAGTAGGCTAGACCAAAGCATTCTGGGCCGAGGTGGGCTACTCTAGAGTGGGTCAGGATGGATTTAGTTGGGTCGTTCCAACCTAGTTGGACCCATGTCGGGCTCATGTGCCTAGTAACCCCCCCCAGGAAATATTCAAACATGTATAACTTTCAAAGAGACTGTCTATTTGATGCGTTGTTGGTGGTTTTGTGACCCTTGCGAAGATACATTCTTTACAATATATCATAACTCGATTTTGTGGATGCTTTCATAAAACTAAATGGCTTGAGTATTGGTTTCTCTAGAAATGATCATTATGTTAGTGGAATATTCTGGTTGGTATTGGCCTTTAGAATATGCTACATATGGAGACTTTGTGTCTTACAAATACTATGTGCCTTATTGAGATAATGTGTCTTATTGAGACTATGTGTCTTGTCCAAACTATATGTATTATTTGGAATGTGTGACTTATAAAATACATCTAATAATCCTTCTATGTGTACTATCAACTTATACCTATGTGAGCTGATTATATGCATAGATTTTTTGAACATCCATTGTGGTATTTTATTTGTGCTACTTCCTTCATGGTATTTAATTTATGGTAATTCCTTCATGTAATTTCTATTGGGGTACTTCCTTCATCATATTTGTTTTATGGTACTTCCTTCTGGGTGTTTTCTTTGTGGTTTTAGGGCGTCCTATTAAGTATTGTTATACTCATCCCTGCACAGGTTTTTCCTGCACATGTTGTGTCTTCTACATATGATTGATGCTTTGACTAATTCCTAGGTGGACCTAAAAAAGTTGGTGCTTAGCCAGACTAGAAAGTTGAGGTGTGATCCTATAGCTTCGGACAGTTGTCCTAGTACCTTTCCCTTCAGTTTGGATCAGATATGGTTTCCTGCAGATGAGTTCCAAGAACTTGTGCATTCACTTTCCAAGAACTTTTTAGTGAGCTTGTATTCAAGACCTATTTACTTTATAGTATTTGAATTTCATACTATGTTGTTGATATCGTAGTGGTATTAATCCATTTTTTACATAGTGTATTTTACATTTAAGTATTTTCTTCTTAGATATGTGTGAGTTTGTATAGGTACTAAGGAAAATGTCTCCCATTTATCGAATATACCTACTCGATTCTAGTCACTATCCCCAAGCCTATAGGATGTGGTATTGGGGTCCTCGCAGCATGGCCCCCTCCAAGATGGGTCATGAAAGAGTGGTATCAGAGGGGTTAGATTCTAATTTAGGACCAAGAGTCTATGAGGTTGGTTTTGGGAAACATTTCTAAGTGTTTCGAGATCATCTTTAAGGATAGTGAATCATGTTTTTGTGCATCATCTAATGTATACATACACTATGACTATAGAAACATTATTTTCAATAGGGTACATAAAAACACTGGTTACAGAGAAAATAATTATACCTACATCATATAGGATTTGGGTGTGTTCTCATGTACCTCTAGATTCAGCTCACCAGGTATACTCTATTGACTGTGGTACATATTGTTTTATTATAGGAAGCCTCCACATAGACAACTTTCCATGATTCTGTTGCATGATCATGAGTATGATCCGCCTAGTGAAGAGGCATCGGTACAGGGTGATGTACCGAAGATAGAAAATTCGGGTGGTTTACCAGCTATGCCACCACACATCGAGCAACAGTTACTACTAGCACTTCCAACTGAGGATCCATGCATACTGAGTGAATTACATGAGTTTTAGAGGTAGAGACCTCTCATTTTAGGGAAAATCAAGTCCCCAAAGTAGTTAAGGATTGGATAGAGGTGGTTACCCATGTCTTCTACCTTGTGAGGATTCCTTCTGACTGGATGGAATTCCATTCCACAAGCCTTTTTCATGGATCTGTAGGGTGATGGTGGAGCTTAGTGACCCGGACATGTGATGAAACCACTCTATCTTCAGAATACTTTTACTGTCTCTTCATAAATGAGTTATTTCCATCCATGTTTTGGTTGGTACGCATACAAAATCTTCTCCATCTACAGTAGGGTAGTCAGAATGTGGTGGGGTATTTGGAAAAATTTAATGATATTTCATGATACTTGATGGATATGATATGTTACTGATTCAACAGGTTTCATACCTTTGAACAGGGCATGTTCCATGATATAATGGCGTCCATGATATCCCTTATCATTTCTACTTATGATAGGGAACTTGAGACAGCTCTGCTAGTGGATAGATTTGTAGTAGAGCAGACACTTGCAGTGGGAGATACTAGTGGGTACTAGGTTGTTGTGACCTTGGTATAAGGTAGATGACAGTATACACAAAGACCCAATTGGGTTAGGCTCCTTGGTGGATGACCCAATGACATTGGATCTATGGTACGAGGCTCCCCAAGATGCTCAATTCATCTGAAGGATAGGTTCTGTTACTCAGGCGGTGGTCAGGGAAATATGACAAGAGATTTCATGAACTTTCATATGACCAATCAAGAGAAGTTCAAGATACTACTAAGGCATAGGTGGAGGCATGATCCGAGGGGTTCTAAAAGGGGGTGGATATAGCAGAGGAGTAGTTATGGTAGTAAAAGGTGGGCAGAGGTTCGATGTATTACCACCACCACCCCTATGTGGTCAACCCCAGGCTTAGCGAGCTAGTGGACATAGATGAGGACAGCTCCAGGTGATAGAGGCTTATGACCCCAAGGCTCCAGGGATTATTAGAGGTAGGATCCCAGTCTTTTCCACCTTACATGTGGTTTTTATAGAAATGGGTCTCATTTATTCTTTTCTTTCCATGGTCCTTGTTCGAGACTCAGATATTTTGATTAAAGACTTGACTTGTTCCCTACGCTTAGAGACTTCTATGGGAGAGGATTCTATGATCACACACCAGTTCCAACTGTGTGAACTTACTCTTGGAGGTGATAATTTTGGTTTTTATTTCTTGGTAGTGGTTTCAAATCATTAGGTTGTAATTCTTGGTTTGGATTGCTTATCCATAGTTCATGCTCAGATTGACTATTTTAGGTATTGAGTGAGTTTTGCACACAGTGATGGGACATGTTTTTACTTTGTTGGTGAAAATAAAAAAGAAGGAATTGGAGGATGGACTCACACATATGAGTGTGCATCCAATAACTCATCATTTAGCTTTCTTGACCCTTAGTGTATTAGATGATTGGAGTCCTTAGTTTATTGTAGTGGTGGCGGAGTATGAGGAAATATTTACAGAGGATGTTATAGGATTACCTCCCCATATGGAGGTAGACTTATGCATTTAACTATGCCCCGGTTGGAAACTGATATCTATACCTTCATATCATATGGCTCCCATAGAGCATTGAGAGTTTTGGGTATAGTTGGAGGACTTATAGAGTAAGGGTTTCATGAAACTCAATGTTTCACCCAGAAAATCCCCATTTTTGTTTTCCAAGATGGAATATGGGATCTTGGGGTTATGTGTGGACTTATGGAACCTAAATCAAGTGATTTTCAACAATAACAATCCACTACCAAGGATTTATGACCACTTTTATCTTCTAAAAGGTGTGCACTGGTTCTCGAAGATTGACCTCAGAACTGGCTATCACCATCATCGAGTACGAGATGAGGATATATAGAATATGGACATAAGATATCAATATGGCCACTATGAGTACTTGTTGATTCCGTTTTCAATCAATAATTCCCCAAAAATGTTTATGGGACTCATGAATAGGATATTTCATCCCTATATAGACCAGTTCATGATGGTCTTCATTGATGACATCCTAGTGTACTCAGTGTCTGAGGAGGAGCATGCAAGACACTTGAGGATGGTCCTGGACACATTTTGAGAGAAATAGCTTTATAGAAAGCTCTCTAAGGGTCGTTTATGGACTCAAGAGGTCTATTTTCTGGGACACTTCATTTCAGATGATGGAGTTACAATGGATCTAGTGAAGATTGAGGTGGTACTTGATTGGGAGCCACCCAAGAGTGTTTCTAAGGTACAGATTTTCCTTGGTTTGGTTTTGTACTATTGAAGTTTTGTACCCAGATTCTCCAAAGAGGAAGCACCTTTTATGGATTTGAAATTAAATGTGTATACTTTTGTCTGGAAAGAAATTTTTTTGAAATCTTTTCAATAGCAGAGGCAGAGATTGGTGAACACTCCCATCTTGAGATAGCTAGAGGATGGCATTGAGTGCATAGTATTCTGTTATGCATCAGGGACTGGGATTGGTTGTGTCCTAATGTAGGGGAAAGTGGTGATTGCCTATGGATCATTCCATTTGAGGCCACATGAGTATAATTACACGACCAATGATCTTGGGGCAGAAGTGGTAGTCTTAGCATCGAAGATTTGGTGACACTACCTGAAGGGTGAGCGGTTTATTATCTACTCCGACCCCAATTTTCACATGTGAATATTTTTACATAAGGATATAAAAATTAGACAGAGGTTATGGATATATTTCCTCCAAGACTATGACTTTGAGAATGTCTATACTCCTGGTAAGGGGAACGTCACAATAGATTCTATGAACATGAGATCTAGTTTGCAGTTTCTGAATAAGGCGTCAAAGTAGATATCCTCATTGTAGATATCCTTTATGGATAGATATGGGGCAGAAAACCTTTTGTTAATGTTTTTCACCCCTCCACTCTTGCAGCGAGTCATGGAGACACATATTCTTGATATCAACTATGAGACCCTACATGCTCAGTTTTTCTTTAAGGCATGCCATTAATGGATATTCAAAAGGTAGGGATCTCGTCGTTCTTTTTAGAAGGATCACAGTTGTACCAGTGGTGTTGTAGGAGTAGGTTCTGAGGGAGTTCCACACATCCCCTTTGGTGGTATATCCAAGTGTAAGAAAGATATACCACGACCTCTGACATCAATTTTGGTGGCCTGGGATCAGGAAGGGTGTTTTAAAGTTCAACTCCAAATGCCTCACTTGTTAGTAGGTGAAGGTCAAGCACCAGGCTACAACAGGTTTAGCCCAACCTCTTGAGGTGACAAAATGTAAGTGGGATGGGATATCGATGGAATTTTTGATGGGTTTTCCACACATGTCCAAGTTACAGGATGTCATCTGGGTGATAGTTGACTAACTCACCAAGTCATCCCACATCCAATCTATTTGAAAGTGGGGTTTAGTAGAGATCTTGGGACTCATCTACGTGTTGGATATAGTTCGATTCTATGGAGTTCCATCAACGATAGTCTCAGATCGTGATGCTTACTTCAAATCCTAGTTTTGTAAGGGATTTTCGGAGGCATTTGGGACTTAGTTATGGTTGATCATAGCGTTTTACCAATATATAGATGTATAGACTAAGAGGAACATATAGGTTCTAGAAGAAATGTTGTTGGATTTCATGTTAGATTTTGGACATAGTTGGGAGGATCACCTACCACTGGTGGAGTTTGAAAATAACAATAGCAATCACTCCACCTTTGCTATAGCACCATTCGACACATTACATATGAGACACTAAAGGTTTCCAATTTTCTAGAGTGAACCTAGTGAGTCATTACTCATGGGCCCATAGTTAATGCGGGCTACTACAACGAAGGTACAGATCATCTAGGAGGGGATGAAGACTTCAGAGAGCTGTCAGAAGTCCTATGGAGATAGAAGATAGAGTCCCATTGAGTTCTATGAAGGAGACTATGGGTTCCTTCAGGTCTCAACTTGATGAGGATTGTGAAGATTAGTCAAGGTCAAAATGTTATTTCTGAGGATTATTGACCCTTTTCATATACTATGTAGAGTTGGAGAGGGGCGTACTGCTTAGATCTGCCCTTGCAGTTTCACTAGTTTCATGATGTGTTCCACGAGTCATAGCAGAGGTGGTACGTGCATGACCCATCACACATCATAGACTAGGGTGAGGTAGACATCGACGATGAAGAAACTATTGTTCAGTACTTGATGTATATAGAGGATCAACAGGATAGTATCCTTCAAGGGTGATCGATTACTCTAGTGCACATTCAGTGGCAACACTAGAATCTCTAGGATAGCACATGAGATTTGGAGGCTCATATTCATGCTTGGTACACTCTTTTTTTAGTATCCCTTTGTCCTAGATTTTTGGGATGTAAAGCCCCAAGGTGGGGAGAATGTAACATCTCAGATTTTCTATGTATTATTTTTAGATAATATACATATTGATTTTGAGACCAAGTGTTCAGATGGCCTGAAATTCTAAGGTTTGGTGTTCCCAGAACAATTTTTTAAACAATATTAAACATTTAAATATCATGTGTTTGTATTTTTCCTATAAAATTTTATTAACATCTAAATGGGTGCCCAAATCAGAAATATGAGGGAACCATTGCATTCAGACCAATGAATTTACCTTAGGTAAGGCCTAGAATTGACCGGTGTGGATTATATGAGACAAGTAATTTTTGAACATTTTAAAAAATAAAATAAAATAAGATTTAATTTATTTAACGTTACGTGGTGACACAAAGATGTTTTCATAAATAAACCCTTGTTAGAGAATTATTTTTTATCACCATGCCCCTATAATTCCTCTGAAACATTCATAAATAATCCTCTCTAATGAATGTTGATAGATTAGAGATTGGATCATGGATCTTCACCCCAAAAGAGTTGGACGATCTTGCTAATGATAGCAACATGACTGCTCCTCATCAAAGACTGATCCAACTCAAGGTATGTGGCGGCTAGAGGCAACAATGTGTGGTTGGTGACGGCGGTGTGGAATGATGGATGGAGTCAGCAACCAAAGGAGGTTAGAGGTCGCATCGAGTTCCAGAAAGGCAGGGCCACATGGATAGAGCAGATTCATATGTTGGTAATAATGGGATGTGGGATATGGAGGCCAGAGTGGAGCCATAGGCAGTGACTGTAGAGTATTGGGAACCGCAAGATGTGGATGCTAGTGTGGAGCTATAGTCAGTGGTTGTAGAGTGCATGGGATTCAGAGACACGTAGGTGGGGAAATGTAGAGGGCCAGCGGGGAAGTGCTGAGGAGGCTAACTGGTAGGTTCAGAGAGGGCTAGAATGGAGTTGGAAACGCTGGAGCATTCTGGACTAGACCCATGGTCTAGGCCGACCATGTCAGACCCAGGTCAGCCAACATGCTTAGTAACCCCCCCCCCCCCTTTAAAATATTCAAATGGGTATAACTTTCAAATAGACTGTCTATTTGACATGTTGTTAGCGGCATTGGGACCTTTGCAACGAGACAGTTTTTTATAGATATCCTAAGTGGGTTTTTCTTGATGTGTTCCTATGACCTAATGGCTTGAAGAGTGGTTTCTCCTAGAACATGTGTGATGTGAGAGGAATCTTGTGTTTGGTTGTGACCATGAGACAACATGACTTATAGATACTGTGTATCCTACAGAGACTATGTGTATTATCACAAATATTTTTTATTGAGACTCTGTGTATTTTCAATAATTTTTGTCTTATCAAGACTAAGTGTCTTATAAAATACATTTGAAAATCCTATTATGTGTATAATTGACTTATACATGTGTGAGATGACTATATTCATTCCTTTGTGATACGTCTTTCGTGGTATTTCCTTTTTGATACATCCTTCGTGATATTTCCATTGTGGTATGTCCTTAATTTTATTTCCTTTTTGGTAAATCCTTCAAGGTATTTCCATTGTGTCAATTCCTTCATGGTGTTTCCTTTGTAGTTTTAGGGTGTCCAACTGAGTATTTTTACACTCACCCCTAAATGGGATTTGCCTGCACATGTCGTGTCTTGTGCAGATGATCAACTCTTTAATGGAGTCTTAGGTGGACTAGGACCAGTCATTTATTAGAGAGACCAGATAGTCAAGGTGTTCTCCAATGGCATCATACATTTGTCTAAGTACCTTTCCCATTAGGTTGGATCAGATAGGGTTTTATGTGGACGAGTTTGAGGAACATATTCATTAACTTTCCAGGCTCCTTTTGGTGGGCTTGTATTCTAGCCCTATTTACTTTTTTGAGTATTATACTATTTTACTCTGCTATTGATAACTTATTGGTATACATGAAGTTTTTACATAGTTATTTTTTACATTTCAGTATTTGTGGCTTGAATATGTGTGCTTGTGTATAATTACTTAGGAAAATTCCACCCATTTGTGGGATATGCCAACTCAATACTAGTCACCTACCCCTGGCGTATTGGAGGCGAGCTTGGGGTAGTCACGGCATGGGCCCCTCTGGGATGGGATGTGACACATATTTCATCAATTGATAAAAATATTAATAATTGATTTTAAAAATATTAAAAGTAAAATAATTTGATTGAGATAATGTGTGACGGAAATTTTTTAGATGAATATGTCATATTAGTGTTATGTTAAAATATTTTATTCAACTTTCAACTTTATATTTATATATTATAAATCAAATTAATTAATTAATGACAAAATTTTAAATAATGAAATTTTATGAAAATAACATTTTATTAATTTTTATAAAAAACATAAATATATTAAAATAGCATTACATGGAATATATATGGTCTAAAATGACATCCATTCGCACTTTCTAGGATGTTTGGTAGAATTGGTCTTGGAAAGAAAGTTAATATATTTCAATATTTTATGAAAATTACGTAGTGACCATCCTCTATATTATTTAAGAGCATCTCTCCTTTCTCTTTTTCAAACCACATTGATCCATATATCTCAATAAAACTCTTCCATCCATCCAATGGTAATAAATTTTCATTAGAAGTGGGGGTAAAATTCCAAAGAAACTAAAGGAGGGATAAAATAATGATTCCTCATTTCCTTATCCCCACTCATTGAGACACATTTGATTGGTTATGGTTTTCCCAAAAGACTAACTATATATTCCATAAGTGGATATTTAATGGAGTTGTTTCAATGAAGTGTTATTATCCCTAACTATTCACTTCATTTTTAATCCATATTTTACCTCTTATAAATATGTTATATTTATCCTAAGATAATAAATCTAGTATCCTCAATATACTTGAATGTTATTATTACCATTGAAATCACTTCACTTAAAATTATCCCATCAAATAGTAAGTGAAATTATAGCTCATGTGTACATAGGGATTACAATAACCACATGGAGACACAATTCAATTTCCATCCCCAAATATCACATATGGATATTATTTTGTGTTTGAGTTTTATAAATGATATTTATTCCATAACTTTTATTCAACAATTATAATATACCATATAACATTTTTCCTTCCAAATATCTAGAAAACAGTAACGCCATTTGTACTTACCTGTAGACTAGAACCTCTATTAAGCAATGTGATTTTTCTTTCAATTTAATTTTACTAGGATCTTAATAAGGTGGTATTTAATGAGTATATATGATATATATGATATAATAATTTTCATATATAGGTGTATTATTATTTTCCTTTATTTTATTCCATCCATTTAAAAATGGAAAAAGTATTCATGGTTAGGTATGACCTACCATCTAAGTGAAGAATGAAATTCATTATTATATCTCTATTTTTAATGAAAAATAAGAATATTTATATAATTAATATATATTAATTTAATTTAATTATTAAAATTATGATTATGGTGTAACCATGATGAAAATAAAAGGTCCAAAACTGTTGAACCAAAACATGTAAAATGAAGCAGGTATCACCCCATATAGTGATTTTAAAAAAATTGTAAAAAAAATGTTAAATAAAAGGGTATGAGTAAATCATATATTATAAGATATAAATTATTATTATTATTTAATATATTTATAAAATATATATATTTATTAGATATTTGGATCCAACACATACGATGGAATTTGGTCCAAAATTAAGATATTTTCATCTCACTTTTATTTCGTCGAGAAACATGCCATATTAAATAATTTTTTATTTTTAAGTTGTGTATATACTTCACATGAATGTAAATTTTTATTATTATTTTGTATATTTTTTCAATTTGTATATCCAGATAAGGTTATTTATTTCATGGTGATTTTGATTCAAATGTTACCAAATCATTAAGGGTTTTATGTTATAATCTCATTATTTATTGGGATCATTTACGATTATCATTAAGATAATTATTTAATATAATCCACCTATAAATTGAATAATTTATTTTATTATACTTTGATTTTTTCTTGAAATTAAATCATTTCTGTTATTGTTACTCACCTTATGTACTTAAGCGATCGAGAATTTAATTTTAAATAAAATTGACTTCATTTCTTTTTTTGCTCAGAATACTATTTTCTGAATAACCAATGATTTCCTAATATGTAATAAAGAAGGATTTTAATATTATCTAATTATTTATAAAATCATTTTTAAACATTTTAATCTTTTAATAAATGTTTTTAAATTGGATCTTTAAGTTTTTGTTAATTCGTCACAATCTTGAATTTTTACAAAATTTGAAAGGGTTGTTTTTAAAATTATGTTGGATGAATGTAATTTCATATCATCATGAACACCCTATGATTTGATTCATTATTTATATTATTCCATGGTTTTTAAATATATTTTTCCAAAATATTTTAATAATCTCGATTCTTTATATAACCGATTTCAATATAGATAGGATTTTTTTCCTTAAGAATGATTATTGGCATATAAATGGTATTTCTATTCATTAGTGAAAAAAATGATTTTAAATGTGAATTACTTGTGATATGATACAAGGATACTATCTTGATTATTTATTTTCAATGTTTATATTTATTTTTGAATGGTTTGTAACAAATATTTTCATTCTCCACAGATTATGAAATGATGAAATGATTTAATATTTAAAAAACCCATTTCATTTCTATGGCTTATGATATAATGAAATGTTTATGAATCCCCTTTATTTTACATGGGTTATGATATTATGAAATTTTTATGAAATCCATTTCATCACATGGGCTCTGATATGATGAATGTTTTATGATATTGTGGAACACATATGTATAGTTTTCAGTATGTATTGGTAGGTTATATTGTAAAGCATGGAAATTTGTTATGTTATAACCTTTGATGGTGGTTATATTATAATCAATTATGGTGGTCATTTTATAACATGGGATTTCTATTTTGGAATAATATTATCTTCTAATTCCTTGGGATATGATTAACACCTCATGATACAAATGGAATAAAATTGGTTGCAAAACTTGTTCAGTAAGGGTCTCTGTACACTATGGAATTCTTAAGAGTGAACCTTGACTACTATAATGGAATAGGGAGTGAGACCAATTAATTATGATTGTATTATAAGTGATTCTTGACTAATAATGAAATTAATTTCACTAATTATTTATATTCCAAATTTTTAGGACTAAATATAATGTTATCGATTGATGTATCATGTTATTTTATTGTATTATGATTCTTGTATTTTTTACTGTCACACATTAGTCCATAAATCAATTTTAAGATCTATAATATGTAGGGTATCTATTCCAAATGTTAATATCATGTTATCATAACATTATACTTTCATTAGGTTTATTTAATTATTGATATCTCCCTTGTTTATAGTTACAGATAATCTGATCTTACACATTATTATGTTTCATTTCCCCAAGTTTAGAATAATGGTTTAAGTAATGATATATATAATAAGTGTTAATATTTTGAAGAACATAATTAGATACAATTATGAACTAGTTGTTTATGTGTACATTTTCAAATAATATTTTACATATAATATTATAATACAGTTTATTTTGATATGTATTGAATATTCATATAATAAGATACAATATCTATATATAAAATGTATGGTTCATTATAGTTAGTATCAGAGTAGGGTTTAGGTAATCATTGGAAAATTGGATGATAAATATTTAGAGATAATCCTAGGGATAATTCAATGAATAGGAAGGCATCCTTTTGTTTTGTGGATGATCATGGATAACCTAGTTTAGAACTATGGTTTAATATATCGATTATGTGATTTCATGACATAGCCATAAATTGATGTATTTTTCATGACTCTCACTATGAATAATGTTTTTCACACTATTATTTTTTTGTTTTCATAAATGGGTGGAAGAATAAGTATTATTATGTTCACTTATAGATAGTGGAAATACTATCCTTATGGTCAACCAGATGAATCTATAGTTTGAATGTGAATCTTTGAGATTAAAACATACCATTTATCATGATATATGATTAACAACAATAACCTTGATGATCATTCAGAATCACCAAATGCGAAAATGGGAGAGTTCACTAAGAGATCAAGTGGTGGAGACTACGAAGGAAGGAAGAATCAGCTTCCAATATGCAGAGACTATGGGTAGAAAAACCCGGGTTAATATCATAGAGAAACAAAAAGATATTTTCTATAATGAAAAAAATGTAATAGGAAATGTTATTTCAGAGGAAAAAATGAGGAGTTCAATGGAGGGAGAAAATATGATCTTATGGTATAATTTATAGCTCAATGTATTATGTTTGGGGAATATGGGAATTATCAGAGTCATTTATTTAATATAAGGGTTAACTCTTAGACCCCAGAATGACCTATCTTATATAACTCTATTATCTTAAATGATATAATTGTTTATAAACTATTATTAAATAATTATATCAATTATATTTTATATATAAGAATATTGAAACATCTATGAATACTCTGTATTAGTTTTCTTTATAAATTAGAAGACATATGTTTAATGGTTTTGATAACCCTGACATATAATTTTATTTTAAGCTTGTAATGTTTAGTTTTTATGAAGAGATGATTAAAATTAATGGAATAGTATTGGTGTCAAATAAATTTGGTCACGATCTCATGAAAAATAGATTTAGGCCGTTCTTGATTATGTTAATAAATTTTTAAACTTATGGAATATATTCAATGGTTATTATTTTATTTTAATATTAGGGATTGCATAAATTTCTTAAATGATATATATTTTCATGTAAAGTTACCTAAAAGATATAGATTACATCATGGATTTCATATCTTAAGTGTGAAATTAATTTAATTGTAATTAACAAAACAATTTTAATATTTTATGCCATGGGATATTTAATTTATTTGAATCATTTACAACATATTATGAAGAATACCCTATTGGGGTTTATATAACCCATTGGGGTTAGTATATGATTATATATTATTTTAATTATGGTGTATTGGATTATGGAAAATATTTAATATTGATAGTTGAAATGAGATTCAATAACAATAAGATACTTTTATAGACATTTTTGGTCAATTTATGGATTTCATTTCAAGTGGGAATCTAATTTTGATTCATTATATCTTGGTGAATTTATCTATATTAAAATGTTATATACTGATTTATCATAGTGAATAATTTTATTTTGAAGATATATAATTTGGTTGAGGTGTATATAACTCATAGAATAAATAAGTGATTAAACAAGAAATATTAATTTTGAATAATGAAATTAAATTTAAAAAAAATATAATATGAATGGTTTGATATAGCCTTGGAGATTAATTGTTTTATTATTGTGGTTATTGTGGTAATTAAGGAATTGAAGATAATTATTTTGTTTCATGATATTATGGTTTATTCATTTTATGAATTATATTTTTCTAAACCATTAATTTTTTTAATTTATAATGATAGGTGGAATAACATTATATACATTTTATATGTTAGATGCTAATATTAATTATTTTTGCATGAACAATTTGTCTAAAAAACTCTTCTTTTGGATCAAAATATTATAAAATTATGTAAATATATTACACGATAAAATTATTCATTTCAAGTGTGTATAAAGTGTTATTTAGTTAGACTATATGGTAAGGTAATTCCTCAAATCTATGAAAATGATAGTAAGAAAAAACTTTGTCTTATAATATTTAATTTTGATGAATTGGTGGCCTTTTAAACCCTCGATGATTCTTAGATTTGTGGTCAGTTATTTTAACTTGTCCATGTTCCCTATAACTACCTATTAGACATTTTGTGATAGTTTTCCCTTTCATTTACATATTTTAGTTTTTCACTAATTTTCTCTAGTTTTTAAACCTAAATATGTGATATTACAAATGATATTCATGTTTTCTATTCACTCCTTTCTAGAAAAATTTGATTAATCCATATTACAATCTAAGTTATCAAAAAATTAATTTATAAAAATGAAACCCTTGATTAATGAGAACATGTAAAAATTTCATGGACATATATTATTATATTGGGGAGAATATAATACTATAATAATTGAATATAATACTATGTTAAATAGTGTACAAGATACACATCACTGAGCGTGAATGAAACGTGAAATGTTATTAAACAAGGACATTATAACATTACCTTTATACATTGCATAAAAATATGAACAACTTATTTAATAAATATATATATATATATATATATATATATATATATAAATTTCATACTCAACATAAATATATAAATACAGCTTTATTAAATGATCATCCATTTTTTAGTAAATTCGTGTAATTATTTTCCACAAAAATGTTTTTTATTTATTTTTTTCGAATATATTATAACATATTTCTATAAGTATTATAAATTATTTTTGATAAAAAGGACATTATATTGAATTAATCATGTCAAAATTATCTTAGGAATAAATTTTTGATAATTTTCTAAAAGTTATGATTTTCATGAATAGTAATGAAATACTGATTGAAGACTATATTTTCATTTCAAGCATAAAAAAGATCCATTTTTTATAAAATGGTTTCAATGTGATATTATATATTTAATGTCTTAAATAATATAATTATGTTCATTGGAATTAATTTTATCTTTTAATTTGGTTTAAAAATATTATTAATGTAAAATTTTATTTTTCTAAACAAATACTTTTGTACATACAATGTATTTTCATCATAATAAAGTATTTCAAAAACTATTTTGGATTAAATGTAATAAAATTTATTATCAATGTTTTTAAAATAAAATCATTTAATAATTTTTTATTCTTGGTATATGAACAAATCTAATTTTATGCATAAAATAGTATTATTTCTAAAATAGTAGTTTTTATCGTCTTTTTTAAATATTATTAAAATTAATTTATTCCTCATATAAGTATTTAATATTTTTAAAATGGATTCTATTTATGGAATTATATTGTTCAAATGTTTCAAATTGGTCTTTTATTTATAGATATTGTGAATAATAACTGTGGTAAAATTTATCACCTCAGTAAAGGGTATGTTGGGTTAATCTAGGATAAAATTATGTAAAAAGGCCATAATTTTTCATTATAATTATTATTTAATGAATTTAATTCTACCCCTATAACCTTATCCTTTATTTTTATTTTTTTAGTGTACACTTGTCCATGAAAATGGATTATATAATATTTAACACAATGAAAGTTACAAATGTCACTCAATTTGTTTTAAATATCTCTTATATGCATACATAAGTAAAAAAATGAAGTTATGAATGAATTTAAATTTATATATTGAACTTAATCAAAGAAATTAAATATGAATATATATTTATAATTTTTAGAAATTTTATAATTTCCTTTAATTCTTATGAAACACAACGTAGTATTTCTCTAATTAAAAAAATATAATTAATTTTTAAAAAAAATAGGAAGGTAATATAATTTTTGGGTGTTAATTTGTGACATGAATTATTTAAATTAATCTGACATATTAGTGTCATGTTTTTTAATTATATTCTAATTAAAACTTTTTATTTTCATTATTATTTTCATATTAATTGAACATTTTTTAAATTTAAAATAATAATATATTATAAAAATAAAAAATTTAAATTAAATAAATATATTAAAATATGATTATAGGGATAATATGTGGTTGAAATTCAATTACATTCCCCATTTTATTCCATTTTAAAAATGTTTTTTAATAATGAAATTAATATATTTTAATGCTTTATGAAATATTAAGAGGGCTTATCCCCTAAATTATAAAGTGGAACCCCGCCTTCTATTATTAATCAAATATTGAACCTAATATTTCCACCAGTATATATATATTTATATTCATCAATCATATTTAAACATTTTATGTGTGTTTTTATTCCAAAAATTATAACTATGGATCCCTTAAGAGGAGATCTAATGGAGTTTTTTCAATGAATAGTTAATCGCCTTAACCGATCACTTCTTTTTTAATTCTCTTTTACCTCTTTTAATCCTTTTATATTGTTCACAAAATGTTAAATTAATTATAATAAATATGATGAAATGTTATTATGATTTTTAAATAACCTTTATTTACCCTATTTTATTCAAATTGTAACTGAATGTATCCCCTCTGTGTGCGTTTGACTTATTGTCTCCTTATGAAAATACAATTCTATTTCCACGACTATATTTCAAGAATGATTATTATAAAGTGTATAATTTTTATATAATCAATTTATGACATAAATATTCTTTTTTAATGGTAATATAATATCTACATTCATACCTTCCATAACCTCAGAAGATGATAACATCATTCATGTGTACGTGTGGACAATGGCCTTCATGAACCAATGTGAACTGTTTTTATTTCTTTACATGAATGGTAATAGGGATGAATATAATGAATATATATTATATATATGATATAATAGTGAATATTTAATGTTGATTTATTTTTTACCTTTATTTCATTCTTTCCATCAAAAATGGAAACATCATTCATCTGAAATTACAACCTATTGAATCCACGAATGATGAAATTAAGTTTTTTCTCTAACATTCATGTAAGAATAAAAATATTTATATAATTAATATATGTGATATTTATTTCATTATTAACATTCCTGATATAATTGAATCAATATCAAATTACAATGACTAAACAAATAAACAAAAACATGAAATAAACAAAGTATATATCATCTGGAAAATTGATTTTAATAATGAATTGTAAACACATAGGGAAATATTTTTTCTACGTAAACAATATGTGGTATTATTTATAAGAGTATGGTTAAATATTATATTTATAAAAAAAATATACTTATTCTAAAGTATTTTAGTATATGTTAAAATTAATTCAGACCTTAGATAGATGATTATCATCTCATATTTAGTTCGGTGTGACACATTCTATATTCACAACCTATTTATTTCAAATGGTGTATATATTTCCCATGAATTTTTTTAAGGTAATTTACATGAATATTAAGTGGAATTACAAGTCCATATAATATTATTTATTTCATGTCATTTACGATTTAAATTTTACCAAAACAATATGTGTTTTATATTACAATCCCATTATTTATCAGGATTGATAATTGTTTAGTTTCTGATAATTAATCTTTATGATCTACCTCTCTAGAATTTGTTGAATTTTATTCTACAATAGTTATTTCATAAAAATAATAATTTTCCTTCCATATCATTCACATTATGTAATCATGAGAATAATAATTTTTTTTATATAAAATTGAATTTATTTCCCTCTTCAGTTGAATTTTTTTTCCTCCATGCCCATGGTATCTAAATTTATTTTAATGTTGATTTTTACTATCATACTATAATTTTATAAATTTATTTTTCCCATTTTTAACTTTTAATATATTGTATTAAATGGAATCTTACAGTAATTTTTGAATGAGGTACCCTTTTTACTTTTTGAAAAAATATCAATGGAATGTTTTTTAAACATATGTGGAATGAATGAAATTTCCCACCATTATGACATCTCAATTATTTTAAGCTTCCATTAAATGGTTCCATCGATATCTTCAAATAAATTGTTTCCCAAAATATTTTCAAAATATCTTGATTTTAATTATGTGATTTCAAAATGGAATGGATATTTTCATCTAAAATGTTTAAAATCCTTTTAATGATCTTTACACTCAACAAATAGAATAAGCCTTAATTTTATTTAAGATTTACTAGGGATATGATCCAAGGATGTCATATTTATTATTCATCTATATGGTTTGTGTTTTTTATGAAAATATGTGTATAAAATCAATTCAGTTTTCATAGTTTATGATGTGATGATATTATTGAATGTTTATAAGACCTATTTTATATAGTCTATTCAATTATAAAATATACATAAAATCCATTTATTTTCTAATGATTCTTCTATGTTGAAATAGTTATGAATCTTATTTATTTTCATGGCTTCTGAAATGATGAATTTTTTTGATCTATTTCCACACATATGTTTAGTTTTAATTATGTATTGGGTGGTAATATTAAAAACCAAGGATTATGGTTATGTTATAACAAAAAAATGGTCATGTTATAACCAAGAATAGTTGTTACATTATAATAGATTATTGGTGGATTAAAATTATATATAACTCCAATTCATTTTGTAAATATTGATATCACATCAAATAAACCTGACTAGAATTGGGAGGGGTCTCGATTCAGTGATAGACTCTATTTACTATGATATTCATCAGAGGGATCCTTGAAAACTATTATAGTTTGAGGATGGAAACCTATACCACTATGATAGTATTGGTAGTGAGCCTTAAATACTAAATAAATGTTTTTCTATGCTTAAATTTATTCCAAAATTCCATTTCTTATGCTTTTTTTATTATCTCTTGGACCATGTTCTTTGATTATTTTATGATTAATATCATGTAAGCTAAAAATAATTACTAAATATGTCATGATTATGTTTTTTATGCATAGGTTATGGATTTCAAGTAAATATTTTGTGACCTCATTCAATTTTCCTTATGTTGTCCTTAGGTGATTATTATTATCAACCATATTTAACCCTACTAATCATATGATCTCACCCTTTCTTATATTTTTGTTCCCAGGGTAATAAATAAATCATTTAGTAATGATATTTCTAAGAAAGGTGAAAGTCGTGAAGAACATAATTGGAGAAGTGTATGATTCAGTCGTTTATGTGTCTATTTTTTCAATGATACTTGACCTATATGATTCTGGTTTTGATCAATATGATATATAATGAATATTTATTTAATAATAAGTAATATCAATATATGAAAATTGTTTTTCATTATAATATTACTACCTAATTAAATGTTTTTATGAATACTATGATGTATGTCAATAGATACCCTTAATTTGACCTTCTAAATATCTACCCAAAATTTATATTAGAGTGACATTATATGAGATCAAAAATTGGGAATGGGGTTGGATGATATACATTGTAATACAATGAGTACCATTAAGATAACCATTAGTTAATAGTTAATCCCCATCGAACTAGAACTAGATAAATAAAAAAACACACACATATAATCCCTCCATCTGATTGAAACTATATACACAATGGCATAAATGTTTGGATTATTATATTCCTGAGGAATATGGAGTCTACTTCATTATCCTCAATAGGAATAGAAGGGGAGGGAATATATGTATATAACCTTATGAGGAATACTATTTAACCATAAAATAGAATATTACACAAGTAGAATTGTAATCACTAGAAAGATAGAATCCATGTTTACCATCTGAAACTACTATATACACCGTTGTACTATATCGATGATGGGATCATGATAAATGGGTGAGGAATAAATGGTAGGTGGTATTTTCATTCAAATGTAAAAAACGTTAATGAAAAAAATTTCAACCTCTTTCTGAATTAACATAGGAAAACCTAAGGAATTATAATGATGAAATCTAAAAGGAGATAAATAGTGAATAATGAAACCCTGATAATGTTGAAAAATTAATTATAGAGTTATTTCACGTCTAATAAAGTGAGTGAAAGGAAGAGATATATGTGGGAGAATTTCAATCACCACAATGTAAACATCCCAAAGGAAACCAAATTTGATCCATTAATTGGGAGATATAAGGATATATATATATATATATATATATATATATCCAATGATTGGTAGTCATGATATAAGATAAATTATCTTTTAATTATACATGTAATGAAAATATTCTTAACATCCATATATAATGCTTCATCTCAAATACAAAGGTAAACACTTATAAAAATATTCCCCTAATTATTCATACACTCTAAAATACTAATATCTAAATTAGTAATCTTTTAAAAAATTCACTATAATTTGTATATATATATATGTGTGTGTGTTAATTAAAAAACAGACATCCTTTACAAAAATACTAGTCTACAATATATGTGATCCATATTTGAAATTCCCCCTAATAATTTAAAATTAATTTACATTACTAAATAACATTGTCATTATAACTGAAATATTACATGATACTAAATATCCCATAATGTATGAGTCAACACTTACATTAACTAAAATTACTTAGATAAATTTTTAATTCTCATACATATGAGTTATTTCACCAAAACTTTTTTGTCACTATAATTTGTAAGATTCAATTCATCAAATTAAAGATCCATTAATGTAGTTAATTCTTTATATACTATTAAAGATTATGAAAAGCCTAGAATATTGATTATAGACAAAGAACTAATTGAGAAACATAAAATTAAAAAATGATTAAAATGAAATCCTCTATAATAAAATCAACAATTAAAAATTATAAGGTCATTTGTGAGCATCAAATTGTAAATTAAATGATAGTGTGTTTGGTTGTAAAATGTGTACAATAACATAGTCCAGCCCTCTCACTGATTTTGATGGTAAAAAAACCCACTAAATGAAATCATAATAACTTACATAATAATATAATATTAATAAATATGAAACTATAAAAATTAAATTATCAATAGAATTAAAATTTTGAATTACTAATATTCTTCCCTTTTGTGAGAAAAATATTAATGATTAATAAGAGGTCTAACACATCAATTTTTTTCACAAAAGAAATAAAATCTATTATAATATTACACTAGAGAGATTATCAATTTTCCGTTGAGTTTTATTAGTATGAAATCAACATAAATTTATAGAGTGACGAAACAATTAATGAATAATATTTTAGGTAAACATCAATTAGTTGTCTTTTGTTCTAGTTTTTATTAATATTTTAGGGCACTAAGAAAGTATTTAGTTTTGTAGAAGAGTAGACTAGATTGGTCCCCAGATGCTCTAGGTCCACTTATCTCTTATATATCCCCGCAAGAATAAACATGAAATATATTAAATACATGTACATTGATACTATGAGAGTATATTTAAATATGGTTTCCTCATTTATCTATTAAAAATAAATATTATCCCCATCATATTATTTGTTAAATTTTGGTCATTAAAAATGAGTACTCAAACTTTCTCTTATAATACTATATTCATTTGATGGAATTGGTCGTGTACATGTCTTCTAAAGTTAATAAAGATAGTTCAAACACATTATTTTCTATGTGGTGATATCATATATAAAATAATTCAGTAAAATTGAATATCATTTACATAATAAATTTCAATATATTTTTTCATATTACTCATTTATTATTTTAATAAATAATATGTGATCATTTTCTAGATCATTTTAAAATCACCTCTATAAAAATAATTGTATGAAAAAAAAATTCAAAATATTTTTCTTTATGTTATAAATTCTATTTTACTTTGTTAGTATCCCTTCGAATTTTTTCTTCTGTGTTTTTAGATTCCTTATATGATTAGTCAAATTTTGAATGATGATGTTTTTCAATAGTATATACAATCCACTCCTAACAATCTATGTATAATTTATTTTTTTTATTTAATAGGACTTATAATTATTTTAATTCTATTATAGTTCCTTTTTACTTATTAAGATATTTTATATAAGATATTTTATATTTTCGAAACCCATTTTCATATATAGAAATGAAGTTATTTATATATTCATTAACTATATTTGGATTTAAATGATCCACATTCATGATCTATCTGAACCGAATAGTCAATTCTTTCTCAAATTACTAAAAAATATTAAATGTAACTAATTTATTATTAATAAATGAAATTAATTCCCTCATCATGTTTACATTTGATTAAAAAATATCAATTTGATATTTAATATACTATTTTTCAAACAATACTTTAGATAGAATACATGTTTGAGTATGTTTTATGTTTTCATTATTTCAGATTAATCTAATAGTATATACACGAGATCAAAAAATTTAGTTTTGGAAACCATTTGCGTTTTTAATTCCTCAAAATAATTCAAAAAATTATTTTTCTGTTTATTATTTTAATTTTTATCTTTATTAATCGAGATATGTGTTTATATCATCAAATTTATTATTCAATGCATCAAACTAGGAAGATACATAAAAATAAATTTTCCATACATTATAATCATAAACATGATTAGTTTTATTCATTTTAAAAAAGAGTGAATGGATTTATAAACCTTAATCATCCACAACAGTCAATTTTAAATATTCATCAAAAAACATCATATTACACCTAAAAAAATATGTTCCATCATATTCCTAATTTTTATTTTTAGCATAATATATCAAATCATTATCATGTGTAGCTTGTGTTTCTGGATGATATTATTCAACATTTCTATATTCATTTACTAAAAACCCACACATCAACTTCTCCAACCTCAGGTCAGTAATATAAAACATTGTATTTGACATTCTGTATATTTCATGTTCATGTAATCTATATAATTTCTAATTAATCCCATTATATTCCCAACATCAATATGAGAAGTAATATCTTATTCTTTATTAATTACATTATCATATTTATTTTATTTAACGAAATGTTTTTTCATGGAAGCATTTCATTCATAAAAAAATTATTATAACTCTAGTAGATAAATTATTTTTTAGTGATACATAATGGCTTCATAATTATTAATCTAGATCACTGAATTTTTAAACAAAATGGTAATAATCCTTCCATGTGTATAAAAATATAATTTTATCTATCTGAAACTATAGTGGTGAACAGTCCCTAACATGTATATAGAAAGATTTATATGCTTATAATTTAATATATGAATTCAAATATTTATATCATGGAAAATAATTTTATTAGATGCTCCCAAACAATAAAATATCCTAGCCTGGTTAAATTTCATATGAATATTTGACTTAGTCTCCAAAAAAATTATATGAATCTTCTTGGTAATATCAGATCCAAATTATTAATGGATAATATTTTTACTATATAGTTCATCAAAATCTATATAATTTAGATTGAGTAGTAAATTACAATCCTAATAATAGTAAAAATATTTATCTATCCATTAATATTAAATATAGAATTATTTATCCTTTAAAGTTCATAAAATTGAGTTTAAGTGACCAAAAATATAAAACATTCATTATCAAAGAACACATATTCTTATCTTTAAAAAAACTAAGAACTTTATTCATTAAATATGTATTCCTAAACATGAAATCTTAGGAACCATTTATTGAACTACTTTTTTTCAATACAGCTACATGAAGTCAATATATATCTACTAAGTGTCTTATTCAAAAACATTCAAATCTATATTTCATAAAAATCCCAAATGATTCATCATATAATCTATTAATCCTTCATAAAATTCATATAAGGATAATGGTTCAATAGTTTCTGGTTCATAATTAAGAGAAAAGGATTAATAACGTTTTAAATAGAATGATAATTTTGTAAAAAATGATTGATTGAGTTGATAATTTATTTTATATGGAATGAAAAAATCACGGACATCATCAGTGTAATTTTAAAACAATATAGAAACAAAAACATAAATTCATCAAATCTCTTAATATATATACAAAATTACATTTATTTTTTTTAAATATATAAGTATATAGGGATAATTCACAATGTAAAATAATTATGATATAAAATAGAAGAAATAATACTAAGACAAAAAGAATATGAAAACTCAGAAAATATATTAAACATTTAATAACACATTAAAATGAAAATATTTATAATTCAATTTTAATGAAATATCATCAATTAAGAAAAAGGGGATAAATGAAAATATCTCAAAACTAATGTTTGGTATCATTTAATTTAAGAGAAATATAAACCTTTTCAGTGCAATATTTAAAGAAAATATGGCATATATTAATGTTCTTAGTCCTCAAATAGAATATCAAATTTCATGAAATTTGGATAGCACTATTATCATGATATTTTATTGGAAAATGTTTAAAATACATTCCAAAACCCATTATCATATGCATCATCCACAACACATGACCATAATAACAACTAGATATAACATATTAAACTATATTAGTATAAAATGGATTATATGTCACATCCGAGGTAAATAAAGAATATGACATTTTTATATTTATTAATTTTTTTGAAATAAATATTAACATTACATTAAAGGGGATTATATGTCCAATATCTTACTCAACACACAACAATGGGTTTCTCTGAAATCTTACATTGCACACAAGATTGAGTTATACCAAAAAATAATATAATAATATTACTATTTTAAATGGTAGTCAACACATAGCCATTATATTGGTGGGAATGAATAGAACTAAATATAATATGATGAAAAATGTTTTTTAAATGTTTTTAAATTTATCCAACATATTTTAGAGGCTTAAAATAAGAATGAATCTGATTTTAAGCATGAAATACTTTAAAAAGTTGTTTTACTGCCTTTTGATGGTGAACCAATTTTAAATATAGTTTTTTTCACTATTATATATTCATTTTAAAAAAATAAACTTATTCTTTAGAAGACGTAAATCAAAATTTAATTTCGGTAAATTTTTGGTATTTTTCTGATAAATTTTATTTTTTAATGAACAGTGAAAAATAGAGCATTTTAAATCAAAACTGTCTTTTCATCCGATTTATTTATGTGGTTAGATTAAAATTGTAATTAGTTTTAAAGTATAATTATATTATGTTTTTACCATTTAATCCAATTTTTTCATTTTATTTAAATTCACTTTTAAATTAGATATAAACACATGTTAATATTTTGATAGTTATTATTTCATAAAAACACGTTTTTTGGTTTTGAAAGCGGGAATTAATATTAAATTAATTTCTGAAACTTCTGTGTTTTTAATTTGAAAAAATTAATTCCATATTTGTATTCAGGAGTCTCAAATTGTATAAATAGGTTACTTTTATTTTTAAACAATATGAATAGTAACTTCAGTAAATATTTTATTTACCATAGTTAGAGGGTAAATCTGGTAAATAAGTGTAAAAAATAATATTATAATAATATTAAATTACCCTAACACATGTCCTAACCCTATTGGATGATATATTTTTGACCATGGTCATCCGTGGGTCGATTTTTGGACCCCATGGAGCCACTTGGATGTGAAATCTAAATTTAATTACTTTAAATTTAATGTTAAGAAAAATTTAACCTAAACATATAAATTTTAATAAAAACATTTATATGGGGTTATATGAGTTATCCCTTTGAGTATAAATATTATTTTGAAATCTAAAAATATTTCTAAAATCATGGTATTTTGTTTATAATTTTTATATATTAAATAAATAAATTTAATTATGACTCAATGATGATGTATTGATTAGTTCATTAATAAAGGATTCAAATAAATGATATTATAAATGTTAAAATAAATGTATTTTGATTATTTTGATGTCATCCACGAATTTTATGGACAATAGTTACATGTTATGTCTATATTAATGAATTTTTGTCAAATCAATCATGTTTTTATGGATTTTTAAAAAGCCGTGAAATAAATAGTGTCAAAATTGACATAATTGATATTTTAAAATATAAAATATTTTATTAAATATTATAAAATTATGAAAAAATAAGAGATTCAGACAAATAATTATCATAACTATAAAATATTATTTTTGACTCTTTAATATGATATTTTTCATGTTTTGGTATCTATTTTCTTTCTCAAAGTGTTAAATGCTTGACAAAACGGTAAGAGTAAAAAAAAATTAAATAAAAAATATAAGGATTAAAAATATATCCAAAACCTATTCAATTCATAGTGGATGATTTTATTTAGACTTATATTCATCTTATAATCCAATTTAAGGAGTTTTGGACATTTTGAAATTGGAAATCATTTTATAATAAAATAATACTTTCAAACTTTCCTAAAGAACCCCTACTCCCTCTTATAAAAGGCCACCAAATCTAACCCACTTCTCACACCTCTCAAGAACAATTTATTATCCAAAATCTACTCCAATATTCTCCCAACATACCTATATTATACCTCGAATCCTTAATTTGGGCTGAAGGCAATTCAATAAAGCCTTTTGGTTCAAACCAAATGGAGTTACCCAATTTAAATGTAACGTCTTCCCTCAAGTTATTTTCTTTTATTTTCCTTCTCCAACCCCCTAAACTCTCTTTATTCCATTATTTTATAAAAACACCAGTACCCTCAATATACTATTATGTTTTTATGATAATTATTCAAACTACACTTACACACACATCCATCTAATGGATACGAACATACTCTTTTTATGGACAGCGAACTACTGCCTCACAAAACGGTTATTGTTCAATTATCTCCTACCGCCTCTCATGGTGGACATTATGATGGAATTGTATTTATATGTGATATATGTTATATTTACATTGACTATATTCTTATTTATTTTTCATTTATATTATACCTTTATGGTTTCTATAATGAGAAAATATGGTAATTTCATTTGAGGAAGTGCGGACTACCGCCCCCTCAATGTGATATGACTCGTTCACGCTATACATGGAAAATATAAAGAATGGAGTTAATGAAATTATTTATGATATTATACTAAAATTATAATATAACTATTTATACTTATTTTTTCATTCCATTAAATACAAAATAGAAATGAAAGTCATTTTCATGCGTATGTAGGGCTTACCGTCTCCATGAACAATGCATTTCATTTCTTATCTCCAAATGTTATGTATTATTATAAATACATATATATATATATACTGAATATATATGATATTTATAATATCTAAATCCTGAATATAATTCTGGAGATAATGTAATTCTGACCATATGGACAACTTGTAATTATAAGTTTATTTTTGACTCAAGTACCAAATATCGGCAAAATGACTGATATTAACTTAAATAATTATGTATTGTTTATTACATGGTAATGAGTGATATAAAAGGAATAATAAATATGAAAAAGGTTTTTAATCATGTATAAATTATCTTTAGTTTTTTATTTAGGTTATTAATGAATGAACAATTCAAGTCAGACTCGAGGTAAGGGAACTTCTTAACCCAATTTCCATTATTTCGGTTAATCTACTACTTCTTGATTATGTAATGCAATGATTATGTGAGAAATAACTTTTGATATACTATATTTTATTTTTAGTTTATTTATGTTTACTTATAGTGAATACACATAATCAATCTATTTTATTTACAAAATTATCTTTGTAAGGGAACCTTTTACCCTTCTCTTTTAGTCAAAGACTTATTCTTTATTATGTATTTTAATTTCCATTTTATTATGTTGGGATATGTTTTTATATATTCTTATTAATGTCTGTTTTATGTCCAATTGATGAGAGACCCCTTTCTATCCCATCAACTCATTTTCATAATTTTAATGTGATGTCATTAGGATGCTAAATTTTCTTAAGGGACTTCATCCCAATTTTCTTTCATTGAGGAATACTTTGATTTATACATGAATTTCCTTTATACGGTGTATAATCCCCTTTGAATTTTAATTTCATTCAAAGGGAATCTTTTTTCTACGTATCATTTTACTAAACAACATAGGGAATGTTTCTTTTTACCTTAAGCAGTGACAACACTGTTTCCATCGTCACGTGTATTATTTTATATTTGGCTTCCTTAACAAGACGTAATATTTTTAAAAGGAAAATAAATACCACATACATTTTTACATATTTTTTTATTGAAAATGGTTTTGATAAAGCATTGATTATGTAAATATCTTGAAATTATATAATGTGATTTCAATGTTATTTTTTCCTTTATGGTTACTTTATGTGTTAGGATTATGTTATGGTTCTTGGGAATTTTTTAAATATATGGGTGGTTCCATGATAAACTTAGGGCGGGTGAGCCTGATATAGCTCTCAAATGCATTGGGTAATGTGATAGAGCTAAATGTTAATGTTTCTCCTAAGAGAATTAAGGAATACACTATGATGGGTATTCCAAACGTATCTCTCTATGTAGTTGTGACACTTACAAAGTAAGTATGTTATGGATTCCACAGGTTACCTTTATGATTTATGATTTATGATTTCTATGTGTTATTCATAAATATTATGATTTCATGAGGTATGTTAAAGAGATTATGTTTTGTATGTATTGATGGAATAATTTTTTCTTTCTTTATCTTAAAACCCTTCCTAAGAATTTTATTCTCATTCCATGTTTTTGAAATGTTTTTCACAGGGTATAAGGAATGATAAGAGAAAAGAAGAATTCAAGAAGATTTATATCAATAAAATAATTCATGTTTTCTTTTAAGATTATTTATTTTATAAAAAAAATTGGATACTGAGTAAAAGTCTCTACTTTGTAGAATTTGATATGTAATGTAATAATTATGGCCTAATTGTCTAAAACTCTAAACTTGAAAAGATCCTCAATGTTAATTATTTATTTAACTGAAGATTAAGTAATATTTTAAGGCTAGGGCCTTATATATGGTATCAGAGGTCAGTTTAGACAACATTAAGAGTTAGGATATTGTTAAATTAATATCCATAAATTAATTTATGGTAATATTGAAATGATATAAAATTTTAAGATTATCATGTTACTTTGCCTAAGATATTTTTGTTTTCAGAATGGTTTTTTATAGGGAATAGGGAATTTGTTTAGTGAAGGCAGCATACATAGGGAAATGACCTTCCAAATTAGCATCCTGAGATGGTTTGAATCATAATTGAATATTTTGTTGTAGTTATGGATCAGTTGACTCAGGTGATAATTGGTGATTGTGTTTATTGATAACATTTTGTTTTATTCTTAATGTAAATAAGAGAATAAAAGTCATTTAATGGTTCTCTTTAAAACCTTAAAAGAAAAAACTATATGGAAAGTTTAGTAAGAGTGAGTTTTGGTTGCAAAAAATTTCTTTCCTTGGTAATATTTTTTCTAAAGATGGCATAACTGTTGTACCTTGTAAAACAAAAGTTGCTAAATATTGGCCAAGACCTACCAATATCCTAGAGATCCATAGTTTTCTTGGTTTGTCAGGCTATTACTGAAGGTTTGTTTAAAAATTTAAATGGTTATCTAGCGAACTGACTAAGTTAACTCAAAAAGGTGTTAAGTTTATCTTGAAAAAATAAAGTGATGGTTGTTTTCAGGAATTCAAAAGAAGATTGGGGAATGCTTCAGTATTTTCATTACCTTAACAAAATGGTGATTTTTTTATCTACAATGATACTTTTTTGAAAGGAATAGGTTGCGTCGTAATACAGAATGACTAGGTAATTTCTTATGATTTATGTTAGTTGAAACCTCATGAGTTAAATTACCCTAGAATTGATTTAGAAGTACCTGACGTTGTTTTTAAATTAAAAATTTAGAGGCATCATTTGTATGGCGTAAAGTGTGAACTATATACTGATCACAAAAGTTTGACGTATATATTCACTCAGAGTTAATTAAATATGAGATAGAGGAGATGGTTATAATTAATCAAGGATTGTGATTTCATGATCCATTACTATCTAGGAAGGGAAAATAATGTGTATGATGATTTTAGCCGAAAAAGTAATACTACATTAACCATGTTATGTTTAGAACAAGATCCTTTGATTAATGATTTGATAAAAATTGGAAATGAAGTTTTTGGTGTATGAAATTATTATTTTTTGTTTCAGGTGGCAGTGAAATCATCTCCAGAAGATAGAATAACGAAATCACAAAAAGAAGAAAGTGAGTTATAGAAAAAGGGAGAGTTGTTTCAAAAGGGTAAGTTACCAGAATTTAACCTTGATAAAGATTGTTTTTGGAGGTTTGTGAAGAGATTATGTGTTCCTTGTGATTCACAGTTGAAGAAAGTGTTTTTATGCGAAGCTCATAGTTCTCTATTTTCAGTTCATCTTGGTAGTACTAAGATGTATAGTGATCTTCCAGAGTGTTACAGGTGGGATGGAATGAAGAGAGATATTGCTGACTTTACTGTGAATTGTTTGACTTGTCAACAGGTTAAAGCAGAGCGGTTGTTACTAAAAGGGATGCTTAAGACTTTACAGGTTCCAGAGTAGAAATGGTAAAATATATCCATGGACATCGTTGTGGTATTACCGAAGACATCTCGAGGTAATAATGAAATATGGGTTATTGTTGATCGATTGACTAAATCTTCTCAGATCTGTCTTATTCAAGATACATTATCTCTAGATCAACATTCTCAATTGTATGTTAAAGAGATAGTAAGGTTACATGGATTTCCCCTCTCCATTGTATTTTATCATGATCTGAGGTTCACTTCTAACTTTTGGAAAGGCCTTCATAAGTCTTTGGGTAATAAATTAAATTTTAGTACATCTTTTCATCCTCAATCATTTGGGCAGTCAGAACAAACAATTCAGACATTGGAAGATATGCTACGTGCTCGTTCAATGGATTACCAGGGATGTTGGGAACAACATCTTTCTTTGGTTGAGTTTTATTATAACAATATTTTTCATTCCTGTATACAAATGGAACCATTTGAAACATTATATAAAAAGCGGTGTCGAACTCCATCTTTTTGGAATGAAGTTGGTGAAAAGTAGTTTATGGGACCAAAATAGGGTGAAGAGATGGCAGAAAAATTTTAGTTGATTCAGAAGCACATGAGAACAACACAGCATAGGCATAAAAGATATGCAGATAACTAGAGGAAGGATCTTTATTTTGAGGTAAGTGATCATGACTTTCTCAAAGTTTCTCCATGGAAAAATGTGTGATGTGTTTTGGTAAGAAGGGAAAGTTTAGTACAAGGTTCCTTGGACACTAAGAAATCCAGGAGAAATTTGGATTAGTTGCCTAAAGATTAGATTTATCTCCCATTTTATCCCAGGTACACAATGCTTTTCATGTTTCAATGTTAAGAAAGTATTTGTTGGATCCATCTTATGTTTTGAGTCCAGAGGTAGTTTAGTTGGAAGAAAATCTTTCTTATGAGGAACAATTGGTCCAGATTATTGACCGAAGAGAGATACTGTTGTGGAATAAGGTAATTCATCAAGAAATGGTTTTCTAAAAAAACCATATGGTTAAAGATGAAACTTAGGAATCTGAGAATTCCATGAGGGATAAATACCCCCCGTTAGATATGTAAATAAAATTTCGAGGACACAATTTCCAAAAGGGGGGAAGGATGTAACATCTTAGGTAAATAAAGAATATGAAATTTTCATATTTATTAATATTCATGAAATAAATATAAATTTTACATTAAAGGGGATGTTATTTCCAATAGTGTACTCAACACACAAAAACTTGTATCTCCGAGATCTTACGTAGCACACAACATTGAGTTATACTAAAAAACAATATAATTATATTGTAATTTTAAATGGTAGTTAACACATATCTGTTATATTGGAGGGAATGAATAGACTTAACTATATTATGATGGAACATGTTTGTTAAATATTTTTATATTTTTTCAATAAATTACAGAGGCTTAAAATAATAATGAATCTGATTTTAAGCATGAAATACTCTAAAAGGTATTTTTACCGCCTTTTGGTGGAGAACCCATTTGAAATCTAGTTTTTTTTCAATTTTATATGTTCCTTTTGAAAAAAATAAACTTCTTATTTATAATTTGGACATAGAGATTTTCTTTGGGTAGATGTTTGGTATTTTTTGATAAAGTTCATTTTTAATGAATAGTGAAACATACGGCATTTTAAGTCCCAACTGTCTTTTAATCTGATTTATTTATATGGTTAGATTATTATTTTATTTTTGTTTTAAATTATAATTAGATTATTTTTTTACCATTTAATCCAATTTTTGTCATTGGATGTAAATTCACTTTTAATTAGACATAAACACTGGTCAATCGTTTGATAGTGATTATTTCTTAGAAAAACACTTTTTGGTTTTGACAACTGGAATTAATTTTAAATTAATTTTTGAAACATAATTGTTTTGAATTTGGAAAAATGGATTCCATATTTTGATTTCATAGGTCCAAAATGTGTAAATAGGTAAATTTTATTTTTAGACATTATGAATAGAAAATTTAGTGAATATTTTATTTACCATGGTTAAAGGGTAAATCTGGTAACTAAGGATAAAAAATAAAATTATAATAATATTAAATTATCCTAAAACATGTCATAACCCTATTGGATGATATATTTCTGAGCATGGGAATCTTTTGGTTGATTTTAGGACCACATGGAGCCACTTGGATTTGAAAATGACATTTAATTACTTTAACTTTAATTTTAACGAAAATTTAACCTAAACATATATCTTTTACTAAAACAATTTTTAAATGAGGTTATATGAGAGATCTATTCAACTATAAATATTCTTTTGAAAACAAAAAATACTTCCTAAATCATGGTATTTTATTTATAATTTTTATATTTTAAATAAATTAATTTAATTTTGACTCAATGATGACGTAGTGATTTCTTCTTTAATAAGGGATTCAAATAAATTATATTATAAATGTTAAAATAAATATATTTTGGGTATTTTAATTTCATATAATAATTTTATGGATGATATTTAAATGTTATTTTCGTATTAATGAAGTTTGTTTTTGAATCAATCAATTTGTTATGGATTTTTAGAAATTCATGATATGAATTGTGTCACAATTAACATAATTCATATTTTAAAATATAAATTTTTTCATTAAATATTATAAAATTATAAATATAATATAATATTTGTCCAAATAGTTATAATAAGTCTAAAATGTTATTATTCACTCTTTAATTGGATATTTTGTTTTGTTTTGGTAACTATTTGTATTCTCAAAGTGTAAAATGCTTGATAAAACGGTAAGTGTAAAAAAGGGTTAAATAAAAAAGATAACGATTAAACAAATATCCAAAACCTGTCTAATTCTTATTAAATGATTTTTTTTGACTTATATACATATTATATTTGAATTTAATGAGTTTTTTCCTTTTTATATATAAAATAATACTTTCAAACCTTCTTAAAGAACCCATCCACCCTCTTATAAAAGGCCACCAACTCTCACCCATTTCTCACACCTCTCAAGCCCCTTGCTTCATCCAAAATCTTCCCCAATAAGATCCCAAAATCCCTCTCTTCCACCTATAAGCCTTAATTTGTGTAGAAGAAAATTCAACAAAGCCTTTTGGTTCAAACCAAAGGGAGTTACTCGATTTAAAAGTATCGTCGTTTCTGAAGTTTTTTTCTTTTATTTTCCTTCTCCAACCCCCTAAAATCTATTTATTCCATTATTTTATAACAATACCAGTATAAAAAATATACTAGGATGTTTTTATTAAATGTGTTAAAACTACACTTACACACACCTTCATCAAATGGATACAAACATACTGTTTTTGGGGACGATGAACTACTACCTCACGAAACGATGATTGTTCAGTTATCTTCTACCACCTCTCATAGTGGCCATTATGATGGAACTATATTTATATGTGACATATATTATATTTATATTGTCTCTATGCTTCTTTATTTTAAATTTATGTCATACCTTTATGGTTTCCATAATGGGTAAATACGATAATTTTATTTGAGGAAGTGCGGACTACCGCCCCCTCAAAGTGATATGACTCGTTCATGACATATGTGGAATATATAAAAGATGGATGTAATGATATTATATATGATATTATAGAAGAATTATAAAATACCTATTTATCATTGATTTTTCATTCCATTAAATATGAAATAGAAATGAAAGTAGCGTTCATGCGTACATAGGGCTTACCGTCTCCTTGAATGATGCATTTCATTTTTTATCTCCAAACGTTTTGTACTATTATAAATATATATATATATACTAGATATATATGATATATAACATATATAAGTCATTTATATCATTCTTAAGATAATGGAATTTTGACCACATAGACAACTTGTAATTATAAGAAGTTCATTTTTGACTCAAGTACCAAATATTGGCAGTAGAATGATATTTACCTAAATAGTTATGTAATGTTTATAACGTGGTAATAAGTGATATAAAAGATTAATAAACTTGAAAAAGTTTCTGAATAATGTAGAAATAAACTTTAGTTTATTATTTAAGAGATTAAAGAATGAGCGAGTTAAGTCGGACTCAAGGTAAGGGAACTTCGTATACCATTTTCAATTCTTTTGGTTAATCATATACTTCATTATTATGTCATGAAATGATTAAATGAGAAATAAATTTTGATATCCTATCTTGTATCTACACTTAATTTATGTGTATTTATAGTGAATACACTCAATCGATCTATTTTATTTACAAAAGGATATTTGTAAGAGAACTTTTCACCCTCCTCTTTAAAATAAAGACTTCATATTTATAATGTCTTTTAATTTCCATTTTCTTATGTTAGGATATGTTCTTATATATCCTTATTGATATAAAATTTATGTCCAAGTGATGAGAGACCCTTTTCTATCCCATCAAATAATTTTCTGAATTTCAATGTGACGTCGTTAGGCTGTCCAACTTTTGTAAGGGACATCATCTGAATCTCATTTCATTGAGGTGTACATTGATTTATACACAAATTTCCTTTATACGGTGTATAAAACCCTTTGAATTTTAATTTCATTCAAAGGGAATATTTTTTATATATTTCATTTTACTACACTTCAAAGGGAATGTTTCTTTTTAATGTATGCGGTGATAACCACCATTCTGTCGTCGCGTGTATTATTTGATATTTATCTTCCTTAACAAGTCATAATGTTTTTAAAAGGAAAATAAATACCATATACACTTTTTATGTATTTTGGTATTGAAAATGGTTTTGAGAAATAATTTATTATGACAATATCTTTGAATGATATATTGTGATTTCAATGTTATCTTTCTTTTATGCTTGCTTTATGTGTTATGATTATGTTATAGTTCTTAGGCATTGTTCATGTATACGGGTGGTTATGTGATAAACCTAGGGAATGTGAGCCTGAGATTTCTCTCCAATTCATTGGGTAACATGAAAGAGTTAAACATTAATGATTCTCCTAATAGATTTATGGAATATACTGTGATGGGTATTCCTAACATAACTCCCTATGTAGTTGTGAAAGCTACAATGTAAGTTTGTTATGGATTCCATAGGATACCTTTATGATTTATGATTTCTATGTGTTATTCATAAATCTTATGATTTCATAAGGTATGTTAAATAGATTATGTTTTGATGTATTGATGGACTAATGTTTTCTTTCTTTATTTTATAACCCTTACTGAGCTTTAAATGCTCATCCCATGTTTTTGAAATGTTTTTCACAGGGTATAAGGAAGGGTAAGAGAAAGGATGAATTCAAGAATATTTATTTTAATAAAAGAATTCTTGTTTTCTTTTAAGAGTTTTTATTTTATGAAAAAAAATGGATACTGAGTAGAAGTGTCTACTTTATAATATTTGAGATGTAATGTAATAGTTATGGAAAAATTATCTAAAACTTTAAACCTGAAAAGATCCCAAATGTTAATTCTTAGTTTAACTCAATATTAAGTAATGTTTTAAGGATATAGATTTATATTATAGTATTTATTGTTACATGACAAAAAATAAATGATCCTTCGTTGAAGTATTAGGTTACTAAGATTCTCTTTCAACCTACCCTGCAACCACCCGATGTTGTCATCCATATTTGAAATTAAATTAAATTGAAAGGTTATTATAAAATGTAAAGATTATATAGGGAACCTTTTAAATTCATTAAATTCCATTTTGATGCTTTAATATGTAATAATATAAAATGTTATTGAAACCTATCATACATACATACAACCAATATGATGCATGTTTTACTTGTAATTATATATAAAATTTTCCATATTATTCCTATATATAACTTAAGATCCGCTTATAAGAGAAAAAACCTTAATCAATTTTGTAAATTTTATTCTTTAGATAAGAATTAATTTTCTTCAATTCATGGAGATCATTTAGGAATAAAATTTTATAGAAATAGGTCATCACCCATACATAAATAAATATTACATCAAATATTAGACAGGATAACTCATTTTCCATTTATCCCATAATACAAAATCTTTTGTATATTATGATATATTTTCATGGTAAATATTTAAAATTTTTATCTCCACATTATCCTTGTCACTAATCATATTTATATCCCTATGAAAAACATAGCATGATTACTAAAAACTAAATAAGTGATAGTGAAAAATGAAATAATGAATCATGTTTTCCATGAATGGTCATAAAAATTAGCATTCATAAAAATTAAAATTGAGTTAAAAATTATCGTTTTCATGCCCATGATATAAATATATCTTACCAAATATTTTCATATAAGATTTCATAAGAAATTTTAATCTTAATATAAAACAAATAATTTTTTCATTGAAATGATTAATAATTCATGAAAATTATTTTGAACTGTTTTACATTTCACCGATAAGATGGAGAATATATTTTAATTTCATTATAACATTAATATAATTCCATGTGAAATCAAATGATTTACATAAAAATAATTGAATTTTTAGATAAATCATATGGTTAAATTGGAACATAATATTCGTATATATGTTACTATCACTATTAGAAATAGAATAATGTTATCAGTAAAATTACATTATCATTTAGAAGAAACATAGAATAGGTTAACTCTATCCCTTTACCTGATGAACTCAGGCTCTATATTGTGATTAACCTTTATTAGGATATATATCTAAGTATCCTTTTATCCTGATCTATATTGGGATCACTAATTATTATGACCTATATCAAGCTCACCTGTTATCAAAAACTAATATTGTGAACTATAAAATACTCATAAAAAATTAAATCCTTCATTTCAATCACTACACATATAACTAACTATGCAGTTATTAGTGAATTTTTATTTTAAATGAATAAATTATTCATTATATAATGTAGTTATACAAAATGGATGCACTAAAATTGCTATCTTGGATAGATATAAAATACATCATATTAGATTTAAATATTTGATAAGCATATTAACCATTCATAATTTAGTCATTGAATTATGGCCATTAAGAATACTATTTACTAAGGGTTATTATAAAGTCTAGTTGATATATATGGAATAATTGACAGCCTCTTCTAGTAGGATTTTACCATATAAATCCTATTTATAATTTCTTTTTAGGTAAATGGATTCACTAGGATTGTACCATGACCAATATCATTTGATGATCCAAAAACTAAATCTTGAGTGAAACAATCTATAGGGGATGTTCAATCTTATCAAGATCAAGTCCAACACCATTTTCATAAAACCACCCCATGAAATCACTAACATCACACACCTTATAAATTGGGCATATACTGGTGTAATAAGTGGTAACGTATATAAAACCTAGTAATATGATCTTTTATATTTAATTTTTAATCAAATAATATTTATCTCTTTTTATTATTTAATTATATGTGAATATATAATTAGTTTGATAAAAAGGGATTGTGATACTAAAAAATCAAAATCTTATTAATGGATAATATATAATATCAACTAAGGCTCACATTTGATAATATCAATAATTAAATAAATAAAAATCAATTTAATTGAATAATAATTTTAAATAAATTAAATTTAAATTTAAACTATAAAATAATGTGATTAATTCTAATATACTTTTTATAAGGTTTATAAAGTTTTTGGTATCATAAAAACAAGTATTTATAGAGAAATAAATAATTCTTTAAAAATGATGAAATTTCCTATTTAAAAAAATATTTTGATAAATTAAATAACAATTTTTTAATCATCACATCAAAATTTTCCTATTTATTGTATTCATTATTCTATCAGATAGTAATGTTTTTGGGTAAAAAATAAATATTTTATAAATATATAGTCACTTTTATGGCATCATAATATCCAAAAGAAATGTAATGCATTTTTTAATTAGTATCAATGAAAAAATCATCTTTTTTCTTTTAATGTAATTAATTTTTGAACTTATTTGATAAATTTTATAAAATTTTCTAGAATTAATCATAACCTATATTATATTTTAATGTTCTAAAATCAATTATTTTGGAACATGACTCACTTTTACACAAACAACGATCTTATTTTAATTATTTAGGTTCTTATACTTATAAATCAGTGAAAAAATATCAAAGTTTGTAGAAAATAAGGACAAAACTAATGGGAAGGACTATTTTTTTAATTATTTTTTATATATATTCAAAAATATATGTTTAGAAATTAATAAATTATCCTTCTATATTTTGTTATAAATACTCACTTGACCTTCAACTCCATTTCACTAAAAACCAATTGAGAATGATGTTACTCCCCCTATCCCTCTTAAAGTCCCTCCCATGTTTCCACAAAATCATAAGAAAACCCTCTCATGCTTTTATAAGTGCCCTCTCCAGTATAGGGAACTTCTTGAGTTCATTATTATTTCGAGTACTCCCATTATACAAAGTATTTGAATTTGAAAATTTTCATGTTTCAATGGATTTTTCACTAACCATACACTATAATTATGATTTCCCTGTAATTATATAACACCTTTAAATATAATTAAAAATTTCCATGAACCATTAATTTCACTCATTATGCTTCCAAAACATTGTTATGATTTTCCATTCTAATAATTTTTTTCTAAATAACCATCCTCATTTCCACTCAATGGTATTCACCAAGATTTTTAAATATATAATTGATTCGGGAAATACTATTATGTAACCCACAATTCTTAACCATGGGATTAAAACTGCTGAAATACATTATTTTGTTGTATTATTAATGTGGAACACAAAGACATGTAGATGATATGAATATGACAGGTGGACCAAGTATTCTATAGCTATCAAATGTATTTTGTAATGTTTTTATCTCATGAGATTACCTATATATTGAATGGGGGGTTATCCAATGAACATTATGTTATTGTTTTTTCAGAATTTATCCATGACATATTATTATGATGTAATGGTTTCTATTGTTGACGTGATCCTATGTTTCATTGATGTTATGACATTATATCATGCTTTGATGAAGATATTTACGATTATGACCCCATTTATGTCACACTGTTATATCTCTTTAAGAACATATATTAAATTTAACAGATTATTCTATGAATATTCCCATAATTGGATTTATATATTATCCATTTATTATATAAATTACCAGGTCATCACATGTATTATTAAAGGAACGAAGGAATACAAGGGATTATTTTGGATTTTGAAAATAATGTTTTTATACCCACGATTGATGTTAATGTGATATGTAATAAATATCTAAAACACATTTAACCTCATTATCTTTTGGGAATGTATTATAACTATATTTAAATAATAAATTGTGGATTATGGTTTATTAATTATAAGGGTTGAAAGAATAATCATAAAAATATTCCATACTTCCATAAAAAAAATATTTCAAGACATATGAATATATATTATATTTAAAACCATTTGTTAAAATTATAATAAAAAAAGAGAGAATATTTTTTATATGAATAAAATATCAAATCTTGTGAATTAATCAAAAAATAAAAATGGTTTATGGTATTTGGAAGAACTTCAATACTATATATATTAAAATGAAACATTCCAATTATATTTTTTCCAAATGTTCAGTATAGAATATATAAAAAGATTATATTTTAAACCCATTGATATATTGTCAAATGTGACCGAAAATGTACTTTAAAATTCAACTATGTCAATATATGTACATTTAAATTTCAATTTTATGTATTTGGGCATTAAATAAAATATTTATAAAATAAATAGTTAAAAAAATAAAAATGTGGTTTTTAAAATAAAGTGCCCCTTAGATCAAGTATGAATTATCTCATGCATTATCTATAATTATGAGTAATAGAAATATATAAATTCTTTAATTTCTTAATAAAAATTTATGTTTTATAATTAATTTTATTTTACTTATTTCCATTTAATAATCAAATACGTAATTAATTAACTTCACATAATATTCTTGATGATATTCTGATCATATGCCCAAAATTACATTTTAAAGATGACTTTTCCCAAAGAGGCTATTATTCAAAATCTCCAAAATTATAATATTGAAATAATTATAATTTTTATTCATAATTTAATCTTGAGAACCAATAATTAATCATAGTAATGAAAAATGAGTTACGTTAAAATCATTGGGAAAATAGGTTTTACAAACCCAAGAGTATCATTTTTCATTTTTTAATATACATGTTGGAATGAAGGTGACTTGAATTTTTATAATTATAGAATAAATATTAAATTAATACATCTAATTTTTTATCTTTAAATACATTTAAATATATAAGATATCTAATTTGGCCCAAAAAAATGAAGCAGATTACATCTTGGAGGTGATATATTATCCTTCCATATATATTAATTTGTGATTAAAATCAGATATATATATATATATATATATGTTAAATAAGTCATTATAACTGGTCATGAGTGGTGATTATAGAAACATAATTACATCGAATCTTGAGGCAATAGCCCACCGTACACATGAACAGTGTTTTTTTTCATTTGATGGAGAAGGGAGACATGTATAGGTTAGTCCATTAAAAAAATATTAGTATTTGTGATATAATATTTTTATCATTTTATAATGGTTTAGTAATATTTAACAAATGCTGAAATAAATTAAAGAAAAACGTTCAGTTAATAATTATTCCCTTTCTTTAGATAATATATTTTGGTTTTGAACTAAATAAATCATATGTAGGTTTTATAATGAAATCATGGTTTATGGGAAATGGAGATGAAATTTAGATAGGGATATGGGTGGGGATCAACTGAAAAAAGGCACTTGAATTATCTAGAGGAGAGGAGGTAATGTGATATTTTATATGTGGGGTATAGGAAACACATGAAATTGGTAAAAATATTATAATATATCAACGACTTACTCAAGGAAAATTTACCCAGTTTACACAATTATTGAATTTTAAAGGATAAAATGTGTAGAACCATTGTTTTATGGTATTTAACCCTTTCCTGATGCTTTTTAAGTATATAATGTATATGGGTGAAGTTTGGGAGATTTTGGAAAATGTTTGAATTTTTTTTGGGTCTTTTCTATAGGTGAACGATAAGTCCATGGTTTGGTAAAACCATGATACACCTATAAGAAACTATGCATATTGAGACAAGGGAAAAAGATAAGGCACATAGGCATTGCACAATTTGAACAAATAGTGTTGACGCCTAGTAAAAATAGTGCACTTTGAAAAATGGATGTGGTCTTTTTTATGTGGTGGCTTTAGTATGGTTGGTGTACAGTTTAGAGAATATGTGAGGAAACCATGTGGGGTTAATCCTTAAGGTAGTGGTTGCCACAATTTTAGTGCACAACATGCCTAACTGTGCACCTAAACTATGCGTGGTTAAACACTAGATCCTAAAAAAGTGGGCGTAGGTCGGCATTATGTTTTAATTATTTTTTTCCCAAAACATTCCTAACTCAATATTTTATCTCTAAAATATCAAGTAAGGTTTTTCCATCAATTTGGATGCAATTCAATGGATTCCCATGGTGATTGATGTTGATTCCTCAAGGTAAGTAATTTTTCTTTTTCATTCATGGTGTTTTTCTTATATATATTTTTCCCATTCTATCTTTTTACTAGATATACACCATATATGGGTATATATGAAGTTTGTATGCCAAATATGATTATATATGGACTTGGTTGTGATAAGAGAAGATATATATGGTGGGTCTGTGGATTTTTCAACCCGATTTTGTGATGTTTTTTCAATTGTTTATCATTTTTTCAAAAGCTCTCGATGTATGTGGCTTCACTCTCAACTCCTCTTTCTAGAACTGATTGGATTGGTTTTAAATTTCTTTAATTGGTTGATTTTGTTTGTGAAATTGTAGGTTAAAGTACAATATAAATCCTCTTTAGTGATGATTTATTGTTTTTTGTGTAATTATGAAATCATAGAATGGTTGTGAAAATTACCTTGGTTTCTTGGTTTTAAAATGTTTATTTTAAAATATTGGTTTGTTGGATTTTTGAATGGATTTCTAGAAAATGGTTTTCAATAAAAAGTTTGTTTTATTGAAATAGTTTTTAGCATTGTTTTTTGTTATACTCGGTAGGGTGTGTTCATATTTCATTACAAGGCTTTGTTGAAATTTGATGTTGTGCTCGGTGCCAAAATTTTAATGGCACATTGGATATAATTACATTGTGTTGAATTGGTAGATCATTGACAAACCACTCATGACTATAGAAATATCATGATGAAGCAAGAATGGTTGGTGGTCTGGATATGTTTAATTGATTGGTTATGCCAAATAATGAAACTTGTGAAATGGATTAAAGTATTGTTTTGTTGTTTCCTTTAGAACTACATATTGTTTTGAGAAAAATGATTTCATTGGAATTTGTTTATATTTATTTATAAACTATATTAAAAAAATTATATAAACTATTTTATATAATTGTTGTTACCTTTTCTATCCTAGTGGAATGACTAGGGAATTCATTGGGGAAACCTACTGAGTTTTAGTATTCACCCCTTCTTTGGAACTTTGGTGATTTTGTTGATGTCATCTACTGGTACATGGGAAAAGGTAAAGTATCTCACATATTTAGAACTACATCGTGATTCGTTGTCTGTTTTGTGATGTTTGGGCATGGAGCTTATGTAGCCTTAGACTTATAGTTGTCTTAGGGTCTTTTTGATTTATAGTCTTATTCTATTTAAATTAATGTTATTCTTTTCTTCCATTGTGGTTTTTCGTTTTTGTTTGATTTTAATAAATAATAAGTTGAGTAGACTTTCATTTTTATCATGAATCATATAGTTTTTTATTTTCTTATGGTTTAGTTGGTTAGTAGTTTTGTTCTTAAAGTTAAAATATTCCAACACATATAGTAAAGCCCTTCGGTATATATTACCATCCTTTTGCCTCTTGGGGGTGTTAGTTAAGGACATGTTATAGCTCATCACCTTCTCAAGCTAATGAGTTGGGGAGGGATTTTATAAGGGTTATCAATTTTTTGATCCAAAATCAATTATGGGAGAGTGATATTCATTTTTTTTGATCAAAAATAAATTAAGTACAAGTGGTATCATCTTGGTCCTTCTGAAATTTTTGGAATGAGTGGTAGTATCCATGGTTGGTCTTTTTCTTTGTATTAGTTGTCAGTCTTGGAGTTTAATTCATTCTTGTCTATTCCATGATTTGGGATCATATAAAGTAGTATGATTATCAAGAAGTTAAATGTAGCGTATTAAAATACCTATCTAACCATTTTATTTTGAACATCATGTTTCCAAGGAGATTGGTATATAATATTTTTAATGAAATATAGGATTTTGAAATCTCATTTTCATGGGTTTATAGAATGTGATGGATATCACATGAGTTAGAGGAATTACTTCCCACTAGAAGTGTATAAAATCTTTTGATTAATGATATTTGATTCGGTGAAATGTGTTGATTTTTTAAAAATGTTGAAATCTTTTTACAATGAAGGATTTTAGGAAAAAGAGCATTGTTTTGGTATTTTGAAAGTTTTTTGATTTTCAAAAGCAAGTTGAAATTTTTCAAAAAATGGTCGAATGGGGAAAATGTTGATTTTTGGAAAGTATTTTTGTGATAGTTGATGTGATAGAATTTGAAATGATTATCCTATAATTTCTAGAGATTGATACATATGGTGTTTGTTGTTTATATAGAAAATGGCACCTAGTAGGAATCATAGAAACCAACCAAAAGTAGGTGTAGAAAACAAGGTTTCACCTGAGCCCTAGGTGAACCAATATATAGTTTAGAGTTTCGTCTATGAATTTCATGATATGGACACAGGGAAACATAGGGATGTGTCAATAAAAGTGAATCATTCTATCCACTCCTAAAAGTAGAATATAACCATCTTCTGGGGTGACTCTGAACTAGAAAGTGCAGAGGAATGGATAAACATGATGAATCATATCTTTGATTTCATTAGTACACCAACATAGTTGATGGTCATGCTAGTGACGTACATACTCAAATAGTTTTCACACTAGTGGTGGGAACTATCAATGCAGACTAAAGTGGATCAAATCCTTAGATGGGAGGATTTTGAGGAATTTTTCAACTAAAAATTCTATCCTCACACATTCAAGATCTAGATAATGACATACTTCTTCATCTTGAATCATGAAAATCTCTCTGTCATTGAATATGCATCTAGATTCCTGACTTTAGTTCACTTTTAACCTGTGGTTGGGACTAGTGCATCTCGGAAGGAACACATATTTGAATCATGGTTGATGTAGGAGATTCACTCAAAGATTTTCATGCTCTATATTACATATTATAGTGATATGGTCAACAAAGAAATAGCAGATTAACGGGATATCTTAAGAGATATGGGAGGAGAATGTATTTTAACACCCATGGGAAATAGTGGGAACTCTAATTCTAGGGGAAAGTTGAAGAGGGACACCTACTTCAAATGTGGGAGCATTAATAAGAATTATACAGTTTGATTAATTAATCTTCCTCTGAGACCCATGAGTATAGTTGGATGTTTTCAATGTAGTTAATTTGACCACGTGAGGTGAGAGTGTATAAAATCACAAATATAATTCCATAATTGCAACAAGATGGTACATCTTCAGTGCTTTTTTCACTGTTCCCCAAGGTCAGGTGCTCGAGACACTTCTCTGGTACCACAAGCATCGTATGATTCGATGGGCTGAGGGTAGTAGAATCAATCTCGTCAATAGAATAGATCTAGCCTTAGTGATTCTAGAAATACCTTGACTCCTCACCAAGGTAAATCTCATCATGGAAACAAGGAGTAATGATTACCAATGAAGAAATTAAATAGATATGTGCAGATGATTTTGGATGATCAGGTCGGACCATTTATGGTGATAGGTACGATTCTTTTAAATTCTACACTTATTCAATTTTTTTTTATATTGGGGCATCACATTCCATTATTTATTCTCAAGTTGTTTATTTTTTGAGATTAATAATTGTTATGATTCCTTTCTATGATAAAACAACAAAATACTCTTGTTTAAAGAGAATGATGATTCATTCTGTATATATCATGTTCAATAATCATTGATGGAGATGATCTAAAATGGGATTTATCTATACTGGATATTGATATATATGATGTAATTATGGGTATGGATTGGTTGAAAATGTTCAAGGATCACATCAACTGTTATAGCAGAATAGTTAGTTTTGTGATTAAGGGTGGAGTCTAGCATCTCTTTAGAGTAGAATAGAGTGTAAAGGTAGCTGAAACGAGATTTTTGGCACCATTAGTTGGAAAAATCTCATACCAGTTGGTAGCTTTGACTTTGGCATCAATGGAAGATATCTAGAATACCAGGCAGTGGTTGACAAACATCCTAATGTGTTTCCAAAAAAAATTCTCATAGCTTCCACCAAAAAGGGATATAGGGATTACGATTGATTACCTCCCTAGGAAAAGTACTATTTCCCTTCCGTCTTGTAGGATAGAACCATCATACTTAAGGGATCTAAACTTATTGTTGTAAGAGATATAAAGAAAAGGTTTCATTCAACCAATCACATCATCATGGGAAGTACTAGTCATGTTTGTGTAAAATACATATGGAACTCTAAGCCTATTTGTGGATTATCATCATCTTAACCAAGTTACGATAAAGAATAGGAATCCACCTTCATGAATTTATGATCTATTCGATCAATTTGAGGGGAGTTCATTGGTTCTCTAAATTTTTCTTCCGATCAGGATACCACCAATTGTGGGTTGAGAAGGAGGATATTCCGAAGACAATATTCAGAAGAAGATATGGCCATTGTGAAAATATGGTAATGCCTTTCAGTATTACAAATTCACTTGTAGTCTTTATGGAATTTATGAATAAGATATTTTAGCAATATATATGTTACATTGTTGTGGTGTTTGTCGATTAAATATTTGTGTATTCAATGACAAGGGTTGAGCACGAGAAATACTTGGTGACAGTGTTGGAAAATTTGAGAGACCATCGGTTGTATGCCAAATTATCAATGTGTAATTTTTGGATAAATGGGGTATGTTTTCTTGGACATGTAATTTCTAAAAGTGTTGTTTTGGTGGCTTGAGAGAATATAGAATCTATTATCTCTTTGAAACATCCAATGGATATCTTTGAGATACGATGTTTTCTTAGACATGTCAGTCATTACCTGATGCTTTGTTCATTAATTCTCAAGACTATCTTCACTAATAAATTTCTTGAAAAATAAAAACATTCCATTTAAATAGACATAGGAATTCCAAAAAACATTTCAAGAGCTGAAATTTCTCCTTTAATCATTACCTATCTCGATTTTTCCAGAATCAGGACAAGGGTACGTAATGTATTTTAATGGTTTAGGACCAAGGTTGGGGTATGATCTCATGCAAGGAGACCATATTTTTTCTTATGGATTATCATAGTTAAGGGAGTATGATAAGAAATACCCCAACACCTAATTTGTAATTGGTTTCATTCGTGAATGCATTGATTACCTGGAATCATTACCTCTTTGGTGAGAAATTTACTATGTTTATGGATTGTAATAGGATAAAATATATTTTCTCATAAATAGATTTGAATCTAAGGAAAAGAATATTGATGGGGTATTTAAAAATGTGTTTCTTTGACTTGATGTATACATCGGTTAAAGAAAATTTGATGGCTGATGCATTAAGTAGAAATTTGTATGCTTAGTTGGAAAAAGAGGCTTCAAATGGGTGGTAGTTTATGCCGGTCCTAGATGGAGTTCATGTATAATGTGAATACATAGGTGTTGTTGTGATTTTATTTCTAGTTTATCTTGTTCCTGATTTGGTAAAGATTGTGAAATAAGCACATACATCTGATGCAGAATGTGTTGCTATGAGTTTAAATCTCAATGGTGGGGAGACCATTGAAGTATAAATATTATATGGGAGTTTAGTTTTGTGGTTTTAATATAGGATGGTTGTACCTATAGATTTTCTGGAATAACTTCTTCATGATTACGACCATTCAAGATGGAATTTTCATCTGGGAGTACAGAAAATGTATAAGGTGTTAAAACCCATGTTTTGGTGGGTTAGTATGAAAATAAAGGTGGATGAGTTTATTCCAAGATGTTTAACATGTAAGTAATTTAATGTATAACAATAGTTATTGGAAGGTATGTTACAGTCATTACCAATTCTAGTGTGGTAATAGGAGAAAATAGCTTTGGGTTTTGTTAAATGTCTTCTAATAATTGTTGAGAATTGTGATTCTATATGAGAGATAGTGCATAGTCTAACCAAGTCTTCCCATTTCATCCCTATTAGTGAAACTCATACGGTGGAGGATCTATCCAAAATATAAATTTAGAAAGTGGTAAACAGACCTGGAATACTAGTTTCAATATTATTATACTGAGATCTATGGTTTACGTCTTGTTTCTACAAATCCTTATAGAAATACCTTGGGACTCTACTAACAATTAATTTTCCATATCATCCTCATAGGGATGAAAAATTAGAAGGGATGTTACAAATGATTGAATACATGTTGTTGGATTTTGTAATGGGTTTTTTTAGATCATGGGATTAGTACATGACATTAGTGGAGTTCTCATATAACAAAAACTACCAAGCCTCGATACATATGGATCCTTTCGAAGAATTGTATGGGATTTCTTGTCATTATCAACTATATTGGGTGGAAATATATGAGATCCCACTATTTTAGATGAGCCTTGTCAATGAAAATACAGAAAAGATTTATTTGATCATAAAGAGGAAGGAGATGGCCTAAAGTCATTAAGAATCAAAGGAAGATCATTGTTAATGGTCATTTTCATTCGTAGTGAGTGATGTGTTCTTGAGGGTCTCTATAAGGCATGCACATAAATTTTTTGGGATGCGGATCATGATATCTCTATGATACATAGGAACTTTTGAGATTTTGTAATGGGTTGGTCAGGTGTCATATTTTTTGGAATTTACACAACAGTTCAGTGTGGTGCATAATGTGTTCCATGTATCTTAGTTGAAAATTTATCAGCTTAACCATGACCATGTGATCAGATAGGATCGCATTGACCTAGAGTCAGATGTTTCAATGCTACATATCCAGGTGAGGATTTTGGATAGGAAAAAAGAAAATATTTCATGTAAAAAAGCACGGTCTAGTACATGTTTTTTTGGAAATATGGTCATATTCAAGAAGATACCAAGGAACGCAAGAAAGAATTGAATGGTCAATGGTCGTAAATCTTTCAAAACAATGATGGTTTTTTACTTTTAAGGGATGTAAAGACCAATTTTGGGTAAAATATATCACCCCTCGGTTTCTATAAAGTAACCCTCTCGTGATTCTTTTTAAGTATATAATGTATATGGGTGAAGTTTGAGAGATTTTGGAGAAAATTTGGAGTGTTTAGTGATTTTCTATAGGTTTATAGTTAGTTCATGATTTGGGAAAACAATTAAACACCTATAATAAACCTTGAACAGTGAGATAGAGTAATATAGAAGGTGAACAGGTGGTGTACAGTGTGTACAAACAGTGCATCTACCTAATAGAAACTATTCACTATGAAAAATAGATTTGGTCTTTTTGTGGTAGGGGATTCAGCATGGTTGGAACATGATTTAGAGACCATTCAAGTAAACTATTTGAGGTTCATCCTTAACATAGTGGCTAGTGCATGGTTAGCGCACAGTTTTCCTAACCGTGTGTCTACACTATGTGTGGTTAAAGACTAGATCCTAAAACATTAGATCTAGGTCGTCCTTATGTTTTAATGCCTCGTTTTTTATCCAAAATGGCCCTAACTCAAGATTTTTCTCTCTCAAATGTCAATAAGGTTCTTTCATTGATTCAACCGCGATCTAAAATCTTCCCATGGTGATTGAATCCAATTCTTCATGGTATGTAATTATTCTTTGTCATTCTTGGTGTTTTTCTTGGATCTACTTCAATATTTATCTCTTATTCTTAGATCTACACCCACTACGTGTAGATATAATGTTTTGGATTCCAAATATGATTATGAATCCCCATTTAACTAATAGGGGAGGAGATATAAGGTGGGTTAGTGGAGTTTTCAACACGATTATGTGACATTTCTTATGTCGTTTATCATTTTCAGCAAAACTATCAACATAGGTGGATTCACTCTCGACTCCTCTTGCTATAACTGATTAGATTGGTTTCAAATTGTTTTAATTGCATTATTTGGAATGTGATATTTTGGTTCAAATCATGATATAAATCCTCTTTAGTAACTATTTATGGTTTTTGGTAAAATTATGGAATTGTGGTATTTAGTTCTGAAAAGTACATTGGTTTCATGATTTTTAAATGTTTATTTTAAAATATGGATTTGATAAAATTTTTAATGGATTTATGTAAAAACTAAATAAAAATGTTGTTTTATTGAAATGGTTTGGGGCATGGTTTTTGGGAATTCTTAGTTAGGTGTGTTTATATTTTATTATGATGTCTGGTTGATATATGACATTTTTCTCATTGAAAAAAGTCTAATGGAATGTGGGATATATTTACCTTGTGTTGACTTGGTAGATCGATGAGAAAAAATCTCATGAGTATGGAACTATCATAACAAAGCATGCATGGTTGTTGGTGTGTATATGTGGAATGGAATGGTTATACAAAAAAATGGAACTTTTGAAATGGTTTATAGTCTATTTTGTTTGTTTCCATTGAAACTTGATGTTGTTTTGAGTAATATGGTTTCATTGGAACGAGTATATATTTAGTTGTAAACATTGTTAGAAATTTTATCATATAAACTATTTTATATAAACATTTCTAACTTTTCTATCCTAGTGGTGTTGGTAGGGAAGTTATTGTAGAAAACATAATGAGTTTTAATACTCACCCCTACTTTGGTACTTTGGTGGATTTGCAGATGTCATCTACCGGGACATGGGAAAAGGTAAAGTACCACACACTTTAGCACTACCTCATGATACATGGTCTTTTTGGTGAAGTTGGATCATAGAGCTTGTGGAGTCTTGCAGTTATAGTTATATTCGAGTCTTGTTAGTTTATAGTCTTATGATGTTTACATTGATGTTAGTTTTGTCTTATGTTGTGTTACATGGTTTTAGATTGATTTTGAAAAATATAATTTTATGTTTTCATTCATTTATATCATGCATCATATAGTGTATTATTTTGTTATGTCTTGGTTTGTTATATATTTATTCATAAATGGAAAAACATCCCCCATTTATATTGAAGATCTTCGGCTTTTATTGCCAGCCTTTGGTGCCTTGTTGATGCCACATAAGGCCCAGTAACATCTTGTCTCCCTATCAAGCCAATAAGAAGGGGAAGAACATTTCATAGACTCTCAATAAATCCATGAAATATAATTTATATAAAATTAAAGGTTATTCGAGCCCCTATCTCTTTAGTTTAACCCCCATGGAAATGGTTTTGACCTTATAAGTGGTAACAAATTTTTAATTTTTAAATAACATTATAGACAATAATTATGTTTACAATATTAGGTAGTATTTTTTAATATTATTCCAAATTTGGAATCAATTTCATGAAAATCAACTACTTGATGAAGAAGAATTTAATTTAAAACTAAATTTGATAATGTGAAAAAATAGTTTTTCTGTAGAATGCCTTAAGAATAAATAATATTTCACACTAAATCAAGTATAACATCGATTGAAATAAAATTTAATTGAAATTTTTTTATTAAAAAAATATAGTAAAATTTTAAAACTTATCTAAAATTTAATATGTCTTTATAAATACTTTAAATGGAAAAAGGTAATAAAAATTATTATTATTTCACTATTCATTGAAAAATAAAAAAAATGAAAATTATTAAAAGTTCATCATAAGATAATATTGAATTGATCAATTTAAATATAAATAAAATATATGAAAATTAATATTGTATTACATTTAAATAATAATTTAAAAGAACATATAATTCATGAAACCCCAATTTGTATTCAAATAATTATTTCCCTTTTTGACTAAATAATTACATAATATTATTATACTAAATATATCTCTATTGGATCTAATTACTAAATATACATCTAAAATAAAAACAATTTAACTAAAACATACGTGGTTTGTTACATTATTCCATCCATTCTAAAATTACATTTTGATAATTGTATTCATTTTTTAATTAAGTTGGGATATTTTTTATTTATATCTTTTTATAATTCCTATTATTCTTCTTCAATCATATGTTTCTTACACAAAATCGTAACGTGGTGAATCACTTTATACAAAAATAATTATTCACTACGATAAAGAATCTGTATCAACTATTCCATATAATAAATTTTTTCCTCCAATTCGACTACTTTAGGGATTAAAATAAGGGATTTATCTAGGATATAGTTTCATAATAGTGGAATATTAAACACATCATGTACCTAATATAAACTAGAATCTAAATCCACTCGATAAGTGAGTAATATAACCTTCTCTAGAAATTTGTTTGTTATAAATAATTAAGGAATAAAATTACATTTTAAAACAAAATTCAAAACACTTTTACATGGATAAAACTTATAAATAAACATGATCTCCTACTTCAGTTGAAAGATCCTTCCTTCAATTATCTGTATACCCTTTTTACCTAATATGTGCCATCCTCATGTTTTTTTTAATAATATTATCCTTCAAAATCATTTATTCAACCATTTCTGATAATAATAACATTATTTCCTAGAGTTCATCAACACGTGATGGAATTAAACATTTCATTATATATAATTCCTCAAAAGGATCAATTTTTATACTAATGTGAATATTTTTATTATAATATAAATCATCCAAATGAAAATATTCATCCCCCAATCCCTGATAATCCATAAAACAATATCGATTCATATCCTCCATAGTTTGAATCATTCACTATGATAGTCCATTGAATTATAAATGGAAGGATATACCCCCAATTTAATTAAGTCCTCTAGGGATATTTGAGCTTAAGACAGGGTCATGATTGGATAAAATATAAAGAGAGAATCCATATAATATAATTATATTATATATATATATATAATACTATTGAGAATGTTGATCCAAAGGAATATTATATTGAATGGGTTGAAAATGATAAAATTTATTTAATGGGTTAACCATTTCAGAAATAGTATTTTTACCCTAAGAAGTCTTTAGTAATCCCACCATGAAATCCATGTATATATTTTACAATTTCAATTATTACATAGAAAAAGGGGAAATAATCCCCTTGGGAAATTGTCCAGACCCTCCTTCTCTAAAATAAGGGAAGGGATAGCAAGATGTTGATACATTCCTTCCTCGGTATGAAAGAGAGACAATGACCCCCCAAGTCCTGCATCCAATAGGCCCTAGGGTAGCAACTATCACCAAGGGTATAGAAGTCTCAAAAAAGTGGGAAGAATTACCCTTTTTATAGTAACCATGATTGGGAGATTAGAAGTATCAACCTCAAAAAACATCAAAACAGATATATATAAAGAAACCAAAATTTATCACACATTCAAGTTTAAAGTAAAACTGGTAGAAATACAAGGAAAACTCCAAAGTACTAAAATAAAACTAAGTAGTGGCATAACAACTGTCCCCAACGTCCAATCTAGTAAGGTCCAACATGGTCCGTGTAATCTCCCTGGAAACCTTAAAACTATTTTATATACATAAGTTTAGCATACATGTATAATTATTAGGAAAAACAAATGTCACTCGTGCATAAGTGAGAGAAGCATACTAATTCCCCTATGAGAAAAGAAAAATAAACTCAAAAAAACCTTACAAGGTATACTATCCACCAAAACCTAACCAAGTAATTCTCACCAAATAATTAAAGTCAAGTAAAGTAAAGTAGTAAGAACATCAATATTTGGGTACCATGCACCAATTTCCACTGGTTAACTACATATCCCTAACATAGAATGTCTTCACGCTACCACACTCTTCCACAAGCCCCACTATCACAACCTTACCGCACACACATGGTCAACAACCACATCCTATCCTGCCCACAAACACCTAGGCCACAACCACCGCACGTCTCACCCGAAAACAACTCGGCCTCATCCTGAAGACACCTGGGAAACAAACCACCTCTCATATTTCCAATACCATAAATCTGGTATTAAACATCAATCCATTATATAATTCCTGAAGAGACTTGGGTGATCAATTACTAGAAGTGGGAGTATATCAAAGTTAGTAACCATCCATTCATCCTCCCACCAGGATGTTGGTATAGACACCCTCCCCCATAACAATGGGTGTGTTCGACACATAGTGATCAACACAGGTGGGGTGTGTATATAGAACAAAATTAAATAAAAAATTATATATATATATAGTTAACATTCACTTATCCAATTCTATGGGATTCCAAATGTACATCCATCCCACTCAAAACCACCTTTGCTTCTACCCCTATATGCACGTACCGCCACAAATAACTCAAAACATACCACCAGATGATTCATCTAACCAATTATCATTCTGCATTATTGTATCATTCATTTATTTATTTCCATACCTACTAAAAAAACTACCAAGCACTGTAAATATTATAAGGCAAAGCAACCACACCAACCACTACCCATGCCAAACATGGAAGGAAGGGTAAATGGTAAGGGAACCCATTCTATAACTCACAACATGAAATCAAGAAATACCTCAATTCTACATCCACACTTCCCAACCACTTCCCAGATGCATTCCCACTGCATAACAAGTCTATCCATTATATAATCACTCAATCTCTCAACCCGATATTCCATCACACCTCCTGCATCACCTCATACTCAAATCCCACAACAACCACCACTAAACCACATCTCCACTGCACACACATACTACACCCTTACCACAGAACGAACTCACCTTCCCACACTTGTTACCACAAACATGCTGCTAACATATCCCCCATATAACCCTCATAAATCTTAAAACCCAAAAATACACACAAAACACACATCCATGCCTAAACAAGCAGAGTGTATTTGGATTTATCCAACAAAGTTTCCTTAATTACACATTGATAAATAGGGGTAATCCTAAAATAGATTTGATCCTGGGGAATCTATTTATTTATCTAAGTATATGTAATTATCCATATTATAATTCCTATAGAAGTGACTCAAAAATTATACTGGTGCGCAAACAGATACCACCAACATACCTGATTTTCTGAAGAACACAACCCACATGATTCACAATATGGATCATGGATAACATATAAAACAACGCGATCATCACCATCACACTCCCACACCCTCAATAATTTCTTCTTATTATCTTCTTTAAATTAGCTTCAGAAGTATTTACAAGGGTAAAATAGTTCACCCACCCCGCATGATACACAATTAAAAGATATGTGAAGGAAAATACCTACTTGAAACAACAAGCAACAAAAACTCCTCTTTGTGCCAAAACAAGGGAGTCGTGCGAGTAGGATACTCTAAGGAAAACCGAATAGGGGGGATACAACATAGTTCCACAAATCTTATATGGAATAAAGGGTTAAGAAAACCAAGAGAAACAGAAGGGTTCGAAGGGGGAGAATATTTTGCATTAGAAAGGCAAGATCCTAAATCAATAGGCCAACAGTTCCAAAGGCCATTAAAGGTAGATCATGACCAATACCACATGGTTAAAGAATCAAAAGAAGATTCAGGTTTTTGGGAGATAAATACAATTTGAAATGACCCAAAACCCATTAAATCTGGAATTTAAATCATTTAACATCAAAGAAAACATCAATGGGGAGGAACTGGAAAAATTAGGAAAAACATGGAATGAATCAATGATGGGTGATTCACTAAATGAAGGCCACCGACACTGAGCCACCAACATGACCTACTGATTCCTAACTCTTCAACACCATGAATCACTAATTCCATGACTCATCGATACCTAAACCTACCGACGCCTTGAGTCACCAACACTGATGCCCTATGTCCCTGACACTGATGTCCTGAGTCACCAACACCAACATCCTGAGTCACCGACCCTAATGCCCTGAGTCACAGATACTGACGCCCTAAGTCACCGACAATGATTCCCTGAGTCACTAACACTGATTCCCGGAGTCACCAACACCAACACATTGATTCATCGACACTAACACCCTGAGTTATCGACACCGATGTCATGAGTCATTGTTGCCTCCCAAAACACCCCAAACATTGTATTTTGACAACGTAATGGACCATGGGAGTCAGGCCATTAAATCATATAACTCTCAAACTATTCTTGTCCTCAGTAATTCATAACCAACCCCACAGGAAAGTGGGTCCGAACAACCACCCATAGGATACCTCTCAAGGATAAACCATCCTAGGTTGTTTGAAAGATGGAGAGAAACCTCAACATCCAAAAACATCTCTTCCCACATATTCTAAACCAGCCATTCACAAGATACCCCACACAAGCACCAACTATCTGGACATATGAATTTGGGAATTCCTTCTTCTATGTCATGATATTATATGCTTTGGGCGGCACTGACTCACCCGCATAGGTTTAATCGCATCTACATTAATGTGTATCGATTAGGGATCATGTATTCCTATTATCATAGTCCAGAATATATCACACATCACATAATAAGGAAAAAATTAACCTCATAGAAACAAGTTTCAAGAATTTCACCACAAATGAAAACACACAAGAAAAATAAAAAACAACTCTTGTTATTGGGCACGCATATGTGCCTCCATTTCCCAAGTACTCTCTTCAAGGACACCATGAATCCACCACACAAAACCCAAGGGAATAGTTCATCCATGAAACACCTTATATCAACTATCCTGGATCCCCACTGGTCTCTCCCTAAATGTTTCATCATCCTTGATACTCAACTCTCTCCATTCAAAGAAATGGGAGTCATCGTGAAGATATAGATGAAGCTGAGCTATGTGAAAGACGTCGCAGATCTTCCCCAACTACAGTGGAAATTCCAACTGATATTCCACCTCACCAAATTGTCCCAACAACTAAAAAGTTTCAATGAACCTAGGAGAAAACTCACTCCCTCTTCCAAACCTCCATTTCCCGCATTGAGGGGATACCTTCAAAAATATGTGGTCCCCAACCTCAAACTCCAAGGGCCTTATTCCGCGATCGGTATATGAATTATTTCAGTCATGTGTTGCCTTTATCCTCTCTTGGATAAGCTACATCTTCTATATTGTACTCTACACAACGTCTGGACCAAAAATACTTGTATCCCCAACTTCTGTCTAGCAGAAGGGTGAACGACATAGTCATCTATATAAATCTTCAAATGAAACCCTAAAAATGGAAGAGTTATAGTTATTATTTTAAGAAAAACTACCAAGGGAAAGTTTCATACCAAAGACCCACCAAAAATCCAAGATGCATGCTCACATCAAGTCCTCTAACGTATGGATGGTCTGCTCTTTTTTCCCATCTGTCTAAGGGTGGAAGGAAGTGATAAGGCATCACTGAGTTCGAAAATCATTATGTAATCCCTTTATACTCTCAATGTAAAATTCATATCCCAATACAAGACAATAGATCTTGGAACTTCATGCAACTACACCACCTCATCCACAAACTTCTGTGTGAAGGAATCCACTATGATCGACTCCTTGATCACTAGGATGTGAGATGATTACATCAACAGATCCATTAATACCCAAATAGAATCACATCCTCCTTAATCCCTAGGTAATTCTATGATTAAATATATCGATATTTCATCATACTTTAACTCAGGGACATCTATGGGATGCAATAAATCACTGGGAACATGGTCCTCAGCCTTCACTTACTCGAATACTAGGCACTTTTCCATGAACTCTACCACTACCCACTTCATCACAGACTAGTATAATTATTCCCTCAAACCCTGGTACATCTAGGAAATTCTTGGGTTCTTCAATAGGGGTCGGCTATGAAACTCATAGAGATATTCATTACGCATTTCAACTAGAAAAAAAAGCTTCCCATAGAACAAAATCATATTCTAACAATCCTCCGGCCATCCCCCTGGAGCATTACCCTGGTCAATGAGATCATGAATCACTTACACCTATAAGTTTCCCTACTAATAATCCTCCACCTTATCGGTTATAGATGACTCTACCTTCATTAGAAACAGTTTCCCTTTGCCTCCATCCATTCTTGTATCTATGTTCAAGGCATCCAACTCCTCCATCCCCCTCCAAGAATCTACAGATTCCCAAAGGACTTTCTTCTATAACTTTCTAATCAAAGCCTCAGCCACAACATTTCACTTTCCGGAGGTGTATGAGATCTCAAAATCATAATCCTGGAGAAACTATATCTACCTCCAGATATAAATGTTTAGGTCTTGTTGGGAAACATGTATGTCAAGCTCTTATGATCCATGAATACCACAGAGTGCTCCCCAATGTGGTAATGCCACCATAACTTTAGTGATAACATGACCACTACCAGTTCCAAATCATGTGTGGTATAGTTATGTTCATGGGGGTGCAACTACCTAGACTCATATGAGACCACTCTTCATTGTTGCATCAGCACACACCACAAGCCTAGACAGGAAGCTTCACAAAACACCTCAAACATAATCCATTATTTTGGAATTATGAGCTCTAGATCACTAGCCAAAATACTCTTCAAATAGTTGGAAGATGCCTGACACTACTTTCCCCACAAAAAATATTTCCCTTTTCTAGTCATATCCTTCAACGAAGCTGCTACCCGAGAGAAATCAGGTATTAATCTCTAGTATTATCCTTCTAGACTATGAAAACTGGGAACCTCTACCACATTATTGGGTTCTTCCCAAGAAACAACAACCTTGAACTTAGATGGTTCCACTAATATACCTTGTTGTGACACCACATTTCCAAGGAAGTGGACCTCCCGTGTCCAAAACATGAACATGGACAACTTTCTTTAGAGCTGATGGTGTCAAAGGACTTCCAGGATAGTATTAGGATGCTCGGTATTCTCCTCCTCTAACATTGAGTAGATCAGGATGTCATCGATGTATACGATGATGAACCAATCCAAGGAATCACAAAAGATGGAGTTTATAAGCCCCATGAAAAAGGTTGGTGAGTTTGTAACGCTGAACTGCATAACCATGAACTCGAAGTGCCTATACTTTCACATGAAAGTAGTCTTTGAGATTCCACCCTCCTTCACTCATAACTGGTGATACCTAGACTACAGATCAATCTTGTAAAATTAACACTCTCCCCTCATCTGGATGAAAAGATCATCTATACTTGGGATATGGTAAAGATTCTTGACTGTTACCTGATTCAATATATGATAGTCTGTGCATTGCCTCAGACCATCATCTACCTTCTATATAAACAATATCGTTAATTTGGATCTGCAACTCCCATTACCTAGAGGGCACCATTTTATAAGGATCCCAAGAAATCATACTAGCAACGGGTTATAAGTCTATTACAAACTCAACATCATGGCGAGGGGGTAGATTCAAAATCTCCTTAGGGAAAACAACTAGAAATTCTCTAAAAATTCTCAGGACCACTTCTATATCTGCATCCATCGATCCCATTGACATATCACTTAACAATGGAAAGAATAGGCTCCATTTTTCGGCTACCCACCTGAGTGATTTTCTAGCCAACAAAAGATACACGGTGGCCTTTCATGTTTGAAAACACAACTCTTACCTGGAAGTAGTCGATAAAAGAATGCACTGAAAACAACCAGTCAATACCAAGGATCAAATCTTACAGTTGTATCTATAGGATAATGATATCCCCACTTGACTGATGCTGCCCCAACATCAGTATACATCCCAAGAAAACATCAAACAAGTTGCTCTAACCTACAACTTGTGTACTCAACACTAGGGGCATGGAAAGTATCTCTATTTCTTTTCTAAAGGAATGGGCTATACTGGTTGAAACAAAGGAGTGTGAATCTCTTAAATCAAACAAGGAGTAAGCAAGCATACTAAAAAAACCGATCGTACCTCGAATAATCTCCGACCCTACTAGAACTATTGCCTATGTAGCGTGCAACTGCCCATGACCGGATCCTTTTCCCATCGTTTTTTGGTCGCCTCCCCAACCATGCCCTGGTTGAGGTCCCTGATGAACATCCTGAGGTCAGCCTCTTCCTGCATCGTATGTCCTTGGTAGAGCATGGGCTTTTTGTCCCTCCAACTAGAAAGGCCTCACTGGTAACTACTGCTCAGGAAAGTGCTGAACCTTCCCACCTCCACTATAATGATCTCGAGTCAGGCACTATCCCTAGAGTTTCCCATGACCTCATTGAGAAAAATACTATGGTAATAGACCCATGTGGAAAGGTTGATGACCAGAGGTTCATAACTGAAACTATTAGGGTCGGCTCAACGATGGAAGAAACCTGGAAGCCCTTATTGTTGAAGACTTAGTGCTGACATCCTTCCCCTTTGAAGAGCTTGGGTGACTTCCTTCCAAAGTAATACCTCCTCACCAGTGTATCCTTTCCACCACCTCAGCCTTCTTTTGAACCTCTAAGTATGTCGGTAGGTTGAAGGGAGTAACCATATAAAAGAGGTAAGGATAGAGTGGCTCCTCCAAATATCTCTCCAGAGACTCCTCATCCAGAAACAGATCCAAGGAAAAACCCAATATATTCTTGAACCTGATCCCCAATTCCATAAGATACAGACTCCCCAACTGGAGGGAGAGTAACTCTTGACTATTCTTGACTTTCATCGTGGAAGAAAGGAATTTAGCCTGGAACTCCTTCTCAAAGTCAGTCCATGAAACATCTGTCTCCTCCCTCTCCCCTATGTAAGGTTTCCACCACTATAGCACTGCTCCCCTCATCTGGCTCACTTCTAGGGGAACACAGTAATCTATCAGATTCTAGATCAAGCTGAAAGTGATCACCAACTCCATGAGCCAACACTCTATTTCTATGTCTGAGACACTACCATCATACTTTCCCAAAGTCTACTGCTTGAAAGCCCAAAGAATCTTTTACCACTGATCATCCTCTTCCACTAGATTTACCCTCCTTTAGTCAACTAAGTCGGTATACTGGCCATCCACTGCTCATACCACACACGAGGGACGTCAAGGAACCATAGCTGAAAGGAAAACAAGGAATTACTAAGACTGGGAAGTATAGAATTTGTTTAGAATTCATTTTAACTCATTGTTTATTTTAATTTCCCAAAAATTCAGAAAAAACAAGAACACATTTAATTATGAGGCATGTACCTTTCCCAGGGTCTCAACCCCATAATCTGTGTAGCCTCACCTTGTCATTTAGTAAGTTCGGAATCCTTACATAGGATCATGGGGGCCCCTAAAATCCCATTTTCTAGCCAGTCTTCCCAAGCCTATGTCACACACCAAGATCACCTAGAATTGTTTCCCTACTAACCCATGCAAACCTCACTATGCCTAACTCCAAAATCCATCATGTCTCTCAACCTTCACCTCTAATACCATTCTTTCATGACCCGCCTTCTCCAATATGAAGGAAGGGATTGAAAGATGCTGGGACCTTCCTTTCTCAAGATGAATGGAAGATAATGACCCCCTAGTCCCCCCTATAATAGGCCCCAGGGTGGTGACCAGCCCCATGGGTGCAGAAGAATCATAAAAGTGGGAGGAATTACCATTTTATAGTAACCATGAATGTGAGATAAGATGTATCAGCCATAAACAACTCCAAGGTAGATATATATAAAGAAACAAAAATCCATCCCACATGCATTTTTAATGTAAAACTACTAGAAATACAAGGAAAACTCAAAATTAAGTACCAAAATAAAACTAATCAAGGATAGAAAAATTGTCCCCAAAATATAAGCTAGTAATGTCTAAAACGGACTATATAATCTCCCTGGAATCAAGAAAATAGTTTTATATATGTAAGGTGATCATACATGTATACTCAGCAGGGAAAACCAATGTCACCCCTACACAAGTGGGAGAATCATATTGCTTCCCCTATGAAAAAACTAAAAAAATCTCAAAATCACCTAACAAGGTATACTATCCACCCTACCCTCACTAAGGAATGCTCATTAAATAACAAATGTCATGTAAAGTAAAGTAGTAAGCACATTGATATTGGGGAACCCCACACCACTTCCCACTGGTTAACTACTCATCCCAAATGGAGAACATCCTAACACTACCGTGATCTTCTATAAGCCTCACTATCACAACCTGAACACACACACCTGGGCCACAACCACATCACATCCTGCCTACAAGCACTTGGGCCACAACCGCCACACATCTGGCTCGAAAACACATAGGCCTCATCCCGAAGACACCTATGAAAAAAACTACCTCTCACATAGCCAATACCATATGTTTTCTATTAAACCAAAATCCATTAAATCCTTCCCAAAGAGACTCAGAGGATCAATGCCTAGAAGAGGAAGCAAGGTAATTTTAGTAACTATACATCCACCCTCCCACCAGGACATTAGGAAAGACACACTCCCCCATAACAATGGGAGTGTTTTCCACATAGTGCTCAACACAGATGGGGTGATTATAGATAACATAGGGAACTAAAAGTTTATATATGTGTAACAAACACTCATCCCATCCTATGGGATTCCAAATTTAAATCCATCCCACTCAAAAACACCTTTTCTGCTACCCCTAAATGAATGTATGACCACAAATAACTCGAAACATACACTATGATGATTCTTTTAACCAAATATCATTCTTCATTATCAAATCATTCATTTAATTATTCCCATATCTACCTAGGAAACTACCAAACACTGAAAATATTATAAGTCAAAGCAACCACACCAACCACTACCCAATACAAAAAAGGAAAGATGGAATAATGGTTTGAGAACCCATTCTAAATCTCACAACATGAAATCATGACACGGCCTAGTCCTATAGACCTACTACCCAACCACTGCCCAGATATAGTCCCACTACATGAAATGTCCATCCATTCAATGATCAATCAATCTCTTAACCTAAGATTCCATCACACCTCTTGCACCTCCTCATACGAAAAGCCCACAGTAACCACCACTAAACCATAGCCCCGTTGCACACACATACCACATCCATAACACCGAACCAACTCCTTTTCCCAACCCTATTCCCATGACCATGATACCAATATCACCACTATATAACCCTCATAAATCATAAAACCCAACTAGACCCACACAACACACATCCACACCAAAAAAAAGTTGAGTGTATTTTTATTTATCCAATAATGATTTATTAGTTACACTTTGATAAAAAGTGGGGATCATAAAAAAAGATTTGATCAGGAAGCATCCATTTAATTAACTGGGTATAGGTAATTAACTAGATTCCAATTCTTATAGAAGTGATTCACAAAATATACAAGGGTGCAAATAGAGACCACCAACGGCCTTGATTTTCATAAGAACACAACCCACATGTTTCACAACAAGGATCAAGGATAACATATAAAACAACATGATCATCACCATCATTTTCCCACCACTCATTCATTTCTTCTTCTTATATTCTTTGAATCAGTTTTAGAAGTATTCACAAAGAGATAATAGTTTACCCACCCTGTATGATACTCAATTAAAAGAGAGACAATGTAAAATATCTACTGAGAACAACAAGCGACCAAAAATCCTCTTTTTACTAAAACTGGGGAGTCACGCGAGTAGGATACATCAAGGAAAACTAAAAAGGGGGATAAAACAAAGTGTAATGGCTTATCTGGGGGGGAAAGGTTCTAGGCACTCCAAGAGAACTAGAAGGGTTCAAAGTGATAGAATATTTGGCATTACAAAGGCCAAATCCTAAATCTATGAGGGGAATGCTTTAAAATCCCATTAAAGGTGGATCACAACCAAGACCACGTCATTTAGGAGATAAAGGATGCTTCAGATTTTTAGAAGATAAATACCATTTGAAATGGCCCAAAACTATTTAAATCTATAATTTAAATTGTTTAACGTCAAAGAAACTATTAAAGGGGAGGAACTAGAAAAACTGGGAAAAACATGGAATGGGTCATCAATGGGTGAGTCAATGAATGCAAGCCACCGATTCTGATCCACCGATGTGAACTACCAATGAATGAATCACCGAAACCATATATCACTGATGCCCTGACTCACTCACGCCTCGACCTACCGATGCCATGAGTCACCGACACCGACTCCCTGAGTAACCGACATTGATGCTCTGAGTCACTGACACCAACACTCTGAGTCACCGAAACTGAATCCCTGAGTCACCGAAACTAATTCCTTGAGTCACCAACACTGACACCATGAGTCACTAACACCAATTCCCTAAGTCACCAATACCCTAAGTCACCGACATCAATTCCCTGATTCACCGACAATGACACCCTACATCACTGTTGCCTCCCAGAACACTCCAAAAACAAGATTTTAACAAAGTAATAGACCATGGGGTCGGGCCATTAAATTAATATATATTTTACTTTAAACTATTGAAAATACAAAAAATTCATAGTTAAATCATCAATATCATTCTCTATTTATTCTCACCATAAATGTTCCTGAACATCTATATTTTTTTGGGATGAATTGATGTTAGAGGGATTTGATACTAACTCAATAGTCCAATAATCAATCTAGGGTCACAAAAAATACATAATAATTTTTGAAATCAAAAAACGCATTCTTTATTATCATTTAATTCAGAAAAATTACCCATATTAACCAATTCAACCTTTTCCTATAAGAAATTGCTTGACTTTAAAACTTGCATAATTATTTATGAAAAATAAAATTGAATTGACACTTGAAACAATAAATAGGGAGTTAGGTGGAAAATTTATAATCAAATATTATTCAATTCGTTAAAAAGTATCTTGTTATAGATATTGTATAGTTAATGTTTGATTATCCTTCCAACTGAAAGAAAAAACTAATCTATTTTTTTATGGATTGTAAAGTGTTATGTAGCCATAATATTTTATCGACTCTAGCCATATCCTATATACCATGTTCAACTCTTTCTTAGTGAATATATAATTCAAAATTTAATGGTCAGAGGATATATCTCAGTTAACACCATATAAATGATGTCTCTAAATTTTTAATTTTAACACCGCAATCGCACGTTCGAGTTCAACTGTGGGATATTTTTCTCATGGGTTATTAATTGTGGTAATGAATAAGAAGTTACCTTATCCTTAAAAAACATAACAGAACCTAGTCCCTTTAAATTACATTAAATATAGATTAAATTATTACCTGTTCTATATGTCAGGTATAAAACTATATAATTCACTAACCAACTTCTCAATTCTTAGAATCATGCATAGCATTCCATTATCCAAATAAACCTAAATTCATTTCAATTTAACATTTTTATTGGTCCAGATATCCTTGTAATGATTTAAAAAAAATCTCATGAAATAGACTAATAATATATTAAATCTATGAATCTAAATAACATTTTTCAGTTTTCGAGATTCATTAACCACTTTAGTTTTTTTAGGTTCAATAGAAATATCAAGTCTTTATTTATGATAAATCAATGGAATGAAATTGTCTATAAAAAAATAAAAATTGATATTTATTCCATATAACTTCTTCTCATTTATGGTTTGTAAAACAATCCTCATATCATTTTCATGACCCTCAAAAATCAGAATATAATACAAATTTTCTTCAATAAATGCCAAAACAAATTGGAGAAATCCTAGTAAATTATATTCATAGGATCTACAAATTAAAAAATATAATCTTCCAACCCATGAAGCATGACCATATATTCATTATTCTTGTACATACTATAAAACATTTTCATAGAGATATTTCCCTCCTTTAATTTTATCTAATGGTATGCGGACTTGAGATCAAATATAAAAAACTACTAATTTCCATGAATCTAATCAAATAATTCAACGATATGACTAAATAGATATGTATTATTAATTAAAATTATATTAAATTCCCTAAAATCAATGTTTATCCTCCTTGAAATAATAAAAAATTGGATCACCCCATTATTATGATCTTGAATAAATGATGAATTAAGAAATTTATGATTCCAAATTCTTTCTAAATTTTAGATGTTTTTCATTCTCCATCTGATAAGTGGGTTTTTAAAAAAATCAAGTATTATGTTAATAATAAAATAAAATTCATGGTTAGGTGTAACACCTTACAAACTAATTAGAAAAATATACAACAATTTTATTTCTAGAAGAATATATGTAATATATATAGTTACCTTGTTTTAAAATGATATGGGAAAGGTAACTTTTGTTTTCACCTATTAAAATTATCTCTACTTATTGATATGTTATCAATGGTATGAATTAATTATTATATAAGATATGAATATAATTTCAAAAAGTATCTTCTTGGGATCTTCAATCTATAATTTCTATATAACCCATAATAAAAACCATGTTATGAATAACATGAAATTCTATAATGGTTACTATAACATTTTTTATAAGGAAAAGCATTCTCCAGATGAAAATAGAATGATATTTGTAAATTATGTATGCCTTAAAATTACCTAACGTGGTTTTAATAAAGGTATTTTGATCTTTTATATATTTAAAATTACCAATTTATATGAAAACTTCTTTGAAATGAAACAATGTTCATATCCTTAATCAAACATGAAATTATCATAACATGAATAATCATGTAATAGAATTGTATCCAATATTTTAAATAGACATATATCTACCATAATAGTTGAAATAAATTTCATCACACCTCAATTATATATATTCTTCATGTTTCCTCTCCATCATTCTTTTCTTAAAACTCACATCCACATAATGACCCATCTTATTACACTTAAAACAATTTATTTCTATTTTTTATTAAAAAAATCATACAACTAACATATTATTTTAATTTAAATATCAATCCATATGAATAAAATAACAATATCAGAATAACATCAATGATTTATTAAGACACACTCGATTTAATTTTTACCACACCTATGAAAAATGAAAAACATGATTTTCTTACAATCGATTTTTTTTATGGATACTTTCCATTTGTTTTCCACCTATATATATATTTTTTTTTAAAAAACACATAATCATTGGAAAAATATATTTCCACATTCTCATCTCATACAAAAAGATTATAATAACCTTTAAATGAAAGAGAGGCTAAATCTATTTTGTATCTTATGGTCAATCATGATTAATCTAACTAATTTTACTACAATGATTTTCAATAAAATGTGTTGTGTACCATTCCAATTTTGTAATGTGTTCTTCATGCACTACTAAAAATTAATCATCCTCATACTGTAATTCATTTAATTTATTTTCTATCTTATTTCAAACATCCTTGGGAAGTTAATTTTTAAGGAGAATATTTTTAAATATATAACATTTCATTCCATAAATATTTTCAATTTTTTGTAGTAATATTAAATAACATCCCAGACCATTATGGTCAATTACATTGTGAAAATAAGGTGTTTGAATTATTTTCAGAGTTTATGGTGGCACATTTCAAGACTTTTCCAAATTTCCATTTTTTCTAACATTTAGTTGGAGTGGTGACTAACAGCGGTGAGTTGCAACGGTGAGTCACAACAGTGAGTCACAATAGTGAGTCACAATAGTGAGTCATGATGATGATTCGCAATGGTGAGTTGGAATGGTGACTCACATAGGTGACTCATCCATTAGTGACTCTTTTTAATAGTTTTTCGTTTTTCCAAAAAAATTCCATACCCTCTCCTTTCAGGGCTGTTGCGGGGCTCCCCCAAAAACCCTAAGGGGCTCCTCCGCCGTGCTGATGGAGGCTGCTGCGTCGGTCCCTCTCCCACCGCCGGGGGAGGTACCCTCGTCATTCACCACTAAACCTTCCTTCATACCTTTTTCGAACCCCGAGGTTTTTCCCCCTTTTCCTCAAATCTCGATCGGCCTGAAGGTCTCAGAGCTGCTCGATGGATTCCCTAACCTCCCATTGTCTACCGCGGAGTTCTCAGAATCCTAGGACCTACTGAAGCACACCTTGGTGGCTAGATTTTACTGGCGATGACCTTCGGTTGATTCCTTTGACAAGCATGTATTTGGTGCGTGGGGTTTGCAAGATAGGGCGACTGTGGGCCTTCTGGATAATCGGAAAATTATGATTCATTTTGCATCAGAAGATGACATCAACCAGGCCTGGTCAAGCACACCTCGCTGCTTCAATGGCCTCAGATTCTTTCTGTGTCACTGGTCCTTCGATTTGCACATGAACCGCAATCTTCCATCAATGGCGACATGGGTTAGTTTTCAAAATTTCCCTCTTACGTTCCAAAATCATGTGGTTCATCGTATGCTAGGGAACCTCATTGGTAGGTATATGTGTTCTGATAGCCGCACTGCAGCCCTTCTTCGCCCTGTTAATCCTCGTATATTTGTCGAAATGGATGTTTCAAGAGTTCCGTTTGATTTTGTGTGGATTGTGGTGGGAGAAGAGTATTGTTTCAAACAACAAGTGGTATATGAAAGTTGGATGGACTTCTGTGGTGGATGCAGGTGACTGGGGAACTCGCGATCCTACTGCCAAAGGGAGATGAAGGCCTCAAGGCAGAGATATGAGTGTGGTAGATAGGAATAGGTCCTTGAGGAGGCAGAGAGGATGGTGCAGGAGCCTCCAGGTTTGAGAAACAATTTGGGTAGGGGCGAACTCACTAGAAGGTTGATTCGGGAGGATAGAGAATCAGCCAGGACATCATGGGTCTATGTTGTGCCAATTGAGGCAGAAGCGGGTCTGGACAGTGGTGTTCGTTTTCCAGGGGCCTCTCAAGTCAACTCATTGGTTGCAAGTGTGTTTCGCTGGTTGAGGGAGGATTTGGCTGATCCTCCTGCTTGCACCGATGGAGTGAGGGTGGAAGGCGGGACCAAGAAGGACAACGTTTGTGCTGGTCACAAGGAAATCGAGGGTGAATTAGCCTTGGTACGAATGGGAGTCATAGAGGAAATTGTCGCAGACAGAGATAATTCGTGGGGAGGGAGGCAGGGCCTTGGTCTGGAGACGGACCTGCCAAGCGAAGATAGGACTCCAGGGGGACCCAATGCAGAAAAACGATATCCTATACATTTAAGCAATAGGTTCGAGGGGTTGGTTGAGGTAGGAATGATCAATTCTCTTACTCTCTCCGCGGAGGCCATTGAGGTGTACGTGGAAGAATGCAGAGAGGATATTAATAGCCTCTCACCTAGTGAAGCTGCAAGTCCGAGAATCAGTAGGGGTAATAGGTGGAGGAAGAGTAGGGAGGATTACTCTTCTTTAACTCCACCTTTTGAGACCCGATCAGCTAGAAAGGAAAAATCCAAAAAGGAAGTCCTTCAAGATGTGGATACTCAGAGGTCAGGGGTTCAGGGGGATCAATTCTTGGAGCTCTTGTTATACTCTGAGAAGGAAGCGGTTGAACAGATCTTAATGCTTAATGCGTCTGAAGGGGAGGCATATAAAATTATGGGGAGACCTTTAAGAACATACCTTAATGAGGAGTAATATGCCTGGGTTGATAATCAAGATAGTATTCTTGTCAGGGGCTTCAACATATGGGTGATTAGCATGGAGGAGTATATATAATCTTGGGATCGACTGGCCTCAGATATTGATAATATGATGACAGTGTCTCCAAGAAAAGTAACTTATATCACATGGAAGTTGTTTAGGGAGATAGGTACAGGTAATATTAGTTTACTTTTTAATGCCCCTTGCCAACTTTGATGGTTTTGGTCTTGGGTTTGATTATGTTGGGTTTGTTTGAAGTTTTCTTTTTGTTTTATCTTTATGTGGATTGAGGTATTGTTTGGGTTCCTGGCATTACTTGGTTCTGTGTCAGATGGGGTTCAGGTCATGTGTCCATCACTTTTTCTTGCTAGTTGAATAGACGTTTGAGAGGGTATGGCTAAGGCCATCGGTTCTGTGCTCGTGCATTTCGCACGGGACTGTTTGTCTTATGGTCAGACATTGGTGATGGTTTTTGACATGATGCATTTTCTGGGGTGAGACAGATACTGGTTATGCTTGGGTTGTTTTTGTTTTATTGGTTTGGTTGTAATGGTGGTTTCTCACTTTGTCTTTAAAAGGGTTTTTATAATAAAAAATGAATTTTCAATCAGTCAAATAATTTCCATAATTCCTCTAGTTTTTTCTCAGTTTCATACCTTTAACATTTTTTGACATAAAATGAATTTAATACCATATTTAAGTGGGTTTGGATCCAATTCAAAGTTTTTAATCATATCTTTGACTTTTACAAAAATCATGAGTCTCTTAAATGGTCTAACTATGTGGTTTTATTGAGATATAGCTTTAAAGGAAATATAAAATTGTTTCGTATATCTTGAGTCTCTAATATAATCCTTCTAAGATAGAGGCCTTCCCTTCTTTCATTACTTATCATTTATCATGGAATGAGGTGCCCTGAACCTTTCATCCATGAAGATTTGGGCATTGTGTTCTATATTTTGGATCTGGTTTTTCCTAATAGGCTTTTCATTCTACATGCACACCCCCTTCTTTAGCGCATTAAGAAACCTCAGATTTATTCTTATTCCAAGTGGGTTTCTTTTATATATCTTTTATATGTGTATCATGTGGGGTGGGTGTATCAATGTTTCTCTAGAACACTGTTGTATTAGGATTAACAAAGATAATTAAATAGAAAAAAAATCAATCTACAGGGTCTGCAGAAAGTGTCTTATGATTGTATTTTTTATTTGACAACTTGATGAATATTTTTATTTGTATGGGCTATATACCTACTTAAAATTGAGGACTTTGGGGGTACTTGGTTGCACACAGAAGTTTTATGAATGCATGTTATCCTAATTCTCATTAAATAAATACATGGAATATGTTAACCATATATATTCGGCTGAAATAAATGGATTTCACAGGATTATATTTTTTTGTGATAACCCCTTAATGAAAATGTGGAAATTGAATGAGGAATACCTTGTTTAATCTGAATATGATTTTCCTTATTCTCTATAGTGTTGTGATGTGTGTGGGTTTTATTTGACTTCTGTTGTAGTAGGGTTGTGGGCATGGTTGTGTGATGTGGGGTGGTTCGGGTTGTATATTCAATTCTCATGTTAAGATATTGATTGAATGTGGAATGGATGAGCAGTGTTGCGTAGTGGGGTTGTGGTTGGGTTATGCTATTTTTGTGTTACTGGATTTGTTGGGTGTGGTGTTGTTATGCCACATGGATGTCGAGAATGGTTGTGATGAGATGTGTTTCTATGTGCAGATGTGAGTTGGGGGGTTTGTTTTGGTGAGATGATTAATTGGGCGGAAGGAATTTAGAGAATGATGATGGTAGTGGTTGGCGTGGGAGGTAAATAGAATAGAGTTTGAAGTGGGTTAATTTAGCATGGTTCTTCTTCCTCTATGTGAATTTTTCATTGTGGCTTGATGTTTATTGTGCCTAGTAAATTCTTGGGTAGGGATGGATTGTATAAATGAATTTTTTTAATAAAGAATTTGAATTGGTTAAACGAATTGGATGGGGATAATAATTGGGTTTGTGACAAGTTTTGTGTTATTGTGCATTTAGAGGTAGCAGCAAAGGTGGTATCCAGAGTTTTTTGTTGGTTGAAACCCCATAGGTTTCACTTGAGTGTTTGGTATTATATATACATGTATTTCCATTGTTATTTCTATACACATCCCACCCAAGTTGAGGATTATGTGCTGAAAACCCCCATCATCATGGAGGAGGGTGTCTTTCCCAAACATCCTGGTCGGAGGATGGATGGATGGCTACCCCATCTTCCCTACTCCTTCTTCTAGGTAGTGGTTACCCAAAATTCCTAGAGCAAGTAGTGTCTTGTGATTCCCAAGTGTGTGTGGGTGATTTATTTTTTCCTAGGTGTCTTTAGGATGAGATGAGTTACGTTTTACCAGGTGTCTTCAGGATGATATGTGGTGTGCTCTCTCAGCTTTTTTTGAGGTGTTACATGGTAAGTATCCCAGGTTTCTATGGGTGGGATGTGGTTTTTCAGATTAGTTTTGTGTGGGAGGGATGTGATGAGATTTATTTTCCCAGGTTACGGGACTATCTTAGAGTCCAAGGTGTGTTCAAGTGGGTTGTGAGGTTGTACTTTCGGAAGAGGGGTGAGCACTAAGAAATTTGTAGTTAGGGTGTGAGAGTATCTAATTAGTGGGAAAGTGGTGTGGGGTACCCTATTATCGATGTGATTAATATATTCCTATACCTGACTTACGTTACCTGGTGAGCATGCCTGGTGAGGTGGGAATGTCTAGAATACCTTGTTAGGTGTTGTTGGTTTTTCTGTTTTCTCATAGGAGTATTAGTATGCTTCCTTCACATGTGCATGAGAGACTTTAGTTTTACTTATGATTATACTTGTACGCATACCATAAATTATAAAACTATTTTCAGGTTTCCGGGAGGAATATGTGGACTGTTGTAGGCATTACTAGCTCATACTTTGGGACTATTTTTGTGTCGCTTCTTAACCATTTTTTGGTATTTACATTGGAGTTTTATTTCATTTTAATAGTTTTATTTTGATAATTCATTTGGTATGGATCTCAGATTTCTTTCCATACATGTGTTGGAGTTGTTTTCAGGTTGTTACATATTATCTTCTGAACTTGTTTCCTATAAAAAGGGAAATTCCTCCCATTTTGTGAGATTTGTATATCATTGGTGTTGGTTGCAGCCATAAGGCCTACTGAAGGAGGGATTCAATGGTCCTTATCTCTCCTTATTCACTCCCATATCAGTAGGGGCATCTTTGGAGAGAGGGGTTCAAGAAATAATGGTATCAGATGTGATGGTTGGGATATAGGATGATGTTGGAGTTATCCAAAATGAGAATTTCATAGGTTTTTAGGGGAATAGTGTTAGGTGATATTGGTGCATGACATAGGCCATGGGAGACCATATAAGATATGGTATTTTAGGGCCTCCCATGATCCAATGAAAGGAATTTGAGCCTACCAAATGATTGAGTGAGGTTACACCATTTTTAGGGTAAAGACCCAAAGGAAGGTACTCGCATCATAATGAATTGTGTTCATGTTTGAATTGGGTTGTTCTCTGGAATTTTAAATGGATAAATAATAATGAGTTAAATGAGTTAAAATGAATTTTAGATTAAAATTCATATTACTAGAGATTAAGAATTCCTTTTTTACCTTTCAGATATATAACTCTGTCTCCATCCTCATGTGTATCGGGTGGTTGATGATCACCAGGCTTATCTGGTTGATTGGCAGAGTGTTGATCCAGTAGAGGAGGATGACCATTGGTAGAAAATGTTACATGATTTCCATCGAAAGGCCTTGGGAAAGTACGAGGGTGGTGTTTGGAACATAGAGATGGAGAAATGGATCGAGGAGCTTGAGATAAACTTCAGTTTGTTTTGGGCTCCAATGGATTACTGGGTTCCTTTGGTTGTGAGTAAGATCTAGGGAGCTTCTCATCAGTGGTGGACACATTACCTTGGGGAGAGGAAGTAGGAAGACGTATTGTGGGTCAACATTATGGATGTTTTCTAGGAAGAATTGCATTATTTGATCATGAAGGCTGGGAAGTGATAGGAACTTCTCTCCCTTTAGTAGGGGATTATGTTAGTGCGGGAACATGGGATTAAGTTCAAGGATCTCCTTCATCCCCCCCCCTATCTTTTTTGGGATGAGGAGTCTCATGTAAGATGCATAGAGGATGAACTTCATCCTTCAACCTAGTATGTGGTTACTACCTTTATTCCACTGACATACTTGGATATTTAGAAGAAGTTGTAAGTGATTGAGTGGATGCACTCATGAGGAGTTATACATTTTGAGGGGAGACAACAGGGTTCTTCGAGAGGAAGGGTTACCAACATCAAGTCTCTAGTTCCAAGACCTTTGAGGATCTGATCAGTGGTTAGTTGACCTTAGTAATTACAATTTCGACCTTCTGGTCCTCATGACTCTGTCATGGGAATGGGAACGATGTGTTTATTATGTGGGGATCACATCCATCATCAAAACCCGTGTTCATTTGAGCTTCGTATGGTGGAGGTGGGTAGGATCAGCACCAGCCTCAATAGTAGTTTCTAGCTAGGATGTTTCAGCAACAAGTACAACAGCCTCATGCTCCACTTAGAGGAGACACAGTACGTATAGGCTGACCTTAGGTATTTACATAGGGACATTAACTAGGCCATGGTTGTGGAGGCAAACTTTAGAATATGTGAAGATGAGCTAAGTGTGGTCAGTTACGTGCAGTATAGGTAGCATTTCCAGTAGGTTCAGATATCGTTATAGGTACAATCAACTTGTTTAGAAACCTTGATTGTAATATGTTTGACTCAAGAGATTCACACTCCTTTGTTTCACCTAGTCTATCCCATTCTTTGTGACTAGACATAAAAGAGATTCTTGTACCCCTGGTATTGAATATATTAGTTGGAGGTCAGACAAGCATGTTTGATGTGAGTCATGGATATTGACTGGTGATGGGACTACATCAGTCTCATGGGGATCTTTTCTTGCTACAGATTCATCCATATGATAATATTCTCAGCATTTACTAGTTATATTCCATGCATTCTGTTATGAACTGCTTCTTGATAATAGTTTTCTTTTCATACGTGGATGTCCAACGTGTGGTTTTTGATGGTGAGCAGAGATGTCTAGTGGGAATTCATCATGTAGTGCTTATTCATTCCTTATTTTCTAGGATTTCAAAGGTATCATTGGACTTTGAGATGGTGGAGGTTCCCAAAGTTGTTGGGGAGTTCCTAGATGTTTTCCCTGAGGAGGTTGTTTTGTTTCCAACTCGAAGTGACGTTGATTTCATAATAGACTTGCATTCCGGTCCATCTATGATTTCAATTTATCTTTATCAAATGGAACCTTATGTGTTTCAAAATTTTAGGATTTGTATTAATGATCCAATGAATAAAGGTTTTATCTAACCTTGTGTGTCTCCATGGGGTGATACGATGTTATTTTCAGAGAAGGAGGATGGTAGTCTTAGGTTGTGCATCAACTACTGGAGGTTGAATCTAGAAATAGTCAAGAACAATTACCCTCTTCTAAGGATAAAAGATCTTTTAAAACAACTAAAAGGGGTGAGTTGGTTTTCTAATATCTATATGTAGTCTAGATATCCCCAGTTGAGGGTAAAGGAGGGTAATATTCCAAATACTCCTTTAAGATTCATGTATGGGCACTTTGAGTTCATGGTCGTGCCATTCGGTATTACAAATGCACCATCTCTTTTCATAGGGATTATTAACTCTATATTTTGTGATTTCCTAGACAAATTTTTCTTCATATTCATCGATGACATCTTGATCTACTCAAATTCATAAGAGGAGCATGATGAGCATCCAGGACCATCTTGCAGGTCCTTTGATGCCACCATATATATGAAAAAAATTGTCCAAGTGTATGCTATGGATATGAGAGGTACATTTCCTTGGGCATGTGGTATCTCAGTAGGGTGTGGTGGTATAATTTTCAACGGTTTATGTGGTTGTTTCTTGGAAAGCACCCAAGAATGTGGCGTAAGTCCATATTTTTCTTGGTTTTGTAGGCTATTATCAAAGGTTTGTACCTGATTTCTCTTGAGTTGTGTCTATATTGACAGTTTCGACTAGAAAAGACCATGCTTTTTTGTGGAGTAAGAAGTGCCAGGTAGCATTTGGCTATCTAAATGGGAAGTTGGTTAGTGCTCTAGTGCTCTGGCTGCCTGAGTAATGAGTGATATTGGAGGTGTTTTGTGATTATTCCCACATGGGATTGGGATGTGTCTTGATAATGTAATGTAAAGTGATATCTCATTGGTTTAGGAATCTACATCCCTGTGAATGTAACTATTCCACCCATGATCTGGAGCTAGCGACGGTCAAGTTTTCACTAATTTTGTGGTGGCATTACCTCATTGGGGAGTGATTTATGGTCTTTATAGATCAAAATATCTTGAGGTATATATTTTCCCAATGTGATATAAACTTGAGAAAATGGTGGTGGATAGATTTTCTTCATGACTATGATTATGAGATCTTATACAACTAAAGAAAAGGTAATTTCATGGATGATGCTCTGAGTAGAAAGTCCTAGAAATAGGATGTTCAAGAATATGAAGATTTTTGGAAATCAATGGAGGAGTTGGTGGCCTTTCACATTGAAGAAAGGGTGGAAATGGTAGAGGATGTTTATTTAAGATTATGGTGTAGTCTTCTTTAATGTCGCAGGTGGATGAGTCTCAATGGGGAAACTCTGAGGAAGAGGTGATGTGTGATCGTTTTGACTATATTGATGTTATAAATGGATGGTCAGAGGATGATCCAAATCTGATGTTGTCCTATGTAAGGCTGTTTTCCCCAGTGGCGATGCACAAGGGAGTCCTCCGTGAGTTTCATAGATCACCCTTTTTGGTACATCTATAAATTTCCAAGATGTAACGTGGATTTAGGATGTAGTTTGGATAGACCAATATGAAATGATAGCAGAGTTTGTTGAAACGTGATTAGTGTTCCAGAAGGTGAAGGATGAGCACCATGTTCCCATTGGTTTGTTTCTTCCATTAAATACCCCTGATTGGAAGTTGGATGACATCTTGATGGATATTGTCACAGGGTTAACTAAGACTCAGGGAAGATACGATGTTATCTAAGTATTAGTGGATCAGATAACGAAATCAGATCACTTCTTAGTGATCAAGGAGTCAGGTGTAGTGGATTCCTTGTAAAAGAGGTATATAGATGAGGTAGTGTGGGTGCATGTAGTTTCTAGACCTATTGTCTCGGATTGGGATACACATTTTACCTCATGATTCTGGAGAGGATTGAATCATACCTTTTCCACCAAGTTACTGGTCATCACTTTCATCCACCCTCATATATATGGGAAGACAGAATAGACTATCTAGAATATGGAAGATATGTTGTGATCATGCATCTTGTACTTTGGAGGATCATGGGTACAACACCATACCTTGTTATAGTTTTCTTATAATAATAGCTATCAATCTTCCATTGGAATTTCCCCATTTGAGGCGTTGTATGGGAGACCATGTCATTCTTCGTTGTGTTGGACGGTGGTCGGGGAGACAGTTGTTCATGGACCAGACATGGTTCAGAGCCTGATCGGGAAGGATCGACTTGTTCATGAGAGGATGAAAGCAGTGAAATACTAGAAAAAGTCATATGTTGATCATAGGAGAAGGCCCTTAGAGTTCTAGGTTGTGAACCATGTATTCTTGACGGTTTCCCCTTGATGTGGGTATAATAAGGTTAGCAGAGGGAGTAAGATTTCTCCCAGGTTCATCGGACCCTTCAAGGTGTTAGCGTGAGTTGGAAAGGGGGAATACTAGTTGGTACTGCCACCGTGGTTATATATGATCCACGACTTCTTTCACATCTCTCAACTTTGATGGTATCTTCATGAAGACTCCCATGTCATTGAATGGGTAGAGTTGGATATCAAAAATGATGCGACATACATGGAGTGGCCAGTAGAGATCTGGGATCATAAAGATAAGGTGGTGTGTGGGTGGACCCCTCCTTTGGTCATGTGTGATGAGGCATGGTGGCATGGAGGAGAGTACTTGGGAGAGAGAAGCGTAGATTTGTGCCCAGTACCAAGAGTTTTTTTGAGTTTTTCCTTATTATTTTTTGTTTTTTGATGTGATTTTTTAACCTTGTCTGTTATGAAATGAGTTGTTTCCATGTTCTATAATGTGAGATAAAGTACTTAGGCATGAATATTAGAGGATTTAATTCCTAATCATGATTCATTAATTGTGATGCAATTAAACTCATTCAGGTGAGTCAGTACCGCCTAGAGAGGATAGTATCTTGACAAGGAGAATAAAATTCCCCGGTCCGCGTGTTTGAAATGTGTGGTTTTTGTTCCTATGTGGTGTGACTTGTGGTTGTTTAGGTTAGAATATGTTAGAGGTGGTGTTCTTGGATGAGTTGGTTTTTACTCAATATTTCAAACAATATAGGTTATTTTTCATCAGTTGTTGATGTGTTTGGTTGTTAGAAGTGTTTCAAGTATAGCGGGATCCTTCAGATTAATCTTGTGGGGTTGTTTTTCAGACCCCTATTTCATAGGAGCTTGGTTTTATATTCTCAGGTATGAGAATTGTTTCATAGGTATCTAATGTATTGGAGCAGAACTCTCTGTTCTATTACTATGTGAAAATCCGGTGTTTGAAGTGTTATAGGAGGTCATTGTGGCTCATTTCATGACTTTTCCAAATTTCCAATTTTTCCAATGGTGAGTCACAACGGTGAGTCAAAAAGGTGAGTCACAATGGTGAGTCACAATGATTAGTCACAATGGTGAGTCAAAATGGTGAGTCACAATGGTGAGTCGTAATGGTGAGTCTTAATGGTGAGTCACAAGGGTGTGTCCCAATGGTGAGTCACAATGGTGAATCAAAAGGGTGAGTCACAATGATGAGTTGTAGTGGTGAGTCAGAATGGTGACTTACATTAGTAGCTCGCACTGATATCTCACACTAGTGTATCATCCACCGATCACCCATTTTCAATAGTTTGTCGTTTTTCTATAATATTTCCTGAATTCCCCCCAGTTTGTTTCTAATTTCCACCCTTTAAACTTTTCATTGAGGTAAGATTAATTCAATACCATATTTAAGTGGTCTTGGAGCCGATTCAAAGTAGATAATCATATCTTTGACTTTTATAAAAATCATGAGGCTTCTAAATGGTCAGATCACATGGATTTATTAAGATTCAACTTTAATGAAAATGTAAAATAGTTTCGTATCTCGTGTGTCTCATATCTAATCCTTCTAAGTTGGCAGCCTTACCTTACTTCATTCCCACTCCTTTCTCTATGAATGTTGTGTCCCGATCTTTTCTTCAATGATCAGCCATGCATTGTGATGTCAGTTTTAGATTTGGTTTTTCCATGGTGTTTTTTCCTACTGAATGGTCATCCCTTGCTTTGGCACATTAAGGAACTGTTGATTGCTTCTTATTCCAATTATGTTTCCTTCAGGTCTCTTTTATCTATAAATAATGTGGGTTGGGTGATAATGCGATCAAATTCGGATTAACAAAGAAAATTAAACTATAAAAAATTAATCTATGGGGTCCAGGGAAAGTGATATATGATCACACTATTTATTTGATATTTTGATCAATATTGTGAATTGTATATGGCTACTAAAAATCATCACTGTTGGGCGTCCTTGGTTGTGTATAAAATGTTTATGAATGTATGTTTGTATTCTTATAGTTAAAAAAATACATGGAATATGTTAATCATGTATATTTGGCTAAAATAAATGGATTCCCTAGGATTATATTGTTCTCTGATAACCCCTAAATTAATTATAGGAAATTGAATGAGAAATTTATTGTTAAATCTAAATGTATTTTTCCTTGATCTATGAGGTGGTGTGTTATGTGTGGGATTTTATTGACTTGAGTTGTAGTAGGGATGTGGGAATGGATGCGTGATGTGGGTTGGTTCGGGTGGTGTAATGGAATATCAGGTTGAGAGAATTAATGAATGTGGAATGGATGAGTAGTTTTATGCAGTGGGGATGAGGTCAGGTTGTACTGTGTTTGTGTTGCTGGATGTATTGGGTGTGGTGTGGTTTTGTATCCGGACTCCCAAGAATGGTTGTGACGAGATGTTTTGATGGGTGCATCTATGAGTTGGGGTTTTTTGGGTGAGATAATGGATTGGGAAGAATGAACTTGAATAATGACGATGGAAGTTATTGGTGTGGGTGTTAAAAAGAATAGAGTGTGAAGTGGGTTAATTTACCATGGTTCTTATTCCTCTGTGTGACTTTTTTTGTTTGGGTTGATGTGTGTTGTTCTTAGTAGATAGCCGCATAGTGATGGAATGTATAAATTAATTATTTAATAATTAAGGATAATTGGTTAAATTAATTGTATGGGGGTATGAATTGGGTTTGTGACAAGTTCAGTTTTTTTGTGCATTTAGAGGTAGATGAAAATGCATGATCGTGAGTTGGTTGTTGGTTGAAAACCCGTAGGTTGATCTAGTGTTCTTGGTATTATTTATATATATATATATATATATATATATATATATAATTTGTGATTTCTATACAAACCACACCCTAGTTGAGCACTATGTGCCAAACACCCCCATTTTCATGGGGGAGGGTGTCTTTTATAAACATCCTTGTGGGAGGATGTATGTTTGGCCATCCGCTAATCCCTACTCCTTCAATATAGTGGTATCCATAAATTATTTGTGTAGGTAGTTTCTTGTGAGGCATAGGTGTGTACAGGCATGTTTTTCTTTCCCAATTGTCTTCAGGATGAGATGAGTTGTGTTTTCACAAGTGTCTCCAGGATGAGATGTGTTGTGATTTCCTATGTGTTTTTGGGATGTGATGTGGTATGTGGACCAGGTTTTTGTGGGTGGGATTTGGTTGTGAGGCCTAGGTGTGTGTGGGAAGGATGTCATGAGATCTTTTTCCAAGGTGAGGGGACTAGCTGTGAGGTCGAGGTGTGTGTGGGCGGGTTGTGATGTGGAAATTTCAAACGAGGTGGGAGAGCTGGGACGTATGTTATTTGGGTGTGAGAGTGGCTAATCAGTGGGAATGTGGTGTGGGTTCACAATTATCGATGTTATTACTATATTACTTTACATGACTTTCATTACTTAGTGAGCATGCCTTAGTGAGGTGGGAATGGAAATAATACTTTGCTAGGTGATGTTGGTTCTTTTATTTTCTCATAGAATCATTAGTTTTATTCCCTCACATGTGCACGAGAGACTTTGGATTTCCTACTGAGTATACATGTATGATAACCCTATGTTATAAAAGTATTTTTAGGTTTCCAGTAGGATTACATGGACTGTGCTGGGAATTGATAGCTTAGACATTGGGATAGTTTTCGTGTCACTGCTTAGCCTTGTTTTTTGTATTTACTTTGGTGTTTTATTGAATTGTAATAGTGTTTTTAAACATGCATGTGAGATGGATCTTGGACTTATTTTTATATATGTTTTGGAGATTTTTTTAGGATGATACATCTTATCTTCTAATATTGTTTTCTTTAAAAATTTAAATACCTCCCATTTTGTGAGATTTCTATACCATTAGTGTTGGTCACCACACTGGGGCCTACTGGAGGCCGTACTCAGGGGCTATTATATATCTCACATCATTTCCATCTCAATAAGGGCATCTTTTGAGGGAGGGGTTCGTGACATATTCACCGTTGAGAATAATTTATTGGATTCAAATTCAAAAGGGTAATTAAAAATTGTGAACTTTTCCTATTATGTACAACCCATGAATTTGAATATATTTTCTAGGGATTTAATCCATCCCTAGTCTACCATTATATCAGAATATAAATTAAATTATAGAGGGTGTTTTCTTATGAAGTAATCCATTATTTAAATATTCCTCTAAGATATATTTATTTCCTCATTAGCATGGATACAACAACAATATATATCATATTTAAAATGATATATTTTAGAAACAAAATTCTTTGTTCCAATACAAACCATTCTTTATTGCCAATTTGGAAGTATATTTTTTACATAGTACCTTCTAAATCAACTTCTTATTTCCTATATAAAAACAAATTCTGATCAGGAATCTTATAGATGGAGATACATGGTAATCATTAAGTAAAATAATTTTATAACTATAAATTAAAATAAATTAATTGTATTTATAGAAATTATCATAACCTATAAAATTATCTAAAAAAATTAATCAGATACTAACTAATATGAACTAACCTTAAATAAAATTTAAAATTTATTCTATATAATTTTTTTTATGAATTCCAAAAGACCTTTTAGGTTATGTTTTTTATAGAATTAGGTTAACTCCCTTAACTAAATAAATATTTCCTAAAAAATTGGATAATTCCTCTCAGTATTAATTTTCCCATTATAAAAAACATTAAATATATAATATTCTTTATTTTCATTCCATATCATCACAATTTTCATCTTGGTCCAATACATTCCACTCTATTACTTATAAAAAATCTAAATATAGTTGAAAATATGGGATGAGAATTAAATTCTTTGAAAGGGAAATATAAAAAAAATTAAATAAACTCATTAGTCTTTGAATACTCATAAAAGTTTATCTTTTTCAAAGTAAGTATATTCTAAAAATAATAATATTTTAACCCATTAATGTGACTTATATGAAAAAAAAATATTTTCAAAACATTTACAAGGATATCAAAAAAAAATCAAAATATTTTTTGGAAATAATAAAAAAAATCATGAGATATTTTTCACATTGTGAAACTTATCTCCCTTTAGAAGTAGCATGTAAAATGATTTTAACATCATATTATTATATTTCCTTGATAAATTATAATATTTACATAAAAACCCACATAATTCATAGATAAATCATGAAGATGAATTGGGATATCATCTTTATATAACTATTACAGTCACTCATACAAATAGAATAACCTACATGGTGAATTCTAATAATATGTTTAGAGAAACTTATAAATGGTAAACATTTTCCCTTAAACTAATGTAATGGAGTGATATATCAAGCTCACAAATTATCATGATCTATATCAGTCCCACCCATCATTATGATATATATCAGCCTCACCCATCATTATAAACAATTCCTTGGATCAATAAAATAATAATAGAAAAAATCAGGCTTTTCTATTATCACACTTCTACATATATTTCACCCACTAATAAAGAAAACATTCTCTAATATCAAAATAACCTTTCAGTTTAATTTTTTTTGAAAATACCCATAAAAAGAGGAAGGAAGGATTATTTGAAGGAAAAATTGAATCGATTAATGTAATAAAAACATCAATTAATTTTTGTAGTTTTGGGAAAATTTGTGGACACCATATCTGTTATAATGAAACATTCTTGTTTCCTTTTTTTCAAAACGATCTATATAAAATACATAATAATAATAATTTTTTAAAAAATTGAAATAAAGTAAATAGAGAAAAAAATGCCCAATATAATTCATTTATGTCCATTTAAATTCATTTATAAATGAATTTCAATAACATGTACATAGAATAAATTTTTTAGAAAATAAATCATTAAAACTTATATAATGAGGTTCCAAATGTAAATTTTCTCATACCTCAAGTATGAATAATTCATGTACATTATTTATCTTCATGGATAATAAAATTATGATAATTATTTACCTTAATATGAAGATTATTCATGTTAATTATTCCTTTTATGTTAATTTATTTTCAATTTTATATAAAATCACGTGACTAATTAATATCATGGTATATGTCTTGAGGATATTCCTCTCATTTATCCAAAATGAATTTTTCATGTTGATTATGGTCAAAATGGTCATTATGCCATAAAATCCAATATAATAATCATGATATAAGTATAGATTTTTTACAATAAATATACTTTAAAATAAATAAATGTAAGAGATTAATAATCATCAAAGATAATTTTTTATTAAAGAGGAAAAACGTACCACCATAAAAAACCCCAAAGGATCAAAAGGTCTGGAACACCCAAGAAAGATCTAGGGTGTCTAAAGTAATGAATACCAAGCTCATCGCCTCTAATAAAATTCACCCCTTTAGGTTTAAAAATTAGAGAGCTAGGGAAGCAAATGATATCGGGGCCTTGATTCATAACAACCATGGATATGAGATGGTCCGCAACCTTGAGAGGATAGTCTTCACATATAGATGGGTAATGTTTTCATTTTTTAAAATGAATAATTGAATGAATGTAAGTATCTTTTCATCATTCAATAATTATTATTATATAATAAATTTATTATTAAATAACTAAATTAACACACTCATATATATATATATATATATCATAAAATTGATGTGGTCAGGAATAACGAATTGCATTGCATTATGGATATGCTATTCAACATGTATGCGTGAAATATGATATCATTTATCAATTAAAATAATCATAATAAAAAACAGGATATATTATATTTATATAAATTTAATTATGTCATGAATATAAATTATATACATTTAATAAATCAATCTAACCGGTCATGAGAGGTAGTGATGGTAAAAAAATTGTAATGGACCACAATTAAATATTCCTCCTTATGCACAAATAGTGCTTCTATTTACAATTTGACAGAAGAGGGAGATGGATATAGGTTATTCTATTAAAATAACTACATATTAGTATATTTAAGATACTAGTATTCTTATTTCATCATGGTTTAATAGTATTTTAAGGATTTATCATAATAATAAAATAATCAATGCTTGATTTCTAATTATACCACTTCGTCATACAACCTCTTAAGGCTTATACCGAAATCCTTACAAGGATTATTTTATTATCAATAAAAGGCCTCTATTTTGTTTTTTTGTATTCATCTAAGGTATTTGGGTATGGATATAATGAATCAAGTGACTCTTGATGTGTGGAGAGGTGATGTGAGGGGGTTCCTTTTTATATGTGGGTGAGAAGAAATACATGGAATTTTTAAAATGATTAAAATAGATTAATTTCTTACTCAATTAAAGTATCTTTAAAGTAAAATAATTTATAACATGAGATAAGATAACATAATAATATTTCCTTCTAATATAATTTACATAATTTTCAGTCATATTAATCCTAATCACTTTATTTTAACAACTAATAAACATGTTTTATCCTTAACTATGGTTATATATTTTTACTGTTTTTTCTCTTCATAGTGACCAAAAATTAAGTTCAAATTATTGAATTATATTTATTATTATGATTATAAATACTTAATCAATTTTATCAAATTAAACTATTTTAATTGGATAAAATTAATTTTCAATTATCCTTGAACAATGGGATGAAGAACGGTTTTTTACTAAAATGATTTTGAATTTATTGAATATTTTAATACCATATAAAATTATAATGTTTATTAAAATTAATTTTTATGTTTTATTATTATTAATATGGATATAATGAAATTTTAAAACTAATAAAAAATATATTATCTATTTTTAATTAATTGAAATTAAATGACATATTTCAAGAAAAATATTTCTTTTTCACTATTCATTGAAAAATCATACATTTTTTAAAATTCTAAAAAATTCATCATAAGATTATATTGAAAAGATGAATTTAGAAGTATATTTAATTTAATATAATTATGATCTATAATTTTTAAATCTTTCATTCAAATAAAACCCAATAAACATGATGAAATAATTTAGTTATAAAAAATGATTTTTTCTACTTTCATTGAAAAATTCACTAATATTATTATAAATAATAATAATAAATTATATATAATTAACTAATATTTATAATAAATTGAAATAATTTCTCTTAACCATACCTTGGATGATACAAAATTATATTCACATCTTTTTTCATCCTAGATTTACAATTATAATGCCTACGATTTGTATATGATTTTCTATTTACAAGTTCATTATTTCATAATAATTCTTATATGTAATTGTATTGATTTATGAAAACAATAAAACATTTATTTATGCCTATCAATTTAATTTTTATTATAAAATCATGCAAACATATCCACACTAACTTACGAGGGCCGAAAATAGTGAAGACCATGAGCATGGCTCTTAAAAAGTTTTGACACTCCTCTAGTAATGACCTATTCTCAATGTAAAGGGTAATATTATCACATATATTTCCTTATCAAGATAATTCATCTACCACAAAGTTCCCTTATCTCCAAGGGTGGATAACATTGAATCCTTTTTTGAATTGCAGTCTGCATATCCTGATTAAGTATGCCAGCTCCTAATGATACATATCCTTCAACTATTTATTTATGATTTTAAAATCATGAACCAAATTCAACTGACCCATCATAATCTTTTTAAATTTATTTTTCTTATGTTTTGAGTATTAATTACATAAATTCATGTTATTTTTACTGAAAATCACATCATCAAAAAATATTAAAATAACAATGACATATTTAGATTTCATTTTCATAAATAATTTATTGTTTTACAACACCATAGAAAAAAAGTTAATAAAATAAAAAATGAGCAATCTATATGAATATATACTTTATTTTTTGTGATATAAGACTTTCGGTTGGTTTAATAACATATTTTGGAAAAAAGGTGCATTTTAAAAACCCATAGATTGTCCAACATATAGTTCAATTAATATAGAATCATTTTGAAATATAAACTTTTAATAAATCTAAAAAAATAAATTTAATTTGAGAAAAATAGACTATGATAATTTTAATGTCATCTAGCTGGAATACAAGGTAAATTATTTCTTCGTAATTTATACCCTGATCATGATTGTAAGATCTATCTAATAATCTATACCTGTTTTTGGAGATCATTTTAATATTGTCTTCTGTATTTATAAAAACTAATGTATTTCCAATAATATGATAATATTAGGGAATATAATCTAATTATTAATCCATATCCCTCTTGAACTCATTTCAATCTCCATATAAGGATAAAACCAAACCTCAAGAATTGTAAGTTTCCAATGTAGTTTTTGGTTTGAGTAGGGATATAAGGGGAAAAATTCAAAAATTAGTGTATATGTTCTTATAGTCCTAAAACCTTCATCTAAACCAATGATAAGTTTTTTTAAGGGATGGTATTTTAATATTCCTAGATATATATGTATCATACTCCAAGTTTCTCGAATTTATAACATTTCATAAATATTATTTCTCATAAATGCATTCTTTATCGCCATAAAATTTAGTTTTTATTAGAGAATAAAGCCTCAAGATGTTTCTAAAATCATCACTGTCATCAATGAGAGTCACATTATTATAAAAGTAATAACTTTACTCAAGAGAAAGGTTAATAGACTCTTTATTATGAAGAGATATTTAATTTAAAATTTTATCACCTCTATAAGTAGTATAGATACCATTAATAATTTAGTTATAATAATTTGGATCACAACTTTCAAGATAATCCATAGTGTTCATGATACTGACATTACAAATGAAAAATTTAATGTATCCCACTTTTGGTTTTCTATTATTTTACAACTCTCTCATATTTTTTCATTAAAATAAATCTTATTAGAAACTATATATGAAATAACATTTTGTATTAATATAATCAACCAAAAAATGAGTAGGTGTACTATATTCACATAACATGGTTCTCATAATTTTTTCAAATTTCCAATTATCATTTCAATGGCACCATTCAATTGAGTTTTATGAGTGGAAAAAGTTTTATTTTTACACAATTATTTGTCAAAAAGGAATTTAAAATTTTTCGTTCAAAATATTCTCCATGGTAACTTCTCATGGATAGTATTTTGGGAAAATATCCACTTGAAAATAAATTGAATATATTCATAGACACCATAGTTATCAATTTTATGTATCAAAAAAATAATCCAATTAAAATCAAGAAAAATCACCATCCAAAATGAAAACATTATATTTTACACAATATCTTACAATTCTAAATCATATTAAAACAATTTGGATATATTTAAATGGTATATAAGTATCACCCTTATTAAATTATCTAATATAGGACTTTTTATTCTTTATTATTTGGAAGGCATCATATAGAATCTTTCTATGATAGTTTAGGTAAGGATAGTATAAAAATAAAAAATTTACTAAAACAAATTCATCATTGAAAAAAATTAATTAATTCTATGATTAATCATTAATTATTTAATTTCATTATTAAAATTGTTTATTTCTAGTTACATAGTGAATAATGATTTAAATAATAGATTTTATCAACTCTAGGTGCCTTAATGTTAGGTAAAATTTATTTAAAAATATTGTAAGCATCATTTTTGAAATATATTGAATAACCTTCCGAAAAAATGAGAATTAATTTTAATGACTTGTTTTAATCCTTTAATATGATTTATTTTATCACGGTATACTGATTATGGACTTCCAATAGATCCAGTTCCAATAATATTTCCTCTTGAAATATCTCTAAAACTAAAATGATATATATAAATCTTTGTTAAGGAATAGAGATATGAGAAATCTCAACTCCCATATACATAATATCTACTTTCTACAAACCATTATGAATTCTTGTAGTCCCCTAGCCCTATAGAGTATTAACTGGCCAAATTATTTGGTATCCATTAACTTTTTTGGTTCAAAAATATTATCAATTAATGGTTAATGTAATAAAGGTTGTTTGTAATAGGTACAAATTTGTGTCTTCGCTACTAAAACATCTATATGAATATAGGAATGATTAAACACACATAATCATAGAAATTTTAGTTAGGAATAATTAATATAATGTTAAAAAGTACCATAGTAAAATATTTTAAATTTTTACATGCTCTTACTATTTTGACCAAGAAAAATTAATTCATATAGTGTATTTTCTTCCCAACATCATATCTAATTAAATGTTTCACTTCATTTTATTTTTTATTACAATGATTTTGTAGAGATAATACCCCCTATTAGACATATTTATATATAATTTCTAAGAATTTTTATAGTATAATAATTGATTAAATTAACTATTATGTCAGGTATATTATGATATAGAATTATAATGTTCAGTCATTGACTCTAAAATATGATCAGGAAAGAAATTTTTTACAATAATAAAATAACATATTTTTTTATTTAGATACTTCTAACTTTTAATATTTTATATCATATTCATAATTTAGAATTAAAAAATACTCATTAATCACATGAAAATAATTTTTATCAGAATTATATGTAGTAAAGTGAAAATATTATCATGATTATATATAATACATCAATATCATATTTGAGTTATGTTCCACGTTCTCTACTTCAATGTTTGAATGTGAATCATTAATACAATCCTATAGGGAATTTAGTGTAACCATCAATGATATATTTCCTTTCCTCATTATTTTTTATTTTATATAGTAATTATTTTTATATTTATTCTTCTTTTTGAGTTTAGGGAAGCTAGGTTTTATATGGTAATGATTTTTATATTCTTATCATCATACATACATTAATTTTACATAATTATTTATAAACATAATGAAGGATTTTATAAATACCCTTCTACTCTTATAAAAATATGTTGAATCTTCATAATAAATGAGATAATTCATCTCATAAATTTAAACAACATGGTTCACAATCATCATAGGTGTCAGAAAATATTTCACTGATAATTTTATCATCATTTGATTTTGAGTCTTTGAAAGTGGAACTATAATTATATACTAAATAATGATATCTAGATTCAAAATTCAACTCAACCTCATAAATCATATATGTTTCAATCATATTTTTAGTTTTACATGTTTAATAAGTGTAGCGAGTCTAATATCCATATATATTCCACTACATTTAGATGTTAATATTCTAAGAGTCATTAATTATTGATTAAATTCAATTACAATAGTTCCCCAATTAGTAAACATTTTCACTATTTCAATGATCCTTACATTCTATTTATTAATTCTTTCTCTATCACACAATAATAATGTACTAAAACTTTTCATTGTAGTATTGTATAATAATTATATTATATTTTGTTCTTCATTATATTTAACATTGATAATTTCTTCGATATCACAAGTAAGTGAATAATGAGAAATTTTATTAAACTCATATCATATATTATATAAATATCAAATTAAATAAAACTATTTTAATTGATGTTTTATTTTGTGTCATTTTATTAAATATTTGTCACTATAAATGAAATTTATTTCTCTTTGAACATGTGATTTATTCATTATATAAAATTAGTTGAAATATTACAAAAAATATATCCCATATATAAATTGATATATATTTTAATTTTAAATAGATTTTTGATTATTTTTTAAAATTTATCTCATCCCATAAGAGATATAACTTTCATTAAAAATATGTTTCAAAATATATATAATTTATAATACATCATTAGTCATAGAAAATTACATTTCACAATTTATGTATCATTTATTGTAAGAAAAATATTTATGATCTCACACATGATATAAATTTTATTTGATGAAATGCGCATCATTCTAATTTCAAAAAATAACATCTCATAGATGAGAACATTTTAATTATTTAATATATATAACAAAATACATCAAAATTATCTTATGACATATATAAGATAAATTATATTTTAATGATATTTTTATTGTACATAAAATTTATATTATATGAGATAAATTACAATTTACTATTGGGGTCTTAGTTTGAATTTATTAAATATAAAAAAATCCATTTTTTCAAAATGAATGATACAATTGAAGAAATTTACCTCGTGTATGAGATGTGATAAATTTATTTTTGGACATGTATTTTATTTCATGTGAAATTTAGCATTTCATACATGGGATAAATTTCATTACATAATTGATGTATGGATTTACATAAAATTTCCCTCATCTCATACCTAAGATAAATTTAATACTTTAAAATACATATCATTATTGGTGAAAAATATATTATAACCTATATTACATAAATAACATAATATAAAATAAGTATCATTATACCTCAAAATTTTCTTCAGCACGTACTAGAGTTCAATGAAAATTTCTAAAATATGTACCATTCAATTTTGTTGGATGTTATATAATCTAAAAGTCGAGATAAAGTTAATTTTACTAATTATGTATCATTATATTTCACATTTATATCATCTAGTATATTGGATAAATTCTATAACATAAAATATATACCATTATTAATAAAATTTAACAAATCTCATTGTATGAAAATAAAAATTCACTTCTTCATGAGATAATTGTTTTGTATAACATTTTAATAATTGTATAAAAAAATTATTACATGACACACATGTGAAAAAATTCATTTATTATATTTTATAATATATTATATTAGTTTTATCACATGTGTTTCATGAATTCAATTTCAATTTTTTTTAAAAAGAAATAATGTTTTTTATTTTCATCATGTTTTGTTATATTTTTAAATATGCATCATTATATATTTAATTTCTCTAATTCTATACATAAGATAGTAATAAAAAAGATGTAATTTTTTAAAAAATATTAATAACATTTATTAAGTTATGTTTTACACCAATTTTAACACATATTTTTAATTTTCAGAGAAATTTTTATGAATTTCATTATTATTCTTCATAAAAAATATTAATCCTAAAAATAAATTTATTAGATATAAAATATAAAATAAATTGATAATAGAAAAATTAAAACATATAATGGCCCATATGATGAAAATGATGAAATATAAATTAAAAACTATAATTTAAATAAATATCAAAATAATAATAATGATATATATATATATATATATATTAAAATAGAATAATTAATTTTATTTTATATAAAAAATAGTATTAAATTTTTATAATTATTTTAATATAATCTTAGCCTAGAATAGAAAAATTTTAATATATTAAAAATATTTTATCTCTATTAATAAATAAATTTATATAAATAAAATAAATGTAAAATATAATTCATATAATTCAAGAAAAAATTTAATTGAAAATTTTGGCACCCCTATAAATACACTTGTGAGAGAAATAAACACAATCAATTTCCATACATTACACTGTTAAATTCTATGGATTTAGCATAAAAATATACTGATTCAAAAAAAATATTGTGTGAGTCTATAGTATTAAAATGTGGGTTTTAAAAAAAACTGTAAGTAAATAATATTTTATAATAATCATCCCTCGAACATTACTGGTGGAATTATACAAGAACATGATCATTTAATGATAGGAAATTAAAAGGAAAAGTAAATCCACCAAAAAAGGAGAACCAAAATATAAACCATAATGAACATTAACAACTAGAAAAATGGAAGGAAAATTTGACTGAAATAATATATCATGTTCATCAGTAAAAAAAATTAGATATTAGAACCTGAAAAAGGGTATTTTATCTTTAAACAGGACATGTATTGTAATTGAGTTCACAATACATCTATAATATCAATTCCCTTACTATAAAGGTGAAATTTTAATTCAATAGTAATAAATTCCAATCAATAATGTACTGATGTCAATACAATTCCATTAAAAAGATAACAGTCATTATCCGAAATGGGGGGGAAATATTAAAACTTTGAAATACAATGTCAAAATATTGATGTATTTATGTGAATAAAACCCTAAAAACATTACCTCCATTAATAATTTAGCACACCAATTGGAATAAATGAAAGATATTATCTTCACCAGATATATACATTCTTTTATCCTAACCATAACTTCATCAATCAAATGTTAAGGCCTCAAAGTTCCATTTATTTCTTTTTTAAACTAAATTAGGTTACACCTATCTCGCCATGGTAACTAATTTTAATAATTATTAATGATTCATACATTGGTAAACATTAGTTTTTATATAATAAAGGGGAACTATCTATAGTGAGTATTTGTATATCCTATATATTTGATGGTTATAATGTTCCATAATTTGTAAAATAATCCAGTATAATAAAATTTTACTCTAAGAAAATCTAGTAAATGACAACTGAATTTTTTTTTAAATGAATATAAATTAATAAATTCATATGTTATGGAAATAATTAGTTATAATCCATAAAAAAATAATCATTTTCACTAATGAACCATCCAAAAAATAGTAGAGATAACTGCATTACACATTGATCCAAGGGTATGTGGCTGTAAACATTTCTAATGAAAATTTATAAACTCATTAAATAGTTAAGAAAAATGTATTAATTTAAAAAAAATTGAATACTTTAGTGTATTTAAAAAAATTTAATATTTATATTTTAGTTTGACTGTATTACTGTTTTGACTATGTAAATTATGAATAGTTCAATTTTTATTTATAGTTTAAGTTATTCCTTTTTTTATTCATCAATTAATACAAAAACCCAGCCATAAATGAAAGAATGGATTATAGATAACCCTTTTCTACATGATATGAGAGTAGGTTTCTAAAATACATAAAGAACATAAGAATATCCCCCCTAAAGGGGGGTTATGAGCTCTTAGAAAAAGACAATTATAATATTCTCCCACCTCCTACATCATTCTTTCCTCCCCCATGAATAGAATCTACCCCTTAACCAATGAATCAAATTTTAAATCATTTTTTATACTTCAATGTTTTACATATCTCCATCATGCCACTCTGATGTCACACAAATCATCTTCCTACAATGTCATTATTGCACAACCACTACTAAAGACTTAACGTAACAAACATATTTTATTAGATTATCTTCTGGGAGCCTATACTACCATATTGTATTTTTATAGTTTATTGTGAATTTATTGATATTATTGAAAGATGATCAAGATTATTCATTTCTACTCAGGTTACCATTAGTCTACCCTAATTCTAGTTGGGTTGATTTGGGTTTTCTATTTAGGAACCATATCATAGTACTATTTGGTTCTTCATGATTGGAAATGTTTCGCCCGTACATTTTTCTATAATTAATCATGTGTGATTTTACCCATTCTTTTTTTTCATCTCATCAATCATAATTTTTTTGTAAATATTTATATAATTTTTATTATTAGTATAGGGTTGTAATAAATTCTTTAGTATAATGGAAGCATAACAATGAACCTGTTACTTCTTATTCAAATCATTTATTATTTTTTGACATGGAGGTTTCCCAAAGAATAACAGAGAAAAAAATGTAGGGGATAAAAAACGTTATTATTATGGTATTTATTCATTAATCAGGTTTTTGTGATAGGTAATACAAGCATGATGGAGAGTGTTATATTATATAGAAAATTTAGATATTTAGATATAATATTGAAATGTTTAATGTTTTAATTGTGTCAACAGTCAAAATTTTGACATTAATTTTTGACATAAGTTATAAAATCATATTATTAGTCAATAAATATAATAAACCATCATCGCAAAAAGGAATAAATAGGAGGTGTAATCTTTTAATAGGATAAAATGGGAAAGAAAAAAAAATAGTGGGGATGAAATAATGTAACACTAAAATTGGGTGAATGTTCCACTGAATAGTAGGGAGTGAAATTGGATAAGGCAGGGATGGATCAATTGTTTACCACCATATTGAGAAAGAAATATTACTTATCTTTATCTGATCATATCCCCACATTCAGTTAATATTTCTACCATTCCCCCACAATATATGGATTTTTGTGGGGGCATGATAGGGTAATGAGAATTCTAAAAAATATTTTTAAATGTATGTATAATTTTAAAAAATATTACAATTTATATAGTTTTTAAGATAATTATTTTCTCCATTTTTAGTTTGAAAACTTATGGTTTGAAGTAAATGTTAAATAAAAATTTATTTAATAAATATAAAAATTAATAGTTTTATTTATTTATATTTTTTTAATATATCATTGATATAATAATATTATACAATTTCATTAATGTACCTAAAAATTATTGATGATATTAATTTATTATAAAAATAATAGTTTAAATATATTTTTAGTTTCTTTTGGGAGATGAGATATTAATCTTACCCCCCTCAATTTTTTAGGGTCAAAACATTCCCTTCATCTTGATTTATGGTGGAAACATTTTTCCACACCCAATATCACATAGAGAAATACCCATAAGTTTCTTGTTTTCTGCATCATATTTCCAATCCAACTATAGAGAAACAAGTTTCCTCTATTTATTACCTTCAATATATATTAAAAAATAAAACAAATAAAGTGATAAATTGGATGATATTTTGTTTTTTTACTTTGACTCCATGAATTTCATAAATAATATCAATGTTCTTTATGTTTAATTATTTAGTTATAGATATTTATCCATATTATTTTCCATTATGAAATGTTAAATTCCTGATATTATTTTTTATTGGACATTAGAAAATGTTTGATAAGGAAATTTGTTGTCAGGATTGTAGGATGGAATTTATTTAAACCTATTACATAAAACAAATTTATATAAAAATGTGTTAAAATATTTAGAAGAATAATTAAAATAAAAATTATATAATATGTGTGTTCTCAATTTTGAGAGTAATTGAAAGGAGTGAATGTTATATCTATGAAATAATGAATTAAAATATTCAATATTTGTTAAAATTTTTATTATATAATTTTAGTATTTTTTATCCTTTATTTAATTTATTATTTTTTGAGACCACTGATTTGATCAAATTCATTACTTATTTTTTCATAAACAATTGTGTTATATCTAATTTTAATTATGTGTATATTAAATTAATTTTCAATTTATTAAGCGTGATTTCGTTTTAAAATAATTATTATGGCTATTTCATGAGGAGAATAATGATTTAAGTGTGGAGGTACATTGAGACCATGGAATATAATGTCTTACTGTTAATGAAAATCTTGCAGATATTTTTTGTGAAGGATGATATTTTAAATTTCATGGTCTCTAAATGAAGTTTTGATTTTTTTCAATTCGAGACTCAAGGATTATCAATATTTGAAATTGTTGAAATTTTTATAGGGGTTATGTTTTTGGATAACACTAGTTATAAAACCATATAAGGTTGTGTCATATTTATTTACAATATAATTTCTATATTGCCGAAGTTATTATTTGGGGAATTATAATGAATCAACAATGAATGTATAATAAGGATAACATATGTTGAGGCTAAATTTAGTTGTTGACATATAGAGCTTGAGATATTTATTTATTGATTTTATGAGAATAAGAAAGGGAATGTTTCATGAAGCCTAGATGCGGTTTGGACACATCATGTACATTATTTGGATCATATCTATTATATCTAGTTGAGAAGAATATTTATAAAATTATTAGTTTAAAAATAAGTGTAGAGTTGTTCCATCACAACCTATGTGAAATTATATATGGTTCTTGAAATTTTGGAAACTATTGGGAGGTGTACAAGTGTTTCTACCCCAACATATTTGTGATCACTCAGAGAATACGTTTTATTGAGAAAAGTGTACCTGTTCTTGGATACCGGTGTATGTGTGTGACCAATGGATATAAAAATTCAATAAATTAATTTCCTAATATATGAAATATTCTATAATATAGATATTATTGAATGAGTGTTTGCGTGAATAGTTAAGTGTAGTTGTGAAATTGATTGGAGTATTTTCCATTCCGAACACAATTTAAGTGTGTCCTAATTATAAATCTATCATCCTAGGATATATAAATTAAATTATAAATATAAATAAATTTTTATTATCCACATGAATTACCAGCTCTTCATGGATATTACTTTTCACATGTTGGAGATATAATTTATTATATTCATAGAGGATACTACCTTAAATAAAATGATTCTTAACTAGTGAAAAAGTTATTCAAGCCTCATATAACATCAAAGGGATCTAATAATCTAGAAACTAATGAAATTGAATGTTGTAATAATTTTCTCAGTGGAATGAATGGAAAATATAATTTTTCAAAAAAGAAGGAAATGAGAGATGTGTGGCTAAAATGTATGCAGAGTGAGTTTATGAATTTATCCCATAATTATTCATGATCATATTAGATAATCAGTTAACTTATTCTATGATGACCATGATACATGATATGATATTTATTAAACACTATGATTTATAATTTCACTCTAGAACATTTCATGCAATAATTTTAAAAACACTATTTGGAATTAAGTTAAGAAAAGTGGTATTTCATATATTTTGAAAAAATAAAGGGCAGTGATAGGTTTAAGGATTTGAATTATATCTAAATGGATAGTTTTTAATGTTTAATAAAATGAAAATATAATTTTATACATTGGGAATTACAAGTAGTTCTCCTAATCAAATGAGTAGATAAAGAAATATGATTTAGAGAACCTACTAAATGCATATATAGACCTAAGTCTATAGAAAAGGATATTGATAATAATAAATTTTTTGAACATATGTATATTGAATAATAAGAAATAATGGGTTAAATATTCAGTATATTATTCCTATAAATTATTAAGAATATATTTCAATTCAAAAAAATAGGATAAACACTCTAAATTAAACACTATAATGACTAAGAAGATGGGAGTATTTGTTAACTACTATGTATAGTAGGTGAATGTAAAAGAAGAATATTAATTTATAATGATAAATTGAGGGTCCAATCCTATAATTTGAAGTTAAAAAACTTATAATCTCATGAAAATTGTATAAAATAAGATGTTTCTATATGAATTGACTTCACATGCACACTTTGGAGATGAAACTAGAAGATAAATAGAGTATCCATCATAAATTAGGATGAATTAATCTATGAAAAGTGTTGTGGGTGAATATACCTATATATAAACAATACATTTACTTTCATAGAGTAGTAAAAAAAGAGATATGAACATAGGAAAATGTGACTTGGTTGGTAATTCGCCAACACAAAACATTTGTATGGGAGTGATCCTAGGTTTAGAGTTACCACAACCTCTAATATATACTATAATATTGATGTAGTGGATTTTTCTGCATCAATGAATCACTGATTCCATTCTCATTATATTAACCTAGTGTTGAAGATCCATTTAAAATAAATATATCCAAACATGAATTATATTCCTCTATAAACTCAAGTTGTTTGATGAGTTTGAATGATAAAATAAATCAATTGAACAAGGTTCCTGGTTATTTGTGAATTTTATCTAAAGTAATAAATCAAATCAAATGGTCACATGAGTTTGAATTTGGTACACACTAATTTAACCCCCTATCATGGTATTGTGAGGACCAATCCGCAATAATTTAGAAGGATTGATGGAAATACTAAACTATTTATCAGTTTCATTTTAATTTATTTTTTATATATAAATTATTGGAGAAATATGATATTTACTGAAAAAATAATGTTTAAGGAATCATTTTATAAATATTTTAATTATTGTAATGATAAAATATAGTTCCTATTAATAAAATTATAATTATAATTATTTTCTAAAATGAAAAAATAAATCAATTATTTAAAATTTAATGGAATTATCATTCACTATTTTTTAGAATACTATACATTTTACATTCACATTAAATAAATTTTTGGTTGGGGGAATTTTATAATATTCCCATTTCACGCATGAAAGAGATTCATATAATCAATTTATTAAAGGATAGAGTGAGTGTAATATGTAAAACTAGAATAGATGAATGACCAGTGATTATTGAAGATTATTAATAATTTAGAATTCAGGTCGATGAGTTAAGAGTATTGATTAATATTTATTTATATAAATCCATGATAATTTTTTATTCAATGATTACTGTATAATATATGATAATATTTGATATATTTTTTTGGTTATTTTAAAAATTATGTTATTACATGTACGAAATTGATTAAAAATATATTTAACATTAATAAATGAATGTTACTATATATATAGTAGAAGATAATTAGTGGGAAGGTATAAATGAAAGACAATTAATTACAATAATTAATGTAAATATATGTTATAATTATATTTTTTTTTCAAAAATAATTTCATTTTCCAGTAAAATTTTATATTTTTGAAGATAAATGTGAAAATATATTAAATATGGAATATTTTGATCTGCTCTTATTATGAATTCACGGTTAATAATTTTTACATACGTTATATTATAATTGTTTAAGTCTCAATGGTGATATGAGCAGGAAATATTAGTGAAATAATAAATCATACTCCAAAGTGTTTATTTTATTATTGTATGATACCTAACATTTGTAATGCTAATTAAAAAAAGGGAACTCCAATTTATGTACAAATTTAGTAGATATCTTCAAACCCTGAGACCTTGAGGTGGTTAGGTATAAAAGGGGTATATAAGATTTCTTAAGGGATGTTCCACAGACTTATGAATATGAATTTTTGTATAATGGATTATATGAGGGTGGTATATTTTTAATATTTTCCTAGGTACATATGAATTGTCTATGATATATTTTTATTTGGTTCATGAGGTTTAGGGGATGTTTTTTTACTCATATATGTTGATATTATACTATATTAAGAAATATATAGTACATAATGTGATAAGGAATGATGTTCTTACTTAATATATTATAAGTGAAGAAAATATTATAAAATTTTATAATGCATAGGATATGGAGAATTTAAGTCTTGTGGTAAATAAAACACCAAGAATTTAGATTTTATAGACCTGGGTGAGTAAATTTTTCTATTATTTGATATGTTTGTGTATTCCATATGATCTGGTAGATTTATATAATTATCCTAGGATGGATATATAATATTTTTTTCTACATCCATTTTATATAAATTATAATGAGTATATAGATGATACAACTATATTACGATAGTGATATTCAAAATGTAGTGGTGGCTTGGGATGTGTAGTGTAAATTGTAGAGGTTGAGGTGGGTAATTTCTTAGCGAAAGGACTCTCATAATTATTAAGATTCCCTATATGTGTAAATATTCCAATTTATTATAAAAAAATTATGCATGTTTAAGGGTGATTATAATACACATGTTGAATTATGATATGATGAAAATGGTTATGAGTAAGCTGAAGAGTGCCCTGTTAGGATAATATTTATTAATTTTAAGAATCCACATGTGTGTAAAACTACCTAATCATTATTAGATTTAGGTGATTTAATACAGGAAGGTAGTTATGGTAGAGAGAGTCTCGTTTTTAGGAATATTATATTAATAATGGTAAAAAGTTGAAAAACCATTATATATTCAATTAAATTACTATGTTTTTTGTAAAATAACAAATATTGTATATATCATAGATTTATATTTTTTCTATGGTGGGAGATATTAGACATTGTGGTATGGGGAATGTGTTATCTAGAAGGTATGGGATAGTTTTTTCTGGTAGTTTTATTTCAAGCATGGCTATTTCAATATCATTTTTTATTTTCATTATTTATAAATGTAGCATCATACTTCATTTATATATATATATATATATGTTTTTATTATTATTGTTAGAGTTGGTGGTGGGGTTATGAGATCATAGACCTAAATAAAATTAATTTATTAGTAATCTTCTATTCCATTATTACTGACTAGTGTTATACAATAGTTATTAGGTGTTTTTAATTATGTTTCCTCTTTTTTGTTGTCTTATGTGGAATTACATTAATCCAATGTACATTATAAATTCATTTTTGTTTAGGTATATTACACAAATATAATTTTTAGTGGTGTGGATATTTAATAAAAATTGATATTTTTATTCATATATGTTGGATGAGATACCATCGGTGTTAGTTACTAACCCATGACGTATTGAAGAAGTGTTTTGATGTGACGTATTGAAGTAGGGTTTTGATAGTTAAATCATGAAATTATTGTTATCTTATATAGATTCCTGGTGGGGTATGTAATGAATGAGTATGTGATTAGTTAAAAACATTATGTTACTTTTAATATCCTAATTGTATATTTTTTTCTCTAATTTTGTAAAATTATCCTGAAAATTCATTATTCTTTATTTCTGATTAAAATTTGACTTATTTGAAATTATATTGATATATTTGCCTTAAGTTTTACAATTTATTGAAATATTTTAATTATTTAATCTCAATTGTGATACCCAACCTAATTTTTATATATTTATGTTCTTGAAAACTGTACTATTATAGTAATGTAATGGTTAACAACTAATTCAAAATATAAACTATAATTTTATTAGTATTGTGTATGAATTTTATTGTATTAAGGTTCTTTAGTAAGAATAACTTACAAAATAAACACACTAAAAGATAATAACTATGGTATTTCAAAACAGTATGAAAAATTTCATAATAATAATGTTAATTTCTTTTTAATTATTTTGGAATTTATTTCACAAAACAATCAATAGATAACTATGAAAATTATTTTCAATTGACTTTATACGTGTGAAATGTAAAATACAAGAGTTATAAATAAAATGTATTATCTTATAAGTTAGGAATCATATATGGAATCATAGTATAAATATTGAATTATTGTTAAAAATTTGGAAAATAATTTTATCAAATATTTATATATACTATAATATGTCTATTAGTAGGAAAATTCAATGAATATGTGTTGTGCCAATGATTCCTAATGGGTTACTAAATTTTATTTTTATTTTAGGAGAATAATTTTTTGGTAAAAAATATTTAATTATTCACTTCATAAAAAAATCCTTCATTAAATAGTTTTTTGGAATAATTTTGAACACTCTAAAATAATGAAAAGTGTAAAAATGAAGCATCCATATATATAACACAATTGGATAAAAGGATTTTCATTTTGAATCATTCATGGTGGAATAGTTTCATTAGGTTGGAAAAATGTTCTTGGATTGAGCATTAATTTATATAAATTATATTTTCAAATAAATGTAATATAAATCATGTTTTGATATTAGTTCGTGGAAGTTGATTTAGTTGATCTATAATTATTTTTTTAAAATTATATTGCCCACAAAATAATAGACACATGATTTCTTTTAGGTGAGTGAACACTCTAAGGGGATTTATTGAAGATGGATATACTTCACATTGACCAAGATGAGAAGAATAAATATAAAATTGGAATATTATTATAATTTTTCTTCCCATATTCTTAAATATTTTATTCGATCACTATAGTCTTTAGAATGTTTTAAGGAATAACATGTGAGATGTTATTTTAGTTATTTGATTTTGATATATTAATTGACTTTTTAATGATTATCAATTAAATTTTCAATTAAATTAATACTTGTTCAATTTTATCCATGGGATGTTACTATAGAGTTTAATTATATTGGATATTTTTTATGCTTAAACCAAGAAATAGTAAATTAAAACACCAACACTCAGAGGGAATATTAACTATGAGGTGGTTTTGTCAGCATTATGGTCACATATCATAATGATTGTACATTAATAATATTAGTTGTAGTCAACCATATGGGTGATCACATTTTTATGGAAATGTTAAAACTACAAATGCTAAATTTTAATGAAATAAGTTTTTCTAATTAAAAGAACGACTGGCAGGTTTATATTTCCTTATTGTTTTATATGTCCCTATAAATGAATATAAAAATAGTGGATTCTTGGACCCCTAGTAGAAGAATTTCATTGTTTAATTTTTCATTATTTATTTTTTTCTCTTCTAGCCTATATGAATTTACATCCCACAAAATATAATTTTATCATACTTATTTAAAATTATATAAAACATAATTTTAACCTTCACACATGACCATATAGATTAAATAAAGTAATTACCGGCTTTAAATGCACAATGATTGATCCCTTGTAGATGAATGATATTAAATCCATCATATAGAATTATGGACATATATTATTTAATTTGGATTTTTTAAGAGTGTCTGTTTGGGATATATACTTGAGGTAAGCTATGAGTAACTATAGAATATGAAATTCAATTTTAGATAGGTTTAGAGTATTTAATCTATATGATTTTAATCTATTTATAAAAATAGTATTCTTTATTAAAAATTAAATTGTAGAATTTTTATAAAGGAGCCTTTATATAATTATTACTCAAAAACGTGAAAAAAAATATGTATATATATATATATTATAGGTTATTAGTGGAGGTTTCATAAAATGATATATATGTTATTTGAGTTACCTGAAGAAGAGATTATTTTATCTTTTATATTTTTATATTTCATTTGATATTTTATAATAGATATATATTAGGAAAAAGGATTCCCAATTATAAAGTTTATAACCTTGATAGTAGTTATGGGAACTTTTCATATTGGATAAGTAATTTGTATCACATAATTAGTCGTGATTCTAGATTAGGATTATTACATTTAAGATTGGGTAATGAGAGATAGGTATTCATGGTCACTGGAAGTCAATTTGAATGTATAAAGACCAAAATAGATAATATTAAATAAATCATAAAAGCATGTTTCTAAAATTTTAATCATCGCCTCATCTCTTCAAGGAATCATGAATAATCCAAAAATACATATGACCACATCAACTGAAATACATGAAAAAAATTTATTCATGAAATTTAAAGTAGTCACTTACTTAATCTATCACACATAATTGTGTCCACAAAAATGGTAGTTTATGTCCATGTTCATAGTAACATGTGACCCCCTTCACAATCCCTTATTAAATATCAATGAAAAATATTTTCTTAGACAATAAATTATTTAATTGGAAAACATATGCTTACATTAGATTTTATAGAATCATTACCATTAATTTTAGTTAGGTCTTATAGCATTCATTGATATGGGAGTGCTATAGGGAATGTCAATATTTTTTTATTAATTTTAAACCAATATAAATAACTAATTATGATGAAACCAAAACAAGATATCTTATAATGAAAATAATTTACAACTAAACATTAAAAAATTATTAATTTAATTTTTTAAAAAACCATTTCAGATTCACAAAACCACAATGAATATAATTATGTGAAAAAATTACTATTCAAAATGAATATTCATGTCCTTGTAATGGTTTGTAATCATCCATTTATATATTGTAACGCCCTGACCCTAGTTACCCAGAGTCGGTGAATTATTACATAACATTGGCATGATCACAAGAAAGATCAAATCTCGAAAGACCGATTGGTTTAGTAGCCTTGTAAACACTAGATATATTCATAAGTCTTACATTACATCATAAAGTGAAAAACTAATACAAAAACATATTGTCTCCATATTCCACACTCATATCCCCACATAATATCCCTGCAGGTCATTCATAATTTACTTCTTCATACTCTGGGAAAAATAAAACATAGAAAAGGGGTGAGCTCAAATGCCCAGTAAGGATAACAATATAGCGAAAACTTTCATAAATAAGAATAAACATTTAAGGCAATGTATAACTAAAACAAAAGCATTTTAAACTTTAACTTCAACATAGTATGGAAAAAGTAAAATGAAATAATTCCATTTACTTATTCACATGGATATTCTACTAATCGAATAATCACATGCAATATCAATAACCACTTTTATAATGATGGAATGCATAATGCCAGACTATCATAACCACATAGACAAGGCCTTGTGCCAAGACTACAAATAAGATTTTTCCAAGGCCTTGTTCCAAGACACTAGTTTGTCTCATGAGACCTACCTATGCATCGAGGTGCTATAGCGGGCTCCACCCGTCACATATTAAGTCCAATGCATTCCCATATGAAAAGGTTTAAACATAACCTAAACATTCGTATTAAAACTAGCATACAAAAATGTAAATACTTCATCCATAAACCATGAATGGTATAAAAATAAAACATCCACAGTCAAACATATCACAAAACCTTCAATAAAATATAGAAGTTTTGTATCATAATAAATCAACTTCAAATAAGCGTAAAATCCATCAAAGGATGTTGACATAGATGAAATCAAAACACTTTTTAGAGAAATACCTCTTTCTATTTTGAAATCATTTAAGAGTCATATATTTATAAAATAAAACATTTTCTTTGAAAATATTCTTATAATCTTGTAAGGGAAGTTTTGACGATTTTATGACGGCGGAAAATAACTGCACCCGCCGTATAAGTTAAAAAAACATTCTTACCTTAATTCTGTCGAAAAGGTTAAAAAGAACCTTGTTTGGAAAATGACGGAAAGATTCCTTTATAAAACTCTTATAAAAAGTTAAACAAGGGTATAAATGACTTTAACCCGTATTCTTTTAAATATTAAAAATGTTTTGAAATACATTTTTAAGAAACATGGATGTGGATGATAAAGAGATCACAGTAGATTATTTCTTATAAACAACCTCAGATAATGAAGAGATTGTGAAATAACCCTTACCTTGAACTTTTCCTTGGTTGAGGGTAGGTTAACCTCCTGTATAATGATGAAATAATTGTTATTAAATTATACAAGAATCATATATATTAATATTATATCATATATGATCTTTTAACAGTGATTTGTTAATAATATCTTAGTATTATTATTGTTTCGGGTGTTAACTTACTCATTTTATTTTATATGTTTTGTTACGTAAGCCATGTTTGTCATGGATAGGTTGTATCTTAATCATATCCATAATGATATCAAGTCCTTAGATACTATTATTAATCATCAAATGAGAATTATACTTGAATAGATATGATGGAGAATGAATCCCATCACGTTCGTGGAGACGGTAGTCCGTACGTACGCACGAGCGATAATATCATTCTTTTGATATTAAAATAATATATAATTGGATGGAATATCATATATACTGAATAATTATCATGTTAAATTTATTATTTACATTAATTACACATCATTATTATACTCATCCAAATAATAATTTATTGAATAACAATTACACCACGACGTGGAGACGGTAAGCCGTACGTACGCACGTATGTTGACATATTATTCAAAGGATGGATAGAATACTGAATATGGTTGTACCATATTTATAATAACATCAGAGTATATATATGATACTGGAGTTATTATTTTAGAATGGTAACAACAAAGGAAGAAGAAGTGGAAGAAGAAAGGAACTTGGAAAAGGGTGGTGAAATCATTACCTCTTCTTCGGGTTCTTCCTTTTGATTTGATCAAAAGGGCTCCTTAGGTTGGATTTCTGATCAAAATAAGGCCTCTAGGTTGTAGTGAGGGAAGTTGGGAGAGTATTTGGGTAGATTTTGGCTGAACCAAAAGGCTTTGAAGGTGTTAAGTAATGATAAGGGGGAGTTCCCTTTTATAAGAGGGGTGAGGGGCACCTTTGGAAAAGCTAGAAATAATAATTTATAATAAATTCATATTCGGTTTCTAATGGCTCCAAAGTTGATTATTAAAAGGTTAAGGTGTGGATAGGTCTAAAACCATTCAACCAATAGAATTTAGACAGGTTTGGGTTACTATATTAACCTTATCGTTTAGTTTTTAACTCTTAGTTAATTAGTTTGACATTTACCATGTCACTTTGTATTTTTATATTATATAGTTAATAAACTTACAATATACATCCAACCGACCCCCAAGTGGTCCATTAATGATACACCTATCATGATATAAGTCTCTTGGCCGAACCTTAGATTTTTAGGAATTTAATATCAATTAATAATATAATATTTTTTTTAAAAACTCTTTTATGTCAATTTTGACACTATTCAATAGTTGATTTTTGTGAAACTCATAACAGAATGATTACTTCGAAAATATTTAGTTAAATCATTCCTAACATGTCATATTAACTTAGAAGATTAGTTTAATTCATAAAAATTCTCAAATTATATTTATTTGGGTATTTATAATAACAATTATTTTAATTTTTCACTATTATGGTAATTACTGCATCATCATTGTGTCATAAATAAATTAAATTATTTAAAGTATAAAAATTATAAATAAAATATCATTATGTAGGAAATCTTATTAGATTTTTAATGAATATTTAAAATCAAATTTATCTTATGTATAACCCTATATTAAAAAATTTTAAGTAAATAAACTTTGATTTTAACTCTTTTAACTCTTCTTTGAATTAAATAATAATAAATGTCCTAATCTAATCCAAGTGGACCTAAATGATAATATTTTATTCCTAAGGTTGTTTTTGGTCGAGATACACTTGTCCAATAGAATTAGGACATGTGTTAGGGTAATATTAATATCATTTTTACCCTTAATTACCCTATTTACTTTTAACTGTGGTAAATAAAAGTAAAAAGTTACTATTCAAAAAAAATTATTTTCATCTCATTGAACCACATTTTACTTCTTGATATTAACCGTGTCTCTCTGATTTTTGAAATTCCATTCACAGAAGCGGTAAAATTAAGTTTTATGAAAAATTCAGTTTTTAACTACCACTTAGTAGTTTCACTATTCATCAAAAATTAAAGTTTTTCAAAACAATGCCAAAATTTCACCCTGAGCTATAATTGATATTACGAATTTATAAATGATGACTATTTTACAAAATTCCAAACATATAAGTTGCATTAATTAATTTTATAATTAATTCTCGTTGTTACAACAAATAGCGTGTTTTTAAGAAACAATATATACTAAAAGATTGACAATTGTTTAGGTCCAATTTCAAAGTGAAATTAATTCTAATTAACACCATTGGATAAAATGGTAAAAATATATTCTAAATATACTTTAAAACCACTCAAATTCATAATTTATCAATATAAATTATTTCGATTAAAAAGTTGTTTTTAATTAAAATTTAGTAATTTTCACTATTCATCAAAATATTAAAGTTATCTGAAAAGTACCAAAATTTCACCTTAGGCTAAATTCGATATTTTGAATCCAAAAATGAAGTCCATTTTGAAATATAAAATATATATAATTTCAAAAAGTAGGTATTACTATTCATAACGGCTAGTTTGATCGGTTGTGGTGTGTGTTAGAACTCGATGTTGCGTACAGCACACGCTATCGCATTATTCAAAGAGAAGCGTACTGTAGAAGCTTGGGGTGTTACATTCTCCCTTCCTTCAAATAATTTCATCCTCGAAATTTCTAGAATATTATCGCATGAAAAGACTCAGGTGTTTCTTCATCATAAGTTCCCCAGGTTCCCACGTTGCCTCTTCCATCTTATGGTTTCTCCACAAAACATTTACCAGAAGCGTCGTCCAGTTTCTCAGTACTTGTTCTCTCGTATCAAGAATCCTGACGGGCTCTTCACAATAATACAGATCGGGTTCCAGTTCCAATTCCTCATAGGTGAGTACATGCGTTGGGTCAAGTATGTATTTCCTCAATAGAGATACGTGGAACACATCATGAACTTTGGAGAGACTTGGCGGCATTGTCAATCGGTAAGCTACAGCCCCAATTCGTTCTAGAATTTCAAAAGGTCCGATGTACCTGGGACTCAATTTACCTTTCTTACCAAAATTTATGACTCCCTTCCATGGAGATACCTTCAGGAAAACATGATCACCAACTTGAAACTCCAAATCCTTCCTTCGATTATTGGCATAGCTCTTTTTCCTACTTTGGGCTGCTTTGATGTGATTTTGGATTACCTTCACCTTTTCCATCATTTCCTCCACCAGTTCTAGACCTACAAGTTTTCTTTCACCAACGTCATCCCAACTTGTTGGTGTACGACATCTCTTTCTGTGTAACGCTTCATATGGTTCCATCTGAATACTTGAATGGAAGCTATTGTTATAGGAAAATTCTACCATAGGTAAATATTGATCCCACATACCTTGAAAGTCAAGTGAGCAAGATCTCAACATGTCTTCTAAGGTTTGAATAGTTCGTTCTGATTGTCCATCCGTTTGAGGGTGGTAAGCAGTGCTCAAATGAAGTTCAGTATCCAAGGATTTCTGAAGACTTTTCCAGAACCTTGAAGTAAAACGGGGATCACGATCAGAAACAATCGATAGGGGTACTCCATGAAGTCTCACAACTTCATTAATATATAGTCTTGCTAGACGTTCTAGGGGTATATATTCTCTTATAGCAAGAAAATGTGCTGACTTGGTAAGACGATCAACAATAACCCATATTGCATCGTTCCTTCTAGGAGTCTTTGGTAGTCCCATGATAAAGTCCATCGTAATATTGTCCCATTTCCACTCCGGTATGGGAAGAGGTTTCATGACTCCTCCAGGCTATTGCCTTCCAGCTTTCACTTGTTGACAAACCATACATCTTGACACAAAATCAGCAATCTCCCTCTTCATTTTTTCCCACCAAAAATGTTCCTTCAAATCTCTATACATTTTGGTGCTCCCAGGGTGTATAGAGAAATTGGAACTATGAGCATCATCTTGCAATTCCCTTTTTAGATCAGGTATATCGGGAACACAAAGTCTCTTCCCGAATTTCAAAAATCCTTCTTCATACACAAAGTCTCTCAATCTCCCATCATTCACAGCTTTAATATTCTTTTGAAATTCTTCATCATCGGTCTAAGAACTCTTAATCCTTTCAAGTAAAGATGGTTCGGCAACCATTTGAAAAAGCATTGATGTTTCACCTTCCCTGGTTATTACCATGTCCATCTTCACTAGATCCATGAAAATTGGATCCCTTTTAATTCTCATCACGTTCAAAACTCCATGGTCTTTTCCGCTCAAAGCATCTGCCACCTTGTTTGCTTTCCTCGGGTGGTAGTGTATCTTACAATCATAATCCTTGAGCAATTAAAGCCATCTCCTTTGCATCATGTTGAGTTCTTTTTGAGAGAAAATATACTTCAAAATCTTGTGATCAGTATAAATCTCATATTTTTCACCATATAGGTAGTGCCTTCATATCTTCAAAGCAAAGATCACAGATGCTAACTCGAGATCATGAGTAGGATAGTTTTGTTCATGAATTTTCAACTTTCGTGATGCATAGGCAATTACTCTATCATTCTGCATAAGGAAACAACCAAGTCCTTTCTTCGATGCATCACTATAAATAATGAACCCATCATTCCCTGATGGTAGAGTCAATATAGGAGCATTGACTAATATTCTCTTCAGTTCTTCGAAAGATTCTTCACACTTTTTTTTTCAAACAAATTTAACCTCTTTACGTGTGAGCTTCGTTAATGGGTTAGCCAATCAGGCAAAATTCTGGACGAAACGTTGATAATAACCTGCCAAACCAATAAAACTACGTACCTCAGTTATACTCGTAGGTGTTGGCCATTCTTGGATTGCCTTGGTCTTAAAAGGATCAACATAGATTCCATATTTAGAGACAATATGGACAATAAAAGAAATCTACTGAAGCCAGAATTCACACTTGCTAAACTTCCCATATAATTCATGTCTTCTCAGAATCTTCAGGATAATGCGCAAGTGATTTTCATGATCTTCGTAGCTTTTGGAGTATACCAAGATATCATCAAAAAATACCACCACAAATTCATCAAGATACTCCTTGAAAACTATATTCATCAGATCCATGAATACAGAGGGTGCATTAGTCAATCCAAAAGTCATTACAGTAAACTCGTAATGCCCATACCTGGTTCGAAATGTTGTCTTCGGAATGTCTTCCTTCTTCACACACAATTGATGGTATCCAGATCGAATTTCAATCTTTGAAAAGTATTGAGCTCCATGAAGTTGGTCAAATAAATAATCAATGCGAGGTAGGGGATACTTGTTCTTTATTGTTATAGCATTGATCTCCCTATAGTCGATACATAACCTCATAGATCCATATTTCTTTTTAACAAAAAGAATAGGGGCTCCCCATGGAGAAACACTTGGGCGAATAAATCCCTTATTACTAAATTCCTCTAGTTGTTTCTTTAGTTCAACTAATTCTACAGTGGCCATTCTATAAGGGGTCTTCGATATAGGCCTTGATCCAGGAATTAAATCAATGGAAAACTCAACTTCTCGTTCTGGAGGATGTCCAGGTAAATCTTCCAGAAATACATCTACATATTCTTTCACAACAGGTACATCCTCTATTTGAACATTCCTTTCCTCACCCATAGTCATTTCATTCTCTTCTTCCCCAATAATTGAATTTAGTTGATCTACTGGGGGTGGATCTAGATAAGAATTAGGCAGTGACGATTCTGCTCTAAATATAAGGTGTTCCTTATCATCATCATCAAGAATCGTAACCTCTTTCTTCTTACAATAAATCTTCGCATCATTGTACAAAATCCAGTCCATACCAAGGATTATATCAAACTCAATCATAGGTATGACGATGAGATCAGCAGATAAAAAACATTTATGTGCTCTAATGGGGACTGACTCACAAAACTTCGTTGCAATGATACTTCCCTTAGGATTTTTAACTGACAACTCCCTTGTTAAATCAAATTGGAAATATCTAATTTTCTTAGCAAACTGGGAAGATATGAAACAATGCGATGATACAGAATCAAATAATGCATTTTCTAAACTAGAGGAAACCATTAAATTACCTGCCACCACGTCTTTTGGAGCTTCTACCTCAGCAGTAGTGATAGCATAAGCTTTGCCTTGATCCCTTGGCCTTTTCTGAGGTAAGTTCTCCTGACTCTTAAGAAATTAATTTGCATAATGCCCCATCTCCCTGCAATTGTAGCACTGAACATTGGTAGCTTCCTTCTTCCCCTTGCAATCACGAGCTTGGTGGCCTTTTTCACCACACTTGTAACAGACTCATGTTCCCTTCAAGCAAGTACCAGGGTGTTTCTTACCACATTTAACACAGGATGGATATTCAACCTTTCCCTTCTTCCCCTTATTTCAATTCCCATATTGATCAGCAGGTCTCTTCTTCTCTTTCTTTGCTTTAAAGTCATAAGACTTAGATAATTATTTTTCGGTCTTGATAGTACATGAGACAATGTCTTAGTACGACAAGAAGGATTGTGAGACTAATGCTCGACGAAGAAATGGTTTTAACCCATAAAAGAAATGATCAATCTTACTTCTTGGGTTACGTATATAATCTCTAGAATACCTTGCTAACCTTGTAAAGTTAGCCTCATACTTTGTGACATTCTCATCCTCCTTTTGTCTCAGACTCAGAAATTGTCTTTCCATATCTGCTCGATGGTCACGAGGAAAGTATTTTTCTAAAAACAGATCTTTGAACTCCCTCTATTCCATATATGATACTTCATCATCTTCCTTCGTGTTTTGAATCAATGACCACCATTGATCAGCATCTATAGTTAGGCGGTAAACTGCCATGATAACTTTTTCCCTTTCACTACTCCCCAAAGCCTGAAATATTTTCTCTAGGGAAAATATCCATAGCTCAGCTACTAATGGATTTGTAATCCCATTGAAATTTAGTGGTTGTTGCCTCATGAACTGATCTAACATTGATCCTCCATGTTGTGGATCAGGGTGCTCTATACGGGTAAGGTTATTATTCATAACCTGAGTGAGTTGTCCCAGTATGGTGATTAGATGATCAGTACCAGTTGCATAACCAGCTCCACTATAATTATCTTAAGCTGGAGGGAAATCCCTACATGGAGTGCATTCATTGATATAGTTTCCATTTCTTCCACTAAGTGCCATTTCTAAACAATGGCATGAACTAGATCAGTTTATGAATCAAAATACATAATCCCATACTTATAAAACATTTAACATAAATTGAACTATTTATGGATATAATCCATAACCATAAGAATGTTTTCTTTGAGGAAGTATATACTCATAAACCCTTCATAATGATTTGTAAAGAAAATTAGAGTTATCCTAAGCATATCCCCCGGGAGTGTCATAACCAAAAGTGCAGCAAGGCCCGTTGTCATGCACCAGTTCCCGTTCGAGTCTAGCTAAAAGCGGTGTTTTCGGGTTTTACCCCTAGGTACATCTGTGCCAGAGCTGCCTCTACCTTCTCGTATCCAGACAGGGATGTATTGCTTGGAAAACTCACAAAATCTCTACAATACCAAAATTCTAGGAAGTTCTTCTATACTAATCCTCAAAGTTCATCTTAGGTCTACGTGCTCTAATCAGAGTTTTTCTAAATCTAGCTTCCAAGGTTTGTACTAAACTTCCTCTGATACCAACTATAATGCCCTGACCCCAGTTACCCAGAGTCGGTGCATTATTACATAACATTGTCATGATAACAAGAAAGATCAAATCTCGAAATACTGATTGGTTTAGTAGCCTTAGAAACACTAGATATATTCATAAGTCTTACATTACATCATAAAGTTAAAAACTACTACAACAACATATTGTCTCCATATTCCACACTCATATCCCCACATAATATCCCTGCAGGTCATTCATAATTTACTTCTTCATACCCTGGGAAAAATAAAACATAGAAAAGGGGTGAGCTCAAATGCCCAGTAAGGATAACAATATAGAGGAAACTTTCATAAATAAGAATAAACATTTAAGGAAATGTATAACTAAAACAAAAGCCTTTTAAACTTGAACTTAAACATAGTATGGAAAAATTAAAATGAAATAATTCCATTTACTTATTCACATGGATATTCTACTAATCGAATAATCACATGAAATATCAATAACCACTTTCATAATGATGGAATGCATAATGCCAGACTATCATAACCACATAGCCAAGGCCTCGTGCCAAGACTACAAATAATATTTTGCCAAGGCCTTGTGCCAAGACACTAGTTTGTCTCATGAGACCTACCGATGCATCGAGGAGCTATAGCGGGCTCCACCCGTCACATATTAAGTCCAATGCATTCCCATATGAAAAGGTTTAAACATAACATAAACATTCATATTAAAACTAGAATACGAAATGTAAATACTTCATCCATAAACTATGAATGGTATAAAAATAACACATCCACAGTCAAACATATCACAAAACCTTTAATACAATATAGAAGTTTTTTATCATAATAAATCAACTTCAAATAAGCGTAAAATCCATCAAAGGATGTTGACATAGATGAAATCAAAACTCTTTTTAGAGAAATACCTCTTTCTATTTTGAAATCATTTAAGAGTCATATATTTATAAAATAAAACATTTTCTTTGAAAATATTCTTATAATCATGTAAGGGAAGTTTAGACGATTTTATAACGGCAGAAAATAACCGCACCCGCCATATAAGTTAAAAAAACATTCTTACCTTAATTCTGTCGAAAAGGTTAAAAAGCACCTTGTTTAGAAAACGACGGAAAGATTCCTTTATAAAACTCTTATAAAAAGTAAAACAAGGGTATAAATGACTTTAACCCATATTCTTTTAAATAGTAAAAAAAATTGAAATACATTTTTAAGAAACATGGATGTGGATGATAAAGAGATCCCAGTAGATTATTTCGTATAAACAACCTCGGATAATGAAAAGATTGTGAAATAACCCTTACCTTGCACTTTTACTTGGTTTAGGGTAGGTTAACCTCCTGTATAATGATGAAATAATTGTTATTAAATTATACAAGAATCATATATATTAATATGATATCATATATGATCTTTTAAGAGTGATTTGTTAATAATATCTTAGTATTATTATTGTTTCGGGTGTTAACTTACTCATTTTCTTTTATATGTTTTGTTATGTAAGCCATATTTTTCATGGATAGGTTGTATATTAATCATATCCAGAATGATATCAAGTCCTTAGAAACTATTATTAACCATCAAATGAGAATTATACTTGAATGGATATGATGGAGAATGAATCTCATCACGTTCGTGGAGACAGTAGTCCGTACGTACGCACGAGCGAGAATATCATTCTTTTGATATTAAAGTAATATATAATTGGATGGAATATCATATATGCAGAATCATTATCATGTTACATTTATTATTTACATGAATTACACATCATTATTATACCCATCCAAATAATAATTTATTGAATAACAATTACACCATGACGTGGAGACGGTAAGTCGTATGTACGCACGTATAGTGACATGTTATTCAAAGGATGGATAGAATACTGAATATGGTTGTACCATATTTATAATAACATCACAGTATATATATGATACTGGAGTTATTATTTTATAATGGTAACAACAAAGGAAGAAGAAGTGGAAGAAGAAAGGAACTTGGAAAAGGGTGGTGAAATCATTACCTCTTCTTCGGGTTCTTCCTTTTGATTTGATAAAAAGGGCTCCTTAGGTTGGCTTTTTGATCAAACTAAGGCCTCTAGGTTTTATTGAGGGAAGTTTGGAGAGTAGTTGGGTAGAGTTTGGCCGAACCAAAAGGCTTTCAAGGTGTGAAGTAATGAGAAGGGGGAGTGCCCTTTTATATGAGGGGTGAGGGGCACCTTTGGAAAAGCTAGAAATATTAATTTATAATAAATTCATATTCGGTTTCTAATGGCTCAAAAGTTTATTATTCAAAGGTTAAGGTGGGGATAGGTCTAAAACCATTCAACAAATATAATTTAGACATGTTTGGGTTACTATATTAACCTTATCTTTTAGTTTTAACTTTTAGTTAATTAGTTTTACATTTACCATGTCACTTTTTATTTTTATATTATATAGTTAATAAACTTACTATATACATCCAACCGACCCCCAAGTGGTCCATTAATTATACACCTATCATGATATAAGTCTCTTGGACGAACCTTATATTTTTAGGAATTTAATATCAATTAATAATATAATATTTGTTTTAAAAACTCTTTTATGTCAATTTTGAAACTATTCAATAGTTGATTTTTTTGAAACTCATAACAGAATGATTACTTCAAAAAAATTTAATTAAATCATTCCTAACATGTCATATTAACTTATAAAATTAGTTTAATTCATATACAGTCTCAAATTATATTTATTTGGGTATTTATAATATCAATTATTTTAATTTGTCACTATTATGGTAATTACTGCATCATCATTGTGTCATAAATAAATTAACTTATTTAAAGTCTAAAAATTATAAATAAAATATCATTATGTAGGAAATATTATTAGATTTCTAATGAATATTTACAATCGAATTTATCTTATTTATAACCCTATATTAAAAATGTTTAAGTAAATAATCTTTGATTTTAACTCTTTTAACTCTTCTTTGAATTAAATAATAATAAATATCCTAATCTAATCCAAGTAGACCTAAATGATAATATTTTATTCCTAAGGTTGTTTTTGGTCGAGATACACTTTTCCAATAGAATTAGGATATGTTTTAGGGTAATATTAATATCATTTGTACCCTTAATTACCCTATTCACTTTTAACCGTGGTAACTAAAAGTAAAAAGTTACTATTCACAAAAAATTATTTTCATCTCATTGAACCACATTTTACTTCTTGATATTAACTGTGTCTCTTGGATTTTTGAAATTCCATTCACAGAAGCGGTAAAATTAAGTTTTATGAAAAATTCAGTTTTTTAACTACCACTTAGTAGTTTCACTATTCATCAAAAATTGAAGTTTTTCAGAACAATGGAAAAATTTCACCCTAAGCTATAATTGATATTCCGAATTCAAAAATGATTTCTATTTTACAAAATTCCAAACATATAAGTTGCATTAATTAATTTTATAATTAATTCCCGCTGTTACAACAAATAGCGTGTTTTTAAGAAACAATATATACCAAAAGATTGACAATTGTTTAGGTCCAATTTCAAAGTGAAATTAATTCTAATGAACACCATTGGATAAAATGGTAAAAATATATTCTAAATATACTTTAAAACCACTCAAATTCATAATTTATCAATATAAATTATTTCGATTAAAAATGTTTTTTTTAATTAAAATTTAGTAATTTTCACTATTCATCAAAATATTAAAGTTATCCGAAAAGTACCAAAATTTCACCTTAGGCTAAATTCGATATTCCAAATCCAAAAATGAAGTCCATTTTGAAATATAAAATATATATAATTTCAAAAAGTAGGTATTACTATTCATAATGGCTAGTTTGATCGGTTGTGGTGTGTGTTAGAACTCGATGTTGCGTACAACACAGGCTATCGCATTATTCAAAGAGAAGCATACCATAGAAGCTTGGGGTGTTAAATATATTATGAACTTATAGTCTCCAATGGTTATAATGATTGGGTTTTATCTTAAAAAAAATTGAATAAAAAAAATTTCTTACTCACATGGATTTGATTCAATTGAATACATTAAATATTTTAGTATAATTGTCTCCTTTTATTGTTAATATAGTATTATATCCTCATGGTTGGAATTATGTCATGGTTTTATGGGTTTTAACTTGAATATTCAGGTATAAAATGGGATAATATAACACATGGGGTGTTGTTCCACATTTTCAGAACTATGTCATTGATATTTACAATGGTTGATCAGTAATGTGTGAGGGTCACATAATGAAAATGTTTTGTCAAATTATTATGTCATGGAACCTTTTATTTCACTAAAATTTGATTTATCCACTTGACATTAATGAGAGTTCTTAATGTTTTTCTTAAAGTTATGTAGGGTTTGGAAATAATATGGTTTTCAAATCTCATCCCATAAAGGGTCATTTAAATATAATAGTCCAAGTTGAAATATGGTTTTGACTAGAAATTGGAAAATTAAAGAAAAATATTTTATGTTTATCCATTGTTTAATGAAATAAATTTCAATTTTAAATATAGATTGATCCATAACTCTCTATCTCAAATATTTTCATTTCTCCCCATCACCTCCCTTCTTGTGGGGGTGAGATATTGGATTGCAAGATGTCTTTGATGGATCGTCAACTACAAAAAATAGTGTGACAATATCTTAGATAATATGGAGTTTGTATTTTTGTAATGTTTACCATATGATTCTATAGGTAATATTTTTCCTATTTTATATTATTTTTTTGAATTTTATTATTTTAATATTTAATAGAATACTATTAAATATTAATTTTTTCCTTCGGATTTCACCAATTTAATTTTCTATTTTTTATACATAAATACACTTCATGAAAATGAATCATTATGATATATATTACAATTCTAGTTAATTTACCATGCTATAAAGAGTTTCATTATTTTTCCACTCCTTTCTCTTGGTTATATTGAATTAATTGCTTCAGAAAAAACAATTTTTAATAAAGGTAATAGTCATTTTGTATAGTGTTACTTTTAGGTGAGGGTATTTTATGAATATGATGATGAAAAAAATGAGATTAAACTACATTGATTCACATTTAGTAGTGATAAGTGACATTACCCAAAAACAAGTGACCTCTTAAAATTTTATGTTTCAATTTGTAAAATCATGTGGTAACACACCATGATATGCAATGATTACACTATAATGTTAATATATATGATATATAGATATAATAACACTACTTAGGATAAGGTATTTCATTAAATTAGTCGATTATGACTACACTATGAGTTTATTCTATGTTTTTCTTGATTATTTTGGCGTAGTGAAAAAAACTGAAGTGTGGATGGATTTTGAAAGGATTCATTTTATAAATCATGTCATTATTAATTTATCCTTGAATCCTTTATATCACCAATTATATTATTATATTATACTTCAAATCATGAATGAATTTAATACCTAGAGGGTTGTGAAATTATGTGATCCCTTTATGGGAATTTATATATCCCCTGGTTAGTATATTAGAAATAAGAAATTAAATTTCCTATCACATGCCTTTTTCTTCAAAGAACAAAATAGTGTGAACCTTTAAGCTATTTTTTCCATTTTAATAGATTTTTGGGGTGGGATTTGTTTATTATCTCTATATGGATAGTATTAGGGTGAAGTCATAATGATTATATGGTACATGATGTTCAATACTACCATATATTGAGATCAAAACTCTTTTAGAAGTTATTGAGAATTTGGAGAGATTATTGAGATCCCATGGTGAGTTTTATATAATCCAGAATTAAAGAATTTTCCCCTATAATAAAGTAATTTTCTAATGAAAGATTATTGTAGTTATGGAATTGAATAAGTTTATTGGGTTGTATTTTATTTTCAAAAAATAATGTATACTCAAATTTACATGATATTTTATTCATTATGTAAGTTGAATGGTTTTTGTAAGCATGAACAATTTTATAATAGGTCTGTTGATTTTTTTAAATAATAAAAAAATTATAAGGTTGATTTAACATTTTTTGAGGCTGAATATGTTCAGATTACTGAGAAACAAGAAATTATAAAATCATTTTAGAGATCATTTTTGTATTTTTTATGTTTTATTTTTAAACATTTTAAGGTTTAATGTGTTTAATCGTTTATAAAAAATAGAAATGGAAACATTATAATTTTTTCTTATAGACATTGTAAGTTTTCTTCCTCGGCATTATAGGGATAATTCAAAATATAAAGAAGATTTTATATGGTTGTTTTCTCTACATCATTAGAATTATTTTATAGTGAAAAGGATCTATAAATATCATCCTTGATGATATTTTCATGGCTAATCAAATGTTCTTAAGGTAAATTCCTTATTTTGTAAGGATTATCAGGACTTCATATGGATAATTTTTTGAATTTTTGTGATTCACCTAGAAATAAAAATGATTAAATGGCCTTTAAAAATTCATGATGTTTGGGATTTTTGAAAATTGAATGAACCCTCTATAAGGATTTATGGTTGAATCGAAACATTGTTCATTTTATTCTTAGACATCATAATGTTGATGCAATCATATTAAGGTTCCATATATAATTTTTTTTAATGTTCTATAAGAATTCAATCAATTTAAAATATTTATCTATGAAAATATTTTAATGTGGTCTAGACTACTGAAAATAAATAAAAATGTATTTTATTATTCATGTAGGTATTAATAATAATGGTTCAAAAAATGAGGTAAAATTTTTTCATGAAAGATAATAATAGTTATTAAATAAATAATTGACCATGTTTCAATATACATTATTGTGCCATGATGATCTGGAGAAATTTAAAAGTAAAAAACATGTGTGGGAAGAAGATGATGATGATGAATTTTAAGCAGTAGTTAAAAATGATATTACATTACATCATTTCAAATTTGAAATTTAAATGTCAAATATGTAAATCACTAAATCTATAGAAGTTATTATTTTAAGTTATATTAAAATATTTTGAGTGTGTGGATGACTAAAAATATTCATTGAGTGGAGAAATAAACATATTATCAAAGTGATATAAGGAAGGTAAATAAGAATATACTTTATTATGTGTAAGTAATAGTAGAATAAAAAATATATATAATATAATGGATTCTTGGAGAATTTCACATATGGTTAATCACTTATTCATTATTAAGATTATATCAATTATAATAGCTATATGGAAGTCAAAAAAATTCACCATCAAGATAAATTATTATAACATTAGAACTATTTTAAATCATTCATATATTAAATAATATATTGATACTACTAGATTGTTTGATCATGGATGGATCCAAAACATACCACAGATTAACATTAATATAATGAGAGTTGAAACTTTAAAAATTAAACTCTTATTACTATGAATGTGTGTTGGTGTGTATAATATAAAATAAAAATTCACTATAATAGGTTGAGATTTTTTTATGAAGAAACATTGAAAGTAATTTTTATCACTAACTAAACTTGTATTAGTAATTTACTACATTTAATAATGGTATTTTAATGTTTCATTAGATCACATATCCATTCATTATGTATAACTTATTTTGTTACAAAAAATCCTATATTAATGGAGTTTAGTGCACTGAATTATATTTTTTAATTAATACGAAAAAATCCAGTCCACAAAAAGGTGATTCTCACATTATATTAGAAAAAATATTATACCTAAAAAACATAGATATTTATTTATTTATTTTGAATATGATTAGATGAATTTGATACTGATATAGATAGATTCATTCCTTATGATAAATGTGTTTCAATGATATAATAGTATATAAGGAACATTGTTGATGCTGAATTTTAAGTAAGGCCATGAATGGGCACTGTTTAGCAATCCTAAGCCCTATTTGGAATCCACGGACAATTTTGTGACACTCGAGGGAGTTATGTGCAAGAATTAAAAGATGCATGAAGGATTCCCATATTCAAGCTAATGATTTCATGCCCAGTGTTTCTTTAAAGGGAGCCTTCTGCGGCGACCATCAACAAACCATCCAAGTCAATGGATTGAGGGATATTTCCTGACATGTAATATTCCTATATTCACCCAAACACTTGCGCTCCCAATGCCTCATCAAATGGAGACTTCCATAGTGACCATACGCAAACCAGAAAAGTCTATAGTGTGAATGATGATTTCCCAACGTGCAAGATTCCCATATGCGCACAAACACTTGCACGCCCAATGCATCGTCAAAGGGATCCTTCTATGGAGACCATCTGAAAACCAGCTAAGTCAATGGTGAAAAGGAAGATTGTCTGATGTGAAACATTACTATATTCACTGAAACCCATGCACGCCCAATGAAGTGTTAGGTGGCCTCTTGTGTGCAACTCCTCTTGGGTGTTGCCACCAATGTTTCCAGCTATAAATAGAAGCGTAACCCCCACCCTTTCGGGAAGGTTATGAAAGATGAACTAACGCTCTACCACGTGAAAGACACCACTTCTACGACTACATGAAAGACTTGGCCTCAAGGTATTGGATCTTGCATGATAGATCTCCTAGGGTTCCTTCTCCCGTGGTCCCACTAGTGCTTGATCTTTGTCCATTTTATTTTACTCCAAGGCATTTACGCACAAAATATTCCTCTTGCATGAAATTTTCCTATGTGTCGTAACAATCATGCACGCATCCAACCAATTTGTGCGCATCCACCTTGTTTTTCATGCACCCCCTCAATATTCTACACACTCCTCCTTTTTTTGATTTATATTTCATCCCAAGTCACCATGTTTGATCCCCTCTTACATGAGACACTCATTCCATGCATATACTTCTTCTGTACGGCCCTCCAGGTTTGTAAGATGTGATTTCAAGGTCCCTTGGGCAGTGCTTCATGTTGGGTTGCATTGACTCATACTTCTTCTCATAGGCACACTAAAAAATATTTCTTCTTTACATATCCATGCTAATGTGATCCTCTCAATGGATCACTCCACAACCCCATCGCCACGGCATTTCTGGTTCCTTCCATTCACCAAGGTTTGAAGTTCACTGGTTATGTAATTCGTAGGGATGGGGAGAGAATACTCATCATCCGAGCTGCAATACATTAAACTGCCAAGTATCTTATTCTCCAACACATGATGTTAAACTTTAGCCTCTCCCCATGAAACGTACGTGGGGTACCCCACCTCAAACATTTTTCATGCCCACTAGTATCCACGAGAGAGAGATCTTCCTTAAATTGAATGAGATCCTCCCTGCATGGGATGAAACCTGCCCGTAGGGGAGGGAAACCATCTTGGTGTAATCCCCTAACATTTCTTATAGGAGGTGTAACTTTTTATCTTCCTTTCTTCTTCCATGCGCAAAGACTATAGGAGAGATGGGCACATGGGACTCTCGATACCCCATCCCTCTCCCTTTGGGATTTATCACCATTGGGCCTCCATCCTGGAGTAAGTCCCAATATCCATCTCCTTGGACTGCTAACCACATGTATGCCCCGCTCCATTACTCGCAGACACACCTTCCGTCTTTATAGGATTCAAGATACTATGTCAGGAAACCGATCCCACACACCCACAGACATTTCGGTAGGGCCAACACCGACGCGAAAATCATGTACTACCCTATCTCATCTACAACGGCCTCCACATACACGATTTTTGGGTGTCTACGCCTTATCTCACCATCTAAACTCATTCAAAAGGGGGTGATCAATGACCTAATCTGATTTTATGAGGATAAAGGTATTATACCAACTCAGGATATGGCCTATCAGGACCTAGATGCTTCTTCACCTCATCATCATCACCACCTTTAAAGGCCACACAGGGAGCCACTGCTTCTAACTATAACCTAGAACTATTTCGGGAGTCTCTCCCTGGAATGCTTTGATGACTCGCTCCCCTACACCAATGAGGTTAGGGTAATCTGGGCCTGCCCGTCTATGATCCCATCCCAGAGGCCACCAAGGAAAGCTCCCACCAAGTCGTGTCAGCACCACCACCCATTCCCATAGGCTAAGGAGAAAGTATTTTACACACCTGCACCACCGGACCTAGTCTGGTTAACCCAATGCCAACATCAAGTGAAAGCTGAGGAGGACACCTACAATGGGGAGTCATCATCAATGGCTACGATGGACCATACCAATGTCGACACATGCTATCAATTCCCTATTTATGCTGAAGAGGGGATCTTATATTCTTGACTTTGATTGAGGCCCCAACCACCCCACAAACAGGATGGGACGACCCTCTTTGTCACCGGTATATTCAATACCCATCGCGGGCCTACCCACGGAGACGACATCAAGAAAAGTGGTCCTCCCTGTGCCACAATCAATGAGAATAAAGTTCATCCCTACTCCCAATCATGGCATGGAAGCCCTCCCCATTCCACTATTAGTCTGATCGAAGGCCCTTCCCACCGCACTGATGCCCAGCACAGAGGTTTCATTCGCACCTGTGATCCTAGGTATAGATCAGTTCCTTCTTTCACAGGTCACCAATGAGAACAGCCTCCTTTCCTACTCAACCATCAAAATAGAGGTCTTCCCCATGTTCCTACTACTACTAATGAAGGTCCTCCCTATCTCATAAATCAGAGAAGCGGAGGTCTTCCCCGCTTCATTGGCATCCAATGCGGAATTCCTCCCTGTATTTAGTTTGACTGGTATGAAGTCCCACCTCATACCATCACTACCAAGGGAAACAAACATGGAAGAACTACCCATCCTCCTTCCAGCTACAATATTGGTCATTCCCACTCTATCACTTCCCAGAGAGGCCCTCCCCATGTTCCATTTGACATTTTTTCTGGAGCTCCTCTCACCCCAACTCACCTTGGTGGAAGTCCTCTCTAACCCAGTACCAGTTCGATTGAAGGTTCTCTTTTCAAAAAACAACCCTACACCAAAAAAACATACCTGGGAAGGAGGGAATGTTACCACCTCCATAAGAAGAATACTGAGAAGTTTCATACCGCAATTAAACTTTTCTACTTGAGGCGGAGTGTGATTCGGGGATGGAACTCTCAACCAGATCCAATGTGTTATAGGTCGGTGTAGGAACAAGGCATATGAGCCACATCCTTCTGGAAGTGAGGTTCACCAGATCCCTACCTCCCTCTGAAGATACATCCAGGAGGAGGAAGATATTCCCCTATTCTAGGGCATGGTCATGAAATCACATATATCATCAACATGATCATTCTCTACCTCAACTAGGGATCATGGAGAGTTGTTTTGAGAAACAATAGAGGAGGAGAAACAGTATGAACCACCCTCAGTAACCACAACCCCTGTGAAGGAAGCTATGGTCGCTAGTCCATCTTACTGTGATGTGGTGGCTCAGTCATTTTATTCTTCAAAAAAGATCCCAAGATGTGGAGGATTTTCAGCTCGTGCACCGTACTCTCCATTGACTATTCTACAATCGCAACGGTCCATTTCAGTGTCATTACTAATCCCTCAGTCACCCCCAATTGATGAATGGGGAACCAAGGGCTAGATCCTGAGTCTGAGTTGAATAGATTATGGGAAATCCTTGTAGTAGACCAATTCCCTGAGATGTTTTGGCCCATTGCAACATCAGGTTTTAGTACTCTAGAATCTCTTACCCAGGAGGAGGTCATGTTCTTCTGAAAAACTCTTTTGGAAACACACATACATATCTATCATCGATGGGTTTTCTTATCCAAAGATCCAGGAACACTTTGAAGACATTGTAAAACAATTTCGCACGATCGACCTGGCTGCGCTCCCCATGGCTCAATGCCCTGAGTCACCCGGTTGCCATTGAAACCTCCTGCAATGATGCATCATGAGCTTTATAGTGATCCATATAATTATTAAATAGTCTTCTCCCCATGTTCAAATATATGTTTGTGGGTAGTATGCTTCCCTTAATTTCAGTTCTATCTAGCACCAGCCTGACATTCCAGGTGATATTAAGGATATGCCTCTAGGTATAGTCGTAGTTAACATGGCTGACCTATCCGAGGAAGAGTCTGAGCTAGATCTCCTTGAAGTGAACTTAACCCCTAAGGTGATTCCACACATGTTGGATCCTTTGGGTAGGGTTACTCGCCCGCAGAGAAATTTAATGGGTATTCTTGTACCATCTGAGTCATTATACCTTGGTCGGAACACCAATAAGGGTAAAGAGCATGCTAGGTTCATCAAACCCTCTAACCCATCTGGATCAGTGAAAAAGATAGAAGATGACCCCAAAAAAGTTTGTGTTGCGTCATCAGCTCATGTAACATAAAAAGATGGTCTATGACCTTTTTCCAAACATGTGGTGGAGCGGTGACCAGATTACAATAATTCTCAACTAGGGTAGTAGGGGTAGGTACAACTTCCCCCCAACGAGTTGCCTTTGGGTGACATTGAACATCCTGTTCATATAGATAGGGTAGAGGCTAGAGTTTATGGAAATAGAGCATTATATGTATCACAAAATCCACCCAAGTTACGTGATAACCCTCCTCAGGACCCAGTTCAGGTTCCCCCAGCCACTCCATAGGTCATTCCCACATCAAGTCCATAAGTCATCCCCTCAACCGCTCCATGATCCATTGGGCCAGATTATCATGTTGAAGAACCTAAAAATACATTGGTGGCTATAAATACTCGTCAAGATAGGAATCCTCATTAAGATGGTCTAATGGAAGCACTCATCACTCACCTCGAGGCCCTAGAAACTCGATAGGTGGAAATCCTTCCAGATGTCAAATCGTTTCAGGCATGGGTGGATGACATGTCAGTACCTCCTAGTTTTGGAAATCTCACATCCCCCCCCTTAATGGTATTGGTGACCCTCTGCAGCATCTGGACCACTTTATTTCTAGGTGTGGTCTCATGCTGGAATCTCCATCACAATAGGAGGCCTCCAAGCTTCTATGTTTTGTACAGATGTTTGAAGGGCCCGCCTTTGTTTGGTATAGCTAGTTACCTATTGGGTTAGTAGCTGGTTGGGAGGATCTTCGTAGGAAGTTTGTTTACCAGTTCAGTTCCACCACCCAGAAGATGAGTATTTTTGACCTATTCAAGTGAAATGAGAGGCCTGACGAGCATGTCGTAAACTTTTTCTCTTGGTGGAAAGGCTTCACATATTCCCTTATTATGTTGCTGACTCAGGAGTATCTGCTGACGATGTGTGTTGGAATGTCAAAACTGAATTGGTCCCTTCTCTAATCACTCAATACTACCCAGGGGTATTTCGGGGTTTTCTAACAAAACCTAGCATCTAGAGAAATCCTTGAAGTAGGCTAGACAAGAAAATCCCTTGCCTCCTGTAGTCCTGAAAGAAGAGCTACTAAGGCTGAGCCTGCTGCAGTAGAAAAAATAGAGGGGCCCATGCAGCTGGAGTTATTACCAGTGGAACCACCTCTACAGCCTTTTTGAGGCCCACCACCTCAGGTGCAACCTCAGGCCCATCATCTCCCACCTCATAATTAGTAGTCACCTAGAATAATGTGCCACCACCACCTAGGAAAGATAGTCAGGTTCCACCTCCTAGAAAAGCTCCACCATCCCCTCCTCAGGCCCAGGATCCTAGAGCCACCTTACCAAATATAAGGAACCAGAACTACTCATTTAGTGAGGCTTAGTTCTCAAGTTATTTCCAAAGAGCCTTGGACTATGGAATTCTATGATTTTCGGAATGAAGGAGGCTCAAAGAGAGGGATCTCACTAATTTCCCCAATTACTACCCCTATCATCAGATCTTGGCCACACCCTAAAGTAGTTCTATGTGCTTAAATATGGGATCCAAGACTGGGTTGATAAAAACTTATTCAGGTTAGGTCTATCCCTTCCATAGGTGTCATGTGTGTTCATAAAGTCTAACAGTGACAACAACAGTGAAGGTGAATGGCAGAAGGTTCCTAACTGTGGGTCTCAGAAATATGATGACCGTATGGCTCTCAATGTAGTCACCCATGCCCATGGTATTATCCGTGCAAATTTTAATTGACCCGAGCCTTCAGAAAATTCAATGTTACCTAAAACCACTGCTTCAACATCGAAGTCTCGGCCTCCCTCTTCCAAGAAGGGAAAGCATCAGTGATGCAAGGGAAAACAAAATCCCCCACTGATGTCATCATTATCCCTTACTCTCAGAAACTTCATGCCACTGGAGATGGAAATTACTCCAAAATTCGACTGGTGATGGAGGATTATTCAAGTGATGTCCAAGGGTATGATTCCATTAAAACCATGGATATGGTAAACCCCTACATGGATTCCGATGATGAAGAGAACCAGACAGATTCTCCCAATGTCCCCATCTGACGCCTGTGTCGATAGAGTCGTGGTTATGTGAGTCACCAAAATACATTTTTTAGTGCTTCTAGCCATGTTGTGCATGCCACCGAGACCAGATAGTAGGCCCAGTACTAAGAATAACACGCGCAGTCTTCTCATGTTTTTAATCAGATCTGCCCCACCTTCATTTCTACTACTTGATCAAGCGGAGCCACCACGACTGTGCCATGATCAGCCACATTCTGTTTTGGATCAGTCATAGTCATCCATCCCTCATCTAGTATTCTCTCCATGTGTTTCAACTAGTGAGAGGTGGTACATTCCCATCACTAATCATCCATCCGTTCAACCAGCAAGGACCTTCATACATCCTACCATAGAGCGACCCCCAGTCAGTAGATGTTCATGCCTAGCTCAGAATTATGATGTTCTCAATAATATTTCCAACATACCTATGAATCTCTCTATCCTTGAGTCTCTTCACATATCATTGGATATGTGTGAAGACCTTGCTGAGCCTTTAAGAAGAACTCTCCAGTTTAAGACAGTGTTAGCAGCCACAGAATCCTTCCACACTAAGGGAGTTAGGCATTCATAATGTTATTCCGTTATCAAATTCTATAGATAAAATGAATGTTATCTCATATAGGGGCACATACGCTCACTATAAATCACTAGAAATTTCAACTGAGTGGAGTTTCGTCATTGTCTTGTCGACACAGGCTCTAGGATCAACCTTATCCCAACCTGGAAACACCAAAATATAGGGCTATCTGAAGCTGATATGAGTCCCTATGACCTGAAAATTCAACATTATGATAGGAAAGAACATACACCAGTTGGAAAGATCTGCCTAAAGACCTAGTTTGGTGACCTAGTTTCCAGCATCGAGTTCATGGTGGTCTCGCAAGACACCACTTACAATGCGTTGATTGGTAGTACATGACTCCACCTGCACGTGGCGGTCCCTTATTCCTGTCACCAATGCCTTAAGTACTCCCTTAATGGTCGATTAGTAATAATCCAAGGTGATGCATCTCCCTTTGACTCTTTTGATGCCCGCTACCTGGATGTCTGCTACTAAAAGAGCAAGGACAGGCAGATTCATGCTAACGGGGTTGAACACGCTATGGTTGTGACTAACCTACGGACAGTCCTGGATGACGCCAATATTTTCCCAATCCACCGATTAGAGTCCATGAACTAGGATTTGGGGAAATGTTTTATTGTCTCTGGATCTAAAGGGATGTGCATTACCAATTATAAAGGATGTTGTAAGATCACCTTGTATTCTTATACAAATCAAGATCGGGTGATCCCAGAGCTCCCTACTCTTGTAAGGTATCGGAATGTCCCCCCCATGGCAATGATAATACGTCATACATTATTATTTCTCTAGGATAGGATAAAATAACTCAATAAAACACGTCAATATTTTTTTGATATCATAAAACATGGCCCATTGGGTTGAAGGCTATATGGGATCGGATCACCGTCTTTTTTCACCATGGTTTCAGTAGCACATGAGCTCTCTAGTAAGGTTACCACTGCTGATTAGGCTGGAACCAGTGTCCCATCTAGATCTATTTACTCATAAGAATTACCTCATGCCAATGATACCTCCTATGTGGATGAATAAGTGGATGTGGGGGATTCTCCTCCAACCTTCAAAGAGGGTATCTCCACTAGGGTTGATGAATTGGTACAAGTAAACCTTGGTAATGATATGGATCTGAAACCAACATTTATCAACGTTGATATGCTTGTTGAAGAGAAACTGTGATACATAGACTTCCTGAAGTGGAATCATGTTGTATTAACTTGGATTTATGACATGATTCCCGGGCTAGATCCTCAACTCTCCATCCACCACCTCGGTCTTCCAAAAAATCATCAAGGGTTCAAATAGCCTCCCTAAAAGATGTGCCTTTCTCATGATGCCATGGTCAAGGACAAGGTTGATAAGATCATCAAATTCAACTTCATCGAGGAGTTCCAGTACCCTGGATGGTTAGCTAACATTTTACCTATCGCGAAGAATAATGGACAGATTAGAGTTTGCATCGACTTATGGGATCTCAACCATTACTGTCTAAAGGATGATTTTCCCCTTCCTATGATAGAACTATTGATTGATTCCACTGCTGGGTTTCAGGATATCTCCATTATGGATGGGTATTCTAGGTATAATAAAATCCATATGGTCTAAGAGGAACAATATTTTACCGCCTTCAGGGCACAACAAGGTACTTTCTTCTATCAGGTAATACCCATCAGTCTAAAGAATGTAGGATCCACCTATGATCATGACATAAACCACATATTCAAGATGATCCTCAGAAAATTGGTGGAATGCTCTATGGACGATTAGGTGGTCAAATCATGTCAGTGCAAGAACCATCTCAGAGATGTTGAGTAAGTATCTAGATTCATCTATTCCTATCATCTGAAGATGAACCCCTTAAAGTGTGCCTTTGGGGTCACCTCTGGAATGTTTCTCGGATTCATTGTCAGATACATAGGCATTGAGATCGATCTAGAAAAGATCAAGGCCATCAGTCAGAAGTCTCCTCTGAGCAATATTCAGGATCCTTGAGGCTTCCAAGGACAATTAGCCTTTATACACCAATTCATCGTAAATATGGATAGAAAGTGTATTCCCTTTTCCCAGCTTATGAATTTAAGTTACAATTATTAGTGGGATGAGGAGTGTCAGAATTATGTTGAAAAAATCAAGAAGTGCCTTCTACAACCTCCAGTTCTGATCCAACCCATTTCTAGAAATCCATTGTTCCTTTATGTGACCACTCTAGAATGATCTCTTGGTGTCCCTCTCACCCAAAAAAAATTGAGGGAATGAAGAAAAATTTATAACATCTTATCTGTATGCTCCTCGATATTGAGAAAGATATTTCTATATCGAGAAGATCTGCCTTGTGCTAGTATTCACATTTCCAAAATTGGGATATTACATGTAATAACCTTAGATAAATCTAGTGTCCTAAGTGGATATTCTGAAATAAATTCAGAACTGCACCATGTTGAAAAGCAATCTAGCTCAGTGGGCAGTGATCTTTCAATAGTTTGACATCAAGTTTATTCCCTAAAAGGCTATTAAGGGACAAGAATTGTCAAACTTCCTTTCCACCCATCTAACCTCTGCAAACCAGTATCTGGATCTTGATTTTCTAGATGATTCAATCCTCTTTGTAGATCAATCCATTCCGTGTTGGAAAATGCACTTGTATGGCACTTCTTGAAGTCCTACCTACAGAAGACTCAATGATCCCATACTCAATAGGGTGGGACTCGGTATCATCTTTTTCATGCCTGCACAAGCTATCCTAACATATTCATTTTTGTTGTCATAAGTCTGAACAAAAAATGAGGCAAAGTACCAAGATCTCATTACTAGCATCGAGATGGCCCTTAATATTGACATTCCCCACTGGCATGTGAAGAGATACTCCAAACTGGTCATCAAGAAGATCAACGATGACTATGTTGTCAGGAATCCAGAGCTCTTACCACTGTTAGAAAGTACCCTCCAGTTGATGGCCTAGTTCCCATCTTGGCCAGAAGTTACTCACGTCCCTCATTCATAGAATAGTCGAGACGACACCTTGGTCAACCTGGCCTCATCTCCTACCGATCCTGATCAGGATGATTTGATTTTCCATGTGACGCACTGGAGGTTCATCGCTCTCGTTACTATGGACAATGATGATAGCCTACAGGTAATCCACCTTAAATCTTGTGCCTCCATGTCATGACCCACAGATCCCCTTGTTGTATTGTTGAAAGTGACTCCTGGCTGGAGGACCCCCTTTGTCGAGTATCTTCTGCATGGTATTCTCCTAGTAGATCAAACTGAGTGTGAGTGAATCTGATGGTGTATAGTGCAGTTCAACCTCCATAGTTCTCCCAGTCATGAGAATATCCTCTATAGATAGGGTTTTAATGGGATTATCCTCAGTTGAATTCGATGAGGTGAGATTTCTCAGGTCATGTAATAAGTTCATGCTGCTTCCTATAGGGCTCATCAAGTGGGGTTGAAACTTTATCACCAGATCTAAAGATTGGGATACTTTTCACTTACAATTATTTGTAACTGTAACGAGTATTACAAGAGGTGTCATGCATTACAAATCCATTCTAATTTCATGCATTGGCTGCCATATCCTATCCACACTAACAATTACTATTGGCCCTTTGCGGTATGGAGACTCGATGTTGTGGGACTATATCCATCAGGGGCGGCTTTCCATTGTAGGTTCATTGAAACCAAAACAGATTTATTGTCCAAGTGAACAGAGGCAGTTCCACTCAAGGGAGTCATGGACCATTCTATCATTCATATTGTGAGCTCTAATATCATCTGCCAATTTGGAGTCCCTCACATCCCCCTCACCTCTAATGACACTAACTTCTAGGAAGTCGAACTAAATAAATTGTATGCCAATTACAACATCCGTTCTAATCATACTTCTCTATATCATGTGTAAGAAAATGGGAAGATAGAGGTGTTCAAAAAAAACCCTCTCTAACAATCTGAAGAAGATGGTTGGTCAGAAGAAGAAGATCTGGTAGGACAAGCTCTCCAACGCTCTCTAAGATTATTGGACAACAACTCATAATTCAACACAGGTGACCCCATATTCCCTGGTGTATGGAACAGAGGTATTCATTCCCATAAAGATTCAGTTCCATTCATTATGTATAGCCATCTATGATTAGTAGGCACCAGAAAAAGTAGCTGAAATCTGTCTGGCTAAACAGGAAGTGCTTGACGAGAACAAGATTTGTACCCTGCACAATCTAGAAAGGCATCCAAACAAGGTAGCAAGAGCTTTCAATATGAATATTTTTCTCCACTCTTTCTTATAATGTGACATTGTGTTGGCACTAATAATTCCAATGATACCTGGAAAGAATCCACCAAAGCTGAAGCCCAACTGGGATGGACCTTATATCATTCACAAGGTTTACCTAAATGGTGCATACTTCCTGGTCATCATGAATGGTGAGCATATTACTCCTCCCACCAATTCTAAATTCCTCAAGCATTATTTATCTTATCATTCCCACATGACTTTAAACTATTCCAAATTTACCACATGATGTTAAAATTCATGCTCCATCCAAGATGAGGGAGGTAAAACTACCCAACACTCAGCCCGCATGACTTTAAACTGTATTACCATCCTGCAAGATGTTAAACTTTATACACTTGTCCTAGCAGATGTTAAACCACCACCCTTATCCTGCATGATGATAAAATGAAAAATGGTCTGAGCTCTATGACTTTAAACTAAGATATCCTACATCCTTATCATACAACATTAAACTACACAACATTTTAGAACTACATATGGCATGATTCTCATTCTCATGGGATACGTAGGAATGTCGGGACTTTTCATCCTTTTCCTAGCCTCAAGTCCCTCAACCTTTTCAACCTCTTAGACCAATTTCACACATAGGATTGTGTAGTGTGGTATGGACTCTATACCGTTGTTCACTTTGAGCTACTTTTCACCATGCCACACACATCCCCTTGTGACACCCCTCCTTCATCCATCGTCCTTATCGCAAGACGTTAAACTACATGGGTACGACCATGCTTCACGCATCCTTCAATTTGGGTTTCCATCATCTTTTACATCCAAAAGGATCCCCTTTAATAGCCCAGCCCCAAGACACCATGGCTCACCTACCATTTGGGTCAAACTTCCTAGAAGATCTCTAGAGATAATTTGATACAAGTCCCATGTTGTGAATATGGTCAGCGGTCGATGCCCAATTGTTTGTTCCTATTCCAGATCACACAAGATGGATACTATGTTGCAAACATGGTCATCATTTATCCTCAATCTTTATTTCCACCCCTTGGTCTCCCAGGTGACAGGTGTGGTGATTCACCTTTTCTGCCCTTCTGTCTCACGCACATGACATTAAAATGGGAATCTACGATCCGAGTTCTATGACCTTAAACAAATATCTACCAAGTTCTTGTCACATGATGTTAAACTGTATGGCATCTCAAGAACTATGTATATATTGATTAACATCTTCATTGGATATGTAGGAACGCTTGAACATTCTATTTTCCGTCCCATCCTGAGTTCATCCATTCTTTCTCTCGTCCACTTATCTCTTGGAAATGTGAATGGTGTGGAGTATGTGGGCTTATATCCTCATTCACATAGAGTTATTTTCCATTCCATATACATTCCTCTTCTAGATACCCCTTCCTCACATCCTTGTCATATGAAGTTTAAATACACGACACTCCAAAACTACGTATGGATTGATTCTTATTCTAATGGGATATGTAGGAAGGCCCGAACATTTTTTGTTTTGGTAAATCCATTTTTCTTAGAAACCTTCTCTTATTTTTGGCCACTTTTCATAAGTCCTCCAAGAGGGTATGTGGTGCAGTGTTGGATTATTTTCTCATTAAATCTAGGTTTACAAGAGCCACACTACGTACCTCTATCTTGAGATCTCTCCATTCCCTTTCCTCCACTCATCTTCTTGAATCCTATTCTCTCAAATTAGGCCCCTCAACCCTCTTTTGTAGTTCACCAATGTGCCTAGATGCACTATGGTTTGGGACATAGAGTGTTGGGTTCTAAATGGACAAGTATCTATCCATTTACATGCTTCATGTTTCCCTTTATTTGGTCTTTCATCATCTTTCACATCTAAAAGGACCCCCAAATGACATGGATGTTAAGCCTCAGTGCTCTCCGACAGTCTTGGGACAACTTTCCAGAGGATCTCAAATGACAATTTAACACAAGTCCGGCATTTCAAATATGTTCAGCGATCGACGCTCATTTGTTCGTTCCTATCTTAGGTAACACGATATGGATGTTGTGTTTCAAATATATTCAATAGTTATTCTCCATCATTACGCTGCCCCCATTAATCCTTGAATATTGTTTTCATGATTCACATCTCTTTCCACTCCATCATGTCCATGTGGAATTTCAACACTCTTGGTGATATTCCTCGATGTGTGTTTGCGCATTAAGAGGACGAATCCATAGCGTGATGTCATTCGAGGCTCCACACTGTTTCCCCTTTCTCTATATTCCATGTGTTGTGAGGATCTTCTCTACCCTTGTTTCCCACATGAAGCGTAGCTCACGTGGTCTTAGGAACTTGTTCAAGGTTGAAACTCTCTTGGAATAATCTCACTTATTTTGGTTAGAACTCTATGACTATAATCTAACCCCCCCCCCATCCATATCACACGATGTTAAACTGAATGAATTTCAAGAAATGCATTTTTCTTGATTCCCATCCTTATAGAATATGTAGGAACGCCCAGACATTTCGTCTATGGGTCCAGCTCAAGGTCCAATGATTATCTCTTTTTTTCAGCCTTTCGGCCCTCACTCTTATAGTATTGTGTGGTGTGTCATATACATACTTATCTCCTTATTCACATCGGATCTATAATAGCAGCACCACTTACTCCCCCTTATGAGCTAGTCTCTCCTAGCCCCATTTTTATAGCATGACGTTAAACCACATGATACTTTATAACTATGTATGGCTTGATTACCATCCTTATGGGATACATAGGAAAACCATGACATTCTATATTTGCTTCTATTCTCATATACTCTTCTCTTTGTTGGCACCTTGGACCGATGTTCCCTCACTCTGGGGTTGTGCGTGCTGTGGGGTGGACTGATCTTCTCATTTTCATCGGGTATGCTTTATCACACCTTGCAAATTCCATTTAGAGCCTCATTCATCTGTTGGTTTCCAAGACATAGGATGTTAAACTATACTTCCTAGCCCCACATGACTTTAAACTGTTGTGTCTTTGTCACAAGACGTTAAAATTCACGGTTTGGTCCTATCATATGACCCTAAAATGTGACATTATCATCCTAACCGCATGACGTAAAACAACATTGCATTGTGGTTTCCTCACTTGAGAGGAAATCATGTTTGGTTTCGGTTATCCACCATTCCATTTTTCAAGGCCTATAGATGGCTTGATTTTTTCTGTGATGCCTGGATATTCCATCCTATGGTTTTTGCTTCAAAAAAACACACATCCACCCTAAATAACAAACAAGATCCATCAAATGTCACTTCTTTTGGTGCATGAGTCAAACCCACATGAAAGTATTGCCCCTGGAATTGGTACCCTACTGTATTATCCTTCTGAACTATGTGTGGCTTGATTCCCATCATCTTGGGATATGTAGGAATGCCCAGACATTTTGCCTTTGGTTTCATCCCTAGGTATCTCAAATTATGCCCTCTTTCTATCCCCCCATGGCCCGAACCCCATTGGAAACATGTGGTGTGGTGAGGACCTTGTGGTTCCTCATTCATGTCGGGTTTATGATATCCATGCCATATATTTTCTTTCTGGGATCTTCCTTCATCCTTTTTTCTTGTCACGTGATGATAAATTGCATGGAAACTTTGAGAACTACGTATAGCTTGACTCCCATCCTCCTGGGATATATAGAAATTCCCAGACAATTCACCTCAATCCCATCCCAAATTCCACCTATGGTCCCCTGACCTAAGGTTTCTCTTGAGATCATATGGTATAGTAGGGACTTATGTCTTCATTTACATCGTGTTTTGAAACAACCACACCATGTGTCTCCATTGTCTCTTCCTAGCCTGGTTTAAGTTCTATAACCATAAACTAAGATCTTCCCACGAGAACTACTTTTGGATTGATTCTCATTCTCAGGGGATATGTAGGAATGTCTGGGTGTTTCCTCTTTAGGTCCAACCCCAAGTACTAAAAATCATTCATTCTTCCACACACATGACATTAAACTACATTCCCCAGTCCAAGCATCATGACATTAAATTGTGTTCGCGTTTTTATCAGGAATGCATCATAATATGAAAGGACTCTTTGGTTCTCATCCACATCAAGTTTTTATACTTCGCCACCCTACCCACGTTCCATTAAACCAATTACCCTATCAATGTCCCACTTTATGACCTTACACTATGAGTTTGCATCCCCAGGACCCCTATCCTTGGAAAGTGATTTGACTCCCTCTATTTGAAATGTCTCATTGGCCTACTCAAATGCACCAAGGCGTATAGCCCTAAGTTCTGGATTCTATAGGTACATTCCCTTATTTTGTGTCCATGCTTCATGAGCCCTTTATTTGTATCTCTATCCTCTTCTGTGTCTAAAGGGACCCCCTTTACGGCCTGTTTTCAAACCATATAGGCTCACCTGCCATCTTGGGCCAATATACCAGAAGACCTCAGATGATATTTTTCGACAGGTCCCGTGTTTCGAATATGGTTAGTGGTTGACCCTCACTTGTTTTTTCCCATACCAGGATAACGTGAAATGGATGTTGTATTTGAAATATGGTCAACAGTTTTCTTTCATCGTTATGCCACTATCATTGTGATCTAGATCTCGGGCTCCATGATTCCCATCCTTCCACTTCCATATGTTTAAATGGAACTCCAACACACTCGATTTTACCTCTCCACGTATCTATGTGTGTTATGTAGGTGGGTCGGTGTTATTGGTAAGTCATTCACCTAGCGTTTCATTTCCCATAATGCGTGCCTCCATCTACCCGGAAAATCCCATCACTACCCCTTGTTTCCCACATTAATCACGAATCATGTGGGCTTAGTGGTTTTGGTAAGATGTGTACTTATGCAGTCAGACCACACATACCTTTCATTCCACATGAAGTTAAACTATACTTTCAGAACTATGTGTGGCTTCATTCCCATCCTAATGGGGTATGTAAGAACACCAGAACATTTTTTCTCAAGCCCAACCCAAATTTCTCCATCTTTGGTCTCTCGGCCTAAGGTTTCTTCTATGATCATGTGGTATAGTGGGGAATTATGTCCTCATTATCTTAGGGTCTGTAATGGTTGAATTACATACTCCCCCTTTTGGATCTCCCCTTTTTCTCTTCTTCCTACTGTGTGACATTAAACTACATGGGTCCTTCAGAACTACGTATGGTTTTGTGCCATCCTCATGGGATACGTAGGAATTTCTGAGCACTTTCCCATAGTTCCATCCCCAAGATTACGCCAACTCTGGTATATGGTCTAAAGAATCCCACTTGGAATGCTAGGTGTGTTGTGGACTCTTATAGTCCTCATTCATGTCAGGATATGTACCGCACAACACATTTCCTTTTTTACTAACATCATCCTTATAGTGCGATGATAAACTACGTGCCTCTAATCCTCTTTGGAAAGAAGTAAAATTGTAGTCCATTCTAGGTTCTCTCTAGATATATCCTTTAATGGAATGAGTATGATCCCTTACCACACTAATGCACTCACCTAATATGTTTTCATCATGGTGACGTATTTTCAAGAGTGTTGGACTCCATTCAGAAAAATCATCACTCCACCTCATGATTTTAATGTCATTTATTTGGATCCTCATCCTATTTAATTTTTAAAGGAACCCCCTAATATTATGGATGCTTGGCCTATGTCTCACCTACTATCCTAGGAAGATGTTCTAAAAGACTATAGAAAACATTTCGGGTTAGGCCCCATGCTTCGAACGTGGTCAGCGGTCAGCCCTCATTTTTTCTCCCCATTTCAGGCTAACTCAATAGGGATATAGTGTCTCAAACACATTCAATATCTATCCTTCATTTCCATACCATCCCAATAGTGTTCTAAATGTTTGGAATTTTATTCTCACCTTCCACTCCCCTCTGTTTTGATTGATTCCAATTCCCCTGACTTCATCCCTCTCATGCACTAGAGTACATGGGAGAGAGTGCATTAGTTGTTCTGAGAACCCTATTCCCCTGTCAAGACCCCCCTCACCATGTCCAAAACTTTGGGTTCTCATCCAGACCCCAAGTTTTTGAAAGTTTAGTCGGTTCTCTCATACACAATGTGAATAATTATGTAGTCTTCTCTTGCTTCTCATACCAGGCATGACCCACATGAGCTTAGGTATGGATCTCTAATTACATCATATTTATGGTCAGAATGAACTAAAATTAATAGGCAATAAAATAATCATTCCATTCACATAGTTCATAATAAAAAAAGAGAAGAGATAGGTTTATTACTTCAGCCAAAATAGAACCCTTATGGCTCAGTGCCTTTGAGGGATTTCTCTAGTGCTGCCACCTTCTGGGTCAGAGCATCCAGGGCCACATCCCAATCCTTGAGATCCCTCTCTTCATCAGTGGCTGCAAAGAGAAACTCATTATCTCTATCCTGCACTCATGCCTACTCAGCTTGAAGATGAATCATTTGGAGACTTACCTACATTACCTACTATTGGGAATCCACCAGCTAGGCCCTCAACTATTCAATGACATCAGAATGGATCGCGATAAATTACTCCCTTTCATTTTCTTTCTCTTTAAGGAATTGGACATCTTTCTCAACTTTAAGAAACTTTTGGGTATTCTCTAACTCCTTTTGACATCGGGTAACATCGGAGTGTTTTCTACCCTCCTATATTTTCTCATCCTTATAATCATGAATCATTATATGAAGATGGTTACCATACACCCCTCTGGCATAAGGAAATAATATCCAGGTGTGAAGTGACCCCATCCGGCTTATCCATTCTACCTATGACTAACAAAGAAATATTTTTATGAACTTCCATTCCTTGTGCCACATCATATGACTCTCCTCGACTGCATTTGGATAAGTTTCATCCATCTCCTCAGGGTCTGTAGACCTGTACTTAGGAAAAGTAGCCAGGAATCTGGTGGCAGGGTCCTCTCCTGGAACTCTCTTCTCTTCAGCAACTTCACCCTCACCGGCCTGGAGCTCAACCCTAGAAGCATTATCACCCATGATTGAAGCTTCTAGCTCACCATGTTCTATGGTGGGGCAAGCTTGAATAGTTGGCTCTGTAAGAGCTGGTGAAATAACTGGTAGAACACTTACTGATATTCCAGACTCCACGGTGTTCCAAGCCTCCAGCCTTACGATCACTGCATTGGGAATCAATATATTGTTCAGCCGAGTTTCCCAAGAAAAGATGATATCCAATGAATGTAAATACTTCCAGGAGCCAAGTGTAGCAGTATCCAGTGCATGCGTCATGGTGGGAGCCGCTTCCATAGGATATCCCTCGACACTTTTTAGCTCGTTCACCAGTGTCAAATCCTTATGAATGACAGGAAGGGATTGAGACTGGTTCCCCGCCTTTATCAATCCCAAATGTAGCCTCATGAGGATGTTCTTCCACATCCATGGGTACATATTAATCCCCAGCAGGGAAGGATTCCTAGCTACCATCGATAATGAATTCCAAAACCTAATAGTGTTTGGTCAGAAAATTCAAGTTGTTAAAAGAGAAAGGCCAATAGAGATAAGAGTTAAAAACTCACCTCGAGTTTTTCAACAAGTTCTATGGGAGAGCCTGTTATTTTTTTGCTCTCACATGTGCTTCCCTGGTGAGCGATTATTTTTTAGGGTCCCTTACCTCCATGACCTTAAACCCGTTCCTCCAATTCTCCCTCTTCTTCTTCTCCCTCTTTTTCTACGTCTTCTTAATCTTATTCCTCATCTTCCTCCCCTTCATCTTCTTCTTCCTCGTCATCTTCATCCTCAGATGACAGCTTTTCAGGCCATGTTCCTGGCCAAGCATCACTTTCACCAAGAGATTCCGCTCTTTATACCTCCCTCATTGGCATGTGTACATATCCATGGTTGTCAGGTATGTATGTCGGTGGTGAAATATTACCCTATATGCCACCTGGATGCAACATATGTCTGTTAAGTCCATCATGGTATGCACCGGTATCCGACATAGCTTTTTGGTGGACATAGATTGGCATAGAATTCTCCAGGAAGACCATAGATATGGGAAGATAGCATCAGAAATTGGCATTATGATATTACATAGTTTCTTCCCAAGGAGTTCCCTAGCTGGATCAAGAGGCCACCCGTCGGACCCCCCCCCCCCCTCTTCAAAAGGCAGAGGCGCATCCTCACCTTGCCACACTCTCATTGATGAAGATCCATCTCATGTCGTTCTAACCGCCTATCCTATTCCTTATCTCATATCCCCAGCAACAACTCATCTTTATCCTATATCTCTGGACTCCACGCTAGCCACCTTGATTTTCTGGATGTGTTTCCAAATAATCTCTTTTGGGTATGTTTTTTTCACATGGTCGGCATAATCTGTTGATAGACTAACATTGACATTAGTAGGGGTGAGGGTGATGACTACACTTGAGCTTGTAGTTGTGAACATGATCTATATTTAGTGAAGAATGCAAGGGTTTCACTCTTCCTGAACCTCTGTGTATACTTTCTTCGACATCCACTAAATACACTTGAACTGCTTGGAAAAACATATTGGCACATACATTTCATAGAAGATTATTCCATCAATCTAAGCTACCAACTCACTACCCCTGATGCTTTTCAAGTACTCCCTCTACTCCAATGTCCCTCTCCAATAATCTACTATTTGGCTAATTAGGGTCCAAAACGGATGAATGTCAAAGTTGGTATGGCCACCAATATTAAGCTTGATCTCTTTCTCTCTAATCGTCAATGGGTATATTCTAATGATATTTAGGACGGATGGTTGTAGACTGTCTTCTAGAGGGTGAATGGAATTCAGGAATTCATACCTACCATATTGAGCAATAACCCATCCATGAAGGATCTGGAACAACCCACATATCCTTTTGGGTTTGCTTCCCCTTAAGATGCATCCTAGAATGTTATATAGCTTGGCCAGTATGGGTGCCCCTAGATTAACCATATTCTTCACTGCTATGATTCTGGTCATCACTAGCATTCTTGGGCAGACCACATCCGCATTTCCCTCATGGGAAGCATCCACCTACTCAGAAATGCAGTAAGAAACCCATAATTTCATACGTTCGGGTCCCGACATTCATTTATACCAAAGCCCCAGGATTGGTAACTGCATACTTCTAGGATGATCTAGTATGATCCCGCCTTTCCCCTCAACGATGTTTTCGGGCACTAATTCCCTCATCCTAGAATCTTAACTGCATTTTCTTGTGTTATAAACAGACAAAAACACCCTAAATAAGATATATCATTTTGGATGTACTAGATCGGCAGCTTATCTATATCCAAATCCAACAGATGTCATGTCAGAATTGGGGTGTGTGTCTTATCCCCTGAGACATTATTTTTTGGAAGTAAATAAAAATATTGTTACCCCTCTAAGGGAATTAACCCAATGCAATGGGAATATCACAGACTGACCCCTACCTCCCTGTGGTGGATGTGAAAGGTGTTGGTGTTATGAGACCATCGGATAAATAGTTCTGATACCAGGTCCTACTGATGGAATAAGTAAAACTATGATGCCCATACTGCTTCAAAAATCTCAATAGACCACATCTCTATCCCAAAGTCCTAGCATGTCTGGCATACCCAGTACACCCATTCCCATTCACTCATTAAATTTCCCCCAGACATGAAGTCCCATTCTTTTCAACCTTTTGTTTTATGGGTAATGCTACTTCTGTAGGTGATCGCATAAGGAGCTAGATATTCTTCTAGAATCAGGTCGCTTCCTATAATAGTTTGGGTCTTCAGATTTAGGATGTAGATGGTTTTGATCTGTATTTCCCTAGCAGGATGACTTTTGTTTGTGATGTTGAACTACAGAAGGCTATTTTCACATGTTACTCATGACCATGTCATATTAATCTCAAATCCCAGCATCAAAACCTCCTCCAAAATACGGAATTTCTATATCAACAGACTCTCACTTAGGACATAATCCTTTTGAGCTTGCATCAGCATTCCAAAAATCATTTGATTATCAGAAACGACTCTTCTCACGTGAATAATCTGAGGGTTTGAGACCATCTGAGTCCTCTTTGCAGCTACAGCAGCCTCCCTCTCAGCATCAGTCTATTGAGCATCCATTTCTATTGGGTTTTTAAAATTGACAAAGGTATGTACACAAAATAATAGTTGTCGGTAAACAAGACATCATATTGTGCACAATATGATCCTTTATCATGCAAGGATACCACGAAGTCAGGTGTATTCAAGAAGGGATGGAGACGCAAAGTCTGCGAGTGCACACAAAACTCAGACCAGCTATGAGAAATTGCATACAGAAATGAAACTTTTTTGCACATGAGAGAGAAATCACCAGTTGTATGGAAAAGTCCAAGAGGGGACCAAGGGGGCCCTCCGTGCTTTTATTGGCATGGACCGGCCCTTTTGTGTGCACGGAAGTGGTTTGTGCACCAAAGGGCTATTTTTGTGCGCACCGACAGTGAGATACTCTTCTTTTCAGCATGACCTTAAAAATATGACCTTCAAGTCCCCCTTCGGCTCTAATACTGAGGGGGGGGGGGAATGTTTGACTCTGATTTTAAGATAGGGCCATTAACGGGCACTTTTGAGAAAACCTAAGGACTATTTGGAATCCAAAAAAAATTATGAGATGTCCGAGGGAGTTGAGTGCAGGAATTAAGATTTGCATGCAAGATTCTCATATGTGCTCAAATGATTGCACACCCAATGCATCATCAAAGGGATACTTCTATGGTGACCATATAAAAACCATCCATGTCAATTACATGAAGTAAGATTACCTGGCGCACAAGATTTCTGTATGCGGGCAAACCCTTGCACACCCAATGCAACGTCAAACGACCTCTTGTGCACTGATCCTCTTGCATGATACCACTGAAGTTTCCGGCTATAAGTAGAAGTGTAACCCCCACCCTTCAGGGATGGTTGTGAATGACTACAGATGCTCTTCCATGCCAAAGACACCACTTCCGCAACCACGTGAAAGACATTGCCCCAAGGTATTGGATCTTGTGCGACATGTCTCCTAGGGGACCTCTTTCAGGTGGGGCCACTATATCTTGATACTCATCTTTTTTCCTTTTAATCCAATGTATTTTTTTGTAAAATATTCCTCCTTCACACAAGTTTCTATCATTTAATAACAATTTTATGAGCATCCAACCACTTTGCACACAACCACCCCATTTTTTCTTGCACCCCCTCAATTTTTGTGCCCCCAACCTTGTGTGCTCCATGTGTCCTCTTAAGGAACCATGTCTAAGCCCCTCTTATGTGTGAAACACCTATCATGTGCATACTTCTACCATATATCCCTCTAGGTTTGTATGAAGTGATTTCAAGGTCCCTTGGGCAGTGTTTCATGTTTCATTTCTTTTCCTCATGCTTCTTCACATAGCCACTCTAATGTGAGATCCTCAAAAGATCACTCCATAACCCCATCGCCATGGCATTTTCAGTGCCTTCCCTTCAACAAGGGTCAAGCCACGCTAGTTATGTAAGTCTTGAGGATTAAGAGAGCATCCTCATCATCCGTGATGTAGGATGTTAAACTACCTAGAATATTTTTCCCCAGCACATAACGTTAAATTTTATCCTCATCTTGTGAAATGTACACAGGGTGCCCTGCCTCACACATTTTCCACACCAACTAGTCTCCACAAGAGTGAGATCTTCTTCACATGAAATGTGATTATCCTTTCATGGGATGGCATCTATCTGTGGGGGAGGGAAACCATCCTGGTGTAAGCCCCTAACCTTTCTTATTGGAGGTGGCACCCTTGGTCCTCCTTTGTTCTTCTGTGCATAAAGACTAGAGGAGAGATGGGCATAGGGGACTCTTGATAGCTCATCCCTCTCCATTTGGAATTTATTTACATTGGGCCTCCATCCTAGAGTAACTCCCTATCTCCATATCCCTATACCACTAACCATGCCTAAAACCCACTCCATTCCTCGCAGATGAACCTTTCACGACGTGATCATCAGGTCTTTGTTGCCTCTTATTTTTTGTACTAAGCATGACTCACTTGAGTTTAGAATATGAATCGTCCATGACACACTTTTCTGGGCTGCCTTAGTGTGTATGCCCCATTCCCCATCCCGAACTACATAGAATTTGACCATTTCCCTTTCTATGCGAGGTACGTATGAAGCCTCCCTTGGGTTCAACCCCATCACCCATCAGTCTCGACCACTTCATGTCAGTTCACCCTCATCCCGCATGACGTTAAAATATATGCACCTTTCATCTCGCACGATGCTAAACAAAACCCAATTTGAACAATGTGGGTTTTGATCCTTATCTCTTAGATAGGGTATATATGAAACCTCCATGAGGTTCAACCCCAAACACTGGTAAACCCAATTTGAAATATGTGGGTTTTGATCCATATCTCTAAGACAGGGTACATAGGAGGCCTCTTTGAGGTTCAACCCCAAACACTGGTAAACCCAATTAGAACTATGTGGGTTTTGATCCTTGTCTCCTATATAGGGTACATAGGAAGCCTCCCTGAGGTTCAACCCCAATCACCGGTAAACCCAATTAGAACTACGTTGGTTTTGATCTTTTTCTCCTAGACAGGGTATGTAGGATGGATCCCTGAGGTTCAACCCCAAACACTAGTAGACCCAATTCAAACTATGTGGGGTTTTATCCATGTCTCATATATGGGCTATGTAGGAAGCCTCCCTGAGGTTAAACCCTAAAAATTGGTAAACTTTGATGTCCCCTTTGCAAGGACCCACATCCCAGGTCTATCCCTTAGTGGCGTCAGACCAACTCTTAGGCCTCTAACAACGCGTAACCCCTAGCATGTTTTTGGGTTGTTTAACTTTGTATACACCCTGGTTCCATGCCCCATCATGAACTACATGGACTTTGATTCCCTACCATGGGGATATGTATGAATCCTCTCTAAGGTTTAATCCCAACATCATTATCATCTTCACGTTGGTTTTATCCCATTACTCTCATCCACAAAATTTAAATCATCCATCATTCATCCTAATTTTTACCCGGGCCACCACGTCCCGGTGAGATCATTCTACCCAATTCCTCGCTACACCTAGAATCACTCAGGAAGCTCACCATGCATGATCCCCACACATCATATCCATCCAACCAAGAGTTCCCATATTGAGAAGGGCAGTTAACCATGCATAATAACTTACATATCTTCGGGTTATTGTATTCTGTGTACACCCTGATCATATGCCTCACCCATTCAAACTATGTGGGTTTTTATCCATGTCATCTAGATAGGGTATGCATGACACCTCCCTGATGTTAAATAACAACCAATGGTAAACCCTTGTGATCCCCTTTCTGTGGTGAAATTTCCCTGATCTATGCTTAGTGGTGTCCAGATCATCCTTCACAGTGCAACATCTCCCCTTTATGGGACACACAACCTCAGATCCATCCTTATTGGGAATTCTGATCCACCCATTTGGTAAACCTTCCAGGTGATCCCTCCTAGGGACGTACCCATATTATCCACTCCCATTAGTGTTATGATCTATATGATTTGTCTCTGATAGACATTAAACTCACAGCATACCCCATGTTAAACATAGGAAGCTGAGGAAAACTTCAGGGACATTCTTCTGGTATATAATTCCTCACACTCGACGTGGTATGCCTTAGGCTTTCATTCCCTTGAGAATCCATATCATAAGGATAAGAAACCCAAATTCACCAGTGTTCCAACACCCTGACATGCCAGCGATTCCCAACTTGACCACTCTCCTAAAAGAAGGTTGCTTCCCTGACTGGACCCCATGGAATGTCCAGACAGAAGTAGTGTAATTAACAAACGTCTATAATGATATGGAACTAAGAAGAGTTTCACAAACAATGACTTCAATGAATGATGAAGACCTAGACTAGGTGATGAATTCCAAGGAGGAATCCACATAAAGATAGACTGACATCCCATAATCTCATTTTGATCAAGGTGCAAATGTCCCTGACTAAGTGACAAATGTCGCCTTCCTTTGGAAAGTGGGAATGTGGAGAAAATGTCAGTGCATCACAGCAAGATGATGTGTGCCCCAGAAAAAGCATCAAAAAAAATATTGAATTATGGGATGCATGAAATTTCATTATGTCATTTCTTTCAATAACGGATTATATAATGGTTAGTTACATTATGATATATAATGAATATGGAGTAAACTATAAACTAAATATATAAACTAATAAACCTGTGATGTAATAAAAACTATTTAATTAGATGTTGAATTTTGATAACCTAAAAATGATATAAGATGATATTTTAGATGATTTCATTGATCAAGATAATCAAATAGTGAGAAATATAAGAGGGTGTGGTGAAAATTTGTAGATAAAGTGATTTTCAAGAATCATATTCATATTTTTTTCAAACAGGATTGATGTTGAAATTTAAACTCTAGAATATGTGGATCTAGATTCACATTCATATGATGATTTACATAACATCTCTATTGGATATTAAATGAGTACGGTATGTGTTTTATGTATCAGTTCCAAGGATGGAAATAAAATTTTCATAAAATCCTTAAAGAATAAGAATAGTAATAACATTATTGATGAAGAAGAAGTGGGTTATTCCAATTATAAAGATTTTATGGATGAAATTTATGATTATTTTTTCTCTTATTTCATGATGTGTTAAAAAGTAAAAGGAATGTATAATGGAGATCATCCATATAATTGTTTCAGGAGTAGATATATTGGACATTTTTCATCAATTATTATATTTTTAATAGAAGATGAATCTAATGAAGATATAAATAAGGGGAAAATTGAATCTATAAAATGAAATATTTTAAACTTGATAAATCATTGTTTTCTTCAAAAGGTAAGGTTTATGATTTATCTAAATATGAGAAAATAAATTACACATCATTGATTAATTATAATGAGAATAGTGAAGATGATGAGGATGTAGAGACATCGAGTGATATTAATTAGTTTCTAGTGAAATGTAAAGAAAATAGAGAATAATGAACTAGTGATGAATTATTTGATGTAATGAGTGATTAAGGAACTAAAATAGAGTTTAAACTGTATAGAAAAAATATTTTAGTTTCATTAAAAAACTATATATTGAAAAGGGACATTAAAAATTTAATGAATTAATATCAATCTTTAAGAAAAGAATAATCATTTTAGATTGAAAAAAAAATCAAGGCTATTGAATGAGATTGTTGTCATGAGATAACTTATTAAAGAATGGAATATTAGAAAACTTATGATGGAATATAAATTTAAAATAATATAGAAGGATATTAAGACTATTTAAAAGAATTTGAAAAATGTTTGAAACCATTTGATCATGTGTAACTACATATTTTTAATTTATATTCAACAAGATGTTCAATTTACTATAGAAAAAGTTATGAAAAATTCCAATGATTCAAAAAATTATAAGATATATGTAATCCAATAATTATCACACTCAATATGTGTGAAATATCCAGATATTCTGGTGGAATTTCTCATTTGAACACATGTGTGTACAAAATCTTTTTTATTGAAAAAAGGTGATACTTTGAAATATATACAATATTATTATAATATATTTGAATAAAAAACTTCTATAAATGGTTATTTGGAAAATGATATGAAAAATTCAAGAACAATGAATATGATATTGGACCCTACAAAAAAATTGTTTAATGAAAGGAACCAACATTTATGGTAAAAATGTATAAATAAATGGAGGTATCAATATCTACTCTACAAGATATTATTTGAATAATGTTTTACTTTTATTGATTCTTTTGACACTATGTAGTCTTTGGAAAAAAAGGAATGATTTTTTTAACAATATTTTGATAATCCTATAGGGTTTCTTAGAAAAAAAATCATGTGTGAATGCACTCAATGAATGAAATTATAGAATAAATTGTAAAATATTGGACTAATGTATGTGATTAATTTTTAACCTTTGGGAGAATTTTATTGATGGTTTGATCGGCTAGGACTCATTTATGAAAATTTAATCATTATCCTACCATAACATTTGTGTATGAGTTTCAATTATTGATATTTTTGGAAGAATAAGGATCAAGGCATGGAAAAATAATTTATTATCAATGTTTCACTTATTATATCTATTGGTGAGTGATAATGTATTTTGGATAGTAGATATTCTTTACACATTACATTAAACCTAATGATATTTATAAATGATTCACTAAATGATTAGGGAATTTTTAAAGTAATGCTTCACATAAAAATAAATTTTTTAAATTTATAGTGATGGTATAAAAGAAGTAAAACACAATGAAACGTTATATATTTTTTGGTTTAATGATAATCATTTAATTTTTCCCATCTATATGATTGAGTTAATGGTGTTATTTTCAAGAAATACTAATTCTTGGTAAATAAATTAAAAAATGCATGTGTTTTTATAATTAATAAATGATCAATGGGAAAATAATTTCTATTTACTTTTATAAAGAATTCATGACACTTATGATTGATATATTATAATCCATTATGGAATTTAAGGTTATGTTATGGTTACAAAATAACATGAGCACTCTTACCTAAGGAAAAAAATTAAAGTATATTTTTAAGAAAAAGTGATAAACATGATGTGATATATATATATATATATATATATATATATATATATATTTTAGGAATGGAAAATTTTAATTCTATAAATAATAAAGTAGAGACTCAATGAATTCATCCATATTTCTCAATAAATCTAGTATTTATGGGCCTATGGGAATTTAATTAAAATTTAATAATATGTATTTTATTTTTTCTATTTATTAATTCAATAATATCACATTCATTATAATTATGATATATAAATTAACTAATAAAGAAACCATTTTATTAGGTGGGACACCGCCAGCTCAAACACATGAGTGGTCTGAAATGGTTGATCCTAAGAGCATCCAAAATTATAATAGTTAAATAGTTAAGGGGTAAAAACCTTGTCCATGGGGAAATAATTAGAGACTCGTCATACCATCCTTTTGAATATAGGTTATTGGAATCCTTAATCAAATTCTTATGAAGGAGTTCTAAAAAGGGGTTTTGTTTATCTATAAAAAATAACCGATCATAATATGGTTTGAAATATACTAATATAATATTTTAATAATATAATTAGAATAATTATATTCATTATGAACCCAGTTCAACATATAAAAATTTGAATCAATTATTTTATAAATATATGTTTCAATTGTTAGTGGAGATTACTCAGAAAATATTGATATAGAATCACAATTCTAGGTGTTTCGAGAGACAAAAAATAATTCATGAAGTTCACATTAAAATTGATTATTTATCTACATCAAATTATGATATCTCACAGTAAAATATTTCTTATAATAATTTCCCATGATTGATTTAATTTTAGAGTTTTTTGATGAAATTTTATAGTATAAATAAATGTGGCAATCATGGGATTTTTTGTATAATAGTGGCAGAAGGTATCTTCCTTGGTTATACTCTAAATATTAGTGGATAAAATTTTACAATAAATTATTTTGGACAATTATTGAAAATTGTAATCTAAAATTGAAATATAATTCATTTAATAAAATCACATATCAAAGTGATTGTTCCATAAGTTATGATGATTTTATTTTTACTAAAAATTAAAAATAGTTTTATGAAAATAATGTATACTCTCATGAAATAATTGGAAAGGAAGTTGATTATGAATTTTTTAATGGTAATTATAACACTTTATCATTTAATCCAATGATGATAAAGAAAGTGGAGGTCTGAAATATCATTGGTTAAAAAGCATATTAGGTTCTGATAAGAATAAATGTTAGGAAAAAAACACTTACCTAACTATTTTAAGATATTTATATAATATATTTTACTAAACAATTTATTAACTAAGAGTGATTTGATGTTATAAATGGAGAAATAAATCATATTTAAAAGAAAGAAATTTGTTTGTTTTTACCCAATCCTAAATACATGAATTTATCTAAAAAATATTTTTGTTTCAAAACATGGTCCATGGAAGATGAGACTAACTAAGTGAAAATAATATTTTTTATATTTATAAATCACTTTTAGGGAAAACTTTCAGAACCTTAAACATTCAAACTGAATGACATTAACTCCAATAAGATTTAATATAATGATTAAAAGAAAATGTGGTATAACTAGAATCACTTCCCCTATATGATTTCCAATGATGTATAGTTACCTTTTTATATAGATCATCATTGATGATATATATGAAATGATAATCAATACTTTCCTATGATTGTATGAACTCCACCAAGTTTACCATTTTTTGTTGAAGAAACAATTCAAAATAAGATGCAAAATTTTATGAAACAGGTAAATAATTGCGTGAAATGGTTTCCCATGTGTAAAGAGAATTTATTTTGATAAATCCTTCAAATTTGTTTCGTTGAAATAAATCATAATAAATTTATTGATATTCTATAAAATATTAAATATAGTTTTTTCAAATATGATTTTAGTAATCTATAAATAATTTTTTATTGGATGAGGAAGTTTACATTAAGAATCCAACTGTTTTCATTCTTGGTAAATATATTTTTTATTATTTTGTTTAATTATATCTTTATATGTGGTTAATGAATCTAGATGATTATTTTATTTCATTATAGAGACTTAATTAACGAATTTGAAGTCAAATAAATGATGACAAGGAAATAATCACTACATTAATTATTACAATGAGGTGTTTGTTATTATAATTATATATATAGATGATGTTATTTTTTATGGAATTAAGAATTTTTTTTATAAGTTTAATTTAGATTGGAATAATATATCTTAAATGTCTGTTTTTGGATAAATGATAAACTCTATAGGTTTAAAATTTTCTAAAGAGTATGTTTACTTACTTATTTCTCACGTGATGTATATTGAGGATCTTTTCATAGTTTTTAGCATGTTGGATTCCAATAAGTTTTCTATACCATTTCACATATAAACTAAACAATTAGATGATAATTATTGTATATGATATGACTAATGAATATTCTAGAGTATTCTTGGATATTTGTTTTACATTATACATCATGGAAATGTATTTCATATACTATTACATTATCTTCCATGATGATGATGATGATGAGGGCCCCAATTTTGAGTTTTCTATTAGATGAAATTGATTTCATGAGGTTTTTCAATGCCTCAAGAGTGCATACTAGTTTCATGTTAATTAAAGAACATAAAAAATGTAAGAACCCGGTTCTTATTTTTGAGGTACGGGATTCTTCTTTTACCTTTTCCTTAAGTGTTTTGAGAAAATATGGAAAATGGGGAAAAATCCTAAATTTTGGAACTACACGTCATGTACTTTATCCACAGGCCGTGTAGTTTTGGCTGTGTTGGGATGAGTACACGGGGCGTGTAGCCATGCTGGCGACAAAGGGTGTAGGAACCGACTACACGCTGTGCAGTGGTACTTACACGCCGTGTAGTTAGTCGGCAGGATTAAATAGTAAGGTGGTGGAGTCGCCGCCAGCTGGGTGACAGTACACGCTGTGCACTTGGGAGTACATGCCATGTACTCAGGTCGACGGAAGAATAGTGTGGTGGTGCTGCCAAATGAATAGTTAAATGAAAGAAGTACACACCGTGTACTCAGAATTACATGTCGTGTTCTTTGTTTTTTCAGCTTAAAACAGGAAGTAGCCTCCTCATTTTGCAGAGGAGGCATTTGATCCATTTTGGAGCCAAAGGAGGAGGCCGGATCTTTGAAGATCCGCTGGGAGTTCGTCTGGAATCCGATTCGACTTCGGACGATCTCGTTGGGACCGCACAGGTAAGCCCTCTCCTCTCCTGGTACCGTTCTTACCAATTCGTCTCCTAATGTAAGTTATTTACATTTGATTGGGTTTTGTTCTTCATCAGATCTATGCCATTCTTGGGCGTTTCGGGAATCGATGTTCGTGTATAACACTCGTTGGCGTATAAGGTAGGTGTCTTTGTGTTTATTTTCCAACTGTCGTGCGTTTTTGTGTATTTTCGTGCCACGAACCCATGTTGGGGTGTCGTGTGGCTGAGGTCGTTTCTATGTTTAATGCCTAGAATTTCATAGGTGATTAAACTATGATAATAAAATGTTGGTTGGGATCATTGCTTGGATCCAGAACCACCCCCAGGGTGTGTTCCACTGTTTAGCCATTTGGCCAGGATACCTGAGGGTATGCCTTAAATGTAGTAACTGTAGAATTGCCTTTAGAGGAATTACTTGTTTACTGCATTTTGATATGTTGGGCATGGCCCAGTTACATGTTTAGCCTGAGGGCGTTGTTGTGATTGGCCTGAGGGCATGACTATTTTAGCTCGAGGGATGTCATTATTCCACCTGAGGGCAACCTTTCATGCATGAGGGCTTGACTTCTATGCCTGAGGGTGACACTTTGTATGCCTGAGGGAGAGAATTTCTGTTACGCTTGAGGGAAATAACTATGGGTTGGATTTTGTGTGGCCTAAGGGCAAGCCTGAGGGCATGGTTTACTATTTTAGCCTGAGGGAAAGCTTCTGGTTGGCATGAGGGCTTGGTGCTATTGAGTATAGAATGTTACTAAGTTAAATGATTAAATAAATAATAAAATGGAAATATAACTGGTAGTTAGTTACTTTTGAGTACTGCTTACTTTATTTCATTTTACTACTACACAATGTTGTTTCATGCTTACACGCAGTTGGGCACGGGCCTTTGGTGGGTGTCTACTGAGATATATTTCTCACACCCTGTTTGGGTCGTGCTTTTCGGACCAAACAGATTATGTTTCTGCAGGTGTGGATAGGGGCAAGAGTCCCTATAAAGGTACTTGACTGTTGTTGTGGAGTAAGAGGGCATGGGACCGAGCCTAGGCACATGATGCCGCTGCCAGTTGTTTGCTTCGTTTTGTTGTACTCTGTTGTTTACTGTACTGTATTGATGTATAACATGTTCTGGCTATTTTCTTAGAACTTGAAACATGTAGCATCATCATTTATATATTTTCAGTTATATCCACTGTTGTAGTTTATTTCAGTTGTGTATGTTTACTGCTTCCACTGTTTTAGTATGATTTATTTAAATTCCGCTGCGCTACACTTTGAAAAATGAGGGCATAGTTTCCCCACTATCAGACCTGGGCCCTCGCTTCTAGTCGGCAGCCTCTGGCGTTTGGGGAAATGAGCTTGAGGTCACCTGGCGAACCGGGCTCGGGGCACCCATTGCGTGGCACCCAAGTCCGGGACATTACAAAGTGGTATCAAAGGGGGTTTCTTTTCTTTGACTTACTATTTGGAGTCGTAGTCAGGGATAGGACGGAACGGTAGTTGGTAATAAGTTGTGCCCAGGCGTAGCTAACCTGTGTATAGGGAAAAGCCCGTCTACCTTGTATTTTTCATTCTTTTGATTTTGAAAATTTTACGGTTGATATGTTTTCACCATTGGGTGACGCACTTGGATTGTGCTGTTTATATTTTATCTATGGGTTTTATTTAGTTGCAACCTGATGAGATGAGGGTATGTTGTCTCATGCATCATATAGGTACATGCTATATATCACATGCCATGCATAGTTTCCATGCCATGTAGGTGCATTAGAAATTCTCATGTTGTTGTGATAGTTGTTGTGCTAGAAAATCATGTTGTTGTGATAGCTGCTTGATAAATACCTGCCTTGTGATATGGTATTTTTGTTGGAGCTTGTTTATAGAATGGATGCCAAACATTGGTTTTTGGGGTGTATGGGCCCCCATTGACCGGAATTTGGTGGATCATTGACTGTTTTTTGGTTATAACATAGATAAGATTTCAAACTTTGATTCGTGGGGAGTATGGGCCCCAATGGGTCGGAATTTGACACTTAGGTGTTTTTTTACGGTATTTTCTGGGTTCCGGGGAAATTTTTGAGGCATACTGTCTGGAAACCCAGTCTACATGTTGTGTTGTATTTTTATACACGTCGTGTATGTTCTTCTGCTCAGGAAGAAAAATGAACCTTTTGAGTACACGCCGTGTACCCTGAGTACACGCCGTGTAGTCTCTTCCCGTGTCACAAACCGTGTGGGCGGTGACACGGGGTAGGGAAGGCCTTGGGTAAAACACATCGTGCCGTTTTTGTGCACGTTGTGTAGTGTTGACCCGGAGTCCCACCGTGTAACTAACAACATGGGTCGGTGAACTCCTTGACTGAACACGCCGTGTCAATTATAGACACGCCGTGTAGTGTGACCTGGGGACTCGGCCGTGTAGCTAATAACACGGGTCGATGTCACCTCTCCCTGAACACGCCGTGTACCTGTAGGACACGCCGTGTAGTGTGACCTGGGGACTCGGTCGTGGAGCTAACAACACGGGACAGTGTCACCTCTCCCTGAACATGTCGTGTACATGTGGGACACGCTGTGTAGTCTCGTCTGAGGACAGACCGTGTGGAGTTAGCCCTGTGGCTGGGAAACGGGGTGGTGTACACGCCGTGTGCAGGTGTAACACGCCGTGTAGTGTCAAGCCGAGTAGTTGGCCATGTCACAGATTACATGGGCAGTTAGAAAATAACACAGTACACGCCGTATAGATATTATACACGCCATGTAGTTTTGTTCGACGGAAGCCATGTGGCTCAGCCGTGTAGAAGGACCCGGGAAGGGGAAGGAAAGTCAAGTACACATCGTGTAGTCATTGTACACGCCGTGTACTCTTGTTTTGAAAGGTTTGAAATGCCTTCTTCCTCTTGTTCATTTGGGGTTCCTTTGCTTTCAGTCTTAATAATCTTAAATTTGAGGCGTGCTTTTGACCTTGCAGTGTCATTCCATCGAGAAGACCGCGAGTTGTTCGCCAGGAGAGTGGTGACGATTATACTACAGAGATGGTGGGCCATGGGCTACCAGTTGATCCTCCAGCAGAGCCAGATGCGGCGCCAGCTGTTATACCGGACACAGGCGCGGAGGTGCAGTTCCATGAAGGATTATTGCGGTTCATGCAGACCTTTCAGGGAGTACCGCAGGCTGCCAAATCTATGGCTGAGCTGACGCGTATCTTTCAGTAGCAGCATTTGCCTATGTTTTCAGGGGATGGGGGACCACAGGCTGCAGAGTCTTGGCTATGATCGATGCAGACTATTTTCGAGCACTTGGAGATGCCTCCAGGGAGGAGGGTCAAGCTCGCGACTTACATGCTGTGTGATTCCACCAAGAGGTGGTGGGATGTTACCACCCAGACAGAGCATCACAGGGACATGGTGTGGGAATATTTTCAGGTAGTCTTCTATGACTTCTTCTTTCCCGAGATGCTGAGGGAAAATAGAGCTCAAGAGTTCATGAATCTTCAGCAGGGCGCTATGTCAGTGATGGACTATTCTGCTCATTTTACGGAGCTTCAGCGCTTTTCACCCGTGCTGGTGGGTGATGAGACGTTGAGAGCCAGACGTTTTGAGGATGGTATTCGGTTTGAAATCCGAGCACTGGTGAATATTTTCAGGTTTCCTACTGTACATGCGATTGTGAATCAGGCGCTGATTACAGAGAGGAACCTACGGGAATCTAGTGGTGTGGGCCAGGGCGGTTCATCACCAGTTGCTGGTTTTATTTCTGCTGGCAAGAGGAAGAGACAGATGGACTTCTCTCAGGGTAGCAGTACCAGCCAGGCAGCTTCTTCAGGTGGCCCAATCAGGTGCTACCAGTGCGGCAGAGAGGGGCACAAGAGGCCGCAGTGTCCACGAGACCTAGTGGAGTGTCGAGCTTGCGGTGATATGGGTCATCTGTAGTGCTTTTGTAGGGTGTTTCTACCAGTGGCTAGTGAGAGGGGTTCTGTGTAGACTCCGCGTGCGCGAATAGGACCAGTGGCTTCTTACCAGTTAGGGAACTGGAATACGTTAGGGCGTGCAGGAAGAGATGGTGGTCATGGCCGTGGTAGCCAGACACCAGGAATGCAGAGACAGCAGGGTGGGACAGCTAAGGGTAGCCAGGCTGTGTCGCAGGGTCGCGGCACTAGGTAGGCATATGTAGTGCGACAGACCCAGCAGAAGCATTATCCCAGACCTTCTACAGTCAGAGGTACTATTCTAGTAGCTTCTGTCTTATCTTCGGTACTTTTTGATATGGTTGATATGCATGTTTTCATATCTGTACCCGTTGTGGAGAGCCTTGGGCTCAGTGTTTCTTCTTCGTCTGATATCATGACGCTAGACACTCTGTTGGGGACTAGAACGGTTGGTGTGCGTCAGTGCAAGGAGTGTCCCCTTGAGGTTGGTGGGTGTCACTTCCTTTGGTACCTCTATGTCTTGGAGATGACGAGATATGAATTCATTCTCGGGATGGACTGGTTGGTTCCCTATCGAGCTTTTGTAGACTGCTATCATCGCAGGGTGCGTTTCACGTCACCAGAGGGCGAAGAGTTTCTATACAAGGGCGAATGGGATTTTCAGGCGAGTCGAGATGGACCAAAGCGTCATGGGCGAGGTGGAGTCACAGCCCAGATTGCGAGCTTATATCTGGATGATCAGGGGACTTGTCAGATGGATTTCCCTCCAGTTTTCGATCGTTTCAGGGATGTCTTCCCGGACAACTTTTCAGGTCTACCTCCAGTGCGTGAGGTGGATTTCTCTATCAAGTTAGTGCTAGGAGTAACACCGGTGTCCATTCATCCTTATAGGATAGCCACGCCTGAGTTGTAGGAGATCAAGAGGCAGTTAGAGGAGTTACAGGCAAAGGGCTTTATTCGACCCAGTACTTCTCCTTGGTGTTCTCCGGTCCTTTTTGTGAAGAAGGTACATGGTACCTTCAGACTTTGCGTGGATTATCGGAAGCTGAACCAGTTGATGGTTAAGAACCGATATCCCTTGCCAAGGATTGATGATCTGTTTGATCAGCTTCGTGGAGCACGAGTGTTCTAAAATATTGACTTGTGATCCGGATATCATCAGCTGTTCGTTAGACCATCTGATATACCTCTCACAGCTTTCAGGAGTAGGTATGGTCTATATGAGTATACGGTTATGCCGTTCGGACTCACGAATGCGCCAGCAGTTTTCATGGCTCTGATAAATAGTGTGTTCCATCCGTATCTTGATTCTTTTGTGGTATTATTCATGGACGACATCTTGGTGCACTCTCACACTCGACACAACCATGCCACCCATATTGAGATCATATTGAGTACACTAAGGGAGCGGCGAATATATGCTAAGCTCTCGAAGTGCCACTTTTGGATGGACCAGATTCACTTCCTGGGTCATATTATCTTAGAGGCAGGAGTTGCAGTAGACCTAGAGAAGGTGAGAGCAGTAGTTTCCTGGGAGCAGCCTAAGAATGTGTTTGAGATATGGAGTTTCTTAGGGATGGATGGTTACTACAGGCGGTTCATACAGGACTTCTCCCACTTAGCAGCACCGTTGATAGGTCTGACTAAGAAGGGTGTGAAGTTCATTTGGTCAGAAGCTTGTGAGGCAGCTTTTTAGGACCTGAAGGGAAGGTTGACATCAGCACCGATCCTGATACTCCCAGAGCAGGGGAAGAGCTATACAATTTACTGTGATGCATCAGGGATTGGTCTGGGGGCCGTTTTGATGCAAGGCGATCGAGTTGTTGAATACGGGTCCCGGCAGTTGAGGCCACATGAGAGGAATTACCCGACGCATGATCTTGAGTTGGCTGCAGTTGTTCATGAGTTGCGCTATTGGAGACACTATCTATTGGGAGATCATTTCATGGTTTTCACTAACCACAAAAGCCTCAAGTATATCTTTACTCAGCATGACCTGAATCTGAGGCAGAGAAGGTGGGTTGAGTACCTACAGTCCTTCGATTTTGAGCTTGCCTATACACCTAGTAAAGGTAATGTAGTGGATGATTCACTGAGCAGGAAGACTCATATACAGGTAGTGCAAGAGGCCAGTGGTGAGTGGGAGCTCATGGATTTGTTCTCTGAGATGCATCTGGAGGTGCATGACAGTCAGGGGTAGACTTATCTTTCCTCGTTAACTGTGACTTCTACCCTCCTAGACAGAGTGAGGATGAGGCAGCTATCGGTTTCAGAAGGCTGAGTCCTACGGGAGTCGGTGGCAAGTGAGGACCCTCCTCCCAGTTGGACGATAGGCGACGCGAGGAGCTAATGCGGGAGTTTCATGCTTCATCTTGGGCAGTTCATCCCGGGGTTACCAAGATGTACTGTGACTTGAGGCGTCAGTACTGGTGGCCGAGTATGAAGAGAGAGATAGTTGGTTTTGTTAGGAGGTGTTCCACCTGTCAGCAGGTGAAGGCAGAGCACCAGAGGCCAGTTGGGCTGTTACAACAGTTTCCCATTCCAGAGTGGAAATGGGATGATGTCGCGATGGATTTCATGATGGGTTTTTTGATGTCACCTCTACGCAATGATGTCGTGTGGGTTTTCATGGACAGACTCACGAAGGTAGCTCACTTCTTGCCGATCAAGGAGACCTTCAGTGCGGACGAGCTCAGAAGTCTGTATATCCGAGAGATCGTACATCTTCATGGGGTCCCTCGTTCTATCATTTCAGATAGGGACGCCCGCTTTAAGTCTCGTTTCTAGTAGAGTTTTTAGAGGGCGCAGGGTACATAGGTTCTCCTGAGCACAACATACCACCCTCAGACAGATGGTCAGTCAGAACAGACGATACAGGTGCTAGAGGACATGCTGCGCGCATGCATCCTAGAATTTGGGGGCTCGTGGGAGAAGCATATACCCTTAGTCGAGTTTTCCTATAAAAATAGTTTTCAGGAAACTATTGAGATGGCACCATACGAGGCTTTATGTGGTAGGCCATGCAGATCACCTTTGTGCTGGTTAGAGGTAGGTGAGGCAGCTTTGCTGGGGCCACAGCTCATGCAGGAGACATCTGAGCAGGTCCAGTTGATTCAGAAGAGGATGGATACCGCACAGTCTCGTTAGAAGTCTTATGTTGATCGCTGCAGATGACCTTTGGAGTTTGTGGTCGGGGATCAGGTTTTCTTGCATGTTTCGCCGAGGCTGGGACACAAACGGATCAGGAGACAGGGTAAGATTTCACCGAGGTATGTGGGACCATTTGAGATTCTGGAGAGAGTCGGGCTGGTTGCCTATCGGTTGTAGTTACCGCAGCAGTACTGATCCATGCACGAAGTCTTCCACGTGTCTCAGTTACATCACTACCATTCAGACTCATCTCACACCTTTCAGCCAGAGGAGGTTGAGCTTTAGCATGATGTGTCCTTTGAGGAGAATCTGATCTGTATCGTTGACAGGAGCACAAAGGTTCTTCGAGGCCGGTTAGTTCCTCTCGTACGGGTGCTATGGAAGCATGGCCGAGTGCAGTATGAGACCTGGGAGTGGGAGGCCGACATACATGCTCAGTGGCCAGAGCTGTTTTGAGCTTTATCTTCATCACCCTTGGAAGGGCAATTCGGGGACGAATTGCTATAAGGGGGGAAGTTTGTAAGAACCCGGTTCTTATTTTTGAGGTACGAGCTTCTTCTTTTTCCTTTTCCTTAAGTGTTTTGAGAAAATATGGAAATTGTGGAAAAATCCTAAATTTTGGAACTACACACCATATACTTTATCCACACGCCATGTACTTTTGGCCGTGTTGGGATGAGTACATGGGGCGTGTAGCCATTTCGGCGACGAAGGGTGTAGGAACTGACTACACACCGTGTAGTGGTACTTACACGTAGTGTAGTCAGTCGGCAGGCTTAAATAGTAAGGAGGTGGAGTCGCCTCCAGCTGGGCGACAGTACACGTCGTGTACTTGGGAGTACATGTCGTGTACTCAGGTTCACAGATGAACAATGTGGTGGTGCCGCCAAATAAATAGTTAAATGAAATAAGTACACACCGTGTACTCAGTAGTACATGTCGTGTACTTTGTTTTTTCGGCTTAAAACAGGAAGTAGCCTCTTCATTTGGCAGAGGAGGTGTTTGATCCATTTTGGAGCCAAAGGAGGAGGCCGAATCTTTGAAGATCTGTCAGGAGTTCGTCTGGAATCTGATTCAGCTTCAGACGATCTCATTGGAACCACACGAGTAAGCCCTCTCCTCTCCTGGTACCATTCTTACCAATCCTTCTCCAAACTTATGTTATTTAAGTTTTATTGGGTTTTGTTCTTCGTTAGATCTACGCCGTTCTTGGGCATTTCGGGAACTGATGTTCGTGTATAACGCTCGTTGGCGTATAAGGTAGGTGGCTTTGTGTTTATTTTCCAACTGTTGTGCGTTTTTTGTGAATTTCTGTGCCATGAACCCATGTTGGGGTGTCGTATGGATGAGGTAGTTTCTATGTTTAATTCCTATAATTTCATAGGTGATTAAACTATGATAATAAAATGTTGGTTGGGATTATTTATTGGATCCAGAACCACCCCCGGGGTGTGTTCCACTGTTTAGCCGTTTGGCCAGGATACCCGAGGGTATGCCTTAAATGTTGTAACTGTAGAATTTCCTTGAGAGGAATTGCTTGTTTACTGTATTTTGATATGTTGGGCATGGCCCGGTTACCTGTTTAGCCTGAGGGTGTTGTTGTGATTGGCCTGAGGGCGTGACTATTTTAGCCTGAGGGTTGTCGTTATTCCGCCTGAGAGCAACCTTTCGTGCCTAAGGGCTTGACTTCTGTGCATGAGGTAGACACTTCGTATACCTGAGGGAGAGAATTTCTGTTATTCCTGAGGTAAATACCTACGGTTTGGATTTTGTATGGCCTGAGGGCAAGCCTGAGGACGTGGTTTACTATTTTAGCCTGAGGGCAAGCTTCTGGTTGGCATGAGGGCTTGGTGTTGTTGAGCACAGAATGTTACTAAGTTAAATGATTAAATAAATAAAAAATGGAAATATAACTGGTAGTTAGTTACTTTTGAGTACTGCTTACTTTATTGAATTTTACTACTGCACAATGTTTTTGCATGCTTATACGCAGTTGGGCACGGGCCTTTGGTGGGTGCCTACTGAGATATATTTCTCACACCCTGTTTGGGTCATGCTTTTCAGCCCAAACAGATTACATTTCTGCAGGTGTGGATAGGGACAAGAGTCCCTATACAGGTACTTGACTATTGCTGTGGAGTATGAGGGCATGGGACCGAGCCTAGGCTCGCGATGCCGCTGCCAGCTGTTTGCTTTGTTTTGTTGTACTCTATTGTTTACTGTACTGTATTGTTGTATAACATGTTCTGGATGTTTTCTTAGAACTTGAAACATGTAGCATCATCATTTATATACTGTCAGTTATATCCACTTCTGTAGTTTATTTCAGTTGTGTATGTTTACTGATTCCGTTGTTTTAGTATGATTTATTTAAATTCTGCTGCGCTACACTTTGAGAAATGAGGGCACAGTTTTCCCATTATCAGACATTGGCCCTCGCTGCTAGTCGGTAGCCTCTGGCGTTTGGGGAAATGCGCTTTCGGTCACGTGGCGAATCGGGCTCGGGGTACCCATTGCGTGGCACCCGGGTCTGGGACGTTACAAAAAATATCTTATATTTTCATGTAGATAAGTCTTATTGAGAATTACTACATGACCCATGCCTTATAGCTCACAATTATAGTGTTAAAAAAATAAAGGTATTATCATCTTTAGGGGTGGTTAATAGTTAATAAAAACTAAAAATATGTAAATTACATCTTCCATGATACTATTATATAGGATTTGGTTGAAGTTCCTGTAAGATTATGACATTTAGATTGTATAAACATTGGTAAATGGAAAAATGGTGGGTGATTTCTATAATTTAATGTGTCATAAAAAGTTTATCAGGGTTTTTTATGGGTATTTAACTTCAAAATATCTATTGTTGGTGGAATAATGAGGCATTCGATGTCATCGATTGATGGTGGTGGCCCCTCCATATATTCTCATAGTCGAGGAGGCTAGATAATGAAACACTAAATGTATGTTCATATAATGTTTTGAGGGTCCAAAACCATTAATCAATTATATGAAATTCCTTTTTGAAACTCATGTTCCTAAAAACAACCCATTGATATGTATTTTACCATATTTGGTAATAAAGATTATTATAAAATCATCATTTTATTTTTTTTATTACTCTTCATGGTTCAATTGAATGTAGTCCTTTGGACCTATCAATGGTGAATATTGTAGATAATTCTTTAATGTGGGGGCATTGAGAGGAAAGGGTACCATTTGACTATGTTGGTGATGGTAGTTATATTGTGTTGTTTAGGTCATGGTATTATATTACATGGTATTTCACACCCACAATATGTGAACTAAAGAAAAATTAGTATTTTATTTGGAGAATCATGATAGAATACATAAGGTTGCACTATAATTAGATAATCTTTGTGACATACATGAATTTTTAATTGAATCACACCACTAAGACCAAGTTGTGTTATGATCAAGGTTCTTGATTTAAATGAATTATATTTGGGATATGATATAGTGGAAATAATGTTGGATTAGTTAAAATTATTTCAATATTAGTTTCTATTTTTGGAGGCATTAATTAAAATGTGGGGTTATTGGTTGCATGATAAATATTTTCAGTCGAGTTTTGAGCTTTCATGGTGTGCAATAAATAATTCATGGTCAAAAAATAAATTTTTATAAAATAACATCTAGGAAATTTTCACATATATTATTTCTTTGAGTAAAATATAGAAAAATAAATAGCCTATCATATTTTTTTACATATAATATGTTTGTGTAATTCATTCAAAAATTTATTGCCATATTTTAAGGGGTTTTATTAGGTATAGTTTTTTAGTTTAGTAGTTTTTTAGTTTAGTAAAACTGGTGGATATGTTTGGGAATTATGAACAATTTATACATGGGGTTTTTACTACCCAAGATGGGTACAAGTTATAGGGAATGGGTAACCCTAATAATTTTTATTGTTTTATATTCCACCATATACATAATGTGTGGTCACTCTATATTCATCATGGTTTTAGTAATCCTTTACTCCTAAAAATGATTGAGTACCCAATATATTAGATAGATTCAATAACTCCCCCACTAATTGGGTGTAAGTCCTCTATATACTGTTATCTTCTTTTTTATCCGATATTCATTTATAAATAAGGAATAAGTTCTCTAATGAATTCACTACCCTCTAAGCTATCACTTTTTAAAAAACAAGTTGTATTTGTATGATTTATTTTAAAAAATATGTTTATTTGATGTCATGATGCATCTATTTAGACTCTATATGAGGATTTTCATTATTGTATGTCATTATATATTAAAAGAAACACAAAAAGAACTGAGTGGATGTATTAGAATGTAATTTCAAAAAAAATCCTTTATACATAATATATTCCATGAATTATATAATATATACTATATTGTGTATGATTTTCAGGATAAGTATAGTTAGTTTCACTATGAAACTGAAGAATATTCTACAAAGTTAATCTGATGAAATGCATATATGTTTTGAAGAACAACATGATATACTTGTGAATTATGACACATAAAAAGAATGAAATACATACACATGAATCCCCTATATTCAGTAAAAATTATTTATAAAATTTTTATTTTTTAATATGATATAATAGAAATGAGAATCCATGAATTTTGTTTGGAGATGCTTTGTGGTATTTAAAATTTAGGGATATCCATTAATTGGAAATTATTCATGAAAAATTTAGTTACAAAGTAACAATGACCATGATGTATGTTGTTATCCATATATATAAGGAATATAAGTAATTTATAGTGGTTGTATAAGTTTTTGGATGCCTACATAGTGAATCCGTTTTGTGCCTCAATAGGTCTGTAATTTGTGAGTATTTTATGGTGATGATGTCATGATTCCTCAAGAAATTTTTCAAGTCATTAACAATGTGATTTTATTAGTGTATACTGATCTAGATATTGGAAATGGGACAAAATGTAGTGTGAAACATAATGTCATAATATATGAGTTTTTTATAATATCACACTATGTGGAATGATATCACTTAGTGAAGATAGTTTAAATTAGAATGTTTTGAAAAATGCATTTATCTAGAAAATCATCAGAGCCGGTTGAGTTAATGGGATGTTGATGGGTTGTTTAATAACCATTAAATGGGTTACTGGTGGTGTATTTATGGAACATTTTTTTATAAATGAATCTATAATTTTAAAAAATCATCATTAGGAGGATAATTTTAGAGGATAATTAGAAATATGGAGAAATAGATAGCATTGAAGATCACCATAAAATATGAAAATAATGTGAAAGGTAACAATACTATTGAAATGACTCTATTAAAGAATATGTTTTGAGAATTTAATTAAAGATCATCAGTATCACATTTTTTTGTTTTATGTTATTCATTTGAAATGAAACACTATAAGAGATCATTATATCTAATATTTTTTATTCATGTATTAATGTAATGAGTGGTTAGTTAAAAAGTTACTATGCACTAAGTATTTTTAGAGATAATTACCAAATATTTTTGTAAAAAATAAAGTTCATCATATTAACCCCTATTACCTTCACACGATATCTTTGTATACCCCTAGAACTATCCCTTTGTAGCAAAACACATAAAATATAAGTTTCCTTATTTTAATATATGCATCTAAATATAGTAATTGTTATTGATGATTGATAGGTTCATATTTTTCTATATAAAAGGAGATTATAATCTATTGGAATGAAATATAAAAGTGAAAACCCAAATTCACTCTCATTATTAAAGTTATTTTAGCCCATATGTGCAACATGGGGTTTCAGATGCATGTGGTTTTATTATGGAAAATTTATTATTTGTTAGTTACTTATATATAGTACATAGTTAATGAAAAATATGTCCATTGTTTGATGGATAACATTTCCATATATGAAAGAATATTTTGAGATATCTCCTATGATCTCTTAGACTCAAATTCCTCACTTCTACATTACATTGAATAAAGGTCACTGAGGCTATGATAATTTCATTGACTAAAAATATTAGATTTTTTTATAATGATACAAAATAAAAAATTGCATTATCATGAAACTATTTTAACTATGTTTGTAATAAAGTGATGGAATTAAAATTATAAAAAACAATATGTGGAAAACTTTTTAACATTTTTGAATGGGAATGTAAGGTGAATGAATATAAATTTCATTGGATGTATAAGATATCTAATTATTTGTGTTGTTCTAAAAAGAAACTATTTAGGTATTCATAAATTTATTCATTAAATATTTGGGTTTCTTATACATACTTGGTGATTATAGTAATAGTGTAGATATTATTAAAAATATTCTAATAAGAAGATCACCATTTTATATTTTCATAGTGTCTTTACTTGAAGAAGAATTTTTCACTAACATAACAGTTAATGAAATTTATAGTATGCTGGTAACTTGGAAGATACATACGAGAATAAAAATTATTACTAACAAATAATCATTCACTCAATTAGAAGAGGAATCATTTTAATAATGAATATGGAAATAAAAATGATGATATTAGGTGAGGGAAATTAAGATATGTAGTTAAATTAAGGTTTTATTATTGTTAATTTATAAATTATCAGAATATAATAGATAGATTCCCATGGAAGTAGATAATAGAGATAATTATTATGTGTTATAAATATTTAAATGAAGTTTTTCTTTATTATGAAACTGTAAAACTAGATGTTTATTTGGAAAGAGGATCTAGTTGAAAACATATTGAGTTATTAAGATGAGGAAGAAGAAAGGATTTATGATGATAATGGTGTGGAGATAATTTTTTATGTGGATAATTTTACTATGTAAAATATTAAAGAAAACTATAAAAAGGATAAAAATATAAAATAAAAGGACTTTTTGACTTCAGATTTGATCTCAAAGTAGCTCTTTGATTAATTGGGCATTCAATACGAGACAAATGTAATTATTGTTGTTTATTAATGGAGAAAAAGTTTATATTGATAAAATGATACATAGTACATGGATAGAAAATATAGTGGAATATAATTATGATTTTTAAGATAAATTTGAATAACTAATTGACTTTATCATAGAAATTGAAGAGTATGAAAAACTGACTGATGAACTTAATGACTTATTGGAAGAATGAAGGATGTGGGTAGAATATATCTCAATGAAATTTTATCTTTTGTTGTAATAAAGAGATTAAAAAAATATGTATTATGGTATTGAAAAATTACCATTATGTATTTTCTCTGATAATGATTTCATACAATGACCAGGAACACATACAAGTGCTATTGATAATACCATTTTTTAGAGTAGACCTATGTCTATGGGAATTAGTGTACTTAGATGTCGTGTAGAAAAATTGATAGTTGGTGGGATAGAGATGTTTTATAATGGAAAGTAGAATTCTAGAAAAATATATCAATCCCTAACAACACTACATTAGTAAAAAAGATAAACCAATACTTGAAATGTGTAGAGAGTAGGTAATGAAAAAATATTTCCATTGGTGAAATTCATGTTCTATTGATTTCAATGTCAAACAAAAACCTATTTTGAGAATATAAAAATCTATAAGAGTGGTGAAAATATTGATAAGTAGTAAAGAATAATATGAACACATCCAATATCATGTAGATAAAATTAATTTTTTAATACTTTAATAACTACTCTAGATTGGATCATAAGGAAACAAATTTCAGGAAACAATGATATCAAATTTACTCCCATATAATAGAAATAATAGATATAGATAAATAAAAATATGATATTACCTATAAGAATAGTTTTTATGATTTCGAGTAAGATAAGTATGGTTACATATATTATGATGAAGAATGAAAGGAGATTATACCTTTTACTCAAATAAAAATTTGAATCTATTTGAAGGAGAAGTGGAACAATAAAAAGGGTATTTCTGAAGAAATTTCTTTCTAAGTAACTAAACATAACATCGCATGGATCAGGTATAGTGGTTTTTTATACCACATTATTGAAAATATAAATTTATTAATGAATGTGATTATTCATGTCAATGGAATAATTTTATTTGATAATGATATCGCATTAAAATTTAAGTGAGTAAGAAAGGATGGACTAGATAGTGATGAACTAATTAATACATTAGATTTTATAGTGATAATTTTTTATATATGTTTTTATGTTTTATTCAACTTTTTTAATTTTTACATGAGGTATAATTCAATGAGAAGTTTTTTTCATTAATGTATAAATTTTGAGTCTTCCTAATGAATAAATTGATGATGAACTACACAATATATCATTTGAAAAATAAGGAAAGCATTTGTCTAATTATGGTGGGAGGAGAACTTAATATTTTATGTCAATATCATAGATATATAAATAATCAAATGAAAAGAAAAAATATAAAAAATAAATGATGAAAATGGTATTATAAATTCGATATGGAATCACAAGATTATATTTAATGCCTTTGTAAGATGATAATTGGTTAGAAACCCATATCGAATGAAGAATATGTGCCCAGAAAATCATTTATATCTAATATAAATTATTATGTAAAGACTCCTAAAGTTTCATAGAATATATGTTGAGGTATAAATAATTTTATTTAATTTTGGTAATAGAATAATGAAGTATATATTTTTCTATATGCTAAGAAAGAGTTGATAAAGAACATTATGTAGTTTTTAAGGAGACATGAGAATAAATTGGAAGAAACATAAATATTCTGGGGTCTAAAAATGGAAAATAGAAAATTTCTCATGGGGTTTTAAATTAGGTATTGGTTTATGTTATTTAGAGAAATGTTTCATCAGCAAAAGAAAAAAATATATATAGTGAAATATAATGATAAAACATAATAGTAAACAACATGAATAAAATTTTTCTCATGAAAATTTTGATCCCTCACCACTATTGGAAAGATGTCATGAATGGAAAAATATAAATAGAAAATTTGGTTTTTATAAGCCCTAGAGAGGTGATAAAGCTATATCAGATGTGTAATTGTAGAAATAATATACTGAATCATGTTAGAGTGTTTTAGAGAATGATTTACATTTAGAAAAAGGTTGGAAACCATGGAAAAATTAAGATTAAATAGACGAAATAATAATTATACGTGACTTCTTCAATAGTAACTCTAATATATTACTAAATAGAAATCTTGTAAATATTATTAAAATATATGATATAAAATTTATTTGAGTGAAATTATGAATATAGATTTGGAATCCAATATTAGATTGTGTTATTTAAGGATGACGAATAATTATAAAATGATTAAGTTGGTCTATATATTCTAACATTTGATGATTATTAAGTGGATGAATTACTGGATAAAAAATCTATTAACAGTATTTAACTAGTTACTATGTATATAATAAAACAATTTGAGATCAATTATTCATATATCATCCATGGTAAACTTTACCAAGACAAACGTAGGGGACTAGAACTATCAAGAATTCTTCTCTATTTTCTAAAGATTAATTAAACTCATTTAAAGATATAGTAAAAGAAGTTCAATATTTTAAGTCTATGAATGGAGAGTTAGATCAAATTAAAAAGAAGGATTTTACAGGGATTTTTTGAGTCATCCAAGGAATCATATCATCATAGTAAAAAAACTATGTGTTTTGAAATATGCATGATCATTATAGAAAAGTGATCCAAAACAAAGAATGGTTTGTGTGAAAGTATATATTCAATTAAGAGGAATTGATGTGATAAATAATTTCACTAATATAAATACATGATTAAATAAGAATTGTTATGTCTATGTCTATCATGAAAATATTTAAAATTTTCCTAATGGAAATAAGTTCCTAAGAATGTATAAGCTAATGAGAATTTGTGGGGATTTACATCATGTATAATATATTATAATGTCTATTCTCCTTAAATTAACCACTAAAATATTTTAATGTTTTGAAACTCTCAAATTTATAAATAAACATCACCCATATATAATTACATGATGATAAAAAATGACACAAAAAAATTGTATGTAACATCTATACGGTAACTCCCATCAAGGAATTTTTCATACTCTTTTGAGACAACAATAATAATAAAATATTTAATTTAGCTCATAAAACATTGTATGTAATATTTATATGGTATGTATATATTTTTTGTTAATCTATTTGTGGATCTATAATCATTATCTGGTATTCCTCCATCTAGAATGACTCAAATAAATGTGCCTCAGTATGATGAACCTTAGTTTTGATGTTCTATTTGGTGTATCTTCTCAATACAAGCATTTCCTTGGAGTAATACTCACACTAAAATAACATTATTACTACCAATATATAATAATAATTGATATAGAGATTCTTAGTGACCCAAAAACCCTATATATAGGAATACATGATCTATAAAAGAAGAAGGATTCCCATGCTCCATATTCAATTTCCACTTGAGGTAAACATTCATCTAACAACCTTTAAAGCCTTAAAGTTTTTATTCAAAAGTCTACAAATGAAATTTATTAAATATTAATATTAATGATCTTATTAAAATAATCAATAAATAATGATTATATATCTAAATTCTAAAAGAAAAACTCATCATGATTAACAATGTTTGACTTTAAATGGTAAGGTTATGTTTATGGGTTTTCTATGAGTAGTATAAACATAAAAATAAAACTGTACATTTCACCGTAAGAATGAATCAATCTGTTTCTTTCAAAAGAAAGTTTTTTTATATAAACTATTTTTTCCACTAGTTCTTCTTCTATATCCAATCTTTTATGAAGTCTATATTTGATAAAATAATAGTTTTCATTAATTAGTAGTTATTCATAGGATTTACAACATTTTTTACTTTAAAAACTCTACACTATTATATTTTCTTCATTCAATTTTCTAGTTCTAGTAAGTTTTGTTACCTTCAACTATAGATGACAATAGGTTTCCTCTATCTAGTGAACTCACACTAGTCCATCTAGAATGTTCTATCTGATGGGATGGCATAACCATATTGTTTTAATATTATATATGATCAATATTCACACTATATTCAATCCACTAAACATTGTTTTTTTACTATAACATTTAACCTTAGAATATATTATCTAATGGAAATAATTAATTATATCTAAATAATCAAAATATTTTATCCATTTTATTACCTTTTTCTGATCATATTTATTTTAAAAACACAACAACATAATTCTTTTTCTTATGGACTCATTTTTATATCTTTTATACATCTTCATATCTTAATAAATCTTGTGATATAACATCAATACTTCATTACTTGGATGTTTTATTGAAAATTATAAAATATTTAACAATAAAAATATTAATTTTCTCAACTTTATAACATTACACAGTGAATTTTATATGAAATAAATTTTCCTAAATACACCATTATTGAACCATGGGATCCTTTTAGTAATCATGATATTAGAAAAATTGAGGGTTACTAAAGAATTATTTGACTTTACAAGGTATGTAACTAAAACCATAATTAGATAAATATCTACTCACATTCACCTGAAAGATAAAAAAAATTAAAAAATTCATTAATATAATCAAATATAATAGTCATTATAAATTTAAATAAAACAACCACCAATCTCCCCCACTGGATTTCATACAAGCATTCTCAACAACCGTTTTCTCAAATTCTATCAAAAAATATAAATTCTCATATATAGTATCCTAACACCATACTCCTAGACCATGAAATATCTTCGAATGGATTACATTTCTCTGTGATAATAAAAACATATATCCATAATATTTATAATAATACCCCAAACTGTCTCATTTTTTTAAATTATAACTTAAAAAGGTTTTACTTAGTACCTAATTTTCATATAATGTTGTCTTAGGATTGAAAAATAATAGAGTATCACAATGTATTTCTTCTCTCCTTTGACTAAATAATCAAAAGAATTATTTGGGGATCTTTGTATCTTTTAAAATTTGACTGTGGAGGATAAACGTGTATTTTAATCATCAATTCCTCATATTAGTCCCTAGGAATAACAATGATGAATATGTGATTAATTTATTGTTATTTAGAAATATATTAAAGAATTGAATCTTCCATAGAAAATTTTTCCTCAATGAAATAACATTAAATATCAATGTTCTTTAGTCTATAATGTTGAACATGAAATAGATAAATCAATTACATGAGGGTATAGTTTTATGGACCTTTTCTCATAACTGAGGATTATTTTTTCTAATTATATGTGTGACTCTTATAAATCACTGTGATATCTTTCAAAAAAATTCAACATATATAATGTCTAATTTTAAAGAATTAATATTGAAAAAACAACAAATAAACTTCCTAATGTCCTTTTAAATCACACATTTCCCAACATCATCTTTACTTTTTCTCATTCTAAATGAAATAGGTGAAAAAAATTATTTATGTTGTTGTAGATATTTGGATGAATTTAGTTGTCTTTTTTATAATTAAAAATATTATTGTTTTGATTTATAATAAAAAATTAATTGTATTTAATTTCTAATTAATTATTTATTCTTGATTTCTTATTCTTTTTATTATTACACATAATTATTTTGGGACTTTTATTGTGAAAAATTAATTTACTTATGTTTTATTTTACCCTTATGTATCCTTCATTAAAATAACATGTAATTTACCTGAGTTTTAAAAAAATTATTTATAATTATGTGACTTCTATTTACCCTTACACAAGTTCAAGAATAACCTTAATAATGTTGTTTAATTATTATTTTACCCTTAAAAATTAATGGTTACCCTTATGTGACTTCAATTTTAACCTTATGAAAATCACTTGCACCTTTATGTAAAACATTATTATTTTCTTTTACCTTTAGAAAAAATAGGTTTTATCCTTACACGGTGTATTGAATTTTTCTATTACCTTTATGAAACTCAATTATACCCTTAAAACATATAGATATTTGGGTTTACCCTAAAATAGGTAATATTTTTCACTTATATGGAATTTGTTACATTAATCATACCTTTATATAGCTCAAAAATCATTTTTTCCTTTCTGAAACATTTAAAAATTAGTTTTTTACCTTTAAAAATGCTAATAAACTAACCCTTACATAGGTATATATTGTTTATTTTATCTTGATTACTCTATTTCAAGATATTTATTAAATGTTAATTTTCATCATATCTATTTTAAGTTTTTATATGGTTGTAATGATTCATTAATTTCAAATGAACTATATAAAATGTATACAAAGTAATTTATGATTTTTTAAAACACATTTATATGATGATTGTTTTCTTCATTTCATTCATATATTTATAGCATGAACATCAAATATATTCAATTATTTTTTTAGGTTTATTTCATTAGAATTAACATTTTTTAATTTGTGTTAAATGTTGTCAAATGAATTCAAACTTTTTTTATAGTATTTGTGCGATATAAGTTGTAATTTATATTATCCCACGATTAATATGGATGGAAATTTTTAATTTTTAATTTTTAATATTATAGTTTTAATATATGTGATTTTTCATTGATATAGTCAACCAATTATTATGGATGTGTTTTGAATTGTTTTTTAGTGCCTTTTATGATCAGTTCCCTCCTCTAAGAGAGCGAGGTTGAATCTCTGGAGGTCATATTTTACAATTTCATTTACAAAACCATAATGGATTCTTAAATTATCATATTATCCAAACAAAAAAAATCACATCCTCACACAATTATATAGAAAATGAAGAACTATATTAAATATATATTTTTACTTTTTTTAATCGAATGTGGAATCACACTCGTTTCCATGGCTTGTCACTCCCCTCAACCATGGATTCTTTTCACTGTATCCCAAATTCAAACCTAACTAAATAAAATATAATAACATCCTAACACACATATCAATAGTCACACTCAATAATAAAACTTCTTTTTTTATTAAATATGATGACTATAAAATTGGGGAAGATAATCTAAAAACTAGGTTATTTTGGTAAAAATGAATATAAATACACTTCTATGAGAATATAGGATATGTATGAATGTATTTCCCACAATGAAATATTTAAATAGATAAAATATATATATATATATATTCAAATTCAATATACTGAAAATATGAGTCCCATCAGATGTAGAGAACTGAAGAACAGATACTCATCATCTTATGCCCCAATATATCTATTCATCTCATTATCAGCATTGTATTGTTTGTTGATGAATTCCACCATATCTGATCTATGTTGTTAATTGATGGGGTAAAAACCCTTAACTCATCATTATCTAGAAAATACCACTCATTTATTAATAATGAAACAAAAAAAATAATGTGTTAAGATATGCATAACTATAGTCAGAAACCATGTATCAGTCATGTCTATGATTGTGGGGGAAAGGATAATCATCCACAAATCAACTTAGAATGAATAAAATTCTAGAAATATAATTAATTTCAAATTTTATGTAGTGTAGATTCTAAATTATCTTCATTGAATTTATATTCCATGTGGTTATCAATATGAATCAATTACATAGCATATTTTTCTATGTAATTTGTCATTTGGCTATGTCAAAAACCAATAACAAAACTCTATTTCAGCTACATATCAAATCATATACACAAAAAAAATTGGATATTTGTATTCTCAAATAATTTATGTTGTTTTTTTTAGAAATGTGACATATTTGGTTTCATGGTTGAATTGTCCATGTGATTTTCTAAAGTGGTAAAAATAGCTATGTTAATCACCTTTGTGAAAATTCATTAACCAATTTGACTAAAATGAATAAACTTATATGTGAATTTTTCCTTCAAAAAAATAGTTACATGGATATAAAATCAACTCAAACTCAAATAGAAAACTTTAGGAGAATATTTTCCAATATTGAAAAAAATCTCTAGGATCATGGAATATTCTTTCATGATATATAATACCATACGAACAATACTAAGATTTGTCTATACTATGAGTTCTATAGATAAGGTTTTAAATGAATACAACATCCAAAAACCTAATATAAACCATAAAGTCTTCATGTTTTCTCAAAAAAATCCAAAAATCCATGGGTTTATCAATATCCCCTTTGGATTTGTTGACTATAAATTGAAATCCCCTAACTTATCATATCTCAAGAGACCCCTTTTTTACTGGCTTGTCCACCAATAGGGATAATTATTTGAAAATCACTACTATAATTATCAGGGGTTACTACCATCCTCTACTTTCTATATTTATTATGAGTTCTACTATGATTCATCATCATTGTGAAAACATGTTTATAATTGTTAGATTATAATCTCACCATGTAAATACACTTACTCCTCCTTTTATATGGACGTATCTTTCCATATAAACACATAATTCAAATGAATGTGGGGGATATCAATAAAATATAATGTTAAGTGTGTGTGGAAGACTAAACGTGAAATTTCAAACTCAATTCTAGAAACATCTCATGGCACATTTTTTTGGTTAAAATATCTAAAATATGATCTTTTATAGAATTTTATTCATTATTGAAAAAACTTCTAGCCACCTTTTCATGGAATAAATGATATCTAATATCAATATGATTGTATATTTATTTGAATACTATATTTTAAAAAAATCATATAGGACTTTTATTATAACCATAAATTTTCCAAGTTTTATTAGTTTTAATCTTTATATTAGGTAACTACACTTGTATCAGTTTATCTATGTACTGAAATTCGTTACTATAATATATTTATCATCATATATTCATAGTTTCACTAAATTCTACTTATTTTCACCCCAACTAACAATTAACTCTCCTCAAAAAAATCTGTAAACTGATGATAATCATCTATTTTTGTTATTATCGGGGAAATTTTTATCTTTAAATATAATGAGGTCAAATATATATGGTGTATATATATCATCCCATAGTTTAGAGTTTAGTTTTCATATCGTTGTATTATCTTTCTATCCAACAGGTGAGACAATTTTGAATTACTCTAAAACATGGAGTAGTGATTCACTACATCTATATATGGTTTTGAAATGGTTATAATAAATAGGATTCTATAGATCTTTATATTTTTTTCTGGTTAGCATTGCGCCTAGAATTATTTGTGCACAATTTTTTCTGATGGATATTGTATTAGAAACTTCATTTGGATTTTCCATTAAAATATTTTTCTATAATTCCCCAACATAATATTCATATGATATAAAGATGGAGTTTTTCTTTTGATCAATCGGAAATCCTAGAAATTATTTCACTTCATCAAGAATGTGAATCTAATAATACTTCATAATATACATAGAAAATGATTCACTGAGACACTTCTTATCAATATAAAATATTATTTAATCCACATAGAAAATTACTGAGAGTGATACAATTCATTTATTTAACATAAATGTTACAAAAACATTCCATTTTGTAAACATCACACCACTTATAAATCCATATTATTTAGAATACTAGACTATAGGGGGATTTTTTAACCCTTAAAAATAATTCTTCAATAAAAAACCATGTTTTTATCATTTTCTGGGAAATAACCACTATAATGCTCAGTATATACTTCTTCTAGAAGATCATTATATATGAAGGAAGATTCCAAAAAAATTTAACAATCACTATAATGTTTTTCAGATAACACTTAAATGAAAATTCTTACAGTCTCCAGTCAATAAAATAGTGAAAAATATTCTTCAATGTAATTAACCTTAGTTTGAAAATATCCTTTGTAAACTTACCAAAATTTGTTCTTACAAACCTCACCTTTCACATTAATTTTATTTCTAAAAAACAAATGGTTACAATAATATTTTTATTTTTTGGTCATTCAACAATATCCCAAGTAATGATCTTCTCAATTTGGTCATGTTTCTAATTCACAGGTTGTACGCACTCATCACGATCAATTGATTCTTCCACTATGTGGTGTTAAATTTACAAAATAAGTCCATTTTGATCTTCCAATCAAATTTTTATTCTCATGTGGTCTAGATCCGTTTGATTTACAATTATATTTTTCCTTTAAACATGATTTGTCACTTTTTTACTATTTATTTCTTTTCTTGTAGTGTCGACATAATCACTAGTCTATTTAGAATCAATATTAGTAGTGATTGGATCAATCACAATAACACCAAAAAAGTTCTATTTTTTTAAATGAATTCCATTCTATACTAAATATTCTAAAAATAAATTTAAATGTATTCCTTATTTTTTATTATTTTAAATAAAATTGATATATTTTTTCATATAGCTTGTGAATCCATTTGTTTTACATTTGTAGCCACACCCATTTGACAAGTAGCCCCTAAAAAGTTCTTCTTCAGCTTCTGTTCAATTTTTTCCAGATTTATGACCTTTATTTTCATAATTCGTGGAATTATAGAAACTATTAAATATTTAAAAGTTGTATTTACTTTATACCACATTTCATATGAAATCCTTTGTGTTTTTGGTCTCAGTAGATACATTTTCGGTATATATTTGATAGTACATACAACTTCTGTCTAGAAATACATTGATATGTTTTGTTCAACTAACATACACCATCCCATCACTTATATTCTTCTTTTATTTCCTTAAGATACATAATTTTATCTATGTATTATATGGTATACTATACTGATAATGGATTCTATGTTTGGAAGGATATCATTAAAAATAATCACATCTAAAATCCTTCTCATTATCTAATATTAGTTTCTTGATATAGAGACCCAATTCATTCTTAGGATTCTTTTTGAAAATATTGGACATTTTTACTTACATTGACTTGTTTATATATATATATAATTATTCAATTGAGTATAATTATTAATAAATGAAATGAAATATAATTTCCTCTATTAGACTATTATCTCATCGGACAATATATGTTGGTATGAATGAGCTCATTTTTTTGAAAGATATAATGTAAACTCATTTATGATAATCTTACACAATTTTCCCTTTTTTAAATAATTAATATATTTCATCCCTTTAAATATTCATCATAGGTATACCTATCATAATATAATGCTTCAAAATTTTACTCATTCTTCTATGAAAAATATAAAAATTCATTCTTTGTTGTAATTTATTTTCACCTGAAACACTCAGGTAATAGGTGTAGATGGTATCAGAAAATTCTACATTGAGTAATAATACTTCCATACCTTATTATTTTTATGAAACATATATTTTTTATGAATACCATATCATGTATGTCATCACCATGTGGACTGAATCTGAGAGTTGATGTCCCTTTTTTCACATGATAATGTGACTTTTCAAAAGTGGAATTCCTCAAGGAAAAGATAAGTGGGATTTATAAAAGATTGTATGTATTTACCTAGGTGAACCACACAATCCCCAAATATTATCACAACGTAGGTCCAGCATATGGGCCAAAGTCACCACACAGGCCCCAGAATGATATTCCTAGGAGACTTGCTCTGGTTACACGAATATGATGACCATTATAACACTCATTCATGATGACCATCTCATCTCAACAAACCTGCACAATGACCATCATGATAAAATTGCACGAGTCTCCTCTTTTAACTAGTTCCCCAAAACATCCTATTAATAGGACCATTTGGATCTGTATTTAGAATAAATATAAGAAAAAAATAATCCATGATGATATAACCACCCTAATCCCTATCCAATTCCATTAAAACCATGTTGATAGATATTTAAAACTTGGGATAATAGGGAATTAATGAAAATATTGGTATTAAAGTTCCTCATGTTTTTAAAACACATGAAACCTATATGAGGAGCCACTTCCCCCCTACTCAAAAAGAACTAGTATGAAGGTATACTCCTAAACTCGGGACCTATATGAGACCCTTCCAGTGACACCATTGGAAACCCTAGGATCCTAGAGAAATACCTCATCCAATAGTTGTTTTCCATGATGTATTTTATCTAAATGTAACCACTACCTCATGTAGGTCCACCCTATGGAAAGAACATATTATACTCCCATGTCAACCATGTGAGAGACCTCTTCCATCCACCTAGTTTCATTCTACACACACTAACTTCTTGTATCCTGGTCCTCACTTACATGATCCACAATCTAAGCCCTCTCATTTATTAATGATGACATGGAACCCCTTTCCCTGATACTCCTATCTAAGGGACACCAAATAAAAACCTCCACTAATGACTCTAGATGTCCATGATCATGGTGAAAGACACAATAGAATATATCTCATTATATTATGGATTCATTCTATAATAGCTATCCAAAACTTGTCTTAATTTATGTATAGGTTCCTATGGATTTTCATATTTTTTTCATCCCCTCGATAACACAGAACCCAACATTCATGGATGCCCCAGGTGCCTCCTTGTTTCAGATGGCGATAGAAGCCACATGTCCTTCTCTCTTATTCTCTAAAACCAGGAATGTGGAATTCATCCTTGAGTGAAATCATAGTTTTTCATGTTTTTAATATTCATACAGGTGTGTATGTCCCAAACAAGGTTAAGATAATTATTTTGGAGAAAAGGGCCAGAGCCCTTTCTATCTCCCATACCCCTAGCCCCATCCACTAGTAGATGTAGGAGTTTGTGTGCTTTTCTAAGTTATCCAATTCTTATTGTTTATATCAATGATCATGAATTATGTGGGGTTAGAGGTTATTGATGAAAATCTAATCTATATAATCAAATGTATGACTCATAAGAGGATCCTTTTTTGGATTTTACTCTCTCCTTCCTTGAGGGACCACATAGGTGTGGGTTCACCAAGCCTTGTATCCACCTCAATGGGCCATATCATTGATGAGAAAAACTAGAATACCTCTTTATATATTGTTCTCAATGAAATGTATCCATATCAAAGGGCCATATCCCATGTGAGAAAAACCTCCAAAGGGATAACTCCATATGTATGAACCCCAACCATACCTAACCATGTGGGATCTGATTCTAATCCAAATGGAAAACATAGGAAACCTTCCAAAGGTCCAAACCCAACACCACAAACTTACCTTAATTTCCTCTAGGACACTTTTCTAGTAGATTTATATCTATTCTTGTAGGTAACATCCCTTCCAGTTTCTTTGGGCTACTTTAAAGTAAGTCCCTCACCAAACATTAAATAGGAACCTTTCACCTAGACATCATTTCCACACGACATTAATCTGTAAGGTTTGGTCCTTTTCACTTGACCTTAAAAGGTGTTATTTCCCCATTAATTGACATAGAAATAAAGTTGATCAGATTCATTTCATAAGGATACATTGGAATCCCATATTTTGGGCCCTATAACGTTATCAAAACCACTCATGTATTAATTTATAACTGCAAATTCAAGAGATCCCCACGATGTTTCTTAAAACTATAATTATGATAATAATTGATCTAATAATCTCTAATATGTACATACAATTGGGTACCATTTATGGGGATCCTTAGATACATTCATATTCCTCAATTGTTAAAGTACCACTGATAAATATAGATGATTATGAAGGAAATACATTCTAATTATTTATTTTTTACTTAAAGGAGACTCGTGTTATATTAGGGATTAAAGTTAGGATTTATGATTTGTAATAATTCTATAAGAGTTTCCTAAAGTAGACAATAAATACCCTAATGAACTTTTTATGATCCCTACCTCTCATTCTCTCAACCAAAGTGAGTCTTTAAGCATATTTGTAGCCATTTCCCAATGACCACCTACATTTGAAATGCAATTTTTCAAATCATTCCAAATCAGGGAAACCTTGGGCATTTTCTGTTCCATGGATAAAACCCATTGGAAGCTACTCAGAAAGTAATTTTATATTTTTGTCTAATATTAATGGTCATTCCACTACCACAATTCACCATTCACATCCCAAATGAGTTTTTCTTCAGAAATAAAAATAGTTAATCAGACAAGATCCTTAACCAAAATGACTATGTCTATAACATGATTGGCCCCTTTTCTCTCTCACAAAATGATAGAGGGAAAAACATGGTTTCAAAAGAAAAATAGTTATTAAGGTTTTCATTTATTAGTAGGTTTATTTGATTTAGTTTTTTTCATATATATTCCCAAATCATTCAACAATAACTCTCTTCAATCCAATAACGTCCTTCCATCTGTCACAAATATAGACATCAGCTACTGTAGAGGCTAGGTATTCGTCTAAATTGAGAAAACCATCTATATCCCATCAACATATAATTTGGATATTAAATTCAATAGTTTTCAGGGTGCCACCAAAATTGTACCATCCCATCAATGGAAATCGCTCTTCATTCCCTTGAGGCTATAAACTTCAGCCACTCATCCCCTTAATGATAGCTACTGGCCTAGAAGTAGAAGAATTTAGTTGTCACATCCAACTAATTTGGGAGATTAACCTCATAATGAAACAACAATATCCTTCCTTATATTATGGATTCATATAAAGAGGTCATTAAAGGCCTCATATTGATTGTGAATGATTAGTTCAAGACTCTTGTAAGCAGCCACGACATCCAATGTCACACATCAACATTCTCTTAGTATGATGTGGGTTTTTGCCTCAGGAGTCCAACCCATGTCACTCAAAACCAAGAACTCAGGATATTCCACCAAGGGTAGTTTCCAATTAATAGGTAACATGAAAAAACCTTTTTTCCCTCTATGAATCCCACTAGTCAAATACATTTGAACACCATAACTAGTTACACACTCCTTCTCACATCCACCAAGCCTACCAAAACTATTTGGAATTATTCAAATAATCCTACAAACCAAACACATCCAAAAAAATAAAATATGACATACACTCACCTTCCCACATCTACCAAGACTCTAAACTTAGTCTAGAAGTGTTCTAGGAAACTACCTAAAAGATCCCAATAGTAAATAGGGGGAAGATTCACATCTCTTCATCTATAACTGATTACTATCGAAACATACCGATAGGAAATAGATTATTGAAGTAGGCACATACCACTACTCCAACCCTATAATGGGAATATATCCCCATTACAACTATTGAAATTACCTAGTATTTCCTGATAACAGTGAAAGGGAAGATGAAAATTCCTACCCATATCCTATCAACCTTCCATGATATAATAATGACAGATGTTGAGGTTGAGTGGAGTGTATACTACTTCATCCCCACAATTGGTGAGACTCATCAATAGAGAAAAGGGTCACCACAAAGAAGAAACACATATCTACTCCAATCCAATAGGATTGTGGAAAAATTTCCACAATATAATTATAATGGGATCTAGACCATATCATCATTCTAATTGGATGTCAATAGTCTACCACGATGGTCACTCTACGGTAGGCACATATCCCTACCAAAATTCCAGATACCTGTCAGATATTTTTGGTCGTGACATTGGAGCTAATAAAACAAGTTTTTTTATCTATGAATGTCATTATCCACAACCAGTGTTCTTATTCACCCTCAAGAGAGCATCCAAAAAGAATCCTCCCCTAATGTGATTTCAAAACAAAGATCTGATATAAGATCATTCCCTTCTTAATAATGGAGTTTATGAATATCTCTAATGTTTATCTATAGTGGATCGAGATCCTACCCCTAAATTACTATATTATGAAAATAGTAGTTTAAATTGTGAAGGTCCCCCCCCCAAAAAAATTCTTCCCAAAGTTCCAAAGTTCCTACCCATACAAATAACCATGATGGTAGACATCATGTCTATAATATGATTGATCATGAGAGAGAATCTTATGATGATCATCATAGCAACACTCTGAATAGATGAAAAATAAAACAAAAAGGTGTACCTCTCCTTGTTATCATCCTCCCTAAAGTTACTTCTCAGGGTATACTATGTAGGTATTATTCTTGAAATAAGATGTGAATCCATGATGGTAGTTCTCCCCGTGATGGTATTCACTTTAAAGGTACTCTCTACAATAACACTTCACTTCATCAAGGAGGACATCCCCATGCTGAATTAGTTATGAAAAATCCCTCATATCATGATGCACTTGGAAAAATAAGACCATTAATGCATAATACATTTTCATTAAAAATATTATATCTTGTCTCAACCAGAAGAAATCCTAAGGTGGTAGTCATTTCTGAAATCACCCTATGATCACCTGTCTTCAAATTTAATAGAAAAATCTATGCCAATCCCACGATTTAAAATAAATATATAGGGAACGATAACTCAGGTTGGACCATGTTGAGAAGATATTTATAAATATTAAGAAGAAAAATTTCACATAAAGAGACAGCTGGATAATGAAAATATACTAGTCATGTTTTGACCTTTATAAACTCCCTATATAGTATTGTAGAGGATTTGTCGGATTATTTTTGCATGAAATCTACTAGAATATATGAACCAATAATCATCATATAAAAAAATTAATAACATAAAACAAATATCCAAGCCACATAAAGGTAATAGAAGGGATAAACTTTCAAAATATCTTCGAGTCCATCCCAAAAGTATGACAATCAAAATTGGGAAAACAGAAATGTTCCATTCAGTATGCATTACTCGATGTGTTAAAAGAGTTGCATCATATGATCTCAATTTCCCCATATAAAATTCATATTAGATAATGGGGAGAACATGGAAATTTTTATTTCACTTCTTTCCCCAAATTAGAAAAATCCTACAAAAGGTGACATCATGTAGTGTCAAGTCTTAATGTCATATTTTTTAAACAGACAATGTTCTCAAAAGTAGAAACACTCAGTAAACAACATCGATAAATGTATCTCAAAGATTTAGGACCATAAGAGAGTGATCCATTTAAATAAATTACATAAACCATCCAAAAATATTGATCAATTCTCTCATTTAATGGATACCAACTACCTTACATCACCAGTACCATTGGAAGTAGCTGGAAAAAGTGAAAATAATATAATGAATCTAGTTGATGTCCGAAAAAAGCTTTATAAAATCAGGAAGGAATCCATAGTGGCAATAAACAAGGTAATCCAGGAGAAGCCCTAGACTATAGGAAATGGGAATTTTTCAACACAACCATCGAGGTCAATAAACCATGCCCAAATGTTTTTGAAAATGGAATGGGAGCTTCCCCAACCCATAGGACATAGGGATTTTTAACCTCAACAACCTTTTCCTCAATAGAAATCGATATTTTATAATTTAAGTATAACATAATAGAATGTATCCTCCCAGTTCATCCTATCTCACAACCCAATGTACTCGATTGAATCACACATAAAAAATTATCTGCTGGTTCCCTTAAGATAACTTTCCATCAGATGATTCTGATAGGATAAGTGAAGTAGAAGAAGAGGACTCATTGTTGAAATAAAAAAATAATCTCTAAAGGGTGATAATTGAATTAAATCAATACATTACTCATTGGTGAACATTGTTAGTACCAACATTGAAGACTCAATAGAACAGAATGCCAGCACAGAGGAATAGAAACAGGTAGTTTCAATTAATAAAATTGTCCACAGTGAAATGACTGAAGGAGGTGTTCATACCTAAATCCTTCTATGTGCTATGAATTTGGGGATTCCCTAAAATGTTATAGTACTACTACCTTAGTGATCATCTCTCAAATAAAATAATAATGGTATAGTGTTTCCTCACACACATCACAAATATTTTACACTCCATAAACTTTAGGAATGATTTACTAAATGGGAAGAGGAGATGAAGCAATTGAGTAAACACATTGCAAACTACACCAAGAAAAAACCAAATAGAATATGTGTTCTATAAGTAGAGCATCAAATCGCACTCCCAACCAGTGTAACTCAACCAAGAAGGTTCACCCCAATAACTGAAATGGAGACATAACATCCACTCAATGTGGGGGGGACCAAGGATCAATATATTTAGACACCATGACAAAAATATATCAAGTGTTCCCTTTACTGGGTACAAAATATGGGATTGGTCAGACACATCCTCATGGATCATCACATGTAGGCTACCCACTATGTGTAAAAATAGATTCTCTACATATGGAATTAGCTATTGCCAGACCTATTCAAAATCCTTCTCAACTAGACATATCTCAAGGACTTATTAATTCTATAGTGTCATTGGAATATCAGTTGGATGTTATAGAGGAATGATTCACTCCAATATAGTCATAAATGAATCATCACCATGAATTGGTGGATCCAACCCCTCCCACAACAAATATTGGGAACCTTACATTTATAATTTTAAAATACTTTATGGATGCATAAAATCATTTGATGCATTTATTTTCTTAATGTGATCCCATGATGTTAAACCATGCACAACTGATAATGAAAATCATGTGAAATTTTTAAACACTATAAGGGAAATATTTCATATGGTATGCTAGTTTTCCATCTCAGTAAATTGAATTATGGGAAGAACTCGGACAGAAGATTCTCTTTCATTTTAGCTCATCATTGAAGAAGATAATAGTCCTCAACCTCTCAAACTGCAAACAGAATGAGTATCAAAGGGTTTTAGATTTAATTTCTCATTGGAATGGGTTGACCATCTCTATAAACCTATATATTTACAATGAATATTTATTTTCCCAATATTTATATAGAATATTCATGATAGGTTGAACATATCTCTCATCACATTCAAAAATAACAAAGGGTTTTGGGGTCTCACTAATGTTCCTTGACAATTTTAAGTTTCAATCTTGTGAACCATGTCTAAGCCTAGATTAATTCCATCTGATCAATGAAATAAAATAGGAAATGTATAGGCTATCATTATTATGCTTAATCCAGGCCCTAAAATATTTTTATCTCTATATCCTATGCCATATCATGTGGCACCCCCTCCTGAGTGTCTGCAATAATGTCTGCATCATCTGGATGATTGAAAGGAGAAGTGTTGAAACTAGATTGAGGAACTAATGAAAAAAATATATTCTATCAAAGATAAGAAGTTATATGGATATTTCATCATGGATTTGGGAAAAATCATGGCCATTTATCTAAATCCCAAGAGGCATCATCAAAATTTTCTCTATAATCCCCCAAAATATTTCCCCTATCACTAGAAAATGGGGAACACCATCTAGGAATGATTTGTTTTCAAATACATCCTACAGAAAATGGTGAAATATAGACATGTGAGGTTGTTTAAACCACCAGCACCAGTATCACATGTTTTTCCACTGATTTAGAGGAATATGGTGAATGGAAGGAAGTCACCATAAAGAATGAAAATATTTTTAGTGATTAAATGACTATAAAAAACAATCATATGGACTCACATTATAATCCAAGAATAATTAATTAGTTTTAATTAGTAATAATTAGTTATAATTAGTAATAAATAGGTATAATTTGTAATAATTGGTGATAATTTGTAATAAATAGGTATAATTAGTAATAATTTGTAATAATTATTAATATTTTGTAATAATTAGTAAAAATTAGTAATATTTAGTAATAATTAGTAATAAATATGTATAATTAGCAATAATTTGTAATAAATTGGTATAATTAAAAATAATTGGTAATAAATTGGTATAATTTGTAAAAATTGGTAAATATTAGGTATAATTACATATAATTAGTAATATTTAGTATTAATTAGTAAAAATTAATAATAACTAGTAATAAATAGTAACAAATAGCAATAAATAGTAATAATTAGTAATAATTAGTAATGAATAGTAATAAATAGTAATAAATAGGTATAATTTGTAATAATAAGTAATAAATAGGTATAATTAGTTTTAATTAGTAATAAATAGGTTTAATTAGTAAGAAATAGATATAATTAGTAATAACTTGTTATAATTAGTAATAATTAGTAATAATTAGTACTAATTAATAATAATTAGTAATAATTAGTACTAATTAATAATAATTAGTAATAATTAGTAATAATTTGTACTAATTAATAATAATTAGTACTAATTAGTACTAATTAATAATAATTAGTAATTAGTAATAATTATAAGTAAATGGTTATGTTTAGTAATAAATAGTTATAATTACTAATAAATAGTAATAAATCATTATAATTAGTACTAAATATGTATAATTAGTGTTTAATAGTAGTAATTCATAATAATTAGTAATAAATAGTAATAGATATGTATAAATAGTAATAATTAGTAACAATTAGTAATAATTAGTGATAATTAGTAATAAATTTGAAAAGTTTTTAAAAGATAGAAGAGTTTTGGGGGGGATCTTAGCATCAGCCGAGAGCTCTCTACCCCTTTAGGGTTTCTTCAATGACGGGTCTACTCTAGATCGGTGAGTTACGTGTGGGATATCTAGTGGTGGTACTCACTGGAGGCAGGGGTCATGGTGATGGTGTACTTTTCAACCTTGGTGAAGTTTATCTACGGTAGATGTGTTTTTTTTGCATCTAACTTCATTGGTGAGTGGTGTGGTGGCTTTGGGATGGCGGATCTCATTGGTGGTTTCAAGCTGGGAATCAGAGTGGTGGTCATCCTTGAGGTTTTAGATCTAGTCCATATATAGTTTCAGACCAAATCTGGTAGAATGGGTTTTTCGGTCGGTGTTTTTTTACAAGAATGTGGTGGGCAGTGTTGGTGGTGTCATGCTCCGACAGTGGAAAAGTTGGACAGTTGACGGCATGACGGATCTATTCTTAGGGTGCGACAAGGTGAAATGGTGAAAATAGTTATGGGGGTGGAAACTAATACGGTGAGGCCTCTTCCACAGGTGTGTCAAGGAGGTCTAGAAGGTGGAGGTTGGGTTCTGGTAGATCTGGTGGTCTCCCTGGTCAGTAGAACAACATGGTTCTAGGGTGGGAGAGTTGTAGTGTTGTGGGGATTTGGGATTTATATTGATGGATTTAGTCTGCTGGTCCTTTAGGTAGTGTTTGGTTTTTTTTGTGGTGTTGTTCACTTGTTATGTACTTTGTTCCTATGGGCTTATTAGCTGCTTGAATCTTATGTTGTGTGTCTCTGTTTGGGATTTTTCCCTGTAGGATTTCAAGCCACCATTCTCTTAGGCTATATGTATCTGGCCCTATGGTCTTGTAATGGGTCTTCCCTTTACCAGTTCAAAAGGGACTCCTGATTTCTTTTAATTTTTTAATAATGGGTCTTTCCCCCAATCTTTATGATAGTAATAAATATGTATACTCGGTAATAAATATGTATAATTAGTAATAATTCATAATAAAGAGGTATAATTAGTAATAATTATTAATAATTAAGTTGTAATTAATAAAAATTAGTAATAAATAGTAATAAATAGCAGTAATTAGTGGTAATTAGATATAAATAGCAATGAGTAGCGGTAATTATGAATAATTAAAAAAATCTATTCTTTTTTTGAATCATTATTTTTTTATATAAATTTATTCATAAAAAAACTAATTATTATATATTTTTTATAGAAATATGGAACAAGGAAGGTGACAATAGTCGTTATTAGATGATCGTGCTTGAATAAATCAACACATGAATCCAAATGGTTCTAGTATAAATTCTATATATATTAAGGGTGTTGAAACATTTTTATTATTTGCATCATCAAACCAATAATTTTTTTTACAAGGGAAAAATAAGTGTTTATATAAAAAATGTGGTCTGATGAAGTTTAACACATATGAAAATGTTGGGGGTCAACTCTTACGTTTTGGTTTTCAAACAGATCATGCTTTTTGGTATCAACATGGTGAATGCAGTTCCAAAGAATATACTAATAATTTGGTTCTGGATCCATCAATGTTTAAAAATATAGTACATTATGTGGTAGGTCTGTCTTTTCAAAAAACTAAAACTAAGGATGATATTGGTTTAACTCTTGAGTTGGAAACATCTCAATTTTACAAGTTTTGGAGGTCTTATGAGGATGCTTAATATCCTAGTTGCAAGATAAGAAAATTTGAATCGGTTTCAAAATTTATGGATATTAAATTAGATAGTGGAATTCCAAATAGTTGTTTTTATCAAATATTATCTTTGGTTAAAATGATATTACTTGAAAAAAATGTGTTTCTGACAATATTCTATGAGATAAAGAGGTTGGTTCATAATATAGGTATTAGTTATGAGAAGATTCATGTATTTTCAAATAATTTCATCTTATATTATGGTGAAAATGAGTCATTGGATATTTGTCCCACATGTGTAAAATCAACATATAATGAGGTCTAACTATGGAAGTCTTGATTTATTCCTGTGAAATAGTTGAGGTACTTCCTGCTTACACCTAGATTACAGCAATTATTTTTGTCTCAGAACAAAGTGGCATTGATGCATGGTAAAAAAATCAATATTGAAATTGGTAAAATCTTAAAGCATCCCTCTTTTGGTGATTCATGGAAATATTTTGACCAATTACATCTTTATTTTTCTTCATAAGCCTAAAACGTGCGATTTGGACTTTCTACTAAGGGTTTATCCCCATTTGGTTCTTACGGTAGTTAGTATTCATGTTGGCATGTCTTTATAACTCCATAAAATTTACCTCCTTTGATGTTTATGAAGGATCCATATATATATTTGTCCTTATGAATTCTAGGACATCCTAAAAAATTTATTGATGTTTATTTGAAACCATTGATTGATTAAATAAATTCATTTTGGAGTAATGGTGTCAGTACATATGATGTTGTTGAAAAAAAAATATTCCTACTAAAAGATTCATTGATGTGGAAAATTAGTAAGTTCCTAGAATATGGAATATTATCTGGATCGAGTACTCATGGTCCAAAATCATGTTCATACTGTATGAGAGACAACAAATCATTTATGCTCGTCAATGGAAGAACCCCTTATTTTTCAATAGTCATTATATATTCCTTCCAATCGATCATCATTTTTATAGGAACAAATATCATTTTAGAAAAGGCACAATTGAAAGAGATGGACCTCCAACTGTGATCTAAGATATGGAGTTAAAATCATTAGTCTCTTCATTACCTCCCATTATATTTTGACCAACTATAAACCAATAAAAAAATTTATGGATTTGGGAATGAACACAATTGGATAAAATGGAGAATTTTTGGGATCTGTCATATTGTTCTGATTTGTTGGTATGTAACATGTTGAATTTCAGGCATATTGAGAAGGAAAATTTCTATAATATATTTTAGACAGTCTTGGAGACACCATGTAAGACCAAATATTATTCAAAGGCATGATTAGATCTTACCCAAATTTGCAGGAAAACCGAACTTAAACTATTTGAAAATGTTAGATCATAGAAATTAATGAATCCAGAAGCATCTCAAACACTTTCCAAAGAAAAACAATTATTATTTTATCATTGGATAGTAGATTTAATACTTCCATATGGTTATGTTTCCAATTTGAATAGATGTGTCAGAAATGGTCATATTAACGGATTAAAAAGTAATGACTGACATGTTATAATAGAAATAATTTTACTGATTGGATTAAGAGTTTTTCTGAATTATATTATTTGGGATGCACTAACAAACATATCATATTTTTCACGAGACATTTTTGTGGTGAAACATATTATGATACCCTAAAAATACTATAAGAATAAGTTGTTTTAATTTGATGTAAACTATAAAAAAAATCTCACTGGCTTTTTTGTCTCAATGGAACATTTAATATTACATTTTATAAATGAAGAAAAATGTAGAGGTCTGGTATATTTTCATTGTATTTATCCATTAGAGAGATTCATATAGAAGTTGAATAAAAAATTACGTAATAAAGCATCAGTTGAAGGATAAATTGTATAAGTATAGTTATAGGAGAGATTTTTTCCTGCTCTCATTATTTTCAATATGAATATCCCTCAAAACATAACCACATGGGCCATAATGATGGAAATTTTTATGATGAAATAAGAAATAAATTATCATTTTATAATCAGCCAAAACTTTTCTTTGGTGGAGTTCATGAATGAGGGCTTTCATATGATGAATATCACAGATTTCATACATATATTTTCGTCAACTCTGAAGAAATGAAACCATTTGTACTCTGATTGATCCTATCACTTATTCAATAATATTTTTTATAGTAAGTTAATATTATTTTATTTTAAGGTTATATGATAGTAATATCAAGAAACATCTTCTACAAATTACAGCAGCTTCTCTTGAAAAATGTCATAAAAATAATTATTCCTACTTGTTTCAAAAACTTGTAACATAAATTACTTATGTTTTCACACATAAAATCATTTTATTACTTTTCATATTGATTGTTTTTTTAAAAAAAATAGGTATCTCAACATGATGATAAAATTGATAATCGACTGTGTGTATTGAGTAACCCACCATAAAAATGATTAAATCTTATAATGCATATGTGGTTAATGGTTTTTGATTTCATACAAATGAATATGGGGAATCAAAAAAAAAGAATTAATAGTGGTATTTGCTTGATAGGATCCCATCATAGATAAATTCATGTTAAATTTTATGGAATTTTTTAAGAAATTATTTAATTGTGTATCTGGTACAGAATTACACAAAGATGTTTAAATGTCAGTGGTTGGATACTTAGAGAGGAATATATCATCATTCGAGCCATGGAATCATTGATATTACATATAAAATCATTCTTGTAATAAATGAACCATTTTTATTAGCTCATTATGCCCATATAATTTATTATGAAAATTATTGTTCAAATTCAAGAGATTTGGGTGATTGGTGGAGTATAATAAAAATTAAATCTCAGGAAAATCAGTTTATTCATGGTGAATGTGGTTTCATTGAATTGTAAGAAATTAAAATTGTTTAAGTGACTACTCAAAATCCATATTTTTCATGAAGATACATGAATATCGATGATGAAACCCCATTGTTTAGGGTCGATGATGATGATGATGTTAATGATGTATCAAATGAGTTTGAAATATCAGGTGATGAAAAAACTGAAACTCATATAGAAATTGATGACGCTGAGCAATAATAAAAAGATATTAACACTATCAAATATGAATATGGGAATGAATATAAAGATTGAAAGAGTTAAATGTTGGTTATAATTATATATAATATATATCTATATATAATCGTTTTTTTAACTGTTTGTTAACAATTTTCATTTCGTGTTTCAGATGGACTCAGATCTATTTCGTTAGTTCAAGGAGGGTGGTCTACTTGATGGTGTCTAGGATTTTGGATCATCTAACTCTCATAATATTATCGGTTCAGGGAGGAATCTAAGGGGGGGTGGTCTTTCACAGTTGATGATTCTTGATCCTATCTCAGAGCGACGTTCACATATTTCCTTCGATCCATGCATTTAGAGGTTTGTTTACTTTTTTTTAGTTTGTTTTCATTAATTATCATTAATTTTTTTATATTATAATTGTTTGATTATTTGTTATTTTTGTCATAGATTTTCACATATAGTTTTTGGATAGGGTAGCACTATATTGTGAAATTATTTTTCTGCATCATGGTTCACATGGGATTATATTACTGTTGATATTCAGCACCGCATGTTCGACCATTGGCTGGAATGTAAATAAATAATATTTATTTTGAAATTTATTTAAATAATTACATGATATTATTAATTATTTGCAGGTTTTATGGTATCCCATCAATGATAGTATGTGTGAAACTATCTGAGATGCATGATAAGGGTTTGTACATGAGAATTACCATCAATTTTTTTACAATTTAAGAAGGAAAAAAAGATGAAAGTAGGAGTGATAGAGTTTGATGAGTCTCTTCATGTCCACGGACCTGACTACGTCTCATCTTAAATTTTGGACAGATTATCTTCACACTGGATGGGTGGTCATTTTTATAGGATATCATCAGTAGGTTGACAAAATTGGGGGATATAGGATATGACATATCGAGCCTATAGTTATATATATAGTACGTATAAGGATCACATGGTATGTACATTTTTTAATTAATTTATATAACTTTGAATGTAAACTATTTATTTTATATTAATATAGGAATTCAAACAACCCGATATTACAAAGTTCATTGTTTATAGGAGGATGTATAATGATCTTGTCAGTGGAGAGATTATAGGTGATCGCCAATGTCAGGTTGTGGTTAGTGTAATTTCTTTTTGAGTTTTAAAATTAACTACAAAGAATATTTTAACTATTTTAATTTTAAATTATAATTGTAGGAGTCATATGAAGTTGTGACGTCTCAGATGTAGACTAATATTCAAGGAAAGATTGAGGATCATAACAATGCCCACTGATTTGATGAGGTCACATGGATTCATGTTACCAAGTATTCCTTTGAGAAAGGCCAAGTTGTTGGTATCAGCTATTGATTAACTTTTGTGAGTTATTATGGTACCGTTGTGATGTTGGTGTGCATCTCGAGAGGAGATCATAGAGAGTTATCATCATCTATTTTACATTATCAAGACTATCTATGAGCTTAGGGAGAGCTTATAGAGAGTATGTGTAGGGAGAATTAAGAGATCTGTCGATAGCACCAACAGTAGGAGGATGAGATACATCGGTGGTAGCAGTAGTAGCATGAGCAGAAGATGAATTATATGTGTCGTCTGACTCATGGTTTAGGGATGAAGTTCCCTCCACCATCTTCTCCTTATCCTCTAGATGATCCCCCCTTACAATGATGTATTTACATTTTATGATAAAACATTTGAATGCAATTTTTTTGTAATATTATATATTTACATTTTTATATAGTTCATTTCTTATATGATTATGAATATTATGTTTTTTTATTATTATTATTATTATTATTATTATTATTTATTACTTTATTACTTTATTATTTATTTTATTTTTATATTATATTACTTATTTTATTACTTATTTATTATTTTATTAATATTATTATTTTATATTATTTTTTTATTATTTTTTTATATTTTTGTGAATATGTAATTTTTTATTATTTATTATTATTATTATTACTATTATTATTAATTTTATTATTATTTTATTAATATTATTTTGTCTTTATTATTATTATTATTTTATATTATTTTATTTTTAGTAATATTACTTTATTAAATTTTATTTATATTAATTTTTTTATTTTTTCAATGTTCTTTTCTATGAGCCCATCGAAAATGTGTTTTTTAAATAACATGGGTAAACTAATTTCGATAGGATACATTCCCATCGCAAATATTATTTTTTGTGATGGCTCATCACAAAAAAATACTATTTGTGACATGTTTTTTTGCAATGGGTTATTTGCGACAGGATCCCTTCGCAAATAATCCATCTCAAAAAACTAAATTTTTAGTTGTGTCTTAGGTATAACACCCCTCTATGGAGAAAATTTCAATCCTCCTTCCATCATTTCAATTATTCCACCATAGACACATATTAATGAATGAGTTATAGTGAATTTTCTCATAGGGAGTATGAGGTTTTAAATCCAGGGTAAAGCTATAGTGATTTCTAATGCGGGTAGTGGGTGATGTTCACTAATTGATCTAAACACCATTTTCTGAGATGTTAATATCTATAATGATTGTATATTATTGGAAATAGGATAGTGGAAGGTAATTCTTAAGCTTTGGAAGTTGGATATCATTCAATATTTCAAGGCAGTGAAGTGGAAAATAATTACTCTTAAGATACTCACGATGGTACTACTTCACATGAATCTCAACGTCTGGGAGAGTGGTACCACATACATCATATTAATTTAGCTTGAAAACATCTAGCATCTCCTTGATACAGTTATTCTCTGGGTCATTAGATACTATTACTTTATGATTGGAATTTTGAAATCTATAGGGATGTTCTAATATCTTCATTAGAGGTGAATCATGGTTTTAAAATAATCATAAATTTAGAATTTTGATATTTAAGTGGCCTCGCACAGGTCAATCACCCAAGTGATCTCACATTAGTCTCCTGCATAGGAGAACATGTCACACAAAAAATGTAATACTAGGTCAATGTGAATGGAGAAACAACGGATATCCTCGCATGAAGATATCACATGCATGGTGAAAACAATAATGTGAGGGTGATAGGAAGAATTGATGAGTCAATTGACACAGTCTATAGATGTGGGGATCCTTATTTTATCTACGTGTATGAAAAATCCATGTTGTCGACCTACGCGATTCCCCTACATGGATCACCCTTTCACTTCTACCTTGCATAGAATTCAATTTATTATGCTCTTAAATCCTAATAATAATTTACAAAAACAGATAAAGTCTAGTAAATAAAGGATCCATTAACATCCTTTTTCATATACATTATGACTAGACTCTATTAATCTAATCAGATCTAATCCTAATGGTGGAATTTTTTTGACAATCATTTTTGTAACATGAGATTGATGATTCTTTTAATTGGGAATTATTCATGAAAAATAGTAGTGAAGGATATCCTGGATCACCCACATTCAGCTAAGTGAACCATGCAACCCAAACCAGTGTCACTATTTTGGTCTAGCTTTCGTGCCAAAGCCACTATGCAGACCCCAGACATGTATAACTAGGAGACTCACATAGGTAATACCTACAAAATAACTAAAATTTCACACATTTGTGAAGACTAGCATAGAAAATCTACATGTAGGTCAGTGCAAAAAACCATCAAAATACACCTCTTTTGCCCAGGGTCCCTAAATTTCCTATAAATAAGAAACTTGGGCTCATCATTTAGAATGATTGGATGTTCGGAGTAAGTAATGAAGATCTTATCACCATATTCCTTTATCTATACCATTGAATCTATATAGTTAGCTCTCCAAAACCATAGATGTAACACCCCCTAATGATAAAGGGTTAAATGGATAAATGATATGACTCACGTCAATAAGGTGGACCTTCCTTTCTGGGAGCCTACCTGATTAGAACTCCACAATTAAGAATGGTTGGCCTAGAGTAGTGATCAGGATGGGTGACCTTCTGGGAAGTTTCTCAGGGTGTGTGTGAGTGAGGACAAAGCACACTGGAAAGGACATGTGTTGGCATGTGGGGACAATCATTAGTCAAATGACCTGTTCGGGCATGTGGGTAGGCCCTAGGGTGGGGCCCACATGTTTGTGGGCCAACTGGTGGTACATGGCGGGCCAAGACCCTACGGCCATGTTAAGGTGGGGTGTCTGCACTATCACCAGGGCCCAACTGTCACATTTTGGTATCAGAGGTGGTACCCAGCCTTAAGTGCAGTGCACTCCCTTGGTTGAGTTGTAGGGCCCACAACGAGGACGTTTTTCTCTAAAGGGGGGGGGGGGTTATTGTAACACCCTCGAATGATAAAGGGTTAAATGGATAAATGATATGACTCATGTCAACAACTTTCACCTTCCTTTTCAGGAGCCTATGTGATTAGAACTCCATAGTTAAACGTGTTTGGCCTGGAGTAGTGATCAGGATGGGTGACCTTCTGGGAAGTTTCACAGGGTGTGTGTGTGTTAGGAAAAAGCACACTAGAAAGGACATTTGTTGGCATGTGGGGAAAATAGTTAGTCAGATGACTCATTCAGGCATGTGGGTAGGCCTTATGGTGGGCCCCATGTGTCTTCAGTGCAACTGGTGGTGCCTGGAAGGCCAGGACCTGGCGGCCATGTTAAGAATGGGTGTTTGTGTTGTCATCAGGGCACGGTTGTCACATTCTTTTGTTGGACCAGTGACACTCCCGACAACGGACCATAACCCCGCAGAGCCCACTCACTGGGGATGCACTCAACTGGGCCACTAACTGGGCTGGGTTCAAGCACAGTCCTACTACCAGCGGGGGATTTAATCTTGCCTTCCCAGAGATTCAAACTTGGGGATGACTTGAATAAAAGTTATCAGGGAGAAACTCTGGTACCACTATGCCATTGGCTTAGTGGTATCAGAGATTCCCCCTAGTGGCTATTATGTCTGGCCCACCAGGTACCACCAGTTGCCCCGCAAACACGTGGTACCCAACCTAGGGCCCACCTACATACCTGAATGGGTCATCTGACTAATGAAATTCCCCACAGGACAACACATTTCCTTTCCAGTGTGTTTTGTCCTCGCTTACACACACACTGAGAAACTTCCCATAAGGTTACACATCATAATCACTACTTCAGGTCAAGCACGCTTAACTGTGTAGTTCTAATCAGGTAGGCTCCCAGAAATGAAGGTGCACCTTGTTGACATGAGTCATATCATTTATTCATTTAACCCTTTATCATTTTGGGGTGTTACAATCACCCCCCCCCCCCCTTAGAGCACAACGTCCTCATTGTGGGTCGTACATCTCAACCCAGGTAGTATACTGCACATAAGGATGCGTACCACCTCTGATACCAAATGTGATAATTGGGTCCCAATGATAGCAAACACACTCCACCTTAAACATGGTCCTCAGGTCCTGGCCCACCAGGTACCACTAGTTTCCCCGCATTCACGTGGTCCCCACCTTGGGGCCCACATAATGGGGATGCACTCAACTGGGCCACTAACTAGGTTGGGTTCAAGCATTTTCCTAATGCCATCGAGGGATTTAATCTTGCCTCCCCAGAGATTCAAACTCAGGGTTGACTGGAATAATAGTTACCAGGGAGAAATTCTAGTACCACTAGAACATTGGCTTAGTGGTACCAGAGATTCCACCGGTGGCTATTATGTCTGGCCAGCCAGGTACCACCAGTTTCCCCGCAGACACGTGGTCCTTACCCTAGGTCCCACCCACGTGCCTGAATGGGTCATCTGACTAATGACATTACCAACAATCCAACACATGTCTTTTCCAGTGTGTTTTGTCCTCACTCACACACACACTGAGAAACTTCCAAGAAGGTCACACATCCTAATCACTACTCCATGTCAAGCACGTTTAACTGTGGAGTTCTAACCAGGCAGGCTCCCAAAAAGGAAGGTACACCTTTTTGACATGAGTCATGTCATTTAGTCATTTAACCCTTTATCATTCTATGGTGTTACAATCACCCCCCCCCCCCCCCTTTAGAGCACAACGTCCTCATTGTGGGCCTTACATCTCAACCCAGGCAGTGCGCTGTACTTAAGACTGGGTACCACCTATGATACCAAATGTGATAATTAGGTCCCGGTGACAGAAAAAACACCCCTCCTTAAACATGCTCTTCGAGTCCTAGCCCACCAGGTACCACTAGTCTCCCTGCAGACACATGGTCCCCACCCTAGGGCCCACCCATGTGCCTGAATGGGTCATCTAACTAATGACATTACCCACAGGCCAACACATGTCCTTTACAGTGTGTTTTGTCCTCACTCACACACACACTAAGAAACTTCGCAGAAGTTCACCCATCCTGATCACTACTCCAGGCCAAGCATGCTTAATTGTGGAGTTCTAATCAGGCAGGCTCCCAAAAATGAAGGTTCACCTTGTTGACATGAGTCATATCATTTAGTCATTTAACCCTTTATCATTCTGGGGTGTTACATGAGATAAGAGGGAATTCATGGGATTATTGGGATTAAAGTACCTCTAGTTTGTGTAACACAAGACACCTACGTAAGGAGGCACTCCCCATAGTTAACAAGAACTAGAACGAAGGTATCTTCCCAAACTCAGGACATGTGTGAGTCCCTTTCATAGAAACTTGAGGAAGCATGCAGATCCTATAATTAATATTCTCCTAAGTGTTGTTTCCCAATATTTCAATAATATAAAATTCACCTATACCTTGTGAAGGTTCCACTCAGCATGATACACTTACAATATAACTTGGTTTTCCCTATACGAGACCTCTCCAGTCAACCCATGTTTAGACTACCTGAGCCACCTTCTTCTTGCCCACCCCTTTACCTCTATGAGCCTCCCTATAAGTATTCTCTTTCACAAATAATTACAGGGAAGCCTTTCCCTAGGAATCTCATCTGAGAGAGACCTAATAAAACCATCTAGAAAGGCATCCATATTTTTATGATCATAGAGAAAGACAAACCATAATGTCTCTTTTCAATTGTGCATTCCCTCAGTAAGAGTTATCGAACACTTGTCCTACCTGATGCGTAGGTTCCTTGAGGTGTTTATAGTTTTTCCTCCCCAATATAAGAGGGACATCAACCATGGTGGAAGCACCAGGGGCCTCCCCATTTTATAAATTGTGGGAACCCACTTTTCCTTCTCTTGTAATTTATAAAACAATAAATGGTGAATCCCTCCTAGAGTAAGTCCCATATTTTTCTTGTGGGATATATATTTAGGAATTCTTATGTCCCAACCATGGTTATGAAAATAAGAGAGGATACATGTGCCATTTCCCATTCACTCTCATGTATCCCCAACCTCATCCACCATCAGATTAATGAGATTGTTTGGTTTTCTAGATCTTAAACTTCCATTTGTTTCTCACACTGAGCATAACTCACATGGGCTAAGGGGTTAGTGAAGATAATTGAATCAATGTTATTAAATGAATGACTATGTAGATGAATTTTTTTTGGATTTTCCTCTCCCTCTCCCTAAGAGCCCCCATAAGTGTGGGTTCTCAAACCCATGTATCTATCTCAAAGGGTCATATCCCCTAGGAGACAATCCTGATGTCCTCCATTGGTGTGGGTTCTCAAATCCATGTATCCACCTCATGTGGTCATATCCCATGTGCGAAAAAACATCAAAGGTCCTCCCCCATAGGTGAAATATTTAACCAAACCAAACTAAATTGAATTTTATTCCCTTCCAAATAGAATATTTGGGAAGCCTCCCAGAGGTCAAAACCCACCACTCCCAACACAACCTAATTACCTACGGGGCCATATTCTAAGTTGATTCATATCTAACCTAGGAGGGTACATCCTTTCCATATCCTTTTTTATACATTGGAATATATCATATACAAAATCATATCTAGGAACCTTTTTTCTAGACGTTTTTACTAAATGATGTTAAACTACATAGGTCGGTCCTATTAACATGACTTTAAAAGTTATTATGTGTCCCATTAAGTTGAATCAAACTACATGGGATATAATTCCATTCACAAGGATATATAGGAATACAATCTCATTTTCCTAATCCTAATATCAGAACAACTCTTGTCTTCCTAGATGATAATAAAACCCAATGTTCCCTACTATGTGGCATAAAAAAACCCAGATAATAAGAAATATAAGAATATATAATACTTAAATACAAAATGGTACCATTTATGGGGATCTTATTATACATATAGTTGTCTTCATCGATGAAGAACCTCATATACATATATATGATACTAAAGGAAGTATGTCAATTAATTTATTGTTAACTCAAGGGTGAACCATTTAATATTTGGAATATATTAAAGGATTATTTAATATTTCTTAAATCTATAAGAGAGTCCCATAGTATGTAATAATTCACCATAAAAAGTTGTGAAAAATCCTGAACTCCCATCCTATTTACAAATGTGTGTCCCAAATAATTGTTGGGGCCATTTACCAATTACCACCAACATTTGGAATGTGTGTTCGCAAACCATTTTGAATCATAAAATCATTTGTTGTTTCTGGTTTTATAAATAAAACCCATTGGAAACCACATAGAAAGTATGTGTTCATACTTATCTAATGTTTATGGTCATTCCACTACCAGCAAAAAACTCCATTCACATCCCGTGTTATTTTTTAACAGAAAAACTAATTAAATTTTTCTTCTTTACTTAATGAAATAAGACAACATTAGACATATTAATTTTGTTATCAATATTAACTAATATAACTCCATTGGTTTTTAGATAATAATTTTTTCTAAATATCGTATCTTTTCCTTAATGATTCTCAATAATTATCATAATCTTTGTGACACCATCCGTGTGTGGGGGAAAACAACTATTAATTATCTATAGATTACATTTCCTTTTACCAATCAAACTGACTTCATCAAAACATGATTTTCTTTATGCACATTTTGAATTCCCATTCACTTCCAATTGTTGAAAATTTTTCCATGTAGAAAAATGATTAACATTTTAGAAATATTACCCAATAGATCACATCTACCAATGATTTATTATATGCATTATTTTTTATAAAAGTGTTGGGTACCTAGACACTTCTCGCATGTTATAAAAATATTTACTCCTTTTCAAAATATATCTCCCTCTTAGTTTAGGTATCTTTTATTGTAAATACATGTTATACCTACATGAGTATGATTTGTTCCAAAACACACCACAATAGTAGTAGTTTCCTCTAAACATTGATGTTCGAAAATAATAATAGTTCTATATTTATGATTTTTTATGTTTTCCTTCTATAATTATTATCTATATGCGCTCTGAGGGAAATAAACTTTTTGGAAAATATCTTTATTCAATTGATTTTTAATTTGATTTATCAAAATTATTTTTGGAATAAATAGGTCTGAAAATTATTTTTTGACCTTCATTTCTAAAGAAAATGGGTTAATTTAAAAATTCATATGTAGTAAAATTAACATCAGTAATTATACACATATTCTTGTGAGATTATGGTGATTCTACCTTGATCTAAATGGAATTATTAAAACCATCATTGATCTTATTCAAATAATTATGAGATTCAAGACATTTTCATTGAGTCTGAAAATATTTTTCTTATTTGTGTGAATTTTTTTATTCAAGTTGTCTGATTATCATCTTCATTTCACCTACTTTTAGTTTTTATCACATGATATCATATATATAAACAAACTTATTTTTTCCTTTTCTTTTTTTCTATTATCAATATTCCATGTTTCTTCCAATAGTATTCTCTTAACCATCATGATCTTTCTTTTTTATTAATGAAATCTTATAAAACATTTTAAAAAAATTATAGATTTTTTCATTCACATTCATCATCTTCACTACTTGGGGTATCAAAAACTTTTCCATATGATAAATAATATAAGTTTCATATTAGATTGTCTATATAATCTGTAGTGAGATTCTTAATTTTTCAAACATAATTTTTCTTTTACTTTTAAATAAATTCATATTGTTTCTATAAAATTTGGATGAATACTTTGAGATTTTATCACATTTATACTTCTATTTTTTCTTATCATATGACTTGGGTTTGAGAGAATTCTTCGTAGGAAAATTTATGAAAATGTGTAGAATATCATAACAGTTAAACCACCTTGGTGTAATTTTCACTTTAAATATAATAATTCCCTTCCTGAATTTTTTTGATATGAGGGGGATGATTCTATTATAATATTTGTAATCATTTTGATCATCAGATTCACTAGATTCCTAAATTTCATCATCATTAATTTTTAACATTCCCATGACCTCAAAAAAACATCCCATACTTATCATCTTCATAATATCGGGGATCCATATAATTTTATAATAAATGAGAACGTCATGTAATTCATCAAGAGTAAGTTATTCTCAATCGTCCAATGTTTGGAAATTTAGGATCAATCCTGTTAGAAAAATTTAGCATAAATATTTTTATAGTAGTTTAATTATCCATCTTTTCCCCAAAACCTGAAATATTATTAACAACTTAATTGAAACTTATGAATTGGTCATTATAGTTTTTTTATTTCTCCATATTGAAATATTTAAATCAGATTCTCTGAATTTTTTTTCTACCATGAATTTCATGTTTTCTTCATAAATTTTTTCCAATTTAACCTAATTTATTTGGAATTTTTGAGTCCTATAAAATTTGAGAGAATATTTTCAAACAGAATCTTAAAAATGAAATTTTGATATTTTTCATCATCTTCTATATTTCTATTATCCAAAAAATTAATAGAAGGATCATCATAAATAGGTGGTAATCATACCTTTACATCATCTTTAACCTCATGAAAATGTGAATGGATATAGGGAAACTTCTTATTCTTTAAACAGTGATATTTGTTTCCATTTAAATAGATAAACCCTTTCTATTGAATTTTTTTTTATTATCCATATTAAGTACCTCAAGGATCTTAGAAAAACTATTATCCCTCTCATACTAGTAAAATTTCTTTTTAGGATCATTTCCTTACACTGAGAGGGGGTGGAGGAGGAATTATTTGAGTGAAGTATTAACAATTTAATTTAATATAAATAAAAATATGTGTCATGTAAATGTATGATCCACTAAAAATATTGAATATCTACATCACACTATCATGAAAAACATAAAGAAACAAGGAACACGTAGACTGTAAAATGTTCAAATCCAATGTGGAATCATACTTCTTATTATGGATGGTTTCTCCACTTAATTATATTTTTTTCACAAGATCATGAATTAAAACAATATTATTATAGTTTATGATTTATCCCAATATACAACTTCATATTTACAACCTAAAATTAATTTTCACAGTATATAATAATAGATTTTTATAGAATAAAGGATTATTATCATAAAACTGGGATGCTTTAATAAAAAAGAATACAGAACCACCCACACGAGACTCCATTATTTAAAACAATGAATTAAAAAATATGAGTATTGAAAGTGTTGTAAAAATTGTAAAATCTAACTCAAATTCAACCTTCTGATTATGCGGGTTCAAGAATTTATAGATCAGAAGAGAATAAAACCCTACATAAAATACCTCGATATTTTTCTATAACTCCCATTATCATTAATCTAATACATGTTGATGGTTATCTCTTTATTAACACTCTACTATTAATCAATGGGGTCAACACCCTTAATGCATCAACATGTGGAACCTTACATTTATTTCTATAAAAGAATTCATAAACATTAAATCCCTATGATCTTTGTAATTTTAGTTAACAACAAGGTCTCAAATATGTCTATAAGTTTATAGGCATGAAGAACCATCTCTAAAGTCACATCAGAAAAAATTTATTTTTAACAAATTTCTGAATTTTAATCTATATATAGTGATGAATATGAATTGTCTATGTAGAATTAATCTCCTACATGTTTCTCCATAAGAATCCATTATATATCATATTTTACAATGTGTTTAAGAATTTGGTTAGATCACTAATTAGATTTATGTGAATCAATTGCCTATATCATAAATTGGCCACATGAAACATTATATTAGGTGGATTATCAAATAGGATATTTCAATATTTTGAATATGTGACGCATTTAGTTTTTGGGTGGAATGAGCTAGATGATCTTCCTACATAGTGAAAACAACTACATAGATCACCAAAGTGAATTTAGAATCCACTAAAACTCAAATTGATGAAATTTTTTCGACCATCATCCATTCTCAATAAAACATTCCTACATAATTTAGTATTCCTCCATGATATAAAAACCCATACTTACTAGACCACACACATTTAGACTTATGAATTTATCATATATGGTTTTCAGTAAATAAAACAACAAGAAACTCAAAAAAACAAGGGATATTCAATTTTATCCAACTATGCCCCAAATCCTTGGGGATATTTATAATTAATGATGACTAAAAATGAAAGTGAATTTTTGAATTGTTTCTGAATTTATAATGATTTAATTATTGATAATATATGTCTCTCTCCCCTCATTAATTTTGGAGAGTCATTATTTTCAATTATCTAATGGATCACATGGATTTGTTATGTAATTTATATTTTATGGGCTGGAGATAAGTAGTAATTGTTGTTATAGTGTTTTTTATGATTGAAAATAAGTCATGTGCCAAAATATTTCATCTATTGAAGAAATATTATGGTTTAAAAATCATCTTTAACATTATTCACATTTATAAGAATAATTGTACCATTTATGGAATGAATTATGTACAATTTTTTATAATTTCAAATGGTCCTAGAAAAACTATTTCATTACAACATTTTTTTTATCTTTTATCTAGATGTATCTCATTTTTTATATTTTAGAACTATATAGGGTTCTTTAAATCATATTTTCACACAATAGGTTTTACAACCTATAAAAAGTAGACTTTGGTTATGCTCACTTGACTAAAAGGTAGAATTCATAGGTTATAGATACTTATTTTAAATATCCTTGGGTTTTGTCTATTTTTTAAGAATGATAGTAATATTTAGTGCTTCTACTTTGTATAAACCCGGGTATGGGATAGATACCATTTTAGAATAATGAATTTAGATTTATCCCATGTAAAAGTTTCTCTCTTTTTATAGTGGCTTTCAAACTTGATCAGTTAGGGTGTGATGAATGTAAATAGTCAATTAGGTTAAACTAATATACAATTCCTTGTCTTAAACTATTTAATTTTTTTCATATACTCTTCACACATCCATTGTTACTATCCATTTATGATATAATAATCTAATATTTTTAAGTAAACAATTTCATTATTTATTTTTAATAACATTGATATTTTATGAAAACACATTCCACCCCCAACATTGTGGTTTTCTATTAACCATTTTGACATGCTAATTTCTATGGATGTGGAAAATTATTATGGATTACATAGATCTATTTTTATTTATCCTGATAATAATAATTTGTATCATATTTTTACCTTAATAGGATAGTTTGAAGGTTTCTAATATTTTAGTAATTATTTTTTTCAGTATGCTTTTATATATTTCCTTATCATTAATTTGGAAAGATCTATTTATGTGACAGATATATATAAAAATAATTTTTTTGGAAAAATAAATTCAATCGGTGGTATGATCCAATTAGTTTAGATGAAGTATTTTAGTAATGTGTGTAGAATGGTTGAAACAGATGAGGTTATTGATTATGAATCACTAATTTTTTGTTATAAAACATTAGATGAGATTCATTATAATCATCAAGAATATTATTGTAAAAAGATGGATTTAAATTTTTACTATTACTTAATATATAATAATGTTCCTAAAGAGAATAAAGTTTTATCCCTTGAAGTTGAAAGGTTATAAATTTATGATCTTGAAATATATACGTATATAGATGATAATGATAGGTTTAAGGATATTTTTTTCAAAATAATGTGTGGGAAAAAAGGATATTTAATTTTTTGTTAAATGAATTATCTATAATTGAGGAAAAATGATAAAATATTCAAGACGAAAATGAAAAGCTGATAAATTTTTCTACTTGTTGAAATTAAAAAAATTATGATATTAAATAAAAATATGACTTTGATAATTTTTTCAATGAGTTATGTTATTAAAAAATTTCTATGTTTGTCTGAAAATCCTCCTATGATCATTAAGTTCATTTTAAGAAATATAATTTAAAAAAAGATAAGTAATTTTTCATTTATTTTTTATGAATTTGGTTTGAATGGATATTATTATAAAAATTGTTTTGTATTATTTATATAGCATTTGGGATTAAAAATTTAAAGTTTTTTTAGCATTAACGAGTTCTAATTTTCTAATAATGCATACTATTTTGGATTCATAAATGTAATATTTTAAATCCTATTTTACCAAAACTATTCACCATCCCCATGTTTTTTATTATTTTATGGACATCAGGAATATTGGTATTGTTTTATAATATGGTTTGTTATCATGGGCATTATATTTTATTTCATTATGTCTAGTGATCAAGAATAATAGGTTTTACATTTTCTTTTACAGATATCTACTATACATTATTATCTATTAAATTATTTCAAAATATTTTACAACTCATTTAATATAATATTATTTGTTTTTGTGCCTCCCTTATGATTTTTTTAAAAGAATTAATACAGGATCAACTATCTCATTTTTCTATATTCTGATTTTTTATGAGGATTTTATATCTTATGATTCAAATATTTTATTTCAGGGAGAAAATATATGTATAAATTTGATAATTTTACCTTTTTCTCAAAAAGGTGAGAAAATGATGATTTAAAAATATCATATAAATTTGATTAATTCTAAATATGGGGATAAATTTTGACAATGTTATTTTGTTTGTAAATATCATAAATGTAATGATAGTTGGAGTAGACCTTTAGATCTGTTTATTAATATAATATTTTATTAATTCAAAATTTTAGGATTTTTATTTATAATAATAATTTTATTAATTTTAATTATTCATTTATTATTTCATATTTTATTAACATTATTGTTGTTCATAATTATGATCTATTTTATTTTATTAATATTTAGTTTTCATAAGAGTTGTTTTACACTTATGTATCCTTCATAAAATAATATTTACATTTTCCTGAGTTTTGAAAGTTGTTCTTTATCATTAACTGACTTATTTTTACACATATGCATGTTCTAGTTACCCTTATATAAGTAGTTTAATATTTTTTTAGGTTTAAACAACTCCATTTTACACTTATGTGACTTTTATTTTACCATTACCCAATATGCTTCTACCCTTAGATAGGTAGATTTATTTTGTGCTTACAATTATGAATATTGGGTTGTACCCATATGAAGCATACAAAATTATCCAATTACCTTTATAAAACAAAATTGTACCCTTATTTATTGCATGTACATTGGGTGTTACCCATACACAAGTAATATTGTTCACATATGTCGCTAGTTTTAATTTAAGCTTAACTTTTCGTTGTGAAAAAAAATAATTGATACCATTATGAAAGAGGTATAAATTGTTATTTAACTTTATAAATTCACATAAAATTACCCTTATATACTTTTAGAATTGTGATTCTCTCTAGATTACCCTTTTTCACAATATTTATAGTATTTTCATTTCTTATGAGAACGTTTTAAGTGTCTAAATTGTTTTAATGATTTTATAAATTCAAATTTATTAATTAAATCCTATAGACGTGTTTTTACATTATCATGGACACATTTATTTAATTATTATAGCTATTCTTAATTTCATGAACAAAATTATAGCATAAACTTCAAATATTTCAAATTTTCTTGTATTGGTTTTTTTCATTGATTGTGATGTCACTAAATTCATATTCTATTTTAGCAAACACATTCAAACATTTTTAATTAGGATATATTTTAAGATTGAAATTATCAAATTTTAAATATGGGAGAAAATTTTAAATTCAAAATTTCTAATATTATAGTTTAAAATTTGTGAGATTTCTATGAAAAAAGTAAAATATTTTTATGTAACTATTTTTATTTTAATAAATATAATTTTATACGTGTCTAAATTATTTAAATTATCATTAATTTTTAATGATATATTAATCAATAATCTCTCCCACTGCTGGATAATTCTTTAATATTATTCTTTTGAATTCTATAATTGATCACTTTTTATTATTAATATATTCCATTTTAATGTCTCAATAAAATTTGAAAATGTAGTGATAATATATATGATATTATTTTAAAATAAAACATGTTCTGAACTGTTTCATCTATGGATGAACTCCTATATTAGGAAAAATCATTTTTTACTTCATTCTCATTGTATAGTATTTTAAGATTGTTGGAAGGCCCAATATAGAAACTTTGATCATTTGAAAAGGAATTGAAAAATCTATATCATCTAAAACATTTTTTATAATTTTATCATTGTGTATATCATTGATTTTTTATTTTATTCTTTTTTATAGGTTTTTATAAAAAAATCACACAATAGGTTATAACACCTATAAATATTAGACATTTGTTACCCTCACCTGACCAAAAGTCAAAACAATTAGGTTAGGGCTTCTCATTGTAAAAAATCCTTAGTTTTTTCTAATCATTAAAAATGTTAATTATGCTTTGGGTTTATCCCATGTGAACTTCCTAGTTCGTGATTTATCCCATCATACATATACAATTTTATACTTCTATAGTGTAAAATTATCTCTCATGTCATAGTTGGTGATATAATCTATAAGTAGGGTGTGAAGAGTGGCCTATGTTAACTATATAAAATCACTATAAAATCCCATGTGGTCATATAATTAGTTTTAAACATGCACTCTTCACAAATAAAGTATTCCTATCAATTTATGAAATAGTTATCTAAAAAATTTTAATAACAAAATTCAATAATAATTTTAAATAACAATGATAATATTATGAATTGAATATCCACCCATTCATGTCGATTTTCATTAACCATACGAACCTATGTCTTTGAGATCTCCATACTAAAATATTATAACAACACATTAACATAAATTTCATGTAATAGGAATATGTATCTTCTGATATATTGATATTTAATCCATGAAATAAATTCAAATTTGTGGGCATTTATATCTTACTTTTATTATAAAATTTTCATAAAATTCCCCAGTATAATTATCCATACTAACTAGAAAATTTTGTTCATCAATGTTAATAAGGAAAATAATGATACCTATACTCATCTCTTTCACATGAATGTTTCTATGAAATTTTCCATTATACAAGCTCAACAACATTTAGAAACTATCAACTTTTGAATACCAAGAAGGGGGCCTATTTCTTCCCATAAAATTTATTCTTCAATTTACACACTATGGTTCTATTATTATGAAGTATGGACCAAAAAATTTTCATAATATAAACTTTGTCTCTAATTTCTCCATTCATGAATGTTGATTTAACATTAAACTAGAATAATGTGTAATTTAGATATGCAATAATAGGATAAAACATTATTATAGTGTCAAACCGTGAAAAAGGGTAAATATTATTTTAAATTAAAACCATCTATCTATGAGTAATCATAAAAACTAAAAATGGTTTATATTAATAAATCTATCCCTGTTCTTTGAGTTCATTTTTTAACAACCATTTTTCTCTTATAAACATTCATCCTTTCATTTCAAGAACAAGATATGGTGTTTTATTATTCTTAGTATGATCCAACTATTCATTCATCCCATTCAACCATTCTTTATGATCAATTATTTTAATAGATGAATTTTTTATACATCTATGATAAGTGACATTTGATTTATAACCCTTAATCTATGTCTGGTCAGAATTTCTACATCCATATTTCCAACATTGTGATCATCTTCAACTTGTTTTTGCAGAGTTTGGAATTTTTTTGGTTTTATTTTTTTCTTACATTTCATATCACTAAACTAATCAGAATCAACTTATTAAAGGTTATTATTGATCTTATATTCCATCTAATAAACATATAAAGAGGTGTTCATTCTATATTTCATTACATCATACTCATTATCATCAATAATAATTCATAATATGGACTAGTTTCAATGACTATTACAAAAAAGGAATCAGTAGACATATTGATTCATTTATTCTATCTCATACAGATTTTTCCATGGTATGAATATCCAATAAAAAAACAGTATTCATATTTTTTATTGAACTTTCCTAAACCCAAATTTTTTATCATTTTTATGACAGTGATCTTAACAACATTAAAGTATTTCACTATATTTTATTTCTTATACCACATCTCATATGGGGTCATTTTTTTGTCAATTAAAATATCAATTTTGAACATGAACACCTATGCTTAAAATATAACTCCAAAATTATTTTCAAGGTGTATATTTAGTGGCCATACATCAACACATTACAACTAAAATTATTTTTCCATTTTTCCAAATGTATTTTATTAATGGTTTTTTGAGCACAATATAGATAATTAATTTAATTTTTCTTCAAGAGTGAATCCGAAGAGAAACTTATGTACTTCTTTATTTTATTATTTATAAAATTTTAAATATATGCACCCAACTCATTCTCAAAAAACCTTCTAAATTTCTGAACAACTTTAAAGTATTTTATTTATGTATTAAGATCATTAAACTTGTCATCCGAGTGAAATTATCAATGAAAATAATAATTTAAAAATCATCCTTTATTGGTTGATTTCTCATCTACCCACAAGGAATATAGTGTATGAGGCCAAGAGGTCTGGTGGATTGAATTTCAACATTCGTATTTCTTACACTACCAATACATTCTTTTAAGATAGTATTATCGACAGTGTTATCTTTCTCCTTTAGAATAGGGAAACCTCTTATAATATCATTTTTCTGAAATCAATCTCATGCACATTTGGCCAAGATTGTCACGACCCGTCCTCGGGGCCCGTGTCGTGACTACCCCAATCCCGCCTTCCATAGGCCAGGGGTTAGCGACTAGAACAAAGGCGTATATCCCAACAAAAAGGGAAGGCATTTCCTTTAAAAGTAAACAAACACCACGGAGTAAGCTAGTAGAAGTAAACACTAAGTAAACTGAGTACAAGAAAGTGCGGAAAGTAAATGGGCCAGAATAAAAACCCCAAACTGAAAGTAAATTACAACTGGAAAGAAAGTACAGCAACTAAAAGTAAAACAGCAACGTCGAGCCGTCCACTGGTACTCCCACCTGAAGGGTGGGTACAGATAGCCACCTCAGCTCCTCGGGTCCAGTCATCCGCTCTGTGTACGTCCCACCCAGTGTTCCACCTTTAGGTACCGACTACTCCACTAGCCTCTACCATGATCAGCGTTGTCCGTCGTCTACATCCAACATAACGTAGTGCGGGCATATCCCGTGTAGGGGTGAGTATAAGATACTCAGTAGGGACCCTGAGACCCCCGAAGGTCTCCCAGAATCCACAAAGAATAATCCACAAAAGAAAGATACAATCACGAAGTAACATCCAACACTACTTAGGTATATGACCATACATATACCTAAGTCATCAATTCCAGTTCGTCTCCAGCATCCGAGCCCAAGTTCGATCATGTCCCCACACGATATCATAACACAATCCACATAGGAAAGCAAGTCAATCATATCGAAGATAATGATTGAAAGTCAAGACTCAGCTCACACAGGATATACTTCTTCGTAAGACGATAGAGATGATTAGATGTAGCCATTGATTCATCTAAGTCGTCATACCCACATAGGATCGATAGGTACTAACCCCCGCAATGACCCACAAAGGATCGATAGGTAACAAACCCCCGCAATGACCCACATAGGATCTGACCCACATGAGATCGGAATGTGCTGGCCTACACAGGACCGATGAGCGCTGACCCACACAGGATCTGACCCACACATGATCGGTATCACTGATCCACTGAGGGTCGTTGAGTGCTGTAGTCGTCGCTGTCGAACCCATGGAGGATTCTCGTACTGTCTTCATCGTCGTCGCAGTCACAGCCAGCTCTAGGGTTCCCGCACACAGCAAGCTCGTTCAGGGAGGGTCCGCTCCACGATCCCAAGGCCTGATACATCAACTGACACGAAGTCTGGAGTTGATATATCCAAAAGTTCTATATCGTCAAAAGAAACTCAACATGACAGACGGCGCATCAATCGTACATCCGGTCTGAGAGTTATTGGTTTTTTCGTTCCAGGGGCCCGGTTGGTCTTTAAGTAAAAACCAACCCGAACGCACTCCAACTACATCCAAACCTCTAGGGGAGTAAGCCAAAAGGTCTGTCTCACTAAGAGGAATCCAACAAAGTTGACAGCGCATCAATCGGACATCTGAAGCTCAAGTTATAAGCGTTTCCGCTCTGAGGGCCCGGTTGGTTTCGTGTTCGAACCAACCCAACTGTACCCAAAGTTCTCTGAAACCTTATGTGTAATATATCAAAACTACCGTCTCAATCCAAGGATTGCATCACAACTGAAGTTGCGTCGATCTGAGGTCTGTATCCCAAGATATGGGAAAAATACCGAAAGTGGCCTGAAAATGGGGGGTCTGGGCCCAGACCGACCCGGCCCAACCCCCCTTGGGTCGGCCAGAACCGGGTCGACCTGAACCGGGTCTGGGTCCGGCCCATTAGGGCGTGGCCCAGCCCGGCCAGCGCGGCCCGGCCCGGCCCGGTGCGGCCGGTCCGGCCTGGGGCGGCTCAGCGCTGGCCGAGCGGCCGCGCAAAGGGGGTGCTACCCCTTTGATTGGAGCCATGGCCCCCGCGTGGGGGCCGCTCCTTTCCAGCGGACGTGACTGGTGTTGCGTCGACCACAGTCCCGCGCGGCCGCGGAACCAGCCGTCTGCCGCCGCAGCTTCAGCCGTGGCAGCCCTTCCCGGCGGCGCGCTGGCGGGGTTTTCCGCGGACCACCGAACGCGCTCCGGTGGTCCGTTTTACCTGTCGTCTTCGCCAGTGGTCCTCCCGGGACCGTCTCTTCACTACGAAGACCTCAAAACTCCCTTGCGTCATGCTTCATCACCTCCTGTAGATCCTCACACCAAGAAAAAAAGAAATGGTGGGTTCGAAATTGTTCGTTGGTCTGCACCCACCGCATTTGCGGTTCAAAAGACTTCCGACAATTAAACACATGTCGAGGATATAAATCACATAGATTTAAATAAACCATACACCCTACCTCAAGGTTTTGATTAACGAAGATCGTTGCGGGAAAAGACGTCGCGGAAGAAGGTGTCGTGGAAGGAGGATCGTCGCGTCGCGGAGAAAAGATTCATTGGCATCGCGTCGCCGATCTCTGAGGATGGTGTCTCTCACCAGCTGCGAGAGGGAAGAAGATTGTATGACGAAATCCCCTTAGCGGTGAAGGAGTTCTTCGTCGAAGGCTCAGCGTTCTTCGCGTTCTTCGTCGAGGAAGAAGAACTTCAAGACTTATAGAAAATCCTCTCCAAAATCCTCTCACACAACCCAAAACAACACTAATAAAATAAGTGTTGCCTTATTTTATTACTTACGCCAAACGTTTTGAAATTCAAAATTGAATCATTCAATTAATTGAATTAATTGAGAAGTTTAAACCGCCCAATTAAAGATGCGTTTAATATTTAGTTAAACGCAAGATTTGACTTTCATTTAATAGGGGTGCGGGTGCATTACCTAATTAAAGGGGGGGGTTTGAGGAAGTTGAAAAGGTGGGGATCGTGTGGGACCCACCCCAAAAATATCCTACCTAGTGGATTAGGATATAGTGGGTCCCACTCCAACCACTTAGCTTAGGTTAAACTACTTTAAATAAAATAAAATTGGTTGCACCATTTTATTTTATTCTTTTACTTAACCCAAAATTTTAATAACCACACCCGATAAAACGCAACTCCGGAAAAGGTGTTCCTAAGAAATTACCGGCACTGCGATTCCATCGGTGCCCTTGGATTTCGATTTCGAGCACCAGTTTAAAAGTTAGGAAAACCCGCTCTTTCGTTTACTGAACGTACCCGAGCCAAACTTCAGAAATTGATTTCGGGCACACCGGGCCTCGGAATCAGGTGCTGTCAAAAACTGCGTTCTTGTAAAATTCCAAAGAAAATTAAGAAAACAATTTCCTTGAATTTTACGGGTCTTTATAAATATGACCTTGTCTTCAGCGACATAGATTCCACACGAGTGACATTATTGTTATCCCATGGATTGGATAGTAAGAAGGTATATATTATATTATAATTACATAATTATAATAATGTCATAAATATCAAATAAATAAGTTAAATCCATCGTTATATATATCCATTTGAGGTAGTTATGGGAAGAAAATTAAATCGGTTTGTTAGGTGGTAGTTCGTTGTACATACTATCGACAGTTTCATTTCCCATTTGATGTAAGAGGATATGAATATAGGTTATTACATTGACATAATAACATATAAATTTATATGATATAATTTGTTTTATTATTTTAACTTATTTGGAGATTATTTTATGTATTTATAAGAATATGTGAAATGAAATCTCATGGTTAAAAACATTACTTCTTCTTTAGACGACCTCTTTAGGATTATACCTAAATCCTTCCTATATTGTATTTATGACCCAAAAATAGGTACTTTGAGGTTGGTAGGGATGTAATGAAGCATTTTGGTGGTGAAAATTCTGAACCAAAATTTTTATAGTGTTTTTAGTGGAGAGGGGATGGTGTGACCCTTTATAATTGGTAGGGAGAGGAAACAGTTGGAGTTTTTGAAAAGGAAAAATGATACCCAACTTTTTTACAGAAAAAAAAATTAAAATTTTATAATACTTGAAGAATATAAGATATGAGGTCTAAATATTTTAGGTAAATAGTATTTTTATATTTTTATGTCATTTTAACCCTTATCTTTTTATATTATCTCCAAATAAACATGTTTTAACCTCAATAGAAGAAATTAATTTTTTATATCTTTAATATACATTATGACAAAAAAATTATGTGGAAATAATTATATAATATTAATTTTTATGATTTCAAATTTGGAGTCTATTTTTTAAAATTAAATTCAAATAATTGGTAGAATTTTATTTTATATTAATCTTACAGACGGGGTGAAAAATCAAGTTTCCAAAGGAAGATTTTTCATAATTATAAAAACATTTATAGTAAAACAGAAAATATTATAGATTCTAATAGACTAAATTGGTTTAATTACTATATAATTTAACTATTTTATATTTAAGATATTTTTTTTATAGAAATTTTATATTTTTAAATTCTTTGAACGAAATAACAGTTTTTAATAAATATCAGTAATTTTCATAGTTCATAAATGAATAAATTGTTTCAGAACATTCTAAAAAAATTATCTTTGAGAGAATTTTGACCTTTAGATTTCAAAAATAAATTTAATTTTCAACAAATAAATTTTTAAAAACATAGAAAAAAAATTAATTTATCATATGTGTGCAATGAGTGATGTAATCTTATTTTAGAAAAAACACACAATTTCTTAGAGAAACACATAATTTTCCTTGAAATTATGTTTATTTTATTTCTAAAAAAATTATAAATGTTGAATTTATTTTATACACGCGTAAAACATAGAATATTCATAAATTGTAAAGCCATATTTGTAGAACCCCAACCCCAGTAGCCTGGATCCAGCGTTTACTTTATTAGGTTGGTATAAGATATAATGAATCACATCCCAAAGGGATTAATATTTAGTAGTTTTGGTATATGAGATATATTCATGAAATTCATAACAAATTTTAAGACATAAAAGAAAAAAGACTTTTCTTTGAGAATTCAACTATCACCTTTAGTGCATCTATGCATATCAATCACAAAATAATTCCTGCTATCATGGGGAAAATTAAACTTAAGAAACAAGTGAGCTCAGATGTTTAGTAAGGGTATGTATACAGTAAAAGCTATTCATAAATAAGACATAATCTATAAGGAAAGGTAAATAACTAAAACACTTTCAAATTTATTAGTAACATGATCATAATATGCTTGGAATAAAAGATGATCAAATATTTTCATATAAATAATCACGCGATCTTGAAATGAAACCATGAATATTCAAACTAAATTAATAACATGGAATATCCATAATTGTATTCATAATGATGGAATTCATAATAAAATACATCTAAAACATATCATCAAGGCTTCTTCCAAGTCAATTAATACCATCAACGTTTGTTCTAAGAAATCTAATTCCACTGAGTCTTGTACCAAGACATATGTATAAATGGGAAAGGCCTCATAAAAAACCATATATAGCTTTTTTTATGATTCGTCCAATACATAGAAGGGATATAGAAGTCCCCTCCCATCACATACAAGGTCCAATGCATTCCTCATTTAGAAGCGGTAAAAAATAATGCACATTAACATTTGTATTTAAACAAGATTATGAAATTTAATCGCTTTCCTCATTTAGTGAGCATAATCATAAACCATCCTGCGTAAGGTGTGTGGTATCAATAGAGTACATCCCCAGTCAAATGGATCACAAACCTTCTAGTGAAATAACAATGATGGTATCATCATAGTATATCCCCATTAAATAATATGTAACATCAAATAATGTATTCTTATATGGAAAATAAATATGAAATATCACCAGGAACATTTCTTAAGGAAAAAAAATTTCTTTAAAAGTCTCCCTTTTATTTTATAACTATATAATTTTTAATATATTTTCAAAATCCTTTTCCTGGAAAATCACATTTCAAAAAAAATAATTTATTGAATATTAAGGAAAAAAATTATTTAAAAATAACTTAGTAATCATTAAAAAGATTAAATAATGACATGATGGTTGTAATGACCCACCAATTCTCATTGGCTAGAGAGTGCAACGAGTCATTACTTGGCCTTAAGCGACATCCCCAAGATTCCAAAGGCTGGAAATAAATGCCTAAGGGTTTCAATTACAATTGGGAGATGATTTATCCTTTAAGAAAAATAACCCATCCATTAACCATTAACTATATGATGCATGAACAAATGAAGACCAACAAATAACTTCATTTATAATAAACCACATCAAGGTACACAACAGCGGAAGACCAACCAAACATCAAAGTACACAGTAGAAAGAGAACAACACAAGACTCCCAAAAGACACCACGACTCAGTGGTCCACAAGCTCCAAGCTCCACAGCATCTCCCAAACATCACCACAAGCCACTAATAATGAGATGCTTTAACTTTACCTGTGTCTTGGAATACAACATCTGCAAAAGCACCAAAGTGCCAAAGCAAAGGTGAGTATAAAACTCATTAGGTTTTCGCCAATGACTTCCCTACTCATGCCACTAGGATAGAAGAGTTAGCCACATTTATATAAAAACAGTTTATATAAAACATTTTCAGCAAATCAGTTCATAACTAAATATAAACTAGTTTTCCCAAACCATACATGCTCAAAAGTATCAAAGTACAATTTAAACCAGCTTTTCCAATACGTCATTTTTCCAAAAAAAATAACCAAACAAATTTCCAAACCATTTCACAAACATCCCGTTTTGGCATACCCAACCATTTCACAAACCCATGAAATCAACCATGCATGCATCGTTATGACAGTTCCATACTCATGAGCGGTCTCTCGTCGATCTACCAAGTCGTCACAAGGTAATTATTTCCCATGTGCCATTACACCTTTGGCACTGAGCACAAGGTCATATTTCAACCAAGCCTCATACATATAATTACCATCATGACATTAAACGTTTGGCACTGAGCATAAGGTCCTGTTTCAACCAAGCCTCGTACAACGCAATATGAACACACACTACACATTTCCATCAATCATGCCAAAATCAACCTTTCAATAAAACACCCTTTATTGAAAACCATTTCCATCAAATCCAAGTGTGTTCAACCAATTCAAACCATTTCAATAAAACACTCTTTTTATTGAAATTTTTTTTCTCATCAAACCATTTACAATTTCAGAAATTTCATAATTTAAAATCAATATTTTAAATTCCCATAGCCAAATCACTTTGCACAACAATTCAACAAGATTTCACAATTTCATCAAAACCATAAATCATTACTAAAGAAGATTTATTCCATGATTTTCACAATAAATACCATTAAAATAACTAATTTAAAACTAATCCAACAAATTCTAATGAGAGGAGTCTAGAGTGAAGCCACCTACCTCAACAAAAGGGCGAAACCAAGCAACAAAAGAAAAACGCCAACAAAACCGAGCTGATTCTCCAAAAACCCTCCTTAGATCTCTTCTTCTAACACAAACGAGATTAAATCTTGTCATATTTGGAATCCACAACCTTACATATACCCATAATGGGTATATATATAAGAAAACGAGATAAGAGGAGAAGTAGATCTAAGTAGATCTAAGAAACCGATCAAGAACGATCACATACCTTAAGAATCTGGCTTCGATTTTCTAAGATAAGCCTTCGAATCACCTCCGGAATGCTTAGGAGAAGTATTCCAACCTTCAAGGGAGATTAATTCCAATTTAGGGCCACTAAGGATCTTTAATGAGGCAATTAGAGGGAAAACGAATTAGATCCACAATTTTAGGATCTAATTTTAAGTGACCGCATGGTTAGTCCGCGTGGTTTGACAAACCGTGCACTAACCGTGCATTAGCTTCTGCCTCGGCCATCCTTCACACACGGCCTCATCGTATGGCTTCCCTTAACCATGCGCTGACCCTGCGGAAGCCACTGCCTCCTTAGTCATCCATGCACGGTTTGGCCACACGTTTTGACAAACCGTGCCCCGCCCGTGCGCCTTCCCCTTTGCTTCAAACTTCAATTCAGGATCTCCTGACTCTTCTATACGTCACCCTTAACTTTTAAAATCAAGAAAAGCATCAAGTAAGGGTTGCATACCAGAAACCGGGGGTACTGCATTCTCCCCACCATTGGCCTTTCGGTCCCTAGAAATTAGATAACCATTGCTTGACTGGAAGAGTTCTGGCCACTGCTCCTTCATTTCTTTCTCGCATTCCCAAGTCTCTTCCTGAATCTGACCATGTTGCCACAAAACCCGCACTAGGCTGATGCTTTTTCCACGCAAGACTTTATCCTGCCTATCCACAATCCACACCAGGATGTGTACCAATTAGGCATCCAACTCTAGGTCAATGTGATCTCATCTGATCACATGGTCAGGATCGGGCTGATACTTCTTCAACTGAGATACATAGAATACATTATGCATTGTACTGAACCATGGTGGTAATGCCAACCGATACAACACCTCTCCAACCCATTCCAATATCTCAAAAGGGCCTATATATCGAGGAGATAACTTTCCCTACTTCTCAAAATGGAGATTTCCAAGTCTTGGAGAGATCCTCAAGAAGACATGATCACCCACAACGAACGCCAACGGTCTGCGACAGTGATCTGCATAATATTTCTGACGACTTTGAGCCGTCTCCATCCTCTTTATAATCAACTGAATCTTCTCTGTTGTTTCTTGGACAAGGCTCAACCCAACTAGTGAAGTTTCACCCGTTTCCACCCAGCATAGTGGAGAATGACAAGGATGCACATACAATGCTTCAAACGGATCCATGCGTATCGAGTCCTGATAACTATTATTGTATGATAACTCCACTAAGGGTATATGCTTCTCCCATGAGCCACCAAAATCCATTACACAATCCTGCAACATGTCTTCCAACGTCTATATCGTCCTTTTGTATTGTTTATCCTTTTGAGGATGATACGTCGTACTCATCTTCAACTGAGTTCCCAGGGCTTTCTATAAGGATCTCCAGAAATGAGATTTGAACCTCAGATCTCTATCTGACACGATTGAAACTGGTATGCCATGCCTCTTTACCACTTCTCGGATATATATTTTTGAAAGATCTTCCATCGTATGAGTTTCACGAATAGGGATAAAATGGGCCGACTTGGTTAGACGATCCACTATCACCCAAATGGTATCGTGTTTCAGGACCGTTCTTGGAAGACCTATAACAAAATCCATTTCTATCTGATCCCATTTCCACACAGGGATAGGTAAAGATTATAACATCTCGGCAGGTCTCTGGTGCTCTGCTTTAACCTGCTGACAAGTTAAGCACCGTGAGATGTACTCAGCCACCTTCCTCTTCATGTCGCTCCACCAAAACTACGCCTTCAATGCCTTATACATATTTTGTGTACCCGGATGTGCAGCCCATCTGGAATGGTGGTAATCATGAAGGAGTTCTCCCTGAGAAGTTAAAGGTACAACCATCTGATCTTGAAACTGAAAAACTGAACTCCCGTATAGCTTTCATCCCCCAATGGTCTCCACACCATTGAGTTTTGAACTTATTGAAACACAGTCTAGATTGGATGTCTGTGCCTCATTTACTATCTCCACCAAATCAGGAACAAGAACAACTGGAAAGAAAACCACAACATCACCCTGGACTTCACATTCCACATGCATGTCGGCTAAGACCGACATTAACTGTCATTCGTCTGAAGCTTCTTTTTCCAACTGAGCATACGACTTCCTGCTTAATGCATCGGCCACCAAATTTCCCTTACCCGATGTATACATTAAGTCAAAATTGAACATTTGAAGATACTTCATCCATATACTCTACCTCAGATTCAAATCTCACTGTGAGAAAATGTGTTTCAAGATTTTGTGATCTGTAAACACAGTGAACTTCTCACCAAAGAGATAATGACGCCAAGTCTTCAAGGCATGGACAACTGCAGCTAACTCCAAATTGTGTGTTGGGTAATTATTCTCATGCACCCTCAATTGCCTTGAACCATAAGAAACAACATGGTCTCCTTGCATGAGAACACATCCCAACCCTATTTCCGAAGCATCACAATATACCACATACCCCTGTTCTGATTCAGGCAAGATCAAGATGGGTGTTGATGTAAGGCGAAGTTTTAACTCTTGAAAAGATTTTTGACATTATTTAGTCCATTTAAATGCACTTTTTTTCTTTGTAAATGTTGTCATAGGTGAAGCTAATCATGATAATTCACACACAAAGGATCAGTAATAACCAGCTAGACCAAGAAAAATTCATATTTCAAAGAAATTTTTCAATGGTTGCCAAGAAATAATAGCTTCTATCTTTTCTGGATCCACTGAAACACCTTTCTCAAAAACGACATGGCCCAGAAAATGTACCTCTTGTATCCAAAAATCACACTTTGATAATTTGGCATACAGCTGATAGTCCCTCAAGATTTCCAACACTATCACCAAGTATTGTTCATGCTCAGCCCTTGTTCTTGAATACACCAATATGTCATCCACAAACACCACAACAAAAGAATCCTAATATGTCTGAAATATCTGATTCATCAAATCCATGAAGACCGTTGGTGCATTCTTAAGACCAAAAGGCATGACTACATATTCATAGCGGCCATATATGCTTCTGAAGGCTGTCTTCGGAATATCCTCCTTTCGAACTCGCAACTGGTGATATCCTGACCGCAAGTCAATCTTGGAGAACCACTGAGCTCCCCTCAATTGATCAAATAGGTAATCAATGTGTGGAAGTGGATATCTATTATTTATCATAACTTAGTTAAGTTTAAGATAATCCACACATAGCCTCAATGTTCCATCTTCTTTCTTTACAAATAAAACTGGTGCTTCCCACGGAGACACGCTTGGCAGAATAAAACCCTTGTTTTCCAGTTCTTCTAACTGCACTTTCAATTCCTTTAACTCCATTAGTGCCATCCTATAATATGGAAGTGAGATAGGACTAGTCCCTGGAAGGAGATCAATCGTAAATTCCACTTCTCTCACAGGTGTTAACCCTAAGAAGTTTTCAAGAAACAAATCAGGGAATTGATCCATGACTACTGGAAAACTATTATTCACAATCTCGTCCATCGATTCCAAGTTTAACGTAGCCAAATGGTAAGAGATTCTTGCCACTGCTGGTTCCAACAAGCTCGTTGCACCTAGATTCACCACTCTATCTTCTCTAAAGAGATGCTCGACGCCATCCTCAGTCACGAAACTGACTATTCTGCTATAACAGTCGATGTGAGCCCTAAACTCTGTCAACCAATCCATACCCAGGATTATATCATAGACATCCGTCTCCAGTACAGAGAAATCCCATTTCAGCTCAGCTCCATCAACAGTTATAGAACATGCTCTACACACGAAGCCTATACATTCTCTTTCACCGAGAGGTTTTTGAAGTTTTATCACAGAAGGCATCATTTCAACTTTTAAGTTTAGAAAATTAGCAATATGAGAAGCAAGAATATAATGAAATGCACCAGTATTGAACAACACTTTCATGAGGGTAGAATTCAAAAGAATCGTACCTCTCACCGTGGACGGTCCAGACTGGTCATCCACAATCACCTGTTCCGCTCCATACAATTGCTTTGTTGATGCACTTTTCTCATTATTGCCTTGTTGAGATTTCCCTACCTGAGGAGTCCTGGTATTCCTGGAATCATCATAACTAGCTCTGTTCTGCTGGCGAGACTTATTTTGTTGTCTTCTCCCTGTCGAAGCATAATATGCTTGCGACGCCTGGGAAGTGTCACGCGCACCTGACCTCGGAGCACTGTGACAATATCACTGAAGATGCCCCGTCTTGTTGCAATTGTGACATGATTTCGGCGGTCCTATACATTCTCGTTTCATGTGATCAGTCGAACCACATTAAAAGAAACCTGCTTTGCACTGGGTTCATGGAGGAAGGTTGACTGATCCCGCCGTCTGGTTCTGATTCGCACTCCCACCTTGGAAGTAGGTGTCCCTCTTCCGCTTATTCCCAACATTGGAGTTCCCACCCATTCTTTTGGGATCATCATTCCTCCTCCTATCGATCCCGAGATATCCCATTCAGCAACTGTATCTCTATTCACCATCTCTGTATAATCTGTAATACAGAGCACTGCAATCTTTAATCGAATCTCCTGTCTTAGCCCTGATTCGAAGATGCGTGCCTTTAAAGAAGAACTTGCTGCAACCTCTGGTGAAAAATGGACTAAATTCATGAGCTTAGCCGCATACTCTATGACAGAGAGGCTCTCCTTTTTCAAGCTGAAGAAGTCTGTCATTTTCTAGATCTTGAATGTGTGAGGATAGAATTATTTGTTAAACAATTCTTCAAAATCCTCTCATGTAAGGCCTTCATCCAATTTAGCATGCACCGCTAAATCCCACCACTGACGTGAGAGATCCTCGAGAATATATGTCGCCATATTTACTTTCATCTCCACTGGTGTGCCTATGAAATCGAATATACGATTCATTCTGCTTATCCACACCTCCGCCTTCTCAGGTTCAGCATCACCCCTAAAGTTCGGTGGATTCTGCTTCATGAACTGGATGGTATGATCCACATGTCATGGATCATTCCTCTAGTTCCCCGTATCCACAGCTTGAAAGGCTTGGACAATACTCTGAACCAGATCTTGTTTCACACGTGGTTCAGGTGCCACCACATTCTCTGCAGCTTCTTCGGGTTGGTTTTGACAACGCCTACCGGGTGTCATTTTCTAAACCTACAACAAACTCTGTCAATCTCACTCTCTAACAACTATTGTCTTAGAATTTCAAATTATATCAAATCACTATCACAACATTGTTCTCAAACAAACTTTTTCCATGTTCAACCATATTTGAAAACATTCAACATACTTTTTGAAAATCAATCCATTTTCAAAATACACCAAATACCCTGTTTTCAAAGTCTTTCGGTTGAAAACAATTTTCGAATTTTTTCAAAGATTGTCATATTTCAAAAAATTATTACTTATTACTCACAATGAGATATGAAATCCTAGTGGGAAGTAATTCCTCTACAATTTATGTCATGCTCATCTCATTGGCTAAACCCACGACAATGAGATTTTCAACATTCTAGAAGTGTATCCAAAACAATTACGTACCCAACACCCTGGTAACTTGAAGTTCAGCATAAACGGGTTAGCTACATCCTTTTATGCTATACATTTCAAGTTCCGAAAATCCTACTCCTGTCTAAGATGACCACCCAAGGAATACACAAGAAGGAATTTCTACACCAGGACTAAGAACATCGATGACCACTTGTTAGGCAAGGACCGAACAAGCTGATACAATTTGTACCCCAAAAACCGAACAAACTGATACCATTTGTAATGACCCACTAATTCTCATTAGCTTGAGAGTGCAACGAGTCATTAATTGGCCTTAAGAGACATCCCCAAGACGCTAAAGGCTAAATGTCGAAGAGTTTCAATTACAATTGGGGGATGATTTACCCTTTAAGAAAAATAGCCCATCCATTAACCATTCACTATATGATGCATGAACAAATGAAGACCAACAAACAACTTCATTTATAATAAACCATGTCAAGGTACACAATAGTGGAAGACCAACCAAACATCAAAGTACACAGCAGAAAGAGAACAACACAAGACTCCTAAAAGACACCATAACTCAATGTTCTACAAGCTCCAAGTTCCACAGCATCTCCCAAACATCCCCATAAGCCACTAGTAATGAGATGCTTTACCTTTAACTGTGTCTCAGAATACAACATCTTCAAAAGCACCAAAGTTCCAAAGCAGGGGTGAGTATAAAACTCAGTAGGTTTTCCCCAATAACTTCCCTACTCATGCCACTAGGATAGAAGAGTTATCCACATTTATATAAAAACAGTTTATATAAAACATTTTCACCAAAGCAGTTCATAACTAAATATAAACTAGTTTTCCAAAACCATCCATTCTAAAAAGTATCAAAGGGAAATTTAAACCAACTTTTCCAACATGTCATTTTTCCAGAAAAATAACCAAACAAATTTCCAAACCATTTCACAAACATCCCGTTTTGGAATACCCATCCATTTCACAAACCCATGAAATCAACCATGCATGCATCGTTATGACAGTTCAATACTCATGAGTGGTCTCTCGTCGATCTACCAAGTCGTCACAAGGTAATTATTTCCCATGTGCCATTACACCTTTGGCACCGAGCATAAGGTCATATTTCAACCAAGCCTCATACATATAGTTATCATAATTCCATTAAACATTTGGCACCGAGAACAAGGTCTTATTTCAACCAAGCCTCTTACAATTCGATATGAACACACACTACACATTTCCAACAATCATGTCAAAATCAACCATTCAATAAAACACCCTTTATTGAAAACCATTTCCATCAAATCCAATTGTGTTCAACCAATTCAAACCATTTCAATAAAACACCATTTTTATTGAAAAATCCTTTCTCATCAAACCATTTCCAATTTCAGTAATTTCATAATTTAAAATCAACATTTTAAATTCCCATAGCCAAATCACTTTCACAACAATTCAATAAGATTTCACAATTTCATCAAAACCATCAATCATCACTAAAGAATATTTATTCCATGCTTTTCACAATCAATACCATTCAAATAACTAAGTTGAAACTAAGCCAACAAATTCTAACGAGATGAGTCAAGAGTGAAGCCACCTACCTCAACAAAAGGGTGAAACCAAGTAACGGACGAAGAACGCCAACAAAACCGAGATGATTCTCCAAAAACCCTCCTTAGATATCTTCTCCTAACACAACCAAGACAAAATCTTTTCATATTTGGCATCCACACCCTTTTATCTACCTATAACAGGTGTAGATCTAAGAAAACAAGAGAATATGAGAAGTATATCTAAGTAGATCTAAGAAACCGATAAAGAAAGATCACATACCTTAAGAATCCGGCTTTGATTTTCCAAGAGAAGCCTTCGGATCGCCTTAGGAATGCTTGGGATAAGTCTTCCAACCTTCAAGGGAGATTAATCCCGAGTTAGGACAGCTAAAGAGCTTTAATGAGGCAATTGGAGGCAAAATGAATTAGATCCACAAAGAACTCCGTGACGAAGAACATGAAGAACACCATTCTTCAACGATGAACTTCTCCACCGAAGAACATAGTTCTTCCACGATGCCATATCTGTGACGCGACGTTCTCCTTCCGCATCGTCTCTTCCGCGACGGTTTTCCGCGATGAAATCGCCGTCAACGACTTCAAATCCTCACTTCGCGACGTCGACGTTCTCCCACGACGCCCGACCTCCGCGACGCTCGTCTTCCACGGCTCGTTGACGTGCTTCGATCTTGAAACCGTGGTAGGGGATTGTAATTATTTATTTTGTTCGTGTTACATTCCTGAATTTCTTCGTGAAATTTTAAAACCTATCGTTATCGAATAACGCGAGGGGGTCGGACCGCACAAACACGGCCGAACCCTCCTCCTATGTTCATGTTTGATTCTTGTGGATGGAGCGGAATGACGTGGTGTCGTCGCACCATGCGAGAATTACACAGCAAGTATTACATGACGCCGTCACGCCGCGCTGTGAAAAGAAAGAACAAGGACGCGACGCTGTCGCGCCGCGTCAGAGAAACCGAAGACATCCACGGACGGAGTTGGGCCACGGCGAAGGGGAGCGGCGCCAGCACGCCGCGCCGGAGAACCACGAAGACGACGCGTTTCATTTTTTATGTGCGGATTGACGGGCGTCGACGAAGCAGGCCGTTTGGGCGTTTGAATCCCTTCGCAGTAAAGGTGGGGTCCCGGGGGGACCATAGGCGAAGACGGCAGAAGGAACGGACCACCAGAGCGCGTCCGGTGGTCCGCGGAAGGCGGCGGCGGCGCGCCACACCGGCGCAGCGGCGCGCCGCTGGAAGAGAGGCGGCCGGTGAAACGCCGGCCTCATTTAGCGGCGAAGGGCGGGGGATCCGTGCACCCCGCCCGCGATTCGGCTCGGCCACGCTGGCCGAGCCGCGGCCGGCCGGTTGGGCCAGACCGAGCCGGACTGAGCCGGACCGGGCCAGGCTGGGCCCAGCCGGGTTGGAACCAGGTCGGTTCGACCCGGTTCGGCCGACCCAGGGGGGGTCGGGCCGGGTCGCCCCGGGCCTAGACCCCCGTTTTCGGGCCACTTTCGGTCAAATGCCTGTTACTTGAGCTACGGGACTCCAAACGACTCTCCGTTAGCGGAAACGCGATCCTTGGATCGAGATGGTCATTTCGGTATATCGCACTCAAGGTTTCAGAGAACTTTGGGTTCGGCCGGGTTGGTTCGTACACGAAACCAATCGGGCCCTTGGAGCGGAAACGCTCGTAACTTGAGTTCCGGACGTCCGAATGACGTGCCGTCAACTTTGTTGATTTCCTCTAAGTGAGACGGATCTTTTGGCTTACTCCTATCGAGGTTTGGATTCCATCAGAGTGCGGTTGGGTTGGTTCGCTCACGAAACCAACCGGGCCCCTGGAACAAAAATGCCAATAACTCACAGACCGGGCGTCTGATTGACGCGTCGTCTGTCTCGTTGTTTTCCTCTTGATGAGACGGAACTTTTGGCATACTTCGCCCGAGTTTTGGTTGCAATTGAGATACGGCCGGGTTGGATTGTACCCGAAATCCAACCGGGCCCCTGCAACGGAAAAGCTGATATCTTTCTGACCGGACGTCCATTTGACGAACTGTTAGCGGCGTTGTTGATCACATTGAGAAACGGTCCCTATGAGTGTTCGGGGTATAATTGAGTTATGTCCGGACTGCTTCGCATACAAAACCAACCGGGCCCCGGGGATGAAAAGGCTAATAAATCGCAGACCGGGCGTCCGATTGACGCGCCGACTGTTGCGTTGAGACCCCTATGACGAGGCAGTCCTTTGAAATACTTCTTCGTGGGACTTTGAGATACTTGGAGTATCGACTTGTAGCTCGTGGATTGGACCCTCCCAGAGATGATCGTACGGAGTACGGAGACCGTGTAGCCGGCAGAGACCTGAAGACTGCTTGTCCGATTCGATTCGGAGTGACTTACATAGCCCAGTGGGGAGTACTACTTTGTGGGGTGGCAGACCCACAGCGGAGGAGCACTACAATGTGAGGTAGCAGACCCGCGGTACTCGACAGAAGGAGTACCTCTGTAGGCTATGAGAGGGGAGCACTACTGTGTTTGGGTGGCAGACCCCGGTGGGAAGCACTACTGTGTGAGGTGGCAGGCTCGCGGTACTCGACAGCAGGAGTACCTCAGCAAGCTTAGATTAGTGAGCAGTACCTCGGAGTCGTGACAGGACCATTGTACACTCCAGAGACGGAGCTCTTCAGCAGTTACGGTATCGATAATGAAAATCCTGGTTGAGCTAAGACTTTTGACCTTTGTGTTTCCTCATGATTGAGATGGGTCACTTGATAACTTAGGTATATGTATGGGCATATACCTAGGTAGTGGTTATCCATTGATTTCACAATCCTTGTGTTTCCTCATGATTGAGATGGGTTACTTGATAACTTAGGTATATGTATGGGCATATATCTAAGTAGAGGTTATCTGTTGAGATCTTCTTGTAGTTATCCTTGTTGGTTTAGTGAGACCTTGAGGGTCTCGGGGTCCCTACTGAGTATCGTTATACTCACCCCTGCATTGGCTATGCCCGCACCTCGTTGTGTTGGTTGCAGACGACGGGCAGTGCTGACGGAGGCCGAGTGTTCGAGGACTGGTCGGTACCCGAAGGTGGACTACACGACGAGTCAGTACCCGGAGGTGGACTACACGACGTGACGACTCACAGAGGAGGTTGACGGACGAGAGCGTGGAGGAGGCTATCTATACCTACCCTTCAGGTAGGATCCGTGGTGGACGACCAGGAGTTTCGCTATTTGTACCTACCCTTCAGGTAGGATCCGAGGAGGACGACCCAGGAGCTGCTTCCTTTTTCCAGCTGTTTGTCTTTTTGCTGTTGTACCTTGTTCAATTGTAGTCGTACTTTCTTTTGGGTTTGTATTCCGGCCCATTTACTTTTCAGAATTTCTTTTGTACTTAGTGTTTTGCTTCCACTTGTACTCTGTGGTGCTTGTTTTCTTTTATAAAGGCAATGCCTTCCCAGTTATCGAGATTTTACACCTTTGGTGCTAGTCGCCATCCCCTGGCCTATGGAAGTCAGGCTTGGGGTAGTCACAGCATGGGCCCTGAGGACGGGTCGTGACAAATTGGTATCAGAGGAGTTTGGTTCTACCACAGAACTTATAACTCTGATGTTTCTTTCTATGAAGAAATAGTGTTAAGAGTACCGAGTGTGGTTTTCAGTTCAGGGAGTCCAGTGTTGGTGCGGGCGGCCGACGTATCCATACACCAGGAACCTGACAACTGATTTCCGACTTTGTACACGAAAACACTGATTGCGTGTGTGTTTTCCAAAAGTTTTATTTAAATTTCAGCTCAAACCAGGTAAGCTCACCAGGTATAAACGTTTGACCATGTCACGTTGTTTCTTTCAGGATGCCTCCCCGTGGATGACCAGCTAGAACCTCGAGAGTGGTACGTACTGACAGCCCGCCGAGCGACGAGGCCTCAGTACAGGGCCCTATCCCAGTTGAGGCACTATCGGAGGCACCAGCGGTAATACTACCCGTTGGGCCACCGATGCCACGAGCCCCAGCAGCAGAGGATCCACGTCGCTTGAGCGCAATTCATGAGTTCCAGCGCCAGAGGCCACCCAGGTTTCAGGGAGGGATGGACCCGCAGGCGGCTGAGAATTGGCTGGAGGCTGTGGTGAGAGTCTTCAGGCTAGTGGGGACGCCGACAGATTTCATGGTGATCCTTACTGCCATCCTTCTTCAGGCAGCAGTAGGCAGATGGTGGAGCCTGATGCTTTAGATGCATGACGAGTCAACACTTCTATGGGCAGACTTCGAGAGCCTGTTCCGGGCAGAGTTTGTACCAGCCACCCTTCGAGCGGTGCGTATACAGGAGCTACTTCATCTGTGGCAGGGCAGCATGTCAGTGGCGCAGTATTCAGCGAGGTTCACAGACCTCTCGCGCTACTCCATAGATATGGTACGGGACCCGTTCTTCAGGGCATGAACCTTCGAGCAGGGGCTCAGGCGGGAGATCAGAGCTTCGGTTGTATCACACAACATTCCGACGCAGACAGGAGTGTTGGAGCGAGCCCTCTTAGTGGAGAGTTTCCTTGCTGAGCAGTCTACAGCACCAGGACCCACCACTAGCCAGCATGCGGCAGAGTCTTCTGTAGCGGGCAGTAGACAGTTGACGCAGGGGTCCAAGAGGACTAGACCTACAGGTGGTCGACCGCATGACTCAGGGTCGGTAGTGCGAGGCACCAAGGTAAGTGATAGAGCCAGACCTACCCTGAAGTGTTACTCCTGCTGCGGAATTGGTCACATAGCACGTGACTGTCCGACCCGCCATGCAGATGACCAGCAGTTAAATGAAGAACCTCTGAGGCAGAGCCAGAGGTTCGATCAGGGCAGACCGCAGGGGACAGGAGGACATGGGAGAGCTCAGCTTCAGGCAGCTGAGGCCTATGGTCATGGATCTCCGGAAGCAGATGGACAGGAGCGGGACTAGCTTCCGACCTGGAGGCTATTGATCCTGTTGCTTCTGGTTTTGTTGATGTTTGTCTGTAGTTGCTTTGTGTCTTGTACTATGAGTTGCAATAATAAAAAGACACTTATCTTTGTTTGCTTTCCTGTCCTTTTGTTTGGTTGATACTGAGTGGTCCCGGTTAAGACTGTTGACTCGACCCTCACTTTCGAGATTTCTACTGAAGGATACCTAGTGACCACACACTGATGCCAACAGTGTGACTCGACCCTTGGAGGTGAGAGTGACAGTTGGATCTCTTGGTAGTTACGTCAAGGCCTTACGACGTCATCCATGGCATGAATGCATCATTCATGTCAGGATTGATTGTATTAGGCAACGAATGTGGTTCATCCAGGGGATGAGACCAGATTTCTCTTATCGGCAAGGAAGAAATCATAGTAGCTCTTGTGAGACTAGAGAAGGTCCAGGTCATCCAAGAGTGGATGAGGATGGCACAGGGCCGACAGAAGCCTTATGCTGACAGGACTTGGAGGCCTCTAGAGTTTGAGGATGACCATCACGTCCTTATACGAGTCTCACCTCGACAAGGTTTACGGAGATGTTGTCAGGGAGGCAAGTTATCTCCGAGGTTCAACGGACCTTTCTAGGTCCTCAGCTGGGTAGGTGAGGTGGTTTACCGCTTGACCCATCCACTTCAGTTTCGCTAGGTGCACGATGTTTTCTACGTATCTCAACTGAGGAGATACGTGCTCGACCCTCTGCTTATCATCGACCATGAGGAGCTGGACGATGGCGATGGGGTGTCTTTCACGGAGGTTCCTGTGGGGATCGAGGATCGATAGGAGCAGATCCTAGGACGACGGTTGATTCCTCTTGTGCACTTTCTTTGGCAGCACGGAAACCTCCAGGTGAGCACATGGGAGCGGAAGGCTCAGATGCGTGCTCAGTACCGCCTTTGTTTCCCTATGTTTGTGGTGAAGCTTTATGGGGATATAAAGCCCTGTGGTGGGAGTAATGTAAAGACCCTAAAATTTCAAGGAAAATGTTTTCTTAATTTTCTTTGGAATTTTACAAGAACGCAGTTTTGGACGGCGCCTGATTCCGAGGCCCGGTGTGCCCGGAATTAATTTTTGAAGTTTGGCTCGGGTACGTTCAGTGAGCGAGTTTTTCTAAATTTTGAACCAGTACCCAGAATCAAATTCTGAGGGCACCGATGAACTCACAGCGCCGTTTTTCTCTTAAGGAGACCTTTTCTGAGGTTGCGTTTTATGCGGGTTGAGAGTTAGTTTGGGGGAAAGTTGGATGTAGTTAAATAAATTGTGGAACACAATTTTTTTTAAACCATGTTGGTTATATCCTCCCAAAGAGATTTAGAGGTGGGACCCACATCCACTTAACCTCCCTTGAGAGGATTAAGTGTGGTGGGGCCCACACGAACCCTAACTTTTCAACTCCCCTTTAAACTCCCAATAACTCCTCTTCTTTTTAATTTTGACAACTTGAGTTATTAATTGAGATGAGTTACTTAATTTCAAACTTTTGAAATTCAAAGAGGTTAAGTTGTGTAAATAAAATAAGGCTTAGACTTATTTTATCTTGGTTGGTTTTCTTTTACCACCTTGAGAGGTTTGGGGAAAGCTTCATCATCATCTTCTTCTTCTTCAACCTCGACGAAGAACGCGAAGAACACCATTCTTCAATGAAGAACTTCTCTGCCGAAGAACATGGTTCTTCTGCGACGCCATATCCGTGACGCGACGTTCTCCTTCCGCGTCGTCTCTTCCGCAATGGTTTTCCGCGACGAAATTGCCATCAACGACTTCGAATCCTTGCTTCGCGACGTCGACGTTCTCTCGCGACGCCCGACCTCCGCGATGCTTGTCTTCTGTGGCTTGTTGACGTGCTCTGATCTTGAAACCGAGGTAGGGGATTGTAATTATTTCTTTTGTTCATGTTACATTCCTGAATTTCTTCGTGAAATTTCAAAACCTATTATTATCGAATAACGCGAGGGGGTCGGACCGCACAAACACGGTCGAACCCCCCTCCTATGTTCATGTTTTATTCTTGTGGATGGAGCGGAATGACGTGGTGTCGTCACACCATGCGAGAATTACACGGCAAGTATCACGCGACGCCGTCACGCCGCGCCGTGAAAAGAAAGAACAAGGACGTGACGTCGTCGCGCCGCGTCGGAGAAACCGAAGACATCCTCGGACGGAGTTGGGCCATGACGAAGGGGCGCGGCGCCAGCACGCCGCGCTAGAGAACCACGAAGACGACGCGTTTCATTTTTGACGTGCGGATTGACGGGCATCGACGAAGCAGGCCGTTTGGGCATTTGAATCCCTTCGCAGTGAAGGTGGGGTCCCAGTGGGACCATAGGCGAAGACGGCAGAAGGAACAGACCACCAAAGCGTGTCCGGTGGTCCGCGGAAGGTGACGGCGGTGTGCCACACCGGCGCGGCGGCACCGGTGACCGGCGGCGGCAGCGCGCCACCGGAAGAGAGGTGGCCGGCGAAACGCCAGCCTCATTTAGCGGCGAAGGGCGGGGGATCTGCGCACCCCGCCCGCGATTCGGCTCGGCCACGCTGGCCGAGCCGCGGCCGGCCGGTCGGGCTGGACCGAGCCAGACCGAGCCAGACTAGGCCGGCCCAGGCTCAGTTGGGTCAGACCCGTGTCGGCCCGGTTCGGCCGACCCAGGGGGGGTCGGGCCGGGTCGCCCCGGGCCCAGACCCCCATTTTCGGGCCACTTTCGGTCAAATTCCCATAACTTGAGCTACGGGCCGCCAAACAACTCATTGTTAGTGGAAACGCGATCCTTGGATTGAGACGGTCGTTTCGGTATATCGCACTCAAGGTTTCGGAGAACTTTGGGTTCAGCCGGGTTGGTTTGTACACGAAACCAACCGGGCCCTCGGAGCGGAAACGCTCGTAACTTGAGTTCTGGACGTCCGAATGACGTGTCGTAGACTTTGTTGATTTCCTATAAGTGAGACGGATCTTTTGTCTTACTACGCTCGAGGTTTGGATGCCTTCGGAGTGCGGTCAGGTTGGTTCGCTCACGAAACCTACCGGGCCCCTGGAACGAAAAAGCCAATAACTCACAGACCGGGCGTCTGATTGACGCGCCGTCTGTCTCGTTGTTTTCCTCTTGATGAGACGGAACTTTTGTCATACTTCACCCGAGTTTTGGTTGCAGTTGAGATACAGACAGGTTGGACTGTACCCGAAATCCAACCGGTCCCCTGGAACGAAAAAGCTGATATCTTTCTGACCGGACGTCCGTTTGACGAACCGTCAGCGGAGTTGTTGATCACGTTGAGAAACGGTCCCTAGGAGTATACCCTATGAGTGTTCGGGGTATAATTTAGTTACGGCCAGACTGGTTCGCACATGAAATCAACCGGGCCCCGGGGATGAAAAGGCTAATAACTCGCAGACCGGGCGTCCGATTGATGCGCCGACTGTTGCGTTGAGACCCCTATGACGAGGCGGTCCTTTGAGATACTTCTTCGTGGGACTTTGAGATACTTGGAGTATCGACTTGTAGCTCGTGGAGCGGACCCTCCCAGAGACAAGCGTACGGAGTACGGAGACCGTGTAACCGGCAGAGACCTGTAGACTGCTTGTCCGATTCGATTAGGTGTGACTTACGTAGCCCAGTGGGGAGTACTACTTTGTGAGGTGGAAGACCCACAGCGGAGGAGCAGTACTATGTGAGGTGGCAGACCCGCGGTACTCGACAGGAGGAGTACCTCTGTAGGCTATGAGAGGGGACCACTACTGTGTTTGGGTGGTAGACCCCGGCGGGAAGCACTACTGTGTGAGGTGGCAGGCCCGCGGTACTCGACAGGAGGAGTACCTCAGCAGTCTTAGGTTAGTGAGTAGTACCTCGGAGTCATGACAGGACCACTATACACTCCAGAGACGGAGCTCTTCAGCAGTTACTGTATCGATAATGAAAATCTCGGTTGAGCTGAGACTTTTGACCTTTGTGTTTCCTCATGATTGAGATGGGTCACTTGATAGCTTAGGTATATGTATGGGAATATACCTAGGTATTGGTTATCCATTGATTTCACAATCCTTGTGTTTCCTCATGATTGAGATGGGTTACTTGATAACTTTGGTATATGTATGGGCATATATCTAAGTAGAGGTTATCTGTTGAGATCTTCTTGTAGTTATCCTTGTTGGTTTAGTGAGACCTTGAGGGTCTTGGGGTCCCTACTGAGTATCGTTATACTCACCCCTGCACGGGCTATGCCCGCACCTCGTTGTGTTGGTTGCAGACGACGGGCAGTGCTAATGGAGGCCGAGTGTTCGAGGACTGGTCCGTACCCGGAGGTGGACTACACGACGAGTCAGTACCCGGAGGTGGACTACACGACGTGACGACTCACAGAGGAGGTTGACGGACGAGAGCATTGAGGAGGCTATCTGTACCTACCCTTCAGGTAGGATCTGTGGTGGATGACCAGGAGTTGCGCTATCTGTACCTACCCTTCAGGTAGGATCCGAGGAGGACGACCCAGGAGCTGCTTCCTTTTTCAAGCTATTTGTCTTTTTGCTGTTGTACCTTGTTCAGTTGTAGTCGTACTTTCTTTTGGGTTTGTATTCTGGCCCATTTACTTTTCAGAATTCCTTTTGTACTTAGTGTTTTGCTTCCGTTTGTACTCTGTGGTGCTTTTTTTCTTTCATAAAGGCAATTCCTTCCTATTTATCGGGATTTTATGCCTTTGGTGCTAGTCACCAGCCCCTGGCCTATGGAAGCCGGGCTTGGGGTAGTCACGGCACGGGCCCCAAGGATGGGTCGTGAGAGCTTATGCCTCGTACATCCTTCGCACACGGCCTCATTGCAAGGTTTCCCTTAACCGTGCACTAACCGTGCGGAAGCCACTGCCTCCTCAGTCAGTCACACACGGTTTGGCCGCACGGTTTGACAAACAGTGCGCCACCCGTGCGCCTTCCCCTTTGCTTCAAACTTCAGTCCAGGATCTCCCGACTCTCCCATACGTCACCCTTAACTTTTAAAACAAATAAAAGCATCAAGTAAGGGTTACATACCAAAAACTGAGGGTACTAAAATGGTCTTAACAGCGGGTAATTCGAAACACAATATGTAAGTAAAAATGAACATTATTTTTTCACACTAAAAATGTAAGAAAAGTGCCTCATTGAAATATTGATAAGAATAATTTATTCATACAATTTATTAAATGGCAAAAAAATGTTAAAATATGGATTTAATAATCCATTTATGAAATTTTTAAAAAATATATATATTTTTAGAAAACATGGTTTTTTAAGAAAATATATTTTTGACCTCAGAGATAAATAAGATCAGATTTTCTAAAAATCATTTTCTTAATCATTTTAAGTACCAAATATAAGAAAAATGGAACTATAACTTGAAAATGATAATGAATAACTATATCATATGAAAATATATTGATTTTATGATTTAAATATTAAATAATTCTTCTAAGGGAAACATAGATAATAAAAATATCATATAATGATGATATTTTTCAATAAACCATTACAACATTGATAAATATTGAACCATTGGGCCCATTAGAGAAATAATTTTAAATTAGAATTTAAATAACATGAATATAAATGAATTCATGATATAACATAAAAAAGTGAATAATATACACCACAATATAGAAATAAGTTGTGAATATGGTGTATGTCTTACAGAAGTAATAGTGAGATGGAAACCCTTAACATGAGTCTGACTCATCAGAAAATTTCTTTATAAACTTGGATTACAAAAAAAATTAATAATTTACATGAATAATATCCCTTTTCAATTTTATTTTTCCTTTCATTAAAAAAATTAAAATTTTATATATGATTACTTTATCAATTAAGTGTACGTCAGATATTTCCAAGATATTTGGATTATGTGTCAAAATGAAATTCATAGGACGAATATGGTAAAATAGGTTATTAGTTAATAATATCCAAATTAATAAAAATGATATAATTATCATATTTATACAAAAATTAAATTTTTAAAACAAATCATGAAATATGGTTATGATAACTGAATTATTTTACAATCATGGAGATGGTAGGTTGTACGTTCGCATGAGTAACATTTCCATTTCTAAATAATCATTATGGAAAGAAGGAATGTAAAATTTTATTTTTCTAAAATGATAAAAAAACATATGTATATCATATCAGTTTGTTAAATAAACTTTTATAAATGATCCATCTAGTGTGGTAATGAAAACACAATCACATCGCTTCATGAAGGCGGTAGTCCACACGTACGTGAGAGAAATAATTGTTTTTCATCGTAAGAAATAAAATGAAATATTATAATTCAAAATGGTAAATATTTAATTAATAACATAATAATCACATGAATATTAAAAATATTCATTAACTTTTTCCTTTTCACCTTTCATGTGAAGCGTTAGTGAAAGATGAATCACATCGCTTTGTGAGGTTATAGTCATCCATACACACAAGAAACATTATCTTATCCCATACAAAATTAATAGTAAAAAAATATTCTATAATTACTATATAGTTATAATAATTATTTAAATATCAAATATATTCCATATATCCATCATAATACCTAACCTTGAGAGGTGATAATGAAAAAAATGACATCGGTTCACAAGGCGGTAGTTCGATGTGCACATGAATGATAATTTCACAACCCATTTGATTACAGAAGAGATGGATGTAGTTCATTCATATAAAATAAAAAAATATCAGTATATATAAAATATTGATATTATTAAATCATCATGGTTTAATATCAATTTATGGAGTTAGAGGCTGAAATAAAATAAGAAACACTCATTGAGAAATGATAACTTTTCCTCGATTATCCTCCTTTGGTTTGCATCAAAGATTTTCTAGGTTGGATTTTTTCCCAATATAAGGATTATAGTATGATAGTATGGATTTTGGGAAGTTATTTTATTAGATATTTTCTAAAACAATTTTTTTGGTCGTATGAATAAGAGAGGAGTGTTTGTGGCCTTTTATAAGTGATATGAGTGTAACACTTGTAATTGTTTGAAAGGAAAAGTTGTAGCTGCGTTTTTCACATGCCAAAGGTGTACATAATAGATTATAATAAATAATTAGACAAGATAGGGTCTAAATAAAGAAATAAAAGATATTTTATACAAGTTCTTAGGTCAATTTAAACCTCATCTTTTTTGTTTAACCCCCGGTAAATTGATTTTTACCTTAACTGTGATAAATAATTTTTACTTTTTTTACTAATAATTTAGTTAAAAATTTAATTTTAGTTTATTAGATAATATAAATTATTATTATTAAAAATATGGAATATTTTTTATTAATTAAATATATTTATGTGGTAAATATTAATATAAAATTAATCTCGCATACTTAACGAGAAAAAGGGTTTTTTATGAGAAAACATTCATACGTTTACAATGTTTGTATATCAAAAAATAGTATGAAAACTATTTACAATGACCTAAATTGGATTAATGGATATAAACTTGAACTAATATTTATTTAAAATAAATTAAATATATAATTTATAACTATAAATAATTTAATCAAAATGGTAGTCTTCTATTAAAATTCTATTTTGTTCATTATTCATCAGAAATTAATTTTGTAGAAAAATACTGAAAATTCAACCTAATATAATTATAATATGATGATTTCAAAACTATTTTTTTCTACAATTAATTATAAAATATACATGTAAAACATAGTAAAACCTTCATTTAGAAAAAAACAATGTTTCTAAAAAATATTTCTTTTTCATTCAAATGGTTCTACTTTTATCTATATTAAATAGATACTGATTTTATTTATTTATAAACCATATACAGTTCATAATTTAGTTTGTATTATCCATATCCATTAATTTAATGGCTAGGTTATAATTATAAGGTTTAAATAATAATACTTTAATAGTGTATCATATTTTTTGAAACACAATATTGTGGGCATTATAATATATCAAAGAGATTGAATTTATTTAAAAATATATATATCATAAATTATTAGGGTATTATATTACCTTCTAAAATTGGTGTTGTGTTTCATAAATTCTATTGAATATAATGTTCAAATTTAAAATATTAGGTTTTTATATTCTTCCCCCTTAAATAAATTGCATCCTCACAATTAAATCTTGATCTCGATAATAAATGGTATTCCCTTTCAAAGTATCTTTTTGTAAGCCCACATCATAAAAAGGTTAAATAAAAAACCCTCTTGATAAGAGTGAAAGGGATTTGAAAATGTCATAAGCAATAATCACATAAATAGGTTTCCAAGTAGGATAACAGATATTGGAAATGAAAATATGGTAATTGGAAGAGAATACTAACTCCCAATGATTAATAGAGAGTAATAGAGATCACTGATCACGTGAAATATGGTGATTCAGATGTGGTTAGTGACCATAATACCATAAATTTGTGATGAGTTAAGGGACCATTTGATTCATCAAAAATGAATATAATAGGGTAACATTTTTTCAAGATCCTATGATAGTGTTAACGAATTCTTTCAATATATATGAATTTAAGGAAATATTGTTACCTAATATGTTTTGACTTGATATAAAAAATTTAAACCTTTTTTTGTGATTCAATCAATTTCCAATTCATCACTCTCACCTGAAAACAAATTTCCAAATATTTTTTTTCTTGAAGTACTAAAAATTACTTTTAATGGATCATATGATCTGTAATAAAAATATATGTTATTCCTTTGATATAATTTTTTTATTATTTCAAAATAGATATTAGAGGTAATCCAATATGAATAAATATTTATATGGTGAAGTAAAACATTAGTCTTTAAAACCTCATCCAAAGTTCTACTTAAACCATTTCATAATTGTTTAATCACATGATGCTTCCAAAAAAATTAGGATCCAAAATATTATAGTCCTGGTCACTAAATGTCTAAAAATTAACTTATCATTAATCCAAAAAAACATGAATTAGATCATAATCATCACATATCAAACATGTGAATACCATCATCATGTATACTCTTAAATCATGTTAATGTCCTGAATTACCATAAATCCATAGTGAAATTATTCATTATTCCTTATTCATTAAGTAAAAAATAGATTATCAGATATATTACATAAACCCAAAAATGTTATAAATTCCATGAATGATATACTAAACCACTTTTACAAAAAAATCATTAATATATTCCAATTTAGTTAGTAATATACCAATTATATTATCAATATCGATCATATCTTTATTCGAACCTCATTGTCTCAAAATCATGAACAAATTAAGGGTTATATTTCCCTTAATCATGTCTTTTCCATGATTTTCAACTTTCAAATGAATCATTTTTTCACATCATCGGTATTATTCATAATATACATTCAAATCAATAATAAATAATGACTACAATGAAATCCTTATAATTTCCAAGATAGTGAATAATAAAATACTTTTACAAAATATTTCATCGATCCAAATAGTGAAGAATAGTAATCATTAAACCTCATTTGTGGTAATAGAATAAGATTTACCCTTACCCCTTAACAACTTTTGAGGACTTTTTCCTTGATTCTTGGGGAATTCATTTATGTAGTTTCCCATATCCTTATATTTGAACCATTAAACATTGGAGGATTATTTTGTTCCCATGAAATTAAGAGAATGGTGGAACTTTTCTCTAAAAATAATGTAATATAATTTTAATTTTAAACATGATCCAAGATTTTCCTTATAAAAGTATCACATGCTAGAAAAACCTACTTTCTATTCTTCCCATTATCAATATTTTTCTATGTTGTCCACTTCTTATCATGGTTACCTTCAGATCCATAAGACATTGATAAGTCCTTCTTTCTCTTGATTATATATTATAATATTTCCTCGTATATTTATGTGATGATTTCCCTTCATAGGATCATCTTATTCATATCAAAAAATGGCCAATAATTCTCTTTGGATTACATATATATTCCATAGAATACCTATCAAAACATGTAAATTTAGCTTCAAACAAAAAATTTATTTTCATTCTATCTTATACTCAAGAAATATCTTTCCATATATGCTCCTTTATCGTAGAGAAAAAATTCCAATAAGATGAACATGAAATCCTTCAACCCCATGTTTTTATTTCATCCACATCCTTAGTGTTTTTGATCAATAACTATTATTGATACTCATCTCCAGATAGATGAAAATTTTCCATGAAACCCTTCTCCCCTTCACTAATTCCTATAGTGAGAAATATCTTCTTTGAGAAACTTATCAATTTATCAACTAAAATTAGATTTGTAGTCCCATTTAATGAAGGAGGTTTCGGATGCATTAAGTGGTCTAAAATTATTAAATTTTGTGGTTTATCAATAGTATGATATATACAATAATGTTTATTTCTCAAAACCTATGGAATCTTCCCTAATATGGTTATAATTTGATCAGTTTCATCTATTGTACCAACACCATATTCATTATCTTTCATAGGAGGTCAATCCCTTCATGGATTATGTTTATTGATAAAATTATCTTTATTTAAATTAGGTTCCTATTATAATTAATTAAATAAAATATATTAGATGTTAAAATTATGAAACAGAATGGATAATCCCCAAACTTGTGAAAAAAATAACATAAATTAAAAAAAAATCATATCTAATCCCATGATCAGAATCATGGTTTCTTTTGTGATATCATTGTTTTCAAGTCCTTTATAATGGTTTTTAGTGATAATGTGAATTATCCTTATAATATCCCCTAATAGTGTCAATTCATGTTTTTAGTAATACTATTGTTGTGATCTAGGTGAAAATTGAGTCGAGCCTATTGCATCATTTTTCAAGTTATTTACCCTACATAACATTTGGGCGATAACTAAGTCCACTTGTAGTATCAAGACTGGGATGTACTTATAGAAAAATTGAAATAATCTATTCCTTACCAAAATTTTGTGATGTTCTTCGATACTTATCCTCAATGATCATAATGATGTTATGTTCTCTAATATATGATTTCCAGAATTTATTTCCCATGGTTTCTACTAATCTTCCACTAATACCACCTATAGTGACCTGGTAGCCTAGAGCCAATGTCTACATTATTATATTCTCATAAGATACAATTAATCACATCCCAAAGACATGAATATTTTAGTTATCCTATTAAATTAAATATATACATGATATTGAAATTATATTTCAAAACATAACATAAAAAATAATTTTCTTTGAGAATTCCCTTATTTCCCTTAACATATCCTTGCATATCAATCACAAAATATATTTTAGTATCCTAGGTAAATTAAAACATAAGAAATGGGTGATCTCATATTCTCAATGAGGGTATGAATACAATAGAATCTATAAATAAATAAATAATAATCAATAAAATAAGTTGAATAACTAAAACACATGTAATTTAATCAATAAATTTAGAAGAATATGGAATTAATAAATTATGATAGAATAATGAACTATAACTAACCACATGATCTGGAAACTAGAGAATATAAATTATATCTAATATAATAATCAAATTGAATATAAATATATGAATTCATAATTATATAATTCATAATGTTGGACATCTTAAACTTATCGTAGAGGCTTATTCCAAGAAATCTAAAACTGTAGAAGGTTGTTCCAAAAAATATAATTTCATCATGTATATTTTCAAGTAATATATTTAAATGGATATTCCCTCAGCCAAAATAATATTTAGTTTGTCTCATGAGACCAACCAATCCATCGAAGGGCTATAGATTCCCCCACCCATCAATTATAAGGTCCAATTAATTCCTTATTTTAAAGGGATAATATGTAATTCATATAAACATTATTATTTAAACTCATATATGGAATTTAAATAAATTCCTCAATCTATAAAACATAATAATAAACTATCCAGGTTAAAGTGAATGGTTCCATCATAGAACATCCCTTGTTGAACAGATCACAAACCATCTAAATAAGTAATAAGGAAGGTATAATTGAAATATATACTCATTAAATCATAATTCATATCAAATAATTCTTTAGTACATGTAAAATGATTTTGGAAGATCAATTGGAATATTTCTTGAGGAAAATAACATTTCTTAATCACTCTTTTTATTTTAAAACTAGAATATTTTTAAAATATTTCCAAAATTTATTTCATTTAAAATCACTTATAAAAACTAATAATTTCCATATTATTAGGAAAAACATTTTATTTTAAAGAAACTAAAAATATGAAATGTAAGCTTCAATGAAATAAGGTCATGACACTGGATAATTTCATACCTTCCATATAAGTTAAAAGTAACATTCCTTTTACACAGTAAAGAGGATAGAAAAGAGCCTCATTTAGAAAAATACAAGACGATCTAATTTAAACCATTTTTAAAAAATTCAAAAAATGGGTCAAAATATTTTATTAAATCAATGGGAGAATGATAAAATATTTTTTAATAAAAATTTTTAAAACATGATTTTGGAAAAAATAGATTTTCGACCAAAGAGATAAATAAAGTTGAATTTTATTAAAAACATTTTTTAGATCATATTAAGTAGGAAAGACAGGAAAATGGTATTGTTACTTGAAAATTATAATCAATAATAATAAGAGAGTAAAATATATTCATTTTAAGATATAAATATAAAACGATTCTCCTAGGTAAGACTTAAACAAAAACAATCAGGAATAATGTTGCGATTATGAAATAAACCATTACAAATTTGGTATCTTTTGAATCATAAGCCCCATGAAATAAGTAACATTAAATTAAACTTTAAATACCATGAAGATAAATTAATTAAAGTTATAATATAAAATATTTTCATTATATACACCATTATTGTCATCATTTCATTTTGAATTAAAAATTCCCAAAATAAAAATCATGTTCACCAGGGGAATAGGGGTTTACAGAGGTTTGAAATAGTGGATATCAAGATCCTCCCCTCTCACAAAGTTCTCCCCATCAGGAGGAAGGTCAATGCGAGAATGAACATAATAGTTTTTTCCCTATATACTTAAATAAACAACACAATATTATTAAGTACTGAATATAGAGTATGCCTCATAGAAGTAAATGTCAGATGAGAAACCCTTATTGTGGGTCTGACATGTCACATACATTTTATACATTACTGTAAAATAATACTTTGTTAATTAATTTCTTCCTTAATTGCCATGTTAATGGTTTTATTCCTTTTATTTTATATATTACTATATTATATATGATTATATAGTCACTTTAGTTTACATAGGATACTTTGATGGTATTTGTATAATGTGTCAAAATGAATTTGGTAGGTTGATTATGGTCACTATAGTTATTATTTAAACATATCAAAAATAATTACAATAACATAATTATCATATTTATTTATAAATTATTTTTTAAAACCAATCATCAATGATAGTTATGAAAAATTAATTATTTTACAATCATTGAGATGGCAGGTCATGTGTAAACTTGAGTAGTATTTCCATTTTAAAATGATTAATAAAAAACAATGATAACTAATATTTCATCTATATATAAAGATAATAATAAAATATATATACCATATTATTTGTTCTAATATACTTATATATATTATCAATATGGTGTGGTGATGAAAATCCATTCACATAGATTCGTGAAGGTGATAGTCACATGTACATGAACGATGCTATCATTTTTCAATGTATGAAAGAAAATGATATATTATCTTTAATAATGATAAATATTTCATGAATATCATAATCATTACATTAATATCACATATATTGATTTACTATGTCTTTATCACCTTCAATGTAAATAATTTGGGAAAAATGAACAGCATACTTCGTGAGGTGGTAGTTCTCCGTGCAAAGGAGCGACGTCATTGTATCCCCTATGGAAGTGAAAGGAAAAATTTATATATTATATAATAAATAAATATGTATAATTATTTAATAAATATAGTTTATTTTTTAAAATACAACATAATACTTAACCGAGAGATGTGGTAAAGGAAAAAATGAATGACATCGGTTCACAAGGCGATAGTTCACCGTACACACATATTATGATTTCATAAATCACTTGAAGGAAGTGGAGACAATTGTAGATCATGACCATAACATAAAAAAATATATTTATGGAAGATACTAATTTTCTATATCAGTATGGTTTAATTATAATTTAATGAGTTGGAGGAGTAAATTAAATAAGAATGCTTGTCGTGGAACATTATCACATCCTCAGATATCCTCCTTAGGTTTACAACAAATCCATCATATATTGGATTTCCACAAAAAATAAGGAATCAATGATGATATTATATCATTTTGAAATTGATTTGTTTATGTATATTATTTATAAAAAATGGATTTAAGGTGTTAATAAGAGAGGATATTTGGTGGCCTTTTATAAATGAGGTTGGTGGCGCACTTATGATGTTTTGAATGAAAAATATAAAACCATATTCTTCAGGATCTATAAGGGTCAAAAATTAATTATTCCCATGAAATAAACAAAATTACGTTTCAATATGGACATGAATTATATTTTTGAAAAGTTTTTAGGTCAATTTAGCCCTTATATTTTTAGTTTAACCCCCCATCGCCCATAAATCTATTTTTAAATTAACAATGGTAAAAAAATATGAATATTTATACTATTATTTTTTGTGAAAATCTATGTTGATCCTTTTAGATAATATAAATTATTCTGATTTAAAATATGGAATCTATTTTTCCAATATACATTTACTTAAGTGGAAAATTACAATTTAAAATTAATTCTATAGAAGTGATGAGAATGTGTGTTTTTAATGAGAGAATGTTCAAAATATTACAATGTTTTATATTGAAATTAAATATGAAAATGATTCCAATGAAATAAGTTATATTTATTGATATAAAATTTAACTAATTATACTTTAATGAAAATTAAAATAATTATTTAACAATATAAATAATTTAAATGAAAATGGTATTTTCAATTAAAATTCAGTTCTTTTAACTATTCAACAAAATTGAATCATTAAAGAAAAATCCCAAAAAGTCACCCAAAACTAATTTTGATATGAATATATAGAGAATAAGTTTTATTTTTTCAAATAAATTTTATAACTCTGTGGAGAATTATTTACATTTCATTTGAGTAAAGTGTGAAAAAACCATCTTTTAGAAGAAAAAAAATATAGTTTTTAGGAAATAATTTTTTTTATTTAAAATGGTTCTAATTATATCTCTAATATATATATACATACCATTTTATATATGTGTACAAAATATTATTTTCAAATTTTAATTATTATTATTCATATCCTCCAATATAATTGTTGCATATAATGGTAATGTTTAAATAATAATATTTTAATAAAGTATCATGTTTGATTCAAACTAGAAGTTGTGTACATTGTAAGCTATCAAATAGATTGAATATATTTGAAAATAGATATATAATAACATCTAATAATGTTATATTATCTCCTACTAATGGTGTTTTTTCATACATTCCATGGAATATGACGTTCATATTTTAAAATATTGGGGTGTAACATAATTAATACCCACTAATTTAGTGTATATGTTATAATGTTATATTGTTAATTTAGACATTTTTTTTCATGTAACACAAGATATTTAGGAGACTAAATTTAAAGAAACATGTATAATGGATCGTTTAATCACATTTTTTTCTATCACAAATGCTATCGAAAATTGTTCTCATCTTTAATAATATTTTTGTGTGACATTATCCTCAAAATCAGTAAATATTATCCTCATAATTTTAACTTGATCAAATATTAGGGGTTTTCCATCTAAAAATACATTTCTTGAAAACCCACATCATTAAATTGGATAAAAAAAATCTCTTGATAAGATAGAAATATATTTATGAAATCTATTTAGAATAACAAACTACAAGTATTCCATGTAGTTAAACATTATTATGAAGTGAAAATATGGACACAAATTAAAATCATGAATAGCTATAAGGAGTGAGAGTGATCATTGATCATAAGAATCTAAATGATCAAGGTAATGTTGATGAAAAAAAGTATTGGAATTTTTTATGAGTTAAAACCACATTGATTCACTAGGTATTAAGGTAATAGAATAACATTTTTTCATGATCCTTTTCCTAGATATGAGAAATTATTTTATAACCATGATAGAGAAGACCAAAAAATATACTTACAATTTCACCTTATTTTTTATTTCAATAAATTTCCACTTCATATCATTCTTCAAGAAATGAATATCCAAGATCAGTTTTTATGTCTGAAGAACTAAAATTAGAATTTATAATATTATAAGATCCATAAAATAGTTACAAGCCCTTTTGTATGACACTAAGTATTTATAAAAACCTAAATATTTATCATGAGATATAAAAAATAATATATTTTTCTCTAAACCACAACAATAAAAACATAACTATCCCATATGTATTGTTCCATCAAATTATTTAAATAAATGAAATTTCATATTAATGAGGAAATTATGTAGGCTAGTGGTTATTGTTGCACCCCTATCAGCATTCGACTATGGCTTTAATTACTATAGAATTTCCATGTTTTATGGCTTTTCACCCAATATGTGATATTTTATTTTTCTAGTACCATATAAATGTAATTCTAATGACATTCCAAAAACCTGATGAATATCCTAAAAATAAAATTGGTTATGAACTCAATTTTCACCATAGAGATTTTCTATATGAATTATATTTTTCTAGAAATAAAATTATCTTAGTTAACTATTGTAACCTTAACATCAATGATCACATTGATTATAATGGTTATAAATACGTTTTTTCTTATTTCCAAAAAATTAAATGAATTCTTCCTGAAATAATTTTTTAAAAAAAATATAATAAAAAATAGGTTGTATTTACATTAATGTCTCCAAAGACATCACAAATATTGATAAAATCCCATCATATAAATCCTCAAAAGGTATTTTTATATAAGTGAACTCGTGATCTATTTTAAACTCCTAACCCCATGATGTTATCCATAAATCATATTGTTTTCTTACATAAAGACATATAATAATCCAAAATTAAAACAAACCTCATATGTTTCATGATTAAAACAACCAAAATACCATTATTTTAAATACTTATACAACATAATTATTGAATCCAAATATAAATGAACATTAATCATTCAACTTCAGATGTATTAATAGGATAATATTAACCATGATTCCTTGGTATTTTATATGAAAATATCCATTTATTCCTATTGAAATCATTTATATAGTACCCCATATCCTTATATTTGAAGCATTGAACATTGGAAGCTTCTTTAATTCACTTGTAACCATGAGCATAATGGCCTTTCTCTCTACACATATAGAAAAATCCCATAGTATCACTACCAAAAAAATTATTAGCATCAGTTTATTATTTGTATTTATAATAACAACCCGAAATATATTATATTAAAAAATTATAATATATCAGCTGTTTAAAATAACCATTTCTATATTTTTTGTTTCATAATTTAAAGGATGCATTATTTAAACCACCACTAAATATTTTAGAAAAAACTAATTTCAACCCCCTCCCCCAATCCACGTGGCCCTGACCCATCCCACCTCCCACTCCCCTTAGTGACCTATGAGCCCAACCCCCTACTCCTAAAAGTAACTAACATGACCCTAACCCCCAACTCCTGATGGTAACTCTTGTAAACCTAACCCCCTCCCATTGACCACCATAACCCAAACCTCCCTATCGACTATCGTTATCACCTTTATCCCCACTTTCTAGAAACCACTACGAACTCAACCCCTTCTCTCTATTGTAATTAATATGATGCTGACCCAACCTACCGACGACCACCATGACCCTATCCCTAATCCTGATGACCTCCTTGACCATGATCCTGATTCCAGTGATGGATGTGTAGTTGACACCATTCTAGAGACCAATGTGACCATAACCCCCTGGTCCAAATGATGGTCACCCCCACCCTGATCCCTATGACCCTAACCATATTCTCCCTCTTGAGTACCTTACAGTAAATCCCCACTCCATGATTATGACACCCAAATTCATGTCTTCCAATTTTTCTAATGATTTCATCCCCCGACATCATTGAAAGTATGATTAATTGTTTTTTATATTGGTATTAATTTAATTATATAACGATTTTTCTGATTGAGTTTTTTTTATTTTTTATTTTATTTTTTATTGAATCATTTTTAGATTGAATTTCTATTATACCAAATCAAGGACTTCCCTAGTGAATGAAAAAGTTTGTAGACGTTTAATTTTTATTGTAATTGTTTCATTAAACAGATATATATTTATATATATAATTTTTTAGGGAGAAGAGTGAAAATTCAATACTTATGGAAAAAAAACTGGATTAACTCACCTCAAAACATACTAACTAGTGCTAAGGTATTAGATAAATTTTTATATTATGAAATTTTAAATCGAACAATGAATAGTATAGTAAAATTTTCATTTCTTAATTTTAAATTCAATAATTTGTTTAATAGAAAAGATTTATATGATATTTTTATATTTAAATAGTTTCTTTCTTGATCTGTATGTTGGATTTGGCATGGAAAATTGAATATTTTGGAAAGTAAAAACAATAAAAATACCATTAACAAAACACAAAGTAACTCACTAGAGGAAAACTAAATTCAAAATTTAATAAATGAAACATTTGTCTTTATATTATAAAATATCTAAGATTTTAAAAAATCAATAGTACCGTCTTTTGATCCTTATTAGGTTAACCTTTATCGAAACATCAATGACAAAAAATGAGTTTTCTAAATTACTGTAAGATTGAAAAAAAAAAGAAACTGTTTGAATGGTGTTCCAAGTATTTGATGTTTTTTTTCTTATTAAGTTTCATCATATCATGTCTCTATATGGAATTAATGATAATGAAATATTAATTATTTTAGAGTTTATTCATGATGAATTTAGTTAAACTAATATCCCTTAATCATTATATGAGATGAATAATGCCATAAAAACTTGGAATTTGAACTGAAAAGATACATGCATTCCAAAATGATTACATGCTTTATTAGGGAGAAGAGTATGATAAAGAGTAATTCTAAATATGTTATACAAGTAGATGGAAGTAAATGAAAAAAGAGAGTATAATACAATGAAACTCTTATAAGAATCACACAAAGAATGATCATGTAATGATATTGAGTTAATTTTCTCTAAAACCATACTTTCAAATATTATTCATGTCATATAATACTACATATGATATGAAGTTTCATGCTCAGGATAGTACTGATGTCTTCATGAGACATATAAAATATTCAACATCATTAAATATCATTAATTTATTATATCATGATTTTTTTATGATCCTTAGAATGTATATTTTGGATTATATTTTTTGGTTATAATCCTTTTGGTATTTTAGGTATTGTTTATAGTATATGGCTAGTTTTTTTAATCCCATATAATCTACCTACATGGATTTTTATGAAGAAGGATTATTTCAATATTTTCATGATTTTTCCTAGATTAATAATTCCTTCAAAGGACATTAATATTTACCTTAAATCCGTAATCAACGAATGAAGATATTTATGTGATAATAGTGTGGAAATATATTATACTTCAATGAGAATATTAAAAATACATTCTTCATTGATGTAGAAAATTTGTGACTTTGTTAGACTAGTTAATTTATCCGGTTGGGAAACTCATACTACTTTGGCTTATCCATGTTTTAATTTTCATTTTGAACATCAATGATTTCCTCATTGTAGAAAATGGTGTTCTATGTGTCATTAAAGACTTCGTGATTCTTCTCATAAATTTGGGTTCAACAAGACACAATTAAATTGATATATTAAATTGGTAAATCCACTAAAGGTTTTATCTCGATAATAAATCTTGGGACAATTAATGAATATCAATGATGGATTTTAAAATTTTAATTAGTTATATAAAAGGGGGATTGGATACAAGGTAAACTATCTAAAGCATCTAGAATAAAACTATGTAAGAAAAATAGTACATTTTTCAAATTTCTTTATTGCATGTTTAATGTGGTGTGCCTTATTCTTGATTTACTGCATATTGAGAAGAATGATTGTGATAATGTAATTTTTATACTACATAATAAGTAGTGTAAATAGAAGGATAATCATAATTATCATAAGGATTTAAATTCAATGAATATAAATCATGAATTTTGGAAAAATTAGAATGGAAAGTATCCTTAAACTATTTTTACAATGAAAATTCATGATAAAGACATTTTCCTTCAAGTATTAAAGAATATAAAAGTTCTTGATGGATATTTATGTAATATATCATGTTGATTAAACTTAAAAAAAACAAATGTTACATGGATTGAAATTTGATGAATGACATATTATGATGGAGTTTTTTTTCATTAGCATTGCTTATGCCGTAACAGAAAAAAGTACCAGTTATTCTAGATGAGTTACTTTTTTTAATGATCTCTCGGGAAGAACTATAAAGCCAACTAAGATTGATCATCTTCAGGAAAAAAAAATTTGACCCTTTTTCAATTGGTTATGTTATTTCTCTTTCATTATTCATTTTATTTTTTATTAGGGTGAGAAAGATAAAAATGGTTTTAAGGTACACTAATTATAGACCTATCTAATTGAGAGGTATATTGATATTATTTTTATTCTCATTGGTGAATTTATTTTTATCAATAATCATGTAATATTTTTAAATATGATTATTATTTTGTTCATCAGGTACTTATGTAATTTGAAGCCATAGTTGAATAATAAATCTCAACCATAAGTCTCTATTACTGAAGGTTATATAGATAAAGTGTTCTTTCCCTTCTGTTCTAGGTATTGGAATGAAATTGAGTCTTAATTAATTTAGGTTTTACATTTTCATAACATCTCCATTATTTCACATTCTAAAAACCAATCATTGATATTCTAACTATTTGATGACTAATTCGAATGGTTTTTAATTTTACATTGACTAAAGTTGTGTTTCTAAAATACATAGATATATTATACTCAATAGACTTATTGAAAATCCATTTGTGTAATAATTTCCATTGCATTAAAAGAGGAAACCAAGGGTTCCATCTTGAAATGAGCTAGAATTAACAGAAGTTGTTAATATAGATATTGTAAAATAATTCGCCCATCGTGTAAGTATATACTCATATTCATATTATTATTGTGTAGTTTTTTCATGTTAAAATTATACCTTATTTATTATTATCCAAATATTAAATATTGAGATTAAAAGTAAAATATCAAATGATTCAATGTTTTTGTCTCGATGTCCTCTAAGTAAGACTAAGACATTTGATGCCTAAAATAATCATGGCTTCTAGTTTTATACAATTTATCATCATGAATACATAACAAATAAACATATTGGTGTATTTATACTTACATAGGTGGGATACTATAGAAATAATAACATTATAATTGAATTAAACTATCATGGTCAGTTTTCAGTTGTCTTATTCAAATGGAAGAGTATCAATATTAATAGGGGTATAATTAAAGATTTTTTCTATTTTAATTATCTAAAATTATACCACTTTAGCCATACCATTTAATAAGAAGAACATGAATCATTTATTTTTATCTTCACAATAAAATTTTGTTTATTTTATGGATGATGAAATACATGAAGGTTGGATTGTTGTTGTAAAATTAATAAGAGATACATATATTGTATGGGTGATGAAGATAAATTGTTATTTTTTAAAATGATCCTCATCAACCAAAAAAAAATGAACATTTTTTCCCTCACAATATTGAAGAAATTGAACTTTCATGATAGGTTTAAAATAAATCACTCATCACAATAGAGGTTGATAATAATGATGAAAGTGAAGATGATGATTTTTTGGATGTTCAAATTGATGATGAAAATATATTATAATTTCTCTTAGATTAGTGTTTCTGAAATATATCAATAGTTCTATTTTTTCTTTTTTTTAATGTTTTTTGTTTTTCATTTTTTATACATTTTATAAATTTGAACTATTTAAATTGCAAGAATTCTGATACCAAAAAAAATCATGATCCTAGCCAATCAGAATCTCAGAGGATCCCAACACTATCGTGAGCTTTGGTGGATCTGAGTGATTCTGTTGTACTAGAGACTAATAGAATGATAGTCATTTCCTTGGATATTTTTGGTAGCCCACCATTGGATTCACCTTTTTTGATAAACCAGTTTTCCACCCCTCCATCTTGTGGATATTGGTGAGTTACTATTACTGGTATGTATGTCAATGTACAAAAATCTATATATTTTATTAATTATTTAATTTATTTTTCATATATATAAATACAAAAATATAAGTGATATAAAAATAAACATGAAAGATGTATGATAATTGAAGGAATTCAAGATTATCATTCCAATATAAGACTTTGGGGTTCTTTACTATGACCCTGTTGAAATCTATGGGTATATTCTGGGGCATCTTTATTGCAAGTTTTTTTTCTTTCCTATTAATTATAAATAATGGAGTCATAATCCGACATCATGTAAAAATGAGTTATTTTAAAATGATAAAAATTTAATATTAATTTATATCTAATTTAAATGACATGAGTAAAAAAATTGATATAGTTGTATTGTGTCAAGTTGCCTCATTTTGATGACTCTGGCTCCATTTCATACACATGGACTATGAAAAATTTGGGCAATAAATAGAGATATTTTAAATGGAGATTATGGCATGAGTTTAATGACACATCTCTAAGATCACAATATTAGTATGAGAAAGTGCTTGATAGAATTTCTCATGAGCAATGGAAGTTGTTTTTCAATATTAAAAAAGATTCATGTCATGTATTAATTGCATATTTTATAGTATCGTTGTAACAAAAACACCAAACAATTATGATTTATATAAAGGATTCTATTTTTTGTAAATAATATCTAACAAAATACTATGAATCAAAATAAAATTTTCCTTCATCATATCACTTGGTCTCAGAGTTTTTCAAGAAAAAGAATAATTTTGGTTTTTATTTTATCCCATATTATTTATATAAATTTTTTATAATTCACAGTTTATCAAAACTTGTTTATATTTTTTTATAAAATCTAATGAATTTGGTCACTTTGTTCACTGATTAGATATATAGTATAATGTTTTGAAGAAACATGATGGAAGTTGTTTAAATGGCCCTACCAAAGACGTTGGAGTAAGTACTATTCATTACTACTTCATGTTATATCATTACTACAAAAACATAATAATGAAAAATATATTAAAACAAAAAAAATCATAAACCTAATTAAATTGGGCCAACTACATGGACCAAATTATCCCAATTTTCCATCATTTGATACATATAGTTCAACCTAACTAATTGGGATTAAGCCTTGTTTTTTTATATAATTTATTTTTCATTATTATGTTTTTAGAGTAATAAAATAAAAATAAATATTAATGAAAATTTTATTAATTTTATAATATTATGAAGCTCATATATTTAAAAAAAATGGTTAATACTTTTATATTAAAAGGATAAAATTTAAAATGTTTAGGATGTAAACCATTGAAAATCATAATAGGTTTCCCAGAATGATATAATTGCAATCATTTTATAGAAGGAAAATCTCAAACTTGTACATGCGATGGGTACTATGTAAACACCTCAACCCCAACACCATGGAGCCAGTGCCTTACATTAATACATTGGTATTAACAACATGTGATCACATCCCAAATGGCCGAATAGTTTAGTAGCTTTTGAAAACCAAATACATTCATAATTGTTACATTTCAACATAAAATAGACTACTACATTGAAACTATTTTTAAGACATCCTTATTCTCCTAGGTTATACCTACATGATAATCATTATATACATCTTTGAATCCTTGAGAAAAAACATAATAAGGGGTGATCTCAAATGATCAGTAAGGATAAGTAATATAGCATAAGCTAATAAAAATAAATATAAACAATAAGGTAAGGTGAATAACTAAAAATAAATTCCATTATAACATAATATTGTGCATAATATAGAAGGATTAAAAGATGTTCAAATAATTCCATATAAATAATCACATGAGAGTGAACATAACCATGGGTATTCTACTAGTTGATTAATCACATGGATTATAAATAACTAATATCATAATGAGTGAATGAATAATGATGGATATCTAAAACATAAATTTGGGGATTAATTCCATAAATATATTACTGTTAAGGCTACATGAAAAGAATCAAACATTATCAATGCTTTATGGAAATAATCTAATAAATGGGTAATGCCTCAGCCAAAACTATATCATGTTTGTCTCATTAAAAAAACTGATGCATCAATGGGATATAGAGGCCCCACATGACACATTCTATGTACAATTCATTCCTTGAATGAAAGTAGTGAAACATAATCACTATGTACATTTATATTGAAACTAGTATATGAAATGTAAATAATTTCCCAAAAATATAATCATTAACTATTCAGAGTAATCTGGAGAATGGCATCAAGACAGTTCATCCCTAGTCAAAATGATCATAAACTATTCAATAAAATATTCTAGATAGTATCATAAGATGACATACTCAAATAAGAATAATATTAAGTAGAGTGTGTTGAAATATATGAAAATACTCTAACAAAATCATTGAAAATATCTTGTGATAAATGCCCATTTTACTTTGGAATCACTTATTTAAAAATATACACAATTATAAAAGAAATAATTTTATTTGAAAATTACATTGAGAACATGTAAATTAGTCCAAAATTAATTAAGTATTCATGAAAATGGGAAAATATGGTCATTCAAAATAAGTTTTAAAAAAACATTTCCTTTAAACATTAAAATAATGAAACATTTAAAAATGTTTTTTAAAAGAAGGTGTGATATCTGTATTCCCCATAAAAGTATTAATTATAAAATAAATTAATTGAATAAAATTATAATAAATGGATTCATGACATTATATATCAAAGTAAAGTATAAATACCCCACACAGAAGGAATGAGTGGTGAATATTGAATATCTCCCTGAAATAAAAGTGAGATAAGAAAACTCTTACCTTGTATCTAAAAGCATTATACACTTCTAATTAACATCCTAAATAATAAAATTATACTAATTAATTACTTAATTTAGAACCTATTAAACATATATTTGATTTATTATTTTTTTATTAAGTTCAATTATGGTCATTATGATAAGTTATAATGTTCAATTTTGTTGTTCTGAGAGCATTCATTTCATGGTTTTGTGGACGGTCCACTTGTCTATAATTATGTGATTTATTGTAAAATGGGAATAAAATCTCTAGAAGTGAAATTTTTTAGTATTAATGACATTACATATGTCTAAATGGTTTTATATATCATTTTAAAAAAAAATTAAGATGATTCATTAGATAAAACATCAGTGAAAAGTAATTAGTTTATTTTGGCGGTTTTTACGACCATCAGGAACATGTATCATTTTATTTAATATTGTGTATTTATAATGGTTCCATAACATTAAATAGGTTTTAATAGAAAAATTATAAAAACAATTACCGTAAAATTGTTTTGAATACATTTTTAGAATATGGTAATGAAAAAAAGAAAACTCATCATCCATAAAGACGATGAATCGACACTTAATGGACGTTGTTTTCATATTTAGAATAAAAGGAGACCAGAAGTGACATGATGATGGATATTCCATTAATATAATAAAAATATATTATTTTTAATATACTAGAGTAACCATTCCCCTTTGATAGGGGGTGAGGTAAGGATAATAAAATAAACTAAATTAAAAGATAAAGAGGGGGATTACCTCTTGAGTGTCGTCTCATGGGAACCTTGTTAAGGCAAGTGGGAATTGTCTGTTGGTGAGACCAGAAAGAAAATTACATGGGGAAGAGTATTTTGAGAGATATTTGGTAAAATATAATAATGATAAAATTTTTATAATTCTTGAAGATAAGGGGTGGTGAGGGTGGTGTTTATTTTGGAGGTGAGAGGTGTTTTTTGACAATTTTATTCCTTAATTTATTATTTTTTATCATGACCGTCTGTAGTGTTGATTACAAAGAAAGAATTTAGTAAATATAGAATTTAAATTAAATACAATGGGTTCTTACCACATATAAACATCTTACATGAATCAATAATTAATTTATTTTCTTATAAAGTTAAATACGAAAAATTAACATATTTCCTTATTTACCAAAAAAATCATCTATTTTAGAACAATCGTAAAAAATCAGTCTATCAAATTTTTAAAGATTAGATTTAAAAAATGGAACTTATTTTATTAAAATAATTTTCTATAAAGGATAAATTTAATTTTTAATTAAAATCATCATTTATTTGATAGTTTCATTAATAAAATAATTACTTTATTGTTATTGTATAATTTTTTAAGGTAATTATTTGTTCATTAAAAATTAAAAATTAAAAACCATGATGTGGATAAAAATTTATATTTCAAAATAATATCTATACTTGAAGATATATTCTTAATAACATTATATTTAAAATAATATAGTTATTAAAAATATGAATGTGACATTTTGTGATTTTCATTAATTTAAAAAACATATAAGTCATTTTCATGGAAAAGTGTCCATAAAATAACTCAAATAAGAAACTTATGTGTTAATGGTAGAATATAAATAATAAAATAATATTCCATAATGTTTTCAGGTAATTTTATAATTTTAATCATTTTATTTTAAACCTAGATTACCCAATTTACCCTTAATCATGTTAAAAAAAAGATCAATGATAGTGTTCAAATTGGTATAAAATAAAAAATTCATGTTTAAAAAGTCTGGATATTATAAATCCATATATGAAATCCATTTTTCAATATTCAAAACACAAATATTATAGAATAATATTTAAAATTAATCCCTCCAAATGCAACGAAATAATATTTTATTGAAAAAAGTATTTGCAATCCAAAATAATTTACATATAACAAAATAAGGTGTAATGATGATTAATTTAAAGTAAATTATATTATTTTTATCTAAATAGTATATATTTTATTTTGATATCAAATTCAAATTATAAATATAATTTAAAAATAAATAAATTGATAGTTTTATAAAAAACAATATTTTTCACTATTCACTGGAAAATAAATATTTGCAAAAAAAAATTCTTTCTAGGATGATATTAAAATTAAAATTTTAAAAATTATGTTTATTTTTTCCTAAATAATTTATAAATTTTCAAAATATATATTTAAAACAAGTTCGTAATTAAAAGGTGGACAAATTATTTTTTTATAGAATATAGGTTTTTATGCATCAAACTAGATTTATTTTAATCTTATGACTATCAAATATAACACATAAATGTAAAACATTATTGAATATATAAAATATAAATTTCATAATGTGACTAATAATTTTCATTCATGCTAATTTAACAGCAATGTTATAATAATTATATTTCATTGTTCTTTTTAGCTAGGTGTTGTGTGCAACATAAGCCATTAAATATATAAGATTTATTTAACAAGATACATACCGTAAAATATTGTGGTTTTATATTATACCCTCATTAAATAAATTTTTATCTCATAATTTTGAATTCACCTTGAAAATCATTGGTTAATACATGAAAATTATGTTGTGTGAAACCCACTTCATAAAACGCGTTAATAATGCATCCTCTTAATAAAAGGGAAAAGGAATTTTGATGGTCACCAAACAATTAGGAAATTGCGTAGGATAAAATTAGTTAAATTCAACATATTTCCATGGAATAAAAATCTAATGGTCACATTATAATAGATAGTGATAAAAAATATGGCCATTAAAAAGTTAACTATTATAAAAATGTAAATCTATGGTTGGTTAAATGACCATTAATTTCTTAGAAGGTAAAAATAAAAAGATTATTTTTTGGTTCCATAATCCTTTTGGGGGTTTCTTTTACTATCTAGAGGACCACTTAAGAAAATAAACATAAATTATTCATTTCCATGTCAAAATATAATCATTTGGTTGTGCTTTGATCTATCTTCAGATCATTTCGTAAATATGGATATGGATAATCAAGATAAATTTTTATGCATGAAGCACATTCATGAATCTTAATATCAAAAATTCATTCATTATGCCTTTAAATTTTTATAGAAAAAATGGTTACACCAGGTTATCCAATATGATAAATCATAATTTAATCTTAATCAATAATACCCTTAAAACATTATATGAGTAGTTAACATTAAGAATCAACCAAAATATGTTTATTCGTATTAAAAGACCAAAAATTTAGAAGTAAGGTCACTAAATTTCCAAAATCTACTTATCATTATATTCCCCAATCCACATAATGTATCTATTATTACCACATACCACATATATGAATACCTTGATCACCTTATATCCTTAATGAAATCATCTATTATTACAAAAAATTAAAGAATAAATCTTGCAGTACAATCCTCATATATCCCATGATTCTTATAACCAGAATAACATAACATAATTCTTGAATCCAAAAACTCAAATAATTTAATTATTCCAATTCGAATTTAGTAACATCATAAGATTGACCATCATCCATTTTATTCTTCTAAACTAAATTCCCTTGATGTTTGGGACATTCATATGCATAGTTCACTGTATCAAAATGGTGGAATCATTTCTCATCGGAAAATTATTTATTTTTCTTTTATATTTTAGGATCTGGGACCTTTTTCCCCACACTTTAAACAAAATCATTTTCCTTTTGATAATTTACCTTTCTGTTTCCTTCCAAAAGTATCACATGTTGGAAAATACTTCTTTCCCTTCTTCTATTTATCTGACTCTTACTTAAATATTCTATTCTTCTCTTGATTCCCTTTGAATTCATAAGACATTGATAATTATTTTTCTGTCTTGATAGAACATGATACTATATCCCCATATGATGATAAAGTTTGAGAGACCAATTCCCTTCAGATTATTTTATTTAACCCATCATAGAAATGATCAATCTTACTCTTTGGGTTATGTATGTTTTTTGCAACATTCCTCTCTAGTATTGTAATATTCTCTTCATACATAACAACATTTAATTCATCCTTTTTTCTCAAACTATAGAATTTTCCCTCCATATCCCCTCCCTATTTATGAGGGAAATTTTTTTCATGGAATGATCCTTAAAATACTTCTATTACATGTTCATTTTGTTCTCCCTCCTCCTTTATGTTTTGAATCAATGACCACCATTGATCTACATCTCCTAAGAGAATATAGACTACCATAATAACATTCTCTCTTTCATTACTTCACAAAGTGTGAAATATAATTTCTCTGTAACTTATACATTGATTATCTATAAATGGATTTGTTGTCCCATTGAATGATGGAGGTTGTTTCCTCATGAAGTGGTCAAAATTTGTTCCTCCATATTTTGGATCAGGATTCTCCATATGGGTAAGGTTATTTCTCATAACCCAAGTAAATTATCTCAGTATATTTATAAGTTGTTCACTACTGTTTGTATCCCTATCTCCAGAATCATTATCTTTCATAATAGGGAAATTAGTAGATGGATTATGTGCCTTGATACAGTTTCAATTCCTTTCTATAAGTGCGATTTCTAAGTAATCGCATAAACTATACTAAATCATAACATTATGAAACATAATGTATGATATCAAAACTATTAAATAATATAACCTAAATTGAAAATTTATTCATAACTAATATCAAAATTATAATATTAGTTTATTTGGATATATTTCCAAATTATTTTATAGGGTCTCATTCACTATTCTATGTTTTACGAAATATAGTTCCAAGGTTTTACAATGAATTTCTCTAAAACTAAATGTACAGACCCTGACCCTAGTATATCGAAGTTGGTTCCTTAATTTTATACATTGGAAAAAATAACAAGTGATTGCATCCCAAATGACCAATTATTTTAGTAGGTCTGGAAAAACAAATACAAACATAATTTTTACATTAAAAACTGAACTAAAATACAACACAAAAACGTTTTTGGAAACAGACCTATTCTCTGAGATTATCCCATCATGTAAATCATGATATACACCCAGGAATCTTAGGGAAAACATAATAAAGGGTAGGGCTCACATTATTAATAAGAGTAATAAATATAGTAGAAGGTAACATCAAATTAACATAAACAATCACTCTGGGTGAATAAATAAAAACTCATGATATTAAAACAAATTATTTAGCATATTATGGAAGTAATAAAAATTAATCAAATAATTTGATATTAATAATCAAATAATTTGATATTAATAATCAAATAATTTGATATTAATAATCAAATTAGAGTGAACTTAATCATTGATATTCTAGAAGTATATTTATCACATGGATTCTCTATAACAAATATCATAATGTGGGATTTCATAAAGATGTATATCTAAAAAATACCGTTGATCCTTGATGCTAATAATATATTACATTAAAGTATTCATGATAAGAATCCAAAATTATCAGTGCATTATGACAATAATTTAATAAATGTGTAAGGCCTCAGCTAAAACCATATCTAGTGTGTCTCATGAAACCTACCGATATATCAAGGGGATATAGTGGGCCCTTACTAAAAAATACTAAGTCCAATGCATTCCTCATATGAAATTGGTGAAACATGATCAATATATATACTCATATTGAAACTATTATATAAAATGTAAATAAGTCCCCCAAAACATAATCATAAACTATTTAGAGTAATATGGAAAATGATATCAAGATAGTCCATCCTCGGTCAAAATGTTTACAAACCATTCAATAAAATATGGTAAATTGTATCATAAGAGATAAATCTCATTTATGAATAAGATTCAATAGAGGGTGGTGACATAGATGAAAACACTCTAACAAAATAATTGAAAATTTCATAATAGAAATACCCTTTTTTCATTGGAAACATTTATCTAAAAAGCTTAATTATAAAAGAAATCATTACATTTGGAAATGACATTATAAAAATGTAAAGTATTACTAAATGAATTAAGGATTCCTAAATTAAGGGAACTCTTCTCATGTCATATAAGGATTAAAAAACATTTCTTTTAATCATTAACATAATGAATCATTTAAAAGAGTATTTCTAAAATAAAGTGTGTGTGTCGTATTTCCCAAAAATTAATTAATTATAAAATTTAATAATTGAATACCATTAAGATAAATTTATTCATGATATAATATATATAATATATGTATAAATACACAAAACATAAGTAATGAGTGGTGAATGAGGCATATCTCACAGAAATACAAGTGAGAAGAGAAAATCCTTAACTTATTTCAGAAAGAGTTCTGAACTTGTACATGAAATCTTGAATAATAAAATTAGACTCATTAATTACTTAATAAAGATCCAATTCAACATTTATTTGATATATTTTAATTTTAATAAGTTTATTTATGACCTTTATGATGACATATAATGTTTAGTTTCTTTGTTCTGAGAGCATTCATTTCATGGTTTTATAGACGGTTCACTTGTGTATAATTATTAGAGTTCATGTAAAATGGGAATAACATGTCCATAAGTGAAATTATTTAGTATTAATGAAAACATAGAATTGTAAGAGGTCTAAAATATAGTTTTTATATTGTATTATGATTATTCATTAGATAAAACTTTACTAAAATCCAATTAGTTTATTTTTGTGGTTTTTACGAACATCATGAACATGAATTATTTTATTTAATATTATGTTTATATACTAGTTAAAAAACATTAAATAAGTTTTTATATGTATATTGTAATCTTTTTTAAACATAATAATGGGTTTATGACCATCCTTGAAGGCATTAATGAAAAATGAAAACTCATTATCCACGAAGGTTATGAAGTGACACATCATGAATGATGTTTTTAATTTTTGAATAAAAGGAGAAGAGAAGAGGGATAATGATGGACACTAAATTAACATAATAAAATTATAGTATGTTTAATTTATTAGAGTTACCATTCCACTTTGGATAGGGGAGGTTAGTGAAGGATAAGAAAATATAATAAAATAAAATAGAAACATGGGGTTTACCTATTGAGTGTCTTCTCCTTGGGAACCTCTTTAAGGTACATGAAAATGGAATTTTGGGGAGACCATCCATAACAAAACATGGGGAAGTGTATTGGGAGAGTGAAAATAAAAAATATAATAAATATCTATAGCGTAGAAGTTGTGAGGAGAAGGGGTGGTGAGGGGTGGTATTTATTGTGGAGGGGATGAGTGTTTTTTGATTATTTTATACATTAGTTTATTATTTTGGTTCAAGAATATAAATAGTGTTGATTAACATGACTAAATACAGTAACTAGAACATTTTACTTCAAAATAATGGTTGTTTACCTCATCTATACATCGGCCTTGACTCAATAATCATTTATTTACTTATAATGTTAAATATCGTAAATTACATTATTTCACTATTCACAAAAAATTACACTATTTAAGAAAATACAAAAAAAAATTAACCCAAAACATTTTTAGACATGTGGATTCCAAAAATAGAATCTATTTTATTAAAAGAATTTTCAAAATAGGAAATTTATAATTTTTAATTAAAATCATCATTTATTTGATTATTCTATTAATTAAATAATTACTTTGTTGTCATTGTATAATTATTTAAGGTAACTATTTCATCATTAAAATTTAAAAATAAAATACCATGATATATATATATATTTTATATTTCCAAAAAATATCTATAGTTGATGATATCTTTTGGATAACATAATATTAAAAATAATATATTTATTAAAAATATGAAAGTGATATTTTGTGATTTTCCTTAATTTAAATAATATCAAAGTGATTTTCATGAACAAATGTCGATTAAATAACTCTAATATAAACCCTAGCTATTAAGGGTATTTTAAAAATCATAAAATAATATTCATGAATGTTTTAGGGAAAATTTATAGTTCTTATCATTTTATTTTTAACCTAAATTACACAATTTATCCTTTACCATGGCAACAAAAATTACAAAGGATTCAATTCATATTGATAAAAAATAAAGGATATTGATTCACTAAATTTTGAAATTATGAATCCAAATATGAAATCAATTTTTCATTATTCAAAATAAAGTAGTTTCATAATTAAATTTAAAATTAATTTAAAAAAACAATGAAAAACAATTTTATTGAAAATTGTATTTTAAATCCCAATAATTTACTTATGCCAAAATAAGGTATAATGATGATTAAAATAAAAAACAATAGATTTATTTTATTTATATAATATTTAAGTAACATTGACATAAAATTAAAATCATATATATAATTTTAATATAAATAAATTGATAGTTTTATAAAATAGATATTTTTCACTATTAACTAGAAAATAAATATTTTCATAAAAATACCAAAAAAATATCCTAAGATAATTTTGACATTATTATTTTAGAAATGAAGTTTAATTTTTCAAATATAATTTATAAAATTTTTAAATTTTATATTTAAAATAAGTGTTCTAATAAAAGGTGAAAAAAAATTCCTTTTATAAAATATAGGTTTTTATGCCTAAAACCTGATTTACTCTTATAATATGCCTATAAATTATATTAGTTAAATGTGAAAAATATTATTGAAGATATAATTTATAAATTTTATAATGTGGTTAATAGTATTCATTCCTTCCAATTTAATGGTTTGGTTATAATAATAATATTTCATTTTTCATTTTAGTTAAGTATTGTATGAAACATAAGCCATTGACGATATAGAATTTGTTTAACAAGAGAAAAATTGTAAAATATTGGGGTATTATATTCTAGACTTACTCAATCATACATCATTGGTAAGGCATCATCAATTGTTACTACAACACCTAGTGGTGGTTCGAGTAGTGTGGTTGATTGGGAATCATCTTGAGAAATTGCAAGGTTGAAAGAAAAAGTGTAATAACAAGACTCTTATAAGAAATCATAGGATAAGTGGGGGTTAACAATGGAAAATGTATTATTTTATATTTTTTAGTGAATGACTGTGAATATACACAAGGAAATTTCAAACATTATATCTTTTCTTCCATAGGTAAATTCTAAATTCCATAGATCATTCACACATTTGAAAACAATAGATACAAAAATATATAAACAAAACTAAAATGACACTTTTATATTAAAAACACACACTTAGAGTCATACAGACCCCATATTGTGCTTTCCTGACATTTACTTTATTCCTATATGTCCAAAATGAAATTTAAATCATTATCCTTTTGTTTGAAAACAATACGATATCATTTTCTATATTTTAACTCAGTAAACATTTTATAAAGGTAAAAAACCTTAATAAATGTGTGTCATGGTGTTAAAAATAAGGAAACAATGTCATATTTCCATAAAATAAAGGGAAATTTCCATGGATTTATTTTTGAAATATAGGAACTAAAATAACATCATTTTGAGTTATGATTTTCCCAGGATGCCTATAAAAGCTTTTTTAGTGTTTTAAAACAATAAAATGTCCATGTAATGGTCAAAAAAATTGAAAAATGATATATATTGACATGAAATTGTGTTAAAATTACCAATGAAATATTTTTTGACAAGTATATGTAGAAAACACCTCAGTCTTTCTAGTAGCGTGGTTGGAATAACTTGATAAACTGTTTATAAAGATAAAAAAGCATTTAAAAACATGTGTTGGTGGGTCAAAACTAGGAAAAAGATGTTGGATTTCCCTAAAATAATTAGAAAATTATTTTAAGATGATTTTTTTATTATAATAACTAATGAACCTTCATTCTAAGTAATGGTTTTCATGGGATTCTTGAAAAGATGTTTTTTAAGTTTTAAAACACTAAAACTTGAATGTAATAGTAAACACCATATAAAATGGCCTAATATTGATGTGGAATCATGGTTAAACCACTTTCAAAATGTTTTATCTGTATGCATAGACATCATGTAAATCTGACTTGTGGTGCGAACAAATTGACTCAATAAGCAGTTTTTAATTATACAAGATCAATTAAAAACATGCCTTAGGGGTAAAAATCAAACAAATGACATCATATGGCCATAAAATCTGAGTATAATAGCGAAAACATTATTTTCTAAATGAAATAACTGATGAAATTTTGTTTTGCATAATAGTTTTCCCAAGATTCCTATAATTCATTTTTAGATATTTAAATCATTAAAACACTCATGTAATAGCTAAAAATATAAAATGACATCATATTGATGTGATATCCTGGTAAAACCACCTTTGAGTTATTTTTTACTAGTACATGCAGTCAACATGTCAGTTAGACATGTGGTGTGGTTGGAATAAATCAGTAAATAGTTTATAAAGGAACCAAATCATTTAAAAACATGTTTCATGGGATCAAATATAGTATAACAACACCATATTAACATGAAATTAGAGAAAAATTACCATAGATTGATTTGTGAAAAGTAGGAACTGAAAAAACATCATTCCAAGTTATGATTTACATATAATGCTAGTAATTTTTTTTTGTGTTTTAAATCACTAAAACCTACATATAACAATCAATATCAAAGAAAAAACCTATGATTGATATTAATTCATGGTAAAACCACTATTGATCCATTTTTGACTTGTAAATGTAGATAACACATCTTTCTAACATGTGGTCCAGTTGGAATAGATTAGTAAATAAATTAAAGGTATCAAATCCTTTAGAAATATGTGTCGAGGGGTCAAAACCAAGATAATGATGTAATATTTCCATGAAATAAGAGGAAAATTAGATATATTAATTTTTTAAATATAAGAACTAACGAGATATCTTTATCAGTTACAATTTCTCAGGGATATCCATAAAATCGTTTTTAGTGTATTAAAATAAAAAAACATTCATGTAATGGTAAAAAACAAAGAAAACACTCAGATTTATGTAGAATTAGGGTAAAAACTATTGATTTATTTTTTATCTATACACATAAAAAATCAATATGATGTGTAGTATGGTCAGAATGACTCATTAAATAGTTTTTATCGGTGTCAAATCTATTAAAAATGTTTGTTGTGGGGTCAAAAAAAGTAAAATGATATTAGGTATCTATGAAATCAGAGGAAAAAACCATAGATTTATTTTTAAAATATAGGAACTGACATCACATTAGACTGAGTTATAGTTTTCTCGGGATTCTCCTAAATGAGTTTTAAGTGTTTTAAAACAATAATGCGTTCGTGTATCTATCAAGAGCATATAAAACAACCTCATATTAATATGAAATAGTTGTATAAAAACTTTTTAGTTTCTTATGAAGTGAACACGTAGAAAAAAACAATTGAACATGCAGTGTGGTCGAAATAACTCAGTGAACTATTTTTAAAGGTACTAAATTTGTTAAAAATGTCATTCTAGGGGTAAAATAGTAAAATGACATCATATTTAAATGAAATAAGAGGAAAATAACCACATATTGATTGGTGAAATATTGGTACTAATGTCACATCATTCTGAGTTATTATTTTCCTAGAGTGGCTACGAATTTTTTCCACTATTTTAAAACACTAAGACATATGTCAAATGGTCAAAACCATAGAAAAATATCTCAAATTGATGTAAAATTGGGGTATATTCACCATTGATTTATTTTTAATGTGTACACATAGAAAAGACAACAATATGAAGTGTGGTGTGGCTATAATTATCTGATAAAAATTTAAAGGTATCAAAGCCTTTAAAAATCTATATTAGAGGAAAAAACCAGGAAAACAACATCAGATTTCTATGATATAATATAAAAATGAATGTCGATTTATTTTGGGAATGTAGGATCTAATAGAATTTCATTCTAAGTAATGGTTTTCCTTTTATTATTGTAAATGTTATTGTAGTGTTTTAAAATAATAAATCATGCATGTAATGGTTAAAACCATAGAAAGAGAGATCAGCCTTATAAGATATCATGGGAAACACCCAAGGAGTTAATTGGGATGTGTACATGTAAAAAACATGTCAATCTAATGTATGGTGTTGTTTTAATGACTAAAAACATTTATTAAATGTACCAATTCTTTTAAAAATGTTTATTAGGGAGTCAAAATCATAATAAGTACTTCAGATTGACATGATATAATAAGAAAATTTTCTATAGATTGATTTCTAAAATATAAGAGCTGATGATATGTCATTCTGAGTTTCATCTTTCTCTAGATTCCTGTAAATTCCTTTTTGGTGTCTTAAAACACTAAAACGTGCGACCAATGATTAATATTGTACAAAAACACATCATATTGACATGAAATCATTGTACAACCACTATTCAGTTATTTATGACATGTATACATAGATAACCAAGTAATCCAACATGCGGTGTGGATAGAATGACATGGAAAACCATTATTAAAGTTACAGAATGCCTTCAAAAATCTATTTTAGGAGGTCAAAAAATGAAAATCATATTAGAGTGTCCTGAAATCAGTGGATAATGACAATATATTGATTGGTTAAATTTAGGAATAGACAGAACATCATTTCATGTTATAGTTTTATTAGATTAATATGAACGCATTTAGAGAATATTAAACCACTAAAACATAAGTGTAATTTTCAAAATCATAGAAAACGACCTCAGATTGATGTGATATTATTGGACAACCATAACTGAGCTATTTTTGAAATATATGAAATGCTTTCAAATCATAGACTTTAAAAATTTTGTTATGTAAATTTCAATCACACCACACATCAATTTAAAAATTAATTTGATTGTTATATTCTTACCCATTTTATTTTCAATTGTTAAATCCTATCTTAAATAGGTATGTTTATATTTTCAATGTTTTTTTCATGATATATTTTTTTGTTAAAATTTATTCTATTTATTAACAAAATATCAAATTTTATTTGAAGCAATGTTAATACATTCTGTGTCTTTTCTCTTTCACATTTATTTTCATAAGTGTTCTAGCTTTTATTATTGGTGATAGATACTGAAAATAAGTAAATGGATAACCATTTTAATCCATGAAATTTTCCATAAGGTATCCATGATGGTTCTTAGTTACCTTTGTATTCTTTAATTTTATCAATTAATCTACTATAATTATGAATTATTATATTAACCATAAATTTTTACTTTATTTTATTTTTATAGTTGATTGGATAATATGGCTAGTTCAAGTTGATGAGGTTATGTGGAGATATATAAATATAGTAGAGGTCGTGGGATGGATATATATTGGGAACAGGTTATTTTTTGGCATATTATATATATATAATTATGACTGAGGTATGGGTTGACTAAGGTCCTCAGTTGACTTAGGTTATAGTGAAAGTGGACGTATGAATAATGAATGTGGCTTTATTATGTATGATGTACATTTCATGGGTTTACCAAGCATTTTTTTAGTTCCTTAAATGACATAGTTTTTATATTTATATTTTTTATTAATTTTTTTTAAAATAAATTAAATTTTAAGATAAATATTTTTCTACAGTTTTTATAAATCATTGATAAATTAATATCATTTAATCATAATTAGAATAGTTTTATATTAAATTATACTAATCATAACATAAATACATATAATAGTGGTAGTGTGGTTCACAATATCAATTTTTTTAGAAAATAGTTTTTAAAAACCATATCCAAATAAAATCACAACCACTACTAAATTACCTTAAATTAACACATATAAAAACCACTAGTAAAATAAAATAACAAATACTAAATGATTTTTTATGATGAAATATGTGGATATGTTGGGTTTAAAGTGTATGAAATGTTCTGTTGGAGACAGCAGTTTTTTTATGAATCAAGGGTTAATTTTTGTTCTGTTTGTAATTGAATGGGTCAATTGTCAACGAACTTTAGGAATAGATAGTCAGAGATGTAGTAGGGTGTAGACACTATAGGCATCGTTAAGGTCCCTATAACCAGTACGATGGATGTTTCTTTTGGCCAAGGACTAATGGGTGTGGAAACTATAGCCAAAGTAGTACAGACTAGACCTTGAGGAGGAAATCCCTTGGTGACTTATACCTTCAATCGGTTGAGGAAGGATTATGAGGGTTATCAGTCTTCTATGTATGGTTATTTGAAGCAAATACATTCATAGGTGGTTACGGAGGTTAGATCTTTTGTCACTCCGTCACTGGAGGGCCCTCAAGGTGGTAGTAGACTTAACCTCGAAATGGAGTCTTGTGTGGTGGGTGATATAGGTCATATGGCTCCATTGGGTGCTTCATATGTAGAGATGGGGTGTCATGGGAGTGTCTTTAGAGGTATAGTCTAGGCTAAGGTCTCAAAAAATCCATGTAGGTGGAAACCATTGTGTAGGGTAATTTCTTCAATCAATTTCCTAATGAGGATTCAGTTTAGGAGTTCGAGAAAGATCCAATCAGGCCCTCTATGAATGGGAATGAGTCTAGTGATGATTTACCTAGCTATATTCTAGGAAAAACATAGGATGAGGGTTTGGGTGATAAGCTTCCATGCCCATGGAGAAGCAGTAGAAAGAGAGGCATTCATAAAGAGGGAAAGGATTACTCTTTTTTTTCCACTACCAATGGAGACCTGATCAGTGAAGAAAATGAAAGACAAGAAGGTTGATAACAATACTCACCTCTATTCTAAGGTTTCTTTCCCATAGAGGAAGTCATGTGATGAAATTTAAAAATATTTGGAATTACTTATGTGATTGGAATAAGTGACTGAACAAGTTCTATCCCTTAATTCTAATAAATAATAAGGTGATAGGATGATGGGGAGGTCACTAAAGTTGGATCTCATTGAAGAGAAGTATTCCTGGATCAACAAACAAGACCTGATTTTAGTTATTGAATTAAATAATGGGAATATCAGCATTGAGGAATATATATAGTATTGCGATAAGCTAGAATTTTGGTATGAATATATTATAATGGATGAACCAGACACCCAGGTACACAATATCTCATGGAAAATTTTTGGGGATTTTAAATTTGGTAGACTAAAATTTTCCTTTAATGGTTTAGTCATTTATTTGTGTGCATAAACTAATGGTTTCTCACTTTTCCCTTAAAATTTTTTAAATAATAAAAATTAAATTTTTAGTCATTATTCTTTTCACATACATAGGACTTGAATAATTATTTTATGTTCTTAATATTAAATGATGTTATGTCTTCATATGTTGAAAATGTTTGGGAGAGTAGTTCCCTTCAAAGCTTCATCGTAATCTAATAAAAAAAGATCAATTATAAGCATTATATTATTTATATAGTCTAAAACATTCTATTTTAACCATGAAAAGTTAACTTTATGCAAAGAATTATTTTCCTCTTCTATTTTTTAAAACTCAATAATTTTATCTTCATATCAAATCACTACTCGTGAGGAATATATTTTTTCCCAAAGACAACCTAAAAACTCATTCCAATCCATTTTTTCTATTTCTTCATTATCCCCAGTGTTTTGATTCAATGGCCAGCATTGATCTATATCCTCTAAGAGATGATATACTATCATGAACACCTTCTCCAATTAATTACTTCTTAATGTTAAAAATATATTCTCAAAAGAATTTATCCATTGTTTAGCTAAATATGGATTTTTGTTCGCATCAAATTATAGAGGTTTTTGACACATGTAAAAATAAAACATGGTAACATCACTTGGTTTACTATAATTCATCTCCATATGGTAAATTTTATTGGTCAAAACCAACATCACCATCCTCAATATGGTTATAAATTTATCAGGTCCAACAATATCTATATCTCTATCTTCATTATCCTTCCCAAGAAGTTAGTCACTCAATGGAATGAGTGAACTTATATGGATATCATTCCTTCCACTAAGTTCCATTTCTTAATATTGGAAAATAATATATTAGATAATAAAATTAGAGGTCATAAGGAATAATTTTAAACTTGTGACACACTTAACTTAAATTGAACAATTTATGCATATATTATCTCATTATCATAAACTGGGTATCATTTGGAAGAATCTCATGTAAAAAAATTCAAATCCATTCGAATTTTTTTAAATAGAATGTCAATGAACATAAATATATCCCATAGGAGTGTCAATCCAGGTGTACAGAAAATCTCATTTTCATGATCTATGTGAAATCAAGGGAAATACCAATATTCCTTTTTTGAACATATTACCCCCCAAGTACATCTATGCTAGATCCATATCCAAATATATTAGAGTTATGAAGATGTATTTCTTGTATGTTCATATAATCTATACAATAACAAAACATTATGATTCTATCTAATACTCATACTAGGCCATAATTTAAGATATAGTGTTATTTTCTCTAATTTTTATTTCATAAATCTAGTTCCCATGGTTTCAAGTAAACATTATTTGATTCCAATCATAAAGAACTTAGTCCGAGTAGACTAGAGTAATTGGTTAATTAATTACATTGGTTTTAGATATAGGTGATCACATACCAAATGAAAAAATAGTTTATTATTATTGGAAAACTAGATATATACATGAAATTTAAATTACATCTGGAAAAATAACATATAACAACAAATTTTCTTTCTGAGATCCATTATTCTCTTTAGAATATCACTATATATCAATCATAAAACACTACCTTTCAATATAGTTAAAGGATTCATAGGAATGGTGGAGTTATAATTCTTAGTAAGGGTTTGCGTACAATAGAAGTTATCATACAAAAATAAGGAACAATTAATATGGCTGGGTAAATAATTAAACACATTCAAATGAATCAATAACTTGAAAATGATGTATGATATGACATGAATAAATGATGATCAAATAATTCCATATAAATAATCCCATGATAGTTGAATTTATCTATTAATACTATAACTAATTAAATATTCAAATGGAAATCAATAACTATTCTCAAAATGTGGTTTTTCATAATGTTATACATCAAATCTATAACCTCATGGACTCATTCCATGAAATAATACATAAATGGGTAATGAATCAGATAAAAACCCATTATATTTTGTCTTATGAGACCTATTGATACATCAAGGGGTACATAAGGACCCACACATCTCTAACTAAGTCCAATGAATTTATTATATGATAGGTTAAAAACATAATCAATGAAAACATTATTATTGAAAAAAACTAACATATGAAATTTTTATAACTTCCCAAATCATTAAATATAAACATAAACCATCCAATGTAGTATGGAAAATGATAACAAAATAGTAAATCCCTATAAATATTAATCATGAAATATGTATATATATAATAAGGATAGTAACATTATATATATATATATACTTCCAATGTAGCATAAGAAATATGATTTTTTTTGTTGTTGATGAATAAAAATTCCCTAAAAATTACATTAAAAATATTCTTTAAGAAAATATAGTTTTCAATTTGAAAATCAGTTTCAAAAAATAAAAAATTACAAAAAATTGGGGAAAATATTTTCATTGAAAATAATCATGGAAACATGTGATGGAATAATGAAATAAGTGATTGTTCATGATGGTGGTAATTCCTTGTTCATTCTAATAACTTTAAAATAAATATATCTTTATATTTTGGTAAGAAAAGTCAAAAAGTACATTGTTCGATAAACAATAGAAATATACCTTTTTATTTTTTTTAAAAAAAATAAAATAATGGAGAGAAAGTATTTTAAAAAATCATAGTTGAATAATTACAACATTCATGAAAAAAAAATTAGATAACATTGATATAGAAGAAAAAATAATTTAGACCGAAGATAGAAATAAAGCCATTTTTTCAAAAAAAATATTTTATAAATAATTTTATTTACTAGATATGTGAAAATTGTACAATTATGTGTAAGGTCTATGAATAACCAAATTTTTAGAAAATAGGATGGTTTTATAACATAGATATCACAAAATATGCCCCATGCAGATATAAAAATAATCAATCCTAAATAATAAAGAGAGTATGGAGTAACCATTACTGTTGGGGTAACTATTAAATTATAATTCCCAAGAAATAAATAGATTGAATTGAAACATTAAATTCCATGAGGATAAATGGACTCATGATACAACATATAAAATGGGTGGTGTATACACCACAAATAGTAATTATGTGATAAATAGGGCATATGTATCAAGGAAGTAAAAGTGAGATGAGAAACAGTTGCCTCATATCTGATTTATTTATTATGTGTATATAACTATTGTAAAATAATTATTTATTTATTATAAATATATTATTTAACTATAATAATATATTTCATACTATAAATTACTTCTTTAGTTATTTTATGGACAATTTATTAATAGTTATTTGATAAAATCAATTTCTCAGGTGATAACTTATTCGATTTTCATGTATGTTTTGGTTTGGTAATTTTGAAAATTTTTCTATGATCATAGTTAAATAATTTATATAATTTTAACCATGTTATAATAATATTATATAATCATTATATGTGTTTTAAGATAGTAAATACTTTTTATTGAAGTGAAATGAGTTACACCAGTCATAGAGACAGTAGATAGTACGTACTCATGAACGTAACTTATATTTTTTTAACAGATGAACGTAATAATGGTAAATAATATTAATACACTATATTTACATGATTATATAGAATAAATCATTTATATTAATTCAATATATCTTTATTACCATCTATGAAAAAATAAAGTGAAAAATATTTCACATCACAGTGTGGTGGCGGTAGTCCATACGTACGCATGAGTGACATTATTATTATACAATTAATTGAAAGGTGGGAATATTTATATGTGGTATTATAATTCCAAATGTATATTACTAACATAAATATCATATAAATATTTTTAATCCATCATTATATCTAGTTGTGAGAGGCTGTGATGGAAAGATAATTACATCAGTTTGTGAGGTCGTAGTCCCTCATACACAAGATTCGTGGTTTAGTTTCCAATTAGATAGAAGAGGAAATTTATATAGGATATTACATTAACAAAATAATATATAATTATAAATGAGAAACTATTTCTATTAATTTGTCATATTTTGAAAATATTTGATGTATTTAGAAGAATAATTAAAATAATAATTCATCATTTAGAATATTACCTCGTCTTCAGACAACCTCTTAGGGATTATACATAAAGCCTTCATAGCATTGTGATTTGATCAAAAATTGGAATCTATGGTGTGGGGAGGGATGTAAGTAAGATATTTTTTTAGTTATTTCCTAATATAAAAATATTTGGTAAAGGAAATAAGATAAGTGAGGTAGTGGTCATTGATAAGTGGGGTACACAACATCCTAGGAATTTTTGATAAAAAAAATATACCCATGATTTTGGCATGAAAAATGTCTTGAAAATGGATCCTTTTAAAATCATGGATTATATAATTTTGAAATATTTCTATAAAATAGTTATTGGATATGTTTTTTGGATATTTTAACTGTTTTATTTTTAGTTTAACACTGAGTAAACCTCATTTAACCGTTACAATGATAAATAAAGTTTATTGATTTTATTATTCATTAAGAGAAAAATAAAGTTACAAATTTTATATAATATTAATTATGTATAGTAAAAATAATTAATCCAATTTACCAAATTAAATTAACAGAATTGGTAGAATTTATTTTAAAATTAATCTCACAGATGCGATAGAAATGGTTTTCCTAAGGAAAATATTTCATAAATATAAAATGTTTTTATATCAATATTAATCATATAATTGATTCCAAATACCTAAAATATATTATTTTTAATATAATATACCTATATTAAATTTTAAAAAAAATTAAAAAATAAACATTGAAAATTATTTAAAAGAAAATAAAAAAAAATTAATAAAAAATATATATATATATTTCAATTTTCATCAAAAAATTAATTTTTTTAGAAAATTATCAAAAATTCATTGTATGATAATTTAATGTTATGATTTAAAAAATAAAGTTAATTTTTAAAAAAAAATACTAAATTTTTTTAATATTATTTTTAATGTATATGAGAAAAGCTAAATGAAACCTCTATTTTGAATAATAATTTAAAAAAACATTTCTTCTTCATTCAAATGATTTTAATTTAATTTATAATCAAATTATATTCATATAATTTATTTTATAAATGTTTAATCCATATAATTTTTATAATTTAGTATGTTTTACTCATACACATCAATTTAATTTCTATTTCCAAATCAAATATATAATGACCCTCATTTTTCATACATTAACATTTCATCATTTTTGAAGAATACATAATACATTACACAAACCGATACCCAATGACCATATTATTTTTATTCCTTTAGAAACGTAGAAAAAAATACATGGGTACATAAGGGAGATACATTATCTCCCTCTATATTATTCATAAATAAAATCCTTCTTATACACATCATGAATAATACATATCTTCCTAACCAGGGGAAAGGAAAAAAAAGGGGACAACTCAGATACTCAATAAGGGTAATCAAGGGACATATGTAAGCATATCATGATCCTAAGGGTTTGATAACATGATCTTGAAAATAGGAGATCATATACTATATATAAAATATCATAAACAAGAGTCGTAGAAAAAATATTATCATATAATAAGACATGAGTCATAAGGGAATCAAGAGCATAATCCATGAAACCATAACATAAGAATTTGACATGGAATGTGTGGTAGAAACATAACATGTAATATTATAGCTTGTATGTTAAGGTGAATTATCAGAACATAAAAGGGAACTTCAGGTGGACTAAACATACTGGTTAGACACATCTCCATCCCTAATCATAGTCTTTTCCTTATAAGGTATCGGGTTTCCCCGTATTCCATAATGGATCAAGTCAGTTGACATGATTCCCATCATTATCCCATGAAATATCAATATTTAACCAATGAATTAGAGAGAGAAATAGGTCCCACCAATCACATAATTAAATCCACACATATTTGTACCAGAAGAGCATAAATTATTCATCATATTAGTTCCCAAGAATTAAATGGGTTTCATAAACATATTTCAATCATAAAATAACCCACAAAAAAGTAATGGGTTTCATAAATATCATTCCATCCTAAACATAATCCATTCGTAGAAGAATAAGAATGGAATCATTGAATCATATAACCAATAGAAAATAAATAACATTAATTAATTCTATATTAGATGTAAAATAATTTTGAGAGATAACTAGAAAACAATTCTTGACAAAAATATCCATTTGGCTATAAAAATGTTTTCTTTTTGTAAAACAATGCACAATTTTAAAATTAAATATATTATTTGAAAATAAACTTAAAATATTATAAAGTAAAATTCAAATCATTATAGTGTCATGATGGTGTAAAATTCTATTCATGTGGTATATGTTAAAAACATTCCTTTTGTACTTTTTCTAGAAATGTCACAATGTACCTCATTTGGAAAACAACAAAAAGTTCATTTAAAAACATATAGTAAAATGTAAAAATTGGGAAAATGACTTAAAAATACATAAGAAAATATTAAAAACTTTTTTGAATTTATTTTCTTGAAAACATTGATGTGGATGACAAATACTCCCCTATATATTCTTAAAACAATACAATCCGAAATATTGATGATATTTTGTAATAAATACTCATCGCTTTATAATCAGTAGAATTGTATGCCCCATGAAATAATGAAAATTATATAAAAATTATAATACCATAATATTCTAGATAATACTCATAAAATACATTCATGAGAAGTATATACCATATAGAAGAAACATGTAGTGTATAAGGCATGTGTACCACAAATATAGAAGTGAGACATAAATCTGTTACCTTTGATTCTAACTCTATTTTTTCATTCAAAACTTCTGTATAATAAATATATGTTTATCATAAATAATTTACCAAACCATATTCAATTACATCATACCTATATTCTTTACTTATGAGCTTATATTACCCATTTATTAAACATTAGATGTTAGTGTTACATTTCTGGTAATATCCACTTATTTTGACTTATTATTCTTCATCGTATTACTTAGATCATTATTTACTCATTTAGACAATGTAAATAATGATATGAAAATAATATATAGTCATTATATATATGTTTATAATAATTTATATATAATATAAATATGAAATGAAATACATCATTCATGGAGACAGTAGGTCGTATGTACGCATGAACACTGTTTCTGTTTTATTATCACTTTGAAAGAAGGAAAGTAAATGAATTATATGTATATATATATAATAATTCCAGAAATATAAAAAAATCATACATATAACATAAAAATATTATTTCCATCATAATTATCAATCATGATAGGTTGTAAAGGAAAAATAAACAACATCGTTTCGTGAGGCTGTAGTTCACCATACACAATAACGGTAAGTTCGTTACCGATTTAATGGAAGTGTGTATGAGTGTAGGTAAAAACATCATAATAAAAACATATAAGTATAATGAATATAATTATATTATTATTTAATAATGGAATAAAATGAGTTTAGGGGGTGTATAATGAAAATAAATCAAAAGAACTTGTGAAAGGATGTTACCTCTTCTTTGGGTAACTCTTCTTCATTTTAAGCAAAGGGCTTCATCAGATGGATTTATTCTCAAAGGGAGGATAATAGGATTAATTTATGGAATTTTAGGAGGATATATGGATATCTTTTTTCTGAACCAAATAGGTTATGAAGTGTTAAGTAAAGAGAATAATAGGATCCCTTTTATAATAGATGTGTTGGGTACTTTTTGAATTTTCACAAAATATTAAATTATATTAAAATAAATCTCGATACAAATCTCTCCAAAAGGTTATTTAATAGAATATAAGGTGATATAGGGTTGTAATAATATAAACCAATATATTTTATACTTGTTTTTTTATTATTATAAACCTTATCATTTTATTGAACCCTTAGTTATCTTATGTTAATTTTAACTTAGGTTACAACATTTTCAATATTAAAAGGATGTAATTTTTACTTGTGTGATTCTAGTTAAATAATTAATTAATAATATAAAACATTTTATACCATATTATAATTTATATATATTTTTAAATATGTTTTATGGTTTTTAAATAATTTAATAATATATTATTTACATAAAATTTCATAAGCATCAATTTTGACACTATTCATTATTTTGAATTTAAGAAAATAAATATAGCATGCTACGTTTGATCTTATTAATTTAATAAATGCATAAAATGTGATATTAACCAATAAAATTAGTTTATACCATTAAATAAGTCAAATTATATTTCATTTAATATTTAAAATATCATTTTATTGATTGTTTCATTAATTGAATAATTATTACATCATTATTATGTAATTATTTATGATAATTATTTCTTCACTAAAAATTAATAATAAATATTTATGATATATATAAACATTTTATATTTGTGAATATAATATATAGTCAAGCATATCTTCTATTTATCCACATATTAAAAATATTATACTTATTAAAAGTAAGAGTGTGACATTTTTTCACTCTCTTTGATTTTAATAATATATAAATTAGTTTCATGGACATGTGTAAATTAAATAATTAAATTTATAATAATTAGGTTATATGGGTAAAATTAACTTAATATAATAACATTTTATGAAGTGTTAGAGTAGTTTTTTGAAATTTATAATATTATTATTACCCTTAATTACCTGATTTACCCTTAACCATGGAAATAAGAATTAATTTAGTTACAATTCATATTGTACAAAAATAAAAGGGACCAAAATACTAAATCTGGACCTTCATATTAAAAATATGGAATAAATTATTCAAAATTTAAAATACCTAATTGTCTAAAATTAATTTTAAATTAACTCTATTGACGGAATTATAAAACAAGTTTTTAAAGTGAAAATGTCTAAAAGATTGAATTGTTCCAATATCCAAATTCATTTTGAAATTTCTTTTAATGAACTAAATTAGATTAAATTTTAAAACATTGATATAATTATACATTAAATAAAATAAAATATATAATATAACACTATAAATTATTTCTATGAAAATGTTTTTTTTAATTAAAATTCAGTATTTTTCATTATTTATCAAAACATGAAACTTATGAGAAAATTACCAAAAATTATACCAAATTAAATTTTTATATCCCAATTTAAAAGATAATTTTTTTTTAAAAAAATGAATTTATAATCGTTTCATAAACTATATTTAAAATCATTTTGCCACCAAAAGGAGAAAAACTAACTTTTTAGAAAAAATACTTCTTTTACGTGTAAAATTGGATTCTTTTCTTATATACTATCTAGAAAACACAAAATATAAATGCTCAAAATTAAATTGGGTATGTATTTCATAAATATAATCCATTATGAGTTATTTTTTAACTTTATTTTTATAAAATACACTTATGTGTATTTAAATAGTTTTTTAGAAAAATATTTCCTTTTAATTTCAGAAGGGTTGTACATATATAAACCATACTTACATAATTCAGTTACTCATTCTTTTACCCACTATTCTAATAGATATGTTTTAATTTTCTTGTTAAAATATTTATAAAAAACATTTGTTTTGTTGAAACTCAGTGGTGTGTGTAACCCAAGCCATGTTAGTTTTTTGTGTGGCTTATACTTATCTTGGTGTTTCATATAATAAAAACATAACAGAGTCTTGCATATAAGGAAATAAATCAAATAAAATTAATTTATTCAAAAAAGTTCATACAAACTCAGGGTGGTATATTCTACCCCCTTAAAATGAAATTTGACCACAAAATTCATCATTCTAAAACATATAAATTGGGATACTTCTGCCTTATAATATCCTTAGGTTCCTATGTTTCTTCCTCCAAATAGTGTTTTCTCCATAAATATTTGACCTGGTGAGTGGTCTTGTTTCATATAAATTTCACTATATGATACAAAATTTTAATTGGTAGTGCCTTATAAGAATGATCATACTCCAATGTTATGACCTTTGAGATTATTACATGTGAAGATCTTGGTATGTACTTCCTTAGAATAGATATTTGGATGACATTATCGACATGAGAGAGATTTGGAGTAAGTTTCAAGTGATAGGCTTCCATCCCAGTAAGGTCAAGAACATTAAGGGACCTATTTACATAAGGCTTAGATTCCCATTTATCTTGAACCTCATAACCTTATTCCATGGAAAAATTCATAGAAAAACCTTCTCACTAACCTCAATTTAGAGAACACACTGTCACCAATCATCATAAGTTTTCTACTGACTTTGAGCTTCCTTGATATGATTCTAAAAATTAATATCCTTTATAGCCATATCCTCAACAATCTCAGGTCCCAATATTTTTCTTTCACTATCTTCATCTCATTATGTTGTATTTCTATATTTCATTCTATAGAGGGCTTCATAAAGATCCACCTAAATTCTTGAATGAAAGCTATTGTTGTAAAAAAACACAACTAGATGAAGGTGTTGATCTCAACCACCTTTGAAATCAATAGAACTAGATCTCAACATATCCTCTATGTTTTGAATTTTTATTCTAGACTGAACATCCATATGAGGATCATAAGCAGTGCTGAAACTCAACTCTCTATCAAATTCTTGCTAAATACTTCACTAGAATGTTGAGGTAAACCTTGTGTCCCGATTAGACACAATATAATGTGGTACTCTATGCAACCTTACCTATTACTTAATTTATATCATGGAAATTTGATCTAAAGGGAAATTCTCTCTAATAGCAATGAAGTGTGCTGAATTAATAAGGTAATCAACTACCATTGATAAAGGATTAAACCCATCAATGGTTTTGGGGAATCCAACGACAAATTCCATAGTGATGTTCTCCCATTTTTATTATAGTATGGTTAATTGATACAGCATCCCCTTAGATTGTTTTCTTTTATCCTTAACATGCTTGAAACCAAGAACTGAGATACAAACTCTATGATATCTCTCTTTATTCCATCCCACTAGAGTTATTCCTTAAAATATTTACATATCCCCATAATTCCAAGACAAATAGAGAATGAAGAACTATGAGTTTCCTCTAATAGTCCATTCTTTAAATATAGTAAGGATGGAACACATACAAGGTTTCTAAACCTTATCATTCCATCCTAATCAAAGTTAAAATCAGGTAAATTTCTACCCTTCTTCTATAGATCTATATCTTCCTTACACACCTCTTTAATCTTCACATGGTTAGAGGGTTGAAAAATCAATTGAGAAAGATAATATTTTTCCGCTTCCTTCAATATTTCTAGATCCGTCCTTTTCAAATCCATAAATATTATATATTTTTCAATCCTCATTATGGATAATCTAGAATGATCTTTTCAAATCAATGTATCATCCACCTTATTTTCCTTCCAAGGGGATAATTCATTGAGAAGTCGTGATCCTTTATCAACTTTAACAGTCTCCTCTAATTCATGTTCAACTCCATCTATCTGAATATATATTCAAGTTTTTTTGGTCAGTATATATACCACACATTTTTCATAGAGATAATTCCTACATATAAATTAATAAAAAAATTACCACGACTAACTCCAAATCATGAGTTGGGTATTCTTTCTCATGAATCTTCAAATATCACGATGCATAAGTGATAACCATGTTATTATATATAATAATGCATCCCGATCCTTTCTTAAATGAATCATTATAGATTACAAACTCTTGTCCATTATAGGGTAATTTTAGCATTGGTGCACCGACCAATATTCTCTTTAGTTCCTTGAAATTTTCCTTACATTTATTAGTACAGAGGAACTCAACACCCTTCAGAGATAACATGGTCAAAGGATTATATATTCATGTGAGATTCAACACATTCCATTTATAATATATAACAAACCATGACAGGTTATCTCTAAAGAATATATTCATCAATTCCATGAAGATACAATGGGAATTAATACGATCAAAAGGAATCACTATATATTCATAGTTCACATGCCTTGTATGGAATTCCATCTTGGGTATATCCTCCCTCTTGACCCTCAATTTAATCCAAAATTAAGGGAAGTCCTGGAAATGTAGTGAGCTCTACATACTTGATCAAAAAATCCTCAATATGAAGAAGAGGATATTTTTTTGAGATTCAGATCATGTTCATCTCATGATAATCAATACATAGTCACATTTATCCAACCTTATTTTTCACAAACAATATAGATGTAACCCAAGTATACATACAATTCCAAATTAATCTCTTATCATGGATTTATTGGATTTTCTTGTTCAATTAATACAACTCATTTGGGTCCATTCTATAGGGATTCGTTGAAATTGGTGTAAACCCAAATATCAGTTCTATCAAGAACTCAAATTCACATTTTGGTGGAATAATAGGATACTCTTTTGTAAATACATCCAAAAATTCAAAAACTATAGTCATATCACCAATTCTAATTTTCTCCCCAACCATTTGAGATAAATATTCCTTCTAAATGGTAAGTAATACTCATAAAATGGATGTAATCTCTATATGATGTTCATAGATTTCATCACATTGATAGATGGTCATAGTTTGGTTTGAAACATCAAATGTAACATCACTTACTTGACAATTTATGTTGGATTTATATAGAGAAATATAATTCACACCTAAGATGGCATCAAATTCAACCAGGGGAAGAATAAAAATATTTTCCATAAACACATTCCCATGAACTTAAACTTGATAGGAATCATAGATTTGAGATGTAAACAACATACCATTAAGGATTTTCACTGCTAATTCCACATGTAATTATTTGGGTGTAATATTAACACCCTTAATAAATTATTTAGATTTGAAAGAGTGGGTATATCCAGAATCAAATAAGGTAGCAATGGTTTTATAGTGGATGGTATGTGTACATTTACCAACATCACTATCACACTCCTCATCATAAATATTGATCACATGAGATTTCCCCTTTTTACTAAGCTTAAGATGTTACTGACACAGATCATCATCACTAACCCTCAGTTTTGGGCACTTCAGAGCATAATTACTATTCTCCTTACACTTGAAACACTGAACTATGGGAGGTTCATTCTATGATGATTTAACTCAATTTTAATCATTGGAAAACTTTTTTCCATCATATCAACAATGAATTACCCAATAGACTTTCCATCCATAATTAAATAATTTATTAGACCCCGTAAGACAATTTCATTCATGCTTCATTCCACACATATAGAAAAAATAAAGGGTCATATTCTTTTCTCTATGGTCTTTAAATTTTCAATTGAATTCTGTATTTCTCTTATTATTAAAACCATGAGATTCTTAGATAACACCAACATCTATTTCAACCATGATTTCACAATGCATTATATCTTCATAGCTATTAAATTCTATTATGGCTAATTTTTATTTGAGAATTGGATTTAAACCATCAAAGAATCGGCCAACCTTAGTATCTATTTTGATGATAATTCAATAATTGTACCTTACAGGTCTTGTAAAATTAGACTCATAGGTTACAAAGGATTAATCTACATCTTTCTTCAACTCAAGTAACTCATTTTCTAACTTTGTACCAAGAATAAGATGAAAGTACATAATGATGAATAAGTTCTTGAAATCATCCCAATATGTGGATTCAATCTCCACTTGATGCCTCATTTCATGATTAGATTCCACCACTGGTATGATTTTCCTTATAACCCATAAATATCCAGAATAACTTTCTCATGTTTTTAACATTATAGAATAGAGAATATCTTTCCACTGTAACTGATCCATTGTCTAGAATCAAGTGGATCAGTAGACTAACTAAATGAAGATGGATGCAACCACGTGAAGGACTCAAAAAAATTATATTCCTTCCTTTGATTATTAGTAAGTATAGTTTGGTTCATAATAAGAGAAATCTGGGTGATCATAGTACCAATATTTTTCACTTCATCTCCCAGAACATTTAGTTGCTTATGAGGGAAATTGTTTCATTGTCTATCGCAATCTCCATTAACATGGTTTCTTCAGGTTCCATCCATTGAGTGAAACCAAAAATCATTGAGTAAGAAATATTTTTCATTGTGGGGCCCACATAATCATTAATAATAACTTATATTATGTCTAAATTATGATTCCTTCTTTAATCAATGACACCTTAGGCTTATCCTTATAGACATACCTAAACATATCCATAGAAATATCTCAAGGGATCACACCAAATTTTTCTCATACTTCTTTCCATAGGATAACTAATATTTTCCTCTACTACCAATTATAACAACCCACACTTTTCATACACAAACATGTCATTATTGTTTCATAATACATAATACATTACACAAATAGACACACAAAGACCGTATTATTTTAGTGCATTTGGAAATATGGAACCAAAAATACAGGTACATATGTTAGCTACATTATCTCCTAATAAATTCTTCATGACTATCATAATTCATGTAAATATCGTACATAATACATAACTGCATAACTTGGGTAAATGGAACAAAAAAATGGGGAGATCATATACTTAGTAAGGGTAAATAAGGGAGATATATAAGAATATAATGAGTATAAGGGTTTGAGAACATGATCGTGAAAATAGAATATCATACCCTATATATCAAAATACATATGAAATATTCATGGCATAAATATTAGAATATCAAAAGACATGAATCATAAGAGAATCAAGAGAATAATCCATGAAATCATAACATAAGAATATGACATAGAATTTTTGGAAGACAAATAAACAAGTAATTTATATCCCTATAAGTCAATGCACATTTCCAAAACATAATAAGGAAGTTCATGGGGACTAAAGATACTAGGTGGGACACACCACCATCCCATTTCACTATCCTTTCCTTGTAAGGGATTGGCTTCCCCATCTTCCCATAGTGGATCGGATTTCCCCATCTTCCATACCAAATTGATTCCCACCAATATATCATGAGATATAAATCATTACCCAATTAATTATAGGTAAGTATTGGTCACACCATTCACATAATGAAAACCATTAAATATATGTGCCATAATGACATAAATCATTCATCATATTAGGACCCATATAACGAAATTGGTTTCATAAACATCATGCAATCATAACATAACCAATAAAAAAGTAATGAGTTTCATAAATATCATTACATTATAAAAATAAACCAATATAAAGAAATATATTAATGGTATATTTGATTTATATCCCCATAAAAACATAAGTAACATCAAATAATTTTATCTTTTATGGAAAATAATTTTGATAGATTACTTGAAAACAATTATTGAGGAAAATATCCATTCTACTTTGAAAACATTTTCTTTTCTTAAAATGATGAAAAATTTTAAAAGAACACATTTTTTTGAAAATAAAATATGAATATTATAAAGGTATCCTCAAATAATTATCGTGTTATGATGGATGAATGTTTCATTCATGTCATATAAGGTAAAAAACATTCCTTTCTTACTTTTTCTGGAAAATTCAAAAGGTACCACATTTAGAAAATGAAAAAAAATTCCTTTCAAACCATCTAGTAATAAGAAAAAAATGGGTTAAAATGAATTTAAAAATCCATAGGATAATATTAAAAATATTCATTGAAAAAAATTAGAAAATATGGACATTGAAGATAAATGTTTTCTAAAGGATACTTAAAATGAAACAATCCCAAATATTGATGAGGATGTGAAATAAATACTAATCAATTTATAATTAGTAAAATAATAAACCCCATGAAAGAAATAAAATTTTATGTATTTAAAAATTAAATAATATTCTGGATAAGTCCCATGATATAAATTCATGGGATGTATATACACCATGTTGAAGAAACAAGTAGTGTATAAGTCATGTGTCCCACAAAAATAAAAGTGAGACACAAATCCCTTAACTTATATCTTGAATCACTTCGTACTCATTCAAACATCCTATATAATAAATATAAGTATATTATACATAAATTAAATAACCATATTAAAGTACATAATACCATATGTGATTTATTTATGACTTTATATTATCTTTTTATTAATCATTCTATATTAGTGTTGTGTTTCAGGTAATATCGGCTTGTTTTGACTTTTTATTCTAGATCCTCTTACTTAGATCACGATTTACTCATTTCAAAAAACAAAAACATGGTATATATATCATATATTTTCAATATATAAATTTTTATATTAATTTATCAATAATATAAATATGTAATTGAGTACAACATTCATGGATATTGTAGGTTGTACGTACACAAAAACATTGTTTCTATTTAACAGTTATTTTGTAACAAAAAGAAATTAAAGGAAATATATGTATATATATAATAATTCCAAAATCATAAATACATCATATATGTAATATAAAAATAGTTTTTACATCATAATTCCCAACTGTGAGAGGTGATAAAGGAAAAAAACAACATCGTTTCGTGATGCGACAATTCATTGTACACAAGAACTGAAAATTCGTTACCCAATTGATGGAAGTGTGTGTGAGTGTAGGTAAAACCCATAGAATAAGTAAATATATCTATATTTATGTTATTTATGTTATTATATAATTATGTAATAACATTAGTTGAGGTTGTGGAGAATGAAAACAAAACAAAAGAGCTTGTGACAAGATGTTACCTCTTCTTTGGGTAACTCCTCTTGGTTTTCACCAAAGGGGTTCCTTGGTTGGATTTCTTCCTAAAGGTAGGATTCTTGGATTAAGGGATGGATTTTTTAATGATATATGAACATAGGTTGTCTAGACTAAATAGGTTCTGTTGTTTGAAAAAAAGAGAAGAAGAGGTCCCTCTTATAAGAGAGGCAAGGGGCACTTTTAGAATTTCCTCAAAATATTAATTTATAATAAATTAAACATCAATAAAAATAACTCCAAAATCCCATGTGTTAGAATATAATATGATATATGTTTTTATCATAAACAAATATATTTTCTACAAAAATTATACTAATTTAACCATTATCAATTTGTTTAACCCTTAGGTATCTTATTTTAATTTTAACTAATGTAACAAATATTTCAATATTAAAAGATTGTATTTTTAATTTATGTGATGTTAATTAAATAATAAATGAATAGTTTATATAATTTTAAACCATAATATAATTTATTTATATTTTAAAATATGTATTTATGATTTTTAAGTAATTTAATAAAATATTATTTTCATAAAATATCATAAGTGTCAATTTTGACTCTATTCATTACTTTCACTTTATGAAATAAAATACAGTAAGATAACATCAAAAAAAAATATTTAATACACCTATAACATGTTCTGTTCACCATGTAAATTCTTGGATAACCATAATTAATTTAAATTATATTTATTTTAATATTTCTAATATCATTTAATTGATTCTTTCATTAATTGAATAATTACTCCATCATAATTTTGTAATTATATATGATAATTATTTATTCACTAAAAATTAAAAAAAATATATGATGTATATAATCATTTTATATTTTATAATAATATATATAGTTTGTAATATCTTCTATTTATCCCCATATTAACATCATTATACTTTTTAAAAGTAAGAGTGTGGTGTTTTTTCACTCTATTTGATTTTAATAATATATAATTACTTTTCATAAAAAATTTCCCTTTAAATAATTAATTTTTTAATAATTAAATGATTTTGGTATAATTAAATTCTTAAGATAACATTTTATCAAGTTTTATGATTTTTTTATAACCTTTATAATATTATTTTTACCCTTAATTACATTATTTACCCTTAATTGTGGTAATACAAATTACAAAAGATAAATTTCATATTGGAAAAAAATAAAATTGCTATAATTATTAAATTTTGAACTTATGATTACAAATATGGAATCAATTTTTCATAATTCACAATATACAATTTTATAAAATTAATTTAAAATTAATCTCGTTGACGTAATGAAAAAACTTGTTTTTAAGGTGAAAGCATCCAAAAGATTGAATTGTTTTTATATATAATATCAATGTCAAATTGATTACATTAACATACATTGGATTAAATAATAAACCATTGATATAATTATAATTTAAAACCAGTCAATAATATAATTTTACAGTATAAATTATTTTGATAAAAAACCTGTTTTAAATTAACATTCTCTATTTTTCTCTTTTCATCAATACATTAAACTTATCAGAAAAATATCAAAAATTAAACCAAATTAAATTTTGATATCCAAATTTCAAAAAGATATTTATTTTATTAAATTTAATTTATAATGTTTTCAAAAACAAGATTTAAAATAATTTTTCCATTCGAAATCATAAAAGTATGCTTTTTAGAAAAATACTTATTTTATGCATGAAATTAGATTTGTTCTTGTATCGTGTTTGGAAAACACATAATATGAATGTTAAAAATTAATTTAAATATATATTTCATTAATATAAACCAAAAATAATGATTTTTTAAGATTATTGGTATAAAACACACTTATGTGCATTTAAATAGTTTTTCATAAAAATATTTCCTTTTAATTTGAAAGGGGTTTTACATGTATAAACCATACTTCCATAATTCAGTTAATAATGTTAATAACCTCCCTTACTATGGATAGGATTTAATTTTATTATTTAAATAATTACAAAATAATAGTTTTTTTATAGAAACTTATTGTTGTGTGTAATGTAATCCATGTTGGGGTTGCGCATGGTGAAAATGTATCTCGATGTATAATATAATGAAAACACAACATGTTGTGGTGTGAAATGCAAGACATCAGAGAAAATTATTTTATTTGATAAAAAAAGATAATAAAAACAAGGGGTGTTACAATATATATTTCATTTAGACCCGATGTTTCATGTATTTAAAATAATCAAAGAGATTTTATTTAAAGAAATATATTTTTCAGATCAAATAAACTTAGTGTTGTGTGTCTTATATTTTATCAAAAACAATGTTCTTATTTTATAATATTAGGGCGTTAAATCATTCATTGGTCATTGTTTGTTGGTATTTGACACAAAAATTTCCATATATTTACTTTATCACTCATATGTACATCGATAAGAAATTTTTCATCCTGATTCTCCTCTGAAAATATTTCAGATAGGGGAAACATATCATTAAGAGATTCCTTCTTTGAATTAATGGATATTAATTTTGAAAAATTAGTGGACAAATGTTTTCCACCACAAGATTGTGTTTTTGTTAAATATTAGGGTAAGGTTTATTTTTATGATGCTCATGGGATATATAGTCACATTCACATAAAGATTTATTTTTTATCCACAGGTTCTACACTGTGTTACTAATACATTACAACTAGACTTATATATTATTATGAAAAAAAATTCCATTATTTTACCTATGATTATTTAATCAATCCATAATATTCATGGTTTGATTATATCATTCCATAAGATCTGGTAAGTGATTTTTTATATGAAATCAATGAATTATATCCAAAAAATGTTAAAAAAAAGTATGAGAGAAACGTAGTTTGGATCCCAGCAATAGCGACATGTCTTAATAATCATATTGAACAGTGGTTAAAAAGATAAAAATAATTAACTATTAGTTTAGGATAATGGATGAGTAGGGCTATCTCACTTTAGGATCTTTTTAATAGGTCACACAATATTTAAAATTCAATTGTTTAGTTTGTATATTTTTATTATGTTATAAATAAATAAAAAACAATTGTGGTTATGGAATTAAAAATTAAAAAATAAACATTTACATGATATTGTAAACAACATGAAGGAATGGTTTTGATCCAAGTTTTGATATCTTGGTTGATTTCATTATCCATTATTGTTGTTAATATTTTAATTTATATTTTATCCCAATGTCCATGAGCCACCACCCCATATATTTAGTGTGATGTTTATCAAGCCTGATAAAACACTTCAATATACCAAGCCTCTCCACCTTTTATTTTCATGGTTGGTAACACTCCTCAACCAATAATGTTATAGATTCTGAGAACTCACCACCAATAGATGACATTTCATATCTTGAAAAAACATGATTCCATTGTATAAATATTTTTTATCTAATAGAATTGAGAGAAATAATATATTAAAAAAGTAGAGTGGGTTTTAATGGCTCAAAAATGGGTGATGGATTATTAATGCATCCATATTTGGCATTACTTTATCACTCACATTGAGAAAAATATTAATATAAAGAATAGTAAAATATATATTTATGACCATAGATAAAACCTCCCTCAAGGACATGCCTTGGGTTAGTCACATAGGATCCTAAGTGTAGGAGAACATGGTAGAGAGAGATAGAGAATAATTAATGAACATTGAATTAAAAATATACATATAGAGTTACTTGAAAAAGAAAATCTAATCTAAAGTATAAAATTTGTTTATTCCACCTTTTCCTTATATTATTATAATCATTAAGCCTCTTTCACATCCCATTGATACTCTAATTAAAACATATATATATCCTCTTTATAATTATTATCTCCAGTTGACTTCTAATTTAGATGTTATATGATATATATAATTCTTACCCCCCCCCCCATTATATATATCCACAATTTATCATTGAGTAATGAACAACCATATCCTGGTTCACATCTCTAAGGATTCACTAATTTGAATCAGCCACATCTTCATTGAGATATTCCTCATATTCCATGTGGAAACACCCTTTCTAGATCTCCAAATGAAATATTTGATCAATGTGAATGGTATAGTTAAGTCTTTAACTTTTCACTATTTTCAAATATATGCTTTGTAGAATAGGATCATTGCGTCACCCATTTTCCTAGCCACTTCATACCCATACTTCCAATGTCAGTCAAAATATCATGCACTACGACATTTAAATAGTCATATTAATGATCCTTTATCAATATTATGATATGAATGTTGTACATGAACCTAGATATCCACATTTATCTCAAGGTTTTAGGGTGGTCATTTTCTCATTGGAAATCCCATGTAGACCATGAGAATATTCACTACAGCTTTTCATGGAAATTCGAATCATTATGTATACCTCCAACTATCCATGTTCACCATTCCCAAGCTCTCTATTGCGTAATAAAAAATTTGAACCTAATTTTCATCATATATAGAAATAAACATGACCATAAACCTATTTTTAATGTTGTTTTTGGTTTGACCCTCTCTTTTACACCACTGTATCTCCTAAATACAAGGTATCAAAAACCATATCATTCTTCATTCTTGTGGCACTTTGTTCTTATTAAAAATTCACATACATGGAATCCTACAAGATCCTAGATGTATTACAGGGTGATCCCAAACTATTTCAATAGGATTTTTATCAATATCTATCCCACACAGTGGTGGTAATCGTGATTCTAAATGGATTGCATAGTGGTCTGGTGATCTTTGACTAATAGAGGTGCTAATAAGGGTTCCCATGGTTAGGGTATGTGAACTAGAAGTGAAACCGTTTTACTATTGTTAATTGAAATAGTTCCAAGAAACATTCAAGCCCACATTGATTATATTCTTGGGATGATAATCCTTTATAAGTGATCATATGTCTTTGACAACCCATTAAAGTCATATGTGGATTGGAGGATCCCTACCGCCTCTGGTGCCACACTTCAACTGTGATGCTTTCCTACAGCAATAGCACATATCTTCCTTATGTACCAATGCATATTCTGATTTTAATATGTTATAGATTCCCCATTATTTTATTGTATATTCCTTGGGTGTTCCTGTGATAGAGTTAAAGGGCCCCTTTTCAGAAAAACATAAACATAAATTTATTCAAAAGAAAAAATGTATCACAAATTTTTCACAAGAAATAAAATCAATATTTATTCTTTATTATAATTTTACAATATGTTTCAACAATAAAATTAAATAAAATATATATATTATATATGAATTATTAAGTTATGAAACCATTAAAAATCATTAAAATTTTAAAAAAATTATGAAAATTAAGGTCCTTAAAATTTAATTTACATTTTATCAAATTATTTTCATTGTCATATAGAATCATTATTCATAAGTTCCATGTGTATCTAATAGGATAGTGATAGAGGTAAATTGTTTCATTATATATAAGTTCATATTATATGGAATACAAATATAATATTTTAACGGATGGTTAGTACTGTGGAATTAATTTCTATAAGAATAAGAAACCATTTTACTATTAATGATAATAATAAGATTAGGTCCATGGGACTATATAATCTAATCATTATAAATATATTAAAATTATATACAAAAAAAATACATGCTAATACAATTCAAGACTGATTGTTGTGACATATGTTCTATCCTATAGAGCATCCATTGGAATTAGAAGATATTATTGAGGTCAAAAGAAGATAACAATAATTAGTACTAGGAATTTATCTTATATATCATGATATTCACTATTTTTTGATATTATAGATTCATGATTTATAATATATAAATATCAAAAAGATCCAACAAAACTTCACTGAATTGTATTTATGACTATGAAATGTTACATGACATAGTATAATTGTATTAGTTCCAAGTGTCTTGAGAAGTGGAATTTATATTGATCAAGGGAATTAAAATCCTCTCTTCATTCGGTTATTCTCTATTTAGTATCCTATTAAGGTTGGGTTAATATGCAAGAAAAACTTATCAGATCTATTGGTATCTATATCAACAATATTCAATTATGTTGTAGCTTCGGATGCAGTTTAAGATATAATTTTGAAAAATAATATTCTAATATTAGGATATAGAAGAAGAAATAGATTTATCATTATTATGAAAAGAATAAACTATAGACATAATCACAATGTTAGGTTTTAGACCTCGTGAAAAAGGTATATACTTATAATATCACATATTTTTTTATTTTCTCAAGGTAGTTATATTATAGTATGTATATTTTCCACACAGTCATGTTGCATTACTGTAACTATTCATGAAAATAAAGTAAACCCAAAAGATGTATCTATAATCAAAATAAGAATGTTTAATATGTGATAACTTACCATTTACTGGTAGTTATCTCTATTTTATGTTGGATTATGTTGGTTTTGGTTCCTTATAACCAACTAATATATAGTTTATATTTATTTTATACTCATGGTTTATAATATTAGTAAAATATTTATCAAATTTTTATTATTAATTTGTGTGACATTGATATGATAATATCCTATAACACATGTCTCATTAAAGATGTTCTAGTATATCCCCATTATAATGATATCCTTGAAGTTCCATGATATTACTCTCAAATATTGTTCTATTGTTCGATAACATTATCTGATGAGAAAATTTTTGTAAAAAAGAAACCATTGTGAACCTGACATGTCACTTAAGAGGTCCCTCCACAAGGTAAATGAATAAATAGAAAATAAATAAAGTATCATAAATAAATTAATATATATAAACCAAGAGAGTAAAATGTATAAGAAGAGTACATAATCATGAGATATAAAATGTCATTTCAACATGTTGAACCTAATGATAAAACAAGATAATATATAAGTGAGTCTCCTTATGAATATACATCACCTCCAATCTGTCTCACTAAGAAGGTAATGATATCCAAAAGAAGTAGGAAAAACTATATGACATCTTTCCCATTCCCCTAGTCTTGAAAACCCATATCTATAAACACACAAAGGAAAAATAGTTTGTGATAAAAAATACTCATATGATTCCACTCAAGAATTTATAAAAATTATAATTTCATGAAAACATTAGCTTTATATTTAAAAAAATTAATTATAATTTTTTTTAAAGTTGATGATTTTATAAAACATCCATTAGTTATACATAAAATCCTTTCAGATTCACAAAAGTAATGAATATGACATGAATATTGAAGAAATAATACAATTATAAGCAATATTAACCAAGTATACACAATATAAATAACAAGTTAACCACCGACTATGACATATAGAATGATTTTTAAATCAATGAGTAAACAAAAAATCACAATATTGGGATCTATCCTTTGGGAATACATAATCGTACTTATAAAAAAAAGTCCTAGAATAATATAAATCCAACTGATATCAAGTCCTTCCATTGTCTATTGATATCAAACCTCTAGTTTTATTATATAAACTAAAGTGAATTTTCCATATCTTGGAACATTCAAGGTTCCTAATATGATAGGGTTTCCAATAAACAATTGAAAATTGTAATCATAATTTATGAAACATTTTTATAGTGAAGATTTACCCACCAAAATAATTCATGAGTTTGAACCTTTATATAGAGACACATACTACAAGAATGGAGGAAAATTATGAAACTTTGAAAATTGATATTGGGAATGAGTAGATCAGGTCATGAAATACATAGATCCCGGTGAATCAAGACCAAATACACATCAATCCCACACGAACTAACATATATAACCTATTCTTATTAAAAAGATACAAGGGGAGGAGATATTGAGAGAGGATATATGAAGATTATTGGAAACCAGTTCAAAACTAGAACAAACCTTGAAGAGATCCATCAAGAATAACTAGAAATCATCAAGAATTAATGAGTATAATCCTAGAGATTTTAGAAGGTTTTTCTTAGGGGAAATGAAGATCAGGGGGTCACTGGATATAAATCGATCAAGGGAGAATAGTAAAATTTCAAAATATTAATGGTCCAGATCAGGGAGCACGATTACCCCATATAGTTAGTAAAATTTTGTGAAAATCATGCAAGGCCTCCATATTATGAAAAATAAGTCCTCTAGTTTTCTATATATGATACGAACTATTTTTTAAATCTTTACTCGATCTAAGCATACCCTTTAGATAACCACCCATACACCCACACAATTTTCTTGTTTAGATGCAAAGTTTGACTAACCATTCTCAAAACATGAAAAATTATACTACATCCTTATACATATATTTCACATGGTTAATAAATTCTCATAATAATAGTGCATATAAATCATATATTTGACCTAATTAGTATAGACATATGACTAATTAACCATTGAATCTTATAAATCTCTATAATTACGACATGGATAATCCAATCACACAGTAAAGAATACTTTTGACTGTGGGGGAATCACAATTCTAGACACCATGGAAGATTTCTATTGAATGAATTTTATCATCATTCAAAACACTCAAAATATGATGTTCAACATTGACTCTTCAATAGTTGTCACTCCCATAAGTCATGGATAACCCCTTTTCACTACCAAAAAACACAATGAGGGGGAACTGTTTTACCAAACCATACTTTATCATTGAGATCTCTAATTTTAACTAGTTGTTAAACTATATTTTTTCCAAGATCAATATAAAAATCCTCCTACTCAACCATGTGGGAATAGTTTGGTTAATACCTCCTCAACTATGAAACACGAAAAATATTGGAAATCGATGATAAATGAGAAGACAATTTCAAAATATACACCACCTTTTCGTGTTAATAAACAATCCCAAATGGTAAAACAATATCAATTCAAACATATCATCCTTACCAAGATGACAATTTCCTAAGAAATGTTAAACCTTTATAATTACCCAATAACCAACAAGAATATCTAGTGACTTTGTATGATGGTCTGTATAAGACATTTGATGATTTTCATTAAACATTATCTACTTATGAATCAATAGTAATTTTTCTATCATCTCCAAAATATAACTCGGTCTAAATGAGGAGAAATATCGCAACACATATCAGTAAAATTTGAAATATACCTTTCATCCCATATAATTATTTCAAGGTATCTATCTTAATAAAATATCAATATCTATTATTATGAGAAAATTCAACATGAGGAAGATTATTTTTATTAGAACCACCAAAATAAATCATTGTTTTCTGGATTATATCCTCAAGAATTTGATTGGGTCGTTCAGTCCACCCATCCACTTTTAGGTGATATTCCTTGCATAATATAAATTTTTAAGTCATTGTCACTTTTGATGTAATGAAAAACCAAGATAAAAACCATATTTTACTATTATGAAAAATGATAGAGGGATCCCCCTGATGAATCCCAACTTTTGGATATATCAATGCCTTGGTTTCTCTACCTTCATCATTTCCTTTTATGTTGTAAATGATCTAATTATGTAATTTGGTCAATGATCAATCAAATTTTATCCTTCCTATAAAATTCTGTGATTACAAATTAATGATGTCCATAGAAAATTATTCTCATTTCCATGTCATAATGGGAAAAGTATATAGTAGACTAGTAGTTCTATGTTGTAAAACCTTAGTTATCTAAAAAGTATGGAAATATGACCTAAAATATGTAATCAACCAACTCAACCTCAACCACTAATACCAAAGTCTCAAATTATACTACATCTTCACACTCCAAGGATGTACGGTCCAAAAAATCAAGTGTCAGCTATCCATCATTACCTACAACAAATATATATAAATGACAAACCTACCTTAAAAACAAAATTATACCATGAGTTCCCATGACCATTAAACAGAGGTCTCCCCACTATTTAGGATATTAATGAAACATTTTACCTTGTGTTCGTTGCCTATTATTGATGAACCCATTCATCAAATGATGATCCATTCTTTATCGAGACTAAAAACACCTACATGAAATCGTCTTCCATTTCCATGATCATCTCTATAAGAAACTCATTAGAAACCATTATTCCACTAATTTCTTTCAAATATTTAGTTGACAATGTCCTCCTCAATGAAATGGAGACCAAATCCCTTTTCAAGGATTATAAAATATATCAATATATAATGTATAAGGATAATCATACCAGTGATTCTTTTTCATTTTATGATCTCTCTAAGTGAAAATATACTTCAGGATCTTATTTTTATAATATAAAATAAACCATTACCAGAAGAGATACATGTAAGAAGTTTTGATATTACGCATAATAGATTCCAACTAAAGGTCTTGGGTAGGGTGATTCTTTACATGGGGGTGTGGTTGGAGAGATCTATAGGCCACCACTTACTTACCTCATATCAGGACACACCCCAATCCCATTCCTAAAGAATCCCATAAAAACATCATAAGCTGAGATCAGTTCTAAAAGAACGAAAAATAGAGCCAAACTCAACCTATTTATCTAACCCATGAATGAACTCAGAAATTTTTCATTCCAATCAAAAATAACACCCTTATAGGTCAAATATTTCATAAATTATGTGTGATTGGAGAATTTATTAACATAAATCCAATAATATACATCTAATTTCAAGAGTCCCAGATATCAAACACATTTCTAGTCTTCTCCAATGACATTACAGACTGAATCATTTCAAGATCTATTGATATATCCCTCTCCAATATAATATTCACTAGAATACTCACTTATTGGATCTATAATTCACACAAGGAGTGACTACCATAAAATATATGTTCTCTAAAGATTCCAAGTATAATGCGCATATGATCCTATTTCTCCTACTATGGAATTTTGTATACAAAAATATCATTTATATACATGATAATGAATTATTCAAAGAAAAAATGAAATACCTGATTCATCTAATTCATAAATACCCTATGATCATTAGTGAGACTTAATGGAATTGAAAGAAAATTGAAATTCCCATACCTGCTCTAAAATATTGTCTTGGGTATATCCAATTCTTGGATTCTTAACTACTGTTACCCAGAACAAATGTCAATCTTCATAAATAAATGATCCCCTTTGAGTTGATCATATAGATAATAAATTAAAGGAAAGTAATACATGTACTTAATATTAACATTATTTAACTTTTTATATTCAATACAATGCATGAATATCCCATCTACATTAACAGAAAAGTGTATAGGTGAATCCAAACTTGACTATTTAGGATTAATAAATCCCATTGGAATAAGTTCGACAAGAAAAACATTATGTTATTCTCACATATTTGGTGTAATTTATAAAAGAGGCATGGAAATGGGAATCATACCATGGAGCAAGTAAATAGTAAGCATGACCACTCCCTATAGTGGTAATCTATAAAATTCATCCTAAATTTACTCGAGTTATTCACTCAGAACTACAATATATGGAATTATCATGTGATAGATAATGAAATCAAGGATCATCACTAGAAATTAACATGATATCATTCTATTATAAGGTAAAACATACCTTTTCATCCTCAATCTAGAATCCCACTCTAATACATGAGTGGTTCCATTAAGAGATAGAAACAGAACACAATAAGGATAATAGTCAATGTGTACATTAATGTTGATCATCCAATCCTTGAAAATAATCATGTAGAAGATATAAATCCCTATAACTATGAAATTACACACCATTTTAATTTTTTATATCATTACACGACACATGGTACATTTGAAATCATTCTTAGACCTCATTCCCAATAGCGTGGAATGACCAAAGAAGAACTATATAAACTCTGAACATAAGAATAACATGTTAATTAACATTAACTATTTAAAATAATTACATGGACCTATATCAAAAAATATAATACCATAGTGGATGAAATGAACAATGTAACTCTAACAGTAGTTGACTCTAACTCAGATTCCTCTGGCACATACTTCTTTTCATAATGAAATTTGTTCTCATATCCACCTTGAGCTTTTTAGGCCACATCTGAATCCCTATTGGAATAAGGATATGACCAACCACTAATTGAATCATATTAATGAATCTTTGATCCCTTTTTGAGAGTGGATACATCCTAAATACCTTGGGAAATCATTCCTCACAAATGTATGATATGACCTCATTTTCCACAGTAATAACTTGTTCTTGGAACCACTATAATGTTAGAATTTATAAGACGTATCCTTCCACCCTGATAATAATCAACCTAATATTGTCCTAATGAATACTCTAAAACTAGTCATGATAAAATCTAATCAAACTTATGTTTCATTTTATATCCAAAAGATGCACCCTATCTCCCACCTATAACAATAGAAGTTCCAACTAAGTTTGTTTTCCAAGATATGTCATCGTCAACTATAAGCACTTTATTTAAAATATCATTGAAGTTCAAATGGAATAAGTGAATCAATATTGACTTAATATCAGTTCTAATAACTATCTAAAAACTCTATGATTTAATTATCTAATAAAATTCAATATCAAGTTCTAGCTGAACCAATTTAGTGAAATCGTTGCAATACAACATAACCATACTCTCCCCTTGCTATAATGTTAGAAATTCATGGGTCTTTTAACTCGCAACATTTTTATATAAAACTAATGGTTTAATATCCTCCTGAAGGATTCTATGTAATATCCACATTAAACATATCATTCATGATAGAGTCCCACTATTTCCTTCACAGACCATTGCACATATACATGGAGAAATCCACCTTTGTGTCTTCTAAAGTTTTTATAAAAACTAATATCATATCAATATTCTAAAGAAATACTTTATATTATTAGAGTCTCCTATCACTATATAATATAATTGGATTATTATTAATAAATACTAGTCTATGATACACTATTAAACCCTAGTTCCCAACACTCACCTTCCCTTGTGTCTGAATAGTACATATCCTAGTTTCCATAAATGAAGATTCTACTTGAATATTTTCTAGTGAAATGTTTCTCATAACATCTTCTACTATTTTTGGATGATATATTTTTATATACATTTTCTAATAAACACAAAATATAATAACCAATATTTCTTGGGAAATTACAGAATCAATGAACAACTTCATAAATACATATTAATGAATTTAAACAACATGATTTTAATGAAATGATGGATTTTATAAATAAAATAAAACACATTAAATACAAAATAACGTTGTATAAATAAACTCCAAATATATTTTTCTAAAAAAATTCATACACCAAGACTCATGCATTAAAAAAATTACTTTCCACCCATGGTTACTCGATTTCACTCAAGGAAGTGAGATTTCCAAGAACCCTCCAACACTTCTTGAAATCCAATGATCTGAAATAGAATCTTCCAAAAACCATGATACAAACCATGGATGTGTTATAAAACATCCTGATAAGTAATTTATCTATTATCAATTTTTAATAAACCATCCATTTTAAACCAAACATGTCACCTAATAGGGTCTTCCACATGGTAGATGAATAAATAGAGAACAAAATAAGTGAACTGGATAAATAAAAGGAGATATAACAATAAAGTAAGATGTAGAAGATGTGTACATGACCATGAGATAAAAATATCAGTCCAAAAGGATAAACTAGTAGATTAAATAGGATCTTACAAAATTATATATCATTTAACTATTTATCACCACCAATACATCTCACTAAGAAGGCAACAACAACCATGAGATGCTAGAAAACCACATGAAACCCTTACATTTACCAGAGTCCAGCAAAACCACATCTAAAAACACCATAATCAAAACATATTGTGTGAGAAAAATTCTCAATAGGATAACACTATTGAATCTATATAAAGAAAAATTGTAATAAATTTATATATTTAGCTATAAAACAAAACTAATTTATAATGAAATTAAAAAAAAAGTGGATGATTTTGTAAAAAACCCATTTTCTTTTCTAAAATTATTTCATATTCAAAAAATTAAATAATATGAAGAGATAATAGAATAATGAATGAAATTTTATGCAATAGAAATAATGGATACACCGTATTATTTGCATGTGAGAAAATGCGCATGAAATATTACATCATGGGTAAAAAAGAATTAATAAAAAATCACATGATTAGGAAATATACTATCAAAATACATACATTAAAATATAATGGAACACTAAATGAGAAATAATGTGAATCCAACTTATATAAATTCATACAGTAGTTTGTCTTTATCAACCCTATATTGGTATTATGCCCTAAAAAGTGAAAGGTACATTTTCTAAAGCACATCATGCCTCCAATGTGGTTTGATTACTAAAAATTTTTAAAACAATTATACTAATTTATAAAACATTTTTATAGTGAATAATTATGGATTATATGCTTGAATATCAAATTTTTAGTTAAAACTGCTATTATGGAATTTCACATAACATAGAGTGTGAAAAAAATATTTTATAGAAAACCCCACTAAAAATGAATAATAATTTAACAAAATATACATATATATAAAATATATAATTTTAATAAATGAAATAAAAAACATAATAACATAAAGTAATTCCTAAGTTAAAACCTTTATATATAATCATATACCTCAACAACAGTGGAATACTAGTAACCATTGAAAAATGTCAATTGGGAATGAGTATATTAGGTTTTCTTAAGACTAGATACATAAAGAAAAATTAAAATACCTATAATATCCCTTAGACACAGCATCCATAGTTAAATTGGGTTCCAAAGAGATAGGGGCATATATCGTGAGAGGATCTTATATTATTAGAGGGAACCAAATAAAAGTAATTACATACCTTGAATATATCCATCTAGAAAGAAGGAAACTGTCAATAATCCAAGATAAGAATCCTCTAGATAACTATAGAATGTTTATATCAAGCTAGATGAAAATTATAAGTTCATTAGATATAATTATGAGCGTGGTAAAATAGGTAAATTCAACTGTTTTAGAGGTCTATATTGGGGTTCACAACTATGCCCCGTGGGTAGACAAACTAAGTGAAAACCTTCTATGGCCACCGTCTCTTGAAAAAAGGTGCATATTTTATTATATATGGTCCACATTATTTGGGAGAATCATACTCAAGTCATATGATAGCTCTAGGAAGAATCCCAAACACCCACATGGTTTCATTGGTTAGTTTCATGTTTTTACTAATCATGGTCAAACCATGTAAGACAATACTGAACCACACATAGACATATCACATGGTTACTATAAGGATAGAAAAATAGTGCACATAATCCATTTTATTAGCTAGTTTCTTCCAAAATGTATTGTTTTTTACTTCCTCCAATTTAAAACCTCCAAAATGACCCCAATGATAAACCAAAATCAATATAATGAAGACATGGGACCTGAAGCTGTCACACATAGTATGTTGACTTTTAGTTGAGATTAATAAAAAGAAGGTTATAATTTATCAAATAATGTTCATGTGTTATAATCCTCATAAAGGTAGATTATGATAATACACCCAACTATTAGAATTTATCAACTTTGTATCTCATCACATATTCCTATCCGTGTGCTTGTATGAACATACATAAATAATAAGATTATAATTAACACATTTCATGATGCACACACATAGATGTATTTCTATAAAATATGATGAAATAGTTCATTGTAAATTTTCATAAGTTAGATGAGTCATAGAATATGTGTTATTAATGAATAATCTAAGAACAATATTATCCCTTCTATTATAATATAAGTTGATCCCCAAATTTTTTGTTTAAATATAACAATCGCATTAAATTCTACATCCTTGGTTTAATGATGTGTTTATTTTTGATATTCAAAGAATTTAAAATAAGGAATATAGGTTGATGACATGGATGTGAAATCTACTCAATAAGATATTAGGATTAGTAAATTATATCACATAGTGACTATTCACAACTTGTTGTTTTCTTTGAAACATATGCACCACCTAGAGGAATAACTAAGGTGTTACAGCTTCGTCCACAACTCTACTTCTCTTTGGCACTCCTTCCTTCTTCACCCTAACACAGCGTTTCTTGGTTATGGATATAGTTTGGCCTCAAGTGGATTATTATCTAGAATCCATTGAAGTGGAACTCCTCATATCTTGTCTCCCTCCGTGGCAGTCATTGGCGGTCCTAGGCGGTACGGCGAAAGTAGTGGCGGGTGGATCTGGTTCTGTGCTAGTGTGATTATATTGGATCTAGCTATGACATGTGGGTATCTCATTGTAGTGATGGATTTGGTTGTGATTTTAACTATTATGGATTCGATATATGGGTGTGGTGAAGAACTGTCTATGGATCAGGTGGTGTCGATGGCGATGTCCTCGACTTCAGATCTGGTGTGGGTGGTGATGGGTGTGTTCGAGCATCTTGGAAGTGGCAACATCCTCAGCTTCGACGGTGGTGCAGAGAGTCTGGAGCACGTTTATTGAAGGGGAATCAGCATTACAGAGGATGAGGTGACTTTGGGGTTGCAAGGTCTATTATAACAGCATCGGTGTGGACGGATTGGTGGCAGTGATGTTTGGGTGTTAGGGTTTTTTCACTGTTGGATTTCTGTTGGGCCTTTCATGACCAGTTTGGAAACTTTTTTACTGGGCTGACTTGTAATGGTCTTTGTACCAATGGGCTTCTGCCACTTGAATTTTAGGTTGCATGCATCTGGCCTTCGATCTTGTTATGGGTTCTCCATTATCCCAATTTAAAAGGGATTATTTTTCTTCTTTTTTCATTTTAATAAATTGGGATCTACCCTTAACTTTCCAATATACACCTTTTATATGGGTACCTTGACCCATTTCATGATAGTAATATTGGAAATATGTATTCCTACCTAATTACATTGTGGAAGAGGCGTAATTGGTCATACAAAAATTCTTTCCTTTGATCTAAGTAAAAAATTATACCTAACATTTGGAATAAATATTATTCATAAAATTGAGAAGTAATATTTATCAGGAGATATTAAATAATCAAAAATATTTGAAAAATATTTATTCACGAGTTATTTGTTTAATTAAAAATAATATATAATATTTATTTATATATATCAATATATTTGAAAAGAAATAAATATATATTTATTCCATAATAAATAATTTATTTAATTTCATGAATATAAAAAAAATCTTGAGACTATGAATATAATATTTCATTATTTACTAGATATATAAAGATTCTCACTTGACATTCACATGGTAATAAATTATTTTATTAAATTTATGAATGTAAAAATAAATATTTTATTCATGGGTTCATGAATAGAATAATTATATATGATATTTATTTAAGAATTCAATAATAGTGAAGGAGGATGAACAGATCTAGTTGTTGGTCTGATGATATCTATTTAATTACTATATTTCACATAATATTTATCATTATGAATATAAGCACATAGTATGGAATATAATAATTATATTATTATTTTATACTACATGTATTTCCTCCTAAGGTTATCATATTATTAAGGGACCTTTCTAAATTAATTAATATTAGACTTAAAGCTTGGATCATTAAACAGAAAATTCTAAAAACATTGAGTTATTGGTCCTTATACTTATATTTCTCCACCCTCGTGATTTTTTCAAACTAATAACATATCTATGGTTTTATCTCATAATAGATACATTATCTATTCCTCATTTCTTTATTCTCAAGATAGATAGATAAAGATAGATTCCTCCAATCTCCAAGGATAGTGTTGCGATCAAGGGAGAGTCACAAGATGATCAGTAACACCCTAAAAACACTCAAAGTGACATTAATAATGTTCCATGAAAAAAAGATCTCATTCAGGTCACCATTATTGGGGCTCCATTTTGTAACCTCATAAAATTAATAAAAATACAAATGAATGACCATCAGATTATCAAATCCCACATCAAAGATAGAAATAAAGATTGTTGTATTTTCATCATACTATTATATTATTTATATATTAAAGTGAAATGATACTCTCTTTTAATTATAAAAAATTTATCAATTTTTTTTATAATTATTCATTGGTCATGGAATTCATTATCATATACATTTTGATAGATCCCTTAAACCTGATAATATCCAAGATAGAAATATCAGAAATAGGAACTTCTGCTTTGTCAAAAACAATCTAAATTATGAATACCATTGAATTTTATTAATAAATATAATTTATATAATATGATTAATTATTAAAGATTAAGATTATATTGATTTTATAAATCCTTTAAAGTAAATCCATGAAAATTGTAAAGACCCAGAAATTTCAAGGAAAATTTTTTCTTAATTTTCTTTGGGATTTTACGAGAACGCAGTTTTTGACGGTGCCTGATTCCGAGGCCCGGTGTGCCCAGAATCATTTTCCTAAGTTTAGCTCGGGTACGTTCAGTGAACGAACGAGCGGGTTTATCTATCTTTTGAACCGGTGCTCGGAATTGAAATTTGAGGGCACCGATGGAACCACAACGCTGGTAATTGTTTAAAAAGACCTTTTCTGGAGTTGTGTTTGCTCAGGTGTGGCACTTAAAATTTTGGGTTAAGTAAAAGAATAAAATAAAATGGTGCAACCAAATTTTATTTTATTTTAACCTAAGCTAAGTGGTTGGAGTGGGACCCACTATATCCTACTCCACTAGGTAGGATATTTTTGGGTTGGGGCCCACACGAGCCCCAGCTATTCATTTCTTCAACCCCCTCCTTTAATTAGGTAACGCACCCGCACCCCCCCTTAAATGAAAGTCAACCCTTGCGTTTATGTGGATTAATAAACGCCACATTAATTGGGCGGTTTAAACTTCTCAATTAATTAAATTAAATTAAATGATTCAATTTTTGAATTTCAAAACGTTTGTCTTGTGTGTTAATAAAATAAGACAAGTCTTATTTTATTAAAGGGGTTCGTTGTGCGAGAGGGCTTGGGAGATTTACTCGAAGCCTTGAACCTTTTTCTTCCTCGATGAAGAATGTGAAGAACGCCGACCTCCGACGAAGGTCGACAAGAACGTCGGTTCCTCGGAGATCGACGGCATGACGTCGACGAATCTTTTCTCCGCAACACGACGATACTCCTTCTGCGACGCCTTCTTCCGTGACATGCAATTCTACGATGAACCTTCAACTTTTTCTTCGAGGTAGGGGGATTTTTTTTCTTTTTGATCGTGATTACTTTCATCACTGGTTATCATCTTTATTTGAGCCACTTGATATTTCAATAACGATAGGAGGTCGGACCGCACAAACACGGCCAACCCTCCTCCCCCCCTTGGTTGTTGATTTTTTTGTGGCACGAACAAGGCAGCACGGTGCCGATGCACCACGCGGAAAATAATAAAGATAGGGCAAAGAATAAAGGCGCTGTCGCGCCGCGCCATTGAAGTCGAACTAGCCGTCGCGCCACGCCGGAGTACCCAGAAGAGACCGCGACAGAGGCGCGCGGCACCGTCACACCGCAGCCTTTGGCCGCGGTGGAGTAGGAAGCGGTGGCCGGCTTCCGGCCGCCGATGCTGGAGCAGGAGGGCGGGACCCCGGAGGTCCCGCGGCGGCAGCAGCACGGCCGGCCAGCCGAGCCGACCGGCTTCCGAGAAGGGTTGTGGGTCGTAACCCCGGGCTGACCGATAGGAGCAACCCCCCACATGGGGGCCGCGGTACACAGGGGGGGTAGCGTGCCCCCCGCACTCCATCCGCTCGGCCGTTACGGCCGAGCCGCCTGGCTCGCTGGCCAGGCCGGGTCGCGCCCTGGCCGGGCCGGGCCGCGCCCACCAAGTCGGGTCGTGCCCAAGCAGGCCGGACCTAGACCCGGGTCGGGTCGACCCAGTTCGAGCAGACCCAGGCGGTATCGGGCCGAGTCGGACCGGGCCTGAACCCCCTACTCGCGGACCTCTTACGGTCTTTTGCCCATATCTTGGGATACGGACCTCTGGTTGACGAACCGTTAGCTGCGATGCGATCCTTGGATCGAGACGGCCGTTTCGGTATATCACACTCAAGGTTTCAGAGGACTTTGAAATATGGCCGGGTTGGTTCGGATACGAAACCAATCGGGCCCTCGGAGCGGAAACGCTTATATCATGAGCTCCGGACGTCCGATTGACATGACGTCGACTTTTTTGGATTCCTCTTGATGAGACGGAACTTTTGGAATACTTTTCCTGAGTTTTGGTTGTAGTTGGATAGTGGCCGGGTTGGATTGTTCCCAAAATCCAACCGGGCCCCTAGAATGGAAAAGCTGAAAACTTTCAGACCGGACGTCCGTTTGACGAACCGTCAACGGCATTGGTGATCACGTTGAGAAACAGTCCCTATGATCATACCCTATGAGAGTTCGGGGTATAGTTGAGATACGGCCGGGTTGGTTCGCACACGAAACCAATCGGGCCCCTGGGACGAAAAGGCTAGTAACTCACAGACCGGGCGTCCAATTGACACGTCGCCTGTTGCGTTGAGACCCCTATGACGAGGCGGTCCTTTGAGATACTTCTTCGTGGGACTTTGAGATACTTGGAGTATCAACCTGTAGATCGTGGAGCGGACCCTCCTGGACATGAGCATACAGAGTATGGAGACCATGTAGCCAGGTGAGAACTGACGACTGCTTGACCGACTCGACTTGGAGTGAGTCGACTAGCACAGTGGACGGAGCGCTACTTTGTTTGGGTGCAGACCCATGGCAGACGGAGCACTACTCAGTTTGGGTGCAGTCCCGTGGTACTCGTCCGGAGAGTACCTCTGCAGGCTATTAGGGGGGATGCACTACTGTGTTTGGGTGGCATACCCCGGTGGGAAGCACTACTGTGTTTGGGTGGCTGACCCACGGTACTCGACAGGAGGAGTACCTCAGCAGTCTTAGGTAAGTGAGCAGTACCTTGGAGTCGTGACAGGATCACTGTGCACTCCAGAAACGGGGCTCTTCATCAATTACGGTTTCGATAATGAAAATCTTGGTTTGAGCTGAGTCTATGACCTTTGTGTTTACCTCATGATTGAGATGGGTCACTTGATCACTTAGGTATATGTATGGGCATATACCTAGGTAGTGGTTATCTGTTGATTTCATAACCTTTGTGTTTCCTCATGATTGAGATGGGTTACTTGATAACTTAGGTATAAGTATGGGCTTATACCTAAGTAAGGGTTATCTGTTGAGATCCTTCTTTGTGGTTATACTTATTATATTTAGTGAGACCTTGAGGGTATCGGGGTCCCTACTGAGTATCGTATACTCACCCCTGCACGGGCTATGCCCGCACTTTGTTGTGTTGGTTTCAGACATCGAGCAGTGCTGACAGAGGCCGAGTGTTCGAGGACAGAACGGTACCCGGAGGTGGACCTCACGACTAGTCAGTATCCGGAGGTGGACTTCATGACGAGACGACACTCGGAGGATGTTGACAGGCGAGAGCGTTGTGGAGGCTATCTGTACCTACCCTTCAGGTAGGATCTGTGGTGGATGATCCAGGAGCTTGACTATCTGTACCTACCCTTCAGGTCGGATCCGAGGAGGACGACCCAGGAGATGCTTCCATTCTTCCAGTTGTAGTTGTACTTTCGATTGGGTTTGTATTCTGGCCCATTTACTTTTCAGCACTTCCTTTTGTACTTAGTGTATTACTTCCGCTTGTACTATGTGGTGTTTTGTTTACTTTTATAAAGGAAATGCCTTCCCAGTTATCGATAATTATGCCTTTGGTGCTAGTCGCCAGCCCCTGGCCTATGGAAGGCGGGCTTGGGGTAGTCACGGCACGGGCCCCGAGGATGGGTTGTGACAAATTGGTATCAGAGGAGTCAGTTCTACCGCAGAACTTATAACTCTGATATTTTCTTTCTGTGAAGCGATAGTGTTAAGAGTACCGAGTGTGGTTTTTAGTTCAGGGAGTCCAGTGTTGGTGCGGTCAGCCGACGTATCCATACACCAGGACCCTGACAACTGATTTCCGAATTTGTGCACGAAAACACTGATTGTGTGTGTGTTTCCAGAAGTTTTTAAAAGTCAGCTCAAACCAGGTCTTCTCACCAGGTATAATAATTTGACTATGTCACGTTGTTTCTTTTAGGATGCCTTTCCACGAATGACCAACTAGAGCCCAGAGGGATGTGCGTACTGACAGCCTATCGAGCGACGAGGCTTCAGTATAGGGCCCTCTTACAGTAGAGGTACCAGCGGAGGCACCAGCGGTACTACCATATGTTGGGCCACCAATGCCACCAGCCCTAGCAGTAGGTGATGCACGCCGCTTGAGCACGCTACACGTGTTCCAGTGCTAGAGACCACCCAGGTTCCGGGGAGAGACGGACCCACAGGGGGCTGAGGATTGGCTGGAGGCTATGGTGAGAGTCTTTAGGCTAGTGGGGATGTCAGCAAACTTCATGGTGATCTTTGCTGCCAGCCTTCTTCAGGCAGCAGCAGGCAGGTGATGGAGCCACTTTTTCCAGTTTTGCGATTGGATGACCTTCACATGGGAAGACTTCGAGACCTTCTTCAGTGTGGAGTTTGTGCCAGTATCTCTACACCCGAGCATGTACAGGAGTTGTTGCCTTTGCCGCATGTTTTTTTCATCAGTATTTGAGTCATCTGTAGGAAGTAGACAGATGATGCAGAGGTCCAGGAGGACCAGACCTATAGGTGGTCGACCGCATGACTCAGGATCGGTGGTGCAGGGCACCCGGGGTGGGGTCAGAGCCAGGCGTTCCAGAAACGGACAGTGTTACTCCTGTGGCAGGAAGGGTCACATGGCACGTGACTGTCTGAATCCCCGCACAGTTGATCCGCAGGTGTTGGAGGAGCCACCGAGACAGAAGTAGCGGCGGGTACTTGAGCAACAGCCAAGAAGTGGACAAGGCAGTAGAGCTCCGGAAGCAGGTGGACAGGAGCAGAAATAGTGGATACCTTTTTGTTCTTGGTACTTCTAGTTCCATATTGCTGTTGTATTTGTGTCTTTATACACTAAGTTGCAATACTAAAAAGACACTTATCTTCATGATGTTTACTTTACTATCCTTTTGTTCGGTTGATACTGAGAGGTCCCGGTTAAAACTGTTGACTTGACCCTCACTTTTTAGATTTCTATTGGAGGAGACCCAGTGACCTCACACTGATGCCGACAGTGTGAATCGACCCTTGGAGGTGAGAGTGACAGTTGGATCTCTTGGTAGTAACGTCGAGGCCTTACGACGTCATCCATGGAATGAATGCATCATTCATGTTAGGATTGACTATATTTGTCAATGGGTGTGGTTCATCCAGGGGATGAGACCAAGTTTCTCTTTTCAGCAAAGGATAAATCTTATCATCTCTTACAGATCGTAGGCAAAGAAGGTGCAGATCATCCAAGAGCGGATGAAGACTGCATAGTGCAGTAAGAAACAGGAAACTGGCGCCAGTCTTAGAGACTCGGGCGTGTTAAATATTTCAATAAGATGAAGCTTTAAGGAGAGATGAGTCTGCGAAGCAGCAGACGTGGGGGTAGAGCTAGGAGAGAAGCATGAGGTGGTGTACATTTTAACATGCGACAACCACCCACCATAGTTGTCCCCGCCAGGCTCAGGGAGCTGAAGAGCAGGGGAAGAGTACAGCTGCATGCGGTCAAGGAGTGTGACCCAATGGCTCTAAAAATGATTCAAGTGACAGTCTGTGTCCACTACTAGCTGCCGTAGTAACAGACGTCGATATGAATCATTCCTTCCTTTCACAAATCTTGTCCCAGGCCTAGATTTTCCGGTAAGCCGTAGACTTGACCCTCACATCTAGACATACCTTGGGAGAAGACTCGATAATCACACTTATGCCGACAGTGTGGTCATACCCTCAAGGCGAGAGTTTCGGTTGGAATCTCTTAGTGGCAGCATCGAGGCCTTACGACATTGGTTTGATTATGGACTGGGCAATCACAGTTCATACACAAATTGACAGTATTAGGCAAAAAGTTTGTGGTCTAACTACGACGTCGGAATGGGTTTTCCTTGGTCGGCGAAAAGGAAACCCCAGGTAGCACAGGATAAACTCGTGCATAGGAGGGTGCGGCCGATCACTCTTGAGTCGGTCAACCTTAACCTCGTGGCAGCAGGAGTTTTGATTTTTAGTTCTAATAGGAATTGGAGACCTCTAGAGTTCGAGGATGACGATCACGTCCTTATACGGGTCTCACCTCGACGAGGTTTACGGAGATGTCGCTGAGGCGACAAGTTATCTCCAAGGTTCAACGGACCTTTCTAGGTCCTCAGCAGGGTAGGCGAGGTGGTTTACCACTTGACCCATCCACCTCAGTTGCACCAGGTGCAGGACAACTTCCATGTATCACAACTGAGGAGATACGAGCATGACCCTTCGCATATCATCGACAATGAAGAGCTGGACGGTGGCGATGGGGTGACTTTTGCGGGGTTCCAGTAGAGTTTGAGGATCGGTAGGAGCGAGTCCTATGAGGACGATCGAACCTCAGGTGCGCTTTCACTGGCTGCACAGGAACCTTCAGGGGAGCACCTGGCAGTGGAAGGCTCAGATGCGTGCTCAGTATCGCTTTTGTATCCTTAGTTTGTGTTAAAGCTTTACGGGGACGTAAAGCCCTGAGGTGGGAGTAATGTAAAGACCCTGAAATTTCAAGGAAAAGTTTTTCTTAATTTTATTTGGGATTTTACGAGAACGCAATTTCTGACGGTGCCTGATTCCAAGGCCCAGTGTGCCCGAAATCATTTCTGAAGTTTATCTCGGGTACGTTCAGTGAACGAATGAGCGGGTTTATCTATCTTTTGAACTGATGCTCGGAATTGAAATCTGAGGGAATCGATGAAACCACAACACCGGTAATTGTTTAAAAAACCTTTTCTGGAGTTGCGTTTTCTCGGGTGTAGCACTTAAAATTTTGGGTTAAGTAAAAGAATAAAATAAAATGGTGCAACCAAATTTTATTTTATTTTAACCTAAGCTAAGTGTTTGGAGTGGGACCCACTATATCCTACTCCACTAGGTAGTATATTTGTGGGGTGGGTCCCACACGAGCCCCACCTATTCATTTCTTCAACCCCCTCCTTTAATTAGGTAATGCACCCGCACCCCCCTTAAATTAAAGTCAACCCTTTCGTTTATGTGGATTAATAAACACCACATTAATTGGGCGGTTTAAACTTCTCAATTAATTCAAATAAATTGAATGATTCAATTTTTGAATTTCAAAACGTTTGGCTTGTGTGTTAATAAAATAAGAAAAGTCTTATTTTATTAAAGGGGTTCGTTGTACGAGAGGGCTTGGGAGAATTACTCAAAGCCTTGAACCTTTTTCTTCCTCGATGAAGAACGCGAAGAATGTGAAGAACGCCGACCTCCAACGAAGGTCGACAAGAACGCCGGATCCTTGGAGATCGACGATGCGATGCTGATGAATCTTTTCTCCGTGACGCGACGATCCTCCTTCCGCGACGCCTTCTTCTGCGAAGTGTAATTCCACGACGAACCTTCAACTTTTTCTTTGAGGTGGGGGGATTTTTTTTCTTTTTGATCGTGATTACTTTCATCGCTGGTTATCATCTTTATTTGAGCCACTTGATATCGCAATAACGAGAGGAGTTCGGACCGTACGAAAACGGCTGACCCTCCCCCCCCCCCCCCCTTGGTTTTTGATTTGTTTGCGGCACGAACAAGGCAGAGTGGTGCCGATGCACCGCGCGGAAAATAATAAAGATAGGGCGAAGAAGCACGGCATCGTCGCGCCGCGCCGTTGAAGTCGAACTAGCCGCGGCGCCATCGCGTCGTGCCAGAGTACCTAGAAGAGATCGCGGCTGGAGAGGGACCGCGGCGGAGGTGCGCGGCGCCGTCGCGCCGCACCGGTCGGACCAAGTCCGCGGCCATTGGCCACGGCGGAGCAGGAAGCGGCGGCCGGCATCCAGTCGCCGGCGCCAAAGCAGGAGAGCAGGACCCAGGTGGTCCCGTGGCGGCGGCAGCACGGCCGGCTTCCGAGAAGGGTCGGGGGTCGTAACCCCCGGCTGGCCGACAGGAGTGGCCCCCCACATGGGGACCACGGTATACAGGGGGGGCAGCGCGCCCCCCGCACTCCATCCTCTAGGCCGTTACGGCCGAGCCGCCTGGCGCGCGGGCCAGGTCGGGCCGCACCCAGGCCGGGCCGGGCCGCGCCCAGGCCGGGATGGGCCGGGCCGCGCCCAAGCGGGCTGGACCCAGACCCGGGTCGGGTCGACCCGGGTCCGGCCGCCCCAGGGGGTATCGGGCCGGGTCGTACCGGGCCCGAACCCCCTATTCGCGGACCTCTTACGGTCTTATGCCCATATCTTGGGATACGGACCTTCGATCGACTCACCGTCAGCTGAGATGCGATCCTTGGATCGAGACGGTCTTTTCGGTATATTACACTCAAGGTTTCGGAGGACTTTGAGATACGGCCAGGTTGGATCGGATACGAAACCAACCGGGCCCTCGGAGCGGAAATGCTTATATCTTGACCCCCTGACGTCCGATTGACGTGCCGTCGACTTTTTTGGATTCCTCTTGATGAGACGGAACTTTTGGCATAATTTTCCTGAGTTTTGGTTGTAGTTGGATAGTGGCTGGGTTGGATTGTACCCGAAATCCAACCTGGCACCTGGAACGGAAAAGCTGATAACTTTCAGACCGGACATCCGTTTGATGAACCATTAGCGGCGTTGGTGATAACGTTGAGAAACGGTCCCTATGAGCATACCCTATGAGATTTCGGGGTACAGTTGAGATATGGATGGGTTGGTTCGCACACGAAACCAACCGGGCCCCTGGGACGAAAAGGCTAGTAACTCACAGACCGGGCGTCCGATTGACGCGTCGTCTGTTGCATTGAGACCCCTATGACGAGGCAGTCCTTTGAGATACTTCTTCATGGGAATTTGAGATACTTGGAGTATCGACCTGTAGCTCGTGTAGTGGACCCTCTCGGAGACTAGCGTACGGAGTACAAAGACCGTGTAGCCGGCTGAGACCTGACGACTGCTTGGCCGACTCGACTTGGAGTGAGTCGACTAGCCCAGTGGACGGAGCACTACTTTGTTTGGGTGCAGACCCATGGAGGATGGAGCACTACTCAGTTTGGGTGCAGACCCGCGGTACTCGTCCGGAGAGTACCTCTGCAGTCTATTAGGGGGGATGCACTACTGTGTTTGGGTGGCATACCCCGGTGGGAAGTACTACTGTGTTTGGGTGGCTGACCCATGGTACTCGACAGGAGGAGTACCTAAGCAGTCTTAGGTTAGTGAGAAGTACCTCGGAGTCGTGACAGGATCACTGTACACTCCAGAGACGGGGCTCTTCAACAGTTACGGTTTCGATAATGAAAATCCTGGTTTAAGCTGAGTCTATGACCTTTGTGTTTACCTCATGATTGAGATGGGTCACTTGATCACTTAGGTATATGTATGGGCATATACCTAGGTAGTGGTTATCCGTTGATTTCATAACCTTTGTGTTTCCTAATGATTGAGATGGGTTACTTGATAACTTAGGTATAAGTATGGGCTTATACCTAAGTAAGGGTTATCTGTTGAGATCCTTCTTTGTGGTTATCCTTGTTGGATTTAGTGAGACCTTGAGGGTCTCAGGGTCCCTACTGAGTATCGTATACTCACCCCTGCACGGGCTATGCCCGCACTTCGTTGTGTTGGTTGCAGACGTCGGGCAGCACTGACAGAGGCCGAGTGTTCGAGGACTGGACGGTACCCGGAGGTGGACCTCACGACGAGTCAATATCCGGAGGTGGACTTCATAATGAGATGACACTCAGAGGAGGTTGACGGGCGAGGGCGTTGTGGAGGCTATATGTACCTACACTTCAGGTAGGATCCGTGGTGGACGATCCAGGAGTTGCGCTATCTGTACCTACCCTTCCGGTAGGATCCGAGGAGGACGACCCAGGAGCTGCTTCCATTCTTCTAGCTGTTTGTCTTTTTCTGTTGTACTTTTGTTCAGTTGTAGCTGTACTTTCGATTGGGTTTGTATTCTGGACCATTTACTTTTCATCAATTCCTTTTTTACTTAGTGTATTACTTCCGCTTGTACTCTGTGGTGTTTTGTTTACTTTTATAAAGGCAATTCCTTCCCAGTTATTGGGAATTACGCCTTTGGTGCTAGTCGCCAGCCCCTGGCCTCTGGAAGGTGGACTTGGGGTAGTCACGGCACGGGCCCTGAGGATGGGTCGTGAAAAAAATAGTCTTATAAATGACCTCAAAAGGTATTTAGTGCCTAAAAGTTGATTTTAAATAAATATAAAATTATTAATATATTATCATGACTCAACTGGATGGAAAATTATCTACCCAATTGGGATTGGTGCATTTATACGACACATGAAATGTTTAAATTTACATTCTTGTCTCTTGAGGAGTAAAACTTTTATTACCACTATTACAGTAAAAAAAATAATGTGTGGGTTAAACTAAAATATAAGGATTAAAATGACACTTAAACATATAACAATTGATCTGCTATTATATTTGAACTTTATCCTCCTTATAATCAAATTTATGGATGTTTAAGGATTTATATATATATATAGGGGAAGCTCTTACCAAATAACATATTAGCATCATCATATATTTTATATAGGTTATAGTATTCTCTTAAGTCTAATCAAGTAATATTTAAGGTGTAAGAAAAAGGATGATTCCTAAACAGGGGTTATAAATATTAATGGGTTTCCTTTATTATATTTCTTATTTAGCTCACTAATTCATTTCATAATCATGCTGATATAATATCAAAATCATCATCCATATACTAAAATTTAAATATTATAATAGAATAATCATTATTATTATATTTTTCAATAGAATGTGAAATGAAATCACTCCTTATGTGAACATGCGGAGTACCACCTCCATGAAGTGATGTATTTCCTTTTTCATCACAAACCTTCATGATTGATTATTATATTAGATTTAATGTTTATATATAAAATTAATTACATATTTTTTCTCCTCTAAATATATGATATTATATACCTTCTTACACTTCTATATATTGGAAAATAATAAAGTCTCTAAAACATACATGTGGACTACCGCCACCAAAAAGCGTTGTGATTGGTTTTTAATATCCAAAATTCATGGATCATTATGAATTTTCATTCAATGTATAATCAAGGTAACTATATCAAGATTAATATTCTAGTTATGATGAAATAAATTACAATATTCAATTACTAAAACTACCAAACCAAAAAATACACAAAAAAATAGAATGGTTAACACCCTTTATAATGTTGATAATAATGAATTGTTAATAAATAGGTGATAAAATGTTATAATTGAATCATATATGGAACAATTAATATTAATAATGGTTTTTATATGTATAAAAATTATAAATTTATTATAATGGTTTTCAAGGGAACATTTTAATCATGTTGGACATGAGTTAAGCGTTTTTCTTCTCAGTTCCACTCTATTGATAACTATGTTTTATTATGCACCGAATTTCATATATGAGATGTATAAACTGAATTTTTGGAATATTAGATAATGAATTAGACTTCATTCATTGTATTTTTAATTTCAATTCATGTTTTAGTTTTTATGGACTTTTAATTAAAAATATACCAATGATGAATGGATTTACTTCACAATCTAATTTTTAATCAATATTTTTTATGTTCAAAATATCAATAAATGAATTTTACAATATATTATCTTTAAAACTGAAATATTATCATATATTATAATTATACATGGTTTTCTACATTTTCATTATATTTTTATTCTCTTTATAAATGAACATTATAATGAAAAGCTTTATAGGAAAAAGTTGACTTTATTTTATCTTTGGTTGGCATTCCTTTTCTTCAAATTCCATTTTGTGTAAAATTGTATGAAGAGTGTTATTTTATAATATAAAATGATTTTTTATTTTTATCATAACAATATTTTATTTTCATTAAAATTTTATTAATTCAATCTTTATAATTTTAAGAATGATGTATTTTTAGAATTTTTAACAAAATTATAAAAAAATATTATTTTTATCATTTCTGAAACCAATGAATTTTTCCACCAATATAACTAATATTTAATTGAATATTTACATACATGGTTCCATGGAAACTTTTAAGGAAAATAATTTTCCCAATGTTATAGTAATTCTTTAAAAAATATTATATAAAGTAATTTTAATTATTTCTAAAAGGAATGAAAATAATTTTGAATGTTATTTATAAATTTTTACTAAAAAATGATACAATGATTTTATTTTTAATGTTTTGATTCAATTTTATATACTATATTTAATCCTGGTTTTAAAAAAAATAATTCATTTCTGATGATTTTATTGTTTCTTGCGTCCTTTATAGATTTCTATTTTTATGGTTATTAATATTCTCTTGACCACATTACCAATTACAATGTATGATTTAATTGGTAATTATTATCTTCTCCATTTATATATTTTATGTATCATTGATTTATATTGTATAATTTCCACTAATTTTATATCAATGTAAACATTTACCATTTAAATATATGTTATAAGTTGAATAAATTATATTGTAAAGTATATACCATTTTCTAGGGAAATATTATATATTATTGATTAAATATGGATTACTGTGGATTTGTAATGTATTTTGGGAATGGATTGTATTGATCGTTCAATATATAAAGAATTCATATGAGATAAAAGTGACTGGTGGAGCCTAATTTTAGACATTCTCTTAAAGCATCAACATGTCTCATGAGAGAAATCATGTTGGCCTAATGTATAGGTTGAAATTGTAATATCATGTTAAATTTTTGGCTATTAGTTTTATAACATACAAATTTATCAATGATGTCTTAGTTGAGGGGAAATGGCAGCATGATTCATGAAGTGTTGGCCAAGGCCTATATGGAATGATTCATGATATACATATTGTGGACTTGATGTTAAGATTGTGAATGTACAGAAATATTAGTTTCCATTATTAATATTTTCGTTTTTATTTTAAATGTGGATGTTATTTTTCATAAATATATTTCAATGTTCAAATTATTTATTAAATTAAAATAGTATATATTATTTTCTTTCACATATATTTAATTCTTTACATATTAATTATTGATTATGTTGTAATGTTTCCCTTATTGAGCATCTTTTCTCACCCTTTATTTTTTTCCTCTCCCCATGATATGAAAATGATATCATTGAATGATATTTAGGGATGAAATAATGTATTACTTGCTATTTTTTAGTTTTCCAATATAATATGAAAATCATATATGTTTTGATCTTATCAAGACTAGTAAACTGATAAATCATTTGGTTGAAAAATCCATTGAATCATATAAAAATATAATATGAAAACACCATATTTGGGTTACTAGATTTGGGAGCACTAGAGATGGATCATATGAAATTCAATATGAACCTTGGGAACTATATATTATAAAAATATATAAAAATTGAGCATAAAAATACCTAATAATAATTTATAACTTTTACCATCATATGTTTTTTTTAGTTTATTATTCATTATGATTTTTATTTAACTAATAGTGCAATACAATTTATAAACGGAGCCTTAATGAAGGAAGAGAATCAACACCCAGAATAATTTTTTGGATTACACTACTATGCCTCTTAATACAAAGGTTGTTCGAGCTGAGTATGTCATAGACACATTCGGGAATCTAACTCATGTTATGAAAAATATTCATTGACATATAAAGAAACCAAATCGGATATAATATACAGTAAATAATCTTATAATATTTTACTAAATAGCTATATCATGTTAAGAAAAATAATTGGAACCAAAATAAACTTCCAAGAAATAATTGAAAAGTAGATTTTCATGAATTATTTAGCGATAATTTTCATGGAAGAAAAATGTTTCATCGTAAAATATGTTATGAATGTGGAAATAATAAAAATGGAAAATGATTAAAGGGAATGAGAGTTTGGTTATTTTTTTTGAGAAAAATGACATAATTATCAAAATGATAAGGGAAAGAAATAATTAATTTATTTCTAGTACTTTATCTATAATGATATGGGGACATATAAAAACTAATTATACAAGAATCAATGATTACCTTGATATTTATATTTTGGAATTTATTATTGATTTATTTTTATAAACTAAAGGTAATGAAAATAATGAAAATCAATTAACAATATTTATTTAAAATTCTAGTGGAAAATGAGTTATATAAGAAATTTTGTAAGTTTTAATATTGTTTTTAGGATGTTTCTATTCTTATAATTTTTTACCATTATAGAATATCAGTTGAACTTTCTATGAAAAAAAAGGCAATTTGATATTAGCCCTCAATGATGAATGTAATATTTAAATATTTGAATTTATGGTAGTTATGGTTAAATAGGATAATATATTAATATGATTTCATGGTATTACTCAATGTTAGTTTCGAATAAGGATTAAGAGAAAATTAATCCATGGATGGTTCTCATAATATTAGACTGTATGGAGAATATAGATAATATGAATTTTGGAAACATATGTTGAATGATATCAATCACCCTGATAACTTAATTTTATAAATATATAATATTTTTAGAGATAGTTATTTAATAATTTATAGTTGATCTTTAAGGTTATTATGTTCTATGATAAGGTGATCCTTGGGGATGTTATAAAATTATTTTTTAGTTTATTTAGGAAAAATTATATATTTGAATATATAATTAGGGAATGTACATATTATAGGTAGGTCTTTTCGAGATAATAAATGAGATGTTTTTAGAGGAATTAGTTTTCAAATGATTCTACATTTTTTGTTTCAAATTTATTCTATCATCATTAGAAGTATTAATTGATATTTGGTTGCTATTATTGTGACATACCCCAATCCATAACTCTTTCATGTGACAAAAACTGGTTTGTTATGAGACATTAAGAATTCATCCCAATATTCCAAAGGCTGCCAACTAGCAGCGGGGGTTTGATGAGTATCGTGGGATGGTTACAAAGTTACAAGACATCAAAAATAAGAATTATAAATAAAAGAATAAATATCAGAGTGAGTAAATAATGGAACAATACAATACTGTGGAAAACCAACAAAAAATACAACTGAATATTCTAATAAATAAAAAATGAATAATGTAATTATATAATTATGTGATGAAATGTTACTAAATTTCATGATAAATGTAAAAAAAATTAAAATACTAGAAGACTAAATGAACCCAGGATCGAATCCTATGTTGATCGCATCTCTAAATTCCATCCAATCCATTATGAACACAATCTATAGCAATGTGCTCTTCCCTTGTCCAATCATGCAACCACATTATCTTCTTTGGTTCCAAACAGTGGCCTAAATGGGGTACAAGTATAACTTAGTATGTCAACACCATTATGTCTAATCATAACCAGTCTAATAAAAATTTCATTAAATATTTCAATAAGTAAATGTATTGATTAATTAATCATTTATATTATTACCACATCAAACATCTTTTGTGACATGCCAAAATATTTCTTAGCATGTCTCACAACCATGCTAACCATAACTATATAACCATGGTAAAACATAACCTACCCGGTAGCCATGCTAAAATTTCACTGATCATGTCTTATGTCCATGTCAATAATAACCTCATAACCAAGTCATATAAATTATTTAAATCATGTAAAATATCTATATATAATAATTTCAACAATCAATCAGGGTTGATCCTGGTGTATCATCACTTCATCAAGTCCCAAAGCCTAGCGCATTATACAAGAATTTCAGCATGTCTTTTTCCTATCCCAGTATATAATCATTTCAGCATGTCGTAGGGCCTAACTCAGTATATAATCATTTCATAATTTAAACTGGTCCCATGACCCATATAATCAATAAAAAATTACATACAATATATGTCATAATGACATGGATATCAAAATATCAAAATGTGAGTGTTTAATTAAGAAAATTAATATCTATCATTTAATTTACACATTTCATTTTTCATTTTTCATATCTAATAACTAGATAGTAATTTCATTTATCAGGACAAGAAAATGTGATTCTATGTCAAAAGAACACTCAAATCCCATTACATGCTAAACACACATTAATCCATTAATAAATTCATTAATAATCAAGTGTTTGATCTCTCAAATGGTAGTTATAATCTAGGTCAATAACAAAATTTATCCAATGGGGGTATTAGGAAAAAATCCAATTAATTATAATAATTTATTCAGCACACAATATGTTAGTGCAATTATAATATTAAACTTACTTAACAATTATCAATACATAGGGTTATGTTTTAGACCCCATATATTTAAATAATGATCAAACAACACTTCTAATGACAAACTCCCATGATGAAGAAGGTGTAGATGATCGAAAGTATGATCATAGATCAAAACAAATGAAAATCAAAACCAACAACATGCACAGTCAAGATATTACACCGCAACAGTTGGAGAACCAAGGGATATAAGGAAAAACATAACCTAACAAACTTTTCAGGGATAAGATGCTCAATCAAGATTTCTGAAAGTAATAGAGGCCCTCTAAATTTTCCTAGAAGAATAACCATGGTCGAGAGGAGTAATATACAAACTAGTTTGAAAAAAAAATCAACCACACAGAACACCGAGAAGCAGCAAGTCAGTAAATTACAAGGTGTGTAATATAGTTACATGCCATTAAATTCTTTATAGTGGAATGTGTCAAAAAACCCATCGCTTTAACAGAATATTAAATTGGTTCAAACATTACACTATTTGTAACCCATTTACATGGAATGTAAAGGTCTTTTAGAAAGGTTTTTAACCCATTTTCCTTATAAAAGACCCTAACCCCATTTAAGGATTCTCAACATATGTAGAACTCATTGTAACACTTGACCCATAATACCAAAACTCCATTAAGTCAAATAAATATACATCCCTATACTTTAAGTCATTTCCCCAAAAAATGATCTCTACAAGGATCCTCTATAGATTTATCAAGTTTCATCACAACCTACGTCTGGGATTTTTCAAAAAAAACAGACATCCATGAAAAAACACAACCACCAAGGTTTAATGAAGAGAAAAATCTCAACTAAAGGATGTTTAATGAAAAAATTTAGGAAATATGTACCTAGAGAAAGACTGGATCTTACAACCTACCCAACATATAACAGCTCATCCCCAAGCTGCTCCAAGAATCATTGTGAGGTCTTAAAGAACAAGTATATCCACTTTTATCATATATCAGACTCCCACTCCAAGTTCTCCTAATAAATTTATCCATTCTACAACTACACCTAAACCAAAGTAATATAACTAACTTGGAGATACTACTTACTATAGTACACAATCCATAATGGATTATCCTTAAATGACACATCAACACAAAGCTTGATATCTTTTACATATATCACATGAGAAGGGTCTTGGTAATATCTATGAAGTTATGATGCTTGGAACATGTTGATAATTCCACTATAGTGTTGTAGAAGGTCTAAATGGTACACCACTAAACTGACCCTATCCATTCTCTCATATTGCCCAAAAAAACTAGGCACTAACTTTCCCTATTTCTTGATATGGAATTTCCCTAATCTATGAGACACTTGAAAGAAAACATGATGACCAGCCATGAACTCCATAGGTTATCTATGATTGTTAGTATCATATTTCTATTTTAATTTCTTAGTCACCAACTACCTCTAGATGAACTGAACCTGGTCAGATTTCTCCATCATGAGAATATGTCCAGAAAATTACTAAATTCACTAAATCTTACCAAAAAAGAGGAAAAAGACATGGAAATCGATCAAAATAATTGAAATTTTCCATTTTGATCGATTCTTGGAAGCTGTTATATATGAAAACTCCATGAGTACTATACAATTACACTACGAACTGCCAAAATCCAAAACATAGGCTCATAACATATCCTCTAGAACCTGAATAGTCCTCTCAGATTGACTACAATTCAATGGATGATAGACCATAATCAAAATATCCAAATACCTAATATCCTTCTAAAGACCGTTCCAGAATCATTATGTGAAATAAGTCTCACAATCTGAACCAATATTCCTTGGAACATCATGAATCCAAACCACATTTAGCACATAAATACAACCCAGATCATCAACTTTGAATTTCTCCCTGATGTTCAATAAGTGGGATACCAACTTTATTTGATCCAAATTAACCCATAATGCATCATTCTTTTTAGTTTTCCTAGGTAATCAAGTCAAATAATTCATTGTGAAATCATTCCATTTCTTATTAGGAATTGTTAAAATATAAAAAATCCCATTCGAGTTCTGATGATCATCTTTCACCTTCTGAAATGTGAAATGTCTCACCAAAAATACACCTAAATACTTATTCATTATTGACCACCAGTACTATCCCTAGAGATCTCGATACATCGTTTTCGGACCATGGCCTACCTCCCATCTAGAAGCATGAAAATATTTCATCAGCTCCTTGTGTAAGATTGTAGGAACCCATACTTGGCCATAGATAATAATATAATTTCCAATTCTAAGATATCATCCTAATGGTGTCTACCCGCCATATTTTATGTCCCTCAAAACTAATCCCTATAGAATGGATAAATATGCGGTCATTATCCGGTCACAAATCATGGGTATAACCAATGTGGAAGATAGTGATACTATTCCCTAAGACGATTGAACATCTTGGTGAATGTCTATAAAGATATCCATTATCTACCACTCATCTCAAGACTCTCATACTACTTATGCATTATTTTTTCAGCTCAATGCCTCATCAATGATATTTCCCTTTCCTGATGTATTATCCAACTCAAAGTCGAATGACTACAGGTACTCAACCCACATCCTCCACCAAATTTTCAGGTCTCACTGAGAAAAGATGTACCTTAGGCTCTTATAGTCTGTGTATACCACAAACCAATCACCCGTGAGATAATTCATTCATTATCTAAAGGCATGTACCACTTCTTATTACTCCATATTTTTAGTAGGATAATTTCTCTCATGAGGCCACAATTATTTGGAGCCATAAGAAACCTTTCTATCCTCATACATTAGAACTTATTTGAGTCTAAATCTAAATGTGTTAGGGAAAACAATATATTCTTTACCTGACATACATAAATTGGGGATAGGTGTTGAGGTTGTCCTATATTTCAATTCCATAAAATCTCTTTTACAAATTTTAACCAAAAAACCTCACTCACTTTTTGGTAATCAATAGAACTCATTAGGTAAAACATCCATAAAATATTCTACCATTGGAAGAAAATAATCTAGATGCATTCCAACATTATATAAAGAAACAGTGGATATTTTATTAGTGATACAATTCAATCTACACTGAATTTTTCATATACGTCCATCCTAAAGATCCCAATCACATTATTAGAAATAGATATCTTCTTTTCGATATTTAAAGGTAACACTACTCATGTAACTATATATATGATCTTAGTAAAGGACCAAACAGTCCATACAAAGAATCAAATCGAAGCCCACAATTACATCATGAATGGTTCCCAAAAGAAATAGTAACCACTTATCTCCAGAGAAAATGCCTTGAAATATATGATATTCTCTAACCACAGTCCCAAAGATGTTTTTATGGTCAAAATACCATCAAATATTTACACATCCATGCCCAAACATTTTAAAAATGTAGGATAAGAAAGGAATGTGACTCTCTTGTGTCAAAAGAATACAAGCAAGGGTATGTGACATAAGAATAATACCTCTAACAATATATTTGCATGCATCCAAAATAACCTAAGTAGACTTCATAATGTGTAGTTGAACATACCCTCTACCCTATGCTTCATCCTATCTCCCATGTGCTATACCCTCTTTCTGGTACTATCATTCCTTCACTAGGGTACAATATCCCCTACCTCTATCAGAATGTCCTACATAACTCTAGCTACATGTTTTCTAAGGAGTAGTAGATTCTTTCCTAGACTCTAGTACATATTTTGTTCCTCTTACACTAATCTAATATTGTATTTCCATACAAACCCATTGGGGGTGTCCCCGGACATCGTATGTATGCCAGTCCAAAGAGGGGTCTAGAAACTAACGTTGTTTGTGTCCCATATTTACACAATGATTACACAAAAGTAAAATATGATCCTGATATGGATTCCCACTTCCCTAACTGCTTTTATCACTTTTTTCATTGGAAAAACAATCATAATGAAACTTATTTACGTTAGAAGAGGGGATTAAAATTTTCCTAGCTAAAACATCCTAGTTTCTACTCGAGGCCTCTCTCATATTTCCTTATATGATGAGTTCATGGTTTATCACATCATAAAAACTACTTAGATAAAATAGTTTCACCTACTTCATGATCTCATTGTGATGACCAACCTGAAAATTTCTTTCTCTATAGATCTCATCACCTTACAAAAATTGAATCAAGTCCTATGGGTCAGTGAAATGTTTAGTTTAGTTCAACACTGACATTCCCTCCTATTTCTGGTGAATAAACTCTTGATCCTTATCATACCTCAATGTATTGGGATATAAATAGATGAGAAACTTCATCTCAATTTCCTTCCAAGATAACTCCTCTTACTTCCCTACCTACTTCATAATATCCTACCAACGCTTAGCTAGTCCAAAAATCATATATACAACAAGAATCTCCCTCTTATTTGATGGTGTATCATGATACTTAGGATCATATAGAATTACATTATCCAAAACTATATTGCCTTGGGCCCTCCCTCCCCAATATGTAGTCTGATGTTGTAGTTGAAAATATCCAATCAACGTATATATCAAAGGTATAGAGTGAACAGTCTCTCTTTACATAGATCTCATGACCCTTAGGTGGATTTCGTGAAGGCAAAAATCTATTAGATCTTTCGTAACTATAGGATGTTTTGGTTCATCTACATTAAGAGTGTGTTTATTTCCACTCTTATGATGCTCAAATCAAAGCTGATGGGGAGATATTTTATCTACAGGAAAAAAAACACTTCTTATAACACTAACTATCAACATAGTCATCCTCAATAGGTTATAACAGTAGAGAACCACTAACTCATAGTCTATCTAAAATGGATTATAATTATTTTAGCATGAAATAATAGTTCATTTATTCTATTTCATTTGATAGATACAATAAGTATATGAAATCATAGTTCAACAAGACAGTATATATCACATTCATTAAATATGTCCCTATCATGATCAATTCATGTCAATATATATCCTCATGTGACTAGTATGATGCATTCTTACACATATCATACCATACAAATACACTTGTATAATTTATAAAAATAAATAATATCCTAACACAATAACACTGCATAACATGTGAAACACCGAAGGTGAAATAACATCAACCATAATAAGAGAACATCATGAGAATTAATCCATACCTATACTATCAGATTCTCCCCATACAAGTTTTAGCTACTCTCATGCACAAGCTCATTACTGAATCTTGACACATCACTATCTCCTTACTCTCCTTCCAAAATAGTAATGAAACAGGAAATCAAGCGGGTGTTCCTTGATATCACTTTGTAACATCCCTTAACCATACACACTATCACATGGCTAAAACATGTTGGTTATGAGACCTCAAGGGAACCTCCCCATATTCCAGAGTCTTGTGACTAGTAGTGTGGGTGTGATAAGTATATTAGTGATACTATACCCTTTGGTTACTAAGATACAAGACAACATAAGTATGAAATATATATAAAAGAATAAATATTAGAGTATAGAAATAACAGAACCAACATGATATAGTAGGAAAACCAAAAAATAATTGAACTGAGTAATCCAATAAATAATAGTGGAATAATGTAATGGACTTCAAAAATGTAACTAAATTTTATGATAGAAGTAATAAAAAATAAAATAATAGAAAACTAGAAGACCCAATTCCTAAATCCCATGTTGCTCTTATCTCAAAAATCCATCCCATCCATTAAGCACAGAATCAAAAGCAAGTTCCTTTGAAATTATACAATCTTCCATCTATGAAATCATATTGGGTTCCAAATAGTGGCCCAAAGAGGGTGTGAGTAAAACTCAATAAGTCAACATCACTGTGTATAATAATTACCAGTCTAATAAAAAGTTCTTGCAATAATGAAATAAGCATGTTTAATAATTAAATATGCATTTAAATTAATTCCACATCACTCTACTTCAACACTATTCCAAAATATCACTGATCATTTCTTATAAGCATTCCAACCATAACCATATAACCATGGTAAAACATAACCTAGCTCATCCCCATGACAGAATGTCTTTGAATATATCTTAATACCATTCCAAACATAACCTTATAACTAATGTACATAAATTACACAAATCAAGGACAAGACCAGTATATAATAATTTTATCAATCAATCTGAGATGAGCCTAGTGTATCTACAATTCAGAATTTCTTAGGTCATATCCTAGTATTTAAGAATTTAAGAAAGTATCAGGGTTTGGAATGGTATATAATAATTTCATCATGGATTTGGGCTTAGCCCGATATATAACCATTTCATTATTTAAACTAGTTAAATGCCCTATATAAGCATTACAACATTTATCACAACAAATTTCACAAAAATAAGTATATAAAAATATCACATCATAAATGTTTAATTATTAAAATAACTATTTATCATTAAATTACACATTTCATTTATCATTTGGTCATAACCAATAACATTCTAGTCATTTCAATAATATGATCAAGATAACGTGATTCTATATCGAGAAAACACCCAAATCCCATATCATACTAAGCACAAATTAAGTCATTAATTAATTTTTAATCAAGGGTTGTCTCACATAAATGGAATCCATAAGCCAGGTGAATAACATAATATATCCAAAGGGACTCAAAAGAATAAGTCCAATTCATCATTTCATTTTATTCAGTGCACAATATTTTGGAACAATTTCAATATTGAACATACATGAAAAGTATCATTCCATAGAGTTAAGGTTCAAGCCCCTTACCTTCAACTAGAAATCAAACAATTCTTCCAATGGAAAACACCCAAGAGGAATAAAGTGTATATGACTTCAAAAAAGAACCTATTTCAATAATAATAACTATCAAAACAAAAAATGCACATGGTGAATAAATTACACTACATTGACTGGAGAACCAATGGAGAGAATAAAATACCTCAATAAAACCACATACCATGTATTATATTCTCAAATGAGATGTTGGGATTAAAGAATGGAACATTAAAATCACCTAGATGGTTACCTTAGGTCGGGTAGAGGGAGCTCCAGGCAATTTTGAAATAAAAATCATCTGCATGTTGCACATTAAATCTATAAGTTAAGGAATTACATGTTGTTTATTATAGTTACACTTCATGAAGTTTTTTTAGTGGGATACACTGAAAAACCTATCACCTTAGAAGAATATTAAATATTCCCAAACATTACATGAGGTGTAACCCATTTAGATGGCGTGTAAATGTTCGATATATGGTTTCTCATCCCAATTTCCTTATATAAGACACCCACCCCCTTTAAGTCTTCTCAACATACCAAAAACCAGTGGTAACACTTGACCTATTATACCTGGAGTATATTAAAGGAAATAAACATACATCCCTAAACATTATGTCATTTTCTCCAATAAAGGCTCTCTCTACATATTCGTTCCAATTTTCTCAGGTTTCCTCACAACCCGAGACTATGTTTATTTAGGCAGACTAACATCCATGGTGAAAATACAACCACCAAGGTTTAAAGATAAGGAAAAACAAAAATAGAGGAATTTTAATGAAAAATTCATAGAGAGGCATACCTGGAAAAAGATAGGATCTTACCATTACAATTTTGTTGATTAATTTTTATTATGCTTTTATCTTATTAGTAATTATTTTAAAATGTGCTAATGTTTTCAACCTAAGAAATAATAAATTACTTTTTATAATTTTAGGGATCTTATAGTTGATTTATATTATAATTTAATACTTTGGGCTTGAAAATTTTATCTTTATTATGATTATACACATCATATGATGAATTGATGGATATAAAATTAGATAAAATCATTTGTGAAAATTATATCATAATTTTTATCAAAATCATAAATGAATTTCTCTAACACAATAAAATAAAGGTAAATCTTTCAAGACTTATGGGGAATATATTACTCAAATAGAATGGTATTATTTAGTAACTCGTTTTCATGTCTGACTATTATATAGGTACATGTATAATATGTCTCCATGACATAACTATGAAATTTAAGTTCAATAAAAAATCTATTCTTTTGTAATAATGATATGTTATAGTCATTTTTTGATAGAATAATTAAAATTGGGAGAATAAAAAAAATTAGAAGGGGAACTATATTAAAATGATATTTTAGATTATATTTTCCTTTGAAATAACACAATGTTCGATAACATACACCTGACACAACACTAAGCTTAAAAAATTGTAATATAATATTATTTAATTATAATCATTCTGAACTAATTTTTCGTATAATGGGTATGAATACGAATAACTAAATTATGAAATATATTTTTAATTTTATGACTTAATAAAAGGAATAAACAATGATATATTTATTATAAATACATTTGAAATAAAGGTAAAATATTTTGAATGTAAAAAATTTGTTTCACAAAAATATAATTTTAGGTGTTTAATGTATTTTTTATCAAAATATATTATTTTAATTACTATTGGTAAATTAATCTAATGAAATAAGTTTTCTATTTTCCAAATTTATTTAATTTACATTATTTTATTATTTATTATTTATAAAATAAATATAATAGTGAAATTTTATGCTTTAGAAAATATTTTCTCCAAAACTATTTTTAATTCCACTTTGTTTTTTAATATTATTGATAATTAAAAATACTATTATAAATTTTACTTTATTAAAATAGATATAATTTTTGAAATAATCATTTCATAATTGGATTATAATATATATTTTTCTATTTCTGAAAACATTGATTTTTAGTGAATATTGAAAAACGGTGATTTTTCCAAAATATTCACTTCTTTCCATTAAATCATGATATTTAAATGTAAATTGCTAAAATATAGCATTTTTTAAAGTAAAATGAGATCTATTTTACCAAAAATAATCTATTTAATTCAATTTTAAGAACCATTATGATTGATTTTGAAATAACTTCATTTTTAGGGATGAAAACACAATTTTCTAGAAATACTTTTCAATGTGTTTTTCATAATTATATTAAAATAAATTTATATGAATTATAGGAATTGAATATTGAAAAATGGATTTCAAATTTATAAATAAGTTCATATAATTTTTTAAATCGATCATTTTAATTTTTATTCAAAATTAATAGTGAAAATGGCATATGTTTATCACCAATGTAATGAGTAAACAAGCTATTTAAGGTTAATACAATGGGATAATTTCTCAAAATTAACAAAATATGGTATTTATTTCATTTTATGATAGGAATTAATCCATAAATTTCATAAATTCTAAAATATTTAATGTTGGTACCACTTACCATTGATTATGACCTCTATATTATTTTGAGTTCAGAAAAAATACAAAATATCATTCTATTTATTTTAGTATATATAATATGATTATATAGGGTTAAAAAGATTCTATGAATTGTTATAAGGGGTTATATTTAATACCAAAAAATTGTTTTTTGGTAATAATTTTTTTTATTATTTATAGCCAGTATAACTACCAGGAACCATTATGCAACGCCTACACAATGATTTTGTAAGTAGTAGAAAAATATTATAAATGAATTTAAAAACAATAAAAGTAATATATATTTTATGAATAACGGTTACCCATGAATATCATGTATATTTATAATTTAAATTTTATGTTTAAGGATATTTTATTAACATTCTATTAATAGATGAATTCCTTTTATTTCATGATATGTGAATAGTCCCTAAAATGACTATAATCGGTATTTAATACTCAAAAATTATTTTTAAATAATTAGAATTTTTTGAAATATGATATTAATTAACGTTGTTGGTAATATTTAAAATAAATAATTTATGGTTCAATTATGTTTTACTATTCAATTTTAAAATTTCCTTTATGGCACTTAAGCTGTGAAATACTTTTTACAACAGTTAATGTCAAACATGGTTAATAAGAGTGTTAAACCAAATAATATTGCACAAAATGACACATAATATTATCTAAAATTTATTTTATGATTATATGTTTACCCCATAAATCCTATCTTAAAATCCAATGTATTTTTAATCGATTTGAAAATAGTTAGACACATGTTATATATTAATATTTCATGTATTAATAAGTTTTTCATCCACCTCACATATAAGAGGAAACCAAATATCTTTTATTCCTCACACATCATGAGAAATTTAAGACATAAATGTTCTACCAAAATATAATTATATATTACTTATCCAATTCTTAGATCTTATATTCTTACCATTTTTCTATATAATGAAGGCATACTGTGTAAAACAATGGAGGATTTATAATGAACCTGTGTAACTCTTAACTGAGTTCATTCATTTTATTTAATCATCTAAGTCATTGAATTTTATCCTAAAAATTATTAAATAATAATATAAACATGTTCCATATTATTAAATTCCATTATTATTATGTAACAACACATATTCATCTCTTTTTCTGTCTAATGGGGAATTAAGGCATCGACCGTGCAGACATGCAGACTACCGCCTCATCAAAGTGATGTATTTCAATTTTCATCACCACTATTATTGATTCATTATTATAATAGATGTAATTTTTATATATGATGTTAAATATATATTTATTATTCTATAAATATAGTACATTAATTACCTTCTAACCCATTTACCTATTGGAAGTTGGTAAAGTTGCTCATACGTATATATAGACTACCGCCTCAAAAATGTGATGTGATTAATTTTTCATGTATTCATTTCAAATATGATTATTAAATAATATTTAAATTATAAAAATTATTATGATTTCCTAATAAAATTTATTGGTATGATGATAACATGACCATGATTAATGGACTCAAACAAATGGTTCAGAACACATATGAGAAATTTAGTTGTTAACAACTTAGATGATGATGTTAATAAATAGTTATTAATAAATGATTTATATAATGTTACAAGTGAACAATATGTTATTATAAAATTGTAAAATATCTTATTATTGATTTATAATAAATCTAAATTTATTATATAAATGTTTAAGTGCACATGCGATGCATTTTGGGCAAGAGGTAATGGTTTTTCATATCAATTAAACCCAATTGAGTCTTATGTTATTTTATGAACCTAATTTCTTTTATGCATTGTATATAATTCCCCTTTAACATAATATATCCAAAATAAATATATATTCATTATATTGTATATTTAAATTCATGGTTTCTCTTTTAAGGGGTTTTGATTCAAAAATTACCAAATCACTATGGATTTATTTCATAATCTCATTTTTAGTCAAGATTGTTTATGTTCACAAATTTGTTGAATGAATTTTATGATAGATTCTACTTAATCTTTTTACTTATCAAATATTCGATTTTTTATGTATGTTCCATGTTTTCATCCATGTTTTATTTTATTTGTTATTAAAAATGATCAAGAATTTGATTTAGTAAAAGAGACCTTATTTCCTCATAGGTTGATGAATGTTTTATTCCCTATCCATGTTCTATAAAATTTCATAGTGATTATTATATTCTATTATCAAGTGGATTTTTAATGTTATTTTAAACAAAAATTTTCAATCCATGTGAATTTTTAAAAGGAATCATCCTATTGTTTTCAAAACTAGGTAATTTTGGACCTTTTACCAAAAATATTAATGAAGTCTTTGTTTTTAATGTTTATCAAAGGAATAGATTTTATTTCCATTATGACCATTATTTTCATTGAATATTCCTTTATAATATTCAATGGTTATTTTCATTTAATTTTTTTTCTTACTATTTTATGAATTTTTAAATAAAATATTTTAAAATGAGTAGTTTGTTATTTTTTTTATTATAATAGAAATTAATTTTAATTTGATTTATAAAAATAGTACTATAAAAAGTTAAAATTTTGTTATTTTTAATGTTTTTTCCTTTATATTCTATTTATTAATTTCACGGTTTTAATATAAACCATTCATTTTGTACGAATCGATGGCCTTCTTTCATCCTTTATTGACTCAAGGTTTTGAGGTCATTAACATTCTTATTATCATGTACCTTATCACTCACTATCATTTATTAGGGTGTTATTTTAATGTCTTGGACCATACAGACCATTAATTTTGGGAAAATATGGTGATTTATTTATCTAGGGAATGTCTCCATGTGTTTCTTGGAGGATGCGTAGATTCTTTTGTTCTTTTGGTGGAGACATGTATATGTTTTTTATGATGATTGTAGATCTAGATGGAAGATCAAGAATGGTAGATAACTAAAGTTATAGTATATCACTAAATTTGAAGTAGGTTACTAAACTAGTGGAAGGTCACTAAACTAGTCATAGATCACTGAAGTAGCAGAAGATCTCTGAAATAGTGGTATATCACTGAACTGGTGGAAGATCACTGAACTAGAGGTACATCACAAAACTAGTAGTGGAGCACAAAAATAGTGGTAGATTGTTGAACTAGAAGTAGAGAACTGAACTGGTGGTAGATCACTAAATTATAGGTAGATCACTGAACTGGTGTTAAATCAATAAATTGTTGGTAGATCGCTGAATTTGTGGTATATCCTTGAACCAATGATAGATCACTAAACTATTAGTAGGTTATAGAATATGTGGTAGATCAAAAAAAAATTATTAGATTACAGATCCAGTGGTAGATCACTGAACTAGTCATAGATCACTAAAAGTATGGTAGATTATCTAACTCTGTGTAGATAACTGAACTAGTGGTAGATCACTAAACTCTCAATAGATCACTAAACCGGTGGTAGATAACTAAAATGGAAGTAGATAATGGAAATGGTGGTAGATAACTGAACTGGCGGTAGATCACTGAAACTATTGTAGATCATAGAATTCATAACAAGAAATTGAATTGGATGTCAATCACTAAACTAGATGTAGATCACTGAACTGGGAGTAGATAACTAAACTGGTCATAGATCTCTGAACTCCTGGTATATCAATGAATCAATGGTAGATCACTAAATTATAATTATATTAATAAAATTGATATAGATCATTGAACTAGGGGTATATCTTTGAACCAATTGTAGATTATTTAATTAGTAGTAGATCACTAAATGAAATTCGATCACTAAAAAAGCAGTAGATCCCAAGAGTATATCACTAGTAGTGTATCTATAGTGAATGCAATTTTTTTAAATAATTTCCATTTTTCTTTTATGATGATTTTTTTTTATGAAAAATGGTTTTAATGAAATTATTAATTGAATTTAAATTCATTTTAAAGGTTTATAATTATATCTTCTATTTATTAAAGGTATGGAAATATTTTAAATGGTTATATTGTGTGGATATGATGAGACAATCAATTAATAGTGAACTAAACCATATCAAGACTGACTAGTTTTAGATTTGACCATTATAAATCGACTATCATTCCATTCTTCATTTAGGATTTCTGTCACTTGATATGGGAGGTTCCATAGGATTTTCACCATATATTACTAGAAAACTTTCGTGGTAGTTTGATTGAGTTCACCATAGGTTGTTTCCTCCAGTGTGTGCACCCCTTGTTTATAGTTCATAAAATTGTGTCAAGATTGTTTCTTCCAAGTAGGTAATTTCTTCATTAAAAATTAGTTGTAAGATGTAGGAGTGGTTCATGCTTCTATTTTCTTTTTTGAATATAGAATACACTAGATTAATGAAGAAAAATAATAGTTAAATTGAATCGATGGGGAAGGGATCGTTTCACATGATTTTATATCTTTTTTTTATTTTGATAATGTCTCTATGATTATTGTATCACTAAAAATTATGGCCATTGGTAGACCCTATTTTTGTGGTTTTTATATATTTTATGTTTGTTATGTTGTTTTATTATTGTGAAACTACCATAAATAATTATTTTACAACTTAGAATAAACAAATGGATTTGTTGCACCATGATATATAGCTTGTGTGATAACTACCTTTATTAAAAAAAAGTTGAATTCAATGAAATACCATTTACCTAGTCAATAAATAACATTATGTGTGGAATAGAGTTTTGTTTTGGAAGAAAATGTATGTCATGTGATGTGATTCTTGGATGGTGGTTGTGTTGTGATGTGCATGTATAGGGGATGTGATGGTGTTTGTGGAGGTATTGTACAGCGGGGCTATGAAAGTGTAGGTTGTCAGGTTGGTATGTGGATGTTATGATATCTTTTTCTATTATTTTATTTCTACACTAGTTTCCCATGTTGTATTGGAATTAACAATTTTTGGTTAGTGGGATGAACACATCAAATAAATTGGAATAAATTTTTATAGGATATGTGTTTAAATGGTGGGATGTTAAATATGAATTAATGAGATGAAGTCTTTTTAATGAACTTTCTATTTTAATTGAAATGCATTTCTAATAAAAATATGAAAATTGGGTTGTATTTTAATGATAATATGAAATGTGGCTGCTGATTTGTAGCATGTGGTGTTTTGTGGTGCATTTAGAGATAACCAAAAAGTGAGTGAAAGTTGTGATATGACTAATAGTATTGTTGTAAATCTATAGGTTGGGCTCATGTGTAATGATATTATATTCCATGTATATTATTTTCTAATTATATATGTTCCACACCCCTATTTATTAACTATTTCCAATGACCTATAGTTTTTTTGGTGGGGGTCCTAACATCCCAATGGGAGGATGAGTGGATAGCCTCACACTATTCTATGCTCCATCTTCTAGGCGTTAGAGACATGAATGAGTTGTGATGGATATAGAAAAAAAATTAACTTTTTTTATAAGTCATGTGAGGTTTTTTGATGGTCCTAGTGTCTTTGGATGAGATGTGATGAGATGGATTATGGTGGGGGTCTTTCATGGTATAAGGAGGGAATAAAGTTGATGTCCTTCATCTTTATGATACCCAAGTACACTAGTTATGATATGTGACATTATGTTATGTCCCAACTATCTTTAAGGGATTTTGGATGTGATGTGATGGACCATGTGCATACTGAAGGGATGTGATGTGATGTGTTGTGATGTTATACGGAAGGGGAGGGAGTCCCATGACGTTTTCCTTTTAGGTGTGAGAGTTTCTAATCAGTGGTAAAGTGGTTTGGGATACCATTAATTGATATATGTCTTATGATGTTATTATACATGGATTCATGATTTGGTGAGTGTTCCATGGTGAGGATGGGTTCAGTTAGTATACCTGCACTGGTACTTTTTGTTTCTACTGCTTTCTCATGAGTGGATTAGTATTCTTTTTTCACATGTGCACGATAGACAATTCTCTTTCTACTAATTATAATTGTATTATAGCCCAATGTATATAAAATATTTTCATTATTCATAGTGTAATACATGGACCATGATGGACATAACTATATTAGTTCATTGGATAGTTTCTTTTTAGCTTCCATATATTTACTTTTGGTAATTTACATTGCAGACTTTTATCTGTATCAGTTCTATTTGTACATTTATTATGGGATTGTTTTTGGAATTTACTATTTTATGTCATGGAGTTTCTTGTAATTGATTCTTATTATCTCCCTATCTTATTTATATTATAGAGGGTATTTCCTCCCATTAGATTTTTATACCTTCATTTCTATTCAACAACCTAGGGCCTACTGGAGAGGGTAATTGGGGGTTACTATCTCTCTCCCTTCATTGGGGTATCATTGATGGTAGTGGGTTGTGAAAACTATTTTCTTCTCTAAAACTATATTTTATGTATCTTGGATTTTTTATATTATGATTTATAATACATTGGTATTATCTTAACAATATATCTCTCCAATATATGGTGTTAGTTGATGAAATCATATTATGACATTTATTTCATTCACCAAGGAAATATTCCTTATTCTAGATTTATTATTAATAAATATTTTTTTATAAGGAATTTTGAAAATAAATAATATTTTCACGAATGGTTTCTTGGAAGATAGGCCTTGAATTTCTGATTCAGGATGTCTTAGTTATGGACTTTATGGAAAGATTCATTATATTTTTTTCTGAGGAATTGGTGGTTAGTTCAACAATATCTTTAATTTTTTTTCCTTCATTAAAATGTCAGTCATTGATATCCATGTGAATGTATTATTTCTTAATGGTTATATTTTCATGATCAACTTATTAATTAAATGGAATATTTACTAATAATTTATAATTCCATATTTTTTATTAGTTACTTATTCATGATAACCTACATTGTATTATTTCCCTTATGAAGAATTTGATATTATCTAGTATTATTAATTCATCTCCCCAAGATATGAATAAGTAATCATTGAATAACCTTCAAGGATATAATAAATGTTTTTATTTTATAGATAATTTTACTAATAAAACATTAATATACTATATGTTTCTAGTTTAATAATACTATTAAACTAATCAAACCATTATTCCATGATCCATTGTAAGTTGTAAAAATATAATAAGTAAGCACCATATATGGTTATAGATTTTCCTAATCCGCTCTTTTGTAACTCTAGGGTGTACTACTATTCAAGAAAAAATTCATAAATTCGGAATTAATTTTAAAAATTCTATGATAACATATAAATAGTTTTTTAAAATGGGTTTTCTAATTAAAGAAGTAATTTAAATGTGTTGAAAGTTTATTTGAAGATAGATTTTCACTTTTTAAAATGATTAATCAATTTTTTTAGTGTTTTAGAATATTAAAAGAAATAAAAAATTATTCTCATAATGATTTATTTGTTGGTTAAATTATAAATTAAATAATATCATGAAAATAGATACAAATAATCATTATATTTTATTTTTGTAATGGTCAGAAGAGCTCCTTATGTGTTTCATATGGGTAATCTCATTTCTATCTATATTTTAGATTGAAAAATATTATTTCTTTAGTTATGTAATCATATCCTCGATCTCATAATAAATAATGACCAGCTTCAACATAACTTTTCTCTAGTGGTATGCTTCCTTAGAGGAGTGTTTTAGAAAGTGGAGCTCAGCTAATAGTAAAGTACCCCCTTTCTCTCCCTCATTCTATCCCCTATCCCCCCCCCCCTTTACTCTCTTTATTATCTCCCCCAATGTTCCCTTATGAGCTAGGGTTCTCATTCCTCCTTTTTTATTCTGTTCACACAGCATTTCATTTTTCAATATTCAGTTCAATTGGATCAAGTTATATGCATCCAGCTTGGATTCTCCATTTTGAAAAGGAAACATATGTTATTTTAGCCACATCATCTTCATTTATGATTTAATTATATTATTAATGTCATTTTCATTCCAATTAGTGTGGGGATCAAGTCATTGTCTTTGTGAATGGTGATTTTTTCTATTGAGGACCAAGGTTTCTTTACCTCTATTATATCCTCTTGATATATCATCCCTCATCGAGTCAGAAAAATTTGGATTCCTTCAAATAGGTTTTTGGATGTAATGCATGGGAAGTCAGTGGTGTTCTAGGATCATTATTCATCACCTACACGCCATCCATTTTCCATCCACTTGTTGTTTATTTTAGTTTTTGTCTAATCTAAAATGGAGGAATTTTTATTGTTAAAATTGATGTTGGAAGATTTAATGTCTTGGCTCAGTATCTATTAAACTGGTGCCTCAATTCAATTTTCCACATGACCTCATGTCTTCCTCCTCATATGTCAGAGGCTACCGACTAGCAGTGAGGGAATAAAATAGAACTATGAGGAGATTAAACCCCCATATCAATGTGAAAAAAAAGAATCAAATAACCAAATATGATACACATTAGAGTAATAATAAAGAATAAATAATCTAAAACATGATATAAATTAATGAAATGTTATAAGGTCCTGAATGGCCATGTGACACATACAACTAACAGCTCCCTAGGCTAGTTACAATACATACCAAAAATAAATAAACAACAAAAGTGATATAAAAATTCATCAAAGAAAACCCATCCAGTCATATGATACCACACAAGAAATAATTCTCAATCAACCAATAATAAACACAAGACTCAACCCATACTTGTGCCTATAATAAATATTAGAGAACTTCTCAAGTACTCAAGTGTAATGTTAGCCTAAGAAGGGTGTGAATAAAATTTAGTATTCCAAAACCAGTAGTTTCTAAAGAAAATACTTGTTAGTGAAATAGTGCATGTAGGATATGGAATAATAGAACAAAATCAGGTAAATAAAATATGTTTTATTATTTAACAATATTTAAATCACTCACCTTTACTCTTTATTCCACATGGTTATCCATTTCCATCAAAACTATTACATCCTAAGCTGGCCATCTGGGCCATATATCATATGGGTCATGAGTTAGAAAACAAGGATCCTTGGTCGAAGTATCCAACTGATATCCGAAACGTTATATCTCAGAATTAAAACTATTAGGTCATAAGTCGGGAATCACTGAGCATCAGTCCATGAATCCAAACTGAACTCATAATTTTATATCTAAACATCCCAACCATTAGGTCACAAGTAAAAAAAGGGAAATCAATAAATGTATCCAACCAAGACTCATAACATCATGTTTGAGAACCCCAACATTGATATTGAATGCCCCTTTTATACCCTTTCATTCAAGAGTTTCAGTCCTTCCCTCAAAAATATATGGTACACCAGGGATCCGGGCTTATCATTCTAGAACCCCCAACACTAGGGAGTGGATCATTAGTCCAACATCCCAAAACAATAAATCACTTGTTGGAAAACAATGTACATAAATCCAAAAATCCAACAGGTACTATGAACATAATTTCATACCATCTCCAACAATTCCATTATCCAACATTACCATTTTTGTCAAAATTTCCATGATTTATTACATTCCTTATAATACAAAATTCACATTTGGACCATTTTATCTTTTACCAAAATACACAATCTTTAAATTTTCTTCAAAGAATTTAATAATCAACACAACACTTCATAACAATTTCCCCTTAAATTGTTAATTAAAACATTTATCATGGTCCAATAGAAATTTAAATCAATACAAAGCCCAAATAAACCAAAAAATCCCTCACATATCGATAAAAACAAAAATAAAAAAATCTAATTAAAAATTCTGAAACCACCTTTTAAGAATGGTTCTATCACTTTTGAAAACCAAATGATACCTATTACCTCCAAATTCTTTGAAATCTAGTTAATGAGTCACCACACTTTCCATTTCAGACCAACTTTTCAAATGTTTTTAAAGCCCATTTATAACTACCTTCAATTCAGTACCTCATTTAAAAATAAGAATAATTTCAAAAAAAATATTTTTACCCTTTTTAATCCATAACCAATCAAAACCCAATTCAAAATCATTAGCCATTTTAAAAGCCTCCTAGACTTTTTCATAAATACCAAACACATAAATCATTCCACTTTTAATGGTTGGCACACCCCATGGGTGTCCATAGTTCTGGTCTCACATCACCACGGATCCAACAGGATCTATGGAAGGTCCAAGGTATCCTTCTAAAGCCAAAAACAATTTATTAAGTCTATTAACTAGGAATAACACACATGGGATCTAATTAATATACCATCATGAACATAAAAAAGTTATTATTTAGTCTATGGGTAAAGCTCTTATACAACTTACCTCATTAGAAAATATTTCCAAAGCATTTTTTCAAAGCACGGTGGCCTTCTCAAGGCCAATCCAAGCATCATCCTAACCACTCGACAACCAACCAAGCTCAACACCACCACTCAGGATCTAGTATTACAAATATAAAAAAAATATTTAATTATAACAATTATAATAATTTAATTAACAAAATAACAATAATGAATAATGATGTAAATATCTTCAGGTCAACCTGAAACGCCGAAACTAAAGCCAATCACTTATCTAAGACCTGTAACATAACCATAACACATTCTAGTCTAATTATTTAAGAGGTGAAACCAAAAAAACAAATAATTAAACTATAAAATTTGGAAAACCTATGAAAATTCAACATTCTCATATATATTGATGAATCACTATGCAATGAAGTTCTTAATCCATCTTGGGATATCTTCTTCCATAGCCGCCCAAAAATAACCATCATAAACAGACGACTCAACCATAATCTGGTGGAATCATCAATGAAACCCTCTCAATGAATTCCAAAATGATAAATGAAATATTAGAGGAATAATGATATCACCAATGGAAGATAAATCACCATAAAATCATATAATATCTGGAAAAACACCCCAAAATTGATTAATGGAGGAGGAGGAAGGGGGTTGGGAAGCCCCTAGTTCATATTCCTAGAATGGGGGATAAGGGGGTGGATACATTGAAAACCTAATGTATAATTTTGTTAAAATACACTGTTTTAATGAAATATGGGAAGTCGTAATGTTTGGATACACAGGTTTCCAAACTATGTGTCAACCGTGTGATCGGCTCTATCCATGGCCACCCACTCTCATAGTTTGATTGCACAGTTGGTCAAACTATATAACAAATGTGTTCACCCTTCCTTTCCAACACCCATGCATCACATAATTTGGTCATATAATCTAACAAAACATGCGACAACCATTCTATCAACACTACCTTCCACCTGCAGCATGGTGCATAGTATTTTTGAAACCATGTGTTTCTCAAGCACCATTTCTCAGAATATCATCATCTATACACGGTTCCTCCTATTTTATATCACAATTATCCCCAAAATTTTCACTAAACATTAAACTCAATAGTGATCAGTTCAAAATGAATTAAAAAATTCTTGGGCATTAGCATGTCGCATGGTTTCTCCTAAATGGTGCACTCCAAATTGTGAACCCATTCTAAAAAACTCCAAAACCACTAAAACTTAATCAGAAGCCTCTAAAGCTCATCCAAACACTCATGATACCTACCTAGCCTCATAAATCATCTCAAAAAAAAAATTCAGATATTCAAACTCTATGAACTCCATTATAGGTCTTGATTCAAGATTCTACCCATTCGGTATTAAAAATTAAAACTCTTTTATAAATTGTGGGATCTTACAACATCCCCACCATAATACTTCTCATCTGCAAGACTTCACAATGTTCATTCTTTAGTACCATCAGACCTATAGGGTTGACCACATTTCCACCAGCATCTATGTCCAGCATCCGATAACATAGAACTCAACCGAGGCACAACCTCCAAATCAAGGCCCTCAACTGGCCTACAAACCTAGCTAACATGGGTTTCCAAACTGAATCACCATGATGGAACATTCCCATGCCCATAAAAATAAAAAATTAACTACACATCACCTAATAATTGATCGATCTATAGTCCCCCCCCCCCCAATAAACTCCAATCTATAACTACCATCTTCTGATACTTAACACCCATTCCAACATAACAAATCCAACCAAAATTGACTCACACTCTCACCAGGAACCAGACATAGTTCTCAACTCACCATTCCTCAACACCCATGAGAATTCCAATCACCAATGGAACATTTCCTCACAATCAAAATCCAACTAAAATTGATATATACCTTGTAGGTTCTGGGTGCAGCGGAAGCGTGTTGGTAGTTGTACCCAACTTTAATTTTTATCGTTAACGACATTTAATCTGAGATCTGTCATGATAATAAAATGCTGGATCTTCATAATAGAATGAAGAATGAGAGAAAAGAGGGGAGTCTCGAAACTATATAGAAGATCATCATATGTTGGTTATAATTAATTTAATTAAAATATAAGAATTACCTTTATGGAATTATCTCTTCATTGATGTTTCCAATCACAATCTGATGTGATCCGTCGTTGTGTCATAGAATCCAAGTGTAGGATTCCTCAAGCTGTGATCCACACATGCTCCACATTTCTTTGGATGTCGTTGAATGGATCTCTGGGTGCTGGTGTGGAAGATCCTTCACTTGTGATGTCCGCCTTCAATCGCCTTGATCTGGTGGAGGAGGATCTCTCTCTCGTAGCTTGAGAGTTTTCTTGCTGGAAAAAAGAATTCTCTCTTGGCTTGAGAGCTTTTCCAAATCCGTTGCGCACAACCACCGAAAATGGCTAGGCTAATGAGATTTATATAATTGGGATTTTAATTACTTAAAATAATAAAATTAATTAATTACTCGAAAGCATTTATTCATTTCATTTAATTCTTAGCAATACCCAATGTCTAATAATAACCGTTGACTATTATTATTACTTGACATGCGCCCAGAAAATTACACCTAATATTATTTAATTAAGTAAATAATATTATTTCTCATAAATTTCCAGAAAAAAATACATGGTGTGTATATTAATATTCACGACATGTACTTTTGTTTTTCCATTCTCTTTATTTCTTCTACCACATTTATTAGACATTGAATAATGGCTATTTATTTCAAAAATAAATATCACTACATTACACGCTAATAAATATACACTACTACAAATATAGCCTTTATCAGTACTAGAAAAGTCGATTAACAGCCCTAAGAAAAGCGTTGTTAATTGAGGAGAAGATAAAGGGGGGGCCCTTTTATCAGCGCTCAGAAAAGCGCTGATAAAGGCCCCTTTTATCAGTGCTTTTAAAAAGTGCTAATAAAAGTTGAAAAGTATTAAAAAAATTAAATATATATTTTATTTCAATTTCGGGGGGCTTCAACAGCGCTTGAATCCCCACTTTAACAGGACCCACCACCCATGGTAGCCCACACATGCCCTAAACCAGCTCCACCCAACCCCACCCCCATTAACAGTGCTAAGTAATTCCCCCCAACTGCACGCGTGGCCTGCCTTCCCCAGGATTCGAACTCGAGACCTCTTGCCTACGCGCCTAAGCCTTTACCACTCCACCAAATTGCTTTGCTCTTCATTTATTAATATATCTATTTATTTATATATATATTTAGTTATATTTACTCATATATTAATATATATGTATATTTAGTTATATTAATAAATATATTCATATATTAATATATATATATATATATTAACATATATATATATATAGTCATATTAATATATACATATATATTTAGTCATATTAATATATACATATTTTTAATTATATTAATATATATATATATGTATATTAATATATATATATTTATTTATATTTATTTATAATTTTTTATCCGTATATTTATTTTTATATTAATATACAATAATATATATTAATATATATTTATAAGATTAGTTTTAAATATATTTATAAAATATGTTTTCTTATGTGTGTTTTTATAAATAAATAAATACATACATACATACAAACATATATACAACACACACACACACAGATATATATTATATGTATATCTGTAGGTATAATTATACATATCTATATATATATACAAATATTATATATTAATATGTATATACAAAAGTGCTAGAAATGGGATCTCGAAAAACCTAACTAATCGCAGAGTCACTGAAAAAGGCATAACTTCCGCTCTGGGTGTCTGTTTTAGCTCTATGAATAGTAAATCCGAAGATCATGGAATGAACTACGATAAAACAGTTTTCGGAGGCCGAACAAACACACAGATCAGAAGTTATGACCATTTTAAGAAAAAATTGACAGGGGTCCAGACACGGAAACTGAGTTTTGGAGGACTTTTGGTTGTTTTTTGGGATTTCAGGTTCCCAAACTTGACTATAACTATTTTCAAGTCATCCTTGTGTGTAGAACTCTTCGTTTCCTTAAATTTGATATGTGGTAGAGTCCAAACGGACACCCGAAGAGAATGTTATGTCTGTTTGAAGTTCGACTTTTTTTGGAGAGCTATAACTGATATATATATCATTCCTCTAGTATTCTAACGGTTTTGACTAGATTTGGTCATCACTCATTTCATGAGATTAAAATTGACTAGTTGTGGTGCTTCAACAGACAACCGGAGCAGAATTTATTCCTATTTTATTGAGTTGTTGGTTTCTTAGGTTTTTAGGAGATACGAGAGTTGCAAAATTTCAAATGACAATAACTTCTACTCCGAGTGTCTGTTTTTGCTCTACCACATATCAAAGTAAAGCTTGAAAAATGTTACACACTTTGGTGATCATTGAAACCCCTTATCACATTCTTTGAGGTTCAAAAAGGACCAAAAACCCTCTGAAAGGTCATAAGTTTGGCTCTGGGGGTCCGTTTTTCCATAACTTCTGCTTCGGGTGTCCATTTTGCCTCAACCACATATCAAATTGAATCTTACAACCAAACCTACACTAAGTTGACTATTTTAACACCTTATCATATTATTCAAGGTACTAAAAGGTTCTTAATCCCAACCAATGGTCATAATTTCTGCTTCGGGGTGTCCATTTTGGGTCTATGACATATCAAATTTATATAAAACATATTTTAAAATATATTTATTATATTTCTATCAATATAAATATACTTATATATGAATATTTTATTTTTTATGAAATTATTTTTTTTAAATATACACATTTATCAGCTCTAGTAAAATGCACGCTGATAAAACTCCCCTTTATCAGCGCTACTAAAAAAGTACTGATAAAGGGGAGGCCTTTATCAACACTAAAAAATCACTAATAAGGCCCTCCTTTATTAGTACTTTTTTTTAGAGCTGATAAAGGGTGGTGCTATGGAAACCCATTTTTTTGGTAGTGATGTTATTTCTCCCAAAATATATTCTCTCGAATAACTAGTGTCGAAATAAATGAAACCATACATCCTTAAATAATTATTAAACCAGAATCAGGAATAATCTTTATTCAACTTTTCAAATTAATATTTAACTCAGATACTTGGACACACTTAGTGTGTGACCCTCTAGGCCTCTTTCTCAGTGGCATTAGGTGGATCCGGCCTAAAGTCCATGGTTAGTGTCTAGCAACATGCCAAGGCACCCATAGAGAATGAAGTTAACGCCGCATTGACATGTCACCTCCTACGAACGCTTACTGTGTAATGTAATCTATTTGTCTCGATATCTCGAATCAAGCGGGTTGCATTCTAGTGCCATCAACCTATGTGCTCGATTATTCTTTATTTTACTTTTTGGAATTGAACTTGATCATTCCTCACCATGGCCATGGATTTATTTAGGCTATATCAATTCCATCAAAGGGCCTAAGATATCTACTTCTGTTATGGAACATAAGGGACAAATCCTTTCTCGCATTATCTATTAATGCAGTATCACTCGTGACGCACCCAACATATCCTACCTCGCTAAGAATAGTGTGTCATCATAGTTTTCATCAATACATCTAAGTGTGCGAGTTGTAATACTCCTTAATAATAATATTAAAGTCTAAGGACCAATACACACGTCCGCAGATAGGAGCATCCAATGAAACTATGAAATGTTGATTTCCTACTGGCGGGTCTCGTTCTCATAATATCCTCCTGGATATTACCAAGGGAACACACCATGAGAGGGTGCCTCAAATTTTTATGAGTCCTCACCCCTAATGGCCTGTATTATTTGTGTCCCTCAAATAACATCATCTGGCCATAGAACATATATTCAAGAACAGTGTTATGGAACTTCCGGGTTCTCATCATAGCAGGGATCCGCTATGACCCTTTAATGCAACAGCTATCCATAGGACATTATCACATGAATTTTCACACAGAGGAATAATCAAGATGTGATAAGGTTTTTATTAATGAATAAAGTACAAAGTAGTTGGTTCTAGGCCACCAACTCTAACAGACTCCCACTTGGACTAGATCCAACTATTAAAAACTTTTAACCCTCTAGCTCTCACATGATATTCATGCTTCTGCTAAGATAAGCCTTTAGTCATGGGGTCTGCCACGTTCTCTTCTATAGACACTCTTCTCACTGCAAATTCCCCCCTTTGATAGAAATCCCTCAAGAGGTGGTACTTTCAGAGTATTTTCTTTGTCCGTTGATGTGACCTTGGTTCTTTTGCAAGAGTCACCGCCGCAGTATTATCACAATACAATGTGATATAATCTTTACTGCTAGGCACCACATCAAGCTCTTAAACAAAGTTCTGAATCCAGATGGCTTCCTTGGCTGCATCATAAGCCGCTATATATTTGGAATCCACTGTATAATCGTCAATAACTGTTTTCTTTGAACTCTTCCATCTCACAGCTCCTCCATTGAGACAGAAAACATATCTAGAGTGAGACTTCAGATCATTTTGATATGTCTGAAAACCAGCATCAGCATATCCTTTGATGACAAGCTCCTCATCTCCTCTATACACCAGTAACATATCCTTAGTTCTTCTCAGATACTTAAGGATACTCTTAACAGTAGTCCTATGTTTTTCTCCTAGATTTTATTGATATCTGCCTACCATGATTAGTGCATAGGCAACATCAACCCCGGTACATAACATGACATGCATGATGAATCCTATATCCGAAGCATATGGGATCTTACTCGTTCTATCTTTCTCTTTTTGTGTCTGACGACACATTTTCTTAGAAAGATGTAGGCCATGTGACACTGCAACCAATCCCCTCTTCGATTGTTCCATACTAAATCTCTTTAGTATCTGGTCAATGTATGTACCCTGACTTTGTCCAAGAAGCCTCTTGGATCTATCATGAATGGTTTTTATCCCTAGAATGTAGGTTACTTCACCCAAGTCCTTCATGGAGAAACATTTGTTCAACTAGTCCTTAAATGACTGTAAGACTGGTACATCATTTCCAATAATCAATATGTCGTCAACATATACCACTATGATAACGACTGCATTCCCATTAAACCACTTCTAAACACATGGCTCACATTCATTCTTAATGAAACCAAATTCTTTTATGGATTCATAAAATCTAATTTTCTATGACCTAGATGCTTTCTTTAATCCATAAATGGATTTCTGCAACTTGCAAACCTATTTGGATTCACTTGGTGTCACAAACCCTTCTGGTTGTGTCATATATACATCTTCCTGAAGGTTCCCATCAAGGAATGTTATTTTGAAATCTATTTTCCAAATCTCATAGTCATGGTAAGCTGCTATGGAAAGTATGATTCTTATGGATTTAAACATGGAAATTGTCGAAAAGGTTTCATCATAGTCAATTCCTTGACACTATCTAAATCCTTTAGCCACTAGCCTTGCTTTATAGTTGCTAACTTGACCTTCCATGTCATGTTTTCTCTTGAATACCCATTTGAATCCAATAGGCTTCACATCAACTAGCTCATCGGCCAGAACCCAGACTTAGTTCTAATACATGGAATCCATCTCAGAATTCATAGCTTTTATCCATCTTGTAGCTTTTGAGATTTATACTGCTTCCTTATAGGAGATAGGTTCATCATTGTATAACAATAATGATTCGCAATCCTCGATGACTAGGAAACCAAATCTATCTGGTTCACTTACCTCTCTTGAGCTCCTAAGCAATACTTGTGTTTCTGGAACATCTCCCATGGGGACCTGTGGAACTTGTTCCTATACCAACTCCTATGTATCTTGAGCATCAACTTCGTCGAAGTCAATCTTGCTCCCACTATCCTTTTTGAGGATGTGCTCCCTCTCAAGAATGACGACTTGTCATTCAACAATCACTTTATTTTCTGAATGGTTATATAGGTAATACCCTTTCGTTTCCTTGGGATATCCTATAAAGATACACCTCATGCCCCGGGGTGCTAGTTTTTTTCCTTAGAAGGCCTTAACAAATTCCTTGCATCCCCATACACGTGTGTGCAACAAAATGGGTTTCTTTTCATTCCATAACTCATAGGGAATTCCATTTCCCTCCTTAGTTGGTACTCGGTTTAATGTGTATGCTGCAGTTTGTAATGCATATCCCCAAAAGGATAATGGAAGATCTGCATGACTCATCATTGACCTTGCCATGTCCTACAAGGTGTGGTTCCTCCTTTCACTAACACTATTCCATTGTGTTGTATAAGGAGGAGAGAGCTGAGATAGAATCCCAGACTCCCGTAGAAGATTGATGAACCCTTGGTTCAGATATTCTCCACCTCGTACCGATCAAAGTTTCTTTATCATCTTACCAAGATGATTCTCTACTTCATTCTTGAATTCCTTAAATTTCTATAAGGCTTCTGACTTATACCTCATTAAGTAGACATATCCATATCTACTCAAATCATCGGTAAAAGTAATGATTTAATAACATCCACCTCTAGATTCTACTAGAAATGGTCCACACACATCCGTGTGCACCAATACTAGAAGCTCTGTGGACCTTTCACCCTGTCCACCGAAAGGCAGCTTTGTCATTTTACCTTGTAAACAAGTGTGACATATATCAAGTGGTTTTAGCTCAGTAGAGTCTAAATAACCATCTTGGTAGAGCTTCGTCAAGCGTTTCTCATTTACATGACCGAGATGATGATTCCACAATTGGTTGATGTATGAGTCATGTGAGTTTGTTTTATTATTGATTTCCAACACTTAGTTTTCATAATTTAATACATACAACCCATTATTCAAATGCGTCATACCATAACATACTTTGATCTTATAACAGGAGCAACCCTTATTTCTAAACTTGAAAATAAATCATTACATATCCAAACATGATACAAAAATTATGTTTTTGGTAACACTAGGCACATAATAACAGTTATGTAAAACAAAAATCATCTCAGTTGTCAATGATAGATGGTAATTGCCAATGGCCAACGCAGCCAGCCTCGCACCATTTGCAGCTCAAAGATCCACTTCTCCTCTGGCAATCTTTCTAAATCTACTTGGTTCCTGCATTTGAATACATATATGATCCTAAAAAGCTCTATCTAATACCCAATGTGTATAAATTGAAAGATTACACTCGATAACGAACACAGCTTTAGTGTCCCCATGCTTCAAGGTGCAGTTCCTCTTCTAGTGGCCTTGCTTGTCACAAAAAAAACATATTGCCTCCCATTCCTTTCCCAACCTCTGAATCTTCCCCTTCTTGGAGGGACGGTTCTTAGGGGCTTCAGACCATTTATAAGTCCTTGGCCCCTTTGCCTTGTCCTTCCTTTTCTTATTCACCATAAGGATTGTGGGTTTGTCATGCCCCATGTCCTTATCTACCTGGCGAATAAAGGTCATAAGTTCTGATAGACTCTTATCATTGTTTCTCATGTTATAGTTGACAATATATCTATATAAGGTCTTTATTAGTGATGATAGGATGATATCTATTCGCAACTCATCTGGGAACTTAATCCCTAAGATGTTCATGTGTTCAATGTAGCCAATAAGATTGACTACATGAGGCCCAGCTGGAACAGACTCTCCAAGCTTATTTTTGAACAAAGCATTGGAGATCTCATATCTCTCATGTCTCTCCTTCTCTTGATAGAGATCCTTAAGGTGAGACATCATGTTATACGCGTCCACATTTTCATATTGCTTCAAGAGGTCATTAGACATGGCCGATAGCATGAAACATTGGACATCTGTGGAATCATCCATATATTTATTGTAGATATATAGTTCCTCATCATTGGCCTCTTTTCCAGGCACAATTGTAATAGGCTCCTCCCACACATACAATTTCCTCTTATGGCGAAGGATGACGCGTAAACGCCTCTACCATTCCTGGAAATTGGTGCCAGTAAGAAGGTTTCCTTATAGAGTATGGTTCGCAATGATATGTTTGAAGTCATTTTTCTTGTCATTTCTATAATTTAAGATGAGCAAAGGTTTAGTACTTTATCATGATAAAACAGAGACAAATAAATAAATTAATACTTATTAGTCTCTCACTATTTTATCAAAATCCAATATCCCTCACAATTGACTTTAGAATATTTTGTTGCCTGAATATTCTAGTGGAAAGGATCAATATTTTCCTTCTCATTACCCTAATTAGGGTTGTTCAAGAAACATGAAGGGTTTTAGGTAGGCATTCCAAATTCTAACTGCATTAACTCGCAGCTCCTTGTTCCGTTGGGTGGACTCCCCAATCCTAAAATCCTTTTATTTTGGATTTACTAAACCTTTGCCTCTTGGTCACACCAAGTACTATTGGGTTAGTCAACCCTTGATGCGAAAAAATTCAAGTCAACCCAAAACCTTGAATTATAATTCCCTGATAATTGAAAGTACCCCAACTAGGGTTGGTCAAGCACTTTGAACTACGGTTCGATTCTAACCAAGATTATGGAAGGCTATACCAACTTAATATTTCTTTAAGGGGTTTTATCCTTATATGTAAATTTCCATTTTATTATCTTTTATTACATGCTTGTTAATATTAAGTGGGATATACTTAAGTGATTAACCATCTCTAAGATAATATTTATTCATAAGCATGTATTATTTTAGTTCCATCTTGCATGATTGTTTAATTCATTAATTGTGTGATCGTGACAACACACCCACAATAAATAAACTATGCAACTGACAAAAATAAAATAAATGGTATGATAATGAGCTTGTTCTATTGGTTAGTTTATCTAGTGGTTGATAAACTAACCCAAGACCTAGGTGAGAAACACCTTGAACCTTTTGGGTTCGTGTTTAAAGCTTTCCACATGTCCACCTTTGTATCTCCTTAGATTGGTTTCACCTTGGCTCCAAACTTGAGCTGCCTCCACTTTCTTGGGAGATCCATCCATTATGTATGATTTTATCTCACTCGCAGTTGAGGGGTAAAACGGGGTTTTACATAAAAGAAACCTTGGGCATGCAGGCCCTACATATTAATGAGGAGAAGGCCCGCAGGCCAAAAAATTTAATTTAAATAAATTAATTAAAAGAAACCATTCACATACAAAGGTCTTAGTCTAGCTCATTATCATCCATACATGAAACCATATTTACACATAAATAAAACTAGCATTCAATTCTTTAATCGTTATTATTTAAGATAAATTGCGCTCGAATCAATTAATTTTCTTTAATTAATCAATAATTTTATCTTAAACCCTTTTCTGAATTTCCTTTAGATTCTCATAAATCATAATTTTAAATAAATAAATTCATTTAAAATTATCTTTGTACGTAACTTGTACCTTGGAGGCAACCTAGTGAATTCCTGTTCATAACTACCCAGTGAGTAGAAATGAACATTATGCGGATGTTAAATTAAACAGATATATATAAAACACATATCAAGTGTTGTGCCTCAGATTTACCCCTGAACTATGGTAGACTTATCAAGGTTTTGTATAATATAATAATAAATCTACATAATTTGGATGAGTACATGGTGTGTAGTTCTGACTACACGGTGTGTACTTTTGTTTCACTGCCCATCTGAAGTACACGCCCGGAAACATGGTGTGTAGATTTAATTCAGAAATTTTTTGAAGAACATGGCATGTTCAGTGGGACACATGTCGTGTAGTATCTGAGTTACACAGTTTCTAGTTGGGCAAGCCGTGTACATGGTACACGGTCCAACCCTAACCTGAAGGGACTACACACTGTGTTCAGTGGACCACACAGCGTGTAATCTGGAAACTGTGTGCCTACTATTCTTGGTCAACACATGAGTCATTTAAGACTTAGAAATACTCAAACACATGGCCTGATTTGGTGGACTAGTCTGATGCATTGAACCTAGACTACACGGCATGTACTGCCGAATACACGCCGTGTATTCTCGTGTTGTATGGTCAGTAATGTTTGACACCTCTGGATGAGATCCTCTATTTTATTTTAATCAAAATTTAAAAGAAATTTTGTTTTAGTAAGGTGAATGATAAATGAGAGAGAAGGAACAGATCTTGAGATTTAGATTTGTAGAACGATTAACTTGAATTGAAACAACTAAATTATTAAATGCGTAAATTACCAGTGGAAAACTAAATAATTATAATCAATGATATAACCTCCCTTTGATACCACTTATAGGTTCCCGGCACAGTGGAAGCATGTTGGTGGGTGTACCCAACTTTAATTTTTCCATTAACGACGTTTAATCTGAGATTCGTCGCGATAATAAAACGTCGGATCTTCAGAATAGAACGAATAACAAAAGAAAAGAGGGGAGTCCCAGAACCATATAGAGGATCATCATATGTTGGTTATAATTAATTTAATTAATAGACAATAATTACCATGATGGAATTCTCTCTCTATTGATGTTTCCGATCACAATCCGATGTGATATGTCATTGTGTCGTAGAATCCAAGTGTAGGATTCCTCTAGAGGTGATCCACACATACTCCACGTATCTCTGGATGTCGCCGAAAGGACCTCTGGGTGCTAGCGCGAAAGAGCCTTCGCGTACGATGTCCGTCTTCAATCGCCTTGATCCAGTGGAGGAGGATCTCTCTCTCGTAGCTTGAGAGCATTCTTGGTGGAAAAATAATTCTCTCTTGTCTTGAGAGATTTTCCAAATCCATTGTGCACAACCACCGAAAATTTCTAGGCTAATGAGAATTATATAATTGGTATTTTAATTACTTCGAATAATTAAATGAATTAATTACCCGAAAGAATTTATTCATTTTATTTAATTCTTAACAATACCCCATGTCTAATAATAACATATGACTATTATTATTACTTAACATGCGCCCAGTGAATTACACCTAATATTATTTAATTAAATAAATAATATTATTTCTCATAAATTCCCAGAAAAATACACGGTGTGTATATTAATATACACGGCATGTATATTAATATACACAGTGTGTACTTTTGTTTTTTCATTCTCTTTATTTCCTCCACCACATTTATTAGACCTTGAATAATGGCTATTTATTTCTAAAATAAATATCACTGCATTACTCACTAATAAATATATTATTTTTCCCACAATATATTTTGTCGAATAACTAGTGTCAAAATAAATGCAATCGAACGTCCTTAAATAATTATTAAACCACAATCGTGAATAATCTTTATTCAACTTGTTAAATTAATATTTAACTAAGATACTTGGACACACTTAGAGTGGGACCCTCTAGGCCTCTTTCTCAGTGGAATTAGGCAGAGCCTGTCTAAAGTCCAAGGTTAGCATCTAGAAACACGCCAAGGCACCCATAGAGAAATAAGTTATTGCTATAATGATGTGTCACCTCCTTCGAACGCTTACTATGTAATGTAATCTCTTTGTCTTGATATCTCAAATCAAGTGGGTTTCATGCTAGTTCCGTCAACCCGTGTGCTTGATTATTCTTTCTTTGACTTTTCAATATTGAACTTTCTCATTCCTTTCCATGGACATGGATTTATTTAGGCTATATCAATTCCATAAAAGGGCCTGAGATATCTACTTTTGTTATGGAACAAAAGGTACAAATCCTTTATCGCATTATCTATTAATGCGGTATCACTCGTGACGCACCCAACGTATCCTACCTCACTGTGAACAGGGTGTTATCACAGTTTTCATCAATACATATAAGTGCACGAGTTTTAATACTCATTAATAATAATCTTAAATTCTAAGGACCAATACACACGTCTGTAGAGAGGAACATCCAATGACACTATAAAATGTGGATTTCCTAATGGTGGGTCTCGTTCTCATAATATCTGTAACATCCCAGGTAAATAAAGAATATGAATTTTTCATATTTATTAATTTTTGAATTAAATATTAATTTTACTTTAAAATGGTTTCTATGTTTGATAGCATACCTGATACGCAAAAACAGGTTTCTTTGAAATCTTACATTTCACGCTAATAATAAATTATTATTTTAAAAGGTAGTTAACTCCTAGCCATTGTATTGGCGAGAATGAACGAAACTAACTAAAATATGATTATACATGTCTGTTAAATGTATTTACATTTATCCAATAAAATTTAGAGTCTTAAAATGTGAATGAATCTAATTTTAAGCATAATTTACATTAAAAGGCCGATTTATCGCCTTTTAATGGAGAACGCTTTTTAAATATAGTTTTGGTCACTTTAATACATTCCATATGACCAAATAAAATCCTTCTTTAGAATTGGGACATCAAAATTTACTTTGTGTAAATTTTTGAAATTTTTCCGATAAAGTTCATTTTTTAATGAATAGTGAAAAATATTGTATTTTAATTCAAAAGTGCCTTTTAATATAATTTATTTATATAGATAGATTATATTTTTAATTGGTTTTAAAGTTAAATTAAAATATATTTTACCATTTAATCCAATGTTGTTCATTGTAATTAATTTCATATTGAAATTGGACATAAACAAGTATCAATCTTTTGATAGTTACTGTTTCTTAAAAACATGCTATTTGTTTTGATAACAGGATTAATTTTAAAATTAATTAATGCCACTTCTATGTTTTGAATTTTTCAAAATAGAAATCATTTTTGAATTTGGAATATCAAATATAGCTTAGGCTTAATTTTTGGTATTTTTCAGAAAAACTTCAATTTTTGATTAATAGTGAAACCACTTAGTAGTAGTTAAAAACTGACTTTTTCATTTAAATGAAATTTTACCACTTTTGTGAATTGAATTTAGAAAATATGACATACATGGTTGTTATCAAGAAGTAAAATTTGGTTCAATAAGTTGAAAATAATTTTTGGTGAAAAGTAACTTTTGACTTTAATTTACCACGGTTAAAGGTAAATAGGGTAAATCAAGGTAAAAATAGTATTATAATAATTCTAAATTACCTTAACACTTGTCCAAACCTTATTGGTTGAGTCATTTACGACCATGTAAATATTTGGGTAGATTTTGGGACCTCATTGAGCCACTTGGGAGTGATAATGACAATTTAGATTAATTAACTTAAAGTAAAGGCAAAAATGACAAAAGAAAATATATTTTAGTAAATTAATTTTTATAAGGGGTTATATAAATTATATTTTAGACTATAAATATTAATTATAAATATAAAAATATTTCCTAAATCATGGTATTTTTTTATAATTTTTAGACAACAAATAAATTAAATTATATATGACACAATAATGATGCATTGTTTACCTCATTAATAAATGATTTAAATAAATAAGATTATAATGATTAAAATATTATACAAAACCTATCCAATTTCTATTAGATGATTTTATTTCGACCATTAGTAATCTTATATTTTACTATAATTATTTTTGGACCATTATAAACTGAATATCATTATATAATAAAATAATGTTTTCACACTTTCCTAAAGAGCCCCTCCTCCCCCTTATAAAAGGAGACCACTTCTAAGCAATTACACACACCTCTCAAGCCTCTTGTCTCGTCCAACCTCTGCCCAATTAATATCCCTAAATCCCTCTCATCCTTATAGAAGCCTTACCTTAGGAATAAGGCACTTCAAGAAGTCTTTTGATTCAAACCAAAGGGAGTTACCCAAATTAAAGGTAATTGTTTCTCTTAAATTGTTTTCTTTTATTTTACTTCTCCAACCCCTAAAATCTTTTTATTCCTTTATTTTGTAACAACTATAGTATCATAAATATAATAGGATGTTTTTATGAGAATTATTCAAACTACACTTACACACATCTCCATATAATGGGTGAAGAACATAATGTTTCTGTGGATGGAAAACTAACGCCTCACGAAACGATGATTGTTCAATTACCTCCTACCTCCTATCATGGTGGCCATTATGATGGAACTATATTTATATATGATATATATTATGTTTATGTTTTTTTATGCTTCTGTATTTTTTATTTATATTATACCTTTATGGTTTCCATAGTGGGTAAATACGATAATCACATTAGAGGAAGTGTGGACTACCGACCCCTCAAAGTGATGTGACTCATTAATGCCATATGTGGGAAGTATAAAGGATGAAGTTAATGATATTATATATGATATTATACTGTAATTATAATATAACTATGTATCATTATATTTTATTTCCATTAAAATAATAAATAGAAATGAAAGTAGTGTTCATTCGTACGTATGGCTTACCGTCTCCATAAACATTGCATTTCATTTCTTACCTCCAAATGTTATGTACTATTATAAATATATATATATATATATATACTGGATATATATTATATATATGATATCTAAATAATTAATGTCATTCTGGATATAATGGACTACTGACCACATGGACAACTTGTAAATATAAGGTGTTCATTTGTGAATCAAGTATCAAATATCAACAAAACAAACGTTATTAACTTAAATGATTACATAATGTTTATAACATGGTAATAAGTAATATAAAAGGAATAATAAACTTTAAAAAAAGTTTCTTAATCAATTATAAATTAACATTAGTTTATTATTTAGGATATTAAAGAACAAACGGGTCAAGTCGGACAACGAGGTAAGGGATTTCTTATCTCACTTTTAATTCTGTGATATTTCCATTGTTCGCCACTTATTTATTGCATGTGGTGTATTTTTTACTGAATGTTGATATATATTATCATTATTATCATTATATTCATGGTACTCTCTGATTAATTTGGTGGTTATTAACTTTGGGTCATACGAATCGATTGATTTCAACGTGGTAAGGGGTTTTCATCTCACTTTTTATCCCCATGGGATTCATGCTATATTTTCCACTACTTCCTTTTGTGTGGTGTATGTACTGCCCATGATTGTATTCTTTTTGTAAGATAATTTAATTTATGGGTATTTACATCTTCATTGTATTATCATTATTTCATGTGGCATATGTTTTGTAAGTTACCAAATCGGTTAGGAAACCTTTCACCCTTATCTTTTTAAAACACTTCTTTTTATTATGTCTTTTAATTTACATATTATTATGTTGGGATATGTTCTTCTATATCTTTATTGATGTAAACTTTATTTACACGTGATGAGATATCCTTTTTGTCTCATCAACTCATTTTCTGAATTTTAAAGTGACATCGTTAGGCTGTTGAATTTTTACAAGGGAACTTCTTAACCCAATTTCGATTCTTTGGGTTCAACATGTACTTATTGAATATGCCATCCTATGAATATGTGTGAATGACCTCTGATTGTTTTACACTTAATATCCACTTATATTGGGTGTATTTATATTTGACACACATAATTATGAGATTGATTTATCCATAATTTAAGGATACCATCTTTATAAGTTATTTCATCTCAATTTACATTTTCATTGAGAATTCATTGTTTTTATGCACCAAATCAATCTTATATGGTGTATATACAATCCTTTGACATATTATATCATGAATAAATTTATTCTCATGATATTATAAAGTTATTATTAAATGTTAATCCTCAATTATTTTTATTCAAGAGTCTCTCCTTTTGTTAAAAACTCTTTAACTAAAATAGCATTTTAAATGTTTTAAAGATTTATTATCCTAAATATTTATCTTTAATGTCTATGTTTTAAAAATGGTTTTTAGTATTTATTTATATTTAAATTAATGTTTTGAAATTATAATTCCATTAAAAGCTTCAAAGTGTTATGGGACACTTTGATTCAGAAATCTCTTTTTAAATGGTTTATGAAAATGGATCGATTATTTCAATATCTTAGAATTACTTCTTGTGACTTTAAATGAAATTTTATTAGTGAAATGTTTATATTTTCAATATTTTATGTGATGTGATGGTACTTGGACATTTTATGGGTGGTTACGTGATAAACCATATGACGGGTGGTGTCGTGAATACCAGGACGGGTGGTTACGTTATAACCTCCAATGTATTGGGTATGGAAGTCGGTCGTATGGCTATTCAATTTAGTGATATGTGTGGAAGTCGACCGTATGGTTATTCGATTTATGTATGTTTATGTCCCAAGTTACCTTTATATGTTATGTGTTCTTTATATGGGTTTTATGGTAATATTTTGGTTACAAAAGGGTAAGTAATGATATTTTATTCACTGAAAAGTATTTACTACTTCATAAAGTTGAAAAGTATTACTTATATTAAAGTATTCATGGTTTACTTGTTGTTTTGAAAAACTAACAGTTTTCCTTCTTTGTGTATCCCTTACTGAGCTTTTTATGCTCATCCCAAGTTTTTGAAATGTTTTTCACAGTACATAATGTGGAATAGGGTCAAGGATGGGATCAAGGAAAAGTCATGTTGTTTTAAACATGGAACTAGACATGACTCTCTTTTTTTTCAAGAGTTCATGTTTTGTAAAAAAAATGGAAACTGTGTAGAAGTTTCTACTTTGTAAATCTTTTGAGATGTAATAGTTATGTCCTAATTCTCTAAAACTCTAAAACTGAAAATATCCTCAATGTGAATTATTAATTTAATTCAATATTAAGTAAGGTTTAAGGTTGGGTCCTTATAGTTGGTATCAAAGGTCGATTTAGATAACTTTAGAGGTTAGGGTATTCTTTAAGCATAAGTGACATTACCATAATGGTTAGGATTTCAGAAAGAGTCATTGTTTTTTTAGATAAAGTGCATGAGTTTAAGATAACATGAATAAGTATATCTTAGTGTTTACCCTCCTCATAGGATATTATATGATGATTTTACTGATATACTCACACTGACCTTTTTGGTTTTAGTAAATGGGTGGATCTAGCAGGCACTAAAGTAACAGTGGGTGTGAAGAAAACTGTGACAGTTTTCTGAATGAGAAACTGAATGATATGGGAGTTGCAATGAGAACACTTGTGGTTATTCTCAACCAACTATCTGGAGTCATGATTGACCACCTGAACCTTAGTTATCTTTATAAGGCATCATATATGCGAGAAACGAATCCCTACGGAAGTTCAGGTAATAATCATAAAGGTAAGTGTGTTCAAAAACCTATGTCTCAAAGATGTGGAAAGAAACACCTAGGAAAATGTTTCAAAGGGACAGAAAGATGCTATAGATGTGGAAATGAAGGTCATAAAGCAAGAACCTTCCATGGAAAAAGGAAGCATCTAGTTGACTCTAGAAAAGGGAAAAAAGTCCTTTTCGAGGGATCAATTGAATGTTTAAAATGAGGTGTGCATGGTCATTATGCAAACACATTTCCTACAAAGAAGTTTCGGGAATGGGATCACCAGGATCATACAAATATTTTTTTACCAATACCTAATGCCATTTTGATTGAGGAAGAAGAAACTAACAATGACCAATGAAAGGTATGGATTATTTCTTAAATAAATGTTTTCCTATTATTGAAATCTTAGGATGTGATTCATGATTTTGTTTGTAGGAAAAAAGTATTTCAGAATAAGTTGGAAAGGAATGGTTAATGGATCATGAAGATTATTGAATGAGTAAGAATTCAACATATAAGGGATTCAAGAGTTATGGTAGATTTTAGGATGATGAAATGCTTAAAAGTATTAAGGCTCTTTTGATGATGAGATTACATTAGAAGAATTTTTATAGTATGTGTAACCCTGATGTTTGATATATGAAAATTTTATTCAAGGAATAATTATCTTTTCTTTTGTGGATATAGTTATAAAGAACAATTTGGGTTTATATGATCCTTGAATTTGAGGCTATTACTGGTTAATACTTTTTGGGATGCAAAACGAAATTTATAAGATAACTTTTGTGGTTAAAATATTTTATGGTTATTTTTGATGAATTTATCTTTTTTTTTTGGAATGTTATAAAATTATATAGTTTTTTAAAAAGGAAAACACGCAGACCATGTGACAACCCGTCGCGTCGGACGAAGCTGTGGGAATCAAACCCACAACCAAAGTGCGACTGGTATTTATTGACTACCACTGGACTACGTGAAGTCCCTGGTTAGTATACCTTATTATTTTTAGTTAGATGATCTTATGAATCAAGAATAAGTTGATTTTGTTTTATCTATGGAAATGATTAACCTATCATGGAGGATATGTGATTAGGTTAATTACTTTTCAATATGAGACTTTAAGAGTAACTGATGTTATTTGGAGATAAATGTTGAGATTTATCTTAGAAGACTATGTGATTAAATCCTTCAGAGATTTGGTTTTCAATTTTAGTTTGGATTACTTTGAATAATTTTAAGGATAACTTTTTATTGAATGGTCTTTGATGAACTTTGGGTTTTGTTGGACAAAGTTTGGAGATTAAGAGTAGTTTTTCTTTTTGTAAAAGATTATCCTTTTTGGGGATTATCTGATCTTGTACTAACCATTTTGGTTTTGGTTAAGGTCTAAAGACATGGGAAATATATAGTTCATCATTTTTGGATTAGGTGATTCTCTCGAAGTTGATTATAGTGCTCTTAATGGGAACAAGTCATCATAAATACTCATCTTTTGGTGAAAATATGAGTTTGTAAGAGATGAAAGTCTACATGACAAGTAAGTATGTTTCCTTATGATTTATTTAAGCTCATAAATAAATTACTCAATGAAAATTAACTTAAAACAAAAAACGTTGTCTGTTAACTTTTCTTACTGGGGAATCAAATACCATTTACACACATCATAAGTTTTTGATTTTCTTGTGGTTAACTTTCTCCTAATCATGTTTCCTATCACTCTCCATCAGAACTTGACCCTTTTTTTATCCTCTATATCCATGTTTTCATGGAATCTTAGTATGGGTTAACTCGGGTGACCATTTTACTTCTCTTTCTTTCTTTTAAAGTGAAAGTTTTACGGACTCTTTTTTCCGATATGGGACTTTCAATGAAGTTTCCAAGCCCAAATTTTAAAATTGCGAGGACGCAATTCCCAAAAGGGGGGAAGGATGTAACATCCCAGGTAAATAAAGAATATTTCTTTTTCATATTTATTAATTTTTGAATTAAATATTAATTTTACTTTAAAAGGGTTGCTATGTTCGATAGCAGACCGAATACGCAACAACGGGTTTCTTTGAAATCTTACGTTGCACACTAATAATATATTATTATTTTAAACGGTAGTTAACTCCTAGCCATTGTATTGGCAGTAATGAATGAAACTAACTACAATGTGATTATACATGTCTGTTAAATGTATTTACATTTATCCAATAAAAGTTAGAGTCTTAAAATTTGAATGAATCTAATTTTAAGCATAATTTACATTAAAAGGCCGATTTATCGCCTTTTAATGGAGAACCCTTTTTAAAACTAGTTTTGGTCACTTTAATACAGTCAATATGACCAAATAAAATCCTTCTTTAGAATGGGGACATCAAAATTTACTTTTTGTAAATTTTTAGAATTTTTCCGATAAAGTTCATTTTTTAATGAATAGTGAAAAATATTGTATTTTAATTCAAAAGTGCCTTTTAATATAATTTATTTATATGGTTAAATTATATTTTTAATTGGTTTTAAAGTGAAATTAAAATATATTTTTACCATTTAATCCAATGTTGGTCATTGTAATTAATTTCACATTGAAATTGGACATAAACAAGTATCAATCTTTTGATAGTTATTGTTTCTTAAAAACACGCTATTTGTTTTGATAACGGGAATTAATTTTAAAATTAATTAATTCCACTTAAATGTTTTGAATTTTTCAAAATATACATCATTTTTGAATTTGTAATATCAAATATAGCTTAGGCTGAATTTTTTGTATTTTTCTGAAAAACTTCAATTTTTGATTAATAGTGAAACCACTTAGTAGTAGTTAAAAACTGACTTTTTCATTTAAATGAAATTTTAACACTTCTGTGAATTAAATTTTGAAAATCTGACAATCATGGTTGTTATCAAGAAGTAAAATTTGGTTCAATAAGATGAGAATAATTTTTGGTGAATAGTAACTTTTGACTTTTATTTACCATGGTTAAAGGTAAATAGGGTAAATCAAGATAAAAAGAGTATTATAATAATTTCAAATTACTTTAACACTTGTCCAAACCTTATTGGTTGAGTCATTTACGACCATGGGAATCTTTGGGTCGATTTTGGGACCCCATTGAGCCACTTGGGAGTGATAATGACAATTTAGATTAATTAACTTAAAGTAAAGGCAAAAATGACAAAAGAAAATATCTTTTAGTAAATTAATTTTTATAAGGGGTTATATAAATTATCTTTTAGAATATAAATATTAATTAGAAAGATAAAAATATTTCGTAAATCATGGTATTTTTTTATAATTTTTAGACAACAAATAAATTAAATTATATATGACACAATAATGATGCAGTATTTACCTCATTAATAAATGATTTAAATAAATAGGATTATAATGATTAAAATATTATACAAAACATGTCCAATTTCTATTGGATGATTTTATTTCTACCATGAGTCATCTTATCTTTTACTATAATTATTTTTGGACCATTAGAAACCAAATATTATTATATGATAAAATAATGTTTTCACACTTTCCTAAAGAGCCCCTACTCCCCCTTATAAAAGGAGACCACTTCTAAGCAATTCCACACACCTCTCAAGCCTCTTGGCTCATCCAACCTCTTCCCAATTAATCTCCCTACATCCATCTACTCCTCCTAGAATCCTTACCTTAGTAATAAGTCACTTAAAGAAGTCCTTTGATTCAAACCAAAGGGAGTTACCAAAATTAAAGGTAATTGTTTCTCTTAAATTGTTTTCTTTTATTTTACTTCTCCAACCCCTAAACTCTTTTTATTCATTTATTTTTTAACAACTCTAGTATCATCAATATACTAGGATGTTTTTATGAGAAGTATTCAAACTACACTTACACACATCTCTATATAATGGGTGAAGAACATAATGTTTCTGTGGATGGAAAACTAACGCTTCACAAAACGATGATTGTTCAATTACCTTCTAACGCCTCTCATGGTGGCCACTATGATGGAACTGTATTTATATAAGATATATATTATGTTTATGTTTTCTTTATGCTTCTGTATTTTTCATTTATATCATACCTTTATGGTTTCCATAGTGGGTAAATACGATAATCTCATTAGAGGAAGTGTGGACTACCGCCCCCTCAAAGTGATGTGACTCGTTAATGCCTTATGTGGGATGTATAAAGGATGAAGTTAATGATATTATATATGATATTATACTGGAATTATAATATACCTATGTATCATTATGTTTTATTTTCATTAAAATAAGAAATAGAAATGAAAGTAGTGTTCATGCGTACGTACGGCTTACCGTCTCCATGAACGGTGCATTTCATTTCTTACCTCCAAATGTTATGTACTGTTATAAATATATATATATACTGCATATATATGATATATATGATATCTAAATAATTAATTTCATTTTGTATATAATGGACTATTGACTACATGGACAACTTGTAAATATAAGGTGTTCATTTTTTACTCAAGTATCAAATATCAACAAAACAAACGTTATTAACTTAAATGATTACATAATGTTTATAACATGGTAATAAGTAATATAAAAGGAATAATAAACTTTAAAAAAGTTTCTTAAGAAAGTATAAATTAACATTAGTTTATTATTCAGGAGATTAAAGAACAAACGGGTCAAGTCAGACAACGAGGTAAGCGATTTCTTATCTCACTTTTAATTCCGTGAGATTTCCATTGTTCGCCACTTATTTATTGTATGTGGTGTATTGTGTACTTACTTTTGATATATGTTGTAATTATTATCATTATATTCATGGTATTCTATGATTCATTTTGTGGTTATTAACTTTGGGTCATACGACTCGATTGATTTCAACGTGGTAAGGGGTTTTCATCTCACTTTTTATCCCCGTGAGATTCATGTTATATTTGCCACTACTTCCTTTTGTGTGGTGTATGTACTTCCCATGATTGTATTATTTGTGTAAGATACTTTAATTTATGGTTATTTACATCTTCATTGTATGATCCTTCTTTCATGTGGCATATTTTTTGTAAGTTACCAAATCGGTTAGGGAACCTTTCACCCTCATCTTTTTAAAAGACTTTTTTTTATTATGTCTTTTAATTTACATCGTATTATGTTGGGATATGTTCTTCTATATCCTTATTGATGTAAACTTTATTTCCACATGATGAGATACCCTTTTTATCTCATCAACTCATTTTCTGAATTTTAAAGTGGCGCTGTTAAGCTGTCGAATTTTTACAAGGGAACTTCTTAACCCAATTTCGATTCTTTGGGTTCAACTTGTACTTATTGAATATGTAATCCTATGAATATGTTTGAATGACCTCTGATTGTTTTACAATTAATATCCACTTATATTGGGTGTATTTATATTTGACACACATAATTATGCAATTGATTTATCCATAATTTAAGGATACCATCTTTATAAGTTATTTCATCTCAATTTACATTTTCATTGAGACTTCAGGGTTGTTATGCACCAATTCACTCTTATATGGTGTATCTACTGTCCTTTGACATATTATATCATGAATCCCTTTATTCTCATGATATTATAAAGTTATGATTAAATTTTATTCCTCAATTATTTGTATTAAAGAGTCTCTCATTTTGTTAAAAACTCTTTAATTAAAATATCATTTTAAATGTTTTAAAGATTTATTATCCTAAATCTTTATCTTTAATGTCCATGTTTTAAAAATGGTTTTCAGTATTTATTTATATTGAAATTAATGTTTTGAAATTATAATTCCATTAAAATATTCAAAGTGTTATGGGACACTTTGATTTAGAAATCTCTTTTTAAATGGTTTATGAAAATGGATTGATTATTTCAATATCTTAAAATTACTTCTTATAACTTCAAATGAAATGTTATTAGTGAAATGTTTATATTTTCAATATTTTATGTGTTGTGATGGTACTTGGACATTTGACAGGTGGTTACGTGATAAACCATATGACGGGTGGTGCCGTGAATACCAGGACGGGTGGTTACGTTATAACCTCCAATGCATTGGGTATGGAAGTCGGCTGTATGGCTATTCAATTTAGTGATATGTGTGGAAGTCGACCGTATGGTTATTCCATTTATGTATGTTTATGTCCCAAGTTACCTTTATATGTTATGTGTTCTTTATATGGGTTTTATGGTAATATTTTGGTTACAAAAGGGTAAGTAATGATCTTTTGTTCACTGAAGAGTATTTACTACTTCATAAAGGTGAAAAGTATTAATTGTGTTAAAGTATTCATGGTTTACTCGTTGTTTTGAAAAACTAACAGTTTTCCTTCTTTGTGTATCCCTTACTGAGATTTTTATGCTCATACCAAGTTTTTGAAATGTTTTTCACAGGACATAATGTGGAATAGGGTCAAGGATGGGATCAAGGAAAAGTCATGTTGTTTTAAACATGGAACTAGACATGACTCTTTTTTTCAAGAGTTCATGTTTTGTAAAAAAAATGGAAACTGTGTAGAAGTGTCTACTTTGTAAATCTTTTGAGATATAATAGTTATGTCCTAATTCTCTAAAACTCTAAACTTGAAAAGATCCTCAATGTTAATTATTCATTTAATTCAATATTAAGTAAGGTTTAAGGTCGGGTCCTTATAATATCTTCTTGAATATTACCAAGGGCACACACCATGAGAAGGTGCCTCAAAGTTTTATGAGTCCTCAACCCTAATGGACTATATTATTTGTGTCCTTAAAATAACATCATTCAGCCATAGAACATATATTCAAGAATAGTGTTATGGCACTTTTGGGTTCTCATCATAGTTGGGATCCGCTATGACCCTTTAATGCAACAGTTATCCTTAGGACATTATCACATGAATTTTCATGAAGAAGAACAATACAGATGTGATAAGGTATTTATTAATGAATAAAGTACAAAGTAGTTGGTTCTAGGACACCAAATCCAACAAACCCATCATCCATGCATAAACTAAGAACAAAATTATTTCCCTTAGGAGCCTAACTCGTCCCGAAACACAAATATCATTCCCAAAATTAAATATTGGAAGTATATTGAAACCTTCCAAACTAAAATAGTGTGATAACCCTAATCGAGGAATCCGCAAACAAATTTTCCAAAAAATGAGCATCTCCAACTACCATTTTGTCACCATATCGTCTGATTATTACTCCCTAAAACTCAGGGTAATTCCTCTACCACCTAAAACAAACCCATTGTGGTCCATACCTGAACTACATTCTAGAACCGCATTAAACCTGATGTCAGTACTCAGCTTGACCATCTACCAAAACTCACCTCCGCTTAGCATTTCCTATAGAATTTATGTACACACCAAAATAGTCTTTCTCTGGTATCCCAATTCCAATGTGACTGATCTATAATAAATTCCACACACACAGGACCCATCTATCAGAAGGATCATATCTCTAGAACTGACACATCACTCCTAACCATAGCTTTGTTTTCATCCTTGACTCATCCAAAAAACCTCACCCACTTCCACCCACCCACCAACCACTTCCAATAAAAGAATCATATGTGGCCATCTGGCCCACACATGAGTGACCAAACAAAACACCAACTACTACCCTTTCCCTGCATACGAGAATAGAACCCATGCAATTCATCGACATATGGTCCTTCCTGGGGGCCTCACATGTAAAAATTCAATAGTGCACATCCCACCATTGGACTCCACATAAACCTCCCCATTAGAATATCCTACAAGGGTTTCCATATCCAACTAGATACATGTGGTTTGGTAGACATGTATCCATTGAAATTTCATTATAATTAGAAAGATGTTAATATACTGGGCATGATATTCACTAAACATGAGTACTTTATATTTTCGTTGATGGATACCACCAAAACTCATACATTTTTTATGTTACCTCTACCTATACAGAAACATAAAATATATCCAAAGGTATCAGGAAACCATTCTTATAAGCACCTCATCATAAACACATTGATCATCAACCTACTAATGGATTACATCTCTACCTGATCACCTCAAGAATATGTTCTCGTAATGTCTGATTAAAAACCAAATGACACATCACATAACCTAGATCTCATTCCCCCAATATCCCATTAACACTTAATCATTACAAGTCCTTATGTAACCAAACCATATAATCTATTTACAAAAAAATCGAGTCATGTCTCATGAAAACTAGGATCACCATCTAGATCCACCATCCATGCCTACCCCTCATGCCTATTTTAAAAATCATAGTAAACCCATTTATCTTTACAAAAAAAAAACTCAACTCATGATCCAAAACAACTTAATTGACCAATAGAACCTCGAGTGTTAATAAATGTTCAACCCCAAATCATCTATGGTCTCACCACATTGTAGAAGATGAATATGGAGATAATTGTGTTAGTCTCCCAATTGGTCCTACCCCTAAAAACCAACCACCAGGAAAAACATCCATCACTCAAGTTATCTTTCCCAAAACCGAAGCTATCCTCTATGAAAAAACCACATACTAGGATTCACCCTTCATGAACTGTTGTCAAGTGTCCCAAGCGTCAATATGTGCCTCTTTCACCATAGGAGCACATAAATTGGTTATCCCCTCATTCGGTTCACTAATAAAATCTACAATATATGTAACACCCCAAGATTCCATGGTACGTTTCCCTTTGGATAATGCAATAGCTTGCGTTGTACACAAATTCGAGATTCTAACACATCGCGACCAATCAAACTAGCCGTTATAAATAGTAATACCCACTTTTTGAAATTTTATCAATTTTATATTTCAAAATGGACTTCATCTTTGGGTTCTGAATATCGAAATTATCTTAGGGTGAATTTTTTGTATTTTTCTGAAAACATTCAGTTTTTTATGAATAGTGAAAAATACTAAATTTTAATTAAAAACAACTTTTTAATCAAAATAATTTATTGTGATAAATTATAATATTGAGTGGTTTTTAAGTATAATTAGATTATATTTTTACCATTTAATTCAATGTTGGTCATTGGCCATAATTTCACATTTAAACTGAAGTATCAATCTTTTGATAGTTATTATTTCTTAAAAACACGTTTTTTGTTTTGACAACGGGAATTAATTTTAAATTAATTTTTTTCACTTCTGTGTTTGGAATTTAGAAAAATGGATTCCATATTTAGAATTAGGAGGTCCAAATTGTGTAAATATCTTACTTTTATTTTTAGACATTTTGAATAATTACTTCGGTAAATATTTTATTTACCATGGTTAAAGGGTAAATCCGGTAAATAAGTGTAAACAAATAATATTATAATAATATTAAATTACCCTAAAATGTGTCCTAAACCTATTGGATGATACATGTTCGACCATGGACATCCTTTGGTTGATTTAGGGACCTCATGGAGCCACTTGTAAGATAAAATGACACTTTATATTAATTAAGTTAAAGTAAATACAAAAATGACATAAGCATATATCTTTTAGTAAAACAATTTTTACATAGAGTTATATATGTTATCTCTTCAACTATAAATATTCCTTATAAATATAAAACGATTTCCTATATAATGGTATTTTATTTATAATTTTTAGACATTTTATAATTTAATTTATTTATGACACAATGATGATTCAATAATTACATTATTAATGAAATATTAAAATAATTGATATTATAAATACCCAAATAAATGCAATTTGAGACTTTTTATGAATTAAAATAATTTTATAGGTTAATATGAAATGTTATAGTTGATTAAATAACTTTTTTTGGAAGTAATAATGCTGTTATGAATTTATAAAAAATAAAATACCAAATAGTGTCAAAATTGACATAAAAGAGTTTTTAAAACAAATATTATATTATTAATTGATATTTTATTCCTAAAAATATAAGGTTCATAAAAAATACTTATATAATGGTGTATAATTAATGAATCACTTTTGGTTCTCTTGGAAGGTTATAGTAAGTTTATTAACCATATAATATAAAAATATAAAGAGACATGGTAAATGTCAAACTATTTAACTAAGAGTTAAATCTAAAAGATAAAGTTAATATAGTGACCCAAACCTGTCTAAAACCTATTGGTTGAGTGGTTTTCGACCCATACCCACCTTAGACTTTAAATAATTCATTTTGGAGTCATTAGAAACCGAAAATGATTTTATTATAAAATAATATTTCAATCATTTCCTAAGGTGCCCCTCACTCCTCTTATAAAAGGGCACTCCCCCTTATCTTTAATTCACATTCTCAAAGCCATTTGGCTCAGCCACCCCTACCAAAATATCCTCCCAACTATCCTCCCTTCATTCTATAGGCATTCCTTTAGTCATAAATTCATCCTAAGGATCCCTTTTGATCAAATCAAAAATGAAGAACCCGAAGAAGAGGTAAATATTTCATCACCTCTTTCAAGTTCCTTTCTTCTTCCACTTCCTCATTATTTGTTGTTTCCATTCTAAAATAATAACTCCAGTATATTCTATATATTTTGTTGTTATTATAGATATGGTACAACCATATTCATTATTCTATCCATCCTTTGAATGAAATGTCACCATATATGCGTACGTACGGCTTACCGTCTCCACGTCGTGGTGTAGTTGTTACTCAATACATTATTATTTGGATGGGTATAATAATGATATATAATTGATTTAAATAATAAATATAACATGATAATGATTATGTATATATGATATACCATCCAATTATATATTATTTTAATATCAAAAGAATGAAATTATCGCTCGTGCGTACGTACGGATTACCGTCTCCACGAACACGATGAGATTCATTCTCCATCGTATCCATTCAAGACTATTTTTCATTTGATGATTAAAAAAAATGTTTAAAGACTTAATATCATTCTAAATATGAATAAGATACATCCTATCTATAACAAACATTACTTACATAACAAAGAATATAAAGGAAGATGAATCAGTTAACACCCGAAATGACGATAATACTAAAATATTATTAACAAAGCGATATTAGAAGATCATATATGATATCATATTAATGTATATAGTTCTTTAATAATTTAATAACAATTATTTCACCATTATATATGAGGTTAACCTACCCTCAACCAAGGAAAATTATAAGGTAAGGGTTAATTATACAATCTCTTTATTATTCAAGGTTGTTTTTACGTAAGTATCTACTGGGACCTCTTTATCATCCACATCCATGTTTCTTAAAAATGAATTTCAAAAAAAATTACTATTTAATAGACAATGAGTTAAATTTATTTATACCCTTATTTGAACTTATATGTTTTGAAAATAATCTTTCAGTCTTTTTCTAAACAAGGTACTTTACGACCTTTTCGACAAAATTAAGGTAAGAATGTTTTTTTTAACTTATACGACGGGTGAGGTTATTCTCCTCCATTATAACATCATCAAAGCTTCCCTTAAAATATTATAAGATTATTATCAAAATAAATGTTTTCTTTTATAATTATGTAACTTTAAATGATTTCAAAAAAAGAAAGATATATTTCTCTCAAATAGTTTTGATTTCATCTATGTCAACATCCTTTGATGGATTTTATACTTGTTTGAATTCGATTCATTATGATACAAATCTTCCATATTGTATTGAATTTTTTGTGATATGTTTGACTATGTATGTGTTATTTTTATACCATTCATGGTTTATGGTTAAATTATTGACATTTCGTAAGTTAGTTTTAATACAAATGTTTATATTATATTTCAACCTTTTCATATGAGGAATGTATTGAACATAGTAAGTGACAGGTGGAGCCCGCTATAGCTCTTTGATGCATTGGTAGGTCTCATGAGACAACTAGATGTGGAATTGGACGAGGCATTTCCCAATATGATATATGGTTTTGGTCGAGGCCTTAATCATTTTTAGATGTCTTGGTCGAGGCCTTAACAAAATGTTTCAAAATGTTCGGCATGATACATTCCCTAATTATGAAAATAATATTGATGGTTTATGTGGTCATTAGACTAGTAGAATACTCATGATTATGTTTTATTATGGCATTATTTACTCAGCTCATATTCCTTCCATAAAAGTATTAATGTTTATTATTGGTAAAGGAATGTGGTTTCAATTATTCACCATGATTAATATTTATGTTATCTTTCACTGTATTGTTTACCCTTATTGAGCGTTTGAGATCACCCCTTTCTTATGTTTCATTTTCCCAGGATATGAAGAAGTTGGTTATGAGTGACTTGCAGGCATAATCTATGAAGCTTGGATGTTTCTAATGGAATAAATTCGTGTTGTATTTCTTTTCAAGCGGTAAAGTTAAACTTATGTATGAATCTTGTTTCCAATAATACTAAATTGATCTGTCTTTCGAGACATGATTTCCCTATAATCATTCTAATGTTATGTAATAATGTACCAAAACTAGGTAACTAGGGTCAGGGAGTTACAGTTGGTATCAGAGGAAGTTTAGTACAAACCTTGGAAACTAGATTTAGATAAACTCTGATTAGAGCACATAGCCCTAAGATAGACATTGAGGATTATTATAGAAGAACTTCCTAGAATTTTGGTACTGTAGAGATTTTGTGAGTTTTCCAATCAATACATCTCTATCTGGATACGAGAAGGTAGAGGTAGCTCTGGCACAAATGTACCTAGGGGTAAAACCCGAAAACACCGCTTCGAGCTTGACTCGAACAGGAACTGGTGCACGACAACGGGCCTTGCTGCACTCTTGGTTATGACACTCTTGGGGGACATGTTTAGGATAATTCACATTTTCATTACAAGATATTATGAAGGATTTAGGAGTAAATACTTCCTTAAAGAAAATTTTTTTATGATTATGGATTATATCCATAAATAGTTTAATTTAAGTTAAGTATTTTACAAGTTTGGAATTATGAATTGCGATTCATAAACTAACCTAGTGTATTCCATTGTTTAGAAATGGTGCCTAGTAGAAGGAATGAGAATTCCAACAATACGTATGATCAAAATATTATGAAGGATCATATCTCTCATGGTATTAAGCAAACATTTAAAAGGGAAATAGTCTCCCACATATTCTCATCATATGAAATATAGTATCATGTGTTAATACAATAAGTAAAGAATTCTGTGAGTCCTATAGATTTGAATGGAAGTAAGATAAGAAAATGATGGAAGAAAGAAAGATGGATAAAGAGAAGAAGTGAAAGAATGATTTTCTCATATGTGATAACTGTTTAAAGAGTAACCTTAGTAAATGCTTGAAGGGAATGGGAGTTTGTTATAAGTGTGGAGAAAAAGTACACCAAGTACGTGATTATAAGGGTGATAAAAAGGTTTCAAATGTACAATTCTTCATCTGTAAGGATTTGGGACAACTCACACAGGTTATGAATAATAACCTTACTCGTATGGAGCACCCTGATCCACAACATGGAGGATCAATATTAGACCACTTCATGAGGCAACAATCACCAACATTAAATGGGGGTACAAATACATTAGTAGCTAAGCAATGGATAAATTCCTTAGAGAAAATATTCCATGCCATGGGGAGTAGCGAAAGGGAAAAAGTTGTCATGGTAGTTTACCGCCTCACTGGATATACTGATCAATGGTGGTTATTGATTCAAAACAAAAAGGAAGATGATGAAGTATCAAATATGGAATAGAGGAAGTTTAAATAAATTTTCTTAGAAAAATACTTTCCTCGTGACCATCGAGTGGATATGGAAAGAAAATTTATGAGTCTGAGGGAAAAGAAGGATGAGAATGTCTCAAAGTATGAAGAAAACTTTACAAGGTTAGGGAGGCATGCTGCAGATTATATACATAACCCATGAAGTAAGATTTACCACTTCTTTGATGGGTTAAAACCATTTCTCCGTCAAGAATTAGTATCACAATCCTTCTCATCATATGAAGATATTGTGTTATGTGCTATCAAGACAAAAAAAATCCCTAAGTCTTATGACTTTAAAGCAAAGAAAGAGAAGAAGAGATCTGCTAAAAAAACTAGGAAAGGAAATAAGGAAACAGGGAAGAAGGGAAGAATTGAATTTTCACCCTGTGATAATTGTGGAAGGAAGCACCCTGGTGCCTGTCTAAAAGGAAAAGTAGTATGCTACAAATGTGGACAGAAAAGCCATCTTGTTGGTGATTGTAAGGGAAATAAAGACCCTACCAATGTTCAATGCTACAATTTCAGGGAGATGGGACATTATGAAAATGAATGTCCTAATGATTAGGGAAAATTACCTCAAAAAAGGCCAAGGGATCAAGGCCAAGCTTATGTGATCACTACTGTTGAGGTTGAAGCCTTGAAAAATGTGGTGGCAGGTAATTTAATGGTTTCCTCAAGTTTATCCAATGCTTTATTTGATTCTGGATCATCGCATTGTTTCATATCTTCCCAGTTTTCTAAGAAAATTAGATATTTCCAATTTGATTTAACAAGGGAGTTGTCAGTCAAAACTCCTAAGGGAAGTATCATTGCAACCAATTTTTGTGAATCAGTTCTCATTAGGGCGTATAAATGTTCTTTATCTGCTAATCCCATCATCATACCCATGATTGAATTTGGTATAATCCTCAGTATGGATTGGCTTTTAAACCATGATGGAAAAAATTATTATAAGAAGAAGGAGGTTACGATTTTTGATGTCGATGATAAAGGACGCCTTATCTTTAGAGTAGAAACATCACCACCTCATTCTTATCTAGATCCACCCCCTGTAGGTCAACTAAATTCAATTATTGGAGAGGAAGAGAGTGAAATAACTATGGGTGAGGAAAATAATGTTCAAATAGAGAATGTACCTATTTTTCAATAATATGTTGATGTGTTTCCAGAAGATTTACCTGGACATCCTCCAGAACGAGAAATTAAGTTTTCCATTGATTTAATTCCTGGTTCGAGGACCATATCGAAGACCCCTTATATAATGGCCACTGTGGAATTAGTGGAACTAAAGAAAAAACTAGAGGAATTGAGTGATAATGGATTTATTTTCCCTAGTGTTTCTCCATGGAGAGCCACAGTTCTTTTTGTTAAGAAGAAAGATGGATCTATGGGGTTGTACATTGACTACAGGGAGATCAATGCTATAACAATAAAGAACAAGTATCCCCTACCTCGCATTGATGATTTATTTGACCAAATTCATGGAGCTCAATATTTTTCAAAGATTTACCTTCGATCTAGATATCATCAGTTGTGTGTGAAGAAGGAAGACATTCTGAAAACATCATTTTGAACCAGGTACAGGCATTACGAGTTTACAGTAATGCCTCTTGAGCTGACTAATGCACCCTCTATTTTCATGGATCTAATGAAAATAGTTTTCAAGGAATATCTTGATGATTCTATAGTAGTATTTATTTATGATATCCTAGTATAATCCAAAATCTAGGAAGATCATGAAAATCACTTGTGCACCATTCTGAAAACCCTCAGAATAAATGAATTATATGGGAAGTTTAGCAAGTGTGAATTTTGGCTTCAGGTGGTTTCTTTTATTGGACATATTATCTCTAAGGATGGAATCTCTATTGACCCTTCTAAGATAAAGGCAATATAAGAATGGCTAGCACCGAAAAGTATAACTGAGGTACACAGTTTTATTGGTTTAACAGGTTATTATCGACGTTTCGTCCAGAATTTTTCATGATTGGATAACCCATTAACGAAGCTCACACGTAAAGGGGTTAAATTTGTTTGGAAAAAAGAGTGTGAATAATCTTTCGAAGAACTGAAGATAATATTATCCAATGCTCCTATCTTGACTCTACCATCGGGGAATGATGGGTTTTTTATTTATAGTAATGCCTCAAAGAAAGGACTTGGTTGTGTCCTTATGCAGAATGATAGAGTTATTTATTATACATCACGGCAGCTAAAAATTCATGATAAAAACTATCCTACTCATGATATTGAGTTAGCAGCTATAATATTTGCTTTGAAGATTTGGAGACACTATCTCTATGGTGAAAAATGTGAGATTTATACTAATCACAAGAGTTTGAAGTATATTTTATCTCAGAAGGAACTCAACATGAGGCAAAGGAGATGGCTTGAACTTCTCAAGGATTATGATTGCACGATACACTACCACCTAGGGAAGGAAAATAAGGTGATAGATGCTTTGAGAAAAAAGGATCATGGAGTTTTGAACAAGATGAGAGTTGAAAAGGATCCTATTTTCATGGATCTAGTAAAGATTGATATGGGAATAACCATGTAAGGTGAAACATCAATTCTTTTTTAAATAGTTTTCAAACCATCTTTACTAGAAAGGATAAAAAGTTCTCAGGCTGATGATGAGAAATTTCAAAAGAATATTAAATCTGTGAACGATAAGAGATTGATCGAATTCATATATGAAGATGGGATTTTGAAATTTGGGAAGAGACTTTGTGTTCCCGATATACCTAATCTGAAAAGGGAATTGTTAGATGATGCTCATAGCTCTAATTTCACTATACACCCTGGGAGCACCAAGATGTATAGAGATTTGAAGGAACATTTTTGGTGGGACAACATGAAGAGGTAGATTTCTGATTTTGTGTCAAGATGTATGGTTTGTCAACAAGTGAAAGCTGGAAGGAAACAGCCTGGAGGAGTCATGAAACCTCTTCCCATACCTGAGTTTAAATGGGATAATATTACGATGGACTTTGTCATGGGACTACCAAAGACTCCTAGAAGGAACGATGCAATATGGGTCATTGTTGATCGTCTTACCAAGTCAACACATTTTCTTAATATAAGAGAAGATTTACCACTTGAATGTTTAGAAAGACTGTATATTAACGAAGTTGTAAGACTTCATGGAGTACCCCTATCGATTGTTTCTGATCATGATCCACGTTTTACATCAAGATTCTGGAAAAGTATTCAGAAATCCCTAGATATTGAACTTCGTTTGAGCACTGCCTACCACCCTCAAACTGATGGAAAATAAGAATGGACTATTCAAACCTTAGAAGACATGTTAAGATCTTTCTCACTTGACTTTAAAGGTATGTGGGATCAATATTTACCTCTAGTAGAATTTTTCTATAATAATAGCTTCCATTCAAGTATTCAGATGTCTCCATATGAAGCGTTATACAGAAAGAGATGCCGTACACCAACTTGTTGGGATGATTTTGGTAAAAGAAAACTCATAGGCCCAGAACATGTTGAAGAAATGATGGAAAAGGTAAAGGTAATCCAAACCCACAAGAAAGCAGCTCAAAGTAGGCAGAAGAGCTATGCTGATAACCGAATGAAGGATTTAGAATTTTAGGTAGGAGATCATGTATTCTTAAAGGTATCTCCGTGGAAGGAAATTATATAGTTTGGTAAGAAGGGTAAATTGATTCCTAGATATATGGGATCTTTCGAAATTCTATAACGAATTGGGGTTGTAGCTTACCATTTGGAAATGCCTCAAACTCTCTCCAAAGTTCATGATGTGTTCCATGTATCACTATTGAGAAAATACAAGCCTGACCCAATGCATGTACTCACATATGAGGAATTAGAATTGGAACCCGATCTGTATTATTGCGAAGAGAGTGTCAAGATTCTTGATACAAGAGAACAAGTGTTGAGAAACCGGATGACTCGTTTGGTAAATGTTCTATGGAGAAACCATAAAATGGAAGAGGCAACGCGGGAACCTGATGAACTTATGATGAAGAACCACCTGAATCCTTATATGTAGTAATATTTTAGTAATTTCAAGGAATAAATTATTTGAATTATGGGAGAATGTAACACCCCAATCTTTCACGGTATGTTTCCCTTTGAATAATGAAATAGCTTGCGTTGTACGCAACTTCGAGATTCTAACACATCGTGATCAATCAAACTAGCCATTATGAATAGTAATACCCACTTTTTGAAATTTTATTAATTTTATATTTCAAAATGGACTTAATTTTTGGGTTCAGAATATCGAAATTAGATTAGGGTGAATTTTTGGTATTTTTCTGAAAACATTCAGTTTTTGATGAATAGTGAAAATACTAAATTTTAATTAAAAACAACTTTTTTAATCAAAATAATTTATACTGCTACATTATAATATTGAGTGGTTTTTAAGTATAATTAGATTATATTTTTACCATTTAATTCAATGTTGATCATTGGACTTAATTTCACATTTAAACTGGACATAAGCAAGTGTCAATCTTTTGATAGTTATTATTTTTTTAAAAACACGCTTTTAATTTTGACAACGGGAATTAATTTTAAATTAATTTCTGCCACTTCTGTGTTTTGAATTTAGAAAAATGTATTCTATATTTAGAATCAGGAGGTCCAAATTTTGTAAATAGGTAACTTTTATTTTTAGACATTTTGAATAATTAATTCGGTAAATATTTTATTTACCATGGTTAAAGGGTAAATCTGGTAAATAAGGGTAAAAAATAATATTATAATAATATTAAATTAACCTAACACATGTCCTAACCCTATTGAATGATACATTTCTGACCATGGGCATGTTTTGGTCGATTTTGGGACCCCATGGAGCCACTTGTAAGTGATAATAACACTTTATATTAATTAAGTTAATGTAAATACAAAAATGACATAAGCATATATCTTTTAGTAAAAAAAAATTACATAGGGTTATATATGTTATCAATTCGCCTATAAATATTCATTATAAATATAAAAATATTTCCTAAATAATGGTATTTTATTTATAATTTTTAGACATTGTATAATTTAATTTATTTATGACACAGTGATGATGCAATAATTACCTTATTAATGAAATATTAAAATAATTGATATTATAAATACCCAAATAAATGTAATTTGAGACTTTTTATGAATTAAACTAATTTTTTAGGTTAATATGACATGTTATAGTTGATTAAATAAATTTTTTTCAAAGTAATAATGCTGTTATGAATTTAGAAAAAATAAAATACCAAATAGTGTCAAAATTGACATAAAAGAGTTTTTAAAAAAACTATTATATTATTCATTGATATTCTATTCCAAAAAATCTAAGTTTCATCCAAAAAACATATATAATGATAGGTGTATCATTAATGAACCACTTTGGGTTATCTTGGAAGTTTATAGTAAGATTATTAACCATATAATATAAAAATACAAAGAGACATGGTAAATGTCAAACTATTTAACTAAGAGTTAAATCTAAAAGATAAAGTTAATATAGTGACCCAAATCTGTCTAAAGCATATTGGTTGAGTGTTTTTTTACCCCTATACACCTTATCCTTTAAATAATTTATTTTGGATCCATTATAAACTGAAAATTATTTTATTATAAAATAATATTTCAATCTTTTCCTAAGGTGCCCCTCACCCCTCTTATAAAAAAGCACTCCCCCTTCTCTCTAATTTACACCTTCAAATCCATTTGTCTTGGACAACCCCTACCCAAATATCCTCAAAAATATCATCCATTAATCCTAGAGGCCTTACTTTAGTCATAAATCCTACCTAAGGAGCCCTTTTGATCAAATCAAAAAGGAAGAACTCGAAGAAGAGGTAAATATTTCATCACCTCTTTCAAGTTCATTTCTTCTTCCACTTCCTATTTATTTGTTGTTTCCATTCTAAAATAATAAATCCAGTATCTTCTATATAATGTGATGTTATTATAAATATGGTACAACCATATTAATTATTTTATCCATCCTTTGAATGACATGTCACCATACGTGCGTACGTACGGCTTACCATCTCCACATCGTGGTGTAGTTGTTATTCAATACATTATTATTTGGATGGGTATAATAATGATGTATAATTGGTGTAAATATTAAATATAACATGATAATGATTCTTTATATATGATATACCATCCAATTATATATTATTTTAATATCAAAAGAATGGAATTGTCGCTCGTTCGTACGTACAGATAACCGTCTCCACGAACACGATGATATTCATTCTCCATCGTATCCATTCAAGACTAATTTTCATTTGATGACTAAAAATAATGTTTAAATACTTAATATAATTCTGAATATGAATAATATACATCTTATCCATGAAAAACATTACTTACGTAACAAATCATATAAAGTAAAATGAATCAGTTAACACCTGAAACGATGATAATGCTAAAATATTATTAACAAAGAAATATTAGAAGATCATATATGATATCATATTAATATATACAGTTCTTGAATAATTTGATAACAATTATTTCACCATTATACAGGAGGTTAATATACCCTCGACCAAGGAAAAGTACAAGGTATGGGTTAATTCTACAATCTCTTTATTATCCGAGGTTGTTTTTACGTAAGTATCTACTAAGACCTCTTTATCATCCACATCCATGTTTCTTAAAAATGTATTTCAAAACATTTTTACTATTTACTAGACAATGAGTTAAAGTCATTTATACCGTTATTTGAACTTATATGTTTTTAAAGGAATCTTCCAGTCTTTTTCCTACGGGCCATGTAATACTTACGCCTACGGGCCTTGTAAGGGTTCCACCTCACCCCTTGAAAGATTGATTATCAAAAATCAATATAAAATGAAGGCCTTTGGGCCATTGGAGGAAGGTAAGAATGTTTTTTTAACTTATTTGGCTGGTGTGGTTATTCTCTGCCATTATAACATCGTCAAATCTTACCTTACAATCTTATAATAATATTTTCAAAATAAATGTTTTCTTTTATAATTATGTAACTTAAAATGATTTCAAAAAAAGAAAGAGATATTTCTCTCAAATAGTTTTGATTTCATCTATTTCAACAACCTTTGATGGATTTTATACTTGTTTGAAGTTGATTCATTATGATACAAATCTTCCATATTGTATTGAAGGTTTTGCGATATGTTTGACTGTGTATGTATTATTTTTATACCATTCATGGTTTATGGTTAAAGTATTGACATTTTGTATGCTAGTTTTAATACGAATGTTTATATTATATTTCAACCTTTTCATATGAGGAATGTATTGGACTTAGTAAGTGACGGGTGGAGCCCGCTATATCTCATCGATGCATAGGTAGGTCTCATGAGACAACTAGACGTGGAATTGTCTGAGGCCTTTCCCAATTTGATATATGGTTTTGGCCGAGGCCTTAATCATTTTTAGACGTCTTGGTCGAGGCCTTGAAAAAATGTTTTAGAATGTCTTGCATTATACATTCCCTCGTTGTGAAAATAATATTGATGGTTCATGTGGTCATTCAACTAGTAGAATACCCATGATTATGTTTTATTATGGCATTATTTACTAATCTCATATTCCTGCCATAAAAGTATTCATGTTTATTATTGGTAATGGCATGTGGTTTAAATTATTCACCATGATTAATATTTATGTTATCTTCCGCTGTATTTTTTACCCTTACTGATCATTTGAGTTCACCCCTTTCTTATGTTTCATTTTCCCAGGATATGAAGAAGTTAGTTATGAGTGACTTGCATGCATAATCTAGGAGGCTTGGATGTTTCTAATGGAATAAATTCGTGTTGTATTTCTTTTCGAACTGTAAAGTTAAACTTATGTATTAATCTTATTTCCAATAATACTAAACTGATCTGTCTTTCGAGACATGATTTCCTTGTGATCACGCCAATTTTATGTAATAATGCACTGACTCTGGGTAACTAGGGTCGGGGCATTACACTATATAAACTTCCAAAACTTTTTTCATGTCAAGAAGGGCACTATGTCAAATCACCCTTGGTCTATGACATCACATATATTTTCAAAAATCCTTAAGAACAAAAAAAATATCCCATATCATTATCACACGACAACATAACATCAAAACACCCTTATCTAGGGTCTCTCAACATAACGGAATGACATACTGGCCAACTACCCACAACTAGTGAATTTATTCTTTTCGAGCATCTGAACATCACCATGTATCTTGGAGGACCTGTACATACTATCAACCTCAAAAAAACTATGCAGAAGGGTCCACCAATCATATTATAACATCATACTAAACCACCAAGGTTTCTTCACCAATCGTACACAACGACCACCCCAATTTCTTCATCCTACATCTCACTGCAGTTCCACACAACCTTCCATCATAAAGAAATCCATGAAATTATACACCAGAAAGCTTATAACATGTAGATCCTATGTGCCTATCATGATGAATGAGAGACCTCTTTACTATAAATTCCACGAGTCAAAACCAAGTCACATTCCTCTTTCCAATGGCCAAGATCCTAAAATACATCATAAACCATCAAATACAAACAACATGTGTGTATTTCAAAGAAAAAATCATATACAACCATAAAATTACAAATCGGAACTGCAATCCCAACCCCTTCTAAAATGGACATCCTACTAGTTCCAGTGTTTTGGAGATGGTATATTGTTATCAATCTCAAGGTCCAAAACATTATTATATTTCTTGTTCTCCAAATCCCAAATAGTAAAATAATTGAAAAATAAACCACTCTGATAACACTTTATAACATCTCGGCCTGAGATCCACTAAGCCGGTTCATCGATCATGTTTTCCACATGACCTCAAGTGCGCCTCCTCATACCATAGAGGCTTCCAACTAGAATTGGGTGTATAAAATGGAAATTTGTTGAGTGTACACCCCCATATCAAGGTTCAAAAGAATAAGAAAATAACTGAATATCATACAAATAATATTAACTTGAAATAATAAATAAACTGAAAAAAGGTATAAATAAATGAAACATAGTAAGGGCATAAATGTCCATGTGATACATAAAAAACTACCTACTAATACGGTTACTATGAATACTAAAAAGAAAACTAAAAATGTGTTTCACATCATCACTGAGACAAACCCTTATAGTCACCTAATGCCACTTGAGAAATCCTTCTCAATAAAGAAATAATCAACACAGTACTCCTCCCAAACCCGTTACTATAATAAACATTTGAGATAAACTCTAGAAACCAGGTGCAATGGAAGTCCAATAAGGGTGTGAGATTAACTCAATAGACCCCCATCAAAGATTTCTAAATAAAATACCAATATATGCAATAGTAAATGTAGGGTATAGAATAATAGTAGAGAAGTGTTAAAATATAAGATGTTTCATTATTTAATAATATTTAAATTATTCACTTTTACTATTTGTTCCACAAGGTAAGATATTTCCATAAGAACTACCACATCCAAAACTGATCATATGAGCCATATATCATATGGGTCACTAGTTGGAAAATAAGGAGCCTCGGTCCATGTATCCAATCGTGATATGGTATGTAATGTCCGACCACCCCAACCACTAGGTCACAAGTTGGAAAACATAGAGAATCAGTCCATGAATCCATTCGAGACTCGGAATTTGAAGTATGTCCATCATACCTATTAAGTGACAGGTCATAAAACATTCATCATCAGTCCATTAATCTAATCTTGACTCAGAACCTCATGTATGACCATCCCAACCTTGATATGGAATTTCATGTCTATACCCATGGGTTCAAGAGAATCATTCCTTACCCTATAAAGATCTGGTTATTTTAGGAACCTAGATCATCAGTCACTATAAAGAATTAAAACTAGATATTTTTTTGTATTAGTGGCATTTTAAAAAAATATATATAATTTATTTATCGACAATTCTGAAGAAACTTTGCTAAATGAGGTGTTTCTAATTTAGTAATGTTTATAACTGTCACAAATTTAGAGATGTTTATAAATATATATATTTACCCACACATCATTTACTGACATTTTTTAAGAAATTTCAGAAAATAAAAATCTCTAAATTAGTGAAATTTATAAGCATCAATGTTTAGTGACGCCTCATTTACCAACATTTTTTAGAAATGTCCGTAATATTTTTTATTATTGGTATTTTTTTAAAATTTATATATATATATATATATATTGATTTTTTGTATTTGTTTTGGAATATATAATTTTATTTTAAAATTATATATTTTTTAAATGAAAACCCACCCTAACCCTATGCATACTTCTATTCACCCATGCCTCATCCCACCCCCACCATCACCCTCTAGTTACTCTCTTCCTGACCCTAACCCCACTACACCCCCGACAGTATAGTCTCATGTTTGACCACACCTCAACCCACACGCTGACCACACCCCCTCACCCTCCAGTAGACACCTTTTGGCCTCATCGCCATTCACAACGCCTATTGTTCCCTGCTGAGACATGGCCACGCAGCACACGTCGACAACCAATATGAAATTCCCCCTCTGGAAGGAATTGAAATTTAGACGTCCACCTTCACATCAAAAAACAAAACCAACTCACCCAAGATGATTTTTTATATTTAATTAAATTATATTATATTTATAAATATAAATACATTTCAGTATTTAAAAATAATATTATATATATCTATATATTGTTTATATATTAATATATATATGTGTGTGTGATTTTGTTTTATATCTTATATTTTATTTACGTTTTATGTTTATATTATATTATATTTTTTTTATTTTTTTATTTTTTTATTATATATATGTGTTTATATTTAATAATATACATCTATATTTATTTTTTATATTATATATATGTTTATATTTTATTTTTATATATATGTTTATATTTTTGGTTTATAAATATGATTATATTTTATGTATATGTTTGTATTATATATATGTGTATGTATATATATTATATCTTTATTGTGTGGGTAGGTGTGTATAAATATATATGTGTATGAACACCTATATATATATATATAATTATCCATGTTTTAAAACATGGATAAAAATGTCACTAAAATTACCACATTTTCTTAAAAATGTGACTCAATGTAAAATCCTTATATTTTATATATAAATATATGTATTTATATATATCTCTGTGTGTGTGTGTGTGTTTATATATATATACATATATGATTATATACATGTGACTATGTTTATCTATGTTTAAATATATGTTTTCAGTATTTTAAAAATTAATATTATATATATATATATGTTTCAGTATTTTAAAAATGAATATTATATATATATATATATATATTACTATGAATATATTGACATATATATATATATGTTTATATATGTTTATATTTTATGTTTATATTTTAAGTTTATATATATGTTTATATTATATATATGTTTGTGTTTAAATTATATATATATCATATGTTTATATTAGTATATAAATGCTTATATTATATATGTGTGTGTGTTCTTGTATGTGTGTGTCCGTTTATATATATATATATATATATATATACATACATGTGTGTGTTTGTGTGTAGAAATATATATGTGTGTATATATGTATATATATATATATATATAATATATATATACATTTTAGAACAATGGTAAAAATGTCATTAAAATAGCCACCTTTTCATAAAAATTAGACTAAATTTAAAATATATATGGTTTTTACATATAAATATATGTGTGTGGGTGTTTATATATATATATATAAATATAAATTTTTATATATTTGTTTATATATATGAGTTTGTGTTTATATATATATATATATATATCTAATTATATATTTACATTGATACGGGTAAATGAGATATAAATATATTTTTTTTTTTTGTGACGTTTCCAGAAAAACATCGCTAAATTAACATAGTTTCATTAAAAAATCACTAAATTAGCCATGTTTTCGAAAAACGTCATTGATTTAGCGATGTTTTTCGAAACAATTTCTAAATTAGTGGTGTTTTCCATGAAATGTCACTTAATTAGCAATATTTTTAGAAAATGTGATAAAATTAGCGACATTTTTCAGAAAAGGTTGCTAAATTATGGACGTTTTTAGGAAATGTCATTGAATAGTTAATGTTTTTAGGAAACCTCACTAAATTAGTGATGTTTTTTATAAAAAGTCACTTAATTATAAATTTTTTTGGGAAATGTCCATAAATTAGTAACGTTTCCTAAAAAACATCACTAAATTTAAAAATCAGTGACATTTTAAAAAAACAATGCTAAAAAAATCGATAAATTACATTTTTTTAGTGAGTTTGGACCACCCAAAACTAGGGAGTGGAACATCATTCCAACATCCCAAAACCAATAATCATAGGTCAGAAAACATGGAGCATCAGTCCATGAATCCAACCAGGACTCAGAACATCATGTCCAACCATCCCCAACTATTTCATAATCCACCATTACCATTTTGTTCGATATTTTCAAGATCCATTAATTTCATTAAAAACAAAAATTCACATTTGAACCATTTAACCTTTTACCAAAATACATATTCATTAAATGTTCTTCAATCCATTTAACAATCAACACCCAGATTTTTAACCATTACCTATTCCATTCTTAATCACAACATTTATCAAGGTCCCAGTGGACCTTTAAATCAATACAAGGCTCCCCTAAACCGAAAAATTCCTTCACATTTCAATATACATCAAAATCAATCTTTCTCATTAAACATTCTGAAACCACCCTTTGAAACATGGGTTTTTACCTTTTGAAAACTAATCAAGGCCCATGTCCTCTATATTCCTTTAAATCCATTTAAAGATTCACCACCTCATTTAAAAAAATCATTTCAAAACATAGTGGTTTCCCCTTTTATTCCAAATCCAATGAAATCCAAATGCACAAACTTCATACATTTTAAAATCCACATATACATTTTCATAAATACCTAACCTATAAATCATTCCATTTTTAGAGGTTAAAACACCCCATGGGTGTCCATAATTCTGGTCTCACATTACTATGGATCTAACAGGACCCAATGAAGGTCCAAGGTATCTATCTAAATCTAAAACCAATTTCTTATATCAATGAAGTAATAATAACTCATATAGGATCTAAGGAATATTCCAAAATGCACTTATAGAATAATTATTAAGATTATGGGTAATGATCTTAGACCACATATCTCATTAGTGATTCTTTCCAAAGAATTTTCCCAAAGCATAGTGGCCTTTTCAGGTCCTATCCAAGAATCATCCAAAACACTAACACCCATCTAAGCTCTTCACTACCACCTAAGCTCTATTATCACACCATAAAATAATAATTAATAAATTATAAAAATAATTATCAATTAATTAAAAAATTTCCAACTTGGGATAATGATAAAAAAATCACTTGGTCATCATCCCACAACAAAAAAAATCCAAAAACTCACCAAAGACCCATGACATAACACTGGACAAATTCTAAGCCAAATCCCTATGATTAGATACCATTAAGAACACTAATTAATCTAAAATATTTTGAAAATCCAAATAAAACTCATCGTGGTCACATACAATAACAAATTTCCATGAAAAAGAGTATAGAGTCCATCTCGAGATGTATTATACCCAAGACAACCAAAAACCCTTTGAGAAAAGAACATTTCCACTATTATCTGGTGGAATATTCAATGAAACCCTAACCATAGAATTCAAAAATTAGAGACGAATGAAAATTTGATGAAAGAAGACCACCAGAGTATGAGAAATCACATCAAATGCCTTGAATATCATGAAAAACACCCCAAAATAGAGGGAGGATGAAGGATGAAGGGTGCTGGAGAGCCCTTGGTTTGTGTGCTTGAAATGGGGGAGAATGGGGTGGAGTGGTAGAAAAACCAGTGGGAGATTTTTCATAAAATCCTTATTATTAATTAAATATGGGAAGCCTCACTGTCTAGCCTCACAATTTTCTAAACCATGTGCCAACTATGTGCACCCTTACTATCCAAAACCTTATTATTATAAGGTTAGGCTACACAGTTTGAAAAATAATGTTCCAATGTGCTGGAAACACTACCTCCCACCTGTTGGAAGGTGCATAGTTTTTGTGAAACTATGTGCAGCCCATGCACCATGTCTAAGAATCTCCTCAGACTCACACGGTTCCACCTTTTTTCAAACACAATATATCTTAAACTGTGATCTAATCATTATACTCAACCATGATCATCTCAAAATGAACGAAAATCTATGGGAATTAGGGTGTCATGCCATTTATCCTAAACTATACACAGAAAACCATGCACCCTTTCCAGAAAACTCCAAACCACCTAAAACATAACCTAAAACCTATGAAGCTCATTTAAAAACTCGATCTATATCCTAAGACTCATTCCTCGTCTAAAAACACACTATTGAGACATTTCAACTATTGATGATACTATTTGAGTCTTGAATCATTATTTTACATGCCTGCTATCAAAAACTCAAACTCCTTTAGAAATTTATGATTCGTCTAATTATTGGTTCATACACCATTTCTGAAGGCAGGGGTTGAAGGTCCTAAAAGTTCATGGATCATTATCAAATCCTGGGATAATTTTATCATTATAGCATTAGTGTCCATAACTCCTACATTGTACATTCTAGTGTGGGTGTTCTCCAAAATTATTATGAATTTTTTGTGTGAGTGGAAATTTTTTTCATTGATGATCAAATAGTGTGGTCTTTCTCATTCCATTTATATTTCCAAATGGGTTTTGTTTCAACTATCGGTGAATGTTTGTTTGTGTATGTATCTTATTATGATTTGGAGGTCATGGGTGATGTTTTTCTTATTATTTATACTTTTCTATAGATGTTTTAGTATGGATTATTTTTTTCTTATAAGGTGATAAATTTTTCAATTATTTCATATAGTTATACATTGTTGATAGTGGATCTTATCATTTTTTGATGAGTTGGTTTATCAGTGGTCATGATGGTTTGACACTAAATGTAGATGGAATTTCAGGGGTTCATTCTCATAGTCAGCACTATTATTGATGGTGAAATAGAATTTTCATGTTCTCAATACCATTGATATCTTAAATATATTATTTTTTCAGTTTTATTTCTATTGGTTGGTGGTTTTGTGAAAAAATGGTCATTTTTATTGGTAGGGGTTTGAATTTAAATTTGTTCAGATTGGGATGTTTTCCAAATAGTGTTTTGAACTTAAAATGTTATCACTTAACCCAAAAGTGGGTTAATATAATGTATATAAAATATTTCTTTGGATGATCTCCCATTTACTCCATAAAAGTAGATTCCTTCTAGAATAATAGTAAGACACAGTTTATTTACTACATAAAGGTATGTTCCTAATTGTGTAAGGATAACACAAGGATTCCTCCATTCATTTAATGGTAGTTTCATACAATGTATTGGTAGTATAATACTTGAATAAGGGTATTTCCCAACTCTATAAGGTTAAAGGAGAGTTTCTAAGGATCATATAAAGGTAGTAACTTGTTTATGTAAGGGTAGATCACATCATATTTATGGGTACCAACTATTTTGTGGGTCACCTACCATTTTTTATAGGATTTTTCAATTTTATAATGCCTGTATAAGGGTATATATGTGAATTAATGAGATTTTAAGGGTATCTTGAAAATATATCATTTTGTATAATGATAAGGCAGAGTATTGCTAAGTTGTGAAAGGGTACATACAAATTCGTTAAGCTATCATAATGGTATTCCCAAACCTACATCATGCTTAATCAATTTTTCTAAACCCAAAATAAGTGTAACTAACCTTTTAAGGGTAAAAAAAACATTACCCTCACATACCACATGATCCATGTTTAAGGGAATAATTTTAAATGTAGAAAAATATGATTTTTACATAGTTTCATATATATATCTTCTTTTACCCCTTTTTAATTTTTTAAATTGCTGAAAATAAAATATTTAAATGAATATGGATCATTAAAAATTATGTCTAATTTTTTCAATGTTTATTAATTATACATTAATTATGATTTGTTTTAAGATCCAATTAAATTATAAATAAATGAGGATTCAAAATGTTCTATATTTCTATTTTTCCAGAACACATGGCTTCTATTACTATAAAAAAATACATAGACCTTTGTTCCACTACAGATGTGGATTTTCTTCTGGATGTTCAACTATGGGTGATTGAGGGTGTTTTTAAAATATTCTTTGTTTAGTTTACCATATCTTCATCTAAGAGAAACACCCAATGATTCCCACATCCATTACCAAGCATGAACCTCCTTTCTAAATGTAGGCGACCAATTGGGGTCTCAAACCCAATGAATCTTAAGAAAACACATCAATAGATAACATGGTAGGTCAGGATAAGTATAACCTTTTAAAAGGAATTATCATATATTCTAGTACTCAATTATTTGTTTAAGATCTGTTTTTTAGATCATTTTGAAGCCTTAATTTGGTGTTGGTTGACCCGATGCCAATGACATTATCAACACAATGTTTTGATGGGGGAAAATATATCTATCATAGGTTCTACACTATTCACTTCTTCGTTTATGATGATTTAGTTTATATCCATGTTCATGTACTCTTTAGTTTATTTCCATATAAGAAGGCAGTTAGTGTCTTGGAAATGGGATAGAACCTCTACAAGGAATCATACATATCTAGTGAGAATATAATTCAAATTCCATGTAGTTCATTTGACATAGATTAATGTAATATGACATTATAATATCATGTTGTTTAACTTCATGTGGTATGGATATAAAATAGGGATAGAGACTTGAATAGGAATCCTATGTATCCAATTATGATAGTAAATAGATTCAAAATTGTTCATTTTATGGGCATTTTCATTGTTAAAGATGTGACAATAGTGGACTTCAGCATTGCATATGCATGTAATTCTACCCTGAACTTCCCCATCTAGAGTATTACCCTTTGAGTGAAGATGATATGTCATTGAGTTTTGTCACGAACCAAATAGGGTCGCCATCCGACCCGGTACCTAGCCCGATTCGTGGCATGTCCTAAAGGGCATTCCCAATCCCTACGAGTTGGCAACAAGTGCCCCGGTATCAAAATTACAACATGGGAACAATTTACGTGATGTCATAATAATAAAAAACTAACAAGATAAATAAACTAAAACTAAAAATAGACAACCAAACATGTCATAACCAACTTTTCATATTTAAAGCATACAATTTAAAAAAAACTGAAAGGACTACAAAATAAGGAAAATAAAACTTCTCTTAAACCTCCATGAAATAAGTGGGAAACAACCTCAATTTTTCACCACCAATATCCAAAAGGAGATACCACTAGGAACCCCAAATCGTCCACACAATGCACCTTGCCTTTACCTAAAATAAACATACAACAATCTATATATACAACCAAGGGTATATATAGGGTGTGAGCCAAAGCCTAGTAGGATGCCACTGAAAACAAGATTCCATGCAATAAAAATTATATAGAAAATAACTTGCAAGTTTTATAAATAAAATAAATTCTAGGGAAAAATTTAAGGAAAACAACTTTTAAGAAAAAAAATAATGAAAGAAACGTTAAAATAAAACACCCTTACGTTTTAAATATCCAACAAGTCATATCGTATTCCAATGATAAGTGTGATACATCCATAGAGAACTAGTCACAGAAAAACCCCCTAGGCACTAGCTTGCAATGGGACACTAGATAACTCGTATCTCGGTGAAGTGTTGCTTATAAACCACGACCAATAGCATTCTCATGCCTAAGCCACAAGAGAGGAGTAACATCCAAAATTCTAGTGGTCTCTAATTATCATCCATGTTTAGTTAGTGTTTTCATCCTCAAACTCACTAAGTGAAATCGAGTCGTATCCACTTTTGTATCACTAGCATACTAGTCCTAGACCACCCACCTAGTTACCTGAGCTTCCCTTTTGTGGCCAATCATGTTTCACATGTCACATAACACCACTTGCACATTTCATCAATGAAACAAATCATTACACATCACATTCCACCACTTTCACTACCAAATTCAAATTTAAAATCATACACACACCAAAACCTTTTACAAACATGTTTTTTATCTCTTACATAATTTAATAAACCATTTAAACAATTTATAAAACAACTTAAATAAGAACCACAAGAATTTTACACCAAAAGTGCACCAAAAATCCTCTTTTAAAATCAATCTCACACCAAAACCATTTCAAAACATGATTTACAGCCCTAACATAATTTAATAAACCAATTGCACCATTTATAAAACACTACCAAGTGACACAACAATGGTTTACTTAAGGAACACACCACATTTCTTATATAAAGACCATTTTTTAACTAAATTCATTTCAAATACATTCAAAAACCACTTTCACACCACACATATTAATCATAGAACACTCTAAAATAATCAAGAAAGCATAAAAAATCATCAAATAATGGTTAAGAAATGAATCACCTTCCTTTGGTGTAGAAATCTCCAAAAACTAGTGTGAACCTCCAACCGATGTTTAGAAAAATTATTGGAAACTCAAAACCCAAAAAAATACCTAATTAAAATTAAACCAAAAAACAGAAAACGAAGAAGCCTTACCCGAAACCAGGGAGAAACCCACTAGATCTGATGTGTGATACCCAATACCGCCTCTAACAAGTCCAAGGAAGACTGAAAGGTCAAGAAACCCTTGTCGTATGAAAATCCCACAAAAATTAGGGTATGGAAAACCTAACGTCACAGTGATGAAATGGATAAAGGGGATACTTACCTGGAGTAGGCCGCACCCATGACGAGGAGGAGCGGTGAGTGGCTGGGGAGCCCTCTAGGTGGCGTCGTGCGTGACCAGGGAGAAGGGGGAGGGTTTCATCCACACAACATGGAGGAGAGGAGGGGGTTGAGTCTCATGAGTATGGAAGGGAAGGGAGAAGCGGATGCGTGAGGAGGAGATGTCGGAGGGGAGGTTGGCCGCATGAGGAGGGTTTCGTCCAATGGGATTCACGCACGCAGGGAGGAGGGGGAGTGGAGGTGCTGCATTTAAAGGAGGGGGAAGGGAGGGAGTATGAAACCCTAACCAAAAAATAAAAAAATAACTTAATAATAATAATAATATTCTTAATAATAATATTATCAATATTTTTATTATTAAAACAATTATATTAATATTTTTTTAATTTTTTATTTTATTTTATATTTCATTTTATTTTCAATGATAGGTTGGCTACATAGTTACCTGGGTGAAGCTACATATTTTCCAAACCTTGCTCTACCCATGCGCCAGATGTTGCCCATCCCAAAACATCCATTTATAAATAAAACTAAAAAATTCAAATCGAGACTCTATCTGAACCATGATAAGAATATGAAAAGCCAAGAAAATAATAAAATAAAATACTTTCAAAGGTCAAGTTGTGACAATTGTCTCCACCATGATTCTTTCTTCCCCCAGAAATCCATTCTAAGGTTTAACCCAAAAGAAACACCGACTCTCTTTCACAGCTTAAGGAGATTCCCAATAAATGTCGAACGCGATTAAGACTATAACAACATCAATAGAAAAAAATACTTTCAAATCAAACTCAAGAGACCAAAATGAAATCCTCATTATGTTCCACCCACCCCAAAAAGTTTAAACACATTGAGTTGATCGATCAAAGGAAAATAACTTCCAACAACACAAAATCCAACCACTTGAGTCAAACACCCTAGCCATCGCTAAACTATACTTATGCTACTAGCCTAAAATGGGTAATAAAAATCAATCCAAAACTCACTAAATACTTCTATAACCCTACATTAACAAAACTTTCAAGTTAAATTTAACAATATTACATCAATGAAGCTGTAGGGAATGCTCCAATCTCGACGGTTACTCAAAAGAGTAGATTGAGGTAAGATAGCTCCGAACAGGACTACCTCCCACCAAGATATGCAAGGAATGAAACTAAATTATTGACATGGGGAGGTCCGAATGGACTCCCCACCATGAAGAACAAACTAACACCCAAGACAAAATCGGAATTCCAATAAAGGGGGAGGCCCGAACAGACTCCCCACTATAAGGATTTGGGCCAATACCAGATTACTATCAAGGAAACTTAGTGATACCCGATGTGGGTATCCCCACCATAACAACCAAACAGATTAACCAACTGGAACAAACCAACAAGAAAACCTATCATGGGATATCTTAGGAATTTCCCACAACTACCATCACAAACTAACGCAGGAAAACCAACACTTACCAAACTCCTACCGCAAGGGGTCTGTCAAAAAAGAATCCAAACAAAATGGAAAACCTCAAACTATTTAGTACTCTTATGGGGAATTACCATCCTTGGATGTCCCCAAACCGAAACTAAGATCGAATCACAAGGCTGGCCATACATGGACTACTACACAAAGATCCGCATCCACAAGGTCACAAGAATTGAGGTTCGGGGAAACAAGACAAATACAACTCTTTTGAACCAAAGAGTAATACTTCCTCCCAAGTGGGACAGAACAAGGAGATAAATCCCCCATGTATCTTTCCACTAAATGATACCATTAAAGAAGATAATCCACACCATAACCTCAAACAGCCTCCATCTCCCACACTAGAGATGGAAGTTAAACCAAGATCCTTTATAACCTTAGGGGATCCTGACTACCTGCCAACTTTACTCTAGAACCTATGGCTAGAGATCTGATTATTGAAGCATCTCATTTATCACAGTTAGTCATTAAAAACCCCCTGAATGGAAATTCTTCTTATGGTGCCATAAGTAACAACGCCGCGATCTAAACAGTACCATCAAAACATAACACATCACGCAACCTACTTTGCCTCAACATGGCACTTAACCATGACCATTACTTAGAATATTCCCATGTATCATTCCTTTCACCTCGATCGAGGATACAATGAAATAAGAACTCAGATAACATTCTTACATTAAAACAGAGAAATTTTTGAATTTCCAAAAGAGAACATGTTTTTATTAAAATAGAAGTTCTCAGAAGATTTGATGACATCCACCCTTGCACTTGAACAAGAACATGATACTGAACAATGTCATCGAACATGACCATTGCAGCCTAAGATTCCTTACAAGGAAAAGGATTTTAAACCTAGTCCCTAACGACACACAATTCCTAAAAATGGCCATAACAGCCTCTTACGACCTAATTTTCCACACTGGTGGCCTAGAATGATCCATTGATTAGAAAAACATGATGAATTATTCAAAGGCCCTTCAAGACGATAGATAACAATAAAAACTCTAGAATTCCTCCACCTTTACTCATTGGAATTCCCATCATCATTTCTAGGTAGGACCATCAGAAAAAATAGTGCCAAACTTTATACCCAACGACTCATAAAAATTTAAGAAACCAAAGCTTCTTTCAACTCATCTCACATATGTTATCCCACTGTGAGAGGACTCACTTAACCAAAGTATAAGGGAAGATGACTAGTCTTCCAAAATTCATGGAGAGAGTTCTTATGTTAATAAACTAGAGGGTCTGCCAATGTTGAATAACCTATGGACAAACTTCAAACGTGCATTAATTCTTTATGGTTGTGTACACTAGCCAATAGATGAAACATAGGGTCCAAACAAAATAACCCATGGGAAAATACATGCCACAAAAGTCAAAATCCATTTTGAATTTTACAAAAATTTCACAAAAAGGCACTATCCATTCAAATAAAATCATTTTCAAACTTTACACACCAAGTCCAAGACATGTCACTCATTTCAAAACATTTCTAATTGTACAACAACCCCCATCCCATCATTAACCATTTAACTAAAAACTCATATAGTGTCATTTAAAAAAAAGTTCCAAAAATTTCATAAAACATTCCCAATGATCACTAGTTACCAAATCAAATTTCATTTTCAAACTTCATGCATAAATTACAAAACATTTCATTTCATTCAAACCATTCATCAAATACCAATTTTCCCCATTCAAAACACTTTTCAATAGTTTAGAAAATCCCATTTAAAACAGATTATCAAAATCTGGTTAACATGATCCATTCTAAATAACTAATTTCAACAAACCACAAGTTTATATTATGAAAATCCAATCCCATTAAAATCTCCCTCGTTCACTCAAAACCATTTCACAAAAATTCCCTTTACAGGACAAAATTCTATTTCCCAAGCAACAAAATTTCAATAAACCACAAAGTTTATTCATAAAAATCCACCCTCAGAAAACTCATCCCCTTTACTTAAAATTATTTTACAAAAGTTCACATTTCCAAAATTCTCTTTTGGTAAATTCTGAAAATTCATTTTCTACCTTCCCAAAACCAAATAATTTTTACTTAAGAATCAAGTTTCTATGATTCCAAAATAAGGGCTTTTCAAAAATATATATTTTTTCAAATCCCAAAGAGACACAGGATGATGCAAGAGGAAATTAGTGTTGATGGGTGACCCAAACATAAGATTGATGGGGTCATCCACAAGTATCACCACCATTACGGAGAGTTTTCAAGACTAGGTATCCATATCCACATTTTTTCTAGGCCATGTTATCTCACTGAGATGATTTCCCTAACTCCCATTTTATTTCCAAAGAAACGAACAACCACATGGACCAAACAACTAGGATATAACCCAACTTCCATTGTTGACTTGAGTCCTGTCATGAGGTGTGCTGGCCAGGAACCCTACTCATAATCAGAACATCAAGTCCTGATAATGATATCTCTAGTATACCCATACATTATGACAATGATTGAGACCCAAAAGATCATAACCACCTCTGATACCATTTTTTCATGAATCAAACTGGGTCGCCATCCGACCTGGTGCCTAGACCAGTCTGTGGCATGACCCGAAGGGTGTTCCTGATCCCCATGGGCTAGAAACAAGTTCCCTGGTATCAAAAGTACAACGTGGGAATGATTTTCCCGATGTAACAATTATAAAAAATTAATAGGATAAATAAACCAAAACTGAAAATAGAAAACGAAACATGGAATAACCAACTTTTCATATTTATAACTTACAATTTTGAAAAAAAAACCTCAAATGACTAAAAAAAGATAAAACTAAAATTTATCCCAACCCTCCATGCAATAAGAGGGCCCTATCCTCAAGCCCCCTCCACCAAGATCCACAAGAAAATACCACTAGAACCCCCAAATTGTCCACACAACACACCTTGCCTTTACCTGGAACAAACATACAACAAGATCTATGATTAGTCATTAAAAGTGGCTAATATTCATTGTTCCAAAGTCTATAAACATTGCTTTTAGTTCATTACATAAATAGAACTTCATTTCTCATCTTAAATGCAATTAATGTTTAAAATGCAAATTTGGGACCAATCATTCATCTATTTGTGGATAGAATTATATTAATTTTATGAATTTTATATTTTGGGATATGATATATCACTGTATTTGGAACATTTTATTTTTTAGGTCCAATGGATGAATCCTGGGGGAATATGGAGATTTTTTCTCCAGAATGCAGAAATTTGCTGGAAAAAGCATAATGGGCCTAAGGCTCATCAAACAAATGTGGGGCCCACAAACCAAGCCCAATGAAGCTCAAATTTTTAAAGTAGAAAGATAAAAATATGAGGATAATTTTATTAAACTGTGTCTAGAGCTAATTCTAAAGTGTTCATGATGATAAAGGGATCTGAAGTTGAGATTTAAATGATGGGCCCGACATTAATGCACATAAAGTCATCTCACCATTTCAATCATAACTTCTAAAAGGTTGCTCAAAATTTCCTAAAATCTTTACAGATCCTAGAGGACAGAAGGAAGAGCATAGTTTTCTTCTACGACCCCTCAGGATTCAGCCTCTTTCAATTCTAAATTTACAAGTCAAAAAGGTGGATGAATCTGGACGAAATTTCCGGGTCAACTTCGAAACGTCAAAATCCCTTAATTTTCTCACCATCCTTTTGACTCTCTAAATTAATGGAGATGTAATTTATTGTTGGGGGTGTATCTAAGTCTCAAAATATTTTTATATAAGTAGCTTATGCTTAAGGTAATAGGCACCTCATATTTTTCTTATCATCTTGGAGCTTTGTTTTCATTGTAATGTTATTATGTCAAATTGTCCTTGTAGCGTTTTTCCTTATCATGTAAGTTGTTTCAATCAACTTAATTTTCAATAAAAGTTCTTATTCTTATCTTATTATATTATTTATCTTATAACCATGAAACTGTTTCCTCAAGGTGTGAATTTATTCACACCAAACCTTGTGATTTTTTTCACACAACGGTGGAGTGATCGCATTTTTTTTGTTGTTTTATTTTTCTTCTTCAATTCCGCCCCCATGAGTCTGCTTTCCGCTTCATTTAAGATCATAGAATCAATGTAGGGCTAAACCCTTATGGGTTGGTCCTAGGGAGTTGCATGGGGAAGATTGGATGTTATTTTATGATCTAAAATTCTATAATCATTTCATTAATTTATGATTTTCATTTGATGATTATTTTCTTCTTCATCTTCACCAACTTTAACAATGAAACGTTTTGAGTGCTAGAATGATCCAATTCCTTAGAGTGATCATTAAATTGATTCTATAAGTGCATTGGTTATTATCCTTGTAATTGTGTATGGATTAAATTGGTGAATGATGTTGAGGAATTATATCATTTTTTGGATACATCTTGAATTAGTGAAATGAACGTTATAATAAAATAAATGCATTAAATCTAACCCTAGTAACAAATTAGGATCAAATTATCTCCATTAATTGTTTTAGACTAAGTAATTGTATTTTTTAATTTATTTTATTTAAATTAAATCAGTAGTTATTCAAATCAAACCATTCCAAATAGTTGGCCACTGCATAGCCAAATCCTTCCAAAATCAGAGTGTCTCTAGGTTTCTTCTTCAGTCCCTGTGGATTCGACCCCTACCTGTACTACAACAACCGCATACCTGTAGGGTAAATTTGGTCACAACCAAATTTTGGCACCATTTTTGGGGACCCAAGTAAGTACCTTAGACACTTATCTTCTTTTCTCACCCCAAATTCTCTATTCTCACCCTAATTTCTCTTCTCTATTCCCCTTTCTGTTTCTGCGTGTCCAATGAATCTCAAAAACAAATTTCAATCAACTCCAATGGATTATCTTCAATAATACCAATTAATATACCAAGGATATAATCAACTGGAAAATTAATATTTTTAAACACCTCACATAGGGAATTTCATTGACCAAACCATGATTAAATACACCACACCAGATGAGATGTACAATCAATAGGATGCTGATTTTTTAAAGGATCAATTTCCATACCTCTCAAGGATGATTGAAGAGATCAAACATAATGAAGTTCATGATGTCCAAACATCTATCAATCCTAATTCTAAAAAAACTCTTGAACATTTGTGTGAAAAAATGGATAAAATGAATTCAGAGGTTTCATCTTTAAGAGTAGAACTACAAAGCATTGAAATGGTTGTGGAACCCATTCCCACTCAGGTTGTCTCTTCCTCATCACTAATACAAGAATCTTGTCTCCCAAAAACCTCACATGAATTTATTGAAGAACCAACAATTGAATTTTGGATAGTTGAAGATAATCAAGTAATTGTTGATGGGTTCTTAAATCAAGAGGAAACAGATTTTTTGTATTCACAAGAGGGAAATTTGACATTGTGGATGGAGAGTCCTGAATATTTCTCTATTGATGATTTTTCAAAAACACCAATCACTAAACAATTGGGAGAAATACCAAACATTTAGCCCATACACACTTCTAAAATTCAACTAGACACTTTTGGGGATGAATCATATTTTCAAATGGAACCAATTCTTTCTAAATTTTTTGGAGAAGAAACTGACTTTCATTCAAATTACCAATCTTCATTAGGAAATTACAATCAACCAGAACTCAAAATAATTATCCTTCATTACCCACACAAGAATTACATCATAGGTGATATGCACGACCTTAATTTAGTCATTCATTCTTCTCATGAAATCAATAATGTTAGATTGAACCTTGACGTCTTAGGAAAGACAAAAAATGAAAGTAGATCAACCATTTCTTACATTCCTTGTATCTTTAGATTTATTTTAGAACATGGATTTATACAAGGAAAAGATTCTAAAAAAACAATTAATCTCAATCAAGTTGAAGTGTAGAAAGATGTTTTAGTTAAAATTTTGAAAGTTGGAATTGGATAAGTTAGGGGGTTCAAGTCAAGATAACGACGTTAAACAAAAGCGTTGCATGGGAGGCAACCCATGGTTTTCAAGTTTCCAATCATTTTGAATCATTTTCTTTTTCATATAATAAATTACCATAGACTGTTGACTTGTTCTTCTTTTATGAGTAAGGATGGGTATTAAAGGGGAGCACCATATTCATCTGTGTCACGTGGTGTGAACCCTGAGTAATACCTTACCTAGAAATTTAAAAGAAGACAATGTATCATCAGTTTATTTTATTTTATTTATTTTTTTTGTAGGTTAAAAAAAATTTAGACTCTTGACCTGTTCTTCTTTTATGAGTATAGATTGGTATGAAAGGGGAGCACCGTATTCATCCGTGTCACGTGATGTGATCCCTGAGTAATACCTTACCCATAAATTTAAAAGAAGACAATGTATCATTAGTTTGATTTTAAAAAAAAAATAAAAAAGGGAAAATCATAAAAATGATGACACTTTGAATTAAATAAATCATTGTGTTGTTTGTTTTGTCTGCTTTGTTCTTCTTTTTATGGTTCAGGAACTATTTTGGGTGATACATGTTCAATCAAGGAGGTTCCTACATCCCCCAAGATATCAAAGGAGTAATCTGGAGCATCATGAACTTCAAATTCAAAAACCAGGTGAATTTTTTCTATGTTTATCATTTTCAATTTCCTCTTTGAACTCCTCTCCTACCCCCTTCTAACTTTTCTTTTCTTTAAACACTGGGGACAGTGTTATTCTATGTTGGGGGGAGATGAAATAAAAATGGTTTTTTTAATAAGAACATGCATGGAAAGAAAAATTCCATTAACCTTGAACATGATAACACACATTGAAAACTCTGAAATTGGATATCAAATAATTTTGCATGCCTTGATTCAGATTTTAATGCAAGTTTAAGTTCATGAGCATAGTTTTTGGAAAGTGCGGTTGTCCGATGTGATTTTTCAAAGTTTACATTTTCATCCTCTTAATAAAAATGCCACAATGCATGTCTACTGGATCTTGGGTGTAAATTTGAGTTATTGGGTCCCTTTCATTATAGCATAGGGTTCTTGGGTCACTTTTAGTTTAATTTGAGTATCTAAAAAAACAACAACAAAAAATTGAAAAAAAAAATTATGACCACATAGAGCAATGTTTTGTCCAAATGCATGGAGTTCGGCACTTGGGGATCATGACTCCATAGTTGTATTGCCCAGATTTAGGCTTTATATCTCTATTGTATAGCATGAAATTGACAATATGTGTGGCGTCCGGTACTTGGGGATCATGACTCCATAGTTGTCCTGCCCAAAGTTAGTCTTTTTATATCTATTTTGGTTAAAAAAAATAAAAAAAAAATCATCAAAAAAAAATCAAAAAAAAATGGATACTCATATTAAGGTTTAATGTGATTCCCACCTAGAGCTTGCATTTTTTCTCCTTGAACAATAAAATGGTCCTCATATCTTTTGTGATGCACAACACTTTATCATGCTTAATTGAAATTGGATGAAATGTAGAGATGAATTTGAACAAAGGAATGGGATTGGGCTTGGGATATTCTTATAAAACTATATTTTTTTAAATGATTTTTATGGGTTTCATAATTTTTTTTTTGTATGAGGTCTTTGGGTGAGCAATGTGTATTAAAATGTTTTTGGAAAAGGGGATTTGAATTTCATATTTGTAATATATTTTGCTCGGGACTAGAAAAACTCAAGTTCGGGGGTATGATTAGTCACTAAAAGTGTCTAATATTCATTGTTAATATCTTTTTATTAATTTTTCCAAAGTCTATAAATATTTTTTTTAGTGCATTACATAAATAGAACTTCATTTCTCATCTTAAATGCAATTAATGTTTAAAATGCAAATTTGGTCCCAATCATTTATCTATTTGTGGATTGCATTATATTCATTTTATGAATTTGATATTTTGGGATATGATATACCACTGTATTTGAAACATTTTATTTTTTAGGTCCAATGGATGAATCCCCATGGAAGATGGAGATTTTTTCTCCAGAATGCAGAAATTTTCTGGAAAAAGCATAATGGGCCTAAGGCCCATCAAACAAATGTGGGGCCCACAAACCAAACCCAATTAAGCTCAAATTTTTACAGTAGAAAGAGAAAAATATGAGGATCATTTTATTCAACTATGGATGGATCTAATTCTGAATTTTTCATGATGATAAAGGTATCTGAAGTTGATATTTAAATGGTGGGCTCGACATTAATGCACATAAAGTCGTCTCACCATTTCAACCATAACTTCTAAATGGATGCTCCAAATTTCATGAAATCTTTAAAGATCCTATAGGAAAAAATTAAGATAATATTTTTCTTCTACAACCCCTCAGGATTTGGCCTCTTTCAATTCTAAATTCACACGTCACAAAGGTGGACGAATCTGGACAAAATTTTCGGGTCAACTTCGAAACGTCAAAATCCCTTAATTTTCTCACCATCCTTTTGACTCTCTAAATTAATGGAGATGTAATTTATTGTTGGGGGTGTATATAAGTATCAAAATATTTTTATATAAGGAGCTTATGCTGAAGGTAATAGGCACCTCATATTTTCTTATCATCTTGGAGCTTTGTTTTCATTGTAATGTTATTATGCCAAATTGTCCTTGTAGCATTTTTCCTTCTCATGTAAGTTATTTAAATCACCTTAATTTTCAATAAAAGTTCTTATTATTCTCTTATTATATTATTAATCTTATCACCATGAAACCTTTGCCTCAAGGTGTGAATTTATTCACACCAAACCTTGTGATTTTGTTCACACAACGGTGGAGTGATCGCATTTTTTTTTGTTTTATTTTTCTTCTTCAATTCCGCCCATATGAGTCTGCTTTCCACTTCCTTTAAGATAATAGAATCAATGGAGGGATAAACCCTTATGGGTTGGTCCTAGGGAGTTTCATGGGTAAGATTGGATGTTATTTTATGATCTAAAATTCTATAATCATTTCATTAATTTATGATTTTCATTTGATGATTATTTTCTTCTTCATCTTCACCAACTTTAACAATGACACATTTTGAGTGCTAGAACGATCCAATTCCTTAGAGTGATCATTAAATTGATCCTCTAAGTGCATTTATGATTAGCCTTGGAATTGTGTAGGGATTAAATTGGTGAATGATGTTGAGGAATTATATCATTTTGTGGATACATCTTGAATTAGTGAAACGAACATTATAAGAAAATAAATACATTAAATCTAACCCTAGTAACAAATTAGGATCAACTTATCTCTATTAATTGTTTTAGACTAAGTAATTGTATGTTTTAATTTATTTTATTTAAATTAAATCAGTAGTTATTCAAATCAAACCATTCCAAATAGTTGGCCACTGCATAGCAAAATCCTTCCAAAATCCGAGTGTCTCTAGGTTTCTTCTTCGGTCCCTGTGGATTCGACCCCTACCTGTACTACAACAACCGCATACCTATAGGGTAAATTTGGGCGCAACCAATCTACATACACCCAAGGGTGTATGTATGGTGTGAGCCAAAGCCTAGTAGGATATTACCCAAAATAGGATTCCATTCTATAAAAATTATATAACAAATAAATAGTGATTTTTATAAATAAACAAAATACTAGGGACAAGTTTAAGGAAAACAACTTTTAACCAAAACAAATTCGAATGAAATCAACTTTAAATGAAAACACCCTTAATTTTGAAATAAAAAACAAGTCACATCGTATGCTGAAGGTAGGTAAAATACATCAATAAATCACTAGTCATGGGAAAACCCCCTAGGAACTAACTAGAAATGGGACACTAAGTACCTAATATCTCAGTCAAACGTGGCATAGAAACCATGAACACTAGCATTCTCGTGCACGATTCACTATAGAGGAGAAACATCCAAAATTATAGTCTTCACAAATCATCATCCATGTTAAGTTAGTGCTTTCATCATCAATCCCTCTAAGTGAAATTGGGTCATATCCACTTCTGTATTACTAGCATACTAGTCCTAGTCTTCCCACCTAGTTACCCGGGCTTCCCTTTTGTGCTCAATCATGTTTCACATGTCACATAACACCACTTTCACATTTTATCAACCAAAACATGCATTACACATCACATGCCATCTATTTCACACCCAAATTCCATTTTAAAAAAATACACACACCAAAACCTTTCCCAAACATGTTTCATATCTCTTATATAATTTAATAAACCATTTAAATGATTTATTAAACATTTTTAAAGATTTATCACAAGGCTTTTACACCAAAAGTGCACCTAAAATCCTCTTTTAAAATCAACCACACACCAATTCCATTTAAAAACATGATTCACAACCCTTACATAATTTAATGAACCAATTGCACCACTTATAAAACACTACAAAGTAATAAAATAAGGGTTTACATAAGGAACACACAACATTTCTTATATAAATACCATTTTTAAACCAAATTCATGTTAAATCCTTTAAAAAACCACTATCACACCACACATATTAATCATAGAACACTCTAACATTATCAATAAAGCATAAACAATTCATCAAATAATGGTTAAGCATGGAATCACCTACCTTTGGTGTAGAAATCCTCAAAACCTGGTGTGAATCTCCAACCGCACTCTAGAAAAATAACCAGAAACTCAAATCTCATAAAAGACCTAACAAAAATTAAACCAAAAAGGATAAAACATAGAACCCTTTCTCAAAACCATGGTTAAACTCTCTAACTTTGATGTGCGGGACTCAATCCATCCTCCAACAAGTCCAAGGAAGCCTACAAGGGCCAAAAAACCTAGTCACACGAAGACCACACAAAAATTAGGGTTCGACTGACCTTATGCCATAGTAAGTAAATGGAGACAGGGGAGACTTACCCAGAATAGACTTCACCCATGACAAGGAGGAGCGGTGAGCAGCTGGGGAGCCCTCTGAGCGGTGTCGCATGCGAGCAGGGAGAAGGGGGAGGGGTCATCCATGTAGGATGTAGTAGAGGAGAAGGTGGGATGGGTCTCGCGAGAAGGGAAGGGAAGGGGGGAGCAGCCACATGACGAGGAGCCACTGGAGGAGAGGTCAGCTGTATGAGGAGGGTTCCAGGAAAGGGGTGTCATGTTCATAGGGAGGTGGGGGAGGTGCTTTGTGTGAGGGAGGGGGGTAGGGAAGATGAAACCCTAACAAAAATAAAAAATAATAATAATAAATTAATATTATTATTATTAATAATAACAATAGTAATAATAATAATAATGGTATTCTTAATAATAATAATATAAATACTCTTAATAATAATAATAATAATAATTTTATCATTATTATTGTTATTAAAATAATTATTTTAATTTTATTTTACTTTTCTTATTTCATTTCATCTTCAATTTAATTTTATTTTATTTTTGAAGATAGGTAGGCCGCACAGTTACCTGGGTGAAGCCGCATGGTTTCCAAACTATGCTCTGCCCATGCACCAGATGTTGTCAAGCCCAACACACCCATTTCCAAATAAAACTCAAAAATTCAAACTGAGACTCAACCCGAACCTCAATAAGAATATCTAAAGCCAAGAAAATCATAAAATAAAAATAATTTCAAAGGTCGGGGTGTGATAGGATTACATCCTAATGATTGGACCACACTGGGGGAATCCTCATCATGCTACAGTAAAATCATTGAAGATCTCTAAGTGCTTCTGAGTAATGCTCGGTGTGAGAAACAAGTGATATTTTATAATTAGACATATTTTATGAGAAAAAAAATCATGGGGATTAAAAATTAATGTTTCTCATATAGAGATATGATTTTCAGTCCCATGAAGATTATGGTATATCTTTAGGACCTTGGGAAGTCATATAATGTATCTTGTTTATAAAAGGAAATAGTGTCCCCATAATTCAATACGTCCCTAACCCGACGATGGATTTTGAATACTTGGGGTAATAGTAAAGGATTACACTAAATAGGATAATTTTGAATAAGATCACATCCAATCCATTAATATAAAAGGAAGTATGATAGACTCATAAGAGGATTTAGGTTCTATGAGCCAAGAGGGACATACATTAGGGTTTATTCCCATGGGATCTTGGTCCATAGGATGGAATCCTATACATCCTATTTAGGGGCAAAGGAAAGGATTGATGCCAATGTCACATATTAATTATCCATCTTCTAATATATAAAGTGAAATGATTACCATGAATTTTCAAATGAATATTTTTATTAAAACATGGAGTTCATGTCTAAGAGAATGACATGAATAGTGTCCCATGAGTTCATAACTCGAACACATTTGGGGCACTTGCATTTTAAAGGGGTTACTCGACCGAAGGATCATGGTGGATAATTTACATGGTGTATGTCCAATTATGATTACTAGACAAGGTTTACATTTTCTTATGTGTCTTTTATATATGTTTATCATGTCCTAGGGTTTCTTCATGAAATTATTGATGTGTCTAAGGGTCTATGAATTCCACAGTTGACATGTCAAGGATGTCTACCAGAGATGTCCTCATTATCTACCTGACATGATTGGGGATGTCTGGAAATGTCTTGGTCATTTTCCAAAAATGTCAGAGGATGCCTGGAGGATGTGACTCAATTATATTCCATGTTATCCAACTAAATTTTTTGGGGTATACCATAAGATAATGGTGAAATGTCCATAGTACCTCACATTATTGAAGCCTATGTGTCAGATGGGTACCACATGATTCAACTAAGTTATTTGGGGAGACATAGTTTGATGGAATCAGACGCGTCCAATGGTGTCATGTGATTAGGGATGACTTGTCAGAGGGATACCAAATTATATGGATGAAATGTCTAGGTATCTTTTGTGTGATCAAATAAGACATGTCCCATAGTTTCATGTGATCAGGTTTGACATGTCTGAGGGATTTGTGTGACTTGGTTGACATGCCTAGGGTGTTATCACATGATCTATCTAACATTTATGGGTTTTGTAGAATCATATAGATTGGTCATTTAAATAGAATGATTCATTTTCATGAAAATAATCATATCCTTCTTCACATAATGATTTCATATCATTTATTCTTTATTTCATTAATTCCTCAATGATCATCATGCATGCATACTATCATGGGTTTATGAGTTTATGGTTAATCATAAGTTCAACATCTTAAACACCAATTTTAATGATGTTAGTGGTAGGAATATAACATGATTTATGATATATTTGGAAAACAATAATGGGAATACAACCCATTTTTTTGGTAAATGAAATAGTTATTCGAGGAAGAAATATATTACATTTTGGAGATAATATTAAAGGTATTGGTAATCTTTAAGGTTTGTCTTATATTTAATGTTGTAGTATTTATGGGTCATCACAATTTGGGAATGTTATAATAATTATATTAATATAGTTCTATAAAAATGTAAAATCATTGCATCTAGAAAAGGCAGTAGGGATTGAACCCACAACTGAAGCATGATAAGGGTTTAATGACTACCAATGGCCCTCATTATTTCCTAGTTAATATGACATTGTTTTTAGTTAAATGATCTGAAAAATAGTTATTAATGATTAACCAGTTGTGTTATTATTGAGGTTTATAGAATAATTTATTATATTGGATAACTTGTGTAACCATATTGGTTTTTGAAAAATATGTAAAGAAAAATGGAAATACTTTATACTCTTTTATGGATCATATGATCTATTAAAAGTGAATTTTAGTGCTTAAGGAATAAGAAATTAATTTTTTGATATTTATTTCATGGATTATATGATGAATTGGAAATTGATTAGAGCACAACCAAAGTTTGAAATTGTTCTTATGAAACAGAAATGTATCATCTATGTATATATCCTTATATTCTTAAACAGTAAAATAATTCCTTAAATTTAGGAAAAGGACATTGAAAAATATATTTTATCATATTAAATTCATATATGATGAATAAAATGGACTTTTATATCATAACTAATTTATGATTTTTAGTCCTCAAGTTCTCATTGATCATTCACCTTCTTCTGATCAGCAACCACTTTCATTCTCTATAATTATTTATACTTCTTCCATTTCCATATCATCACACAACACCAATGTTCTAATAATTAAAACCAATTTATTTTTTTCCACTTTACCTTTATAATTCACTTTTAATATTATTAAAATGATGTTTTATGAAAAATTTATATGATTTAGTCATTTAATAAAGTGATTTCAAATATCAAACCCCTTATTTCTGAGCACAAGATCAAATTATGAGGATAAAATTTATCTAAGATTAGGGAATGTAAAAACCTAAAATTATAAAAGAATAAAATTGTATTTGATATCTCATATGACATAAAACATAGATCTTATAGAGCCAATGAAATATATTTCATTAAATTTAATCTCTTCAATAGGTTGTGGAACACCAAACCTTGAGTCTAAATGAATGGTATTATTGTACACCTATATTAACTAACTATTAAATTGGTGGATCTGAATAGAATAGAAAAAATTATGAAATTTTAATGTTATAAAAATGTAAAAATAAATTAATTGTTTATATATTAACTAGAATTAAAATATGAATAATTTAAAATAAAAAGATATTTTTTATGAAATACAATATTTATTCTAAAAGAAGGTTTAGTCGCACTTTGCACATATAATTTAATATTAAATTTTATCACTTTTATAAAATTTATTTTAAAAAATCAACATCATTTTTGAAATTGGAATATCAAAATTATATTATGGTTAATTGTTTAGATTTTTTCTGAAATGAGTACTTTTTTTATGAATATTGAAAAAAATAATTTTTATTTGAAAACTACCTTTTAATTTTAAATTTTTATAAAATTAGCTTCTATGTTTTATTTAATTTAATATGAAATTATTTAAAAAATATTATAATCAAACATAGTTTTTATAATTGGAATAAATTTCTTGTTTAATTTTTATTTTAGATCCTTATATGCTTATGATAATATTCTCTATGAAATCCATAATCTTTATCACTGTGGTGGGATTTGATTTTAATTCAATTTTTCCACTTCTATGAATTTAATTTTTTAAATTGGATTAAATATTTTGAATTAGAACAATTTATATTTTCTAATAAGGTCACAAATTTTTTGACCATAATGAATAGTGAAAACATCAAAAATTAATTACTATGATCAGTGTAAAAATGAGTTTACTAGGGGTTAAATTGAAAGTATAAATGTTATAATGTTATAAAAAATTAAATAAAGTATATTTTATAGCTATATATTGATAGTATAACTTTTCAAACCAATTAATATATCATTTTGGACACTTTAAATTTGATTATTGTGGGTCCAACTCTTTACTTTGAAAAAATAGAAGGGTTATGCACACCTCATTTATAAAAGGCCACCCCTATACTCTCTTCTTCACACCTTAAATATCTTTTGATTAAACCAAAACAATCCCAAATCACTTCAAATATACATACCCATATCCTATAAGTCTTTTTTGGTAGTAAATTAATTCTATGAATACATTAAGTATAATCCTAAATAGGTGGTCTAAGAAGAGGTACAATTCCTAATTATTATTATTTTGTTTTATTTATAATTCCACAACCTTCAAATATTCTTCATTTTTTATTATATGATAACAATATTATAATCCATATACTGATATGTTATTAAGTTAATTTAATGACCTATTTCTATCTCCTCTCCCCTCAAATGGGAAATGATAACATCCCTTGTGTATAAAGAAGACTACCACCTCACGAACCGATGTGACATGTTTTCTAGTAATACATCTCACAATTTGGAATAATGATAGATATAAAGTATATATATATCATTTATTTATAAAATAATTATACATATTAATTAATTATTTCATATATAGTTTTTTACTTTCTATTTGGTAGGGGGTAAGATAATATCGCTCATGTGTACGACAGACTATGACCACACAAAGCGAAGTGATTCCTTTTTCACTAACCCTTTACATAGAATTTAATAAGGATAAATTTAATGAATATATTTGATATAAATAAAATAATTATGCTATTTATGGAATATTTATCATTTATAACAGATAATATATTATTCTTTTTTTTACCTATTCACTCAATAAAATAAGATAATTTCATTCGTGTATGTGGACTACATCCTTCACGAAGTGATGTGACTATATTTTCATCACCACAAAAAAATTGATGATATATATATATATATAAATAAATAATATTATATTTATTGTATTTATTATATTTATTATATTTATATCATTATGTAAATATATAATATTACTTACCTACTTTCCATAATGATCATTGATAAATGGAAATGTTACTCATGCGTACGTATAGCCCACTGTCTCCATGATTGTAACATATTTCATTTCTCAAAATAATCATTAAGGATTTAACTAGAAATTATAATGGGTGGAAAAATATTATAATTATATTGTTATTATTATTATGGTGATGATATATCTATATAATATTAAGAAGAACCAGAACATTCATAGAAAATTGCAAATGAAAAAACAAGGCAATTAACAACCAAAATAATGAAATTAATGAAAACATATTAACAGGTGATAAGATGTCATAAAAGGATCATATATGATATTTTAAATATTTATATGGATTTTTATAAGGTATTAAAATTATTAAAATTAATATACATGAGGTTAAATCGTGTTCAACCAAAATAAAGAACGAGTTAAAGGACTTCGTCTCAATCTGCACTCATTGAGGTGTATTGTAATTTTATGAACCTATTTTATTTTAAATTGTAACTATAATGGAATTTTGAAATATAATATCATGATTAATTATTAATAATTTGTATTTTAATTTTAAATTTTAAATATTTCATCTAGTGGGGTTTTCATAAAAGTTATTATATAGTAAATAATTTAATAACTCAATAAATTTTCAATGGGTTATATTACTTCTTCATTTTCCCTAGATATACAAATATTATTTGTATAATGAAATTTTTTAATATTTGTATCAACCGAACCCTAGATATCCTGGATCCGGTGTCTTCTACTTAATACATTGAAATGATTAAAAGGAATCAAGCCCCTAAAGACTGATCAGTTTAGTATTCTTGGTAAACAAGATACATAAATGAGTATTTCATTACAAATGGATACACTAATTACATCATATATTTTTTCTTCTAAAAAAATAAAAAACTTGAGAATAAATCTAATCCATATATTATATTCCTTCATTTCTTTCATAGTAGGTTTCTTGGATTCTAGGGGAAGAAACATAATAAGGGTGGGCTCAAATGCTCGTTCGGGGAAAAATATAGTGGAAGCAATAATGAATCAATGTGAATAGTCAATATAGAAAAGTAAATAACTAAACACAAATGTCATGTAATTAATGAACCGAGTGAAATTATATAAGAAATATGTAAAGTTAATAATTAGAAACACATGACATTAAAATAACTATATAAGGAAAAAAAATTCAATGTATGAAACTAAAACACATGCCATTAATCAACTAACTTAAATGAAATGTATCCATAGATATGTCGATGCAAAATCTCATGGATGAATAATGACTAAATTCTCAATAAAGGAAATGATTATTTATTAGATGTTATGTTTCCTCGACACATGATACCTTTACCATCAAAATATAGTTTATCCATTCCAATTTCTGCAACTAATTCGTCCCATGAGACTATCAATGCATCTAGGGGTTTCCATTCACCGGTCACCAACCCGTGTATTGTATGTCCAAAGCATTACTCATATAACAAATAAATATTGTACCTTATCAAATATTCATATTGAATAAAGTATACATATTTATCAATATTTCCCCAAATAATCAAATGAATTTCAAAGTAGACATAGTATGTAAAATTGGATATAATTTAGGCAAGATTAATATCCATGATTAATGAAGTGGATAATTCAAAGTAAATTCAATGTTCAATCATCATAGGAAATTGAATATTTCAAGGTCACTAACAAATAAATCAATGAAAATAATGTGACTACTATCCTTTGACAAATCAATAATAAACTATCTAGAGGAATAATAAGGATGGTATCAATACAAAAAACCCAAGTTGAGTAAAATTGAGAGTCGTTTTCACTAATGAAATAAAAGATAAACTTTTAAAAATATTATTGAGAAAAATATCCTTTTCATTTGAAAAACGGTTTGAAAATATTTTTCTTTTAAAAATAAACCTTTTAAACTTTAAAATGAGGCTTCAATGAAATGATGTCGGATGAATCTGTACATCTCATATGATGTAAAAAGAATATTACTTTTGTACGGGAAAATTTTAGAAAATGCCTCATTAGGAAAGCAACAAGAAGAGTCCTTTGAAACATTTGTAAAAGAAAAAAAGGGTAAAAAATTCTTTACCAAATCATTTTAAAAACCTTTTTGAAAACCTTTTTAATAAAACATGGTTTTTTGAATAAAATAGGTTCTCTGACTAAAGAGAGATAAAAAGTCGGGATTTCTGAAAAATATTTTATAAAAACATCTTAGTACAAAAGTGTGTGAAAATGGTAAAAACACTTGAAAATGGTCATTAATAACCAGATAATATTGAAAGATATTATTGAAAAATGTTTATATAATTTTCTAAAATGTAAGTTCAATTGAAAGATCACTAGGATAAGTCTTAATAAAAATAACCATTAAACATTCCAAAGTGTCCCATAGCACCTTGAAATATTTTTAAATCATAAACCTCAAGCTATGATAATACTAAATTAAAGTCTTAAATACCATGAAGAAAAATTAACTCATGATATATTATATCAAAATTTCTAGTAGGTACACCACAAAAAAAAAGTAAGTGGTGAATATGACATTTATCTCACATATGTAAAAAGTGATATGGAAATATTTACTAATGTAGTAACAAATGGATTGGAAAACCCAAAGGTAATAATTCATAAATAAAACATTTAAATACAATGAAGATATTATAATTCATAATATTATATATCAATTTGGTAGTAATTACACCATATATATGAAATTAGGTTCACAACAATTAAGTATGCCTCATAAAATGAAAATGTGACAAGAATCTCTTACCTTGAGTTTCCTTTCGGGTGATCATCCATTTACTTATTGTATACTAAACTTATGTTAATTTTATACTTTATTCAGAAAATTTTTCATGTTTATAATTACTTTTATGTCACTTACTACCATGTTTTTTATAACTACTTAAATAATTGATCTTATGTCAGGTGCTTTTGACCAAATTTGATTTATGTGTCAAAAAAACTATTGTTGGTAAACTATGGTCAAATGGTTCCTCATATAACATATCAAGAATGATAAAAATTATATAATTCTCATATTTTTTACATCAAATTTACTTTTAAAATTAATTATTAAATATGGATATGAAAATGAGAATATATTCCAATGATGAATATGGTAGGTCGTACGTACGGATGAGTAACATTCCCATTTTCAAATGATCGTTGTGGAAAGAAGGTAAGTCACTAAATTATTTTTAAAGTGATCATTATATAATAAATATAAAAATATTTAATAATATATACATATATATATAATTATGTGATGTAAAAGGAATCGCATCATGTCAAGGAGGTGGTAGTCCACACATCCACGAACGACGTTATCTCTTTTAAAGTGTGTGAAGGGGAAATAAATAAAATGATATATATATATATATATAGAAATGTAATTATATCATGAATATAATATATATTTTTTTCAGTCCTCGTTTTTTTAATTATAACCATCATTTATACATTCCATGTATCGTGTTAACGAATCACATCACTTTGAGGGGGTGGTAGTCCACACATCCTCAAACGATGTTATTGTATTAATTTAAAAAACGAAATTACTAAATTTATGTATTATAAAAGAGTTAAATAATTATATATAAATAATAAATATCATATATAACATATATAAACAAATTTTACACCATAATGGCCACTATGAGTGGCGGTAATGGAAGAATGAATAATCATCGTTTCGTGAGGCAGTAGTTTTCCATCCACATAAACATTATGTTCACTACCCATTAGATGGTGTTGTGTGTAATTGTAGGTTAAAATATCATCATAAAAACATATTAGTATATTTATAATCCTATTTTTGTTACAAAATAACATAATAATAATATTTTAGGGGTTGGATAATGGAAATGAATCTAAAGAGATTGAGAAAAGACATTACCATTTAATTGGGTAACTTCTTTTGGTTTACACAAAATTCTTTGTTGTAAGGGTTTATACCCAAATGAATGATTATAGGTCTAGTAGATGAATTATGGGAGACTATTTTGGAAGTTCTTGGCTGAACGTCAGTTGTTTTAGAGGTTTTAGGAATGGGTAGATGTGGTTCCCTTTTATAGGGAAGGAAAAGGACCCACTTGGTATTCTTGAAAAGAAGTTTGGTGTACACATGTTATTACCTAAAAAGTCATAAAAAATCACCAAAACACATTAATGTAAGGTTAATGGCCGAAATATTTCTATATGATGAGTTTTTAAAAAGTGTCTAGGTCATTTGGTCCCTTAAACTTATGGTTTTAGTTCATTTTTAAGCCTAAACACACCTTAATCACTATAATTAATTTTAATCACTTTTACTACTAATTTTTTTCAAAAATTAAGTTGAACATATTAGACCAAAAATATTATTTCTATTAAAATTTTTTATGTATTATTTTCAAAATTCAAATCACATAAGTTGTAAAATTAAGATTAATGATAATTTCGTAGACAGACGGATTAACTAGTTTTAGTAGAAAAATGATCAAAATATTGTTATGTTTTTATATTAAATTTAAATGTTATATTGATTATAATGAAATAAATTATATTAATAGATGTATAATTGATCCAATTTTACTTTAAAAATATAATATAATTTAACATTGATAATTATTTAAACGAAAACGCGGTTTTTAACTAAAATGTAGTATTTTTTACTATTCACTAAAAATTAATGTTTCTCGGAAAAATCCCAAAAAATCATCCTAAAATAATTTTGAAATTACTAATTCAAAAATAATATTTATTTTATCATTTTAAATTCATAAAATTTTCAAAATTAAGATTTAAAATAGGTTCTCCATTAAAAGGTGGTAAAAATGCCTTAATAAAAATATAGCTTTTATGTGAAATATTGGATTTTATCTTAACTTATGATTAAAAAATCTATTGGATGAATATAAAAAATAAATTATTGAATATGTAACATGTTTATTACATTAACATTGCTCACTAATAGTAATTATTTTAATCTATTAGGGTAAAACAGCTTTGTGAGCATAAAAATAGCCTTTTAATATTCAATTGGTTCTTATATTATTTTCTAATTTATTTATAACCAATGACTTAGTTGTCTAAACCATATATTTTTATAATTTAGTTAATAATACTCATAATGGATAGTTTATATTAAATAATAATTTTTTATTTATAGATTTTTTATCAGTAAGGCTCGGTGTTGTGTATAGTGCAAGCCATCGAAGATGGTCTCTTTTGCATGTAATGTAAGATATAGAGGAAGGGAGTTGTTGCGTATGATTTATTCTGACATATTTTCACATGAATTTTAAGATAACTCAGTATTGAATGCATTGAAATATATAGAATATATTTTAAATGGTAAATATATTATAAAGTATACAGATATTATATTACCTTGCGCGCTTGTTGTCGCATGTCGTACATGCTATCAAACACAAGGTTCTTACATTAGTATTTTGGGGAATCAAATCCTCCCCACCATATTTAAATTTCATCATAGTAATTTAAAATTGATCATGGCGATAGATCTTGTGATACTTCCTATGTTTGAAATCCCACATCATGAGAAGGGGTCATAAGTCATCCTCTATATAATAGAGAATTGAAAGTACAAAGGTCACATGGAATACCATGTAACTCGGTATCTAAGTAGGATAACATCATTAGAAAGTTGAGCTACATACATGGATGGAAAGAATAAATATCTATTAGGAGTTAATGAGGTCATCAATCACAAACAATTGATTTATCAATAGAATGTTGAGGGCCTCAAATCCATAAATCTTTGATGATTTAGAAGTCCATAGGTTCAAAATAAATTTAGTTATTATGAAAAAAATTTATTCCTAAGAAGTTTTACAAATGTTGGGTAATTTTTTTACTGACCAAGAATATAACAAAATATTCTTACATGATAGGATTAAATATCATATAAACAATCTTAACTTTTTGTTGTGCTTTAATCAAATTCTAATTCATCCCTTTACTCAAAAAAATAAATTACCAATAACAAAAAAAATTTATTATGCCTAAAGCACTAAAATAAATATTTAACGGGTCATAAGGCTTGTAAAATAGTTAAAATTCTAACAATTTGTCCTTAACTATCGTTCAAAATTAATATGGTTAATATATTATTTTCTAATCCTCAAAAGTGTTAGTACTGGTTCACTATAAATATTTATTCATTAAATTGTTTAACTAAAAACAATGAAAATTAATAGGGACATTGTGTTGTTCAGTGGTTGGTGTGAAATCCTTATCATCCTTCAGTCATGGGTTCAAGTCCTGCGGCCTTTTCAGATTTGATTGGTTGTCACCAGGCTTACAGGTTTTCCTTTTCTAAAACCATATTAATATAACTTTGAAATATAAATATGATGGACATCCTTAAATTTAGGTTAATATCTAAATAGATTTTTAAATGAGGTTTTCAATACAACCTAAATACACAAATACCTCATCCATTTTATTTCCAAATGGGTCCTTCCTTGGTATAGGTTTTAACTATAATATGATTAGTTATATTTATTAATCATGACACCTTATCTTCCAATCTAAAACTCCTTAGTTTTAACCTTGATTATTCTTTGTCAAAATCCTTTCAAATTCTCCTTAATGTTTAGTAAAGGAAACATGGATTATCCTAATAATATCCCCCAGTACTGTCAAACCAAGTGAGAAGTAAGGCCCATTGTCGTGTACCATGTTACCCCGAGTCAAGCTCAGAATACCTTGTCAGAGTTGTTACTACTAGGTACATCTGTGGAAAAACCATGTCCACTTGTAGTATCTAGACAGGGATGTATTTCTAAGAATGCCCACATAATCTATAATTTACCAAAATTCTAGGGTTTTCATTATAATTATTTGCAAATTCTACATTAGGGTTATGTTCTCTAAAGTAGTATTTCCTAAATCTAGTTCCCAATGTTGCTATTAAACTTCCTATGATGCCAACTATGGCCACCCAACCCCAGATAGCCCAAAGCCAGTGTTTACTACTAAATAAATTATCATGATTACAAGGAATCAAGCCCCTAAGGACCAATCAGTTTATTAGTCTTAGTAAACTATATACATAAATGAGTATTTCATTACAAATGGATACACTAATTACAACATATATTTTTTCTTCTAAACAAATAAACATCATGAGGATAACTCTAATTCATCTACTATATTCCTGCATTTTGTTCATAGTACGCTTCTTAGATTCTTGGGAAAATAAACCTAAAAAGCATGATCTCAAATGCTCATTAAGGAAAAAATATAGTCGAAGCAATAATGAATCGATGTGAATAGTCAATATGGAAAGGTAAATAACTGAACACACATGCCATGTAATCAATAAAATGAATTAAAGTACATAAGAAATATGGAAAGGTAATAACTAGAAACACATTCCGTTCAAATAACTAGATAAGGAAAAATAAATATGGAAAGGTATGAAACTAAAAATATTCCATTAATCAATGAACTGAAATGAAATGTATTTATAGATATGTTGACGCAAAAAACTAATGGATGAGTAATAAATGAATTCTCAATAAAGGTAATGCATATTTTTTAGATTTCATGTTTCCCATAAACATGATACATTTACCATCAAAATATAGTTTACGCATTCCAATTTGTGAAACTAATTTGTCCCATGAGACTACCCATGCATCGAGGGGCTTTCATTCACCGGTCCTCAACCCATATATTTCTTGTCCAAATAATTCCTCATATATCAAATAAATAATGTGACTTATAAAATATCCGTATTGAATAAATTATATGGATTTTTTAATATTTTCCCAAATAATCAATTGAATTTAAAATTATACATCGTATGTAAAATGGTATACGGTTTAGGAAATAGTAATATCCATGATAAATGAAGTGGATAATTTAGGGTAAATTCAATGTTGATTGATCATAGTAAATTGAAAACTTCAAGGTGACTAAAAAATATATCAAGGAATTTATTGGGAATACAATCCTTGGAAAATCAATAATAAACCATCTCGATGAATAATAAGGATGGTATCAATACAACAAACCCAAGTGGAGTAAAATAGAGGGTTGTTATCATTGATGAAATAAAAAAATAACTTTTAAAAATATTATTGAGGAAAATATCATTTTCTTTTGAAAAAACTTTTGAAATATTTTTCTTTTAAAAATAAACCTTTTAAACTAGAAAAGGATCCTACAAATAAATAATAATGGATTAATTTGTACATGTCATATTAGGTAAAAAGAATATTCCTTTTGTACGGTAAAAGGTTGGAAAATACCTTGTTTGGAAAGTGACAAGAAGATTAATTTGAAACATTAGTAAAAGAAAAAATGGTAAAATTTTATTTAAATAATAATTTTAAAACCTTTTTGAAAACCTTTTTAATAAAATATGGTTTTTTGAATAAAACAGGTTCTCCGACTAAAGAGAGATATAAAGTCAGGTTTTCTGAAAAACATTTTATAAAAACATATTCATACCAAAGAGTGGAAAATTTTACTATCACTTGAAAATGATCATGAATAAACAGATAATAGTTATAGGGACTATTTAAAAAGGTTATATAATTTCCAAAAATTGAAATTCCATTGAAAGAGCACTAGGATTAGTCTTGAGGAAAATAACCTTTAAACATTCTAAAGTGTCCCATACCACTTAGAAACATTTTTAAATAATATACCTTATGAAAGGATAATATAAAATGAAAGTATTAAATACCATTAATAAAAAGGAATTCAAGATATAATATATCAAAATTTCCCGTATTTACACCACACAAAAGAAATGTGTGGTAAATATGACATTTATCTCACAGATGTCAAAGGTGAGATGGAAATCCTTGCTAATAGAGTAACAAATGGATTGGAAAACTCAAAGGTAATAATACATAAATAAAACATTTAAATACCATAAAAATAATATAATTCATGATACTATATGTCAATGTGGCAGTAAGTATACCATATATAAGAAATTAGGTGCACAACAATTAACTATGCCTCATGAAATGGAAATGAGACAAGAATCCCTTACCTTGAGTTTCCTTTAGGGTGATCTTCCTTTAACTTCCTGTATAAGAAACTTAGGTTAATTTTATAATTTCTTCATAACCTATTTCATGTTTATAATTAATTTTATTTTACTTATTATCATGTTGTGTGAAACTACTTAAACAATTAAGTTTATGTTGGGTGTTTTTTACCAAATTTGGTTTACGTGTCAAAACAACTATTGTTGGTCAACTATGGTCAAATGGGTCATTATATAACATCTCCAGAATGATAACCATGAAATAATTATCATATTTTTACATGAATTTTACTTTAAAATCAATCATTAAATATGGTTATGAAAATGATAATATGTTACAATGATGGAGATGGTAGGTCGTATGTACGCATGAATAACATTTCCATTTTTAAATGATCATTATGGAAAGAATGCAAGTAACTCAAATCTTTATATAATGATAATTATATAATAAATATAATATTATTTAATCATATATACTTATATATAGAATTATGTGATGTAAAATGAATCACATCATGTCGAGGAGGCGGTCGTCCACACGTTCATGAATGACTTTATCTCTTTTAAAGTGTGTGAAGAGGCAATAAAGAAAATGATATATATATATATATATCCCTAAATTTAAGTATGTAATAAATATAATATATATGTTTTTTATGTCTCATATTTCTAATAATAACCATAATTTATACACTCTATGTATCGTGTGAACGAATCACATCACTTTGAGTGGGTGGTAGTCCACACTTCCTCAAACGATGTTATCATATTAACGTAAAATGGAAAGTAATAAATGTATGTATTATAAGAGTTTTAAATAAGTATAAAGACATAATTAATATCATATACAACATATATAAATAAATTATACATCATAATGGCCACCATGAGAGGTGGTAATAGAAGAATGAACAATCATCATTTTGTGAGGCAGTAGTTCGTCATCTACAAAAACATTATGTTCGTTACCCATTAGATGGTGGTATGTATAATTTTAGGTTAAAATGTCATCATAAAAACATCATAGTATATTTAGGATACTGGTTTTGTTACACAAGAACATAATAAGTAAATTTTAGGGGTTTTCGAATAGAAATGAAACTATAGATATTGAGAAAATACCTTACCTTTTAATCGAGTAACTTATTTTGGTTTAACCAAAAGTCTTTTTTGGAAGGGTTTATGCCCAAATTAATGATTCTAGGTTAGTATATGAATTATGGGAGACTATTTTGTCAGGTATTGTCTAACCTTAATAGGTTTGAGAGGTGTCAGGAATGGGTAGAGGTGGTGCCCTTTTATAGGTAAGGAAAAGGACTCACTTGGTATTCTTTAAAAGAAGTTAGGTTTACACATGTTATTACCTAAAATAAGTCATAAAAACCACAAAAAGTCATTAATTTAAGTTTAATTTCCGAAATAGTTCTAGAAAAAGAGTTTTGGACAAGTTTCTAAGTCATTTGGGGCCTTAAACTTAGGGTTTTAGTCCATTTTTAAGCCTAATTACACCTTAATCACTGTAATTAATTTTAATCACCTTCAATAATAATTTTTGTAAAAAATTAATTTTAAATTATTAGATCAAAAATATTATCTTTATTAAAAAAATTATTTCTAATTTTCAAAATTCAAATCACAAAATAATCAAAATTAAGATTAATGCTAATCTCGTAGATAGACAGATTAACTGGTTTTAGTAGAAAAATGTTCAAAAAATTGTTATGTTTTTATATTCAATTTAAAAGTTATATTGATTATAATAAACTAAATTATATTAATATATGTATAATTTATCCAATTTGATTTTAAAATAAATTTATAATATAATTAAACATTAATAATTATTTAAACGAAAAGGCCGCTTTTAACTAAAACACAGTATTTTTCACTATTCACTAAAAAAATGAAGTTTCTAGGAAAAATACCAAAAATTAATCCTAAGATAATTTTTACATTATGAATTCAAAAATAAATTTTATTTTATCCAATTAAATTCATAAAATTGTCAATTTTAATATTTAAAACAGGTTCTCCATTAAAAGGCTGTAAAAATGCCTTAATAAAAATATAAGTTTTTATGTGAAATATTGGGTTTTCTCTTATCTTATACTTACCAAATCTATTGGATGAATATAAAAAAAATATTTAATATTTAACATATTTATTACATTAACATCACTCACTGATGGTAATTATTTTAATCTATTATGGTAAAACAACTTTGTTAGCATAAAAATATCCTTTTAATATTCAATTGGTTCTTATATTCATTTTTAATTTATTTGTAACCAATTACTTAGTTTTCTAACCCTTAAATTTTTATAAGTTAGTTAATAATATTTATAAAGTCTAGTTTATATTAAATAATAATTTTTTAATTATATATTTTCTCTCGTTAAGACTTGGTATTGTGTACATCGCAATCCATCTAAGAAGGTTATTTTAGCATGTAACGCAAGATATAGAGGAAGGTTGTTGTTGTGTATGATGTATATTAATATAATATCACATGCATTGCAAGCTAACTTGGTGTTTCATGCATTTAAATATATAGAATTCATTTTAAAAAGAAAATATATTATAAAGTATACAGATGTTAGCTTATATTATGTGTTTGTTGTCGCATGTCATGCATGCTAGTAAACACAAGGTTCTTACTTTAGTTATTTGGGGCATCAAATTGTCACCACCTTATTTAAATTGCATCCTCTCAATTTAAAATTGATCATGGTGATATATTTTTTTATACTTCCTATATTTGAAATCCCACATTTTGAGAAGGGTTCATAAGTCATCCTCTATATAATAGATAATTAAAAGTACAATGGTCACATGGAATACCATGTAACTATGTCTCTAACTAGGATAACATCAGTGGAAAGTAAAGATACATACATGGTGGAAGATCATAAATATTTATAGGGAGTGAATAATGTTATCAATCACAAACAAGTGAGTGGTCAATGGAATGTTGAGGGCATCAAATCCATAAATATTTGATGCTTTAGAAGGCCATAAGTTCAACATAAATTTAGGTATTAGGAAAAAAAATTATTCTTAAGACAATTTAATAATGTTGGTAATTATTTTACTGACCTAGAATTTAACAAAATATTCTTACATGATAGGTTTCAATATCACATGAACAATCTTAACTTTTGGATGCACTTTGATCAAATTCTAATTCATCCCTTTACTCCAAAATATCAATTACCAATAAATAATTTTTTATTTTATGACCAAATCACTAAAAGAAACATTTAAAGGGTTGTAAGGAGTATAAAAGAGTGAAATGTCTAACTATTTGTCCTTAACTGTCATTCAAAACTAATATGGTTAATAGATTATTCTCTAATCCTCAAAAGTTTTACTAATGGTTCATAATTAATATTTATTAATTAAATTGTTTAACTAAAAACAATTAAAATTAACAAGGACATTGTGTAGTTAATTGGTTGACACGAAGCCCTTATTGTCCTTTGTTCATGGGTTCAAGTCTCGTGGCCTTGCCAGATTTGATTGGTTGTCACCCGACATACTGGTTGTCCTTTTCTAAATCCATATTAGTATAACTTTCAAATATAAATATTATGGGCATCCTTGAAATTAGGTTAATCTCTAAATATAATTTTTACTAAGGTTTTCAATACAGCCTCAATACATAAATACCTCATCCATTTTATTTCCACATTGGTCCTTCCTTGACCTAGGGTTTATCTATAATATCATTAGTTAGATTTCAAAATCATGACACAATATCTTCTATCTAAAACTCCTTAGCTTTAACCTTGATTATTTTTTATCAAAATCCTTTCAAATTCTTCGTAATGTTTAGTAATGGAAACATGTTTTATCCTAAGAATATTCCCAGGGAGTGTCAAACCAAGGGTGTAGTAAGGCCCATTGTCTTCTACCGGGTTACCCCGAGTCAATCCTGAAACACATTGTCATAGTTGTTACTCCTAGGTACATATGTTCCAGAACCACGTCCACTTGAAATATCCAGACAGGGATGTATTTCTAGGAATACCCATATAATCTATAATTTACCAAAATTATGGGATTTTTATCTATACTTATTCTCAAATTATACCTTAGGGTTAAGTTATCTAATCTAGGATTTCCTAAATCAAGTTCCCATGGTTTCCACTAAACTTATGTTGATACCAACTGTAATGAACCAGCCCCAGATAGCCCATATCTGGTGTCTACTACTAAATAAATTGGCATGATTACAAGGAATCAATCCCTGAAGGACTGATCGATTTAGTAGCCTTGGTAAACTAGATACATAAATGAATATTTCATTACAAATGGATACACTAATTAAAACACATTTTTTTTCTTATAAACAAATAAACATCTTGAGGATTACTCTAATCCATAAAATATATTCTTTCATTTCTTTTATAGTACACTTATAAGATTTTTAGGGAAAAAACATAATAAGGGTGGGATCAAATGCTCAGTAATGGAAAAATATAGCGGAAGAAATAATGAATCAATGTGAATAGCCAATATGGAAAGGTAAATAATGGAACACACATGTCATGTAATCAATAAACTAAATAAATGTACATAAGAAATATGGAAAGGTAATAACTAGAAACACATTCCATTCAAATAACTAGATAAGAAAAAATAAATATGGCAAGGTATGAAACTAAAACACATGCCATTAACCAATGGACTAAAATGGAATGTATCCATAGATATGTAGACTGAAAATCTCATGGATGAATAATAACTGAATTCTCAATAAAGGAAATTCTTATTTGTCGTACTTCATGTTTTCTAGGAACATGATACATTTACTATCAAAAGGTATTTTAACCATTTTTATATTCGCAACTAATTTATCCCATGATATTATCAATGCATTGAGGGTATTTCATTCACCAGTGTTGGGTCGGAACAAAGACGGGAATAGATGGCAAGAGGGGGGGTGAATTGCCTTTTAAAAAAGATTAACAAATTAAAATCAAAGTTGAAATGCAGCGGAAATAAATAAGGCAAGACACAAGAAATTGATAACGGAGTTCGGCCAAAACCCGGCCTACGTATCCGCTCCCAACTCAACCGTTGAGAGATTCCTACCGCTTGCTTTTCAATGGTTTTAGCAAGAAACCCGCTAGGCTTTGAGGTAGCACTAGGACCTATTACAGCTTGCTTTCGGTGGTTAAGCAAGAACCCACTTGCTTTTAATGGTTTAGCAAGAACCCACTAGCCTTTTTAACGGGTGAAGGCTAGCTCACCGGTGACACAAGCCTTTTAAAAGGAAAGGCTTGAAGAAACCTCTTCACACCTTAATGGTGATGTGAAACCCAAAAGAAAGGGGGATGAGAAAAGGTGTTGGAGTTTGTAGGCACAAACCCAAAATTAAAGCTCAAAATAAATATACAATAAAAACCGTATTTTGAGAAGCCTTGGGCGCCTTTGATTGGATGGAGATGTTGAAGGCCGCTTCCAAGCTTCTTTGGAGGAGCTCCTTGGATGTGAAGTTGTTGGAGCAATTGGGGTTCCCTTGGAGGAATGCGCCGGAGGTACGCCAAATGATCAACAAGGTGTCCGTGGGCTTCCGTATAGTTCCGGTGGGTGTCCGGGGCTTCCTTGGCCTTTATTTATAGGCATGGAACCCTTGGGGAGTCTTCGGAGCCGTTGGAAAAGGCCTCGGAGCCGTTGGAGGCCAAAAGAGGGTTGACTGGTCAAACCCAACGGCTAGTTTGACTGGGCTACCGGCTGGCCGGTACAGCTCCACCGGCTGGCCGGTGCCTTGGAAGTTTGAGAGTGCTTCTGCCCAGGAGCCACCGGCTGGCCAGTGAGAAGGCCACCGGCTGGCCGGTGGTGAGACAGTAGGTCTCACTATTGAACCAGGATGCCACCGGCTGGCCGGTGACAGAGCCACCGGCCGACCGGTGGAACCTGGCAGTGGGCAATGCCTCTGCCAGGTCCACCGGCTGGCCGGTGCTATCACACTGGTTGGCCGGTGGACTGAGTTTCAGTCCACTTCTTGTCCAATCTTGGGTCAATCCTTTGGAAATATTTTGCCTATCATTCACAACACTTAAAAACAAGGTTAGAAACATAAGAGAGGTGATTGTGATCATGAAAATTAAACCTCGAGGGGTTTGAGAGGTACAACAATCTCCCCCTATTTTGATGATCACAATCACCGAGACAAACAATGTAAAAGACTTAAAATGAGAGGCATGCTTAAAGGATAATTTGAAAATAAATCAAAGCATGATAGAAAGGGTTTCTCCCCCAATCAATCAAGAAATTTCTCCCCCTTTGTGATTATCAAAATAGCACGGGGCATAAAACTTGATTGACGGAGAGGTTTGAAAAACTAGATATGAGAATTGAAAAATCAATTGAGATTTTTGAAATTGAAATGAAAATTTGAATAACAGTTTGAATTGAAAGTTTTGAATCAAAAACCAATTGAAATTTGAAATTTGAATTGAAAGTTTTGAATCAAAAGTTTGAACTGAAAGTTTTGAATGAAAAATTCGAATTGAATATTTTGAAATGAAAATTTTGATACCAAGTGTTGAAATTGAAAGTTGGAATCGAAAATTTGAAATTGAAATCAAAAGGGCTTAATTTGAAATTTTGAATTGAAACAAAAAGTTTAAACAAACCTAACTCCCCCTAAATAAAAACAAAAAGTCACCGGGGAGAGGGATTTTGAAAAGAGACAATTTTAGGCCCGGAGAGACTCGCTAAGAGGGATTTTTCAATCCACACTTGCCTTGTAGCGGGTCTTCTCCTATAGAATTCATCCGAATAAAAAATTGATTTGGGCCTACCATACCGGGCGTTTTTGCAATTACATTCATATATCATGTGCCCGGGTTTTTTACAATAGTTGCAAAATTTAAAACAAGAGCTCCCCCTTACAAAAACAGTTGGAGCATGGGAGGAGGAAGCTATATTGGTATATCCTAGCCCTTGGGTGGTTCTAGATATACGTTGGGAACCAAGCAAATTGTTCAAATTTTGTTCCCCTTGGGTGAACTTTGCTAGGGTCTCCCTTAGGTCTTTGATGGTTGATTCCATAGAGTCAACATTTGGAAAATTTTGAATTTTGAGGGAGAGTTCCTCCTTCTCTTTGAGAAGTTGGTCTTTTTCGGAGGAAAGTTTTTTGAAATTCTTTTTCAAAGAAACAAATTTTGAAGAAAGCTCATGAAAACCATTTTCTAATTGGTCTCTAGCAAATTGGAGATCCTCATAGGATAAATGATTTAAAGAATTGGAATTTGAAGAACAAGAGGAGGAGTCGGAAGATGTTACCTCATGGAATGCCATTAGGCATTTTGTACCTTGGTCGCTCGAGGAGGAGGAGGAGGAGGATGATGAGGAGGTGTCACTCCATGTCGCCTTGAGGACCTTCTTCTTTTTCTTCTTGGCCCTTTTCTTGTGAGGTGGGAAAACGGGCTTGATCTTTTTGTCGGGTTCTTGCTTTTGATCGAATTCTTGCTTTGGAGCCTCTCTAGTACCTTCATATGTTAGTTCTAAAAATTTCCAAAGATCGTAAGAAGATGTGCAAGAAGAAATACGATTAAAAACATTACGGTCAAGACCACAATGAAGAGCATTCATGGCTTTGCCATCAAGCTCAAAAAAAGCAATGTCATTGGGGGTCCATTTAGATTCATCTTTACTAGAGAGAGTATAACCATGCATGACAATTCTAAAAATAGGATAGCTAATGCTTTTAAGAAAAGTTGACATGCGGGTTTTCCAAAAAGTATAATCGGCTCCATCAAAGAATGGAGCACGATCCAAAGAATGTCCTTCGGGGGATTGAGAGGAAGAAGCGGTAGAAGCCATCAAAAAGGATCTTTAATTTGAAACCGGTTAAGGAATTATTCAAATACTCCCTTTGATACCAATTGTTGGGTCGGAACAAAGACGGGAATAGATGGCAAGAGGGGGGGTGAATTGCCTTTTAAAAAAGATTAACAAATTAAAATCAAAGTTGAAATGCAGCGGAAATAAATAAGGCAAGACACAAGAAATTGATAACGGAGTTCGGCCAAAACCCGGCCTACGTCTCCGCTCCCAACTCAACCGTTGAGAGATTCCTACCGCTTGCTTTTCAATGGTTTTAGCAAGAAACCCACTAGGCTTTGAGGTAGCACTAGGACCTATTACAGCTTGCTTTTGGTGGTTAAGCAAGAACCCACTTGCTTTTAATGGTTTAGCAAGAACCCACTAGCCTTTTTAACGGGTGAAGGCTAGCTCACCGGTGACACAAGCCTTTTAAAAGGAAAGGCTTGAAGAAACCTCTTCACACCTTAATGGTGATGTGAAACCCAAAAGAAAGGGGGATGAGAAAAGGTGTTGGGGTTTGTAGGCACAAACCCAAAATTAAAGCTCAAAATAAATATACAATAAAAACCGTATTTTGAGAAGCCTTGGGCGCCTTTGATTGGATGGAGATGTTGAAGGCCGCTTCCAAGCTTCTTTGGAGGAGCTCCTTGGATTTGGAAGTTGTTGGAGCAATTGGGGTTCCCTTGGAGGAATGCGCCGGAGGTACGCCAAATGATCAACAAGGTGTCCGTGGGCTTCCGTATAGTTCCGGTGGGTGTCCGGGGCTTCCTTGGCCTTTATTTATAGGCATGGAACCCTTGGGGAGTCTTCGGAGCCGTTAGAAAAGGCCTCGGAGCCGTTGGAGGCCAAAAGAGGGTTGACTGGTCAAACCCAACGGCTAGTTTGACTGGGCTACCGGCTGGCCGGTACAGCTCCACCGGCTGGCCGGTGCCTTGGAAGTTTGAGAGTGCTTCTGCCCAGGAGCCACCGGCTGGCCGGTGAGAAGGCCACCGGCTGGACGGTGGTGAGACAGTAGGTCTCACTATTGAACCAGGATGCCACCGGCTGGCCGGTGACAGAGCCACCGGCTGACCGGTGGAACCTGGCAGTGGGCAATGCCTCTACCAGGTCCACCGGCTGGCCGGTGGACTGAGTTTCAGTCCACTTCTTGTCCAATCTTGGGCCAATCCTTTGGCAATCTTTTGCCTATCATTCACAACACTTAAAAACAAGGTTAGAAACATAAGAGAGGTGATTGTGATCATGAAAATTAAACCTCGAGGGGTTTGAGAGGTACAACAATCAGTACCCAAACTGTGTATTGAATGTCCAAAACATACCTCATATATCAAATATATAACTTTCCTTATCAAATATCTATATTGAATAATGTATATGTATTTATAAATAGTTACCCAAATGATCAAAAGAATGTCAAAGTATACATCGTATATAAAATGGTATACAGTTTAGGAAATAGTAATATCCATGTTAAATGAAGTGGATAATTTATGGTAAATTCAATATTCAATGATCATAGAAAATTGAATACTTCAATGTGACTAAAAAAAGAAATCAAGGAAGTGAATGTGATTTCTATCTTTGGAAAAATCAATAATAAACCATCCAGAGGAAAAATAAGGATGGTATCAATACAACAAACCCAAGTGGAGTAAAATAGAGGGTCTTTTTGTTGATGAAATAAATGAATAACTTGTAAACGTATTATTGAGGAAAGTATACTTTGCTATTGAAAAATATTTTGAAAATATTTTTATTTTAAAAATAAACCTTTTAAACTTGAAAAGGAGGATTAAAATAAATGAAGGTGGATAAATCCATACAAGTCGTATGAGGTAAAAAGAATATTCATTTTCTATGGAAAAAGGTTAGAAAATGCCTCGTTAGGAAAGTGGCAGGAAGATTCCTTTGAAGCATTGGTAAAAGGGAAAAAAGGTAAAAATATCTATACCAAATTATTTTAAAAACTTTTTTGAAAACTTATTTAATAAAATAAGGTTTTTTGAATAAAACAGGTTCTCTGACTAAATAGATATATAAAGTTGGGTTTTCTGAAAAATATTTTATAAAAACATCTTAGTACCAAAGAGTGTGAAAATGGTACTAACACTTGAAAATGGTAATTAATAACTATATAATAGTGAAATGGATTATTGTAAAATGGTTATATATTTTCCTCGAATGGAAATTCCATTGAAAGGTCACTAGGATTAGTCTTGAGGAAAATAACCTTTAAATATTCCAAAGTGTCCCATACCACTTTGAAACATTTTAAATAATAAACCTCATGAAATGATAATATTAAATTAAATTATTAAATACCATGAATAAAAATTAATTCATGATATAATATATAAAAATTTACATTAGGTACACCACAAAAAATAAGTAAGTGGTGAGTATGACATTTATCTCACAGATGTGAAAAGTGAGATAGAAATCCTTACTAATGTAGTAACAAATGGATTGGAGAACCCAAGGGTAATAATACTTAAATAAAACTTTTAAATACCATGGGGATAATATAATTCAAGCTATTATATGTCAATGTGGTAGTAAGTACACAATATATAAGAAATTAGATGCACAATAATTAAGTATGCCTCGTGAAATGAAAATGAGACAAGAATATCTTACCTTTAGTTTCCTTTTAGGTGATCGTCCTTTAACTTCTTGTATAATAAACTTATTTTCACATTCTAATTGATTAAAAACATTTTTCATGTTTATAATTACTTTTATTTCACTTATTACCATGTTGTGTAAAACTACTTAAACAATTAAGTTTAAATTGGTTGTTTTTTACCAAATACAATTTATGTGTCAAAACAACTATTTTTGGTCAAATATGGTCAAATGGGTCATTATATAACATCTATGGAATGATAAAAATTAAATAATTATCATATTTGTACATAAATTTTACTTTTAACAACAATCAATAAATATGGTTATGAAAATGGGAATATGTTGCAAGCATGGAGATGGTAGGTCGTACGTAGGCATGAGTGACATTCTTATTTTTAAATGGTCGTTGCAAAAAAAGGTAAGTAACTCAAATATTTCCAGAATGATCATTATATAATAAATATAATATTATTTAGTAATATTTACTTATATATATAATTATGTGATGTAAAAGGAATCACATCAAGTCGATGAGGTGGTAGTCAACACATCCACGAACGACGTTATCTCTTTTAAAGTGTGTGAAGCGGAAATAAAGAATATACATATATAAAGGTAATTATTTCATGAATATTATATAGATGTTTTTTATGTCCCATATTTTTAATTATAACTATAATTTATACATTCCATGTATCGTGTGAATGAATTGCATCGCTTTGAGGGGCGGTAGTCCACACTTCCTCAAATGATGTTATCGTATTAACATAAAATGGAACGTACTAAATTTATTTATTATACAAGGTTTAAATAAGTATAAATACATAATAAATATAATATATAACATATATAAACAAATTGTACAACATAATGGCCACCACTAGAGGCTGTAATGGATGAATGAACAATCATCATTTCGTGAGGCAGTTGTTCTCCATCCACAGAAACATTATGTTCGTTACCCATTAGATGGTGGTGTGTGTAATTGTAGTTAAAAATATCTTCATAAAAATATCCTAGTATATTTAAGATAATTTTTTTTGTTACAAAATAACAGAATAAAAAGATTTTAAAGGTTGGATAATGGAAATAAAACTAGAGAGATTAAGAAAAGACATTATCTTTTAATCGGGTAACTTCTTTTGGTTTAACCAAAAGGATTTATTGTAAGGGTTGCTTAAAAATGGAATGCTTCTAGGTATAGGATAGTAATTATGGGAGACTATTTGGGTAGGTATTTACTTAACATTATAGGTTTTAGAAGTGTGAGGAATGGGTAGAGGTGGTGCCATTTTATAGGGAAGGAAAAAAGATTCACTTGGTATTCTTGAAAAGAAGTTAGGTGTACAAATGTTTTTATCTAAGAAAAGTCATAAAAACCACCCTAACTCATTACTTTAAGGTTTATTACCGAAATATTTCCATAAAAATAGTTTTTTACAAGTTTATAGGTCATTTGGGCCATTAAACTGAGGGTTTTAGTCCATTTTAAGCCTAATTACACCTTAATCACTGTAATTAATTTTAACCACTTTCACAAATCATTTTTGTCAAAAATTAATTTGAAATTATTAGACCAAAAATATTATCTTTATTATAATGGTAAATTTCAGAGTTTCAAAATTCAAATTATAGAAGCAGAAAAATTAATATTAATGCTAATCTCGCAGACAGATGGATTAACTCGTTTTATTAGAAAAATGTTCAAAACATTGTTATGTTTTTATATTCAATTTAAAATTTATATTGATTATAATGAACTAAATTATAATAATATATTTATAATTGATCTATTGTGACTTTAAAACAAAATTATAATATAATTTAACGTTAATAATTTTTTAAATGAAAAGGCAGTTTTTAACTAAAACGCAGTATTTTTCACTATTCACTAAAAAATAATGTTTCTCAGAAAAATCCCAAAAATTAATCCTTATATAATTTTAAAATTATTAATTCAAAAATAAATTTTATTTTATCAAATTAAATTCATAAAAGTTTTAAAATTAATATTGAAAATAGGTTCTCCATTAAAAGGAGGTAAAAATGTCATAATAAAAATATAGGTTTTTATGTGAAATATTGGGTTTGCTCCTATATCATGCTTACCAAATATATTGGATTAATATAACAACTAATTGATTTAATATTAAACATATTTATTATATTAAAATCACACCTTAATTGTAATTATTTTAATATATTAGGGTAAAAAATCTCTGTGGGCATAAAAATATCATTGTAATATTCAATTGGTTCTCATATTCATTTCTAATTTATTTGTAACCAATGAATTAGTTGTCTAAACCATATATTTTCATAATTTAGTTAATATTATTCATAACGTCTAGTTTATATTAAATAATAATGTTTTAATTATATATTGTTTCTCGGTATGACTCGGTATTACGTATAGTGCAAGCCATCGAAGAAGGTTGCTTTTGTGTGTAACACCAGACATAGAGGAAGATTGTTGTTGCGTATGATGTATGCTAACTTAGTGTCACATGCATTGTAATATAACTCAGTGTTTCATGCGTCAAAATATTTAAAATATATTTTAAATAGTAAATATATTATAATGTATACAGATATTATATTACCTTATGTGTTTGTTGTTGCGTGTTATACACGCCATCAAACACAAGGTTCTTATGTTAGTTTTTCAGGGAATCAAATTTTCCACACTTTATTTAAATTTCATCCTTGAAATTTTAAATTGATCATGGTGATATATTTTTTGATACTTCCTATGTTTGAAATCTAACATCATGAGAAGGGTTCATAATTAATCCTTTATATAATAGATATTTGAAAGTACAAAAGTCACATGGAATACGATGTAACTAGGTATCTACATTAGATAAAATCAGTGTAAAGTAAAGATACATACATGGAGGAAAAGTGTAAATATTTATAAGGAGTGAATGAGTTCATCAAATCACAAACAAGTGAATGATCAATGGAATATTGAGGGCCTCAAAGCCATAAATATTTGATTATTTAGAAGGCCATAGGTTCAATAGAAATTTAGGTATTAGGGAAACATTTTATTCCTAAGTCATTTTACTAATTTTGGGTAATTCTTTTACTGGCCATGAATATAGAAAAATATTCTTACATGATAGGATTCAATGTCATATGAACAATCCTAACTTTTGGATGAGCTTTGATAAAATTTTAATTCATCCCTTTACTCCAAAAAATTAATTACCAACAATGAATTTTTATTGTTTTTTCCTAAATCACTAAAATAAACATTTAAAGGGCCACAAGGAACATAAAAGAGTGAAAAGTCTAACTATTTGTCCTTAACTGTCATTTAAAACTACTATAGTTAGTAAATTATTTTATAATCTTAAAAAATGTTACTAATGGTTCATCATTAATATTTATTCATTATATTGTATAACTAAAAACACTGAAAATAACCAAGGACATTGCGTAGGTCAGTGGTTGGCGTGAAACACTTATCATCCTTTGGTCATGGGTTCAATTCTCGTGGCCTTGCTGGATTTGATTGGGTGTCACCCGGAATACAGTTTTTCCTTTTCTAAAACCATATTAATATAACTTCTAAATACAAATATGATGGACATCCTTGAAATTATACTAATCTATAAATATCATTTTAACTAAGGTTTTCAATAAAACTTTAATACATAAATACCTCATCAATTTTATTTCCACATAGGTCCTTCCTTGTTCTGGGTTTTATCTATAATATCACTAGTTAGATTTCTAAATAATGACACCTTATCTTCAATCAATAACTCCTTAGGTTTAAACTTTCTTATTCTTTATCAAGATCCTTTCAAATTCTTTGTAATGTTTAGTAAATGAAACATGGATTATTCTAATCATATCCCCTGGGAGTGTCAAACCAAGTGTGTAGTAAGGTCTGTTGTCGTGTACCAAGTTACCACGAGTCAAGCCCGGAACACCATGTCAGAGTTGTTACTACTAGGTACATCTGTGCTAGAACCACATCTACTTGTAGTATCCAGAGAGGGTTGTATTGATAGGAAGACCCACATAATCTATACTTTACCAAATTTCTAGGGTTTTCATCTATACGTATTCTAAAATTTTACCTTAGGGTTATGTTCTATAATCTAATATTTCCTAAATCCAGTTCCCAAGGTCACTAATAAACTTACACTGATACCAACTGTAGCAACCCAGCCCCAAGTATCCTAGAGATGGTATCTGCTACTAAATATATTGGTAAGATTACAAGGAATCAAGCCCTAAAGGACCAATCAGTCTAGCAGTCTTGGTAAACTATATACAAAAATGAGTATTGCATTAAAAATAGATGCACTAATTACAACATATTTTTTTCTTCTAAACAAATAAGTATCTTGAGGGTAACTCTAATACGTCTATTATATTCCTATATTTCTTTTATGGTATGCTTCTTGGATTCCTAGGTAAATAAACATAATATGGGTGAGCTCAAATTATTAGTAAGAGAAAAATATAGTGGAAGCAATAGTGAATCAATGTGAATAGTTAATGTGGAAAGGTAAATAACTGAACACACATGCCACGTAATCAATAAACTGAATGAAATTATATAATAAATATGAAAAGTTAATAACTGGAAACACATTCCATTCAAATAATTAGATAAGTAAAAGTAAATATGGAAAGGTATGAAACTAAAACAAATTCCATTAATCAATGAACTAAAATGAAATGTACCCACAGATATGTCGACAAAAAATCTCATGGATGAATAATAATTGAATTCTCAATAATGGAAATTATTATTTTTTGGATGTAATATTTCTCAGGAACATTATACCTTTAACATCAAAAGAAACTTTAACCGTTCCAATTTTTTCAAATAATTCATCCCATGAGACTACCAATGCATTGAGGGGATTTCATTCACAGGTCCCCAACCTGTGTATTGCATGTCAAAAGCATTACTCATATATCAAATAAATAATTTTACTTATCAAATATCTATATTTAATAAAGTATACATATTTATCAATATTTCCCCAAATAATCAAATGAATGTTAATGTAGATACCTTATGAAAAATGGTATATGGTTTAGACAATACTAATATCCATGATAAATGAGTGGATAATTTAGGGTAAATTCAATGTTAAATGATCATATAAAATTCAATACTTCGTGGTTACTAAAAAATAAATTAAGGAGTTTAATTTGAATATTATCCTTGGAAAAATCAATAATAAACCATCCGAAATAACAATAAGGAAGTTATTAATACAACAAACCCAGTTGGAGTAAAATAGATGGTCATTGTTATTGATAAAATAAAAGATTAAATTTTAAAAAAATTATTGAGGAGTATATCCTTTTATTTTGAAAAAACTTTTGAAATATTTTTCTTTTAAAAATATACCTTTTAAAGGTTTCAAATAAATAACAGCAAATGAATCCATACATGTCCTATGAGGTAAAAAGAATATTCTTTTTGTACAGAAAAATGTTAGAAAATGCCTATTTAGGAAAGTGATAGGAAGGTTCCTTAAAAAAATTGGTAAAAGGAAAAAAGGTTAAAAATTTATTTACCAAATCATTTTAAAAACCTTTTTGAAAACATTTTTAATAAAACATGGTTTTTTCAATAAAACAGGGTCTTCGACTAAAGAGAGATATAAAGTTAGGTTTTCTGAAAAACATTTTATAAAAACATCTTAGTACCAAAGAGTGAAGAATGGTACTAACACATGAAAATAGTCATGAATAACCAGATAATGGTGAAATGGAATATTATAAAATGTTTATATAATTTTCTCGTATGGAAATTCCATTGAAAGATCACTAGGATTAGTCTTGAGGAAAATAACCTTTAAACATTCCAAAGTGTCCCATACAACTTTGAAACATTTTTAAATCACAAACCTCATGAAAAGATAATATTAAATTAAAGTATTAAATACCATGAAGAAAAAGGAATTTATGATATAATATATCAAAATTTCTAGTAGGTACACCACACAAAATAAGTTAATGGTGAATATGACATTTATCTCACGAATGTAAAATGAGATGGAAATCTTTACTAATGTAGTAACAAATGTTTTGGAAAACACAAAGGGAATAATCCTTAAATAAAAAAATTAAATACCATAAACATAATATAATTCATGATATTATATGTCAATGTGGCATTAATTACACCATATATAATAAATTAGGTGCACAACAATTAAGTATGCCTCATGAAATGAAAATGAGATAAGAATCCCTTACCTTTAGTTTCCTTTCAGGTGATTGTCCTTTAATTTCCTGTATAATAAACTTATGTTCAATTTCCAATTGATTCATAAATTTTTTCATATTTACAATTAATTTTATTTCACTTATTACCATGTTGTGTACAATTACTTAAACAATTAAGTTTATGTCGGGTGTTTTTGACCAAATACGATTTATGTGTCAAAACAACTATTTTTGGTCAACTATTCTCAAAGGGGTCATTATATAACATCTCTGGAATGATAACCATGAAATAATTATCATATTTTTACATCAATTTTACTTTTAACATCAATCATTAAATATGGTTATGAAAATGGTAATATGTTGCAATCATGGAGACGGTAGGTCGTACGTACGCATTAGTAACATTCCCATTTTTAAATGACCATTGCGGAGAAAGGTAAGTAACTAAAATATTTATAGAATGATAATTATATAATAAATAAAATATTATTTAATCATATTTACTTATATATATAATTATGTGATTTAAAATGAATCACATCATGTTGATGAGGTGGTAGTCCACACATCCACGAACGTCGTTATCTCTTTTAAAGTGTGTGAAGGGGAAATAAATAAAATGATATATATATATATATAGAAAGGTAATTATGTAATGAATATCATATATAGGTTTTTTATATCTCATATTTTTAATTATAACCATCATTTATATATTCCATGTGTCGTATGAACGAATCACGTCACTTTGAGGGGCGGTAGTCCACACTTCTTCAAACGATGTTATCGTATTAACATAAAATAGAAAGTACTAAATATATTTATTATAAAAAGTTTAAATAATTATAAAGAAATAATAAATATAATATATAACATATATAAAAAATTACATCATAATGGACACCATGAGAGGTAGTAATGGAAGAATGAACAATCATCGTTTCATGAGGCAGTTGTTCTCCATCCACAGAAACATTATGTTTGTTACCCATTAGATGGTGGTGTGTGTAAGTGTAGGTAAAAATATCTTCATAAAAACATCCTAGTATATTTATTATATTTTTTTGTTTTAAAATAACAGAATATGGAGATTTTAAAGGTTGTATAATGGAAATAAAACTAGAGAGATTGAGAAAAGACATTATCTTTTAATCTGGTAACTTCTTTTGGTTTAACCAAAAGGCTTTGTTGGAAGGGTTTCTTACCAATGGAATTACTATAGGTATAGGATAGGAATTATGGGATACTATTTAGGCATGTATTTACCTAACACAATAGGTTTGAGATGTGTGAGGAATGGGTAGAAGTGGTTCCCTTTTATATGTAAGGAAAAAGACGCACTTGGTATTCTTGAAAAGAAGTTAGGTGTGCACATGTTAATATCTATAAAAAGTCATAAATAAACCATCTTAACTCATTAATTGAAGTTTAATGGCCTAAATATTTCCATAAAAAGAGTGTTGAAAAATTTTCTAGGTCATTTGGGCCCTTAAATTGAGGATTTTAGTCCATTTTTAATCCTAATTACACCTTAATCACTGTAATTAATTTTATCCAATTTCACTAATCTTTTTTTTAAAAAATTAATTTGAAATTATTAGACCAGAAATATTATATTTATTAAAATAGTGAATTTTGGAGTTTCAAAATTCAAATTATAGAAGCAGAAAAATTAATATTAATGCTAATCTCCCAGACATATGGATTAACTGGTTTTAGTAGAAAAATGTTCAAAAGATTGTTATGTTTTTATATTCAATATAAAATTTATATTGATTCTAATGACCTAAATTATATTAATAGATGTTTAATTGATCCAATGTGACTTTAAAACAAAATTATAATATAATTTAACATTAATAATTGTTTAAATGAAAGTGTAGTTATTAACTAAAACGCAGTATTTTTCACTATTCACTAAAAAATGATGTTCCTCGGAAAAATCACAAAAATTAATCCTAAGATAATTTTGACATTATTAATTAAAAAATAAAGTTTATTTTACAAATTAAATTCATAAAAGTGTTAAAATTAATATTTAAAATAGGTTCTCCATTAAAAGGCGGTAAAAATGCCATAATAAAAATAAAGGTTTTTATGTGAAATATTGGGCTTGCTCCAATATCATGCTTAAAAAATATATTGGATAAATATAAAAACTAATTTATTAAATATGTAACATATTTATTATATTAAAATCACTCACTAATTGTAATTATTTTAATCTATTAGGGTAAAACAGCTTTGTGAGCATAAAAATATCCTTGTAATATTCAATTGGTTCTCATATTCATTTCTAATTTATATTTAACCAATGAATTAGTTGTATAAACCATATATTTTCATAACTTAGTTAATACTATTAAAAACATCTAGTTTATATTAAATAATAATCTTTTAATTATAGATTGTTTCTCGGTATGACTCGGTATTGCGTATAGCACAAGCCATCGAAGAAGGTTGATTTTGCGTGTAACACCAGATATAGATGAAGATTGTTGTTGCATATAATTATTCTAACTTAGTTTCATGTGTATTTCAAGCTAACTCGGTGTTTCATGCGTTAAAATATATAAAATATATTATAATGTATATAGATATTATATTACCATATGTGTTTGTTGTTGCATGTCATATATGCTATCAAACACAAGGTTCTTACTTTAGTTTTTTGGCACCTCAAATTTTCCCCACTTTATTTAAATTGCATCCTCACAATTTAAAATTGACCATGCTGATAGATTTTTTTATACTTCCTATGTTTGAAATCCAACATCGTGAGAAGGGTTCATAAGTCATTCTCTATATAATAGAGAATTGAAAGTACAAAGGTCACATGGAATACCATGTAACTAGGTCTCTAAGTAGGAGAAAATCAGTGGAAAGTATAGATACATACATGGAGGAAAAGCGTAAATATTTATAGGTAGTGAATGAGTTCATCAATCACAAACAAGTGAATGATCAATGGAATATTGAGGTCCTTAAAACCATAAATCTTTGATGATTGAGAAGTTCATCGGTTCAATAGAAATTTTGGTATTAGGAAAACATTTTATTCCTAAGACATTTTACTAATGATGGGTAATTCTTTTACTAACCATGAATATAACAAAATATTCTTACATGATAGGTTTCAATATCATATGAATTATCCTAACTTTTGGATGTGCTTTGATAAAATTTTAATTTGTCCCTTTACTCAAAAAAATTAAAGACCAACAATGAATTTTTTTTGTTTATGCCTGAAGCACTAAAATATACCTTTAAAGGGTCATAGTGAACATAAAAGAGTGACAAGTATAACTATGTAAAGACCCAGAATTTTCCATGTAATTTTTTTTAAATATATGGGGATTTTACGAGTTCCTGAAAATTGACGGGGCGTGATTCTGAGGCCTGGAGTGTCCATAATGAATTTCTAAACTTTATTTCGGGTACGTTCAGTAAACTTGCGAGTGGGTTTTTCTAACTTTTGAACTGGTACTCAGAATTGAAATCTGAGGGCACCGTTGAACTCGCAGCGCCGGTATTCGCTAAAGGAGACTTTCACCTCAACGGTAGTGGGTCGAGAGTGAAAGATAGTTTTTGGGTTTTTCGTGGAAATAATAAAATAAAATAAGCTCATATTTTATTTTATTTATTGTAACCACCCACCATGTGGATGTTCAGGGGTGGGGTCCACCAGAACTAAACCTCCTCTTCTTGATTTATTGTGGTGGGGACCACCCGAGATCTCAAAACCCCCTATTAATGGGAGGATAGGAAAACCTCTCAACCCCCCTCATAAATGTGGGGGGAGCCTCTTCAACACATCCACATTTTTAATTGTGCCATTGCACCTTTTTAATTATGACAACTTAGTTAATTGGATTGCCCCCTTTTTAAATTAAGTAACAACATCGTTGGAATTTAGGAAAGTTCCTAATAAATGAACCGTCATAAATTCCACGATCGTTACCTACCTTTCTCCCTCTCCTATATATAGGGAGCTTGGGGGGAAAATTTGGGACGGCTTCACCAAGCGACGAAGCACTGGTAAAGTGACATGAGGCCCAACACTTGGAGGATTACGCTCTCCAATGAAGAACGCTTCCTCCACCAAAGAATGCTTCCTCCACGAAGAAAGCTTCCTCCACGAAGAACGCTGGTGAGGAAAATATTCGACTTCTTCCTCAGAAGCACCTTGCGGAGGCAAACGACGTGGTACATCTTCGACGACCAACCTTCCCTCCTCATCATCGTCAATGAACAATACGGGGTAGGGGTTTAATGATTTTTGGTTATCACTTCACAAGTACACCCCCCCTTATTTTTCTTTTGTGGGTTGGGAAGAATCTTTGCGGGAGGGTTTGATATGATTTATTCTTGTGAATCTCTTTCTACCGCTCTAATACGGAGAGTGCGGGCCAAACTAACATGGCCCGTCCTCTCTATAACCCTTGTGTTGATTTGCAGAGTTTTTCAAAATGGAGGAAGGAGACGAAGATGATGAAGGTGACGAACGCAATGGTGGTGCCACCCGCGGCCACCGCAACCCGCGCCGCCACCATGGCGCTTTGACCTTCAGGGATTAACCGGCCCCGCACCACCGGCTCACGCCACCCGCCGGCCAAACCAGCCGCGCCCCCGTCGGCCAAACCGGCCTCCCGGCCCCACGCCGTCGCCGCCGGAACCGGCCCCAGCCGCGCCGCCCCCAGCCGCGCCGTACCCCAGCCACTCTGGCCTCCCAGCCGAACCAGCCTCGGTCGCGCCACCTGCTGGCCGAACCGGCCCCAGCCGCGCCATCCCGGCCTCCGGGCTGAGCCACCCCAAGCCGCCCTCACCGCAGCCCTCTGAGCCGAATCAGCCCCGCACCCTGGGTCGAGCCACCCTCACAGTGCCCTCCGGGCTGAGCTGCCCACGTGGCACCCTCCGGGCCGAATCACCCTCGCACCGACCCGCAGCCGGTCCACGCCCTCGTGGTCGGTCCGTTCCCTCACGGCTCTCTGCGGCCCCCCGCAGCCTGCTGGGCTGGGCCCAGCGAGCTGGGCCAAACCCAACGGGTCAGGCCAAGTCGGCCCGAACTAGGTCGGACCAAACCCAGACGCACTACAACCCATTTACACTCCTTCGGCCATATCATTGGCACCGGATGTCCGTTTGACGAACCGTCAGCGGTGCTGGTAATCTTGGAGCATGACCGTCCTTTTGAGTATACCCCACTAGAGTTTGGGGTATAGTTGAGATATGGTCATGTTGGATCCTGCACGAATCTAACCGGGCCCCCGAGACTAAAAGGCTAATAACTCACAGACCGGGCGTCCGATTGGTGTGCCGTCTATTGTGTTGAGACCCCTATGACGTGGAAAACCTTTGAGATACTTCTTTGTGGGACTTCGTGACAGTTGTAGTATTGACTAGTAGATCGTGGAGCGGATCCTTCCGGAGATGAGCGAGCATAGTGCGGAGACCTAGTAGCTGGCTGAGACCTGACAACTGCTGACCGTTTGACTCTGAGTGACTCTACTAGCCTAGTGGGGAGCACCTTGGTGTCGCGGTAGACCCACGGTGGAGGAGTGCACTTGGTGACATGGCAGACCCACGGTACTCGATAGGAGGAGTACCTCAGCAGGCTACGAGGGGGAGCGCGCTTGGTGATGCGGCAGACCCATAGTGGGGAGCGCCTCTGTGTGACACGGTAGAACCATGATACTTGATAGGAAGAGTACCTCAGCAGTCCAAGGTTAGTGTGAAGCGCGTTTAGTGTAGCGGTAGGCCTACTATACTCGATTGAGCAAGAGTTCTCCAACATCCAAGGTTTCGATAATATGACTGGGGATGTTACTTGATACTACCCCTAAAATAAAATCCTGGTTGCGCTGAGTCAGTTTTTTTTTTGTTTTCCTCATGATTGAGATGGATCACTTGATAACTTAGGTATATGTATGGGCATATACCTAAGTTAGGTTATCTATTGATTTCATACTTTATGGTTTATCTTTGTTGGATTTTGTGATACCTTGAGGGTCTCAAGGTCCCTATTGAGTATCGTTATACTCACCCCTGCACAAGATATGGCCGCACCTTGTTGTATTGGTTGCAGATGACGGACAGCGCTGACTGAGGCTGAGAGTAACAGGACTGGATGGTTCTCAGAGGTGGACCATACGGCGTGTCGGTACCCGGAGGAGACGGATGGACGTGGAGTGTTGAGGAGGTGATATATACCTACCTTTCAGGTAGGAACCTCGAAGGACGATCCAATAGTTGTCTTTTCTATTTCTTCAGTTTTATTGCATTTCAGTTGTACTTGTACCTTTACTATTGGGCTTGTATTCTGGCCCCTTATTCTTTCAGCACTCTTTTTTTATACAGCTTACTTGGTGTTTCGCCCAGCTGTGTGCTTGCTTGTGTGTGTGTTTACAGGTTATAAAGGCAATTCCTTACAAGATTTAGGGAATTACACCTTTGGTGCTTGTCTCCATCCCCTGGTCTATGGAAGGCGGGCATGGGGTAGTCACGGCACAGCCCCCGGGGGATGGGTCATGACAAACTGGTATCAAAGGATTCGGTTCTACCGTAGAACTTAGGACTCTGATCTTTTCTGTGAAGCAATTGTGTTTAGTGTAGTGAGTAAGGTTTTCAGTTTAGGGAGTCCAGTGTTGGTTTGGCAGCCTATGTATCCATACACCAGGACCCTGACTACTGATTTCCTACCCAGTGCATGAAAACCTTGATTGCATGTGTGTTTTAAAAAATTTTCTTTAAGTTAGCTCAACCAGGTCAGCTCACCAGGTATAAACTTTTGATCGTGTCACATCTGATTCATTTTAGGATTCCCCCATGTAGACATCCAGTTAGAGTTCTGAGAGTTGTACGTACGGATAGCCAACCGAGCGATGAGGCCTCGGTGCAGGGCCCTTTCCCAGTAGAGGCATCAGCGGTACCTTTCCCCGTTGGGCCACTGATGCCACCAGCCCCAGAAGTAGATGGTGCATGCCTCTTGAGCGCATTGCATGAGTTCCAATGACAGAGGCCACTCAGGTTTAGGTGAGAGACCAACCCACAGGCAGCTAAGGATTGGCTGGAGCCTGTGGTGAGAGTCTTTCGACTCGTAGGGACACCAATAGACCTCATGATGATACTTACTACCATCCTTCTATAGGAAGCAGTGGACAGATGGTGGAGATTTATGCTCCAGGTCCACGATGAGGTGACACTTCTCTTGGCACACTTTGAGAGCCTGTTTCGGGTAGAGTTTTTTCCAGCGACTCTTCGCACAGTACGCATACAGGATCTACTTCATCTGCAGCAGGGTAGCATGAATGTAGCTCAGTACTCAACGAGGTTCATAGACCTCTCACGCTACTCCAACGATATGGTGCGGGGCTCATTCTTCAAGGCCCAGACCTTCGATCAGAGACTCAGGCGGGAGATCAGGGCTTTGGTGATCTCACTCAGCATCCCAACGCAGGAAGGGTTGTTAGAGAGAGACCTCCTAGTGGAGAGTTTCCTTGCTGAGAAATCTCCAACAGTGAGATCCAACACCAATCGACACGTAGCGGAGTCTTCTACAGCTGGAAGCAGATAGATGTCGTAAAGGTCCAAGAGGACCAGACCTATAGGTGGACGACCGCATGATTCAGAGTCGGTTGTGTGGCGTACCCGAGGTGGAGATAGACCTACTAGGAGTGGGCAGTGTTACTCATGCGGCGGGCAGGGTCACATGGCTTGTGACTATATGACCCATCATACGGATGATCTGCAGATGGTCAAAGGACCACCCAGGTAGAGATAGAGATTCGATCAAGGTGGTCCGCAGGGAGAAGGCGGATGTGGTAGAGGAGCTGGTCGTGCTGGCGGTGGGCGACAATTTGAGATATTGCTGACACCACCACCAAGAGGTCCACCCCGACCGTAGAGAGTAAGTGGAAAGGGGAGAACTCAGCTCCAGGCATCTGAGGCTTACGATCACGGTGCTCCAGAGATGATACGAGGTACAATCTATGTCTACTCCACCATAGTTTTAGTTCTTATAGACATAGGTTTCAGTCATTCTTTTATTTCCACTTCCCTTGTTCAGATCTCAGAGATTCCGACAGAGTTGTTGGCTCGATCCTTACGGCTAGAGACTTCTACGAGAGCAGATTCGATGATTACTCTCTGGTGCTGGCAGTGCGAGCTTACTCTAGGAGGTCAGAGGATCAGTTGGGATCTCCTAGTAGCGATGTCAAGGCCTTATGATGTCATCTTGGGTATGGACTGGTTTTATATAGTCCATGCTTAGATTGATTGTATTAGGCGCAAAGTGCGGTGCGTCCACACGGATGAGGCCAGGTTTACCTTCACTAGAGAGAAGGGAGTCTTTGTAACACATGATGGACTTTCTAAGAGGATAGTGCAGTTGATCACTTATCAGTTGGCTAGCCTTACCCTCGGAGCTATTGATGTGGAGAGTCTGAGATATCCTGTAGTGGTGGACCAGTATTCGAATGTTTTCACTGATGATGTACCAGGTCTACCTCCTCACAGAGAGGTGGAGTTTTACATTGACTTGTACCCCAGGATGGAAACGATATATACACCAGCATATCAGATGGCTCCCACAGAGCTTTGAGAGCTACGGGTAGAACTGGAGGACTTGTAGGAGAAGGGATTCATCTGGCCCAGTGTTTCACCTTAGGCATCCCCAATTCTATTCACCAAAAAGGCAGATGGGAGCTTGAGAATTTGTGTCAACTATTGGATCCTGAATCAGGTGATCATGAAGAACAAGTACCCACTCTTGAGGATTGATGAACTCTTCGATCAGCTGAAGGGAGAACGGTGGTTCTTGAAGATAGACCTCAGATCAGGTTATCACCAACTCAAAGTTTGAGATGAGGATGTGCATAAAATGGATTTCAAATGTCGGTATGGCCACTACGAGTTCTTGGTTATGCCTTTCGGCGTAACCAACACTCCAGCAGTTTTCATGGGACTCATGAATAGGATCTTTCAGCCATACCTTGATCACTTTTTCGTAGTTTTTATCGACGACATTCTGATTTACTTGACTACTAAGGAGGATCATGCCTACCATTTACGGGTAGTACTGGACACACTTTGAGAGAACCAGCTTTATGGTAAGCTCTCGAAGTTCCAGTTCTGGATCTGAGAGGTTCACTTCCTAGGACATGTCATCTTGGAGGCTGGAGTTGCAATGGATCCTATAAAGATTGAGGTGGTACTTTCTTGGGAGCCACCCATAAGTGTGACGGAGGTATGGAGTTTCCTGGGTTTGGCTTGATACTATCAAATATTTGTTCCAGATTTCTCCAGAGTTGTAGCACCACTATCATCCTTAACGAAGAAGGGGCAACCCTTTTGTGGTCAGAGAGATTCCAGCAGAGCTTTTAGGAGCTAAGGCAGAGGCTGACTAGTGCCCCCATCTTGAGGCTTCCAGAGGAAGGCGTAGGGTACGTAGTCTACTGCGACGCATCAGGGACCGGACTCAGATGTGTCCTGATGCAGGAGTGAGCAGTGATCACATATGGCTCTCATCAGCTGAGAAAGCATGAGTAGAACTATGCTACCCATGACCTGGAGTTAGCAGTAGTGGTCTTAACCTTGATGATGTGGCGACACTATCTGGTGGGAGAATGTTTTACAGTGTACTCTAATCACAGGAGTCTCAGGTATATCTTCTCTCAGAAGGACCTGAACCTGAGATAGTGACATTGGATTGAGTTCCTCCAGGACTATGAATTTGAGATAGTCTATACTTTTGGTAAGGTAAACGTTGTTGCAGATGCACTCAGCAGGAGATCTGGTATACAGCTGCTAGGCGAGGTGACAGAGCAGCTAGTCGCTTTGTAGATATCCTTCGTGGATAGAGATTGAGCATCTTTTCTTCAGTCTCTTACAGGCACTCCCCCACTTCTTCAGTGAGTTAGGGAGGTGCAATGTGGGGACGATGACTGCAAATCACGACATGCTCATATATCCACAGGACAGGCACCTGATGGATTTTTTGAAGGTGGGGAGTACGTTATCCTCTTCAAAGGATGTACTATGGTACCAGTGTCACTTCAGGAGGAAGTGTTGAGGGAGTTCCACACATTTCCTCTAGCGTTACATCCAGGAGTGTCAAAGATGTACCAGGACCTCTGACTTCAGCACTGGTGGCCGAGAATGAAGAAATCAGTAGCAGATTTTGTCTCTCAGTGCCTCACTTGTCAGCAAGTGAAGGCAGAGAATCAGGTACCAGCAGTCTTGTTTCATCCTTTAGAGGTCCTAGAGAGGAATTGGGATGGGATATACATGGACTTCGTGATGGGTCTTCCATATACATCCAGGGTACATGACTCGATTTGGGTGATCGTCGACCGACTCACCAAGTCGGCCCACTTCCTACCAATCAGAGATCAGGGTTTAGTAGAGAGCTTGAGACACCTCTATGTGCAGGAGATTGTGCGGATACATGGAGTACCCACAATGATTGTCTTCAATCGTGATACACGTTTTACTTCCCAGCTATGGAAGGGGTTGCAGGAGGCTTTAGGAACTTAACTTCGTTTGAGTACCGCCTTCCTTCCTCAGACGGATGGTCAGACTGAGCGGACCATTTAGACCCTCGAGGACATGTTGTGTGCTTGTGTTATTGACTTCAGACACAGCTGTGAGGATCACTTACCTTTGGTGTAGTTTGCATAAAACAACAGCTATCACTCCACGATTGGGATGGCACCTTTTGAGGCATTATACGGGTGACCTTGCAGATCACCCTTGTGCTGGACTGACCCAGGGGAGTCAGCATTCGTGGGACCAGAGATGGTACGGGCTACCACATAGAAGGTGCAGATCATCTAGGAGTGGATGAAGACTACACAGAGTAGACATAAGTCGTATATCTACAGGAGACAGAGACCTCTTAAGTTCGAGGATGGTGACCCTGTCTTTCTACGAGTCTCACCTCGACGAGGTTTTCAGAGATTTGGCCGAGGCGACAAGTTATCTCTGAGGTTCATCAGACCTTTTTGGGTCCTCAGCAGATTTGTTGAGGTGGCATACTGCTTAGCTCTTCCACCTCAGTTGCACTGGGTGCACGACGTCTTCCATGTATCCCAGTTGAGGAGATATGTGCATGAGGCTTCTCACATCATCAACCATGGCAAGATGGGCGTCGACGATGGGGTGACTTTTATGGAGGTTCCAGAAGAGATTGAGGATTGATAGGAGTGGGTCCTTCATGGATGTTCGTTACCTCTGGTGCGCATTCATTGGTAGCACGGGAACCTCCAGGAGAGCACATGGGAGCGGGAGGCTCGGATGCGGGCTCAGTACCCCCCTTGTTCCCTTAGTTTGAGTTGTGGCTTATGGGGATGTAAACCTAAGATGGGGAGAATGTAAAGACCCTAAATTTTCCATGTAAATATTTTTTTAAAATATATGGGAATTTTACAAGTCTGCAAAAATTGACGGCGCGTGATTCTGAGGCTCGGAGTGCCCAGAATGAAGTTCTGAACTTTATTTCGGGTACGTTCAGTAAATGTGCGAACAGGTTTTTCTAACTTTTGAACCAGTGCTTGGAATTGAAATCTGAGGGAACTATTGAACATGCAGTGCCGATATTCGCTTAAGGAGACTTTCCCCTCGATGGTAGTGGGTCTAGAGTGAAATATATTTTTTGGGTTTTTCGTGGAAATAATAAAATAAAATAAGCTCAAATTTTATTTCATTTAGTTGTAACAACCCACCATGTGGATGTTCAGGGGTAGGGTCTACCAAAACTAAACCTCCTCTTCTTGATTTATTGTGGTGGGGACCACCCGAGATCTCAAAACCCCCTATTAATGGGAGGAGAGGAAAACCTCTCAACCCCCCTCATAAATGTGGGTGGAGCCTCTTCAACACCTCCACGTTTTTAATTGTGCCAATACACCTTTTTAATTGTGCCAACTTAGTTAATTGGATTTCCCCCTTTTTAAATTAAGTAATAGCATCATTGAAATTTAGGAAGGTTCCTAATAAATAAACTTTCATAAATTGCATGATTGTTACCTACCTTTCCCCCTCTTCTATATATAGGGAGCTTGGGAAGAGGATTTGGGACCGCTTCATCAAGCGAAAAAGAACTGGTAAAGTGAAGCGACACCCAACACTTGGAGGATTATGCTCTCCAACGAAGAATGCTTCCTCCAATGAAGAACGCTTCCTCCACAAAGAATGCTTCCTCCACGAAGAATGCTTCCTCCACGAAGAACGCCAGCGAGGAACGTCTTCGACTTATTCCTTGGAAGCACCTTGTGGAGGCAACCGACATGGGACGTCTTTAATGACCGACCTTCCCTCCTCATCGTCGTCAACAAACAATACGAGGTAGGGGTTTAATGCTTTTTGTTTATCACTTCACAAGTACACCCCCTTCCTTTTATTTTGCGGGTTGGGAAGAATATTTGTGGGAGAGTTTTATGTTCTTTATTCTTGTGAACCTCTTGCTACCGCTATAATGTGGAGAGTGCGGGTCAAACTAACATGGCACATCCTCTCCATAACCCTGGTGTTGATTTGTGGAGTTCTTCGAAATGGAGGAAGGCGATGAAGATGACGAAGGCGATGAAGGCAGCAACACCACCACCCGCAGCCACCATGACCCACACCGCCACTGTGGTGCTTTGACCTTCTGGGCCGAACCGGCTTCGCGTCGCCAGCTCACGCCACCCGCCGGCTGAACTGGCCACACCACCACTGGCCGAACTGGCCTCCTGGCCCCGTGTCGCCGCTGGCCGCACCTTCCCCGGCCACGCCGCGCCCCGGCCACACCGCGCCCCGGCCACGCCGTACCCTAGCCACTCGGCCTCCCGGCCGAACCAGCCCCAGTCGCGCCACCTGCTGGCCGAACCAACCCCAGTCGCGCCATCCCGGCCTCCGGGATGAGATGCCCCGAGCCACCCTAACCGTAGCCCTCCGAGCCGAACCGGCCCCGTTCCCCAGGCTGAGCTGCCCTCGCGACGCCCTCCGGGACTAGTCGCCCACATGACGCCCTCTAGGCGGAACCGCCCTCAGGCCGACCTGTGTCTAGTACGCGCCCTCACGGTCCGTCCGTGCCCTCATGGCTCTCTACGGCCCCCCGCGGCCTACTGGGCTGGGCCCAGAGGGCCTGGCCAAACCCAACAGGCTGGGCCAGACTCGACAGGTCAGGCCAAGTCGATTGGAACCAGGTCGGACCAGGCTGGGTCAGGCCGGGTCAAGCCGACCGGGTCGGACCGGACCCGGTCCCACTATGACCCATTTATGCTCCTTTAGCCATATCATTGTCACCGGATGTCCGTTTGACGAAACGTCAGTGGTGCTAGTAATCTTGTAGCATGAAGGTCCTTTTTAGTATACCCCACGGGAGTTTGAGGTATAGTTGAGATACCGTCAGGTTGGATTGTGCACGAATCCAACTGGCCCCCCAGGACTAAAAGGCTAATAACTCACAGATCAGGCGTCTAATTGATGCGTTGTCTGTTGCATTGATACCCCTATGATGTGGCGGACCTTTGAGATACTTCTTCATGGGACTTCGTGATAGTTGGAGTATCGACCAGTAGCTCGTGGAGTGGATCCTCCCGAAGAAGAGCATTCGTACTGCGGAGACCTAATGGTTGGCTAAGACCTGACGACTGCTGACCGTTTGACTCGGAGTGACTCTACTAGACCAGTGGGGAGCGCCTTGGTGTCGCGGAAGACCCAAAATAGAATACCGTTCTTAGTGATGCGGTAGATCCACAATACTCAATAGGAGGAGTACCTCAGTAGGCTAGGAGGGGGAGCACGCTTGGTGACGCGGCAGACCCACGGTGGGGAGCGCCTCTGTGTGACACGGCAGAACCATGGTACTCGACAGGAGGAGTACCTCAGCAGTCCAAGGTTAGTGGGAAGTGCGCTTGGTCTCGCGGAGGCCCACTGTACTCGATTGAGCAGGAGTTCTCCAGCAGCCAAGGTTTTGATAATGTGACTAGGGATGTTACTTGATACTACCCCTAAAATAAAATCCTGGTTGAGCTAAGTTAGTTTTTCTGTGTTTTCCTCATGATTGAGATGGATCACTTGATGACTTAGGTATATGTATGGGCATATACCTAAGTAAGGTTATCTATTGATTTCATACATTGTGGTTTATCCTTGTTGGATTTTGTGAGACCTTGAGGGTCTCAGGGTCCCTACTGAGTATTGTTATACTCACCCCTTCACGGGTTATGCCCACACCTTGTTGTGTTGGTTGCATACGACAGACAACACTGACTGAGGCTGAGATTACCAGGACTGGACGGTGCCCGGAGGTGGACCATATGGCATGTTGGTACCCGGAGGAGACGGACGGACGTAGAGTGCTGAGGAGGCGATCTGTACCTACCCTTCTGGTAGGAACCTCAGAGGACGATCCAATAGTTGTCTTTTCTCTTTCTTCAGTTTTATTGCATTTCATTTGTACTTGTACCTTTACTGTTGGGCTTGTATTTTGGCCCCTTTTTCTTTTAGCACTCTTTTGTTATACAGTTTACTTGGTGTTTAATCCTATTGTATGCTTGATTATGTGTGTGTTTACAGGTTATAAAGGCAATGTCTTCCCAGTTTTAGGTAATTACGCCTTTGGTTCTAGTTGCCAACCCCTGGCCTATGGAAGGCGGGCTTGGGGTAGTCACGGAACGGGCCCCGGGGGACGGGTCGTGACAAACTATTTGTCCTTAACTATCATTTAAAACTACTATGGTTAATAGATTATTTTTTAATCCTCGAAATTGTTACTAATAGTTCATAATTAATATTTATTCATTAAATTTTTTAACTAAAAACACTAAAAATTGGCAAGGACATTATGTAGGTCAGTGGTTGGTGTGAAACCCTTATCGTCCTTCGGTTATGGGTTCAAGTTCTACTGCCTTGCTGGATTTGATTGGGTGTCACCCAACGTATAGGTTGTCCTTTTCTAAAACTGTATTAATATAAATTAAAATAAAAATATGATGGAAATCCTTAAAATTAGGATAATCTTTAAATATCATTTTAACTAAGGTTTTCAAAACAACTTTAATACATAAATACCTCATCCATTTTATTTCCACATAGTTCCTTACTTGGTCTAGGGTTTATCTATAATATCATTAGTTATATTTCTAAATTATGACACTTTATCTTCAATCTAAAACTCCTTAGGTTTAATGTTGATTATTCTTTGTCAAGATCCTTTCAAATTCTTCGTAATGTTTAGTAAATAAAACATGGATTGTCCAAAGAATATCCCCTGGGAGTGTCAAACCAAGTGCACAGTAAGGCCTATTGTCGTATACCAGGTTACCCCGAGTCAAGCACGGAACACCTTTTCAGAGTTTTTACTACTAGGTACATCTGTGCTAGAACCGCGTCCACTTATAGTATCCAGATTGGGATGTATTGCTATAAAGACCCACATAATCTATACTTTACCGAAATTATAGAGTTTTCATCTATACTTATTCTCAAATTATACCTTAGGGTTATGTTCTCTAATCTGGGATTTCCTAAATCCAGTTCCCAAAGTTGCTACTAAACTTTCTGTGATACCAATTGTAGCAAACCAACCCTAGATAGCCCATAAGATAGTATTTACTACTAAATACATTGGTAGGATTACAAGGAATCAAGCCCTGAAAGACTAATCAGTCTAGTAGTCTTTGTAAAACAGATACAAAAATGAGTATCTCATTACAAATAGATACACTAATTACAACAAATTTTTTTATTCTAAACAAATAAATAGCTTGATGATAACTCTAATACATCTTTTATATTCTTGTATTTATTTCATAGTATGCTTCTTGGATTCCTAGGTAAAGAAACATAATAAGGGTGAACTCAAATTCTCAGTAATGGAAAAATATAGCAGAAGAAATAATGAATCAATATGAATAGTCAATATGGAAAGGTAAATAATTGAACACACATGCCACGTAATCAATAAATAGAATGAAATTATATAAGAAATGTGGAAATTTAATAACTGGAAACACATTCCATTCAAATAATTAGATAAGGAAAAGTAAATATGGAAATGTATGAAACTAAAACACATTCCATTAATCAATAAACTGAAATGAAATGTGCCCATAGATATGTCGACACAAAATCTCATGGATGAATAATAACTAAATTCTCAAATAAGGTAATTCTTATTTTTTGAACGTCATGTTTCCTAGGAACATTATACCTTTCCATCAAAATATTGTTTATCCATTCCAATTTTCGCAAATAATTTGTCCCATGATACTACCAATGCATTGAGGGGCTTTCATTCATCAGTCCCCAACTCGTGTATTGCATGTCCAAATCATTAATCATATATCAAATAAATAATGTTCCTTATCAAATATTTGTATTGAATAAAGTATACAGATTGATCAATATTTCCCCAAATAATCAAATGAATGTTAATGTAGACACCATATGAAAAATGGTATATGGTTTAGGCAATACTAATATCCATGATAAATGAGTGGATAATTTAAGGTAAATTCAATGTTCAATAATCATATGAAATTGAATACTTCATGGTGACTAAAAATTTAATCAAGGAATTTAATTTGAATACTATCCTTGGACAAATAAATAGTAAACTATATAAAGGAACCATAAGGAAGGTATCAATACAACAAACCCAGTTGGAGTAAAATAGAGGGTCATTGTTGTTGATGAAATAAAATATTAAATTTAAAAAAAATATTGAGAAAAATAAAATTTTCTTTTGAAATAAATTTTGAAAAAAAAATCTTTTAAAAATACACATTTTAAAATTGAAAAGTGGGCTTTAAAGAAATGATGGCAGATGAATCTGTACATGTTATATGAGGTAAAAATAATATTCATTTTGTACATAATAAGGTTAGAAAATGCCTATTTAGGAATGAGATAAGAAGATTCCTTTGAAACATTGGTAAAAGACAAAAATGTTAAAAAATGACCAAATCATTTTAAAATCATTTTTGAAAACCTTTTTAATAAAACATGTTTTTTTGAATAAAACAGGTTCTCCGACTAAAGAAAGATACAAAGTCGGGTTTTCTGAAGAAAAAAAATTATAAAAACTTCTTAGTACCAAAGAGTGTAAAATGGTATTGTTTCGTAGTTCCTTGAAACGTGTGTTCTAGTTTTAAGAATCACTACTTCCAGGAGGTTTCCATTAGATTTATTCATAGAACCAGAAACTTCCAACAGTTCTTTATCCAAAGGAGACCTGTTTTCCAAAGGCAGGAATTCATTAAGTTTGAACTTTATTATACTTTGGAATGTGAATTGGTCAATAGGATGGGAGGTCAGACTCATCACACCCTTTTGGGGGGAATTATTGTCTACTTCGGGACTCTCTTTATAAATTTAAGATATTTTCATCAATCCTTATTAATTCACCAAGTATAACATAAGTTTCCCTTGGAATTTGAAATCACTTATTAACATGTGTAAAAATTAGAATCATCTCTATGTATTTGAGGTTATTCACTAATGGAGACACCCTCTCATATACTACTTAGAGATTCTTTTAATCGTCATTATAATGATACTAGTTTTTAAGCCACTCAACGGGGCACTCTATAATTTATTGTCATCCAGGGAGATGAAGGTTTGTTTTTATATTGGGATCATACCCATTAAATGGGTTACCTATGTATCCTTATGAAAGAAATCAGAACCCTCGTAGTTCGGTGTCTCTTAATGGGAAACATCATACCTTTTAAGGTCATGTGATAAGGACCTAGCCATACAGTTTAATGTCATGTGGTATGGGAATCTAAGGGAAAGGTGATTAGTCAATGTTTATTGTGGGACTTATGATGAGGTATCCCAAGGAACTTGGAAAGGATATGGGTTTCCAAGTTAGATTAGACCCTGTTGGGAATATGGCCTAAAGAGAACAGGGTGGATTTGAAGTGTTGGGTTTGAACCTCAAGAAGTCTTCCTACGTATCCCATGTGGATGGGAATTAAATCCCATGTAGTTCGATAAATCACATAGGAGAGTATAGTCCTTTGAGAGAAATGAGTTTGGGATTACTTCCTTAAAAGGATTCCTTGATGACTTAGGGGGTTTAATTTGGGGATTATTCCTAAGGAGGTTGCCTAGATTAAGGGAATTAGGTTTGGATTCCTGGATAGGATATCTAATAAGCTCGGGCCCTGGAAGGGTTTCCTACGTATCCTGGTTTGAACAGGAATCAGATTTATCGTAGTTCCTTCACCATGAGTGTTTGTGCACATTTTTTAATCATCAAAAATCTCTAAACCCATGTGATTCATGCTCGGTGTGAGAAACAAGAGGATGTGAAAGATTCAATTATGACACGTACACTTTCCTTCCTCCGCTGATGGAGGAGGGTGAGCCTATAGCGGCCAGGGTGGACGAGGTCGAGACGACCCGGGAAGAGGGTGAGGTGATGATCCCTCCCTCTATTCACTTTACATTTGACAAGGGTCTAATGAAAGGAATAAGAGATGAAGGTTTGGTGCTTATGCCAATATGGCTGCCCTAAAATTGATCCTGGTAGGGGAGGGAGATTTTTCATTTTCTTGTATGGAAAAGAAAGTGTGAACTTTACCTTCCCTACTAGAGATCTGAGGTTCCATATCTTTGAGAAGGGAGAGGTCGAGACCTAAACACTAATTCTCAAAACTGGGAACTTCCTAGAACTATTCCTGGGAGAAAGGTTCATGTGACTGCAGATATACAAACCCACAGACACTCCATGAATCCTAAAACCATTGTGAAACAAATGTGGGAAACCTGTGACTATGGATATACAAACCCAAATAGTAGACATGATGATGTACCTTTCCCAAAGATTTGATGATTCAAGAGGTTATGGTGGAGGTCTCAATAGAATCCCTTTCAAACAAGGGAGCCAATGAAGAAGAAGAATTACCACGAATGGATTTGAGGAGGGCTTGATGAATTGTAGGCTGAGGAGAGGAAGTGAATCAAAGAGGGGTGCCCAAGTAGGTAAGGGCATGCAAGTATGGGTGCACAAGTAGACTTGGGAGATCTGATATTCACTTAAGAGATGAACAATATGTATGGTAATACTTGGACGAGATCTGGCTCAAGCCTTTAGAAGTACTCACAGGTGATCCCAGAAGTAGGGCGCTCAAGTTCCTATAAAAGGAATAGGTGGCGTGCAAGTGTTTCTAATTATGGGAGGTTGGGTGCTTTATAATCTCAAGTGTTATGGATTTTAAACACTAAAAGTACTTAAGTCCTATGATCCTCCCTCAATTCCTCTGCTTTAGGAGTTAAAGAACTACCTTGAAAGTTTCTGAGGACTTGGGTGAAGCACTAGGGCGACCATAGCATCAATTGAGATTCAGGGAAATTCTTCCATACAAATTAAGGCCCTAAGGTTCTATTTATAGGGAAAAATATGACCTTGGGAGAAAGGATTTTGGGTGCACAAGTAGGTTGTGTGACATATGGGGGCGCGCAAGTAGGTTGTGCAACAGATGGGGGTGCGCAAGTTGGTTGTGTGACATATGGGGGCGCTCAAGTAAGCTACACTCTGATGGTGTTTTGTCTATACTGAGGTGACACTTTGAGGATTTATCCAAAATAAATACTTCAATCAACTCCAGCAAGGGGTTGCGCAGGTGTTTGCGCGTAGGTATCTTGGGCGCCTCTTTGGAGACTTAGCCAAAATAATTTCTCCATATCACAGGGTTTGGGCCCCCGCACCCTTGCTTGGGATCAGTTTCAGGCTTCATTCTAGTCCCTTTAGGATGCTTCCTTCACTACTGTCATTGACCCCATAAAAAATGTTGAGTCGCACCACAAACTTTGGGCGCCTGGTTGAAGACATTTGGTAGAGAAGTGCATGGAACACATTTGATGGTGTCTATAGGTACTAAAACATGAAAATGTTCATTAATAACCAGATAATGGTGAAATGTATTATTGTAAAATAGTTATATAATTTCCTCGAATGGAAATTCCATTGAAAGATCATTAGGATTAGTCTTGAGGAAAATAACCATTAAACATTCCAAAGTCTCCCATGACACTTTCAAACATTTTTAAATCATAAACCTTATAAAAGGATAATATTAAATGAAAGTATTAAATACCATGAAGAAAAAGGAATTGATGATATAATATATCAAAATATCCAGTAGTTACACCACACAAAATAAGTAAATGGTGAATATGACATTTATCTCACGGATGTAAAAAATAATATGGAAATCCTTACTAATGTAGTAATAAATTGATTAGAAAACCCAAGGGTAATAATCCTTAAATAATAAATTTAAATACTATAAAGATAATATAATTTATGATATTATATGTGAATGTTTCAGTAATTACATCATATATAAGAAATTAGGTGCACAATAATTAATTATGCATCATGAAATAAAAATGAGACAAGAATCCCTTACCTTGAGTTTCCTTCTGGGTGATCATCCTTTAGCTTCCTATATAATAAAATTATGTTAATTTTATAATTGATTTATAACCTTTTTCATGTTTTTAATTACTTTTATTTCAATTATTACTATGTTTTTTAAAACTACTTAAACAATTAAGTTTAAGTCGGGTGTTTTTTGACCAAATTTGGTTTATGTGTCAAAACAACTATTATTGGTCAAATATGGTCAAAGTGGTCATTGTATAACATCTCCAGAATGATAACCATGACATAATTATATTATTTTACATCAATATTACTTTTAAAATCAATCATTAAATATGGTTATGAAAATGAGAATATGTTACAATCATGGACACGGTAGGTCGTATGTACGCATGAGTAACATCCCCATTTTTAAGTGATAGTTACGGAAAGAAGGTAAGTAACTAAAATATTTCCAAAATGATAATTATATAAAAAAATTAATATTATTTAATCATATATTCTTATATATGGAACTATGTGATGTAAAAGTAATCACATCATGTTGAGGAGGCGGTTGTCCACACATCCACGAACAACGTTATCTCTTTTAAAGTGAGTGAAGGGGAAATATATATATATATATGTAATTATGTCATGAATATCATATAGTTATTTTTATGTCTCGTATTTTTAATTATGACCATCATTTATACATTCCATGTATCGTGTGAATGAATCACATTGCTTCGAGGGGGCGGTAGTCCACACTTCCTCGAACGATGTTATTGTATTAACTTAAAATGTGAAGTACTAAATTTATGTATTATAAAAGGTTTAAAGATGTATAAATATATAATAAATATAATATATAACATATATAAACAAATTTTACATCATAATGGCCACCATGATAGGCGGTAATAGAAGAATGAACAATCATCATTTTGTGAGGCAGTAGTTCACCATCCAAAGAAACATTATGTTCGTTACACATTAGATGGTGGTGTGTGTAAGTGTGGGTTAAAATATCATCATAAAAAAATTCTAGTATATTGGAGATACTGGTTTTGTTACAAAATAACAGAATAAGGATATTTTAGGGGTTGAATAATGTAAATGAAACTAGAGAGATTGAAAAAAGACATTACCTTTTAATTAGGTAACTTCTTTTGGTTTAACCAAAAGGCTTTGTTGGAAGGGTTTATTCTCAAAGTAATGCTTCTAGTACTAGGATATAAATGATGGGAGACTATTTCGGTACTTCTTGGACGAACTTAATAGGTTTGAGTTGTGTGAGTAATGGGTAGAGGTGGTGCCCTTTTATAGGGAAAGAAAAGGACTCACTTGGTATTCATGAAAAGAAGTTAGGTGTACACATGTTCTTACCTAAAAAAAGTCATAAAAACAACAAAAAATAATTAATTAAGGGCTCCTAGCCAAAATATACCCATCTAATGAGTTTTTGACAAGTGTTTAGGTCATTTGGACCCTTATACTTTGGGTTTTAGTCCATTTTTTAGCCTAATTACACCTTAATCGCTGTAATTAATTTTAATCACTTTCACTAATAATTTTTGTCAAAAATTAAGTTGAAATTATTAGACAAAAATATTATCTTGATTAAATTGGTGTTTTTATGATTTTCAAAATTCAAATCACAGAAGCGGAAAAAATAATATTAATGCTAATCTCACATACATATGGATTAACTGGTTTTAGTAGAAAAATGTTCAAAATATTGTTATATTTTTATATTCAATTTAAAAGTTATATTGATTATAATGAAATAAATTATATTAATATATATATAATTGATCCAATTTGACTTTAAAACAAATTTATAATATAATTTAACATTAATAATTATTTAAACAAAAATGCAGTGTTTAACTAAAATGCTGTATTTTTCAGTATTTACTAATAAATGAAGTTTCTCAGAAAAATATAAAAAATTCATCATAAAATAATTTTAAAATTATTAATTCAAAAATAATGTTTATTTTAACAAATTAAATTCCTAAATGTTTCAAAATTAATATTTAAAATAGTGTGTGTCTACATCTATAAGAGGATAAAATCACTAAAAATGATCTATAATGGTGTGGCATAATTGATAAATAATAATTATTTTTTTTGAAATGTCTAAATGAATGGTGTTGAGTTTGTACATTGAAAAAGTTAAGATAGGGACTCTTCATGTGTGTAAAATTATCTGTTTTGAATTATAATATCCAAAAGGATTGGTCACAACCTAAATATAACAATATTTTCTTTACTTTTTTTCATAAATCACCAAAACATACACTTGATATTTCTTTATTTTTATATAAATTAAATGGAAAATTATATTTAAATTAATGAAAATATGAGAATGATGTTGGTAAGTGGACTCTTTAATATATAAAACCTATTTTTTCAATATTATACATGTATAGGAAAATATAAATTATTGAGAATGATTCTTGAGAAACCCCTTTATGATAAACCCTAAAAAAGTTTTAAGAATTTCAAGATCATAGATAATGTCATGCTGATACATCCTATAAACTGAACACCTTGATCTTGTGCTAAAATAAATTAATTTAGAAATTATCTTTTATAAATACAAATTATTACATGATAATGTAAAATTTAAAACAAAAGTGAATTTTTTATATTTTGAGTTTTAGAGAATTAGTGAAAAAAGTTCACTAGAAAAAAACCCATGTTGTTTATATCAAATGGTAATCTATCTCACGACATAAGAAACTACTTAATCCAAAAAAATACTTTAGCAAACCCCACAAACCATAAACATAGGATACTCCTCTAAACACATATTATGAACTTATTTTCTTTATAACTTGGGGAAATGGAATCATATGGAAGGTGTGAGCTCAGATTCTCAGTAATGGTAAACATAAATGATAAAAATTCAAGATCATAATTGATCATAAGATGAGTACATGGTTATAATCAAGATATATAATAATGTTATACCGACCCAATAATAACTCATAATTTATTGAATAACATAAAATATAAATCAAAATAGAGTAGAAAAATGAGACAATAAACTTTTTTTGTTAGAGAATAACACAAGAATGAGAATAATCATAAAATCATGTCATAAATATAAAATATAGCTTAGCCAATAATGAATGATATCACAGTCCTATGTAACAACCATAAGTATATATATCCATTTCATTGTAGAAAAGTAATCACCATATAATTAATATAGTGGATCAGTAAACCACACACAATTCACATAGTGGATCAAGTATTCCATACATGATTCCCTTAGTAGAGCGAGCATTCATCAATTGTATCCCATATTAGTGACACTCAAAAACAATTCATCATCATATAATAATGAACCCATGAAATGAAAATGGGTTTCATTTAATATATCATAAAGACCCATGTAATTAGAATTGGGTTCATATAATTTTTAAATGGAATCTCACAATGAAATCATTAATAATTCCATCAGTAATAAAAACATGATAAACCCCAAGATAATAAATGTGTATCCAATGACCTAAAGTACAACTCATGGTAAATACCATTCTATCTTGAAATTAAATTATATGGTATTCACATAATATATATAAAGGGTATATGGTTAGGTTAATAATTTTCCAAAATAAATTGATATATGGAATATTTGTGAAAAAAAATTAACAAGAGGAATGAAATATATATTTTTTGTGAAGGAAAACATTGGAAGAAAAAAATTGGTTATACTCCAAAGATGATTAGGCCTGATATGGCATTTTGTCCTCACATTTTTCATAGGAAATAACATTTCAAAATCCATCTTGATAAAGAAGGTGGATGGTAACATATTATTAATATTCTAAATCATCCATAAAATATGTAAAAGGACAATAAACATGATGAAGATCATTTTTTGGTGGTTTACAAAATTTACATTAGAAATCAGAATAATCCATAACCCTTTTGAAAAAAATGTTTAGATGTAAAATTTTTATAATAAATGAGGAAAATATATGTTATAAAACCATGAATTTTTAGAATTTATGTTTCATAGAAAATGAAAATGATGGAAGAAAGAAATATTCACATGGAAAACATTAGAAAGTAATTCTTATATTGAAAAAACTAGTCAAGAAAATGTTAAATATATTTTATTTTAAAATATTTTTTAGGGATGTTAAGGTAGCTAAGAATAACTATATTTAATATTCAAAACATATATTTGGATATTGATAGAATATGAGTGTATAATGATATTAAATTTTTATATATATTTAAAATACTTTGGGTGAAAACAATATAGATTTAAATTATTATAGATAATTATATTGAAAATCATGTAAAAAAAGAAATAAAATTCCACAAATTATAAATATAATGAAACTAAATGATAGTCTTCAAATAATTATACATGGTAAAAATTCTCATAATGTGTTATCATATTTGAGAGGTCTCAATTTTAAAATGATGTTTCATAGATAAAACTTTTGTCTTGTGTGATATTTAAATAAAATCCATTAAAGGAGATAGATAATGAAATTTAACTCCAAATATCATCAATAAATAATAATTCATGATGTGCCATAATTATGAGTTTATACACCATATAATATTAATTAGTTCACAATAGAAAGTATGTGTGAAGAAGTAGAAATTTATCCCTAAACACCATTAAATAAAACCTAATCCTTGAGGTAAGAGTAATTTGATAATGAGTTCATGAATAAATCATTTATATTTATAGAAAATAAATAGAAATTAAAAAAATATTTATTTGGGAAAATAAATCAAAATTGCAACAATAGATTTTAATAAGAACATTTGTAACTCAATTGAATAAAATTGAGTTGGCACATAACTTCATATATTAAGATACAATCAAATATAAACTGATTCAAAGAGATAGATATTTATATTTGAGTATAAATACTATGAATTAATATAATTCAGGATATTTTATATCTAATAGGTTTTATACACACTATTTAAATGAAATTAATTTTATAAAATAAAATGGGTCTCAAAGAAGGAAATATTGTGACAAAACCCTTACCTTGTTCTAGTTTTGTTCAGTGAATGCACTTATCATCATCAATAATGAAATTAAATTTTTATAGATAAAATAATAAGAAACATATTTGACTATATTTAATTTAATATAATAATTTTTTTATATTATATTATATTTATTTAATTTCTTTTTATTATGTTTTCATTAATGTTGAATCATTGCTGACATATTTTGGTGATTTTAATGACTGGAGATAATATTTTCATAATCATTAAAATAAATAATATAAAAATTAAAGAAAAAAATATTTAATTTCTTATTAAATTATAATAATATTATAATTTATGTTTCCATATTCATCCATGATATAGTTTTATAGCATCATTCAAATATATTCTTAAACTAACAAAGGCATGAACACTTCATACCTCATTGGGTGAGTTTGTTTAAGTATGTTTTTAATATTATAAAAATATAAAAATATTGATATTATTTATATTTCATTAATTTTTTGAATCAAATATTATGTTATTTTAATAGATAAATAAAATTAATATGAAAAATGAAAACTATTTTTTTCACGGAGATGGTATTATGAAAAACACACAATTAACATTCTATTTATTCTCTTAGTGGGTTAAAATCAGTAAATAAGTATTATTAAAATAATATAATGAATTTTAAGTATACTAATGATACTAATTTAATTATATTACTAACATTATAGGTGATTTTTAATGGATTAAATTAACAGAAAAGATTAACATAAATTAATACACTCATCTAAAGAATGAGTTTTCTCTTGAGAAACTCTTTTGAGATGATGATATTAAGTAAACTCATGTTAACCAGAAGCTTGTGAATTCTGAATAGGGTTATATTAATGTAAATTTTGTAATTATTAATGGAATAATTATAAGGTAATATGATTCTTGGATTGATGGGGATGATAAACTGTTATAAGTGAAGAGAATGGTATTTTTTGAGTAACCCTTACATTTTTTATAATGTAAAGTTACTAATCATGTATAAATGGGAAAAAAATATGGAATAAGGGGAGGGTAATAAGATTTAGTATCAAAAAATACCCCAACTAGTCATTTTTTGGAAAAATTTGATTTTTAGGTCCCTCCTATTATAACATTTAAACATTTACACTAATTTTCTTCGACCTTGGAAATAAATTTTTCATTAGTGTAAGAAATTTTAATGTAAAAATATATGATTAAACATTTAGAAAAAATTTAAACATATGATATAATATTTTAAAACCATTTAATAAATAAAAATATATAAATTCAATAAATTTCAATTTTATGATTTGCACACATAATGCATAAAAACAGTTTTTAGATAGGGTGTGTTTTTTTGAATAAAAATTATGTTATAGTTATAGTTATTAGTATTATAAATTAAAAATACATAATTATTTTTTTATAAAATTAAAAATTAAAGGTATTATTACTTAATATAATTCATAATCAAATAAATCCTTGAAAATATTTTATTTAATGAATATACCAAAAATATTTTTTAATAAACTATCATGGTCACTTAGTTATAAATATGGTCGACGTAGGATGTATAAGATCAAATAAAATATTAAAATGAATAATTATATTCCTTATACAAATATTTTATTAAATTAATAGTTTTTAAATTTATAGTATATACATATCAAATAATATGATCATAAAAAATTTATTTTTTGTAAAAACTACATTTTTCGACCAAAAGTCAATCTTTTCAAATAATTTTCAAAAATGCCTTAGAATGAAATTTCCATATTATAAATCTAAAATTAAATTAATTTTATCTTTTTAATATTATGATTTTTTTAAAATATAAAATGAAAATACATTAATGAATGAAACATTACTTTTATTAAAAAATGAAATTTTTATCCATTAAGTGTTATTAATATTATTAAAAATCAATTTATAATTTAAAATATGTTAATATATTATTTAATATAGATGTATTCATATTTAAAAAAATTAATTTATTAGGAAAAATATACAATACTTAGAAAAATGGTTTATTGAAAAAAAATATTTTATACTAAATACATTGTAAAAAATACCAACTAAAATAACTTTTTATTAAAAAATTTAATTTTACTACAACATTGATATTAAAAAATGTATTCAAATATCATATATGAATCATATATTATTTTAAAAATGATATTATTAATATTTATACACTATATATATATATATTAATAAAATTCATCAAAATATTATTATTTCATTGCAAGTAATATTATTGTAAATATATTGCTTAAAATTAAACGAAATCAATTTATATATTGGTTTTACGAACAATTACCATACCTACAATGACTATATTCAAAATGAAAATATTTGTGATAACTAGATTTTGAATTTTTATATTTTATTCCATTAAATATATGGTATTTTAAATCACTTGTTCATTGTAATCTCACATCACATGGAATCATTCTTATTCAATATTATATATTTGGAAAAATTCTTTTTCTTATCATGGTGTTCTTATTTAAAATAGGTTAAGTTTGTATTTTTGTGGTCCTCAAAGTCGAATATGATCCAATGGATTTAATAGTGGTGATGGTTTTATTATTTTCTAACTATTACCCCCTACTGACTTATACACTGATAATGAATGTATTTTATCTATTGTGAGTAATAATTAGTAGAGTGAGGTAAACAATTTTATATGTTTTTTTTTATAAAATTACACTTATGAATGAAAAATGTGTTATTAATTTCTATTCATATCTTATGTGTATTATGTAATACTAAACAAAAAAACCTTTTAAAAAAATAAAATCAAAGACTATAGTTATAAACACATAGTTTATGGAAGGAATATGCTTCTTAAAATATAAGGGCATTACATTCTCCATACCTACTTAAATATATTGTTTCCTTGAAATTGTAATTATTACTAATTTATGAAAATAGTTAAGGTAAAAAATTTATCATTCTAGGTAGAATCTCTAATATGAATCATATCATACTCTCTAAGGCTATATAAAGTTACAATCATTCATTAAACAATAATATACATTTTAGTTTTCATAAAACCAAGTATTTTTACACCGTAATTGTATATTATCTATAATGTACCTTTTCGTAAAATTTGATTCTCCATTTCAATATACTATACCAAATTTATATATTCATCAAAAAATATTATCTATAACAAAAACCCTCAAATGGTATTATCTAGTAGTTAATTTCGTCACACAACAGTCATTGAATATCATAACTATAAAAATGACATGAACTTCAAAAAATATAAGGAATGAATTATAAATAATTGGGGTTCCAATACTATCTAATACATATTTTAAATCCAATATTCTTTTATTATCTTAACATAATGTTTATGTTAAACCAAATAGATTTACATACATCAATCTGGTGTTATCCAATAGTTATTTAAAAAAATAACCATGTCATAAATTATATATTAAGTGTTATTAATATAGTTAATATACGTTTCTATATATTTTAAGTAACATTATTTATGATCAATCCTCGTATGTTTAATATAATCATAACATTATGAATATATAAGAATATAATTGATAAATATCACTCACTAGTGAAAATAGCTATGAGTATCATGATTTAATTTTTATAATAAAATCAGCTTCACTGCCTTAGGTAGGACTTAGAGACTCACTGTTACCATTGTTATATTCATATATAATGATACTAAACCATTTAATTATTCTACCTTATTTAGTTATAAACATTGTGGTCTCTAAATACATACCTTTATATGCTTTATTTCTACTATATTTTTTAACCAAATTATCAAACCCAAAATTGTTATAAAAAAATTTATAGTAGATGATCATATGAATATGAGAACAAGATCCTAATAAGTTTAATATTGGAAAACCATGTTTCATCCTTTGATACTTCAATTTCAATTAACTTTTATTTAATTTTGGTTCCCTTGTACTTCTTAGAATATCTCCATTTTTTAATTAAGGAATAATTCTTTCACAATGGTTCATAAAAACAATGTGATTTACCAAATATTATCCCCTAATATTTTCTATATAGGTTTCAATTATTGGGTCCACTCATCATGTATCAGAGTGATGACCGAGTCAATGCCCATCCAACCCTTTTCTGTGAGATTACCCCTAGGTACATTATTTTTTCAGTTTTATGCACATTCCAATATATAGACATAGATTTATTTTCTAGGGGAAAAATATCTTTTATACTAAGACATAAAGGTATTTTTATATTAATTTATTAACCCTTAGTGTTCTCAAAATTCATTTTATAACCAAAGTAAAGGATTATCTATATATTTGAAAATATTATCAACCTTATCCTATAAATCCTTAATGGATTTTTCAATTCATAATTTTTCTCTCACCAGTAACTTAATAACATATAAAGTTATATAAACCCTCATTTTAAACCAACTAAGGCTCCCCAGGACCTGTACTCCCAGATATGGTAATAGAAACATAATCCTTACAGAAAATCTTTGATACACATCTATAATTACAAGATCATTCAACATTTAAAATAGAAGGACCTATTTAAGTTTTTAGTAGGATTGGTGCTTTTTATAATTATGATAAGTATTTAAATAGTAGAACACATTTTATTTGTATCAAAATTAAATTTCACCCACTATATATGAATATAATTAACCCATAATAAGTATTCAATGTATCCAATTAATCCACCATACAAGATATTATTGTAGTCAAATCATACATATTACTTTTCTTCATAACATAAGTAAATTTAATCATATGGAAAGGGTGTTCCCATATTCTTAGTAAGGGTAGAGAAAAATAATAACATTAAAATATCATAAATGGGTATAAGAATAGAATATGTGTATAATCTTAATATATAATAATGTTATACCCAAAAAATAATAGATCTTATGTCATGGAATATTGTAAAACATAAATCAAAACAATACAAAAACATAAGACAACAAATATGAGCCTTGATAGCATTATATAAGAATAAGAATTAGCATAAAATTATGGAATAATGATGAAATATAATTTAGACTATAATTTAAGGGATCAATGTATTTAGGCACAACTATAAGAATTTTTAATCATTTCATTGTGTAGAAGCAAATGCCACCTAATTCCTATATTAATGGATAAGAAATCCCAACTAAATTCCTATAGTGGAGAAAGCATTCATACATGATTCCCATAATGGAGTGGGAATTTTTTACTATATTCACATATTTATGTCATGATATATAAAATTATAAACTATTCATTATAGTGATATATAGGACCCCACCCATCATTATCCATATATATGAGTGACATAGGAATAAAATTAATCATCATAACATAATGAACCCATGAAAAGAAAATGGGGTTTGTTCAACACATCAAAAATATGTATGAAAATAAAATTTATTTTAAATTGTTTTCAAATGGAATCACAAAATTAGGTCATTCATAATTACATAAATAATCATAACATGATAATCCAATAAAAAATAAATGTTTATCCAATCACATCAAGTAGATTTCAAGATAAATACCATCCAATAATGATAATAAAGAATATGGTATTTAGGATTTATAGATAAATAATATATGTCTATATTAATATTATATGCAAATAAATAAATGTATTTATTCTAATTGGATGAAATTTAATTAGAAGAAGTAAATATAATTTTTTCCAAAACATTGGATGAAACATTTCAGTTATACAACAATAATTATTCAGAAAGACAAAGTCTGTGATATTTCATATCCTTGATATAAAATAACATTGATAAATATATATAGATAATGAAGGTTGGTGGTAATGTTTGAATAATATCCTCAATCAATGATAAGCTATGTCAATGTACATTCACAATGTTTATAATAAATTCTTTGTAGTTTGAGAAAAAATGATATGTAAATTAAAAAAACTAACCACAATTTTGGAAACATTAACATAAATAAAAAATGTTTATAAATATATGATAATTAAATTACCTTTTAAAAACATTAATTTTAATAAATTAATTATTATTTATAATAACATTGATAGTTAAAAACATCACATGGGAAACATTAATGAAATTTATTTTATAAAAAATGACCAATAAGGTAAAATGTTACATTAAATTTCATTCCAGATATTTTCATCGGATGTCAATGAATTTAAAAATTGCCTTTTTAAATTTTCAAAAAAATATAGTGGTATTGATTAAATACTTTTATAAAATGAAATTCCATTTTTTACAAATTTTCAAAGTACTTTGGTTGAAAACCGTATTGATTTAAAAGATTATAAATATTAAAATTTAAAAATACATTCAGAGAAAATGAACACCACCATGGGTAAATAGAGGGTGAAAAAAATTTATCATAGAATAAAACACTATAAAAATTCATTAAATGGGCTACAATATTTTAGATGTCCCAAAATTAAAATGAGTTTGGAAATTAAAAAAACATCTTGTGTAAAATTTAAATCAAACCCATTGATGGAGAGAGAGAATAAAATTGAATATCAAATATAATGAATAAAGGATAATTCATGTTTTAAGATAAAAAAATTCTAGTTGATACACCATATAAAATAATTTTGAGCATAATAAGAAGTATTCCTCATGAAATAGGAATTCATACCAAGAAACTATTACAAGAAGCGTAATTTTTATATAATATTTATTTGACAATAAAATCATAAGGGAAAATTATAGATCCTTATAAAATAAGGTAGAAATCCCATAAAAATGTCATTTGTTATAATAAATCAAAATCATAATAGTATATTTTAATAAGAATTTTTTTAACACAACAAAAGAATATTGAGTTAACATATGCCTCTATCACTTAAGAAATATTCCAATCAAAACCCCTTGAAAGAGGTAGATCATGTATTTGATGTTAAAATACCATGAATAATTATCATTCATGATATTATATAACTAATCGGTTTTATATGACCCATTCAAATGAAATTATGTGCAAAAAAGAAAACATGTCTCCAAGAAGGAAATTTTTAAATGAAACCCTCACATTGTTCTAACTTCAATATGTGTTTTCACAAATAACAAAGTATAAGAAAATTAAGTATATTATTTACCTTGTGGGGAGATATGTTCTCCTATTTTTAATTTAATATCAGATATTTATTATCAAATTATATTTAGTTAATATATAGTTTTTTCTTATAGAGGTAAGAAATCTGAATCAATGTTACTTATTTTAGGGAGTTTAGAAATTGAAGATAACATTTCAATAATAAGATAAATATTAAACATAAAAATTACATAAAAACCTATATTTATTTTCTTATTATCTTATAATAATACTGTTATTTATATTTAGATATTCATCTATGACCATGTTTTATATTATTATTCATGTTAGTGGTTATACCAACCCAAACATGAACATTCGGTATCTTGATGGGTGTGTAAGGATAAGAAGAATATAATATAATTATAACAGTATAATAATGATATTATTTGTTCATTTTTATTTTTTATTCATATTTTATGTGGTTTCACTAATGAAATAAAATCATAATAAAATATATAAATCATTTCTTAGTGTATGTGGTAGTCTGCACAATATACAATTAACATTCATTTTACTTCTAAGAGTATGAAATGGAGTGAGTAATTTTATATTAATTAATATAATGAAATTAAAGAGTACTAAATATAATCATTTCATTATATTAAAAAAATAAGATGTTTTATGAAGGATTATAGTAAAATAATAGACTAAGAGATAGAAAAACTCATGTTAGAAGATTGAATTTTCTATTGAAAAACAAATTGGAGATGAATGCCTTATGTAAAATAAATGTGACCAGAAGATTATTTAGGTGGGAGAGTGTGATAGGGAGAAAAATGTTGAAGATTTTGAATATGGAATTCAAAGAGAAGGTGAGTATCGAAACTGTGGGTATGTTATTCTTATATATGTGAAGTAAAGTCTAGTTTTGGGAGTAACCCATATACATTAAAGAATATAAATCTAACATTAAAGGGTTGATGGAAAATAAAGGAAAATATATTTGGGGAATATGAGTGTGGGTATAAACACAAAAAAACTTGTACTGGATTTTTTTTTCAATATTTTAGTGATTTTATTTTAATTTTTTAACTCTTACTATAATTCATTTTTTCATTGGTAATAAATTTTTGACAGTAGAATATAATTTTAATGATAATAGTTAAGATTAAACATTTCATTTAATTTTTAAATTATCGTTTAAAATTTAAAGTAAATTATTTAATTTTAACATCTAATGGTTAAAAAATATTTTCCTGATTTTCATATACATTGCGCAAAACAGCTTTTTAGAAAAATTTATTTTTAAGATTAAAATTTTTATATAAGACATTGTTGTTAAATTTATAAATTTTTATGATATAAATAATTTTATTATAATAAAAATTAAATTTATGAGTCTTTAATTTAAATTCAAAACTTAATATCACCATGAAAATACATTATTCAATAAGAAGAATGAAAACATTTTTTATTAAAGGAATATTTTATTTTAGTTCTAAAAATATTGTACAAAGGATTTATATGCTCACTAAATATATTAAAATGTATAATTTTATAACATAAATAAAAATTTTATTGCTAAAAATGTTTTATAAAGTACTATCATAATTTCACATAATGATAAAATCATTAAAATAATAATTTTTACAAAACGCGTATTTTTTTACTAAAAATAAATTTTTCTGAAATAGGTCAAAAATTCATACTTATTATTTTTTTATATTCAAATTAAAAAAATAAAGATACTTTTTTTAATTCATATTCTAAAATTTATTATTTAATATTTTAAAATATAAGGAAAATTATAATGAAAAACTAATTTTATTAAAAAATGGACTTTTTAGCATATAGTGTTCATAATATTATTTCATATAAATTTAAATTTTAATTGATATTATTATATTAGTTCATAAATAATAATATTTTAAAAGTGTTAAAATTAATCTATTATGTTAAAATATACAGTACTTATCAAAATCATTCTATGCAGATTAAAGAAATATTACTCTTATTCTATATATTCTTTAACAAATACCATTAACAATAATTATTTATATTATAAATATTATTTCTACAACTCCTATAATATCAAAAAATATATTGGAATGTTATATATGTATATACATAATATCATATTATATTTATGATAATATTAATATTTATACATAATTGATATATATATATATATATATAATATTTTAATATTATCTTTTTATTTCATTCTAAGATATACTGTATTATAATTTAAGACATTAGTATACCTATTTTGTATATGACCAATGACCATATCATTAATTACAATATTTTAAATGAACATATTTACAAAGGCCATATTTTAGATGACTAAATTCCATTCATATATATATATATATATATATATATATACTTACTAAATCATTTTTTCATTCACTCTCACACTACATGGCATAGTTCTTATTTCATATTATACATTTTTAAAAATTAATTCCACATTCCCAGTGATCTTCTTAATTATAGGTTTTTCATGATTATTTTTTATCCTCAATGTTGAAGATAACCTAGGGGATTTAATAGTCATTAACATTTTATTTTTTTTCTAACTATTTACCCTACTTTTTTATGCACTTCTAATTGATATATTTTTCTTATTGTGGGTAATAATACTTAGTTTCCAACACTTAGTTTTCTATTTTGTGTTGTAATTCCCCACTTATAAATGAATTAATTGTTTCTAGTTTTAATTCGTATCGTATATGATTTTATTCATATTCAATGCCAGTTCAATTAAAGAAATAGAAATATAATATATTTATAAACCTAGAGTTTATGAAAATAATATGATTCTCAAAACCCTTCAACGTTACACTCACAAATCTCAAGTCTCATTGCATGAAAATAAGAAATATCATCATGATCCATGATCAATGATTATAACGCACCATGGATGGGAATTAGAAATAAAAATTAACATCACTATAAAAATAATTAATAGATTCCATAATTTAGGAATACCTAAGGGATATAAATATTTAGTGTTTCATTACAAGACAATAGGATTGTCTGGATTGTAAAATTTTTACATCACCAATCCTTCATAAATAATATGAGATAAAAATGTGATTTTCAAAAAAATAGTAGAACAGAGAAATTTTATGAATAATATTTTGTTGATTGTTTCATCTATGATCCCTTAATATAGAATCACATCCCCATGAAAGATAATTTAGGAATTGACAAAGAACACCATTCAATGATATCTTTTTAAAGATATCTAAAAAATATTATTCCTCTTATAATCTCATTCAATACAAATGGAAATTTTATGGTGCATTATGAATTTTCCAAAAAACCATATTTCCATAAGCCACTTAATAATCACCAAGGTCACCCACCTTGGTAATTCATACTTTTATCACATAGGAAATCAGTTTAATGTAATTTTATATATTCATAATTATTTTTATTTTAATAGTGTTACCATTATAGGATTATAACCCTAGAATCCAATATCTCCTTGGACAAACTCTAACTTAATCTTAAACAAGACTAACTTATTTCAATATTTGAGTCTCTCAAGTGTAGTGTAACACAATATACCTTTTCAGATGTCGTTTACTTCAATATACTCATCAAAAATACCCCAAAACATTTTATTATTTACACATAAGACATATAAATAATATGTGAATTTATAATGTGACTAGGACCTAACAACATTGTGCTAATTAATCTTTAACATACTCTAGCTAGCTTCAATTTAAGACCCATTTATATTATAAGCATTTCTTTCCTTTTCAAGGTAGTAAAAACTTGTTCTGGGAAAAAAAGTTAAATTATAATCTATCTCATATGTGTAAATTCCACACCTTCATTTTGTCTATATATTAATACACATTTTATCTATTTCTATCTATGACCAATTTCACTATAATGTTTCACCACGTTTCATTGATACTAGAATAACATATGATGCCTTCACATTAGTCCTACCATCTCCCCAACATTCTACCCATACTTCAGGTTTATGGGTTATTTCATGGGATGTCCAAACATATTCCATTGGTGTTTTCCTAGTTGAATATACTTAAATAAAATGTCATATGATCATTACAATGTGATTTTAAATGGTATGGAGTGGTCCTTACCACATGATCTTAAACTATATATATAACATCCTTTCAATATGATATTTTACAACATGATAATCTATGTTTCATATATTTATACTAATTTAATCATTTTCATGGATTATTTTTAAAGTCTAGTAGAATTTATTTTAAAAAAATTTGTCATTTTTTATGGAATGTAATTATGAAATTCATTTTTTACAAACAAGTGGATGTCCATGTTACAAAAAAGTAAATTGTGACCATAACTTTTATAATATTTGATTTCCATAAAAGATTTATATATATATATATATGAAACCTATTGATGGTTAAATACCTACACAATCATCATTCCATCCATAATTATACCCATTCGTCTTCCCAGAAAATATTAAAATCCAGCATAGACATTTTTCCATTTGAACAATAATAAAGTCACAGATAACCATTCATTTTACCAGATGTTAATAAACACTAGTGTAAAATTTATCCTTCTTGAACAGTTTGAAAATACTACATACCCCCTCATAGTACAAGATACAGAAAAAATATAGATAAACATTTCAATATCCTTGATGATAAATAAATATAACCTTTCAAATTTTAAAATGAAATTAAAAAACAGAAGAAAAAAATTCATCTACATCGAAATAAGTCAATTATAGACTTACCATTTTAAATACAAGGCAAAAAAACATCGAAATGTTAATTTTATCTTACTATATGACTATAAAATATTTTTAAAACCACATTAACCTTCCTTGATTGAACTAAAATCCAACATACCACATTTTCTATCATAAGTGGTTACAAACTCTTGTATGGAAAATTTGCCTTCACGGATTGGATGAAACTCCCGCATATATCTTTTTCTTTACAAATGATAGTAAACTCTACTGATATCATTCTGTATCCTAGAATATAATAAACACCAACGCAATATTCCATCATCTAAGATGAAATTATAATATATTCTATGACATTTTCTTCCTATATTAAAATTGACTATATTGTAATGTCCGTAATTCTAGGATAAGAATAAAATCATATAACATTAAATTATAGCATGAAATTCATTCCATGTTACTTTTTAAAAATAATATGATACCTTTAATAGAATATTACGACCCATTTATTAAAAAAAATCAAATTAAAAAAGTCTAAATCGTGAAAATTTACACTTGTCCCTATAAAGAAGAGGAAAAAGATCATCAGGAATCTGATTAGGCCAATCCATGTCATTTCTATCAACACCCTAGTTGGAAAGACCATACACAAAAAATTTGGCCACCCTGTATACATGAGTGATTATGTAATCAATGGATGGTAGATAATCTAAGAAAACAATCCACCTGGTATTTGACCTCTATAAAAGATGATCAAAGGCTACTTTGATGGCTTGAAAAATTATAGAAGAGTCACATTCTAATAAAATATTATTGCATCCAAGATTCTTATCTTGTTCAATGGGAACAATGACACTAAATGATTCATCCTCAAGAGAAGAAGAAAATCTACAATAACCATAAAGACAACTAAAAATATCGTAATGGAGATCTCTAAAAATAGCACCGTAACCTAAAGGACTTGGATTAACCCTTGAAGAACCATCCATATTAATTTTAATACACCATAAAAAAAGGTAATTTCCAAAAATACATCATGAATACCATAAGGTGGATGGAAATTTCCACATATACCAATTCACCTAAAGACTGAAAGATCGTGAACTAAATTATGAAAAAACCCTTTTGTGATGGATTAACTTCTCTAATTATCACCAAAAAATTGGAAAAAAGAGTCTTGAGAAACATACTTATACAGATCATATATCCATTTATTTCATGAATTCTAGATAATAAAGATCAATTCCATAGAAAAAAACCAAAAAATATTAATAATTTGAGGGGAGAGTAGTATACTCAGCCAGCTCTTGATAAAATCTCAGATAGAATAATATCGAGGATGATGAATCACAAAAAGATCAGACTGAGAACCCCACATAACTGAAGTAGTATCATAGATAAAAATTAGATTATAAATATCTTCCTTGTGTGGATGGCATATGGAATAATAAGAGTATAGTGAGATTCCAAAATTCTACAAAAAATGATTTTTTGGCATATTCCCATTCTACGGATGCCAGACAAGAACAGAATGAGATGGATGAATTATGCCCTTGTTCATTTTACTGAGAAATTGTGTATCTATATTTGAACCAAAAAGATGGAATAGAACTATTTGGATGTAAGAAAACCACATACCCTAGGTTCCCATACCCAAAAATTATCCCTTTGTAATAATTGGTAGCTATTCATAATGTCACAACCCGTCCTCCAGGGCCCATGTCATGACTACCCCAAGCCCGCCTTCTATAGGCCAAGGGTTGGAAACTAGCACCAAAAAGGCGTATCCCAATAATGGGAAGGCATTGGCTTTAAACCTGTACAAACACACAATCCAAGAACACAACAAGAAGCAACCATGAAGTAAACTACTATAGTAAAAAGTGTACTGAAAGTAAAGGGGCCAAAATACAAGCCCAACTAAAAAGTACAAGTACAACTGAAAAGAGAAACAGCTCCTGGAACATTCACCGAGGATCCTACCTGAAGGGTAGGTATAGCTCATGATCAGTAGTCATCGTGTCATGTCATGTCAAATGGTCCACCTCTGAGAACTGTCCAGTCCTGGAACCCTCAGCCTCGATCAATATTGTCTGTCGTTTGTACAAGACACAATAAGGTGCGGGCATAGCCCGTGCAGGGCTGAGTATAACAATACTCAGTAGGGACCCCAAGACCCCCGAAGGTCTCCCATAGTTTCACAAAGTAATAACCACAAAGCAAGACCTCAATCACAAATCAAGAAGCAGTAGTCATCAACTCTACTTAGGTATATTCCCATACATATACCTAAGTTATCAGAATATACTTGTCTCATACATGAGGAAACATAAGGCTCTAACTTTTAAGCTAATTGCACAACTGATCCATGAAGGAAGAATACCACAAAGGTAACACCATGAAGGTAACACCATGAAGGTAAAAGTACCACAAAGGTAACACCATGAAGGTAACACCACGAAGGTAAAAGTACCAAAAATGTAAATACTCAGCTCACACCAGGTATATAACTCAAGTACAAAAATATAGATGATTAGTCTTAAATCTAGATCATCTTATTCTGTCAAGAGGCTCTACTACTAACCCACACATGATCGATAAATGCTGACCCATACGGGATCGCTAGGTGTTGACCCACACAAGATCGATAGTTACGAACCCACACAGGATCACTAAGTGTTAACCCACATAGGATCAATAGATGTTAACCCACATAGGATCGATGTTCTTTCTTCACGTTACAGCCAACCATGAGATTCCCGCACTAAGCATGCTTGATTTCGGGAGAACCGTTCCTCAATCCATCGGTCATATTTCAACTGGCATGAAGTCCCACAAAGAAGTAACTTGATGATCTGTTACGTCATAAGAGTCCCAACGCAATAGACAGCGCGTCAACCAGACGTCCGATCTGTAAGTTATTGGCATTTTAGTGTCGAGGGCCCGGTTGGATTATGAGTCGATCCAACCCGTCCATACTTCAACTTTCCCCAAAACTCTCATGGAGTATCTCAGAAGGAACATCTCGCTCTAAGGATACCAACACCACATATGGTTCATCAAACGGACGTCTGGTTCACAAGTTATGGTCACTTAAGTGTATCTGGGCCCGAGAGGGGTCCGGTTCCAGTCCAACCCGACCTGACTTGGCCTGCCGGCCCGACCCGGTTCAGGTCTCGCCCGACCCATCCCGAATCGGCCTCAGCTGACCCGGTTAGGCTGGGCAGCTGTGGCCTCAACCCGTTGGGCCGTGGACCGGCCTACGGAAGTGGTGTGGCCCGCTGGTGTGGGGCCCGCCCTAGTTAGCACGGAGGGAGAAGCCCACCGGTTTTCCCACTACTAGAAAAGCAGGTATTTGCGACGGGCTATTTGCGACAGGACCCCGTCGCAAATAGCCCGTTGCTGAAAACGCTGTCGCAACTAAACTTATTTGCGACGGGACCGTCGCTAAAGCCTTTTTTTGCGACGGGTATTCTCCCCGTCGCAAATAGTCTTCCGTATTTTTGTAAAAAACTTTTTAAACAGTTATTGCGACGGGCCCGTCGCAAATACCTTTTGCAACGGGACCCGTCGCAAATAGTTTTTGCGACGGTTCCGTCGCAAAAACTCTTTTTTAAAAAAATAAAAAAAATTAATAATACTAGTATTTGCGACGGGAACCGGGACCCGTCGCAAATATTATTCATAGTATTTGCGACGGGTCCCGTCGTAAATACTCTTTTAAAAAAAATAAAAAACTATTAATAATACTAGTATTTGCGACGGGCATAGTATCCCGTCGCAAATACTATAAAAAAAAATAAAAAAAAAATTATTAATAAATTATTTTAATTAATATAATAATAGAATTATAATTTACAAATGAAAATAATAAATTATTTTAATTACTATAATAATAGTAGAATTATAATTCAAAAATAAAAATAATAGAATATTAATAAATAATTTAATTAATATAATAATATTATAATTATAATTCATAAATAAAAAAATATTAATAAGTTATTTTAATTAATATAAAAATAATAGAATTATTTTACATTCAAATATTAAAATAATTCAAGTATTACAAAAAAATAATTAAATTATAATATTATAAAATTTTAATATATATATATAATTTTATTATATAAATAAAATTTTAATATATATAAAATTTAATATTATAAAATATAAATATTATTATTATTCATATTAATATTGTTATTTAAAAATATAATATTATTAATATTTTATAATGAGACAGAAACTACGAATAGAAAAAAAAATATTTTGATTTCACAAATTTTATAACAGAAATACAAACTCTAATCTGTAGGAGGGGGGGGAGGGGGGAGGTGGGGGATCTGCAGATGGTGGTGGAGGAAACTCCATCCCTAAAGCATGAGTGAGTCGGCGCATGTACTCCATCTGCTCCTGATGCTGCTGCTGCCACCGACTCGTCTGCTCCTCGTACAGCTGCTGCTGGCGTCGACGCTCCTCCTCATGCTGCTGACGCATCTGCTCCTGCTCCTGTCGGAGACTCTCTATCTGTGCAGTCTGAGATCGCAACTGCTCCTCATACTGTGTAGAAGAAGATGCACGAGCTCCTCTCGAGCTGGACGCCGACATCGCAGCACTGCCATAATAATCTCCGGGAGTCAGTTGAGAGCCGATACCAACTACTCGGCCCTTCTCGAAGGCATACTGGGTGGCCTGCATCCATGCCGCCTCATCAAACTGACGGGCAGTGGTCTGATCTGATGCCTCGGCCTGACTCTCAGGCCGGGCCTGTGCCGCTGCAGCCTCATATGACTCCTATAGTTGCAATTTAAAATTAAAATTGTGAATATATTATATGCAGTTAATTTTTAAACTTGAAAACAAATAATACTGACCACGATGTGATGATGACGATCACCTCTGAGCTCCCCAGTAGCAGGATCACTATACATCCTCCAATATACGTCGTACTCTGTAATATCGGGGTGCTCGACAGCCTATAAGAATAAAAAATAAACTGTTAATATTTATAGTTATATAAAATATTTATAAATAATGTACGTACCAGATGCTGTCTATGAGTACTGAAAGAACGACTCCCAGCTCGATGAGTCACCTCCTGCCTCCCCCGATTCTGCCTCCCCACCGATGATCTCCTCTGAAAGGCACCACTCAACCAGTGCGCACATAATCCATCCCATACATGGGATGAAATGTACTCTGGTCGGTGTGCTCTACATGACTCATCAAAATCTGACACTCCTGCTTTCTTCATCGCAGCTTTTCTTAAATTGTGCAAAAACTGACGAAGGCGATCACGCATGGCCACCTCCCATGCCTCGTGGATGGCGTCACGCATGGTATCATCGATTGGATACCATAAACCCTACAAATAAATCAAAATATCAAGTTAGAAATGAAATAATTTTCAAAATAAAAATTATTTATTTACGTACGTACCAACCAATGGCCGAACATGGCCTGCTGCACATCAATGGGAATCTGCTCCCATGTGGTCCACGGCTGAGAGGAATAGTTGCGCAAAATAGCGCTGCCCTGTCCGACTGCTATATGCGAAAAACTGAAAAAATAATAAACATTTATTATGTGAATAGATTAATGAAATCTTAGTCAAATTCACAGGTTATTACACAGGTTATCACACCTCCGGGTGCGCGGATCAAACCCAAGACGTGGACGTCGCTCGGGGACGGGGTCAGGAATCATCAATCGTGCAAGACCGCGCCCCCTCCGCGTACTCCCTGGAGCGCCTGCAGGCTGAGGGTCATCTGCCAGCAACTCATCCGCATCGAAAGGCAGGTCAGCCTCCGCCAACTCACGAAATGTGGCCTCGTCCATCTGAAACAGAAAATGTTAATATTAGCAAATAATTGATAATTACTATTATATATACATATATACATATTATGATTGTATATAAATACCATGGAATTCTATAAGTGTTCATCTTCATCATCATCTTCATATATGTCAATGTCATCTTCATATTCCTCCTCAACATCATCGATATCCATTCGAGTTGCAGTTGCTTCATCTCTTACCATTTCAAATTCATGTGTGACATCATTAACATCATCGTCATCACCGACTCTTAAATGTGGGGTGTCGTCATCGATACTCATATCTCTTTGTAAAAAAGATTGATTTTGAGTACTCTCTTGAAAAACTTCAATTCTTTGCACATCAGTGAAAGTACATTCACTTTGACTAAACTGATTGTCTCGAATTTTGATTTTTATTACACTCCACCAATCAGTCAAGTCTCTTGATGTTGCACAGTACTTTGCATAATAAACTTGATATGCCTGTTGAGCCAATAAGAATGGTTCATTTACTGCGAGAACACTTTTACATTTAATATCGATGATTCCATGAGTCGGATGAACACGCACGCCTCTCTCTGTATCCAACCACCGACATTTGAACATGGTTATGTAATGTTGTCCAAGATAACAGAGTTCAATGATTTCATCAAGTATGCCATAAAAGTCAACTTCATTTTCTCGATGATGAGATCCTCTCAAGCTAACTCCACTGTTCATTGTTTTTTTCGATTCCCCATATGCATGTGTGTGGAATCGAAATCCATTCACCACATATGCATTATAAGTTTTAACAAGTTTGGAAGGTGGGTTACTCAATACACACAGCCGTTTGTCAATTTTATCAGCATGTCGAGACACCTGAAGATTTGTGAAATAATTATCAATATAGTAAACTATACATTGAATGAGTTGCTAAATGATAAAGAATTTATGTTATCAGTTTTTGAAACCACTGAGAGAAATTTTTCAGTCGACGTTCTTCGAGAGCAGCTGCTGTAATTTGTGGAATTTGTTTCTTGATATGATTATCATACAACCTATAAAAACCAAAGTTATTTACTATAACATAAATGATAGAATAAGTGATATAAACACTTACAGTACAACTGATGTCATCTCTTCACAGTTGAGCAGAACATACGTATGAGCTCTATGATGTTCATCATCTGAAAGCCAGCGTTCAGAAACTCCACCAAAACCAAGCTCTGACTGGTTGAAAACAGATAATTGATTGTCGATTTCATCAATATTCCTCTCATTCCGTCCCATTCGGTTGTGTTTTGAAGGATACTCAGATTCAAAATAATGGGAGCAGAAAAAAGATATTTCCTCTTGCAAATAAGCTTCTGCAATAGATCCTTCAACAGATGCTTTGTTGCGTACTTTTCTTTTCAATTTTTGCATGCATCTTTCAAATGGGTACATCCATCGAAACTGTACCGGACCTCCACATTTGGCTTCATATGGCAAATGTAACATCAAATGTTCCATTGAGTCGAAGAAAGACGGCGGAAATATTTTTTCCAGTTTACATATAATTACAACAACATCTTTTTCAAGTTTGCCTAGAGCATCATAATCTGCCGTAGCCGCACAAATTTCCCGAAAAAAATGAGACATGTCTGTTATGGAATCCCAAATCACAGAATTCAACAGACCTCTTAATCCAATGGGTAGAAGTCTCTCCATTATAACATGACAATCATGACTTTTCAATCCAGTAATATGACCATTCTTTACACATCTACCCAAATTGGAAGCACATCCATCTGGAAGTCTCAAATCTGCAATCCACTGACAAAATAATAAACGGTTTTCTTTAGACAGTGTATAAGCTGCTTTTGGTTTCAGTAACCTTTCTGTTCTGACATTCTCAAATAGTTCCAATTCTGGACGCCTGCAAATTTGGGCAAGATCTAAACGTGCATTTACATTGTCCTGGAATTAGTAAAGTCAAAAAGATATATGGATCCTTCATCAACATCCATGGAGGTAAATTATACGGAGTTAAAAAAACAGGCCAACATGAATATTGACTACCATAAGATCCAAACGGACAGAAACCATCAGTGGAAAGGCCCAGTCGAACATTTCTAGCTTCTAAAGCAAATGATGGATGCACTCTATCAAAATGTTTCCATGAATCACCATCGGCTGGATGATTCAAGATTTTATCGGTTGAAATATTCTCTTTATGTCATGACATCATTGTCGCTGTATTCTTAGACATGAATAAACGCTGAAGTCTGGATGTAAGCGGAAAATATCTCAACTGTTTTACAGGAATCAAACCAGACTTCCCGTGTTGTCCTTCTTTATATCTCAGTTGCCCACATGTGGGACAACTATCCAACGACTCATTTTCCCCTGAATATAAAATGCAGTCATTTGAACATGCATGAATCTTCTGACAAGTAAGTCCCAAATTTCGAACCAACCTCTTACTTTCATAGTAATTTGCAGGTAAAACATTTCCTTCGGGTAACAGTGTTTTCAGCAATGAAAATATCTGGTCAAAACATGTGTTTGACATTCCGTTATCTGATTTGATAGCCATAAATTTTGCAACTGCTTCTAATTTGCTCATCTTGCAGCCAGGATATAATCCATCCTCAGCAGACTTCAACAACTCATAAAATTCAGACGGTCCCAACTCAGGATTTGAAGCTATATCAGCCGGAGTTTCTATATGTTGAACAGATGAACCTGCAACATCATGTACTAAATCTTGAAACCGGGATGGATCTGGAATCAAGTTGGTATCACCTGCTCTGGAACTGCGTTCACCATGTTGATACCAAAAAACATAATCTGCTTGAAAACCAAAACGCAAGAGATGTTCCCCCACTTTGTCAAACGTGTCAAACGTTCTCAATGCACATTTTCTACAAGGGCATTTTATCTTTCCTTCTGAAACAAATTCTGAATTTGATGCCGCAAATGATAAAAAAATCTCCACACCCTCTATATATACTGGATTTAAACCAGAACCATTTGGATTTCTACGTTGATTTATCCATATGCGGTCATCTAATAATGATTGTTGACGACCTCGTTGTTCCATATTTTTCTATAAAATATAAAAGCATTACTGGTTTTGAATAATTTGTTAGAAAAAACACTCAAGTAAGGATTGAATATATTGAGAATAAAGCAAAACCTGTTACAAATATTGATAATTTTAATATTATATTGATTTTTTATTTTTTTTAATAATACTAATATAATTTTTTTTATAAATATTAATTATATAATAATAACATCATTACATTATTAGTATATTTTATTATTAATATTAAAATAATATAATTTTTTATATTATATATAATTCTCCTTTCATCTGTGTGTTTCACATTCTGTCTCCACATGTAATAAGGTAATTATTCCTAATTATTCCTAATTATTCCTAATTATTACAATCTATTACAATTTATTACTAATTGTTACTAATTATTACAATTTATTACTAATTATTACAATTTATTGCTAATTATTACTATTTATTACTAATTTAGCAATACTTAGCAATACTTAGCAAAAGGAAAACTGCTTGAATAATGAAAGGAAATTTGGTAATCATCGTTGTGGAGATGATTATAAATTTTCCCTTCATTATCCAAGCAGATTTCGTTTACTAATTATTAGTAATAAAAAAAATATTATCAATATTTACGAAAAAACAATATTAATATTATTAAAATAATAAAAAAAATTAAAAAATATTAAAATTATCAATATTCATAACAGACTTTGTTCTATTATTAACATGTTCAAATCTTAAAGGGTCGCCAATTGTCAGGTCATGCGCAATAAAAAGTTTGTGTCAGCCATGTCTAATGTAAACTCTATAATTGTCCTTGCATGGTTGATCACTTCGCAAGTAATGTTGCAATCAGACAAACCAAGTCATTCCCTTCTTATCTATAAGAATTATCTCACATGAACCTTTACATAGATCATTCTTCCTTAAAAATTTGAGGGGATATCATTATTTTTCCCTTAAATTTTCAAGGAAGAATGGTCTATGTAAAGGTTCATGTGAGATGATTCTTATAGATAAGAAGGGAATGACTTGGTTTGTCTGATTGCAACATTACTTTTGAGGTGATCGACCATGCAAGGACAATTATAGAGTTTACATTGGACATGGCTGACACAAACTTTTTATTGCGCATGACCTGACAATTAGCGACCCTTTAAGATTTGAACATGTTAAGAATAGAGCAAAATCTGTTGTGAATATTGATAATTTTAATATTTTATAAATTTTTATTATTTTAATAATATTAATATTTTTTTCATAAATATTGATAATATAATTTTTTTTGCTAAGTATTCTTGAGTATTCCTGAGTATTCCTGAGTATTCGTGATTATTCGTGAGTATTCGTGAGTATTCATGAGTATTCGTGAGTATTCGTGAGTATTCGTGAGTATTCCTAATTATTACTAATTATTCCTAATTATTCCTAATTATTCCTAATTATTTGCAATTATTGGTAATTATTGGCAATTATTGGTCATTATTACTAATTATTACAAATTATTGGTAATTATTACTAATTATTGGTAATTATTACTAATTATTCCTAATTATTACTAATTATTCCTAATTATTACTAATTATTACTAATTATTACTAATTATTCCTAATTATTACTAATTATTACTAATTATTACTAATTATTCCTAATTATTACAAATTATTGGTAATTATTACAAATTATTACTAATTATTGCTAATTATTGGTAATTATTCCAAATTATTGGTAATTATTCCAAATTATAGGTAATTATTCCTAATTATAGGTAATTATTCCTAATTATTGGTAATTATTCCTAATTATTGCTAATTATTCCTAATTATTGCTAATTATTACTAATTATTGCTAATTATTGCTAATTATTGGTAATTATTACTAATTATTGGTAATTATTGCTAATTATTGATAATTATTACTAATTATTCCTAATTATTACTAATTATTGATAATTATTGCTAATTATTCCTAATTATTACTAATTATTCCTAATTATTACTAATTATTCCTAATTATTACTAATTATTCCTAATTATTACTAATTATTCCTAATTATTACTAATTATTACTAATTATTCCTAATTATTTGCAATTATTTGCAATTATTGGTAATTATTACCAATTATTGGTAATTATTGGTAATTATTGGTAATTATTCCTAATTATTCCTAATTATTACTAATTATTACTAATTATTACTAATTATTCCTAATTATTCCTAATTATTCCTAATTATTCCTAATTATTTGCAATTATTCCTAATTATTTGCAATTATTGATAATTATTACTAATTATTGGCAATTATTGGTAATTATTGGTAATTATTACTAATTATTACTAATTATTACAAATTATTGGTAATTATTGGTAATTATTCCTAATTATTACTAATTATTACTAATTATTACTAATTATTCCTAATTATTACAAATTATTGGTAATTATTACAAATTATTACTAATTATTGTTAATTATTGGTAATTATTCCAAATTATTGGTAATTATTCCAAATTATTGGTAATTATTCCAAATTATTGGTAATTATTCCAAATTATCGGTAATTATTCCTAATTATTGGTAATTATTCCTAATTATTGCTAATTATTCCTAATTATTGCTAATTATTGCTAATTATTGCTAATTATTGCTAATTATTGCTAATTATTGGTAATTATTACTAATTATTGCTAATTATTACTAATTATTGATAATTATTACTAATTATTCCTAATTATTACTAATTATTCCTAATTATTACTAATTATTCCTAATTATTACTAATTATTCCTAATTATTACTAATTATTACTAATTATTCCTAATTATTCCTAATTATTCCTAATTATTCCTAATTATTTGCAATTATTGGTAATTATTGGCAATTATTGGCAATTATTACTAATTATTACTAATTATTGTTAATTATTGGTAATTATTCCAAATTATAGGTAATTATTACTATTTATTGTTAATTATTACTAATTATTACTATTTATTGTTAATTATTACTAATTATTACTAATTATTCCTAATTATTACTAATTATTGGTAATTATTACTAATTATTACTAATTATTACTAATTATTACTAATTATTGGTAATTATTACTAATTATTAATATTTATTCTTAATTATTAAAAATTATTACAAATTATTCCTAATTACCATTAACTATGAACAATACTAATAATTTAAATTTATTAAGTAAGAAAACAATATAAACATAATTAAATTACAACTAATCAAAAATAATTGAAATTAATACAAAATTAAAAATAAATATTAAATTAAAATGAACATAAATACCTTGAAAATTGATGAGCTCTGATCGTTCTTCAAAACTTTAATAACGGCTCCGAAGAAAAAAATTAAACTGAACAAAAACTCAAATTTAGAAATAGAAATTTTAGAGCAGAAGAAGGTGGAGAATGAGAATGATTTGAGAAAAACGGATGGGGGTATTTATAGGTTAGATTATTAGCGACGGGTCCATTTGCGACGGGAATCCCGTCGCAAATAGTATTATTTGCGACGGGCACCGTCGCAAATACCTTCGCCCGCATTTATTACGGTCAACCGGTAAATAGTTATTTGCGACGGGAATACTTTCCCGTCGTAAATACCTTTTACCGCCGCCGGTTATTTGCGACGGGAATACTTTCCCGTCGCAAATACCTTTTACCGCCGCCGGTTATTTGCGACGGGGAAGCCTATCCCGTCGCAAATAGTTTTCCCGGGCTTTGGCGCCAAATCCGGGGAAAACTATTTGCGACGGGGAAGCCTATCCCGTCGCAAAAGACTACTTATTTGCGACGGGTAAAGACCCTCGTCGCAAATAAGTTTTTAACGAGACTATTTGCGACGGGATTTATTCCCGTCGCAAATAACCCGTCGCAAATACCCATTTTTTCCGTAGTGTCCCGAACGGCAGTAGCTGTTCGGTTTGTGCGGTAGCCCCGCTGGCTGGTGCCCGCCCTAGCTGGCACGGGGGGCATTTCTCCTGTTCGGAAACAGAGCGGTGACGCCACAGGGAGCCGACAGGTAGCCTGAGGGACCCGTAGGGAGTGGGTCACAGCCCTCTGTTGCAGCTATCTTCAGGGGCACGCGACAGTGTGCTGCTCGCCTCCGCCCGCGGCAGGCCAGTGTCGGTCGTCGCTGTCTGTCGCAACTATATGTCATGGCCCCCTTTTTCCGATGGAGCGTGACGGCGCGCCGCCACCTCCTTCACGGCCGACCGGAGCCGGCCGCCGTCTTTAACCGCCACGGTTGCGGTTGTGGCCTTCTCTTCCAGCGGCGCACAACGGCGTGCCGCTATCTCCTTTGCGGCCAGTTGTTGCTGGTCGCCGCCGTCACTCGTCATCCCGGGTTTTGTCTAACCCGAATAAAATGCTCGTGAAGAACACTCCAAAATTCCAATAAAAGGTGGAGGTTCTGATCCTTGTTCATTTGGCCCACGCCCTCTGCATTAGCTTGATAGAAAGAGGGTAGAAAAAATATAACTCTTGAAACTGAAACCAAATAAAAACCCTACCTTAAGATTCATTGAAGAACGACCATGCTTGAGGAGGTGTCGATGTTCATCGGTTCGTGATTTAGTGGTACTCATCACCGCTTGCTGGAACCAGTTCCATCCTCAAAGTGGTTGGCATCGCGGTACTTTGCCAAATCTTTGTCGCTTGGTGAAGTTGTGTCAACACTCCTCCCCAAGCTCCATATAAATAGAAGAAGGGGAGGGGAGTAACGCCATTGAGAATTTATGAGGTTCATTTAATGAATGAACCTCCCAAATTTCAATGGTGTTGTTACAAAGATTGTGGAGTCAAGCCAATTAATGGCTTGACATGTCGTTGGTCCTGCCACCGCCACTTGTCTGTTGGAGGAAAAGAAAAAGAAAGAAATAAAATAACTTTTTTATTTTATTATTCTTTTAAATGTCTAAAATATAACTTTTTCACCCGACCTACTGTCGTCAAAGTGAATCCTTCCTTAAGAGAATCACGACGCTGCGGATTCAACGGTGCCCTCAGATTTTTAATCTGAGCATTGGTTTAAAAGTTAGAAAACGCCGCTCATGCGTTTACTAAACGTACCTTAAAAAAAGTCCAGAAATTCATTCCGGGCACACCAGGCCTCAGAATCACACGCCGTTAATTTTCGCAGACTCGTAATAATTTCATATAATTAAAAAAAATTAAATGGAACTGGCCTAGCTTGGGCCAGTCGTCGAGGTTCCGGGTTCGAGTCCTCGCAAAGGCAACGTGCACCATACGCCAGCGATCCTCTCGTCCCCTTGACTCCGTGGGAACTGGCCCAAGCCCAAGGGTTGGCCACCTTGGGCCTAGCTGGGGGCGTGCGGCGCGCAGGTGGGTAGGCCAGCCCTATACCTCGTTACCCATACAACACGTTTGCCCGCGGGGGCTGGGTGAGTTGGTTCAAGGCGGGGTGGCGTCCCGTCGTCGAGGTTCCGGGTTCGAGTCCTCGCAAAGGCAACGTGCACCATACGCCAGCGATCCTCTCGTCCCCTCGACTCCGTGGGAACTGGCCCAAGCCCAAGGGTTGGCCACCTTGGGCCTAGCTGGGGGCGTGCGGCGCGCAGGTGGGTAGGCCAGCCCTATACCTCGTTACCCATACAACACGTTTGCCCCCGTGGGCGTGGTGGAGTGGTCGAAGGCTCCGCTTCCCTCAGGGAAGGTCGGGGGTTCGAACCCTGTCAGGGGGTATGCTATAAAAAGCATGTTCACCACACGCGGTGCACGTTGGCACGCCGGTTACCCAAGCGTTTACGCGGCGCCGGCCCCCGTTGGGGAACTGGGCTTCACCCCTTGGGTGGGCCTGGGGAAGGTAGGGGATTTTCGGGCCACTGCATGCCTGACCGCGTAACCACTCGGGGGCTGGGCCATCACCCGCATTGTTTCCCGGCCCCTACCTTTTAAAAAAGAGAGAAAAAAAAATTAAATGGAAAATCCTGGACTTTACGCACAATGCTCTTAATATTACATGGAAAAATATCAAAAGTATTCATTTTCTCTGAAATTGAAATAGTTAAATCCTGATTAACATCATCATAAAAAATTAATTCCACCAAAGGAGCACCATTCTAATTTCTAGTCCAAAATTAAGAGATGAGTCCCTATAGACCAACCACCTAGAGTGAAAATCAATAGTAGATTAGTTGGATTTGATGATAGGTGAATCTGAGGAAGTCATATATAGGAGATTCCCCTTTTTTAGTTTGATCATAAATATATCAGGTATAAAATCAAGGGCCTCTAACAAAGAATCTACAATTCTCTGCATAAAAAGTGCTTGCAAGTATTGATTGAAATATCTGATATTTTTAATACCAAGCCCCCTGGAGTCATAAGGCACATAATAACTTTTCCAGGAAAAAGTTGATAACCTCCTTTCAAGAATACTACCACTCCATATAAAATTTTTATTTGATATTTAAATATTTTTAATATGATAAATAGGATATTAATAAACCATGAGTTAAGTTATAAATATTGAAGTAATGATATATTTCATCAAACAAATATGACCATCCATCTGAAGAGACTTACCCGTCCAGGAAGCAAGATGCCTTGTAATCTGACTTATAATACTAGCAATGTAACATGTCTTTAGTCTACCCTAAAACATAGGGACACTAAGATAAATAAAAGAAAGGACCCCCTCCCCGATTCCCATTTCCCTAGTAGTGTTAATCTTATTGGAAGAAGAAATTCCCCTACCAAAGAAAATAAAAGATTTTTTCTAGATAACCACCTGTCCAGATGCCTCTTTATAATAGAAAATGGATTTATGATATTTATGATTTTACTCTTATACCATTTAGTAAAGAAGATGATTTCATCTACATATAAGATATGTGAAGGAGAAGAAATCACCCAGCCATCACTAATGGATTTAAATTTCCCATTACCATCCATGATGGAAAAAATCCTACTGAGATAATCCTCAACGATGGAAAAAAGAATAGTAGAGAGGGGATCACCTTTACTGACACCTCTAGACTGGAAAAAATAAAATTATAGGGAGCCATTAACAAGTATAGAAATATGAGTTGAACCCATGATTCTTTTAATCAAATTGGAGAAGGCACAATCAAAACCAAAATAACAAAGGATCATATAAATTAAGGTCCAATCCATTGTATTAATTGCCTTTTTAATGTCTAGTTTAAGGGAAATTTTACCACCTCTAATGTTCTTCTTGAGAAGATTAATACATTTATAGTCAGTAATAAGGAATTCATGAATGGTCCTACATTTTATGATGCCAAATTGGTTTGGGGAAACAATTTTATTTGAGATAGAGGCCAACATATTTTCAATAACATTACCGATAATTTTAAAAATGGTGTTGAATAGAGAAAACAACATAAAGAGATGAATCTCATTATAATTTTACAGTTTAGGAATCAGAGAAAGAAATTGATAATTCATCCCATTAGTAAGAGAACCACCTTTAAAGAAATGAAGGAAAATACGACAAACATCATCATGCATGATCTCCCAATAGGATTGGAAGTAAAAGTTACCAAAGTTTTCCGATCTAGGGGAACTCTCTGAATTGAGGCCAAATACATCCTCCTTAATCTTTGAGTTCAAGGGGATAGAAATGAGCACATAATTATCCTCCTGGTTTACAAGATTTGGAATGATACCATCCACAGGTTCAGAAATGATAGAAGATCCATTAAAGAGATCCATATGATAAGAAATCACATAATCATAGAGAGCATTCTTGTTGTCCATGACCCGGTCACCATTCATAAGCAGTGATAAAGTACAAGATTCCATCTAGATTTTTGAAGGTAAATAAATAACATGGCGTTTATTTCACCAAATCAGTGCCATTTAGATTTAAAATAAAACCTATTCATAACATCCTTATGGTTATGAAGACTGTTAAGTTTAAGTGAAACCTAATTCTCATTCTAAATTCCATCAGAGAATTCATTTCAAGTACTATCTTCTTGAATTTGTTGAAGGGGGGATCAATATAGGATAAATCAAAATCAATAGAACTAAACCAATCCTTTCTCTATGATTTCATCCTCTTCATAACCAATTTTAGTTTGATTACACATGCTAGAGCACCATCTTTAAACTCAACAAAAGTCCCAACATCCTGAAATTTTTTACCACATTCCGGTTGAGTCAACCAAGCATTGTTGAACCTGAAGGGAAAAATGATGGGAATCCTTGACCACAAAATCAACTAGAATTTGATGATGATCAGAGTTAAGCCTTGATAAGGTTGTACAGGATATGGAATCCCATGTATCAAAGACTGGTTCATTAAAAAAGGCTCTGTCAAGTTTTCTAGAAACCATATCACTTATATTTTTCCTATACCATGTGAACTTAGATCCAACTAAGTTGATCTCAATCAAGTTATTTGGTTCAATGAACGCTCTAAACTCCTTGGAGGAAATTTAATTTTCACACCACCCAATTTCTCATTTTGATTTAAAGTTGAATTAAAATCAACATGAATGGACCAATGAACAGTAGTAATTCTTATGATAGAATCAATCTCCATCCATATGCTCCTACGATCGTGGTACCTATTATGAGAATAAATAATGGAACAAAACTATTGAATACCTATATAATAAAAAGAACACGTGACTTGCTGATCACTGGAGGAAACTAATAAAGCATCAATCAAAGATGAATAAGCCACAACCAACAATTTTTTAGCATCATCCATGAATATGTTGGTATACATTAAATGAAAACCCAATATTTCAGTATTTGAAACACTCGAGGAGGAGATTTTATTAGGTCTGGATAACCTAATAAGGAAAGACATTTACTTCTGAACATGGATTCTAAGGGACATGGTTGTCTCATTATTGGTCAGCCATTGGAAATTCTAGAAAAGGTTCCTCATTTGGACTTCAATCTGGGGTTAAACTCCACTCTATTTTCCCCCACCTACATTCACATTTAAGGATTTATGAGGCCTTATAGCCTTCCTTTTAGGTACTAGAGTGCTCTTAAGTAGAGAGCTTATGTCACATCCCTTAGTCAGAGAAACCTCAGCAACCTTTTCCAATGAGGGATATTCATTACTGAATGATACAACTGCCATATCTAGAATCAATGAACCACCAAAGACGGATGTTCCTATATGGGTAATCTCCATGATGATAGCATGAACAAAAAATGTGATTTGAGAAAGAAACATCAGAAAAAGAGACATCTAAAATTATAGAATCTTGTAATAGAAGAGGATCCACCGAAGGATTAATAGATTCAACAACCAAGGCAATATCCTTGTATGATATTGGAGAGTGTAACTCATTTTGTACCAAAATCACCATCTCACTAATGTCCTATGCCATTTCAGAAAATAGAGCCTTCTCCTCCAGATCAATTTGTAACTTATGAACCAATTCATTAATATCCTATGAAATTTAAAATTCTAGAGAAATATCATTTGAGGTTGTAGCCTTTTTAGAGGACACCTCAAGCCCTACGAGATTTTATGAGAAACGGTAAGAGGGAAGAGTTTCCTATTCCTCCATAATATCTACCTAGGATTTTGTCAATTGATTCATCGGAAGGGGGAGCCCTGTTATTGGGATTTCCATTTAATCCATGAAATCTCCCCTTTTCTCAATAACAATACCTTTATTCTTGTGATTCCTATTGAACATCATCCAATCGTTGATCTTATGAGCCTCTCTAGTCTTTATCTGAGTAAATCTAAAATCTTCAACAGAGTGCCCCACATTCTGACATAGATCACATAAGGGGGGGCACACGTTCATACTCAACCTTGAAATCTATTTTGTTGTTATTCGCAAGCAGTATAATATAATAAGGACATTCAGTGGTCATGTTAACATCTACCAGAATGAGAGAAAGATAACCATGTTCTCTTTCAAGTGTACAGTGATCCATCTTGACAGGATTTCCAATGTAGGAAACAAGATCGTTGATAATTTTGGGGTGCAAATACACCCAATTCAATCCATGAAATCTAATACATACCATAGCATTGGATTTCTTCTGAGTGGGGGGATTAAAAATGAGATCCAATTCATAGATTTGAAAGATTCATGGCATGAGATTCAGATTACCCAAATTCCTTTCTGTGTGCATGTCCTCACTACATTGGAAGAAAATATGGAAAAATCCTCTACCAAACAGAATGAGTTTCCTGGAATTTTTACTAGTTTGAAAATCACCAGTCCCGCTCCTGAATCCATCATCTCTTTTGAATCAACATCATGCCATCTTATTTTTATCTTAATACTGAAATAAACATTCATTTTTTTCTCAATAACATTAAATTATAGAGTTCCTTTCTATTTGGTGTTTTTATTATTTCATATGTATCCCTGTATTTTTAACATTCTTGAGGCTCCACATATATATAGAGTAGATGATTTAATTTCATCATGAATCCCCAAATTCATTATTGTTAGCTGGCCTCATTCATCATAATTGATACCTTGTTAAATTTCCATGTGATGTAGTTAACATAATTTCTTAACATGAAGAATTTCATGAATATTATTAAATTTGCAGTAAATATCTTTACTGTTGAGGAATGAATTATCCTCACATGCTCATTATGTTACATGTGTATGACCATATATCTGATGATTTTACCCATAATGTGGGGACCAGAATACCCCTGGGTTAGGGGGGGAAATGCATCAAAAATAAAAATGGCGGATCTAACACAAAATCATCTAATATTGATAAAGATTAATTATCATTTTTATTTCTTATGGTACAAAACTAATGTGATTGTTATTTATAATGACCTATGGTGTTTCATTTACCATTACTACTTATGGATAATAAATACCCAAGACTCCTTATCATATTATGAATAACCTAACCATTCATGTAACCATGATTTGGAAATCCCATTCATGTATATTATTAATACTTTTTCTTCCATTATTACTTTAGCACATAGGTATTAATGACCTCATTCCATGACTCGTACCTCCATCACCGGAGAATCAATGTACAAGTCTAAGATTATGTGTAATAAAAATAAATAATAAAAAATAAGTAAGAAGAGGATGGCAAGAGAGGAAGGAAAGCGAGGAAGCTCTCCATTCTCGACTCGAAAATGGATATCACGTCTGATTCATACTTTTTGATTCATGGAGTATTTTAATCCATATTGGGAATGGTCTTTCAATTCCCCTTCTAGTGATGGTACTGGGGGAAGAAACTTCATCGATAATAGAAAAGGTATCTCCTTTGCGGAAGCCCTTGCTGGCTCTGGAAAACACGATTCCAACTCTCCCATCATCAATTGGTCAGAGGATGGTGCAATTGCAGTGGCGGCGGATCCGGAATCCATCAAACAAAGAATGGATCTATGCAGGTTTTCACTGTTGGGTCGCATTTCATATGATAAAGGTGCTAAACCCTGGTCTTATATAGAGCTTAAGAATAGGATCTCATCATGCTGGAAAATCTACAAATGGCGAATGATACCAATCATAAAAGGGTTCTTCCAAATTATTCTAGAGAGGCAGCATGAGCTGAATGTGGTATGGCGCAAAGGGAACCTTAACCTAAAACTCGGTGTTCTTCGGTTGTTGGAGTGGGAGGCCAACTTCAGTCCCTACAGCCAGAATCTTGCTAATGCTCAGGTATGGACTCGAATTCATGGGCTTCCATGGGTGTATTGGCACCCTAAAATTCTTAATGACCTGGATTCTGGCTTCTGAATGCCGCTTAAGATTGACCAGTGCACCATAAATGGTGACCTTGGTCTCTATGTAAGGATCCTTGTTGAAATCAACATGGAGTCCCCTCCTCCGAAACAAATGTCTCTCATAGCCAATGATCATAAATTGGAAGTAAAACTAGAATATGAGCACCTGTCTCACTTCTGCGAGCACTGTAAGAGGGTGGGGCACGAAATTAAGGATTGCAGAGTGGTTAAAAATCTAATCGAGCCAAATTCCAATGATGCAACCTGGAAAGAAGTTCCAAAAGGACAATGAAAAAACTGATGGAGAACGTCAAAAGTGATAGGTCTACTCACGGAAAAAGTGTGAAATGGGGTAATATTGCCAGTTCTAGCGACACATGGGCTCACTTGGCTGATGTGGAAGAGAATCATCAAGCTCTAATTCAGTCGGCTGAACAACTTGTGGGTAACAATTTGTAGAATGATGCTAGGAACCAGGAACCAATGTAGGAAAACTGTACTGAGAATCTTTGCATCTCATCAGAGATTATCTCAATTGTTTCTTCTCTCCAAGCTATGGATTTTTTGATGGAGCTTATATTTCATGATTTGTCTAAGTCCATCTTGTTAGACGCTGCTGGCTCAGATGAATTGGAGCAGAGGCTGGACACAAGTCTGGTTGTTGAAAAAATGGCTGAGCAAAAGGTTGTAGACCCTAAATTACCTCTCAATGGCACTACTGAACCCGAGCATCAGTTGGGAACTGTCAATGCATCTGGATCATTACATGATCAGCAGGTGACTACCCAAGAAACTAGGGAGTCTCCTATTGGTACTGCTTTGACAGGCAGGGACACTTCAAACAATTCGGGTAAAGAGGGAAATGATACAGAATCAATTGTGGACTCAAAGAAAAAGCCTAGAAAATTTGAAAGAAATAACAAAAATGAGGAGAAAGCAAAGGGGGAAAGCACCCCCAAAACAGAAGTCCAAATGAGGATCATTTTCTGGAACTGCTAGGGCATAGCCAACCATGGCACTGAATGTTCCTTACGGCTAATTTCAGGAAAATATAAGCCCGATCTTATTGGGGTGGCGGATCCGAAGAAAAGCCTAACCAAGAAAGAAAATTTCGTTGTCAACAGTGGGTATCATCTCTTTGGAAAAACTCAGAACTCCACTATCCACGATCAACTCTGTCTGCTGGTTCACAGTTCTGTGGAAAATCCAATTATTATTTAGGAAGAAGAGCAAGCAGTTACCTTCTGTTTTCACAGCAATAACAGGAAAAATTTCTGCACTATGGTCTATGCTTAAAACAATTACATTGACAAGAGAAAGCTTTGGGAATAATTAAGGGGACTTTCCAGTTGCATAACAGAGTCTTGGGTGATTATAGGTGACTGCAACTCCATTCGTCATGCTGATGAGAAGATGGGGCCTGTTTTCAGGTCAGCCTCCATAAAGTACTTCAATGCTTGCGTTGAGGATGCAAAATTAACAGAGGTCAATCTCTCTGGATTCAAGTTCACTTCATATAGAAGGCACCTCAATAGTGTGAGAGCTAGCAAGATTGACAGATCTTTTGTTAATGATGCTTCGTTGGGAAACTAGAGATCTATCTCATGTGTTACTCTGGAAAAGCATCACTCGGATCATCACCCTATTATGGTGAACTTTTGTGGTAATGAGAGGAAATTTCCAATTCCCTTCAGATTTAACAAGGCTTGGATAGACCTCCGGGAATGCCACACAATTGTGCAAGAATGTTGGGTTGGAACTCCAAGGAAGGGTAACCCAATTACGTGCATCTCAAAACTGAAAAGATTGAAGGCTGCTATGAAGGATTGGAGAAGAAAGTGTTTCAGCCATCTTGATGTAGATATTGACACGTTGGAGAAATTCCTTCATTCCAATCAAGAGGACATTACCAAAAGAAACTTCCCAGGTGGCATCTCCAAAGAGGCAGAAGTGGCCTCCCAACTTCAAAGGCTTATAAGACTCAAAGGTAACATTCAAAAAGACCTATTCAAAGTCAAGTGGCTAAATGATGGGGATAAAAACACCATGTTCTTCAATGCCCTACAAAGGGCTAGAACAGCCAATAAGACACTTTCTCTCTTGAAGGATGGGGATCAAATTCTTAATGAGAGTGTAGATTGGGAAAATAAGAGAGACCGAACCCCCAAGGTGTGTCTCTCCAAAGGAGCCCTTGGGGTGTATTTATAACAAATAATAAAGACCACACCGGACCTCAAATCCGATGTGGGATGCAGACTCCAACACTCCCCCTTAAGCTAGGTGTACCTAGCTTGGACACATAATGAAAACAAATCAACAAAAAACAGACGCTAACACTCCCCCTCAAGCTGGACAGACCCAGCTTGACTACAAAACAGACGAAATAAAAAAAAAAGAAAGCTGTAAAAGGCTGCTGCTCCCCCTCACGATCAAAGCTCCTCCGCAGGATGATGGATGGATGATGTCGCGGACGCAGTAGATGAACCACACAGAGACCGGGTCGGTTGACGGAACGCCAGGACAGCCACACTAGTGGGGCCGGTCGATGAAACGCCGGGAAATCCAAACTAGCACCGGGAAAACCGCACTTGCGGGGCCGGCGACGGGAGGCGGGGATTCCGCAGAAGTGTTGCGGGGTCTGGCGGCGCCAACGGGGCCCGAATCCTAGGTGGTCGAGCTGCTGCGCCAGCGAATGGGCGTGCCGGCGGATAGAGATGCGGTTGCCGGGAGTTGCCGGGAGATGCCGGCGAGGCGGGGATGCCGCAGGAGGTGCCGAAAGGGAGCGGATGAATCCAGGCGGAGGGAGGGCCGCCTTGCAGGAGGAGGCCGACAAGGAGGGAGAGCAGCGGAGATGCGCGGGGACGGATCTGGCCGGAACAGTCCGGAACTCGCCGGATCTGGCCGGATCTGGCCGAAAATCGCCGGATCTGGCCGGAGTAGCCTGGATCAGGCCGGAGCCGGCCGGAGCTGTCCGGATCTGGCCGGAAATCACCGGATCGGGCCGGATTCGGCCTGAGCTGTCCGGATCTGGCCGCCGGAGAGCAACAGGCGAGGTCGCCGGGAGGGGAGCGGGACGGGAGATGCCGCCGGAGAGGGGTCGCCGGACTGGAGGGAGATCCGCCGGGAGCCGAGAGCCGCGAGCGCGCGGGAGCAGCGGGAGGCGCCGGGAGCAGCGGGAGGCGCGGGAGGCCGTCGGGGCTTGGACGCCGACGGGAAGAACCGCGGAGGGCTGGAGGCGCGCCAGGCAGGATCGGCCGCCGGACAGAGCGAGATCCGGCTAGAGTCGCGCGTAGGACAGAGCCGCCGGGAGGGAGGGCCGCCGGGAGGAGACGCCGGGAGCCGGGGGGGCGACGCGGCGAGAGGGCCACCGGACAGGGGGCCGACTGCTCGGGAGGGAGGGGAGGGGCGACGGCGCAGGAGGCGCGCGCAAGGCGGGAGGGGCAATCCGCGCAAGAGGCGTAGGAGGGCCGCCGGGGAGCCGCGCAGGGCAGAGGCGGGGCCTGGCGCCGGGAGAGATCCGTCGGGAGGGGAGCGGCGCCGGGAGAGAGGGCCACCGGGCAGGGAAGCCGGCTGCGCTGGAGGGAGGGGAGGGGGCGACGACAGAGCTAGCCATCGAGGCCCCCCCCCCCCCTACAGGGAAAAGGAAGGAAACCCTAGAGCAGAATAAAAAAAAGATGGGAGGGAGGGGTCGGGTTTAGCGAACCTGCTCTGATACCATGTAGAGGAATAAAAGAGAGAGACCCGAACCCCCAAGATGTGTCTCTCCAAAGGAGCCCTTGGGGTGTATTTATAACAAATAATAAAGACCACACCGGACCTCAAGTCCGATGTGGGATGCAGACTCCAACAAAGAGGCTGGATGATCACATTGTCTCCTTCTATGAGAATCTTTTCAATGGCCCCCCAAGAAATATGGATCTAAGAGATGGAATTATTCCTAAGTTGGCCAGTGAGGAGGAAAATATGCTCCTCTTGATTTTGAAATCAATGAAGCTATATTTGGTCTCAAAAAGGAAAGCACATCTGGACTGGATGGATTCACAAATTATTTCTTTCAGCATTTTTGGGAGATCATTCCGGCCGATGTTTGCAGCTTATTCGGACATTTTTTCAAGGGTGGAACCTTCTCTCATGGCTTCAATGCCCAATTTATTGTCCTCATTCCCAAGTTGTAGAATGCTAGTGAAATAAGTCAATTCAGGCTAGTTGATCTGGTAAACACACTACACAAAATCATCACCAAGATAATTTCCAATAGACTTGCTCAGATTTCAAGCAGAATCATCTATTGGAACCAGTTTGGATTTGTGCATGGAAGATACATACAAGATTGCTTGATTTCTGCCTCGGAATGTGTGAAACTTGCTAAGAAAATCAACTAGGGGATGCAATATAGCTATCAATATTGACATTAAAAAAACCTTTGACACTATAGACCGAGGAATCATCTACAAGGTACTCTTGTGTTTTGGATTTAATGAAAGCTTTGTTAGAATGATCGAAGTTCTGCTTGGTTCTGCTCGCATTTCTATCTTAATTAATGGATCCCTGGAGGGCTACCTCAAATGCTCAAGAGGGGTGAGGCAGGGTGACCCCCTATCTACTATTATTTTTTCTATTACTGAATATTATCTCAGCAGACTTATCACTCACATGGGGAACAACAGTGACCTGAAACCCATCAGGGCCACAAGAGGTATTTCAGCCCCTTCCCACTTATTTTTTTATGATGATTGTTGGCGCCAAAATTCAGGACAGAGAAGAAACCCAAAAGAAGGCCCCATTGACTGCCTCACGAAGCCACTTCACGGAGGCCCCCCTAGCACCGCGGCCGCCGCGAACCAAGGAGGCGGGCCGCTCCGCGAACGTATTTGACGTTCGTGTACCAGCCGCGAAGCAAGGAGGCGGGCCACTCCACGAACACATTTTTCGTTCGCGAACACGCCGCGAAGCAAAGAGGCGGGCCGCTCTGCGAACGCATTTGACGTTCACAAACCCGCCACAAAGCAAGGAGGTGGGCCGCTCCGCGAACGCATTTGACGTTCACGAGCCCGCCACGAAGGAAGGAGGCGGGACGCTCCGCGACCGCATTTGACGTTCACGACCCGACGCGAAGCAACCCATACCCTCTTCGTGCCGCGTAAGCTCTGCTTCGTGGCGCCTCTTGCCTATAAATACCAGGCTCCCTCTGAGCCCTAAGGACGGACAATCGGACCATTCGACTTCCCAGCTCCCGAATCGCGAAGCATCCTTCTGCTCTGCGAACCATGAGTTGTGCGAGGTACTTCTGCTCCGCGAAGAGTCCCCCTTGTCTCGTTTTGATCCCCTCTTCCGAGAGAGATGCCTTTCGCGAAGCCTAAGGGCTTCCTTGAAGGAAGGGGATCCCCAAGGGGACCCGAGTCATCGCGGAGCGTTTATGCTTCACGAAACACCCTTCATGTACACAAGATCCCCATGCTAAGGCAGGGTCACTGTACTTCGCGAAACACATTGCTTCACGACACCTTGCTTCGTGAGGAACCTTTTCTCCGTGAAGCAGTGCTCCGCGAATGCCTTTCCACTTCGCGAAGCACCTCCCATATTCACCTCCACCCTATGCTTATGCTAAGACACCCCACTTCATGAAGCACACCCCTTCGCAAGTGGCCTCCGCCACGCGGAGCAACAGAGCTTCACAAGGCCCCTGCCTATGAACTCCTCTGCTTGGAAATCCCCTTTCCCGTGCGACCCTCCAGGTTTGCACGATGTGATTTCAGAGTCCCCTGGACAACACCACCAATTGTGTTGCTTCGCCTCATGCTTCTTCGCATAGGCACGTTAATGACTATTGCTTCTTCGCATAGCCACGCTAACGTGGACCCCTCAATGGTTCGCTCCGTGACACCCCCTCACCATGGCTTTGCCTGTCCTCTTTCTGCACCAAGGAGCAGAGGGTACCGGTTATGTAAGTCCTAGGGGTGCGGAGCAAACCCACCTCATCCGAGCTGCAGGACGTTAAACTGCCAAACACCCTCGTCCTCAGCACATGACGTTAAACTGTGGCCTTGCCCCGTGACTCACACGCAGGCCCCCCGCCTTGGACATTCTACACGCCCACTCGTCTCCACGGGGATGGGATCACCCCTCACAGGGGATGATATCCTCCTTACCGGAGTGACGTTTGTCCGCGGGGACAGGGCAGCCACCTTGGCATAAGCCCCTAGCTTTTCTTGCCGGAGGCATCATCCCTGTTTCTTTTATCTTCGGTCCCCAGGGCCAGCGAAGGGCGTGGTGGGAAACAGTGCTTCTCCATTCATCGGTGCCAAATTCCTCTCTCGCTGCACTTTGTCACCATGGGCCTCCATCCTGGAGTAAGTCCCAATCTCTCTCTCCCAGGGCCGCTCCACGCGTAAGCCCCACTCTACATCCCACGAACGCACCTTTCGCGACGTGATCGTCAGGTCTCGGCTGCCTCTTGTTTCTCACACCGAGCACGACTCACGTGGGCTTAGAGTAAGCACCGACCCTGACACCAACGTCCTGAGCAGCCTAGAGTGTAAGCCCCACACCGCCAACCTGAACTACGAGGACTTTGATCCATGTCAAGTCATGGTACATAGGAAGCCTCCCTGAGGTTCAAGCCCAACACCCATCGGATCCCAGGTCCATCTTCACGTCGGTTCGCCGACACTCCTCTACCCGAACTACGAGTACTTTGATCCATGTCAAGGCATGGTACGTAGGACGCCTCCCTGAGGTTCAAGCCCAACACCCATCGGACCCCAGGTCCATCTTCACGTCGGTTCGCCGACACGCCCCTACCCGAACTACGAGGACTTTGATCCATGTCATGGCGTGGTACGTAGGAAGCCTCCCTGAGGTTCAAGCCCAATACCCATCGGACCCCAGGTCTATCTTCACGTCGGTTCGCCGACACGCCCCTACCTGAACTACGAGGACTTTGATCCATGTCAAGACATGGTACGTAGGAAGCCTCCCTAAGGTTCAAGCCCAACACCCATCGGACCCTAGGTCCAACTTCATGTCGGTTCGCTGACACGCCCCTAACCGAACTACGAGGACATTGATCCATGTCAAGGCATGGTACGTAGGAAGCCACCCTGAGGTTCAAGCCCAACACCCATCGGACCCCAGGTCCATCTTCACGTCGGTTCGCCGACACGCCCTTACCCGAACTACGAAGACTTTGATCCATGTCAAGGCATGGTACGTAGGAAGCCTCCCTGAGGTTCAAGCCCAACACCCATTGGACCCCAGGTCCATCTTCACGTTGGTTCGCCGACACGCCCCTACCTGAACTACGTGGTCTTTGATCCTTGCCAAGGCGAGGTACGTAGGAAGCCTCCACGAGATTCGAGCCTGACACCCAGTGGTTCCGACCCCCTTTACGTCGATTCAACCCCGTGCCGCACGACATTAAACTGTGGACCTCCGTTCAGCGGTAAGCCGTTTTCACTCCATTCAGCGGTAAACCGTTGTCACTCCATTCAGTGGTAAGTCGTTTTCATTGCAGCGGTAAGCCGTTGCGACCTCATCCAGCGATAAGCCGTTGAAAACCCCAATCGACGGTAAGCCGTCATCAGATGAACTACGTGGACTTTGATTTCCTGCCACAGGGATACGTAAGAAACCTTTTCCAGGCTCACGCCCAAAACCATCGTCATCCTCATGATGGTGTCATCCCATTCACCATCCCTTCCACAGAACCTTCCACCAGCCATCCTGATTCTTACCCGGGCCGCCACATCCCAGTGGGATCTTGCCACCCCATTCCCCATTCCAACTAACAACATTCGGGAGGCCACCCACGCAATGACCCCAATGGCGGTGTTCCCTCCAGGGGGTTCCTCCATCTGATCCACTCTAGTCAGTGTTCTGATCAGCCCGATCCGTCTCCGCTGGACGTTAAACTTGCGGAATACACTGTGTTAAACATAGGAAGCTGAAGAAAACCTCAGATACATGCCCATGACACATGATTCCCTGCATTCGATGTGGGATGCCTCGGGCTTCCGCGCCCTCGAGAAGCCCTATAATAAGCGACAGAAGACAGACACACCAATCCCCAGCGTCCAGACACGCCAGTGATGCCCAGCGTGACTACTCCCCTAACCGAATGTTGCTGCCCTGACCGGACCCCTTGGAATATCCTGACAGAAGCAGCGTAATTAACTGGTGTCCATGAAAATATGGCGCCGGAAAGAGTTTCACAAACAACGTCTTAAGTCTATAAGGGGGACCCGAACTAGGTGACGAGTTCTGAGGAGGAATCCCCGGAAGGAAGAACCAACATCCCATCATCTCGTTTCGATCATGGAGAAGACTTTCCTGATTAAGGAGCGGATGCCGCCCGCCTTTGGAAAGCGGGAATGCGGGGCAACCAAAAAAGCCTCGTCTCTCGTCCCCGAACGATACGGACGCGCGCGCCCCGACGAAAGCGTCGGAAACAGAAATGGTGAACCCGACATGAAATTCTTCTCCTCAATATGAAGATTAGTAGCGCTCGGGGAATCAATGGATTGACGTGTCACTAGATCCAGCTATCCGGCGCTGGGTCCCGCCAAGCAAATAGCGGGCCTGGCGTGAAACTCACCAGAAGTTGGGGTAGTAGAATGTTTAACATTCCGTTCTGCGACGTTGTCAGCGTGGATCCCTCTTACCAGTCACGGAAGAGGTGATGGCGCTGGGGCATTGGTCGTCGATTTTTTTTTCTTTCAGCACTAATGAGTTCATCTCTCTGCTTCTCAGGAATCAGGTTGATGCCGGAGGAACACGATCACCGCCCGCCCGTCTACGCAGGGGCAAGGGCAACGCCAGCACAACCGCTCAGCGTGGCTTCACTGCTTCCGTGACAACCTCTGCATCCACGACCGTGGGGCGCCCACGCCCCATCTCCCCATCAGAAGTTATCCAACGAAGGGTAATTAACAACCCCGTACGTCGTTACGAGGAGGATGGAATAATCCCGACCCGGGATATGGCCCGCCTGGATTGGGAGGTGTCCGCGCCTCGCCGTTAATGCCGCCCCCGAGGGCCACATAGGGAGCCATTGTTCCCCACCCCGACATACAACCGCTTCGGGAGCCTGTCCCCGGAGCGCTTTGACGACTCCCGCCTTACGCTGATGAGGTAGGTGACGTCTGGCCCAGCCCGGTTAGAGTACCAATCCAGGGGCTCCTGGCAAAGGCTCCCACTCGGCCGCGTCAGCGCCGCCGCCCGGTCTTCCTAGAGGAGGAGCAGGTAAGCTATGCACCTGCGCCACCAGCCTCGGCTCGTCCGACCCGACGACAGTGTCGGGCACGAGCTGAGGAGGACGCCCACCAAGGGGCGTCAACGTCGACGACTACTATGGGTCGAGCCACCGCCGACGCATATCATCAGGTCCCTGCACACACTGAGAAGGGGCGCTTATATGCCCAACCGGGGTTGAGGCCCCACCGCCCCACGGGCAGGCTGGGTCGACGCTCCTAGTCGCGGGCACGAGCAGTGGTCGCCGCGAACCAATCCACAACGATGCCACCCCGTATGGAGGTCCACCCCGTACCCCTACCACACAGAGCGTGGACCTTCTCCGCTCCGAGGCTCGGCATGGAGGTCCACCCCGTGCTACCCCCAATCTGAATGATGGTCTGCCCTGCGGCAGTGATGCTTGGCACGAAAGCCTCTCCCGTGCCCATTACACTGGATATGGAGTCGTTCCTCCTACTCCCGACCGCCGATGCAGGGACATTGCACATCCGCTCTCTTTTCAACGTGGGGTTCCTCCCTACATCCTCTCCGCAGCTGGTGAAGGTCCTCCTCACCCCGACAACCAGAGGGGTGAAGGCCAGCCTCGCTCCACCCACACCAAGCACAGAGGTCCTCCCAATGCTCCTGCCGGTCCCAACGAAGGTTTTGCCTACTCTGGCTTTATTCATGGAGGTCCTCCCCATGTCCCCTTTGAATTTTTTCCCGGTGCTCCTCGCACCCCGGTTTTCTCGGGTGGAAACCCTCTCCGCCCCAACAATAGTGCGGCCGAAGGACCCCATGCCAGGAATCAGCCCTGTCCCGAGGAGCCACCCAGGGGCAGGAAGGCGGGTCGTCACCGCCACAAGAAGAATCCTGGGAAGGCCCAGACAGAGATCAAACTAGTCCGCTTCTCAGACTCTGAAGCGGAGTACGACTCAGCCCGGGAACCCTCCCCTCGCTCATCCGAGTCAAGGGCCGGGGCAGGAACATGGCGCATCAGCCTGGTGCTCCCGGAATGCGAGGTCCACAGTATTCCCGCCTCCCTCCGCAGGTTTATCTAGGAGGATGAAAATATAGCAACCACATAGGTTACGGTCGTGCAATCACCACCATCATCGCCGGAAGCGCTCTCTACCTCCACAAGAGATCACAAAGAGCTATTCTGGGGACCAATGGCGGGCGAGCAGCAGCGCGACCCAACACCAGCAGCCTTGGCCCCTGAGCCAGGAATGGTGGCCGTCAACCCCTCCTATCGCGACGTAGCGGCCAGGTCGCTACACTCTTAGGAGGGCAGCCCGAGAATCGGCGGCAAGTCAACCCGTTCACCGTATTTTCCACCGGCCAACCTTCCATCCCAGCGGTCTGCCTCAGTACCGCTGCCAGTTCCTCAGCCACCCCCAGTTGGCGAGTGGGGCAATCAAGGGCTAGACCCTGAATTTGAGCCGAGGAGCTTCTGGAGCATCCTTGCAGCGGACCACTTCCCCGAGAAGTTCTGGCCTGCAGCAGCGCAAGATTTCTGTATACCCGAGTCCCTCACCCCAGAGGAAGTTGAGTGTTTCCGCTACACCCTCTGGGAGACACACTTCAGTCTTCGTCATCAGTGCGTGGTTTATCCAAGGAGCCAAATGCATTTTGAAGACATCATCGAGTAGTGTCGTCTAGTCGATCTGGCCGCGCTCCCTGTGGCCCAGCCCCCCGAGTCACCAGGTCGCCGTGAGGCCCTCCAGCAGCAATGCGTTCAGAGTGTCAAGGTACTCCACAAAATTATAAGGGAGGCTACCCCCCACGTGAAAATCCGTGACAGGGGGAAGTATGCTGCCCTCCTCTTCAGTCCTATCCGGCGGCAGCCCGACTCGCTATGCGATATTGTGGACATGCCCCCAGGAAGGGTCACGGTCCACATGGCCGACATAGTGGACAAAGAGGACGAGCTGGAGTTTCTCGATGGAGACTTACCCCATGAGGGTGTGCCACCACTTTTGGACCGATCGGGGAGGATTAATCGTCAGCAGAGAAACCTCCTAGGTCTCCCTGCACCCACCGAGGCGTTGGTACTCAGCAGGAATTCCGGTAAGGGAAAAGAGCACGTCGGAGCTGTCAAGCACTCCGACCCCTCCGCCTCAGTGCAGAAGACAGAGGAAGACTCCGAGAAGGCCACATTGCGCCAACAACTTGCTGAGCAGAAGAAGTTGGTCGACGAACTCTTGACTGAACGCATTGCAGAGCGATGACCCGACTACGGTAATCCTAGGCCGGGGCAGCAAGGAAAGGAACAACTACCCCTTGGCGAGATGCCCCCGGGCAACCCTTATCATACCGCTTCTGCGAACAGATCTGAAGCCGGAGCTCATGGAAAGAGGGCGCATTATGTCTCACCAAACCCTCCTGAACGGCGTGACAGTCCAAGGAACCCCGCTAGGGCTCCCCCAGAAGCCCCAAGGGCCACTCCACCAGCCGCTCCACGAGCCGCTGAGCCTGTATACCGTGTTGAAGAGCCCGAAAACGCGCTCGTGGTTAGGGATCCCCGTCAAGACAGGGACCCCCGTCCAGATGATCCCATGGCGGCGCTCATAGCTTGCCTTGAGGCATTGGAAACGCGGCAGGTGGCAATTCCACCAGATGGCAATCCATACCCGGCATGGTTGGATGGTATGTCGGCACCTCCGGGTTTCGGGAATCCCACCTTCTCCCCCTTTAACGGGACGAGGGACCCGCCGCAACACCTGACCCACTTCAACTCAAGGTGTGGGCCCATGTTAGGCACTCCAGCGCAGCAGGAGGCTGCCAAGCTCCTTTGTTTTGTTCAGACACTAGAGGGGCTGACATTCGTCTGGTACAATCAGCTCCCCGTCGGATCTGTGACCAGTTGGGAGGACCTTCGCAGACAGTTCATCTACCAGTTCAGCTCTACCACCTGGAAAACGAGCATCGCAGACCTCTTCAAGTGCAAGCAAAGGCCTGATGAGCGAGTCACGAACTTTATCGCCCGGTGGAAGAGGCTTACATACTCCCTTGACATGCCACTGACTTAGGAGCAATTACTGACGATGTGCGTAGGGAACGTCAAGACGGAACTGGTTCCTTCTCTAATCATCCAGAACTACCTTGGAGGATTCCGAGACTTCTCCGAAAAGGCCCAGCACCTTGAGGAAGCCCTGCAACAGGCCAGCCAGGCACGTCCGTTGCCCCCTGTGATTCCAGCAAGGAGAGCTGCCTGAGCTGAGCCCGTCGCGGTGGCCCAAATAAAAGCCCCCAAACAGCTGGAGTTACTACCAGTGGCACCGGCCCCGCAGCCTCGCAGTGGTCCTCCTCCTCAGGCGCAGCCTCCGGCTCAGCAGCATCCTCAGAATCGGCAAGCGCCCCCGCGTAATGTTCCGCCACTGCCCAGGCGGGACAATCAGGGTCCACCTCGTCGACAGGCCCCACCGGCCCCTCGTCAGGGCCAGACTCCAAGAGCCCCCTTTCCGGAATGAAGAATCTGGACTTACTCGTTCAATGAGAATCAGGTCTCTGGTTACTTCCGTAGCGCCCTAGAATAGGGGATTGTACGCTTGCCTGAGTGCAGAAGGCCTGAAGAGGCGAATCTTACTGATCGCCCCAACTACTGCCCCTATCATCGGATTCTGGGGCACACCCTCAAGAAGAGCTATGTGTTTAAAGACTGACTCCAAGACCAGGTCGATAACAACATAGTCAGGCTAGGTCCGGCCCCGGCACAAGTGGTGGGTATCTTTGTATGGCCAAACAGCGGTATCGACAACGAAGGCGAGTGGCAATAGGTTTCCAACCGCGGGTCCCAGAAGTACGATGACTGGACGGCTCACAAGGCGGTTGCTCGCGCCCACGACATCATTCGGGCGCGCCTACATCAGCCGAAGCCTTCAGAAGCTGCGGAAACCACTTCTGCATCATCATCTCGGCCGACCTCTTCTCAGAAGAGCAAGCATCGGCGGCGCAAGAAAAAGCAACACGCCCCGCCAATGTCGTCGTCGTCCCGCACTCTCGGCCACTTCATGCCCCCTGAGATGGGGATCCCTCCAAGAATCTGCCCAGTAGTGGATGACTCTTCAAGTGATAGTCAAGGGTACGCTTTGGTTAATACCGTTGAGTTGGTAAACCCCTATATGACTCCCAACGAGGGGGAGCGCCAGGCGAACCTCCCCAACGTCCCTAGCCGACGCCAACGTCGGCAGAGCCGCGGCCATACGGGTCGTCGAGGCGCGTTAGTTGGCACCTCCAGCTAGTCCGTGCATGCCACCGAGACCAAACAGTAGGCCCAACGCAGGGCTCAACACTCGCAGCCTCTTCATCCGGTGTCGTCAGGACCGCATCCACCGACGTTTGTGCTACTAGATCAGGCAGAGATACCTCGTCCAGGTCGCGGCCAGCCTCGCCCGACTACACGCCGATCTCAGTCGTCCGGTCCTCATCCAACAACAACTCTTCGGGCTTTGACTAGTGAAAAGTGGGATGTGCCCAGCACCAGCCAGCCGCCGGTCTAGCTGACAGGGCCTGCCATGCCTCCAATCGCAGAGCGGCCTCCTGTGAGTAGAAGTTCATGCCTGGCATAGAAGTATGATGTTCTCAAGAACCTCGCCGGCATCCCAACGATGCTTTCCATCCTTGAAGCCCTTCGCCTATCGTCAGATATGCGGGAGGGCCTCGTTGAGGCTTTAAGAACCTCTCCAGTTTGAAACGGAGGAAGCAGCTGCAGAAGCCTTTCATGCTGAAGCGGTCGAGGATGCCGAATGCCAGGCCATCATTTCGTTCTCAGGAGAGGATGAAGCCTCTCCCATACAAGGGCACATCCGTCCACTGTACATCACTGGCCAATTTAACGGCGTGGTGGTTCGCCGCTGTCTCATTGACACCGGCTCTAGGATCAACCTTATCCCGACACGGACATTGCGGAAGCTGGGGTTATTCGAGGAAGGCCTGACTCCCTCCGATTTAAGGATCCAGGGATATGACAGGACAAAGTAGACCCCGGTCGGCAAGATCCGTTTGAAGACCCAGTTCGGTGGCCTAGTTGCCAATACTGAATTTATGGTCGTCTCCCAAGACACTACGTACAATGCATTGATGGGCAGACCAAGACTCCATCTGCATGCGGCGGTACCCTCGTCATATCACCAGTGCCTCAAGTACTCCCTAAATGGTCGAGTAGGCGTACTCCAAGGTGATGCATCTCCTTTCGCCTCTTGTGAAACCCGTTATCTGGACGCTGACTATTACAAGAGCAAGGACAAGCAGATTCTGGCAAGTGAGGTTGAGCCCGCCACGGTCACAACTGACCCCTGGGCAGGTCTGGATGACGCCTACGTCTTCCCGATCCATCGATTGGAGGCCATGACCCTCCGACATGGGGCAATGCTTTGTTGTCTCCGGTAGAAGAGGAAGGTATATTCCCAAGTCTAAGCGACGACGGAAAATCACCTCGTAATCCTACACAAACCAGGCTCAGGTGATCCCGGAACCTCCTACCCATGTACGGTGTCGGGATGTCCGCCCCATGGCCACGAAAGTACGTCATACGTGTCTGTTTCGCCAGGCTAGGATTAACCGGCTCAAGCCGACGTGCCATTATTACTTTGATATCATCAATCGCGGCTCATTGGGCCGAAGACCAGATGAGATCAGATCGACTGCCTTCGTCGCTATGGTCTCAGCAGCGCGTGAATCCCCTGATATGTTGTCCAGTGCTGTCCAGGCTGGTACCGGCCTCCCGTCAGGATTTGCCGACCTAGAGGAAGCTCCTCCTGTAGGGAATCCCTCCTCCGCAAGCGATGAAGAGGATTTGGAGGACGCTCCCCCGACCTTTGAAGAAGGCGTCTCCGCCACGGTCGATGAACTGTTACAGGTGAACCTTGGTAGCGAGGCAGATCCGAGACCCACATTGATCAGTGCCGCCATGTCCCTCGAGGAGCAACAACGGTACGTGGATTTCCTGAAGCAACATCGTGATGTATTCGCCTGGAGTTACGACGAGATGCCAGGACTAGACCCTCAGGTAGCCGTCCACCGCGTCGGTCTCCCAACGAGTCATCGCGGGTTCAAGCAGCCTCCCAGAAATATGCACCATTCTTGTGGTGCCATGGTTGAGGCCGAAGTTGACGAACTTCGTCAAGGAGGTCCAGTACCCCATGTGGCTAGCCAACATTGTGCGAGTCAGGAAGAAGAACAAACATATTAGAGTCTGCATCGACTTCCAAGATCTCAACCGTCACTGTCCGAAGGATGATTTTCCCCTTCCAGTGAGAGAATTGGTGATCAACGCTACAACTGGATTCCAAGCCCTCTCCTTCATGGATGGTTACTCCGGGTATAATCAGATCCGGATATCCCCCGAGGATTAGGAGTCCACCGCTTTCAGTGCGCCCCAAGGTACTTTCTGTTACCAGGTTATGCCCTTCGGCCTGAAGAATGCAGGTGCCACCTATCAGCGGGCCATGCACCGCATATTCAAGCCAATCCTCGGGACATTGGTGGAATGCTATGTGGATGATCTGGTGGTCAAATATCGTCAGCGCCAGGACCATCTCAAGGACCTTGAGAAAGTGTTCGGCTTCCTCCGTTCCCGCCATCTGAAGATAAACCCGCTGAAATGTGCCTTCGAGGTCACCTCCGGGAAGTTTCTTGGCTTTGTTGTCAGGTATCGAGGCATTGAGATCGACCCAGAGAAGATCAAGGCCATCAGTCAGATGCCTCCCCCGAGCTATATTCGGGAGCTTCAAGGTTTCCAAGGCCACTTAGCCTACATACGCTGATTCATTGCGAATCTGGCCGGAAAGTGTAAGCCCTTTTCCCGTCTCATGAAGAAAGGCTCTGCCTACGAATGGGATGAAGAGTACTAAACCACGTTCAAGGAAATTAAGCAGAATCTGCTCTAGCCTCCGGTCTTGATGCCACCCGTCCCTGGAATGCCCCTGATCCTGTACGTGACTGCCCTTGAACGATCTCTCGGCGCCCTTCTCACCCAGAAGAACAATGAGGGGATGGAAAACAGTCTCTACTACCTCAGTCGTATGCTCATCGATACGGAGACCAGATACTCCCCCATCGAGAAGAGCTGCCTTGCACTGGTATTCGCAGTACATAAATTGCGACACTATTTGCAGCACCATGAGGTACAACTGATGTCTTGGGTAGACCCGCTGAAGTACATTCTGAACCACCCCATGTTGACCGGCCGTCTAATGTGGTGGGTGGTAATCCTCCAGCAGTTCGACATCAGGCTCGTCCCTCAGAAAGCTATCAAGGGACAGACATTGACAGACTTTCTAGCTGCCCATCCAACCTCCGCGGACCTGCCTCTGGACTTGGATTTTCCCAACGAGGCAATCCTCTCGGTAGATCCTGTCATCCCATGTTGGCAGATGCACTTTGATGGCGCCTCCCAGAACCCCACTGATAGGAGACTCAATGATCCTAGGCTCAATAGAGTGGGCCAGTGTATTGTCTTCATTACCTCGGTGCAAGCCATTCTGCCATACTCATTCCTGTTGTCAGAAGACTGCACCAACAACGAGGCAGAGTATTAGGCTCTTATCACTGGCCTCGAGCTGGCTCTTGAGATCGATGTGCCCCATTGGCATGTGAAAGGAGATTCCGAACTAGTCATCAAGCAAGTCAACGGTGACTATGTTGTCAGAAATCCAGAGCTCGTACCATTATTGGAGCGCACCCCTCCATCTAATGGCCCGGTTTCCATCTCGGCCGGAAGTTACTCATGTCCCTCAATATCAGAACGGTCAAGCTGATGCCCTGGCCGGCCTGACTGCATCACTTGCAGAACCCGAGCAGGATGATATGATTATACACGTGACACACTGGAGAGTCATTTCCCCCTTCACCCTGGAGGATGAAGACGGCCTCTGAGTAAGTAATCTTACTGCTGGGTCCTCCACGTCAGGACCCCCAGGTTCTCCGGATGCTGTGGTTGAAGCGACTCCCGACTGGAGAGCCCCTTTTGTCGAGTACCTCCAAAATGGTTTCCTCCCAGCTGATCGGGCCGAGCGCGAGCGAATCCGACGCCACGCACTGCAGTTTACCCTCCAAAGTGGTCCTCGTCTTGAGCAGATCATCTACAAGCACGAGTTTGATGGTGTTCTCCTCCGTTGCATCCAAGGAGTCGAGATTTCTCAGGTCAGGCACGAGGTTCACGCCGGTTCCTGTGGGGCTCACCAGGCTGGGCTGAAGCTGTCCCATCAAATCCGGAGACTGGGGTACTTCTGGCCCTCTATGATCCATGATTATATCGAGTTCGACAAGAGATGTCACGCATGCCAAGTTCATGCTAACTTCCTGCATCGGCCACCAAAACCTCTCCACTCCACCAAGTACTATTGGCCATTTGCGGTCTGGGGACTCGATGTCGTGGGACCATACTCGCCGGCGATAGCTCTCCAGTGCAAGTTCATCCAGACCGCCACAAATTTCTTTTTCAAGTCGGCAGAAACAGTTCCGCTCAAGGAGGTCAAGGCCTGTTCCATCGTTGACTTCGTGAGCTCCAACATCATCCACCGGTTTGGAGTCCCTCATGCTGTCCTCACCGATAACGACACCAACTTCTGAGCAGCCGAGCTAAAGAAATTGTACACGAAGTACAACATCCATTCGAACCATACCTCCCGCTATCACGCGCAAGCAAATTGGCAGATCGAGGCGTTCAACAAAACCCTTTCTAACATTATGCAGAAAATGGTTGGTCAGAACAAGAAGAGTTGGCCGAACGAGCTCCCCAACGCCCTCTGGGCCTATCGGACGACGACTCGTAATTCCACCCAGGTGACCCCATATTCCCTGGTGTACGGAGCTGAGGTCGTCCTGCCCATCGAGATCCAGCTGCCCTCGTTACGCACAATGATCTATGACCATCAGGCGCTAGATAGGGTAGCCGAAATTCGTCTAGATGAATTGGAAGCTCTTGACGAGAATAGGCTTCGTGCCTTGCACGATCTGGAAAGGCATCAGAGTAAGATGGCTAGAGCCTTTAACAAGAAGGTTCGCCTTCGCTCTTTTCTAAAAGGCGACTTGGTATTGGCCCTCAGGGCATCAATGATCCCCGGCAGGAAACCACCCAAGTTGGAGCCCAAATGGGAAGGACCTTACATAGTCCACAAGGTTTACCCCAATGGAGCTTACTCCCTGGTGACCATGGATGGTGACCGTATAACTCCTCCCACCAATGCTAAGTTCCTCAAGCAATACTTTGCCTGAGCCTACTGGACCCGCATGACCTTAAACTATTCGGTCCCGCATGACCCTAAACTGCACGCTGGTCCCACATGACCTTAAACTGTTCGGTCTCGCATGACCCTAAACTGCACGCTGGTCCCGCGTGACCTTAAACTGTTCGCTCCCGCATGACCCTAAACTGCACGCTGGTCCCGCATGACCTTAAACTGTTTGGTCCTCCATGACCCTAAACTACACGCTGGTCCCGCATGACCTTAAACTGTTCGGTCCCACATGACCCAAAACCGCACGCTGGTCCCGCGTGACCTTAAACTGTTCGGTCCAGCATGACCCTAAACTGGACGCTGGTCCCACATGACCTTAAACTGTTCGGTCTCGCATGACCCTAAACTGCACGTCGGTCCCGCATGACCTTAAACTTTTCGGTCCTACACGACTTTAAATTGTGCATCGTCCTGCATGACGTTAAACTGCATCTTGAGAACTACGTACGGCTTGATTCCCATCCTTATGGGATACGTAGGAACGCTCAGACGCCTCGTCTTGAGCCCAACCCCCAAACTCTTCTTCTTGACTATCCCTCTTGGATATTGTTCTCTCGGAGGATCCTTGCTTGATATGGTGTAGGCTTCCTCAGCCCCACTCATACCGGGATTGTAATGATCGTGTAGAGGGTGAATTCCCCTTACCTCAATGTGAGGTGGGGATACTCTTTTATAGAGAAGTAAATCTAATTACAAGGTGTTTAAGTCCGATGTGGGACTCAGAAATACCCATTTAACCTTAAATGGGGTCCAACATTCCCCCTCAAGCTGGACATGCCCAGATTGGATAGAGTCCCACAAAGAGACAAAGACAACAAAGACACATGACCATCTCAGACTCCCCATCAAGTTGGGCCAGGGAGGCTGTGAATACTCAGCCTGGTAGTGAGAGACTCAAGGCGAGCTCCTGGAAGACCTTTGGTGAAGAGATCGGCAAGCTGATCGGCCGTCGGGATATGGCCAAAGCCGATATGGTGCTGCTCCAGATGGTGGCAGAGAAAGTGACAGTCCACCTCGATATGCTTCGTCCGTTCATGGAAGACGGGATTCGAGGCAATCTTCGTGGCGGCCTGATTGTCACACCAGATATGAGCAGGAGTCGATGCGGGGAAACCGAGCTCATGGAGGAGATGACGAAGCCAGAGGATCTCAGTAGTGACGGTGGTCATGACTCGATACTCGGCCTCGGCACTTGACCGGGAGACGACAGTCTGCTTCTTGCTGCGTCAAGAGATGAGATTGCCGGCTAAGAACACGGCGAAACCCGAAGTAGACTTGCGGGTAGCGAGGCAGCCGACATAGCCCGCATCACAGAAGGCCTCAACATCCATGTGAGCATGATGTGAGTACTGAAGGCCACAAGCAGGGTCTTTCTTGATGTATTTGGCAATGCGAAGGACAACATCCCACTGAGATCTGGTGGGATGCTCCATGAACTGGCTGACTTTGCCAACGGCACAGGCAATGTCGGGACGCGTCATGGTGAGGTAGTTGAGTTTACCGACCAGGCGTCGATAGCTCTCGGGATGAGGAAATGGTTCCGAGTCGGAATGAAGGGAGCGTTCCCCAGGCTCAAGAGGAGTGTCCACGGCGGTGGCTGTGCTCAACCCGGCATCCTGCAAGATATCAAGAGCATACTTGCGCTGGCAGAGAGAAATAGTGTCTGCAGTCCGGGAGACCTCGATGCCAAGGAAGTAAGTGAGGGGACCAAGATCCTTGGTGTAAAAGTGCCGGTGAAGATGCGCCTTAAGGCTGACGATGCCTCTGGAGTCGCTCCCTGTGATGATGATGTCATCAACATAAACCACAAGCAAGATACAGCCATGCGCTGTCGTACGGAAGAAGACTGTGTGATCCTTCAGACCGCGAGAGAGGCCAAAGGCTGTGACGACCGTGCTGAAGCGGCCAAACCAAGCCCGAGGAGACTGCTTGAGGCCGTAGAGGGAGCGACGGAGACGACAGACATGACGGTCGGCACCAGAGGCAGAAAAACCAGGAGGCTGCTGGAGGTAGACTTCTTCATCAAGAAAGCCATGGAGAAAAGCATTTTTAACATCCAGTTGATGAAGCGGCCAGTGATGATGAGCAGCCAGCGAAAGGAAAAGGCGGACTGAGGCCATCTTTGCGACTGGAGAGAAGGTCTCAAAGTAGTCGATGCCATATGTCTGAGCAAACCCCTTTGCGACAAGCCGGGCTTTGAGGCGGCAAAGAGAGCCATCGGGATTGAGACAGATCGTGAAAATCCATTTACAGCCGACCGCCTGTTTGCCCGCCGGAAGTGGAACAAGATCCCATGTATGATTGTCATCCAGAGCCTGCAATTCATCCCTCATGGCGGCTAGCCACCCGGGGTGAGATTTTGCTTCACCAACTGTCCGAGGAATCGACACGGTCTCCAGCGCTGACAGACCCCTGTAGGAAGATACAAAAAGAGTAGTCTGACACGAGCGAGTACCTTTCCGGAGCGCAATCGGCACGTCCTCGGGAGCTGTGACAGGAGCATCGGACAAAGCAGGAACAAGGTGGTCCTCGGCCGGGATGGGAGGTACAGCGGAAGGACGACGGGAGTAGGTCTGGCCAAAGAGATGACCGGGCGGGGGAGACACCAGAGGCGGGTGAACGAAGAGCGGAAGACAGTCATCGATGGTAGTGTCGGGAGAATGAGAGGGGAGAGTGAAAGGAGAGGTCTCGACAAACGATACGTCGGCAGAGGTGATATACCGGCGGAGGTCTGGAGAGAAGCATCGGTACCCGCGCTGAGTGCGGGAATATCCAAAAAAAAATACAGCGAAGGGATTTGGGAGAAAGTTTGGAGAGATTGGGGCTAGTGTCCCGGACATAACAGAGGCATCCGAAGACGCGGAGAGGAAGGGAGTGAGGAGGACTCGAGGGGAACAGGGTATGAAAGGGAGTCTCCCCCTGAAGGATTGAGGAGGGAAGACGATTCAGAAGGTAAGTAGCAGTGAGGATGACATCCCCCCAGAAGAGAAGAGGTACCTGGCGGTGGAAGAGGAGGGCACAAGCGGTTTCCAAAATATGCCGGTGTTTCCGCTCGGCCACCCCATTCTGCTGAGGGGTATCAGGACAGGAGGTCTGGTGGATGATGCCGTGGGCCCGCAGAAACTGCTGAAAGTGAGTGGATAAGTATTCCCGCCCATTGTCAGATCGGAGACATTTGATAGGGATAGAAAACTGTGTTTGGATCTCATGGAAAAAGGTCTGGAAGGTGGAGAAAACCTCTGTCCGATCTCGAAGAAGATAAAGTCATGTCATCCGGGAATAATCATCAATGAAGAAAATGTAATATTTATACCCAGATTGACTCGAGGTGGCACAGGGACCCCATACATCAGAATGAACCAAATCAAAGGGTTTGGCGGCCCGTGTGTCAACCCGAGGAGGATATGATGTGCGATGATGTTTCGCAAAACGACACGATTCACAAGGAAAAGATAAACGGGGACTAATATCGGGGTAGAGTTGATGAAGTGCGGAGGCGGAGGGGTGGCCCAACCGGGAATGGAGGTCAACGACATGAGCAGGGATAGACGCGCAGGCGACGGAAGGCGGGCCAACGAACATGTACACCCCATCTCGAAGCTGGCCTCTACCAAGTTCCCGGTTCGTCGTCCGCTCCTGAAACAAAACAGAAGACGAGGAAAAGAGAGCAGTGCAATTGAGATCCTTGGTCAGTTTGCTGATGGAAAGCAGGTTAAAAGGACTCCGGGGCACATGAGCCACCGAGGAGAGGTGAAGGGAGGAGGTGAGGGAACAGGAGCCAAAGCCGGCTATGGGGAGAGTGGACCCATCAGCAACAGTGATGGCTGAGGATCCACTATAGGGACGGTAGTGGGAGAGCATACTTGCATCCCCGGTGAGGTGGTCGGACGCACCCGAGTCAAGCATCCATGCGGGGCGTCGGGGCGAGTCGCCGAGGGCGGGGCGCCGGGGCGAGTCGCCGAGGGCGAGGCGTCTGGGCGGGGTGCCGAGGGCGGGGTGCCGGGGCGAGTCGCCGAGGGCGGGGCGCCGGGGCGAGTCGCCGAGGGCGAGGCGTCTGGGCGGGGTGCCGAGGGCGGGATGCGCCGGGGCGAGGCGGCGGGGCGAGGAGCCGGGGCGAAGCCGGCAAGAGCGATGCGTTGGGGCGAGGCGCAGGCGTGGAGAGCGCGCGCCTGGCAGGAGGGCGACGCGGGGAGCCACGGGGGGGGGGGGGGGGGCGATGTGCCGCTGGGAGGGAGCGCCGCTGGAGAGAGGGCCGCCGGGAATGGCCAGGTCGGAGAGGAGCCGGGCGAGAGAGCTGCGCCGGGATAGGAGGGGGGAGCCTGCCGGGAATGGCTAGGGCAGCAGGGAGAGAGGCGGGGCCGGGAGGACGCCGGGAATCCGCAGAGGAGGGAGGGTTCGGGATAAAAATCCCTCTGATACCATGTAGAGGGTGAATTCCCCTTACCTCAATGTGAGGTGGGGATACTCTTTTATAGAGAAGTAAATCTAATTACAAGGTGTTTAAGTCCGATGTGGGACTCAAAAATACCCATTTAACCTTAAATGGGGTCCAACAGATCGCATCATGTGCCCACTCCCCGTTCTTTTATCCTCCCACGTCCTCACCGCATGACGTTAAACTGCATGGCCTTCAAGAACTATGTATGACTTGATTCCCATCCCTATGGGATACGTAGGAACGCCCGAACATTTCGTCTGTTGGCCCATCCCAAACACCAGAGTCTTCCCCTCGGGTCAAGACATATGGTAGGGGTGCAAACTTTTGCCCCAATTCACTTCGAGCTAACCTCGATCCGGTCGTACGTCCCGCTCCATGGAGATGTTTGCCTCTTTCAGAGATGGGTACAGCTATGCTTCACCCACTCCTTTGATTGGGACTTCACTATCTTCCCCGTCCAGAAGGGCCCCCGAATGGTATGGATGCTAGGCCTAAGGGCTCTCTTACCACATCGGGCCAACGCCCTCAAGGATGTTGAGCAACAAGCCTATACAAGTCCCGCATTTTGAATATGGTCAGCAGTCGATGCTCATTTGTTGCTCCCATTTTTAGGTTACTATAGGGACGCTGTGTTTCGAACATGGTCAACAGCTGTCCTGCGACATTGGAACCGCCCCAAGATGTCCCAAACATTGAGTGTAGTGGTTCATTCTGCCCCGTTGTATCTCCAAGCAACGAACTCCCTTCGGGAAAAGCCAGGTTTTAGTCCCCCATATGATGGGGAGAGCCGAGACCGGCTGCTTGTTTCCCACACCGAGCACTGCTCATGCGGGCTTAAGAGCTATGATGAGGTGGTAACCGTACAAGAGGGCGTATGACCTTCCATCCGAGGCCCAGTCTCAGACCCCTTGGCCTTTTCGGGCCCCCGACCCAGGTTCTCTTTTATGGGATTGTACGGTGTGGTATGGGATTATGTCCTCATTCACGTCGGGTTGCTCGTCGTGCCGTACACATCCCCATATGAGACACCTTATCCTCTCTTCGTCCTCACTGCAAGACGTTAAACTGCAAACTGGTCGGGCCTTTCCGACCGAGGCTCATCCTCAGGCCCCTTGGCCTTTTCGGGCCCATAACCCAGGTTCTCTCTTATGGGAGTGTGCGGTGTGGTATGGGATTGTGTCCCCATTCACGCCGGGTTATTCGCCGTGCCGTACACCTCCCTTGTGTATCTTACTCGTCCTCACTGCGAGACGTTAAACCGCAAACCGGTCGGGCCTTCCCGACCGAGGCCCAGCCTTAGGCCCCTTGGTCTTTTCGGGGCCTCGACCCAAGTTCCTGTTTAGGGTTGTACGATGTGGTGTGGGATTATGTCCTCATTCATGTCGGGTTACTCTCCATGCCGTACCCCCCCTCATTAGGGTATCTTACCCCCATGTGCCTTCAAGAACTACGTGTGGCTTGATTCTCATCCTCATGGAATATGTAGGACCACCCGAATGTCTAGACTTTGGGTCCATCCCCATCTTTTAGAAATCTCCCTTTCACCATGGCCCCTTGGCCTACCCTTCCCCAGGGAGGGGAGTATATGGCTGACATGGGATTATGTCCTCATTCACGTCGGGCTTGTAACGACCACGCCATGTACCTCTCCCTCCTGGGAATTCTCTATCCCCTTACTCTGTACTCATCCCTTCAAATCGGTTACTCTCAAGTTGAGCACCCTCGTCGACCCTCTTCGGCGGTTCACCAATGTGCCTAAGGGTACTCTGGTTTAGTACCTGGAATGTCAGACTCTGCTCGGACATACTTTCACGCATTTTTCAGGCTTTGTGTTCCCCTTCATCCAGGCTTCCATCACCTTTTACACATGAAGGGACCCCCAAGTGGCATGGATGCTAGGCCTAATGGCTCTCCTACCATTACGGTCCAACGTCCTCGAGGGTCGCGAACAACAAGCCGATACAAATCCCGCATTTCGAATATGGTCAGTGGTCGATGCTCATTTTTGTTCCCAGTTCAGGCTAACGTGATATGGATACTGTGTTTCGAACACGGTCAACAGTTATCCTCCATCGCCACGCCAACCCCATTAAGCCCAAAATGTCGGTTACATGATTCACATCCTTCTCCACCTCATGATGTCCAAGTAGAACTTCGAAACTCTTGGTACTATTCCCCAGTGCACATCCGCATGTTAGGAGGACAAAAGCCGCGATAAGGGCGTCATTCGGGGCTCCGCACTGATTTCCCTTTGGCGTGCGTTCTCGGTATTACAATAAATATTTTCCTCCCTTTTTTCCCACACCAAGTTCGACTCACGTGGGCTTAGGGATCGGGTTCAGGTCTGCACTTACTGGAGGGTTTTCGTTCCTCTATGGTCCGAGCTCTAAGACCATAAACTAAGATCTCGTCAAGAACTATGTGTGGCTTGATTCCCATCCTTATGGGATACGTAGGAACACCTGAACGTCTTTTTTTCGGGTCCAGCTCAGTTGGGAGCTAGTTTCTCCTACCCCTTAACCTCTTACCTCTATTTAGGCCCCTTGGCCTGAGGCTCCTTTCTCAGAATTGTGTACGGTGAGGTGTGGGATTATGCCCTCATTCACGTCGGGTATGATGTATCACGTAGTGCGCATTCCTTCATGTCCAAGCCATACGACTTTAAACTATGCCACCTGGTTCCATCACATGACCCTAAACTGTGACATTATCGTCCTGGCCGCACGACGAAAAACGGCACTACATCGTGATGTCCTCACTCAAGGGGACACCATGTTTGGTATTGGTCACATGCCAAACCATTTGTCAATGCCTGCTACGGCTTGATTCTTGTGGCGATGCCAGGGCCTGCTACCCTAGGCCTGTCGCTTCACAAAAAAAAAACCACACACCTTAAAGGACAAACAAGATTTATCAAATACCGCTTCTTTTGGTGTGAGGGTCACGCCCGCACTCCCCTTTTATCCCTAGCACTGGTACCTTACCGTGCCACCTCTTAGAACTACGTGCAGCTTGATCCCCATACTCATGGGGTATGTAGGAATGCCCGCACTCCCCTTTATACATCCCACATATGGCATTAACGATTCAAATCACTTTGAGGGGGCGGTAGTCCGCACTTCCTAAAATGAAATTATCGCATTTTACCCATAATGGAAATCATAAAGTATGCCATAAATGAGAAATACAGAAGCATAAGTAAAACATAAACATATTATACATCATATATAAAAATAGTGACATCTTAATGGCCACCTTTGAAGGTGTTATATGAGTGTTGAACAATCATCGTTTCGTGAGGCAGAAATTCGCCATCCACAGAAACCGTATGTTCTTTAACCATTAGATGTAGGTGTGTGTAAGTGTAGCTCGAATACTTATTATAACAACATCCTAGTATATTTAGGATACTGGTGTTGTTACAAAAGAAATGAATAAAAAGAGTTTAGGGGGTTGGAGAAGAAAAATAAAACAAAACAACATTAGAAAAGACATTACCTCAAAATCGGGTAACTTTTTTTATTTGAGCCAAAGGCTTCCTTGGGAAGAGTTCTGCCCAAAGTAAGGCTTCTAGGAGTAAGAGGGGGATGTTGGGAGAGTATTTGGGCAGAGGTTGGCCGAGCCAAATGGCTTGAAGGTGTGAATAAGGTGGGAGAGGTGGGGGCCTTTTATAAGTGGAGAGGAGGGGCTCTTTTGGAAAGATTGAAATGTTACATTATTACACAATGCTTTTCGGATTCTAAAGGTCCCACACTTATATAATTCGAGGCTAAGGTGATAAGGGTTCGAAATCTCCTCATCCAATTGGCTTTGGACAAGTGTAAGCCTTGTATTTTGCATTATCTTCCCATTTTATTTAAATCGTTAAATAATGAGGTTATCGCTGCATCATCATGATGTCATAAATAATTTAATTTATTTAATGTCTAAAAATTATAAAAAAAATACTATGATGTAGGAAATCTTTTTAGCTTTCTAATGAATATTTATAATCAAAATTTGGACTTGTGTAACCCCACTTAAAAACTGTTTTAGTAAAACAACTCATGTTTGTGTCAATTTAATTTTAACATTAAATAAATATATATTAATGTCATTTTCCAACTAAAGTGGCTCCATGGGGTCCCCAAGTTGACCCATGGGTTGTCTTGGTCGGCCATGACTCATCCAATAGGAGTAGGACAAGTGTCAAGCTCATCTCATATTATTAAAACATTATTTTTACCTTAAACTACACTAATTACCTCTAATCGCGATTAAGAACTTAAAAGTTACTATTCACCAAAAAATTATTTTGATCTCATTGAACCACATTTTACTTCTTAATGACAACCATGTATGTCGGATTTTTGAAAATCAAATCACAGAAGTGGTAATATTTCATTTAAACGAAAAATCAGTTATTTAACTACCACTTAGTGGTTTCACTATTCATCAAAAATTGAAGTTTTTCAGAACAATGCCAAAATTTCACCCTAAGCTATAATTGATATTCCGAATTCAAAAATGATGTCTATTTTACAAAATTCCAAACATATAAGTTGCATTAATTAATTTTATAATTAATTCCCGCTGTTACGACAGATAGCGTGTTTTTAAGAAACAATTTATATCAAAAGATTGGCAATTGTTTATGTCCAATTTCAATGTTAAATTAATTCTAATGACCACCATTGGATAAAATGGTAAAAATATATTCTAATTATACTTCAAAACCACTAAATAGTATAATTTATCACTATAAATTATTTTGATTAAAAAATTTGTTTTTAAGTAATTTTCACTATTCATAAAAAAATTAGAAGTTCTCAGAAAAATACCAAAAATTCAACATAGGCTAATTTCGATATTACGAATACAAAAATGAAGTCCATTTTGAAATATAAAATTTCTATAATTTTAAAAGGTGGTTATTACTATTCATAACGGCTACTTTGATTAGTCGCGGTGTTTTAGAACTCGAACTTGCGTACAATGCAAGGTATTGCATTATTAAAAGAGAGGCATATCGTGGAAGCTCGGGGTGTTACATTCTCCCCTCCTTCAATAAATTGCGTCCTCGCAATTTGATATTTTTCTTTGAAAATAAAAGGTTGAAAATCGAAAATACCTTTGTGGAAAACCCACATCGGAAATAAGGTTAATAAAATTTAGCCTTAATAAGAGGGAAAGGGAAATGAAAAAGTCACCACCCAATTATGATCTTGATTAGGAGAACATTGGTGGCAATTAGAGACATATAATTGGAGGAAAAACGTAAATATTCGTAGGGAGTGATTGAGGTCATCAATCACAATCAACTGTCAAATTGAGGGCCTCAAAGCCTTTAATCTATGTTGATTTAAAATATCATCAGTTCAACAAGACATAAAGTATTAGGATAACGCATTTTTTGTTTTAATATCCCTTTACTAAAGTTTAAGAATTAATTTATTCATTGAATAACAGATAGGTATATATATATTTATGCCTGACAATTAGAGTTTCAACCTTCAACTCACCTTTCACTCAAAAAGATAGTAGAACCCAAAAATATTATACTTTTCCTAATTGTATAAGGTTCCAAATGTTAACACATACAATTTAGATTAGTAAAATTATTTTCTAATAACCAGGGACTTCCTGTAGGCTAGTGGTAGGAAATAAAGGCCTGTCGCACTATGGTTGTGGGTTCGATTCCTGCAGCTTTGTCCGACGCGACGGGTTATGCCCCACCCTGCAGGTTGTCCTTTTCCTAAAAATATAGTACTATACTATTCCAAAAATAATCTTCAGAAATGCTTTAACCATAAACAATACTATCCAAAGATCAACTTAATCCACTCCAACCTTTATAGTTATCCAAAATACCTCTGTCCAGACTTTCTCTAAAAGGTCTCTTAATTCCAAAATCAATTGTAACATCAGATTCCCCAAACAAAGAAAAGTTCCTCTTATTGTCACATACTAAAAATATGATTACCTTAATCATATTAAAACCTTACTGAAATCAAAAAGTAATGCAGTACAATCCACATATATATATATCACATTATTCTTATAACCAGAATATAATCCTTGAGTCCAAAAGCACCAATACATTAATTATTCCGCTTCAACTGTAGTTACAACATAAGATTGGCCTTGATCCCTTGGCCTTTTCTGAGGTAAGTTTCCTTGACGCTTAGGACATTCATTTGCATAATGCCCCATTTCCCTACAATTGTAGCATTCAACTTTGACAGCCTCTTTCTTTTCCTTGCAATCACGAGCCTGGTGACCCTTTTCTCCACATTTATAACAAACTCCCATTCCTTTTAGGCACGTACCAGGGTGATTCTTCCCACAATTATCACATAATGGAAAATCCTTCTTTCCCTTTTTCCCTTTATCTGTCTCTTGTTCCCCCGTTCTCTTCTTCTCTTGCTTTACTTTGTTGTCATAAGACTTAGAGAATTCCTTTTCTGTCTTGATAGCACACGAGACAATATCTTTGTATGATGAGAACGATTGTGATACTAAAGCTCGACGGAGAAAAGGTTTTAACCCATCAAAGAAACGATCAATCTTACCTCTTGGGTTACGTATATAATCTCCAGCATACCTTACTAACCTTGTAAAGTTAGCCTCATACTTTGTGACATTCTCATCCTCCTTTTGTCTCAGACTCAGAAATTGCCTTTCCATATCCGCTCGATGGTCTCGAGGAAAGTATTTTTCTAAGAACAGCTCTTTGAACTCCTGCCATTCCATGTTTGTTAATTCATCATCTTCCTTTGTGTTTTGAATTAGTGACCACCATTGATCGGCATCTCCAGTGAGGCGGTAAACTGCCATGACAACATTCTCCCTTTCACTACTCCCCAAGGCATGAAATATTTTCTCTAAGGAATTTATCCATTGCTCAGCTACTATAGGATTTGTACTCCCATTGAAGGTTGGCGGTCGTTGCCTCATGAAACGGTCTAGCATTGATCCTCCACGTTGCGGATCAGGGTGCTCCATACGAGTAAGGTTGTTATTCATAACCTGCGTGAGTTGTCCCAGTATGGTGAGAAGCTGATCGACACCAGTTGTATCACTAGCTCCACCATAATTATCCTGAGCAGGAGGGCAATCCCTACACGGAGTGCGTGCATTGATACGGTTTCCATTCCTTCCACTAGGCGCCATTTCTAAATAATGGCATAAACTAGATTAGTTCATGAATCAAAATACATAATTCCATACTTGTAAAACACTTAACATAAATTGAACTAATTATGGATATAATCCATAATTATAAAAATGTTTTCTTTGAGGAAGTATATACTCGTAACCCTTCATAGTGGTTTGTAAAGAAAATGAGAATTATCCAAAGCATATCCCCCGGGAGTGTCGTAACCAAGAGTGCAGCAAGTCCCGTTGTCGTGCACCAGTTCCCGTTCGAGTCTAGCTCAAAGCGGTGTTTTCGGGTTTTATCCCTAGGAACATCTGTGCCAGAGCCGTCTCTACCTGCTCGTATCCAGACAGGGATGTATTGCTCGGAAAACTCACAAAATCTCTACAATACCAAAATTCTAGGAAGTTCTTCTATACTAATCCTCAAAGTTCATCTTAGGTCTACGTGCTCTAATCAGAGTTTATCTAAATCTAGCTTCCAAGGTTATTACTAAACTGCCTCTGATACCAACTGTAACGCCCCGACCCCAGCTACCCAGAGCCGGTGCATTACTTCGTAACATTGGCATGATCACAAAAGATCAAGTCTCGAAAGACCGATTAGTTTAGTAGCCTTGGAAACACTAGATACATTCGTAAGTCTTACATTACATCATAAAGTGAAAAACTAATAACAAAGTCTTCATAGTCCACACTCATATCCTCTTCTGACTATCCCTGCAGGTCATTCATAAAATACTTCTTCACATCCTGGAAAAAATATTAAAACATTGAAAGGGGTGAACTCAGATGCTCAGTAAGGATAACAATATTGCGGAAGCTTTCATAAATAAACATAAAAATTTAAGGCAATGTATAACTAAAACAAAAGCCTTTTAAACTTGAACATCAACATAATATGGCAAAAGTAAAATGAGATAATGCCATTCACTTCTTCACATGGATATTCTACTGGTCGAATAATCACATGTAATATCAATAACCACTTTCATAATGATGGAATGCATAATGCCAGACTATCATAACCACGTAGTCAAGGCCTCGTGCCAAGACCACAAATAAGATTTTGTCAAGGCCTCGTGCCAAGACACTAGTTTGTCTCATGAGACCTGCCGATGCATCGAGGAGCTATAACGGGCTCCACCCGTCACTTATTAAGTCCAATGCATTCCTCATATGAATAGGTTTAAACATATCATAAACCATAACATAATCGTATCACATAAAACATGCATAAAGGAAACATAACATTTCCACATTTCAATCACAAGATATCAATACAACACATTGATATAATAAAAACGCTTTCAAAACCATTTTTAATACCAAAATAAAAGAAAATTAAAACATGGTATTTATTTTTCTTTTAAAAAAAAGGTATGGCTTGTAGAGGAAGCCGAAACTCAAATAATGGTCACGGCGGCGGAGAAGTCGTTGTCGCCGCATATGTACGGAAAGAAAAACATTCCCTTTTTGTCGTTTAGTAAAACGCTTCGTATAAAAAAGATTCCTTTTGAATAAACGTAAAAGTCAAAGGGGTTTATACACCGTATAAAAGAAAGTTGTGTATAAAACCAAATATGCCTCAATGAAAGGAGATTGAGACGAAGTCCTTAAAAAGATCATTTTTAAAATAAAATAGATCTATTATGTGTATTCACTATAGGTATACATAAAGAATGTAAAAATACAAAATAGGACATAATAATATCATGACATAATTTGAAAGTAGGAGATTAACCCAAAGAATAGAAATTGGGTTAAGAAGTTCCCTTACCTCGTGTCTGACTTGACTCAACCGTTCTTTAACCTCCTGAATAATAAACTAGAGTTAATATATACCTTATTAAGAACCATTTTCAATTTCATTATCCTTATTATATCACTTATTACAATGATATGAACATTATGTAATTATTTAAGTTAATAACGGTCGTTTTGTCGATGTTTGGTACTTGAGTCAACAATAAACTTCTTATAATTACAAGTTGTTTATGTTGTAGAATATCCATTATCTTCAGAATTATATTCATGATTTAGATGTCATGTATATCTTATATATCCAGTATATACATTCATTTATAATATTACGTAACATTTAGAGGTAAGAAATGAAATGCACCGTTCATGGAGACGGTAAGCCGTACGTACGCATGAACGCTACTTTCATTTCAATTTCATATTTAATGGAATGAAATCATAATGATATAAATGTATAATATAATTCCAGTATAACATAGTGTATAATACCATTTACTCCATCCTTTATACATCCCACATATGGCATTAACGATTCAAATCACTTTGAGGGGGCGGTAGTCCGCACTTCCTAAAATGAAATTATCGCATTTTACCCATAATGGAAATCATAAAGTATGCCATAAATGAGAAATACAGAAGCATAAGTAAAACATAAACATATTATATATCATATATAAAAATAGTGACATCTTAATGGCCACCTTTGAAGGTGTTATATGAGTGTTGAACAATCATCGTTTCGTGAGGCAGAAATTCGCCATCCACAGAAACCGTATGTTCTTTAACCATTAGATGTAGGTGTGTGTAAGTGTAGCTCGAATACTTATTATAACAACATCCTAGTATATTTAGGATACTGGTGTTGTTACAAAAGAAATGAATAAAAAGAGTTTAGGGGTTGAAGAAGAAAAATAAAACAAAACAACATTAGAAAAGACATTACCTCAAAATCGGGTAACTCTTTTTTATTTGAGCCAAAGGCTTCCTTGGGAAGAGTTCTGCCCAAAGTAAGGCTTCTAGGAGTAAGAGGGGGATGTTGGGAGAGTATTTGGGCAGAGGTTGGCCGAGCCAAATGGCTTGAAGGTGTGAATAAGGTGGGAGAGGTGGGGACCTTTTATAAGTGGAGAGGAGGGGCTCTTTTGGAAAGATTGAAATGTTACATTATTACACAATGCTTTTCGGATTCTAAAGGTCCCACACTTATATAATTCGAGGCTAAGGTGATAAGGGTTCGAAATCTCCTCATCCAATTGGCTTTGGACAAGTGTAAGCCTTGTATTTTGCATTATCTTCCCATTTTATTTAAATCGTTAAATAATGAGGTCATCGCTGCATCATCATGATGTCATAAATAATTTAATTTATTTAATGTCTAAAAATTATAAAAAAAATACTATGATGTAGGAAATCTTTTTAGCTTTCTAATGAATATTTATAATCAAAATTTGGACTTGTGTAACCCCACTTAAAAACTGTTTTAGTAAAACAACTCATGTTTGTGTCAATTTAATTTTAACATTAAATAAATATATATTAATGTCATTTTCCAACTAAAGTGGCTCCATGGGGTCCCCAAGTTGACCCATGGGTTGTCTTGGTCGGCCATGACTCATCCAATAGGAGTAGGACAAGTGTCAAGCTCATCTCATATTATTAAAACATTATTTTTACCTTAAACTACACTAATTACCTCTAATCGCGATTAAGAACTTAAAAGTTACTATTCACCAAAAAATTATTTTGATCTCATTGAACCACATTTTACTTCTTAATGACAACCATGTATGTCGGATTTTTGAAAATCAAATCACAGAAGTGGTAATATTTCATTTAAACGAAAAATCAGTTATTTAACTACCACTTAGTGGTTTCACTATTCATCAAAAATTGAAGTTTTTCAGAACAATGCCAAAATTTCACCCTAAGCTATAATTGATATTCCGAATTCAAAAATGATGTCTATTTTACAAAATTCCAAACATATAAGTTGCATTAATTAATTTTATAATTAATTCCCGCTGTTACGACAGATAGCGTGTTTTTAAGAAACAATTTATATCAAAAGATTGACAATTGTTTATGTCCAATTTCAATGTTAAATTAATTCTAATGACCACCATTGGATAAAATGGTAAAAATATATTCTAATTATACTTCAAAACCACTAAATAGTATAATTTATCACTATAAATTATTTTGATTAAAAAATTTGTTTTTAAGTAATTTTCACTATTCATAAAAAAATTAGAAGTTCTCAGAAAAATACCAAAAATTCAACATAGGCTAATTTCGATATTACGAATACAAAAATGAAGTCCATTTTGAAATATAAAATTTCTATAATTTTAAAAGGTGGTTATTACTATTCATAACGGCTACTTTGATTAGTCGCGGTGTTTTAGAACTCGAACTTGCGTACAATGCAAGCTATTGCATTATTAAAAGAGAGACATATCGTGGAAGCTCGGGGTGTTACAGCAAAACCGACTCTAATAGGGCCAATCCCTGGCAAGTCCATCTCGAGACAGTTAAGGTGCTGCCATAACCCAGATGGGCCGAGGAATTGCTGGTTGACTTCCCAGATATCCCAAGTCTCCGGGAATACAGCGTTCTCCGGCATGTCAATATGGCGCAGCCATTTCCCCGAGGCCTGAGTAGAAATCCTGCGGAATCCTCTTGGAGGCCGCCCCTCCAGATGACTCTGTTCTCCTGGGACCACCGGGTCCGCTGCCGCTGCCGGATCCGCCACCACTGCGTTCCCCTCAACTGGTGCGGGCGTCGCCGCTACAATAGCCCCGCCACTGCGGGATGCCCTTGCTGCCTTCTGGCCTCAGCCCTGAGGTTGGGGAGGTTCACCATCACCGACTAGAGTGGTTGGCTACTTCAGCGTCTCCCCGGGGTAGGCCGCCTCCCAGCTCTGGGCGTATTCCTTTATCAGCCCGAGGACGACGGTCAACGGAGGCAGTTCATTCTGCATCTTCCCATATTCCCGTGTGAACATTCATCTGCCTCATCACACGTGGGTGCTCCTCATAACGCACCTCCAGGCAGACCTGCGGGGTCAGTCGCTGTAGGCACCAGAATTGCCTTGCAAACCGGTGTGGGGTGTATGGCTCGCAGAGGTGCTCGCGGTCCACCCTGGCCACCAAGACTCCACCTCGAAAGGCCAGGAGGTAGGCCCGGTGCTCTTTCGTCCCCCGACCGTCATCAGTAAAGGCCCCTGTCGGCAATAGAAACAGGTCGAAATTGAAATCCTTGACCCTCTACACCCGATTCAGAACCAATGGCACGATCAGCTTGGTCAGAAAGCTCCCCGTGGCATTCATGATCGATGGGCGGAAGTTCGACCCTGGAGGCGAAATGGGGTTCGGATACTCATAGATCCCCCTGATGTGCGCCGCTATCCACCCATACAAGAGATGGAACTGTTGTACCCCTCTCTCTTGGATTTTAATGATCACAATCACTCTTATTTTGTTCTAACTTGTTTTCAAGTGTTTTTGTTGATAGGCAAAAGGTTGCCAAGGAGTTGGGCCAAGAAGGACTGAAAGTAGACTCTCTGAGTCTACCGGCCAACCGGTGGATTCCCACCGGCCAGCCGGTGGTCTCTGGCAGTAGCAATGGTTTCTGTTCAGAGCCACCGGTCAGCCGATGTGAGCTCCTCGGCCAGCCGGAGGCTGACCACCGGCCAGCCGGTAGAACCTGGGCAGAGAGCTGCTCTCTGTCTGGAGCACCGGCCAGCCGGTGGCTCAGGACCGGCCAGCCGGTGGACCACCGGCCAGCTGGTGAGACACCACCGGTCAGCCGGTGGGCCCAGTCAAACTAGCCGTTGGGCTTTGACCAGACTTGTACTTTTGACTCCCAACGGCTCCGAAGGCCTCTCCAACGGCTCCGAAGGCCTCCAACGGCCATTTGAGTGTTCCTCTCCTATAAATAGAGGACTAGGAAGCCCCGGAAACATACGGTAGCCCACGGGAACATTTTTCGATCATTTGGCGAACCTCCGGCGCATTCCTTCAAGGATCCCCACTTGCTCCAACTCACTTCCACAACCAAGGAGCACCACCATAGAAGCTTGAGAGTGCTCTTCATCATCACCAATCAATCCATTGGCGCCCAAGACTTCTCCTCTTTACGGTTTTTATTGTTTTATCTTTTTGAGCATTATTTTGAGTTTGTGCATACAAACCCTTCTTTCTCTCATCCTCCCTTTGTTTGGGTTTTCACACCACCTTCAAGGTGTGAAGAGGTTAGTCAAGCCTTCCCTGTAAAAGGCTTGAGTCATAGGTGAGCTAGCCTTCACCTGTAAGAAGGCTAGTGGGTTTCTTGCTTCAACCAATAAAAAGCAAGCTGTAATAGGTTTCTAGGCTGCCTTAAAGTCTAGTGGGTTTCTTGCTACAACCATTAAAAAGCAAGCTGTCGTATAGATCTCTCAACGGTTGAGTTGGGAGCGGAGACGTAGGCTTGGGATTTAGGCCGAACTCTGTTATCAATTTTGTGTCTTGCCTCTTTTATTTCCGCTGCGCTTTAACTTTTTCTTAAATTGTTAAACTTTTTTAAAAGGCAATTCACCCCCCCTCTTGCCATCACTCTCCGTCCCAACAGGAACGGCCCGCATACTCTCTGCGGCCTCTTCCCCTCGCTGATGTGCCACAACATCTTATACAACTTGGTGAGCATCGGGATCCCTAGGTTGACCCTCCCTCCTATCGTCAATGTGGACGCCATGACGAAAGTACTTGGTCGCACTCTCATGTTGGTATCCCTCACCGATAAGATCTAACCACAGATGAGGGCTGCAGTGAATGCCGCCAGCCTGACTATTGGCTGCTGCACGGTGCTGACACTGAACCCCCAGGTCTTCCACTGACTATTCTCCTACAGCCGCCAGTACGAGTGTTCCTTACTCTGGGCTCCCTTTGGGCAAGTTCGAGGTCTCGCCGGGAACTGACGATCTATTGGGAAGTTCGGAAACTTTTTGAACCAATGATTGAAGTGGACATCCCTCACCGCCTCCTTATCCTCTCCTGGCACGAGCACCATCAATGCCATTTCCAGACGCGACATTTGCTCCGGATCCTCCCATGCACCCATAACAGGGAGGAATTCGTTGTACATCGCCCCCAGTATCGGGACCCCCGAGATCTGATGCACGTCCCATAAGTTGATGTCGACCTCCCCGTGATGCAGGTGGAAGGTATTGGTCCTCGGTGACCATCGGCTTAACAGCTCCGGCATTGGCTGCTTCGGCTGGAAGATGTGGAACTGGGAAGCCCAAGCTGCCTCATACAGGCCCACTCTTCTTAGCTCCGCTCCGAACTCCTCACACGAGGCGTCTACCCAGTAGGCCCAGGCCCAATCATCCGTGAAGTTGCCGCCCTGGCGCAGCTCCCATTCCTCAGACCACCCCTTCTTCGGGTTCCCCAGCGCCGCCTTGAGGATAGTTCGGTACAGAGGAGGGGACGTTTCCGGCTGCAATGCCCTCCCGTCAACGTTGTTCAGATGATTGTATAAGTAGTTGGCAACGACGGGCGTGAAATCCACTCGGGCATGGCCATCAGCCGCCCTGAACCATCGGCGCTGGCACGACGTGCTTCTAAACCAGTAAGCTGGCTCGTCCCTACTTGTTTCAGGGATGAAGATGTCATCCCTCAGCCCAAATCTATATAAGGGAAACCTCATACACAACGGGTAGTTCTTCTGGCTCTCTGATAGCAGCTCCACCAATGAACTATGGTCAGAGTGGCTACGAACCAACTCTCCTAGCCCCAGACTATTCGCCATCTCATCCCTCTGGGCGACATCCATAAGCACCCCCTGAGCATCTTCTTGGTGGGCCATCCAGGTCAGGAACTTGGAAGATTTACTAGCTGGTTCACGAAGCTCGTCCGCAGAGCGCGATCGCGAAGACTCTTTGCGAAGACAGTTCACAGAGTGCTACCTAGGCGTTCAAGCGCCAGATCGCGGAATGCAAACGCGGAGTCGAGGACTCGTTGTGCGCCGCGAAGACTCGATTCGCAGAGAACACTCGCGGAGTACACGGAGCTTCGCGAATCGAGAGAGCAAAAGGACAAATTCACATAGAAGGGAAAGGAAAAAAGAGACGACTGCCCCCTATTTATAGGCGACGACCTTCGGAGCTTCGCGGCGCGTCCAGTGCGCGCTGAGCTTCGCGGTGCGCTTGGCCCGCGCATCCCCTATCCACCTCGCGAGCCCTCTTCGCGAGCTAGCATCGCGAATGGCTGAGGATTTCGGCGGTTACCCTCAGACATTGACCCTTGATCTCTCAGCAGCCCCATGTCTGGGGGGGGGGGAATTTGTTGGCACCAAAATTTGGGACAGAGAAGAAACCCAAAAGAAGTCCCCATTGACTGCCTCGCGATGCCATTTCGCGGAGCCCCCCCCCATCACTGCAGTCGCCGTGAAGGAGGCGGGTCGCTCCGCGAACGTATTTGATGTTTGTGAACCCGCTGCAAAGCAAGGAGGCGGGCCGCTCCGCGAACGCATTTGCCATTTGCGAACACGCCGCAAAGCAAAAAGGCAGGCCGCTCCGTGAACGCATTTGACGTTCGCGAACCCGCCACGAAGCAAGGAGGCGGGCCCCTCCGCGAACACATTTGACGTTCGCAAGCCCGCCACGAAGGAAGGAGGTGGGACGCTCCGCGACCGCATTTGATATTCGCGATCCGCCGCGAAGCAACCCAGACCCTCTTCGCGCCGCGTAAGTTCCACTTCACGACGCCTCTTCCCTATAAATAACGTGCTCCCCCTGAGCCCAAAGGACAGACAATCGGACCATTCGACTTTCCTGCTCCCAAATCACGAAGCATCCTTCTGCTCTGCGAACCGTGAGCTATGTGAGGTACTTCTACTCCGCGAAGTGCCCCCCTTGTCTCTTTTTGATCCCCTCTTCCAAGAGGGATGTCTTTCGCGAAGCCTAAGGGCTTTCGCGAAGGAAGGGGATCCCCAAGGGGACCCGGGTCATCGCGGAGCGTTTATGCTTCGCGAAACACTCTTCATGTACACAAGATCCACATGCTAAGGCAGAGTCACTGTACTTCGCGAAGCACATTGCTTCACGACACCTTGCTTCACAAGGCACCTTTGCTCCGTGAGGTAGTGCTCCGCGAATGCCATTCCACTTCGCGAAGCACCTCCAAAATGAACCTCCACCCTATGCTTAGGCTAAGGAAGCCTACTTCACGAAGCACACCCCTTCGCAAGTGCCCTCCGCCACGCGGAGCAACAGAGCTTCACAAGGCCCCTGCCTATGAACTCCTCTACTTGGAAATCCCTTTTCCCGTGCGACCCTCCAGGTTTGCATGATGTGATTTCAGAGTCCCCTGGACGACACCACCCATTGCGTTGCTTCGCCTCATGCTTCTTCACATAGGCAGGCTAATGACTATTGCTTCTTCGCATAGCCACACTAACGTGTGCCCCTCGATGGTTCGCTCCGTGACGCCCCCTCACTATGGATGTGCATGTCCCCTCTCTGATCCGAGGAGTAGAGGGTACCAGTTATGTAAGTCCTAGGGGTGCGGAGCAAACCCACCTCGTTCGAGCTGCAGGACGTTAAACTGCCAAACACCATCGTCCTCAGCACATGACGTTAAACTGTGACCTTGCCCTGTGCCTCGCATGCAGGGCCCCCAGCCTTGGACATTCTCCATGCCCACTCGTCTCCACAGGGATGGGATCACCCCTCACAGGGGATGATATCCTCTTTACCGGGGTGACGTTTGTCAGCGGGGAAAGGGAAACCACCATGGCATAAGCTCCTAGCTTTTCTTGCCAGTGACAACATCCCTGCTCCTCCTTTCATCTTTAGTCCCCAGGGCCGGCGAAGGGCGTGGTGGGAAACAGTGCTTCTCCTTTCTTCGGTACCAAATCCCTCTCCCGTTGCGCTTTTTCACCATGGGCCTCCATCCTCGAGTAAGTCCTAATCTCTCTCTCCCTGGGCCGCTCCACGCGTAAGCCCCACTCTACATCCCACGGACGCACCTTTCGCGACGTGATCGTCAGGTCTCTGCTGCCTTTTGTTTCTCACACTGAGCACGATTCACATGGGTTTAGAGTAAGCACCAACCCTGACACCAACGCCCTGACAGTCTAGAGTGTAAGCCCCACACCACCAACCCGAACTACGAGGAATTTGATCTATGTCAAGGCATGGTACGTAGGAAGCCTCCGTGAGGTTCAAGCCCAACACCCATCAGACCCCAGGTCCATCTTCACGTCGGTTCGCCGACACGCCCATACCCGAACTACGAGGACTTTGATCCATGTCAAAGAATGGTACGTAGAAAGGCTCTCTAAGGTTCAAGCCCAACACCCATCGGACCTCAGGTCCATCTTCACATCGGTTCGCCGACACGCCCCTACCTGAACTACAAGGACTTTGATCCATGTCAAGGCATGGTACGTAGGAATCCTCCCTATGGTTCAAGCCGAACACCCATCGGACCCTAGGTCCATCTTCACGTCGGTTCGCCGACACGCCCCTACCCGAACTACGAGGACTTTGATCCATGTCAAGGCATGGTACGTAGGAAGCCTCCCTGAGGTTCAAGCCCAACACCCATCGGACCCCAGGTCCATCTTCACGTCGGTTTGCCGACATGCCCCTACCCAAACTACAAGGACTTTGATCCATGTCAAGGCATGGTACGTAGGAAGCCTCCCCGAGGTTCAAGCCCAACACCCATCGGACCCCAGGTCCATCTTCACGTCGGTTCGCCGACACGCCCCTACCCAAACTACGAGGACTTTGATCCATGTCAAGGCATGGTACGTAGGAAGCTTCCCTGAGGTTCAAGCCCAACACCCATCGGACCCCAGGTCCATCTTCACGTCGGTTCGCCGACACGCCCCTACCTGAACTACGTGGTCTTTGATCCTTTCCAAGGCGAGGTATGTAGGAAGCCTCCACGAGGTTCAAGCCCGACACCCAGTGGTTCCGACCCCCTTTACGTCGGTTCATCCCCATCCCGCACGACGTTAAACTTTGGACCTCCATTCCGCGGTAAGCCGTTGTCACTCCATTCAGCGGTAAGCCGTTGTCACTCCATTCAGCGGTAAGCCGTTTTCATTTCAACGGTAAGCCGTTGTGACCTCATCTAGCGATAAGCCATTGAAAACCCTAATCGATGGTAAGCTGTCATCAGATGAACTACGTGGACTTTGATTCCCTGCCACGAGGATACATAGGAAGCCTTTTCAAGGCTCAAGCCCAAAACCATCGTCATCCTCATGACAGTGTCATCCCATTCACCATCCCTTCCACAGAACCTTCCACCAGCCATCCTGATTCTTACCCGGGCTGCCACATCCCGGTGGGATCTTTCCACCCCATTCCCCGTTGCAACTAACTGCATTTGGAAGGCCACCCACGCGATGGCCCCAATGGCGGTGTTCCCTTCCAGGGGGTTCCTCCATCTGATCCCCTATAGTCAGTGTTCTGATCAGCCCGATCCATCTCCGCTGGATGTTAGACTTGCGGGATACCCTATGTTAAACATAGGAAGCTGAGGAAAACCTCAGATACATGCCCATGACATACGATTCCCCACATTCGACGTGGAATGCCTCGGGCTTCCGCGCCCTCGAGAAGCCCTATAATAAGGGAAAGAAGACAGACACACCAATCCCCAGCGTCCAAACACGCCAGTGATGCCCAGCGTGACTACTCCCCTAATCGAAGGTTTCTGCCCTGGCTAGACCCCTTAGAATGTCCTGATAGAAGCAGCGTAATTAACTGGTGTCCATTAGGATATGGCGCCGGGAAGAGTTTCACAAACAACGTCTTAAGTCTATGAGGGAGACCCGGATTAGGTGACGAGTTCTGAGGAGGAATCCTCGGAAGGAAGAACCGACATCTCATCATCCCGTTTCAATCAAGGAGAAGACATCCCTGAATAAGGAGCGGATGCCTCCCGCCTTTGAAAAGCGGGAATGCGGGGCAACCAAAAAAACCCCAGTCTCTCATCCCCGAATGAGACGGACACGCGCGCCCCGGCGAAAGCGTCGAAAACAATGATATTATCATATTTACTCAGGGAGATAGGAGGAACACCAAGAGCATCAAGGAGGAACTCATGAATTATGAATGTGTCTCAGGTAAGGACGTAAGTTGGAACAAGTCCATCTATTTTGGCAAGAATATATCTGCCTCTAAGAAATTTGGCATGATCAAGGAATTGGGTATCAGGGAAGGCTCTCTGCCATTCACCTATCTGGGAGTTCCTATATTTTGGGGCAGACCTGTGCCTCCTATTTCACTAATATCCTGAGCCAGGTCAGAAGAACACTGCCTTCATGGAAAGGTATGTCTCTCTCTCTTTGGCTGGAAGGATTTGCCTTGTTAAGCATGTGATTATTTCAAAGATGGTCTATTCCTTCATAGTGTATGCTTGGCCTATCTCGGTAATCAATTACATCCATGTCATGATGAGGAACTTTGTGTGGAGTGGTAGTATTATGGAGTGAAAGATTATCATAGCTTCATGGAAACAATTATGCATGCCTGTTTCTTCTGGAGGCCTTGGTATCAAGAACCTCGCCCCTTTTAATCAATCTCTTCAAGCCCAATTTGTTTGGAATCTTCTCAATAATAAGTTATATGCTCTGGCCTTCCTCAGATCTAGATATGTTGACAAGCTTAAGACAGGGAACACATGCTACATGGAATCCTCGATATGGCCCAGGCATAAGGCTGTCTTTCACATAATCTTTAGGAATGCCCACTGGCTAGTCAGCATGAACTCCTCCCTCAAATTCTAGAACGATAGCTGGACTGGGAGTCCACTCATTGATCAGATCGATCACATTGATGAAATTATTAATTATAATATATCCAGCAAAGATAAAACGACCAACTTGAGGGATCTGCCTCATAATATCAAGCACACTGTCTCGTGTTATGATTTCTAAAATATAGAAGAAATACCTATTTGGGAGCTCGCTGTAAATGGTAAACTTAATTCAAAGTTATTCTATAACTATCTCATTCGGGGATCACATATATGGGTTAGTGAATTCAGCAGGAAGTGTCTCCAGCCATCCAGATTCACACTCCTTTTGAGGTTATCTCTCAATAAACTCTTTGTGGATAGTAACCTGCAGCAGGTCGGTATAAGCCTCTACTCCAGGTGTGTTTTCTACAATCAACACCGCAAGGATTTCGATCACCTCTTCCTTAGCTGTAAAACTATATCGTCATTATGGTAGACTATCTTCGACGTTTTTGATGCTCAGCCACCAAAAGCAGACAGCATCAGTGAGTATTTTCCTACCTTGCTTGATATCAAACTATCTAAACAAATTGTACTCCTCTTCAGGACCGCATGTGTTGAGTTGGTTCATGCCATATAGAAGGGGTGCAACAATGTTATACATGGTAAGGATCGCTTCGTAAAAAATGCATCCATTGCTGAAGATGTGATGGTAGTGTAATATGCAAATACGTTGCACACAAAACACTACAGTAACTTGGTTCTGGACCTCAACGTGCTTAGAAGATTGATGATTAAGGGAAACTACCCTCCACCTCGCAACACAATGGAGGTTTCTTTGATATTTCCTTTCACCGGATACACCAAATGAAACTCAGACGGTGCCTCTCATGGAATCCCCGACCCTTTAGGATTTGGGTTTGTCTTCTGGGATACTACTGGAGATGTCATTGAGTATCAGTATGGACCTTTCGCAACTCCTCAGCACTTGAAGCTGAAATGTGTGGACTGATAAATGAAGTGCCCATGGGAAATAAGAAGAATTGGAATGATATATGGTTTGAGACTGATTCCACAACATTGTTCAAACTGTGAGAACCGGGTAGGCTCTCCTATCATGGAAACTGTCCGCGAAGTGGACTGACTACCTGCCACAACTTTTATCATTAAACTTCATTATTATGCATGTTTTCCGGAAGCCAATTCTCTGGCGGATGCTTGTGAAAATAAAGGTGTGTCTAGTGGGGATTTCTTTTCTTCTAGTACTCTTAATAATGATCTTCTTCCAATGTTTCAAAGTGATAAATTTCGAATGCCCACCTTCAGACTTGTAATTTTCAGCTTTAATGCAAGAGCCTTGTGCTCACCTTTCTAAAAAAGTCATTTGGGAGAACCAAGAACTACTGATATTGTCGAAGCCAACAAATTGAAAAAAGGAATAGTAAATTTAGATGAGTTTAATCTTCAATTCAGAACTTGTAGTCTTTAACCGATTTATTAAAAATAATTCCCTTCCATTATTTTTGGAGACTTATTAGGACTTCCAAAAAACAAAGAATTTTGTGTAGTTGTTTCCAAGATGTCAATCTACTAGTATTGATCACTTCCAATACCACATGGATTCAACATCCTTAATTATTTGTAAAGATGTTTTTACCCTTTTTAATATTTAAAGGGAACTAAGAAAAAATTATTTTAGGGGTAGGCCGACCCATAACTTATCTGAGGGATCTAATCTTCCCATTTCTTATAACACCCACATGTTCCATTACCCCATATAGATAGTGAATCAAGGAGACCTCCATGGTCTCATTGAGTTAGAGGCCCCAACTATCCACAGTGAATCATTTTGTATCCCAATTAGTCAACTCTTCCACCATATGGGAAGCATGTAATCTAATAGGTCATCAACATGGAAGTATAATCAACAGCCATAATGCACCTCCATATAAAGACAAGTAGAACTGGTTTAGACATAGTGCCTTCAATTATTATTTTTGTTATTTTTGATTCCCTCATAAAATTTATGTAATTAATAATCACAGAGGTCCCCCTCATGATGATAATGATGAACCCCTATTGTTGATTTTCACCTATCAACATGGGTCATCCCTTGTGAGGAAAAATAATATAACTACAACTTCATGCCCGAAACACCTCCCAAATATGATAGAAATTGAGGCCACTAATTTTCCAGTGATATCTAATTAAAACAAAGATCCCTGATTAATTCCAATGTTAATATTATAGTATCATATGTTTATCGTTCCTAAAACTATTAACTAATACATTTTCATGGTTTCTAAGATTCCAATAATCACTATGTGATCCTCTATCCATGAAGAGGATAACTTTAAATTGAATTGATCAAGAACCCATATTCCTATAGATATGAAGGTTACAATGGAAACAATTCCTTGTTAAGAGATGATGCTGAATCATGAAATGGTTTTATGAATGGATATATATTTGATTGGAAACAGTGAAACTCATTTGAAAAAGTAATCAATAAAATGACAATCATCCATAAAACAACATGATCACATAAGCATTGGTGACATTGAGACTTAGGAAAATGATCTAACCACTAATTAAAAAGAAGCTACATAATAAACCCTACTGTAATAAAAAATTGACGATAAATCCTTTAGATGTTATTTTTACTCTGATGGCATGCTGGAGGAGTTTGTAAGAGAAAAAAATACAAGCTATGTGTTGTCCTGTCATTGTCCACCATTATATCATACCCGGGCTCATTGGGGAGATGCAGATATCATGCATATATAATAACTTTTGGGATATTTTTAAATTACCTTTTTGGAAATATTTATGTCATGTACGGAGACCATACCACAGTTCCCAACAGAAAATGCTTGTAGTTATACTCACCACCCATTTTTACCATAGATTTGTATGTTTTATTGCTATTGTGAGCACCATAAACATACTTATGAGGATTGGAATAGGTATATTTGAGACATAATAAATGAATCCTTCCCCCAAGAGTGTATATAGTGTTAGAGGAGGTATTCCACGTTGTACTTCACCCTAGTCACTAATAGTTTTAGAGAAACTAAGACTTGCGCCATTTCATCTGACATGGAATGATCATTTGCGGTTGAATTAAATGTTTTCACCTATGGTGGAACATTAAATATATGTCATGTTGACACTAATAAGTTTAATCAAGTGGACCATTGATTTTATAAATTCTAAAACTAATTTAAAAAATGAAAATATTTAATTTATGTACTAATTTAGAATGTTCTTTTTGTAATGGATATATATCATAACTTAATGGTGGGAAAACCTATTATGATTAGTCTTATACCAAGTCATAGATTACCATCAACAACCATTTTCCAATCTTGGTGTAGCATTAATAAAATAAAATTTACCTTATGAACTAAGCACAATTTCAAGAATCATAAAAACACATTATTTCTATAAAATATTCCTATGGGAAACCCCATCCCAAGGGGGAAGGATAAAATTTTATCTCAACTACCATATTAAACTCCAAAAAAAGAAAGAAGGTAGACTCATTTTTAGTTGAATAATATCTATAAAATTTTCTATTCACACAAATTTAGTGTATTACCCCAATATTTTATGGTATGCCTCTTAAAATTTAATACCTTTGATAGTTTATGCTTCACGCAACACCATGTTTAAAATTGTAATATGATGTTAAATATGAATGTTAGAATAGTAATGTGACCATTGAGAATAGTAATATGACCAATATAAGGGTAAACTCACCTATAGAGGTATAAATAAAATTTAGATATCTTAGAAATGAAAATATGGTATATTTATATCATGGAATAAGTAAATAAATATCTTAAAAATTATAAATGAAGTATTGGTATTTTTGTGAAAAATAAATATTTATTTACAGTGTTATAATAAATATAATAATTTAAAAGAAAATTTATTTTCATAAAATATATTCATAAATAATTATTACTTTTATTATGATTATAAGATAATTTTATGAGACCTTAATTAATTTTTCTAAGAGTCATAAAATCTGTTATAATATTTAAATTGGTATTTTTTGAATAAATAATGAATTTAATTAAAAATGTAATTTATCATGTATGGAAAATTATTTTCAAAAAATTTAGTACATTTTTTAATTCTATACATTGAAAAATGGTTATGGAGAATTTTTAGTATTTTTCTGAAATAGTTGGATTTTTGGTGATTAATGAAATACGGTAAGTTACAGAATATATACATTATAATATCAATACACTATTCCATGAGTCATGAATGATGTAAGCAACATAATATAGAACATTCCTTCATTAAATTAATATATTTAGTGATAATTATCAAATTATTCACATTCTTGAGTTAAAATAAAATAAATAAATAAAATATTCGAAAACACTCCTCTCCTCACACTATAAATACCTACCCTCACCACCTCTACTCCCCACACTTACAATGCCTTTTATCTTTTCTATATTCTTCCCATTTCCTCTACCAACCCTCTCCCTGAAGTTTTGGTCTTTCTGGTCTCACCAAATATCCATTTCAAAGTTCCTTAAGGAAGTTCTGAAGGCAAATAATTGAAGAGGTAAAATTTTTTCGTTCTCTTTCAATTTCATATAATTTATTTTCTTATTATTATATCATTACCTCTTCTATCAAAAAATACATGATAAATCTAGTACCTTATGTATACTATAATTTTATTTTTTTAATGTAAAATCTATCATCAATCTCCTTCTCCTCCCCCTTTTATTCTAAAAATAAAAACATCGCTCGTGATGTGCCAATTTACCGCCATGGCGGACGATACAACTTCATTTTCCATTACCGCCTTCAATAATGGTTATAAAACCATAATTATGGTTAAAAAATATTTTATAATACATATTAAAATTTATTTATTATTCTGTAACTTGTATATACATGATATTAATTAATAAGACAAAACTAGTTCGTGACGATCGAAAAACCTCCAAAATGATCAAAATGATTATCATTAAAGTTCAAGATAATGAATCATCATCATATTTCAAAAAACAAATATTACACCATTAAATATTCTGTATGTTCATTAATAACATATAATTTAAATTCTTGATAAATATTTCCATTTTACACGATCTTCTATATACGTGCAAAAGTAAACTGATCATGAAAACCAAGGAAAAGAACACTCCGGAACGACAAAATTGAATCACATAGCACGTCAAAAAGATAATAAATGAATATAATCATATTATAAAAAATCACATACATTTTGAAGAGGATATGAATTAATTGGTTAATGAATCTAATTTCATTATCTAAGACATTATGTAAAATTAGAGAACACTTACGTACATAAGGTAAGAGTTTCTTCATGAACCTCCATTTTTCATTCAGGTTAAACTTTCTCTCTCTATATCCAAATTTAATTATTCATTATATATATATTTTTTTATAAATTCTGTTTATATGTTCCAAACTCAATTTTCTAGATCAGTTCATCTTTCTTTTTGGGGAAATACATGCTCTATAAGGTTCCCTTCTCAATTCTTCCTGATAAATAAGCTTGATTAAAGGGAACTTCTCGATTTCTTACCCATTTTCAAGTACCATTCGTAATCTATTTTAAGACAACATTATTTATCTAAAATCACTAAATTGTTCATAAAAACTATATATGTTCATTTATGGTTTTATATAAATAGTTATGACAAATATAAATGATTTTTCCGAAAAAACTCTTATTTGAAAAGTAAAAAGGATATTTCTCTCAAGAATTCCTTGATGATTTTATTAGAGTATTTTCATTTATTTAAAAACATATTTTAAATATTAATATTTAATGTGATTTATATATTATTATTATCATAAAACATATTTTATTAAATGGATTATGACCAGATTGACTGTGGATATGCTATATTGATACCATTCACCATACAACTCAGAATGGTTAGTGATTATGTTTATAAATTGGGGAACATTATTTACATTTCATATGTATATTTTGTTTATATTTCACCCCATTCATATGTTGAATGAATTGGAGTCAGTAAGTTATGGGTGGGTCCCTCTTTAGCTCTTCGATGCATCAACATGTCTCATGAGACAAAATAGAAATGGATTTGGCCAAGGCCTAAATCATTTATTTTCAAATGTCTTTACTGATTCGTCGATGATATGTTTATGATGTCTGAAATTATGCATTCCCTCATTATGATATTAGTTGTTGATAATCCATGAGATTATTCAATTAGTAGAATATCCATGGTTAAGCTTCAATCTCAAGTTATTATTTATATACCATTATTTATTCAGCTTTTATTCATGTCATATTATGCTCAAGATTATGTTCTAATGACATGTTTTTTTAGATATTCACCATGACATATTGTTTGTATTAGCTTCTGCAGTATTACATAACTTTACTGAGCATATTAGATCACCCCTTTATTATTTTCTATCATTCCCTATGATTCCAAGATGTATATTATGAATGATTTTTAGGGATAATCTAGGAGTTATGGATGGTTCTAATGAAGTTTCTATATTTTTTTCATTTCTATATGTAATGTAAAACTTATTTTTGTATTTGGTTTTCTAGAAATACTAAACTATTCATCCCTTTAGGATGTGACTTCTTTATTTATTATACCTATGTAATAAATTAAGGCATTGGCTCTAGATAACCGTGTTCAGGGACTTTATAGAATATCAAAGGAAGTTTAGTAGAACCCGTGGAAAATATATTTTGAAAAACAATATTAGGGAACATATCCCTAAGATAGACGTTGAGGATAAAAATAGAATAACATCCTATAATTTTGGTAATGTAGAGATTATTTGGGTCTTACCAGCAATACATCCCTACACTAGTGCAGAAAAAATTATTTACGTCGGTTATTTTTCATTTTTTACGTTGGTTTTTAGCTGACGTTAATACGGACGACATTATAAATAACGTTTTTACGTCGGTTATTTAAAAACTGACGTAACAAACATAACATCACGGTGTTTATCACGTTGGTTAATTAATAACCGATGTGAAAAAACCGGGGGGGGGGGGGTTATCACGTCGGTTATATAATAACCGACGTTATAAACACGTGCGGGGGAATTTATCACGTCGGTTATTAAATAACCGACGTGATAAACTTTTGGGCGATGGTTTATCACATCGGTTATATAATAACCGACATGCTAAACCAGTCCGGGGTGGGGGGGGGGGGGGGTTATCACGTCGGTTATTTATTAACCGGTGTGATAAATCATTTCCCAGGTCCTTTATCACGTCGGTTATTAAATAACCGACGTGATAAACCATGCCACAGGTGTTTATCACGTCGGTTATGAAAAAAACCGACGTGATAAACCCTTCCCGATTTCTTTATCACGTCGGTTATAAAATAACCGACGTGGAAGATATTTTTTTTTTAAAAATCGACTGCAGTCCTCTGCTCTCCCCCAGAATCAACCAGAAACCAAATCAATAATTCATACCACAAAAACAGAAGGAGATCAAAACATGAACTAAAGAAAATTTAAGCATTTACATTGATAACATATAAAACTTACCCAACTTGATAGCCCCAATCCTCATGTATACCCCCTGGACAGCCCTCCCCCACCCCATTAGAGCCCCCACCACACCCCTGGATTGCCCCCGACCCCCTGGATAGCCCCAAACACCCCTCGACAACCCCCCACCCTCCTAAACAGCACCCCCTCACCCCCTCACCCCACTTGACAGCCCCCCCCCCCACACCCCTGGACTGCCCCCCGACCCCCTGGACAGCCCCAAACACCCCTCGACAACCCCCCCACCCAACTGAACATCACCCCCTCACCCCTCACCCCACTTGACAGCCCCCACCACACCCCTGGACTGCCCCCCGACCCCCTGGACAGCTCCAAACACCTCGGGACAACCCCCCCCCCCCACCATCATGTATACCCCCCACACCCTGGACAACCCCCCACCCCATTGGAGCCCCCCACCACACCCCTGGACTGCCCCCACCCTCCTGAACATCACCCCCTCACCCCACTTGACAGCCCCCACCCCATTGGAGCCCCCACCACACCCCTGGACTGCCCCCCGACCCCCTGGACAGCCCCAAACACCCCTCGACAACCCCCCACCATCCTGAATAGCACCCCCTCACCCCCTCACCCCACTTGATATCCCCCACCACACCCCTGGACTGCCCCTGACCCCCTGGACAGCTCCAAACACCCGGGACAACCCCCCCACCCTCATGTATACCCCCCACACCCTGGACAACCCTCCCCCACCCCATTGGAGCCCCCACCACACCCCTGGACTGCCCCCCGACCCCCTGGACAGCCCCAAACACCCCTGGACAACCCCCCACCCTCATGTATACCCCCACCCCTGGACAACATTTCCACACCCCTGGACAGCCCTCCCACACCCCTGGACAGCCCTCCCACCCCCTGGACTTCCCCCCACCCCACCGGACAACCCTCCCAGACCCCTGGACACCCCCAACCCCACTGAACACCCCCCACACCCTTGGAACCCCTCCCCCCCAGACCAGAATCCATACCAGAAAAACCATCATAAGTAGACCAAAATAAGAAGTAGAGAAAAATTAAACATTCACATATATAACATTCAAAACTTACACTGTCAACTTCAAAAAAAAAACTAAATCCAACCTAAACGACTACCAAATACACAATTACAACGACAATATTCAAAATTACATTTTACATTACAAACAACTAAAATTTAATCAAACCTGTAAAATAATTTGACCACTCCACTTGTAAGTGTTTGATGTCTTCAGCAGTATAGGGTTGAGGGTCTTCAAAAAGCTACAAATGAAAAGGATAGTAGTTAACTTGTATAATGAATAAATCAAATTGAAATATTATGGAAAAGTTTAAGAGGAAATATTACCAGGTCAAAATTCACAACTGTCCCAGTTGTTATTATTTCATACATAAATCATAACATATAATATCCACATTTGATGACGCCTTGTTGTTCATGACAATTCTGTTTGAATGAGTGTAAATTCAATATATTATTTTTATGTAATAAATCAAAAGGTACAAATTATAAATGGATATTTACCTTCGCATTTACATATTTGATCTTTGCACTCCTTTTCTTTGTGTTTTTTCGAAAGTAGGCCCATGTACGAATGGGGTAAATTTAAAATTCATTATAATATATAAGACTATTGAGAAATTGAAACATACTTTTCCAATATATTCTTAAAACTTTCCCGCACATCATCATGGACAGATCATATCCAATAAAGTGCTTTCTCCCTTGGGCAAAAAACCCCTAACATCCAATGATCACTGATAAAAGGAAATTTAACGTTAGTGGTTTTTTATGTTAAAAGATAATTAACTCTTTGAGAGATATGTGTTTCATACATCTCACAAAAAGGCATCATCCAACATTGTGTGACTATATTCTTTTCAAGTCTTTCAGCAATATAAAGCATTCTTTGCTCCTCATCCAATGCACATGCTTCAGGGGAAATCAATTGCGGGTCCATGAATCCATATACACCTGTCAGCTCATTCCTCTCAGAAATTTTATAAATATACCTAATACAAAACAGACATAAGTATACATTTTTAATAAATATAACGTAGGGAAAAGGTGTTAAAACTTACATGGAAAAAATTTGCACCACATTGATGCCCAACTTATCTCTAGTAAAAAGCTCCATGATATCAGTTTTCATAATCCCCACATTTATTTCACATCCAAAAACATGAGCTTCCATTGGAAACTCATAATGACCCACCAACAAATTTGAATATCTTGACAATCTGTCAAGATTACTAGAATCTGTATCTGATGTCATAGCCATTTGTCTTTGTTGTTGTCTATACAGTATTTCTTTACCTTTGAAGTATTCTTGTAAAAATAAATTGAAAAATATATTAGTTTTCAAATGATAAAACAACTTTAATAAAAAAATAAAATAAAATATATAACATTCATACCTCTATGGTAATGAGTCGAAGAAGTCTGGATGGCCAAATTAAAAAATGGCCGATACTATGTCCAAATGTCGCCACCTCATCTGTAGGTAATGGTACCCAAGCTGATCTATCTATAATATCTTGTACAGTGACCCTCTGATTCTCTACCTCTTATTGTTGATGATGAACTGTATCTCCTATACAATATACGAACCCATATGCTACTATATGATGTTGAGAATCATCAACATACAACTCGCAATAAGTAGGAAGCTGCGGCGGAGGAGTAGGATAAAAAATGGGGTCTGCAGGCTGAGGTGGGGGAGTGGGAGCTACTGGTGGAGGTGGAGGATAAATAATGGGGTCTGTAGGGGAGGTGGAGGAGTGGGAGCTGCAGTATGAAATTGTCTTTGCATGTCTGTAAACATAGACTGCACTGACGCTCTAATCTTGTCCTCCATCGTCGCATTAATATTATGAACTTCAGCCTCTAAGGATTCTATTTTTTTATAAACCCCCTCAACGTTAGAAGTTGAAGAATGTGGCAACACTTTTCTTACCGATACACCTGCCTGATATCCTCTTACACGACCAGGATGTTTGGCCCTTCCCAATGCTACAGATAAAATATCTTCCCTCCCAGTAGCTGTAAATGTCCCCTGTGAACTCAACTCCTCAAGAGAGTCCAATATTAATTAATTGAACATTTCTGTAATGATTGAAATTATATCAAGAAAATGGTTAACTTAAATAAATAAAATAGATATCTTACAATCCTCTCAGCTATGATTCTCGATTCTTCTGAAAGATATTTCCCTTTTTTGCCCTTCCGAGCTCTCTTCCATTTTTCATGTCTAGATGGAGGGGATGGAGGGGCCACCTCTCCAGAGCTTAAATACTTAGCTCTTAGTTGTTGAAATTTTTACGCCATCATTTGTTCTTCCAATAATGCATACCCTCCCCAAGATAAACTATGAGGGTATACATTTTTAGATTGGATCTCCTGATGATCTTTCCTTGTTTGCTGTAAATTAAGAATAAGAAATAATTAACAAAACATTAATAAGATCATTTATATAAGAAAGATTATAAAAGTTTACATTGCCCTTAAGAAAAATGACTCTTTTCTTCTACTTTCAAAAAACTGTCTCCATGTGTCTTCATCTATAAAAGGATATATACGACATGGATTTTCATGACTCCTATGACCATAAATGAAATCAGATGAGAGGGTTGATTTGAAATCCCTCCATCTCCTGGCAGCCAACGATAAGCATTTCTTCCTGACTCCTCTAGTGTCAGGAATATCAAATGTCATCTGATAAAGAAGAGGTTAAACATATTATATATACTAGAAAAATTTAAAGAATAGTCAAATAATAGCAAAAGATCTTACCAAAATCATCTCCCACAACTGAGAGATTATCGCTTTATCCAAACTTCTCCATTTATCATACAGAATGCTTACTTTTCTCTTAGCCTGAGTTTCTATAAAACTCTTAAAATATTTTGCATTTGGACCTCTAGGAATATCATCATCATCAAACTCAACGACTATCCTTTGATCCTGCGTATGGGCAAGTGATAATTTTGGTAAACGTGTGCACCCACGTTTACCAACCTTTGAACTCTTTGTCATAATAGGAGCATGTGAATGTTCCTCCCCAGAGGTATGACCAATATGCTCATCTCCAGAATCATGTGGTTGATCAACTGAATGATCTATCATTATCCTTCAAATCAAAAAAACAAACGTTAGTTCAAAAATATACAAATTCAAATATTTTAATACTACTATAATCAGAAAATAGAAAAGTGTACTAAGTTACGTAATAGTAAACATTGGTAATATGGTAAGCATGTTAAACAATGGTAAAGATGGTAAAGATGGTCAAGATGGTAAACATGGTAAACCTGGTAAACATGGTAAAGTAATTTTCACTGTACAAAAATAATAGATATATAATTCATGTAATGGTAAAAATGATAAAGTAAACTAAAAAAACTTAAAACAAACAAAAACTTATACTTATTTTGTTTTAAAACATGTTTTAATAAATAAAAAACTTACAATATATAAAATTTATGAAAAAAATAAATGTAAACAAGAAATAAACATATGTTACCTGTAATTTTAGGAATGTACAAATGGATTGTTTTCCCAAATTCCTTCGTTATGATCATTCCTTATGGCACAAACCATGTCTTCAACATGCTCATCATCATGTTCTGTTAATATTTCCATGGAAGTATGGATCTCATATAAATCAACATCTTCATCAACTTCATCCTCACCAACATATTGTTTTTCCCTTGTAAAACAACATCCCACTGCATATCTGATTGATCTACTACATAGAAAATTTGTTTTTCATGTGTTTCCATTATAAAAGAATCAGTTGTGTCTTCCAATCTATTCAGATTAACCAGTGTCATTCCAAATTCATCGTGTCTGACACTGTTGTTACCGATAAACCATTTACAGTTAAAAATAGGAACTTTAATTTTAAAGCAATCAACCTCCCATATTTCTTCAATCACTCCATAATATGCACTTGATGCAGAAATTGGATTTTTGTCCTTAGCACTTGAAAAATGCATTGCTTCTACAAAAACCAATACACCACTATTTTGAACTGCACTTTTGTTGTCCTGAGATTTCGTATGAAATGTATAGCCATTAATGTCATAATCGGACCATGTTATCACATTTAAACATGGACCACCCACTATCCATTTTAATGTCTTTGATACATATGATCTACCAAGCAAAGTCTTTTTAATCCATGACAAAAAAGTTTTGTTGTGCTCATTCAAAATCCACATTTCTTTCTTCTTTGGATGACATTGTTTCAACTCATTAATATGAAATGTGATATACGGTTGAGCATCAGCTATGTTATTCAAGATGTATGATTCTAACTTCTTCATCTGTTCAGCTGACAATGATTTGAATTTCAAGCCACGAATCCCCTTTCCCTCATTATTAACTCGTTCATGGCGAGATGGAGGCAAACCTATGTGTTGCGCCGCAGCCAAGTAGCTCGTACAAAACTCTGATACCTCCTCAGAAATATACTTTTCATTAATGGAGGCTTCAGGTCGATATGGATTTTTAACATACCCCTTTAATATTTTCATATACCTTTCAAAAGGATACATCCAACGAAGATATACAGGTCCACAAAGATTTATTTCTTGAACCAGATGAATCATTAAATGCACCATTATATCAAAAAAATTTGGAGGAAAATACATTTCCAATTGACAAAGTATAAAAATTGCATCCTTTTCCAAAATGTTCAAAGCATTCACATCAATCGCCTTGTTACAAATTGAATTGAAAAAATAACACAACTTTATTATAGTCTTTCTGACACGAATGAGAAATATTCCACGCAATGCAACTGGTAGAATTTGTTGCATCATGATGTGACAATCATGGGATTTCATACCTATCAACTTCAAGTCCTTCAATGAGACAATTTTTTTTACATTTGAAGAATATCCTTGAGGCACTTTGATATCATGAAGACACTGAAAAAAGCTAATTTTCTCCCTCTTCGATAATGTATGACAAGCCGGGGGAAGAAATGTTCATCTTCCTTTAGGAGTGAGAGCTAACTCCAAACGTATTCCCATTGATAGTAAGTCTAATCTTGCATTCAACCCATATTTTGTATTTCCTTTAATATCTAACAATATTCCAATCAAACAATCACAGATATTCTTCTCCACGTGCATGACATCAATATTATGTTTAACTTCATGATACCTCCAATATGGTAGCTCAAAAAATATTGACCTTTTCTTCCAAATATGTCTATCATTACCAGATTTCTATGTCTTTCCCAATGTCACATCAAGGTTTTTCACCCTCTCAAAATACAGATCAAGGGATAAAGGTTTTGGAGCAGTATCAAATTCTTATGATCCATTGAATGCCTTTTTTAGTCTTCTATAAGGGTGATCCATAGGCAAAAACTTTCGATGACCCATGTACACTGTTTTCCTCCCATGATGCAATTGACAATATGACGTCTATTGTTCGCAAATTGGACATGCTTTATGCCCTTTAACACTGTATCCAGACAAATTTCCATACACTGGGAAGTCATTTATAGTGAACAGAAGCACTACATGCAGTTGAAAATATTCCATTTTATAAGAATCATACACCCTAATACCATCAGCCCATAATAGTTTCAAATCATCAATCAACGGTGACAAGTAAACATCAATATCATTGACGGATTGCTTTGGACCAGAGATAATTATACTCAACATGACATATTTGCGCTTCATACAAACTTCATGAGAGAGGTTGTAAATTACCAATAAAACAGGCCATGAACTATGTGTGCTAATGAGGGTTCAGTATGGATTCATTCCATCTATGCACAACCCTAGTCTGAGATTTCTAATTTCATTTCCAAATGTAGAATAATGCGCATCAATTTTCTTCCATTGTGTAAAATCAGCTGGATGACATATTTTTCCATCACATACCCGCTCATAAGCATGCCATCTTAACCTTTTTGCTTCATGTGAATTAGAAAATAAACTTTTGAAATGATGAATTATAGGAAGATACCAAAATACCTTTTAAGGGAGCTTTGTAATCTCTACATTAGCCTGTGATTTTTCTTTCACCTTATACCGTGATGTCCCACATTTAGGGAACTCTGACAGAAATTCATATTCCTTCCTATATATAATGCAATAATTCAGACAAGCATTTATTTTCTTGTATCCCAATCCCATCAGGAATAATATTTTCTTGGCCTTGTAATGTGAATCTGGAAGATCGTTATCTTTTGGAAGAATGTATTTCATCAATTGTAGCAGCTCTGTAAAACTTTTGTCACTCCATCCATGTTTAGCCTTCAGGTTAATCAATCCTAACACCGCCGACAAAACCGTAAAATCTGTACAACCAGGATATAAATGTTTTTCAGCATCAACATATAGACGCGCAACTGTCGTTTCTATCTCAATTTGTTCCGCTACAATATCGCGAATCATTTCTTCAATTCCATCGGAGTTACCATCTTATGAATCATCACCATCAGTGAAATTCCGTCCAGTTTCACCATGCCAAATCCAAGGAATGTAACTCGGATTAAAACCATGACAAATTAGATGATCTTTTATCTCTCTACTTTTCAACTTCTTCATATTCAAATATTTCAGGCATGGATAGAAAAAATGTCACTACTTGGAACATTTCGTTTAGAAAATTCCAAAAAGGCATCAACACCTTCCTCATATTCATTGCTCATTCGATGTGCCGTAATCCAAATTCAACTCATTATTACCTATAACAAATATCAATAATATATATATTTTTAAGATAAGATAAATATAAGTTTATATGAAAAAAATCACAATTTGAATGTAAAACAATTTTGAAATATAAAACAAATTTATGCGTATTTAAAAAAATATGCTTGAATATTATTATTAAAACAAAATATAGCTAGATATAACAGTTTTAAATTCCATTGAATAAAATAAAACCATGGAGCCTACATGGTTGATAGAAAATTGGAGAAAATGGAGTAAACCTGAGAATCAAATCATATTTAAAATAAAAATTTAGATGGAGAAAATCACAATGTAAATCCAATCATCACAGTACAATCATAATGTCATAATCTCAGAAACCACGATGTAGTAGTCAATCCCCCTGGACACCCCCAACCCTCTGGACAGCCCCCACCCCCCGGAAAACCCCCAAAACCCTCTGGACAGGCCCCCACCCCCGTGGACAGCCACCCACACCCACCCACCCCCTTGGACACCCCCCTAGACACCCCAACCCTCTGGACAGCCCCCACCCCCTGGACAGCCCCCCACCCCTCTAGACAGCACCCCCACCCCTCCTAGACACCACCCCCACCTCCTACCCCCTTGGACACCCCCCTAGACACCCCCTAACCCTCTGGATAGCCCCCCACCCCCGGACAACCCCCAAAACCCTCTGGATAGGCCCCCACCCCCTTGGACAACCCCCCCCCCCCACACCCACCCCCTTGGACACCCCCCTAGACACCCCAACCCTCTGGACATCCCCCACCCCCGTCCAACCCCCCAAACCCTCTGGACAGGACCCCACCCCCTTGGACAACCCCCCACACCCACCCACCCCCTTGGAAACCCCCCTGGACACCCCCGAACCCTCTGGACAGCCCCCCACCCCCTGGACAGCCCCCACCCCTCTAGACAACACCCCCACCCCTCCCGGACACCACCCCCACCCCCTACCCCCTTGGACACCCCGCTGGACACCCCCCAACCCTTTGGACAACCCCCACCCCCTGGACAACACCCCACCCCTCCAGACAGCACCCCCACCCCTCCTGGACACCACCCCCACCCCCGACCCCCTTGGACACCCCCCTAGACACCCCCAACCCTCTGGACAGCCCCCACCCCCCGGACAACCCCCAAAACCCTCTGGACAGGCCTCCACCCCTTTGGACAACCCCCCACACCCACCCACCCCCTTGGACACCCCCCTGGACACCCCCAACCCCCTGGACAACCCCCCACCCCCCGGACAACCCCCCAAACAATGGTTTACATATAAAAACTAGGCATGGTGAACAACTAAAAACACATGCATTTAATATATACTTCGGCATGAAATAGATGGAATTAAATATTATTAAATATGGCTACTTAAATTAACGTATGATAATTAAAAATAACCATTGATATTCAACTAGTCAAATGATCACAAGTTTTCTCGATAACTAATATCATAATGAGGTAATGGATAATTCTAGAAATCTTAAACATATTGTCAAGGCCTTGGCCAAGGCCTCAAAAAATACTAGGGTAATCCCTCAGCAGAACCCATTTTTATTTGGAATCACAAGAAATAGCGATGCATCGAAGGGCCATAGAGGTCAAAAACCATTACATTATATGTCTAATAGATTATCATATAAAAGAGGATAAAGATAAGCAGCAACAACACATGAAATATCATTTCCGAATTTTTATATTTAATCAATAACCATTCTATGCAGTAATATAGGTGAATGAGATCATTAGTTGTCAATGACAACAAAAATTACCATCAATGTCGGGCATTCGCGAAACAAAAACAACCTAAATAGAAGTAATTGAGGCTTACATGAATATTGAGAGTCGATATAATAGATATGGGGATGATAAATAAAATGATGATGGAAAAAAGAGGTAAGAGGGTTCAAAATCGAAGAATCATACCTAGTTTAAAAACAAAAATCGCAAAACATAAATATAGACTATCTGAAAAAAAAAATGAACGAAATAAATTCGTGGAAGGCTTAATTGAGTGATGCGAGTTGAGATGATAGATCTGAGGAGAGTAAATATGATAAAAGATGATGGCAAAACGAGTTTAACGCAGTGAGATCGACGAGCCGATTAGGGTTTACCGCACGAGAGAGACGAGCTGCCGGACTGTCGATAGAAAAATCGTAAATGAAAATCCACAGGGCTTGTTAATTTTTTAAATGTTTTATAACGTCGGTTATTTAATAACCGACGTTATAAACTATTTTTTTACATTAATAATGTTGGTTATTATAATAACCGACGCTATAAATGTATCAGATACGTCTTTTTTTACATTGGTTATTTTATAACCGACGTAAAAAAATCCGCGTGTTGGTTTTTTACGTCGGTTATAGAATAACCGATGTAAAAAAGACATCAGAAATCATAGTTTTTTACGCCGGTTATTGTATAATCGACGTAAAAAACTTCTTCGGGTTTTTTTGTTACGCCAGTTATCAAATAACTGACGTCAAAAAAGCCTCAAAATCCGCGTTTTTTACGTTGGTTATCAAATAACCGATGTAAAAAACCCAACGCTTTGGTTTTTTTACATCGGTTATTTTATAACCGACGTAAAAAATGAGTAGATATATCGTTTTTACGTCGGTTATCAAATAACCGACGTAAAAAACCCCGCACTTTGGTTTTTTACGTCGGTTAATTTATAACTGACGTAAAAAACGAACGCGCACGATTTGTAACGTCAGTTATTAAAATAACCGACGTTAAAAATCTACTCACCGCATTTTTTACATCGGTTATAAAATAACCAATGTAAAAAACCATGTTTCACAGATTATCATGTCGGTTATATATAACCGACGTAAAAAATGGTGACGTAAATAACGTTTTCTGCACTAGTACTATCTGGATACTACAAGTGGGTGTGGTTCTGACATAAATGTACATAGGTGTAACAAACCTGAAAAGGTGCATCGGGCCTGACTCGGTGTAACTATGTACACAAAAAAGGTCCTTACTGCCCACTTGGTTTGGCACTCAGGGGGGATATTATTAGAATAATTAAAATATTCTTTATATACTATAATTAAGGATTTAAAACTAATCATATCCCCAAAGAAACTGTATTTATGATTAGGATATTATCGATGCATAAATTTCCAATTTATGTTAAGAGTTTTTGTAGTTCAATAATTATGCATTATGATTCATAAAAAAAGTTAGTGTATGGCATTGTTTATAAGTGGTTCCTAGTGGAAGAAATGGAAACTGTGTTAATGCACACATTCTATATAGGTATTTCCCTCCTATGTAAGACTATGATGTTGGTACTGGAGTTGCGACTGGTGCTGAGAAACTTATAACTATACTAGGATAGTTGATTCAGGTTATGAACAATAAACTTACACATATGGAAAATTCGGATATACCACCTGGAGGAGCAATGTTAGATCACTTTATGCAAAAAATATCCTCCATCATTCAATTGGACTACAAACCCATTTGTAGCGGAGCAATGAATATGTTCCGTTGAGAAGATATTTATCACTTTGGTAATTAATAAAAGGTATAAGGTTATCATGGTAGTTTGTCATCTCTCAAGAGATGTTGATCAATGGTGGTTGTTAATTCAAAACACAGATGAGGAGGAAGAAATTGAAAAAATGAAAGAGGAAGACTTTAAGGAGATGTTCCTATAAAAATATTTCCCTCATGAATAGAGAGAAGATATGGAGAGGAAATTCTTGAGTCTGAAACAAAAAGATGATGAAAATTTAAGAGTGTGAAGAAAACATTACATTGTTATCACAAAATTCCATGGTATACATACACAATCCAACGAGTAATATTGATCGATTATTTGATGACTTAAATCCATTCCTCCAAAGGGAACTGGTCTATGAAACATTCTCATCATATGAAGATATAGTCTCATGTGATATCAAGATAGAGAAAAAATTCTCTATGTATTACGAATTTAAGGGAAAACAAGAGAAGAATAGGGTGGTATAAGAATGAATGGATAAAAGGAAGAATAAAAAATGGAATTTTCTAACATGCGATTATTTTATAAGGAAACACCCTAGGGTCTTTTTAAAAGGAAAATGAGTCTCTTACAATTGTGGAGAAAAGGTCCACCAAGCCCGTGATTACAAGGGAAAGAAAGAAGATACCAATGTTCAAAGCTAAAATTATAGGGAGATGAGACATTATGAAAATGATTTTCCTAACCATCACAGAAAATTCCCTTAGAAAAGGAAAATGGAGCATGTTCAAGCTTATGTGATTACTAATACAGAGTTTGAAACTCTTAATGATGTGCTAGAAGGTACATTAATCATTTCCTCAAACTTATCCAATGTTTTATTTGATTCTGGATCATCATATTGTTTTATATCTTCCCAGTTTTCAATGAAAATTAGACATTTCACTTTTGATTTAATAAAGTAGTTGTTTATAAAAACTATAAAGGGAAGTATCATTGCAACAAATATGTGTCAGTTTTTCCCCTTTATAACACATAAACATTTTTTAGTTGCAATCCTTATCATCATACATAAGGTTTATTTTGATATAATCTTTGGCATGGACTGCATTTCAAAATATGATGCGAAAATTTATTAAAGGAAGAATTAAGTTACAATTTGTGAGGAAGATGTAGAATCCCTTATTTTTAGAGAAGAATCATTATAATCTAGTTCTTATTTAAATACACCTCAAATAGCTATTCTAAATGAAATTCATGGGGAAAAAGGGAAAACATCGTCTATGGATGAGGAATTAAATATTTAAATTGGAGATATAACTATTGTGCAAGAATTCATTGATTTATTTCCAGAGGATTTACTTAGACATCCCTAGGAGCGGGAAATAGAGTTCTCCATTGATTTAATCACTAATAAAAGACCTGTATCAAATAATCCTTATAGAATTTCCACTGTGGAATTATTAGAGAAAAAGAAACAACTAGAGGAATTGAGTGATAAGGGATTTATATTCCCTAGTGTTTCTCCATGGGGATCCCCTATTCTCTTTTCAAGTAGAAGGACAGATCCATGAGGTTTTGCATTGATTATAGAGAAATCAATGCTATTACAATAAAGAACATGTATCTTATAACTTGCATTGATGATTAAGTTGATCATCTTCATGGAAATCAAAAAATTTTAAAGATTGAACTTCAATCTGGATATCATTAATTGTGTGTGGGGAAGGAAGATATTCTAAAGACCGTATTTCAAACCAGTTATAGATATTAAAAGTTTACAGTAACTCCATTTGGACATATTAATGCACCCTCTATTTTTATGCATATAATGAATAGACTGTTCAAGGAATATCTTGATGATTTTTGTGTGGTATTTATTGATGACATCTTGATATATTTTAAAATCTATGTGGACCATAACAACCTCTTTTAGGTTATTTTTAAGACTCTTAGAAGAAAATGGTTATATGGGATGTTTATCAAGAGGGATTTATAGCGTCAAACAGTTTCTTTTCTTGGCCATATTGTCTCTAAGGAAGGAATATTAGTTGATCATGTGAAGACAAAGGCAATCCATGAATGGCCAACACCAATGAACATAGATGAGTTACATAGTTTCATTGGATTTAAAGGTTACTATCGACATTTTGTTCATAATTTGGCCGGATTAGCTAACCCGTTAACCAAGTTTACTCATAAAGGGGTGAAGTTCATATGGATTGAATATTTTGAAGAATGGTTTGAATAATTAAAGAGGATATTAGTGAATTATCCGATCTTGAATCTACCATCAGGAAATGGTGGATTTGTGACTTATGGTGATGCATTAAAGAAAAGACTTTGGTTGTGTCCTTATGAAAAATGACAGAGTCATTGTCTATGCATCAAGGTAGTTAAAAATCATGAATAGTATTATCCAACCCATGATCTTGAGCTAGTAGCTATAATCATTACCCCAAAAATGTGGAGACACTATCTATATGGTGAATGATATTTGATATATACAGATCAGAAGTGTTTGAAATATATCTTCTCATAGAAATAACTCAACATGAGGTAAAGAAGATAACTTGAACTACTTAAGGATTATGATTTTTCAATACAATACCACTTAGGGAAGTTGAATAAGGTCACAGATGCATTGATCATGAAGGATCATGGAGTTATGAAAAAGATGAGGATTGACAAGGACCCCGTGTACATGGATCTAGCAATGATATATGGGAATTATCAAGTAAGGTGAAACATCATTAATTTTTCAAATAATTTACAAACCATATTTATTGGAAAAAATTAAAATTAATCAGTCTAATAATGAAAATTTTCAAAAGAAAATTACAGTTTTCAATGATGAGAGATTCGCAGACTTTATATATGAAGATGACATCTTGAAATTTGGGAAGAGTCTTTGTGTTCCATCTATACCTTATCTAAAGAGGGAATTATAAGATGATGATCATAGCTCAAATTTCTAGATACACCCTAGTATCTCTAATATATATAGATATTTGAAGGAATGTTTCTGGTGAGATATCATTAAGAAGGAAATTACTAATTATGTATCAAGATGTTTAGTCTGTCAAAAGGTGAAGGATAAAAGACAACATCCTAAAGGAGTTTTGAAACCTCATCCTATTCCTACATGGAAATTAAATGGAATTACTAGGTATTTTACAATGTATTATGCAAAAATCAATGAAATAATTTTGCAATATGGGTAATTGTTGATCGACCAACCAAATCATAAAATTTCCTCACTATAAGGTGGGAATTTTTATTGGAGTGCCTTGAAAAAATCTATATTTATGAAGTTTTATAACTTCATGGAAAACCAATTTCTAATTTTTATGGTAATGATCCATAATACACATCAAAATTTTATAAAAGTATTCAAAAGGATTTATACACTGAGATTCATTTGAGTACAACTTATCACCCTCAAATTGACGGGCAGTTTGAAAGGACCATTCAAACATTAGAATTCATTTTAAGATCATGCTCACATGCCTTTAAAGGTATGTGGGATTGGTTTTTACCATTGGTATAGTTTTTTTATAATAATAGTTTCCATTCAAGTAGTCAAACGACACTATATGAATCATTATATGGAAAGATATGTGTACACCAAATTGTTGGGATAAAGTTGGTGAAAGCAAGATTGTATCCCCATAACGTGTAGAGGAAAAAATAAAAAAGGTAAAGACTATTCAAAATCATATCAATACGGATCAAATTAGAAAAATAATATATTCTGATAACCGAAGAAATGATATAAAGTTTTAAGTGGGAGATATTGTTTTTATGAAAGTATCTCCATAGAAGGGAGTTATAAGAATTGGAACGAAATGGAAACTAATCCCCAAGTACATTGGACCTTTTGAAATCTTGGAGATAATTGTAGTCATTTCATACAATTTGGGAATGCCACATAGCCTTTCAAATGTACACAATATATTCCACATCTCTTTGTTAAGGATGTAAATGCTAAACCCAACGCATGTCCTAACTTATAAAGGAATAGAATTAAAACCTAATTTATATTACTATGAAGAGCCTATTCAGATTCTGGACACTAGAGAGAACATGTTGAGGAATTGAAAAAATATTCTTGTAAAGGTAATTTGAAAAAAAAAACATAAAATCGAAGAGGTGATGTGGGAACCAGAGAAATTTATGATGAAGAACTACCCAAATCTTTTTATGAACTAACATTCTAGAATTTTGAGGACTGAATTTTTTGAAGGAGGGGAGAGTGTAACACCCCATGATTTTGTTTTATGCCAATTTTAAAATATAATATCTTCGATAGTTTATGATTCATGCAACAACAAGTTTAAAATCATAATATAATATTAAATATGTTTTTTGGAATAGTATGGTGACCATAGCAATAGTAATATGACCAATAAAATAGTAAACTCACCTAAGGAATTATAAATAAAATTTAAGTATCTTATAAATGAAAATATGGTATATTTATATAATGGAATAAGAAAATGATTTTTTTAGAAAAGATAAATTATGTATTTGTATTTTTGTGAAACATTGATATTTATTTACAATTTTTTAATTAATATAATAATATAAAATAAAATTTATTTTCATAAAATTGATTCATAAATTAATATTTTGTTTTATTATGATTATAAGATAATTTTATGAGACCTTAATTAATTTCTCCAAGTGTCATAAAATGGGTTATAATTTCTAAATTGGAATTTTTAGAATAAAAAATTAATTTAATTAAAAATTAAATTATTAGTATTTAGAAAATTATTTTCAAAAAATGGTGTTCATTTTTTAATTCTACACTTCAAAAAATGTTTATGGTAAATTTTTGGTATTTTTATGAAATAGTTGGTTTTTTGGTGAATAATGAAATATGGTAAGTTACAGTTTATATACATTATAAGATAAATACACTATTTATTGAGTCATGAATGATATAAGAACCATAATATCAAACTTTCCTTCAATATTTTAATATATTTAGTTATAATTCTCAAAATATTCACAATCTTGAGCTAAAATAATAAATAAATGAATAAAATATTCAAAAATACTCCTCTCCTCCAACTATAAATACCACCCCTCACCACCTCTTGTCCTTAAAATTAAAAATCCTTCATTTTTTCTTATATTATACCCATTTACTCTCCCAAATTTCCACCCACTTTATTTTATTTATGGTCTCAACAAAATACCATTTCAATGTTCCTTAAGGAAGTTATCAAGGAGAATAATTCAAGAGGTAACTCCTTTTTCATTCTATTTCAATTTCTTTTAAATTTTATTCTTCTTATTCTATCATTATGTCTTAGGTACAAAAATACATGATAACTCTAGTATATTATGTATACTATAAATTAATTATGTTAATGGAATATTCATCATTAATCCCCTTATCCTCTCCCCTTTTATTCTAAAAATGAAAACATCGCTCGTGATGTGCTGCTTTACCCCCATTGTGGATGATACAACTTCATTTTACATTACCGCCTTCATGAATGGTTATAAAACCATAATTATGATTAAACCATATTTTATAATACATATTATAAGTTATTTAATATTCTAGTTCTAGTATATATACATGAAATTAATTGATAATACAAAACTCATTCATGATAATCGAAAAATCGCTAAAATGATCTAAATGATTATCATCAAAGTTAAATAAAATGAATCATAATAATATATGAAAAATAATAATATTTAAGACCACTAAATATTCTATATTTTCATTAATGACATATAATTTCAATTCTGGATAAATATTTCCATTTTACATGATCTTCTATATACGTGTAAAAGTAAACTGATCATGAAAACCAAGGAAAAGAACACTCCCGAATGACGAAATTGAACACCCTATCTCATCAAAAAGGAAATAAATAAACTTAATAATATTATAAAATATTTAATACTTGTTGAAGAGGTTATTAATTAATTAATTAATTAATCTAATTTCATTATCTGGGATATTATGTACAAGTGCAGAACACTTTCGTACATATGGTAAGGGTTTCATCCTGAACCTCTATTTTCCATTCAGGTTACACTTTCTCTCTCTTTAAACCAATTTTATTATTCATTATTTTTATATAATTATTATAAATTCTGTTCATATGTTCTAATATCATGTTTCCAGACCAGTTCAACTTTTTTTAAGGGGAAATACATGTTTTACAAAGTTCCCTTCTCAATTATTCCTGATATGCAAGACCGATTAAAGGGAACTTCTCGATTTCTTACCCATTTTCATGTACTATACATAATCTATTTTAAGGCACCATTATTTTTTTATAAAATAAATACTTTTTTCATCATAAACTATATTTGTTCATTTCTGGTTTTATACAAAAAATTATGAACAATACAAATGAGTTTTCTAAAAGAACTCTTCTTTGAAAAGTAAAAAGGGGTTTTCTCTCAAGAATTCATCGATGATTTTATTAGATTATTTTCATCTATTTCAACACAACTTTTAAATATTATGATTTATTGAGGTTTATCTCTTATTATTATTATATACCATATTTTATTAAACGGTTTATGATAATTTTGACTATGGATGTGCTATCTTGATACCATTCACCACACTACTCAGAATGGTTAGTGATTATGTTTATAGATTGGGGAACATTATTTATATTTTACTTGTATATTCTATTTATGTTTCACCCCATTCACATGAGGAATGAATTGGTCTTAGTAATTTACAGTTGGGTCTTGCTATAACCCCATGATGCATCGGTAGGTCTCATGAGACAACATAGAAATGGATTTGGCCAAGGCCTAAACCATTTATTTTCAGATATCTTGGTCGGTACCTCAATGGTATGTTTATGGTGTCCTGTATTATGCATTCCCTCATTATGATATTAGTAATTGATAATCATTATGATTATTCGACTAGTATAATATCCATGGTTAATCTTAATTATCAAGTGATTATTTATATTCCATTATTTAGTTATCTTTTATTTTTTCCATATTATGCTCAAGATTATGTTCTAATGGTATGGTTTTTTAGTCATTCACCATGCCTTATTATTTTTATTACATTCTACAGTATTACATACCTTTACTGAGCATCTAAGATCACCCATTTCTTATTATTTATCTTTCCCCATGATGTAAATATGTATTTTATGAATGACTATTAGGGATAATATAGTAGTTATGGATGTTTCCAATGGATTTGTTATGTTGTTTTCCTTTCGATTTGTAATGTAAAACTTATTTTTTTATCTGATTTTTCAGAAAAACTAAACTATTCAATCCTTCAAGATGAGACTTCCTTATTTATTATACCAATGTAATAATGTAAGGCACCAACTCCAAAAAATAGTGGTAAGGGACTTTATAGTTGGTATCAAAGGAAGTTTAGTAGAAACTGTCGAAACTATACTTTGACAACAAAGATTAGGGAACATAACCCTAAGATAGACTTTGAGGATAAGTATAGAGGAACATCCTATAATTTTTATAATATAAAGATTATGTGGGTCTTACTAGTAATAAAGTCCTATCTTGATACCACAAGTGGATGTGATTTTGGTACAGATATTCCTAGGTGTAACAACCCTGACAAGGCGCATCGGGCCTGACTCGGTGTAACATGGTACACGAAAAAAGGCCTTACTGTGCACCTAGTTTAATACTAATAGTAGATATTTTTAGGATAATTCAAAATTTCATTACAAACCATAATTATGGATTTAAAAGTATAAATATCCCTAAAGAAACCATGTTTATGATTATGATATCAGCGATTCATAAATTTCCAATTTTGTTAATTGTTTTTCTAGTTCAAAATTTATGAATTATAATTCATAACCTAATTTATTATATCGTATTTTTTAGAAATGAAAACTAGTGGATGAAATGGAAACCATGTCAATGCACATATTTTATATAGGGATATCCCTACTATATAGGATAATGATGTTGGTTCTCAAGTTTCGACTGGTGCCGAGAAACTTATAACTATACTAGGACATATAACTTAGGTTATGAACAATGACCTTACCCATATGGAGAATCCTGATCCACAACACAGGGGAGAAATGTTAGACCACTTTATATAACAAAAACCTTCATCATTCAATGGGACTAAAAAATCATTTTTAGCAGAACAATGGATAAATTCCTTTTATAAGATATTTCTCACTTTGGGAAGTAATAAAAGGGAAAAGGTTATCATGGTAGTTTATCATCTCTCAGGAGATACTAATAAATGGTGGTTGTTGATTAAAAACCCAAAGGAGGAGGAAAAAATTAGAAATATAGAATGGTAAGATTTAAAAGAAATGTTCCTAGAAAAATACTTCCCTCACAAACATCATACAGATATTGAGAGGCAATTCATGATTCTGTAAAAAAAAGATGATTAAAACGTTTCCAAGTGTGATACCAACTTTAAAAGTTTATCAAGGAATTACATAGACTACATATGTAATCCAAGGAGTAAAATTAATAAATTCTTTGATGGTTTAAAACCATTCCTCTAAAAGGGAACATCTCTCCCAAAAATTCTCATCATACAAATATATAGTCTCATGTGAAATAAAGATAGGGAAATAATTCTCTATGCCTTACAAATATAAGGGAAAACAAGAGAATAATAGAGTTAGAAGAGGAATGAGTGGATAATGGGAATAATAAAAAAGGGAATTTTCAAATATGTGATAATTGTGGAGGGAAACACTCTAGTTCCTACATAAAAGGAAAATGAGTATGTTACATGCGTGGAGAAAAAGTCCACCAAGACCATGATTGGAAGGGAAAGAAAGAAGCTACCAATGCTCAATTCTATAATTGTATGGAGATGAGACATTATGCAAATGAGTTTCCTAACCATCAAGGAAACTTCCCCCAGAAAAGGCCAAGGGATAAATGCCAAGCTTATGGGATCACAACTATGGAGGTTGAAATTACTAATGATGTGGTTGAAGGTATTTTAACCATTTCCTCAAACATATCCAATTCAATATTTGATTCTGGATCATCTCATTATTTTGTATCTTCCTAGGTTTCCAAGAAAATTAGACATTTAACTTTTGATTTAATAAAGGATTTTCAAGCCAAAACTCTAAAGGGAAGTATCATTGCAACAAAGAAGTGTCAGTTAGTCCTCTTTAAAATACATAAATGTTCTTTAGTTAAAAACCTTATCATCATACATACTATTAATGTTTAAATAATATTTGGTATGGATTGGATTTATAAATATGATGTGAAAATCTATTAAAAGAGGAAATAAGTTACATTTTTTGAAAAATATGTAGAATCCCTTATCATTAGAGTATAATCATCATCATCTGGTTCTTATCTAGATTCACCACCAGTAGCTCTTCTAAATTAAATTCTTGGGGAAGAAGGGAAAACATCATTTATGGATGAGTAATGAAATCTTTAAATTGAAGATATAACTATTGTGCATGAATATATTTATGTATCTTCAGAATATTTAACTGAACATCCTCTAGAGAGGGAAGTTGAGTTCTCTATTTATTTAATCCCTGATGTAAGACATATATCGAAGACTCCTTATCGAATGTAAATTGTGGAATTATTAGTGATGATGAAACAACTTAATGAATTGAGTGATAAGGGATTTATTTTACCTAATTTTTCTCCATGGGAGTCCCATTTTCTCTTTGTCAAGTAGAAAGATGGATCCATGAGATTGTGCATTGATTATAGAGAAATCAATGCTATTATAGTAAATAAAAAGTATCATCTTCCTTACATGATGATTAATTTGATCAAATTCTTGGAGCTCAATATTTTTTGAAGATTTACCTTTGATCTGTATATCATCAATTGCACGTTGGGAAGGAATATATTCCAAAGATAGCATTTCAAACCAGTTATAGACATTATGAGTTCATAGTAATTCCATTTGGATAGAATAATGCAACCACTATTTTTTGGGATATAATGAAAAGGGTTTTCAAAGAATATCTTGATGGTTTTGTTTTGGTATTTATTGAAGATACCATGGTATATTCAAAAATAAACAAGGACTATGAGAAACACTTTCAGTTTGATCTGGAGACTTTTAGAGGAAAAGGGTTATATGGGATATTTAGCACATGTGAATTATGGCTTGAAACAGTTTCTTTTCTTGGCCATATTTTCTCTAAGGACGGAATCTTAGTTGATCCAATGAAGACAAAGGTAGACTAAGAATGGACCACATCAATGAACATAACTGAGCCACATAGTTTCATTGAATTAGCAGGTTACTATATGCATTTCATTCGTAGTTTTTCCCAATTAGTTAACTTTTTAACCAAGCCCACTCATAAAGGGGTGAAGTTCATATGGAAGAAAGAATTTTAATAATGGTTTGAATAATTAAATAGGATTTTAGTGGATACTCAGTTCTTGACTTTACCATCAAAAAATGGTAGATTTGTGATTTATAGTGATGCATAAAAGAAATGACTTGGCTATGTCCTTATGAAAAATGATATAATTATTTACTATGCATCAAGGAAGTTAAAAAATAACAAGTAGAACTAACCAACACATGATCTTGAGTTATATGTTATAATCATTTCCATGAAGATATGGAGACACTATATCTATGGTGAAAGATGTGACATCTATACAGATCAGAAGAGTTTGAAATATATCTTTTCATAGAAATAACTCAACATGAGGCAAAGAAGATGACTCGAACTACTTTATTATTATGATTCATCAATACACAACCACCCAAGGAAGGTGAATAAGGTAGAAAATGCATTGAGTATAAAGGATCATGAAGTTCTGAACAAGATGAGGATTGAAACGAACCATGTGTACATGGATCTAGCAAAGATGGATATGGGAATTATCAAGGAAGATGAAACATATTTAATTTTTCAAATTATTTCAAAATATTCTATATTTGAACATATTAAAAGTTCTTAGTCTGATGATGAAAATTCTCAAACGAAAATTATAGTTGTGAATGATAGGAGATTGGTAGACTTCATATATGAAGATGGAATCTTGAAATTTTTGAAGAGACTTTGTGTTCCCGATGTACTCGAGATAAAGAGGGAATTATTTGATGATTCTCATAGCTTAAATTTCTTTATACACCATGGAAGCACTAAGATGTATAGAGATTTGAAGGAACATTTTTGGTGGGTTAATATGAAGCAGGAAATTGTTGATTATGTATCAAGATGTTTAGGTTTTCAATAGGTTAAGGCTGAAAGAAAACATCCTAGAGGAGTCTTGAAACAACATCCTATTACTACATGGAAATGGTATGACATTAATATGGATTCTATCATTTTATTACACAAAAAACAAGAAATAATGATGCAATATTTGTAATTATTGATCAACTTACTAAATCTGGACATTTCTTCGCTATAAGGGTTGATTTTCCACTAGAGTTACTTGTAAGAATCTATATTATTGATATTTTAAGACTTAATGGACCACCTTTTTATATTTTTCTAATCATGATCAATGATTCACATTGAAATTCTGTAAAATTATTCAAAAATATTTAGACATTGAGCTTCATTTGAGTACAACTTATCACCCTCAAATTAATGGGTAGTATGAAAGGACCATTGAAACCTAAGAGGACCTATTGAGATCATGATCACATGAATTTCAAGTTAAGTTGGATTAATATATAACATTAGTAGAGTTTGTTTATAATAATTATTCCATTATAGTATTCAAATGACACCATATAAAGCATTATATGGAAAGAGTTGTGTACACCAACTTGTTGGGATGAAGTTGGTGAGAGGAAGCTTGTATCCTTAGAATTCATGGAGGAAAAAATAGAAAAGTTAAAGACTATTAAAAAACATATCAAAGAGGCTCAAAGTAGAAAATGAAGCTATTATTATAACTGAAGAAAGTATATGGAGTTTTAAGTGTGAGAACATGTTTTTCTAAAAGTATCTCCATGGAAGGGTGTTATAAGATTTGGAAAGAAAGGGAAACTAAGCCCTGAACACATTGGACCTTTTGAAATCCTGGAGAGAATTGGAGAAGTGTCTTATTATTTTTAAATACCACCTAGCCTTTCAAAAGTACACAATGTGTTCCACATATCTTCGTTAAGGAAGTACATGCCAGACCAAATGCATGTCCTCAATTCTAAAGGAATATAATTGTATTATAATTTATCTTACAATGAAGAGACTATCCAGATTCTGGACAGTATGGATAATGTGTTGAGGAATTAGATGACTTGGTTGGTAAAGGTACTTTGGAAAAATCAAAAAATTGAAGAGGCAACGTGGAAACCAGAGGAAGTTATGATGAAGAACTACCCAATTCTTTTTATGAGGCAACATTTTGGAAATTTTAAGTATTAAATTTTTTTGAGGGGAGAGTGTAACACCCCATGACTATAAGGCCCCAGCCTTAAACCTTACTTAATCTTGAGTTATTACAAGATTACACATTGAGGATCTTTTCGGGTTTAGAGTTTTAGAGAATTAGATCATAAAACTTGCATTACATTCCACATATAAACAAAGTGGTTACATAAAGATAGTATTCTTCATTCCCATCAATGGAAACACATTTAAAATAAAACATGGATTAATTCTTGACACATCCTTGACTCTATCATCTTATCATGTACCTTTCCCTTGACCTGTGAAAAACATTTCAAAAACTTGGGATGAGCATAAAAACTCAGTATGGGTTATAAAAACATGGAAAGGAAACATGGGTACATACATACATAAGAGTGAAATCATACTTTACCCATAAAACATAATCACTTTAACATACCTCATAAAATCATGAATAAATCATAGAAATCATAAGACATAAAGGTAACTTGAGGCATTCATAACATTCTTACATAGGGAGTAACCCTCTTGGTTACGTTTGGAATACCCATCACAGTATATTCCCTAAAATCTCTTCGGAGAAACCTTAACGTTTCACTCCTTCGCGTTACCCAATGCATTGGAGAGCTATAACGGGCTCACCCGCCCTTAGTTTATCACGGAACCACCCGTCTTCATAATAATGCCCAAGAACCATAACATAATCATATCACATAAAACATACATAAAGGAAACATAAAATTTCCACCATTCAATCACAAGATATCAATACCACACATTGATATAAAAAATATTATGAAAACCATTTTCAATACCAAAATAAAAGAAAAGTAAAACATGGTATTTATTTTTCTTTTAAAAAGAAGGAATGGCTTGTAGAAGAAGCCGAAACTCAAATAACGGTTACGACGGCGGAGAAGTCGTTGTCGCCGCATACGTACGACAAAAACATTCCCTTTTGTCGTTTGGTAAACGCTTCGTATAAAAAGATTCCTTTTGAATAAACGTAAAAGTCAAAGGGGTTTATACACCGTATAAAAGAAGGTTGTGTATAAAACAAAATATGCCTCAACGAAAGGAGATTGAGACGAAATCCCATACAAAGATAATTTTTAAAATAAAATAGATACATTATGTGTATTTACTATAAGTACACATAAATAAAGTACCAATACAAGATACGACATAATAACATAATGACATAATTTGAAAGTAGGAGATTAACCCAAAGAATGGAAATTGGGTTAAGAAGTTCCCATACCTCGTATCTGACTTGACCCGACCGTTCTTTAAACTCCTGAATAATAAAATTTAGTTAATCTCTACTTGATTATGAATCTTTTCCAAGTTCATTATTCCTTTTATACCATGTTATGAACATCATGTAATCATTTAAGTTAATAATGTTCATTTTGTCGGTATTTGGTTCTTAAGTCAAAAATTGACTTCTTATACTTACAAGTTGTTAATTTGGTCAAAGGTTCATTATATCCAGAATGGTATTCATGATGTAGATATCATATATGTCATATATATCCAGTAAATACATTCATTTATAATATTACATCACATTTAGAGGTAAGAAATGAAATGCACCGTTCATGGAGACGGTAAGCCGTACGTACGCATGAACGCTACTTTCATTTCTTTGTCATATTAATGGAATTAAAACTAAATGAGAGGTATGTATATTTTAATTCCAGAATTATATTCATCATTTATATATATCATTAATTATATATATCCATTATATACATGTACTTTTAATAATAAATTACATTTGGGGATAAGAAATGAAATGCACCGTTCATGGAGACGGTAGTCCGTACGTACGCATGAACGCTACTTTCATTTCTATCTCATGCTTTAATGGAAATAAATGATAATGATATATATAGGTATATTATAATTCCAGTATAACATCATATATAATAACTTTAAATCCATCCTTTACACGTCCCACATATGGCATTAACGAATCACATCACTTTGAGGGGGCGGTAGTCCGCACTTCCTTAAGTGAAGATATCGCGTATACCCATAATGGAAGCCATAAAGGTAAGACACAAATGAAAAATACAGAAGAATAAGTAAAACATAAACATATTACATATCATATATAAAAATAGTGACATCATAATGGCCACCTTTGAAGGTGTTAAATGAGTATTGAACAATCATCGTTTCGGGAGGTAGAATTTCGCCATCCACGGAAACCGTATGTTCTTTAACCATTTGATGTAGTTGTGTGAGAGTGTAGCTCAAATAAATCTTATAACAACATCCTAGTATATTGAAGATACTGGTGTTGTTACAAAAGAAGTAAATAAAAAGAGTTTAGGGGGTTGGAGAAGAAAAATAAAACAAATGAACATGAGAGAATGAAATACCTTAAAAAGTGTAACTTCTTTTGGTTTGAGCCTAAAGGCTTCCTTTGAAAGGATTCTGCCCAAAGGGAATCCTCTAGGATGAGGAGAGGGATGTGGAGAGAGCAAATGGGCAGGGGTTGGCCGAGCCAATGGCTTGAAGAGTGTGTGAAATGAGGTAGAGGTGGGGGCCTTTTATAAGAGGAGAGGAGGGGCACTTTTGGAAAGTAAAGAAATATAACTTTGTTTGAAAAAGTGTTTCGGTTTTAAAAGGTCCCAAATTGATAGAATTCGTGGATAAGGTGATAAGGATTCGAAATCCACTCATCCAATTGGTTTTGGCCATGTGTAGGTTTTAGATTTTACATTATCTTTCCATTTTATTTTAATCGTTAAATAATGATGTCATCACTGCATCATTATTATGTCGTAAATAATTTAATTTATTTAATGTCTAAAAATTATAAAAAAAATACTATGATATAGGAAATCTTTTTAGCTTTCCAATGACTATTTATAATCAAAATTTGGGCTTGTATAACCCCACTTAAAAATTGTTTTCGCAAAACATATTATGTTTGTGTCACTTTCACTTTAACATTAAATAAAAATATATTATTGTCATTTTCCAACTAAAGTGGATACATGGGGTCCCCAAGTTAGGCCATGGCTTGTCTTGGTCGGCCATGACACAACCAATGAGGTTGGGACATGTGTCTAGGTCATTTTATATTATTAAAGTATTATTTATACCATAAACTACACTAATTACCACTAATCGCGATTAAAAACTTAATAAGTTACTATTCACCAAAAAATTATTATAATCTCATTGAACCACATTTTACTTCTTAATGACAACCATGTATGTCGGATTTTCAAAATTCAATACACATTAGTGGTAAACTTTAATTTAACTGAAAAAAAACAGTTTGCTTGATTACCACTTAGTGGTTTCACTATTCATCAAAATTGAAGTTTTTCAGAAAATTACCAAAAATTCACTCTAAGCTATATTTGATATTACGAATTCAAAAATGAAGTCTATTTTACAAAATTCAAATCATATAAGTCACATTAATTAATTTAATAATTAATTCCCGCTGCCAGAGCAAATAGCGTGTTTTTACAAAACAATAAGTATCAAAAGATTGACACCAGTTTAAGTATAATTTCAAATCGAAATCGATTCCAATGACCACCATTGGATAAAATGGTAAAAATATATTCATATTACACATTAAGACCAATTCAAAAGATAATCTAATCATATAAATAAATTAGATTAAAAAGAAGTTTTGATGTAAAATACAACATTTTACACTATTCATAAAAAAAATGAATTTTATCAGAAAGGTACCAAAAATTACACAAAGTAAAATTTGATGTCCCGATTCTTAATAAGAGTTTTATTTGGTCCAAAAGAATGTATAAGAGTGATCAAACTATATTTAATGACGGTTCACCATTAAAAGGTGATAAGTGAACCTTTAGTGAAAATTAGAGTATAAAAGCCTAAAATTGAACTCTTTCCGTATTTTAAGCCTTTATCTTTTATTGGGTAAATGTAAAAACATCTAAAAACATATCTATTCATATTTTAGTTATTTCTATTCATTCCCGCCAGTACAACGGCTACTTGTTAACTAACATAATATTATTATATTACTAGTGTGCTACGTAAGTTTCAAAGAAACTCATCGTTGCGTATCGGGTACGCTATCGAACATAGCAACCCCTTTTAATTAAAATTCATATTTAATTCTCAAATATTAATAAATATGAAAATTATTTATTCTTTAATTACCTGGGATGTTACATCCTTCCCCCCTTTTGGGAATTGCGTCCTCGCAATTTTATTCACTTATCAAAATAAGTGGGGGTATTTATCCCTCATAGCATTTTCAGATTCCCATGTTGCCTCTTCAATCATGTGGTTTTTCCACAAAACCTTTACCTGGTGAATCACCTTATTCCGTAACACTTGCTCCCTGTGGTCAAGAATCTGGACCGGTTGTTCCTCATAAGATAGGTTCTCTTCCAGCTGAACTACCTCTGGACTCAAAACATGAGATGGATCTGGCATATTCTTTCTCAACATCGAAACGTGAAAAACATTGTGTACCTCGAAAGATAGATCCTTCCTCTGGTTATCTGCATAACTCTTCTGCCTACTCTGAGCTATTCTCATGTGTTTCTGAATCAACTGAACTTTTTCTGCCATCTCTTCTACCAATTCTGGTCCCATCAACTTTCTTTCACCCACTTCATCCCAGAAAGCTGGAGTTCGACACCGCTTCCCATATAATGCCTGAAATGGTGCCATCTGTATACTCGAATGGAAACTATTATTATATGAAAACTCAACCAAAGAAAGATGTTGGTCCCAACTTCCCTGATAATCCATAGAACAAGCTCGTAGCATATCCTCCAATGTCTGAATTGTTCGTTCTGACTGCCCATCTGATTGAGGATGAAAAGCTGTACTAAAATTTAATTCAGTACCCAACGACTTCTGAAGGCCTTTCCAAAAGTTAGAGGTAAACCTGGGATCACGATCTGATACAATGGAGAGAGGAACTCCATGTAACCTGACTATCTCCTTAAGATACAAACGGGAAATTTGATCTAGATAGAAAGTATCTCGTATAGAAAGAAAATGAGCAGATTTAGTCAAGCGATCAACAATAACCCAGATTGCATTATTACCTCGAGATGTCTTCGGTAATCCAACAACAAAGTCCATGGATATATTCTCCCATTTCCACTCTGGCACTGGTAAAGGCTGAAGCATCCCTTTTGGTAACTGCCGATCTGCTTTAACCTGTTGACAAGTCAAACACTTCACAGTAAAATCAGCAATATCTCTTTTCATTCCATCCCACCAGTAATACTCCCGCAGATCTCTATACATCTTAGTACTGCCCGGATGAACTGAAAACGGAGAACTATGAGCTTCACATAACAACTCTCTCTTCAACTGTGAATCACAAGGCACACATAACCTCTTCACAAACCTCAAAACACAAACACAAACTTATCCAAGAACTCATGGAAAATTTTATTCATAAGGTCCATGAATACAACAGGTGCATTGGTTAACCCCAAAGGCATAACTACAAATTCATAATGGCCATATCTAGTACGGAACGCAGTCGTCTGCTTCTTTTACTTTCAACTGATGGTACCCCGACCTCAAGTCAATCTTCGAAAAATACTGATCTCCCTGGAGCAGATACCACTTCATTCGATGGCCCAACATCTGCTGAAGTTGTTGCAAATGATTTTACCACCCCTTTCTGCTTGTAGTCTAGCTGCTTCCCATCACTCAAGCTCCTTGTCGGACACTCGTTTGCATAGTGACCCATCTCATTGCACTTATAACATTTCACTAACTGTAAATCAAATTTATTCTTACCTTCACCTTGATCCTTTTCAGTGCAATCACGCGCCTTATGTCCCATCTTACCACATCGGTAGCACTTCCCAGAATTCAGAAGACATTCCCCAGCATGCCTTTTGCCACATTTATCACAAACTGGAAACTTAGTTTTCTTACCATCAGACCTTTTTGAAGAATTCTTACCATTCTCCTGCAACCTCGGTCTCTTCTTCTGCTGGTTGTTATAGGACACTTGGTCATCGGCAAACTCCATTTCCACCTTCTCAGCACATCGAACAAGCTTTTCATAACTTTTAAACTCACGAGAAGCCAATGCCCTTCGATACTTTGGCTTTAATCCTGAGTAAAAACGATTGATTTTACTATCAAGGTCCCGGATAAAATTTGGAGCATACCTTGCCAATCGAGTGAACCTTTCTTCATAGGCAGCCACTGAGTCTTCCTCTTGCCTCAATTCCAAGAATTGCTTTTCCATCCTAAGTCGAACAGCCTTAGGAAAATACTTCTCAAGAAACATACCTTTGAATTCATCCCAGTCAAGAGCATCAATCTCATCGGCATCCCTGATATTTTTAACCATAGACCACCACTGATCTGCTTCACCCTCCAGACGATAAATAGAAAGACTAACCTTTTGATTGTCTGAACACCCCATGACATCAAAAATCTTCTCCAGTGCTTTAATCCACCCTTCAGCTTGCACAGGGTCAGATGATCCTCTGAATGATGGGGGATGTTGCCTCATGAAATGTTCCACCATTGACATGTTCCTATGCGGTTGATCTGGCTGATCTCGTGCATGGATACCACCACCATTTATAGCCTGAGTCAACTGTGCCATCACTGCAACAAACTGTTCAGTTCCGATTCCAACCATCTCAGGTTGCTGATTTGGAAGGTTGTCTTCCTCCTGATGTCGTCCCAACATAGCTGCTTTGTTTCCCCTACGGAAAACCATTCTGAACATGGAAATATCTTAGGCGAAGCAACATGGTAATCCGTAAATGCTATATCATTTCAATCATATTATAATTTAACACTTTTCTAACTCCTAAAGTTGTCTAAACCGACCTTTGATACCAACTATAAGGCCCCAGCCTTAAACCTTACTTAATCTTGAGTTATTACAAGATTACACATTGAGGATCTTTTCGGGTTTAGAGTTTTAGAGAATTAGATCATAAAACTTGCATTACATTCCACATATAAACAAAGTGGTTACATAAAGATAGTATTCTTCATTCCCATCAATGGAAACACATTTAAAATAAAACATGGATTAATTCTTGACACATCCTTGACTCTATCATCTTATCATGTACCTTTCCCTTGACCTGTGAAAAACATTTCAAAAACTTGGGATGAGCATAAAAACTCAGTATGGGTTATAAAAACATGGAAAGGAAACATGGGTACATACATACATAAGAGTGAAATCATACTTTACCCATAAAACATAATCACTTTAACATACCTCATAAAATCATGAATAAATCATAGAAATCATAAGACATAAAGGTAACTTGAGGCATTCATAACATTCTTACATAGGGAGTAACCCTCTTGGTTACGTTTGGAATACCCATCACAGTATATTCCCTAAAATCTCTTCGGAGAAACCTTAACGTTTCACTCCTTCGCGTTACCCAATGCATTGGAGAGCTATAACGGGCTCACCCGCCCTTAGTTTATCACGGAACCACCCGTCTTCATAATAATGCCCAAGAACCATAACATAATCATATCACATAAAACATACATAAAGGAAACATAAAATTTCCACCATTCAATCACAAGATATCAATACCACACATTGATATAAAAAATATTATGAAAACCATTTTCAATACCAAAATAAAAGAAAAGTAAAACATGGTATTTATTTTTCTTTTAAAAAGAAGGAATGGCTTGTAGAAGAAGCCGAAACTCAAATAACGGTTACGACGGCGGAGAAGTCGTTGTCGCCGCATACGTACGACAAAAACATTCCCTTTTGTCGTTTGGTAAACGCTTCGTATAAAAAGATTCCTTTTGAATAAACGTAAAAGTCAAAGGGGTTTATACACCGTATAAAAGAAGGTTGTGTATAAAACAAAATATGCCTCAACGAAAGGAGATTGAGACGAAATCCCATACAAAGATAATTTTTAAAATAAAATAGATACATTATGTGTATTTACTATAAGTACACATAAATAAAGTACCAATACAAGATACGACATAATAACATAATGACATAATTTGAAAGTAGGAGATTAACCCAAAGAATGGAAATTGGGTTAAGAAGTTCCCATACCTCGTATCTGACTTGACCCGACCGTTCTTTAAACTCCTGAATAATAAAATTTAGTTAATCTCTACTTGATTATGAATCTTTTCCAAGTTCATTATTCCTTTTATACCATGTTATGAACATCATGTAATCATTTAAGTTAATAATGTTCATTTTGTCGGTATTTGGTTCTTAAGTCAAAAATTGACTTCTTATACTTACAAGTTGTTAATTTGGTCAAAGGTTCATTATATCCAGAATGGTATTCATGATGTAGATATCATATATGTCATATATATCCAGTAAATACATTCATTTATAATATTACATCACATTTAGAGGTAAGAAATGAAATGCACCGTTCATGGAGACGGTAAGCCGTACGTACGCATGAACGCTACTTTCATTTCTTTGTCATATTAATGGAATTAAAACTAAATGAGAGGTATGTATATTTTAATTCCAGAATTATATTCATCATTTATATATATCATTAATTATATATATCCATTATATACATGTACTTTTAATAATAAATTACATTTGGGGATAAGAAATGAAATGCACCGTTCATGGAGACGGTAGTCCGTACGTACGCATGAACGCTACTTTCATTTCTATCTCATGCTTTAATGGAAATAAATGATAATGATATATATAGGTATATTATAATTCCAGTATAACATCATATATAATAACTTTAAATCCATCCTTTACACGTCCCACATATGGCATTAACGAATCACATCACTTTGAGGGGGCGGTAGTCCGCACTTCCTTAAGTGAAGATATCGCGTATACCCATAATGGAAGCCATAAAGGTAAGACACAAATGAAAAATACAGAAGAATAAGTAAAACATAAACATATTACATATCATATATAAAAATAGTGACATCATAATGGCCACCTTTGAAGGTGTTAAATGAGTATTGAACAATCATCGTTTCGGGAGGCAGAATTTCGCCATCCACGGAAACCGTATGTTCTTTAACCATTTGATGTAGTTGTGTGAGAGTGTAGCTCAAATAAATCTTATAACAACATCCTAGTATATTGAAGATACTGGTGTTGTTACAAAAGAAGTAAATAAAAAGAGTTTAGGGGGTTGGAGAAGAAAAATAAAACAAATGAACATGAGAGAATGAAATACCTTAAAAAGTGTAACTTCTTTTGGTTTGAGCCTAAAGGCTTCCTTTGAAAGGATTCTGCCCAAAGGGAATCCTCTAGGATGAGGAGAGGGATGTGGAGAGAGCAAATGGGCAGGGGTTGGCCGAGCCAATGGCTTGAAGAGTGTGTGAAATGAGGTAGAGGTGGGGGCCTTTTATAAGAGGAGAGGAGGGGCACTTTTGGAAAGTAAAGAAATATAACTTTGTTTGAAAAAGTGTTTCGGTTTTAAAAGGTCCCACATTGATAGAATTCGTGGATAAGGTGATAAGGATTCGAAATCCACTCATCCAATTGGTTTTGGCCATGTGTAGGTTTTAGATTTTACATTATCTTTCCATTTTATTTTAATCGTTAAATAATGATGTCATCACTGCATCATTATTATGTCGTAAATAATTTAATTTATTTAATGTCTAAAAATTATAAAAAAAATACTATGATATAGGAAATCTTTTTAGCTTTCCAATGACTATTTATAATCAAAATTTGGGCTTGTATAACCCCACTTAAAAATTGTTTTCGCAAAACATATTATGTTTGTGTCACTTTCACTTTAACATTAAATAAAAATATATTATTGTCATTTTCCAACTAAAGTGGATACATGGGGTCCCCAAGTTAGGCCATGGCTTGTCTTGGTCGGCCATGACACAACCAATGAGGTTGGGACATGTGTCTAGGTCATTTTATATTATTAAAGTATTATTTATACCATAAACTACACTAATTACCACTAATCGCGATTAAAAACTTAATAAGTTACTATTCACCAAAAAATTATTATAATCTCATTGAACCACATTTTACTTCTTAATGACAACCATGTATGTCGGATTTTCAAAATTCAATACACATTAGTGGTAAACTTTAATTTAACTGAAAAAAAACAGTTTGCTTGATTACCACTTAGTGGTTTCACTATTCATCAAAATTGAAGTTTTTCAGAAAATTACCAAAAATTCACTCTAAGCTATATTTGATATTACGAATTCAAAAATGAAGTCTATTTTACAAAATTCAAATCATATAAGTCACATTAATTAATTTAATAATTAATTCCCGCTGCCAGAGCAAATAGCGTGTTTTTACAAAACAATAAGTATCAAAAGATTGACACCAGTTTAAGTCTAATTTCAAATCGAAATCGATTCCAATGACCACCATTGGATAAAATGGTAAAAATATATTCATATTACACATTAAGACCAATTCAAAAGATAATCTAATCATATAAATAAATTAGATTAAAAAGAAGTTTTGATGTAAAATACAACATTTTACACTATTCATAAAAAAAATGAATTTTATCAGAAAGGTACCAAAAATTACACAAAGTAAAATTTGATGTCCCGATTCTTAATAAGAGTTTTATTTGGTCCAAAAGAATGTATAAGAGTGATCAAACTATATTTAATGACGGTTCACCATTAAAAGGTGATAAGTGAACCTTTAGTGAAAATTAGAGTATAAAAGCCTAAAATTGAACTCTTTCCGTATTTTAAGCCTTTATCTTTTATTGGGTAAATGTAAAAACATCTAAAAACATATCTATTCATATTTTAGTTATTTCTATTCATTCCCGCCAGTACAACGGCTACTTGTTAACTAACATAATATTATTATATTACTAGTGTGCTACGTAAGTTTCAAAGAAACTCATCGTTGCGTATCGGGTACGCTATCGAACATAGCAACCCCTTTTAATTAAAATTCATATTTAATTCTCAAATATTAATAAATATGAAAATTATTTATTCTTTAATTACCTGGGATGTTACAATGACTTTGTGGTACACCACTTTTAAAATTTAATATCTTCAATAGTTTATTCTTCAGGAAACACTGAGTTTAAAATCATAATATACTATTAAATATGACTATTGGAATAGTAATGTGACCATTAGAAATAGTAATATGACCAATAGAATAGTAAAACCACCTATGGAATTATAAATAAAATTTAGGTATCCTATAAATGAAAATATGGTATATTTATATCATGTAATAATTAAATAAATATTTTAAAACAATAAATTAATTCTTTGTATTTTTATGAAACATAGATATTTATTTACAATTTTATAATTAATATAATAATTTAAAAGAAAATTTATTTTCATAAAATAAATACATAAATTATTATTTATTTGTCCTATGATTATAATATAATTTTATGAGACCTTAATTAATTTTTCTATGTGTCATAAAATCGATTACAATTTCTAAATTGGTATTTTTCAAATAATTAATTATTTTGATTAAAAATTAAATTTATAGTATTTAGAAAATTATTTTCAAAAAATTCAGTTCATTTTTTAATTCTACAAGTCGAAAAATGGTTATGATATTTTTTTTATTTTTCTGAAATAGTTTGATTTTTGGTGAATAGTGAAATACGGTAAGTAATGATTTATATACATTATAAGATAAATACACTATTTATTGAGTCATGAATGATGTAATAACCATAATATCAACCTTACCTTTATTATTTTAATATATTTAGAGATAATACTCAAACAATTCATATTCATGATCCAAAATAATAAATAAATGAATAAAATATTCAAGAAAACTCCTCTCCTCCAACTATAAATACCACCCCTCACCACCTCTTGTCCTAACACTTAAAAATCCTTAAATATTGATTATATTATTTCCATTTAATATACCAAACCTCAACCCCATGTTCTGTTATTTTAGGTCTCACCAAAATACCATTTCAATGTTCCTTAAGAAAGTTTTTAAGGAGAAGAATTCACGAGGTAAATCCTTTTTCATTCTCATTCAATTTCTTTTAATTTATTTTTTTCATATTATATACTCACCTATTCTATCCAAAAATACATGAGTATTCCAATATATTTTATATAATATATTATAATTATGTTAATTTAATTTCCATCATCAAACCCCTTCACCTCTTCACCTTTATTCTAAAAAGGAAAACATTGCCCGCGATGTGATGATTTACCGCCATCGTGGACAATGCAACTTTATTTTCCATTAACACCTTTAAATATAGTTACAAATGAATAATTATGTTTTTAAAAAATTATAATACATATTTTAATTTATTTATTATTATGTAACTATTATATATATATATATAATATTAATTAATAAGATAAAACTAGTTCGTGATGATCATGAAACTGCCAAAATGATCTAAATGATTATCATTAAAGTTATATATAATGAATAATCCTCATATCAGAAAAAAAAATATATGTAAGACCATTAAATATTATGGATGTTCATTAATAACATATAATTTCAATTCTTGAGATTTATTTCCATTTTACATGATCTTCCATGTACATGTAAATGTAAACTGATCATGAAAAACAAGGAAAAGAAAAATCCTGAATGAAAAAATTGAATCTCATAGATCATAGAAAATACTATAAATAAACTTGATAAAATTAAAAAATAATAATATACATGTTTTATAGGTTAATTTCATTATCTATGACATGATGTACAAGTGTAGAACACTTTCATACATAAGGTGTGGGTTTCTTTTTGAACCTCCATTTTCCATTCAGGTTAAAATTTATCCCTCTTTACCTCAATTTAATTCTTCATTATTTTTATATAATTATTCTAAATTCTATGAATATATTACAAACTTATGTATCTATATCAGTTCATCTTTCTTTTATGGTGAAATTCATGATTTACAGGGTTCCCTTCTCAATTCTTCCTGGTACACAAGCCCGGTTAAATGGAGATTCTTGCTTTCTTACTAATTTTTAAGTACCATCCATAATCTGTTTTAAGAAACCATTAATTTTATAAAATCACACTAATTTTTTCATGAAAAACTATATTTTTTCATTTATGTTTTTCTACAAATAATTATGGAAAATACATATAATTTTCCAAAAGAACTCTTCTATGCAGAGTTAAAAAGGGTATTTCTCTAAAGAATTTTTTGATGATTTTATTAGAGTATTTTCATAAATTTCAAAACCACTATTTAATCTTATGATATATTGAGAGTGATTATTATGATTATCATATACCATATTTTATTAAACATTTTATGATCAGTTTGATTGTGAATGTGCTATTTTTATACTATTCACCATAATACTCAAAATGGTTAGTGATTATGCTTACAGATTGAGGAAAGTTATTTATATGTTATATTTACATGTTGTTTATGTTTTAAACCATTCATATGAGTAACTCTTTGTACTTATTAAGTGATGGGTAGGGACCACTATAGCCCCTCGATGCATCAGTAGGTCTCATGAGAAAAACATAAATGGATTTGGCTTAGGCCTACACCATTTGTTTTTATATGTGTTATTCGAGGCCTCGACGATATGTTTGTGATTTATGGAATTACGCATTCCATCATTATGATATTATGAAATTATAATCCATGTAATTATTCTACTAGTATAATATCCATGTCAATGTTTCATTCTCATTTGATTTTTTATATGGAATTTTGTTTTCATATTTTATTCTTTCCACATCATGCTCAAGATTATGTTCTAATGGAATGTGTTTTAAGTCATTCAATATTCCTTATTGTTTGTATTATCTTTCATTGTATTACATAACATTATAGAGTATCTAATATCACCACATTATTATGTTTTATTGTTCCCAAGTATGCGAAGATGTATATTATGAATGACTTGCATGGATATTCTAGGAGTTATGGATGTTTCCAATGGAATTTCTATGTTGTTTTCCTTTTAAGATTTAATTAAAAACTTATGTTTGTATCTAGTTTTTCAAAAATAATAAAATATTCGGTCCTTTGGTGTGTGACTCACTTTTTTATTATACTAATTTAATAACGTAATGCACTGGCTCTGGACAACTGGGGTCGGGGTCTGTACATTTAGTGTAGACTATAGTGATTTTTCCAACTGAATCCTCCCCCTAGTCCATATTATATGTATTTTTGGGGTAATTCTATAAGAATAAATTATTATTGGGAACTATTTATTTTACCTTTTATAGTTTATTAGAATGATAATTCATCACACCACAAGGTAAAGGAAGACATATGCTCCTCTGACACATCTTCCAATGGACTTAATCTTGATAATGCTCTCAATGTTTATTTCTAATTCAATGAAGCCATATTTGTTATGGATTTAAATGATTATTTATTCATTATGGATTCTTATTAGTGATTTTAATAATTACAGATCTCATTGACACCATATATTATGATTTCAACAATGAAATAGAAGTATTTATTCTAGTATTAATAAAATTCACTATACACTGAAAATCACTTTAATGATGTGTATCCTAAGGTTGGAGGAGGACTAATAATTATCACCTCTATATAATAATCCATTTACAATTATTCATTGCACATTAGGATAATTCAAGGTTGTTTTAGTGACTTCTACTTATCCCTAACAAAATCTAATAATGTATATCATCATATATTAGTTGATTACCCTATCAAAACGTGAAATTTTATTTTTCTCTTTTAATTATAGGTGATATTGTTTAAGGAAAAATATAAAATGATGATAAAAATAACATTGAAGTTCAAAAATAATGGGTTGATATTCCTTAAAATGAAGCAATCTCTCTATCTGCAATGGATAACCTTCCAACTATATCGGCCCCATAATGATAAACCAATTAAATTAACCACTTCTCTTATAGATCATTGATATTTTCCTTCCCCAAATCAAAAATAACATTTGGTTCATGAAATCCATCAATTACATGCATGAACATATAGAGCGACATAATATTCCATATTACCTTATGCCTTTACAAATATATTAGATAAATAAAAATAATGGTGTGCTCTACTATTGCTATAAATGATGACATGTTTTCTATGGGTAAAATTGAATCTTCTATCACTTAAATTTCATGATCATTAATTCTCATACATTAATGGAAAATAAAAATAAAAATAGCATATTAGTCACCATGACTCCTGATATGACTAGTTTCTAGGGACACTTCAATGAAAATAGATATAAAATAACAACTTCTTCAACTAGAAAATTGTAATGACCTGAAATTTTGAATAATATTTTTTTCCTAAATTTGTTTGTTATTTCATTTTATACTCCACAAAACTATATTCTTTAATTAATGAAGTGATACCGTTGGGTTTTGACTGTTATATGACCGTTGGTCAATATAACCATTGGAAACTAAACTCTTATCGTTACGATTATTGTTTATAAATACAAGTGATCTTGGTTAATTAATACAGAAAGAAGAGTCTATGGCCTCATCCAGTAGACTCGGGCCATACGAAGCCCATCTATCAGAGCTTGGGAAGGAGGCAGCATCACTGGGATTTGTTTTGGACCATGCCCAACCCGAACTTCAACATATGAAGCTTGAACGAAATTGCCTAAGGGAAAAGTTAAAGCTGATTAAAATCACAACTCAGGCAATGTTGTCTGAGCTGCCCCAAGATTATATCACAATATAACATCTTACACTTAGGTCATATACAGGGTTTATAAGAGGCTATGTAACGAGACCTTAGTTACATTGTGTAATCCTTTTGTATACATAAATTTTTTATTTCTTATTATGTTAAATTTTTGAATTTCAAATGTCCAGATAAATGTAGGATGAATTTATAGAAGTTCCATATTATTGATGAATTTTGGAAAAAGGGTATTTTAAAATATTTTTGTATACTTTAAATAATTAATAATGTGAAATGATTTTCAAAAAATGGGCTTCTATAGTTGTGATCAGTAAAGAAATTTAGATTCTAATAAGTTAAACTTGGGTTTTAGTGAATAGTAAACTATGAATAATAAAATACCCTTATGAATAGTAATGAATAGTAATTAATAGTAAATCAGCCAAAAAAATATAAACTCCACCTATGAATGTATAAATACAATTTAGACATCATAAAAGTGAAAAAACGATCATAGTATCAGTTTTTTTATTTTTGTATTTCATAAATACTTTATTTAAAATTTTATAATTAATTTACTAATTTAAAATGTGAATGTATTTTCATAAAATTTAATCATAAATTTTTACTTTATCATCTTATGGTTATACGAAAATTTTATGGGACCTTGATTACATTATCATGGTGTTACAAAACAAGTTATAGGTTTAGAGTTTTTTTGAATAAATAATGATTTTTTAAAAAAATTAAATTAAAAATATTTAAAAAATTATTTTCATAAAATGGAGTTCATTTTTTAATTCAGAGCATTGATTTTAGTTTAGGGTGATTTTATGAGATTTTTATAAAATGTTTTGTTTTTTGGTGAATAGTGAAAATACAGTTTTAAGTTTCGGTGTGTTTAATGACATCATTAATGATATAATCATTATGTAATAATTCTAGTCAACTTGTGAATAGTAATATATGTTATGAGGTGTCCTAATTTTCCATTATCATGGGCAAGCCCATGGTTTTGCAAATACCACCGATGAGGTGTCGCTTGGAAATTAATTAAATATCCCCTCACTTTTGCTATAAATACCAAGCCATTCCCTCATTCCTTTCATTAAAAAATCCTCCTCAATGAATCTATGATCTTTTGACCTCCCAAGGAGTCCTACCAAGGTTCCCTCAAGCCCCCCCAAGATCCCAACCTTCACGCTTTTGAAGTTACTCTTCAAGGTAAGAGAACCTTTCACCCTCCTCTTTTAAGTCATGACTTCTTTTATGTTATGTTTTCTAGTTTACATATTATTATGTTTGGGTATGTTATTATCTATCCTTATTACTATCAATTTCATTTCAAAAATATGAGATACCCTCTCCACTCTCATCAATTGATTTTCTAAATTTTAAAGCGACGTCGTTAGGCTGCCGAATTTTCGTAAAAGAAATCACATTTTCTATTTTCTTTCATGTTTTCTTTTCATGTGGTGTGTCATTCAAATATCCACAAAATGATCTTATTTCAATTTTAATATTTCACTATACTGTAAAATTATTCATTTATGGATGGTAGACCCTTTCCGATCTATTTTTATTGTTTTTTAAAACCATGCTATATAGATGTTATGCTGTAGAATTTTCGTCTCAAAATATCTCTCTTTTTCTCATGAAATTCTCTTGTTTTATTTATGTGAATAACAAAATATATTTTAATTTCAAGAGGAATTAATCAAAACAAAAAATTGATCTATTTGATTCTATAATTGACATACATATAACCCTCACTCACTTTCCATGTGTTATAAATGACATAATGAACTTATTTTTAAGCACTTTTTAAAACATCACAATTTTGATATGAAACCCATTTATTTTATTCTATTTGGGTTATTTATGGAATGTATGATTATGATATATGTGAATCACATGAAAAATACATATTAAGGGTCCACCCTGATAACACTTCAATGCACTGGGTAAAGAATTTAATCTCTAGAGATGATAAGTTTCACGATACCTTGGTGGATAACCTTGGTAATTTTTATGACACCTTGGGGATGAACCTTGGTGATATGTTCATGAATGTCTAAATCAAATGTTGTAGCCACATATTATGGGTTATGGTTCAATTTATTTTCATTATGTTATGCCTCTACTTCCATTTCTCATGTCTTTATGTTTTTCATCAAGTTCTTATTGATATCACAAGTAAATTGATTCCCTTGCTTTCCTTACAGGGCCTTCTGCTCACCCTTTCCTTTGATGCATGTCTCCAGGTTATGAGATTCAATAATTGTACTTAGGATGAACTTATGATGAATCTGTACAATTGGATTAGAAGAATGTTTTATGTTTTCATGTTTTATGTTCCTGGTTTCCTAGACACTAGACTTTAAAAATCCTCTATTTGTAAAATGTAATGAAAAGTTATATAATAAAAAGGAGGGATGCCATAGTTGGTATCAAAGGATAGTTTAGTTATTTATGGAAATTGGGATATGAAAACTTAGGAATAACCCTATAGAAAATTTTAAATATATAAAAACTTCCTAGTATTTTGGTGAAATATTAAGTAAGTGGTTTCTGAATAAATAAATCCATGTCTGGATATGAACAAGTGGATGTGGCTCTGGCACAGATGTACCTAGGAGTAAAAACTCTGACAAGGAGTTTCGGGCTTGACCTGGGGTATCCTTCTACATGAAAACAAGCCTTGTTGCACTCCTGGTTTGACACTCCTAGGGGATATGTTTGGTCAATCACAAGCTTTTTATGAATCATTATGAAGGATTTATAGAGAAATGAAATTGTTTGAGCATAAAGTTTTAAGACATAAAATCCTTTATAGTTAAAAGATTCATAAATAAAATAATCTTCTCACTAAGGTTTTATTCTTTTAGAAAATGGCGGTCAATAGGAGGAACCGTGCAAATGGTGACTGCAATGGACCATGTGCTGACATCCCTCTAATGGAAGATGAAATGGATACTTTCATGATAATGATGAACCAACTAACTCATGGTATGGAAATAAATTGAATAAAGATGAGAGACCGATATCACCATGAAGGGAAAAATATTCTATTGAGTCCTTTATGCGTCAATGACCACAAACCTTCAGTGGATCTACCGACCCATTGATTACTGAACAGTGGATCAACACTATTGAGAAGATATTTTCTGTGCTCCTCTATTCAGAACAAGAGAAGGTATCCCTGAATATTTACCGCTTAGAGGGAGAAGCTGATCAGTGGTGGGAGTTGATAAAAAACACGAGGCCAAGAGTAGAGGCTGAAACTATGGAGTAGGAAGAGTTCAGAGGGATATTATGCAACAAGTATTTCCCTTGATCGACGAGAACAAGAATGGAGAAGGAGTTTCTCGAGTAGAAGAATAAGGAGAATGAATATGTGGGAAGCTACGAGATGAACTTTACAAGGATTTCACGTTACACCTATATCTTTTTCATGGATCAAAATGGTAAGGTTGATAGATTCTTTGGTGGACTGAGACCTCATCTGCGGAAGAATCTAGCCAACCGAGACTATGATAGCTATGAGGAGATCATGTGAAGTGCGATGAAAGTCGAACTGAAGTTTAGAGAGACATAATGGTCTCATAAATCCAACGAAAATAAGAGATCAATGGAGCCAATACTAGGGAGGATCTTCGATCAGGGAAGAGGAGGTAAGCAAGTGAAACATCCCACATGTAATAAATGTGGGAAGAAGCATTCAGGGAACTGCCTACTCGAAAGCGGGAAGTGCTAAAAGTGTTGTAGAGATGGCCATATTGCGTGGAATTTCCATAGTGAGGTGAAGCCTCAACTCCCAAACATTAATGAAAAAGGGAAGATGGTGCAGGCCCAACTTGATGTCCAATGCTATAAGTGTGGAAAACTTGGGCACTTTGCCAATCACTGTCCAAATCCGAGGGTAGTGGAGGGGAATCACCATCAGCCTCAACATCGGCCAAGGGAACAAGGTCGTACTTTTGCAATTACAACGACTAAATTTGAAGCGCCAAATGATGTGGTGGCGAGTACTCTTTTTGTTCTCTCAAATCTAGAAAGTACTTTTTTTTATTCTGGTTCTACGCATTCCTTTATTTCCTCTAAGTTTGCAAAGAATTTAGAATCAAACCCCAATTTGCTAAAAGTAGAGTTATCAGTCAAGACTCTTGGTGGGATTATCCAAGCATCGTCAGTGTTTATAAAATCTAGTATTTACTTTACTGAGAACAATCATATCAAAAATATTGTAGTCATTCCCATGCTAGAATTCTACATTATACTAGGGATGGAATGGCTCTCAAAGTATAATGATAAGATAAAATACAGAAGCAAGAGAATCTCAGTAGTCTTGAATAGAAATACTACAGTTATCTTCTAAGGAGAGATATCTCAACCTGATCTTTGTCTAGAAGAACCTCATATATCCTTCTTTACGGAGTTGATCGGTGAAGAACAAAAAGGAGATGAGAGTTTGAGGATAGAAAATGTCCCCATCGTCCAGAAATACATTGACGTATTTCCTGAGGAGTTACCCAGACGTTCCCGAGAAAGAGAGGTAGAGTTCTCCATTGAACTTGTACCTGGATATCATCCGATATTAAAGACTCCCTATAGGATAGAAAATGTGTAGCTGGAGGAATTAAAGAAACAACTCCAAGATCTTTTGTATAAGGGGTTTATTTGACCAAGTGTGTCTCCTTGGGGATCACTTGTTCTCTTTGTGAAGAAGTAGGATGGATCAATGTGGCTATGAATTGATTATAGAGAACTAAATGATATCACAATGAAGAACAAAAACTATCTTCCAAGAATTGATGACTTATTTGACCAACTTCATGGGGATCAATTCTTCTCTAAGATTGATATTTGATCTAGTTATCATCAATTGAGGGTGAAGAAAGAATATATTCCAAAAACTACCTTCTGGTAAAGATATGGGCATTAAGAGTTTTTTGTTATACCCTTCGGACTGACTAATGCACTTTCTATTTTTATGGATTTGATGAATAGATTCTTTAAGGACTACCTTAATAACTTTGTTGCAGTTTTTATTGATGATATTCTAATATATTCCAAAATTCGCGAGGATCATGAGGATCATCTAAGTATTATTTTTCAAACTCTATGGAAGGAGAGGCTTTTTGGAATGTTCAACAAATGTGAATTCTGGTTACAAAAAGTTGCTTTCTTAGGGCACATTGTTACTAATGAAGGAATCACTGTTGACCCTGCAAATTCAGAATTTGTAGAGGAGTGGACTCATCTTACAAAAATAATTGAGATTCGTAGATTCCTTGGATTAGTGGGATATTATAGGAGGTTTGTGAAAAACTTTTCATGAATTTATAATCCTTTGACCAAGTTAACTTGAAAAGGGGTCAAGTTCATCTGGACAAAGGAGTGTGAGGAAAGTTTCCAAGAGCTGAAGATGAGATTAGTTATTACACCCATGTTAACTCTACCCTCAAGTGGATAAGGATTAGTTATTTTTAGAGATTCATCTTTGAAAGGGATTCAGTGTGTCCTCATGAAAAATAACAAAGTCATTTCTTATGCATCTTGACAGTTGAAGACTCATGAGAAGAACTATCCTATGCATGATCTGGAGCTGGCTGCTGTCATTTTTGCTCTGAAGATATGGAGGCACTGTCTTTATGGGGAGAAATGTGATATATACACAGACCATCAAAGTTTGCGTTATATTTTCACAGAAAAGGAATTGAACATGAGGAAGAGGTGATGGTTGGAACTTCTCAAAGACTATGATTGTTCAATTCATTATCATCCTAGAAGAGAAAACAAAGTCGCTGATGCATTAAGCAGGAAAGACCCAGTTATTCTTTCCATGATTAGGATTCCAAGATATTCTTTGATCAATGACCTAGTAAAGTTGAACATGGGGATTACAAGGGAAGGGACATCATCAACACTAACCCAAATTATTTCTCAACCGTCATTACTAGAGAAGATCAAGAAATCTCATAAAGAAGATCCTTTGTTACAGAAGAATTTTGCGGCTGTGAAGGATGGGAAGTTTCTTGAGTTCAATATTGATCAAGAAAGTGTACATAAATTTTGAACAAGACTATGTGTTCCATCTATTCCGAAAATAAATAAGGAGCTGATGGATGAAGCTCATAGATCTACTTTCTTTATACATTTAGGAAGCATGAAAATGTATAGAGGCCTTCGTGATCATTATTGGTGGGATAATATGAAAAGAGATATTGTTGACTACACTTCAAGGTGCTTGGTATGTGAGAAAGTGAAGGAAGAGAAACAAATTATTAAAGGGGTATTTCAACCACTACCCATACCATCATGGAATTGGAACAATATTACAATGGACTTTGTCACTGGTATCCCGAGAACTTCCAAAGGAAACAATGCGATATGGGTTATTGTAGAACGTCTCACCAAGACTTTCCATTTTATCTCTATTTGGGAACATCTCTCTCTTGATAAAAATTCTAGGATTTAAAATAAGTAAGTGGTAAGGATTCATGGAGTTCCACTTTCTATCGTATCTGATCGGGATCCAAGGTTTACATCAAAATTCTAGAGAAGTATTCAACATGCTATGAGTACTAAATTGAATTTTAGTATGGCCTATCACCCCCAAACTAATGACCAATCTGAAAGGACTATTCAAACACTTGAGGACATACTGATAACATGATCAATGTAATTTAAAGGTGAATGGGATCAACATCTCCCTTTAGTTGAGTTCTCTTACAACATCATATTCCACTCGAGCTTTCAAATGGAACCATATGAAGCTCTATATGGTAAGTGATGTAGAACTCCTACTTGTTGGCATGAAGTTGGTGAGAGAAAGCTTCTTGGGCGTGATCTTGTGCAAGACATGATATAAAATGTCCATGCCATCCAACAACACATTAAGGCTGCCTAGATTCGGCAAAAGAGCTATGCTGACAACCGTTGAAGGGACTTAGAGTTTGATGTTGGTGATAAGTTCTTTCTTTGAATTTCACCTTGGAAGAGAGTCATGGGGTTTTGGAATAAAGTGAAGCTCATCCCTAGGTACATTGACCCTATGAAATCCTTGATCGTGTAGGAGCAGTGGCCTATCATCTTGCACTTCCTCTAAATCTAGCAGAAGTTCATGATGTCTTCCACGTATCCCCCTTAAGGAAGTACATACATGACCCTTCACATGTACTAAATCTAGAGGTGGTATAATTGGAACATGACCTCTCTTATGAGGAGCAGCTGATAGAGATCATGGATCATAGAGACAAGGTTCTACGCAACAAGACTCCCCACCTTGTTAAGGTGTTATGGAGGAACCACAAATAAAAAGAAGCCACATGGGAACTAGAAGAGTCTATGAGGTAGAAGTACCCACACCTTTTCTCTTCTGAGGGTACGAGTTAAAATTTTGGGGACGAAATTTCTTAAGGGGGTAAGAATGTAACAACCCGAACTTTTGAATAATATTTGTTTCCTAAATTTGCATGTTATTTCATTTTATACTCCACAAAACTATATCCTTTAATTAATGAAGTGATACCATTGGGTTTTGACTATTATATGACTATTGGACAATATAACTGTTGGAAACTAAACTCATAACGTTATGATTATTGTTTATAAATACAAGTGATCTTGGTTAATTAATATAGAAAGAAGAGTCGATGGCCTCATCCAGTAGACTCGGGCCGTACGAAGCCCATCTGTCGGAGCTTGGGAAGGAGGTTGCATCACTGGGCTTTTCTCTGGACCAATCCCAATCCAAAAATCAACATGTGAAGCTTGAACAAAATCACCTAAGGGAGAAGTTCAAGATGATTGAAATCACCACTCAGGCAATGTTGTCTGAGCCGCCCCGAGATTCTATCACCATAACACATATTACACTTAATTCCTATGTAGGGGTTATAAGGGGCTCTATAACGAGACCTTAGTTAGGTTGTGTAATCCTATTATATAAATAAAATTGTTATTTCTTATTTTGTTAAATTTAATAATTTCAAATTTCCAGATAAATGTAGGATGAATTTATAGAAGTTCCATATTATTGATGAATTTTGGAAAAAAGGGTATTTTAAAATATTTTTGTATACTTTAAATAATTAATAATGTGAAATGATTTTCAAAAAATGGTCTTCTACAGTTGTGATCAGTAAAAAATTTAGAGTATAATAAGATCAACATGATTTTTAGTGAATAGTAAAGTATGAATAGTAACACTCCCTTATGAATAGAAATGAATAGTAAATTGGCCAAAAAATAGAAACTTCACCCATGTATGTATAAATACAATCTAGACATCTTAAAAGTGAAAAAACGATCATAGTATAAGTTTTGGTATTTTTGTATGTCATAAATACATTATTTACAATTTTATAATTAATTTAATAATTTAAAATTGAAATTTATTTTCATAAAATGTAATAATAAATTGTTACTTTATTGTATTATGGTTATACGATAATTTTATGGGACCTTGATTACTTTTTCAAGGTGTTACAAAACAATTTATAGTTTTAGAGTTGTTTTTTTGAATAAATAATGATTTTATTTAAAAATTAAATTGAAAATATTTAGAAAATTACTTTCATAAAATGGAGTTCTTTTTTTAATTTAGAGCATTGATACTATTTTTTGGGTGAATTTATGAGATTTTTATAAAATGTTTTGTTTTTCGGTGAATAGGGAAAATACAGTTTTGAGTTTCAGGGTGTTTAATGACATTATTAATGATGTAATCATGAAGTAATAATTCTGGTTGACTTGGGAATAGTAATATATGTTATGAGGTGTCCCAAGTGGCCATTACCATGATCATATACCATGGGCAAACCCATGGTTTTTAAAATACCACCGATGAGGTGTCCCTTGGAAATTAATTAAATATTCTCTCACTTTTTCTATAAATACCAAGCCATTCCCTCATTCCTTTCATTAAAAAATCCTCATCAAAAAATATATGATTTTTTTACTTCCCAAGGAGTCCTCAAAAATTTCACTCAAGCCCCCAAGGTCCCAAACTTCAAGCTTTTGAAGTTACTCTTCAAGGTAAGGGAACCTTTCACCCTCATCTTTTATGTAATGACTTCCTTTATATTATGTCTTATAGTTTCCATATTATTATGTTGGGGAATGTACTTATATATCCTTATTACTTTCCATTTAATTTCCAAATGATGATATAACCTCTCCACTCTCATCAATTGATTTTATGAATTTTTAAGTGACGTCATTAGGCTGCCAAATTTTCCTAAAAGAAATCACATTTTCTCTTTTCTTTCATGTTTCCTTTTCATGTGGTATGTCATTCAAATATCCAAACCACGATCTTATTTAAGTTTTATTATGTACCTCTACTGTAAAATGATTCATTTATGGATTGGAGTCCCTTTTCCACTCTCTTTTTATTGTTTTCTAAAACCATGTTATATAGACGTTATGCTGCAGAAGTTTCGTCTCAAAATCTCTCTCTTTTTCTCACGAAATTCACTTTTTTTTATTTTTGTGAATACCCAAATATATTTTCATTTATATAGGTATTCATCAAGACATAAAATTGATTAATTTTATTCTATAATTGACATACATATAACCCTCACTCCCTTTCCATGGGTTATAAATGACATAATGAACTTATTTTTAAGCACGTTTTAAAACGTCACAATTTTGATATAAAACCCATTTATTTTATTATATTTGGGTTATTTATGGAATTTATGATTATGATATATGTGGATCACATGAAAAATTCATATTAAGGGTGTTCCCTGATAGCGCTTCAATGCATTGGGTAAATAATTTAATCTCTAGAGATGACAAGTTTCACGATACCTTGATGAATAACCTTGGTAATGTTTTTGACACCTTGGGGATGAACCTTGGTGATATGTTCATGAATGTCTAAATTAAATTTTTTATCAACATATTAAAGTTATGGATCAAGTTATTTTCATTATGTTATTCCTCTAGTTCCATTTCTCATATCTTTATGTTTTTCATCAATTTCTTATTGATATCACAAGTAAACTAATTCCCTTACTTCCCTTACTGGGCCTTCTGCTCACCCTTTCCTTTTATGTATGTCTTCAGGTTATGAGATGAAATAATTGTACTTAGGATAAACTTATAATGAATCCGTACAAGTGGATTAGAATAATATTTTATGTTTTCAGGTTTTATGTTCCTGATTTCCAAGACACTAGACTTTAAAGATCATCTTCTATAAAATGTAATGAAAAGTTATGTAATGAAAAGGTGGGATGCCATAAAAATTGAGGATAACAAATTTATATTATTAAATATTTGAGGGACCGATTATATTTTTCAATTCCATGAACCCTCACTTCGAGATTCGGTGCAAAAAAAATCATTACATTTGTTTCTATGATACATAAAATGTAACCCAATTTTACCCATCCAAAACATAAAACATGAAACAAAAATATTATATCACTTATTCATCAAATTACCTTATAGATTTAGTGTTTTAGGTAATTAGGATAAATTAATCTATAAAATTACCCAAGACATTGAGTGAGAGTTTTTTAAACTATACCCAGATTTTCTTATTCGACATTATGTCTTCATCATCTCCAATATTAGACCATTAAAGATGTATATTATTTTATCTCATACATTATAAACTAGGAAAATGGAAACATAATAAATAGGTGATCTAAAAATATAATTAATGGAGAACAATGAAATTTATAGGTGAGTATATTAGATGACCATAAGATGAGAATAATGTTATGGAATCCTATTCGAATTACATGAGCATTACATAAGATAATTTAGAGTCATATTAACATGCATTGTTAAAAATGAGACATAGACTAAAGCTTTAACAATGGAAATAGTCATGAAAATTAATATTCATGAGTCATGTGATGTATATATTTATCAGAGGAACCACCAAAAAATCATAGAAATAATAAATAAGAAGTTTTGGATTTTGGAACATTATCATCATGAACCATCTTCAATTGTGTCAAAAATAATTATATCCAAGTTAAATTAGTTGAAAAAACCTCCCTTGTGAAGTCCCTCTTTCTTTTTAATAAAGAAAAAAAAATTAACTCATACATTGGTGTGATATTCTTGGATCACCCATTATATTATATATATCGGGATCACCCATCATCAGCTATATCGGGATTGTTCGTCATCATTAATAATTTCATTGTATCTTAAATGAATATATCACATGAGAGATTTCATTTTAATCATCAATATTGAAATAGTAGCTTACATTCAATAATTACATGATTTTTCTATGGAAATGAAAAATGTTTCATGATAATCCATTTAAATCAGTCATCATAATCCATATATAGAGAAAATGTAGATGGAATCATGTTATCATATTCATATTTAAGTATAGGAATAATTAATTTACCTTGAAAATTATGATAATAACATTAAATTAACATTTAAAACATTTATTTAAAAATAGGAAAAATATAATTTTCCTTCATTAAAATTTATAAACTGAAAATTCACAATGTATTGATAAATATATTTTTCTTTGAAAATAACTATGGAATATAGTAATTGAATAATCAATGAAATGAATAGGTAGGAATGCTAAAAAGCCTATCTTTTTATAAATGTTGTAAATAAAAATTCATTTTAGACTTCTTTGAAGAGTGTAAAAAAGGTCCCATTACAAAAAAATTAATAAATTTTACATTAAAAATTATAATATATGGTAAAATATCAATAGAAATTTTGGAAGTAATATATTCTTCAAAAATAGAATTCATGAAATAAGATAGGCAACATGGATATAGAGTTTGGATAAAAGTCTTTGAAAAAATTAAAATTATTTTTTATAAGAAAAACTAATTATAGCATATTTAAATGGAAACCCATTTTAAAGAAAGAGTATTGGAATGAACACAAAATTTAGTTATTATACATAGGGTAATGATATTATTTTTTAATAGATAATTTATACACAATGAAAATTAATATAGGTGCATCTCTCGAAACATGTCTCAAGCAAGGAAGTTTATGTTGAGAAGCCCTTAGAACATGGGTAATAATTTAATCAGAAAGCTAATTAATTAAGTAACATAACATGATTTTGTAAAACCCATAATTTGATTGAAAAAATATATGAAAACATGTTCATGTGATAGTAAGTTTATCATATAAAATAAAGTATGGTGTATAACATGAATTATGTCACAATGAATTGATATTGAGACGAAGAAAAACTACGTAACCATTATAAAACCAATATATATTGGAATAAATAAAATAAAATAAAAATTATATATCATGATAAATGAGTCATTCATGCTATAATAACTCATTATGCATCATATACACCTTATAAGAGGGTGTGGGTGCATAATACATGAGAGGACTCAAAAAACAATATTAAGCTGTATTATCTATATAAAGATCATATCAGTGCTGTTAGAATTTAATCAATGAAGTGATTATGTGTAATAATATGAAAAAACACATATATGTGGATATATAACATAATAAAATCAGATATATTTACCCATGTAATCATGTAATAACATATTCATGAACAAAGAAGTATATCCCAATGAATGTAAATTGAGTTAAGAAACCCCTAACTTAGAGTCCAGACTTTCTATGAATATCCTTTATATACTATATATTAAACATATATTAATTATTTAAACTTTTATAAATCTTTTACTATTTTATTAATTTATCAATTAAATGAATTTTTATTTATTTTAATAACCTGTTTAATTACATAATAATTTATGTTCATTTTAGGAGTTTTATGTAAGTTTAGATCTTTATTAAAAAATGACACGTGTTAGTTAAACATGGTCAATGGAATAATTGTTCCATGATCAATAGAATAATAATGATGAAATATTTATCATATTTATATATCATATACAATTTTATTACTATCCATGAAAGGCGTACATGTGAAATGAATCATATCGCTTCATGAAGGGGGTGATCTACCCATACTCATGAATGATGTTATCATTTTCTGATAGATGGAAGGGAAAGAAAATAGATGATATATTATCATCAAATAAATATAATCAGAATTTTCATATCATATATATATATATATTTAATATATCATTATAAACATCCATGAGAGGAGGTGATGGAAAATGAAACACATCACTCCGTAGAGCTGGTAGTCTACACATACACACATATGATGTTTTCATTCTCCATAGAATATAAAAGGAAATTAGAAATGGATTTACCATAGTAATAATAATATTAATGTGTAGTTAAAATATTTATTTAATTACAACATAACGGTTTATAATGATTTTAAGGAATTATAATAATATTTAAAATGAAAACACGTATTTAAGATTTATCATTATTCTTTAGAAAACCACGTTTTACATATACCTTAGGCCCTATATGATGTTATTTTGATGGGCCCAATGCCTTTGTTTTATTCGTAGGAATTTTGGGATGGAATTTGGTCATGTATTTTTTTTGATATTTAGTACTCATTATGTTTAAGAAAGACAAGAAAGTTAGCATCCTTATATAAGAGAGGCGAGGGGTTCCCTTTTAATTAATTAATGTATTAAATTAATATAAATTTATTTTCTTATTCATGTGGATTAAAATTGTTATATTTAAAATTTAGGATTGATATAGGTCTAAATAATCTCATATAATATAATTTATACATTTTTAGTTGATTCTTATAACCCTTATCTATTATTTTTAACCTCCCTTTAAACCTTTTAATGATTACCATGATAACAATGATATATACTATTTAAGGGTCAATAAAGATACAATAAAATGGAATGTGTCCCTAAACTAGGAATTGTATAATGTTATAGACCGTATCTCATTCACTTCAGAAGAGTCAATTTTTTAAAAAATATATCATTTAATGAAACATTATAAAACAAAAAATAAAATTAAAGTCATTTTCAAGACTGTTCATAAAAATTGCCTACTTGAAATATCAATACAATAATGTAATTTGAATATAACATTTTAAGGAAATCATAATATTTTATAATTATATGAAAAATACATGGGTCACAACAATTCATCTAAATTATATACTTTTAATATTTTTTTAAATCATTTACTCTATATTCTTATTTCATGAAAAAGCATTGTGTCTACAATGCATAATAATAGAATATAATTAATACATAAAAATAATTTATAATACATTACCATGATAAAAAAATTTATTATAATTTCAAATAAAAATTTATAACGGAACATTAATAATTTTTTTCATTGTTAAAAAATATTATATATATTAACATCAAGAGAGTTTCATTCTGAATTTACCCATTAGATAAAAAATTAAAAATGATATAATCAAGAAAAAGTGGCATTAAATTTCCAAATTTTTGAATAGTATTATTTTATTGTTTAAAAAAATATTCCAATGAAATAAATGATATATTTTTGGTGGTTTTAAATCTCTATCCTATATATGTAATCATTTTTTGCATGTTTTACCCTTTATATGGTAGAAAATATTTACTATAGTTAAAATTCATAATAACAAAAAATGGCCCTATTTACCATGTATTATCCTATTGATTCCAAAAAATTAATCCAATATTAATTATTAAACTTTAAAAATTTTTAGAAATAAATTTTTAATAAAAAACATTACGATTCAATGAAATGCAATTTTTAGAAAAAAATTCACTTTGAAGCCTAAAAATTAACATTACCAAAAACAAGTTTGATTTTTATTTTTATATAATTAATTATATTATATCCAATTAAAGGAGTGTTATGTTAATTTATCATTAAATTTAAAATATAAATTTTCTTTTAAATTATAGTAGCTAATGAAATATATGGGTATTGAAAAAAATAATTCTTTTTCACTATTTACTAAAATATTATTTTTTCCACAGAATTCCCAAAATTTCACCTTAATATCCTTATTATATTGTAATTTTAAAAATTATATCATTTTTATATAATAATATTTCTTAATGTGGTAGAAATTAATTATAATATTCACTAAAAAATAATGAAACCCATTTTTGAAGAAAATGAATTTTTGAATGATAAAAAATACTAAAAGTTAGTTGTGTATTTCATAATAATTTATCAATAATTTTTTATTTATTTAGATCATGTTATATATATTTCATAATTTGGTAAATCCTATTTATATACTCTAATTAGATGTATTTATTATAATAATTAAATTTAAATAATAATATTTTTTATTCCTCTAACCCCAAGGATGCGTGTCCTATACACTATCAAACACAATGTTGTTTTAAATTATCAGGATATTAAATTGATCCACTATAAATAAATTTTTTCCTCTAAATTTTATCATTACCTCAATAATCAAGTGTTAACTTTTTAAAAACCCTTGTTTGAAAAAAACATCATAAAAAGTGTTAATAAATCTTCATTCAGTGAAGAGGGATTGTGAAATATGAAGATTATTTAGAATAACACATAAAAGGATTCATAAATAGGATAACATTAGTGGGATGTGATAATATAGATAAGTAGGAGATATATAATTTAAAATTATTTGTAAAGACTAATATAAAACATTGATCACAAGAATTTTAATGTTCATCAGAATGTCAATTACCATACAACCATAATCGAATGAGGTTGAAAAAAGATTATCATTTCATTAGAGATGGTTCTAATAAAGGAAAATATTTTTATTTTCAATAATTTTTATTTAAATTTGAAGGATCCTTGTACAATTAATACAATAAATGAGAAAATATAATTAATCATTTTTCTTTATATCCATAAAAACAATTTTATCCATTAGTTGTGTGTTTTATAAATTTTCATGTCTATCTCATCATATATTCCTTAACATGAGTATCTATAATAAATTTTTATTATTCTTAAAATATCAACATTTAATAGATTATACATCCTATAAATGGATAAAAATACAATCCTCTAATATTTATAAAATTTAGAATGGTTATAAAATTTGAAATAATACAAAAAATTAATAAACCATCATATGAATAAATAATACATTTAACTCTATTTTTTACACTATAATACCAATGGTTTAACATATATTATTACGTATATAATTAACCCTAGTTCCCAAATAACCTTATTGAGAATATATTAAACTCAATGGCCAACAAATCATAATTAAGTTACATTTGAAAACTTAATTGTATTTTTTCCCAAATAATCCTTCATATTAAATCATATGATACAACAAAGGGTTACTTTTACATCAACTAAATAAAATAACTTCCAAAATAACATTAATCAATTTAAAATCACATTTAATAAAACCTCAAAAGAAATTTATATTCCTTTGAACATATAATCAAACTAAAATATATTAATTCATTATGGAATCCATAAAACTATATTAAACCGCTTTAATCTATAATTTTATCTAAATAATTTCTCTAAAATCATATAAAACATCCCAAACATGCACTCCTGGATACAGTTCTAAAAACAAAATATCTATTTTTCAATATTTGATAACAACAATTATGACAACATTTTATTAATCCAGAATATAAAACATTAAATATAAATATTTGAGCACTCACATACCAAGTGACCATTTATATTAGTAGTTTTAGGTAATTTGGAAGAAATGTTAAAAAAATGATACCCATGTATTTTAGTGAGAATATATCCCACTATACACACTATTTCTTATTCCACAATATGTACTTATCATCACCAATATGAAATAATTTTAGAAATATATTATTTAACATCACTCTTTATAACCTTGGTAAATAGAGAAATGAAAATGGTTTGAGGTAAAATAATTCATAGGAGAAAACATAGGCATTACACATTAAATATATTTGACAATTGAAATACGATATTAAGGTTATAAGAATATATTTGATGTTAATGGGAATTATTGAAGAGAATTTACACATGTAAAAACATGGTTCATTAAATATTTTACATGTAATAAATAGTTATCAATAGAAGAAGTCGTAATAATAAATAATCATAATCCATGTAATTTAAATCTTGATCAACGAAACTATTAAAAATGCATAGTAAGCATAAGAAAAATGTGTTGGTATCTTTGAACATAATATTCTAAAAACATTTTTTGTTAGGATAAAAATTACTCATTCCTAGTAAAATCCATAAGATAACCTACCCCGGTTAACACCCAACTTCATTTATTCAATGATAAGGAACATTAACGAAAGTATTGGAGAGAAATATCATACTCAAGCATCATATAAGCTATATCTATCTGACATATCATCATGAAATATATCATGTTCATCTATCATTATTAATAATTTCTATGAAACTTAAATTAATATAAAACATGAGATGTTGAATTTTCCTCATCAATATTTTAACAAAATATTTAATTCCATATTAACATGATTTTTCTGTAGAAAATAAGTGAGCTTCATGATAAACACTTTAAAATAGTCATTATAAACCTTCATGAGAATGAGGACGAATGCTTTTATAATATTTTATACCTAGTGAATAAGGGGAAATAATAATAATTTTAACATAGATAGAAATAAATTTAAATGAACATGTATAACCTTATAAAGAAAATATGTTGAAATACCCTTCTCATTCGGTACCATTAAAAACAAGAAATTCAAAAAAAAAAATGAGAAAATGAATTTATTTGAAAATTAAAATATATTCTTGTAATATAATATTTAATGAATAAAATATTTATTATAGTGGGAGTGTATTCTATCGTCATAAATTTTAAAAATAATATTTTTTTTGTAAAGAGAGTCAAAATTGACCCACATAGAAAACATATTGGAATTTCACATTAGAACCATTAAAAATATTGTGAATAAATCATGGAAAAAAATTTAAATATAAGTTTTGTTTAGATAATTACATTCTTAAAATAAGATAATGAATTTTGAATAATTTTTTGGTAAATTGTATTTGATAACATTAAAACAACATTTTTAAACAGAACACACTTACAACCTTTTAAAATGAAAAATCATTCAAAGTAATGAACACAAGAAGATTCATAAAATACCATGATGTAAAAAATATGTGATATTATATTTCATGTTGTAGTGTATACATCATGTACATGGATATTGGTGCATAAATAAAAATATGTCTCAGAGAAGGATGTTTGAGATCAGAAACCCTTAAAACATGGGAAATTCTTGAATCAGAAATCTATTAGATGAAGAAACATAACCTAATTCGATAAAACTGTTAATTTACATGATATCATATATGGAAAACTATTCACGGGGTACTTTGTACATTGTATAAAATAATACATGGTGTATAACTTGAAATATGCATTAAATAATTTATATTAAGACTACTCCTTTAATATTAATAACATATTAATAGATATATATTGAATGATAGAACCTCATAAAAACAATAAATAGCATGATAAAAGAATCATTCCTGATACAATAAATCAATTGGAAGAATATACACCTTATAAATGGATGTGGGTGCAAAATAAATTACATGTATCAAAGAAAAAATATTCAGATGGATACTCATTACAAATATTATATCATTGATGTAATAATATAATCAATATACTGATCATGTGTCCCAATTGTAGAACCAAAAAATGAAATTGTAAATAATAAATAATACAACAAGAGTTATTTTCACATATACTATTATAAAAATAGAGTCAATAAAGTATAAATATAAACCTAGTGAATGTAAATTTAGTAAATAAACCCCTTACCTCATGTCCAAAAATACTATGTTTGTCATTTAACTCTTATATAATATATATATATATATGATAAGTCATTACATTTAAAAAAAATCATATTTTATTAAATTATAATTTAACAACTTATTTATTTTATTTCATTGGCACATCAATATACTAAATCATTTAGGTTCACAACAGATGTTTGGAAGATGTTTGGTTCATAATTAGAAAATGAATTTTGAAGGATGACCATGGACAATAGTTTTAACTTTCCATAATCTCCAAAATAATATACATGATATAATTATCATATTTATAAATGAAATATAATTTTAGATCCATCCACGAATGTCACATAATAAAAATGAATCACATCGCTTCATTCAAGTGGTAGTTTACACGTACACATGAATGCAATATCCCTTTCCAAAATAGATATTGGTTAAATAGAAGATATATTATATATATATAGTTATTATTATTTACTTAATATAAATTATATAAATTATATAAATCATTTAAAAATTCCATGATAGGGGTGATTTAAACTTTAATGCATCGTTTCATGGAGGTGGTACTCTACACATACACAAAAATGATGTTTTCATTCCCCAAAGGAAAGAAACAGTGATTAAAAAGGTTTTTAACCTATCTATAGTAACATTGTATTATTCAAGATATATTTATGTTTTTATATCAGTATGGTTTATTGAGATTTCAATGAGGTAGAATAATAAGTAAAATATAGACACTAAATTAAGAGTTATAACCTACTATAGAAAACCACATTTTTCTTAATCCATAATACTTCTAGGATGATATTTTTTTGAGAAAAAATCTAGTAGGTATTTGGGAGGATGGTTGGTAATATATTTTGGAAGGGAATATTTGAGATATAGTGCTTGTGATGTGTGAGGAAGACTGGAGAGGTGCTGTCTACATATAAGAGACGAGACATATACCCTTAGAATTACTTAAAGTATTATATTAATAAAAATAAATTACAATGTTAATGTTGATACATATATATATATATAAGGATGGGTATAGCTCAAAATAATCTCATATAAAAAAATTTAGAAATTTTTTGGTGCTATTTTAACACTTGTCTACTAGTTTTAACCTCCTATTACACTTTCTGACACTTACCACAATATTAATGTTTTTTACACTTCAACAGTTATGAAAGTAAAAAAAATTAAATTGGTCCCATAAGTGGAAAGTGGTTTATATTATCAACAATTTACCATTCATGTGGAATAATATAATATATTTACAATTTTCATATCATCTAACAAAACATATTTAACATGACATATAATAAAAATCATTTCAATGACCTTTCACAAAATTTGAATTTTAGAAATATCAAAATTTTAATGTAATTAAAACCTAAATTTCTAACAAAACACTACTATATTTTATATATGTTTTAGAAATAAATATTAATATACACATATATATTAAATAGAAAAATATTTTTTAGAAAAATGAACTTTGAATCCAATAAATTAACATAAACAAAGAAATAGTATAATTTTGATTACTATGTAATAAATTATATTATATATAATTAAATGATATTTATAAAAAATAATGATAAATCTAAAAACATAATTTTACTTTTAAATTACTTCACTTAATTAAAATAAAAGTAAGTTTGTAAAAAATATTTATTATTCATTATTCAATGAAAAGTTTATCTTTTTAGAAAAATCTCAAAATTTAACCTTAAGATAATTATGAGAATCTGATTTCAATATATATATATATATATATTATCATATAAAATTTTTAACTGTTCTAGAAAATAATTATAAATTTCTCTTATAAAAAGAAATAAAAACATATTTCATGGAAAACATATTTTTGAAAAAAAATGAATTTAAAAAACATAGTGTTCTTATTTTTTAATAATTAATCAATATATCTATATTGAGTAGGAATATTTTATATATATTTCATAATTCTGTTAAACCTATTCATATCCATAAATTTGATAACTTGGTTATAAGGGTCATTTTTAAATAAAAATATTTCATGGGTTATTTATAATTGGTGATGAAAATTGTATACACTATAAAAAATATTTTTCTATGAAAATATAATGTTATTACAATATTTATAGTTTGGAAGAACATTAATAATAATTCATTTACCATTTTTTATCAATATTGTCAAAGGAAAGAATGTTTTGACCTTTTATTGAGTCCACGTGATGGTGATTTGAATGTGCAAGGTGAGTTTTAGATATGGATGATATGAAGATGTTCTCAATTGGAGTTCTCTTTTATTTCAAAATATATTCCTGGAAAGAAAAGATAATGAAAGATATTTCAAATTTTAATAAATGTAAAAAATTAGAATTTTTAATCATTGTGAATGATTTTAATGTTAGAGAAATTAAGTTCATTGTTTTTACTAAATGATGTTGTGTTTACTGTGTCATTTAATGTTAGAAAATGTTATTGTTGAAGTTTCATCTTACAATTAAGTGATTATTGAAGATAAAAAATTGGAATTAGGGATTAATTGAAAAATACAATCTTATTATGTGGGTATTTTCTAATGTGCCACTATACCCATCATGTTTTCATTCATTGTAAATTTTTCCCCAAAATTAGGGGCTCACTATGACATAAAAATTACAATTTTTTTGTGCATTGGTTGAGGGGATGAGAGTTTATCTCATACCTTAAGAGGTTTTGATGGATCACCAAACAGTCTTAAAAAAATTTCATACATGATCGTGAATCGTTCTCTGTAAAAATACCTAACAGACATAAGAAATTAGTTCAATGAAAAATGTATTTAAAAAGAAAATAAATGTGGGGAATAAAATCTCTCTCATTTGACTAATGAATTTGGTCACTCTTTAATTTATTGACACAAATGAAGGATCTCAAAATGTTATCACTATATGGGGAGGGTTTGGTATCCTTGGAAAGAATGAACGATGTTTGTGGTGTTTTGATTAGTCCAATGAATTTGGATTACTTTATTTTCAATTGAATGGAATCATGACCCACATAGTTCTGTTCAATTTAAAAATAAACATCATACCTTTTATGGTCATCAGACAAGGACTATGGTGGTTTCTTTTAATGATATAAATTCATGACTACTTCCAATTAGTTTAAAGAAATGTGGAATGTAAAATTATCATTAGATGTTATTGTATATTCATTATCACTAGGAATGAGTGAATTTTATACTCATAATATAAGTAAATTAAATATGGATCCATATCATTCACATGTTAGGATACGAGGATATCTTATGCTCGTCACATAATGAATGATGGTTCAACAATTTCTCTTTATATAGAAAATCATATGGGAACCCATATCAGATGGCTGGGTGAAGTGTATGCCGAGGTAGGTTTTTTAGGTGAAGTGATAACCTATGATGGGTTCCCATGTGTTAATTTTTTTGGACATTGATGCTCAATAATAACTATGATCAGGTGTATCAGTTCTTAGGGTTTCTACTTCTCATGTTAATAGATTCTCATGGGTATGATGCTCAGTTCACCCATTGCTCATGTGGTCTATTGACTAAGGAATTAGATTAATTATGAGTGTTGTGGCATGAACATTATATCCTCAATCATCATGTTTTTATATAAAAATCACAGAAAATTTGGTTCTTGCATGATTAAGTGTGTTCTCACTTATATTTTATTAACTATGAGGTCTTCTTAGTACCTAGGCATCTCATCCTTGTTGTTGATAAATATGGGAGTAAAATAGGTTCTTTTATGGGAAACTCCTGGATTGGATACCAAGCTATATTAATAACTAGCTTAAGTGACCTAGACTAGGTCATGGCATGCAGAGTTGGGAAAATATTAGGTTCTGCACATGTTAGGGAATTCATACAAGGGTTCCAAAGGTAGGATGTTCATGTGCAGCTATATCTAGGAAATGAAACACTATGTTAAATGACACAAGGTAACATGAAGTCAGGCATTCACATAGAGCGCACCCAAATAAGCATGAAAAGATATCAGTAAGCATGCACCAGAGTAATTTTTTGTAATTTAAGAAAACGCCATCATAAAAGTTAAATATTAATTCGAGATAAAAATTAAATTCAGTTTCTTTTTTAAATTTATGAACTATCAAATTGAATTTTGTTAAATGAACAATGCCATTCAATATTTAGTTCATGAGTAGAAATTGTTTTTCAATGCGAGAATGTTTATAGATAAACCTCAATAATGGGTATTATGGGGGTTTAAACTGTTTTTTGTAAGAAATGGATAAAATACATGGTGTGGTACTAATGGGAGGTTGTCATTAACACACCATTGAACTATGTAATGTGTTTCATCGATCTTCATTCCATGGTGAGTGAGATTCCATGTGGAACCTATAAATCCCGTTAGAATATTCATCATAGAAATAGATAATTTTTTATTCCAAATAAAACATATATTATCTTAGTGAGGTAAATATCATCACATCAATAGTAATATGAATGACATATATTTTTTGATTCTAATAGTGAAAAAAGAGTTACAACGGTCTTAATTGCATTGAAGTTCTAGAGGCATATTATAAGAACACTAAAATAATCAAAACATCTATAATCCTTTCATTGGTAGTGTACTAGACATATGGTAGTAGTGAAAATTGTGGGAATTGGTTAGAAATTTGTAATTGAGAAGAAACTATATCAGTATATTTAAATAAAGCATTAATTTGTGGTAAATATCATTCAATACAAAATAAAACACATCCTATCTGGTACATAAATACATAAAAGAAACTATGATGTATACCATTTATTCCACTAACAATAAGTGTATAGTCACAATTAATGTTTGAGGTCAATTAATTTTATTTAATCGACCCACTAACAATTTATATCAGAGTAGAAACAAAGAGTGGAATCTTGACTCAGGGTTATGGGTTTCGAAGAGGAGTCTCGTGATACAAGGAATAAGGGATTCAAAAAGAATAATCTCAAATAAAGGGTTTTTTGTTATGATGACTCTATCATCATAGGTATATGGTAGGTTGGGTGGATGAGGAGATTCTCAACAGGGATTAGAATAATCTATAATTACATTATCATGTGATATAAAATATATTGGGGTAATATAAATTAACTACAATTCATGAGAAGGGAAACCCAAACACCACATAATTCATAGGTATATGGTAGGTTGGGTGGATGAGGAGATTCTCAATTGGGATTAGAATAATCTACAATTACATTACCATGTGATAGAAAATATATTGGGGTAATATAAATTAACTAAAATTCATGAGAAGGGAAACACAAACCCCACATAAAATTGAGGAAATGGCGTCATCGAACAGACCTCATCCCCCAGCCCTGGTAGCTTCTAGATCTACGCCATTTTCTTCCAAGCATGATTTATCTCTTCTTTTTGGTGCTGATCTTCCTCATAGGCCATCACTAAAATACATCCTGCTCATCCCCCATGCCTCCCAGGTTCCCGACGGTCCCTCTGGTCTCCTCCTACATTGGTTCCTCTAATGGGACTCTTGTACAATCTTTTCTGGCCTCTGCATTTGAAGATTCCTTGCCACTCCTCAAATGGGTCTTAGTGGCCCGATTCGGTACTGAAAATCATTCTCTAGGATTCTTCTTGAACTCCATAGCCTCCTGGTGTTTAGAGCGTCCTTCCAAAGTCTCTGTTTTAAACAAGAAATATGTTTCATAGTTTTGGAATCTTGTTAAGATTTTTTCAAGGCATTGGGGAGGAGAACTTGATCTATCAATTGGTGGTGGTTCCATCACTCCCTTTGGTCGATGGATGATCATCGTAGATGGGATTCCCCATTTTTGGAAGTGTGGATTAAACTCCATGATTTTCCTCTTCCATTGAAAAATCCTTAATTTCTGAAAAATATAGAGGACATACTTGGGGGATTCCTATGAGAGGATAATCATACTCTCTGGATTCAAGACTCCTATTTGTCATGGATCTGCGTTTCCATGGACCTGTCATCCACTCCTCTATCAAAATTTTTTCTCCAGGTCGAGGGATCGGTGGATTGGAGGCAATCGGCAGTATATCCCTAGGTTCCTCGTTAATGTACCTCATGTCAAATCCAAGGTCACTCAGTGTAAGAGTGTATAATGAAGATATCACACTGACCATCTTCACATTAGGCATATCCCTCATCCAAAGGAGAATCTAAAATCTGACTGTGGTAGAAGCTCGTCTATCTGATCATGAGGTCGTTTTGACTAGCGAGGTGGGTGACGATTCCTTGATTTGGGAATAGATAACCCCTTCTCTCTATATTGTTGTTGGATTGGTGTAGCCCGATCCGGTTGGGATGAATGCTTGTGGCCCACAATTGTCGTGGGTCTGACAGACCGGCACCGACATGCACTGTAGCAATGTTGAACACTGTAGCAGAGCTAACCGACCGACACCGACAGACACTGTAGTAGTTCATACTTTAGGGTCAACTAGACTGTAGCACTTTTAACTTCCAGCTGGTAGCCACTATAGCACTTTTGACAAAGGTGGATGTCGATCACTGTAGCAATTAAGACTTACTATTCGTAACAATGGACCGTCTTCTTCATATATAGCCCATTTCGGGATAGGGTTTACTACTGAAAAATCCTCTGTAATTTTGTGCTCCCAAATAGTGAAAATTCTGTCTCTCTCGTGGACGTAGGGATTATTCCCGAACCACATAAATTGTTGTATTCTTGTTACTTTCTTTATTTCGTTTTCTCGTTTCTATCATTGCGTCTCCTGATGATTCCATAACAACTGTCTCATCTCAGGTGGTGTATTATCCTTTAGTTTCTCCTTGCATGGATCTTGCCCCTACCTCCTGAAACTCTATCCTACTATATTTATCATACCTATGGTCAATTAACTATTCCATGCAAGAATGAAATCCAAATGAAAAGAGAATGTCTGAGCTGTATCTCTTCAAGGATACTCTATCCCTCAGGACCTTGGTTCATCTGCAAGCTCCCCCATTTTGATGTCCAATTAATAGTGTATTATTTCATGTTTAGAAAATCATGTCTCTTCCCTCTTCAGCCTAGGGGAACATTCATTTTCATCCCCAAAAACTAGTGGAAGCGACCAGGGCTCCTCTGATCCTAGTAACTCCCCTTCAAGAGTGTGTACCAGATCTCACTCTAAGAAATTTTTTTCTCATTCTAGTTCTCATGACAATATTCCTTTAACACCTAGGGCTAGTAGTGTGTGCACCATTCCTCAATGATCTCTATTATCATTTGGAATTCTTGTGACCTGAGAGCCCAAGTAAAAATGGAAATCCTCTCAAATGAGGGGTCCAAGTATATTTCTTATATCATAGTGCTTTTAGAACCGAAACAATTTTTCTCAAAGATTGATGAGTTTTCCAAATGGATCGATATGGGTCTTTTTTGCATATAGAGCCTATATACCACCACATATAGATTTTCTAGAAATCCTCATTCTCAGTGGGAAAAGGGTATTTCTAATCAGTATATCTCAGTTATAATTAAATTTAGTATTGTTTTTGGATTCTTTTCCTCTGTTTACACTATGTGCGAGGCTAGTCAAAGAGACCGGCTATGGTGGGACCATGAATCCTTCATCCCAGGTGACTCGGCCTGGCTGGTTGTGGTGAAATTCATCACTTTGTGGGATTTTTCATAGGAGAAGGTTGGAGACTTCCTTTTTCATTGGGAAACGATCACCTTCTCATCCTTTTCTTTACAGGAATGTCTTCTTGACTTGGGATTTGTGGGTGAAAGATTCACATGGTGCAACAACTAGGGAGGAAATCGATATATGTGGTTCGAGCTGGAACGTTTCATTTCCAATCTCCAAGAAGTTTCCTCTTTTAATATTGAAGAGGTTATCCATCTTGTTCATTCATTTTATGATCACTCTAATCTTCTCATTAATCTTATCTCTGGAATCAATGGTGTAAGGTGACTCTTATTCTCCAAATAGTGGTTGTAGAATCCCAACATACACTAAGTGGTGCCAGATTTCTTAGAGAATCCGACTAAGGGATGATGATGGATTGGTTTTAATAATAATCTTTGGCATCTAGAAAATGATTTATTGACCTAGATCAACTCCCTCCCCCTGGTTCACCACAATATGGACTCAATCAAAACTGATATTAAACATGTGGAAGTAAGACTAGAAGAATCATGGGATGAGGATACATTTATCTCTCTTGGCCTAAAAAAGAGTCAACTCAGAAAGATATTTATTGAGAAAGAGGGGTGTCTACATGAAAGAACTAAATCTAGGTGGATTAGAGAAGGTGATCACAGAATCAAATTTTTCCATTCATGCTTAATAGAAAAACATTGTGGAAGTTTTCTGAATATTCATCTGGATGTTGTGTCCTTCTCTAGTGACTTGGATGTGATCCAAGGTATGGTGTTTTTACATTATAACTTCTTTCTCTTATAATCTATCCCAAACATGTGGGAGGGATTACTAAGTGGTCTGGAAGATATCTTCATCTCTATCTTGGGTGTTATCTCCCCATGTAAATGGGTTCTTATGTAATATCCTGGACTAAAAGGATGTGTGGGAGACAAATCACACTGTTAACCTGGAGTGCTCTCTTGGAATGATTTTATTTCCAAGGTAATTTTATGTATATCAATGGAATATCATCAAGAATGAAGTGGTTGATGTTTTTCAGGATATCTTTTACGATGGTTCTCTTCCATGAGTTTCATGTGCCACTATTATGGTCTTAGTTTCCAGTATAGAGGATCCCAATTCAATCAGATAGTTTAAACCCATTATCATATAACATTTTCCATACAATTTTTTAACTTCCATTATTAATAGGTGACTCTCCATGTTTTTGGAATAGTGAGTATTGGTGGAGCATCACTCTTTTATCAAAGGAAGGTCAATCCATTTATCCATGGGTGTAACACACAAGGATTTATAAATAAATTTAATATTGAATGTATGAAACATTGAGTTTCTTCCAAACACCACTTTGTTATAACATAGCCAGTAAACATATTTTTTCCACCTCTGTAATTTGAATTATGAAAAATTTACATAGACGGCTGCGTTCGGTAAGATATTTAAAGTCTGATAAAGAAAACACAATTTTTGGTGAATAGTAACATACCCTTATAAAGAGTAATATGAACATTATGAATAGTAAATCATATTATTATTTTATTTTCTTTAGGTTATAATATAATGAGATCTTGATTAATTTTTCAAGGTGATATAAAACGAATTATAGTTTTAAAATTTTTATTTTTCGAATAAATTTTGATTTTATTTAAAAATTAAATTAATCATATTTAGAAAATTATTTTCAAATAATGGAATTCATTTATGAATTATACACATAAAAAATTAATGCGGGTGAATGTTTGAGATTTTTCTGAAACACTTTAATTTTTGATGAATAGTAAATTACGATAATTTAACATATATATACATTATCAGTTAAATTCAATATTCATGGAATCTTGGCTAATGTAAGAAGAATTTGTTAGAAATCATATGCACATATTACTATTCTTGATCAAAATAATCAATACTATTGCTTGTCTTGAGAAAAATAATAAAATAATGAATACTAATTCAAATATCACTCCTCTCCTCCACTATAAGTCCCCCCCACTCCCTCTTCTCTTAAATCCTCTCAAGCCTTCTGCCTTATCTAAAGTATACGAAAATATACTCCCAAGATTCTCCCCCATATATAGTATCACTTGGTCTCATAAAAAGACCAAAATCTCTCCCCTAAAGAGGCTCTCAAGGAAGATAACTTCAAGAGGTAAATTCCTCTTTTCATTTCTTTTATGTTGAGTTCCTTTCATTTATTTTTCTTTCCTCACATCCTTTCATCCAAATGTTATGATAAATCCAGTACCTTATATATACTAGAATATTGTTATGATAATGGAATAATTCATCATCATCTCTCATTTCCCCTTTTTTTATACTTGAAATAAAAACACTATTCGAGGTGTGTTAATTTACATTCCGGTACGACGAGTTTTCAATTTCTATTACCATCTTCAATTATGGTCATGAAACCATTTTTATGGTTTAATTAGACTATAATATATTTATTATAACTTATGTAAGGTTCTGGAATCTTTTTTTACACATGATATTAATTTATAAATCAAAATGAGTTCGTTGTGATAACAAACTACCAATTAAGCCAAAAAATTATAATTAAAGTTTTATATAACGATTCATATTTTCTCTAAATAAACAAATGAATTTTATAACCATGTAATATTATGGATGTTAATAAATAAAATACAAATTCTATTCTGGACAACCATTCTCATCTTACATGTTTATCCTTACATGTATATAAGTAAACCGGTCGTGAATACCAAGGAAGAAAACACTAAAAAAACCATAAACTTGAACCTCTTAAACCCATCAAGAAGGCCATGAAGTAACTTAATAAGGATATAATAAATAAATTACATAAAGAATAGGTTTTGTAAATATTAATTAATAAATTTAATTTGGTTATCCAGGATTCTTAGATCAAGTGAAAACACCATCAGACCTAAGGTAAGGGTTTTCTTCCCGAACCTTTATTTTCATTCGGGTTAATCATATTCTCTACTTACCTCAATTAAATTATTATTTATTCATATGTAAAACTATTAAATTCTGTGTGAATGTTTTATATATGTGTACAAAGAAGAATCCTACTTTCATTTATGGGGAGTTATATGTTTTAAAATAATCTTTTAAAAATTCTTCCCGAAGTACAAGCCCAATTCAAGGGAATTTCTAAAATTCTTACCTATTTTTAAGGGAACTATATAATTTGTTTTTAATAACCATTATTTTTCTAAAAAAACTAATTTTATTATGAAAATACTATCTTAATTCACTTCTAGTTTTATATAAAGATTTTTTTCCAAAAGAACTATTCTTTTCAAAGTAAAAGAGTATTTATCTCAGGAATTACTCGATGATTTTATAAGAGTGTCTTCATCTATTTCAATACTCTTACTGATTCTTATGTATTATTGGGATCAATATTTTATGATATCATTTAAAATATTTAATTGAATGGTTTATGATTAGTTTTACTATGGATGTGCTATCTTAAACCATTGACTATTTTACTCCGAATCGTTAGTGTTTAAGCTTAATGTTCAGGGAAAGTTATTTACATTTCATATGTTAGTTTCAATATGAATGTATATGTTGTTTAAGTCTATCCCCATACATATTAGGAATGCATTGGACTTAGTAAGTTATGGGTAGGGCCCACTATATCCCCTCGATGCATCGGTAGGTCTCATGAGACAAACTACGGTCTTGGCACGAGGCCTTGACAAAATGGTTATTTATGGTCTTGGAACATGGACTTGACGGTATGGTTATGATATCTAACATTATGAATTAACTCATTATGAAACTAGTAATTCAAAGTTCAGGAGGTTATTAAACTAGTAGAAAACCCATGATTATGCTCTATTATGTCATTATTCATTCATCTCTTACTCCTACAATAATGTGTTCAAGTTTATTTTTAAAGGCATGTGTTTTTAGTTATTCACCATGTATAATGCTTATATTTATTCTATATTCCACTGTATTTCTCACCCTTACTGAGAATTTGAGCTCACCCCTTTCTTATGTATCATTTTCCTAATACATGAAGAGGTATATTATAAATGACATGCAGGGATAACTTTGGAGTTATGGATGTTGTCAAATGAATTTATATGTTGTATTTCCTTTCATGATGTAATGTTGAACTTATGTATGTATCTAGTTTTCCAAAACTACTAAACTATTAATTATTTTTGGATAAGAATTTCTTATAATCATGCCAATGTAATGAATTAAGGCACTGGATTTGGTCAACTGGGGTCAGGACTTTATAGTTGGTATAGGGGAAGTTTACTAGAAAACTTGGAAACTAGATTTAGAAAATGTAGATTAGGGAACAAAACCCTAAGATAAAATTTGAGGATAAACATACAAGAATGTCCTGGAATTTTGGTAATGAATAGATTATGTGGATGTTTCTAGAAAATATATCCATGTCTTGATACTACAAGTTGTTGTGGTTATAGTTCAAATGTACGTAAGAATAAAAACACTGACAAGGTGTTTTGGTCTTGACCCAGAGTATTCTGGTACAAGACAATGGGCCATACTGCGCACCTTGTTTGACACTCCTGGGGCATATGCTTAGGATAATTCACATTTTTTACAAGCCATTATGAAGGATTTAAATGTAATTTTTTCCTTAAAGAAACCATGTTTATGATTATGAGATTAGCTATGTATAGGAATTCAATTTATGCTAAGTATTTTTCTACATTGAGATTATACATTATGATTCATAACCTAATATAGTGTATTCCATTATTTAGAAATGATTCCTAGTGGAAGGAATTGAAACCGCATGAATAAATGTATCCCATATAGGGATTTTCCTCCAATGTAAGATAATGATGTTGGCTCTGGTGCTGCGACTGGTGTCAATAAACATATAACTATATTGGGATAATTGACTCAGGTTAGAACAATAACCTTACCCATATGGAGAATCTGAATCCACAAAGTGGTGGAGTTATGTTAGACCACTTTATACAACAAAAACCTCCATTATTCAATGGGACTACAAACCCATTCATTGCAGAGTAGTGGATAAGTTCATTAGAGAAGATATTTCTCTCTTTGGGATGCAACAAAAGAGAGAAGGTTTTCATGGAGGTTTATCCTCTATCAGGAGATGCAAATTAGTAGGGGACTTTCATTCAAAACACAACGAAGGAGGAAGAAATAGAAGAAATTTAATGGAGGGATTTTAAGAAAATATTCTTAGAAAAATACTTCCCTCATGAACAGTGAGTAGATATAGAAAGGTAGTTTCTAAATATGAGACAAAAAGATGATGAGAATGTTGCAAAGTATGAAGATAACATCACAAGGTTAGAAAGACATTGCGTACTACATACGTAATCCATGGAGTAAGATTGATCGATTATTTAATGGTTTAAAACCATTACCCCTAAGGGATCTAGTATCACGAAGTTTCTTATCATATGAAGATATAGTCTCAGGTGCTATAAAGATGGAAAATGAATTCTCCAAGTCTTATGATTTTTAGGGAAAGTAAGAGAAGAATAGGTCTGTTGAAAACTCAGGAAAAGGAAATCAGGAAATGGGGAATAAGGGAAGAGTTAACCTTCCACCCTGTGATAATTATGGGAAGAGACACCCTGGTAGTTTCCTGAAGGGTATGTGTGCTTGTTACAAGTGTAGAGAAAACAACCACCTATCCCGAGATTGTAAGGGGAAGAAAGAAGCTACCAATGTTCAATGCTATAATTTCAAGGATAGGGGACATTATGAAAATTATTTTCCCATACATTAAGGAAATGTTCCCCAAATAAGGCCAAGGGAGCAATTTGAAGATTATGTAATCAAAACTACTGATATTGAAGTTCCTAATGATGTGGTGGAAGTTACTTTAATTGATTCCTGAAACTTATCCAATGCTTTATTTTATTATATATCATCACATTATTTCATATCTTCCTAGTTTTTCAAGAAAATTAGATATTTCCAATTTTATTTAATAAGGTATTTTTTAGTCAAAACTCCTAAGGGAAGTATCATTGCAACAAAGATGTTTCAGGGAGTCCCCATTATGGCATATGAACTTGCTTTATCTGCCAATTTTATCATCATACCCATGACTGAACTTTATATAATCCTTGGCATGGATTGACATCCAAATTATGATATGAAAATATATTGCAAGAAGAAGGAAGTTTTAATTTTTGAGGATGTTGTGGAATACCTTTTCTTTAGGGAAGAGACATCACCATATGATTCTCATCTATATCCACCCTTAGTATGTAACGACCCAAAATTTTGAATGAATTTATATTTCCTAATTTTGTGTGTTATTTTAGTTTATACTCAACAAAACTATATTCTTTAATTAATTATGTGAGTATAATTAAAATGCGATCGTTGATTTTCGACTGTTATATGACCGTTGGTCAATATGACCGTTGGTCAATATGACCATTGGAAACTAAATGTTGTGATTGTTGTCTCTAAATACAAGTGATATTGGTTAATTAATACAGAAAGAAGATTTTATGGCCTCATCCATTAGTCTCGGTCCAATCAAATCCCATCCGATAAAACTAGGGAAGGAGGTAGCACCATTGGGATTTGCTCTGGACCAAACCCAAGCCGAACATCATCATGTGAACCTAGAGCGGAATTTCCTTCGGGTGAAGTTCAAGCTTTTTGAAATCACTACTCAGGAAATGTTGGCCAAGCCACCCTCATATTCTCTCACCTTAGAAAAACTTACACTTAGGTCCTATGCTGGGGTTATAAGGGGCTATGTAACGAGACCATAGCTACTATGTGTAATCCTTTGAGATAAATAAAATTGTGATTTCTTCCTATGGTGAAGTTTGTGTTTTTTTTTTCAGATATTCAAATAAATATAGGATGTATATGGATGAATTTTGGAAAAAGTGGACATTTTAAAATATTTATGTAAAACTTAAATAATTAATGATGTGTAATGAATTTCGAAAAATGGTATTATGGAAATGTGTTCAGTAATAAATTTAGAATCTAATAATATCAACTTAATTTTTTATGAATAGTAAATTATGAATAGTGATTTTACTCTTAGGATTAGTAATGTGACCGAATGGATTAGTAATATCAAAGTATTAATATAATTTAGGCACCTTGATTAAGTAATGTGATTCAATAAAATAGGTAAATAACTGTTTCAGAAATTATTAGTCAAGTATTAGTTTTTTCTGGTGAATAGTTTTTTATAATTAAAAATTAAATTAAAAATATTTAGAAAATTATTTTTATAAAATGGAGTTCATTTTTTAATTTAGAGCATCAATATTAGGTTAAGGTGATTTTTGGGGATTTTTCTGAAAAAAATGAAATTTTCAGTGAATAGTGAAAATACAGTTTTTAGTTTCAGGTGTTTAATGACATCATTAAGGATGTAATAATTATGTTATCATTCTGGTAGACCTATTAAGAGTAAGATAAGGTATGAGGTTTCCTAAGTGTCCAATACCATGGGCAAGCCCATGGTTTTTCCAATACCACCGATGAGATGTCCCTTGGCCATTAATGACTTGTCCCCTCACTTATCCTATAAATACCAAGACTTTACCTCATCATTTTCATTTCATAATCCTCCTCAACAAAGTTATGGTCTCTTTACCTCCAAAGGAGTCCTCCTAAGGTTCCCTCAAGCCTCCCAAGGACCCGACCATCAAGATTTTGAAGTTACTCTTCAAGGTAAGGGATTCTTTCACCCTATTCTTTTAAGCCATGACTTCCTTTATATTGTGTCTTCTAGTTTCCATATCTTCTTGTTGAAGGTATGTTATTATATTTTCTCTTTACTATTCATTTCATGTCTAATTGTTGAGAGACCCTTTCTTCTCTCATCAATTTGTTTTCTGAAATTTTAAGTGACGTCGTTAGGCTGTCAGATTTCTCTTAAAAGAAATCACATCTTCTCTTTTCTTTCATGTTTCCTTTTCATGTGGTATGTCATTAAAATATCCATACCATGATATTATTCAGTACCCATATTTTATTATGAATTATTTATGAGTGGGTGACCCTTGTCCCCTCTTTTTTTAATGTTTTCTAAAACCATTTTATATAGCCGTTATGTTTTAGAAATTTCATCTCAAAATTTATATCTCTTTCTCTCAAGAAATTCCATTGTTTATTTTTGTGAATACCCAAAACTATTTCATTTCTATGGGTGTTCATAAATATATAAAGATGATATATTTGATTCTGGAATTGACATAAATATAACCCTCACTCCCTTTCCATGGGTTATAAATGATATAATGATATTTTTTAAGAGCTTTTAAAACGTCACGATTTTGAAATGAAACCCATTTATTTTATTCTATATGGGTAGATAAAATATATGTAAATACATATTAAGGGTGCACCCTGAGAACGCTCTAATACATCGGGTAAATATTTAATCTCTAGAGATGACAAGTTTCATGATCCCTTGGTGAATAACCTTGGTAATTTTTATGACACCTTAGGGATGGACCTTGGTGATATGTTCATGAATGTATAAATGAAATGTAGTAGCCACATATTCAAGTAATGTTTCATGTTCTTTTCATTATGATATTCATATACTTCCATTTCTCATATCTTTATGTTGTTATTCAAGTTCTTATTGATATCACAAGTACACTGATTCCCTTGTTTACCTTACTGGGCCTTCTGCTCACCCTTTCCTTTGATGTATGTCTCCAGGATATGAAGGACAATAATTGTACTTAGGATGATCTTATTATGAAGCCTTAAAAGTGGATTAGAATAATGTTTTATGTTGTATTGAAGTTTTATTGTTCCTGATTTCCAAGACACTAGACTTTAAAGGTCCTTTGTATGTAAAATATAATGAAAAGTTATGTATTAAAAAGGCAGGATTCCATAGTTGGTATCAAAGGTTAGTTTAGTTATTTTTGGAAATTAGGCTTTGAAAACAGTAGGAAGAACCCTATATAATAGTTTAAATATAAGGAAAAATTCCTGGTATTTTGGTGAGTATTGAGTAAGTGGTTTATCAAACAAATACATCCCTTTCTGGATACGAGTAGGTAGAGTCAGCTCGGGCATAGATGTACATAGGGGTAAAACTCGAAAACACCACTTTGAGCTAGAATTGAATGAGAACTGGTGCAAGACAACAAGCCTTGCTACACTCTTGGTTACGACACTCTCGGGGGATATTTTTGGTTAATCACAATCTTTTTATGAATCATTATGAAGGAATTATAGAGAAATATAATTGTTTAAGCATGAAGTTTTAAGATGTAGAATCCTTTATAGTTAAAAGATTTGTAAATGAAACAAGTTTCTCACTAAGATTTTTTTATTTTAGAAAATGGTGGGAAATAGGAGGAACTGTTCAAATGGTGACCACAATGGACCAAGCACTGATGACCCTCCGATGGAATCCGGAATGAAAACATTCATGCGAATGATAAACCAACTGACTCGAGTTATGAGTAATAACTTGAATCAAGATGAGAGGCCGATCTCACCACGAAGGGGACAACATTCTGTTGAGTACTTTATGTGCCAACGACCACCAACCTTCAGTGGATCGACTGACCCATTGATTGCTGAGCAATGGATCAACTCTATAGAGAAGATCTTTTCTCTGCTACGTTGTTTAGAGCAAGAGAAGGTCACCCTGGCTGTCTATTTCTTAGAGGGAGAAACTGATCAGTGGTGGGAACTGATCAAAAACACGAGGCAGAGAGTGGAAATTAAAGCTATGGAGTCGGAAGAGTTTAGAGGGATCTTTTTCATTAAGTATTTCCCTCATTCCATGATAACAAGAATAGAGAAGGAGTTTCTCGAGCTGAATCAGAAGGAGAATGAATCTATGGGAAGATACGAGATGAACTTCACAAGGCTTTCATGATATAACTCTAGATTTGTCATGGATCCAAATGGTAAGGTTGATAGATTCTTCGGTGGACTGAGACCTCATCTGCAGAAGAATCTAGCCAACCGAGATTATGATAGCTACGAGGAGATCGTGTGGAGTGCGATGAAAGTCGAGCTAGAGTTTGGTGAGACGTAGCAGTCTCTTAAATCCAATGACAAGAAGAGATCTATGGAGCCTAACTTATGGAGTACTTTTGATCAGGGAAGAGAAGGAAAGAAAGTGCAACTTCCCATGTGTAATAAATGTGGGAAGAAGCATTCAGGGAACTTCCTGCTTGGGAGTGGTAAGTGCTACAACTGTGGAAGAGTTGTCCACATTGTGAGGAATTATCATGGTGAGGTGAAACCTCAACTTCCAAACACAAACGACAAGGGGAAGATGGTTCATTCCCTACCCGATGTTTAGGGCTTCAAGTTTGGACAACGTGGGAACTTTGGCAATCACTGTACAAATCCGAGGGTAGTGGAGGGGAACCACCATCAGCCTTAGAAAAGGCCAAGGGATCAATTCCGTGCTTTTTCTATCATGACATCTGAAGTTGATGCTCCGAATGATGTGGTAGCATGGAATCTTGTTGTCCTCTCAAATCTAGCAAGTACTTTTTTGATTATGGTTCTACGCATTCCTTTATTTCCTCCATGTTTGCAAGGAATTTAAAATCAACCCCCAAATTGCTAAAAGTAGAGTTGTCAGTAAAGACTCCTGGTGGGACTATACAAGCATCATCAGTGTTTAGAAACTCTAGTATTTACTTTAGGGATTACAATCTTATCACAAATCTAGTAGTCATTCCCATGATGGAATTCGACATTATACTAGGGATGAACAGGCTCTCAAAGTATAATGCTAAGATAAATTGCATAAGGAAATATCAGTAGTCTTGAATGGAAAACCTATAGTTATCTTACAAGGAGAGATATATCAACCTCATCTTTATCTAAAAGAACCCCATATATCCTTATTTATAGAGTTTATCGGTGAATAAGAAGAAGGAGATGCGAGTTTGATGATAGAAAATGTCCCCATCATCCAGGAATGCGTTGATGTATTTCTGGAGGAGTTTCCTGGACCTCCCCCAGAAAGAGAGGTAGAGTTATCCATCGAACTCGTACCTAGATCTCATCCGATATCAAAGAACCCGTATAGGATGGAAAATGTGGAGCTGGAGGAATTAAAGAAACAACTCCAAGGTCTTTTGGAGAAGGGGTTTATCCAAACAAGTGCGTCTCCTTGGGGAGCACCTGTTCTCTTTGTAAAGAAGAAGGATGGATTGATGCGGCTATGAATTGATTATAGAGAACTAAATGGGATCACAGTGAAGAAAAAATACCCTCTTCCAAGAATTGATGACTTATTCAACCAACTTCATGGGGCTCAATTATTCTCTAAGATTGACCTTAGATCTGGTTATAATCAATTGAGGGTGAATAAAGAAGATATTCCAAAAACTACCTTCCGATCAAGATATGGGTATTATGAGTTTATTGTTACACCCATCGGACAGACTAATGAACCTGTTATTTTTATGGATTTTATGAATAGAGTCTTTAAGGACTACCTTGATAACTTTTTGGTAGTTTTTATTGATGATATTATGATATATTCCAAAAGTCATGAGGAGCATGAAGATCATCTGAGGGTTATTTTTCAAACTCTGTGGAAAGAGAGGATTTTTGGAAAGTTTAATAAATGTGATTTATGGTTACAACAAGTCGCTTTCTTAGGGCACATTGTAACCAATGAGGGAATCACAGTTGACCCTGTAAAGAGAAAATCTATAGAGTAGTGGCCTTAACCTACAACAATAAATGAGATTCTTAGTTTTCATGGATTAGCAGGATATTATAGGAGGTTCGTGAAAAAAATTTCACAACTTTCTAATCCATTAACCAAGTTAACTCAAAAAGGGGTCAAGTTCATCTGGACAAAGGTGTGTGAGGAAAGTTTCCAAGAGATGAAGAAGAGATTGGTTACTACACCTGTGTTAACTCTACCCTCAAGTGGATAAGGATTCTTTATTTTTAGTGATGCATATCTAAAAGGTATTAGGTGAATTCTCATGAAAAATGACAAGGTCATTGCTTATGAATCTTGATAGTTAAAGATTCATGAGCAGAATTATCCTACCCATGATATGGTGCTGGCTGCAGTCATTTCTGATCTGAATATATGAAGGCACTATCTTTATGGGGAGAAATGTGATATATACACAGACCATCAAATTTTTAAGTATATTTTCACAAAAAAGGAATTGAAAATGAGATAAAAGGAGATGGTTGGAACTTCTTAAAGACTATGATTGTTCAATTAATTATCACCCTGGAAGAGTAAACAAATTTGCTGATGCATTAAGTAGGAAAGACCCAGTTGTTCTTTCCATGATGAGGATTCAAAAAGATCCTTTGATCAATGACCTAGTAAAGCTGGACATGGGAATTATAAGGGAAGGGACATGATCAATCCTAACCCAAATTATTTCTCAACCGTCATTACTAGAGAAGATCAAGAAGGCTCAGAAAGAAGATCCTTTGTTACAAGAGAAGTTTGAGGCTATAAAGGATGGAAAGTTTCTTGAGTTCAATATTGATCAAGAAGGTGTACTGAGATTTCATAGAAGACTATGTGTTCCATCTATTCCGGAAATAAATAAGAAGCTGATGGATGAATATCATAGCTCTACTTTCTCTATACATCCTGGAAGCACAAAAATGTATAGGGACATTCGTGATCATTATTGGTGGGATAATATGAAAAGGGAGATTGTTGACTACACTTAAAGGTGCCTAGTATGTCAGCAAGTGAAGGCAGAGTGACAACTTACTAAAGGGGTATTGCATCCACTACCCATACCAGCATGGAAGTGGGACAATATCACTATGGACTTAATCATTGGTCTTCCGAGAACTCCCAAAGGAAATAATGCGAAATGGGTTATTGTGGACCGTCTCATGAAGACTACCCATTTTATCTCTTTCCGGGAAGATTTCTCTCTTGATCAACTTTCCAGGGTTTACGTGAAGGAAGTGGTAAGGTTGCATGGAGTTCCACTTTCTATCGTATCTGATCGTGATCTAAGGTTCACATCAAAATTATGGAGAAGTCTTCAATAAGATCTGAGCACTAAATTGAATTTTGGTATGGCCTATCACCCCCAAACTGATGGCCAATCTGAAAGTACTATTCAAACACTCAAGGACATGCTGAGACCGTGCACAATGGAATTTAAAGGTGGATGGGATCAACACCTCTCTTTAGTCGAGTTCTATTACAACAACAACTTCCACTCAAGCATTCAAATGGAACCCTATGAAGCTCTATATGGGAAGCGATGTATAACTCCTACTTGTTGGGATGAAGCTGGTGAGAGAAAGCTTATTGGGCATGATCTTGTGCAAGAGATGACATAAAGAGTCCATGCCATCCAACAACACATTAAGGATGCTCAGAGTCGGCAAAAGAGCTATGCCAACAACCGTCGAAGGGACTTGGAGTTTGATGTCAATGACACAGTCTTTATTCAAATTTCACCTTGGAAGAGATTCATGAGGTTTGGGAAGAATGGGAAGCTTAGCCCTAGGTATATTGGCCCCTATGAAATCCTTGATCGCGTGGGATTAGTGGCCTATCTTCTTGCACTTCCTCCAAATCTAGCATAAGTTCACGATGTCTTCCAATTATCCCTCTTGAGGAAGTACATACCTGGCCCTTCACATGTACTAAACTTAGAGGTGGTAGAACTGGAACATGACCTCTCTTATGAGGAGCAACCTGTGGAGATATCAGATCGTAGAGACAAGGTTCTACACAACAAGACTACCCACCTTGTTAAGGTGTTGTAGAGAAACCACAAATATGAAGAATCCACATGGGAACCAGAGGAGTCTATGAGGCAGAAGTACCCACACCTTTTCTTTTATGAGGATATGAGTTAAAATTTCGGGGATGAAATTTCTTAAGGGGGGAAGAATGTAACGACCTGAAATTTTGAATGACTTTTTGTTTCTTAATTTTGTGTGTTATTTTAGTTTATACTCAACAAAACTAAATTCTTTAATTAATGATGTGAGTATAATTAAAATGAGACCTTTGAGTTTTGACTGTTATATGACCGTTGGTCAATATGACCATTGGAAACTAAATGTTGTGATTGTTGTCTCTAAATACGAGTGATATTGGTTAATTAATACAGAAAGAAGATTTGATGGCCTCATCTAGTAGTCTTGGGCCGATCGAATCCCATATGAAAAAACTTGGAAAGGAGGTAGCACCACTGGGATTTTCTCTGGACCAAACCCAAGCCGAACTTCATCGTGTGAAGTTGGAGTGAAATCGCCTTCGGGAGAAGTTCAAGCTTATAGAAATCAGTAATCGGGCAATGTTGGTCAAGCCAACCTCATATTCTCTCACCTTAGCACACATTACACTTAGGTCCTATGCTGGGTTTATAAGGGGCTATGTAACGAGACCATAACTACTATGTGTAATACTTTGTGATAAATAAAATTGTGATTTCTTCATATGGTGAAGTTTATGTTTTTTTTCAGATATTCGAATAAATATAGGATGTATATTGATAAATTTTGGAAAAAGGGGATATTTTAAAATATTTATGTAAACCTTAAATAATTAATGATGTGTAATGATTTTCAAAAAATGGTCTTCTAGAAATGTGTTCAGTAAGAAATTTAGAATCTAATAAGATCAACTTAAATTTTTGTGAATAGTAAATTATGAATAGTGATTTTACGCGTAGGATTAGTAATGTGTCCAAATGTATTAGTAATCTCACTTAAAGAAAGTATTTATATAATTTATACACCTTGATTAAGTAATGTGATTCAATAAAATAGGTAAATAACTATTTTAGAAATTATTAGTCAAGTATTAGTTTTTTCGGGTGAATAGTGTTTTTTAATTGAAAATTTAATTAAAAATATTTAGAAAATTATTTTTATAAAATGGAGTTCATTTTTTAATTTAGAGAATTGATATTAGGTTAAAGTGATTTTTGGGGATTTTTCTAAAAAAAATGAATTTTCGGTGAATAGTGAAAATACAGTTTTTAGTTTCAGGTGTTTAATGAAATCATTAAGGATGTAATAATTATGTAATCATTCTGGTAGACCTATGAAGAGTAAGATAAGGTATGAGGTGTCCCAAGTGGCCAATACTGTGGGAAAATACCATGGGCAATCCCATTGTTTTGCCAATACCACCGATGAGGTATCCCTTGGCCATTAATGACTTGTCCCATCACTTCTCCTATAAATACCAAGACTTTCCCTCATCCTTTTCATTTACAAATCCTCATCAATGAAGTTATGGTCTCCTTAATTCCCAAGGAGTCCTCCCAAGGTTCCCTCAAGCCTCCCAAGGTCCCAACCTTCATGATTTTGAAGTTACTCTTCAAGGTAAGGGATTCTTTCACCCTCTTCTTTTAAGCCATGACTTCCTTTATATTGTGTCTTCTAGTTTCCATCTCTTTTTGTTGAGGGTATGTTATTATATGTTCTCCTTACTGTCCATTTTATTTCTAATTGTTAATATACCCTTTCTTCTCACATCAATTTGTTTTCTGAAATTTTAAGTGATGCCGTTAGGCTGCCGGATTTCTCGTAAAAGAAATCACGTCTTCTCTTTTCTTTCATGTTTTATTTTCATGTGGTATGTGATTCAAATATCCATACCATGATATTATTCATTACCCAAAATATATTATGAATTATTTATGAGTGTGTGACCCTTGTTCCCTCTCCTTTCAATGTTTTCTAAAACCATGTTATATAGTCGTTATGCTGCAGAAATTTTGTCTCAAAATTTCTATTTCTTTCTCTCAAGAAATTACCTTGTTTATTTATGTGAATACCCAGAACTATTTCGTTTATATGGTGTTAATAAATATATAAATATGATATATTTGATTCTGGAATTGACATACATATAACCCTCACTCCCTTTCCATGGGTTATAAATGATATAATGATCTTTTTTAAGAGCTTTTAAAACATCACGATTTTGAAATGAAACCCATTTCTTTTATTATATATGGGATATTTATGAAATGTTTGATTACGATCTATGTGTCTCACATGTAATTAAAGAAATATTAATGGTTTTCCCTGAGAGTGCTCCAATGCATTGGGTAAATATTTAATCTCTAGAGATTACAAGTTTCACGATACCTTGGTGAATAACCTTGGTAATTTTTATAACACCTTAGGGATGGACCTTGGTGATATGTTCATGAATGTATAAATAAAATGTTGTAGCCCCATATTCAGGTTATGTTTCAATTTCTTTTCATTATGATATTCCTATACTTCCATTTCTCATATCTTTATGTTGTTATTCAAGTTCTTATTGATATCACAAGTACACTGATTCCCTTGTTTACCTTACTAGGCCTTCTGCTCACCCTTTCCTTTGATGTATGTCTCCAGGATATGCAAGGTAGTAATTGTACTTAGGATGATCTTATGATTAAGCCTTAAAAGTGTATTAGAAAAATGTTTTATATTGTATTCATTTTTTATTATTCCTGATTTCCAAGACACTAGACTTTAAAGATCCTCTGTATGTAATATGTAATGAAACGTTATGTATTAAAAAGACGAGATTCCATATAGTTTCTCTACTGAATTCAATTATTGGGGTGGATGAGAACTCGATATCTATTAGTGAGTAAAGAAATGTTCAAATCAAGCGTGTAAATATTGTGCAAGAATATATTGATATTCTTCCAGAGGATTTACCTAGACACCCTCTAGAGCATGAATTTGAGTTCTCAATTGATTTAATTCTTGGTTCAAGACCTATATCAAGGACTCCTTATAGAATGGTCACTATGGAATTAGTAGAACTAAATAAACAACTAGTGGAATTGATTGATAAAGAATTTATTCTCCCTAGTGTTTCTCCATGGGGATCCCCTGTTCTTTTCATTAAAAAGAAAGATGGATCTATGAGGTTGTGCATTGACTATTGGGAGATCAATACTATAAAAATAAAGAACACGTATCCCCTACCTCGCATTGATGATTTATTTGACCAACTTCATGGATCCCAATAGTTTTCGAAGATTTACCTTCGACCTGGATATCATCTGTTTTGTGCAAGGAAGGAATATATTCCAATTACAACATTTTGAACCAGGTATGGGCATTACGAGTTTACAGTAATGTATTTTGGACTGACTAATGCAACCTTTGTCTTCATGGATCTATTGAGTATAGTTTTCAAGGAATATCTTGATTTTTGGTTTTATTTATTGATGATATCTTGGTATACTCTAAAATCTACGAAGATCACGAAAATCACTTGCACACTATTCTGAAGACTCTTAAAAGATATGTATTATATGATAATTTTAACAAGTGTGAATTTTGGCTTCAATCATTTTACTTTCTTGGCCACATTGTCTCTAAGGATGAAATATTTGTTGATCCTACGAAGACAAAGGCTGTTCAAGAATGGCCTACTCCAATGAACATAATTGAGGTACATAGTTTTATTGGTTGAACATGTTATTATTGGAATTTCATTCATAAAATTTCCCATTTAACTAACCCTTTAACTAAGATTACTTGTAAATGGGTTAAGTTTGTATGGACAAGAGAATGCGGGGAATGTTTCAAAGAATTAAAGAGGAAATTATTAAATGCTCTGATCCTAAATCTACCATCAGGGAATGATGGTTTTGTGATCTATAGTGATGCATCAAAGAAAGGACATGATTTTTTCCTTATGAAGAATGATTGATTTATTTCCTATGAATAGAGGTAGTTAAAAATTCATAAACAAAACTATCTTACTCATGATATTTAGTTAACTACTGTGATCTTTTCTCTAAAAATATGGAGACACTATCTCTATGGTGAAAGATGTGAGATATATACAGATCACAAGAGTATGAAATATATCTTCTCATAAAAATAACTCAACATGAGGCAAAGACAATGGCTCGAGATACTCCAAGATTATGATTATTCCATACACTACCACCCATGAATGGAAAATAAGGTAGAAGATGCATTAAGCAGGAAGGATCATGGAGTTTTAAATAAAATGTGGATTTAAAGGGGTCGTGTATTCATGGATATAATAAGGATGGACATGAGAATTATCAAAGAAGGAGAAACATAATTACTTTTTAAATTGGTTTCCCAACTATATTTATTGGAAATAATTAAAAGTTCTCAGCTTGATGACAAGAATCTTCAAAAGAAAATTAGTGTTGTGGATAATGGGAAGTTACAATACTTTGTATATGATGATAGAATTCTGAAATTTGGGAAGAGGTATTGTGTTCCAGCTATACCTAAGCTAAAAAGGGTCTTATTCTATAATGCCCATAGTTAAAATTTCTCTATACACCCTAGTAGCACTAAAATGTATAGAGTTTTGATGGAACATTTCTAGTGGGACAACATGTAGTGGGAAATTTCTAATTATGTATCAATATGTTTAGTTTTTAAACAAGTGAAGGTCAAATGACATCATCCTAGAGGATTCATGCAACCTCTAACTATTCTTACATGGAAATGGGATGTCATCACCATGAATTTTGTCACTATATTTCCCAAAACTCCAAGAATGAATGATGCAATATGGGTAATTGTGGATTGACTTATGAAATCTGCACATTTCATCACTATAAGGGTGGATTTTCCACTAGAGAACCTTGAAATAATATATATCAATGAAGTTGTAGGAATTCATGGAGCACCTCATTCAATAGTTTCTGATCACAATCCTCAATTTACATCAAAAATTTGGAAAAGTCTTCAGAAATCCCTGGATACTAAGCTTCGATTGAGTACTTATTATCACCCTCAAACTAAAAGGCAATAAAAAAAGATAATCCAAATGTTAGAAGACATGTTGAGATCATGATCACTTGATTTTGAAGGTATATGAGATTAGTATTTACCTTTGATGGAGAATTACTACAATAATAGTTTCCATTCAAGCATTTGAATGACACCATATAAAGCATTATATGGAAAGAGATGTTGTACACCAACATGTTGGGATGAAGTCGGTGAAAGGAAGCTTGTGGGGTCAGAGCTTTTGGAAGAAACACTAGCAAAGGTAAAGAACATTCAAACCCATATCAAAGCAGCTCAAAGAAGACAAAAGAGATATGCTGATAATCAAAGGAAGGATTTGTAATTTCAAGTGGGAGATCATGTTTTCTTAAAAGTATCTCCATGGAAGGGTGTTATAAGATTTGGGAAGAGAGGGAAACTAAGCCCTATGTACATTGTCTCTTTTTAAATTCTGAAGAGAGTTGGAGCTGTGTCTTATCATTTGGCAATGCCTCCTAGCTTGTCTAAATTCACAATGGGTTTCATGTCTCATTGTTGATAAAGTACATGCCAGACCCAATGCATGCCCTCACATTTGAAGGTATAGAATTGAAACTGGACTTATATTACTATGAAGAGCCTATCCAGATTCTAGACACTAAGGAACATGTGTTGGGGAATCAGATGACACAACTGGTAAAGGTACTTTGAAAAAAATCAAAGAATTGAAGAAACAACATGGGGGCCTGAGGAGCTTATGACGAAGAACTACCCAAATATTTTTGGTAATTTTGAGGACTATTTTTTATGTGGGAGAGAATGTAACCCCCCAAGGATATATAAATAAATTTAATATTTAATTCATGAAACACTGAGTCTCTACAAAACCCCACTTTGTTATAACAAAACCAGTAAACATAAATTTTCCACCTCTGTGATTGGAATTTCGAAAAACTTACATACACGATTGCGTTTAGTAAGATATTTAGAGCCTGATAAGACAAACTTAATTTTTAGTGAATAGTAAAATACCCTTATGAATAGTAATATGACCCTTATGAATAGTAAACCATATTATTATTTTATTGTCTTAAGGTTATAAGATAATGAAATATTAATTAAAATTTCAAGGTGATATAAAATGAATTATAGTTTTAAAATTGTTATTTTTTGAATAAATTATGATTTTATTTAAAAATTAAAATAATCATATTTAATAACTTATTTTTAAAAAATTGAGTTTATTTTTTAATTATACAACTCAAAAAATGTTTTGGGTGTTTTTTTGGGATTTTTCTGAAATACTCAATTTTTTTATGAATAGTAAAACACTGTAATTTACCGTATATATACATTATCAGTTAAATTCACTATTACTAACATCATGGATTATGTTATCACACTTAATTAAAACTCACATTCACATATTACTATTATTGGTCACAATAATCAATACTATTTCTTGTCTTGAGAAAAATAATAAAATAATAAATAAGATATTCAAAAATCACTCCTCTCCTCCACTATAACCCCCCTCACTCCCTCTTATATGCACTCCTCTCAAGACTTTTTCCATGTATAAATTCGGCTTAAATATCCTCCCAATCTCTTCCCCCATGTCCAGAAGCCCGCGGTCTAAAAAAAAAGACCAAAACCTTTGCCCTAAAGAGGCTCTCAAGGAAGATAACTTCAAGAGGTAAATTCCTTTTTCATTTCTTTTATTTCAAGTTCCTTTCTTTTATTTTTATTTTCTCACCACCTTTCATCCAAATTTTATGATAACTCTAGTACATTAAATGTACTATAAATTTGTTATGATGATGGAATAATCCATTATAACATCTCCTTTCCCCTTCTTTTATACTAGAAATGAAAACACCACTCGAGATGTGTTAATTTATCACATTCAAGGATGACAAGTTTTCAAATTCTATTACTATCTTTAATTAAAGTCATGAAAACATTTTATGGTTGAATAAGACTATAATATATGTATTATAACTTATGTAATGTTCTTTAATCTTTTTTATACATGATATTAATTTAAAAATGAAAATGAGTTCGTTGTGATCAAAAACCGCAAATTAACCCAAACAATTATCATTTAAGTTTTATATAATGATTCGACTTCTATCCCAATAACTAAATGAATTTTATAAACATGCAATATTATTTATTTTAAAAAATAAAATAAAACTTATATTCTGGACAAACATTCTAATCTTACATGTTTATCCTTATATGTATATAAGTAAACCAGTCATGGATACCATGGAAGAAAATGCTCCCAAACAATAAAATTGAACCTCTTAAACCCATCAAGAAGGCCATTAATGAACTTAATAAGGCTATAATAAATCAATTACATAAATAATAGGTTCTATATTTATTAATTAATTAATTTAATTTGGTCATCTAGGACACTAAGATCAAGTGGAGAACACCATCGGACTTAAGGTAAGGGTTTTCTACTCAAACCCCCATTTTCATTCAGGTTATTCTTATTCTCTACTTACCTCGATTAAATTATTATTTGTTTATATTTAATCCTCATAAATTCTGTTTTAATTTTCTATATATGTGTACCAACCATAACCCTACTTTCATTTATGTGGAGTTATATGTTTTAAAAGGATCTTTCAAAAATTCTTCCCGAAATACCAGCCAGATTCAAGGAAATTTCTAATTTTTTTTACCTATTTTCAAGGGCACTCTATATTATGTTTTTAGAAACCATTATATTTATAAAATATCTCATTTTATTATTAAAATATTATATTACTTATGTTTTGGTTTTATACAAATATTTTTTCCTAAAGAACTCTTCTTTTCAAAGTAAAAGAGTATTTATCTCAAGAATTACTCGATGATTTTATAAGAGTATATTCATCTATTTTAACACTCTTATTGATTCTTATGTATTATTTGGATTAATATTTTAGGATATCATTACCATATTTAATTTAATGGTTTATTATTAGTTTGACTATGTATGTGCTATCTTAAAACCATTCACCAATTTAATCCGAATGGTTAGTGTTTATGCTTAATGTTCAGGGAAAGATATTTACATTTCATATGCTAGTTTTCATATGAATGTATATGTTGTTTATGTTTATCCCCATTCATACAAGGAATTAATTGGACTTATTAAGTGATGGGTGAGGCCTGATATATCCCCTCTATGCATCAGTAGGTCTCATGAGACAAACTACTGTCTTAGCATGAGGTCTTGAAAAAATGGTTATTTATGGTCTTGGAAAAATACCTTGATGGTATGATTATGAAGTCTAGAATTATGCATTCCCTCATTATGAAACTAGTAATTGAACGTTCTTGATGTTATTTTACTAATATAATACCCATGATTATTCTTTATTATGGAATTATTTATTCATATCTTATTCCTGCCATAATGTGTTCAAGTTTATTTTTAAAGGCATGTGTTTTTAGTTATTCAACATGCCTAATGTTTATTTTTGTGATATCTTCTACTGTATTTATTAACCTTAATGATTATTTGAGATCACCCCTTTTTTATTTTTCATTTTCCCAAGACATGAAGATGTATATTATGAATGCCATTCAGGGATAACCTAGGATTTATAGATGTTGTCAATGGAATTTATATGTTGTATTTCATTTAAAGTCGTAATGTTGAACTTATGTATGTATATAGTTTTCCAAAACTACTATACTATTCATTCCTTCAGGATAAAACTTTATTGTAATCATGACAATTTAATGAATAAAGACACCAACTTCAAGAAACTATGGTCAGGTATTTACAATGGGGGTTTCTCAATATATCATTGAAAAAATTAACAAGATGGTGTTTAGCTCTAATATCATTATTAATGTGGATACAGATAAGGCATATGACCAGATTAGGTTAAATTTTATTCTCCTAGTTATGATTTGCATGGGATTCTGGGAGTTGGTTGTGGACCTGTTCTTCAATTGTTATAGATCTCATTGGTTCAATATTCATCTCATGGGGAGGTAATGTAGTTTTCTAAAATTGGTTATAGGATTAACGAAATGAGATCCTATACCTCCTATTATATTTATTTTGTTCTAGTATTACCTCAGTATACATGTTTCTTACAATATCTAGATTAGCATGCTCAATCCTTAACATTACAGAGCTCACTCAAGTGGGGTATCTCACATCCTATTCACTGATGATATGATCTTATTTATTTATGGCTGTAGTTATTTTTTAGTGGATTTAACAATATCATAGAGGATTACTCAAAATGGTGTGGGAAAATTATTAATACGGATAAATGCTATAAGTTTTTCTACCCTTGTGTCTAGATAGGAAAATGAAGAAAAATGAATCCATTCTTGGAATATAAAGGAATAACTTACCAATTAACTATCTGGGATCACCTATGGTTCCTAGTATTATTAGGATTAAGAAAATTTATGGATTGGTCAACAAAATCACCAATCATATAACCAATTGAAAATAAAAGTTTCTTTCCTTTGGTGGGGTGATCACTATCATAAACTTTGTGTTATCATCGATTTCTAGGCACAACCAATCAATGATCAAGGTACCCAAGAATATTTTTAAAGAGACCGGGAACCTGTTATGTGAATTAATTTTGGAAAGACTGAGGGTATGGTAGTTGTAATTATGTCTCATATAAGATCCTTTCTAGACTAGTCAAAAAATGAAGGATTAATGTGGGGAATGTGGTGAAGGTGATGTTTTACCTGCAAGTAAAATTGGGGAGGGAGGTTATTGAAGGGTGGACTATGTAGAGTAGGTTTATATATAAAAAAAATATGAAAATGTATTTATAAAAATTAGTGGCCACACTCCCCATTAAGGAAATCTATCCATTTCAACTTACCAGTTCTTCAACACAAATCTTGATGGATTCTTGGCTGTGGGGACAATAAATTTTGGGACTGAAACTAGGAAGGCTAGGTGTTGGGATATCTAGGATGCCCAAAACCATATTTTACCATAAAATATGACATCCTTTAACCTTTATTCATTTAAATGATATTGAATCCTCCCCAGAAATATATTTTTGATTGTATTAGATCGGGGGATGTCCCAGATGTTTTCATGTTCATGGGAACAACATCAGGTATTTTTTCATTGAATTTTTACAAAAAGGAGATGCATTAATATCAAGAAGATGATGTGTGGTGAGGTCCTATATGTTGTAAATCTATCCTAGATAAGCTCAAATTTATGGTCCAGATATTTTAGAATCAACAGCTACCCACTGATGTGGTAGTTAATTGAAAAGGTGTTCATTTTGCCTCCAAATTCTCTTGTTTCTTGGTTTATAAGGAGTAAACTATTTTTCATCTCTTTTTTCAAAACGAGTGGGTGATAATTAAATGGGGTGGGTTGGGTGAGTTCCTTCTCTTAGTAATGGTAGTTTAGTATTTTGAGGAATTAATCCAATAAGGGATTAGTGGTGTGAGTAGTAAACATGTGGAGAAGGATTGAGCACTTCTACTGATAACTAGTTGCTGGTTTATATGGGAGGAAAGGAACTATTACCACTATAGTGTCCCTAATCATCTGGATCTTCTTTAGTAGTGCAGGATAGATGTATCTTCATGGACCTCATGCATCAATTGTGGTACTAGGATGAATCTCCCCCGATCAGAAGATATATGGCTATGAGTGACACCTCAATTCTACCCAGATCATCATTGGTGCATTAGATGAACTAGAAACCCCCACTTTTGGACTTGAAATAAATGTTGATGACTCATGCATCTAGGGATTCACGAGGGGGGGGGGGGGGGGGGGTGTTTTTCATGACTCCATAGGTTCAGCGGTGTTTTCCTTCATTGTATTATTTGGGATTGGAGACTCCCTCAGTGTAGAAGGGAAATCCATGCAACATGGTCTTGAATTATTCAATAAAAATCATATCTCCTTGATTTTAGTGGAAATGGACTCAAATATCATCTTTAACTCCCTTAATTTCATTGCTTCTACCCCTTGGAAAATCATTTATTTGATCTTTGAATGCAAGGTGCTCATTAAAAATGTAAGCGAGATTCTCTAGATATGGAGGGAAGGCAATTGTGTTGCATACTTCATGGGTTCAAAGGTCAATCAGGATTACCCTCTAATAGAGTTCTCTATTACTGGTCCCCTTCCACCAGGCAGTGTTGAAATTATTTTTGGATATTCCCTTGGACTATATTTTTATAGGCACGCTTAATTATTCCCTAGATTGTTATATTTTCCAATAATATAATTTCACAATTTGTGTGTGGGTTATTGACCACTCTATATATTTTATGGGAAAATGGGATGAACTGTGCATCATAAAATTTAAGATAATGTGGTAAGGTACCCATTTCATGTAGTATAGGGTCTTATAATAAGGACTATACCCCATAAAAATTAATGTATTATAATAAGGAATTGAACTCATGAAATTCATCGTCAATCAGTGAGAACTATATACAATATACTTTATAGTAATTATTAGAATTTGTCTATCATATCCATTAGTTGGATAAAAATTATATTTTTTACCAGAGTGAGAATAGATCACATAATCATCAAATGAATCTCATGATTCTATAAATCTATCAATAATTAATCCATCACCTTTATAATATTAACATTAATGACACAATATAGTTTTATTTTATATCCCAAATATTTTTTTAGAAAAACATTATTGCAGTTATCATTTAAGATTCCCACCTTAGATCTATTGATCATCAAATAATCAAGAAGGTTATGTAGTAATTATTAGATAAAATAAGGAACTACATTCCCATGTATAAATGAATATACTATTCTTCACCTATCACTAAGATATGGGAATCCTTAATGCTTATATAAATATTATCTGCTCTATTAAGGGTGTTCACATGGTTGAACCAGAAATCTAGTTTCCACTCATTCAGTTATCCCCTCATTTATCTTCTTCTAAAGAAAATCATTAAACATAATTTTCTTCTTGATTATATGTATGTGAAATTGATTTTAGGGGTAGTAATTTGAATAGTCTTTGAAAATAATATCTTTAAGTCCCTAGAAAAGGTGAAATATTCCCCAAGGTGAAATAACATATTGTGAGCTCAATCTGAATATTCCTCATAGAGAACGTAAAATAAATGGATTATTGATTTAGTATAAAGAAATATACATTGTTCTATACAACCCTCCTATATTTCAAACACTATATCACACGTTTTATATATATTCCATGTCCAAAATGATGGTGGAATCCCTAAACTAGATAAATACAAAAATCTTGTGGGTTGTATTGTGACCAGTAAGGCTGAAAAATGTCTAGAATTCAATCTATAATGGGGTTAATAATATGAAAATTATCCCGTCCCTACTACATGGGGTAACTCATAATAAGTTTGGCCATTTCTTCAAGATGATTTCATTTCAAAATGTTTACAAAAATCATAAATATTTACCTAGGAGGTGCATACTCCAATGGTATGATATTACAAGGGACTGATTTTTGAATATGGTGATTTAGTAAAAATTTCACCATGAAGTGGAACTATTTCAAAAATAAAATATGAAATTAATTTCCAAGGATTTTTTATTATAACTGATCAATCTATCATTCAATAGATTTGAGCTTGAATGATTTATAGGGATGATGGAAAGAAGGAATGATAATTCCATTTCCCTTCATAATGGAATATTAGGTAGCTGTTGACTGTATTCTTGGATGGTATAGAATTGAATGTATATAATTCTAATAATAAACACATGATATATCATAATTCAATTTTTATAGAAGAATATTGATAAAGATTCATTATTTACATGTTGGTGATGGTATCCCTAATATTTCTCAAATTATGCTAGGAGTAGTGTATTTGAAATTTGTTTGTGCCTTATATTATTATCTAGATATATAATGATCTCAATAATGAGTTGAATTGTCAATAATCAGTGAAAACTCTTGTAACCTTGTTGATATTATCATGATGGAAACAAATTCTTTTATTTCATAAAATTCTTCACTCATAGTGCATGTGTTTATCACCCAAATAATGTTAATTGTGGTGAATTCATGGTCCCTATCAAAAGAGTATCTCATTTAGTGGGATAGTTCCTAGGAAATAATTTTATATGGTGAATATGGTCTCATTTCGTTGGACAATTCCTATTGGACCATTTGAAAAAACAATACCTATGACCATGTTTAATGGGAGGGTACCAATTATGTAAATATCATGATGTATGAAGTATGTGATAGTAGACAAGTTCAAGAGTTCTTAGGGAATCACATTCATCTTAGTGTCATTGACATCAATTTATTAATATTTTTTAAGGGAGATAAATATATGGGATTACAATATTGTATCTAATGGGAATTGTGGTATTGACCAGTAGATTTAGATATTATTTGATAATTGTATAACCATGTTATACTATCTTAATGACTATTCATCCATATAGATTTTGGGAAGTGAAAAATGATCCCATTTTGAATTCTTCTTCTTTATGTATAATTGATGAAAAATCTATTGCAGGTTATTTAGGACCATCCAATGTTACTTGATCATGACCATCTTTTCAAAAAACAAATCCATTGAAGAATAATATTTAAAATATTATATCAACCAATATACTATTGTAAGGGAAATAATTAGAGTGATCATTCTACAATGATTTATCAAGATTATTATTTTCTTTGAATGTGATCATGTTATTCCCTAAGGAAGAGATAAATTATTGTATGACCTGACCATTATGGAATGAATTAATTTTAATCTTCCTTTTTTTCAAAGTCATTTCACCTAAAAATTATTATATTTAGAGTAATTGTAAATGTTTCTAAATCCCCTAACATCCATATATGTGATGGTGGTTCTTGATGATCACCATCCCTAGTTTTAAAATATCAGTATCAAGGCATTCCTCTATAGTCAAAATCTCTCAAAACCCACAGACATACGGTAGGGGGTATACACATGATTTAAAAATCAGCAAGTATGTTCTCCATATCAATCTATATAAATTTATATGGGATAATATATATTTCCCATGAATATTTTAGACCCATCCATCATGAAATGAAATCCATAATTCTCTCATTAATTTATCACATGAAATTATATATGCTAATGATTTTTTCTCTTTAGACTAAAGATGAATTATTATATTAATTACAAATGATGGTAATACTAGAATTCAATATACCAATTTATAAGTTTAATATACCAAAAAAATGATAATTTTTTATATTTTTTATTGAAGCATTTTAGATTCACTACCACATGTTATTATGCTAATCCAAGCATCGGTATCTATTAAGAATAGAAATAGGTGAGATGAAAAATTAGATCTCATATTTCATTGAATGTGGATAATCTAGGATTATAAAATTTGGGAGTAGGAGAAGTAAAATCTACCTTATAAGGATTAAAATTCCTTGATAAATGAATATGTTCATATCACACTTCTATAACATTTACCCATGTGGTTAGAGAATCATTTAATTTCTTGTATACCATCACCTGAGATAGAAGCGGGTGAATTTCATGAATATGTGGTTGTTATTTCACTATATTTGGGAATAAATGATAACGAATCAACATAATAGTAAAGATTGATATGATCTAAAATTACAGGGGTGGCTTGATCTCCCAATCTTGGGTAGATAAAACTCCTCCTATTAAAGGGTGATAGTTGAAGGTGGAATGATAAATTTGAACTGATGATCTAAATAAGTAGGTATGATTCCTTAGATAAATTCAATATTAATTTTCTAATGCTCTACATTTAAATAATTACATTATTAAAATAAGATCATTTATAGAGTTGGATGATCTATTGTTTCATGTTGGGAGGGTTATAGATTTAGCCAAATGATTTCCCTTCTTAATGTTATAAGTGTTTCATGTTTTCCATAGTTGAATATTTAGAGGGGGCCACAAAGGATATTCCATTGATTTTCACTATTCCCTACTTATGAACATACCATTATGTCTGTGTTATCATATACATATTCCTATTCTTTATCACGGTCTTTAACTGTATCATGTTCATCAATATCTATTGGGACAATAGTGATGAAATTTAATGATTTTAATCATTTGAATAGAATAATTGATTTCCATGGAGATTTTATATCCTTTATTAGTTCATATTACATCCCAATGGATGATACATGAGTTGACTATGGATGTAATAATTTACACCACCATATAGACTAGGGTTTCCCCTAGATGTTTCATCTTAAATATACCTATATTCTTTGGTTAATATTATTATAGATAATGGATGCAGTGTTGAATACCTAAAAGTAAATCCATATGTTATAATATTCTACCTTATTATCGAGGTATGTATTGACAAATTATCGAATTCTTTATTCAATTATGATGGATGCTTTGGGCTAATGGTGATCTCAAATTTTCCTTGAACAATTATTAGGATATTCTTACGTGCCATCAAAATGTTTGTAGTTTTTGTTCTATAGGATTGATATTGAGATGTAGTGGTTGGATATCCATAACATTCTATCTTTTGGAGATCCATAATAAGAATGATTGGTGTGAAAAAATAATTTAATTTAGTATTTATAATAATTGGGGTTATATGTCATGTATAATTACTATAGTGGACTAGATCCCTATTAGGTAGATGCAATTTGGTGTCCTAGATGTGGAAGATTCCCTCCACCACCTCCCTAAGATAAGGAAGTAATCATTTCCTTACTGTAGTGAGGGACTCCTAAAGTAGTTGAAGTTTTGATCTTGGTCACCTCCCTTGGGATAATTTATCTTCATGGTGTTTGTATTTATATATTTAGTCCCTCTAGATTGAACTATAATGTTGTAATTATCCACTCAATGGGTTAACATAACACCATTTTTGTCCCCATAGTGTTGTAATCACTGGGTAAGAGACAATTTATTTTGTTTCCTCGGTGATAAGGATTTTTTAGTGAAGATAGTAGCATTGGATTACGGTACCATCATGTGAAATTTCACAGATACACTCATTATAATTTTTTTAAACAATTCTATTTTGTTATCCACAATTTTTTTGTTGTACTTATCAAGTATTCCATTTAGATTTTAAAGAAAAAAAATGAAAACAATCAATGTGGTTTGTCCAATGAGAATTCATAGTCAATTGACCTATTTCATATGAAAAGAATCTAGTATGGTTTACCATTTTGTTTTAGACACACCCTCATAACTATGATTTTTTTGAGTAAGTGCAGACCTATTTTTCAAAGAATGGTGGTTGTTGGGATATTCAAGGGACACTTTATGTAATAAAATGGTAAAGATTATAGTATGTCAAATCATCCTTTTTATGGATTTTAATTCCTAATATCAGATTCTCTTAATTATTTAGGTCATGTTTATTGATCCTTTCAATTAATAATATAGTGATCCCTTAGAAAATTAGATAATCAACAACATGTATTTCAAAAGACCATCTTTGTGGGGATTATACTATCTCTCACTTGATCAAACTAATTGGATAATATATAATTTTGATCCATAGGAAATTCCATTCCAGAAATTACCATTATCACACCAAAATAAGTCATTTATATTATATTTTATTATTATTGAGGCCCCATTGTTTCTCTCCCTTCCATGGTGGGTTTTTAATGAAATTTTTAGCCTTCGGGTAGTGTAATACATGCTCCACGATCATGGGGATTGGTTAGTACTAACATTGTTTCAACTATATGATAGAAAATATAGTTTTTAAAGATCTTAATCACATGGTTTTCTCATTGATTTTCAAACCCTGGAGATTTTTAGTGAGGTTTCCTAGATTTTCTAACAAGAGTTTCATGACTGAAACAAATTCTTGATAAATATTGTTTTTAAAATTTACAATGTTTTATATTTTATTAAAAATGAAAATATTACCTTTTAACCTTTTCAAATTAGGAAACCTTTTGGCCCGTATCCTTCCATTTCACCCTTACAACTCATAGGGATCCTCCCATTTCTATACCTTCTTCTCCATGGTGAAATCATGGATCTTTTCCATGTCTTAAGGTGGACTTCTCATTTTAATCTTCTCTAATATATTCCACTTTATTATTGCACCCCTGTTCTCTATTACATAAACCCAATTATTATTATGGAAACCAAGGGTTATCTATATATTAAATTTTAATTGGGTATTCATTGAATTTTTGTTTCATTTTTTTATTATAGGGTTCTCTTTGTATGGTTTAGTTAGATGTAATAATCACTATTGTTAGAGACACAACTTTCATGGTAGGTGGCCCTTCACATTTCACATTAAAATTAAAAGAATGATTTTTTTTGTTTCAATATATGTTTTCTTTTCATGGAAATCCATGTTAATTATATTTATTATATTTTATAATAATGGATATGATTCTTCCTGGTTTTCCAAAAATATAATGAATATATGACTCTTTCTTCAAAATGTAATACATAATTCAAGAATCCATTCACTCTAAGTTCTCACTTAAATGAATATATTTCTATTTTAAATTGATTTTTGAAGTATTAAAGTTTTTTTAGTCCTAAAAATTTAATAATTGAAATAATATTATTGATATATGTGTGCTTGACCATTAAATGGGTGTGCAAACCACTCCAATGATGAAAGTTTTCCATAAACACATGTGTATTGGTATGAAATTTTTTTTTATGATTTTTTTGAAAAATTAATTTATATAAGGCATGATTGGTGTAACACATATTAATTTTACTAATGGGAATTCTCTTCTTATAATTATTTCATATATTATAATCACATAAAATCAGATTAAGAACACAATACAAACATTATAAATGAAGAATCAATGAAATAATAGGTATTCCTCAAAATTAACGTACCTAAACCAATGGAATAGTAACTTGACCATTGGAATAGTAATATGACCTTTTGAATAGTAATATGACCTTTATGAATAGTAAACTAGCCAATAGAAGAGTAAACTCACATATTAAAGTATAAATAAAATATGGTTATCCTATAAATGAATGTATTATATAATTATATCATAGTATAATCAAATAAATGTTTTGAAAATTATTAATTAAGTGTTGGTATTTTTTTGAAAGTAATAAATATTTAATTACAATTTTATAATTAATATAACGATTTAAAAGAAAATTAAATTTTATTAAATTTATTAATAAACTAATATTTTGTTGTCTTATGATTTTAAGATAATTTCATGAGGCCTTATTTAATTTTTAATAGTGTTTTAAAATCAATTACAATCTTAAAATTTGTATTTTTTGAGTAAATGATGATTTTAATTAAAAATTAAATTTATAATTTTTAGAAAATTATTTTCATAAAATGGAGTTTATTTTTCAATTCTACACATCAAAAAATAATTAGGGTAAATTTTCGGGATTGTTCTAAAATACTAGAATTTTTGGTGAATAATAAAATACAATAATTTTTTATAAATGCTAAATACATGAATTTTTTGAGTCATTTTTGATGTAAGAATGAGGTAATAACCACTATATAAAAATAACATACACTAGTTACTGTATTTAGTCACACAAATCAACACTATTGCTTTTCTTGAACCAAAATAATAAAATAATGTGAAAACACCCCTCTCCTCTACTATAAATATCACCCTCACCACCTCTTCACCTCACTCCTTTCAAGATTCTATCCTTATAAAAATTCTTCACATACTCTTACCAAGAACCTACCCAATTTCATGGATATCTTGGTCTCATTAAAAGACCAAAACCTTTTCCATAATGAGGTTTTCAAGGAGGAGAAATTAAAGAGGTAAATTCCTCTTTCAATTTCCTTTAATTTCTTTTTTGGTTATTTTGTTATCATCTCCTCACCTCCCCTTATAAAAATGGTATTATAACTCTTGTACCTTACACATACTATAATTTTTTTTATTATAATGGAATAATCTATAATTAACCCCTCTCTTTTCACATTTATTCTAAAAATGAAAATGCCATTTGTAAGGTGTTAATTTATCACCTTCAAGGATGAAAAATTTTCATTTTCCATTAACACCTAAAATTATATTCATAAAACCATTTTTATTGTTAAAAAAATTATAAAATATATATTAAATCCTATTTAATTTTCTTGAATCATTATATACACATGGTGTTAAATAATAAAACAAAACAAATCTGTTTAGAGAGAAAACCACCCAAAATAATCCAAACGATTATCACTAACATCTTGGCTAATGATTCATCCTCAACAAAAATAAAAAAATGAATTATTTAACCATTTAAACTTATTTATGTTAATTTATTACATATAACTTCAATTCTTTATTTCTATTTCCATTTTACATAAACATCAATACTCTTATACAAGCAAACCGATCATGAAAACTAAGAAAACGAGGACACCCGGACGATGAAATTGAACACTATAACACATAAAAAAAGAAATAAATGAAGTTAATTATATTATAATAAATTAATTACATGTATAAAATATTTCTAATTAATTAATTAATTAATTTAAGTTCATTATTTAGGGCATTAAGTACAAGTGCAGAACTATTTCAGACATAAGGTAGGAGATTCAACCCAAACCTCCATTTTCCTTCGGGTTACTCTTTCTATCTCTTTACCCCAATGTAATGCTTGTTTTTTAAATTATTATTATAAATTATCTTTATTTTTTCCAAAATCATATATCTAGATCATATCATCTCTATTTTACAAGGAAAGACATGTTCTAAAATGGTTTCTTTTCAATTCTTTTAAATAAGCAAGCCCCATTCAAGGGAACAACCCGATTTCTTACCCGCTTCAAAGTGCACTCCATAATTTGTTTAATCCACCATTATTTTTATAAAATCACCCATTTTATCATAAAAAACTATCTTGGATAATTTATAGTTTTATGAAAACAAATATTCCTTTTCCGCTTTAAATTCTCTTTAATATTTTCCTTAAACCGCACTAAAGTGTTTCATTTCTAAAGTTTCTTAAACACTATTTTTACATGTTTTCACTCCATTTTGACATCAATTATCATTATATATGTCTATTTTGACTTATAAATTTCCATAAATTATTTAAATACATTCTTTCAGGGACACCATTATGATATTCCCTTTTGTTATGCCTTACAACAAAATTATGATACCCAATTCTTTTCATCAGTAACCCTAATTATTATGTTTTATTCCATATGTATGACTCTTCATGTAGTATAAATATTCATGAAAATGATATTATGGGTTCCCCTAGATAGTTATCCAATACATTGGGTAATTTTTAGTCTCATGAGACATCATGTTAGGACAAGGAGTGAACCTGATTCTTTTTTGGGACTTTTTCATCCATGTTATATAGTCTTGGTAGTTAGCCTTGACTCATGTTTATGTCATGTCATATATTGTTGACACATTCCTATGATGCCATGATTATATGTTCCCATGTTATGAATGTTATTATTCATTATGTTTATTCATGTTCCATGCCTTTTATGTCATCGTGTTATGCCTTCTAACCCATGTTTTATGTTTTATTCCTATGTTTACTCCCTTACTAGGATTTTTAGCTCATCCCTTTTGTTCAGTTATTACCCTAGTTGTCCTATGAAGATGTATGCGCTCTATGGAATTTAGGATCTCATTATTGATTTTAAATAAAATTTGTTTTTATTTTTGTTTCATGATGTTTAATTATGTACCTAATCTTTTAAAGACACTAGACTTTATAATCCTTGGCTTGTAATTTGATGGTTAATTATTATTAAAATCATGTAATGATATGTGTAATAGTAGAGGGTATATATAGTTGGAATCATAGGAAAATTTTAGTTATTTTTTTTGGATTAGGATTAGAAAACTCCAGCGAAAGCCTTAGGTACAAGACTAAGTATGATAAAACATCCCTAAATTTTGGTTAGTATAGCATAAGTGGTCTATCATGAAAATAAATCTCTATTTGGATACTACAAGTGTTCATGGTTCTGGAACAAATTTACCTAGTAGTAACAACTCTGACAGGGTGTTTGGGGCCTAACTTAGGGTAACCTAGTACAAGACAATGGGCCTTAATGCGTACCTCATTTGACACTCTCAGGGATATACTTTTGTAAATTCATAAGCACATTAAAAACCATTCTTAAGGGAAAAAATTCCCATAAGAATATATGTTAGTAAACTGATTCATGGATATCATAGATTGAAACCTAGAGAAGAACAAGTTTATCCATTTATGTATAAATAATCCTTTTATTATGATTATTAGTTAAGTATTCAATCCCCAGAATTGTACTTTCTTTTTTGTAGTCAATGGATTGGAATGGAAGAACCCATTCCAAAAATCAATGTGATATGCAATGTGATTATTTCCCTAATGATATTCCAAATATAAAGAGAATGGGTTCTCAAAACCTCATGATAATACTTACTAAATTGGCTTAACTTATAAATAATAACTTGAATCATGTAGAACGTCCTCCTTCTCTTGAGAGATAGCAAGTTGTGGATGAATCTTTTATAAGGAAAATGCCTCCCATGTTTAGAGGATATTATGACCCCCTCCTCGTAGAACAATGTATTAAATCCATTGAGAATATATTCTCTATCTTCTAGTACATATAGGAATATAAAATTGTGATGTCAGTTTATCATTTTTATGGAGAATCTGATCAGTGGTGGATACTGATAAAGTAAAAAAAATGTCCAAGGAAGAAATTGATTCCATGGAATGGGAGGATTTAATAATTTTTTTTCAATAAATATTTTCCCCAAACCCTTCATCTTAAAATTAAAAGTAATTTCATCAGACTAAAGCAAAATAAAGATGAGTCTATTGGGGTGTATAATGAAAACAATACAAGGCTTTCAAGATACACCTTTGGCTTTTTCATGAACACTGAAGTCATGGTAGATCACTTATATGGTAGATTAAATCCATGTCTATGAAATGAAATAGTGATTTGAGACTTTGACAATTACAAGGAGATCGTCTATTATTTACTTGAAGTTGAAATGTAGATTGGAGACTCTCAGTGGTCTCATGGGCCTAGGGAAAAAAAGAGGAAAATGAATTTTAATATGGGTGGATCGATATATAAATCCCATGATGGAAAGAAGACCCGACATACCATATGTCAAAAGTGTGGGATGAAGTATCCTAGAAGCTAATTAAAGGGAACTAAGTGATTTTTCAAATGTGGAAGAGAATTTCATATGGCTAATAATTGTTGGAGATATATGATTAATCCCAGTAAATAGAAATATGAAAGGAATTTTAAGATCAAAACTGATCCTGTAGTGTAGTGTTGCAACTAAAAGGAGCATGGACATTATGCAAGACATTACCCTAAGCTAATTTTTATTGGAGGCGATCAAAAACAAAAACCTCCAAGTAATAAATTATGGGAAACATCTATCACAACTGGTGAGGTGGAGTGCAAAAATGATTTTTAGATTGGTACCCTAGTTATTAATTCAATAATAGAGAACTTAATATTTGATTTGAGTTCTACGCATTTTTCATATGTTGCAAATTTAGTAGAACTATTCAGTCACTACCTCAAAATATGGAGGTTGAGTTAACTGTGAGAATAAGAAATGGGGAAATTATTTCATCCAAAGTATATAAATCCTCCTTAATTAATGTTTGTGGAATGAACCTCCCAAAAAATATTTTCATACTCCCTTTGATAGAGTTTGATGATATTTTGGGAATCTATTGGCTATCTTTATATAAATCCAATATCAACTTTTGGGAAATAGAGATCACTCTTCACATTTTGAATAATCCATTAATTTTATAAAAGTGTAAGGAGGAGGATGAATCTCCTTCAGAATCATCAACTCAAGCGTGGATATTGTTTCCTTATGAGAAATCATATCTAGCTCAGATGATTGAGACCAAGTATATAATCATGATCGAAGAAATTCCCATTGTGATGGACTATAGTGATGTGTTCCCCAAATAGTTTCTTGGTATTCCTCTTGATCGATAGATTGATCTCTCAATTGAACTTATTCATAAATCTCTTACTATATCAAAGACACCGTATAGAATGGACATGATTGAGATGGAAGAACCAGAGAAGTAGTTATAGGAGAACATAGACAAGGGTTTTTATGTATGAGTTCTTTACCATGGGGTGAACAAGTCCTCTCTTTCAAGATGAAGGATGGATCAAATCACCTATGCATTGATTATCATGATCTCAATAAAATCATGATAAAGAACAAATATCTCCTTTAATGGATAGATGACATGTTTGATCTGCTACATGGGGCCAGTTATTTCTCTAAGGTGGACCTTTAGTCAGAATATCACTATTTAAAGGTGAGGAAGAAAGATATTTCCATGAGTGACCTTAAAATTATGTATGGTAAATATCAGTTCATAGTGATTCCCTTCTAACTCACCAATGCTTCAAAAATTATCATGGAATTAATAAATAGAGTCTTTAGAGACTACCTTGACAAATTTGTGGTAGTTTTTATCAATGATATTATGATACTCTCCAAGAGAAAGGAGGAACATGATGAATATTTGAATAATATTCTAAAGACTTAATGTGAGTTTTAGATGAAGGAAATATCATTCTTATGGCATGTAATCACCAGAAAAGGGATATCTGTAGACCCTTCCAAGACAAAGGCAATCAAAGAGTGGCCCAAGCCAACATATGTCATAGAGACCCATAGTTTCCTTGGTTTAGCTAGATATTACTGGTGATTTGTGAATAAATCATAATAATTTTCAAACCCACTAACTGTTGGTTAAAAATACCTTAAGGTAACATTGCATCATTTTTGGGTTTGTGTGTTTGTTGACAAAGAATGTTTTCATGGTAAATTGTTGATTTCCATAGATTTTGTTTTCAATCCATGTTTAAAAACAACCATGATAATGGAATGAAATATCTGGAGGTGGTACAAAATAATAAATACAAGGTGGTGCCATTTTCTAGTGTTTGATAATTTTTTTGGGTCCAAAATTTGGAGTTTGGAGAGAATTGTGAAAAGTAGATTTCCTTGAATATCTCATAAAAATATAGAAAAGGAATGAATTTCATTAATATGGTATTCATGAATTGTATTTCACAAAGACATGAAGAATGTTGATGGTGATCTCTACGGTTACGATGAGCATTGCGAACAACAGAGGTGAAGAGAATTACGAGGGAGAATTGTGGTGGTGGCACAAATGAATTGATAGAATGCTCCATGATTATGATGATCTCTGCAATTCGAATTTTTTTGTGGTTGTTCGCGATATAGAGATAATTTCAGCCGAAATATTGGAGCTTTGTAATTTGAATTAATGTGGTGCTGACTTTGCGCAGAAGGCTCGAGGGTTAGTGGAATTGTCTATAAATAGACCTTGACCCCCTCGAGAAGAGAAGAGAGATCAAATGAAAAAATTGAAGCTCTTGAATTGAAAATGAGATTTGTGGAGTAGGGAGCTTTGTGAAAGCAAAGGGAATTCATAGAGGTAGTTGAACTCTACAAAATGAAGGTACACTGAGAAGGCTGTTTTGTATTTGCGGAGTACGTGTGCTTCATGAAGGCATGTGTATCTTTGAAAAATCGTAAAGACCAGTGTGATCTATGCAAAGTAGTGAGCTCTGCGATCTAGAGAGATATGCGATTTGGAGAGCTCTGTGATCTATTGATCTTTTAAAACCTATGAGATCTGTGAACCTATGAGCTTCACGAAGAGGTTGGAGCATTGAAAAGACTTGTTCGAGATTTGAAAAAGTGGGAGCTTCACGAAGGCAACGTGCTTAGTGAAAGAGTTTCAAAAGGGACTACCTAATGTTCAGAGGCAAATTGTTATTCATCAGTGGATAAAGATGGAACTTAAACAGAACATCTATCTATAACTGAGGAAGTATTCATTAGTGAAAATGAATAGACCTACAGGTCTATAAATTATGAGTGGATATTTCGAATAAGTAGTGAGATCACTTCATTTGAGAGAGAAGTGAGTTCTCAAATTGTAAATGGTTGTAAACCAGGAGGGACAATAAGTCTGCTTCAAACTTGAAAACAACAATTCACTTTTAGTGAAGTTTTTACATAGATAAATTGACGATGTATGCTTCTTGGACATAGCCCAGTGAGGGTGAACCAATTAAAATTATTGTGTCCTGTGCATGTTTTAAGATTTGTTCATACTCTGCAATGGGAAGGAGAGATAGAAGAGAGTTTTGTCTAACAACGGAACAAGATAAAGGGGGCAGCTATTTTAATCTGTCATACCTTGATTCATCCCACTATTAGGGCATTTATCCTAGTGGAACTAATAATTGGTATAATATAAAAAATTTGATATAAGTGTTTCTCTCTCAAATGGAGGCCACCAATCATAAAGGGATTCCAATCATCAACGGGAGCAATTTTCAGCTATCGAAGAATCAGATGTAACACTACTTATGATCTTTGGGAATGGATGTGTTTACAGTATCAATGCATGGTATAACATCCAATATTAATATTAGAACATTATTGGAAGCCAAACGAAGAGAATTGGATGCTGACACCAAGGGAATCAATGCTTTAGGGGGAGCCCTATCCAATGATATCTATAAGAAGGTGATGTCATGAAAAATATCACATGCCATGTGGGAAAAACATTTGAAAATATATGAAGGAAATTTAAAGGTCAGATAAGCAAAGAATAAATTGTTGTGTAATAAGTATAAAGACCTTAGAATGAACCCGAATGACCCTGTTGATGCATTATTTGACAGGGTAAATATTGTAGTGAAAGACATGTGAGGTCTTGGTGAAGTTATTGAAGAAATAAAGACTGTGAAGCATATCTTGAGGAAACTTTCACCCCACATAAATCCAAAGGTTTCAGTATTAGAAGAAAAGGATCTGAAAGTGATGACACATGATAACTTGCATAGTACCCTTGTAGCATATTAAATGAGAAATGGTGATAATGATGTGGTGTAATAGGGGAAATCCAAATAGGTGGCATTCAAATCCACAAAAAATATCACTATTTAAGATTCTTAGGAAGAAGGAGAGACAGATGTGGTGATTTCATTACTTTCCTCAAATCTTCAAAGAGGAAAAGGAATTAATAAAAGGGAAACTTCCACTTGCCTGCTTTAGATGTTGAAAGGTTGGTAATCTTGTGGAAAGGTTCCCCACAAATTTCCAAGAATATGATGATGTCGATGAAGACGAAATTCCCAAGCAGTCTTCAACCTATGTAAAAGGAAAGAAATAGTGCAAGAGAAATTTATTTAAGAAAAATAATCCTCTTTCACAAGAATGTGGGAGTTCAGATGAGTCTGAGTTTGAGGAGGTTGAAGAGATAGAGAACTGAAAAGATCATGGAGAAAATGATATGGTGGCAGTTTTCGGTAGTACTTAGAAAAAGGAAGAAATTTAAAATGATAAAGAAGAAGAATTTGAAGGAAGAGTTGATATGAAAGTTGAGTTAGAGACTTCCCTTGAAGAGATAGATTTTTGGAGAGCTAAAACATAAAAAAACAACAAATTAGTTTGTGGCGCCAAAGTCTATATGCAACAAAAAGAAGAAGAGAAGTCTAAGTTGATGGATGAAATTGAGAAACTCAAGTCATCAAAACCAGAGGACTTAGAATTGTTTAGTGAGTATAAAATCATGGTTAAATAAAAAAGGGAGATCGATGGCTTGAATAACACAATGAAAGATCAAAAAAAGTGTATCAAATAACTTGAAGGAGAAGTTGTTAGTTTGCAGAAAATGGTTAAGGATCAATAGAAAATATTGACTCATACTATGACATTAGGAAATAAGATAACTAAAAAAAGTGAGAAGTTGAAAGTGGAGCAAAATGGTTCTGCAGAAAGGAATCCTCAATTATGTTCAGATGCTAAGGCTGATGTGGGGCTTGACCGAAAACAAAAAGTTGTTAAAATTGAAGTCAGACCACAAACACTCGTTCCAAGATTGAAAGTGGATTTGGGTATGAAGGAGAACATGAAGACTTAGAGAACCCAAGGGAGACCCAATGGTGTAGAAGTTCCATGAAGGAATGCACCATATATCACATGCTATTGCTATGGAAATATGGGACACTCACAAAATGTGTGTTCCATAGCTAAGAGGTATAAAAGAGCACAATAGAAATAGTGGAAGCCAAACAAAGCTTGATACTCTAAAATATATTTCGAGGGACATTGTTTTTGGTGTATAGGATTTGGACATATGGCTAGATACTGTACATCATCCATGCAGAGGAATGTGCCAAAGCAGAACTAAACTTTTTGCAAGCAGTAGATTAATAAACCAGTAGGTGAGTTGAAAATGCAGAACAGATTTTAATTATTTCAAGATGAAGCTAGTCCACCATAATCCAAGAAAGATCAATATTCTCAATCCATGCTGAGTGTGAAGATAAAAATATTGATCAAGAAGAAAAGAGCTGAGAAAGTAGTCATTGCTGAAATTTCCCTTAAAGCAGCATACCGTTTTGGTGTATGGAACATTGACAGCAGCTACACATCCCACATGAAAAGTAATAAGGATCTTGTTATAGACATAAAATATTACAAAGAAGGAGTTATCAAGTTTTGAAATGATGAAGGCCTGATGATTGTTGGCTTAGGAAAGTCCAAGTTTGGGGGGAAAATGAGACATGTTGTTGTGTTAATAGTAGAAGGTCTCAGTCACAATTTTCTTAGCGTTAGTCTGATATGTGACTTAGGAAATTATATAAGGTTTACTAAGAAAATTTATATCATGAAGGGAAGATATGGTGAAATGGTTCTTTAGGAAAAAATAAAAAAGGGAAACCTCTACCTGGTAAGTAGAGAAGATGATATGTGCTTTCTGTCAAGATAAGAAGAAAAAAAACTGTGACATAAATAACTTGGTCATCTATTCTAACCATCCCTGGAAGATCTGGTTAAGTGTAATCTAGTAAGATACCTCCCTAATCTATGACATGATCATACACATATGTGTGATTCATTTCAAAAATGGAAGATCATCAGAAAGACGTACAATCCAAAGGAAAAGAAATCAACAAGAGTGTTTGAAATGGTGCATTCTATTGTTTGTGTACCTATCACACCAAGATATATTGAGGGAAATAGGTATTATGTTCTCTTTATTGATTAATATTGCAGAATTTCATGGTTATTCATCATTTATCACAAGTCTGATGTGTTTAGTTTTCTAAAACAGTATCGAAGGAAATCATAAAGGATGCTTGAGTAGAAAATTCTGAAGTTTCTTACTGATAATGGTAAGGAATTCACAAATAGTCGGGTGGAAGAATATCTCAAGAAAAATGTGACAAGACATCATGTTTCTTCATTAATAACTCATCAAAAAAATGGAGTGGTGGAAAGGAGAAATCGGATCATCCACAACATGGCTAGAACAATGCTTATTGAAAAAGAACTACCAGAGAAATTATAAAAGGAAGCAATATTTAAATCAGTCTATATTTCTAATGAGGCTTTGTTATGTCCAAAAGAAGGAAAGACTCCATATGAGATATGGTACGGAAAGAATCCAATAGTGAATTACTTTAAAATCTTTGGAAGTAAGTGCTTTATAATCAAAAAAGAAAAACATAGGAAATTCGAGTAGCGCAGAGATGAGGGGATATTCTTTGGATAATCAAGAAAAATGAGATCATATAAATTCTTTAATAAAATGCCCAGAAAAGTATTTGGGAGTAATGATGTCACTATTGTGGAAAATGAAGACAATATTCAATGGCACAGTGTACAATTTCCAAGTGAAAGTGATGAGGAGGAAAGAAACATAGGGGGACCATAAGTGGTAGATGTTGATTTAGAAGAAGATACATATGATAAACAAGACAAAGCTAGGTCTATATCTGTGAAGAAGCTAGGGATTTGAGCTAAAATTGACAGGAAAAATATTAATGGTGATTAGTCAGCTCCAGTTTAGACAAGAAGAATGAAATAAATATAGCAAACAACTTTCCTATCTTAGGTAGAGCCTAAATGTTTTGATGATGCATCTCAAGATGAAAACTGGGTTCAGGCTATGAATGAAGAGCTATATCATATTGAGAATAATCAGACATGTGAGATTGTTTGGAACCCAAAAAATAAGAATTTCATCAGGTCTAAATGGGTCTTTTGTAACAAGATGAATGAAGATGGCATAGTTATTTGAAAAAAATCTTAACTAGTGTGAAAAGGCTATTCCTAGATAGAGGGTATTGATATCGATGAGACATTCTCACCTGTTGAAAGGTTGGAAACAATCAGATTATTATTCGCCATTGTAGTGAAATGAAAGTTCAAGGTTTTCTAGATGGACATCAAATCTGTATTTTTGAATGGGGTTCTAGAAGAAGAAGATTATATTGAAAAACCAGATGGTTTTCTCATTCATGAAGATGATAAAAAGGTTTTTTAGTTGAAGAAATCTCTATATGGGATGAAATAAGCACCAAGAGTATAGTACTCGAGGATTGATCAATATTTGAAGAAGCTTGGATTTCAGCATGGTGGAGTGTATTACAATATCTATTTCAACAATGAAAGTAATCAAAGAAAGATGGTGCTTGTTTATGTCAATGAAAAAAATATTTGGAAGATCAGATGAAGCTCAATGTAGACAGTTTTTCAAATTAATGAAAAATGTGTTCTAAATGTCAATTATTGGAGATATTATGTTTTTCCTTGGTTTATAGATGACACAAGGAAGTAATGACACTTTCATTTCTCAATATAAATATGCCAAGGAGGATCTAAGAATATTTGGAATGGAAAAATCCAAGGAGATGAAGACTTTGGTTGCACCCCAGATGAAATTATCAAAATATAATGATGGAATGACAGTTAATATAACAAAATACAAGTACATTATTGGAAGTATACTATACTTGATATCAAAATGACCAGATATTGTTTTCACCACATGCCAAGCAGTGTGATATCAATGAAATCCCAAGGAAATCCACATGCTTGTAGGGAAAATAATACTTTGGTATATCAAAGTAACTATGGATTTCAGTTTGCAGTATACTAATAAATATTAGTCCGAGATTTTGGGATATACAGATGAAAATTGGGCCGGATTAGCTGATGACAGGAAATCAATGTAGGGAGGTTCTTTCTATCTTGGTGGTTTGTGTATTTCATGGCTAAGTAAGAAGCAAGATTGCATTTCATTGAGCACCATAAAAGCTGAGTATATTGCCTCCACTCAAGCATGCAAATAGTTATTTTAGATGAAGTAACATATTTATGGTATTGGTGTTTAAGTGAAGTCTCAAATCAGAATCCAGTGTGATAATTCAAGTGATATAAATATTAGAAAAAATCCAATCCATCAATCAAGGGAAAATAACATTGAGATCAAATATCGTTTTATCAAGGAGAAGGTGGATCAATTTCTAGTAAAGTTGGTGTATGTTCTTACAAATTTACAAGTTGCATACATTTTACAAATGCCTTACCCAAGGAAGCTTTTGAGAGACATAGATTGGCTCTAGGATTCCAGTCGACTCCCTGTACTTGAAAAAGTGTGGATATGAGACCCCATCTCCCTAAGGTACAATTTATTTTTCCCGAATTTAGTGTTCTCTACTCTGTTGCAGACCACAAATGAGCGACCTTTGGGTGCATTAACAAAGGGGTAGAAAGAGTGGCTCTTAAAGGATAAACTATGGATAAAGAATGGAGAAAATTTCTTAGTCAAATACATGAGGAGAAGAGGATAGGTGGAGCAGTGAGATAGGGGGAGAGAAATGAGATAGGGAGAGAGTTTTAAATCTGATGATGTTAGAAGTGATCGATCAAAGATTAGATATCACAAAAGTTGAGGTTCATGCTGTAAGTAGAACTGTGGGGTTGGAATGGTATCAACAATTAGTGTCAGAAATTAATTTATTCATTGATGAACATTTCATAAGACTCTTGTTTCTCACGCTGAGAATTTCTCATGTGGTATTAGAGTATATGATGAGTGAATATTTGGTTTCTATATAAATCGAAAGATCCGAATGATGGTAGATGATGGAACGAGCATCAATGCGGTATCAAAGTGCAGATAATTGTTATGAGAAGAGTTGTCAACAAACCCAAAGGAGGAGATTGTTGGGAAAAACTCCCTCAAGGTAACATTGTAGCATCTTTGGGTTTTTTGTGTTTTCTGATAAAGAAAACACAAAAGAACAGATAAAGGAATGGAAGATCTGGAGGTAGTACAAAAGAACAGATATAAAGTGGTTCTGTTTCGAGTGTTTTCCAAATTTTTGGGGTCCAAAATTTAGAGTTTGGTGAGCATTGTGAAAAGTGGATTTCCTTGAAGATATCATCAAAATATGGAAAAGGAATTAATTTCATGAAGATGGGATTCATGAATTTTATTTCGTAAAGAAATGAATAATGTTGACGGTGAGCTCTGTGATTACGATGAGCTTTCTGAACAGCATAGGTGAATCTCATTGTGAGGGAGCATTGCGGAGGCGGCATAAAGGAATTTTTGGAATGCTCCATGATTACGATGAGCTCTGTGATCCTAAAAATTTCCACGGTTTATCGCGATATAGAGAGAATTTCAGACGAAATTTCAGAGCTTTGCGATTTGAGCAGACGTCTCACTGAATTTGTGTGGAAGGCTTGAGGGTTGGTGGAATCACTTATAAATAGACCTCAACCCCCTCGAGAGGAGAAAAGAGATCACATGAAAAACCTTAATCTCTAGAATTGCAAAGGAGATTCACGGAGTAGGGAGCTTCGTGAAAGCAAAGGGAATTCACAGAGGCAGTTGAGCTCTACGAAAGGAAGGCACACCATGAAGACCAGTTTGGATTTTTAGAGGGCATATGCTTTGTGAAGGCTTATTTAGCTTTGCAAAATTTCAAGGAGTAGTGTGATCTTTGTGATCTATAGAGCTCTGCGATCTAGAGAGATCTATGATTTAGTGAGCAACATGAACTTGTGATCTTTTCGAAGAGGTTGGAGCATTGAAAAGACTTTTTTGAGCTTTTCAAATGTGGGAGATTCGCAAAGGCAGTGCACTTAGAGAAAGAGTTTCAAAAGTGAATGACTAGTGTTTAAAGGAAAAGTGTTATTCTTCAGTGGATGAAGGTGGAACTTAAACAAAACATCTATCTATAACTGAGGATATATTCATTTGTGATAACAAAGAGACCTATAGGTCTATAAACAGTGAGTGGATCTTCTAAAGAATAAGTGAACTCACTTCAGTTGAGAGAGTAGTGATTTATCAAATTGTGAATGGTTGTAAACCAGGAGGGATAGTGAGTCCATTTCAAACATGTAAATAGTAGTGCGCTTTTAGTGGATTTGGTACATCGGCATATTTCTGGTGTATTCTCCTTGGATGTAGCTCTGTGAGGGTGAACCAAGTAAAATTTCTCTGTCCTATGCATGCTTTACAATTTGTTCATACACTACAATGGGAAAGAGAGAGAGAAGATAGTTTTGTCTAACAACGAAACAAGATCAAAGGGGAATCTATTTTAATATATCATACCATGATTCACCCCACCTCTCATGGTATCTGGCCTAGTGAACCTAACACTAACAAATATGACAAGAAAGGGGGGAATGTTTGTTTGGGCCAGTGAATGTGAATACTGCTTTAAAGAGTTGAAAAAGTAGCTTATCATCGCACTAGTGCTTACACTACCAAAAAGTGGGGAACTATTTATGGTGTACAATGATTCTTCAAAGATGGTATTAGGTTGTGTATTGATTAAAAATGATAAAGTGATATAAAATGCCTAAAGTTAGTTGAATATTCATGAGAAAAACTATCCCATGCATGATCTGGAGTTGGAAGCTGTGATATTCGCATTAGAAATCTGGTGACATTATCTCTATGGGGTGAAGTGTGAAAAATATACTGATCACAATATTTTGAAATATATATTCAAATGGAAGAAGCTTAATATTAACCATTAAATATGGTTAAAGTTCATCAAGGATTATGACTATTCAATCCACTACCATACTGGTAAGGAAAATAAGTTAGTGACTGATCTATGTAGAAATGATCATGCATTGATATCAATGATGAGAATTGAGAAGGATCCAATATTCTTAGACCAAAAAAGGATGTACATGGGAATTTTTAAGGAAGGAACATCATAAATCCTTTATCAAATGATTTCTTAACCACCCCTTATATATAAAATAAAGGATGTTTAAATAAGTGAAGTGGAAATTCAAAAAAAGGTGATAGATATCAGAAATGAGGAATACTACGAGTTCAAGATAAATTAGGATGGTGTCATAAGATTTGGTTCATAACTATTTGTACCATCAAATCCAGAGATAAAGAAGGAGATTATAAATGAAAAACATAGCTCAACCATATCTATTCATATAGGGACCAAAAAAAGGATTGAGATCTCTAAGAGAAATATTGGGTGTAAAATATGAAGAAGGAGATCACTGAATATATGTCAAAGTTCTTGGTATTCTATCAAGTGAAGGATGAAAGAAAAAATTCTAAGGGGTTTATGCAACACCTACCTATACCAACATGGAAGTGGGAGGAAATTACCATGAACTTTGTCACTAGACTTCCAAGGACATCTAGAGGAAATAATGCTATATGGTATGTTGTGGATCATATTACAAAGATAGATCACTTTATCACAATTTTATAGGACTTATCTTTCTCAACATGCACATATATACATCAAAGAAGTGGGAAGGCAACACAAAGTACCACTATTAATTGTATCTGATCGAGATATAATATTTTCCTTCAAGTTCTAGAAAAGTATCCAACATGATCTAAGAACTGAGTGGAACTTCAGTACAACTTGTCATCCTCAAACTATTGTCCAATCTGAGTGAAATATCTAGACACTGTAAGAAATGTTGAGATCTTTTTCTTATGGAATTTAAAGGAGGATGATACCAACTTATACCTCTAGTTAAGTTCTCTTACAAAAACATTTTCCAATCGAGAATCCAAATGGATCTATATGAATCCCTCTATGGGAAAATATGCATAACACCAACATGTTGGGATTATGTAAGTGAAAGTAAGCTAATAGGACTAGAAATGGTTGAAGAAATGGTGGAAAAGGTGAATACAATTTAGCAGTGCATCAAGGTAGCTCAAAGTCAACAAAATATATATGAAAAAAATTATTGATTATACCTTGATTATAATGATAGATACATGGTAATCCTTCACATATCTCTATGGAAGAGGTTCATGATATTTGGGAAGAAAAGAAAGATATGTCCCAAGTACATTGTCCCCTTCAAGATCCTTGATCATGTTCGAGCTGTGTCCTATAGACTAGCGCTTCCACCTACCATGTCTCAAGTACATGATGTATTCCATATATCCCTCTTAAGAAAGTATATATCGAAGCCTTTACAATAACTGAATTTATAGGTGGTGAAAATGGAGAATGACATCTTTTATAAGGAGCAGCCGATAGAGATCTTAGACAATAAAGATAATTTTCTATGCAAAAAGACTACTCATACAGTCAAAGTACTATGGAAAAATCATAAGTACGAAGAAGTAACATGGGAACCAGAGGAAGAGATGAACGAGAAGTACCCTCACATGTTTTACCAATAGTATAATCACAAATAATCACATTAATAGCACAATAAAATCATTATAAATGAATAATTAATTAAAAAAGAGGTATTCAGAGAAATTAAAAACCTAAACTAATGGAATAGTAATTTGACCTTTTGAATAGTAATATGACCCTTATGAATAGTAAATGAGCCATAAAAATAGTCACCTCACCTATAGAATTATAAATGAAATTTGGATATCCTATAAATGAATGTATGATATAATTATATCTTAGTATAAGTAAATTAATGTTTTGAAAATTATTAATTAATTGTTTCTATTTTTGTAAGTTATAAATATTTAATTAAAATTTTATAATTAAAATAATGATTTACAAGAAAATTAATTTTCATAAAATTTATTAATAAATTAATATTTGTTTGTCTTATAATTTTAAGATAATTTAATGAGACTGTCAAGAACTAGCCTGGGTCTCCATTTGGCCCACACTCAACCCAATCCATGACAAGGATTGAGGGGCATTCTTAGTCCCCACATGCTAGCACAGGTGGCCGGGTATCAAATGAACATTTTTGAATGATTTAATTGATAAATAAAAGAAAATTAAATAAATAAAAAAATCAATTTAAACTAAGAAAAACATGAAAATAATAGTATCATAAAATAAATCAACGATGTCCAATAAAACATACCTCTAAGTGACCTCATAGGTTACCACCAAACATGGAAACAAACTTGTTGTAAGAACAATCCAAAACCAGAACCTGAAACTGATAATGTAAAGTAGGAATGAGCATCGAGATGCTCAGTAGGAATGCGAAAATATAACAACTCCCTATGCCCTTGCCATTATTAAGAAATCCAATCATGATAGTTTGAAAATAAGACATAATAAATTAATGTTTTCCTTATTTTCAAATTCAAGTCATGTGTTTTCATCTTTAAGGAAAGTGACTCTATTCCACTATATTTTCAAAATATTTTACAAACATACATTAACATTCCAAAACAAATTTCCAATTTTTCAAATTAAAAACATGGAATTTACAAAGAGGGAATCAATCTTGAAACAACAAAAATGGAAATCATTTCACAAACACCATGTCATAAGCAAGCACCATGGTCAATCCCTATAGGTAACTAGTACAAATGGGACACTAGGAACCTCGTACCTTGGTAAAATATTGTATAAAAACCATGAAAACCAATATTATCATGCATAAGACACTAGTAGGGGACACCCCAATAACCCTAGTGGTCTCCCATCATCATCACAAATGTTTAGTTAGTGATGTAGCGTCAACCCTTCAAGAAAAAACCAGGATGTTCCACTATCGTGTCATCTAGCGTACAAGTCCTAGGCTGGCCACCTAAGTACCCCAAACTTACCATGTGCTCTATTTCAAGTGGTGGTTATTTTTCATTAAACTAAAAACAAGAACATATCATTTTCCTTATTCAAAAACACATTCGACCTCTCACCACCAATCTAACTACTTGACCACATCCCCCACTTCTTCTATCACACAATAATGCACAAGCCTCATTACTAGGCACATTTCAAAATTTCCACATTCAAACAACATATCTTTTTCTAAAACAAGGGGGAATGCCTCTAAAAGGGGTTTTCTATTTTTCAAAAACCATTCTTAAAGTTCCAAAAGAGCTTAATTAATTACATGGAGAACTTTTAATTTTAGAACAAATAATAACCCAACACTTTCAAGTTTCTAAAACCATTTGAAAGTTTAACTAAACAACCAAGGTACTACATATTTACAACAATCTTAAAACCACACTTACAATAAAGAAATACTTTTAAAGAGGTCAAATAACCATTTAATCTCATGTTCATGCCAAAACCCATTTTGGAAATCACTTTGGAATTTCTTTGGAAAATCAAATATGTCATTACAATTTTATAATAAAATCGACCGAAAGGCCACACATCATTGCAAATACCTGTTTCACATTAAAAACATATAGGAAACTACTTTTTAAGAACTAAAACCATATATATATATATATTGAATATAAATTTCATATAAATGTATGGGAAATAATTTTAAAAGAACACCAAGAAAAAATAGAAATTCTAATTAAAGATCAAGGAATAAGGGACCTACCTCAGGGTGGAACCAAATCGAACATTCGACCATTGGCACTTTATAACTAAAAGCTGCTCCTCCCCCACTAAGAATATTCACATTCACATATATATAAGGAATCCTATCTTCTATGCACACACTCACATGGCCATGAACATGTGCAAGGGGATCCTTACATATATGTTTATACGAATATACAAGTCGCTTCTCACCTACGTATTCATTTTCATATATATACACATGGTCACAACTATCCCCATACATGTATATTCACTACCATGGATGAATATACATGTAACGGAGGAAACCACCTATATATATATACACTTTCATATGCACATGCAGGTAGTCACCTTAGACCCGGCGACTCAAAACCACAAAGTAGGGACCACACACTATAGATATAATTTAATAAATCAATAAAAAAATTTATGAAACAATTAAAATTTAGCACCACAATAATTTACTGTAAAAAATATATTTAAACCTAAACATTCACCAAATTTCTTTAGAACCATGATTCGCACCACAAAATCAATTTAATAAATCATTGACACAATTATTAAAACATTTCAAGAGAACACCACCAGGGATTGAATCAATATTACACTAATTTTTTCTATGTAAAGTCTATTTAAAAATTAATTTCATTTAAAATATCTTTAAAAAAACATTTTAACATTTCAGAACATAATTCACACCACTTTCACAATCAAAGAAACCATTTTACAGTTAAATAAACCATTTCCACAATTAAATAAACCACTAAAAAAATTATCAAACAATTTCAAGAAACATTGCATGAATTAAAACACAAAAAACCAATCAAATATTCTTTTCTGACCAAACACACACCCATGCCATATCAAAACACAATTAGAACCTCTTTAACAGATGAATAGACTAACTACACAATTCATAACACACTAAAAAATACCTCAATATGGGTTTTACTAAAAATGCACTCCATATCATAAAACATGCTACAAAAATAAATCAAATGCATATTAACTTACTCAAAAACTATGTTTTCACGGTAAAAATTAACTAAAGAACCTGATAAACTAATTAAATAAGAAAAAAATGATTCAACAAATAACATTTATACATGGGACCACCTACGTCAGGTGTCTAAAACTCTAAAACTCAGTGAAAAACTTTAATCACACACCAAAAAAACCATAAAGAACCCAAAGTGAACCCTAATTCAAGAATTTGAACTGAAAAAGTGAAGATCGAACCTTAAATGAAAAGAAAACCTAACTGAAACCCTAAAGAAAGGGTATATAAGCTTACCCAGTGTTACCTGAGGGAGAGTGAAGTGCCAGCCGGGGTCACAGTCGTCGTAGGTTCCATCCAGTTTGTTTGCATTGGAGAGGAGAATGGGGGTTCGACTAAGGGGAGACCACACCTAAAGGAGAGGTGGGGTGAAACAAGGTCATCGAGACACTGAAGTGAAGCTTCATTGGGAGGAGGAAAGGGTGCCAACCAAGGAATATGGGGCAACGCGATGTAGGTGGTGGAGATGAGGGATGGAGTGATGGGATGGAGGGCTATCAGGGGGGGGATAGGTTAGAGTGAAAAAAAAGAAAAAAAATAACAAATAAATTAAATACAATGACAACAACAGTAACAACAATAAAAATAATAACAACCTAATAAAATATTAACCAAGATAATAATAATAATCTTAAATAATAATAATAATAATAATAATATTATTATTATCACTAAAATGATACTAAATTAATTATATTTTTATAGTTTTATTTAATTTCTACTTTATCATTCATTTTGTTAATTAATTAGTTAACCATGCACTGGGCAGGGTGCATAGTAATTTGGAGAAGTTGCACGCCTTCGACCGTTCCTTGCCCATGCGCTGGATGCCGCCAAGCCCAAACATTCATTTATTAGAAAAGATGAAAAATTTCAATTGGGCTTGGCTTGAACCTTGACAAAATATTTCAATGTCAGATAAATTATAAAATAAAATTATTTCAGAAGCCCAGATATGAAAATTATCCACACCATAACACTTTTCGCCCCTAAAAAACCACCCCAAGGTTGATTCGAAAGAAATAACTGGTATTCCATTGTAGCACAAGAAGATTCCCAAACAAATGAAAACATAAAATATGACAAGAACACTAACAGAAAGAAAATAGGTTTACAAGTCAAACTCAAGAGGCCAAAACAGACTCCCCGCTATGAGCCACCCGACCCTAAGATTTCAAACATCTCTAATTGATCAATCAAAGAAAAGGGAACTTCCACAACGTGCAATCCAACTTATTGATCCAAAACACCCTAGAGATCACTAAACAAAACCCACAAAACTTGACTGAAACAAAAAACATGATCAAACAAATCCCAAATAATACTCCCATAATCTTAATTTAACGAAACCATTAGGCGCACTCAAATTCCAACATTTACTACAGAGAGGATCTTGGGTTTTAGATGGCTCCAAATAAGAATACCAACAACCAAACAAATCACCAAGAACAAAACCAAATTACTGAAATGGGGAGGCCCAAGTGGACTCCCCACCATAAAAAACAACATAATCTATGAGATAGAATCGAGACACCGATAGGGGGAGGTCCAAACCCACTCCCCACCGTAAGGGATAGACTAACATCATTTCACTCTAGAGGAATTATAGAGAGACCCAATGTGGCTCTCCCACCATTAGGACCAACCTATCCTTCTAAATTGCACAAGACATCATGGGAGCCTGACATGGGCCTAATTGAGAACTTCCCAAACACCAAAACTCACACCGCAAGGGACTCAATTAATGAAATTCAAAACCAATCAGAATACACTACATAGTTCACCACTTCCATAGGCCTTAACATTTTCATATGATCCAAACAAAACTGAAATTGAAACAGACTTATAAGTCTATTCATACGTGGACAACCACACTTAGAGTCGTACCCACTAGGGTATCAACATCGAGGTTCAAGAAAAAGAAATAACCCCACCTCCTTATAACGAAGAGGAACTCGTTTAACCATGAAGATCACAACATGGAAGTGAGGTCCCTGCACCTATTTTCACCAAACAAGACCATTAGAATGAAAAACTACATAGGGATTACATTGTCTTTATTTCCCATGCAAAAGAAAAACTTTAGACCAGGATACCTTACACCCCTGGGGTTCTTGACTACATGCCAGCTTCACTCCAGGACCTGAGACTGGAGCTCTGGTGATTGAAACATCTTCTTCCTTATAGTAAGGTATCAAAATCCACCTCGAACTAAACTTCTTCCTCTAGTGACACAAGAAACCATGCCAAAATCCCAATAGTACCACTGAACAAAACACATCCCACAACCTATTTTTCCTTAACATAGTATTTCACTGTGAAAAATACTTAAAAGATACCCATGTATCATCCCTTTAAACTTTGAATGAGAAACTTCAAAAGGAAGGGCACCTAAAAAGTACTTTCACCTTAAATAGAAAGACTCAAAAATCCCTAAATGGAACACACACTTTTGGTAAAACAGAGGCTCTCTAAAGATCTTACAACATCTGCTATCACATTTAGGCAAGAACACGACACTGTAGAATGCTAGCAAACATGACCCTTGTAGCCTAAGATCCCTTACAAGTGAAGGAACCTTAAACTGAGTCCCAAACAACACATGAATCTTCTAAATGATCATAACCACCTCTTATGACCAAAATTGACACAGTGGTGGACTAACACAAACCCCCACATAGATTAACCCAACGAGAGTCCCAAGGGACCTTTAAGACATGTCCAATACCAAAACCTAGACCTCTTTCACCTTTACTTACTGGGATTCACTTCACCGCTTGCATCCAGGACCTTCAGACATGACAATGTCAAACTTAGCCATTGAAGACTCAGAAAACATAATAAACTAATGTCTCTTTCAACTTTCCACAACTAATCTTCCACTATAATATGATACTTTTAACCAAAAAGGAGATGAGGTTGATTCAATTTCTGAAACTTAAGAGGAAATTCCTTTCATTGATCCACTGGAGGGTCTGCCAATGGTGAATCACCCATGGCATGATTTCAAATATATTAATCCCTTATGGCTGTGTGCACCATCCAATAAGAGAAATTCAAGTACCCAATCAAAATGGATCCTTGGCCAAAACATACCACAAGAAAACACCAAACACACAAAGGAGTCCACCATAAGGGCTTCAAGAATAACTTTCCAAAAGATACCACTAACCACCAATTAAAACTAACTCACTGAAAAGACATAAAATAGAAAATTTTTTCAAACAAGAGATGTTTTCAATCTCAAAACTCCCCAAAACAATATTCCCAAAACACAAAAGAGTAAAAGACAAAGACAGAGGAAATTAGTGTCGGCAGGTGACTCAGACATATGGTTGGCGGCCATAATTCAATCACTCCACCATCACAGAGAGTGTTTTAGGTCAATTTCCTCAACTCCACATGGCTTTCCAGGCCCTGTGAACTCACTGAGACCATTGAACAAACTATCTTTTAATTTCCCAAAAAACAAGCAACCACAAGGACCAAGGAACTCGGATGAAACCTGACATTCCATGGAAAATCAAGTCCCGTCATGAGGTGTGCTGGCCAGGAACCATACTCATAACCAAAACATCAAGTTTCAACAATCCTAAATTTGGTATACCATGAATCTTCCAATGTAACATAACCCAAAAGAGCTTGACCTTCTCTAATTACACATTGTCATGAACCAGCCCAGGTCTCCATCCGACCCGACACTTGACCCGGTCTGCAGCAAGGCTCGAGGGGCGTTTCCAATCCCCACAGGTTGGCATAAGTTCCTGGGTATCAAATTAATGTTTGGGAATGGTTTAACTAAAAAAATAAAGACAAGTAAATAAATAAATAAATTTATACAAACAAAAATAGGTAAATACTAGCAGCAGGAAATATAACAAATATGTCCAGCTAAGCATACCTCTAAGTGACCTCATGGGTCACCACCAAACATAAGAACATGCTCACTACAAGAGATATCCAAAAACCGAACCTGAAATTGAGAAATTAAAGTTGTCGTGAGCACCGAGATACTTAGTAGGAATGCAAAAATACAACAAAACCCTATGAACTTTCCATTAATAAGAAATCCAATCATGCTAGATTGAAAATAAGACATAATAAAAAAAATTACTTATTTTCAAATTCAATTCACGATTTTACATCTTTAAGGAAAGTGATTCTATTCCACTATATTTTCAAAATAGTTACCAAACATTCATTAACATTCCAAAATCAATGGCCAATAGTTCAAATTAAGAACATGTATTTTATAAATAAAGAAACTAGCTTGAAGCAACAAAAATTGAAATCATTTCAAAAACATCATGTCATAAGTGAGAACCATGGTCAATCCCTATAGGTAACTAGAAAAAATGGGACCCTAGGAACCTTGAACCTTAGTGAAATTTGGTATAGAAACATTGAAAACCAGCATTCTCATGCACAATACACTAGTAGGGGACACCCCCATAACCCTAGTGGTCTCCCATCATCATCACAAATGTTTAGTTAGTGTTGTAGCATCAACCCTGCTAGATGAAAACGGGAAAACCATTGTTGTGTCATCTAGCATACTAGTCATAGTCTGCCCACCTAGGTACCCCATGCTTCACATGTGACCTATTTCATGTGGTGGTGAGTTTTCATTAAACTAGCAACATGAACATATCGAATTCTTTATTCAAAAACACATTCACCCTCTCACCACCGATATACCTCCTTGAGAAAATCCCCTACCTTTTCTATCACACAATAATCCACTATCCTATTTACTAGGAACATATCACAATTCCTATATTCAACGTACATATCTTTTTCTAAAACAAGGGGGCATGCCTCAAGAGGGGTTTTCTTATTTTACAAACCATTCTTAAAGTGCCAAACAAGCTTAATTACTTAAACGAAGTACTTTTTATTTTAGATCACATAATCACCCAACACTTTCATGTTTCCAAAACTGTTTGAATGTTTAACTAAACAACCAAGGTACTAAATATTTAAAACAAGATTAAAACTATTCTTGCAATGAAGCAATCATTTTAAGGAGGTCAAATCACCCTTTAATCTCAGGTTCACACCAAAATCCACTTTGAAAATAACATTGGAATTTATTTGGAAAATCAAACACGTCATTACACTTTTATATTAAAATCGAATAAAAGGCCACACATATTTGGAAATACCCGTTTCAGGTTCAAAACATCTAGGAAACTACTTTTCAATAACCATAACCATATATATATATATTGCATATGAATTTCATATAAAATAAGAGGACATAATTTTAAAAGAACACCAAGAAAAAAGAGAAATTATAATTAAATATCAAGGCATAGGGAACCTACCTCAGGGTAGAACCAAACCAACCATTCGACCTTTGGAATTTTCTAAATAAAATTTGTTGCTCCCCCACTAAGCATATGCACTTTAACATACATTTAAGGACAACCATTCCTTATGAACACACCCGCATGGACATGAACATGCACAAGGTAACCTTATATATATTCTTATATGCATATAATAGTTTCCACTCACCTACGTATGCATTTTCATATATATAAGAATGGGAACACCTAGCCCCATACATATATATTCACTGCCCTATATTATTATACCTATAACGAGGGAGCCCACTTATATATATATATATATGCATACCTATGTACATGAAGGCAAGTCGCCTTAGACCTGTCGACTAGAAACCACAAATCAGGGATGACACACTACACATATAATTTAATAAATCAATAAAACAATTTATGAAACACTTTAAAATTATCACAAAAAAATTTACAATAGAAAAACTCTTTAAACCTAAACACAAACCAAAACTCTTTCCAACCATGATTTTCAACACAAACTCAATTTAATAAATCATTGACATAATTATAAAAACATTTCAAGAGAACACCACAAGGGATTGCATCAATATTACAATAAATACTTCAATGTAAATTCCATTTTAAAATTAATTTCATATCAAATCTATTCAAAACTAATTTAGAACCTTTCAAAAATTAATTCTCACCACTTGTACAATCAAATAAACCATTTTTATAGTTAAATAAATAATTTTCACAATTAAATAAACCCCTAAGAAGAATTATCAAACAATTTGAAGAAACATCGTATGGCTTAAAACACAAAGAAAATCACTCAAATCTTATTTTATGACCAAACATACACCCACTCCACATCAAAATAAAATTCACACCACTTTTACAGATGAATAAATAATTTCACAATTCATAAAACACTAAAAAATGAATCAATATGGGTTTTTACTAAAAACGAACTCCATATCCTAAAACATGCTACAAAAATAAATCAAACACTTATTAACTTACTCAAAAAATAAGTTTACACCAATAAAATTTACTAAAGAACATGATAAATTAGTTAATCAAGAAAAGAGATTCATTAAATAACATTTATACATGGAACAATCTACCTCAGGTGTCAAAAAATCCAAAAATTGGTGTGAAACTTCAATTGCACACCAAAAACACCACAAGGACCCCAAAGTGAACCCTAATTAAAGAATTAGAACAAAAAAAGTCAAGACCACACCCTACAATAAAATAAACCCTAACCAAAACCCTAATACAAGGGTAAATAATCATACCCTATGTTCCGTGAGGAGAGAGTGGTGCCGGTTGGGGTCAAAGTCACCGAAGGGGCCCAACGGTTCATGTGCACCAGATAAGAGAAGGGGGTTCCGGCTATAAAACAAGAAGTGTTCAACCAAGGGGAGAATAGCATGCACAAGGGAGGTAGGGTGGCATAAGGTTGCTGGGGCACTGGAGAAAAGATTTGTTTTGGAGGAGGAAAGGGCACCAAACAAGAAAGAGGGGGGTGACATGATGTAGGTGGAGGAGAAGAGGGATGTGGAGATGGGATGGAGGGGTAGGGGTTGCAGTAAGACGCCAGGGGGGAAAGTTAGAGATAAAAAAATAAAAAAGAATAAAAAAACTAAATACAATAATAATCATAATAACAACAACTTAATGAATGCTGGGTGATCAGCCAAGAAATCCAGAGATATGAGCGGGTGTCTGGACAGTCTGTTAATCACGACAAATCCAAATCTTCTTCAGCGTAGGGGTTCCTCCAACCAAGAGAGCTGAGCTTTGTGCATATGCAGGCATCCATTTGGTCGATAAACACCATAAGTATATCGGACTCCCTACGGTGCTTGGCCGGTCCAGAAAATAAATCTTTGTAGATCTGGTGGACAGGATTGAGAAAAAAATTCAAGGCTGGACCCCAAAAAGAATCTCCAAAGCTAGAAAAGGAACCCTCATTAAAGCTGTAATTCAGTCTATCCCCAACTACTTTATGTCGATGTTTAAGCTCCCGGTGGCCATCATCAACCTGATCTGTTCACATACTGCCAACTTCTGGTGGGGGAAAAATGATGGAAGAAATCGACCCCACTGGTTGGCCTGGGAGAAACTCTGGAAACCCAAGTCAGAGGGAGGGATGTGATTCCAAAATCTTCTTCTGTTCAATGATACACTGTTGGCCAAGAAAGGATGGAACCTTCTTAACCTTCCATCATCTTTATGTGCACGGATACTCCATGCCAAGTACTTTCCCCACACGAACTTCCATGGTTCCTTTCTTGGCCCCCGCCCCAGCTTCCTCTAGAGAAGTATTTGGGGGGCCCAAAATCTTTTGGAAAAAGGAATGGGCTGGAGGATTGAAAATGGATCATATATCAACATCTAGACTGATCCCTGGCTTTTTGATAAGGATGGTTTTCGGGCCACATCCCCCGCCCAACCAGGTCTTGAAGACGCCACTGTCAACTACATCTTTTCAGACTAGGGCCCGGGATGGTGTGTGGAAAAGATCCCAGAATGGTTTAATTAAAGAGACCAAAGAATTATTATGAGAATCCCCTGGGTCCCTAATGTAGGCCCCGACCATCCTTTCTAGACCAATGATTCTTCAGGTGAGTACACAGTGAGATCCGGGTACAGACTGGCTCTTGGAATTCACTCTCGCGACTGTGATGAGGGACCATGGAAAGTTCTCTGGAAGATCAACGTCCCCCAAAAAATACGCCAATTTTGGTGGTAGGTGTACATAGTCACCCTCCCTACCATGAGCCTCATTGTTTACCGAAATATGGCCAATGATGAATCATTCCCTTTCTTCCCAAATATTCCGGAAACTCCTTGGCACGCCATCATTCACTTCCCGGGAGCCAAGGAAATTTGGAATAAATGGGGCTCAACTTCGGATGCTTCACTGGACATTGTCTCAGACCTCCCTGATCTTATGATGCACCGGTGTTCCTCTCTTTCATTGGCTAATGCAAGCTATCATTGCACCCTGGCCTGGATCATTTGGGTTCGGCGTAACGATTCATTTTTCCACCATGTTCATCAACCTTTCGAGTTATGGATTGAATGAGCCACTTCATGGATTGAGGGTTGGAAGGACCGAAAAGGGAATTTTTTTCCAGAAATTACCCCCTCCTATCCCCCTAATTGGACCCCCCAAAGTAAGGGAGTCTTAAGCTTAACATATATTCTTTTCTCCCCAAGGATGGGCTTGTTTCTCTCAGCCTCCTGGCTCAAAATCATATGGGGAAGATCATTGCAGCAAAATATAAACCACATCATGCCTTCTGGGAACCTGCAGTTGCTGGGGCCTATGCCATTCTTGTAGGGATGATGCTCACTATGGAACGTGGATGGGCTGATATCATCATCGAGTATGACTGCATTTTTGTTATCAATGATATTAACCAGAATGACGCCGGACTTCATGCCTTTGGCTTCATCATCAAGAGAATCCACTCACTGCGCCAAAGCTTCTCTTGCTACACCTTCTCCTTTTCCAAAAGGGAAGGAAACAATGCGGCCCATCAGCTGGCGGCCTTAGGCCCCTTCGATGTCAACTAGATTTGGATGGAAAATTTCCTTTCTTGGCTCTACTTATGTACTACTGCTGATATTCTTCATTAATATTATCCTTCCTTCTTTTCAAAATAATAATAATAATAATATCCTTAAAACGATACTAAATTCATTTTATTTTTCTATTTTTATTTTGTTTCCAATTTATCATTCCTTTTGTTAATTAATTAGTTAACCATGCACTGGGCATGGTGCACGGTGATTTGGCATAGCTATACGAATTTGACCGTGCCCTGCCCGAGTGATGGATGCCGTAAAGACCAAACATTCATTTATCAGCAAAGATAAAAAATTTCAAATGGGATCAGCCCAAACATCAACACAATATTTCATTGTTAGATAAAATTATAAAATAAAATTATTTTAGAAGTTCGGGTGTGACAGAGACCTTATTTAATTTTTCAAAGTGTTATAAAATCAGTTATACTTTTAAAATCTGTATTTTTTGAGTAAATTATGATTTTAAATAAAAATTAAATTTATCATATATATAAAATTAATTTCATAAAATGGATTTCATTTTTTAATTATACACATACAAAAATGGTTATGATTTTTTTTTGATTTTTCTAAAATACTTGAATTTTTAGTGAATAGTAAAATATAATAATTTTCGATAAATTTTAAATACATGAATTTTTGAGTTATTGTTGATGTAAGGATAAGGTAAGAACCATTATTTAGAACTAAAATTAACTAGTTATAGTATGTTTTTACAAGAATCATCACTATCGCTTGTCTTGAGCCAAAATAATAAACTAATGATAAAATAGTGAGAAAACATCCCTCCCTCCACTATAAATACCACCCCTCACACCCTATTCACCTCACACATTCAAAGATTTGAGCCTTTTAAAAATTCTACCCAATAATATTTTCAAGACTCTCTACTATGTCCATGATATCTTGGTGTCAACAAAATACCAAAAACATTTCCCTAAGGTGATTTTCAAGGAGAAGAAATTCAAGAGGTAAATTCCTCTTTCCATTTCTTTTAATTTCTTTTCAAGTTCTTTTATTATTTTCTCTATACCTCCCCTTATATAAATGGAATGATAACTAAATCACCTCGCATATACTAGAATTTTATTCTGATAATGGAATAATCCATCATTCCCCCTCTCATCTTCCTTTTATTCTAAAAATGAAAACGATGTTCGTGAGGTATTAATTTATCTCCTTCAAGGATGAAAAATTTTCATTTTCCATTAACATCATCATGGTTGGTAATAAAACAATTTTTAGGATTATAAAAAATTATAGTATATGTATTACATAATATTTAATGTTATTGAATCATTCTATAGAAAATATGTTAAATGATAAAACAAAACAACTTTGTTGTGAGCGAAAATCGCCCAAAATAATCCAAACAATTATCACTAACATCATATATAATGATTCATCCTTACACAAAATAACCAAATGAAATAAATAAAAATTTAACCTTATGTATGTTCATTAATAAATTATATCTTCAATTATGTATATCTATTTCCATTTTACATAATTTCCATACTCTTATACAAGCGAACCGATCATGAAAACTAAGAAAACGAGCACTTGTGAATGATGAAATTGAACACTATAACTCATAAAAGTCCATAAATGAAATTAATAAAATTATAATAAATAAATTAAATATATAAAATATTATTACTTAATTAATTAATAGATTTAATTTTATTATTTAGGATATTAAGAATAAGTGATGAATCATTTCACACATAAGGTAAGGGATTCTACCCGAACCTCTATTTTCCATTCATGTTACTCTTTCTCTATATTTATTCGAATGTAGTGCTCCTTTATTTTTAAATACTTCTTATAAAATCTGTTTATATGCTCCAAAATCAAATATCCAAACTAGATCATCCCTCTATGAAGGAGAAATACATGCTTTAAAAAGGTTCTAGTTTCAATTTTTCCCTATAAGCAGGCCCGATTCAAGGGAAATTCCTAATTTATTACCCACTTAAAAGTGTACTCCATAATATATGTTAGGAAACCATTATTTTTAAAAAATTAATAATTTTATAATGAAAAACTATCTTGGTTCATTTTTGGTTTTGTGAATACAAATATGCCTTTTCCTCTTTAAATTCCCTTTAATATTTTCCTTGAACTACACTAAAGTTTTTCATTTCTAACATTTATTAAACACTATTTTTATATGTTTTGACTCTAATTTGACATCACTTATCATGATATATGCCTATTTTACCTTATTAATATTCATTTTTTTATTTAAATCCATTATTTCATGGAAACCATTATGATATTCCCTTTTTTTCATGGAAACCATTATGATATTCCATTTTTTAGGTTTGTTTTCATTTATTTCCATTATTTTCCCCCTTTTCCCTTGTGTTTATGTTTTATTCCATATTTATTATTCTTCATGTGGAAAAAATATTCATGAAAATGTTATGATGGGTGTGCCTAGATAGGGTTATAATGAATTGGGCAATGTTTAGTCTCATGAGATGTCATATTGGGATAATGAGTGAACCCGATTCCTTTATGGGACCTTGTACACCATGTTATACAATCTTGGAAGTTATACTTGACTTATATTTATGTCTTGTTATATTTCATTTCCATATTCCTATGATTCCATGATTATATGTTCCCATGTTATACATGTTATTCATCCTTATGTTTATTCACATTTCATTCCTTTTATGTCATAATTTTGTGCCTTCTAACTAATTTTCTATGTTTTATTCCTATTATTACTCCCTTAATGGGATTTTTAGAACATACCCTTTGTTCATGTATTCCCCAGGTTATCCTATACAGATGTATGATCTCAATAGAACTTATGATCTCATTGTTTAAATTAAATAAAATATTTTTTTATTTTGGTTTCTTAATATTTAATTATGTACAAATTATTCTAAATACACAAGAATTTATGATACTTGGAATGTAATTTGATGGTTAATTATGCTTAAAATCATGTAATTATATGTGTAAAAGTGTAGGTTCACTATAATTGGAACCTTAAAATTAGAATCTCTAAATTAAAAAACTACCTTAAAACATGACCAATTTGTTTTAAAAATAAATGAGCACTCGATGCCCTATACATGATGGTTTTTAATGATCAGTTGGTATATTGTGTAAATTTCCTTTATGGATTAGTTTATTTTTTTATCACGAAATTAGATCTAAGGGTGATAATTTTTTAGAAAATAGTATGATATATATATATATATTGTTTTCAGAGGATTTTATTACTAAATTATACTTTCATTTCATCTATTACTTATAGAGTCTAGTGGTAATTCTAGGAACACATTCTAAACTATTTTGGATCCATGCTCTATTTTTTCGCCTTGGTAGATTTACTTTTTTATAAGATATACACATTGTTAGTCTAGTTAGGTCCACAATGGGTGTTAGTAAAACATGTTGATATCATGAACTGGTCATGTTTAGTTAAATGTATAAAAACATCAAATATTTTCCACTTATCTCATAGATTCTGATGATAGGATATATTTTAAATTATATATGTTTAATTTTTTCAATAACATAAATGTAAATATTTCTATTATAACTAAAAACATTGTATTATTTTTCAATTTCAATTGAAATAGAATATATTTTCATTAAATCATCTTTCTTTCCATAAAATATTAGTTTTAAAGATGTAATACCTAATCTTTTTTATTTGAAAAATAAAATCCTACATTACATAAAGATTTATACAAATTTTAAAACCAACATGATATTTATCTAATTTAAAAGTATATTCATACACTGAAGTGTGTTTTTCTAATGAATCGTCGATATCATGCATATCCTCATAACATGTTAGTAAATTTTTCTAATTTAAAGTGGATGACCATCTTTTTCCACTTTAGGTTGACTTGGATACCATCCAACATGATTCAATCAGCGTAAGGAGAGAGTTATTTTGGATTCAGTTCTTTTATGATACAAATCGAGGATCAAGATTTGGGCATACTGGGTTGTTACATAGTTAGAGAGGTGTCTCTCAAGGGGTTTCCCTTGATAATGGTTTTGTTAATTCTTTCAATGAGGGTGTACCTTCCCTACAAGGGACTGTGCAGAAGGAAGCTGTTCAAGATGCACAATAGGAGGAGGCGAAGGAGGTTTCCCCTGCACAACTGATGGAGGCTATCCAGAATGTTCAACATGAGGTTTTCCAGGTTGATAAGGGGGATGTCCAGGTTTCATAGGAGGAGGTGGAAGTCTAGGATGAACAGACTGTCCAGGTTGATCCTGCATAGGTAACAGATGCTATGGCATCTAGTGATAAATAAATAACTAATGTGTAGGATGAATTATCTATAAATGAGACAACATATGAGGAACCATATTTTCATCCAATGTAATAGTGAAGAGGGAATCACTCAGAACCTCGGGGGGGGGGGGGCTTGAGGTCGAGGCCAGTTTAGAAAGAGGTATTTTCTATTATTTGTGATAAACTTTCTATCTTTATTTTGGTGTCATGTTGTCACTTTTTGAACATTTCCTCCTTGTTCTTATGTACCTTTACTTTTCTTTAATAAATTTTGTCATCATAGATATCCCAATCCATTATAGAGAATTCACGTGTTTCATGATAGCTATGCATGGATTGTAAGAAAATTCATAGATTACATTTAACCCATTTTTAGTATCCATTGAACATGGCATGATTTTTTTCATGGACCTCCTAATAATGTGTAGCTGTTATTTCTTATGATTTTGGAAAAATTTATTTTCATATATTACTAAAATTATTTTCCCCTATTTTCAATTGATTAATAGGATTTTAGATATTTTTTTGTGAATTATAAATGGTATTTTTGTTTATATACATTTAGTTAACTGATGGAAAAACATGGTATAATTTGAGATTGATATTTAATTTATAAATATTTTGAGATTTTATAAAATGTATTAACATTTAAAATGTAGTGGGGGTGTATGTATGTTTTAATTTGACTAATAGTATTTTTTTTATATATCCTAATATATTTATAATCCAATTTTTTTAAATTTAAAATGTGTTTCTAAGAATTGATTTAAACATGATTAATTTTTTATGAAAATAATTACAATGATTTCAGATTAAATTGTAGAATTTATTTTTATTTCAAAATAATGGTTGATGTTTATTGTTTTGGTGTTCCTTTTTATGTTTTTCGATCTATCATTTTTTTTTGAATTTGTTTTTATAGTGTTATGAAATTTGATTGTTTTTTTAACTGGAACTTTTTATGTTCATCTAATAGAGTTCATACATATAGTGTATTTGATCATTTTATGTCCTTTATTATATAATTCCCCCATCATGTCTAGATATATTAAAAAAATAGATCTATGAGCAGTTCATTGTGAGAAAATATTATGGTTATTCAAGATTTATCCTACTAATTCCACCACCCCGATCTAGCTGAGGAACATAGTGTGAAACATCTTATATCCCAACCCCAAGATCGTATTTGATTATTCTAAGACTGAGAGTATCCTCATTTTCTTTGGAAAAAAATTGCAAATGGCAGTGGAATAGTTGCAGAGTGTTGAGGATATCTTTATATGACTTGATATTATTGATTCCATTCAGATATACATTCAAAACTTATAGTTAGAGTTTCCAAATTATAATTGCTTTAATTACACAATATAGAATAAACCACTAATGAACCCTTCCTATGAATTATTCAATGCATTGATCAAACAATAGTATTTTGATAATATTTTTAATATACTGATGGTGATGGAAATTTATTCCTTATAATTAGGTGTTTTATCAGTGATCTATTATTCATTTATAATAGCCGTGTACGTTCCATACATACCTGAGCTAGCTATTCATAAAAAATTTATTGCTTGGATTTTGAAAAATATTATTCAAAAAAATATTCTACGAGTAAAAACTTCTCCTTGAACCAACACTTATGATCAAATAGTGAAATAAGATATGTGAATTGAATATGGATAGGATATAATTTCATATAGAATAAATATTTCACCTATCCCTTGGAGTTGCAGAGAGAGCTTCAGTAAAGGGAGTGGGGAGTTATAATGGTCTATGTAGTCTACCAGTGACATCATGTGGTAAACTAGATTCTTCAGTCTTAACACTAATGGGTAGAATGGTTTGGTGATTCACTAGTGTTGGAAGATAGGGCATATGATGTCATCATATATATAATAACATGATGAATAGAACACATATGTTCATCTCAGTCACTTTAAAGGGTCTTATCAAGAAGGTGACTATTTTAGTGGTGGACTATGATCCAAGCCTTTGGATGATCCTCATATTCAATCTTCTTTATCAATAGTTGAAACAGTATATGTTTATGGTTTTCCAAATTTATTTTTTATATTTTACTCTTATCTATTTTTGTATGAGTTTTTAGCCTAATCTCATTGAATTTTGTATTATTTTGATATTATAGTCATTTTGATAATATTTTTATATAGAATCATTTCTTTTGGTAATATATTATTTTCTATTATAGTGTATAATGTATCTGCATACATGCCTCTTCTATTTATAGTTTATAGTTTTTTAGTATCATGGATATATCCTAGTTCTAATAGTTATTATGTAGTGGGGGATCTTAATATGGTTCATTGTGAACCATATAAGAACATATTACAATACCTATTGAGTATTTTTCATCATCTCCTTTTTTAGAGTTGTGGATTTTTGTATTTTTGATAGATCTTTTCCCCACCTATCCGAAACCTGATTGTAAAATCCCAACCGGGGTTCCACACACTGGTTCCCTAAGATGGTAGGTTATATAACCTCATGCATTTCTATCTGTGTGCTAGAGGCAATGAAATAATAGTTTGGGCCTAATTGGAAACATGGAGAGACAATTCCCTCTTTATCAGAGTAATACAACTATAGAAATTGAACAAGAGTAACCAAATGATATAACCAATAAACAAAAAAACCAGTGGCACATGATTACTAAAATAGGAATACAATATCCAAACCAAAATAGTGTATATGTCATGCCATGTAGTACCATGTTTCAAATGAAAAATAAAAACAGAGACACACAGACACTCCCAAGTAGGTCCCGACACTATTTCTGGTTCCCTAATCTATGTTTCATCCAAAATAAACCATCTTACAAAGGGATATTTCCCATACCCTATCCTGCAAACATTATGTCTATTCAGGTACATATCTGGATGTTGGAGAAGTGTGTGAGTACAACTTAGTATTCTATTACCAATGGTGTCTAAAATAATATGCAGTCAATAATAGTCTATGTAGTTGAATAAAGAATAAAGTACAATGCATAAGGTAAATGGTTATGACATTCCATTATTCGTTAACTATGTACATTGTTTCCGAAATTCAATATATCACCATTTTTATCAATATCTACTTTGGCCCATGTCGGAGTCTGAACCATTCCCATGGGATGTAAATTATCACAATACCATGATCATTATTTATCATTTCATTTCAAATCATATCACAGCTAATTGGAACCATATTCTAATGCCAATCTCATGGGAATATAACATCATGTCTAACACCCTATGGGTATTGGGAGCCTCTATCTATGTCCGACAACAAAATGTCACATGGGTATTTGGAGCCTCAGTCCTTGTCCCATACTCAATATCATAAAAGGGTATTTGGAGACTCAGTCCGTATCACACACTCATGAACACATATGGGTACTTTAAACATCATTCCCTTTCCCACACCTAAAATTCACATGGGTATTTGGAGACACAATCCATATCCCATACTCAATATCACAAATATCACAATATTAGAAAATTCTTAGTTTTTATATACATCAAGGTTATTCATCATTAACCTTATTATCATACATTCTCATTAAAGTTTACCTTTTAAATTTATTATTAAAATCATAATACTCTATTTCAATCATAATGAATAATATGAACAATTCACCATTTAACTATTTTCATCATTTAATCAAATAACCTTCTCACCCTTTATGGATAGAAAAAACATCCATTTATTTCCATTATAAATTAATTTCATATCTAAACAATTAACTAATTACACAATCCAATTTAATTGAATAAATTGACAATCCTATTATTGCATCAATTCCATAATCACATCATTCCTTTAATTAAATAACCAATTAATTAATCCAAATCAACTAATTCCAATATGACCCAATTCAATACCATGCCTTATAACATGGTAATTTAATTAAATCAATTCAATTATTCCATAAATAAATTTATAATTTAATTTATTCAATTCAAGAAAAAAATTCCAAATGTTCCGATTGAATTCTCACAATGCATACACAAAATTGGAATTCATAACTATTAGAATTGAATTTATAAAACCTACATCAATATTGTTAATAGATTCTCACCAACAAAAATCCCCAATTGATGTAGATCAACAAGGATCATATTGAAGAACAAATTCAAAATTTAAAACCTAGATTGATAAAAAATTTATTAGATATATCAAAAACTAGATATATATCGATCACTAATGGAGGAGAAAATTAATTCAAAGGATGATAGAAAAACATGATGTATAATGGAAACCAATTATGGATGAGATATCTTACTGTTAAAGGTAAATATTCATCAATCTGGTCTTTGATTCATCAAGAATATAGGTTATAATTCCTTATAACTTGTCTGATAGTCTCTAAAATTTGTAGATATCCATTTATGTTTTATTGGGGTGATTAGTGATTAATATTAGTGGGCTCTATATTTTATTTAATTTTTTTAGAGTGTTTAAATTTCCACATGCATTGTTTCCTGTAGGGACGCACAATTTTTCCTAACAGTGTACTTCCTCCTAGAAGGATTCATGGTTACTACTAAAAGGGTGCAAGGTCTGAAAAACTATGTACCAACCATGTGAATCCCCTATGTCTGGGTTCGTACCGTTTTCTAGAATGGGAACACAGTTTGGGAAAATTGTGTGCCAACTGTGTACTTCCCCTCTTCCTTCCAAAATTCACCAATTTATCCACAAAAACCCCTATGGTAAAACCCATCCAAGATATACTCAAACAGTGGTAAAATATTACCTGAAAAAAATCTTGATCCATCACCAGAAATGATAACTATATTATAAGATCCCCACTTTATAAAAAATATTACTCAAGAAATAATCCAAAGCATCTCTAATATTCCAAGTTAAAAAGATCAAGCCACTGCTCCCACATATCTTCTTCTATATCCAATGATTCCTGTTGAACACACCCATTTTACCACAATAGATGAAATATTGTTATGATATTTCCTCACAAAACGTTCACACTATGATCCAATACATGTATCAAACACTCTTCTAAGGAAGATTCTGTCTGAAGATCAACATCATTCAATTTGATCACATGAGAAGGGTTAGGGTGATACCACTGAAGCTGTGACACATGAAAAACATAATGTATAATATAGTACTTCTGTGGAAGATCCAAACAATATTCCATTGGATTTATTCTCTCCACAACCTCAAACTGTCCAATAATGTTTGTTACCAAATTTTCATACCTTTATATCCTACTATTACCCACTATAGGAGACACCCAAAGGGAAAAACTATCACCCTATGTAAAATCAAAGGGTCTTTGAAATCTATCAGGATACGACTTCTGCCTTCTTTGAGAAGTTTCCATACATTTTCAAATAATTTAAACCTTCTCCAACGTCTTCTGCATGGGTCTCTGTCCTATCAAATCTAACTCACCTACCCCTATTCAATATTGTGGTAATCTACATGGCCTACCATAAAGAGTATCATATGTTTCCATTAGAATATTTTCTTAATAACTATTATTATAGTCAAACTCTATAAGTTATAGGCGATTCTCCCAAGACCCACTGATGTCTAGAATACACAGTCATAGCATATCCTCCAGCACCTATGTAGTATATTATTACTAACCATTTGTCTATGGGTGGAATGTTATACCCAATAAAACCAGTGTACCAAGTGACTTCTGTAAGATTATATCCTGATCATACAAATCTCCCAACTAATCCACTGAGAAAGTATCCCCTATATGAAAGAAATTCACTACAGTATTCATTCTGTCTACAATAAACAAAATAGAATCATTCATCCGAGGTGTCCTCAGGAGACCCACCATAAAATCTATAGTGACATCATCCCACTTCTATTATGGAATAGGAAATAATTGTAATAAACCAATATGTCATTGATGCTCGACCTTCACCTGTTGAAAGCTGTAGCATCCTATCACGAACCTAGTAATATCCTTCTTCATTATAGGATACAAATACTACTGACATAGGTCACGATGCATTTTTGTCAAGCCTAGATGAACCACCCACTTTGAATCATGAAATTTCCTAATTAGCTCCTCCCAAATTCTCATATAAACTACAATGTGATTCCGGACATAGTTTATCCCATCATCATCTATGTTCTAATTGGAAGGTGACTTTTCCCCTTCATGATCCCGATACTACCTCTCCCTAATCCAGCATAAAATGTAGACTCTACTAAAATCGATATGGGAGTGATCTACTCTCGAGCCTCCTGAACCACAACATGCACATATTCTAGTAACGTCATTATCTTCCACTCAGAGGTATAGTCCTGAATTTCCTAAGTCTATGTTTTCCTACTTAAAGTATCAACAACACTGTTTCCCATTATGGTTTTATACAGTAGATCAATGATGAATGAATAAATATACTCAACCTATCTCCACTATTGGAGATTCAAATATAATTGTATAAATATGTAATTTATGTTAGTCTGATCAGTATACATAATGAACTTTTTTCCCAATAGATAATGCTTCCAACACATTAAAGCATAAACCACTATAGATAAATTGATTTCATGCATAGGGTAGTTCTAATCAAGTGGCATGAATGGATATAACCCATACACTATAACTTGATCTCCTTGCATCAACAAAAATCCAAGTCCTATTCTAGAAATATCACAAGAAACCATTTACTCCTCACCTAGATTAGGTAGATCTTTATTGGTTCTATAGTCAAGTACTTCTTCAACTTCTGGAAGGCATTCTCACAAGTTCCCAACCATTCAAAATTAACTCTCTCTTTTTCAAGCTTGAAAAAGGTGCTTCCACTCATGACGTCCTAGATAAACATTTGATAATAACATTATAATCCAAGAAAACTGTGTATATCAAAGTAATTCTTGGTCTACTCCCAGGTAACCACTACCTGAAACATCTATGGTTCCATTACCACACCTTAATCTAAGATGGTGTGACCCATGGAATGTACCTAATCAATATAGATATGAAACGTAGATAGATTTTTTTGTAGCCAATGATTTCTTAGTGTAATCAGGATGATGTCAAGATGTTGTGCATGATCGTCATGAGTCTTGGAGTACTATAAGATTTCATCCACAAACACCACCGAAAAAAATACAGGTACAAGTGGATGCTTCAGTTCATGAAGGAAATAAATACTATTGTATTGCCTGTTAATGCAAATGATATCATAACGAACTCATATAGGCCATACCTTCATCTAAAAGTAGTCCAAGGTATGTCAAAAGGATCGAATCCCGACTGATGATACTTAGATATCATGTCGATATTGGAGAAAACATAAGCTCCTATCAATTGTTCAATGATATTTTTGGTACATTGAAGAAGATATCGGTTCTTCACTATAATACCGTTCAACTTCCAGTAATCTAGACACAATCCCAAACTCTTGTCATACTTCTTTGAAAATAAGACTAGTGAACCCCAAGGTGACGTACTCAGATAGATAAAACCCTTATCCATCAACTATTATTGTTGATTCTTGAGCTCTTGAATTTATGTTGGTTCCATCTTATAAGGTTGAATATAAAAAGACTCAACTCCAGGCATGGGGTCAATAGTAAATTTCACATCTCTCTCATGTGGAATACTTGAGAAGTCCTTCAAAAAAATCTCAGGAAACATATCCAACACGGGTGGAAAGACATCATGATTTACACCTCCATTATCCTGTAACAGACTGGTAACTTAGTTGGTGAGCTCCCCTAGTTTATAATGAATTTTCCCTTAACGAATTACCTTGATATCCCATTCACCATGATGAATATAATTACCACCCTCAAAAACCGTAAAATTCACTCTTCATGGGAATAATATTTGTTGGTGAGGTACACCACCAACCAGTCCATACCCATAATCTGGTCAATGACTGACATTTAAAGGATGTAAAGATCCTGTAGAGAATGACACTCCACAACCTTGAGAAAACACCCCTATAATAAATAGATGACCCTCCACCATACTACCAATGGTATATCGATCATTATAACCCCACTCACAAACTCCACTTCCAAAGTAAAAAAATTCATAAGATGGTCATATATAAAGGAATTAAAGGAACCAGTATAAAATAAGTCACCATCTAGAGTAAATGCTACAATCATAGTACCTCTAACTATTGATGGTCCAACCTCATTATCCATAAGTGTAGGCTGAACTGCATGAAAATATCATGCCCCTATTCCCTATGATTTTTTCATAGTCTACTGAGATTCATAACTCTACTGATACAATGTAACACCCCAAGATTTTATAGTAAGTTATTTTATTTAAAGTAATTCAATAGCTTGCGCTACACACAACAACAAGTTCGAGCGCACCACGACTTACCAAACTAGCCATTCAAAAGCAGTTATGAATTGTATTAACTAAATTTTGAATTTTATATACTCCACATAATTTTAGAATCCATATTATGTGTTTCTTATACATAATATAAGAACAAATTAATTTTTTCAGATAAAAGAAGTATTGTTCTAAAAAATGCAATTTTACCACATTTTAATGGAAAACCCTTTTTAAAACTAATATTTGACACTTTTATACATTGAATTTAATGAAATTCAATTCTTTTTTAGAATCGGGACATAAAAATTTATTTTGGATAAATTTTTTGAACTTTTCTGATTACTTTCATATTTTGATGAATACTGAAAAATATTAAATTTTAATTGAAAACAACTTTTTAATCGAAATAATTTATAGTGTTAAATTATGTATTTTAATAGTTTGGGATTATAAATATATTATATTTTTATCATTTAATACAATTTAGGTCATTATAAGCAATTTCATATTTTAAATTTGACATAAATACATGTCAATCTTTTAATAGTTTTTACTTTTTAAAAACCCGCTTTTCAGTTTTGAAAATGGGAATTAATTTTAAATTAATGAATGAAACTTCTATGTTTTGAATTTGGTAAAATAGAATTCATTTTTGAATTCATAATATCAAAATTGGCTTTGGGTAAATTTTTGGTATTTTTCTTAAAACATTCAATTTTTGATGAATAGTGAAAAACAATGCGTTATAGTTTAAAAACCACTTTTTATTTAAATAATAATTTATTTTAAGTAAAAATAGTTATATAATACCTATAAAAGTTCAATTTAATTCATTGGATTCATTTTATAATAAAATTTGATGTATAAAATTTAATTGAACTTTTTACCGTCTTTTACCCACCTCCTAGAAGCATTTGCAAATTTGCATAAAACATAATTTTACCACTTCTGTGAGTTGAATTTCAAAAATCAGAGAGATACGGTTAATTTCAGTATGTAAAATGTGGTTCAATAAGAAAAAAAATAATTTTTTTGTGAATAGTAACTTATGACTTTTATTTACCACGGTTAAAAGTAAATATGGTAATTAAGGGTAAAAATGATATCATAATTACCCTAACACATGTCCTAATTCTATTGGATAAGTATAATTCGACCAAAAACATCCTTAGGAATAAAATATGAACCTCTTTGGTCCATTTGGATTAGATTAGGACATTTATTATTATTTTATTTAAAGAAAAGTTAAAAGAGTTAAATTCAAAGTTTAATAACTAAACCATTTTCAATATAGGGTTACACACAATATAAATTAGACTATAAATATTCATAAGAAATATAAAAGTATTTCCTACATAATGGTATTTTATTTATAATATTTAGACATTAAATAATTTAATTTATTTATGACATAATGACGATGCAGTAATTACCCTATTAATAAAATATTAAAATAATTAATATTGTAAATATCCAAATAAATGTAAATAGAGACTTCTGATGAATTCCACTAATTTCTAGGTTAATATGACATGTTAAGGTTAGTTTAATAAATTTTGTTCGAAGTGATAAAGTTTTTATGAATTTTAAAAAAATAAATTACTAAATAGTGTCAAAATTGACATAATTGATTTTTTAAAACAAATATTATATTATTAATTGATATAATATTCCTAAAAAACTATGTTTCGGAAAAATAACAAAGATAAGGTTCTATATAATAATAATGAACCCCATGGGGTTTTCTTGGCTTGTTATAATAGGTTTTTAACCATATAATATAAAAATACAAAGATACATGGTAAATGTAAAACTATTTAACTAAAAGTTAAATCTAAAAGATAAGTTAATATGATGAAATAAACCAGTCTAAAACCTATTGGTTTAGAGGTTTTAGACCCATACCCACCTTGTCCTTTAAATAATTCATTTTTGAGCCATTATAAACCGAAAATGAGTTTATTATAAAATAATATTTCAAGCTTTTCCTAAAGTGACCATCACCTCTCTTATAAAAGGGTACTCACCCTTCTGTTAATTTCACAGCTCCAAAGCCTTTTGGATCGGCCAAACCATGGCTAAATATCCTCCCAACTTTCCTCCCTTCATCCTAGAGGCCTTCCTTTGGTCAGAAATCCATCCTAAGGATCCATTTTGATCAAATCAAAAGGAAGAACCCGAAGAAGAGATAAATATTTCATCACCTCTTTCAAGTTCTTTTCTTCTTCCACTTCCTCTTTATTTGTTGTTTCCATTAAAAATTAATAACTCCAATATATTCTATATTTTGTGATTTTATTATAAAAATGTTAAAACCATTGTAGAGACCCGAAGCCTGACGTACATGGACATCACATTACTTTTGCGGAATACTTAGTACATAACAGAAACACACACACAAGGATCGTAATAGTTTAGTGTCTTTGGAAACTCGGAACGTAATCTTCTAATCGTGGTGAAAGATCTTCAATATCTCCCATAAAGATCTTCCCCTTTTTTTTACCTAAAACCTTTCTTTATATCCTGGGGAAAAGAAAACATAAAAGGGTGAGCTCAAATGCTCAGTAAGGGTAAACAAAAGAAATATCAATCACATCATATACATAAGAACATAGCTTTTGGAAATCTTAACCTGCAAAAGAGCTCATAATATCATAACATGGGATAAATCATAGAAGTGAAAATGAGATCCCCATAATCATAACATGAAACTTGAAACTTTGTGGCATACACACATAATCATGGAAAATCATTTCTTGTTAGTCATGACTCATTTCCAAGACTATCTTAGTGGACAAAGTCCCTTTCTGAACCGAGTTCACTCCTCGTTTCAGTCCTGTATCACTGAACCGAAATAACCTTCCGTTCCAGCCATGTCTATCTCATGAGATATAAAATCTTTACCCAATGCATTGGAGGGAGATATAGGTCCCACCCATCTTATAATGAATCATTTCTTATGTGTGCCACATAATCATACATCATCGCATAACACATGTAACAAAATGGGATTCTTGAAACATCATGACATCATAAATCAATTCATATAAGATAAAGGAATTCATAAAAATATTTCCATCACAACATAATCAAACCAATGTAATAATAGGGATAAAAACATAACCCTTTATTATCTTAGATGGAAAATAATTTTGAAAATCACTTGAACTCCATTCTTGAAGAAAATATCCTTTCTTCTTCAAAAACATTTTTCCTTTCATAACATGTCATACAACTTTAAAATAAAAGAAGTTGATTAAAAATAAACTTGAAAACTTGTAAAGGAAGCTTCTTGGAAATAATGTTTTAAAAATCCATTCATGCCGTATAAGTTAAAAAAAACATTCTTCGTACTTTTGTCGGAAAAGTCAAAAAGTACCTCATACGAAAAACGACAAAAGATTCCTTTCGTACATATTACTAAAAACTCACCGAAGGGTAAAAATGGATTTAAACAATTGTAGGTGGATGGAAATAATATTACATATTGATGAAACATGGATGTGGATGATAAAATACACCCCAGTAAATACTTACGAATAAACAATCTCGGATAAAAATGAGATTGTGATATTTCCCTTACCTTAGGTCCGACTTGCTTTGTAAGTGTCCGAACCTCCTGTATAATGATTTAAATCATGTTATTGACTTATTATAGAATCATATTCATTGTTATGATATCATATATGGTTCAATTATGACATTATATTACCCGTTCTTTTGTAAATTCCATGTTAAAGAAGCGTTTTGGGTAAAATCGTTTCATTTATCGTAGGTGTTTTGACTTGTTGTTTTTGACATCATTATTACTTATATCATGATTTAATCACTTCCAGAATATAAAATATGATTTATATATCATATATATTCAGTATATATATATATATATAATAGGTAGATAAATAAAATGAAAAACACCGTTCATGGAGACGGTAGTCCGTACGTACGCATGAACGCTGTTTTCCTTTCCTTATTGTCTTGAAATGGAAGTAAGTAGATGACATACATATGTATATATATACATAAATCCAGTAGCTTTATAATGTCATATATTTAATTATTATTTCTTATATATACATTATAATCATTCTTAAATGGTTAACATGGAGAATGAATCTCATCGCGTCGTGGAGACGGTAGTCCGTACGTACGCACGAGCGATGATATCATTTCTATAAATATTGAATTGAATTGGAGTGTATTATACAATATATCAGAATCAATATGTTGTAATAACTATGTATAGTTATTCTTTACACCATTATACCCATCCATGTAAGGTGGTGGTGGAAAATAGATTACACCACGGCGTGGAGACGGTATTCCGTACGTACGCACGCGCGGTGATTTCTTTTTCCGTAGGATGGATAGATGGTGAAATAGGGTTGTTTCATACTTATAATAAGATATCAGTATATGAGTGATACTGATGTTATTACTTCATAATGAAACAACCTAAGAAGAAGAAGTGTAAGAAGAAATAAAGATGAAAGAATTGGTAACGATAATTACCTCTTCTTTGAAGTGCCTCTTTGAGACCTCCTCTTAGGGCACTAAAATTGGTCTTTGAGGAAGACCAGAACCTCTAGGATGTTTTTAGGGAAGTGGAGAAGAGATTTTGGCAGGGGTTGGCCGAGCTTGAGTGCTCAAATTGGTGTGAGGAGGAGGGGGAGGAGGTGTCCTTTTATAAGGGAGGAGAGGGGCACCTTAGGAATATCTCAAAATATTATTTTATATTAAAGTCAAAATCGGTTTATAATGGTTCCAAAGGGTCTTATTTCGAAGCTAAATTGGGGATGGGTCGAAATCCTATCAACCAATAGGATTTAGACAAGTTTAGGGTATTATTTTAACCTTATCAATTAGATTTAACTCTAAGTTAAATAATTTAACTTTTACCATGTCTTTTTGTTTTCTTTTACTATATGGTTAATACACCTACTATAACATGCCAAACGAACCCCAAATTGTATATTATTAATAAATATATCCTTATCTAAGTCATTTGGCCGAACCTTAGATTTTTAGGAATACAATAACAATTAATAATATAATATTTTATTTAAAAACTATTTTGTGTCAATTTTGACACTATTTGAAATATGATTTTTGTGAAAGTCATAACAGAATTATATGTTCGAACCAAGTTTATTAAATCAACATTAATATATCATAGTAACCTAGAAAATTAGTGGAATTTATAAAAAGTCTCAAATTACATTCATTTGAGCATTTATAACATCAATTATGTTAATATTTCCTTAAAAGGGTAATTACTACATCATCGTTGTGTCATAAATAAGTTAATTTATTTAAAGTCTAAAAATTATAAATAAAATATCATTATGTAGGAAATCTTTTTATATTTCTAATGAATATTTATAGTCGAATTTATCTTATGTATAACCCCATATTAAAAATGTTTTAGTTATTAAACTTTGATTTTAACTATTTTAACTATTCATTAAATAATATAATATTAAATGTCATAATCTAATCCAAGTGGACCTAAATGGTCATATTATATTCATAAGGTTGTTTTTGGTCGAATTACACTTATCCAATAGAATTAAGACATGTGTTAGGGTAATAGTAATATCATATTTACCCTTAGTTACCCTATTTACTATTAACCGTGGTAAAAAAAAAGTAAAAAGTTACTATTCACCAAAAATTATTTTCATCTCATTGAACCAAATTTTACTTACTGACATCAACCGTGTCTCTCGGATTTTTGAAATTCCATTCACAGAAGCGGTAAAATTAAGATTTATGAAGAAATTAATTTTTTTAACTACCACTTAGTAGTTTCACTATTCATCAAAAATTGATGTTTTTCAGAATAATGCCAAAATTTCATCCTAAGCTATATTTCATATTCCGAATTCAAAAATGAAGTCTATTTTACCAAATTCATATCATAGAATTTGCATTAATTAATTTTATAATTAAATCCCGCTGTTAAAACAAATAGCGTGTTTTTAAGAAACAATATCTATCAAAAGATTGACACTTGATTATGTCTGGTTTAAATGTGAAATTACATCCAATGACCAACATTGTATTAAATTGTAAAAATATATTCTAAATATACTTTAAAACCACTCAAATTAATAATTTATCACTATTAATTATTTCGATTAAAAAAGTTGTTTTTAATTATAATTTAGTAATTTTCACTATTCATCAGAATATGAAAGTTATCCGAAAAGTACCAAAATTTCACCTTAGGCTAAATTCGATACTCCGAATCCAAAAATGAAGTCCATTTTGAGAGCTAAATTTTCTAAAATTTAAAAATTGGTTATTACTATTCATAACGGCTAGTTTTAATAATATTTTGATAGCATATTGTTGTTTAGTGAAACTCGTTATTGCGTACTACACACGCTATCGAGGAAGGTCACGATTGCGTGTAATGCAAGGTAATTCAAGGATGCGTGTTATGCAAGCTCCTTTTGGTGTAGCGTACAACACAAGACATTAGAGAAATAAAAAAAAGAATAGTTTTCATAAAATCTCGGGCTGTTACATTCTACCCCCCTTAAAATGAATTTCGCCCTCGAAATTCGTCGGGGTTATAAATGGTTTACTATTCGAAAGTTTCTTTAATAGAAACCCACATCATAAAAAGGAATACCAAAACCAATCTTTAAGAACAAAAGTATGAAACGTAACGGTTACCCAAATAAACTAATCACTGGGTTTCCACATAGGTGAAAATATGGATATGGAAGAGAAATCTAACCATCATGTTCTGATGGAGAGTGGTAGAGAACATGGCTATGGAAAATCCAGTAATCACAAATCCATAAATTTGTGACGATCTAAGGTACCATCTGATTCATCAGGTATAAGAGAACTAGTACAACATTTTTGGTTTTCAAGATCATTTCCCTAAAGTTGAAAATTTGAATTAGAATAAATAATTACTTTATTTTGGTACAATCTCACTGTTGTTCGTGCCTTGAACAATTTCCACTTCATCTCTTAAATAAATGAAGTTGAATTTGTTATTCATGAAGTGTTAGCAGATCATGTGATAGAATGACGGGTCATTCCATCTGTCTCAAACAAAAGGTTAGCAAAAATTATATGCATAAGTCGATCTATAGTGAGATTAATCATATATGGTTCCTAAAATGGACTTATACTTCATATATCATACTGCATAATATAATAAAACTAGTTTCTACTAAACAGGGACTTCCTGTAGGCCAGTGGTAGGCGATAAAGGCCAGTCGCACTTCGGTTGTGGGTTCGATTCCCACAGCCTTGTCCGAAGCGATGGGCTGTCGCCCGTCCTGCAGGTTGTCCTTTTTCCAAAACTATATTACATCCCATCAATAATATCGAAAAAACAAACCATACTAACTTATGTCCAACATAATCCATTCCAATCTTTTAGGCTTATCCATAATACTGCAGTCGACTCTCATAATATAGTGAAAATGATTACCAGAGATTTAACACCATCATCGATCCCCATATATCATAAGATATGTTTTGTTGGTCACATTCCAAACATTCAAAGTCCTTAATCGTGTATTCTCTTGAATACCTTAGTGAAAACATGAATGCAGTAAAAAGTTAACACTTTTCACATACCAAAATCCTCAAAATTCTATATACTCAAACTTAGTCCTTATATCAATCATGAGCTCATGAATACTGTTAAACATTTCATTTTCTCATTTTCCCTTCATTATGCGCATAATATCTCAATCACTTTGAATACCACATTAGACCAATACATAAATATTCCAATATTCCAAGATACAACATTATTTTGGAATCCCATTACATAAACACTTAATCATTCCACCACATCGTTGTCATATTCAACATTGCCAATAGTGATCGCATGTGACTTCCCTTTGTCCTTTGCCTTAAGCGGTTGCTCATGTCGATCATCACTAACCCTTGGATTAGGGCATTTATTAGCATAATGCCCCATTTCCTTGCACTTGAAGCATTGAAGTGTTGGTTGTACGTTCTCTGCAGTGTTTGCTTTATTCACTTCATTAGAATCCCATTTTCCATTACTTCGACACTCAGCTGCTCGATGACCTTCTTTTCCACACTTAAAACATTTTCTAGTCCCTTTAAGACAATCTCCACCATGCTTCTTTCCACACTTTGTGCATAAGGAAACATTCATATTCTTTTCACCATTATTCTGAGATTTCTCCTTGAACTCCATCTTTCGTTTCTTGTCAAAACCATGAGATGGATATGTAACACCAACTTCCATTTCTACCTTGATAGCACAACGCACAATTTCTTCATAGCTACTGAAGTCTCTTATAGCTAATGCCCTTCGAAGACTTGGTTTTAAGCCACTGAAAAATCGATCAACTTTACTTTCAGGTTGGATGATAATTCCAGAAGCATACCTTGCAAGTCTTGTAAAATTTGCTTCATAGGTACCAACAGATTCATCGTCCATTTTCTTCAGTTCAAGAAACTCTTTCTCCATCTTTGTTCGAAGAATACGAGGGAAGTACTTACTGAAAAACAAGTTCTTGAACTCGTCCCATTCCATGGACTCAATTTCATCTCTTGGCCTCGTATTCTTGATAAGATTCCACCATTGATCAGCTTCACCTTCCAAACGATATACTACTAAGATGAATTTATCATGTTCAGAACATTGAAGAACTGAAAATATCTTTTCAGTAGTACTGATCCATTGTTCAGCCACAAGTGGATCAGAAGACCCACTGAAAGAAGGTGGACGTTGCCTCATGAAGGACTCAATAGAATATTGTTCCCTTCTCTGCTCATTTGGAAGTCCAGAATGATTCATAGCTTGTGTAAGTATAGCAATAAGATTTTGCACTCCATCTCCCATAACAATTGTTTGTTCAGGAGGGCAATCATTGCATTGTCCATTGCATTGATCAACACGGTTCCTTCGGGTTCCAGCCATCGTCTAAAACCCAAAAAGAATAGTGTGAGAGGCAAAAATCATGTTAGGGAAAACAACATAATAAAGGGGGAGTACCTTCAATATCCAACATCTTAGGTTTAATTATATGATCGTTAGCGTAATTCTATTACTATAACCTATACGTATACTTATCCCTAGGGACATCCCTAGACATACCTTAGAAATATCTCTAGGGATCTCACTAACGTTTTCGCATCCTAGTTTCCAAAGGTTGACTAAACCTTTCCTCTGATACCAACTGTAGCGGTCTGGAATTACTTCCAGTGGACTATAGTTGATACCTATCAGGGCACTCCATGGGCGGCTACACCCCCTGGGCGGGACACACCACCATCCCCAGTGGCAGCCATTTCCTCATGAAGCCCTTGGGCGGAGAGCCATGCTTCGTCCAACGCTCACATGTGAGAGTTCCCAAGGATCGGATACATTCCTACCTCCTTTGCCTCTGATACCAACTGTAGAGACCCGAAGCCTGACGTACATGGACATCACATTACTTTTGCAGAATACTTAGTACATAACAGAAACACACACACAAGGATCGTAATAGTTTAGTGTCTTTGGAAACTCGCAACGTAATCTTCTAATCGTGGTGAAAGATCTTCAATATCTCCCATAAAGATCTTCCCCCTTTTTTTACCTAAAACCTTTCTTTATATCCTGGGGAAAAGAAAACATAAAAGGGTGAGCTCAAATGCTCAGTAAGGGTAAACAAAAGAAATATCAGTCACATCATATACATAAGAACATAGCTTTTGGAAATCTTAACCTGCAAAAGAGCTCATAATATCATAACATGGGATAAATCATAGAAGTGAAAATGAGATCCCCATAATCATAACATGAAACTTGAAACTTTGTGGCATGCACACATAATCATGGAAAATCATTTCTTGTTAGTCATGACTCATTGCCAAGACTATCTTAGTGGACAAAGTCCCTTTCTGAACCGAGTTCACTCCTCGTTTCAGTCCTGTATCACTGAACCGAAATAACCTTCCGTTCCAGCCATGTCTATCTCATGAGATATAAAATCTTTACCCAATGCATTGGAGGGAGATATAGGTCCCACCCATCTTATAATGAATCCTTTCTTATGTGTGCCACATAATCATACATCATCGCATAACACATGTAACAAAATGGGATTCTTGAAACATCATGACATCATAAATCAATTCATATAAGATAAAGGAATTCATAAAAATATTTCCATCACAACATAATCAAACCAATGTAATAATAGGGATAAAAACAGAACCCTTTATTATCTTAGATGGAAAATAATTTTGAAAATCACTTGAACTCCATTCTTGAGGAAAATATCCTTTCTTCTTCAAAAACATTTTTCCTTTCATAACATGTCATACAACTTTAAAATAAAAGAATTTGATTAAAAATAAACTTGAAAACTTGTAAAGGAAGCTTCTTGGAAATAATGTTTTAAAAATCCATTCATGCCGTATAATTTAAAAAAAACATTCTTCGTACTTTTGTCGGAAAAGTCAAAAAGTACCTCGTACGAAAAACGACAAAAGATTCCTTTCGTACATATTACTAAAAACTCACCGAAGGGTAAAAATGGATTTAAAAATTTTTAGGTGGATGGAAATAATATTACATATTGATGAAACATGGATGTGGATGATAAAATACACCCCAGTAAATACTTACGAATAAACAATCTCGGATAAAAATGAGATTGTGATATTTCCCTTACCTTAGGTCCGACTTGCTTTGTAAGTGTCCGAACCTCCTGTATAATGATTTAAATCATGTTATTGACTTATTAAAGAATCATATTCATTGTTATGATATCATATATGGTTCACTTATGACATTATATTACCCGTTCTTTTGTAAATTCCATGTTAAAGAAGCGTTTTGGGTAAAATAGTTTCATTTATCGTAGGTGTTTTGACTTGTTGTTCTTGACATCATTATTACTTATATCATGATTTACTCACTTCAAGAATATAAAATATGATTTATATATCATATATATTCAGTATATATATATATATAATAGGTAGACAAATAAAATGAAAAACACCGTTCATGGAGACGGTAGTCCGTACGTACGCATGAACGCTGTTTTCCTTTCCTTATTGTCTTGAAATGGAAGTAAGTAGATGACATACATATGTATATATATACATAAATCCAGTAGCTTTATAATGTCATATATTTCATTATTATTTCTTATATATACATTATAATCATTCTTAAATGGTTAACATGGAGAATGAATCTCATCGCGTCGTGGAGACGGTAGTCCGTACGTACGCACGAGCGATGATATAATTTCTATAAATATTGAATTGAATTGGAGTGGATTATACAATATATCAGAATCAATATGTTGTAATAACTATGTATAGTTATTCTTTACACCATTATACCCATCCATGTAAGGTGGTGGTGGAAAATAGATTACACCACGGCGTGGAGACGGTATTCCGTACGTACGCACGCGCGGTGATTTCTTTTTCCGTAGGATGGATAGATGGTGAAATAGGGTTGTTTCATACTTATAATAACATATCAGTATATGTGTGATACTGATGTTATTACTTCATAATGAAACAACCTAAGAAGAAGAAGTGGAAGAAGAAATAAAGATGAAAGAATTGGTAACGGTAATTACCTCTTCTTTGAAGTGCCTCTTTGAGACCTCCTCTTAGGGCACTAAAATTGGTCTTTGAGGAAGACCAGAACCTCTAGGATGTTTTTAGGGAAGTGGAGAAGAGATTTTGGAAGGGGTTGGCCGAGCTTGAGTGCTCAAATTGGTGTGAGGAGGAGGGGGAGGAGGTGTCCTTTTATAAGGGAGGAGAGGGGCACCTTAGGAATATCTCAAAATATTATTTTATATTAAAGTCAAAATCGGTTTATAATGGTTCCAAAGGGTCTTATTTCGAAGCTAAAGTGGGGATGGGTCGAAATCCTATCAACCAATAGGATTTAGACAAGTTTAGGGTATTATTTTAACCTTATCAATTAGATTTAACTCTAAGTTAAATAATTTAACTTTTACCATGTCTTTTTGTTTTCTTTCACTATATGGTTAATACACTTACTATAACATGCCAAACGAACCCCAAATTGTATATTATTAATAAATATATCCTTATCTAAGTCATTTGGCCGAACCTTAGATTTTTAGGAATACAATAACAATTAATAATATAATATTTGATTTAAAAACTATTTTGTGTCAATTTTGACACTATTTGATATATGATTTTTGTGAAAGTCATAAAAGAATTATATGTTCGAACCAAGTTGATTAAATCAACATTAATATATCATAGTAACCTATAAAATTAGTGTAATTCATAAAAAGTCTCAAATTACATTCATTTGAGCATTTATAACATCAATTATGTTAATATTTCCTTAAAGGGGTAATTACTGCATCATCGTTGTGTCATAAATAAGTTAATTTATTTAAAGTATAAAAATTATAAATAAAATATCATTATGTAGGAAATCTTTTAGCTTTCTAATGAATATTTATAGTCGAATTTATCTTATGTATAACCCCATATTAAAAATGTTTTAGTTATTAAACTTTGATTTTAACTATTTTAACTATTCATTAAATAATATAATATTAAATGTCATAATCTAATCCAAGTGGACCTAAATGGTCATATTATATTCATAAGGTTGTTTTCGGTCGAATTACACTTATCCAATAGAATTAAGACATGTGTTAGGGTAATAGTAATATCATATTTACCCTTAGTTACCCTATTTACTATTAACCGTGGTAAAAAAAAGTAAAAAGTTACTATTCACCAAAAATTATTTTCATCTCATTGAACCACATTTTACTTACTGACATCAACCGTGTCTCTCGGATTTTTGAAATTCCATTCACAGAAGCGGTAAAATTAAGATTTATGAAGAAATTAATTTTTTTAACTACCACTTAGTAGTTTCACTATTCATCAAAAATTGATGTTTTTCAGAACAATGCCAAAATTTCATCCTAAGCTATATTTCATTTTCCGAATTCAAAAATGAAGTCTATTTTACCAAATTCATATCATAGAATTTGCATTAATTAATTTTATAATTAAATCCCACTGTTAAAACAAATAGCGTGTTTTTAAGAAACAATATCTATCAAAAGATTGACACTGGATTATGTCGGGTTTAAATGTGAAATTACATCCAATGACCAACATTGTATTAAATTGTAAAAATATATTCTAAATATACTTTAAAACCACTCAAATTAATAATTTATCACTACTAATTATTTCGATTAAAAAAGTTGTTTTTAATTATAATTTAGTAATTTTCACTATTCATCAGAATATGAAAGTTATCCGAAAAGTACCAAAATTTCACCTTAGGCTAAATTCGATACTCCGAATCCAAAAATGAAGTCCATTTTGAGAGCTAAATTTTCTAAAATTTAAAAATTGGTTATTACTATTCATAACGACTAGTTTTAATAATATTTTGATAGCATATTGTTGTTTAGTGAAACTCGGTATTGCGTACTACACACGCTATCGAGGAAGGTCACGATTGCGTGTAATGCAAGGTAATTCAAGGATGCGTGTTATGCAAGCTCCTTTTGGTGTAACGTACAACACAAGACATTAGAGAAATAAAAAAAAGAATAGTTTTCATAAAATCTCGGGCTGTTACAACCATATTCTTTATTCTATCCATCATATAAATGACAAAGTCACCATACGTGCGTACGTACGACTTACCGTCTCCACGCCGTGGTGCATTTTGTTATTTAAACACTTAATTATTTGGATGGGTATAATAATTAGTATATTAGATTTAAATAATAAATAAAACATGTTAATTATTTTTTTTATTTGATTTACCATCCAATTACATATGATTTCACCATCAATATAATGATATTGTCGCTCGTGCATACGTACGGATTACCGTTTCCACGAACGCGATGAGATTCATTCCCCATAGTAATAATTCCAGAATAATTTTCATTTTATGATTAAAAATAATATTTATGAACTTTTTATCATTCTGGATATGAATAAAATACATCATATCCATAACAAACATGGCTTACATAACCGAGTATATAAAGGAAAACAGACCAGTTAACACCTGAAACGATGATACTACTAAAATATTATTAACAAAGCAATATTAGAGGATCATATATGATATAATATTTATATATATAGTTCTTTTATAATTTAATAACAATGATTTAACTATTATACATGAGGTTAGCGTACCCTCGACCAAAGAAAAGTACAAGGTAATGAGTTTCTCATCTCACTTTTAATTCTGTGAGATTTCCATTGTTTGCCACTTATTTATTGCATGTGGTGTATTGTGTACTATCATTTGATATATATTATCATGATTATCTTTATATTATTGGTATTATGTGATTAATTTGGTAGTTATTAACTTTTGGTCATAAAACTCAATAGATTACAACATGGTAAGGGGTTTTCATCTCACTTTTATTCCCATGAGATTCATTCTATATTTTCCACTATTACCATTTGTGCGGTGTATGTAATACCCATGATTTTATTATTTTTGTAATATAAATTAATTTATTAGTAATTACATAATTATTGGATGATCCTTCTTTCATGGGGTTTATGTTTTGTAAGTTACCAAATCGGTAAGGGAATTTCAAATTTCAATTTCCACTCATTCGGTTTTACGCATATTTCATTGATTAATTTACTCCAAGATTATGTGTGAAATCAATATTTATTTACTTATGTAGTAATTTACACTATAATTTATGTGGATATAATTTTGATACACATAATCAATCCATTGATAAATTTTCAAGTCATCGATATAAACTTGATAAGAGTAATTTTAACTCAATTTCTATTCATTGAGTTAAACATCCAAGTCATTGGTGTTGTTTTTACAATAATATGTGTGAATGTCCTATGATTGATTTACAAAGAATATAAAATAATATTGAGTGTATTTATATTTTTCACACATAATTATGTCATTGATTTATCCTTAACCTAAGGATATGGTCTTTATAAAGAGATTTCATCTCAACTTAAATTCCATTAAGACTTGTTTGTTGTTATGTGTCAATTAACTTTTATTTGGTGTATATATAGTACTTTGAAATAGTATATCATTAATCCCTTTATTATCATGATATTATAATGTTTTTATTACCTAAATTTTTTGTATTCAAGCATCTCTCATTTGGTTAGGAACTCTAAATAATATATCATTTTAAATGTTTTAAAAATTTATTCTTTTAAATCTTTATCATTAATGTACATGTTTTAAAAAATTGTTTTAAGGTTTTATTTATATGTACATTAATGTTTTAAAATTTAAATTCCTTTCAAAAGATTTAAAGTGGTGTGGGACACTTTGATTCAAAAATCTATTTTAAATAGCTTCTTGATAAATAGTGAGACTTTTAAAAGTTATCATTAAAAAGGGATATTTCTCTCAAAGATTTTTACTGATCATTTTCAACTATTTCAACATCCTTTATGGGATATTATTATTGATAGAGGTTGATTTATTATGATAAAAATATTTCATACTGTATTGAAGGTTTTGTGATATGTTTGAATGTGGATGTTTTATTTTTTACTTCATTCATGGTTTATGGATAAAGTACTGACATTGCATATGCTAGTTTTAATACGAATGTTTATGTTATGTTTAAAAATTTTCATATGAGGAATGCATTGGACTTAGTAAGTGATGGGTGGAGCCCGCTATAACTCCTCGATGCATCGGTAGGTCTCATGGGACAATTAGATGTGGAATTGGAGGAGGCGTTTCCCAATTTGTTATATGGTTTTGGTCGAGGCCTTAATCATTTTAGACGTCTTGGTTGATACCTTGAAAAAATGTTTTAGAATGTCCAACATTATACATTCTCTCATTATGAAAATAATATTGATGGTTCATGTCATTATTAAACTAGTAGAATACCCATGATTATATTTTATTATGGAATTATTTACTCAACTCATATTCCTACAATAAAGTATTCATGTTTATTATTTTTAAAGTAATTTGTTTTCAATTATTCACCATGCCTAATGATTATGTTATCTTCCACTATATTGGTTACTCTTACCAAGCATTTGAGATCACCCCTTTCCTATGTTTCAGTTTCCCAGGATATGAATAAGTTAGTTATGAGTGACTTGTAGGCATAATATAAGAGGCTTGGATGTTTCTAATGGAATAAATTAGTGTTGTATTTCTTTTCAATTTGTAATATTTAACTTATGTATTTATCTTGTTTCCAAGAATACTAAACTAATCGGCCCTTCAGGACTTGATTCCTTGTAATATTTCCAATGTATTAAAATAATGCACCAGCTCCGAGTTTCTGGGGTAGGGGCGTTACAGTTGGTATCAGAGGAAGTTTAGTACAAACCATGGAAACTATATTTAGAAAAACTATAATTAGAGAATGTTACCCTAAGATAGAATTTAAGGATTAATATAGTAGAACTTCCTATAAATTTGATAATGTAGAGATGTTTTGTATTTTCCAAGAAATATATCTCTATCTAGATACAAGAAGGTAGAGGTGGCTCTCGCACAGATGTACCTAGGAGTGAAAACTCCAACAAGGAGTTTCAGGATTGACCTGGGGTATCCTGGTACACGACAACGGGCCTTGTTTCGTTATTGGTTACGACACTCTCAGGGGTTATTCTTAGGATAATTCACATTTTATTTACAAACTGATTTGAAGGATTTTAGTATAAGATGAGAAAAAATAACCTTGGTTAATCCAAAGGTGTTTTAGATTGAAAATAATGTGTTATGATATTCTCTAAATGATTTTTTGACACACACTATGCTTTCTTGTGTTAGTTAATGACTGGATTCCAAGGAAGTCATAGTAACATTGAACATGATGTACAAGGTGGGAATAGTGGTGGAAATGTGCAATGAAATGGAATGTTGATAGGTGTAAAATATATCATGTTCATGCCAAATCAGTTTTCCAAATATATGATCAACAACATATATATTAACCAACTCCCAAACTCAACAAAGAAGAGAAAGGCAGTGAATGATAAGATCCCCAGCAGTGGAGACCATGGAGAAAAGAAAGCTCAATCTCCATCATGTAGGAATTGTGGAAGGAGATACCTAGGGAAGTATCTCAATTGAACAAGGAAATTCTTTATGTGTGGGAAATAAGTACTTAAAGTAAAGAATTTTCTTGGAAAAATTAAGAGTACCATGGAAGAAAATAAAAAGGATCCCAATAATACATTTACAGTCATTTGCCATAAATTTAGGGGACCTGGGAATTACCCAAGTTAATTCCCTATTCTACAGGATAACCTCTTAGTCAAGGAAGAACCTACGTGGAAATAAATGGATGGTGAAATTTTTAAAAGTATTAGTGCTCTTTTTTGATGAGATTACTTTGGAAGACTTTTCTCTTTTATGTGTAACCCTATAATTTGTTATGTGAAAATTCTATTTTAGAAATAATTGTCTTTTTTATTGTTGATATAGTAATAAATAACCATTTGGGTTTATATGATCCTTGAAGTTAAGGCAAAAACATGTCATTAAATTTTTGGATGAAAATGCAAGGTATGAGATAACATTTGTGGTGAAATTATTTTATAGTGATTTTGAGGAATTTATCTCATTTTGGTAATGTTATAAAATATAGTTTTTGAAAAAGGAAAACAAGTATACCGTGTGAAAACCCGTCGCATCAGACAAAGCTGCGCAAATCAAACCCACAACCATAGTGTGATTTGGATTTATCGCCTACAACTAGAATACGTTAAGTCCCTGGTTAGTATGACTAATTATTTTTAGTTAAATGATTTTATTGATCAATAATAAGTTGATTTGGGATCTTATTCCTTATCAAATGGATACCCTTAGTATAGGAAAATGATTTGGTGATTAAGTGATAAATATTATTTTGGAAGACATTCGCTCTATTGGAAATACTATATGCCTAAGGAAAATAGAATACTATAAGATTTTATATTATGAGTAATGGTGTATTATTATCTATGTTTTTATTTTGGATTTATAGAGATTTGGGTTATTTATGGAAATGATTAACCTATCATAGATAATATATGATTAGGTTAACTACTTTTAAGTATGAAACTTTAAGAGTAGTCAATGTTATTTAAAGATACAACTTAATGTGGAAGACTACGTAATAAAATTTTTCTATGTTTTGGGTTTCAATGTATTTTTTGATTATATTAAAGGATTTTAAGAATAATGGTTTATTGAATGGTATTTATTGAACTTTGGGTATAGTTGGTTTGATTTTAGAAATTAAGATTATTACTTCTTTCTCTAAAGGATTATCCTTTTAGGGATCATTTGATCTTGTACTAACCATTTAGGTTTCGGTAAATCTCTAAAGACAAGGTAAATATATATAGTTTATCCTTTGTGGATTATTTGATTCTATAGAATTTGATTCTAGCACTTCAGGTGTGACCAAGTCATCTTGAATACTCATCGTTTGAAAAAAAATGAGTTAGTGGTAGAAATTTATTAAAGGATGAAACTCTACTTAAAAAGTAAGTATATATCTTTATGTTCTTAGTTAATATCATAAATAAATTTTTCAACTTTATGAAATGAAACTTAAAACAAAAAATGTTATCCATTTACTTTTCCAACTAGGAAACTAATGAATGTTTATCCCATCAAAAGTTTGTGGTTTTCTTGTGGTTAACTTTTTACTGATTATGTTTTCTATCACTCTCCACCAGAAATTGACACTTAGTTTATCTTCCATATCCATGTTTTCCTACATGGAATCCTAATATGGGTTATCTTGGGTGACCTTTGTACTTCTCTTTCTTTCTTTTAAAGAGATAGTTTTATTGACACTTATTCCGATGTGGGACTTTCAATGAAGTTACCAAGCCCAATTTTAAAATTGTGAGGATGCAATTTCCAAAATAGGGGAAGAATGTAACACCCCAAGATTTCATAGTAAGTTATTTTCTTTATAGTAATTCAATAGCTTCCGCTACACGCCACACCGAGTTCGAGCGCACCACGACTTACCAAACTAGCCGTTCAAAAGCGGTTATGAATAGTATTAACTGAATTTTGAATTTTATATACTCTAAATAATTTTATAATCCATATTATGTTTTTTAGACATAATATAAGAACAAATTATTTTTTTCAGATAAAAGAAAAAGTTTTCAAAAAAATGAAATTTTACAACATTTTAATGGAAAACCCTTTTTAAAACTAATATTTGACACTTTTATATATTTAATTTAATGAAATTAAATTCTTCTTTAGAATCAAGTCATAAAAATTTATTTTGGATATTTTTTTTGTACTTTTCTGATAACTTTCATATTTTGATGAATACTGAAAAATATTAAATTTTAATTGAAAACAACTTTTTTAATCGAAATAATTTATAGTGTTAAATTATTTATTTGAATTGTTTAGAAGTATAATTAGATTATATTTTTTTCATTTAATACAATGTAGGTCATTATAAGTAATTTCACATTTAAATTTGACATAAACACATGTCAATCTTTTGAAAGTTTTTACTTTTTAAAAACCCACTTTTCAGTTTTGACAACGGTAATTAATTTTAAATTAATTAATGAAACTTCTATGTTTTAAATTTGGTAAAATAGAATTCATTTTTTAATTCTGAATATCAAAATTATCTTAGGGTAAATTTTTGGTATTTTTATGAAAACATTCAATTTTTGATAAATAGTGAAAAACATTGCGTTATAGTTTAAAACAGACTTTTTATTTAAAAAATTATTTATTTTATTTAAATTTATATTAAGTCAAAATATATATATAATACCTATATAATTTCAATTTAATTCATTGGAGTCATTTTATAATAAAATTAGATGTATAAAATTTTATTGAACTTTTTACCATCTTTTACCCACTTCATAGGAGCATTTGCAAATTTGCATAAAACATAATTTTACCGCTTCTGTGAGTTGAATTTAAAAAATTTGAGATACCTGGTTAATATTATTATGTAAAATTTGGTTCAATAAAATGAAAATAATTTTTGTTGAATAGTAACTTTTGACTTTTATTTACCACAGTTAAAAGTAAATAGGGTAATTAAGGGTAAAAATGATATCATAATTACCCTAACACATTTTCTAATTCTATAGTATAAGTATAATTCAACCAAAAACAAAATTATGAATAAAATATGAACCTATTTGGTCTATTTGTATTATATTAGGACATTTATTATTATTTTAATTAAAGAAGATTTAAAAGATTTAAATTCAAAGTTTAATAACTAAACCATTTTTAATGTAGGGTTACACACAATATAAATTCGACTAAGAATATTCATTATAAAGATAAAAATATTTCCAACATAATGGTATTTTATTTATAATATTTATACATTAAATAGTTTAATTTACTTATGACACAATGATGATGTAGTAATTACCATATTAATGAAATATTAAAATAATTGATATTATAATTATGCAAATAAATGTAAATTGAGACTTCTGATGAATTAAACCAATTTTAAGGTTAATATTACATGTTAAGGTTAGTTGAATAAATTTTATTCGAAGTGATAAAGTTTTTATGGCTTTCAAAAAATATCAAATACTAAATAGTGTCAAAAATGACATAATTGAGTTTTTAAAAATAATATTATATTATTAATTGATATAATATTCTTAAAAAACTAAGGTTTGGCCAAATGACATATATAAGGTTATATATATTAATACTGAACCACATGGGGTTCTGTTGTCTTGTTATAGTATGTTTATTAACCATATAATATAAAAATACAAAGAGACGTGGTAAATGTCAAACTATTTAACTAAGAGTTAAATCTAAAAGATAAAGTTAATATGATGAACTGAACCTATCTAAAACCTATTGGTTGAGAGTTTTTCGACCCATCCCTACCTTAGAATTTAAATAATTAATTTTGGGGCCATTATAAACCAAAACTCATTTTATTATAAAATAACATTTCAAGCTTTTCCTTAAGTGACCCACACCTCTCTTATAAAAGGGCACTTCAACTTCTCTTAATTTCACACCTCCCAATCATTTTGACTTAGCCAAAAACTGCCCAAATATCCTCCTAATTTTTATCCCTTCATCCTAGAGGCATTCCTTTGGTCATAAAGTGAACCTATGGATCCCTTTTTATCAAATCCAAAATAAGAACCCAAAGCAGAGGTAAATATTTCATCACCTCTTTCAAGTTATTTTCTTCTTCCACTTCATATTTCTTTGTTGTTTCCATTATAAAATAATAAATCTAGTATCTTATATATAATTTTATGTTATTATAAAAATGGTACAACCATATTCTTTATTCTATCCATCATATGAATGACCAAGTCACCATACGTGCGTACGTACGGCTTACCGTCTCCACATCGTGGTGTAGTTTGTTATTCGAACACTTAATTATTTGGATGGGTATAATAATGAGTATATATTATGTAAATAATAAATATAACATGTTAATTATTCTGTATATATGATATACCATCCAATTACATACGATTTCACCATCAATATAATGATATTGTTGCTCGTGCGTACGTACAGATTTCCGTCTCCACGAATGCGATGAGATTCATTCCCCATCGTAATCATTCAAGAATAATTTTTATTTTATGATTAAAAATAATATTTATGAACTTAATATCATTCTGGATATGAATAAAATACATCCTATCCATAAAAAACATGGCTTACATAACTGAGTATATAAAGGAAAACAGATCTTTTAACACCCGAAACGACGATACTACTAAAATATTATTAACAAAGCAATATTAGAGGATCATATATGATATCATATTTATGTGTATAGTTTTTTATAATTTAATAACAATTATTTAACTATTATATAGGAGTTTAATTTACTCTCGACCAAGGAAAAGTACAAGGTAAGGGGTTTCTTATCTCACTTTTAATTCTGTGAGATTTCCATTGTTCGCCACTTATTTATTTCTTGTGGTGTATTTTGTACTACCATTTGATATATATTTTCATGATTATCTTTATATTCATGGTATTATGTGATTAATTTGGTGTTTACTAACTTTTTTTCTTACAACTCAATTGATTACAACATGGTAAGGGGTTTTAATCTCACTTTTATTCCCGTGAGATTCAAGCTATATTTTCCAATATTACCTTTTGTGTGGTGTATGTACTGCCCATGATTGTATTTTTTGTGTAATATACATTAATTTATGGTTATTTACATCATCATTGGATTATCCTTCTTTCATGGGGTTTATGTTTCGTAAGTTACCAAATCGGTAAGGGAATTTCAAATTTCAATTTCCACTCATTCGGTTTTACACAAACTTCATTGATTACTTTACTCCAAGATTATGTGTGAAATAAATATTTATTTAATTATGTATTAGTTTCCACTCACCTTTTTGTGGATTTACTTTTTATACACATAATCAATCCATTGATAAATTCTCAATTCATTTATATAAACTTGATAAGAGTAATTTAACTCAATTTCTATTCATTGAGTTAAACATACAATTCATTGGTGTTGTTTTTACAAGAATATGTGTGAATGTCCTATAATTTATTTAAACTGAATATCAAATCATATTGAGTTTATTTATATTTTTCACACATAATTAGGTCATTGATTTATCCTTAACCTAAGGATATGGTATTTATAAAGATATTTCATCTCAACTTAAATTCCGTTGAGACTTCTTTGTTGTTATTTTCCAATTAACTTTTATTTGATGTATATATATTAATTTTACATATTATATCATGAATCCCTTTATTCTCATGATATTATAAAGTTTTTATTTTCTCAATTATTTTTATTCAAGCATCTATCATTTGGTTATGAACTCTAACTAAAATATCATTTTAAATGTTTTAAAAATTTATTCTTCTAAATCTTTCTCATTAATGTACATGTTTTAAAAAATGGTTTTAAGGTTTTATTTATATGGAAATTAATGCTTTAAAATTTATATTACTTTTATAAGTTTCAAAGTGGTGTGGGACACTTTGATTCAAAAATATATTTTAAACTACTTCTTGATAAATAGTGATACTTTTAAAAATTTTCATGAAAAATGGATATTTCTCTCAAAGATTTTTACTGATCATTTTAAACTATATCAACATCCTTTATGAGATATTATTATTGATTGAGTTTGATTTATTATGATAAAAATATTCTATACTATATTGAAGGTTTTATGATATGTTTAACAGTGGATATGTTATTTTTATTCCATTCTTGGTTTATGGATAAAATATTGACATTTCATATACTAGTTTTAATATGAATGTTTATGTTATATTTAAACCTTTTCATATGAGGAATGCATTGGAATTAGTAATTTATGGGTGGATCCCTCTATAGCTCCTCGATGCATTGGTAGGTCTTATGAGACAATTATATATGCAATTGGACGAGGCCTTTCCCAATTTGATATATGGTTTTTGTCGAGGATTTAATCATTTTTAGACATCTTGGACAAGGCCTTGACAAAATGTTTCAGAATGTCCAAAATTATACATTCCCTCATTATGAAAATAACCTTGATGGTTCATGTGGTTATTATACTAGTATAATACCCATGATTATGTTTTATTATGGAATTATTTACTTAGCTCATATTCATGCCATAAAGTGTTCATGTCTATTATTTGTAATGGCACGTGTTTTCAATTATTCACCATGCCTAATGTTTATGTTATCTTCTTCTGTATTTCTTACTCTTACTGAGCATTTGAGATCACCAATTACTTATGTTTTATTTTCCTAAGATATTAAGAAGTTAGTTATGAGTTAATTTCATGCATAATCTAGGAGGATTGGATGTTTCTAATGGAATAAATTTGTGTTGTATTTATTTTCAAGTTGTAATGTTAAACTTATGTATATATATTGTTTCCAAGAATACTAAATGGATAGGTCATTTAGGACTTGATTCCCTTTAATCATGCCAATGTATTAAAATAATGCATTGGCTCCAGGTTTTTGGGGTCGGGGCGTTACATACAATCACTTATGATCTGAAGTACCACATCCATTTCCCATACCTCCATGTCTAGTAGAACTCCAACTTCTAGAATTATACAATGTCGAAGATCCCCTTCCCACACTATGATTCTACCCTACTACTCCATCCCTACCCATATGTCACAGGTTCTTACAAAACAACTATAGATGTCCCATCCTTCCATAGGCTTATAACACTAATGGTGGGTGGGGATAATGTCTATGGAAGTTTCCCGTCCTACCACACTGGTGTCAAATAACATGGGTAAGATCCTCAGTAACTAATCCTTCCCTCATCCAATCATCTTTCCAATGCTTTGGTTAACATTATCCTTGTGATGATTCCTACTATTGAAGATGTACCTTCAGATCGTCAAGAAGAGACCACCTATCCTTCACTAGAAGATTCCTTCAGGTTACCCACAGATTTTAGAGCCTGAACATCCACCACAAAAAACTTATTTAACCATAAGATGTTAACATGGAACATAATATCTTATTTTATTCCATCCTAGAAAACCTTATCATTGCACTCTGACCCCCTTCCATCACTGAAGAAAAGTGCTTCAATTTAGTACTACAACTAGAATAGTCCACTATAGACATAGTCCCTTGGGTTAACTTTATAAACTCAGATTCCCTCTTCTATCTCAGTGTCTATGGATAAAATTTTCCCAAGAACATCTCTTGGAAGTCCTTCCATACCGTATCATATGTATGCCCAGTATGAGCTTGTAAATCTCACTAGTACTTTGTTTATACACATAACATATAAGAAACCAACTTGGAACAATTATTATAATGAGTCTATAAATTTTCTAGTACAGTCTAGATAGAATAAATCCAGAATTATGCTACCTCAGGTCCACCCTCTCTGGTGAAATTCAAAGGGTGATGTAATTGAAAATCCCATGTTAGGTTAGACATACTCTTCACAACCTAATATAGGTTATTCTCCATACACCTCATAAAGTCGGAAAATTTATCATGGAACTGCTCTCTGGATCTTTCACCCAAAACTATTGTGGCCTCAGGTTCCACTACTAGTGGATCATTTCCATCCATATCATCATGTAATCCAATCAAAAAACATAATCATGGAGGTATATCTTAATAATTCAAGATAGAAACCTTAGCATGCATTTGAAAACATTAAAATTATTAAAAATATGGATTAAAATAAATGTATATAATCTAATCCCCCCTTTTCTAGTACATGGTCAAAATTGAGGCACTATCACTACCCTTAACGATCCTACACCTAGGTCATGGGTAACAAGGGTAAACATGTTCTCATTTTATAGTTTGTTGTTAGACAACCAATTATTCACATTTTTCTACATTTTACCACTTTCAATTTCATATCAGTAACTATGTTCAGTTCAATAACACAAGAAAGGAAAAACATTTCAATTTCAAATACTTACCCAAAATGAGTTTTCTCATGTATTCCTAAAAATGATCATGTCACAATAATTCTTAAGTGTCTAAAATATGAATGAATAATCAAATCTGATGTAACGGTTTTTGATTCAAATCTCATAAAATCTTAGAAAAAATAATCATATCACATAACAACTGAATTACCCAAGGTGAAATAACATCCAACTATAAGAGAAAACATCAATAAAAACAATCCCACTCTAGGTACATGGGTTTTCCTTAATAAATGGTTTAGATAATCCCATGAATTAGCTCATGTCTAAGGACCAATTATTACAATTATCCTATATACCTTTATCAAATAGTAATAAATAATTAATAGAATAGAGGAATATCTCATACCACTTTGTAACATCCCTATCTGGGTGCTACAAACTGGTGCCTAGAGCTAGTTGGTAACATGACCTCAAGCATACCTCCCCATATGCCAGAGGCTTTCGACTAGTAGTGATGGTCTAATATAAAACATGGGAAAACTATACCCTATTTATCAATGTAATACAATAGTCAAAATAGAACAATAATAACAAATTGATATAACCAATAATGTGACAAACCAATATCACATGATGACTAAATACAGGAATATAGTATCCAAACTAAAATACTAGATATGTCAAATGAAGTACGCACCATGTTTCAATTGAAAAACCAAAAGAAAGGCACATTGACACTCCAACGTGAGTCCTAGAACTATTTTTGATTACCTCATCCATGCTCCATCCCAAACCATCCATCTAACATGGGACTCTTTCCATTATCATGTCCTTCAATTATAATTTCTATTCAGGTACCAATTAGGAATCCCAAGTAGGGTGTGAGTACAACTCAGTATGCCACCACCAATAACATATAAAACAATATCCATTCAACAATAGTGCATGTTGTTGTATAAATAATGAAGTATAATTAATATAGTAAATAGTAATCATATTTAACAATTCTTTAACTAACAACATAGTTTCCTTGATTCACAATGTTGCCCATATTATCAATACTTGCTTCGACACATGCTGGAGTTTGAACTATCCCCATGGGATTTTATGTATCACAATACCATGGTCATCATTTATCATTTAATTTCAAATCATATCACATCCTATTGGAACCATATCCCAATACCAATCTCATGGGAATATCACATCATTTTTAACACCCCACGTGTATTTGGAGCATATTTCCCTATCCCACACATCAATGTCACATAGGTATTTGGAGCCTCACTACTTACCTCATACTCGATATCACAAATGTGTATTTTAGATCTTGAGTCCCTGTCCTATAATCATGAACACATATGGTTATTTGGAGCCTCATTCCTTATCCCACATGTCAATGTAACATGGGTATTTGGAACCTCAATCCCTATCCCATACTCGATATCACAAACATCCCAATATCACACAATTCAAAATTTTCATACACATCAAGGTTATGCATTATTAAACTTATTATCAAAAAATATCATTAAAGTGTACCTTTTCAATTTATTACTAAAACAATCATTATTTATTTCAATCACAAGGAATAATATTAACAATTTGTTATTAAAACCCTTTTTAACATTTAATCAAATAACCCTATAACCCTTTAAGGTGTTTCCAAACATCCATTTATATCCAATATCAGTTAAATCAAAATATAAACAATTATCAAATTAGAAAATCTAATTTAATTTACTAATCCCATAATCCTAATATCCCATCAATTCAATACCCACATTATTCCATTAATTAATTAACCAATTAATTAATCCATATAAAAAAATCAATTTGATCAAATTATATATCATTCATTATCACATGGAAATTCAATTAAATCAATTAAATAATTCCAAAAATTAATTAATTCTATTAAATATTAACTCTATAGTCATTATAATTGAAATACCATAATGAATACATGAAATTGGAATTTTGGACTATGGGAATTGAAATTAGACAACCTACCATAATATCATTGATGGACGCTCTCCAACAGAAATCCCAAATTGAAGTGAAACAACTAGGATCAGGATAAAGAACTTTATTTGGATCTAAAACCTCGATCAAAGATCAATATATTATATCTATCAAAACCTAGATCTATATCCATCACTAACATATAAAAACATCCATTAAAAGGGCGAGATAAAGAGAAGATAGAGAGAGGCAACCAATTTAGAATGAGATCTCTTACCGGGGAAGGTGCATATTCTTTAATCAAATTTTTGATTCACCAAGAATGGAGGTTTTAATTCCATATAACTCATATAAGAGCCTATAAAATTTATATGAATCAGTTTAGTTTTGAGTGGTAGTGAGTAGGGATTAATACTGGGGGTTCAGGATTTTATTTTAAATTTTTAGGTGTTTAAATTTTTGTGCCCATGGTTTCCTATATATGGCTCGTGATTTCCATTACCATGTTCCAAATCATGAGCCTCCCACCAAGGGGGTTCACAGTTACTACTAGGAGGGTTCACCATTTTACAAACCATTTTCCGACCATTTGAATCCCCTCTATCTGGGTTCGCACAATTTGCTGGTTTGGGTACACAGTTTGGGAAAATGGTCGGAAACCATGCATAATCCCTCATCCTTCCAAAATTCACCAATTTAACCCTAGAAAACCACAAGTCACAACCTAAATATGATACACTAAAAAAAGGATAAAAAGATATATGAAAATGATATTGATCCATCACTATAAAAGGTCAGAATATTATAATAATTTTATCTAGTTTTTTAGATTGGATGATGAATTTTATTGTATATTATCGTAGAGATATAGAGTAGGATATAATATGTTTCAATTTATTTTAATTTTTCTAGGTTAGGTTTATCCTTATATATTTAACCTCATGTTAAAATAAGTTTGTTCTTCCCCATCATAGCCCAATGTTTTATTAATTGTTATACCTCAATGAGTTTGTATGTCATATTCTGAGGTAGCTTTTATATTTGAATTGGGTATGATTGGGATACTAAATATACATCTAGTGAGTGAAATAGTACTTTTAGGTTCATTTATTTAGTCATGTAGTTTTTATTTCATCATTAATTCCTTTATTTGGGAAACTAAACCACATATATTAATCCTAATAAACCAATCATCTAGGTGTATCTAGGGGAATATAATGTTATGGTGGTGATAATTTTCACACCCCAAACTTGATTTATTCTATTTATTTTATTTTTTTAGTATCAATAACTTCCTTCTCTTATTGTGTGGGTTTTCATTAAAATATAAATCTTTTATAAGGTGTAGTGAATGATTCATGGTTAATGAAAATGATAAGTATTAATCATAAGTAAACTCTAGGAAATACTTTCTAGTTTTTATAGATCCAAATAACAGAGTTGGAACATAGTCTGTTTACCTATGAAACCTACCCATAAAAGTTCCAAAATACTCTAGAATAATATAGATAATTATATTCCTACTTTCCCAACCATGGATGAAAACCTATATTTAGTTCCTAGTTTCACTATAAATTTAAGATTACCTTTGTACCCTCATCAAAATAAAACACATAGGTGTCCCCCTCTCTATGTATTTGACCCTTTATACCCATTTGTCTCATCCCATGACTATATATTTATTCTATACTAAAATCATGGATTATCATCATGTTTTATGGTGGATTATTCATGGTAATCAACTCTAATATCTTTATTTTTCTTTCCCTCACTTTTTATCCCTTTCCCTCTAACCCTAGTTTGGATTGATGAACATTCCTTATCTTGGGATTTATTTTTAATTGGGGATTCCTGTTATTTTGGTTTCTTCTTGGTAATATTTTGTTGAATATTCATGGTTGAGGTGGATTTAAGTCACCATTTGTGAAGGATAAAGTATTAATGGTATGTGTTCATTTTAATTACAACTTCAAATTAGAACCATGATCTCTTGTTCATTTGAATAAATGTTTTATGTGAATTTATTGAGATATAAAATACATTTAGTAAATTTTATTTAAAGGTTTTTATTCCTTTTTATTTTAGTCAATTGTGAAGAATATTTTACTTTTATTAGAAATTATAAACCATATTTTGGAAATCAGTCCACACCAAATGTTCACATAAAATCTAGTTTATCCTATTTAAACTAATAGTTTATTTATTAATGATATTTTAATCTTCAAATTAAAAAATGGTATTGATCTTATTTAAATTGATGTTCTTGGAAATTTAAAGGGTTTATGAAAAACTAAAATGACAAATATTTGGATTAAAATCATGTGAACTAGTTCTAAAAATGTTTTTTATTTGTTTTTGAACGTGAAATATCATTAACAGTTGAAAAAATATTTCCAATCCAGTTCTCTTAAAGATCACAACCCCCATAAAAAAATAACCATGTGTACTGAAAATAAATTAATATTTCATTTTATATTGAAAATTATGTAGGACCTCGGGACACCCTGAGAGGGGAGGGGTGAATCAGGGTGTCAAAATTTTCTTTTAAAAACATGGATCTTGTTCCCACATTGGTAGGAACTAGTTAAAACTGTATGATGGAAATGATCAACAATGAAACATTCACATGCAAAGAGATGACACGTCAATTTTTACTTGGTTCACCACTAAGGGCTACGTCCAAGGAGCATACGCCGATAAGTTATCGGTCGTACCAAATTCCACTAAACTTCACTAGATTTGGATTACAAAGGTTCATGTATAGTCACTCTGTCCTAGGATCACTACCTTTACAAAAGCTCAGGGATAGCTCACTTTGTCTCTTGGGTCACTCCCGTTGACTCCCCCTGGCTCACTACCTTTGGTGAAGTCCCACTCAGTTTATAGACGTGAAGGTCTCTTCAATAGATGGACATGAAGTTATTTGTCTCCTATTCAGAATGAGACTTTTCTTGCACCAGGGTTCAGAGTTGATGCTATTCTCAGTTCAATCCTTCATCTTTAGTTCAATGACTGAATGCACTAGATCCTCTTGTCTTTGTTTTCCTCAATCACAACCACTTATGTGATTTCTCAATAAATGAAGCTCACCTTACTTGGAATTGTCAGAATCAGTTCTCCATGTATGCATGAGATCTTGAATGTATCATTTAGATTTCCTTTTTAATCTCAATTTTCACCAAAGGTATTGGGAAATCTTCCAGCTTTCGTGCAGCTCCAAAAAGACCAGCCTGCTTCAACTACACATGGCATGCTTCTCCAAGCCCAACGTGCAAGTTTCAAGATGGCACACAAGTCTTGGCGTGCAAGTCCAAACCGGTGCGCAAGTTCACCTCAACCACTTGCGTGATTCTCACTTATTCTACTTCAAACTCGTGCAACTCATATCCTTTTACGCCCAAACCTATTTTGTCATGCAACTATGAACTGTCACGCTTATTCAAAACTTGGCGCGCAAGTGTCACCAAACTACTTGCGCGACACTTACTTCTTCAATGCATAACATGGGAGACTCTCTTCCTTCCTCACCAGACCCCCTTGGGCACGCAACTCTCACCTGTCGCGCATCCTCTACTTGCGCGACCACACACCACTTGCGTGACCACCACACCTGCTGAACGTGAGCTCTGATTTTCTCCAAGTGTTGAGCTAGTGCAGAATGATGAGGGTTCATCCTGTATTTATAGGAATTTGGACACCTTGCACGATGGCGCGCAAGTCTCCACTCGGTGCGCATGTCTCGCCGCCCTACTCTAGCCGCCCTTGTCTCTGCCACGTAAGTCACTTACGCGCCCAAACCCAAAACTCGCGTGACCCTTATCCCTTTTCCATATTTTGATGTTTTGATCTCGAAAAACATATGGCATGCAAGTTTCCTATCCTTCAAGACATCGTCGTGAAAGTCCCTTTTCCAAAACCAATTTTATCTATTTGTTGATTTTCAGGCACAAAAATTTGTCAAATAATGGAAAACGACACCACCTTCAATATATTCTTCGACCATAACCTTCATGCTCCTTTTCTGTGATTTGTATTATTCAAAAAATCTTCTTCTTTCATCACAAACTCCACTATCGTGATATATATCCTTTGATAGATCAACTTTAGCATCATCATATTTTGAGAAAATGTGAAGTTCATGGCCATCTCAGAATTCCAATCCCTTACACACTGTCATCTTCTTCAACCGTCATTCTCTACTTCATGTAAATCATATGATTATACTCTTCAAGAAGTCTCTTGCATAGTTCTCATGCAATCATGAAGAATTTCATGGTCTTCATCAAATACCCATTCTTCTTTAATCATCCTCAAATAGATTATACCTCACCATTCTTCACTGTTGTAAACAATGTGTCACCTTTGACACATGTTCTTTGCACTTATGATCAGTACAACAATCATCTGAATTTCCATTCCTCCATTTCATTGGATTACTTCTTGATCTCCTTCATTTTGATCTTCATTGACAACTATTGACAACAAATACAACCTTATACACAAAGTAGTCCCAACAAATTATTACTAAATAAGTGATTTTATATATTAGAAATGTTTTCAAAATAGTGATATATATATATATATATATATTTCAAAATATTTATTGATAGGCTTCTAATTTTCATACATGTGTATATCGATGTTTTTAGGTGAGATAAATTGGACGAAAATCTATGTAATGAACAAGTAATTTATAAATAAATTTAAATATTTAATGAATGTATTTCATTTTTAAGTAATGTAGTTATAGAATACACATGTGCTATATTTCTTTTGATATTTTATACTATTAAAAAATATTGTTGTAATTATCATGCATTACTTAAAAGATCATTAAGAATCATAACCATTGATAGTGTTGTCATTTTACATTGATCATTAAGATATTTATATAACAAGGGTTATAATAATATATTATTGGCACAGAAGGGGTAAGTAATGATCCCAATTAGTTGGAATGTGCCCTACGAAGCCCTTTTATTGGTGATTTTGAGGGATATGAGATATCTAGGTTTTTTCCTTCACTAAGCCCAGTCCATGATTCAGTAACTGAAGGATGATAGAAACCATTTTCATAGAAGTTTGAGATCATAGTGATCACTCCCAAAACTATGTTTGCCGAAACACCCCAAAAAAGTAACACCATCACATACCTTACCGTTAAGGTGTACCCCATTGTAATAAGTATTTATATATCTTGACCATAGTATTACAAATTTTATAATTTAATTTTAATATCAAAATATTTATTTTTACCCCATTTCATTATTATAATATACATCAGATTATATTACTATTTTAATAAAACTATATTTTTATATAAAGAAATAAAAATTCTATTTTTAAAAAATTTATTGTTTTAATTTAATGATTGTTTTTGATAAATTGAATATTTTTTTATGTAATTTGTTTTAATGAAATAATATTTTTATAATAATATCTATTTAATTATTAATGTTAATTTTATTTAATGAAGTGCAATGTAATATTTTATAATGGTCATAAATTCTTCAATTTCTAAAAAAGATGTATTTTCAAAAAATAAAGGAAATTTAATTTATTGTATAAATTATAATATTTAGAATTTTTTTCATGTAAAATAAATTCAATTTTTTTAAATTTTCACATTGAAATTTTCCAACATGTAATTTTATATAATTTTTCAGGACATTAGAATTATTTGAAAACATTATATACTGTATAAATATATTGTATCTATATTTACATAATAATAACTAAAAAGTGTTTTAATAAATACTATAAATTGAGTACATCACCAAAAATAGATTTTAAAATTTAAAATTTTTATTTCAAAATTATTTGATTAATTTTTCAAACCAATAATGATTTTTACAAAGCATATATTATATTTTATGGGTTTAAAACTAATTCTTCATGAACATGACTCACTTATATATCATAAAGGGTATTATTTTAATGAGTTTAGTTAATATAATAATAAAAATATTGATATTCATTACAATTTTTTAGAAACCATGGATAAGAACCATGTAATTTCTTTTATTAATGGTTATTTTATCACATATAGTCTAAAACAAAACTTTACAAAATTTTCAAGAATTCCCCTATATTTTAAAATAAATTTCAATGGCATGTCCACTTCCTCTTTACTAAAAACATATTTATCAAGATTTAAATTTTCCTCTCAATATATAAATCCCTGCCAATGTGTTCCCATGATCTTATGAAGCCACTATAAGAATTTTCGAATCACCCTCTCAATGCGAGAGAATCTATCATCTTCCTTTTTATTCAAGTTTATTTTTTAATTATTATTTTGATTTACAATTTTTATGTTCTAATGTTTTTCTATATATCCCATTACTATACTCACGATTCCAAATTATGGAAAGGCCCAAATTCCCCTTCATTAAACCCTTCCATGATGCTTTATGTACACCTATTATACTATTGAAATTGTCGTATGATTTTCCTTTCCAAACTTTTGGGTTGTGAATACCCATCCCCTTATTGAATAATTTGTATTATTATAATTGTACATAAAATTAATTTATTATAAAATTAAATGTATCTAACCCACACTCATGAATATTGGGATTAAAATTGATGAAATATGATTTTATTTTGATGATATATATGGAACAGAAATGAATGTATATAATATAAATGTGACAGAAGGGGCCCTAATTATCTATACCTCCAATGTGTTGGGTAATTTTTTTATCTCATGGGATTCCAAGTATGGTGCATGTTTCATCAACCTAAGAACACTATCTAATGATGTATTAGTGGTTATCCATGGCTTATTTTTATTATGTATTTTTATATATTGTTGAGAAATTATTATGTTTCTTTTAATTCGTTATCTTATATCATGATTTAATGTTTATATTTATGATCCTCACAATTTTATATCAACTCTACTTTCATATTGAATCACATGTTGTTCTATCATCATGTTATGCTTTTATTATTCCATTACATGGATTTATTTATTTTTTCATTCTTATATATGTCATCAGGTTACCCTATGTAGTTTGCAAAGATAAATTAAATTTTAAATGAATTTTATAGATTTTGTTAAAAATTTCTACATAACCCTATTTATTATTACTACGATATGTATCTAATTACCCAAATACACTAAGCCTATAAATCTTTTGGGATTGTGTTATGTGTATCATAATGTAATAAATCAGGAAATAAAGTGAATAAAAGATATGGGGTTTCATAGTTGGTATCAAGGAAATGTCTATTTATTTTCAGGGATTATGATTAGAAAAAAATAATAAACACCGTAGGGATTATACTAAACATAAGAAAACTTAAATAAATTTTTGTGAATTATAGTGTGTGTGTTTTCCATGAAATAAAATCTATGTCCAGATGTTACAAGTGGATGCAAAACTTTTTTAGTTGTACCAAGGGTTAACAACCTTGAAAAGGGAGGACTGGGTACTAATGCAGTCATAAATTGCTGTAGTAAAAAGGTCCTTACTTTACTCAAGTATTGACACTCCTAAGAGATTTTATTTGGTATATTAAATGGATATTTACAAACCATTATGAAATGAACAAATAAACTAACAATAAAATCTTATGTTATGATTTAGTCCATGGATAATATATATTTAATCATTAAAATTCATAATTTAAGTAATTCATTTTACTAATTGGGTTATCCATTAAATATTTATAGTTTCACTTTTATATGTATCATAGTTTGAAAATTGTCATCTATAATTTTCCCTTAATTTAAGTCAATGTATGAAGATAGGTGGAACCGACTCCATAACTAATGTGATGCCCAACATGATGACTTCCCAAATGAGATTCCCAAGTACAGGGGAGAGAGAGTCATGAACAACATGCCAATAGAAAATAATTTAACTCGTGTTTTAAAGAGAAAAATGAATCAGGGTAAACCCACATCCTCCAAATAAAGAGCACATTGAAATTAAGGCCTCCATATAAAAAATAAACAAATCTAAATTTCAGTGCATCTTGTGATCCCTTAATAATGGAAAAATGGAACATACCCAATTAAAATATACTCTTTTTCCTACAATACACTATGCAAGGGACATTAATTCGTTCTATTTATTTCATGGAGGTGGGAATTGATCATTTGAGGATTCTAATCAATAATATAAATCCCAAGAATGAAATTTTAGGGATGAATTGGAAAGATTTCAGGGGAAAAATTTTGATAAAATATTTTTTCTCACTCACCAACTTATTATAGATGGGGATTTCAATGGCCTCCGGACAATGATAGAAGAATACATTGATTTTTACAAGTAAATTTTCACAAGACATTAATTATATGAAATTGTACTTTTCACTTACCCCTAAAGTAAAGTTGATGGCTTATTTATTATTCTAAAGTATAATGTACAAAAATATTTTGATATTTTTGGCATTAATTTTTTTAATATATCGTCCAATGTGTCCTCAAAGGTGATATTGAGATTGGTGATTCTAAAGTATATCAATGGTATAGAGATAGAAATTTGAGAATGGAGTTTAATTCTTGATGAGGAATGGATAAATATCATGGTGGAATGAAAGTAAAACAATCCATTCTTCAAATGTGAAAGAAGATTAATTATTTAAATTTCATGAAGGGGATAATGAAATTATTTATGTGTGGTATGGATGGGAACTATATTAGCTTATGATAATGGGAGAAAACCAAAAAAGTGATGGTAGAAATGAATTCTCTACTCAACACTCAGCACATTTTCAAATGATGAAACTGCAATGATAATGGGCACTATGTGAACCTATTAACTAAGTTAATGGTTGTTGAAGATAATCGATGACAACAGCCTCTAAGGACTAGAGATAAATGGTGGGTTTATTACATCCTAACTAATAAGGTATATCCTAACAAAACAATTTATGACATGTATGATAGTTATCCATTCTATAATAGTGATTGTACTATTTTATTCTAGTTCTATGAATTCTTTCATATAACACATTTTTATTAAAATAATTTAAACACCACCTAAAAACATAGAAGTTGAATTATTAGTGAAAATGATAAATTTAAAAATTGTTTAATCCTAGGTATATAACTCCCCCTTATCAATATTTTCTAGAATAATTTCTAAATTAACCATATGATACTACCTTTAGAAGAATTCAATTCAAGTTATGATATGTCTTTTGTTTCTTTTTATTATGGTAACATAAATTTCTAGGGGAATAAAATCACCCTCTGTATCAAGAATCAACCACTGTTTCTATATAATTGTAACAAATATGAGGAATATAATTTTCAATAATCATCTCAAACTTGGATATTATTTCTTGATAATATTTGTTTCTAGCCCAATTAATCTGTATTGAAAAAAATACCATTATTGGTGACATGCCCATTATAAAGGGAAATGATGATTTATGTTCTCAATAATATCATTGTATTCCTCATAATTGAGAGGTAATGTTCTCAATAAAATATATACCTAGAGAATTTCCAATTTCCAGGAGTCTAATTATAATTTCCACTATTTATCTTGAAGTGCCTAAGAAGTAACAAAAATATTATCAGGATAAAGTGATTAAATACCCATATACTCAACATGTGGTTTATATGTACCTTTTATCATGAAAATAGATGAATCAATGTGCTCCTGTATTTATTATTGTGAGCTCAATAAGATCTCTATAAAGAAAAATTATCCTCTCCCATTGATTTTTTACTTGTTTTATTAGCCACTTAGAGATTAAAATTTCTCTAAGGTGGATCTTTAGTTAAGATATTATCATGTAATGGTGAAAATGTAGTTAACAAAAAAATTATTTTTTTGTAATAGGTATAGGCATTATGGGTTCCTAGTGATTCCATATGGACTCAATAATTCTCCAGATATCTTTATTGGTATAATGAATATTTTCATTAAGGGTTAGGTCATCAAATTTATGGTAGTCTTTATAGATGTAATTATTAACTACTCTAAATGTAAGGTGGAAAATGTGGAGAATTTAAATATTTTACTAATGACCTTTAAAAAAGAAAAGTTTTATTCTATGTATAGTATATTCAATTTCTGGGTAATGAAACTAATGTTCATGGGGAATGTTATCACTAAAAAATGGATATCTATGGATCATTCAGATACAAATGATATTTGAAGGTTGTACCAAATCAACTACTATGATAGAGTTCTATGGATTTATTATATTGTATTGGTACTATCACCGATATGTGGAAAACATCTCACAATTTTCAAAACCCACTAACTAAGTTATCTTATATGGGAGTTCATTTTGTATGAAAAATTTAATGTGAGGAGTGAATTAATGATTTAAGGGATTGAATAATTTCCCCAACTATGCTCAAATTACCCAATAATAGAGAAGGATTTATGACCTAAAATTATGCATCTAAATGGAGAATCAGTAGTGTAATCATTTAAAATGAAACTTTGATGGCATATGCCTACCACTAATAAATGAACCATGAGAATAACTACCTGATATATGATTTTGAATTTGTTTTTGTGATATTTACATTAATGATATTCCATAATTATCTCTATAGGGGGCATGCGACCAATATATAGATCATTGATACCTTGAATATATATTCAATCAAAACAAGCACAATATGTGATGATATAGGTGGTTAGATATGATTAAAGACTATGAATATTAAATCCATTATCATCATGGAGAGGTGAATAATGTGGATGATTCTCTAGGAATAAATGATCCTGAAAACTAGTCAATGGTGTAGATTGATAGGGATGAAATATTATTAAACATTTAAAGAATATACATGGGAATTAGAAAAATAACTTCATCCTACCTCTCTAAAAAATATACTCAATCATCCATTTGATATAGGATCAAGGAGGATAAAAAATTTATACCAAGCTATAGAAAATGTTATAGAAAATTTCATAGCACAACATTTATTAATGTGGAGTTATAAGATTTGGAGTTTGGATATTTTTTGCGTCAATAACAGAAATGAAAATGGAAATTCTAGATTATATTCATAGTTTATTCTTTTCAATTCATATTTGAATAAATAAAATGTATAGATATTAGTATAAGAATTTATGGTGGGGTAATGTTAAGTGTTATATTTCAGAATTTTTATCTTGATTCAGTTTTTACCATCAATTCAAAGATGAATGATTGAGGTCAAATGGTATGATTAAACCATTTACCATACCAGTATGAAAATTAGAAAAGATAACCATGTATTTCATTATAGGACTCCCCATGACATCTAAAGTCCATAACCCCATTTGGGTGGTAGTTAATCACATTATTATGTTTGGAAATTTAATTGATATCATGGAAGACTTCTAAATTGGAACAAATTCCATGATCTACATAAGAAAAGTGGTAAGACTACATGGAGTACCACACCCAATTTTATTTTAGGGAAATACCAGGATTACATATAGGTTATAGAAAATCATTCAATGTGAATTTGATATACAATTAGGTTTTAGTAAATATTTTCACTCTTAGAAGGAGAATAATTCTGATTGATCCCTTGAAACTCTAGAGGATATAAAGAGAAATAAATCAATAATTTTACATGGTTTTAGGATAAAAACCATTCAATAGCGGTGTTCTACTTTAGAATATATTTCCTTTATAACATTCAAAATGTCACATTATGAGGATTTCTATGGGATGAGGTGTCAAACTCCAATATGATAGGATGATATTAGATAGTGGAAGATAATGGGACCTGATATTATATGAGAGATAATAGAGAAGGCCCATGATATTAAATATTATATAAAATTAGATAAATGTGGAAAGAAATGGTACATAGATAATTATCTATGTGACCTTGAGTTTGAGGTCAGAGTTAAGGTTTTTCTTTATATATCGCAATGGAATAAATTATTAAGGATTGAGAATAAGGTAAATCATATTCCTATATACATTTAACAATTTTTGATCCAAGATCATGCTAGAGATGTGACCTATTAACTAAGACTCCCAAAAAAACCAATCTCAAGTTCATGATGTGATTCTTGTACACCTTTTATAGAATTACATACTTATACCATAACATATACTAAATAAAAAGATAGTCTATTTAGAGAGTAATATTTTCAAATGGTGGAAACTAGTGAAGATATAGAATCATTGTGAAAATTATATTAAAAAAAGAAAAATCATCAGTAAAAATTACCTTAGCTAGACCATAATTTGTTGAAGCAATGTTGGAACTGAAAGAGGCGATGAAACAGAAGTACCCTCATTTGTTTTAGTGTAAAATAAAACTTTGAGGGTAACATTTTATAATCCAATAATAATGTAATGTCCAAAAAAATTATAAATGAAATTCCCCTTTGAATGAATTAATTCATTATTATATAGTTTAGTAATATAAAACTCATTCAGTATATTTCATTTATAATTTTGGACCATTATAAAATATACCCATTGGTAACCTATTATACATAAAAGACCATTAATTACCATTACTATTTACAATGTATCTATTATACAGTGAGCATTATTATTATATATTATGTTTTATAATAATATCTAATTCATATAGAAGGGAAAAAAGAAATGTCCATGACTAGTAGGATCATACCCAATAAAGCCCATTTATTTGAGCTTTTGAGGGAGATAAAATCACTAGGTTTTTCTCTTAACCATGGCCAATAAGAGATTAAAAAAATAAATCACCAGTGAAACCATTAATGGGAGGAGTTCAAGTTCACCATGATCACATCCCAAACTATGTTTACTAAACCACCACAAAAATATCCATAATTGCACAACTAATTTGAAGTGTGTATTATGGTGTAATAAGAAGTTATATATCTAGAACCTAATTATATATATATATTTTTAAAATAAATATTATATTTATCCCTTTTAATTATTACACTATACACATGACTATATATTGAGTTTAACAACAACTATATTTTGATATAAGTAATAAAATTATTTTTTAAAAGAACCATTTTGATAAATCCAAGAATTTTAATTTAAATGTATTTTATGAAATACTCTTTAATAAATAATAGTTATTTAAATATAAATTATAATATAATATAATAATATCTCATATTATTTTTTATAATGGTTAAAAAGTTATTATTTCTATAAAAATTCGTATTTTCTTTTAAAAAAAGATATTTATTTTAAACTATAAATTTTCATATTAAGAAAATTATTTAAGAAAAATAAATATTATTTTTGAAATCAACACATCGATATTATCCTATATTGGTTTTCATAATTATTTGATATGATTGCATTTCAATGTTCAAATTGAATATTATATAAATATATCATATGTATTATGACATCCAACTAGCCAAAAAATGATTTAATTAATAATATATTGGAAATACCTAACCAAAAATAACGTCTCCTATTAAAATAATTTTTTTAAGTAATTTTATTAATTTTAAAATCCTATAATTAATCTTCAAGATTATATTTTATATTTTAATATTATAAAAAAAATCTATGAAGCCTATCACTTGCACATCGTGAATGGTATTGTTTTTAAGAGATTATATTTTAGAAAAATAAAATATTGAATACCACTACTATTTTCTAGAACCCATTGACCAAAATCATGTGAAGGTTGGTAATTATTAATATTTTATCACTTAGATTCCAAAATATATTTTTTCAAATTAATAAATAATTTCCCTCTCCTTTTCTATAAATACCAATTCAACCTCACATACCTCTTCACTCAAAACCCATTGGGCCAAAATTACATATCCATATCCCTATCCAAATACCTACCTAGGTTTTAGAGAATAGTTAATAATAACCTTTTAATCTTTTAGATGCACCATCTTATGGTATGAGATTCTCTACTCCTCATTTTTATTCAACTACTTTCTTTACAATATGATTTTTTATTTCCAATTTTTCATTTGGTAATATTATATTAAAAATACCTTTACTTCTGTTAGGATAAACATGTAATGAGGTACCACATTTTACTTATATTAATAACTTCTATGAACATTTATTAACACCTTTTATGATGTAAAAATTATCTATTGTTGTTAAATTACAAACAATTATATTTTGAACACCCATCCACATTTCGACTCAAGGATATTCACCTAGTTATACCTTTTATTAATTCATTGTGGAATTTAATTTATTTAAATCAATGTTTATAGAAACCCAATCTATTCATACATGGAAATTGAATCATTTTTTCAGAATATTTATTTCAATACATAAAATCATGCTTGAGAAATTTAATAGTTTAGTTCCTTTAGAAACATAGAAACAAAAACATTGGAACATAAGTTATCTAAATCATCAACGATTACATTATTCATAACTAGAACCCTTCTTAGAGATATAGTACATATTATTTATCATTATAATCTAGGGAAAGGAAACATAAGAAATGGTGATATTATATGTCAGTAAGGGAAAACAAAGGGGATACAAAATATTTTCATGAACACAATAATATGAGAACATGAGAATAAAATTTGAATACCATACACCGTATATCAAATATTATAATCAGGAGTCATGGAATAAGGATTGGAATTTCATAAGAAATGTGTCATTTGGAAATCAAAGAACATTAGTCATGAGAGAATAAGACATGGAATATGTGTCACACAAATAAGAATAACAAACAATTCTATATTAGTGAAGTATTACTTCCAATACCATTAGAGAAGACATAGTTCATTACTGAGTTAAGTAAACTGTCTATTATAGCCTAGTATTAATAAACTGGGTTCACTTTCCATTCCATCCCTACCATACTAAACTAATTTCACTTCGCATTCTAGTACTCACTATCTCATGAGATATAAATCATTACCCAATTCATTGGAGGGAGATATAGGCCCCACATGTCAAATATTTAAAACCATATTTATGGGATCCACAATATTATAAAACATTAATCTTATCATAACCCATGAAAATAAATAAGTATAAAAAACATTTCATCTTATCATAAACTATAGAAAAGAGACAGGTTTCATAATCATTTTTACATAACATAGTCCTTGAAAAGAAGTGGATTTTATAAGTGTTTTATAATGGTATAACCCATGGAAAATAAATAATTTTCATAGAAAATATTTCATCATAAACAGAAACAATTAGGAGAAAGAATAAGAATGGTATTCTTATATCTTATCCCTTATAAGGAATATGTATCATCGAAGGATGAAATCATAAATGGAAAATAATTTTAAAATATCATTTAAAACATTCTAAGAGGAAGTTATCCTTTATACATTACACATTTTTAAAACGTTTTCCTTTTAAAGTAACCTCGGAACCATATAAAGGAATATTTGAAACTATTTTAAAACACTATTTAAATATAAAACAGTTAAGAAATCCTCTTATATAAAAATCAATACAGAATAAAAATCATTCCAAAATATATAAGAAAACATTTTTATTTTGAAAATATTCTTTAAAACATATGATGGATGTTTTAACGAATAGACTGGTCATGATAGATGTGATTTATATATATGATGTATATGTAAAAACAAATATTCTTTAAATATTTTCAGTACAATTAAATAGATCCTTATTCCGAAAATGAAAATGAGATTCCATTTGAAATCATTTTTTAAAATGGTAAAAAATTGTTAAAAATTTCTTCTAAAAAGAATTTTAGAACATTTTTGAATATTTTGTTTTCAAAAACATGGTATTGGGAGAAAAAATATTTTCGAATGAAGAGAGAAAAACAATAATATTTTGTTAAAACAATTCTTAATTATATTAAATTACAAAAGAGTGTAAAAATTTTATTATTAGATAAAGATATTATTAGTAACCATAGGAGACAAAAAATAATTACAATTATTGAGATATGGATCATACTGATAAGCAATGAGATTGTACTAAACAACTCTTACCCCTTTGGTGACAATGAATCATGACACCCATGAAATAATAACATTAAACTAAGATTAAAATATAATTAAATGGATGATATTAATGATATTACATGTAAAAGTATTAGTATATAAACCTCATAAAAAATATAGGTTCATAACATAACATATGTCTTAAAGAAAGAAAATTGAGACCAAATTCTCATACCTTAAGTATTGACTCTCGTCACACTCATTCAAACCACATGTATAGTAAATATAAGTTTATTATAAATATTTCACAGAACCATATTAACACATATATAATACCATATATGATTTACTTATGATATTTATGTAACTTGTTTATTTACAAATCCATGTTAATGTTATGTTTCAGGTAATAACAACCTTGTATTTCGTATATGTTTTGACTTGTAAATCTGGTTATTCTTACTTACATCATTATCTCATTATATAAAAAATTATATAAATTATATAATTATCATATATTTTTAGTATATATGAATTTATATTAATCCATTAAATTTAGTTCTAGGAAATGAAATACACCATTCATATAGATGGTAGGTTGTAGATACACATGAATGTTCTTTCCATTTTATTATTGTGTTGAGTGATATAAAATTATATGATATATTATCAATAAAAATCATATTTATATCATATATGTCACACATTTTTATTAAACATATTCTTAATACAACCCATTTATAACTTGAATTAATCACGTCTCTTTACGATATAGTTGTTTGTCATACACACAAATGACTTTATCATAATCCCACAAAATGAAAAACATGAAGGAATGTATTATATAATAATTCTATAATAATTAATAAATTATATAAACTTAAATATAATACATAAATATTTTTCATATCATTATTCTATATGTTGAGTATAGGTAATGGAAAAAATAATGACATCAGTCCACGAAGCGGTAGTCCACGATACACATGAACATTGATTTCATAACCCATTTATAGAGGTGTGTGTGGTTGTAAAAAGTACCCTTAACATAAAAAAATAATTATATAGAAGATAATAAGTATTTTATATAATACTTATATAAAAAAATCGAAGTGGTTTGAGGAATAAACAAAACAAAAATATTCATTGAGGAATGTTTCCTCTTTTTCAGGTATCCCCTTTTGGTTTGCACCAATGGAATTCATTGGATGGAATTATTCCCAATGTAATTAATCTTGTATGAGAAAATGGAAGTTGGGAATATATTTTTATATGCGTTGGTCAACCCAAATTTATTTAGAGTTTCAAAAAATGTGGGGGAGTGAGTGCCCTTTTATAATTGAGGAGGAGTGGCATTCTTCTAAATACCCAATGGTATTCACTATTGGGTGGTCTCTCATTACTCCTGTGACACCAAAAATGAGAAATAACACAGTGGAGGGATTATATGGTCAATAAATATCTCCAAAAAAATAAAATAAATAAATACATTTTGTGTCATGTTATTACTTAGTCTTTAAGATAATTCAATTATAACATTATAGTTTTTACCAAGGTGACTATTATATTTTTATTTACCTATGTGGTTTATCCTTTTAGTATAAAATTAAAAATAATTTTTTTATATAATATATACCCACTAATTATAAATGTGAATTCAAATTTATTGAATAAAAATACTATATGTGTTTAAAATTATTTTTAATACAAACACATGTCATGCGGGAAACTACATTTTTACCATAATCACATAATTTAATTTTACATGTTCGTACTAACCATTATTGTAAAAAATCAAGTTGACCATATTAGATAATATGAATAATTATAATTAAAAATATAGAACCCATTTTCCCAAATTTTAGTCATATATGTTTCATAATTTAATTTAATAATAATCATATAGATGCAATGAGAAATCGGGTTTTTAAAGTGAAAAGATCCAAACATTACAATGTATTTATATTCGATTTCACTATGATAGATTCCAATAGCCTAAATTGGATTGATATATTTATTAATAAAAAATATATTTATTAAAATCAAATTTAAATATAATTTAACTGTAAAAATAAATTAGATGATATGGTATTTATCAATTAAAATTTTATATTTTTCACTATTCATCCAAAAATGAGACTTCTCGTAAAAATATAGAAAATTCACCATAATCGAATTTTGAAATTATTAATTCAAAAAAAAATTTATTTAATTAAATTAATTTTATAAAAGTTTTTAAAATCAATTTTATTTATGTTTAAAAAAACATAAAAAGTATTTTTTTAGAAAATAGTATTTTCACAAAATTTAATCATTTTACTGAGAATCATGTATTTTATTATTAAAATGTTATATATATATATAAATTTATATTTAAAAATTAGTTATTAACATTAAAATTACTAATTCTAATTGATAGGTTATATCATTCAGATTTATATAACTATATTAGTAATATAACATTATTTTGTTAAAACTTAGTGTCTCTTGTAATGCCAGATAACAGGGTGTTTCCTGTAGTGCAAGCTTAAAATGGTATTTCATATAAAGAAAGAATAAAATGGTGTCTCATACTGATATTATTAATTTATATATATCATTTGGAATCATTTTTTATGATTGTATAATGCACTTTTTGATAATGTATTAGGTTTGTGTTTATTCTTGGTAGAAATAACTTTCCCAGACTCAAAAGGAAAAGAAATAAAAAATGTAAAATATATAAATTAAATATCATGAAGAAAATACACGACATGTTTGCATCATTCACAAAAAATATTTAAGAGGATGGATCATCCCGTGATAATATATACATCATGAAAACAATATGATGTGAATCTCTAATAGAAGTCATGAAACATCCAATGCCAATTACTTACCAAAAAATAATTTGTGAAAGATATAACATGTAGTAAAAAAACTTACACATTGTGAGATTATATGATATATCTATATCCTAAAGATTCAAGATTTGAATGTTTCCAAATAAAAGATTCATGGTGAATTTTTTTTATCAATATTAAAAAATGTGTGGAACTTACACATTGTGTAATTCTCCATATATTTATATACATGCCACAGATAGCCATAGGGAAGACTTCTCAATAGCCACTTATTTATTTATTTCTCTATCTTTTCTTTCTACATTTCACTTCTGAAACAACATTAGTAAATTACTTTGTGTGTTTTAATCAAATCTTATTGTCATTTATTTTTGACCATCCATTTTTCATCATTCTCATATATGCATTCAATTTTGATGATAGTTTTTCATTTATTTTTTTTGTTTTAAATAAAATTAATTCCATGTTCTTATTGATTTAAATGTTCAAGTAAGTGTTTTATTTAATCTTCATTTATTTAATTTCAGTCTACTTGATTCATAAATAATCAATTGTGAATTTCTAGATTTCAATAGTTTTATTAATATTCCAAGCATGTCCGTGATTATTTCTTTACTTTCAATTATTTTCATAATGAGTGGATAAACTACTTAGGATAAGGGTTGAGATTAAAGGTTTTTTTAACACAATCAATCTAAAAACTAAAAATTGGTAACACTAAGTCTAGTAATTATGTAAAGTGAAAATTGTATATTCAATTCCTTTATGAATCCCAGACCATTTAAAGTTTAAATGAATGAACGTGACATGATTTCAGATGAGAAATTTATGAAAATTATACTATGAAACTTTATACCATAGAATATATGATTAATACATCCTGGTTGTTTTCTATATATGCACCAATTAATTTTTTCATCATGTATAGATCTAATTATCTTTACTATTATCAATTATTGATCTATGCACCATTTCACAACTGAAGCCCTAGGATAATCCTAAGTTAGAATTGGGAATATCTTATTACCTGAATCCTTGAAATTTAATTCGATCATTATCTCCTTACTTAATCTAAAAACAATATCAATAGATTTACTAGAATCCCAATCCAAAATCAGGTTTTTAGAACTCCTATATATAGGGTTCAAACTCACTGGTTACCTATCTCCATTCCTCCATATAATTTTGACACCACTCTACCACTTTAATACACCATTTATTTCAAGTGTAGTTTGAGAAAATAGAAATTTATTACCTGATCAATGCTATTATGATTTAAATAAGTGTTTAGGTTCATCACATGAAATGAAAACCATATTATAAATTTAATTTATTAATTTTTTTTGATAAAGACCCTGGTTGTTACATTCTATACACCTTAAAATGAATTTTAGATTCAAAATTCATCACTATAATACAAATAGATATGTTAATTATGCCTCGTCATATCATAAACTACCCACATATCTTCTTCAAAATGGATATTTCACATCAATACTTTGGCCAGATGAGTGGTCTAGTTTCTTATAACTTTATCATTAAAATACAAAATCTTTACCAGTTATTATTCATAACAATGATCATGTTCTAATAGTATGACCTCTAGGTTCATTACATGTTAAGGGTTATCAATGTACTTCTCCAAGATATATACATGAAACACATAATGTATTTTGTATAGGTTTGGTGGAAGTGTCAATTCATTAGATACCATCCTAATAAGATCAATAATTTCAATGAGACTAATATACCCTTGATGTAGGATCCCTTTCATCCCCATTCTCATAACCTTCTTCCATGGAGAAACTCTTAGAAATAAATTTTCACCAACTTCAAATTCTAGATCACTTCAATGATTATCATCATAAATTTTTTTCTGACTCGTAGATTCTTTGATGTGATATTGAATATCTTTATCCCTCTCTGCAATTTCATCATCGATCTCAGGTTACAATAGAATTCTTTCTCCAACTTCATTACATAACATTGGAGCTCTATATTTCTTCCCATAGAGGGATTCATATGGCACAATTCTAATTCTTGAGTGAAATATATTTTAGTGTGAAAATATAACTAGAGGAACCCAACCACATTTTAAATCCAACAAACAATATCTCAACATATCCTATAGGGTATGAATTTCTATTTTAGATTGACCATCCATATAAGGATGATAAGTTCTGTTAAAACTAAATTCCATGTCAATGGATTACTAAAGACCTTCCTAGAACATTGAGGTAAACCTCATATTCAAATATGATTAAATGTAATGTGATACTCTATGAAACCTTACCTATTCCATAATTTATATCCTGACAAGATGATATAGACAGAAGTCATATTTAATATCAATGAATTCTTCAGACATAGTAAGGTGATATACCACCAATCATATAGTATTATTTTGTTTAGAGGTTTTTGTGAGTGAAATGAAAAAATCCATTGTGATGTTCACCCATTTCCATTTTGGTATCTAAAACGGATGTAAAAATTCCCTTAGAAATTTGTCTTTATACCTTATCTTTTTGACATAGTAAGCATCTAACATAAAATCATGAGTTGGGTACTTTTTATCATCAATCTTAAATTTTCATGAGCCATAAAATATAAACATGTTATTCTGTATAATAAAAAATTCTAATTTGTTTTTTATGCATCAATATAGATTATAACTCTTATCTAATATATATTAATGTGTCCATAGGTATGATGACTAAAATTATATTGATTCCTTGAAATTTCTCTCATATTCGTTTATCCATAGGAACTTGGCTCCATTCTGAGTTAACATGTTCATTGGACTAGATAGTCATGAGATCCTCTCCCTAAAATGTTGACAATATACATCTAAAATATGAAAAATATGAATCCTATTCACCACGGTTTTTTTGGTCCAATAATCAATAGCCCCCCATATTTGATGGATTTATTGATATACCTTCTCTTGAGATTAGGTTACCCAAAAACAATATCATTTGAACCAAAATTCAAACATTTTAAATTGTTCATATAGTTTTTTTCTTATGGCTATAGTACAACTGTAAATATATCTTAATGATCTTCATTTATCTTTGATTGGATAATATTTTCTTCTATAATGACTACCAAAAACTGATCAAGGTAATCTCTAAAGGCTCTACTCATTATATCCATGATGATAGAAGGGGGAATTAGTAATACCGAAAGTCATATCTATATAATCATATTGTTTATACATTTTAAATAATTTCATCATTGGTATATTATACTTCTTGAAATATAATTTTTGATATAAATAAAAGTGTTCAATCATGGAAAATTATTAAGATCCACATAGTTTATCAAATAGTTCATCAATATAAGGAATGGGATACTTATTCTTAATTGAGATCTTTTTCAGCTCCTGATAATTAATGAAAAGTCAAATTGATCCATCTTTCTTCTTCACAAAAACTTAAGGTGAAGCCTAAGGTGACACAATTTTTTGAATTAACCCCTTATCATGGTTTTCTTATAGTTTATTATTTAATTATTGCAACTCAATAGGGTCCAATCTATATAGTTTCATTGAAATTGGTGTGGAACCTTGTATGAGTTCTATAGAGAAATAAACTACAAATTTTGGTTGAATTCTAGATACTTTTTCGATAAAGTAATGAAAAAATTATCAAACAACATGAATATCATAGATGTTGATATTCCCCCAAACCATTTGAGATGAAAACCCATTTAAATGGAAATTATGACCCATACAATGGATGCAATCACAATTGGAAGTTCATACTTACCATCAAATTGACAGATGACCATAGGTTGGCTTGGAATACCAAACACAACATCACTCCCTTGAAAATTGAGGTGTGAAATATAGAGAGGAATAAAATCTATTCATAGGATTACATAAAATTTAACTAAAGTAATAATTAAAATATTTGAAAGAAGCACATTCCCACCAACATCAACCTGAGATTTATCAAAGACATGAGATGAAATCATCATACCATTTGAGGTTTTTACTTATAATTCCACATATAATCATTTTGGATGCATTATAATACCATTAAAATATTATTTAGATATGAAATAGTTGGTATATCTAGAGTCATGTAGGACATTATAAGTTTTTGACTGGTTGGTAAGTCTATCTTTCACCACATCGTTATTGCACCCCTCATCAGAAACAATGATAACATTAGATCCTCCCTTAAACCGTAGCTTAATATGTTACTAACATTGATCATCATAATTCACCCTCATGTTTGGAAATCAGTTAGTATAATTCCCATTATCTTTACACTTTAATAACTCAAGCGTGGGATGTTTATTTTATGCATCATTCTCTCTGTTCACATTGTTAGCTAAATTATTCACATCACTTTGGAAATCAGTTTCCTGATGACCTTCTCTTATACATGAAAAAAATTTGATGTCCTACCAGTGAAATTTACTCCATGATTATTCCCATTATTATATCTTAATGAAAATCTTCACTTCTTCTCTCTATGGTTCTTAGATTTTCATTTGAATATAATCTTCATTTTTCCAAGACCATGAGATTGATACAAAACTCTAACCACTATTTCAACCATAATTTCACATAAAAAAATATATTCATAACTAGTGATGTATATTATGGATAATTCTATTTGGAGATTAGGTTTTAAGAAAATTAAAAATAAATCTACCTTAATATGATGTTGTATGAAAATACGAGAATCATACAACACAAATCTTGTAAAATTCGACTCATAGGTACCGATGGATTCCTTATTCTTTGGCCTTATCTCAAAGAACACTTTATCCATTTTCATACTAATAATATGATGAAATTAATTATTGAGAAATATGTTATCCCCAATATATGGATTAAATTTCACCTTTATTCCTTGTATTATTGATAAGAGTACACCATTGATTTGATTCACCTTCCAAATGACGTACTATGAAAAATAATCTTTCATGTTCTAAACATTTGAGAATGGAAAATATATTTTCAGTGGTAATGATCCATTTATATGTAACTAATGGATCAAAATATCCAATTAAAGTTTGTATAAATTTCCTCCTGAAGGACTTAATATAATGGTGTTCCCTCCTTTGTTTGTTTAGATGCCCAACATGATTCATAGCTTGAGAAAATTGTGTGAGCATAACAAAAAATATTTTTCATTACAGTTCCAATAACATCGGTATTATATTGAGTACAATAATTTCATTTTTTGTCACAATTAGAGTTAATGTGTTACCTTCAGGTTCAAATCATTGACTAAATCCAAAAAATAATAGAGTAAGAAACAATAATCATTTTTCGGAACCACATAATCATGAAAATTACTTATAAGACGCCAAAATTGTGAATCCTTATTTAATATATTACACTTTAGGTTTATCCTAGGACATTCATAGTAATATTCTATTTAAATCCTTCATGATGGTTTAAAAAGTGATTGTGAATTTCCAAAGCGTATCCCTTGGGAGTTCCAAACTAGGTGTGCTGTAATGCCCATTTTCATGCCCTAGTTCCTAATCGAGTCTAAATCAATGTGGCGCTTTTATGTTTCTTACCCCTAAGTACATCAATTACAGATCCACGTCTACTTATAGTATCAATACATGGATTAATTTCTTAGAATCCACTTTCTCTAAACTTTTCCAAACTCCAAGAAATTTTCCTATATTTGAATCATCAAAATACTTATCATTAAACATGTAAATAGGTATCTCACAATGATTTTATTATCCTAGTTTCCAAAGGATAACTAAATCTTCAATTTGATTCCAAATATAGTTACCCAAGATATTCACACATATACATTGCATCATTTTTGTGGAATATTTATTACATTACAGAAAATCATTCCTAGGAACTATAATAGTTTAGTTCCTTTGTAAAAATGGAAACATATACACTAGTTTATAAGTGAGGCACATAATCTCTGACAATGATCTCCACAACTAGAATCCTTCATAAAAATGTCATACATAATACATATCTTCAAAACCTAGGGAAATGAAACATTATAATGGGTGATATCATATTATTAGTAAGGGAAAAAAGGGAGACACATATGCATAACATGAACATAAGGGTATGATAAAATGAGAGTAAAATTTCAAAACTGTGAATTGTATAACAAATATCATAATCATGAGTCATGGAATAAAGATTGGTAGTTCATAAGACATGATCCATAATGGAATTAAACAACAGGGTCCATGAGAGCTTAAGACATGGATTGTTTGTCATATACATAATAATATAAAATAATTTCCATATTAGTCCAGGATCATTGATAATACCATTATAGTGGAAAAAAACTTTTACTAAACTGGTTTCAATCCTCATTTCATCCCTGTATTACATAACTGGGTTCAGTTCCCATTCCATCCCTATCTTAAAGAAATGGAGTTCACTCAATGTACCAATCCAATCTATATAATGAGATATAAATATTTACCCATTGCATTTTATAGAGATATAAAATTTATTAGTCACATAATAAAAACCATATCTATTCATTCTATAATATCATAAATAGTTCACTGTATCATAACCCATGAAATTAAATGGGTTTCATAAACAATTCATCATATCATAACCTGTTGAAAGAGATGGGTTTCATAACAATTTCATCATAGCATAACCGATGAAATGAAGCAGATTTCATAAGTGTTTTATCACTGTATAACCCATTGAAGAGAAATGGTTTTCATAGAAAAAATTTCATCTTAAACATATCCTTTTCATAGCAATAATAATAATGGTATCCTTGGATAAAATACACTATAAGTTATAAGAAACATTAATGGGTGATATCTAATATGGAAAATAATTTTTTGAGAGAAAATTTGAAACATTTATTAATGAAAATATCCTTTCCACATAAAACATTTTCAAAATATTTTCCTATGAAAATAACATTTAATACCTATAAAGGAATCATTTAAACTCATTTAATACAATTTTAAAACATAAAAAATTTATGAAATACATTTATTTAAAAATAAATTAAAAATAAAATTCATTCCAAAATATTTAATAAAACATTTTCCTTTTGAAAATATTATTTAAGAAATATAATGTATGTTTTAGTGAATTTAGTGTTCATGATGATGGTGACTTCTATACTAGATATATAAGTAAATATAATGATTCCTTTAATATTTTCAATTGAATTTGAAAGATCCTTACTCAGAAAATTGAAATAACTTTCCTTTTAAAGTCTTTATTAAAAAAAGTAAATCATGTGTAAAAATGAAATTTAAAAATAATTATAAGATATTTTTGAATATATATTTAGAAAAAATGATTTTGGGAGAAATTGTTTTTCCTAAAGAAGGGAATAAAGTTGGATTTTCATAAAAATGTTTTCTTAATTAACATAATTACCAAATAGTTGAAAAATTGAGCCATTACATGAATATATCAATAGAAACTAGAGTATAATTTTTTTTCATAATTATTAAGATATGGATCATAATATTTCATCAATTGGTCATAATCCTAAACAATCTCAATAAACGATGAGATTTTAGCAATAAACTGTTACCATATTGGTGACTTTGAATCAAAATAACCAATAAATAATAAAATTACATTAAGAATAAAATATCAGTAGAATGATTTGATTCATGATATAACATGTCAAATGGGTAGTATATACACCTCGTAAAATAATACGGTTGTAGAACATAACATGTGTCTCAAAGAAGGAAAACATGGACAAAATTATCTTACCTTAAGTCTTGACTCTCGTCATACTCATTCAAAAATCTTGTATAATAAATATAAGTTTATTATAAATCTATAATTTAACTATATTCATAAATATAATATAATATTTGATTTACTTATGTGTTTATTTTTTGATTTTATTAATAATTTTGTGTTAAAAATATGTTTTGGTTAATAATAGCATTGTTTTCCATACATGATTTGGATTTTTATCCCTGGTCATATTAAATAGATCATTATTTCATCATATTAATCATTATAACATTATATAAATATCATATATAATATTTATATATGTATTTATATTTATCCATAAAATTTGACATGAAATAAAAAACACAGCTCTTAGAGACGGTAGGTCGTACGTACGCATGAACGTTGTTTCTATATTCTTATTGTATTGAGTGAAATAAAAGAATATGGCACATTATAATTATAGAATCATATTTATGTCATATATATATATATATAAATTATTAATCCCATCCTTAATAAATTACATGTATTGCATGAATGAATCCCATTGCTCTGCAAGGCGATAGTTCATCGTACACACGAATGACATAATCATACTCACACAAAATTGAAATAACGAAGGTGTGTGTTATTTTTTAATTAAATAACCATAAATAAATCATATATAGAATATATATAATATATAAATACTATGTATATAATTATATCCATCCATGATAGGTGTTAATGGAAAAACAAACGGCATTAGTCTGAGTGGTTGTAGTCCACTGTACACATGAAAGATGATTTCATAACCCATTTGATGGACGTGTGTTTTGTTGCAGGTAATAAGATTAACAAAAATAATTAATTATATTTAATATATATATGTTATTATATAATTGTGATATAAAAATAATGTAAGGTGTTTTATGATGAAATGAAACATAAATGTTCGTTGATGAATGTTACCTCTACTTTGGGTATATACTTTTGGTTTTCACTAAATAACTTCTTCGTTGGATTTCATCCAAATGTAAGGAATCTATAATTTAGGGAGGGAAATTTTGAAGTTATTTTTGGTAGGGTTTGGTTGAGAAAAATAGATTCAGATGTGTGAATAGGTGGGGGGATTGACTACCCTTTTAAAATTGAGGAGAAGTATCATTCTTGTAAATACCCAAAATATTTTAATATTGGGAGGTCTAGATAATCTAATGTGCCTCTAAAATTGATAAATAATGTAAGGGGCTATTAATGTTTCATAAAATATCTTAAAAATTAAAAATTAATACATTTTTATCATGTAATTCTTTAGTCTTTATGTTTACTCAATTTTACCTTTATAGTTTAAGAATGTTACATATATCTTTTATTTACCTATGTAATTTATCCTTTAAAATTATAATTAGAAAGAGAACAATAAGATACTTTATTCTAAATTAATCCAAATATTCAGTCCAATTCATTGAATAAAAATAATATGTGTGTATAAAATTAATTTTAATACGAACATATGTAATGCACAAAACCATGTTTTAACGTTAATATCTTTAATTAATTTAAACATTTTTTTATAATAATTATGGTAAAAAATTAAGTTGAACTTATTATATAATATAAATTATTACTATAAAAAATATGCAAACTATTTTTCCAAATTACGTTCAATGATGTGGCTAAGTTTAATTCAAATTTAATACAGTAGATGAGATGATAATGAAGGTTTTTAATATGAAAAGATCAGAAATTTACAAACTTTTTATATTAAATATGAATATAAAATTAATTATAAATACATAAATTGGATTAATATATGTATAATTGTAGTAAATATCAGTAAAAATATTAAAATATAATATAATTGTATAAATAAATTTGTTTAAAGGTCAATTTTCAATTAAAATTCAGTATTTTTCATTATCCATCAAAAAATGAAACTTGTTTGAAAAATCCTAAAAAATCAACAAAATATGATTTTAACATTTATAATTAAAAAATTAATTTTAATTTATCAAATTAATTTTCTACAAGTGTTAAAAGTTAATTTTATTACTTTACACAATAAGACAAAAAAACATGTTTTTTTATAAAATAGTTTTTTTAAAATATATCATTTTATAGATACTTATGTATTTTATATAGTAAGTTTTTTAATTATATAATACCATTATATTTAAAAATTATTAATTACTATACATATTATTATGTTTAATGTCTATGTTATAATGGTGATGTTTAAATAACTATATTAATAATATAAAAATATTTTTTAAAATCTCAGTGTTGTGTGTGATGCAAGATAAACTGGTATTTCCTGTAGTTCATGAATAACTTGGTGTACCATATAAAAAATCTTAACAAGTTTTATCATGAAATGAAATCCATTAGAGAAATTTAATTTATTCGAAAGAAAAGTTGAAAATAACTCAAGGTGTTACAAAGTCCATTAGTTCGTGATTAAAAGTCATGAAGTTTTTTTATTGTGTATAAACTATGTGGAACACAAATTCATGTACATAATATGAATGTGATAGTGTGAATTTTAAAGACCTATAAAATTCAAGGGAAATTTTTTCTTAATTTTCTTTGGGATTTTACAAGAACGCAATTTCTGATGGCACCTGATTCTGAGGCCCGGTGTGCCCGGAATCAATTTCCGAAGTTTAGCTCAGGTACGTTTAGTAAACGAACGAGTGGGTTTTACTAAAGTTTGAACCGGTGCTCGGAATCGAAATCCGAGGGCACCGATGAAACCGCAGCGCCGGTATTTACTTATGAACACCTTTCCCAGAGTTGCGTTTTCTCGGGTGAGGTTATTAATTAAATGGGTTAACTAAAGAATAAAAATAAAATGTTGTGCTACAAATTTTATTTCTATTCTAGGTACTTTAAACCTAAGCTTGGTGGTTGGAGTGGGACAAACTAATATCCTAACTACACTAGGCAGGATATTAGTGAAGTGGGGCCCACACTAGCCCCACCCTTTCAACTTCCTCAAACCCCCATTAAATGTGTAACACACCCGCACCCACCTTTAATGAAAAGACAACTCTCTTAATTAATTAATTGATTAAGTTATTCAGTGTAATTAATTCGGGAATTCATTTTCAATTTCAAATTGAACATTGGCTTGTGTGTGTTAATTAAATAAGACAAAGTATTATTTCATTAAGGGTTAGTTTCATTGTGCGAGAAGGATTGGGAGAGGATTTGATCAAAGCCTTAGAATCTTCATCTTCTTAGTTGGAGAACGCGAAGAACGATGAAGAACGCCGGGTTGGTTCGAACACGAAACCAACTGGGCCCTCGGAGCGGAAAAGCTTATGACTTGAGATCTGGACGTCCGATTGACGTGCCATCGACTTTTTTGGATTCCTATTAGTGAGACAGACCTTTTGGCTTACTCTTCTCGAGGTTTGGATGCAGTTGGAGTGTGGTTGGGTTGGTTTTGACTTAAAAACTAACCGGGCCCCTGGAACGAAAAAGCCAATAACTCTCAGACCGGACGTCCGATTGACGCGCCGTCTGTCTCGTCAAGTTCCTCTTGTCGAGACAAAACTTTGAGATACATCAACTCTGGACTACGTGTCAGTTGATGTATCGACCCCTTGGCTCATGGAGCGGACCCTCCCGGAATCGAGCATGATGTGTGCGGGAACCCTAGAGCTGGCTGCGACTGCGATGACGACTGCACTGAAATCCTCTGTGGGTTCGACAACGATGAAGACTGCATTGAAATCCTCCGTGGGTTCAGCAGTGATGAAGACCATACTGAAATCCTTCGTGGGTTCGACGGTGATGAAGACTTCACTGAAATCCTCCATGGGTTCGGCAGTGATAAAGACCGTACTGAAATCCTCCGTGGGTTCGACGACGATGAAGACTGCACTGAAATCCTCCGTGGGTTCGGTAGCGATGAAGACCGTACTGAAATCCTCCGTGGGTTCGACGATGATGACTACTGTTCTGGTATCCTACTTGGGTCTGGTAGTGTTTGACTCTGTTCTTGCAATCCTACGTGGGTCTGGCAGAGTAGCTGGTCTGTATCCTATATGGGTCCGACAACTTAGCTGGTTTAGTATCCTATGTGAGTCCCATCTTAGATGAATCAGTAGCTATATATGATCATCTCTATCACCTTACGAAGAAGTATACCTGTGTGAGTTGAGTCTTGACTTTCAATCAATATCTTCGATATGATTGACTTGCTTTCCTATGTGGATTGGGTTTTGTTATCCTGTGTGGATTGGTTGTACTATCCTATGCGAACGTGATCGAACTTGGGCTCGGATGTTAGAGACGAACGGGAATTGATGACTTAGGTATATGTATGGGCATATATCTAAGTAGTGTTGGTTGTTACTTCGTGATTGTATCTTTACTTTGTGGATTATCCTTGGTGGATTCTAGGAGACCTTCGGGGGTCTCGGGGTCCCTACTGAGTAGCGTATACTCACCCCTGCACGGGCTATTCCCGCACTACATTGTGTTGGATGAAGACGATGGACAGAGTTGATTGTGGTTGAGGCTTGTGGAGCAAGTCAGTACCTGGAGGTGGACCACTGGGCAGGACTTACACAGAGTGGACAACTGGAACAAGGAGCTGAGGAGGCTATCTATACCCACCCTTCAGGTGGGACTTCCAGTTGACGGCTCAACGTTGCTTCTTTACTTTCAGTTGCTGTACTTCTTTCCAGTTGTACCTTACTTTCAGTTGGGGTTTGTATTCTGGCCCATTTACTTTTCACACTTACTTTTGTACCCAGTTTTACTTAGTGTTTACTTCTGCTTGCTTTTTTCTCTAGTGTTTGTTTACTTTATAAAGGCAATGCCTTCCCCTTTTTTCAGGATTTACGCCTTGGTGCTAGTCGCCAGCCCCTGGCCTATGGGAGGCGGGCTTGGGGTAGTCACGACACAGGTCCCGAGGACGGGTCGTGAAAAATTGGTATCAGAGGAGTTCGGTTCTACCGCAGAACTTAGGACTATGATCTTTCTTCTATATGAAGCAATAGTGTTAAGGGTATTGAGTGTGGTTATCAGTCCAGGGAGTCCAGTGTTGGTGCGGCGACCGACGTATCCATACACTAGGACCCTAACTTCTGATTTCCGACTCAATGCATGAAAGAATTGATTGCATGTGTGTTTCAAAAGTTTTTATTGTGATTACTTTGTGTCAGCTCACCAGATATACTGTTTGACCTTGGAACACCTGTTTCTTTTCAGGATGGCCCCACGACGGCAGCCAGCTAGGGTTCCGAGTTTTGTGCGAGACGATAGTCCACCGAGCGATGAGGCCTCAGTGCATGTCCCTTTTTCTGCGGAGGCACCAGAGGTACATCTACCCACCGAGACACCAATGCTACCAGCCCCAACCGCTGATAGTGCACATCACCTTAGTGCACTACATGAGTTTCAGCCTCAGAGACCGCCCAGGTTCCATAGGGAGACGGACCCTCAGGCAGCCAAGGATTGGATGGAGGCTGTGGTTTGAGTTTTCAGGTGAGTGGGGACACCATCTGACCTCATGGTGATCCTTGCAGCGAGCCTCCTACATGCAGTAGCAGGCAGATGGTGGAGCTTGATGCTCCAGGTGCACGATGAGGCATCACTCCTCTGGACGGACTTCGAGAGCCTCTTTCGCTCAGAGTTCGTCCCAGCCACCCTCCGTGCGGTGCACATCCAGGAGCTTCTACAACTGCGGCATGGAAACATGACGGTCTCCCATTACTCGGTGAGATTTACCAATCTCTCGCGCTATTCGACGGACATGGTACGTGACCCATTCTTCCGGGCCCGGACCTTTGAGCAGGGACTGAGGCATGAGATTAGGCATCAATGATCTCCCTCAGCATTCCGACATAGGTAGGAGTACTGGAGCGAGACCTTCTCATAGAGAGCTTTCTTGGTGAGCCTACACCAGCAACGAGACCTACCGCAGGGCGACACGTAGCAGAGTCGTCTGCAGCTGGCAGTCGACGGATGTCATAGGGGTCCAAGTAGACCGGACCATCAGGAAGACGACCTCAGGACACTAGCTTAGAGGTGCGAGGCACATGACACAGAGCAGGCCTTCTGAGGAGCAGGCAGTGCTATGCATGCGGCGGGCAAGGCCACATGGCTCGTGACTACCCGACCCGCCGTGCAGAGGAGCAGTAGATGGTTGAGGGGCCACACAGGCAAAGACAGAGGGTCGACCATGGTGGTCCGCCGAGAGCAGGTGGACGAGGCAGGGGAGCTGGCTGAGTAGTAGGTGGTGGGAGACACTTTGAAGCTTTACCACCACCACCACCAGGAGGTCTACCCCGACCACAGGGAGCTGGCGGGCAGAGACAGGCTCAGCTTCCGGCAGTATAGTACTATGACCACGGCGTGCCCGAGATGATTCGAGGTACTATATGTGTCTACTCCACCCTTGTTGCAGTTCTTATAGACACAGGATTGAGTCATTCTTTTATTTCCACTGCCCTTGTTCGGAGCTCAGAGATTCCGATGGAGCTGTTGGCTCAATCCTTATGGCTAGAGACTCCTATAGGAGCAGACTCGATGATTATACACTGGTTCCGATAGTGTGAGCTTACTCTAGGAGGTGAGAGATTCAGCTGGGATCTTCTTGTAGCAGCGTCGAGGCCTTACGATGTCATCTTGGGCGTGTATTGGTTATCTACAGTCCATGCTCAGATCGACTATATTAGGCGCAAGGTGCGGTGTGTACGCACCGACGGGAGCAGGTTCACCTTCACCGGTGAGAAGAGAGCCTTTGCAGCACAGGATGGACTCACACAGAGGAGAGGACAACCCATCACTCATTAGTTGGCTAGACTCATCCTAGGAGCAGTTGACGTGCGGAGTCTGAGTTTTCCTGTAGTGGTGGATCAGTATGCAGACATTTTTCTAGACGACATTCCAGGACTACCTCCTCACAGAGAGGTAGACTTTTATATTGACCTGTACCCCGAGACAGCCCCAATATCCACTACAACATATCGGATGGCTCCCGCTGAGCTTCTAGAGCTACGGGTACAGCTGGAGGACTTGCAGGGCAAGGGATTCATCCGACCCAGTGTTTCACCCCGGGCTTCCCCGATATTGTTCTCCAAGAAGGCGTATGAGAGCTTGCGACTATGTGTCGACTATCGTCACCTGAACCAGGTGACTGTGAGGAACAAGTATCCGCTACCGAGGATTAAAGACCTCTTTGATCAGCTCAAGGGAGCACGGTGGTTCTCGAAGATAGACCTTAGGTCAGGCTATCATCAGCTCAGAGTTCGAGATGAGGACGTGCAGAAGACGACCTTCAAATGTCGGTATGGCCACTATGAGTTCTTGGTTATGCATTTCGGTGTAACCAACACTCCAGCAGTGTTCATGGGTCTCATGAACAGGATCTTTCAGCCATACCTCGATCGATTTGTCATTTTCTTCATCGACGACATATTGATATACTCGACCACTGAGGAGGATCACGCCTACCACTTTCGGGTTGTACTAGACACACTCCGAGAGAACCAGCTTTATGGAAATCTCTCTAAGTGTTAAATCTGGTTACATGAGGTCCACTTCTTGGGACACGTCATCTCTGAGGTGGGAGTTGCGGTGGATCCTGTGAAGATCGAGGCAATGCTAGCTTGGGAGCCACCCAGGAGCGTGACGGAGGTGCGAAGTTTCTTGGGTCTAGCTGGGTACTACTGGAGATTTGTCCCAGACTTTTCCAGAGTTTCTGCACCACTATCAGCTTTGAAAAAGAAGGGGAAACCCTTCTTGTGGTCAGACAGATGTCAGCAGATCTTCCAGGAGCTGAGACAGAGATTGACCAGCGCACCTATCTTGAGGCTACTGGAGGAGGGAGTAGGGTACGTAGTCTACTGCGATGCATCAGGGACCGGACTCGGATGTGTCCTGATATAGGTGCAGGCAGTGATCGCCTATGGATCATGTCAGTTGAGGCAGCATGAGCAGAACTACGATACCCATGACCTGGAGTTAGCAGTAGTGGTCTTCGCTCTGAAGATGTGGTGGCACCATCTGATGGGTGAGTGCTTTACAGTCTACTCTGACCACCAGAGTCTCAGGTAAATCTTCTCGTAGAAGGATTTGAATCTGAGACAGTGGCGATGGCTTGAGTTCCTCCAAGACTATGACTTTGATATAGTCTAAACTCCTGGAAAGGGGAACGTAGTAGCCGATTCTCTCAGCAGGAGGATGGGCATTCAGCTACTCAGGGAGGCGATAGAGCAGCTAACCGCTTTGTAGATATCCTTCGTGGATAGAGATGGAGCAGCCTTTCTTCAATCAATCACAATAACTCCTCCACTACTGTAGTGGGTCAGAGAGGCACAATGTGGGGACGTTGACTGTGAGACGCGGCGTGCACAAATATCCTCAGGACAGGCACCTGATGGATTCTCTATGGGGGGAGAGCACGTCGTCCTTCTCAGAGGACGTACCATGGTAACAGATGCTTTACAGGAGGAGGTGCTGAGGGAGTTTCACACTTCCCCTTTAGCGGTATATCCAAGAGTGGAGAAGATGTACCTGGATCTCAGACGACAGTACTGGTGGCTGGGTATGAAGAAGGTTGTAGCTGAGTTCGTTTCTCGATGCCTCACCTGTAAGCAGGTGAAGGCAGAGCACCAGGTACCAACAGGATTGGTACAACCCTTGGAGGTCCCAGAGTGGAAGTGGGACGAGATATCTATGGATTTCGTGACTGGAATTCCACGTACTTCCAGAGGTAACGACTCCATTTGGATGATTGTCGACTGACTCACCAAGTCGTCTCACTTCTTACCCATTAGAGAGCAGGGCTCAGTGGAGATCTTGGGAAGCCTCTACGTTCACGAAATCGTACGGCTTCATGGTGTTCCATTATCTATCGTCTCCGATCGAGATGATCTCTATACTTCCTGGCTTTGGAAGGGGTTACATGAGGAATTTGGGATGCAACTACGTCTGAGCACCACCTTTCACCCTCAGATGGATGGTCAGACGGAGAGGACAATTCAGACTCTCGAGTACATGATCCATGCATGTTTCCTCGACTTTGGTCGTAGCTAGGAGGACCATCTACCCTTGGCGGAGTTTGCGTACAACAATAGCTACCACTCCACCATCGGGATGGAACCATACAAGGCATTGTATGGCTGGCCATGCAGATCACCTCTATGCTGGACAGACCCTAAGGAGTCAGCACTTGTGGGACCAGAGATGGTCCAGGCCATGACATAGAAAATACAGGTCATCCAGGAGCAGATGAGGATAGCTCAGAGCTGGCAGAAGTCTTATGCTGATAGGAGGCGGAGGCCACTAGAGTTCAAGGATGGTGACCACCTCTTCTTGCGGGTCTCACCTCGACGTGGATTACGGAGATTTGGCCGGGGTGGCAAGTTATCTCCACGCTTCATCAGACTATTCTAGGTCCTCAGCAGGATAGGCAAGGTGGCTTATCGCCTAGCTCTACCACCTCAGTTGCACCAGGTTCACGACGTCTTCCACATATCTCAGCTAAGGAGATACGTGCATGACCCGACGCATATCATCGACTATGGGGAGTTGGACATTGACGATGGGGTGACTTTTGCGGAGGTCCCAGTGGATATCGTGGATCTACAGGAGTGGGTCCTACATGGATGGTTGATACCTATAGTGTGCATCATATGGCAGTACGAGAACCTTCAGGAAAGCACTTGGGAGCGGGAATCTTAGTTGCGTGCTCAATACCCACATTTGTTCCCCTAATTTATGATGTATCTTTACAGGGACGTAAATCCCTGAGGTGGGAGTAATTTAATGACCCGTAAAATTCAAGGGAAATTTTTTCTTAATTTTCTTTGGGGTTTTACAAGAATGCAATTTCTGACGGCACCTGATTCCGAGGCCCGATGTGCCCGAAATCAATTTCCGAAGTTTATATCGGGTACGTTCAGTAAACGAACGAGCGAGTTTTCCTAACTTTTGAACCGATGCTTGGAATCGAAATCTGAGGGCACCGATGAAACCGCAACGCCAGTAATTTCTTAAGAACATCTTTCTCAGAGTTGCGTTTTCTTGGGTGAGGTTATTAATTAAATGGGTTAACTAAAGAATAAAAATAAAATGTTGTGCTACAAATTTTATTTCTATTCTAGGTAGTTTAAACCTAAGCTTGGCGGTTGGAGTGGGACCCAATAATATCCTAACTCTACAAGGTAGGATATTAGTGAAGTGGGGCCCACATGATCCCCACCCTTTTAACTTCCTCAAACTCCCATTAAATGAGTAACACACCCGCAACCCCCTTTAATGAAAAGTCAACTCTCTTAATTAATTAATTGATTAAGTTATTCAATGTAATTAATTCGGGAATTCATTTCGAATTTAAAATTAAATGTTGGCTTGTGTGTGTTAATTAAATAAGACAAAGTCTTATTTCATTAAGGGTTAGTTTTGTTGTGTGAGAAGGATTGGGAGAGGATTTGCTCAAAGCCTTCGAATCTTCATTTTCTTCGTTGGATAATGCGAAGAACGAAGAAGAATGCCGACCTCCGACGGAAGACGATGAAGAACACTAGTTCCCCGGAGATCGATGACGCGACGCCGTTTACCGTGAAGCCGACGATCCTCTTCTCCATGACGCCGAAGACGCTTATGGAGCCTTCTTCCACGACGCCCTTTTCCCGTGTCAAACCTTCGTTCATCAACACTTTGAGGTAGGGGTTAATTGTTTTTGCCTGTGAATTATTTATTTTCCGTTCATCGACTTCAATTTGGGCCCCCTATTATCGTAATAATGGGAGGAGGTCAGACCGCACGAACACGGCCGACCCTCCTCCCCCTTTGATGATTGTACTTTTTGCGGTATGAGCAAAGGCAGCGCGGTGCAACAGCACCGCGCAAAAACAATAAAGAACGGGCGAAGAAGCGCGGCGCCGTCACGTCGCGCCATTGAGGTCGAATAAAGCCACGGTGTTGTCGCGCCATGTCGGAGAACTAAGAAGATACCATGACCAGAGTGGGGCCATGGCAGAGGGGCGCGGCGGCATCGCACCGCACCGGTCGGACAAGGCCACGGCTCAAAGCCGCGGCAGAGCAAGGAAGGGCAGCCGGAACCGCCGGCCGCCGACACCTTGGAGGGGCGGGACCACGACGGTCCCGCGGCAGCAGCACCGGCCGGCTGGACTGGGCCGGCCATTTCGGAGGAAAGACCGGGGGTCGTAACCCCCGGCTGGCAAGGAGCGGCCCCCACGTGGGGGTCGCAGTTTCAATTAAGGGGGGGGGGCAACCGCCCCCCCTTCCAGTAACGGATCGGGCAGCACCGAGCTGGCTGTGTGGGGCACGCCGTGCCCGGCCGGGCCGCGCCCTAATGGTCTGGAACCGGACCCGGTTTGGGTCGACCCGGTTCGGGCCGACCTAGGGGGGTCTCGGGCCGGGTCGGTCTGGGCCCAAAACCCCCTAAAACCGGACAAGTTCGTTCTTTTTCCCATATCTTGGGCTACAGATCTCCGATCGACGCACCTTCAGTTGCGATGCGATCCTTGGATCGAGACAGTCATTTCAGTATATTACAATCAAGGTTTCAAAGAACTTTGGGTACAATAGGGTTGGTTCTAACACAAAACCAACCGGGCCCTCGAAGCAGAAACACTTATATGTTGAGCTCCGGACGTCCGATTGACGTGTCGTCGTCTATGTTGGATTCCTCTTAGTGAGACAGACCTTTTAGCTTAATCTTCTCAAGGTTTGGATGTAGTTGGAGTGTGGTTGGGTTCGTTTTGACTTAAAAACCAACCGGGCCCCTGGAACGAAAAAGCCAATAACTCTCAGACCGGGCGTCTGATTGACGCGCCGTCTGTCACGTTGAGTTCCTCTTGTCATGACATAACTTTGAGATACATGAACTCCGGACTACGTGTCAGTTGATGTATCGAACCCTTGGCGCATGGAGTAGACCCTCCCGAAATCGATCATGTTGTGTGCGGGAACCTTAGAGATGGCAGCGACTACGTCGACGACTGCACTGAAATCCTCCGTGGGTTCGGTAGCGATGAAGACTGCACTGAAATCATCCGTGGGTTCGGCAGCGATGAAGACTGTACTGAAATCCTCCGTGGGTTCGACGGTGATGAAGACTACACTGAAATCCTCCGTGGGTTCGGCAGCGATGAAGACCGTACTGAAATCCTCCGTGGGTTCGACGATGATGAAGACTGCACTGAAATACTCCGTGGGTTCGACAGCGATGAAGACCGTACTGAAATCCTCCATGGGTTCGACATCGATGACTACTGTTCTTGTATCCTAAGTGGGTCTGGTAGTGTTTGACTATATTCTTGCTATCCTACGTGGTTCTGGCAGAGTAGCTGGTCTGTATCCTATGTGGGTCTGATAGCTTAGCTGGTTTAGTATCCTATGTGGGTCCCTGCTTAGATGAATCTGTGGCTATATCTGATCATCTCTATCACCTTACGAAGAAGTATACCTGCGTGAGCTGATTCTTGACTTTCAATCAATATCTTCAATATGATTGACTTGATTTCCTATGTGGATTGGGTTATGTTATCCTGTGTGGATTGGTTGTACTATCCTATGCAGACGTGATCGAACTTGGGCTCGGATGTTGGAGCCGAACGAGAATTGATGACTTAGGTATATGTATGGTAATATACCTAAGTAGTGTTGGTTGTTACTTCGCGATTGTATCTTTCCTTTATGGATTATCCTTTGTGGATTTTGGGAGACCTTCGGGGGTCTCGGGGTCCCTACCGAGTAGCGTATACTCACCCTTGCATGGGCTATGCCCGCACTACGTTGTGTTGGATGCAGACGATGGACAATGTTGATCGTGGTTGAGGCTTGTGGAGAAAGTCAGTACCTGGAGGTGGACCACTGGGCGGGACGTACATGGAGCGAATGGCTGGACCGGGGATCTGAGGAGGCTATCTGTACCCACCCTTCAGGTGGGACTTCCAGTGGACGGCTCGAGGTTGCTTCTTTACTTTCAGTTGTTGTACTTCTTTCCAGTTGTACCTTACTTTCAGTTTGGGTTTGTATTCTGGCCCATTTACTTTCCGCACTTACTTTTGTACCCAGTTTTACTTAGTGTTTACTTCTGATTGCTTACTCTGTTGTGTTTGTTTACTTTATAGAGGTAATGCCTTCCCCTTTTTGTCGGGATTTACGCCTTGGTGCTAGTCGCCAGCCCCTGGCCTATGGGAGGCGGGCTTGGGGTAGTCACGGCACGGGTCCCGAGGATGGGTCGTGATATGAATAGATTTATATATTCCTCTAATACATTGGGAATTTTTTTATATAGTGATATATGATTCATTGCGCACAAGAAGTCATCCTAAATAGAATTTATTATGATATCTTATTTGTTATACTTGAAACATGGTTATGATGTCACATTTTATATTATTCCACATTCCTATGATGCTTTAGAGTTCCATCTGTTATCATGTTTCAATATTCATGTTTATGATTATCACCCTTTAATTATACCCTAATATTCCACCTAACTCACATGTTTTACTTCCATCATGTTATGATTATATTATTCCATCATTAGACATTATAGCTCACCCCATTATTATGTAAATCCCGAATATATATTGTTCAGTTTTTGAAGATCTATGGAATTTAAAGTTTATATTATTGAAATTTTAAATAAATTTTAGGTTTCTATATTTCATCTTATTATTATTCATATATAATAACCAAAATACACTATTGATCTCAATCTTCTAGGATTGTGTTATGTGTATATTAATGTAATAAATCATAAAATAATGCATACAAAATATTTGAATTTTCATATACTACACTTTTTTAGAATCACTATCTATCTATTATCTATGAGATATATTTTATAATGCTTATGTGATATACCCCTTAGTTACGTTAGTGAGGAAAATAATATGTGTTAGGGAAAATTATTTATATTATATGTATGTATTATTTAGTAGATGTATAACCTTCTCCACGATAGTACCAATTTATTAGAGGTTCCAATGATATAATAGTTTTAAAATTATATAGGTTGAATTTCTCAAATAGTATAAAGTTAATGTTACTCTTCTGACCCAAAATAATCTTTATTCTTTATTGATTTTAATTGAAGTAAATAAAATTTTTATTTGACAATTTAATTTTCCAATATAATTTGTTTTTAATATATAATAATCCATCTATTTACTTTTAAAAATTAAAACATATAATATATATATACAAAATTAAAAAAATCATGAAATAAATCTATTTTAAAGGGTATGAGTGGATCGACGGGTGGTTTCCTAATATGATATATAACTCATTTCAGTCATCATTACATGTTTTTCAGGTTCCACTGAGTTTCATTAGATGACCATCAATTTCCAGTATGGGTTGGGATAGTGTATAGTGAACATTACTTAGTCAGTACATGGAGGAAACAGTTGTGGCTTTGGTTTATTAATTAAGTTCAGGATCAATCATGTATCTTCCCTTATGGATTTTCCCTATGAACTCTATATCAAATAAATTTTTAGTTATTTGGTTTTTATTTTATGGATTAAAGTTAATACATTTGAACTATAATTAGTCATGTTTTTTGTTTTTATGATTAATTTGTTTTTATTATACTTTTTTACTTCTTTTTTTGTTAATGAGGCCATCCGGTATCTGAAATGGTCGCACTAAGATTTTTAGAGAAAACCCATAGATTAATATTTATTCTCCTAGAGATATCATTAATATTGTACTTTTTGTTACCCTAGGCACTTATCACTAGCCTGAGAGGATCATGAACAACTTTCCAACCATTTCATGGGATGGATCGTGTTCTATGATTATATGTGACATGTTTTGGTTTGTGACATTCACCATTATACATGGAATTGGGATTGATGAAATGAGTCAAGAGGTATTTTTCAGTGGGGATAAATCCTATCAAATGGGCTTCCTATGAATTTCTAGGAATAGAATCATAATCAATGTAGTTTAGTGGAATTTAACAAGAATTTCCCCCCTTTACTATTATGTGATAAATACCATAATGGTTCCTTTTATGTTCGTGTGTTCATTATTTATTTCAATTATTTTAATTCCATTAAAAATAGACTAGTATAAATAGATTTTATTATATATTCATCAAGTTAGGGTTTGGGGATGCTTATGGAGGCCACATAAGTAAATTTTTATGTTATAAATTTTGTTTATTGAAGATGGATATATCTTTGTTGTTGATGTTTTTTATTTATATTATATTGGATATTACAACAGTAAAGATATTTTCAAATGATTCATAATTTCAATATTAGACAAATATAATTTCTCACAAACTTACTAAATTTAATATTATTTTGTTCTATTTATTTTATCTTTTTTTTATTAATAATTTTTTCATTTTTATCATTTTGTTACACACTGCATTAAACATCATTTATGTTATTTTCAAAAATTTTAAATTCTAAAATTTCTTTACTAATTTGATGTTCAATTTATTGATTTAAAAAATTTTATCCACACATATATAACTATTTTTTTACTATTTCAAAACAACTATTTTTTACTCATTTGAATTATTTTACACTATCAAAATATATTAAAGTCATTTTATATGTTTTTAATAATTATGAAATGAATTGAGATGTTTTGAAAAATATTTTAATGTCTTATGGAAGCTTTTATTCGATTAATATAAAATTTTCAAATTTTTTTAGGGTTTTAAGTCATACATGTTTCTATATATTATTATATTCATATGATAATTCTATTGAACACATTTCCCTATAATAAAAATATTCAATCATATGAATTTCATGATTTTATGAAACTTATATCTATATAATGAAATATAGATCTTATAAATAATGATATATATAATGAAATTTTATTAATTATTTTATAATCATCTATAAGATACTCTATATTTTAATAATTTTTTTATTATTGATATTTCAATTTTCTATAACTTTATTATGATTTATTTTAAATATTTTTTTACTTTTTATATCATATACATCATTTAACAATGATATTCATCATAATATAAATATATATATATATATTTGATTGATTTCATTATTTTTTTCTATCATAGGTAATTAGAAATATTGACACTCATTTAAATTATCAGTAGATTTCTCAGAATTTGGAAGTACCCATTCAGGGATGATTAGGATAATCATAACTAATCATTTTAAATTTGTCTATATAATATTATATGAGAGTCCATTGAAAACCGATAATGATTTTACAAGGGCTTAAAAAGTGTTAAAACTTTGGAAAAATCATTATGCTGTAACTATAGAAATTAAAATGGTTTATTAATATGAATACTTATGGAAAGAGTGATTGAACTGATAAAATAATATTTTTATCTTCATTTAATTTCTATTTTTGATTATATGTTGTATTATTTTTTTTATTTTTCTTTATCTATCAATTATTTTTATTGGTTTTCCTTCTAAAATTATTTGAAAAATATTTTTTTATACATCCAATATTAATGGTATCTATGTTTAGTTTTGAATATAATTAAATGTTAGGTTTTTAAGGGCATTTCATGTTTAATATAAATTATTTTTTAGGGGTTTGTGCCTCAAGGTGAGAAATAATTTATGTTTGAAAAATATTATGACATCCTTTTAAATGTTAGATTTTCGGGTTACATTACAATCATTCAGATGAGAAGAGTTAAGAGTGGACTAAGGACTACATTGATCATAATTACTATAAAAATATTAGGTTATTATTTTTAATTTTCCATTTAAAGATGTATTGCCCAAACAATTGAATTAATATAAATTTAGTTCATATTAAACTAATTATCTAAAAATAATGTTGTAAAACTCTATTTTAATTAATTTTTTTAATTTTTTTGAGGCCTATCAATCCCCCTCGTGATAGTAATAACATCCCAATAATTCCAATAATTGGAATAATATATTTTTACTTTCTAGGAATATTGATATTAGTGTATTGTAGCGTGATTGTTATTTTATTATGGTAACTAACTCATAAAATTAATCATCTATGGACAGTTATTATTTTTAGATTTAATTAATGAAACCAAAAGGGAATTTATTACCCAAAAACCACCATTAATTTTTTGGTATAATTGTTGATACAAGTATGAAAAGATGTATAAAAATAAAAAAAATTGGTATTGATCATTGGAAAATAATAGTGAATCAATACAAACTAATTAATGCTAATTTAGATACATGTGTATTAATTTTTTAGTAAATTATGTTTTTTTATAAAAAATAGTTAGTATATTATATTGTGAAATTATTCTTAAAAATTTATTCATGTCCCAAAAAGTATGTAATTACCCAAAACTTTATAAATGAAATTTTATTTTTGAATGACTAGATTCCTTGTCTAGACATCTAATTATAGAAAAAAGTGCACAAGTTTGTTTATTTTGGGAAATTATAGTTTTTTTGGAATTCAAAGAGAAAAAAGTCTCATAGAAATCATTTATATAGCCATTATATAGTGAACACTAAGATTATTTTATTAAGGGTGATGATTAAGTATAAATGACACAAATGGAATAAATAACGGCTTTGACCAATAGGATTTTAGCAATGATTCCCATTTATAATAAAATTAGAGGGAGATAACATTACTCGGATTTTCCCTTGATTAACCAATATGAGATTCAATAACTAAATTAGGATGGAACATATTTAAGGGATATATTCAAGATCATCATGATCACTACTCAAACAATGTTTGTCGAACCACCCCATGAATATCTCAATATATCACACCATACCCTTATCACATTCACTGGTGTCAGAAATGGATATTGATATTTGTTTTTCAAGCATGAATTTTAGGGTTTTTAATGAAATAATTTTTATATTTATTAATATTTATAATTCATGTAATTATTTACCCGTATTGTGTTTTATTTCTTGATATAATAGGTATTTTAAGAAGGTGTAAAAAGATATAATTTTCATGAGTAAAAAAACTTTTCATGGTGATCGATGTGAAGTGGCGTGACACTTGATTTTTGAAGCAATGTTCCAACATTACATTAAGGCAGAACATGTTACAGAATTTGAGAAGAACATTTACACATGGTGTAAATATTGCACAGTCTGAGTTCATCAGAATAAAAGAATGACATAAGGAGCCATCACTGTTGAACATTGACCATCATGAAAAAAATACACATGATAAAACTGTTAGGAAACTAAAAATTTGATATAAAATTATATGGGTTTTGAAACTATAGATTATAAAAATACACCTTCATTTACATAGTAGTAAAACTCATAAGGAACCTGGATATGAGATGATGAATTCCAGATGAAGTAGTGCCACCACGAATCCTTGCTTCACATAATTTCATCACCACCATTTATTATCATGTATCCATGAAGCTTTTTATAATCATTCCTATAAAGAATATGTAGTTTTTTCTATGCTGGTTAATGTGATTTTATGGGTAATTTCTTTTAGTGGTTGTTTTTATTTTTTTCATGATTCGTATTGATGAAACTATTTTTATCAATTCCAATTCTCTTTATTTTTTAATTTCATGGCCATTTTTTTGAAAATAGAGGAGTTTTATTTTATTTCATAAATTAATTTACTTAGTTTGTTTATTACCATTATGAAATATATTTTAGTTATGATAAAAATTGTTTTAGGTTTCCATGTTTTGTAATTTCACATTTTAGATGGCCATTCAAGTGGTGAAATCATAGTATTAGTGTATGATACCCAAAGCAAGGATCCTTGTAGACCCAATTCCAACCTTAAACATGAATGAACCCAAAATCGACTGAATCCCTAGATCATGAACCTAAGAACCACTGAACATGACATGAATCATATCATAATATCAAATTATGTAGTTGATGCATTGTTCTCTATCTTTAATCAATCATATAATTGAAATTTCAATTCCATTAATTAATTTTGGAAGTACGGATCATTCCTTCGGTTTTGACACATGTTCTTTCCAAGTAAAACATTTTGAAAATTCATAGATCAAATTTTAATTCCTAGAAGACTATAGAAATTTTAATAAATAAGAAAAATAATAAGATATAACTAATTAGGTAGTACATAGAAATCCCAAATGTCAAACCCATAAGGATGATTCCTATGTTCTAAATTAATTAAAGGAATCGAAATTTCAATTGGTTGACTAATTAGGGAATGATAAATAATTACATGAAGAGAAGTCTTGAAATTAAGAGATGTTTCATTCCACATTAAATTATTTTTAGGTTTGTTCTCTATGGATTCAATTAATTTTCAGTTCATTCTTGTTTGGTGCCGGGATTGTGTTAATAGGGATCCTTGGTCTCGGTACCATACACTAATCTTATGATTCCTCAATTGGAATGGTCATATTATAGTTGAAATAAAAAAAATAGATGCCCCAAAATCAATTTAAACACAACTGACCTATATTTTTTTAATGTTCTTACACAAACAGAGGCAATTAATTAATAAAATAAAATAAAATATCCTGATTTTTCAATATGATAGTCATAAAATAGAAAAATAAGAAGAATTTTAATTTATAAAAATAGTTTCACCAAAAGAAAAAATGGATAGAAAATAGAAATAATCCCTAAAACCACTAACCCTATAATAAGATCACCTCACATGAATAAAACTACATGGTCATGCTAGGAATGATGAGAATGAGTAGCTTAGATACTCGATAATTAATGGTGATGAAGAATAGTGGTGAACTAGGGATCTTTGGTGGTACTTAATCATCTGGAATTGGTTGTATCATGTCTATGATCCATATGAGGTGTTCTAATATGGGGAATAAGGCGACTTTTTATAATTCATAGTTTCAAAACTGTCATAAATGCATATATAATTTTCAGTTTTCCAAAAGTTTCACAACGCGTAATTTGCATGTGATGTGAAATGTATAGCAGTGGAGGCTCCTACAGTCTTGAATCTATCCCTACTATCACATGTCATGTAATATTTACATGGTGTTTAAATGTACTTATCCAGTTATTCATCATGATATACCATCATGTAATGTTGGCAATTGTATTAAATAATCCATTATCACACCACTTCTCTTCGCTCACCCTACAAAGTTTATTTCAATCATGAATACCATATATTTTTACTCCTTTTTCAAATACATATTGTATCCTTCCATAAAACAAAAAACATTTGAACTAGTCCAAGAATTGTAAATATTAGACATTTAAATATAGAAATTGTGGAATTAAAACACCCTAAAATACATGCATGATATACACATTTATGCTATACATCATTACTGTAAAAGTATGAATTTTTATATTTTATTTTTAATAAGATGGTTGTTATATTTATCCTTTTTTAATATTACAATTTATATGAATAAATAATGATACTGATAAAAATTAGATTTTGATATGATGAAACACAAATTATATTTAGGGTGAATATATATTTTCAATCAAGACACTTATTTGAATGAATTCAATAACTTTTCAAATAGATGTTATATTAATAAAATATTGTTACTATATAATATTTATTAAATATAAATGATAATATATTTTTATGAAGTCAAATATAATTTATATAATGTTCAGAAAACAATTATTTAAAAAATGATATTTTTCAATAGTTGGGATTTTTTTATTTTCAAGAGAATATTTTAATATTGAGAGAATAATTTTGAAAAAATAAATATTATTTATGAAATCCTCACATTGGAATTATCTGATGGTGATTTTTTTTCAAAATTTTACTAAGTTGTCAATTTTTTCAACAAAACTTAAATTCAGAATAATTATATGATATATATTATGAGATAATAAAAGCCCAAAATTAATGTAATAAAAACTATTATGATTATCCACAACCAAAAATATGTTTCAATTTTATATTAATTTATTCTGGATGTTATTTTATTAATTTTATAAACCCCTAGTGAATCATCCAAAATATATATTAAATTTTAATGTTTTAATTGAAATTCTTTATAAACATGAATAACTTCCATATCACCAAGGGTATTGTTTTATTTTATTTTTATTTCATATCCTAATAAAACAATGAAAATAATTATTATTTTAGGGAAACCATGTACAAAATTCATGCAATGTTTTTTATTACATTTTCATATAGATTCCAAAACCTATGCCTAAAAGTTAATAAATAGTTCTCTTATTGTTTACTATATAAACACCCCCAAACTTATATTAAAATTCACTAAAAATCACTGGATCATAGTAATAATATTCCATTACCTCCCTAGAGTCCTCCTCTGGTTCCACCATTCTCTAAAGTAACTCCTCCAAATCTTTTAGAAGTGGCATATCAATGTAATGGATCATCTCCTTCTCCTAATTGTTCAGGAACCTTTTTTTCATGCCTTTTTATTTCTTGTTATTCATCTCGAGATATGTTTTTTTACATGCCTCATACGTTCCTTGTTATTCCCATGTAATGAGAGACCCATTTTTCTATCATTCATCCCATCTATATATGATTATGTACACCTATTATGATGCTGATATTATACTTGAATTTTCAATTCCAAACATTTGTGTAGTGAATAAAAATTTCCCTTTCTACTTAATGATGTTATCCTAGTTAGAAATTTCCTTAATTGATTGGGTATTTATATGAATTTATCCTTAACTACTTAATCATAGGGTTAAAATTGATGAAATACATTTTTATGTTTTATGATCGATGTGGAACACCTATGAAAATACATGATATGAATGTGGTAGGTGGGACATGAAATATATATCCCTCCAATGTATTGAGTAATGTTTTCATCTCATGATATTCCATATACAGTTCATGTGAGGTTATCCTATTCACACTATATTATGTTTTCATGGTAGTTATCCTTCACATATATTTATGATGTCATGTTTTATGTTCTTTCTACATTCCTATGCTGCCTTTAAACTCTAATGTTCAATCTGGAACTATTTTTAATGATTTAGATTCTCACCCCTTTTATGTTACAATGATATTCCTTTTAGATCACATGTACTACTTTTTCTTATTATATTCGTTGATTAATACCTTATATGAATTTAAATATCACCCATTTCTTATATAAATCCCAAGGTTATCCCATGCAGTTTTAGAAGAATTTTTTAATTTAGGATCATGTTAAGGATATTTTCAATAATTTCCATCTCTTTCAATTTCATGATTTTATGTTATTTACATAATTCATCAAAGGTATTGGGCTCCAAAATCTTCTGGTACTTTATAAAGTATACCATTATGTAATAAATCAACAATTGATGTGTATTAAATATATAGGTTCTCATAATGTAATAAATCTGAAGTCATATAGAGGGTATAGAAAGTTACACAATAAAATATATAAATTTTGAATTAAACTAAACTATTAATGATATATGGGTAAAGATATGATTTTTTGATAGGTGATGATGAATCGTTGAACCAGATGTTTCAATATATTATGACCAATATAAATGATATGAGTGTGCATGGAAAGGTGTTGGATAACAATATACTTCTCAAAATACTTCTATGATCTAATACAAAATGTTTCATTCAATGAATTTATAAATCGATGATATATTGAATTCAAAGGAGTAAATGTTAGATGGACTCATTGGTTTTCTGCTACAATACGAACTCAAAACAGAAAACACAATAGATAAGGAGAATTCAAATATGAATGATACAAAATTTATATCAAATAAAAATTTTTATATTATATCTTTTGACTTTATAATATAAGGAAATGATAAATACAATATATATTACTTTACTAAATAAGTTCATGAGATGATGATTAAGATGTAAGGATTTATGAAGTGATCTATAGAATATAAAAAACGTTATTGAAACAAGAAGATTAATTACACTATTTACATTAATTTTTCATAACTAACAGGTTTTGAGTGTAAAACGAACATACACATTAAGAAAGGATAACAAAAACTAAAACATGGTAGAAGAAAAATAAATATATAAATAATGATAAAAGAGATATGGAATGTGGTTATAGTTGTGTAGAATAATTATATTTATGTTATGAATCATTAATTTAGAGATAATCATCTAACATATAAATAATTGATGGAACTATGAATAATTTTAGTATTGATTCATAATAAGTTTTAGTAAATGATTTAGATTTTAAAAATTATTTTAAAAAATTATATGAACAATTTTGTTTTACAGAAGGATACTCTAATACTGGATGGATTGTATAGTGCATTATAATGTTAAAAAATGAAACATGTAATGAATAATAAATCTAATACTCAGAAGGTTAATAAATTGACTCTAAAAGTGATAATATTATAAATAAAAATCTATATATTTGGAAAACGTTTATAGTTATTAAAATATTTTTCAAATAAGATAAATAAATTAGAGTCATAAATTATCTACGTAAAGGATAAAATATCTAAATTTTTTCAAGTAAAGGAGAATTATCAAATAATGAGGGCTATGGATAAAATAAATAAATAACAATCTATCTTAGGATATTATAAATAATTACCTAAACTATATATATATATATAAATTTGTTAAAGATACTAATGGTAATATATCTGTAGTTATATGTTTTTTGTATAACATTAAAGGTCATTATGTTAAATAATGTTATTTGATATTTACTAAATCATCAACACATTTCAAACAATTTATTTATATATATTTAACTTTATTATTATTATATAATAATTTTCTTAAATCTTTTTCTGTATATAAAAACACATATACTAATCCTATTAGACCCAATATTTCATTGGTTCCAAATCTGATTTACAAAATTATTTTTCAATAAATATGGCTTAAGAGTGTCAAAAATATATGGTATATGGGAATAATATTCTCTAGGCATATTATTGTTACAATAAACGTGATATAGGATCTACAATATTATGGAAAAACTCAAAAAGAAGTGTTGGAAAATTTATGGAAGTTTTTTGTTTCAAATAAATTTATAATTTATAAAGTGTTATAAGTTCATGGTATAAATGGAAATAAATTTTTTATTTTAAAATATTTGATGATGGAATGCGTATTATGTTTTTAGATAATTAATGTTCAATATTCAGAAAATATCAATAATTTATTTTACCCTTATTTAGAGGAAAATATATATTCTATGAATTTTTTTATCATACTATTTTTGATGGTAAATATCATAGTTATACAAGAAAATATGATGTATAATTAAAGAGTAAACTTGTACATGTAAAATATTAGGTGCTGTATAAATTAGAAAATCACAAATAGGTTCCTCAAAATCATCAACCGAAAAACACTATGTATTTTATTTTTGAATCTTTATTAAAACATAATAAAATAAGGATATTTTTTTGACATATTAATTAAGTAAAAAAATTATGTCCTTCAGAAATTATTCATCATAGTCTATTTAAATCAATCAACACTAATATATTTGGTTGTAAACATTATTATTTTTTATTTTAATAGGATCACATTGACTCATTTCATGTCTCAAAATTATGAAATTTTATCAATGTTTATTAATTTTTCTAAAATAGTTCAATGTAAAAAAGGATACTTAGTTATCTTAATTATAAGTGATAGAGGAGGTGAATTTAAGAATTTGGGATTTCACATTTCTAAATTAAATTTGTGATTTTCATTATTTTTCTACTTCTAGAGTACCAAAAAATATTTTATTGCTGAAATAAAAAATTGAACTATTTAAGATTGGCTAGAACTATTCAAAATGAATATAATATAAATAAAATATATTTTATTAACACATAAGGTGTGTATAATAAATATTATATCGTAGATTAATTATTTTTTAATATTAAATTTTGTTAATCTAATTTTAAATATAATAATTATCATAAAGAGAATATTGAATACAAATTAAAGTTTTTAATTTATATGAAAAATAACATCAAGATAATAATGATTTTATTGATGTGGTAGTATATACTTTATCAATATGATCCTAAAACTTGGATAACTTTTAAATATCATTATTTAGAAAATGAAATCGGTAATGTTGATTTGGGATTTCAATATAAGACGTTTTTATGATTTTTTTTATAAATTCTGATTTATTTTATCTAAATTGTTCCAAATATATTAATTAATATATAATTGATGGTTAATTTATTATTTATATGAAAGATAAACATAATAAATTTTCCTAAAATCATGTTTGGACTATAGTTGAACCCCATTAAGATAAATAGTTTACAAGAAATAAATACATATTTATAAATAAATTTAATCAATCTATTATTTTTTTAGAAAGTAATTATACAATGACACCTTAATTATTTCTTTTTCATGAAGATGAAATATATTTTGATGAGCCATTTTCACCTATTTTTATTATTTATGCTATTAATATTTTTTAGCACTTTTTTTCTTTTCATAGTTTAATATTCGTTTGAAGGAATGTTAAATTTATTTTAAATGTTTTCATCTATAAATAGTTTTATTTCAATTAAATTATCTTTTAAGGATTTGAGAATTTTCATAATCATGTCTTTAAATAGTCAAAAAAATTATATAGTCTTTAAAAATATCTATGGGATTCATATGAATGAAAAATTTTTGTTGAAAATTTATTTTATAAAAGATAACATTTTACTAACACTATTTATTGAAATATTTTCTAATGATATTTTAATTTTTGAAATAGATGTATATGATATTAATTTGGGTTTCTGAAGTGATTTTTTATACGATATTTTTTAAATTAAGGACTTGTTAGTATGATATGGTGTAATGGGGGCAATATTATTATTTTTAGGAAATATTACTTCTTCATTGTAGCAGTACATTAGTTAGTTTATAGTTATGAAAACTATTCAATATTTAGATGAATATTGAAAAGATGTATACATAATTGTTTTTATGAATTATTATTTGGTTTTTATATTTTTTTATATCTAGACATTATATTATGTTTAGTGTAACACACCAATATTTTATGAAATATTTTTTTTTCAAATTAATTTAATCTTTTTTATATTTTTCATTTCACACGACACTGAATATAACTTGTGTAATATGAGATAATAAAGTTATTCGTAGTTTTTAAGCAAAACCAAACTAGTATTACACTATAAAAAACTTGTATAATATCTTGCAATACATGAAATTCTATGCTTGGATTGTGTTACACATAATACCGAGTCCCTCCGATCACTTGTGTTACACGTAAGAACGAGTTCTAATGCACTACAAAATAATAATATTAATATATTATTATAATTATCAACTGGCTATTATAATGGAATATATGATCGATTAATATATGAAAATATGGTTTAAACATGTAAATAAAATAAATCATTGGGTTATCAATTAGTTAGAAATTAAAGTAAGAACTATTTTAGAATAAAGAAATTACTTTTATAAGAAAACTATTTTTCTACGTACAAACATAATTTTATAAATTAAAAAAACACTTTTTGATGAATGTTTTAATAAAATTTATATATTATATATTCAATAAATATTTTTTATAATCATCCAAAATAATTTGATATACATAAGAAAATAATCAATCCAATTATATGAATTAAAAGAGGCCTTTTTTAAAAAGTAATTTTACAGCCTTTTAATGTTGAAATAATTTTCAATCTAAATTTTGACACTTTTTAAATTTTATATTTCAACATAAAATTCATTTTTTAAATAATAATATCAAAATTCAATTTTTATGAATTTCTTGTATTTTTATGAGAAGTTTAACACTGAATTTTAATACAAAATGATTTTCCATCTAATTTATTTATACTCTTAAGTTATATTTTAATTTTTTAGAGAATAATTAGAAAATTATACTTCAATTAATAAAATTTATATCATTGTAACCAAATTCACATTGAAATTGGATATAAAAACTTTTCAATCTTATAGACTTTTTTACTTTTAAAACACACCATCTTATCCTGTCTGCAGGATTAATTCTAATTTTGTTTCTACCAATTATGTTATTATAATTTAAAAAAATGGATTAAATACTTGTAATTAGTAAAAAATATAATTTATAAAATGTTCATTTTAGTGTATTGAAGAAAATATCAGAGAAGGTAATTAAAATTAATTAGAGTGCTTAATGTAAAAATGATCTTTATTAATGAATAAACATAGAATATATGGTGTAAAAATGACCCTAAAATTGTATAAAAATTACTCTATAGACATATATCAGAAATGAAACATATATATATCTATAATTTTCCACTTTTTACTCTTTTTAAATAATTAAAATGTGGGGAGCACACTATTCCTTTCAAGAATACCCAATGTGTTCTTTTCCCCACTTATAAAAGACCTCCACCCCTCCAACTATCTTTAATCCTGTATAGAAATTTTGGAATGGAAAAAACCTACCCATATATCCTTTTAAAATCCATAAACTAATCATATAATCCCTCATTTGGACATAAATCCAACGAAGGAGAATCATTGGTTTAGACCAAAAGAAGTTACCCAAAAAAGAGGTAACATCCTTCCCCAAGCCCTTTTTTTATTTTCATTCTCCACCCCATAAAATATTATTAAAAAATTTATATATAAAAAAAGAGTATCTTTAATATTTATATGTATATATTATGTTATTATATGGGTTATAACTACACTCACACACCCTTCCATCAAATGAGCAATGAACTAACCTTTCGTCTACAACGAACTACTACCTTGCGAAACAATATTGTTCATTTCCCCATTACTACATTTAATGGTTTGGAATTATGATGGAAAAGATATTTTCAAATGAAATAAATATTATATTTAGGTTTTATTAATACTTATAAAATTTTCATATAACAAATACCTTCATTCTTACCATTTTTTGTAAATATGATAACTTCGTTTGTGGACTTCTGGACTACTGCCTCATCAAAGCGATGCTATTCTTTCAAAATTTACATTGAATGTATTATAGATGGGTTTAGTAAATTTATATGATATATAAAAAATAATAATTATTATGGAATTATAATATATATATATATATATATTCATATATGTCATTTACTTTATCTCTTTCAAATAAGATAATAAAACAGAAACATCGTTCATTCGTACATACAGCCTACCGTCTCCAAGAATCCTATCATCCATTTCATATTTATAAATTATATATATTATTATAAATATTTTTATAATGACTATATTTGATATTTAAATCATGTTTTACATTCTATAAATTAGTAAATAATGATCTATGTAAGTGGATCAAGAATAACAAGTAAAAACATATACAAAGAAACAATGAAATTATTATCCGAAACATAACATTAACAAGAAATTTTTAATAAAAGGGTAATATCAAGTAATAATTAGATAATATATGGTGTTCTGTATAATAATATGGTTCTTAAGTAGATATATAATAAACATTTATTTACTATATTTTTTGTTTTAATATGTATAGTGAAAGTCAAGACTAAAGGTAAGGGTTTTCTCATCTCACTTTTATTTCATTATGATATATTCTATATTGACCACTTATTCTTATTTTTTGGTTCATATAATGATATAAAACATGTTATGTGCTTATTTACCTTTATTTTATTATATTTAATGTTTTAATTGACATTATTATTTCATTGGGATCATGATTTAAAAGTCACTCATGTAGTAAGGGGTTTTCATCTCACTTTCTTATATTCGTGAGATACATGCCATATTCACCAACAATTTATTTTGTGTGGTGTATATAATTCACTTTAATGTATTCTATTATTAATATTATTAAATTTATAGGTATTTACATTTAATTTTATGATATCTCATTCATGGGGTTTATGGGTTAAATGTTTCCAAATAAATAAAGTACATTTTTCCTAATTTTCATTCATTAAAAAACATGCCATGTTATGCACCTATATTCTTATAAGATGTATATATACTACCATTTTACAAGATATATAATGAAAATAACTCTTTTAATGATATTATAAGATTCATGTAATGTTATTATTTCTTGGGGATTATCAATCAAATATTTCAAAGTGTTATGGGACACTTCAAAATCTTTCAAGATTCTGTTCCTCAAGAAATGTTTGAAATGATCATTTAAAAATCATATTCCACCTATGATAAAATAATTTGATATTGTTTATGATATATTGGTGATATGATAAAATTAAACCATCCTTATTATTTAATTTTATGGTCTATGTTTATGATGACAAGTTTATTATGAAACCATTTTTTATTCCACGGGTTATGCCCTGATAAAATGCTTATGAAACCCACTTCTTTTCATGGGTTATTATATGATGAAATTATTGTGAATACTATATATTTTCCACATGTTACGATAGGATTAAGTGTTTTTAATACCCATTTCATTTCATTGGTTATGATATGATACTTATTAAATCCATTTCTTTATATTGGTCATTGTATAATGAATGTTTTATTATTTTGTGTCACATTGATGTATGATTTTATTATGTGATGGGTGGGACCTATATACCCATCCAATGGAGTGGGAAAGGATTTATATCTCCTGGGAATGATAGGGTTGGAATAATAAGTGAACTAAGTTAATTATAAAGTGGTTGTAATGAGAACTGAACTTAGTTCAGTATGATACAGATAGAACGAGGAGTGAACTTGGTTATGTATGACAGGGTTAGAATGAGAAATGAAATCAGTTCAATATAACATGGCTAGAATGAGGAGTGAACTAGGGTTAGCATGATAGGTCTAGAATGAGGGGTGAAATTGGTTCAATATGGTAGGGATGGAATAGGAATTGAACCCAGTTTAGTAATATAGTCCTAGAACGGTAAGGGAATGCGGTTCTGTAATACATGGCTGGAATGGGGAGTGAACTCGGTTTAGTAAAGGAAATTTTCAACTATGATGGTCTTGAGAGTGAACCTTGACTACCAATATGGTTTGGTGAGTGAACCTATACCACTAAGATTGCATTATCAGTGATTCCTTGACTACTATGGAAATCATTTTCTATGTTTATGTGTCTACAATAATCCCATGTCTTATGATTTCATAGATTATACTCTTGATTTACTTATGATTCATTTCTTAGTAACTGTCAATATTTATGAAATTATTCATGTTTATGTTCTTTTATATAAAGATTATGATCTTTTAATGTTATGAAAATCTTCTCATACCCTTATTCTCAGGATTATGCTTACACATCTACCTTTTTTACCATTACTGAGTATCTAAGATCACCCCTTTTCATGTTTCCTTTAGCTAGGTTATGAAGATATGTATTATGTATGATGTGTCTAATAAAATTTATATTAACTAATAACCTAATTAGAGATAAATTATCTCACTTATGTGCTAGTGTATATGTTTTCATGTTTTCAAAGGCACTAATATGGTCATTGGACGTCTGTTTTTGCAATGTATTAAGTATTATGAAAAATAATGTAATGTACATGTATGTTAATATTGGGTAATTATAGTTGTTTTTATATAAATTTTTTAATCAAACATTGAAAATAGGATGATAAAACATTAGTTATATCCATTGGGATATTTATAAAGATATTTATAGGGATGTCTCTATTGATAAGTCTAAGGATGTGTCAAAGTATAAGAAAATGTCCTGGAATTTTGGCAATGGAGTGAGAGAGTGGTTTCATTAAAATTTTACCCCTATCTAGATACTATAAGTGGATTAGTATTTGGAATAGATGTAAATAGGGGTAACAACCTTGAAAAAATCATATTTAGATAGACTTGATCAGGAAGGGTTGCACGACAATGGGCCTTCTGGTATAATTGGTTTGACACTCTTAAGGGATATTATTTAGAAATTCAAAAACTATTTTCAAACCATCATCAAAGATTTAAATGAAATATGACTATGAATAACCTATGATAAACTTAAGGTGTAATAGATTAAATAAGGTGTCATAATTTAGACATCCTATACATAATTGTTTATTATTATGTAGTTTTTCACCATGATAAGTGTTTCCCACACTATGCATTATGGTTTTAGTCATTGGTAGGGACTATATGTAACTGGGTTAACATTTAATGTTTTAGTTGTGTAATTTATGGTATTTTTTAAAACATATTTCTTGAGTGTAAGCCTCATGAATAGAATCTAGATGATGGTATGAGTATTGGTTATATTTCTGAATTCAAAGAGAATACGAATGACATGTGAATGGTTTGGGATATTTTTCTAATATTGTTTAAATTAAATTTATTAAGAATGATTATATGGATATTTAGGAACCTTAAGACATGATTCATATTTAATATCCTAGGAACAAGGTATTAAGTAATAAAAGGATGAAGTCTGATTAAGGGTTTAAGAATACAGATTTATAATTGAAGTGTATATTTTTTGGAATTCAAATATTATGTTATATAAATCATGATGTATATAGAGGTTTTTGTAGAAATATTTCATTAAGTATTTTAAAGAATGTGTTAAATGATACCGAGGACATATAAAATTTATTTAATTGTAAGGATAAATTTAGGGAAGGTGACCCACAACATGTTTCTAATGATAAGATAATTATAATTTATATGGATAAAGAGACGATGGCATGAATAAAGTAAATTGGATAGTATTTATGACCTCAAAACATATAAAGGATTTTTCAAAAAGGTTAGATATGTTACCATGGATTAATTTTACAACTTCATGTATTTAAGTAATATATCTAGTAATATTTGGAATATAGAATCATGCATGTTTTTAATAAGGATGTATTTTAATTCCATTTATTACCATGTTTAAAGAAAATACATAAACTAGGTATTCAAATTTTTGGAATGTGACAAACAAGAGGCACCTTATGATATATGGGGGATCAATGTTGAGCTGATTTAGTGAACATGTTTCTAATTTTATAGATTTTAATCTTTCATAATGGTTACATGGTTAAAAATTTATAGAATGATTTATGTTAAAAATTGAATGTGGATTTAGAGATTAACGTATGATCTCGCCACATGAGGAATTATGTATATTGGATAATATATTCCAACCATTTTTCTGTGATGTTATCTAAATACATATGTAATTACTTATCATTCTATTTATGGATCCCATCATATTTTAGTTGTTTAGGAATAAAAATTTCAACATCATTCTTTAGAGTAAGAGATGAAGTGTGAATTGATAAATGAATAACTAAAGGATGATATTGTGCATATTTATTAGAATGAAATCAATTAAGTATATATTCTTTAGGAAAAGGGTCATAGAATTACATATTGTCATATTATTATCATTTTTTGGTTATATCAATGACCTCTATCACACTTCTTCAGTTTTTGGTTTTGTGGCTATTAAAATTCTCTGAATCACCTAATTTCTAATGATCAGTGATATTTATCAATTGATATAATTGATTATGATTTTATTCTATATGAATGTTTTCAATTTCTTCAAATGTTCTCTAATTCATGAGTTACTTTGGATAACCGTTATGGTTCCAACATTTCCTTTTGAAAGAAGTTTTACTAATCATTTTTATGATGTGGGTTTCTATGAAAGGAACTTTAAATTATTAAACCTTTGTTAACCCAGACAATTTTTTTTGGGAGAAATTAATTTTAATGGTAGTAAAATATAACACCCCATGATTTTGTGATATATTTTTTATAATTTAAATGAATCCTTTAGATATTTTTTATTTCACACAACACTGAATTTATCTTGTATTATATGAAAGAACCCAATTATTATTTATTTGTACCCAAAAACATCTACATGCAATACTTAAGGTATCCTACAGTACATAAAACACTATGATTGTCTTGTTTTACACACAATACCGAGTCCCTTCAATAACTTGTGTTATATGCAAGAATGAGTTTTACCGAACTACAATATAATATTATTAAAATATATTTATAATTATCACCTATCCATTCAAATAGAATATATAATTTAATAAATATGAAATTATGGTTTAAAATTTATATAACATTAATAATTTGGTTATCAATTACTGAGAAATGAATATAAGAACTATTTTAGAATAAATAAATTACTTTTCTAAGAAAACTATTTTTCTATATACAATCACAATTTAATAAATTAAAGAAACAACTATTGATTAATTAATCAAATAAAATTTATTTATTATATATTCAATCAATATTTTTTATACTCTTCCAATAATATTTGATAGACATAATATGATAATAAATCTAATTAAATCAATAAAAAGAGGTATTTTAATAAAAGGAAATTTTACATCCTTTAATGGTGGAACCATTTTAAATCTATTTTTTATACTTTTATTATTTTATATAAAAAAATAAACATCATTTTTTAAATAATAATAATTAAATTTACTTTTTTTGAATTTTTGGTATCTTTTAGAGAAGATTCTTTTTCTGAAGAATAGTGAGAAACACAGAATTTTAATTAAAAATTGATTTTTTTATCTAATTTATTTATATTGTTAAATTATATTTTAATTTGGTTTAAAAGTATAATTAGGCCAATTATAAATTAATCAATCAAATTAAGTAATTTTAACCAATTTCACATTGATATTGGATATAAAAACATTTCAAACATTTAGAAATATTTACTTTAAAAAACTCATCGTCTCGTCCCGTCTATGTGATTAATTTGAATTTAAATTCTACTAATTCAATGATTAGAATTTTGAAAAATAGATTCCATATTTGGAATCATAATAATTTATAATTTATGATATGTTCAACTGATTTTTAAAAAAAATATTATTAAGGTAATTAAAATTAATTAATGTGATTAAGATAATAATGAGCTTAATTAATGACTTAACATAAAAAATAAAGAGTAAAAATAGATCTAAACCCGTCATTTTTTTGGATAGCCATATTTTTTCCATTATACCTATAAGGATATATAATGGTCTATTTTTAACCCTTTGGGATAAGTAAATCCTGGGGAGCAGTCAATTCTTTACAAGAATACCCAATATGTATTTTTCCCACTTATAAAAGGACGCTTTTCCTCCTCTATAATTTGCACATATAAAGACCTTTCAGCTTGAAAAAACCCTCCAAAAATATCCTCCAAACATCCATACCTTAATCAAATTACCCAAACTTTTATAATAAAGTAATACTAGGAATCCCTTTGGTGAAAACCAAAAGGAGTTACCTGAAAAAGAGGTAACATCCTTCCATAAGATATTTTGTTTTATTTTAATTCTCCATCCACATAAAATATTATTATTAAATTATTATATAAGAACATATGTATCCTAAATATAATTATATTTTTTTATTACAGGGGTTATAACTACACTCACACACCCATCCATTAAATGAGAAACAAACTTACTGCCCGTGTACAGTGAACTGCTGCCTCGCAAAACGATGTCATTCGATTTACATTACCACCTCTCATGGTTGAGAATTATGATGGAAACTTTTTTATATGATATATATATATATATATATAATTTTTATGTTTTATTCCTAATTATTTAATTTTTATATAAAACATACCTTCATTATTTCTATTTTATGTAAATACAATAACTTCATTTGTAGACCTGTGGATTATTATATCCTTAAAGCGATGTGATTTGTTCACACATTACATTAAATATATTAAGGATGTGTTTAGTAAATGTAAATGATATATATGGAATAATAATTCTTCTATAATGATAATATATACGTATATATACATATATATCACTTTCTTTCTTTCAAATACGACCATAAAACGAAAACAACGTTCATGCGTACGTATGGTCTACATTCTCCATAAATGGTGTATTCCATTTCATATTTATAAAATTCATAGATTACTATAAATATTTATATACTCAATATATATGATATTTAAATCATGTTTTACATTATATAAATATGTAGATAATGATCTATGTAAATGGATTGTGAATTACAAGTCAAAAAATATACAAAAAAACAAAGCAATTATTCCCCAAAACATAACATTAACATGGAATTGTTAATAATTGGGTAATATGAAGTCATGATTTAATAATATATGGTATTATCTATATAAATATGGTTCTATATTACATGTATAATAAGTTTATATTAATTATACATGAGGTTTTAATGTGTACAAAGAAATCCAAGATTGAAGGTAAGAGTTTTCTTATCTCACTTTTATTTTTGTGAGATATATGCCATATTCATCACTTATTATTATTTTTTGGTGTATATAATGGAAAATGAAATGTAATATCATTGGTTTCATTTATTTAATGATACTAAATGTTCTAATTTACGTTATTCTTTCACGCGTATCATAATTTAAAAGTTACTCATGTAGTAAGGGAATTTCTTCTCACTTTCTTATATTTGTGAGATACATGCCATATTCACAACCCATTTAATTTTTTTGGGGTATATAATGACCATGAATTTATTCTATGTTAATAATTATTAAATTTATGGGTATTTATATATCCATTTTATGATCTCACTTTCATGGCGATTATGGTTTAAACGTTACCAAATCCGTAAGTAATTCTGTATTGATTTAACTTAATTGAGACACATGTCATGTTATGCACATATATTCTTCTACGATGTGTATATACTGTGATTTAACAAGTTATATCATGAATATAATTATTTTCATGATATTATAATATTTTTGTTGTTTTATTATTTAATGGGGATAATGATTCAAATGTTTCTACAATTATTTACTCAAAAAACATATTAAATGATCATTTCAAAATTATTTTACCTTAAAGATGTAATCCTTGGATATGATTTATGCTCTATGGGGGATAGGATACAATGAAACCATTCTTATTTATTCAATGAATGGTTTATGTTTATGATGACATATCATTACAAGAAATAGAACTATTTACGACGGGGTCCTGTCGCAAATAACCCATTGTCGAAAATGGTGTCCCAAATAGTATTTTTTACAACGGATCATTGAAAAAAAATAGTATTTTCAATGGGAAACCATACCATCACAAATAATATGGCCAAATGTTTTAAAAACTTATTTGCGACGGGAAAACTCTGTCATCCCAAATATATATTTGCGATTGGATGACCAACCCATCGCAAATAAGTTAAAAAATAAAAAAACATAAATAATAAAATTATAAAAAATGAAAAATAATAAAAAATAATAAAAAATAAAAAAAAAATTAAAAAAATATTATATAAAAAAATTCAGAAAAACTAATAAAATAATAAACAAATAATAAAAAATAATAAATGACCCCCGAATGGCCCGAAGGCCTTATTTTTATTTACTTTTGCATAATCCCCATTTTAAGGGTTGAAGGGGAACCCCTACATAACCCAGAATCCCAAGGAACAACGCCTATAAATGACCCAACACATGACCTTAAAGGCCCGAGACCTGAGACACTTGAAAGAACCCCTCCCAACATCTACATCTTGAAGGTTCCTAGCTCCCCACCTCGGATGGATGATTAGCTAGCATTGCTTCGGGTAGACATGCATGTTGCCTAGTCCTGATGGTAGTTTCCAAACCCTCTTATTCTTCCAATATAGTTACTTATGCTCTAGTGGTTGCTATTTTTTCCTCAGAATCCTCATCTAGGTCTACTCCAATGTGGTCTTCCTGAGTTACTTCTTGGTATATTCTATGGCCTGAAGGCCCTTACATCCCTAAAAAAATTGGTGGACTGAAGGCCCTAAGACCTATAGGCCCAAACCAATGGCCTGAAGGACCAAATCAAATGAATATTTCCAATTTCTATAGTACAAAACATTACTTGTCACAGTAATTTCTACAATACCTAAAATTTCTCCCCACCCAAATTTAATCCTAGGTTTCTTGGATTCCAAGAAGAAGCTTCTAACACTCGGGTACAAGCTCATTGTAATTTTTTTTAAAAATATAATACAAATAATAAAAAATTGCAATAATATATAATACGCTCTATAAAGAACTGTAAATATATGGATTAAATAAAATATTAAATAAATATGTATATTCAAATGTTTATAAAAAAATACATAAATCAATGAAGGGGAGGGGTCATCTGGACGAGTTGGTGGTGGGAACTCCATCCCAAAACCATGAGTCATATGTCACATGTACTTCATTTTCTGCTAGTGCTGCTACTCTAATTGACGTATCTTCCCCTCTCGCTACTACTTCTATTACCATCGACACGTCACAATATGCCTACCCCGATTTTGGTGACCTAATGAAAAAATTATACATGGATGGCATAAATTGGTTATTTCTAATCACTTTAAGATTAAAAATTATATAATTTAGTAAATAGGTATAAATCATAGATTTTACAGTCATCAGATGAAGAGACCAATTTATGTTAACCATGTACAAATTTCTCATTGCACCAATTTATTCCAACCATGTACAACAATCAATTCATCTTATCCTCTTTATACTACTACTGCTATCATTGAGACGTCACATTCTGTCTTCCTCGGTTATAGAGACCTAATAACAAAATTGGACTTGGATGGAATTTTTTTTTATTTTTAATCACCTTAAGATTGAAAATTATACGATTTACTAAAAAGGTATAAATCATATATTTTACACTCATTAGATGATGAAACCAATTTATGCCAATCATATCCAAAATTTTCATTTCACCAATTTATGTTAACAATGTATAGTCATCAACACATATTCTCTTCCTACTACTGCTGTTGTTGTCATTGATACGTCACATTCTGCCAGCCCCAATATATATCAGTCATGCCATTTGTTGGATTGGGGTGAATTAGATTCTTACATGTCCTAAAGTCTCAAAACAATCTAAACTGCCAATGTAACCACATTTTCATTATCTTTCTATATCGAACTTGCAACACTGCATATTGAATCAATATTCTTAGAAGAAAATATTTTCTCATTGTTGGGAGTTAGAAGAGAAGAAGAAGCTCATGTGCTCATTATATCATGACAAGTCACCACAATGGGCACATGAGCTTCCTCTAATCTCCCATATTTCAACAGTGATAATGTTTTTTTGGATAACAACATCAAATCAATATGTAGTATTGGCCCAAAAGATATGTGAAAATAACTAATTAAGTATTAGATGAAAATTATAAGAAAAATAAAATAAAATAGTAAATAAAATGATGAAAAATTTAATTAAATAAGTAGTAGGAATTCACCTTTTCTTGATGGTTGTATACATTCATGATGAATTTTTTAATTATTTCTAATTAACGCTAGTTACTGCTAATTACTGCTAATCACTACTAATTACCACTAATTCCCACTACTTGTTACCAAATATTACTAATTATTACTAATTACTTCTAATTATTAATAATTATCACTAATTACAACTAATTCTTACTAATCACCGCTAATTACCATTAATTACCTCTAATTACCGCTAATTATTGTGAATTATTACTACTTACCACTAATTATTAAAAATTACCTCTAATTATTACTAATTACCACTAATTATTACTATTTATTACAATTTATTACTTATTATTACTAATTATTACTAATTATTACTCTAATTCTCACTAATTACTACTAATTACTGCTAATTAGCTCTAATTATAGCTAATTATTACTATTTATTACTAATTATTACCAATTATTTCTATTTATTTCTAATTATTACTAATTACTACAAATTATTCATAATTATTAGTATTTACTACTATTTATCACTATTTATTACAAATTATGCCTAATTATGCCTAATTATCAATAATTATCACTAATTACCACTAATTATCACTAATTATTACAACTTATCACTAATTATCACTAATTATTTCTAATTATTACTATTTATTAATAATTATTAATATTTATAACTCTTTGTTACTAATTATAACTATTTATTACTAATTATTTTCAATTACCTCTAATTAATACTAATTATTACTTAATTATTACCATTTATTACTAATTATTACTAAGTATTACTAATTATTACTATTTTTTCCTAATTATTACTAATTATTACTAATAATTACTAATTATTCCAAATTATTACTATTTATTATTATTTAAACGAATTATTCCTAATTATCACTAATTATCAGTAATTATCACTAATTTCCATTAATTATCACTAACTATCACTATTTATGACTATTTATTGCTAATTATTAATAATTATTAATATTTATTACTAATTATTATTAATTATTAAAAATTATTAAAAATTCTTACTATTACTTACTATTTATTACAAATTATTAATATTTATTAATAATTATTACTATTTATTACCAATTATTGTTAATTAGTAATTATTATTACTATTTATTACTATTTATTACTAATTATTACTAATTATCACTAATTAATAGTAATTATCACTAATTATCAATAAATATGACAAATATCATCATATATGAGAGGATGAAGAGAGATTCTATCTCTAGAGAAGAGTATATCTCACTTTCAATCTATGGTGATCATGCAGATCGTCTTAGATCGGTGGATGTTCATTATTTGGTTGGGCACAAAGATATGTTTGATATTAGATGACCATGTAAAAGGATTGTGCTGCTTGATATGCAGCCTGGTTGTGGAACCCTCGACGGTGACAGACGAAATTCAACTGTAGATGCGGGGATTTCGACGACTCTGATTGGTTACGGCCAGAAACAACGTGGATTCAGTCAACGATGGACTTGGTGTGCAATTATGAGTTTGGGACGCCAGAAGGATGGAGTTTCGCCCTTTAGTGGCGTGGCTATCAACAAGGGTTTCTTTTCATGGGTTTATTCTGATGTTCATATTTTGCAGGGGTCATGGTGTTGGCTGGTGTTTCTGGGTGCAAGGGGCATAGGCAGAGTCCAAGTCATCCTGGTGTGGAGTGAGGGCCGTTACACTGGCGATACCTCGGGGCATGTGCGATGTGTTTGGGACCCCGGCGGGGCCAAGTGGGATCCCGATGGCAGGAACCTAGCGAGACTCTTCGAAGACTCAGTTAGGGCCATATCCTAGCATGGTTCCTGAGCGGATGGCCCCCCATCGGTGGGGGGTGCTGGACGGAGGTGATGATGATCTCGAGGGAGCCTTCCTCGACACGTAGGGCACAACAGTTGGCCTCAGTCGCATGTTTTTCTTGGGACGTGGGGCACTTTTGTTTTTGTTTGGGATCCCGATGGATCTGGGATCTGGGATCCAAGTGGGTACCTCGGTAAGCTTCGGGAGTGAGGCACTAGGGTTTGTTCCCGATCTGGTGTGGGGAACGTTGGGCTGTTGTGATGCAGCAATGTGGTTTCATGGCTTTAGAATGACGATCGACGATGATCAGTGATGGTTTGATGCGGGCTGACAACGATGGTGTTGGGACTCAGAGACGAATTTGATGGGAGAAGACATCGGGTTCGTCCGTCTCTAGCATCGTAGATCAGCTACGACCTCAGAAGAGACTACCCCAGGTTGAGGTTAGGATGTGGAAAAATTTTTTAATATGGGTTTTAGAAAAACAAAAATTTTGAAAAAGGGGTTAGGGTTCCGATATTTTTAAAACTGGGTCCAAGATGCGTGAACCCCGTTCACGCATCACTGTCCCCGAGAAGATGCGTGAACGAGGTTCACACATCTTAACAGAGCTGAAAGATGCATGAACCCCGTTCACGCATCCTTCACGAAGTTGATGAATGATGCGTGAAAGGGGTTCACACATCCTACAGTAACTATTTTTTTAAAATTTTTATTTTTATTTTTGTTTTTTTTGTTATATATATATATATACAAACAAAGAAAAAAATTTAGCAGAATTTATCTGCTATTTAATATCCAGCAGTACTGTTATTACAGCAGTCTGTATTCTGACAGAAACCATCACCCAGGGCTCTCTTTTATAAGAGTTTTTGCCCAGGAAATCATACTGGATTTCCGATGTGGGATTCAGGTTCTCTTTTTCTGCACAGAACATTCTGCATTTCCGATGCGGGATTTTGTTTCAAGTATGTGACTTTGAAAGACTGTAAAATACAAACTATATGACCAATATAAATGAAACTTAAAACATGGATTAAAAATATAAGAAATAGTTGAAAATGAAAAGAATTTCGTAAAAAGGGTTGATGAATAATAATTTATAAGCTTTTAAAACTACAAACTTGAAGCTTCAAAAAGTTTCAAGTACGTGACTTTGAAAGACTATAAAATAAAAACTATAAGACCAATATGAATGAAACTTAAAACATGGATTAAACATACAAGAAATAGTTGAAAATAAAAACAATCTCATAAAAAGTGATGATGAATAATAATTTATAAGCTTTCAAAACCACCAACATGAAACTTAAAAATGTTTCAAGTACGTGTTTTTGAAAGATTATAAAATAAAAACTATAAGACCAATATGAATGAAACTTAATATACAGATTAAACATATAAGAAATAGTTGAAAATAAAAATAATTTCATAAAAAATGTTGATGAAAAATAATTTATAAGCTTTCAAAATCACCAACTTGATACATAAAAACGTTTATGTGCCTTTGAAAGCCTATGAAATACAAACTATAAAACCAATATAAATGAAAATTAAAACATGGATGAAACATATAACAAATAGTTAATAATTAATTAGTTAATTAGTAATATAATTATTAATTAGTTAATAATTAATATAATTATTAATTATTAATTACTAATATACAATAATTAATTATTTAATTAGTAATATAATTATATAATAGTTAATTAGTTAATTAGTAGTATAATTATTAATTGATAATTACTTAGTTAATTAGTAATATAAAAATTAATAGTAATTATTAATTATAATTATAATGATTAATGATTAATGATTAATTATATAATAATTAATTAGTTAATTAATAATATAATTATTAAATATAATTATTTATTATATATTATATAATAATTAATTAGCTAATTAGTAATATATTTATTAATTATAATTATTTTTTATTTATCTATAATTATTAATTAGTTAATTTTTAATATAATTATTAATTCTAAAATAAGTAATTGATTAATTAGTAATATAATTAGTGATTATAATTATTTATTATAATTATTAATTATTAATTATTAATTATTAATTATATAATAATTAAGTAGCTAATTACCAATATAATGATTAACTATTAAAAATTAATTAGTTATTTAGTACTATAATTATTAATTATAATTATTATATATTAATTAGTAATATAATTATTAATTATAATTTGTAATATAATTAGTAATTATATTTAGTAATATAATTATTAATTATAATTAGTAATTATTAATTATATAATAATTAATTAGTTAATTACCAATATAATTATTAATTATTAAAAAATAATTATATATTAATTAATTAGTTAATTAGTAATATAATTATTAATTATAATTATTAATTATTAATTACATAACAATTAATTAGTTAATTAGTAATATAATCATTAATTATATAATTAATAATTATAATAATAATTAAAAATTATATTACTAATTAACTAATTAATTATTATGTAATGAATTATTAATAATTAATAACTAATAATTGTAATGAATAGTTATAATTATTTATTATATTACTAATTTACTAATTAACTAATTAATTATTATATAATTAATAATTATATTACTAACTAATACTTAATTATTATATAATTAATAATTATATTACTAATTAACTAATTAATTATTATGTAATTAATAATTATATTACAAATTAATTAATTAATTATTATATAATTATTACTGATATTACTAACTGACTAATTATTAACTAATTAATAATTATAATACTAATTAACTAATTAATTATTAACTATTTTTTATATGTTTAATCCTTGTTTTAAAATTCATTCATATTTTTTATTTTATAATCTTTCAAAGACACGTACTTGAAACATTTTTAAGTTTCAAGTTGGTGGTTTTGAAAGCTTATAAATTATTATTCAGCAACACTTTTTATGAAATTGTTTTTATTTTCAATTATTTCTTATATGTTTAATCCATGTTTTAAGTTTCATTCATACTGGTCTTATAGTTTTTATTTTATAGTCTTTCAAAGTCACGTACTTGAAACTTTTTTAAGTTTCAAGTTGGTGGGTTTGAAATCTTATAAATTATTATTCATCAACCCTTTTTACGAAATTCTTTTCATTTTCAACTATCTCTTATATGTTTAATCCATGTTTTAAGTTTCATTTATATTGGTCGTATAGTTTGTATTTTACAGTCTTTCAAAGTCACGTACTTGAAATAGAATCTCGCATCGGAAATGCAGAATGTTCTGTGCAGGAAAAGAGAAACTGAATCCCACATTGGAAATGTAGTATGATTTCCTGGGCAAGCCCTCTTATAAAAGAGAGCCCTGGGTGAGGGTTTCTGTCAGAATCCAGACTGCTGTATTGACAGTACTGCTGGATATTAAATAACAGATAAATTCTGCTGACTTTTTTGTTTTATTTGTATATATATATATATATAACAAAACAAAACAAAAAATAAAAATAAAATTTTAAAAAAAAGTTACTGTAGGATGCGTGAACCCCGTTCACGCATCATTCATCAACTTCGTGAAGGATGCGTGAACGAGGTTCATGCATCTTTCAGCTCGGTTAAGATGAGTGAACCCCGTTCACGCATCTTCCCGGGGACAGTGATGCGTGAACGGGGTTCACGCATCTTGGACCCAGTTTTAAAAATATCGGAACCCTAACCCCTTTTTCCAAATTTTTGTTTTTCTAAAACCCATATTAAAAAATTAGCCTGTCTAATCGAGATGGGCATGGACAAGTTTTTTTTCTTGATGGCGTGGAAAAATGGAAAGAGGGTTCCCTTTGCACATTGGCAGGATGCGACTTCAAAATGCGGGACATCTAGGGTAGTGCACTGGCGTTATTGGAGACAAGATTTGTGTGTCTGCATTGACGGGTTATAGCCTAGACCAGTCCAATGTGATTACAGGTGATGAGGCAGGCTGTGTGGTGGGATTGGTGTGCCTCAGGATTCGGGTGGCTGGAGCTTAGCTGGAGTAGGAGTTGGGTGTGGGCTGCATTTGCTGGATTTTTCTTGAGTTACGTGAGAGGGGGTTTTTTTGTTGATAGTGTGCGGGTCATTGTACTTTTTGTTTCCTATTCTGGTTTGGTGGTGCTCTTTATGTCGTATGTACTATGTGTGTTATTGTATTTATAATTTATTAAATAAATTTTTAGGACTGAGCTCGCTCGATTTCTGAACTTTTCTAGTATCACTAAATATCACTAAATATTACCTATTTTTACTATTTATTACTAATTATTACTAATTATTACTAATTATTACTAATTATCAATAATTAATACTAATAATTACTAATAATTACTATTTATTACTAATTATTAATATTTAGTACAAATTATTACAAATTATTACAAATTATGACTAATTATTACAACTTATTACTAATTATTACAAATTACTACTAATTATTACTAATTATTACTAATTATAACTAATTATTACTAATTGTTTTTAATTCTTGCTAATTATTACAAATTATTATCAATTTTCACTAATTATTGGTATTAACTGCTAATTATTATTTATTATTATTAATTATTTCTACTTTTTATTAATTATTACCAATTTTTGTTAATTATTACTAATTACCATTGATTATTACTAATTACGTTTAATTTTTTCTAATTAACACTAATTATTACTTTTTATTACTAATTACTAATTATTACTAATTTTTATTATTTTTATTAATTAGAACTAATTTTTATTAATTATTAATAATTACCATTAATTATTAATAACTACGTTTAATTTTTTCTAATTACCACACTAATTATTACTAATTTTTACTAATTTTTACTAATTATCAATAATTTAAATTAATATTTGTTAATGTATATCAATATTTTACTAATTTGTATAATATATTACTAGTTATTACTAATTTACACCGATTATGATTAATTACCACCAATTATTACTAATTATCAAGAAATATTAAAAAAATTACTAATTAGATCTAATTATTAATAATTACAACTAATTAGTACTAATTAAAGAAAATTAAAATAAATTATTGGAAATTAAAACTATTTAATTTTAATTTAAAACTATAATGAAAATTAGAACTAAATATTTCTAAGAAAAATTAATGCAAAAAAGTGAATTAATTTTAATTAAATCTAATTACTACTAATCAATAGTAATTATTACTAATATTAAATAAAATAAATAAAATAAATAAAAAATAAAAAATTAAACACATTTAAATTTATTCTTTTAGCGGATATAATACTTGAAAGTTGATCCCTTGTAACATTTCAAACTCTAAAAAATTTAAACTAAAAAATATCAAAGCAAAGAGGTTTAGAGAAGTTGAGAGAATTTTTGAATGAAAAAAAATTCAGAGGGGGTATATATAGGTTAAATCTTTTACGACGGGGTTATTTTCGACAGAACCCATCACAAATAGTTTGACAATTATTAATTGAGGAAGCGGTAAAAAATAGTATTTTCGATAGACCCCGTCACAAATACGCACTTGCCGACACATTATTTGCGACGAGGGTGGTTACCCATCGCTAATAATAGAAATTTGGGAAGGGTATTTGCGACGGGGGGGGGGGGGGGGGGGGGTCAGCCACATCGTAAATACATTTCTCTCATTTTGGCACATAGTGCACACCAACGGTATTTGTGACGATTAGTCTAAAATATGAATTTTTTATAGATTATTTATAATGGGAAAAAATTCCCATCACAAATAGTATAATTCAGTGGACTTTTTGCGACAGGACCAATTCCAATCGTAAATACCCCGTCGCAGAAATCTGAAATTTATGTAGTGTGTTTCTTATGAAACTTGTTGCTATTCCATGGGTTATACCATGATAAATTTCTTATGAAACCTATTTCATTTCATGGGTTATTCTACAAGGAAATTATTGTGATGCCTGTCTCTTTTCCATGGGTTATGACATGATTAAGTGCTAATAATACCCATTTTATTTCAAATGTTATGAAATAATATTTATGAAATCAATCTCTTTTTATGTGTCATGATATGAAAAATGTTTTATTATATTATAGCACATGGATGTATGATCTTATTATGTGATGGGTGGTACCATTATGTCCCATTAATTCATTAGGTAAGGTTTTATATATCATGTGAATGACAAGACTGGAATTAGAAGTAAGCTCGGTTCAGTATAACAATGACGGAATGAGGAGTGAACTCTGTTCAGTATGATAGGGATAGAACATGGGGTTGACTCAATTCAGTATGACATGGCTAGAATGAGAAGTGAACTTAGTTTAGTATTAAAGGTATGAAATGAGGAGTGAACTCAGTTCAGTATGATTGGACTTGAATGAGGAGTGAACTTGGGTTTGAATGGCTGGATTGGAATGAAAAGTGAACCAAGTTTAGTAATACAGAGCTGGAATGGGAAGTAAACATGGTCTAGTAATACATGGATAGAATGGGGAGTGGACCATGTTTATTAAAGGACATGGTGTCCTATTATGGACTTGAGAGTGAATCTTGACTACCAAGACGGTTTGGGGAGTGAACCCATAACACTAATATGGCCTTGGAAGCGATGCCTTGACTACTATTGAAATCATTTTATATGTTTATGTGTTTTCACAATCCCATGTATTATTCATTCATAAATTATGATCTTGATTTCTTTATGATTCATGTATTATGAAATTCCAATATTTATTCTATGATTCTTGTTTATGTTCTTTGATATGAAAAGAAAGATCTTATAATGTTATGATCATGTTCTCATGTTGGGAAAAAATCCCTCAAGGTAAAATTGAAGCATTTTTGGGTTGATTGTGTTTGTTTACAATGATACTTTCGATGTACTGTTGTGGAATTCTATATAGATTTTTGAAAAAATATGTTAACAAGGATCCATGATAATGTAATGGATGATCTGGAGGCAGTGAAAAAAGAAGGTATACAAGGTGGTGTTGTTTTCCAGTGTTTGCCAAATTTTTGGGTTTGAAAATTAGAGAATGAAGAGAAGTGTTTTGGAAAAGGGAGTTGCATTCCAGAGTCAAGGAGCCTTGGAAAGTTTCTCTCCATGCATGTTTCAAAATCAGAACATCTAAATATGGAAATATAATGAAGGGTGCACATGTTATGGATCGACACACAAGGTGAGTTGTGCGATAGAGGCCTGAGAAAATGAACTAGCGTGTTTAGGGGAAAGTTGTGTTACATGCACTCAGGGTATTCAAAATTGCTATAAATAGACAGCTACCCCCTCACTTTGTAGATTCTCACCAGTTAGTGAAAATTCTATCTTTGGCTACGCAAGTGGTGGGGGTGTACAAGTATTTAGTTATTCATAAGTTGCGCACCAGAAGATAGTTACGCGCCAATGATGATTTGGGCATAAAAGGGTGTGTTTCATGCATGTTGTGAGTATAAGAAGGGTCTTTCATGCAAGTTTTGAGTAGCATAGAAGTTGGTTTTTCCATGAAAAAGGCACTAGTTGCGCACCGTGCTTAAAGAATCACGCATGTCAACCTAAGGTTGCGCGAAAGGATTGAAATTGCCTAGTACATCTATGGTAAAGCGGTATCCATCAAGGGATGAAAGTTGAACATCAACAGAGCATCTACATACAATAGAGGATACATTCATCGGTGACGATGAATGGATCCACAAGTCCATAAATTATGCGTGGATCTCTTCCAAGAGTAGTGGGCATAGGAAGAAGAAGATAATGATCATTTCCATAGGCAATGAGCCTGAGAAAGTGGCAAAGAGAGACCCTTTGGAATGAAATGAGTAGACCCTAAACCTTGTAAATTAAGTGAGCCTAGGCATGTAAGTGATCTATCATGAACCCTTGTAAACAGTAGTGGGTTTTTAATGGATTTGATACATCTACACATTGCCGTCATATGTTCCTTGGATGTAGCCTAGTGGGGGTGAACCAAGTAAAATGACGGTCTCCCATGCACGATTTAATTTCGGTTCATATATTTCTACATGATAAAGAGAGAATTGTGTTTTTTATTAATGAAACAAGATCACACTGGGTGGTTGTTTTAATCTATAATACCCTGATTCACCCCCCTCTCAGGGTATTTAACCTTGTGGACCTAACATCTCATACCATTATACTCATGAATATATTTACATATCTCCCTCGTTTAAGCTTACCGAGCATCTAAGATCACCAATTTTTATGTTTTATTTCTCCAGGTTTTAAACATATGTATTATGTATGATCTGTCTTAGAAGATTCATAGTCCTGAAGAAACTACTAAGAGATAATGTATCTCACTTATGTACTAGTGTTTATATTTACATGTTTTCAAAGGCACTAAAATAATATGGTCTTTGGGAGTCTGTTTGTGTAATGTATTAATTATTTCGTAAAAGTAGTGTAATTTATATGTATGTGAATCATAGGTAATTTAATTTAGTTTTTTATGCCATGAAAAAACCTAGAATGAATCCATGCCATTTTTTTCATCTCCCTCGAAATGCGTGTCCTAGTTAGAAGTCACTACTTCCGAGCAGTTTCCATTGGATTTATTTATGGAACTAAAAACATCCAATGTTTCTTTATCCATAGGGACCATCTTTCCAAAGGCATACATTCATTAGGATTGGACCTATGATACCTAAGAGCATACATTGGTCGAGGGGATGAGAGTTCGGACTCATCACACCCTTTTTGGGGGAATTATGTCCCACTATGGGACTTTATTATAGATTTGAGATATTTTCATGAATCCTTATTAATTCACTATGTATAACGTATGTTTACCTTGGAATTTGAAATCAATTATTAGCATGCGTGAAATTTAGAATCATCTGTATGTATTTGAGATTCTTCATGATTGGAGATATCTGTATGTATTCTAGGTTCTCCATCAATGGTATCCTCTTATACACTTTTTAGAGATTCTATTAACTGTTGTTACGATAATACTGGTTTTAAGCCACTCAGTTGGGCACTCTGGAATTTATTATTGTCCAGGGAGACAAAACTTTGTTTTGATATTGGGATCATAACCATTAATGGGTTATGTATGTATCCTTATGGAAGGAATCAGAACCCTCGTAGTTTGGTTCCGCTTAATGGGACACATCTTACCTTTTAAGGTTATGTGATAAGAACCTAACCGTACAATTTAATGTCATGTGGTAAGGACATCTAAGAGGAAGGTTCTTAGTCAAAGCTTGGTGTGGGACTTATACCTAACCAACAAAAGGAAACTAGAAGGGATATGATTTTACAAGTTAAATTAGATCCTACTAGGAATGTGGCCTAGAAAGGATAGGTTTGATTTAGATTGTTGGGTTTGAACCTCAAGGAGGCTTCTTACGTATCTCATTTGAATGAGAATCAAAGCCCATATAGTTCAGGATATTTTTAAGAGGTGTATGATCCTTTGAGAGAAATAGGTTGGGGATTACCCCTAAAGAGGATACCCTGATTAAGGGAATTGGGGTTGGATTCATGAACAGGATATCCAATTAGCTCTGCCCTGGTGAAGGCTTCATACGTATCCCAATTATGGTGGGAATCTGAGTTCTCAGATTTCAGGAGATCTGGGGATCATGTGGATGTTTTGATCATCATAATTCTCTAATACCACATGATTCACGATCATTTTTAGAAAAAAGAGGGTGTTAAATATTCAATAAACCACACAATCCCTCTTCCACTGATGGGATAGGTAAGGCCTACGATGAAAAAATCCAAGGCAATGGTGGGAGAGGGCTCAGAGCAATGAACCTTTCAATGTGAAATGAAATTGAAAGTCATTGGATCGAACCAGAAAGACTAGGGGCATACTCTAGTAGGTATTACCTTATTGGATCCCAATAGATTAGGGAGAATTTTCTTTTGTTTGAATGGAAAATAAAGTGAGAACCTCACTCACTTTATTGGGGACCAGAGGCTCTGAGTCTTAGAGATGAATACAAGAGGTGAGAGTCCCATCACTAGAATCCAAGACCAGGAACTTCTCAACACTATATCTAGGGTAAGGATCTATGTGACTATATATATAAAAACCTATAATCATCTTAATTATCCTAACTACCTTAGAAGAAAGATGTGGGAATCCTCTGACAATAGATATAAAAACCCAAATAGGAGACACACTAATGTGCCGTTCCCAAAGGTTTTGATAAGTTAGGAGGTTTTGGTGGAGGCTTCAACATAGTCCCTTTTAGAAAAGGGAAAAAATGAAGGAGATACCCTGCCATGAGTGGATTTGAAGAGGGGTTTCAAGGTGATATGCATAGTCCCTGAGCGCAGGTATGCAACGTAGATATACCGTGTAGGTATGTCGCATAGGTACACCACTCATGTATGTTGCGTAGGTATACCCCACAGGTCTTAGAAATGATTGAAAAAAGTGATTAACATAGGATAACTAAGACTATGCAATCTTCAAACTTTGAAAGTATTTCAAAATGTGCTTATCCCATATAATTCTATCTTCTCTCATGTTTTAGAGAGCTACCCGAGAAACTTTTCAGGATCTGTGCGAAAGAGAAACACAATGGGAGATTCAATAGTTCTTCCAACTTTTTAAGTTTTCAAATGAGGAGACCAAGGGTCCTATTTATAGGCAAGGAGGGAGGATCTTCATAAGTAGTACATCAGCATAGGTCGACAGCGTAGCTCTTCTGCATAGCTCCACTGCATAGGGGGTACATAAATTATTTTATCATGTAGGTCTTCTGTGTAGCTCCTCCACGTAGGTCTGTTGTGTAGGGGTAGTGCATAGGTCTGATTATGCAGAATATGTGATGATATTCTGGATACAGAGGTGCTACGTAGGTTCCCAACATAGATCCTCTGCATAGGCCCTTTTTACTTTTATATCTTTTACTTCCTTTGGCTTCGTCTAGAGACTTTAAAATATCTGAAGGAATTATTCATAATCTTTTTGTCTTGTTGAGGAGTGTCAAACAAAATCCCCACCTTAAGATTGGATATTATTAAAAAGATGGTCAAGTATTAAGGTAAGATTATGGAGTAAATTCTGAACTCTACAAGTATGAGGTGTAGCTATACCTAGAAGGTCTTCTGTGTAGATATATCATGAAGGTTTACTGCATAGGTTGACAATGTCTATAAATATCCCCATCCCTTTGAAATTTTCTTCACCTAGGATCTCAATTTTTTTTCTCTCATTGCATAGCTCACTCGTTCATCATTGCCGCATTGTGATCTTGTGTATGTCCCGTGAAATTTTCTCAAGGTGAAACCACTTGAGCGATGAAGCTATGCAGAAGGATTTTGTAAAAGGACTTACACTAGGAACCTTGTCGAAGGACCTATACAGATGACCTCATCGAAGGACCTATGTGAATATTTTTTTTCCAAATTCTTAAAATCATTTAAGGTAAAACATGACATTTCATAAGTTAAAATTCCATCCTAATAAGGAAAACATGGTAATTATTTTGCAGGAAATGGCTCACATGATGATCGAAACTAAGGATGCTAAAGCTCATCAAAACGAGATGATGAAAATTTTTGGTCCGGATTATTATGATGTTTTTGAGAGTACCCTCCATGAGCTGTTTAAAGGATCAATTCCATACCAACGTGAATATCCATGAAGTCATTATCTGCCTCTATAAGGACATGGTATTTTTCAAGATTCCTACATTTTGGCATATAAGAGACACTTTCCAAATACTTGTTTTTTCAAATATTTTAACTATCCTTACATTAATATCACTGTGAAGGTTATACTTGTTAATGAGGGGAAAATTTCAATTGGATGAATCCTAAACCATAGTGGTTGTGCCCCTGACATAGAATATCATGTTGTAGATCCAAGACCATATTGTTATGATTCAATATTTCATTAATTACAAACAAATTAGTCTAATGGTTGTAAGGAATACTGTGACCTTCGTTTTAGAGGAGGAGTTAAACCTGAATCGATGTGGGTGTTTTGGGTATGATGGACCTGTGTAGAATTCAAGAAATAACTGTTTGATGTTCACATTTATGAAGCTATCTAGATAGGACAAACTTATTTTTACAAATACGACTTCATTCCAGAATTACTGAGCTGATGGAGTCTGAAAAAAAATGCTTTCCACTGAACGCATGGTGTGGTTTGCATCAGCTTGTAGGAAGTCTACCAAATATATATAATTACCATTCTTGGGGAGATGTATGATGAGTTCATTCCACCAATAACAACATGGGGTGACATCACCAGGATGCCACTATTGGATCATTAATTATTCAAAATAGCAAAGGAATTTATAAAATACAAGAAAAATATTCATTCAACAGTGTGTATGAAAGCCTTTTTAGAACCAACAACAAATAAAGGTCTCACCTAAGGACATACTATTATTTTTCCATCTACAGATAACCGAGGCATTTTAGGAACATACTGGAACACATTGTATAGAGGTGACTACAAGTGATGGGGTTATGAAATCAAATCTAATATTAATGAAAAGGTACGCTTAGCGGACTTCCTTGCCTTGTGGCTAGGCATTTAATTACTTCCAGTCCCTGAGTCCGAGAATGGTGTAAGGCCATGGACTTTTTTAATTGCCGCCAAATTGGTAGACGGGAAATGTATTGGGTTAGAAAATACTATATTGCCAAGAATTCATTATTCCATGCTACATTTGTACAATATGAAGGCTTCATTTAGACTTTCAGGGCCATTCCAAGTGTTGTGGGGTTGGATTGAGGAACACTTTTATTCATATTCAGTTTTGAATTCAGTTAGAATCCACAATAGTAGATTTATCCCATTTTTATAGAATGTCTTCAGGATGTAACCTTTGAATCTGAAACCTGATGTACTATTTAGGGAATTGAATACATTATTAGAATTAAATTTCTTTTATTTTGGTAACCCTCCATCTAGAAAATTTATTGAAGATGGAAAGGAAGAAAATTATGAGATGAGGTCTTATATGATGGAATTTCGGGATAGTGTATTATCAACCAGGATTGATGGTGAAATTATCTGTGAGGCTTATGTCCCTTATAGTGTTTCTCTTTAGTTAAAATGTCTTTAACAATCAAGCACATTTCCTCCCACTTATGTTAGACATGATAAACATCCAATGGTATCCATACAATTGTGGATTCTGATGGCTTTTGAGACATCAAAATTATCAATTACGTTACATCCATTAGATTTATCTATTGGATTAGAAGATGTATATACCAAATCTTGGGCTTCTTCATACCATCACAGAGCTTCAAAAAAAGGAATATATCAGGTAGTGTCCACAACAACTATTGTGCATAGAAATCATGCTAAATGGTCTAAAGCTAAATATGATTCATAGGCTTCAGAAGTTTCATAACCTTCAAATTTTTTTTGCAGAAGATACTTCAAGAAGACTATATCTTGAGAAATAGTACCTCTAGCACCGAGGTGATCTAGTTTTCTTCATTAGAAAGTGATTACCATCCCATCTGAATTTATTTTGAAGAAGAAGGGAGGCCTGAAGAGGCATTCCAATCATAGGTTGTTGAGTTTTCTCCATAGCCAACCATATCAAAACCGAATTATGTGTGGCCTTCGATTGTTAAATTTTGGGAAATATTGACTCCTGAACTCAGTGATACATGGGCATTCCTCCAAACGGCATTCAAATACCGGATGTCAGTGATATTAAATCACCTTCTGATTTTCATACAAATAATAAGATGGATGAAGTACGAGAGTATATTGTGGAGCTGGAGACCTTTATATATGAAACTAATGACTAAGTCCCAGCCTCAAAACAAGTATCTGATATTATGGAACTAGGGTTACATGAAGGGGTAATTTTTCACCCTGAAGAGGAATGAAAAATTTATATTAATATTGAGAATGTATTTTACCTTTTCATTTATTTCAATTTTTCTTCATCATTCACCATCATTAATCTTAGAAATATTTCATTTTTCAGTTTGAAATTGGGGAAGGTACCTCAGGACAGGTTCTTGAGTCACCAAGGTATGAACCTACATGTTCTCCCATCGACACATTAGATGATCTTCCCAAGTCTCTAGAACTTTCTCAAGGAGAGATAATCATGACTGAGATGATGGTGACAGACAATCCTAAACCACTACCTCAGGTTTCTACTACCAAGAGGTGTATTTCAATCTCTCCACAAGCTTATGAAAATAAACACAAGAGAGCAATGAGATTGGTCTGAATTGTACTTAAAGAAGTATGTATTTGTGATGTCCTCGGGTGTTATGACTTGCTTGATACACCTTATTGAACACATTCATATTCTTGCAGGATATACATCTCTCTATTCTCTTAAGGTATTAAAAACTGGTCCTTCAAGAATGGAGAAGGAAACCCCAAGAGAATCACAGATTCATGCTCATGAATATGTTATTTTGAACGATGAGACATCAGAAGGTGTAACTATATCTGATATGGATTCTATTGAGAGAGAGAAAGTTCATAGTATTGTCAAATACATTTCTTTTGAGTATCAAATGATGTAGCTAATATTCTTCTCTACATAAAATCTCAGATCAATTTAATGTGCCAATGGATCCAGTGATAATCAATGATGATATTCCTATTATTCCAAAAGGAAGGAATGAGGATCCTAGACAATCTGAAGTTGATACTAGTACTGATCCTGACATGGGAAGACCTGATTATATTAAACTAGTTGAATAATTGATGGAACAAAATGTCATCAGATCCAATTTACGTATCAACCAACATTTGTTGGATACCTTAAATGGTGAGGATGCTATAACATTCAAAGCTACATACACTGAAATGATGGACGCACTTAATCCGGAAATTAATATTCTAGGTTCAATCAAGGTGTTTAGGGACATACATGAGGAATTAAAAGGGAATAAGTTCTCATTATTTCATTTTCCATACATAATTGTTCTTCTTTTACTTGGTACTTTACATAAAAGTTAAACTTATGAAGCTTTTTCTACAGATAATTTTGCAAATTCCATTCAAGAACATGGAATTCCACTCTATCCTTCTCCTACAGAAGCTGGATAAATACCAACTAAGGACCCCATGTTGGAAGATTATCTAGAGAATTTGATTATAGAAACTGCGCGAGCTGAGGAGAATACCCCTCCCCAAGAAACACTTTCTCAAACTACTGAAGCCGAGAAGACTGGGGATGAATCTAATCAAGTAGCCAACTTATTATTTGGTAAATTCTATCAACTATTTAAGTCATGCTCCATTTCTTCCATTATTTTGAAGCTAACAATGATTCTGATTCATCATTTAGGGTTATCAGCTCCTATAGAGAGATTAGAAGGTGAAAACTCTGAACTGGTTAAAAAATCTATAGAAGGTGAAGCATCCACTGTTCTAAGAGAAGTAGAGAAAGTCACCTCTCTAAGTGATTTTATTCCAGATTATATTCTACCCCATGGTAGTGACTCAGATTTAGATTCAGATATGCAAGTTTCTATTTGCATTGTACGTAAGAATACATGGAAACACATTTGGAAGATAATTGTTGAGAAGCCTTTGTATGATATTCCCTCCCATTTTGGAGAACTTACAACACTATTTTTCATATTTGGATTTGGTGGATTTAATTATCACCCAGTCTACAATGCAATGAAAGATAACATTCTCTAATGGGAGAAAGAACATAAGTTGTGGTAATATTTTGAAAAGTCCAAACGACTTATTAATGTTGAGAGCTTCCAAGATGAAGTAACTGACGTAGATTCCAACCATAGAAAGAGGTATCTATAAATTGTCCAAAAAATTAAAGAGTCGATGAAGGAGATAATACATCTTCAATAGAAAATGGATTTTGTTCATAACAAGCTTGAAAAATTGAACCAAATATTAGGATAAACTAAATTAGAAGGGATAACTACCATTTCAACTACCAAAGAAGCACTTTTTCTATATGAGGAGGCTGAAGTTTCTCAATTGTCTCAACTTCAGCAAGTGGTTGATAAGGCTCATGAAGACTTTCAATAGATGAATATTCATACCAAGAGTTTATTTTAATACAAGATAGAGAGGCTCCATTTTGTGTGATGTTCCTTTTATTTTACCATATAAATGAAATTAATTTTGTCTCCAATCATATATGTCTTCATTCTTGATTTCTTTCTGCAATTTCAATATCAAAGGTGATTTTTTTAACATCAAACCTTTATGTCATATAGTACTAATTACAATAATAGGAATGGGGGTGATGAAAAGTTTCTACTTAATCCATTGGGCCTAGTGAGCATATTTTTATTTTTACTAGGGTTATATAGACATCCCCACAATATTTATACCTTTTGAATTTTTATTGGTCAATATTCCCTAAACCATATAAAATGTAGATCTAGTGATTTGAGACTCGACTTTTGTTTAGGGTACCATTTGAGGGGTTTTTTTCTTGATGAGTGCTATATCTCTTTTTACTTGTAGTTTAAAGTCATACACATTGGACTAATAAGGATAGCATCTAAGGTCGAATAGCTTTGACTATAAAATTTGAAATTATATCCCAAAAAAGAATAGTGTTTAGGAATTGCTCCAATATTATTTAGATACTTCCATGGGGAATCTTGGATCATTATTTTATGGTCACAAACTCTAAAACAAGAAGTATAAACATAAAGGAGGTATTTTCCAGGAACGAAATTACTATTGCTTGACTAACCCATTATGGGGGGTGTATTATGCAAGGCCAATAGGGAATGTTCTATATAGTCAAACAATGGTATCCTTTGACTGACAGGTCCATGATGTAGGTAAATTTTTTTCATGGCCATCTAAGGACATGTACTGTATAGTTAGACAAAAGAGATCTCAAAAATTTGACATTTTATTTTTGATAGACAAGGGAAATTATTATTTGGGTGACTTAAGACCATAGTGGGTGGTTTTTCCAAAGAAATAGATCAAGGAATAAAGGGAATCTATACCGACATAGGTAATGAATGGGGAAACCACTTCTATAGAAATTTGGTGTGTGAAGAATGGTTAAAATTTTTCAGAAAGGGGGATTTCTGATATCATGATATGCAGTTTTAAATTCATGCAGTGAGAACATTATACTGTGTAGTTTTAAAGTCATACAGTGAGGACATTATACTATGCATTTTCAAGTCATGCAGTGAGGACATTATACTGTGCACTTTCAAGTCATACAGTGCGGACATTTGGGGGCCTTAATTTAAGGTCTTCAACTCTAACCAAAGATTTAAGACTCTCTAATTTCTTAATAATTTATCTGGAAACATATTATCATGTTCAGGTATGGAACGAAAGAATGGTAAACTACGATTTGAGAATTTTTATATCTGGAGGATGGTATGGAAAAAGGGATAAAGGCATTTGAGGAAATATTTTAAAAGAACCAAGTTACCATTATTTGACCAACCTGTTATGGGGATTGCATTATTTAGGGCCAACTAGAGCATATACTGCATAGCCAAATAGTACCATCTTTTGACTAATAGGCCTATTGTGTAGGAAACTTATGCAAGGTCACCTAGGGGAACATACTGCATAATCAAGAAAAATATCTCTTGGGTATCAAATATTCTATTTTCAAAAGATGAAGAAAGTTTATGGAGATTCAGATTTTCCAAAGAATAGAGTTTTTTATGAAGAAAAGATCCCTGAATGCAAAAAGAGTATTTCTAATCATGATTTAAAAATAAAAGGAGTAATTGGTTCTCTATTAAGGGTTGACATTAACATTGGATGTATGGTGTTTGTAGTTTTAGGTCATGCAACTAGGACTAGAATATTATGGAAATAATTGATGATATATGGTCAAATGATCAAAGTTGATTTCAAAATGTTTTGAACAAATGGAGATGGAAAATGAGTAAAACATAATCTTAGAGGCTTTCAGATCGAGAGAAAGGTAATGGGATAAAAATACATGAATGACTGCATTAATACATGTATTATTGTATATTTTCATTAATTTTTGAAGGGGACAAAATATTATTTTACCAAGAACAAAGTTACAATTATTTGAAGAAACCCATTATAGGGGCTGTGTTATGCAGGGCCAACCGGGGAATATGCTTCATATCCAAACAGTGGCATATTTTGACTAAAATTCTTATTATGTAGGAAACTTATGCAAGGCCACCTAGGGGAACCAACTGCATAATCATGCAAAAGAGATCTCAGGTATCAGATATTATGCCACCAAAAACCAAAAGAAATACTATAAAGATCTAAAAGTATTCAATATTAGGAGTTTGAAATAAGAAATTGAGTAATGATAAATGCACAAGAGAAATATCTGAATCAATATTTTCCATGATTTTGGAGTCCCTCAAATAGATCTAACTCATATGTTCAATGGGAATACATTTTGTTTCCTTGGTGGGCTCTCTAAGGAGAGGATCTAAAATGAATACTCCCTATTAGATTGTTAATTATATGTGGAAGATGGATAAAAATTTATCCCATGGTCGGGACTAGGACTAAGTCATAGTTTTCACTACATATTTCATATGGATGAGAATCAAGATACATGTAGTTCTTGAAACATTCCATATGCAGGTTTGATTCATAGACATATGGAATAATGGGTTTTTTATCATGGATGAGCCCAAGATTTCAGATCTAGGAATCTTAATGTATCTTATTGAAATGAGAATAAAGTAAAACACATGTCTTGATAAAATCATTCCCCACATCAATTGAGTTTGATGTGAGAGATGAGGGATTTTAACTCATTATGAAGGAATGGTTAAACTTAAGACATAAGATGGTATGAAAATCAAACCATGTATCTTGGAAGAGTACTCTGTATAGATTTGGTTAATATAAAGGAGGAAAAAAGAAAAAAAATTCATTACAGTTGTAGCAGGGCCTAAGATTAGAGATCCAAGCATCTCTACTTATCCCATTAGTATGAGAATCAAGCCACACATAGTTCTTGAGATGAGGTCTCTATGGAGATCTGATTCAAACATATGGAGAAATAGAACTCACATGCCACTAAGGAGTAACAATGCTGTGAGTAATCCTTTCACATAGAAGCTAATAATTTTTAAAGGAACCATAAGGAATACCAATTTGCAGTATATTATGGCATTTCTTAATGTCAATTAAAGAATATGTTAACTGTACAGTTTAATGTCGTGAAGTGAAGAAAAATTATGCTACACATTTTAACTTCATGCGACATGGACGCATATGGTTGTTATACAGTTTAATGTCTTGCAGCAATGACATTATGCTATGTAGTTTAATGTCATGCAGCGAAGTCATTATTCCGTGTGATTACACAAAGTAATTCTCCATGAATCTTGCACTGGTTTGAGTTGTAACAAGTTATCTATCCATTGAGATTAGGGAATAAGCTCCATTTTAGTAGACCTTATGTATGGAATATGGTCCTTACCACTTTAGCTCAAGCATTGGAGGCTTCTTTCCTTGTATCATCAGAGTCCTGAGGACTAATACCAATTCTCCATGAATAAATGATAGGAGGTGAAATTTCTTGTTAAAAGGCCACACTATTCTATTCATATAGACTTCCAAATGATGCAAAGTATGCAATCTATTTTTGTCTAATCTTTCCAGCTCATAAAATCACTTCTAAGACTATTCATCTCTCGATAACTAATCACCGATTTCAACTCAAAGTGAAGGAAACTAAATTTCAATAGGAAAAACTTTTTCTGTTCTGTACACCAATGAATATGGAGTTTCTTGAGTGGCAATATGGCTAGTAATCTTATAATCCCATAAAGATTGCAAGAATTTATCTAGCCATGATTTCTTATCTTTATCCCCCATTTTCTATAGTATATTTGATAGTGTCTTATTGAAAGCCTCTATCCATCCATTGGACACTACATGATAGTGATATGAATGGTTGGATTTGATAATGTGCTCCTGATATAACTTCTTTACATCAAAATAATTGGAATTAGTGTTGTTTTCCATCAATATGGTATGAGGGAAAACAAATCTGGTAATGATATTAGATTTGAAAAAGCTAACAATGCTTTTGGATCTGACTTCTTTGATAGGTATTACATCGTCCCATTTAGAGAAGAAATCAGTAGTTGTAATAATGTACTTGAACTGCTTAGCCGTAGCTGGAGGATAAGGTCCTACTACATCTATTCCCCATGTATAAAATGACCAAGAGTATTTAGCTATTTGTAGAAACTTCAGGGGTTGATGAATGAATTTGGCATGCACTTGGAAAGGATGACATTTCCTGGTGAAATTTGTGGAATCCCACATCATCAAAGGATAGAAGTATCCAAGACTTTATATTTGATCAGAAAGCCTATGCCCAGACTGGTGATAACTATAAGCTCCTGCATGTACTTCTTTCATGACAGTTGTAGTTTCTTCCCCATCAATACACCAAAAGAGGACTCCATCAAATCCTATTTTGTATAGGATCTTATGGTGATCTAGACTATCATAAAGAGTAAAATTGGCCACTCGTTGCCGGATCTATTCTTTTTTAGCTCTATCTAGTGAAAGTAATCCATTTTTAAGGTACTCCATGTTAGGTTCCATCCATCCCATAATATGACCATATGACATGAAAATAGGGAGGATTTCATTAATTTACTCCATTCTAGTTTGAACAAAAGGTGAAACGATATGAAAACTGGAAATAATAATGATTGTATCATCCCGATTTGGATCTTCATGGGATGTGGCTACATTATCCAATGCATCAGCTTGGGAATTTTTTGATCGTGGGACATAATACAATGTTGGATCTGAGGGAAATTCATCCGTTAACCCTTTGATATAATCACACAAAGGGATTAACTCTTTTTTTAATATCATAATCCCCATTGATTTGTTCGATTTCCAATTCTGAATCACCTTTCACTTTCAGGTGGTTCACTTGTACATGGAGTTCCAATTCTAGGCCTACAATGAGAGATTGATATTGTACATCATTATTGGTACCACCTTATGATAACAGAAAGGAATATGGAAAAAATTCCTTTTCTGATGAGATAATAACAATTCCTAACCCAACTTTTTTGAGTTTAGGGTTTTCAATTCTCTTCCACATTGGAATTCTGAAAGAACCATCGAAGTAAATTTCCCACATTTGGGTATTATATTGAAAAGAGAAGATTTTTTCATTAGGAAGTTTAGTATTCAAAGGTATATCTTTTGTATATGGGTGTTCAGCAAGTCTTCCAAGGCTTGGCCTTTTATTTCATTTTGAGGCACAAACTAGATTTTGAACTGTTGAAAAATAGACGCCCACCGCACCAAACATCCTGTAAGCATAGGACGACTAAGGATAATTTTGAGTGGGTTATTGTGGGATACAAAGTGGACCTCGTGATGTTTCAATTAGTGCCTCAGCTTCTGAGCTGCAAAGATTAATGCCATAAAACACTTCTCGATACTTGAATATCGAGTCTCTGTGTCATGCATGGTTTGACTAAGATAGTAAAGGTTATTTTCACTCCCACCATCATTCTTTTGTGAATGTAAAGAACCTATTGATCTCTCCAAGGTTTTCACATAGAGAATAAGTGGATTTACTTCAACAATTTCCATTAATACCAGTGGAATGAAGAGATGTCTCTTGAGGGTATCAAATGCCTCTTGGCAGTCTTCGGTCTATTGATAAGTAACTCCCTTATTCATTAATCAAGTGAATGGTAAACACTTTCCTTCCAAATTAGTGATAAATAACCAAATATATGAAAAGTGTCCTTTAAATCCTCTTAATTCCTTCAAATTTCTAGGAGGTGGAATGCTAAGGACTGGTTTTGTCTTCTCAGGATCAACTTCAATGCCATGATGGTGTTTAACAAATACAAGGAATTTTCTAAAGGTTACCCCGAAAGAAAATTTTAAAGGATTCATCTTCAAATTATGTTGATGAAGTTTACTGAATATGGTCTCTAGATTAGTCAAGTGATCATAACATTGTCTGGATTTAACCACTAGATCATCCACAAAACATTTGATAAATTTTCAAAGGAAGGGTTTGAAGATTTGGTACATGGAACGCTGATACGTTACACAAACACTCATTAATCCAAAGGGCATTACCTGATAGAAAAAACAATTTGAGGGGATCTAAAGGATGTAGAATTCTCATCCTCTTGGAACATCTGGATTTGATTATACCTAGAGTATCCATCTAAGAAGGAGATATCTTCGTAGCTAGCTGTTACATCAATCAAAAGTTCTTTTATCAGAAAAGGACAGTCATCCTTGGGAAAATACCTGTTAAGATCGCTATAATCAATGAAAACACTAATTTTCCCATTCCTCCTTTTAACTGGGAAAATGATAGACCACCATTTGGGTTATTGAACCTCCCTTAAAAATTTAGCTTCGATAATTTTGTTGACGCCATCTTCAATTTTAGAGGTGTGAGTTGGGTGAGTTCTTCTTTTCGCCTAGTTAAATCCTCGATTCTCTTCTAGAAAACCCAAATGAGGAGTGGCCACATCAGTATTAATTCCTATATTTTTTTTATATTTCCAAGAAAATACATTTCAATGTTTATTTAGAAATTAATTTTATAAATATTTCTCTTCATAAGTCAAGGCTGCACTAAATAGAGTAGGGAATGTATCTTCTTTTGTACCCATATTTATTTCTCTGAGCTCATCCAAGTGGTGGATAATCCTTACTAAAATATTGGAAGGGTGTCATTAAGATATTATTCTTCTCCTTCCTCATGTGTCACTTATTTTGTTTCTGTTTGAAGGGTAGGTGATGAAGAAAAATTTTTAGTGCTAGGGGAGGAGTCAATATTTGGAAATCCTGAAGAAGAGGTAACCATTTCAGACCCTACTAATGATGAATGGTATTCATTGAGAATTTAAGAGATAATGATGGGTTGGGGACCAACATCACTGTCTTCCTTTATTAATGAAAGAACTTATTCTAGCCTGACTGATGAAGCAAAAACTTGTTGAAGTTCGGTGGATGAAATGAAGACATCTATATTTAAGCTTTCACTATCTACAATTTCTCCCATGCTGTCAGGATTGATTGCCACAACTGAAATTATGGAAGTCACTGGATAAGTTATTGGATTTGTGTTTTTCCCTTCAATTTGATTCATAAGAAACAAATAATCTATACTTAGATGTTGGAATGGGTTAGCTATGATCTTTTTAAAACTATTCAGATCATGATTCTTGTTACATATTTTTTCCACTGACCTTGTTCCCTTTGTGTGATATAATTCCACCTCAATATACTGAGACTCACAAATTTTGAACAGAGACTTGTCACCATAAAATGTACTAATTTTATCATTGAATCAATACTTGAGAAATTGGTGTTATGAAGAAGGAATGGACACATGTTGATGTAGCAATGACCTTCCAAATAGAATGTTGAAGGTTGTGTCCTGTTGAACAACCATGAAATCTGAATTAGATACAAGATCCCCAAACTAATTTCTAAGTGTAATATTTCCTAGAGGTTCTTGTTCATTCTTATAATAACCTTCCAACATCATAGAAGAAATATATAAGTCAGATTCAGTGAGAACCAATTGAAGAAGTGTATGGATGAGCATGAGGTAGACTCCTGAGCAATTATCAATGAAGGATCACCAGAAATCTGTATCATTAACCCTACCAGATAGATACAGGGGAATGATGTTTCCATGTACAACATCATCATCATCTTTATCTTTGAAAGATACATCTACATGAAATTATGGAGAATAATTCTCTATACGGTAAACCTCAACAACAAAAACTTCGGTTTCAAACTCCCAAGGACTTGACAAAGCCTCAGTAAGTTCTTCTTGAAGATATTTTGAAAAATTCAAAGCATACAAGATTGAAAACTTGTCTGGTAATTGGTATAGTTTTTTCAAAATATCATAATTTTTGTCCAAAGGTCTGCATTTTATAGTATGGAGATGCGGTTTTGCAGGCACCTTGGAAGTTGATGCACCTGATGTAGATGTACCACGTGTCAAGAAAGAAGCTGGAAATACTTCTGCTGTTAGAAGATGAGACTGGCCAGGTCTATATACCTACTAATAGACTGATGGAGAAACCTATAATCAGTCTTCTAAGATGATCATGTTGGGGATGATCCTATCATGTGTGGGATAATTTCCTTGTTCTGGTTGAGCTCACTGAAGGGATCTCCCATGAGTTTCTGCCGCATAAATGGTTCGAGTAGGGTTATAGTTAAAATAGAGATTTCTAGGATATCCATGTCTTCCCTTGTATCCTTGAACTTTAGTTAATATCATAGTTCTCCAACCAGGTATAATGAATTTTGGTTCATAATCAGAATCATCATTTTCATAGGGGTTCTTTATGTGGATAATGTTAACAGAACTGAAGATCAATTCTTCATTTGATGAAGAGTCTTCTTGAAAATTCAATTCTTGTTGTTCCGTTTGGTGGGGTGGTGACCCCGCTTTTGATACAGATGGAATGAAATATAAATATTCATGGAAAAATTTGTCCTTGACACGATCTCATGTTCTTCTGACTTCTCTTTTATCTTTATAATCAGGTCGCTTATTTGAGGATTGAACTTTGGAGGACTTATCTTTTGATGAAGATGGATTTGCTGTAGCAGAAGTGGTAGGAGGCACAATTTTATGTTTCAACTGGGTTCGTAGAATGGCGTGATTTTGGATGATTGTTTTCTTAAACATCCAATCCTCATACTTTCACTTATTTTTTCTTTTGACTTCATAACATCCACCTTCTACCTCTGGATTGGTAGTAGTAACACATGCTACTCAGGCTCATGAAATGTTTAGTTTCAATTGTCTAGAGTCTACCATTTTTTTTAGGAGGTCTTTGAAAACAAAAAACTCTTGAATGTGATTCTATAACATTTTATGAAAGGGGAAATAATTTTGGAGATCTTCATATCTTTCTCTATTTGGTTTCTTTATCCTTGGAAACTGAAAAAAATTGTTTTCCAAAGATGAACCAAAGTAATCGAGAAAATTTTAATTTCAAAAAAAATAAACTTTGTTCTTTAATTACTGAATCTATCTCCATTTTTGATTATTTTGATCATCCTGATGAGGCAGTAATTGTTGTTGATGATCGGGATGTGGATCCATTCGGTATGATGAAGGTTTTGTAGTAAAAGCAGGTACATGTACTTGTTTGAGTGTGACTGTAGAAGCCTATAATTTCCCTGTTCTCCTTCCTAGAGATAATGGGATTACATGATATTTAACTTTAGTTTCCACAATGCAATCCTCCACTTTTTGGGAGATTTAAGTAAGGTATCGAATCCGTCCTATGTATTTCACAGGGATTAATGGTGTGCATAACTCATCACACATATTTTCCACACAAATTGGCAAAAACTTTTCTTGATAGAGTGGTAGATTCAAGGAATATGTTAATCCTTTATATCAGGTAATGAAATATGAAACTCTTTTATTATCCATTTTTTTGAAATTTGGAAGATTAAAAACTATTTTCTTTGGTAGCGTTGAGCTAAATTGGAGAAGGAATTTCCAACGGAGGTCTTACCATCCAGTAATTGATCGAGACTGAAAACTTATATACAAGACAAAGGCTGTCCCCTATAATGATTTCACAAAGAATCTAAGATTTACTTCTTCTTGTTGTTGAAGGGTTCCTGTCATGGGATCACAATGATAAAAAAATGTGTTAAGTGTTTCTCCAGATCTCCTAAATCATTAATGATTGGAAATGTGGTATTTACAAAATTTTGTGGGGGAGGGATCAGATCTACCCATTTGGGGTAATATTTATTTTCTAGTTATACTAGTACATTATGTTCTTCCATAGCTTCCAATATATTTGTTAATGCCTCAATTGTATTCATAGGAATTTGGGAAATATCTAGATGAGATGGGACCTGCAAAGATACAACAAATGGATCTTGAACTGGCGTGACGTTTGGAAATACCATTGGTGGTGGTGCAACTAGGATTTTTCTTGGATAACCCATGGGGACATGCATATAAGGATGTGTTTGATCCTATCCCAGGTATGTACCCAATAGATGGAATTCATTATCTGCATTTATAGTTACAAAAAAACCTATTTGATGAGGAGTTCCTACAAGATGTGAAAGCTGAGGATCCGATTATGGAGAATGTATAGCAGAAATGTATCTTCAAAGTAACTCCACATTTAGCCTCTTCAACTACATAATTTATTCCTCTTGCTGGGAAAATCTTTCTTCAATCGAGAGATATTGACCTTTTCTAGTGTAAAAGTGTGACATCATCTGACCTTTACCTTTCCCCTTGTTAGATGCCTTTTGAAGGGAAGGGAGTTGGTTACTTGAGGAATTACCCAGATTCTGGTTAAGCCTATGATTTTAGGAATGCACACCATCATTTAATTCAGTGTGTACCGTACTATGAATAAAAACATCATCCTCTAACTCCCCTAAATTGAACTCATTTTCTATAGGATCTTTTATAATGGTATTAATGACATTCATCAATGCATAATGCATTGATAGAATTCTGTCAGTGTCTTGGTAAGACCGTCTCATTCTGTGTCCTCCATGATACATTGTTATCCTATATGCTAAATTCCTAGGAACTGTTTGATGGACAGTAACCTAAAGGGAATACATGGATAGTTTAGTTATAAATTCACTTTGCGGATGCTTCCCTAATCATGAGAAAACTGAATTCTGTTGATAAGGGGATTATAGATATGAAAAATCCCTTATCCCTACATACTATGGCTGTTCCTTTTCTTCTTCTTCAAACCTTCAAACATAGTTTATTGAATTCTATAGTTGAATTAAAATAAGCCCCCATCCCTATAGGTTGGGGTGGCTCCTGAATGGCTATGGATGATATTAGCATAGATTATCTTCTAATTTTATGAATTTCAGTCTAAAAATTGGCTGTATGTATTATCTAACAACCACTTAAATATCATGTTTCAGAATACTGTTGTTCTATTTCAGATATTTTTGCAATCTGATGTCTAATATCCTGTAATAGAGAGTTCTACTTAATGTTTATGAAAACATATCTTGACAACTTTCTCTGTTTGGGCCTGACATTAATGAGATCCCGTTGAGGCCTGTTCTTGAGCATATCTTTGATTACACACAAAATATGTTGATTATAGCTGATCATGGGAAATAAAATTTAATGAGACTACTTTTGGAAGGATTTTATGATTTTAGAGCATAGTGAAATGCAATGCTCTGTGTTCACCCCATAATCTGATATGAACACTAGATGGGGTATTAGTAATTAACTGGCGTAGCCTCTTTAGGGCATTTAGGCATGCATAATGAAGGGCACTATTCTACTTCTCAACATTTTTATGTTGGGAAATTGAGAGAGATTCCAAGTAAATTAGGTTTTGGAACCCTTTATTGACCTTTACATGACTTTGATATTCATCATATGGTAATACTTTGGCTTTCATATGATCAAGAGTCTTCCATATACTGAGGCAGATATCATTAATGCAATATTTTTCCATCAATTCTAGAATGTTGTATTGAGAGGTTTCTAAAGGGAATAACATGACTTATATTTCACCCTTATCTAGTTGTTTTCTCATATTCAACATATCCTCATATTTTTCTAGAGGTTTCTCAACTAGGTACAACTAGAGGGGATGCTTCTCAATTGTTCTATCATAAAAAATAGGATTATTAGTTTTTTCCTCTACCATATTAGAAGGAAAATGACCTAAGGGAGGTTCAGAAAATGATCGACATCTTGAGTTGTCTTCTAGTTGATAATGTATTTCACAAGTTAGTAATAAGAAATCATATATAACTGGACTTATGTTGGAAAGTACCTTGAGATAAGAGAACTTTCTCATCACTACATTCATAGTGAATTACATAATGGGGAGGACCACCATGGTGGATTACAACAAGGGATAAATCCTCTTTCTCCTTGGTCTTCTGGCCACATAGAGGTTTTCAGTGGCTCTCATCCAGAGATAGGTTCCCTAGATTGACTGAATTTTTATGAAGCAAGCCATAATGATGAAGTGCCGCTGGGGAAAATTATAATTTCCACTACTACTCCCATATTTTGGTAATGGGAGGGTAGGATCTTGAGTTTCAATAGATAAATGTCTGAGGGATTTATGAACTCCATCATTAATAGGATACAGATCACATATTGACTCTTGATTTTCCAACTATGCTTGGAAAGACTTGTTTATAGATGCTCTTTTACATGTAGATGGGGTCACTTACTGGGAGAAATGGTTATCATGGAGAGGTGTATGTGCCTTTCTTGGAGTGGATACCATAATAGTCTAATTATCTCTAATTGGAAAGAGCGTATGTTCCCAATCCAGTTTTCCGTATGATATGGGGGAGTATTCCCCATAACACTCCTAGAATAAAAAAGAGGTATGTATTTTCTTTGGGATGGAATGATGAAGAGTCATCCAAGGTGTGGGGACAGAATTATGTGTCTATCCCTTTAGTACTACTGAAGTTTCCATTATGATATTCTGGAAGACTTCCAGAATATGGGCAGAGATTTGTGTCTACCCTTTCACCATTTCGAAGATGTTTTTGGTGAATTCAGTATCCATAAATGGAATACACATCCATTAAATATCTGGAGTAGGTGTATGTACTTGATTTTATCCTCCCTTTCCTATTAGTGGATACTAACAGTAATCATGTGTGGGGGTAGTGAATTGTGTCTGCCCCATGTTTTTCGTCAGAGCTTTATGAATGACTTCTATAGGTGCTTCCAAACAAGACTGTTGGAATGATTGTTGGATAATGGTAGGTTTATGTGCCTGATAGATATTTTACACCAATCATGGTCGATGAACTTCTTTCAATGCTGACATATGTAACTGTAGTTAGGATTGGTGAGTGTATGTAGGTGTTTGTTTTTGCTTACAAGTTGCCACCATATTTGATTGATGGGATTCCTTGAATGTAGTAAGATGAGTTTTTTGACTGGATGATAGTTTGTAAGAAGGTTTATGTGTCTGCTCATGGTAATCCACCATATTTGAATAGCGGGATTGGTTGGGAACCACCATATGAGTCAGCTGGATGGTGGAATTAAGGTAGATTGGTGTATGTTCTCGTTCGTTTTTCTCCACCAAGTTAGGCTTATGGACTTCTTCGGGGGTGAAAAAGTAAGAAAATTCTCCCTATTGGCCAGATGGTTTCCACAATGGTTCATCTTACATGCTCGAGTCTAAGGGACCAGTGTAGAACAATTGAAGGTAACTCCCCCATCATGTTGGGGGTTCACTGCCGGACGATTCTATTAGTGGTGATTATTGGTGGGAGCCCTCGGGAATGACCCATGTATCTTTTAGTTGAGGCCATATGTGAACTCCAGATCTACCTCCCTATAGTATGGTAGGGACTAGTTATTGAGTAATAGGGATAAAGACCTGTAACAGTTGAAGACGTTGGTTGACATCGTCTGCTTCTTGACCAGCAGTCTTCGCTGACCGGATGATCGGGGGTTGTTGTTAACTTAGAGAGCCTATTGGGAAGCCTATAGGGTTTAGATAGTATTGTGTTGATGGTATTCCCAAACCAATACATTTGAGACCCATAATTGAATACACTGAGTTTGTGATGACATCCTTTCAATAGACAAGGATCCATCTTGTGCAACAACTAGGGAATTCATGGGAGGTAACTTGAAGGAAGCCATTTGGAGTGAATGGAGTTATGAGAAAACTGAAAAATACAAAAAATGAAATCCATTAAAGCAATTTATTTTAAATGGACACATGAATGATGATTCCATTGTATGGCCTTCCATTATCAATCTATAGGGGTCTGGCAGATGGGTAATACTATCAATATGGTTAATGATTAACATTGGGTTCTCCATTTTTTGTTTCATCTCCCTCGGAATTTGTGTTTTGTTTAGGAATCACTATTTTCGGGTGGTTTACATTGGATTTATTTATGAAATAAGAAACAACCAATGGTTCATTATCTAAAGGCACATGCATTCCAAAGGTAGGCATTCGTTAGGTTTGGACCTACAATACTTAAGAACATACATTGGTTGAGAGGATGGAAGTTAAGACTCATCACACCCTTTTGGGGGGAATTATTATCTAATCCAAGAGTCTCTTATAGATTTAAGATATTTTCATGAATCCTTATTAATTCACTAAGTATAACATATGTTTCTCTTGGAATTTTAAATCAATTATTTGCATGTGTGAAATTTATAATCATTAGTATGTATTCAAGGTTCTTCATTAAGGGAGATATTCGTATGTATTAGAGGTTCTACATAAATGGTATTCTCTTATATACTTTTTAAAGATTATTTTAACCATTGTTATGATAATACTTGTTTTTAAGACACTCAGTGGGGCACTCTGGAATCTATTGTTGTCCAGGGAGACAAAAGTTTGTTTTGATGTTGGGATCATACCCGTAAATGGGAAACCAATGTATCCTTTTGAAAGGAATTAGAACCCTTTTAGTTCAGTGCTGCTTAATGGGACACATCATACCTTTTAAGTTTGTGTGATAATAGCCTAACCATACAGTTTAATGTCATGTGGTAAGGAAATTTAAGAGGAAGGTACTTAGACAAATCTTGGTGTGAGACTTATGCCTAAGCAGCCCAAGGAACCGGGAGGGGATATGAATTTCCAAGTCAAATTAGACCCTGCTATGTTGCCAAAAAAGGACAAGGTTGATTTAGATTTTTGGGTTTAAAAATCAAGGAGGCTTCTTATGTATCTCATTTTGATGAGAATAAAAGCCCACATAGTACAGTATATCTCGAAGAGGTGTATAATCATTTGAGAGAAATAGGTTGGGTCTTAATCCTAAAGAGGATGCCATGATTTAGGGAATTAGGGTTGGATTCCTGAAGAGAATATCTAGTTAGATAAGTCCCTACTAAAGGATTCCTACGTATCCTAATTATGGTGGGAATCAGAGTTCTTGTTGTTCAAGAGATACCTAGATCATGTGGATGTTGTGATCATCACAATTCTATAAGCCCAGGTGAGTCAGTCACAGTGTGAGAAATAAGAGGATGTGAAAGATTTAACAAACCACACACTCTCTCTTACGCTGATGGGAGAGGGAGGGCCTATGGAGAAAGAATCCAAGGAAACGTTGGATGAGGGAGCAGAGAAATGAAACTTTCAATGTGAAATGAAATTGAAAGTCATTGGATCCAACCAGAAAGACTAGGGGCTTAATCTAGGAGGGATTCCATTAGTGGATCCAAGGATAGGATGGAAAATTTTCCTTTGTTTGAATGGAAAATAATGTGTGACCCTCACTCTCCCTATTAGGAACTGGAGGCTCTAAGTCTTAAAGATGAAAAGGGGAGGTCTGAGTCCCATCCCAAGAATCCATGACCAAGAACTTTCCAACACTATATCTAGGTTAAAAATCCATGTGTGTATAGATATAAAAACCTACAAACATCTTAATCATCCTGACCCCCTTAGAAGAAAAATGTAGGAAACCTCTAAATGTAGATATAAAAACCCAAATAGGAGACACACTAATGTGATCTTACCAAAGGTTTTGATAATTTATGAGGTTTTGTTGGATGCTTCAACATAGTCCCTTTCAGATAAGGGAATCAAGGAAAGAGATACCCTGCCATGAGTGGCTTTGAAGAGGGTTTACAAGGTGATATGTGTAGGCCATGAGCCCAACTATGTAGTGTAGTTATACCACATAGGTATATCACGTAGGTACACTGCACATGTATGTTGCATAGGTGTGCAGTGCAGGTCTTAGTGATGACTGAAAAAAGTTCTTAACATAGGATAACAAAGCCAATGCATGCTTCAAACTCTGAAATGATTTCAAAACATTCTTGTCCCATATAATTCTATATTCACTCATGTTTTAGAGAGATACCTGAGAAAATATGCAGGATTTGGGAAAAAGATCTAAAAAATGGGACCTTCAAGAGTTCTTCCAACTTTTTTCAGTGCTCAAATGAGGATCCCAAGGGTCCTATTTATAAGAAATGAGTGGGGCTGGTCGAAATCAGTACATCTGCGTAGGTCGGCTGCGTAGCTTCTTAGCATAAGGGTACACAAATAATTTTTCCATGTATCTCTTATTAGTAGATACTATGTATAGGTTTGTTGTATAGGGGCTGCATATAGGGATACTTAAGAAAAACTTGTGTGGGTCTTCTGGATACAAAGGTGGCATGTAAGTTCCCAGCATAGCTCCTCCGCGTAGGTCCTTTGTAATTTTATTTCTTTTACTTCCTTTAGCTTTTTATTGAGACTTTGATATATCCTAAGGACTTATTCATAATATTTTTGTCTTATTGAGGAGTGTCAACACTATTAGCTAATCCAACCCATGTTAATGTTAGAAGGGAATACAAGTTCCCTAGGGGACGAGGACAACAACAAGGGAACCATCGAAAAGGATTTTGGAATGATTTGTCAAAAATAATATAAAAACATGAATAGAATATATAGCAGCCCATGTAATTATATATTAAATCATTTTTCATAATTATAATTATTAATTAGATAGTTACATTAGTTATAAAAATATAATTTAATGTTTAATAATAAAGGAAATTGTTTTATTTAAAACATTTATTATTTTGTATTATTTAATAGAATAATTTATAATTTTTAGAATTTTAATTTTATAAGATAGATATATTATTTTTAAATTATCATATAAAAATTTACTTATGGTGAAATTTTGGGAATTTTATGGAAATACAGATTTTTTAGTGAGTAGTGAAAAATACCGATTTTTTATAAAAAAAATTGTTTCTTTTTAATGAATTATATGATGTAAGAGTCCATTTTTTTGTATATGTTTTCAAGTAACATAATTTTTGTTTTTTTATAATTAAACCACTTAATTACCTTTTAATCATCTTTATTTTGGTTTTTAGTATACATTTCAATTTTTTTATAAAAATAGATTTTTTTAAAAAGTGTTTTAAATTGCTTAATGATTCATCTTTTTAATTAATTTAAATAATCCATAATGGGTAACATTTTAAACTAAATGTTTATATTATAAATCACTAAATATTAATTTATTTTCCTGTAATTATTATTATTATTTATGAAGTTAACATAGAACCATCTTTTACAAAAAATACTCTTCTGAAAAACAAGTTGTATCACCACATTTGTGGGATTAATATTACTTTATAAATTTCCATTTCTATGAATTGAGTTTTTAAAATGGATTCCATATTTTGAATAATAATAATTACTAATTTCTAATTAGGTCAAATTAATATTTTACCAATTTCATTAGTGAAAAACAATTAAAATTATTTATTATGATTAAGGTAAAAATGAGTTTACTTAATGAACAAACTAATAATATAAGGTGTAATAATGATACAAAACATGTCCAAAACCCACATTATATCCATATTTTGACCATATAATTTTTTATCTTGTTTGGGTCATTACTAGTTCCTGGGCATATAAAAAAAGTCTGGTAGAATTCACTCATTCATAATGTTCAAATATCCCCCTCTCCCCACTTATAAAGGGCCTCCCACACTCCTCCTATATTCACACATATAATGAACATTGCATTTGAAAATACCTACCCAAATTAGTTCTACACTTCCATACTCTAATCCTAGAATCCTAACTTTGGGTATACATTCTACTAAGGAAGGTCTTTGGTGAAATCTAAAATGTGATACCTGACAGCCCGCAAGGCCTTATTAATTTGTATGGGGCTACAAAAAATTTAGTAATTTATTAATACTCAGATAACCTAACTAAAAATTCATTATCTAGAAATTTTGAGTTTCAAACCCATAGGGACATATCATATGTTGTAAATTATTTAAAGAAATCAAAATTTAATTTTTTGACTTGGTGGGGAAAAAGAAAAAGAGAAGCAGAAAATATTGGGTTTGATATTAGGGGAGAGGCATGCTAGGTTCAGTGTCCTTTAATTTCATGAACAAGGTATTAAATTGATATGAGTTTATTCATTTTTTGTTTTAGAATTGGGTTAGTAGAGATCCTTGTCCTGGGTATCCTACACAAATTCAGTGATTTCACCGTTGGAATGGTCATATACTAAATTTAATTGCAATGTCAGGAAACCCAAAACCTTATTTAAATATAACCGACCTATATTTCATAATGATCATATGAAAACTAAAGCGATGAATTTATGAAATAAAATAAACACCCTTAAATCATAAGAAATAGTCATGAAATTGTAAAAAGAAGTAGATTTTAATTGAATAAACTGTGTTTCGGAAATCCTAAATAAGAATAAAATATAGAAATAATCCCTAACAACACATCCCCCTATAATCACATCACCCAGAAAAAAAGAAACAAATCTCTCATTCTAGGACAATGAGAATGAGCAGGATGGGTACCTGAAGATGAATGGTGGTGAAGAATGGTGGTGAAGCAAAGCTCTGAATCGCCACTTCATGCATTTCTCCCCTATGTGCAGTGTTACCTAGCCTCCTCTAATCCTATAATCCTCTAGAAGGTGTGGCTAAGCAGCTAATTTATATGAAAATCGGTCAAATCCCTCAGCCACATCAGATTTATTTTTTATCACTGTTGTCATCACCAAATGTAATTGGGTTACATAATGTGTAATCCCTCAATTTTTAGACACCATGAATCTCAGTCTAATATTCTAAAAAAACATGTCAAAAAAAATTCATGTTGTGTAATCTAGTTTCACGAGGTGTAATGGTCATAAATAGTGTGAATGAAGTCACGAATTGTCCTACGTGACTAAATCCTTTTAAAAAATTTACAACATGTAATTGCATTACATGATGTGAAATCAATCTTTGTCCAGTTTCCCATATTTCTTCATCTTAAAAAATATGGTTGCCTGCCGCTTCACTTCAGTCACAGCGTGAATTTAATTTTAGCACATAAATTCTCTTATCTTCAATCCTTTTCCATAAATTCGTTGTTTCTTCCATAAAAACATAAAAAAATCAAATTGTTCCAAAATTATCAAGATTAATCAATTAAATACATAAATCAAAACATTACAATACCATAAGATGTATACATGAAATACACTTATCAAATATCCCACACATGAATTTATACTTGTCCTTAGGGAAGTAATGTTAACATACTACAAAGGACATTCACCTTTCTATGCTTCAAATTCAATCTAAACAATAGTAATTGATCAAATGGAAAATAAAACGTCTGATCATCACATGTAGAAAATTCCTCAACACCTCATTTTTCAAAGAAACAAACTTATCAGGTATTTTACTTTTCCTCTTTTGAAATATCCAATTTTATACATTCTTCAATCTTTATTTTTTAAATTCATTATCAATATGCATTACACTTATAATTTACCTCAAATTAATTTTTCAATTCATCATCAGGGTAAAAATGAAAATATAATTCAACACATAACTCAAAAACATGTAACTTAACATTTGATTACAAAGCATCTAACATCTCCACAATGTAAAGATTGAGACCATAATTAATCACGATGGATTAATCATTAAATATCACACTACTATAAGGCTTTAGGGTAGGTAGGTAAATGATGTAAAAGGTAAATCTAAAAAAGGAGGATTAACTCTAAAGCATTTTCATTGATATCAAAATACAAGATAAATGAATGTCTATCTTTACAAATGTTATTTCCATCTACCCCAAAAAATCTCAAAGTGGAATTAGGATAAATATAATAACAATTAATGAATTAACCTCCCTTTCTCTATATATTTTTCAAAAGTTATTATCAGGAAAAATCTCATATCTATCACCTAACCACATACGATCAAAATATTATCGGTCTGGAAAATGGTGATTTTTGATCCTCCCAAGGCACAACCCATTTTTTTATTTATTTTCAAAATGTATTTTTAGCAAGAGAGGTGAATAATGAAACAAAATGAATGATGTCATGGACTCTCCCTAGATCATACAAAAATTCCCCTAGAAAAGTATCCACAGTAATCTATATCCCATTACACCCTATAAAGTTCCTCACCCACAATTATTATTTTAAATATCATGCAAAAAATTTATAGGAAGGTAGGAATCGATAAAAATATGATTGTAACATGAATCATTTACTAACAAGGTTTTTGTATCTTAAATAATTTAAAAAATATATTAATGCAAGCTTCGTCTTAGGATAAGGGCTAAACCAAATAATACCTCAATAACTTTAAAAGTGACTCCATATAGTCATAGCTTCAATAGGATACAGAAAAATTTCTAGAAGAAAATATTCCATAGTTTCTCCAGAAATATAATATATAAATAATGGAAAATATTGGCTTAGTGGATGTCTTATGAATTAGATGAATGGTTAGGACAAAAAATCAGGGCAATGAAAACTAATAATTAAAAACATTAATGTTAACATAAGAAATCCAAATTGCGGAAAAATATCAGAAAAAATTAATTTAAAATGAAAAACATGATTCCCTAAATCACGATTTGTTAAATCCTAATCCACATGTTTAACTCTACTAATTATTTTTACCATTTTTCTCATTCAATTTTATTTAAAAATAAATTTAAATACATGGAATGGTAATTTTCCTAAGGATTTTATGTCTCTTAGTTCATTTTAATAAATTTTTAATCATATATGGGCATGTAATTGAAAGTTAAGGATCTAAAATAATTAAAATGTGGGTAATAAAAAAGTAAATTTCTAAATTTAAACACTTACTCACATTTCAATATTTTGATTCAAAATTGGTCTGTATAGGTTCTTCTTGACCCTTTTCAGGACCTATAATTCCTCTATAGCTACTTCTCCTACTGCTTCCCTATTCATTCCCCCTTCTGTGATAGTCCTAAAAAAATAAAAATACTCAAGTAAAATTATATAAAATAATAGAAAAATTAAAACATACTTTGGAATGAGTAATTATTTATAAAAAAAGAAAATAAGTAAAGATAAATACTAAAAACCTGGGTTGCCTACCATAATCTCTTTTGTTTACAATATTTGGCTCATCATTACTCAGACAAATCAAGGTTGGTGATGATAGGAAATAGGTAACCTAATCTAGATCAAAAAAATGTCAAAGACTTGATTCCTCAGTGTGGATGGGACCTCTCTCTTTTTATGAAACTTGATTCACTCTTCCATTGTGGAAACCATTCTCAATTTATATAGGCCCAATGTAGTGGTTCTTTTCACATTTTCAAAAATCAAATAGTATTTCACTAACTGCATAAACTTGTTTTCCTTATTTGAACTCCTATTGGATGAAAGTTTCTCCACTATTTTCTGAATATTCCCACACTTTCTTACCTTTATTCAGCCTGTTCATACTATCTTCTTCACTTTCTATTCATGTACATCATCTATTTTTTCCATATAAAATAACATCCTCTTCTTTTAGAATGTTTTATTTTGAGAATCCATCAACTGTTTCATCTGACTTCTGCATGGCACAGAGAAAAATTAATTTCATCTCTGATCCTCTAACTCTTAAACTCAGCTGTCCATTATGAACTATTGGAGTTGGTGGCCTAGAACCAACTACTTTTTACTTTATTCATTAATAAATACCTTATCACATCTTGATTTTTCTTGTACATGGAAATGCATGTGATAATGTCCTAAGGATAGCGGTTTCACCAAAGGGTTAAAGTAGATCCCTACTATGATTAGAACCCAGAAGTTCCATGACACTATTCTTGAATATATGTTCTATGGCCAGATAATGTTATTTGAGGGAAAAAAATAATAACTTCCATTAGGGTATGAGGACTCATAAAACATTGAGGCATGTTCTCATGGTGTGTACCCTTGGTAATATCTAGGAGAATATTATAAGAACGAGACCCTCCAATAAGAAATACACATTTCATTGTGTCATTAGATGTTCCTATTTTTGGACATGTGTATTGGTCCTTAGACTTTAAGATTATTATTAATGGATATTACAACTCACACACTTAGATGTATTGATGAAAACTATGAAAACACACTATTCACAGTGAGGTAGGATATGTTGGGTGCGTCACGAGTAATACTTCATTAATAGATAATGTAAGAAAAGATTTGTCCCTTATGTTCCATAATGAAATTAGACATCTCAGGCCCTTTGGTGGAATAGATATAGCTTAAATAAATCCATGGACATGCTGAGTAATGGGAAAGTTCAATTATAGAAAGTCAAAGAAAGAATAATCAAGCACTTGGGTTGATGTCACTAGTATGCAACCCGCTTGATTTGAGATATTGAGACAAAGGGATTACATTACACAGTAAGAGTTCGTAGGAGGTGACACATCATTGTGTTGTTAAATTCTTTCTTGATGGTTTACTTGGCATGTTTCTAGACACTAACCTTGGACGTTAGGCTGACTCCACCTAATTCCACTGAGAAAGAGGTTTAGAGGGTCATGCACTAAGTATGTCCAAGTATCTCAGTTGAATATTCATTTAACAAGTTGAATAAAGATTATTATGGATTTTGGTTTACTAATTATTTAGGGAATCCTGATCTCATTTATTTTGACACTTTTTATTTGAGAGAATATATTTTGGGTGAAATAATATATTTACTAGTGAGTAATGCAGTGATATTTATTTAAGAAATAAATATTCATTATTCAAGGTATAATAAATTCGGTATAAGAAATAAAGAAAATAGAAAAACAAATATACATGCTATGTATATTAATATACATGCAATGTAGTTTTTTTTGGGATTTGTGAGAAATAATATTATTTATTTAATTAAATAATATTAGGTGTAATTTTTTGGGTACATGTCATGTGATAATAATAGTCAACTGTTATTATTAGACATGGGGTCTTACTAAGAATTAAATGAAATGAATAAATGCTTTCGAGTAATTAATTCATTTTATTATTATATGTAATAAAATCCCAATCATATTATTCTCATGAGATCTATCCATTCTTGGTGGTTTTTCACAACGAATCTGTAGAATACTCTCAAGACAATAGAGAATTATTTTCCTCCAAGAATTTTCTCATGCTATGAGAAAGATCCTCCTCAACCAGATCAAGGAGAGCACTTTGGAAATGTCTCTCAAGAAGATTGAAGGCATACATTGCAAGCGAATTATTTTTCGAGCTAGAACTCAGAGATCCCTTTGAAGATGTCCATAGATACTTGAAGCACATGTGGATCACTGCTAGAGGAAAACTACACTTGAATTCTATGACGGAATAACAAATCACATTGGATCGTGATCAGAAGTATCAACGAAGAGATAATTCCATCAAGGTAATTCTTGACTTTTAATTAAATTAATTATAACCAACATATTATGATCATCTATATGGTTCCATGGATTCCCTCTTTCCTTTTTGTTCGTTATTCTATTTTGAATATCTGGCATTTTATTATCACGACAGATCACAGATTGATTGTTGTTAATAGAAAAATAAAATTCCAGTACACCCTTCCACACACTTCTTCTGTGCCTAATTCCCATTCAATGTTAGGTACACCATTCCACGCACTTCTATTCACGCGGTTCTATTCCCTTCTAGAAAAATAAAATTACAGTTCACTAACATCACAAGATCATTCTTCTTATTAGAATTCTTATTGGATGAAATTTTCTCCACTATTTTCAGACACCTACAACACTTTATTACATTTATTTATCCTTTTCATACTTTCTTATTCACTTTATACAACATCTATATCATCTCTTTTTTTCAATATAAAATAACATTTTCTTCTTTTAGAATATTATATTATGAGAATCCATCGACTGTTGTATCTAATTTTTGCATCACCTAGTGAAAACTGAACTTCACCTTTGATCCACCAACTCTTAAACTCAACTCTCCATTGTGAACATCAACAAGTTCCCTTCCCGTATCTTGGAATAATATTACCAAGATTATTGGGAGAATTTCATCATCCTTTTACATCACTAGAAAGTCTATCATGAAATAGAAATTTTCTAATTTGACGATTACATCTTCAAGTATCCCTTGAGGACATCTCACTATTTTATCAGCTGATTGAATCATGACTTAAGTTGGTTGAATCTCCCTCAATACTAGGCTCTTTAATCTTACATTAGACATTATATTTACACTGGGGCATAAATCACATAAATAAATACGAAACACATTAGTACTAATAGTAATTAAAATGGAAAAATAAATTGGATCATGCTAATTATTTGGTAAGATTATTGATACGACTACTGAAATTTCTCCTGTCAGTGAAGTTGTGGATAATTGTTAAGATTATTTTTGTTTGTTACCTACTCCTTCATGAAATTTTCATAGATGGGAATATTTGTGATTTCCTCATCAAATGGGATGTTGATATGTATATTTTTTTACATATCTAATTTCTTTGTTTTCTCTCAAAAATATTCACCTAACAGAACCGATCCAAAATCGTAGTGATGGTCGGTACAATGATGGTGCTTATTTTTTATTTTTTTCCTCAGCATCTTGGTTCTTTTCATTACTTTCTTCAACTGGTTGTTGTCAATTATTTCTTGAAAATTAAATAACACTCTTTTATGGCTTATTTCCACATCAAAGTAGTATGGATTTCACATATAAGTGAGGATGTGGTTCTTGACATCCTGGAAGTACTCCTCTAGAACTTCTCCTATGTTTCTCAGTAATGAAACTGACTTGAAATTCCAAGTTTTTCATTTCAGTTTGTTAGGTTTGTGAGTCATTTTTTAATTATATGATTTTATTTATATGATCCCTTGATTATTTTGTCAATTATTTAAGTGTACATCCATTTTTTCATCAATTTTTATAGTGTTTCCTCTAGTTAATGAACTTGACTGGTTAGTGTTGGCCCTTGGCATTGAGGATGAAAACCTTATTGCCTTGGCTGAAATCCTTGTATTTGATTCTGATTCTTCTATTTTAGTTGTTGGGCATCCATTCCTATGCATAATTTTCATGATTATAATCTAAATAATTTTCATATCTACAATACATACCTATGGGAATTTGGTTGGCCATTATTGCATCCAACTACATTGACATGACGTTCATTTGGGTGGAAACCCAACTATTTTAAACAATGTGTACTACTTGTGCTTGCCCTTATTATGGATTCCACTAAAACCCGTTGCTGTAAATCTCATCCAATAACTCATATCTCTCCTCTGGTGACTTTCACATCAGTGAGCCTCTTACAGATCGACTATCGAATGATTTCTATGTGATAATCCTTTACAGGATGCTTGAATTAATATCCAAATTTTGATGCCATGATAAGGAAATAATCTTATTAAACCTTTGAACCTCTCATAAGAACTATATATAGATTCTTCATTTAATTAGTCAAAATTTAAAATACATACATGCATATTTATTGACTTTAATGGTGGAAAAAACCTTGTTAAAAACTTCTTTAGAAGATCCTCCTAGGTTGTGATTGAATGTGGAGGAACACATTAGATCCACTCTAGTCTTTTGTCCTTCAATGAGAATATGAAAAGGAGAATCCTTATCAAATCATTTGTGATGTTCCGAAATTGTAACGTGTCATATATCTCTAGGAAACTTACAATGTGTGATTTTGGGTCCTCATGAGGTTGCCTGATGGATTACAGTGAATGCATCATCATTTGGATGACTGTCGACTTTATATCGAAATGTTGTGCAGCACCGGGGGGGGGGGGGGGGTATGAGAATACTCGGATTGAACTAAATGTTTAATGTTTATCCTTAATTGAGTATTTCTTTCCTCTATAATTCTTCCTTAGACATGAAGTCCTTCTCTCTGTCCTAGCTCACGCTCATCTCCTTCAAATTAGCCTCTACTTTCCCTGATGTTTTTTTTCTTGCTTGGTCCATTCCTACTCTTTACTTTGTCAGCGTAAGGTCTTTTTCAACTTTGGGTAAAATATAAGAACTTCAATTTCATCTTTCCTATGAGTGGAGTAGTCATGTGGTGGTTTTGTACTTGAAACAATGGAACAGTAAGACAAAGTGTTAGATAATGAATTAATATAAGAACAATTATCATGATTCTTAATTAATTTTAACATAACAACAACCATCCCTAAAAATGGTTCCAAAAATATAACAGCCCACAGGGAATTGATAATTCCCATAGGGAAATAAAAATTTATTAATTTATTTAAACTCAAAAAACCTAACTAAAAATACAGTAACTATCAAGTATGAGTTTCGAACCCACATGGATGGATCATATGTTCTAAATTAATTAAAGAAATAAAAATAATAATTTTATTATTGGTTGGGGAAAATAAAAAATAAAAATAATAAATATTGGGTTTTATATTAGGGGAGAGACATTCCAGGTTTAGTGATTTTCAGGTTGGTGTTCAAGGGATTAAATTGATATGGGCTTACTCAAATTTGGTGTCAGAATTGGGTTAGTAGGGATCCTTAGTCTCGGTACCCTACACTAATTTTGTGATTGAACCATTGGAATTGTCATCTACAAAATGCAATTACAAATCCAGGAAATCTAAAACCTTATTTAAACATAACAGACCTAGATATCATAATGGTCATATGAAAACTAAAGTGATTGATTTATGAAATAAAATAAATAACCTCAAATAACAAGAAATGGTCATGTAATTGAAAAAATAAGGATATTATAATTGAATAAACTGTGTTGTGGAAATCCAATGGAAGAATAAAATATATAAATAATCCTTAACAACACACCCCCCTACAATCACATTATATGGAACTAAAGAAACTACTCTATCATGATAGGCATGATGAGAACGAGTAGCTTGGGTACCCAAAGATGAATGGTGGTGAAGAAAAGTGTTGAAGTAGAGCTCGAAATCATCACTTTGTGTCTGAAACTCCTCTGTTCATAACTTCTTATCATTCTTCGATCCTAGAGACCTCTAAAAGGTGTGACTGATGGGTTAATTTATAGGAATTTTTATTAAATCCCTAGACCACAACACATTTTTTTTTCTCACTTCCATCATCATGATGTGTAAATGGAATACACAACATGTAATCTCTTGATTTTCAAGTTTCAATTATCTCAGCATAATCTTATCCAAAAACATGTCTTGAAAAAAGTCACGTCGTGTAATCTAGTTACATAATGTGTAATGGTATTTCACAACATGAATGAAATCATGAATTGTTCTGCACAGTTAAATAATTTTGAAAAATTCATGATGTGTAATTTCATTACATGATGTAAAATCAATTTTTTTTTTCAGTTTCCCAACTTTCTCCATCTTCAAAAATATTTTATCACACCTTTTTGCTTCAATCGTGGTGCGAAGTGTATTTTAGCTTGTAAATTATTATATTTTCATTACTATTCTATAAATAGGTTACTTCTTCAATAAAAATATAAAAAATAAATTATTTCAAAAATTGGAAAGATTAATCAATTAAATACATAAATCAAAACATTAAAATACCATAAGATGTATGCATTAAATAAACCTATCAATAACCAAAGAAGATGTAACATTCATCAACTAGCGTTTTTTTTCATTTCTCTTTCCACCCTTCTGAATTATTTTTATAGAAAGACTATATAATAACATAATTATTCAAAATTTACTAATATTTTTATTATAGGGATACAACCTAAAACAACAAACACATATATCCAATTGGTTATGAAATCATATTTTGTTTGTATGGAGGACTATCGGCTCACAAACCAGTGACATTTGGTTATCCATTACCACCTATCAATGATGGGAATAGTTCTGGATATAAATCATATATATGATATTTATATAAGAATTATACATCTATAGTAATTATATCATATATACTTTTTTTATAATCCATATTGGATGGGATACATTAACGTCGCTCGTGTGTATGGTGCACTACCACCATGCGAAACGAAGTGAACTGTTTTTTTACTAATGTATTACATGGAAGGTAATAAGTGTAAATATAATGAATATATATGACATAAATTAAATAATTAATATATTCATGGAACAATTATATTTATGGAAATAATATATATCATTTTCTTTCCTACCTTTTCACGAATTAAAAAAAGTGACAACATCGTTCGTGGATGTGTGGACTACCGCCTCCTCGAAGCGATGCGATTATTAATTTAATCACCACATCACATGAATGATATATAGAATAATATATAATTAAATATAATTTTTTGTATTATATAATTATAATTCTGGAAAGGTAAAATATTACATAACTTCTTTCAATAATTATCAATGAAAAATAGAAATGTTACACTTGCATACGCACGACCTACCATCTCAATGATCAAATTGGTGGATCATTTTTCATAACCATATTTAATGATTTATTATAAAAGTATAATTTATGTATAAATATGATAATTACTTTGGATATGTTTAAATAATGATCTCATGGACCACAACCAAACTTCCGAAGTGATTCTTGACACAAAAACAGAATATGGCCAAAACATATGACTTAAATTTAATTGACTAAGTAAATGTATATAAAATGTAAATAAGTGAAATAAAATTAATAATAAACCTTAAAAAGGTTTTCAATAAATTAAATAATTAACATAGGTTTATTATTCATGAAGATAAAGACACCTGTGACAAGTCAGACTCAAAGTAAGGGACTTCATCTCAATTTCCTTTCATTGAGGCATTTCATGATGACATGTACCATTATTATTTTAGAAGGTGTATATAAATCACCTTCGACATGTTTATATTTAATTTATATGTTATCAAGATATTTAATTCTTTTTGTAATATTATTCTTTCATGGGTCTATTGATTTAAATATTTCCAATGTGATAAGGAATTTTTCATCCAAATAAATCATCATTTAATGTTTTCCTTCAAACTATCTTTATCATCGTTGTAAATTTATGAAAATTATTTTAAAATTTTTTCATATGGGAATAAAAAATTTATAAATTTCATTTTATGTTTATTTTACTTTATTTAAAACATTTCCAATATAAATCATTTTACATGTTTTAATGAAACATTTTGAGAAATGTAAAATGAAATGTCTTATTTTTAATGTACTATGAAAAATATCTTTCATGTCATCATGAATTTAATTTGATTTATATATTCATTCAAAGGAATACATTTTTTAACTGAATAAAATCCCTTTAATTTTTTTTTGGGTATTTCAATTTTGAAAATGGGTCTTGAAAAAAAATGTTTACGGAAGACGGGTTTTTGAAAGAAAATTGTATTCTTATATCTAAAATTGATTTAAATATAGGTTTGAAATATTTTCAAAATGATTAAATTTTTTATTCATGTGGTCATTATTGGACATTATATATAATGGGAGTACCTAGATTGTTCAAGGTGATCCCAGTATAGCTTAACTGATGGGTGCACCCAAATAGAACTCCAATGCATTGTTTAAATGATTATGTTCTCTAGATAATTATATTGGAATTTGCTTATATGGATTTTCCAATTTTTATGGGTTTTGTAAGGGTTCTATGAGAAGATGTCTTAAGGAAACAACATGAATTATATTTTCTTGCTAATGAGTATTCACGGAAATCATATGCTTTCCAAAGGCAAAATGAATGAACTTTTTAAAGGAATGATATTTAAATTTCTGATTAAAATGTTATGTTTTGAATGAATGGTTATTCATAGGTTTTAATGTTTTTCACTAGACTAATGGTTTCCATTTTTTGGTATCCCTTAATCAACTTTTTATTATCATACCATGTTTTTAAATGTTTTCCAAAGGACTTAAGGATGGGTATGGGATTAGAAGACTTCATGTTAAATGTCAGGATGTTTCTTTATGAAAAGAAATCATGTTTACTTTTAAGAGTTTTATATGGTAAGAAAATTGGATATTAATTGGAAGTCTCTACTTTGTATTTTAGGGTTTTTGGTGTATGTGTTATGAAATAATTATCTATGTGACGAACCCATCCCCACAAAGTACACCCCTCTTGGGCCGGAAATGTGAGAAGAGAGATAATAACCCCCGAGTCCCACCTCCAGTTTGCCCCAGGATAGTGACTAGAACCAAGGGTATAATACACACACAGATGGGAGGCATTACCCTCTAAGATAACACACGAAAAAGAGAGAGATAAGAAAGACACCAACCAACTCCAAATCAGATTGAAATATAAAATAAACCCATGTATAAGTATGCAATTTCATGTAAGAACTACTACAACTGAAAGGGAAAAATGTAAGTACAAAAAAAAAACAACAACAACAACCATGAAGCCCTGGCAGCTCCTGTAAACCCCAAGATAGTAGTAACTAGACTAATCTCCATAATTATCCAAGTGAAATGAAAAAAATAGATTATATAATGTAGGGTGAGTACAAAAGTATACTCAGTAGGATCCTCCCTGGAGCCTCTCATACAAAAGTAAAGAAAGCATGCTAAAGCATAGTGAATAATAGGCGACAATAACTCATCACCTAAACATGTATACTAAGTTCCCAACCACACCATGGGCGCTCTCACCATGTATCAAATACAAGAGTATATAATATAAAAATTAATCTCAAGGGTACCCCACTACCACTTCCCCACTAGTTTTTCGCTTTTCCCCCATGTCGCATGTTCTGAGAATCTCTTTCAAAAAAGGATATCCCAAAGACACCTGGGTGAGCACTAAAATATGAACCTCATGCAACACAAAGACTTTCCTGTAGAAACTTGGGCAAAGAACCACACTATCCACATAAACAAAGGTAACCAGGTAGTTTCCAGGAGCCACCACATCCTACATAACGTGTATCAAACATTGGGTATTATACCTCAAGCCACTACATCTCATACACCATGTAAGGATCCTCAATCCATCACAACCTATACACATCATACCTATAGTATCACTTAGGAAACTATATACCAAATATATGTGTGTACCACAAGGCATTACATCCCTCTACAATCATACATAGAGAAAACTAACCTTTATGCATACTAGCACAAGTAACTAACAAGAGAATAGAGTGGGGCTAAAAAGGGAAGTCATCCATCCATCCTCAAACCAATTGTTGATGCTCCTTTCGTCACGGAATCTAAAGTTCGGAAAAGGGAATATCTGAGCTCAAAGTGATTAATCCTTTGAAGAAACATCAAAAATCGACAAAGGGATAAAAAAGGAGAACATTGCCCATGTATCGCGCAAGTTCCCTCTTGGTCGCGCAAGTACACTTGCGCGCCGCCTCAATACTTGCGCGACTCCTCATGTTCGTGCAAGGGACTTGCGCGACATATGTGGTAACCGCCTGGTAACCGCCTAGTAACCGCCCGGGGTCTTCTTTTGCCTATAAATAGACCCTGTGGGCCCCCCATTCGGGAGGATCTTTTTCCAGAAACACGAATTGAAGCTCCCGACGCCCAAGTCTCTTCTCAAAGCTTCCGGAACACTTCTAAGGTAATTTCTTACCTAGAACGGAAGATCTAAAGAGAAAAAGGAAGGCCTAAGTGTTGAAACTTATCAAACACTTGCGCGCCGACTTAATTCCTCCAATATAACTTGCGCGTCCCTCTTCTGGAAGAACCTCAAGAGAATGGTAAAGGGTTTAATAAAGAGTCGCTCAAGTATTTCAACTCTGGTTGAAAATCACGCAAGTACCCCTAATGTCGCGCAAGTATACCTGCGCGACCAATACTTGCGCGCCGCCGCAGGACTTGCGCGCCTTTCAGGACTTGCGCGCCCCTATCTTTTTGGGTGCCCATATTGCCCATTTTTACCCCTCTTAAGCCATTTCACCCTTCCTATTCAAGATTCAGTCTTCAAGATACTCTTCAAAGCCATTTATGGCATGATTTCTTGATTTGACATCCTTATCTGAAAGGAATTCTGTGAAATATCTCTCAAAACCTAGTGATTTAAACATCTTTATATCACCAAAGATTGAGAGTTCATTCATTTCAACCTCATCCTTTAAGATGAGAGAATCCTAACCTGGGTCTCCTTTTCAGGAATAAATCCCCAGTTATAAAAACCTAACTTGGGCATCTTTCTTAAGAATAAGCCCCAATCAAGTCCTTTAATCTTGGGCATCCTCCTCAGGAGTAGGCCCCAAACCTTAATCCCTAACCTGGGTCTCCTTTTCAGGAATACGACTCAGTCATAACCTTGGGCTTCCTTTTCAGGAGTAAGCCCCAAGTCCCCTAACCTAGGCTTCCTTCTCAGGAATAAGTCCTAGTCATAAATCTTGGGCATCTTTCTTAAGAATAAGCCCCAATCAAGTCCTTTAATCTTGGGCATCCTCCTCAGGAGTAGGCCCCAAACCTTAATCCCTAACTTGGGTCTCCTTTTCAGGAATAAGACTCAGTCATAACCTTGGGCTTCCTTTTCAGGAGTAAGCCCCAAGTCCCCTAACCTAGGCTTCCTTCTCAGGAATAAATCCTAGTCATAAATCTTGGGCATCCTTCTTAGGAGTAAGCCCCAAGTCTCTTAAAATTTCTCTTAACCAGTCATAAATTACCTTTGATTTGGGTTTCCTTTTCAGGAATAAAACCCAATCATAAGTCCCCTCCTAACTTGGGCATCCTCCTTAGGAGTAAGCCCCAATATTAGAGTATTCAAATCTCCATGAAGCACATATAACTTTGTGGACCCTGTTCTTGGATTTTCTCCCTAAAAGTAAATCCTAAACTTTCGTCTATCCGGGCAGTCATCTATACATAAGCCCCAAAACAAATTCTTATGATTGCATCTTTTATGGCACAATTGTCTAAATTTTACCAATACCTCTTGTTTCTCACACCGAGCATGACTCACGTGAGCTTAGAGTGTAAAAGTAATTATGACATTCATCTTTGAGCCATCAATCATAAAACATCATATCCCATTCCTCGAACTACGTGGGTTCTGATTCCTTTTTCAAAACAAAGGATACGTAGGTAGCCCATTCATGGGTTCGATCCCAACATTGAAATAATCTCTGTCCTTCTGAATGACGATAAACTTCAAGTGCCCCACTGAGTGGCTTTAAAACCAGCCTGGTCATCAAAATGACCAAGAGACTTTTATATAAATGTTTTGAAGGATACCATTGACCAAGAATCTCTAAACAAATATAGATGATTCTATATTGATGAAGAACCTCGAATACATATAAAAGATTCTCTAAATTTCTTGCATATTTAATCATTGATCGTTAAAACTAAAGGAAAGCTCATTTTATACTTGGTAATGTAATAAGGATTCACGAAATTAACTTAAATCTATAAAGAGAGTCCCGGAGTAGACAATAATTCCCCTCAAAAAGGTGTGATGAGTCCGACCTCCCATCCTCTCGACCAATGAAAATTCCTAAGCCTCATTAGTCCACAAACTCATGAGCACCTGCCTTTGGAAAGTAGGTCCAGACGGATGTGGAATCATTGGATGTTTCCGGTTCTACGAACAAACCCGTTAGAAACCGATCGGAACGTTTGAATCTCCCGTCCAGGAGGTCATCCCCGGATTCCGCGCGAAACAAAAATAGTGAACCCGACGTGAATCCTTAACCAAGTTAAAGTGATGTTCTTCTTATCTGTTAGGCCCTTTGGGCCAACAAGGCAATCATTGACATGTGCTCATCCAAAAGATGCAGTGGCCAGATTCATCTTGATTATGTCTGTTACATGGAACAGGCACTCTTTTTTCAAGATCTTCTACAAAAATGGCTTTCCTTAAATTCACCCCTGTGAATACTGCTGCTGGGAACACCTCTACTGTGAGGTCTACTGCTGTGAAAACCAATGCTGCTACTCCTGCTGGAACGTCATCCGCTCTGAGGATGACATCACCAACTCAGCGTCTTCAACGCTGTGTTTCTAATGCACTGGTTAAGGAGTACCGTCGCAACGGTACTATCCCAACTCTGGAGGCCGCTCGTCAAGCCCTCGAAGTTAACAATTCTACCTGGTCGTCCGGACAACGGCAACCAGCAATCAAGAAGCAGACGGTGCTGACTACCGTCTCCAACCGTTTCGGGTCGTTATCCCCGGAACGCAATTTCCATTCACTCCCTTATTCCGAGGAAGTGAATGAGCAAGTCCCGCAGGACCTTAATTCAAAAAGATAGGAGTCCTTCTCAAGGGCTCCCATCAACAATCGCCGCCAGACTCGTGCGGTAGTGCGCCCTCAACATGATGAGGGTACCGAATCCAGGCGTTCAGCTCAGGTTCCTCGAACCCGAGCAGGCAAGATGAATCGCCAGAGACGGAATCCGGTTAACAATAGGCAGGTTGTCATCCCTGCCATCTCCGGAGAAGTCCACCAACCTAACTTGGTGGAAAACAACGAGCATGCATACACACCTGCCCGTTTTAATCCCGCTGTCCAGCAGACTCGTCTGGCAGCATCAAGCCGATCCCGCCAGGCAATTCCGGCGGAGTACTATAGGCAGGAACATACACCTGCTTATACATCAGCAGTTAGTCAGCAGGCTCGTCTGACTACATATGATGGATCTTGTCAACCGCATTTGACGAAGTGTAATCAGCAGGCACATACACCTGCTAATACTAATCAAGCCTACCAACAGTCTCTCTTGGTAGCGCACGGAGAAGTCAGTCGGAAAGCCCCGACAACAAACAGGAGGCAGACTAAACTCTCTGCCTCCACACTTGAGTACTGTCAGGATTCACTGACAGGAAAAGGAGGACAGGAGCAGGCACATACACCTACTCCAAGCCCGGAATGGACGTATATCCCTGTTCCGGCGGCTGAAGTCACCAAACATATTTTGTCAATGGTGAAAGAGCAGAAGCAAATTCCTGCTCATATTCTGGATGCTTGCCAGGATATCATAACAGCTTCAGCATCATCTCAGGGACAGACACATAAATCTATCCCTAGCAGTGGAGTGACACATCAACAATTCACTCCGGAACAGACACACACATCTGTTCCAGTCCAAGAGGGTTGTGGGGCCTACTCCCCCATATCATATGGACAACCAAGTCAGGCACATACACCTGATTTGAGCGATGATCGTCAGCCTAACCTGACCATCTTTCCTGATCAGGCACATACACCTGCTCAGAGCAATCACTTTCGTCATCAAGTGATTTCTAAAGCGAGTAAGAAGGCATCTAAGAAAAAGATCCGCCCAGCACAGTCAGGAGATCAAAGGCCAATCTGCAACAAGGCCTTGCTCGATGCTGGAGTTCTTGAAGCCCTCAGACATTTATCTGTCGGAATTCAAGATTCTACTCCCTCAGTTCCCAATAACAAAAACATTAATCCTGAAGGTCTTCAACAGACACTTCCTCATGAAGACTTGCTTCATGAAAATTCGGTCAATCTTGAAGTTTCTTCTTCAGATGAGAACCACAGGAACCCTCTGTGTGGTCAGAAGACCAAGGAGCAAGAGATCTCATCTTTTGCTGTAACCCATCATGAAGGTCCTCCTCATGGTGATGAACTTCGCTGCGAAAGTCCTCTCCGCAGTAGTGATTCACATTGTCTCGAAAATTCTTCAGAAGGCAATGTAGTGACGAGAAAGCCCTCCTATCTCGAGGCACTTGCAAACGTAAAACCAGTCATGTCTGAAGTTTTACTATCGGCAGGTGAAACTCTTTCTCCATCAGAAGATAGCTTGGGGTTCAGGTTATTCTCCGAACCTTCCCTGGGTCATTCATCTTCCAGCATGAATAGTGATTCCTCTACCAATCTTGTTGAATCCGATGAAGCAACAAGGAAACACCAACTCTGGTCCAAACAGGTAGAAGAATCTTCATTTAATGATAAAGAGGAAATGCTGAACATGAGGAAAAAACTGGCAAAAGGTGAAGTACCAGTCATGTTTTGGCCTTTGGCTAATTCACAGTATGACATTCCAAAGATGTTGACGGATGATGGAATCCATGATATTCGTCTTAACATATGGAAAACTCTTTGTCAATTAAAGAAGAAGGTATTATCTTAAGATGAATATGAAAATCATCTTAAGATAATAGAAGGGTTACAACGCCAGATTGATTTGGCATCTCTATCAGTCTCTCGGTATCCGAAGGCTGAAAAGCAACAGAGAACCCTTCAACGTTCATGCCTTGGCGCACTAAGAAGATTGCGTCAGTTAATTTCCAATGCTCCATCTAATGTTCATATCAGAGGATGGGGTATTCACGGAGCACTACATTTCACAGTGCTTTCCGGTCAGCAAAGCCCGCCGAAAATGGTCTCATGCAATGTTATTGCCCATGGCCGGCCACAGTCAATGGGCTTTGTTCATAATCAAAATCTTGCTCGAGATCAAGCTTCAACTAGTTCCTCTCAAAATCAAGTATATAGAGAATAGGTTGTTGAATTGCTCCTACATCAAGCAGGCGAGAATATTGCGCAAGCCTCTCGTCTGGAGCAAACACGTCATCAAATGACAGAAGTTTCGGAAATCATCCAACGGTCTGTTGAACCAGGTGATAAAAGTGGATACAGGTTAATGCATCCAGCTAATTTCCGAACTAAGATTCGCAAGATCAAGAGAGATTTTAAAAAGATCTCAGACATAGCATGTCAAGAGACACCCCAGCTTGCCAGACTGGGGACTTCTCTAACCCAACCCTCATAATCAACGAATGAGATTCGAGGAGTTGAGCGGAAGCAACAGGAACACCCCCAGTCCACCGGACTGGGGACTTTTTCAAATCTTCAACCCCTCCCTCAGAGAAAGTCAGTATTCTCTCGATTAGGGAATAATCCTCAAGAGGAACGAAGAGCCAAGATGTCAGGAGATTCTCTCCAAGTGACAGTTCTCCAAGAAATTCCTGAGGGATCAAGTCAACAGAATGCCATGTCTTATCATGGACATAGAAGGAGACGATATCACAGTAATGATGATAGAAAGGATTCCATGCAATATGCATCCATTAATGTCATCAATGCCGTTGCTGCTGATTCACCAGATGAGGCTCAATCAGAGGGATCAGATGAAGAGGTTCCTGCTCAAGAAGTTGCGCACACAGACCTAAATGAAGAAGGTGTGCGCACACGTAATCAAAGGCTTACCCAAAATCTGGGTATTCCTTCAAGTAACCCACTTCCCCCTCTCCGAAAAGGATCCAATAAGGGGAAAGGAAAGAATCAGGTTACTTCTCACCCTTCCTCTGAATAAGGTCAATCGCTCTCATTAGAGCAAAAGTTTGCACAACAGGAGGAAGAGATGAAAGAATTAAAAAGGTTGAATACAGAACTACTTCAGAGTAGTCTTCTTCTTAAGAATGCTGAAGTTCGACAGCCGAAGGAATTTGTTGTAACTACTGAGATGGATCAGGAATATCCTCCTTTATCAGTACACCCACAGAGGTCTAATCCTACGGGTCAAACGCAACAACGGTTGGCAGCACTACCATTAGTTGCAGCACCAACCTCCACGGCTGTCCAAGCTCCATTCATTGCACCTACCCAAAACCAAGTTCAACCTGACGTTTCTCAAAAGTTAATAACTACTATTGAGTCATTAACAGCTCGGTTAGAAACTATGGAAGGGAAACGGGCGCAAGTTCAACCTGAAAAGAAAGTTTACCCTGAATGGGTAGATTCAATTTCTCCTCCATCTAGTTTTGGAAACCCTATTTTCCCTACTTTTAATGGATCAGGTGACCCTGAACAACATTTGACGCATTACGTGTCTTGTTGTGATCCTATGATGGGAACTCCAGAGCAACAAGAAGCAGTGAAACTCAGATGCTTCGTGCGAACCTTGCAAGGACCAGCTTTTGTCTGGTATACAAGCTTGAAATCCCGGTTAGTCATCGGATGGGAGGATCTTCGTCAAAAATTCCTTCTTCAGTTCAGCTCAACTTTGCCAAAAACGACAGTTTTCGATCTTACAAACTGCAAGCAAAGGGAGAATGAAAGAGTCTCTGATTTCATTGCTCGTTGGAAGGGATTAACGTATTCCTTGAGTTTATCACTCCCTCAGGAGGAATTGTTTCCAATCTGTGTGGCAAATTTGCGTGACGAATTACGCACGCCATTGATCCCTGTGAAATACACAGGAGGGTTTCGAGACCTTACATCAATCGCTCAACAGATTGAAGATTCCCTTATGCAGGCTAAGGTTAAATCTCGTGTAATTCCATCAGCTCCAGGAAGAAGAATGGGTAAAGCAGAAACTGCTACAGTTATGCTTAAACAGGCACCTGTACCTATTTCTACTTCAAAACCTTCATCTTCTCGAAGGGCTCCACCTCCTGAACGCCAACAACAAAGGCTGTTTCGTCCAAATGATCAAAAAGATCAACGACGAAAAAAATTTGAGGATATGAAGAGTAAAACATACTCTTTCCGAAGTGAGCAAGTTCCTGGTTACTTCATTTCAGCTCTGGAAAATAATTTGGTTCAATTACCAGTGCCGAAGAGACCAAACAAGGAAGGAGATGAAGACCGTCCCAATTATTGTCCCTTTCATCAAATGTTGGGACATCCCATCCAGGAGTGTTTTGTCTTTAAAGTCCTCCTACAAAAAATGGTCGATTTGGGACAAGTCAAATTGAAGGGTTCTTCAGCTCATGTAGCGTGTATTACCGCTACAGATCCAGAGGAAGGAGGCGAGTGGCAGGAAGTCAAAAGCAAAACTGCGAAAAAATATGATGATTGGATGGTCAGAAAGACAATCAATCGGACCCATTCCATTTTGCGAACACAATTGAAGAAGCCAATTGTGTCTCCTACAAAAGCTGCAGTAAAGCCTCCATCAAAGGACAAATCCTCAAAAGGGCAGCGCAATTCAAAGAAGAAAGAGGAATCAGGAGAAGATGAGTATGTATCAAAGCCTAAATTGTCTTTGACTCTGGCAGATTTCATGCCATCTACTTCAAAGCCACGGGCACCGTCCCACCAAACGGCACAGCCTAAACAGGCCAACCAGGCAGAGTCTTTATCAGACGAAGAGTTAATCTTTGGTTCTGTTTAATTTCAATGGATGGAGAACACATCACGACTCCAACTAATGCCAGATTTCTGAAGAAGTATTTTGTATAAACACAAAATATTGTTCCCAGAACCAAGACTTACAATTGGTTCATACAGAAAAGGTCCGGTATGAACTTAAACTACACCATGGTCTAGTATGACCTTAAACTACAACTTCGTCCAACATGACATTAAACTGTGTCACATATTCTGTCCGAGATGACATTAAACTATAATACGTCCAGCATGACGATAAACTGTACGGTCCATGCATATGACCTTAAACTATTCGCACTTATGTCCCTGCAACATGACACTAAACTGTGCAGCACCAATAGTCCTAACTGCAAGACTTTAAACTGCATAGTCCCTGATTTTGTCCTACATGACAATAAACTGTATAGAAGTTCCTATATTTTGTCCGAGATGACATTAAACTATATTGTGTCCTAGCAACATGACATTAAACTGTGTGGCACTTTCATCGTCCAACATGACGTTAAACTGTGTCAGTTCCCTTATCGTCCAACATGACGTTAAAATGTCACATTGGTTATTAATATGTCCTACATGACACTAAACTGTATATGTCCGAGATGACATTAAACTATATTTTGTCCTAGCAACATGACATTAAAACTGTGTGGCGCTTTCATCGTCCAGCATGACATTAAACTGTAAAAAATCCCCAGAACTGATATCCTCATATTGGTTCACCTTAGTCCTAGCTACATGACTTTAAACTGTACAGCACCAGTTCGTCCTTGCTATATGACGTTAAACTATACAACAATGGTCCCGTATGACTTTAAACTGCATCATTCCTGGTCCATGTATACGACCATAAACTATTTGCAAATATGTCCAGCAAGACGTTAAACTGTGACGTCCTAACTACATGACGCTAAACTGTATAAAAGTCCCTCACGTCCGGAAAGACGTTAAACTATATAATCATCAAAAGTCCAGCATGACATTAAAACTGCACAATCCCCCTTTCGTCCAATATGACGTTAAACTGTATTGTCCCCATCGTCTTAACTACATGACGCTAAACTGTACAGAAAGTTCCTTTTTTTATGTCCTACATGACATTAAACTGTACATCGTTAAGGTTGTTATTACCTCTTGTTTCTCACACCGAGTATGACTCACGTGAGTTTAGAGCGAACATCAACCATAACACTCCCTTTGGGCCACTAACCATGTGTAAGTCCCAACAACATTTTTTAGATCATTGTCCACAAGAACAACTTGATCATTAATTCATTCTTTAATTGAACTACACGGACTTTGATCCTTGCCCTCCAGGCTGGGTATGTAGGCAACCTCCCAAAGGTTCAAGCCCAAAAACAATCTCTTCACATTGGTTCACCACCATCTCATATGATGATGATTTGTGAAACCACCCCTGGAATCAATATCTTTACATTGATTCACTTTCGTCCTTGTTATATGACGTTAAACTATACAACACTTTTGTCCGGTACGACAATAAACTACAATATTCTTTGATTTCCTCATTTGAGAAGGAACCATTATTAACATTGATTCTTTTTTCAATCATGGTTTTCATTTTTTCAAAAGACTACGTACATACATGGTAATGCCTAAACTTTTTATCTTAGGTTAAAACCATCATTGCACTAAAGTCCCCTTTTCACCCTTCACATGTACGAACCAAATTTGTACAAAGGGTAGATCTAGAACTACGTGGACTTGATTCCCATCCTTATGGGATACGTAGGAACATTCGAGTGTCCCTCGAATCCAGTCCCAAGTCTTTTGGGCCTAACCCCAAATTTCACTTTCAGTCCCTTGGCTGAAAAGTCTTCATGAAAACACACACTGTGTATTCATTATTATGGTCCGAATTCTATGACCCTAAACTAAGATCACTCATACTTTCGTCCTGCACGACGTTAAACTGCATTTCAAGAACTACGTATGGCTTGATTCTCATTCTTATGAGATACGTAGTGAAGTCCAAGTTTCAATTCTGGACCCAGCCACAACATGATTATGGTTTTCATTGACCTATGTATCTCTATATACATTGGAAAATACCCATATTTATGTATTATAATCCTAACCTTAAATATTTTCAGATCTTCATAACCCTTTTCATGACTTATAGTCACAAAAATGTAAAACTTCTGAGAATTCTTTTGCCTGACTATGCAGCACGTGCCCATAGGTGGCCTTGCATAAACAGTCCACATAACAGACTTGTCAGCCAAGAGATGCTATTTATTTGACCATGCAGCCAATGCCCATAGGTGGCCCTGCATGTTTTCAACCCCCTAACGGGTTTGTTAAATAATAGTAACTTCATTCTTGGGAAGAATGCCTCTTTTGTCCTTATTTGTCTTAAACGACAGTATGTAGGGATCCGCAAAAATAGCCATCCTTAACGTATTTGTCCCATATCCTTTTTCATGATCTAAAAGTATTCAAGTCTATGGTTTATTCTTCTTCCCTATGTTTGGGTCAGACCTTCGTAGGAGTGATATTCATTCAGTTCTTTGATATTCTTGTTTGGAAATATCTTCTCCATATTCAAGTAGCTTTTTCCATACAACAAACTCTATGCTTTAGAAAATTTGAATCTCCATAAACTTTCACTAGCTTTTAGCACTAGGAAAGTAAAATTTCTGGGAGTTCTTTTGCCTGACTATGCAGCACGTGCCCATAGGTGGCCTTGCATAAACAGTCCACATAACAGACTTGTCAGCCAAAAGATGCTATTTTATTTGACTATGCAGCCAATGCCCATAGGTGGCCCTGCATATTTCAACCCCCTAACGGGTTTTGTTAAATAATAGTAACTTCATTCTTGGAAACTACTTCTTCTAATGCCTTTTAGCTCTTTTTCATGTCATTCCTCAGATTCAAATATTCTTAAGCCATAGTTTACATTTTTTCCCTCATACTTGAGTATGGTAATATGTTTTCAGATAAATTATCAAGGAATTGAATCCATTTTTTTTTAATTTCCGGTCAAAGCTATTTTGACCTTAAACATTAGCCCCTTTATGTCCGGCTTGCATGACTTTAAACTGCCCACACAAAAGACAAAGGAACTCTGAATAAAAGTCAAGTTCCAGCTCACTAAATATACATTTTTTGTATGATTTAGGTAATATTGAGCAGTTAAAAGGTTCAAAGTTTGTAGGGTTATTTGTAATAATCCTAGTAAAAATCAAACTATGCTTACTAAGCCCATTGTCTTAAGTAAATTTGAAGCAGGTAATGGAAGAATGCAAGTACAAATGATTGGAAGACAAAAGTGTTTTTCATTGATACACAAGAGTTAGAAGGACATCCACAGACTGGAATCTCTTCTCTTTTTCAAGAATTACAGAAGATTGTCAACATAAGTCTTCATTTGATGTATAGCATCCTGAGCCTTATCAACAGTTACTTGAAGCTCGTGCACTTGACCAGCTTCACTCTTCTCAGCTTGCTGAAGTGCCTTCTTAGCATATGCAATGGATTTCATGCCATTCATATGAGTTTCATCCAATGATTTATTAAGCTGATCAAGTTCCCCAGTAACAGCATCTAACTGTTGCTGGAGCTGCACCTGCTGGACGACCTTTTCTTTGATTTTTTGCTTCAGATCCTTCATCTTGACAGCATAATCAGCTTCAGCCTGGGATATCGCAGCCTCAAATTCGCCTATGTTGACTGACAATTTCACTTTGGTCAAATCTTCGCGACTTGTCTGCATTTGCTCCCTCCTGAAAATAATCTGTTTCACCGCAGCATGGATCTTTTCATACCCAAAACCACCAAGTCCCATTATAACAAATTGGGATGACAATCGGGAAATTTTTGATGGTAGCTCTTCTAAAGGCACCCCCGATATGATGTTCCATATGTTGTTCCATGCCTTAAGTCGTGAAAAGCTGAACGCTTTGAGCATCTCTGGATCTGATTCAACATCTTCGTCAGAAGGGGGTATGTAATCTGGAATTAACATGCTTAAGGAAGTACCTCGTCCTGCTCTTTCCCCTCTGACTTGGGCTTCTTCACTTTCAATTCCCGTTGGGGCAGAGGCTGAAGCCTCATCTCCGGATCTAGCCATTACAGTTGATGGCCCTACATGATCAATTGAAAGATTTTAGTTGAATCTTAAAGGATAACAAAAGAATGGATTGTCTTGCAAATAAAGTACAATCACAAATATTGTTATCCCTTACCCAATGGTGGTTCAGCAACATGAGAAGACTTCTCCCCATCTTTCCCGGTTTCAATAGGATTTTCAAGATGGGTCTCAGGAGAGTTTATTGGATTTAGCTCTACTTGAGCTAATGTTTCTGCAATGATAGGGTTGACATCAGTGTCCACACCCTCTTCGGGCATTGGCAGTTCAACAGCTTCTACGGAAGAAACTACATATTATTTTACATCATGATTAGAAATATGTTTTGTTTTTAAAAGAAAAATTTGGGCGAAGGGTAACACTCACGCCCAAGGTCTTCTAAATCACATGACAATCTAGCATGATCATAAAATTCTTCAAAAGTCATTCCTTGATTCATCATTTCATCTAATGATACTTCAGAATCTTGGTTAGTCTCACCAGTGGGAGCATTTTCTACGTCTTCTTGCTGACTTATGTCCTGCAACCCCTGACCCTGGACAACATCTTCAGTAGTGGGAGGGATACTGGGAATGGATGGTAGCTCTTCTCTAGGAGCAACCAAGTTAGCTTGAGTCTGTGGTTGTTCTACAGCACCCTCCACGACCTTTGAAGAAGGATCAGTCCCTTCCCTCAAGGGGGAAATTGAAGAAGCCCCTGCAATCCTCAGAAATATGAGTAACCATATGATTATGGGTATAAACTCATGATTGTTCGAAGGACTTACCACTGCTAATGAAACGTTTAGCTAAGGATTTCCTCCTTCGTTGCCTTGGCTTCTTTTGTTTTTTTGGAGTTTCAGTTGTCTCCTTTATTGGCACTTGGATTGGCGAATGAAAGGCTATGTCCAGTGCCTCATTCATGGCCTGCTGGCCTGGAGATATCTCGCCTGGTTCGCGAGGAGAATCAGCAGCAGCCCCAACAGCAGTACCACCAGGGCTATATTGTGGCGAAGGAACCCCGGTCCCTTTCTTTGCAAGCTGCAAGATGAAGAAAATAACTTCCTTAAGTAACAAAGCTTCAACTGAAATCAAGTTGCAAAGAAAATAAGGAAAGAAAACTTACATCTTCAGGAGCCACGTACTCTTGCCACTCCTCATCTCCAGAACCACCAGCCCCCTTAGTGGTGCCACGATCAATCATTTCCTTCACCCGCCTGGTGATAGGAACCGAATTATCAGTGGCATATATGAGCATTTCCAGCTCTCTGATATAAGCTCGCACTTCATTGGGGTTATCTCCGTATTGAAGGTCTTTTGAAGCTAGAAGATATCCTATCCCAGGAAGTTGTAGGCCCTCACACAAATCCAGCCAGGCGGTCTCAGTATCACAGTATAAGCTCTGCCATAGCTGAACAGCCTTTGGTCTTAGATATAAAGGCTGTGAGGAAGGTCCTACAATTTTTGATTTTAATTTCTTCCCGATTCCTGCAACTACAGATAGAGAATAAGAAAGTGAGACTTATTACTTTATAAAGTAGAAGTGATTGAAGTTATTACAATCAAATAACTCACCAGGAGCTGATGGAGTGGGTCTTTTAACTCTGGCCGGAGGATTATATCGGGCACGAAACCGCTTTGCTGCCGGTTGTGCCTCATCATCCCCATCATGATAATCCGAGGAATCAGTTCTAGAGGAGGAGTCTGTTGAACCTATTTCAGGAGGAGAAGCATCACCTTCATGAGGAAGAGTTTCTTTCTCTACAGTCCTCTTCCTCTTTCCCACTTGATATACAGGATGATTCAATATCCCTTTGGGGTATGATGCTATCCAGTGTTCGGCATAAAATGTAGTCAGATAATGTGCCGCTTTTTCAACTGGTAGATCAAATACTTCCCCAGTCTTCTCTCTTGATGTCAGCAACCATAGTTGTCGAGCAACCATCGGATGTTGCTCTAACCTGACATGTACTGGAGGGGATACAACAATCTGTTGCAAACATTTGAATTGGCGTGCAAATCTATATGGAGCATAGGCCTCGCATATGATTTCTCCATCAATCCTGGCTACTAACACGCCATCCCTGCAAGCTAGCATGTATGCCCTCAAATCCAAAGGGGCTTTCCCATCATCAACAAACCGCCCAGATGGCGGACTTCCATAAGGAAAGAAGTTGAATTCCTTATACATGCTTAGTCTTACTTTTATGTCATAACCATTGACATCTAATGGAGCAATTCCAGAGAATGCTTGCACTGACGGTCTGAAAGAGCTTCCAGGAATTTGTAATCCATTCTGTACATTGTAAGTCCTGAAGTGAGTGGCGATCCATCCCCACAAAACCTGGAATGGTCCCACTATTCTTAAAGGAGATTTACCCTAGAAGACGTGAAGTAAAATCCTGTGGATCTTTGCTAAAATGGGGGTAGCTAACCCAACCATTTTTCCCTCATCCAACTTGGCCGCAATGACGAAGGTCCCTGGCCTAACGCCTCCCTTCGAATCCCTGACCGGCAAGAGATAGATACTGAGCCACATTGCCAAGAAACCCGCCAGACGAGTTTTCTTTGGAATTCTTTGATTCACTTCATAGCCCCATTTTTCAAACTCTCCTGCTTCTAGAGTTGGCCAGAATGTGCCAGGAGCTCCTCTCTTCTCAGGTTTTGGACAAGTGGTAGGACGTATGGGCCGGGTATCCTTGGATTTCTTTTTCTTGGATCCTTTTTCCTTTGGCTCCATCCCTTTCTTCTCAGTAAGAAACACATTCATCCATTCTTCCGGATGGATATCTTTTCTGAAATGAGTTAATGAGGTCTCTGAACTCTTGAGCTTGTGAAAGATTTTGAATAATTCTCGAGCCAAAGCAGGAGTCTTCTCTGGATCATTCCAAGTCACCTTGGGAGGAATGAATTCATCATACATATCGCCCAAGATTGGAGCTCCTGAAATCTTGTGGACATCCCACAAACTGATACCTACTTCTCCATGAGTCAAGTGGAAAGAATTAGTCGCTGGACTCCAATGGCTGAGTATCTCTGGCACGAAGATATCATGTCTGTAAATATATGTTTGCCCAACCCAAACAGCCTCATATATTGCAGCTCTCTTCAGATCCTCAATAAACTCTGCGCAAGTCTGTCGCACCCAGTATACCCACATCCAAGTTGGTTTCACACCTCCCCCAGGACGGAAATCCCAACTTTTCTTCCAGCCTTTGGATTGATCCATCTGAGCATTTCGGAAGATTGAAGGATGACAATGTGGTTGAAGCTCAGGTGTATGTTTTTTCAGATCTGGTGTGCAAGGGCTATGATGCATCACATAAGCCTTCTCCACTGTTCCAGCAGTTTGAAATGATCCTCCGCCTGAGATATTTGCTGAAGCAAAATTGGTATAATTCTGAAACCAAGAAAATGGAAGATAATTCTATATTTCTGGAATAATGACTTCTTGCAGATGACCATGACCATACAAAGGTAGGTAAGTGCAGTGAGGAAAGTCGTGATGATATTTCTTCAGATACTTAGCCAAATCTGGAAGAGTGCTGTTTTTGACAGTATAGTAATCAGGGCCAATGATATTCATCATATCATCTATCCGCTTGCTAGCCAGTTCATCAATTAATCCAGGTCTAAGAGCCATTGAATCTGTACAGAAGTTGAATAAATTAAACTCTTAAATGAGTTTTATTTTTCATAAAATTTGTGAAAGAATTTGAAAAAAATGGCTAAGGCATTAAGGCGCGCAAGTATGGAGATGTCGCGCAAGTGATACATGTGCCGCGCAAGTTTTGGTCGCGCAAGTATTACCGCGCAAGCCCTATTACCTTGAGAGTAGCGCGGTAGCGAAGAAACAGCGAAAACAAGAGACTTGCGCGGCGAGAGCTCGAGAAATCCGGAACTTCAGATGCCATCTACGGCCGGAAGCCGTGTATTTATAGGCCAGAGGGCCTATCTGCGCGCCGCATCCAGAGTGCTCAATGCCTGCGCGACGAAGACTTGCGCGCCAACTTCTGTGCATTGAAGACTTGCGCGCCGCCCTTTTCCTTTAGAGGGATTCGATTTCCTCAGAGTCAAATCCTCATTTTCTCTCCGGATCCAACTCTGAGGGGGGACTTTTGTTGACGCTCCTTTCGTCACGGAATCTAAAGTTCGGAAAAGGGAATATCTGAGCTCAAAGTGATTAATCCTTTGAAGAAACATCAAAAATCGACAAAGGGATAAAAAAGGAGAACATTGCCCATGTATCGCGCAAGTTCCCTCTTGGTCGCGCAAGTACACTTGCACGCCGCCTCAATACTTGCGTGACTCCTCATGTTCGTGCAAGGGACTTGCGCGACATATGTGGTAACCGCCTGGTAACCGCCTAGTAACCGCCCGGGGTCTTCTTTTGCCTATAAATAGACCTTGTGGGCCCCCCATTCGGGAGGATCTTTTTCCAGAAACACGAATTGAAGCTCCCGACGCCCAAGTCTCTTCTCAAAGCTTCCGGAACACTTCTAAGGTAATTTCTTACCTAGAACGGAAGATCTAAAGAGAAAAAGGAAGGCCTAAGTGTTGAAACTTATCAAACACTTGCGCGCCGACTTAATTCCTCCAATATAACTTGCACGTCCCTCTTCTGGAAGAACCTCAAGAGAATGGTAAAGGGTTTAATAAAGAGTCGCTCAAGTATTTCAACTCTGGTTGAAAATCGCGCAAGTACCCCTAATGTCGCGTAAGTATACCTGCGCGACCAATACTTGCGCGCCACCGCAGGACTTGCGCGCCTTTCAGGACTTGCGCGCCCCTATCTTTTTGGGTGCCCATCTTGCCCATTTTTACCCCTCTTAAGCCATTTCACCCTTCCTATTCAAGATTCAGTCTTCAAGATACTCTTCAAAGCCATTTATGGCATGATTTCTTGATTTGACATCCTTATCTGAAAGGAATTCTGTGAAATATCTCTCAAAACCTAGTGATTTAAACATCTTTATATCACCAAAGATTGAGAGTTCATTCATTTCAACCTCATCCTTTAAGATGAGAGAATCCTAACCTGGGTCTCCTTTTCAGGAATAAATCCCCAGTTATAAAAACCTAACTTGGGCATCTTTCTTAAGAATAAGCCCCAATCAAGTACTTTAATCTTGGGCATCCTCCTCAGGAGTAGGCCCCAAACCTTAATCCCTAACCTGGGTCTCCTTTTCAGGAATAAGACTCAGTCATAACCTTGGGCTTCCTTTTCAGGAGTAAGCCCCAAGTCCCCTAACCTAGGCTTCCTTCTCAGGAATAAGTCCTAGTCATAAATCTTGGGCATCTTTCTTAAGAATAAGCCCCAATCAAGTCCTTTAATCTTGGGCATCCTCCTCAGGAGTAGGCCCCAAACCTTAATCCCTAACCTGGGTCTCCTTTTCAGGAATAAGACTCAGTCATAACCTTGGGCTTCCTTTTCAGGAGTAAGCCCCAAGTCCCCTAACCTAGGCTTCCTTCTCAGGAATAAATCCTAGTCATAAATCTTGGGCATCCTTCTTAGGAGTAAGCCCCAAGTCTCTTAAAATTTCTCTTAACCAGTCATAAATTACCTTTGATTTGGGTTTCCTTTTCCGGAATAAAACCCAATCATAAGTCCCCTCCTAACTTGGGCATCCTCCTTAGGAGTAAGCCCCAAGATTAGAGTATTCAAATCTCCATGAAGCACATATAACTTTGTGGACCCTGTTCTTGGATTTTCTCCCTCAAAGTAAATCCTAAACTTTCGTCTATCCGGGCAGTCATCTATACATAAGCCCCAAAACAAATTCTTATGATTGCATCTTTTATGGCACAATTGTCTAAATTTTACCAATACCTCTTGTTTCTCACACCGAGCATGACTCACGTGAGCTTAGAGTGTAAAAGTAATTATGACATTCATCTTTGAGCCATCAATCATAAAACATCATATCCCATTCCTCGAACTACGTGGGTTCTGATTCCTTTTTCAAAACAAAGGATACGTAGGTAGCCCATTCATGGGTTCGATCCCAACATTGAAATAATCTCTATCCTTCTGAATGACGATAAACTTCAAGTGCCCCACTGAGTGGCTTTAAAACCAGCCTGGTCATCAAAATTACCAAGAGACTTTTATATAAATGTTTTGAAGGATACCATTGACCAAGAATCTCTATACAAATATAGATGATTCTATATTGATGAAGAACCTCAAATACATATAAAAGATTCTCTAAATTTCTTGCATATTTAATCATTGATCGTTAAAACTAAAGGAAAGCTCATTTTATACTTGGTAATGTAATAATGATTCACGAACTTAACTTAAATCTATAAAGAGAGTCCCGGAGTAGACAATAATTCCCCTCAAAAAGGTGTGATGAGTCCGACCTCCCATCCTCTCGACCAATGAAAATTCCTAAGCCTCATTAGTCCACAAACTCATGAGCACCTGCCTTTGGAAAGTAGGTCCAGACGGATGTGGAATCATTGGATGTTTCCGGTTCTACGAACAAACCCGTTAGAAACCGATCGGAACGTTTGAATCTCCCGTCCAGGAGGTCATCCCCGGATTCCGTGCGAAACACCAATATATTGGGGAAAAGAGCCCCAGGGATCAGAATCTATAGGGTGTCAGTTTCCCTTACCGATAGGGTGGAGTAGCATATAAAAACAGAAAAAGTACATGATATAATATAACTCACAACCACACTATGGGAACAACCTAGTATTAGAATCAACTGCACCTAATGTCTCTCTGACTATTGACTGTCACTACTAAGACTAGGTATCCTATAATCTAACAGCCATTTAAAGAGATACATTATATTACTTCATCCCTTTTTATCAATTGAACTTTAGGTTAATTAATTATTTAACCATTAATTAACCATTATCATTTCCAAATTACATTTCATTTTCATCACAACAAAGTTCCATGCCCTCGAGGCATTACAAAATGAAGACCAAAATTACTTTAAATTTTAACCTCAATATTGCATCCTAGTAAGCTCCTACCCCATGGGTTAAACTCATTTATTCAATAATTTATTAATAGAATTATATCCTTCCCATACTTCCAGGTATTCTAAGAAATAATTCTAAGATACTAGATTCAAGGGGCTCAATACAGTGAGTATATGAACTAGCTGTCGAGTATTTTCCACCTATAGTAGGAGCATAGACCCATCCATACTAGAGAAACTAAAAATAGAAAGAACATTTCATACCCCTTGAGCCTTCGCCTCTTTTTGAAGTAGGGTAAGAAAAACCAGCTACCACAAGCAGTGAGGAATGTAAAGAATATAGACAAACAATATATTAATAAGAATTCAACTTTCAAATCCACAGGCATGCTCGACTTCAACCCATTCCATCATCCCGGGTGTCCTCCCTAACAACCACATGTATAAACGACTACATATAGCCAATCTAGGCATCAACTGCTTCCAAAACCACTAGGGATCTTTACCCCACATACCGCAACACCCACCAAGATAAGCTATCCTAGGCTCACACCACAACACAAGAAGGAGGAAACAAACAACAAAGAAACTCATCTCTTAGCCCTAAAGCAAGGAATTCATCCTTCACACACAATGGTCTCTCATGGCTCCACACATAAGGCCCTTGGACTTTATATAAAGAAGGTAACTCAAACCTAATAATGAAATTATCTTTACAAAAAAATCAGTTCTTTATCCTATCTTGAATTAAACGATTCATTAACATAGGTTCTATCTATGGGAAACCTAGCTATCTCAAGCTATCACAACTTAATTAAACAATTTATTTGACATGCCTTTAAACAAAAATCATCAACATGCTTCAGGTTTATCAATCAATTCAATTAAACATGCTTATTGCATCAATTTTATTATCATCAATCATAAACTATAATAACTAGATTCATTAACACACCTCTTTATCTTTTTCCAATTAATTGACAATTAATTCTATATTTACATTCTTTACTGATTTCCATTAATAAAAACATGCTAAATAGAATGTTATAGATATCAAACTATCTAGAAACTCAAGACGAAAAAACATATGATCAATACCAATTCTTTTAACATGGTTCAAATATTTATTATTCCAATTCCATTGTGATCCAACGGGCTAAAACATGCTAACTCTACTACTGCACTTAAACAGAATAGAGAAGAAACAAATCCCATACCTCATAAAGTTTCTGACATTATTTTCACAATAATAGGTCAACCTAATGGATCAAGATCACCTCTCCTGTAAGACTGCATCCACTCGAGGATGTTGAAATCAACCAACATCCAAGAAAGATGCATTAAAAATATGGAGATCACATTCCATCACATGGAAAGGTGAAACAAGTGGAAATAGATTAATGAAACCATAAGAATAGAGGTAAAACAAAACTTATTAAAAAAGGATCGACACTTAATGATTTCACGAAAATAGGGGGTGCACATACAATAGCACTCTAGGGAAAACATGATCCAAGGCTACAACACCAGGCATGACTCCTACTGGAAGGAAGGAAAGTTTTGAGAATCTTTCACTAGGAGATAAGATGGAAGAACAAGGGAGGAAGATATCTCGACCCTTTTCAAAATCTAAACAAAGAAGTGTTTTAAGATATGCTGGATTTTACACTAAGATTACATCTATCAAATATCACATGGTTTGACTGAGTAAAGGCACCCAGTCACTTAGGAGAATTTATTTAGGAGTAACTGGATTTGAATCAGCCTTAAAACTGTTAAAACATTTCTTTGAATGCATTTTACATCATATATAATGTTAAAAGTGTGAATTTTTTGTAATATAGAAATACTATTCACGAGTCACCACCACCATTGGAAAGAGATACCATCACCATTGGACGAGTCACTATTTCCGTTGGGACAAGCTTCCATCACCATTGGAAGAGTCACCGCCACCATTGGAACGATCTATAGTCACCATTGGATGAGTCACCGCCACCGTTGGATGAGCTAACACCACCATTGGATGAGTCACCACCACCGTTGGACGAGCTATCGCCACTATTGGATGGGTCACTACCACCATTGGACAAGCTATCACCACCGTTGGATGATCTACCTCCACCGTTGGACAAGCTACCATCCTAGAAATACTATTGAAAAAACTGGAAAATTTAGAAAGGTGTTGGAATAAGCCACCTTCACCTCCCAGAACACCCCAAATACCATATTTCAATAATTGAATGGACCAGAGAGGTATGATCGATTAAATTATATACCTATTAAAAATTATCATCATTTAGAATCCAAAACCAACCTTGATAGGAAACAAAAATGGGTCATCCGAATAGCCACCCCACAAGATACCTCTCAAGGCTCTTGCAACTATAAGAGCCCAACCACTTCCTTAAAGGAACAATGAAAAACAATGCAACAACCATAACCATCTCTTAAACTATATCCTGGGGGATATTCCTCTCAAAAGAGAGAAATCAACAACAAGAAACAGAAAAAATCCATCTTATAGAAGAAAAGGTTTACAACAAATAAATGAAAAACATTATAAAATAGAGCTAAACATGAAATAGCTCAGGGTACTAAGAATGTATCTGGGAATCACGTTATGAAATACTCTCCTCCACACCACTATTTCACTAGAAGGCATGAGCTAAAGGTATAACACGTTAATGTAACAACTTCTCCTTATGGTCCTGGATCTCCATACATCGCTCCTTGAAGGTCGCATCATCTTCAACATCGATCTCACCATAATAAATAATGTGAGATTCATAATAAAGATAGCGATGGAGCTAAGACACAAGGAAAACATCGTGTATATTGCCCATCTATGGGGGAAATGCTACCCGATATGCCACAACTCCAACACGAGTTAACACTTCGAAACGCCCAACAAATCGGGGTGAAAGCTTACTCCCACAACCAAACCTTCACTGCCCTCGACAAGGAGTCACCTTTAGAAACACATGATCCCCAATATCAAAATCTATAGGTCTCCTCCTATGATCAGTATAGGACTTATGATGATCTTGCACTTCCTTAATCCACTCATGAATCACCTGAACCATCTCTGTCGTGTTCTACACTAGTTTCGACCTGAGAATTGATGACTCTCTGACCCCAGTCTAGCACAACAGAGAACAAAATGGTCAGCCATACAAGGATTCAAACAGTTCCATGCTGATGGTGTAATGGAAACTATTGTTGTATGTGAACTCCACCAAGGGAAAGTGACTCATCCATGAACCTCCCAAATCCATGACACTAGAGCACAACATGTATTCAAGAGTTTAGATGGTATTCTCTATCTGACCGTCCGTCTTCTGATGAAAAGTAGTGATAAGACATAGGCACAAACCAAAAGAATGATGGAGACCTCTCCACACATTGGAGGAAAAACAAAGATCTCAATCAGAACTAATCTTCCTAGGGACTTTGTGGAGTCTCACCACATTTTCTAGATACATCCTAAACAAAACCTCCACTGAGAATGACTCCTTGATCACTATAAATTGGGATTATTTCATCAAATGACCCACTACCACCCATATAGTGTCATAGACTCCCTATGTTTGAGGTAAAAATGTAACAAAGTCCATTGAAATGTCCTTCCACTTCCACTGAGGAACATCTAACGGCTGGAGAAAACAAGCAGGAATATGGTGCTCGACCTTTATCTTCTGGAAGACCAAGAATCAAGACACAAACTCTACAACTACATGCTTTATCCTAGGCCACCAAAACCAAATCCTCAAAGCTCAGTACATCTTTTTCATGCTAATATGTACTGCTAAGGGTGAAATATGGAACTCCATTAGGACCATATAACATGATGCCAAAGAAACATAAATACTTCCTTGAAACAACACCTCATGTTGTTCATCCTCGGACCAACCATTAGGGGTCTGACCACAAACAACTCAGCCTCTCAAGACCTCCAACTCATGATCCCCCAACTAGAATTAATCCACCTGTTTCACCATATATGACTGTACTATAATCTGAAAAAGACAACCTTTCCCCCCAACTTCTCCCATATCCAGATGTAAGGCTACATTTTCTTCCATATCTCTCTAGGAATCAACTGATTCATGCACTGAATTGCTATGCGACTACCTACTTAGAACATCGGCTAAAAAAGTCCCCTTTCTAGACATATATGAAAATTTTAATTCTTAATACTATAAGAACTCCATCCATCAATGCTGGCACAGGTTCAAGTCGCGCTGGGAGAAAATTTACCATAGGTTCTTATGATCGGTGAAGACCACAAAATGCTCTCTAATGAGGTAATGTCTCTAAAAATTTAAGTAAAACACCACAACTACTAACACACGATTGTGGGTGGAATAATTAAATTCATGGGGACACAACTTCTGAGAACCATAAGAAATGACTGATCTCTGATGCATTAGAACTCAAGATAACTCCAGATGTGAAGCATCACAAAACACCTCAAACCAAACTCCTTATACTGGAAAATAATGAACTAGAGCACTGATAAACTTCTCCCTAGGATTTTCAAAATCATCCTGACACTGATCTGTCCATACAAACACCTAATCCCTTCGAGTCAGTGCTGTTAGAGGGGTTGGAACCCGAGTGAAATACACTCTGAACCTATTATAATATCCTATGAGACCAAGGAAACTTCACACCTTTGTCACTATCTTATGGGCTACCCAAGACACAATTTATTCTAACTTCAATAGATCCATTGCTACTCCCTGCAAGGACACATCATTCCCCATGAAACAGACTTCTCGAGCCCAAAACCCACACTTCGTCAACTTCCCAAAAATCTAGTATCGATGAAGAACTCCCAAAATGACTCAAATATGCTCAACATTCTCCTTCTCAAAAAAATAATACAAAGGTATTTTTCAATGAATACCACCATGAACTTATACATAAACTCATGAAACCCAGTTTTCATCAACCCCATGATCCTAGCTTGTGGATTTTTCACCGTGAACAACATCATAATGAGCTCGTAATGCCCATGATGACAATATAAAGCATTATTTGGGATATCCCAATCCTTCACACACATATGATGATATCCTGAACTCAAGTCAATATTTGAGAACTAAATTTAACCCTTTAGTTGATCAAAAAAATAATCAATCCATTGAAGAGGATAATAGTTCTTCTTTTTCACTTTGTTAAAGAGACGATAATCAACAAACAACCCCAAAATTCCATCATCCTTCTTCACAAAAAATGGGTGCACCCTACAGTGACACACTCAGCTGAAAAAAACACACCACAACAGACCATCGAGCTGTATACATAGCTCTCATGACTCAAAAGGTGAAATCCTATATGAAGACATTGATATAGGGGACACTTCAGACAGAAGCTCGATCCCAAACATGATCTCCTATTGAGGGGGTAATGTTACAACCTATTTTGGAAAGACATTAGGGTACACTTCCATGAACTTGGGAAACATTGACAGTTGGACCTCAAAAAAAAAACTCAACATTAGATCAACCATCATGGATGACAAGGATGAAACATGACTCCAACCCATCCGAGGGCCTCACTCGCCAACAAAAACTACTGACTTTCTATCAACATCGAAAAACACCACCTGCCTTTAGAAGAAATTAACAACATCCTTCATAGAATACAACCATTCCATGTCATGGATAAAATATTATGCTTGTATCTATAAACATAGAGAATATCCCCAAGACCGATGATGTACCATCAATAGCTCACAATCTCTATGTACTTCAAACAAGTCATCTCAGCCTCCAACTAGCCTAGTCAATGCCAAGGGAATTAGAAGTCTCTATTTCTCAAGCCCCAAAGAATGGAAAAAGGAAGATGATATGAAGGAGTGTGTCACTCTTGGATCAAAAAAGGAATACAAAAAGTAAAAAAAATAAAAGGGTACATCGAACAACATCTATATCACCTAATTCTGAAAATTCTAAAGGATAATGCCACCACAACATGCTCCATGACCTCTCTGACCCTGATGATGAAAACCACCATAATCGCGGTCTGCTCTCTAGGGATGGGGAGTGTCTCAAGGATGTCCTCTTCCCACCCCATATTCTATCTAATGATCCAAGGCTGGTGCAAACTACTGCTGCTACCTCAGTTAAAACTACCTCAATAGAGAAACCTGAAGTGAAACAACTGGTGCATGCATACTTATCTAGAATGTCAGGCACTCTCGCTGCTGATGACCTCAAACTCTATAAGAAAAAAAAATCACTTAATCCATTTGAATAGGTCTGAGAGACACTACCCCTAGAGAAATGAGGTATTGAGAGCAGGGACCTACCCATGGATGATCAGAAACTCTTCTTCCCTAAAAAACAAGAACCCCAAACCACAACTCTTCTTCATGAGGAATGCTGGAGACTAACTTCTTATGATTATCCAGTTCCGGCTAACGTTATCTAAATGACCCCTTCCCTCGCTAGCACCTCATGATATGTCTTCATCATAAATGGGGTGACATAGCACTAGATATCTGGATGAAAATCCTCATCTAAATTCCTCTCTGTGGCCTCCTCATCTAGAAATAGGTTTTAAGTATATGGAAAAAGGTTCCTAAAATAGATCTCGAACTCTCACACACTGTACATTTCCTACCGAAGGGTAAGTAGCTCCAAGAGAATGGCCGCCTTCACTGTCGAATAATGAAACCCATCTCTAAATTAATTTCAAAACTCCTGCCATGAGATGAACGAATCCTTACAATATACAAGGAATAAGAAACACCAATGCCTCACTGCCTCACACATCATTATCATCATAACCAACAACACCCAGTGCTCTTTATGAGCATGGGTCAAACTGTAAGCTATCTCAATCTCCTACAACCAGTCTTCTGTGACTGCATCTAAAACAAAGACCTCATATGTTTTCAGAGTCTGGTGCTTGAACTCTTGGTGTATCCTCCTCCAATTTTCATCGTTGTCAACCTCTACATGGTGGATATCAGTTGGAACAACCTGCTGAATATATTATATGGGAACCTGATGAGGAAGTCGACCTAGAGCCATACCTGAAAAAAAAAACAAATTATTAGAGCTCCTAAACCAACAATATAGAATACTATAACATTAATTAATTACTATATTTTATTCAGTTTAGTTTAACTTATCCCAATGTGTACCCATTCAAATAAAGGTGAAAAGGATAATGATTCATGATTCTTTCCTAGGTATCTACCCTGCAACAAGTATAACCTTATTTATTAGCCACTGTAAACTTAATGTTCCACGCATTAGATCACATGGGGACCTAAATACCTATGTATCATCTAGTCTCTAGTGTTCCCAGCACTTACTAAACATGGCTGAAAACATTACCCTACCAACCCATTAAACCTCAACTGTGCCTAACTCCATACTCCATCATATCCCTCAACTAGATTACTGATACCACTCCATCACAACCACATCCAGAAAAAGTGTATCCCTCATGGGATAAAAATGAGATAAAAGAGATAATAACCCCTGAGTCCCACCTCCAGTAGGTCCCGGGTTGGTGACTAGCATTGAGGGTATAATAAACACACTTATGGGATACATTAACCTCAAAGTGAACAAATGTGAAATATAGAGATAGTAAAAACACTGAATAACTCCCAATTAGACTAAAATATAAAATAAACCCAATTAAATGTATGTAATGTCATGAAAAAACTACTACAACTGAAAGGGAAAACTAGAAGTACCAAAATAATGTAAAATAATAGCAACCACGAAGCCTAGAAAGTTCCTAGAAACCCTAAGAAAGTAGTAACTAGCTTGATCTCCAACTCTCTCTATGTGACCTGAAAAAATAGTTTATATAACATAGGGTGATTATAACAATATACTCAGTAGGATCCTCCCTATATCCTCTCGTTCAAAAGTGATGAAAGCATGCTAAAGCACAGTGAACAACAAGTGAAAGTAACTCATTACCTAAATATGTATACTATGTTCCCAACCTAACCATGTATACTCTCTCCAAGTATCACATATAGGAGTATATATTATAACAAAGAATATCAATAGTACCCTACTACCACTTCCCAATCAGTTTTATGATTTTCCCCAATGTCACATGTCTTGAGAATCTTTCTCAAAAAAGGCTAGCCTGAGGACACCTGGGCGAGCACCACAACATGCACCTCATGCAACACAAAGGCTTGCCCACAAAAACATGGGTAAAGAACCAAACCATCCACACAACTAATGGTAACCAGGTAATTTCTAGGATCCACCATAGCCCACATATCCTATATAAAATGGGAGATATTATACCTCAAGCCACTACAACACATACACCATGTAAGGATCCTTAAGCCATCACATCCTATACATGTCATACCTATAGTATCACTTAACAAACTATATAAAAAATATATGAGTGTGAAATAACCACAATCCATTGCATCCCTCTATACACATATATGGGGAAAACTAACCATCGTGCATAATAGCATAAGTAACTACCATGATAAGAGAGCAGTGAAAAAGGGGAAGTCAACTATCCATCCTCCCACCATGATGTTGGGTAAAACACCCCCATGCCTTAGAATCCCTGGGGTGTCAGTCTCCCTAACCCACATGGTGGAGTAGCATATAGAAACAAAAAAGTACAGGATATAAAATACCTCACAACCATACTATGGGCACAACTAAGTCATAGACTTAACTGTAGACATTGTCTCTCAGACTCCCGACTGCTATTGGTAAGATTAGGTATCCTATAATCACACAACCATTGAAAGTGCTACATAGATTACTTCATTCCTTTTTATCAGTTTCACTTTATGTTAATTAATTATTTAACCATTAATTAACCATTATAATTTCCACATTACATTTCATTAGCATCAAAACAAAGTTCCATACCCTTTAGGCCTAACCAAAATAAGAACACAGTTCTTTTAAAATGTAACCACATCATTCAATCCCAATAAGCTCCAACCCCATGGGTTAACATCATTTATTCAATAATTTATTAACAACATTATATCTTTTCCACAATTCTATGTATTCTAAGAAATAATTCTAAGAAACCAAATGCAAGAGGATCAACACGGTGAGTAGATGAACTACCCATAGAGTCTTTTCCACCTATAGTAGGAGCATAGAACCATACATCCTTGAGAAGATTAAAATGGAAAACGGGTGGCATACCTCGTATGTCTTCAACTCTTTCGGAATGAGGGTAAGAAAAAATAGCTACCTCAAGCAGTGGGGAAAGTAACGAAAATAAATAAATAATATATAGAAAACTATTCAACTTTAATAACTACGGGAAATCCCAACTTCAACCCGTTCCATCATCCCTAGTGTCTTCCCCAACACTCACATGAATAAACCGCTACATCTCACCACTCCAGGTGTCCACTATTGAAAAAACACTGGGCCTCCCTGCCCCCATATACCACAATATTCCTCTAGTTTTAGCTATCCCTGGATCACACCACAACAGAAGCAGCATAAAAAAAAACAAATTATCTTGGATCTTGGACCTCAAGTAATAAATTCTTCCTTCACACACAATGAGCTCTCATGCCTCCACACATAAGGAACTTGGCCTTTACATAAAGTGGGTAACTCAAACCCAACAAGGAATTATATTTACCACACTACCAGTTCTTTATTCTATCTTGAATTAACCTATTCATTAAAATAGGTTCCAACTATGGGAAACCTAAACAAATAGTTATATAAAGATACCACAATTTAACTAAGAAATTTATTTGACATGCCTTTAAACAAAAATCATCAACATGATTCAGGTTTATCGATCAATTCAATTAATCATGCTTACTGCATCAATTTGATTATCATCAATTTTCTATATCAACAAATGGATTAATTAACATGCATCTTTATCTTTGGACAATTAATTTACAATTAATTACAGATTTACATTCTTTACTGATTTCCATTAATAAAAATAAGCTAAACAACAAGTAATAAATATCACAATATCTAGAAATTCAAGAGACAACAACATACGATCAATACCAATTATTTTAATCTAGATAAAATATTTATTATGTCAATTCCATTGTGATACAATGGGATAAAAAATGATAACCCTACTACTGAACATAAATATAACAGAGAATCCAAAAATCCCCTACCTCAATAGGTTTCTGACATTCTTTGCACAGTAACAGGCCAACACAATGGATCACGATCACCTGTCCCATAAGACTGCATCAACCTGAGGTCGACAACATTAACCAAAATCCAAGAAAGATCTATTAGAATGATGGAGATCACATTCCATCACATGGAAAGGAGAAACATGAATAAAAATATCAAAGAACCTATACGAATAGATTTATAACATACCTTATCAAATATGGATTGATACTTACTGCTTGAACCAAAACAGGGGGTTCGCTTACAGCAACACTCCCGAGAAAATACGACCCAAGGCTACAACAACACTAATGACTCCTATAGGAAGTAAGGAAAGGTTTGAATGTCTCACACCAGGGTACAAGACGGAGGAAAAAGGGATGAAGATATATTAAACCCTTTAAAAATCTAATCAAAGAATAAGTTTAAGATACAAAAGATTTTCCATTAAGATTAAATATGTCAAAGATCATTGAGTTTGAATGAGTAAAGGCACCCAGTCACTTAGGAAAATTTAGATAGGAGTAAGGGCTTTGAATCAGCCTAAAAAACGTTAAAAAAGGATTTGAATTCATTTTATGTCAAATATAACATTAAAAGGGTGAAATTATAGGATGCCTGAAACACTATTCGTGAGTCACTTACACCATTGGAATGAGCTACCATCACCATTGGACGAGTTGCTGTTACCGTTGGGATGAGCTACCATCACCATTGTATGAGTCACCAACACTATTGGAATGAGCCACCATCACCATTTGATGAGTCACCACCACTATTGGACAAGCTACCACCACTATTGGATGAGTCACTGCCTTCGTTGGACAAGATACCGCCACCGTTGGATGAGTCACTGCCACAGTTGGACAAGCTACCTCCACTATGGGATGAGCTACAACTGCTGTTGGATGAGTCACTACCACCATTGGATGATCTAACACCACCGTTGGTTGAGCTACCATCTTGGATACACTGTTCACAAACTGGAAAATTTGGAAAGGTGTTGGAATAAGCCACCTTGATCTCCCAAAACACCCAAAACACCAGATTTCTACAAAGTAATGGACTAGAGAGGTCCGACCCATTACAATCTATAATAAAAAACATGAAAATATCCTCAATATGAATGAAAGTAAAATTATTGAATAAAACTAAATCTTATTTAATTTTTAAGGATGAGTCCTTATTGTTGATATCAAAGTAAAGGTTTAACAAACTATAGAGTTTAGGATAATAATAATATCTTTCACATGAATGATTTTACTTTATGTTTAGGTTAAAATTTCATATCATGTGATGATTATTGTTTTTCTTCATGAAATATATGCATGTTTAGAATGGTTTTCTGTAGAGGAGATAGGGAAGGTATAGTGGGAAGGACCTGATAAGAAGACGCATTTCCAAATTAGCATCTCGAGATGGATTGAATTGGAATAGAATAGTTTGTTGTAATGATGGTTTAGTTGAAAAAATCAATAAACTATGTTTATATCCATGCCCGAGAGGAAACCAATCTACAATTAAGAAACATTTATATTTTGGGACTTTTCATGATGTAACATCCCCCATATTTTAGTGGACCATATAACACCGTTATAGCTGAAGTATGGATCAATGCTCTTGAAAAGATATTTATTTTCATGGGATGTTTATAACAAAAAAGGAAACCCTTTTGTTTTAACAATTTGATGGTGAATCCAATTGATGGTGGTATTTTGTTAATAATTCTAGGAAGAATGATGATCATGATTATATGGAATAAAAAAATATTCAAGGATATTTTTCTTGAAAAGTATTTCCCTATAGTTCTCTGACATCAAATGGAAAACAATTCCTAGAATCAATTTAAAAAGAAAAAGTTCTAGTGGATGTATAGAAGGAAAACATCATTAGATTGGCTAGATATATGCCATATTTTTTAACGACACTTATAATAATATTAATAGGTTTCATATCATATTGAAACCAAGTATACAATGATCTTTAGTTTCATGATAATTTAAAATCTATGAGAATGTTGTTCATTGTTTAGAAAAGGATTAAATTATTTTTTCTAACTCTCATGCTCCAAATTATGATGAAATTAAGAAGCAGTCATGATGAAAGAAGATGGGGATACAAACATCAAATAATTCTGGAGGTAAGAAATTGTATTCTTATATTGTGGTATGTGTGGTAAAAAGAATCCCACATGATGACTTAAGAAGTATGTGAATTGTTACTAATGTGGGAAGTTTGGCCACATGGAATGTGGATACAAGGAAAAGAATGTGGAATAATATAATAATGGAGAAATTTATATCCCTCCAATAGATAAATATTTTAGTTGAAATGAGTTGGTTCACTATTCCAATATGCATCCAAAGTTATATTCAAAGGATATAGATATTCAAGATCAGAAATAGAAGTGTGTATTGAGGTCAATCATTTCTACTATAGTTGAAGTTGGTCCTTCAAATAGTGGTGACAATTATTTCACTAGTTTATTCGAATTATTCTCAAACCCTAAATGAATTTGGATCTTAATATTCATTCATTTATGAAATATTTTATTTTAAATTGGGAATATTACCATAGGAATATATGATATAACTTTTGGTGAAAACTACCGGTGCATGTATTAAAAAGAAAACTATTTTGAAGAATCATTCCATTATTACCAATGGGATGGTATTTTCTACAAATCTTGTTGAACTAGACATAGTAACGTATAATAAATTCTTATTATATATTTTACTTTAGTTTATAATGCTAAGATAGATTTCATTGTGAATAAAGTTGTGTTTAATGACTTAATTCCTTTGGTAACTCACCAAGAAGATGAGAAATTGATTAGAGATGGCGGTGAAAGTTAACTATCTCAAATTTTTGAAAATAAGGAAACTGTTAAAAATAATTCTCCGTTAGTAAATTAATTCAAAATGTTTTTCCTCATTTTTTTATTGATATTATTCCTGATCGAGAGGTTGAGTTTACAGTTGAATTAGTACATGATTCTACTACTATTTATAAGAACCTTTATCAGATGAATTAAGAGGAAATTTTTGAATTGAAAAAGAAATTGCATGAGTTATTAGATAAAGTTTTCATTTGAGAGACCACATAACCATAGGGTTATACTATATTTTTCTATAGGAAAGATAGTTAAATTGGACATTTAATTGATTATATATCCATGAGTAACATCGATGTTTTGTAAAAGTATCAATTTCCACCCATCAATGTTTTTTCTGATAATCTCAAGGGAGAACATTATTTTTTAAAGGTTGAACTGAGGTTGGGTTATCATTAGTTGAAAGAGAAGGAAACATTCATTCTAAAGACTGAGTTTTGTACTATATATGGTCACTATGAATTTGAAATTATGTTGTTTGAGTTATATAATTCAACTATTGTATTTATGTATGATATGAATATAATTTTTCGTGAATACTTTTATAAGTTTGTGGATATATTTATTGATGAAATTTTGTTATATTCTGAAATTTAAGAGGAGAATGAAATCCACCTAAGAGATTTTTTGAAATTCATGAATGTAAAAAAACATTATGGGAAATTTATAAAGATTAAATTTTTGTTGGAATAAATTTTATTCATTGTTTATATTTTTTCAAAAGATGGCATAACCATTGACCTAACTAAAAAAAGTTGTTGAAGAATAGAAAATTCCCAAAAATGTCATCGAGATTCATAGTTCTTTTGGATTAATAGGTTACTACTAGTGGGTTTTTGAAATAATTGATTGATAGTCTAGACCACTGAATATGATAAATCGATATAGAATTCTGATCATCTGAATAAAAGAATATAGTGATTTTTTTTCATGAACTGTATAAATGATTAATAAATAATGCAGTTTTGGACATGACTTCTTGGAATGGTGAATTTTTCATCTATAACGATGCTTTATTAAATGTAAATGGTTGTGTCCTAACACATAATGAATATTCAATTTATTATATTTCACAATAGTTTATACCTCATGTGTTAAATTACCCTACACATCATTTGTAATGATCTATTTCAGTTTTGGATTTAAAAATTTGGAAGAATAATTTATATGAATAAGATATGAAATATATAATGATCACAATAGTTTTAAGTATATATTCACTATGAAATAATTTAAAATGAGATAGAGAATATTTCTAGAACTAATCAAGGATTATAATATCTTGATTCATTTCCATCCTGAAAAAACAAACAATGTGGATGATTATTTGAGTAAAAAAAGTAATGATATATTTACCATGTTACATTAGGAATATTACCCTTTAGTTAATGATTTTGTGAATTTTGTACTATAATATTTGTATTCAGGGACATCCTATATTTTCTTTTAGGTTTTATTGTATCCATATTTCTTATAATGAATTAAAAAGGCCTTGAATGAGGATTCATATTTGTAGGAAAATGTAGATTACTTTATGAAGGGTATGTTACCTATTTTTAACATTAATGAATAAGGGTTTTTATGATTTATATAATGGTTATGTATTCCATGTGATTCATAGTTGAGGAAATATATATTGACCGAAGCTTATTATTCTCTATTTTCTATTCATATTAGAAGCACTATGATGTACATAAACTTTATTTTGTATTACTGGTGGGATGGAATGAAAATATATATTTCTAAATCTACCATGAAATCTTTGAGTTGTTAGCAGGTTAAAGTAAAATGGAAATTATAGAATTCAATTTTTCAATATTTTCCAATGCTAGAGTGGAAATGGATAATATATCAATGAATTTTGTAATAGGATTCCAAGAGGAATCTCAATGAAATAATGAAATTTGGGTTTTTGATGATTGAGAAACTAAATCTTCACATTTCTTTTCCATTAAAGATATGATGTATTTATATCAAATTTCTCAACTTTATCTAAAGGATGTTTTTAGTTTACCTGGAGTACCTCTCTACATTATATGATACCATGATCCGAGGTTCACGTCAAATTTTTGGAAAGGACTCCAGAAGTCATTGGTATTGAATTAAATATCAATACGACCTTTCATCATCAATATTATTGACTATATGAGTAAAAAATTAAAACTATAGAAGATATGATTCATTATTTTTAGATGGAATTATAAGTTTTTTGGGATTAGTATATTTATTTGATTCAGTTTTCATATAATAATAGTTTTCATTCCCATATACATAAAGCACCATTTGAGAAATTGTATGGAAAACAATGACAAACACTATAATTTTGCGATGATATTGGATAAATGAAGTCAATGGGGACATAGATGATAGTAGAGAAAATATAGAATGATAAGTTGATATATTGAAAAATGAGGATGGCTCAGAGAAGGCTTAAAATATATATTGATTATTATATGAGATATGTTTCTTTTGAGGTAGGTGATAATGTATTTCTCAATGTTTATCCATGTAAAAGTTATATTTGTTTTATTAATAAGGGGAGAATGATACCATGGTTCATTGGAATAAATTAAGTCCTATAAAATGTTATATCAATTTACTACCAAGTGGACTTACCTCCATGTTTTTCTCTAGTACACAACGTATTACATGTTTTAAAGGAAAGGAAATAAATTTTGGATTCATCTCATGTTTTCATCCCTGAAATAATTCAGTTAGAGGATAATCTCTATTATGAGTAAAAAAAAATTCATGTTCCTGAGTGTAGAGATAATGTGTTATGCAATCAGGTGATTCACCAGGTTAAAGTTTTATAGAAAACCCATATGGTTGAAGTGGAAACATGGGAATCTAAAAATCTATGTAAGAAAGGTATCCATACTTGTTTATTATGTAAATAAAATTGTGATTATGTGATTTATAAATGGGGAAAGGAAGTGATAAAACGGGTAATTATTGAGAAATCATTTTTCATATTTTTCAAATATGAATTGATTGTTACTTTAGTTATAAAAATATTAAGTAACTTTTAACCAATAAATAAATTGTGTTAATTAGACACATTTCTTATAAAGATTTATGTATGTTCCCTATTTCTAAATTTTATAATTTTAATTTTATAAAATGGATATCATTTTTGAAATAGTCATTTTAAAAATTACCTTGGGTGATTTTTTTTATTTTTCAGAACCTATTTATTTTTCCATGAATAATGAAAAAAATCTATTTTTATGAATTGTTTTTATATTTAATAAATTACAAAATTTGAGAAAAATAGTATTTTTTGAATATGTTTAAATTTAACCTAAGAATTTTTTATCTATATTTAATCCAATTAATTTATTTTTAATCAAATTTATTTTGGTTTTCAGTATAAGTCAATTTTTGGGCATAAAAACCAGTTTTTCTAAAAATCATTTTAAAATGCATAATGTTTCTAATTTTCAATTAACTAAAATAATCCCTAATGGGGTATATTTTAAATGAAATTTTTATATAATATATAATTAAATATTAATTGTGTTTCATTTAATAATAATTATTTTTCATGTATTAAATATTGAATCACCTTTTAAAAAAATATACTCTTCTTAAAAACCAACCATCTAATCCCGTATGTATGATTAATACTAAATTTAATTTTTACACTTCTTTGAAATAAAATTTAAAAAATGGATTAAATATTTCTAGTCATATTAATTAATAATTTCTATCATAGTAAAAATAATCTTTAACTGGTGTTATTATTGAAAACTATTAAATTTAATTATAATGCTTATGGTAAAAATGAATTTTCAAACTTTCAAAACTTATAATATAAGGTCTAAAAAAGATACACAACTTTTACAAAACCCACGGTATAGAAATATTTAGACATTAAACCTTATATTATTTAGTTTATTTCACTATTGTGTGTTGGTTATATGAATAATATGAAGTTTAAATTTACTCTTGTAAAAATGTACATGTTTTTTCACTCACCCCACATATAAAATGCCTTCAACTCTCATCCTCTATTAACACATCTCAAGAAATTTTCTAAAATAATACCTTTTTAAAAAAAATATCCACATACCTAATCTAATATTAGGATAATTAATTTGCGTACAAATCAAACCAATTAATTCCTTTAGGAAAACCAAAAGGAGATACCCGAAGAAGAGGTAACAATCATCAATGAGATTTTCTATTTTATTTCATTCAAAAACTCCTTAAATAATTCTTAATGCATGATTATATAATAACATAGGTATTATAAATAAATTGATATTTTATTATTTAAAGGTTATTTCCTACAACCTCACACACTTCCATCAAATGGGTTACAAAAATAATGATTTATGTGTATAGCGGATTGCCCCCTCTCCAACTGATGTCGTCCGTTTTTCCATTAACTCCTATCATCGTTGGGAATAATGATGGATTTAATGTTTTAATATGGTATTTGAAATATAATTTACCTATGTAGTCCATATATAATATACACCCTTCATATATTTCATACTTTAGGGGATATGATAACATCGCTCATGTGTGTGACGGACTACCGCCTCACAAAGTGACGTGAAGCGTTTCTCACTAATGCTTCAAATGAAAGGTAATAAGGGTAAATATAATGAATATATTTAATATAAATGAAATAATAATAAAATTAAGGATAAATTTATCTTTCTTTAAATATTATAAATCATTTTTTATCTTACCATTTGACACATAGAAAAAGTTATAACATCATCCGTGGACGTGTGGACTATGGCCTCCTCAAAGCGATTCAATTCAATTTTTCATCACCCCATAGAAAATGATATATATAAGTATATATAAGTTAAAATAACATAATTTATGATATAATTATAATTTTGGAAAGAAAAAATACTATATACCATCTTTCTATAATGATCACTGGAAAATAGACATGTTACCCATTCGTACGTACACCTTTTCCATGATCATTTCATCGGTTCATTTTTCATAACCGTATTTAATGTTTTTTTAATATAATAATTAATGTAAATAAATATTATAATTATTCCAATGTTATTAATATTTTTTTTTAAATAATTAAATCATTTTTTAGATTCAACCTACTAATGTCATTTTTGATACATAAATTGAATATGGTCATAACATCAGACTTAAAATTAATTGGCTAAGTAAATGTATATAACACAGTAGTGAGTGAAATAAAAGTAATAATATATATGAAAAGGTTTATAAAAAACTTAAATAACTAAAATAATTTTTTTATTCAATAAGATAACAGAACTTGTGACAAATCAGACATAAGGTAAGGGACTTCATTTCATTTTCCTTTCATTAAGGCATTTCATGGAAATATACCCCATTATTCTTTTATAAAGAGTATATATTTCCATTTTTAAAATATTATATCATTATTTTATCTAATTTATTTATGTTTTATATTTTTATTTATATTATTCTATGTGTCTTGTAATTTAAATATTTCTAAAGTGATAAGTGATTTTTCTTCTAAATAAATCATCTTTTAATGTTTTTATTCAAACACTCTTTCTCTTCCATGTCCATGTTATTAAATGTTTTATATGGGAATAAAATATTTATAAAGTTAATTGTTTGTATATTTTAGTTTATTTTAATGATTTTAAAAGTTAATATTTTTATGTATTTTAAAGGAACATTTTTAGAATTGAAAAATGAAATGCCCTATTTTTAATGTACGACAAGAATGAATTTTCATGTAAGAACACCATTTTTTTCTTCATTACTTTTTAAGATTAGTTATTTTATTGAATGAAAAAACAATTCCGTTTTTGGGTATCCTCTAATTAAAAAAGTGGGTTTTAAATGGAAGGTTTATTTAAAATGGGCCTTTTGAAAAGAATTGTATTTTGATATTTGAAAGTTATTTTCATACAAATTTGAAGGATTTTTTTTAAATAATGAAATGTTTTATTCATCTTATAGGATATTATATATTCTAGGTGTTTCCAAATATCTCCATGTGATCCTATTATGACTTAAACAATGGATATTCCAAGCCAGTTCTCTAATGCATTGGGTAATTATAATTTTTTTTGAAAATTATATTTGAAGTTGGTCGTATGGTTATTCCAATTTGTATGGGTTCTATAAGGGTTATACAAGGGTTTTATGAGATGATGACATAAGGTTACTATATGAATTTTCTATTCCATCTAATGGGTTTTCATGGAAATAATTTCTTTTCCAAAGGTAAAATATATGATTTTTTAATGAATAATTTATACCTTCATGGCTAAAATGTTATATATTCAAAAATGGGTTCTTCATGGGTTTTAAGGTTTTTAATTGGAATAAAAATTTCATTATATTATTATAACTTACTAATCATTTTGCGATCATCTCACAATTTTAAATATTTTTCAATGAATATAAGCATGGTTAAGTGATTGAAAGATGAAAATTTGAAGGTTGTGAAATTTCTCATAAAAATAAATCCTAATTTTTTTAAATAGTATTATATGTCGAGAAAATGGATACAAATTTAAAGTGTCACATTTTATTATATGGTTTTTTATATATGAGTTATTACCAAATTCTCAAAAAATCTAAACTTAAAATGATACTCAATGTTAAAGATATTAAAATTATTGACTAAAACCAATATTATAAAATGATTAAGGTTTGGTCCATATAGAAAAAAACCATATTAAAATTATCAAACATTGGAAGGTTCATATAGACATTAAAATAAAAAAACAACATTACATAAGAACCATGAAAAAAAATTTACGTAAGTAGAAAACAATAGAAAAAATTCCTATTAAAAAAATGTAATAAATGTATGATCTACTATTACAACCAATCTACTGGTTTTACTATACCACTCATCATATATTTCATAACCCAACCTTGGAAAACCAAAAATTAACTAATAATGGAATGATGAAGAGAACCCATGAACCTATGGAAAAAACCCTTTATAATACATACACTAATAGGGTTATGCATGGTGTGAGAAAATAGTTCCATTTATTATCCCAATGAGGCGTCTTTGAAATCTCCTTCAATGAGAAATTTGGTTATAAATAAATAAATAATAATAATAAGTCATTTCATTTCATCTATAAATGATAATAAATACATCAATTTTTAAAAAAATTTAAAAAACATGGAATCATGTTATGAGAAATATAGGGTTTTAAATTCTTCTATTTCAACTATAAATACATTTTCAAATCAAAAAATATAACATGTTAATTTTTTTAATTTAAATTACCTTTTTAGAGAATCTTTTAAAACCATTTTCAAAGGAAATATCATCAAATAATAAAGGAACAAGGATATATCAACCCATATCTAGAATAATAAAAGAGTAATGATTATTCCTCATATCAATAAAATCATATAATAAACAATAAAGTCAAATATGGAAGCATTACAGGTGATTTGTAATCTTTTTTTCATATTTAGTATACCATGATTAAAATGTCAATTATAAAACCTTGATACTATAGTGAGTTCTCTAATTATAGGAAAAAAATAACATTATTAAAATCATGAAAATTTAATTTCTAACATGTTCACTAGCTTCTTGATTCAGAGAACACCCTAATCCTTAGAGAATGTCTCTAACCTACACCTGTATTTACTAGGGAGACACATGATGGGGTGTGATCTAGACTAATATAGCATAGATATTGGATTTCCATTTAGGTATCATGGTTACCCAAACTAATCATTGTTAGTGAGTGTAATAACAAGCAACTAGGATTGCACATAGGAACTAAATCATAATCCACATGAAGAATAAATGATTTATAACACATAGAACCCAAAAAATACATTTACCTCCAAGAGATCTCATATAGTAAGCCCCCATATTTCAATTTAATCATCCTGGAGACCAAGAACTATTGATAAAAGAAATTAAAACATAAGTGTTACATATAATATTTTTATAGTAATTTCATTAACTTCATAAAGTAACAAATGGGATGTTCTGAAAACCCAGAGTGAAAACCAGAGTCATTTTATATTAAATAAAAAAACATTAAATCAACTTTTAAAAATGTTTCATATACAAAAAAATTCAATAACAATAATTTTAAATTGAAAATTGGGTGTTTAGAAAGTAGAAAATAAAATTTCAATAAATCTCTTTAAATAGATTGTAATTTCATTTCATCCAGTTTTTATAAAAAGGCATTCAAAAAATTATTCCAATGAAATATAGAATAAATCATTTTGAATTAATATTAATGAGTTGACCCATATTTATTAAAAGATTGTGACATTAATAATCAAAGACAATATATATTCTTGGAATTACAATTCAATCCTATCATTAATACTATTAAAAAAAGTTCCAACAATAATTTGTAAACACACTAGTTTTCTTTCAATGAATAAGATTGAATAACTTAATAAAACAATTCATGCTGATAATTATTTTCATGTAAAAACACACATTTAGGTTTTCAAAATTTGAAACCATTATTAAATATTTAATAAATAATTTTAAAATTAAGTAAATAAACTCATGAATAATAAAGACAATAAGAGTTATAGAAAAACCTAACATTAAATATCATGAATCAAATCACAATGAATGTAAAATATGTAACCGTTAATGGCAATAAAAAAATTCATTGGAGTTAATATCTGAATTAACTTTAGTAACCATGATTCTTAAATAGATCATTATTTAACACGTAGATGTATTAATATGAGTGATTATATAAGTTTTTTAAATAAAAAATATTTAATACTATAAAAGTAGTTGAAGAACATTGAAGAATGTGCATATAACTTGAATTATTTATATTTGATGGCTAATGAGTCATTGAAATCAATCATCGAAAGGAATAGAGTCATAAAAACCACCCATTTTATGACATGGAATGAGATTATATGATATAAGAAGAAGAATATGTCAAAAAAATGAATTTAGGTTTTTAAAATAAAATTTTGGAATAATAATTTTCCATCACATCATTTGGCCACATGGTTTAATAAACCATGCGCGAACCACAAAGTTTCTTTTGTACACCTGTTATTTCATATAGCCTGGATGAATAGTTTTACTAACTATGAACCATCCTTTATAAATTAAACATTCCCAAAAAACTATTTTCCATAAATTTTCTAGGTAATTCCCTTAGTTTGTACTAATTGTATGCCAACCCCGAACCAGGATTGAAAACTCCATAATTATAAAACCTCACCTATTACAACCTGATAACTGAATAAAAACTATTTTTTTAAAAATAATGTTATGAAAATGGATGTGATATCTATATCATACATGTCACTAAATGATATCAAATTCCTTCCCCATAATGTATCTAATATGAAATGGAAAGAAATAAGAAAACAATATTCCACCCTCTACTCATGATCTGGTTCATTAAAAAAATAGAGGAAAACTCACCCAAGAAGATTCCAAATAGAAGGAACATCCATAAGAACATTGAAAAAACATTCCCACAAATCATTATATAAGACACTCTATAATCACTACACATCATAAAACAAAACACAATAATATATTTTAAGGATGAATTATAGAAGCGAACTAGAGACTTATCATTGGCCTCAACACTTTTAAGAAACATAAGACTTAAAATTATGGAATTAGGAAAAAGAATCTACAGAGAGGATCATATTTACAATCCAATAGAACAACTCTCTTCCAACATCCATAAAATAAAATAACGAAACTTTTCCAAAACCAGATGGGAAAAAATATTTCTAAGCTTTAGTTGAATCAATAATATATATCATCATAAATAAATAAAAACATTCTATCCATCATAACGATAGAAACAAAACTAACAATGTTTCATACCTCATGTAATTACTCAACAATAACCTTATATATTAAACATAGAAACTTATTGATCAGGATACTTATAAAAAAGTAGTTTCCCATGTAAACTTGGTTCAACAAGAATCAACTCATTACTGGTTGTCCAAATATATACCTAGATCTATTCCGAGTCCAAAAAAGAATATCTCACAAAAACATTAGAAAAACACAAACAAAACACCTAAAACATTAAGTGGAGATATCACCTAAAACATCAATGTATTTATGGAGTGTAGATGGATCTATGAGCAAAAAGGAATAAATCGATGGATTCCAATGGATAAAACCCATAAAAAATAATTATCTAATGTCATTTACAAAGAGAAAACCATAACAGTATTTAAAAATATACTTCCAAATACTCGAAAATATATAATAATTAACCAAATTCATTATTAAGTAAACCTGAATGAGATACGATTCAAGAGATAATAGGGAAACAATTATATCAATAAGCTATTGGTCCTTAAAAAATGTAAATATTTATCCATAAAGAGTGTATCCACAAGTATTTATAACTACAAATTATAATAGATCCCAAAACAAAAAAATTTCCCAAGTAATAGAATAGAAATAATTATTCATGTTTTTATATCTAAGAATAAAATAAATTTAAAGGTGACACAATTGACCATATCAATGAAAAAACCATAGATATTTTACATATTATGACTTATAATTATGTGGTTCCCCAAAATATTCATAGAAAATATGGATCATATTCCTCTGATAAGTCCTTCCCCACCAAACATCCCCTTTCACCTTAATATTGACCATCTCTAGGAGGTCACATGATGATAAATAATTTCTTGTGATAATCATGAATGTGGCATTATCCACATTTAGGAATTTAAAAATAATAATTGATAAGGCCTTTTCGAGCGCCTAATGATAATAAGTTATAAAAAACATGGTGAAGAGAGATCCCAGGTCTTGGTGACAACCTCTTATAAAATGAAGTTCCCACAACACATCTTTATAAATAATATAAGGTAAATTATATAAAAAAATAGAATATTCTAAAATTTTTCTCTCATCTAGATAAGGATCCATGATCTTAGTAGACTTCTCATTTATATCATCATATGTTATTTCCATTTAATGAAAACTATGATAAATAATTCCCATGAAAATAATTATCTTTAGTAGAGAAGAATAATGTTCACCCACCATACATGGATAGGTTAACTAAATTTGGAGACAACAACTTTGACCGTTAAATTCTATGGTGTCTTTTGGGAATAAATGATTCCTTTTATCCTATGAAAACACTACATCACATTGTCATGTCATAGATCACCATAGAATAGGGGTAGATAATTATTTTAGAAATATTGGATGTTGTATATGGATGAATATGATTTAAGCTCCAAAATTTGGTCACGAGCCTTGGTGGAGTTGTCATTATTAAATGAAACTTCAATAAAATAACAATAGATACATTATTGATTAGTCGAATGTATATAATTCCAAAAAATTTTGGATAATTTTTTGAGAGATATTTCTAAAAAATATGAAACATAAAATCATCAACTAATATATCATCAAAAAAAATAAAACAATTCAACATAAAAAACCGAAGACAGAACAGACACAAAGATTATGATTCCAAAAAATCCCCAATAACTTTCATTAAGTAACCTTGATATTAAAATAAAAAATATTTCCAATTTTAAAAACACTGCACATCCAATTCAAAATAAAAATTTTCAATTGAAATCGATTATAATTGAATATAATTTTCTATATTATGGAATTCCTCCAATTATTTCAACACATTTTCCAAAATCCTTGGTTTAGAATAATTACAGTTTGAAATACACTACGAAAACAATATTGAAACATTTTTTTAAAAATTTCACTTCATAATATTTGAATAATATATTTTATATACCAATCAGTTCATAAAAACAATTTAGTTAACCAAAAACATTACTAATAAAATTTCAATTGAAATAATGTTCGAAATCCAAAATATGTTTCCCAATGGAATGAAAAACTATTTCAATAATAAAAAATGGATATATAGATATGAGTATGAAACAAAACTACACCAATTACATATAATAAAAACTATAAATCACTAAAATAACCACTTTTAAAGGAATTTATTTGTGAATAAATTGAATAAGACACAATTTTTTGAAATAGTATAAAAATGAATTCATTTTTTCATAATATGGTAACCTAATCACCAATCATACAAAAGTTACATGATTTTTATTTAGATTAACCACAGTGTTTCCTCCCAGTTTACTAGACCGCATATGCTAACTTTTCAGACCTAGTTACCACTCCATCCCAACCAAAAATTCATATCTGATTTATAAAATTAAATATATTCCCCACAAGAATCTAAATGTATTAAAAAAAATGGAATACAAAAGATTCAATCAAGTCTAAAGTTTCCTTGGAAACTCAACTATCATCTTAATGTGCAGTGATTAGATACCCATTCACAAAAGACCTTATGATTCATAACACATTCCTAATCTCCTTTCTACCATAAATCAAAAAAAAAATATAATTGGTTTCAAAGATAGACTCATTAAGGAACTAACCTACTTTGATACAATTTTTTTTAACATACAACCAAGAATACGACATAACTGATACCCAATACAGGATGTGGTAAGGCCTGCAGGTCATTCCTGATCCCAATGGTTGGAACCAAGCATCTGGGATCCATATGACCAACATTAGAAATGATTTCTTCTTAATAAAATATAAAAATCAACCAATGGTACATAGTGGAAACAATAGTTAGCTCATATGTATACTAAATGTGTAGTTAGAAATCAAAATAAAAAATAACATTACATATGAAAAGGTGAATCTAGATGCCAAGTAAGTATACACCATGAGATAAAATACGTAAAAATGACATAAAAGTATTAAAAACTAATAAAACCCATTTTTCGGTATTCCTAGACCACTCACTCTATATTATATCACATTTACTTTGAAAAAAAACATGGACCATATAATGTAATTAATATTAGAATATGAGCATCTGGTAGAGAAAGTTGAAGACTAAATAAACTATGTAATGTATGAAGGGTGGGAGAAAGAATATCCCAGTTGGGTCCCATTAAGTATTCAATACAATTTAATCCACTATATAATTCCCTTATTTAAATGTAAATAAAACAATATAAAAATAGGGCTTTCCGCTACAAAAACAATTATGTAAATCATGACACAATTATTAATGATTTAATAATCCATAAAATCATGAGATGAGAAATATAGGTTTTATATCAATACTGTTTTACTTTTTAATTTACATTTAAAAATCGAAGTATATAGTATGAAAAAAACATTCAATTAAAAAACCTATTTAGAGGATCATTGAAAAACATTTCACAAGGTAATGCCAATAAATCATGATTAAACATGATAGTGAGAAACATAAAAATGAAAATATGGGAAGAGCGATATTTCATTATACCAACAATAATATATATTAATAAAGTATGTCAAACATGGTTACTCTTTCTTTTAGTGGATATAAAACTACCAATGTCATATATCTAATATAAAGAGTCATGTGTCATTTATAATGTGTCATGGGTAAATCCACAACAAGGAAATATTTATATAAAGGATAATGAATAAACATGAACATAAACTGTGTGAAAATATAATTTCATTAATTTTTACAGGTTTCTTGATTCAATGTATAAACGGTTACTTGGAGAACATTCCTAGAATGAACCCATGTTTCTAGGGAGGCACTTGATCAAGTTTGAGATGAACCTCAATATCATAAATATGAGGTTTTCATCTAGTCATCAAAGTTACCATAAAAAATAAGTGGATGTGAGTGAGGTAATAAGAACCTATAATCCCATGTAGGATCCATATAATCGTCAAAAAAATTATGAATGGTTCATATAACATAGAATTCACATATCACCCCACCCACAATAATCCTTGTAAATAATAATAATTTTTTCAACACCCATCAACATGTTCAGCAAAACCAATAATCAAGTTAAAATATAAAATAATGGGTTGTTGAATGATTTTGAATAGAAAAAGGGAATTAGAATAAAAAACTGATAAACTAGACATTCAATTTTTTTTTGACAATACAAGCCTTTTCCAATTAAACAAATATTCACATTTAATCATCAATTAATAAATTCTATAGACACCTATATTATTTATAAATAAATTTATGGTTACAAGTGGTTTATTATGAACATAAACTTCAAATTTCATTAAATTTTATTAAATGGTATGAGATTTAATTTAAATCAATCTTTATAAAGCAGGTCATATGTATTTATTCTAAAAATAAAACTACAGACATATTCCAAATAAACCAACATTAAATAATTTTTAATTTTCATTAAATCTTTAACAAATCATCATTTAATCAAGTCTTTACATTTTTAAAAAGAAAACCCTAACATAACACCGTTATAACCCTAAAAGCATAATGTAAATCAAATCAAATAAATTTAATATAATATTACTAATCTAACCTATTTAATTTCATTGAAATGGGTCAAATCCATTTATAAAAAATTCATGCCTTTTAAAATGTTCATTAAAAAGATCTATGGATTCCTCTAAAAAATCCATTCTTAACCATTTTAAAATGAATTCCATAAGAAAATCCTGAAGAATATGAGTCACATGATGATGAAATTTTAAATAGTTTATTTTTACTATATAAATAAGAACTATACTTGATATCTTTCTCAACATGCAACACTAAATCCACAAAAACAAAGGTTGTTATAAAGTATAAATTAAATTGGGATGTATTAACAATGATATTAGAATTAAGAAATATATATATATATACAAAATTAATAAATGAAGATAATGGTCACTTGAAATATAGAATCAACTACTGAAACTATGAAAAAATAAAATATTTTTTCTAAAGACTGATACTATTTTAGTATAATATATTTTTATATTAATAAAGGATAATAATAATATTAACTAGAAATTTATAAGAAATAGACTATTTAATATAATAAAAAAGGTTTTCCAATAAAAACTTCTTTTCACTATATTTTATGTTTCCAAATAAATACAAGATTTATATTTTTTAGAATTTCAATTTGAAAATAATAAAAAAATTATTGGATTTATCATGGAAATATTATCTTAGTATGTTTTTATTGGATTTTTCAATGGTTATTGATTTTTTTGGTGAATAGTGAAAAACATTTTTTTGAAATAACATGTCTTTTATGAAATTATAATTATATAAGTATGAATAAAAAAAATAATGAAACCTTTTCCTTTGAAAAATTATTTATTTTATTTTAAATATATTATTCATAAAATGTTGGTAATAATTTATAATCCCATATGTAAGATCGTGAATTTTCATGAAGGTACTATTTTGTTTAAATTTTGGTTAAACATCCTTAGTTATGGATAATCATGTGGTTCTTTGGTGTATGTGGTTTCTTAGGTGTATATTGAGGATTTGGGAGTCGAATGCAGGAGAAAAGAGGCCAAATAGTGTGTACCGCACATTTGGAGCATGGTTAGTAAAAATTGTGTGATGGCTAGGGAAACTATGAGGCCATGCCACCTCTCAAATAAAGATTGGAACATATGAACCACATCGTTTTTCAAACAGTGTGGGTTCATCAAGTAGACTCTGTGGATTCGCCCATCTTAGACAGAGGGTGCCACATAGTTGACACACAGTTTAGCTAACCATGTGGCCAAACCCTGAATCCCTTTAAAAGTGGGAAATTACCATTTTTACCTATCAAGATTAAATTTTTCTTCACAAATTACCACCCCAAATTAGAACCCCTATAGATAGCATAACAATCCAGCCTTCTCCTCATCCATATGTGAATCTCCTTTGATTTATAGGTTTTTTAAGGGAGTTTTAGTGAGAATCAGAGCTTTGGGTAATTCTTAGACTTTGTTTCCTTCCATTTTATAGAAGTGGATTGGTTTTTTGTTAACTCCTCTTTTGGATCTCTAAACTCTTTTTTTCAGGGTGTTCTTCATCTTAGTAGTTTTGGTTGTGTTAGTTCGAATTAGGGGTTTCAGTTGGGAAACAAATCATTCATGAGAATGAGGTAGATGGTTTTAATGCCTTTTCCCATAACCTTGATTCTTTATATGTGTATGTGGTTGTTCCAATGTGCCGCATTGCTGAAATTTTTTGTTCTTGGTTATGAAAAGAAATTTAGGCCTTATGCTGACATGTGAAACCCTCTACACACCCCATTTGGTTTGTTAATGATTTAAGGTGAGACTCAGGGCTACCCAAGTAGTATTCCAAAACATTGAATGTGATAAAATGAATGATTAAATGTTAGATTTGTGAAATTATTGGAATTAATAGGTTGGAGTTGGAATTCAGATAATGGGAATGGTTAAGGGTATTAGTGAAGTGTTAATATTCTTATATTGTGAATTTCTTAGTTTCATTTGGAAAAGGTTTACTTGATGTGTGTTGGATTCTAATCCGAATATGGTTTTAAATGAATAAAAATTATTCTTTGAAGTGGTAAAAATTTTTAAAGGGGATTTTGACCTAAAATTGATTTGTAAAATAGTTTTCATATGTTATTTCAAATGATTAATTTAAATGGGGGTGTGTCACCTTATTTTTGAAAATATTATAATTATTACTTGAAATTATAGGAAATAGAATTGTGATATGTTTTAGTTTTTTTTAAAAGATGAAAAATATTGTTTAAGGGGTGGATCTTAATGATTTTAAATGATATTTTATTTGTGTATTATCATATATTGTAAAATGGAATTCATGTTAATTGTGGTCTTATTGTTAATAGGCCATAAGTGGGTGTTTAGTATAAAGGTATACATTTTTAATGATGTATGGTTTTTAATGATATATGTGTTGATGTAGGTCAAATAATGTAAATAGTAAATATGCTAAATGGTTAAATATTCATGTGAACATGGATTGGTGGTATGTGGGGTACTGGACTTGAGGCTCTACGTCCACATGTTGGGTTAGATTGAGGATCTAAATCCACCGTCCCCATATATGCATGGGTGAGGGTGTTAGAATGAGGCTCTACTCACCTAATGTATACATTGGACATAAACACATTGATTTAGGATCTAAGGTGTGTGCTTTTTATTATATGGTTGGGAGTTAGGACAAAGGCTATATGCTTCCCAATGTATTGACATTTTCAGGTTTGGGATGTCGATCTGAGGCTCCATTCTTCCCAAACATAGGGACATGTATTGATTAATGGACCGAGACTCCATGGTATACAAAAAAACAATGATCAGTGAATTATCCTTATGATTAAAAGTGCATGTGACCTATTGTTCCTTGGATTTGGTATTCGGTGTAAGAGGAGCTAGTTTAGCTAGTTGGTTAACCCTGGAGAATTAAAAAATAAAATGGTAATTTTATAGTTTCTTAAATGTAAGATACACACACACACACACAGATATATATATATTCATTATTTATTAGGCCTCTCTGTTGACCTAAATACATATTTTGACATAATGGTTATTTCTTTAGACACCATTAGTAGTGGTCGACTATGTTTTACTCATACCCTATGAGAGTCAACATGGAACCTGGGTACCTGAGAAGATGATACTTGCCTTTTGATATAAGTTTAGGAAATATGCATAGTTTTGGTATGAATCATGGGAGTTTAGCACTAGTCCAGGGCTCGAGGTCGTGTTTTGGATCTTTTGGTAGTTTTGTGTTTGGGATTTGTTTATCTGACTTCCTTATATATAGTGTATTCATCATAATGTTGTATCATGTGTACAGGGTTGCTTGTTGGATATTTCCATATGATTTACATTTATTATTCCTTTTGAATATTTCTCTTGTTGATGTTATTTCCATTGTGGTTATACTCTGATAAGAGGTTTTCATCTCCTCATTGTACCTTCATTGACTAGTGATTCTAGTCTCCATCCTGTAGCGTATGAAGAGGCATCCCTAAGGGCATGAGGTGACTCAGTATAGGGAACCAGACATAGAGGTTACTGGTATAGATATGTTAAAAAGTGTTATCAGAGTTGGTATCTTTTGTATTAGTATTTGAGTCATAGAAGACATGATACTTGGATCTTTTAGGGGCTAGGTTATGAACATGTACTTGGGTGACTGTGGCCCCATATTTGAGGGAAAACCCAAGTTTCTAGGGATGGGAAATGATGTTATATTTTTTTCTTAAATGATTTATTGATACTTCCAACTCACATGGTGAACTTCGATGCAATGTTATTCATTTATGAGGTTTTATCTCTTGACCATGTATGGAGAGAGAGGGAGTGTGAGTTAATGAATCATGCTAGTCATATAGGATTGATATGTCATCTGTATGGTGACTATGATTAAAAGTTCTTAGGACTCACATGATAGTAGTGTAATTTATTCCTATTATTTAGGCTCATTGAATATTCCTGTAATATTTTTTAATAAAAATGTTTTGAAATATCAATTTTAATAACAATTGGATTTTTGAAATATTGGGTAACAAAAAGGTTTTTGAATGTGTAAATGCTTGTGTTTTGAAAATGGAAAATTTGAAAATGAGAAACCTTGGGATTTAAATAGTAAATCATATTTAATTAAGGAAATGAGAAATGATGTAACCTATAGGGACACCAGGTATAGGCATCCCTAGTGTTGTGATCAGACCCTGTGTGTGAGTGGTTTTTGAATTGAGAGTACCCTAGTTGTGACCTTGGTTCTGGATCATATGGAGTGGTTGGGTTTTGATGTGTGGTTAGTGGTCTGTTTCTTATTGTACACTTAATTGGGTTGTGATATTAATATTTTAAAAAAATATTTTATTAATGTGGATACGGTATTCCTTGTGGGTTGAGTCCTTGAGAGTTGTGTTTTAGACCCTAGAGTGGGTGTCTAGCTCATTTTGTTGATGAATATGTGTGTATCATTGGGGTGGGATGTAGAGTAAATGGTTTCCTGGGTGTGTTATATGATGTGTTTTTTGGAATTGTTGAAGGAGTTATGCCCTTGTGAAATATGTTGTTTGATATTTGACATGTGTCACTTGAATGGAGATCCAATGGACTTTGTTTAATGTGTCCTTCATTTAGGGATTTGGTTCCATTTGGAATTCAAGTGTAACCCACAAGAGGGGTTAGTTGGAGTTTCTAGTGCATTTGAGCATATAGGGAATGTGTAGATGATTTGGAAATTGGAATTGTCCTCTAGGGGGTGTTTCTAAGTGCGGGTTTATCCTAAATGGATAAGAAAAAAAAGGGAATATGGTTTTGGAAACATAGCTCGATTTTTGGGAATGAGTTGTTAGATTTGGGGGAAAATTGGACAAACTAAAGGGAGTTAATCTGGGTGATGAAGGATCCTTTGAATATGAAGCAAGATTTGGTGCTTCAGATGTGTAATCAAGGAAAAGTAGGTTTCATCATGTTTTGTTAAAAGGAATAGTTATTCCTTGGTTTCTTCCTTTAAGGGGAAACCGAGTACTTGTAGTTGGATTCAAGGTTGGTTTTGAAAGGATGTATCATTTGGGTGTATGAACCATTGGTTTTGATGATAAATAAGGGATTACTCAATGTTGTTTGTATAAATGGTTTTGTTTTTGGGTGAGTCATTGAGAATACTACGAGGATGATGAGGCTGGGGAACCAAGAGGAATGTTCAGATGAGTTAGAAGATGTATAGGCCCATCATGGGAGATGTACGACTCATGTGATCTAATGTCGAGATCAATGATCGGTTGTTGGGAAGTGTGTCCTCAAGGGTCTTAATGAAGTCCAAATGATAGGGCGCATAATGGAGGGATACAAAGAAATTTATAACATGTGAATAGGTTTCTCGGGATGATTTCTCGCTATTTTTTACATGTTATTAGAGCAGAAAGTGTAGGTTATACATGACACAATTTGTTTTTGGATCAGTGTCTTGGTCTTTGTATTCCATGTGAATCAATATTCTTGGGCTAGAAGAACTCAAGTGGGTTGAAAGGAGTGTTTCCAAAGGTAATTTTGGGTTATGGATGCTTGGTTGAGAGTCGTGACATGGTGGTGAGTTTTGGTTGGAAATACCATTTTAGTTGTGGTGATTAAGTGTTGATGAGATGTTGGAGGGTTGGGAAGATTGATACATTTGATGAGCCAAGATGTGCCAATTGTGGGAGGTGGAATTGGCCATGAGTAAATTATGTATTGGTTCATCGAAAAGTTCATAGCATACTTTTATCTAGTAATGATCATGAAAATATCTTGACATTTCCCATAGTACACTCAGAGAGATCTAGATTCACACATAACTACCTATAGTTTTTTGTTTAGTTATTTGACCTCTTGGATGATACTATCAATGGAGCAATATGTGTGGAACTTGTTTTTGGTAATTAAACTGTTGACTATTTGTTGTTAAGGTCCTCGGGATGGACCAGATATTGAAAAAAAATCACGAGTTCCATTCTTGGAGGTTGGGAACATGTGGAAGTTGATGCATGCTTTGTTTTTCTTGAAGAGTTATATGACCACACACACATTTGTAGGGGTTCACCTTGTGATTAAATCATGGTGCATTTTGGTTTTAATTTCATGATAAAAGCATTAATAAAAAACACCTAAGGTCGAGAGCATTACATAAGTCATGGTTGTGTGGGGTCAATAGTAAAGTGGTCATGGTGGCATCAGGGTTCCAATGATAAATTAGTGTGATACATAGTTGGGTTCCTTTGAGAAAGACAATATGGGATTTGGAGGTGGTGGTTGATCATGATGAGTGATGTATTCAGTCTCAATATAGTTATAAATTTAAATGAATTGTCGCATTAGAGATGTATTAATGGGTACTATAGAGAAAAAATGGTTTGAGGAGTAGTGAATATTGTGATGGAGGGGTTTTACTGAAAGATGAAAAATGAATTCAGAAGGTGAAATAGATATGGTGGTATTCCTTATGTGAAAAAGATCTATGGGTATGTTTAAGGTGTATAATATTATAAGAGGGGTGTATTGGGCTGTGTTATTTGGTGATAATCTGACACGATGTGGAAAAAAAACAACAAGTTAGGCTATAAGAAACCTCTAGTTGATGTGGTAATGGAAATTATTCTACATATATGAAGGAAAACTTGACTAAGGTCAAGTTGTTCTCATTTTGTTAGTGGACGGTAAATGCATGTTTGTTCCAGCTGGTTTTGAGGGAAATTATGGATTCCAATTTTGCATGGAGTTCTTATAGATATTTATACATGATGAGTTGGAAAATATGTATGGAATTTCATGGAGGTTTTAGATGAGGTTTGAGTGGTACTTTTTGATGGTGGTAGTGAGAAACACCGATGTGTAGTCCCAATAATGTAAAACATATGGTGGGGGAACCATAGAAGGTAAGAGGTAAGTTGATGATATGACTGGTGTTTCGAGTTTAATGGACATCGGTAGAAGTCATCATAGTGTTTAGATATAGGAAATGGGGTTTGGATCAAGTTTTTACTGATTTAGTACCTCAAGGTGAGGGTTGTGGAGGGGCTATGGTTTGGATATTTGTATGTGGAACAAAGACACGAGGCTTGTGTTATGGACTGACTTAGGTAATGGGATGTGATTGGAATCCATGTGTTCATTGGTGGCACTGAGTTTTAGTCACCAGTAGTGTTTTGGGAACTCAATGTTATGGTACCAAGTGATTTGGGCCATCATTTTTCAATAAGATCGGGATGAATGTTTCTTGATTAGATCTCCTTTGGTAGTGTAGTTCCTTATCAGTATCCTATTGTGTGGCTGTTTATTGATGAAAATTTGGATTTTCTCTTGTGTTAGATGTTATTAATGGTGGGTTGAGATTTATTTCCCTTATGAGGAGGATTAGGTTCATGTTTGTAGGTCATAGTGATATATTTTTTTGGTTAGGACTATTATATTGGTTTGAGTGTTGTGACTAAATGTTCATATTCATGATGAAACATGGGGGGTGAAAGTTGATAGGTGGTACTTGTGGCCCAAACTTGTCTTTTGGAGGCATGGTGATGATTGGAATGTGTATCTAAAGGATGATCCATTATAAGTTGGGGAGGTTGTATGATCCTGAATTTTCATGGAGGTACGAGTTTATTTGATTATTAGTTAAACATCCTTAGTTATGGAAAATGAAGTTGTTATAGGGTGTATGAGATTTTTTGGGGATATCTTAGGGGTCCAGGACACCAAAGGAAGATAAGAGAGTCCAAATAGTGTCCAGAACATTGTTGGAACACATTTAGTACAAACCATGTTCTTGGGTTGGGAAATACTGGTTCCTGGACACCTCTTGGATAACGGTTAGTGCATGGACACTAAACTGTTTTCCAAACCATGCAGGTTCTTCTAAGATATTGTGAGACTTTTCCCCATGGGAATAGTTTTTACAAATAGGAATAATCAAGTTTAAGTGGAGGCTTATAGGTGATTTTAAATGAGTTTTTATTTTCGTGTTATCATAGATTGTAAACTGCAATTGATGTTAATTGTGGTCTAGTTATTAATATTTCATAAGTGGGTGTTTGGTATGAAGTTATAATTATTTAATGATGTTTTTTGTATTGGTATATGTGTTTATTTGGGTTAATTAATATAAATGATAAATATTTCAAATGGATAAATAATCATGTTCACATGTATTGGTGGTATGTGGGTTATTGGACATTATGCTCTACGCCCATGGGTCGAGTTAGACTAAGGCTATAAATCCCCCCATAGCACATGGTCTAGTGAGTTAGACAAAGGCTCTATGCCCCTATTATATGAACCATACATTAATTCCTAGATTGAGATTCAATTTTATTTGTTTTTATTGTTTTTTTGTGAATTTAGATTGAGGATCTATAATTCCCAATGCATAGAAATTGTGTGGTTTTGGATGCTAAACGAAAGCTCTATTCTTCCCAAAAGATATTGAAATGGATTGATTATCAAATTGAGTCTTTGGGTTATTGACATGTGACTATCCTGGGGTGAGGAAAAAACTATTATTTACTATGTTAAAATGTAGCATAGTGATTAACATAAGTTTTCTCTAGATATGAGCACACAACAATCAATATTTCTTCTTAAAATTAGAGAAATAAGTGAGGTTTTGTTTTTTAAAATTGTTTGATTTTTAAAAGACAAGAAAGAAAATAAACAATTAATATTAATAAAGAAAAATAATAAAATCAAATTGAAAAAACTAGTGATTGAAAACTTTTATATGATATGGTCATCAGGCCAGGCTTGGTTCTCGAATTGTAATTCTATCATAGTTCAACTTATCCAATTATCTTCTGCTAAGTTGATAATAGTGAGAATCCACAATTGCTTCTTCTCACTCCATTGGTCAAATGGAAATTTAGAGAATAAACCTTACTAAAATATCATATTTTTCTAATCTCTTTCCTATGTGTGATAGATTTGTAGTGAAGATAACCAACTGACTTAGGAAATTCTCAATTGGGTCTTGTTTATCCCAAACAATGAAGAATGTTCACTACTCCGCACACAAGTACTAGCGATCATTGAGTACTTCACCACTAATACCTGGTCTATTCCATAATATATAAACCAAAACATAGTGGATGGAGATATTAATCATTGACCAAATCAATAAAAACAACAAAATCTAAAATCAAATACAATTGTACAAGATAATAAAAACCATTATAAGAAATTGAAACTGATTTCTTAGAAGAGATAAAAGGATCTTAAAACATTAAGTGCAGGAACTCAAGAGTTACAAAAAGTAAAAACTATCCTTCCCCAATGACATAGAAGTTTAACCCACCATCGTAAGGGTATTTTTCAATAAGGGAGAAGAAGAATTCATTACAAAATTAAGAAGAATTAAAGTGAGAAAACAATGTACATAAATTTTTCACCTCTAGAATCTATATGTCCAATGTTTTCATCTATTTTTCCCACCATCTGATTGAAAATCATAGAGGGATCTTCTTAAAAGATGTTCGGAATGAATTTTTCTATCTACCCTAAAAATTTAAAATATTTTGGACAGGTTTAGAGGAAGATATGGATGAAATAATAGATATGAATTTTTATGGCCGCCAAACACTGTTTCACCCACTTCACTTCGAATCTATCAAACAATGCCTTAATGAAGTCCTTAATTTATGAAATTTAATTTGATCCATCCCTTTAGAGTCCTATGTTGAAAAAATATATAATAATGTAATTTTAATTTCTATATCCCGAGATATGCCTCATTTAATGAGGTAGGGTCCATTCTACCGACCATAATAACTTTCCCTATTTGATTGATTTTTCTGGGTCATTGGGTTTCAAATTGGATATGGTCCGAGAAGAATAATTTGTAACCCATGAAAACTATAATCCTAAAAAATAATCACATGAATGGGATCAAAATTATAGAAGTTAGTACTGAAAAACCAAATCAATAGAAAACTGATAAATTTATAGAATTAACAAATTTTAAAATTTTATCTCAAATCTCAACAAAAATCATAAAATGATGCAAACCAGATAAAATTTATTAACTATAAGGGATTAAATAATTAAAAAACATATAAATAATACTGAAAATATTATATCTATCAATTCCTCTACACATATCAGTTGGACTCCTGGATAAGTAAACATCAATATGAAATAAAATAAAATTTAAAACACATGCCGATTAGATCTACCAATTTGACATCAAGAAACAAAATATACCATTCCTCTTAAAAATATTATTTCAATTTCATAATTTAATATCATTGAATATATTTCGTCTTCATTTCTCCTCCCTTTCATAAAAAACACTTAAACTAATATGTAATTTATCTCATCAGAAAAATTTTAATTTTTTTCAACAATGTCTTTCTCATCCAAACCCATTCAGGGATAACCATAATATTGATAAATCACTACATCTCCACCCGATATGAGTCAAGGGAATATGATTATAATGAGGACTTTATAGGGATGTTCTGTGGCTTTTGGTTGGTCGGATTTAAATGTTAATGATATTATGAGTCCGAATGTAGAGGGTTTGGCTCTTTTTGAAGAAAAATTGCAATATTCAGATTTTTACTCAAGTATGGTATAATCCTCACTCCCAACAACAAATAACAAGATCCATCATCATGAAAACTCATTGAAAATTATACAATATTCATAATTTCAGCATTAAAATGTCAATATTCTCAATCATAATTTTTTTATAAAAGATCTAGATAAGAGAAACTTTATTTCTCCATGGGAAGCTCTAGAAGGACACAACATCTTATACATGGAAGCTCTATAAAAGGAAAAAATTTCAATAGAATGTTTTTTTGTATAAAATCATCTCTTCAACATTTTTTTTCACCCAAAGTATCTCCAAATGTGGTATCATAACATAAGAAAACTTCCCTCACACATAAGCTCTACTAGATCATGAAATTTAACTTCAAGAGAAGGTTGTATTGGGAAAATTGGCTAGTAATGTGGCAAACCTAGCGGTCTATTCATAGATTCTATGGGCTACAAGGATTAAATTTTCAAGTAATTACATTATAAAAAATGATTTTATTGAAAAGGGGGCTTTCAAACCAAATAAATGCCTCAATATTTTAAAATGAAAGTATCCCAAACCCAAAAATTTAATAGGAATAAATCAAATTATGGTTAAATAAAGCATGGCTTGGTTATCTCAAAAAGATAGGTGAAGGTAAAGAATATGAAAAAATGGTTCAGAAGCCTCATATAAATGTGATTTAATAGATATAGACAACGATATGTGGCATGGGATTTAAAAATCAGAATAATTTTCATGAAATTCCTAAATATTTGAACTAGAAATAAAGTAATTTTCAGTATTAATTTAAGATTATTTTCATCAAATAAATTGTTTCACTCATGAAAATGGCTTTCAAAAATGTCAAAGATAATCATTTATTCTCAAAAGCATAAAGCCCCCACAAAATGTTAAAAACAATTCACACGTTTAAAAAAAATAAAAAATCAAACAGCAAATAAAAAACCTAAGCTACAAAGGTCCCCCCCCCACACTTAAATGATGAAGTGTTCACAATGCATTAAAATAGTTTTAAAATGTAATAATATTTGAAAAATGAATCAAATAAATCAATAAAGTGTAAAGTAGAGGTACATATTGGTGGATTTTATTGATAAATAGGTTTGAGGAGTGTAATATCCTCCACTAGATCTAATGGAATAGTCCCATTGAATTTCTTTAGCCTATGTCCATTAATAGTGAATAGCTCATGCGTTCCATCCTTCATAATATTTAGAAGAATAAAAGGATATAAACGATTAACTATAAATGGACCTTCCCACATGGAACAATGTTTACCCGACATCAACTTGAGTCTTGAGTTGAATAACCACATGGTGTCTCTAGGATTGATGTATTTCTGTTGGATCAACTTGTCAGCTGACACTCTTGTTCTTTTTTTTAAATCCTATAATTTTTAAAACTTTCCCTTCTAATTTCTTCAAGATCCTATAACTGTAATATTAAATCTTTTCTAGCACTTTCAAGCTCTGAATTCATCTTTATCATTTCCCAATATGCCTTACGCTCCAATTTCACTAGAATATGATAACTTTACCATAAATCAACTGATATGGACTCATTCCAATTGGGGTTTTTTAGGATATCATGTAAGCTCATAAGGTATCTTCCATCCTTTGGCTCTAATATTTCCAGTTTGGATTAAATGTCTTTCCCAAAATTCCTTTCATTTTCCTGTTGGACACTTTAGCTTGACCACTGGTCTGTGGATGATATGGAGTTGATGATTTGTTTTCACCCCATACTTATTCAGTAAATACTCCATTATCCAATTAAAAAATTGAGTCCCTTGATCACTAATGATGGATCTGGGAACTCTAAACCTACAAAATATGTTATCCCTTACAAAATCACAAACAACTTTTGCATCGTCAATTTTGGTAGCTCTTGCTTCCAACCATTTGGAAACATAATCAACTTCAAGAACGATATAATAATTTCCAAATTAAATTTGGAAAGGGCCCATAAAATATATCCCCCAAACTTCAAATATTTCACAAAAATTCAATGGATTTTGGGGTATTTTATGCCTCTTAAAAATATTTCCATAAAATTTACATTTTTCACACCTTTTGAAATATTCATGAGAATTTTTAAAAAGGGTAGACAAATAAATTTTAGATTCTAAAGCCTTACTAACTATCCTATAAGGCCCAAATTGGCCTCTACAAGCCAAAGTGTGACAAAAAATAATGAGAGAATCAATTTCACTTTCTGGAAATATATTCTTATTACTTGGTCATTGCAAATGTTCAAAAGAAATGGATCTTCCCAGATGTAATATCTGGATTCAGATTTAATATTTTTAATTTGGTGGGAATTTAAATGATATGGTACTTGAGATGTTACTATATAAATTACAATATCATCATACTAATCACATCTCCATAAATAAATTACAATTGATCTCCAAGAATGTGGTCATTCAGTTGTTTGATGTTTGGAATTTAAGCTTTTGCAGTGTTGGGAAGTCTACTTAAGTGATTAGCCACTTGGTTCTCAGATCCATTCATGTTTTTGATTGTTATTTTTCACCCATATAGTAATAGTATCCATATTACTAGCATTTTTTTAACTTATTATTTCTTCATAAAGTACCTAAGAGCTGCATGATCAGAAAACATTGTGGCTTTTGTTCCAAGTAGATATGATCTAAATATTTCCAAATCAAGGAAAACTACTAAAAAATATTTTTATATTGTTTTGTATTTGGATTAGGCCATATATAAGGTTATTGAGGCATAAGCAACGAATTTTGGAATTCCCTTAATTCATTGAGAAAGAACTTCTCCAACTACTTGGTTTGAAGAATAAAAAAGTATCTCTAATGGTTATTCCCAATTTGGGGGATTTATTTCAGGTGGTGTAATCAATCTTCTCTTAAACTCATCAAGGAATTACTTAAATGCACCATTAAAATCAAATTCAGTATCTTTTAAAAATAATCTAGATAGAGGGGGAGAAATCTTATTGAAATCTTTGATATACCTCTTGTAGAATCTTGCATGTCCTAAAAAATGATCCAACATGCTTCACACAAGTTGGGTAAGGAAAAGAATTTATGATTTCAACTTTTGATTTATCAACATCTATTACCTTTTTGTAAATGACATAACTAAGTGAAATTTCTCTATCAACCATGAAATGACACTTTTCAAAATTCAAAACAAGATTATTTTCAATGCAATTCTTCAAAACTGTTTCCAAAATTTTCAATCATTAGTCAAATGAATTTTGAAAAATTGTGAAATAATCCAAGAAAACCACCAAGAAATATTCAATATAATTAGAAAAAATACTTAAAATAAACCTCTGAAATATACCTAGAGAATTACACAATCCAAATGGGATTTTTTGTATGCAAAAGTACTAAAGGGACAAGTAAAGGTAGTCTTATCTTGATCCTCAAGAGAAATAGGTACCTAAAAATAACATGAAAATCTATAAAAAAGAAATAATGAGTTCTCCCTACCATTATCTCTAATATTTGGTCAATAAAGGGGATGGGGAAATGATCTTTTCGAGTGACCTGATTCAACTTCCTAAAATCTATGCACACTCTCTAGCTATTATGAATTCTTATAGAGATTAATTCATTATTCTCATTCCTCACAATCGTTAGGCCTGTTCTTTTATAACTACATGGATGGAGCTAACCCATTATGAATTTGAGATGGGATAAATGATCCTAGCTTCTAAGAGCTTCTCATTCTCATTCTTTACAACCTCCATCAGGGTAGGGTTTAACCTCTTTTTGGGTTGTTTGACATGTTTGGAATCTCCCTCAAGAAGAATTCTATGTGAGATTATTTTTTTGGGTTGATTGTTGATATATCACCTAAGATCCATCCTATTTCTTGTACATTCTCTCTAAAAATCTTAATCAAAGATTTTTATTGAGTTTTGGATATATTATTAGCAATTATCCCTGGTAATTTCTCTCCCCCTATAAGGTAAACATATTTTAAATCAATGTGAAGTGGGTTTAATTCCAAATTAAGTGGATTTTAAAAGGATTAAATTAATTTGAGGTTCCCTACTTCCAAAGGGAGGACATTGTGAACACAAGAAATCATATCATCATCTTCACCATTTTACAAATCATCAAAGAAATTAGATTTACCTCTTCATCCCACATGAAATTATAATCTCTAATAGTTTTTGAATCCATAATTTTAATGATATTTTCAATGGATAAAGTCTCTAATAAGGTTAATAATTCATGGAACATACCCTATTCTTCAATGGGTTTTGTACATACTTAATGGGAGAGTGAAAAGAGGGAGTGATCATCTGATGGGTGCCTCATGGATTTAGAAATATTGAAAATGACAGTGCTATCTCGAAACTCCATGGTAAGGGTCCATTCATGAACATTTATTATGGTTTTGGATGTTTCTAAGAAAGTTATCTACCCAAATTATGGGTGAGTGTGATGGTATCCCATCATCTTCCATATTTATCACATTGAAGTCAACCGGGAATTAGAGATCTTTGACATTCACATGGAAATCCTACAAAACTCATATTAGAAAAAATGTGGATCTATTTTCAAGAAGGGCCATCACTCTTGTGATATTCAAGTCTCCCACATAAAAATAAGTGTATTATGGGTGAGGCAATACATTGATGGAAGCACCTATATCACACAAAGAATTAGAGAAATTTAAATAACCAATGGTGCATGGAATGAAAAACATCTCTAGATATTGACATTTGGTTGGAAATTATGGTGTGATAAGGGATGAGACACTCCATCCCAAGTTGATCCCCTCATTACCTTAAATAATACTCTTTTGGGTGAAAAAATGCTTCAAAAAATTAACATACTTTGTAATTTGTTTGTGTGATTCTAGTAGGGGATATTGATTTCCACTTTCTGGAAGGTGTGTAGAATGTCTTTTTAAAGCATTTCTTCCTACGACCTCTTTGATTCAATCATCCTTGATGGAAATTGTGCGGGTAAGTCCTTATTCTCCCTTTTTCCTTTTAAATGGGTTTTCTTGTCTCCTATTTCGTGATCTATCCTTCTTCTATTTCTTCTCTTCTTCCGGGTTCATTTACAATAAATTTTCCTAATTCCCAACTTTATTCTCCCTTAGACCATGCGTTCTTGTTTCGGGACCAATGGTGGATGGTGGTGGGAGTTATGTAATGACCCAAAGCTTGACGTACATAGACATGACAATACTTTTTCAGAATACTTAATACATAACAAAAACCAACACTCAAGGACCGTAATAGTTTAGTGTCTTTAGAAACTTGGAACATAATCTTCTAATCATGGTGAAAGATATTCAACATCTCCCATAAAGATCTTCCCCTTTTTTTCCTACCTAAAACATTTCTTTATATTCCGGGGAAAAGAAAAAATAAAAAGGGTGAGCTCAAATGCTCAGTAAGGGAAATCATAGATAACATAAAACAATCCATAAACATTTGAATGAAAAAACTTGAACATAAAATCTAAACATCAAAATATTGTGAAAAGACATAAATCTTCGAAGTACGTAAGGAATATATCATAAAGGAACATCAATCATGATAAAATATCATGGGAATAAAACATGTAATTGTGGAAACCATTAAGCACAAGTTATGATTTCCATAGTAGCCAAGGCATTACTTCCATAACCATCTTAGTGAACAAAGTCCCTTTCTGAATCGAGTACACTCCTCGTTTCAGTCCTGTAACACTGAACCAGATTAACTTACCATTCCAGCCATGTCTATCTCATGAGATATAAATATTTACCCAATTCATTATAGGGAGATATAGGTCCCACCCATCTCATAATGAAATCATTCTTTCGTGTGCCACAAAATCATAAATCATACATCATAGCATAACCCATGTAATATAATGTGATTCTTAAACATCATACCATCATAACATAATCCATAAAAAATGGATATCGTTTCATAATAAGAATAATCAAACCATGTAAATAATGGAGACATTATACTTGAAACATAAACATATTAAATAATGTCATATTTAGATGGAAAATAGTTTTGATAAAACACTTGAAATGAATTCTTGTGGAAAATATCATTTCTTCTTCAAAATCATTTTATTTTCACAAAATTGCATGCAATCTTAAAAGAAAATGGTTTTGTTGAAAATAATCATGCAATCTTGTAGATGAAGCTTCATAAAAATGAGGATTTATGAAACCGTAAAAATCTGTTCACGCCGTATAAGTTAAAAACAACATTCTCCTCGTACTTTTGTCAGAAAAGTCAAAAAGTTCCTCGTGTGGTAAACAAAAGTAAGATTCATTTCATAACATGTGGTAAAATTAAAAAAATTTGTAAAAAGGCCATTAAACATACATGAAAACATTTTTAGAAAATAGGTACATAGATGATAACAAAAACCCAAGTAAATACTTATGAATAAACAATCTCGGATAAGAGCGAGATTGGAATAGTTATCCCTTACCTTATGTCTGATATGATTCGTATGTATCCTAACCTACTATATAATGATTTAAATAATTTTATTGACTTATTATAGAATCATATTCATTGTTATTATATCATATATAGTTTACTTATGACTTTATATTACCCTTTCTTTTGTAAATTCGATGTAAAAGCAGTGATTTGGGTAAAATCGTTTCATTTATTATACGTGTTTTGACTTGTTGTTCTTGATATTATTACTTATATCCTGATTTAATTAATTACAGAATTTAAAACATGATTTATATATAATATATATTCATCATATACATATATATATTATAGATCAATAAATGGAATGAAATACACCGTTCATGGAGACGGTAGGCTGTACATACGCATGAACTCTGTTTTCGTTTCCTTATTGAATGAAATTAAGTAGATGAAATACATATATATACATAAATACAGTATCATTATTATGTCATATATTTCATTATTATTCATTATATATACTTTATAATCATTCATGAATGGTTAACATGGAGAATGAATCTCATAGCGTCGTGGAGACGGTATTCCGTACGTACGCACGAGCAATGATATCATTCTCATGATCATGGAATTGTATTAAAGTGTATGTATAATTTTTAAGAATACATATCACTTTAAAATAATCATATATAATAATTTATTTACCCCATTATACCCATCTATGTAAGGTGGTGGTCGAAAACAGATTACACCACGACGTGGAGATGATATTCCGTACGTACGCATGCACGGTGATTTCGTTTTCCGTAGGATGGATAGAAGGTTAAATAGGGTTGATTAATATTTATAATAACATATAATAATATAATTAATACTTATGTTATTAATTTATAATGATACAACTAAAGAAGAAGAAGTAGAAGAAGAAAGAAACTTGAGAGAATCGGAAGAAGAGATTACCTCTTCTTCGACGCACCTCCTTTAAGCTTCCTCTTAAAGAAGTAGAGTTGGTCTTTTGAGAAGAAAAGAACCTCCATAATATTTCTAGGGAAGTTGAGAAGAGAAATGGTCAGGGTTTGACCGAGCTTCAAGGCTCAAAATGGTGTGAAGAGAAGAGGGAAGGGGTGCCCTTTTTATAAGGGAGAAGATGGGCACTTTTGGAAACCTCTAAAATATTAATTTATAATAAACCTAAACCCCACATAAAAAATTCCAAAGTGAATCAAATTATCATATTAGATAATATAGGTTTTTAATATCATCAAAAAATTAAATTATACATGTTTTGATTTTATTTTAAACCTTATCATTTTGATTTATCCTTATTTAATCTATTTAATTTTATTTGTGGTAATAATGTTATAAATTATATATGGTTATAAATACTTACTTATGTGTTCTTAATTATACATAATTTGATATTTTATGAAATTTTAGATCATATAAATTTTATTTTTTAAAATTTTAAAATATTTTTGTGATTTTAAACAATTTAATAAAATAAAATATCAATAGTGTCAATTTTGACACAATTAATTTATTTGGATTTAAATAAAATCCACACAGAAGATATGTTCGAAAGAAATTATTTAATAGATTAATAACATTTCATATTTATTTATAAAATTCGTTGAGAACATTAAATAGTTCATATAATATTTATTTTAATATTTTTAAAACAATTTATTTGATATTTCAATCAATAAAATAATTTCAACATCACTATTTTGTCACCTTTAATGATAATTATTTAATCCCTCAAAATTCTAAATAAATTTACATGATGTAGATAATTTTATTAGATTTCTATAGACTATTAATGTTCTAAATTGCATGAATTTTATCACTATATTAAAATTATAATACTTATAAGATTTAAGAGAGTGACATATTGTCACTTTCTTTGGTATTATTAATAATTATGTCATTTTCATTGTCAAAAGTCCATGAAATTAATCTATTCTAACCATTAGGTGATATGGGTCTACTTTTATTCATCCAATAGCGTTTTTGCAGGTGTTAGGGTAATTTTATGATATATATTTACCCTTAATTACCCGATTTACCTTTAACTATGGTAAATAAAATTTACCATAGTTACTATTCATAATTCCCAAAAATAAAAAGCATTCTATTAAAATAATTTGGACCAACTGATTGAAAATATGGAATCCATTTTTTTAAATTCAATACACAAAAGTTGCTTAAATTAAATTAAAATTAATCCCATTGTCGAAAGAAAACAGGTTTTTGTTTAAAACATTGCAAAAGATTGAATTGATTTAACCAAAGAATTCAATGTAAAATCAATTCTAATGACATAAATTATATTAAATGGTAAAAATATATTCTATTTATACTTTAAAAACATTCAATATTATAATTTAATCATATAAATTATTACGATGAAAAATGTTGTTTTTAATTAAAATATAGCGTGTTTTTACTATTCATTAAAATATGAAAGTTATCAGAAAAATATCAAAACATTATCTAATGTAAATTTTTATATCCTGATTCAACATAAGAATTTTGTTTTGTAAAATTTAACTAATAAACTTTTCAGAAATTATATATAAAATGGGTGCGCCATCAAAAGGCGGCAAAACTGCATTTTTTGAAAAATACTTATTTTACCTGAAAAAATTTATTTTGTTATCATACCATGTTATAGAAAATGTGTAAGATGAATAATAATGTTATAAAATTCAAATTGTAGTTAATAATAATCATAACAGATAATTTATAATAATATTATAACCATATATCGTTGTTTAGTGAAACCCGGTATTGCGTACAACACACGCTATCAAAGAAGGTCACGATTACGTGTAATGCAAGCCAGGTGAGGGTTGCGTGTAGTGAAAGACTCCTTTTTTGTCTTTTATAAAAGAATCCAACCATATTTAATTTATATATTGAATATATATATATATATATACACTCAATGTTTCTTAGAATAACTACTATCAAACTAACTTGAAATTGTGTGTAACATGATCTAAGAATAGTGTTGCGTATACTGCAAGCTAATACAGTGTTGTGTATAGTACAAGCTAATTTTGGTGTAGCGTACTACACAAGACATCAATGAAATTAAAACAATATTTTTCATAAAATCTCTGGGTGTTACAAGTTATTTTCAACTTCTTGTTTTCATCATGCATACATTCTACTTTGGGTTTGGTATTTTTTGGGATTGATGTTTTCTAGGGTTTTGGTTATTAAGTCCATGATACTTTTTAACTTGTTGGAAAAATATTTTATATTGTCTTTTATCACTTCAATATTAAAATTTTTATATTGGTTTTGAATTGGACGTTTTGAACTGGTGGATGGATGATCATAGGGTCTCTAGAAAGTTTTTGGTTATTAGTAAGAAGGTTGGTTATAAGATTACTTTTGTTGAAATGGTGTTGGGTTCTGTAATTGATTATATATTGGGGGTTGGTTTTGGAACTGACTGTGGTATGGGGGTTTATCTTGATTCTACTGATTCCAAAATCCATATTGGACTTGGTTACTCTCTCTCAATACTTGTTTTTTCTGAAAATACCTTCTCTAAAAGGCTACTACACAACTTTCCATTCTCGGTATTTGAGCACACTAGTTATTGAAATGATCAGGTGATGAGCATAAACCACATACCATAGCCAATAATTGTTGGTCTCCCACTTGTTTCAAGGACATATGTGCTGCCAAACTAGTTAGATCTTCAATCCTTGTTTCTAATAATGGTGATGGATGGGAAGTTCTTACCTCATGAATACCTCTTTGTGAGTACCTATTGTACCAAATTGTTGCAAGTTTTGAGGAATTTTCTCCATCAAGCCCTTGGATTCTTCTGGTGACTCTTCAATAAATGCACATCTACATGCTGCATCTTCAAGGTTTCTGTATTTTTCCAGTAATCCTAGATAAAATAAGACAAGAAAGTGATGATCCTCAATTACCTGATGTGGGAAGCTGGCACATAACTTCTAAAAAATATCTCAGTACTCGTAAAGAGTTTCTCTAGATAAATGTCTAATGGCATAGATTTTCTTTCTATTGGTTGTGATCTTGGAGGTGGGGAATAATATTTTCATAAATAATATTACCAATTCATTCTAATCATTAAAATCTCTATATTATAGTCTATAAAACCATTATTTGGAAAATCCTTCCAATGAAAATGAGAAAACCTTCAACTTTACCTGCTCCTCAACTAGTCCTTAGGGTCTGAAAGTAGAGAAGACATGCATGACCTAATTAATATGTTTCCATTGGTCTTCACCTGCCAAGATATGAAATTTTGGGAGAAATGGAATCATGTTAGGTTTCATCTCAAAATAATTTTGTAACACTTGCATAAAAATTTGATTGTTTTCATTTAGGAATTATGGTGCATAGAGGTCTTTAATAGTTTGGTTTTGATTTCTAGCCAAGATGACATGCTCAGAGTGAACACTTGAAGTTTTAATCGAGTGTATAAGATAAATTTCCTCAAATTAATATTGAATATTAAGAATTATAATTCTATTCAACAAGTTTATTTCAATTTCAAGATCTATGGGGGAAGGTGTAGGGTTTTTACTTCTATTCATGCAATATAAGGAAAAAATGTTAGCACTCCCTCCATGGAAATGGCTCTATGTTTTAACACATGTCAATCATGGGGTATAGAAAAAAATATTATTTACCAAGTTTAAATTATGTATAGTGATTAACCTATGTTGTATCTAGAGATAAGTGAAAAACAATCAAGTTGTCACCTTAAAATTAGAGAATTATGTGCGGTTGTGTTTTTTTTAAAATTGTTTGATTTTATAAAGACTAGAAAGAAACTAAATATAAGTAAATAAATTAAGAAAAATATTAACATAAAATTGATAAAACAAGTGATTTAAAACTTTTATATAATATTTTAATTAGGTTATGTTGTGTTCCCCAATTATAATTCTATCATAGTTCAACTTATCTAATTCTATTATGCTAAGTTGATAAAAGTGATAATCCACAATCACTTCTTCTCACTCCCTTGGTCAAATGGTAATGGTGAGAATCAAACTTAATAAAAAATCACATAGGTTTACTATCCTTACTCTATGTTATAGAGTTTTAGTAAAGACATCCAATTGAATTAAGTAATTCCCAATCGAATCTTGTTTATCCCAAAAAATGAAGAATGTTTACTACTCCTCACACAAGTACTAGTGATCACTGAGTACTTCACCACTAAGCCCCGGTCTATTCCATCATATATAAACAATAACCTAGTTGAGGGAGATATTGATCATTGAGAAAAGAAATAAAAAATAGATTCCAAAATCAAATACAATCATACATTATAATAAATACTATTATAAGAAATTGAAACCGAGTTAGCAGAAGAGAGAAAAAGAACTTAAAATATTAAGTGCAATAACTAAAGAATTAAAAAAGGAAAAAATCTACTCCACTAATAACACAAAATTTTACCCCACCATGGTAAGGGTATTTGTGAATAATATTGAATAATAATTCATTACAAAACTAAGAATAATAAAAGAGAGAAAACAAAGAATAGAAATTCATGGCCCTCCCGAATCTGTCCTCCAGAAGTTTTCTTCTACTCTGCCCACCATCTGGCTGAAAATCATAGAGGTATTTTATTAAAATATGTTAATAATAAAGTTTGATATCTACCCAAAAAATTTCAAATATTTTTTACAAGTTTAAAGGAAGATATGTCCAAAATAATGGACATGACTTATTTTGGATTCCAAACACTATTTCACCCACTTCACTTGGACTCGCTCAAAAGATGCCTTAATGAGCTCCTTAATTTATGAAATTTAATATAAACGGTCTATTTAGGGTCCTATATTGAAAATAAATGAAATGAAATCATATAAAGGTCTGTATCATGAGATATGACTCATTTAATGAGGTATGTTCCATTCTGCCGACCATAATAACTTTCTTAATTTTATTGATTTTTCTAGGTCATTGGGTTTTGAATTTGATATGGGCCCTGAAGAATAATTTGTAGCCCAAAAAAAATATAATAATAAAAAATGTAATCACATGAATTGGATCAAAATTTTATAAGAAATGATAAAAAATTAGAAGTAATAGAAAATGGATAAATTTATAGAATTAACCATTTTTCATATTTTAGCTCATAAATCACCAAAAATCATAAAATGATTCAAACCAGATCACATTGATTAATTTGAAGGTATTAAATAATTAAAAAACATATAAATAACAACAAAAATATTATCTCTCTCATGTATATTCATAAACAATTATTAGAGAATTCCCACTGCGATTAAAATATTGTGTAACTCTTTGTGCCTTGGATTATGTATCCATTGTGACCGAAGCTAGTTAATATTGCTGGTTAAACCTTTAAAAAATAAATAATAAAGTGGTTTCATGCTAGTTTCTTAAATTTGTGACACATATATGTTTCTTTTATTTACTTTTTTATTAGTGTACTTTTTTTACCAGTATACACTATTATACAAACTGGATATTACTTTAGACAACATTAGTGGAGGTCTAATGAGTTGTACTCACACCCCACTCACACCGCCTTGGCACTTGGGTATTCCAGAAAATGATACTTTTTCTAGATACATTTTATTGAAAGGGACCTATTGTTGGGATAGCACATGGGAGGTCGAGACCAGGTTGGGGCTTGGGTCTGTGTTTGGGATCTTTTCGTTGTTTTGGTTTTTCATATTACTTGTATAACTGTCTAACATGTAGTGTATTAATCATATTGTTATAGCATGAATACATGGTTACTTGTTGGATCTTTTCATATGATGTCCAAATGTTGTTCCTATTGATTATTTCTATTATTTCCGTTATTTATACTATGGTTATACTCTGATAACCTGGTATAGTTTCCTCATTGTACCTTCACTGACTTTCACTGCTAGTGAGTGGAATATATCATATGAGGATGTGCACCTGAGGTCATGTCAACTCATCTTGGGGCACCTGATATAGCAACTATGGGGCTCGGTACATTACCCCATATTTAACATTTCGAAACATAAGTTTTACTTTCCAAACAAATTATTTCTGACTCATTATATATTTTTAATCAATATTACTTTTCATAAATATTACAAATTGATTTTTAAAGAAAAATTTAATAATTATTTCCAATATATATAATAAGGTCTATTTTTCTATATATAAAGGAAAAATTATATATGTAAAAAATAGCTACCATTGTGTAAACCAAAATGGTAAGAATTTGTATCTAAAGAGTTAAAGGGGAGAATATATTAAAAATATTTTTCTAATTGATTAGTTATGGTGTGGATAGAAATTATAAATTATATTTTCTATTATCTCTAAAATTTGATCAATTTGTATTGATTATGACTTTAAAATATTAATATGTATTGCATATTTACAAAAATGAAACACTATTTCACTTATAAATGGGGCACTCAAACCCTTACTTCCCATGACACCAAAAACCTTTTAGTTCAGCCCATAACCTACCTAAACCATTAATCCACAATATTATAATCCTTAAATAGGTTTTAATCCACTCAAAAGACCATCTATCAGTGTTTTCATACACATATTTATTTATATAACCCAATTAGTGTGATATATATATATATTTCTAACTATTTCTTCCCTTTTATTTTTCTTTATATGTATTTACTATTTAAATAGTTTTTTTCTCACCATTTGAAAATGATAAAATAATTACCTTTATTATAATGGTATGTTATTATAAGGATTATAAAACTATTAACACATATACCAGTTATTTTATGATAAATTAAAACTTGAACTGTCTGTGTACGGACTACTGCATGAATGAATTAACATGTATTATTTCTCACTACTACCTCCATGGACGGTTATTGAATATATTTTTTGAATAAATCTAATATAATAAATAAATATATATCATTAATATGGTTATTTTTCAGCAAAAAAATAATTGATCATTATATGTTAATCCCTCGGTATCAGTAAACAATAAAGAACTAGTTCATCACCATTTTCATACTCATGAAACATTAATGAACATTACTTTAATGAAAATATGACATTATATATATATATAAAACATCAATTATAGTACCATTATTTTTTAATTTTTTTATCTTTTTGAGAAAAATTAATATCAAATCTAATTTTATGAAATAGATTAAGAAGTTTCATATTATTAACACCTGATGTTTAAAAAAGATTACATTATATAAATACATCAAGAGAATTATTATTAATTAATATTATAAATATAATTTATATGAACAAGGTTATGAAATAGTTAATTAACATTTTTATATTTATTATATAGGAGGTTGAATATAATATTTTCAAAATCAATGGTAATGGTAACAAACTATGTAACCCAAAATCCATTAGTTTAGTTATACAATTTCTTATTAAAAATTATATTACCAGCATATTACATTTTGAATTATGTTCACTATTTATTTCTTGGGGAAAATATTTTTTGATCCAAATCCATTTCAAAGAATGTTCTTAAAATTAACACTTTTATAAAAGGACACAACTTTAATAGAGAGTCATAACTATGAATTTTAAAATTATGAATAGAAAATATATTAAAAAATTATCTGATTAGCCACTAAATGAGGCTAATATTCATTGTTAATATATATAATATTCATGTGCCTTATTATTCATAAACACCATTTTAGTGCATTTTACACTTTGAACATCATTTCACATTATGATTGTAATACCTTCTTAAATTGCACTATTATGTGGTACATTTTTGAACATCATTTGAAGTACCCAATGATTCATATGATTATACATATTTTAATTTTATATTTTTGGAAATTGATCTACACTCCAATATGAACAAGTTTCATTCAGGGATCAATGGAAAATTTATGGAAGAAAATGGGGATATTTTGTGATGAAAGGAAGCAATTCTAGAAAAGGCAGATTGGACACTAGCCCACTGATGAGACTGTGGGTCCTAACATAGAGGCCCAATGAATCCCAAATTTTGTGTGATGCTAGAAGACATGCATAGGAACAAATAAATATTCATGATACAATGCTATTTCAGCCTCTATGGTGGTCATTAAGGCGGACCAATTTAGAGATACAATTCTGGGCCAGATTCTGCGGCCCAGAAAAACAGTCCACTAATTTTATCATATCTCGGAATACACAACTCCAAATGGGCCCAAATTTACAGTCGATTAGAAGAAATCTGGAGCTCCATTTTATTCTTCTGTGGACCACTCTAATTCGGCCATCTAGAAGGTCTTTCAGACGCGTCTGTTCGGTGAAGGAAAACTGGCTGCCACCTCGGGTCAAGGGTGGAAAAATCAACTCTCCCTTACTTTCCACCCACCTATGGCCTACCACAATTAATTGAGGAGACTTGGAATGTTGGAGGCTCGACCCAAGGGATAAAAAATGCCTATTTAAGGCAGTGGTGTTGGAGGATTGAAGAATCTTGGAGCTTGTTTTCATCTTAATGTTATGCTGCCAATTTCTCTTTGTAATGTTCTTCCTTCACATGTAAGTTGTTTTAATTCATCCTTGTTTATTAATAAAAGTTCTTCTTCTATTATTATTCTGTTCTTATCCTTATCACTTTGATACCGTTGGTTCAAGGTGTGAACTTTTTCATACCAAACCTTGTGAGATTATCACACAACGGTGGAGTGATTGTTATTTTATTGCATTTTTTTACTTCTCCATTTCCTCTCTCATGAGTCTACTTTTCGCTTCCATTGAAACCATAGAATCAATGGAGGGATAACCCACTTATGGGTTGATCCAAGGGAGTATCAAGGGGCTGGATTAGATGTTATTTATCACCTCATTAATGTATAATCACTTCTTTAATTGAGATTTTTATTTGATGATTTTTAAACTCCACCGTCCTTGTTGAATTTAAGGCCACACACTTTAAGTACTAATACGAACCTTTACCTTGAAGTGCTAAAAACTTTGATACTTCAAGTGTATAGGTGATTATTATTAAAGGGTGTATTCATTAGACCAATAAGTGATGATTTTGTTTTATCTATTTAAATGAACCTATCTAAAATATAAGAAATTGAAATCATTAAAAAGGAAATACGTCCAATCCACCCCGAGCGATAACCTAGGATCAAATCATTATTTAAAATTGAATTCAATTAAGTCTCTCAAAGTTACTTTAAACCCATATAAAATCAACCCATGTTGGCCACTTCATAGCCAAAAATAGTTCATATAATGTACGTGTCTATAGGTTACTTCTTAGGTCTCTGTGGATTCGATAACCCAAGATAAACTACAAGGACCGTATTACCTTCTTCTCTTGGGTAAATTTGAGAGAGAATAAAATTTTGGCACCGTTTCTAGGGACCCAAGTAATTCATCTAAACACCCATTCTATTCTCCCCCATTTCTTCTTTTATCATCCAAATTCTCTTATCTTGTCCCTTTCGCATTTTTTTTCTTTTGGTGCATGTCCGCCTACACCCGTGATCAATCAAACCGTCTAGTTAGGGTGGATAGTCCTGGGGTTGGGGAGTCAAGTATACCAAGGGAACTAATTCCATTAGATCCTAATATTACTAATACTCTAGAGTCCAAAATTGAGCCAATTTCAATGTAAGGTCTTCAAAGAAACCAACTCATAAACCCAGGTGGGAACCAAAATGGAAACCCAAATGAGGTAGCCCCAAACTTGGGGAATGCAATTGATTAAACCATGAATGAATACCTCACAAGTTCCTGGAACAATACCCCCTAATGCATTAGAAACAATTCCATAGAAGATTCCAACTACATAATTAATCCCCATGTCCTAAACCACCTTCCCACATTCCATGGAATGGAGTCCGAGATGCCCTACCTGCACATTAAGGAGTTCAATGACATTGTAGAAACCATGTGTCCCCCACATCAACTAGAATCAGATAATATGAGGCTATTTCCTTTTTCTTTAAAGGATCAAGCTAAAAATTGGCTAAAAAATTTGAGACCATCATCCATAAACTCTTGGGACCAACTACAAAGATAATTCTATAAAAAATACTTTCCCCACCATAAAACAATTGCACTTAAAAAGAGTATCCAAATTTTTTTTGAAAAAGAGGGAGAGTCATTCTATGAAACATGGGAGAGGTTAAAAGACACTCTAAACATGGTTCCACACCATGGTTTTTCTATTCCTGAACAAGTGAGAATTTTCTATGAAGGGTTGGGTCCGGGGAACAAACAATTCATTGACATGATGTGTAATGGAACCTTTAAAAACAAAGACCCAAATGATGCTTACAAGTATCTAGAAAGCCTTTCTGAACAAAACCAAACATGAGGAACTTCACCTTATTCTGAAAATCCACAAAGAACTACTGGAATTCATACAATTAGAGAAGAGGAAAGCCTTAGGGCTAAACTCGCAGCACTCTCTAGGAAGGTTGAAGAGATAGACCTTCGGAAAGTCCATGAAATCCAAACTGTTGACCCTGTTTGCACAATTTGTGACAAACATGACCATAAGACAGAAAACTGCCCAACCATTCCATCCATCAAGGATGTTCTCTTAGGAGGAACCCCAACAGAAGTAAATTCTTTGAACTTCCAAAAGCCTCAATACCAAAACACCTTCAACCCAAGGTATAACGACCACCCAGGCTTCCGCTGGAAATATAACCAACAACCTAGCCAACCATAGGGACAAAATCCTTACCCCCATCAGAACTACCAAACCCATAACCAGTTCCAAACCCAACCTATCCAATACCAACAGCCACCGGTCCATTTTCAACGAACCATCCCACCTCCAAAATATCCCCCTGGGATAAACCAACCTACTTAAGCACCCACCCAAACTGTTCCACAAAGCCTACTGGAACAACTGTACAAACAAATGGAGAGGATGAACTCAGAAGTCTCTTACCTAAGACAAGAACTTCAAACCATCAAAACTGGAAAGGCACCCATGCCTACTCAGGCGGTGTCATCCTCAACTTCAAGGGGAGAGTAAAGTTGTACTCAATCAACTCATGAAAAACTAAAGGCTGTGACTGTTTTAAGAAGTGGGGAATCAATTGAGAAACCTGAACAACTAATTAAGAACCCACCTGAAGATTCGAACTTGGATGAAAATTCAAATGATCCACAAGATCAAACTGAGGAAACTGATAACAATGTGATAGAAACAACTCTTCAACAAACAACCCCACAACCTGCACCATTTCCTCAACGCATGAGGGGGAAACCCAAGCCTGAACTGGGTGAAACATTAAGGGAAATATTTTCACAAGTCAAGTTGAACATACCCCTTCTCGATTCAGTCCAAAACATACCTGCCTACTCAAAGTACCTTAAGGACTTGTGCACTTTTAAAAGAAAATTTTAACATAAAAACCAAGTCCTTTTGGCTGCTAATGTGAGTACCACCATTTAAGGGACCATTCCTCCTAAGTTGAAAGACCCGGGTTTCCCTTACATCAATGTTGAACTAGGAGAAAGCAAATTTGTCAAGGCCTTGTGTGACCTAGGTGATAGTGTTAATCTCATCCCATATGCTGTGTACTGCCAGTTAGGCCTAGAAGAACTCCAACCCACATCTGTCACACTTCAACTTTCTGATCGAAGCATTAGAGTTCCAAAGGGGATTTTAAAGGACGTTCTGGTAAAGGTTGAAAACTTCATCTACCCTACTAACTTCATTTTCCTTGACAACCATCCAAACTTAGGAAATAAGGAACAAACCCCAATCATTCTTGGCCGTCCTTTCCTTGCAACAATCAACTCTGTTATCCGAGTCCGAAATGGGAACATGACCATAAACTTTGGGAATATGAGTCTAGACATGAAAATATATAATACAAGATCACAAATAGGGGATGATGAGGACATTCATGAAGTAAACATGATAGGAAGTATTGATAATGAATACATGGAACATCAAGGAATATTTGATGAATGCTTAAGTCAGAATGAGATTGATTTCCTTTGTTCATATGAAGGAAGTTTATCTCCTTGGCTTGAATCATTTTCAAATTTCTCTTATGATGAAGTCTTAAGTCCAACAATCAGTGAAACCTTTCAAGAAACCACTTTCATGGAGACCACTCCAATCTCCTTCCCTAAATCTGATCAAGCCAATCTAGTAGCTGAAACTTCTACATGTGGGGAATCAATCCTATCTGAAACTCTAAAAAAAGAAATTGATCTTGATCTAATGCCCCAATATTCTGCTGAAATTCTGAACCAACCTGATCTTGAATTGAAGGAACTTCCTGCTACACTAAAGTATACCTTCATAGGGGAAAATAAAACACATACTATTGTCATTTCTTCTTCTCTTGAAGCCAATCATGAGAGGATGCTTCAAGATGTCCTTAGGAAGCATAAGAAAGCCATTGGTTGGACCCTTTCTGATATTCCTGGGATTAGACCACTTATCGGGACTCATAGAATTGTTTTGGAATCTGATTCAAAGCCATGTCGTCAACCTCAACGGCGACTCAATCCTAATCTCATGGAGGTAGTAAGGAAGGAACTTCTGAAATTGTTAAAAGCTGGTATCATATATCCCATAGCTGAGAGTGAGTGGGTGAGCCCAATCCAAGTGGTTCCAAAAAAGGCCGGAATCACAGTGATAACCAATGAGGACAGAGAGATTCTTCCAACAAGGGTGAGTACTGGATGGAGGGTCTGCATTGACTACTGGAAGCTAAACTCATTCACCAAGAAGGAACATTTCCCCTTACCATTCATTGAACAAGTCCTTGAGAATGTGGCAGGTCATTCCTTCTACTGTTTCTTAGATGGGTACTCGGGGTACAGTCAAATTGAGGTCTCCCTAGAGGATCAAGGGAAGACTACATTCACATGTCCATTTATAACCTTTTCTTTAAAATGCATGCCCTTCGGGTTATGCAATGCCCCTGGAACCTTCCAACGGTGCATGATGGGAATCTTTTCAGACATGGTAGGGGATTTTCTAGAGGTCTTCATGGATGACTTCTCTGTGATTGGGGATACATTTGAGGGATGTCTGCAGAATGTGGAGAGAGTCTTGTCAAGATGTGAAGAAAAGAATCTAGTCCTAAACTGGAAAAAATGACATTTCATGGTTAAAGAGGGAATTGTTCTAGGCCATCTGGTCTCGAGTAGGGGGATTGAAGTTGATAAAGCAAAGGTTGACATCATTCGTCACCTTCCATCACCCAAAAATTTCAAGGAAGTGAGGTATTTCTTAGGACATGATGGTTTCTATAGAAGATTCATCAAGGAATTTAGTTCAATATCTCGTCCCCTTTGTGCTCTCCTAGTAAAGGATGATCCATTTGTTTGGACAGAAAGCTGTGAGGGTTCATTCTCAACCCTCAAATCCTCTCTCACCTCTCCTCCCATTATGAAATCTCCAAATTGGAACCTTCCTTTTGAACTTATGTGTGATGCCAGTGACTTTGCTGTTGGAGCTGTGTTAGGACAACGTTGTGATAAAACTCCTTATGTCATTGCTTATGCAAGAAAATGCTTAAATGATGCCCAAATAAACTACACCACTACTGAAAAGGAGTTACTTGCTATTGTGTTTTCTTTAGAGAAGTTTAGGTCCTACCTCTTAGGATCCCCCATCACTGTGTTCACTGACCATTCTTCACTAAAATACCTCTTCCAAAAACAAGATGCTAAGGCTAGACTGATTAGGTGGGTCCTTCTCTTACAAGAATTTGACATCAAAATCAAGGATAAAAAGGGAGTTGAAAATGTTGTAGCTGATAACCTATCTAGGATGGAATTTAAAGACAACTCAAATCACCTTTCTGTGTCTGATTTGTTTCCTGATGAACACCTATACTCTGTGAGTGACTGCCCTTGGTATGCTGACATAGAAAATTTCTTAGTGACAGGAGTCATTCCAAAATTCTTAGGGACTCAAGATTGAAGGAAATTCATTTCTGATGTTAGACACTATGTGTTTGATGATCCATACCTCTATAATTTTTTCCCTGACCAAGTCATTAGGAGGTGTGTTCCAGAATCTGAACAAGAGTCCATCCTTAAATTTTGTCACAATGAGGCATGTGGAGGTCACTTTTCCTCTAAGAAAACATCTGCTAAGATTCTTCAATGTGGTCTTTTCTGGCCCACCCTCTTAAGGGAATCCTACACATTTTTTCAAAGTTGTCCTAGGTGTCAACAAGTAGGGTCCATCACAAAAAGGAATCAAATGCCACTCACTCCGATCTTAGTGGTTGAAATATTTAACTGTTGGGGAATTGACTTCATGGGTCCCTTCCCAAACTCTCGAGGATACCTCTACATACTCTTAGCCATTGATTATGTCTCAAAATGGGTTGAGGCCATTCCCACTAAGTCCAATGATCATCAAGTTGTGATTCGATTTCTGAAATAGAACATATTTTCACGATTAGGAATTCCTAGGGCTATAATCAGTGATCGAGGAACCCATTTCTGCAACCGCCCATTCTCTTCACTCATGTCTATGTATGGTATTTCTTATAAAGTGTCCACTGCATACCATCCTGAAACCAATGGTCAAGCTGAGTTAGTGAATAGGGAGATTAAGCAAATTCTTGAGAAAACTGTCAATCCTTCTAGGAAAGATTGGTCTGAGATAATCTTAGATGCTCTTTGGGCATATTGTACAATATACAAAACCATTTTAGGAATGACCCCATATAGGTTGGTTTATGGTAAAGCATGCCATTTGCCCGTGGAGATTGAACATAAGGCCTTTTGTAAAATTAAGAAAATGGATTATGACCTCTCATTGGCTGGAACAAAAAGGAAATTAGATCTCAATGAACTGGAGGAACTAAGGATGGAGGATTATGAAAATTCAAGGATCAATAATGATAGAGTTCAAGACTACCAATATAGGAATATCAAGGTCAAAAATTTTGAACCGGGAAAACTTGTGCTCTTGTATAGTTCAAAACTTCATTTACATCCAATAAAGTTAAGGTCTAGATGGTCAGGACCTATCATAGTGCATCATGTTTTCCCCCATGGGGCAGTAGAGATTCAAGATCCCACAAGTGTTTACATTTTCAAGGTCAATGGTCAAAGGTTAAAACCATTCATTGAATAATTTAATAAACAGGAAATAGAGGTTGAGTTAACTGAGCCGACCTATGAACAAGGAAAAAATTGATAGATTTAGGGTCCATGTCAGGATAACGACATTAAACAAAGCGCTGCATGGGAGGCAACCCATGGTTTTCAAGTTTTCTATCATTTTGTTGTTTTAATAAAATTTATATTTTAAATAGGATTAATTAATCATTTTTATTTAAAAAAAGACTATTGACCTGTTCTTCTATTATGAGTATGGATGGGTATGAAAGGGGAGCATCATATTCATCCGTGTCACGCGGTGTGATCCCTGAGTAATACCTTACCTAGAAAATTAAAAGAAGACAATGTATCATTAGTTTGATTTAAAAAAAAATAGAAAAACAGGAAAAACCATAAAAATGATGATACTTGGAATTAAATAAGTCTTTGTGTTGTTTGTTTTGTCTAGGTTGTTCTTCTTTTTGTTTAGGTACTATTTTTGGTGATACATGTTCAATCAAAGAGGTGCCTACACCCCCCAAGAGATAAAAGGACTAATTTGGAGCAGCAAGAACTTCAACTTCAACCACCAGGTGATTTCATTCCATGATCCTCAGTTTCAATTTCCTTTTTTCACTTCCATTATCTACCTCTACTCCTTCTAAATTTTCATTTCTTCAAGCACTGGGGACAGTGTTGTTTCAAGTTGGGGGGAGAGATAAAATAAAAAAATGCTTTTGTGTCAAAAAAATGAATGATTTGAAAAAAAAATTAAATGGAAGGAAAAATTCCTTTAACTTTAAACATGGTAATACACATTGCACACTTTGAAATTGAATATCAAATAATTTAGCATACCCTGATTCTGATTTTAATCCTTGTATAATTTCATGAGCATAGATTTTGGAAAGTGTGGCTGTCCAATGTGATATTTCATCGTTTATATTTTCATCCAAATAAAAAAAATTCACAATGCACGTCCTTTGGATAGTGGGGTATTAGTTTAAGTTCATGGGGTCCCCTAAATAAATATCATAGGTTTGGTGATCATTTTATTTTAATATGAGTATTCAAAAAAAAAATTAATTTTTTTTGCGCGTAGAGCAATGAAATGACCTAATGCATGGATTTCAGCACATGGGGATCGTGACTCCATAGTTGTCTGGCCCAGAGTTAGTAATTTTATCTCTATTTTTGGTAATTTGAATTTGTTTTTGACTGAGTTAACTTGAGATGATGCCCGAGTATGTGGGCTTCACTTGGTTCCCTAAGGTCTTTGAGCCTGGGAGTCATCGGCAAAGTCTTGCTACAGGGATTAACTCTTTTGAGTGCAACTTCAATTACCATGGAAAAATTGAAAAAAACAAACAAAAAACAAAAAATAAACAAAAAATATTATACAAAAAAATGAATACTCATCTTAATATTGAAATGTGATTCCACCTAGTGCTTCCATAATTTCCCCCTTGAATAAAGATGAACCCCCATGTCTATTGTGATGCACAACACATCCTCATACTTAATTGATATTGGATGAAATATGGAAATGAATTTGAACAAAGGAATGGGCTTGGGATTGGGATCTTCTTATGAAACTATCTTGTATTAAAATATTTTTATGGGTTTCATGATTGTTAGGTATAAGATTTTTTGGTGATCATTGTGTATTAAATTTTTTTTGGAGAAGGGAATTCGAATTTCACATTGTTGAGATATATTTTGCTCGGGACTAGAAAAAATAAAGTTGGGGGTGTGATTAGCCACTAAATGAGGCTAATATTCATTGTTAATATATATAATATTAATGTGGATTATTATTCATAAACACCATTTTAGTGCATTTTACACTTTGAACATCATTTCACATTATGATTGTAATACCTTCTTAAATTGCACTATTATGTGGTACATTTTTGAACCTCATTTGAAGTACCCAATGATTCATCTGATTATAAATATTTTAATTTGATATTTTTTGAAATTGATATACACTCCAATATGAACATGTTTCATTCATAGATCAATGGAAAATTCATGGAAGAAGATGGGGATATTTTGTGATGAAAGGAAGCAATTCTAGAGAAGGCAGATTGGACACTAGCCCACTGATGAGACTGTGGGGCCCAACATACAGGCCCAATGAATCCCAAATTTTGTGGGATGCTAGAAGACATGAATAGGAACAAATAAATTTCATGATAAAATGGTAATTCGGCCTCTATGGTGGTCATTAAGGCGGCCCAATTTAGAGATACAATTCTGGGCCAGATTCTGCCGCCGAGAAAAACAGTCCATTAATTTTATCATATCTCGGAATCCGAAACTCCAAATAGGCCCAAATTTATAGGCAGTTAGAAGACATCCAGAGCTTCATTTTATTCTTCTATGGACCACTCTGATTCGGCCATCTAGAAGGTCTTTCAGACGTGTCTGTTCGGTGAAGGAAAGCTGGCTGCCACCTCGGGTCAAGGGTGGAAAAATCAACTCTCCCTTACTTTACACCCACCTATGGCCTACCACAATTAATTTAGGAGACTTGGACTGTTGGAGGCTCGACCCAAGGGCTCAAAAATTCCTATTTAAGGCAGTGGTGTTGGAGTATTGAAGAATCTTGGAGCTTGTTTTCATCTTAATGTTATGCTGCCAATTTCTCTTTGTAATGTTCTTCCTTCACATGTAAGTTGTTTTAATTCATCCTTGTTTCTTAATAAAAGTTCTTATTCTATTATAATTCTATTCTTCTCCTTATCACTTTGATACCTTTGGTTCAAGGTGTGAAATTTTTCATACCAAACATTGTGAGATTATCACACAACGGTGGAGTGATTGTAATTTTATTGCGTTTTTTTACTTCTCCATTTCCTCCCACATGAGTCTACTTTTCGCTTCCATTGAAACCATAGAATCAATGGAGGGCTAACCCACTTATGGGTTGATCCAAGGGAGTAGAAAGGGGATAGATTGGATGTTATTTATCACCTCATTAATGTATAATCATTTCTTTAATTGAGATTTTTATTTGATGATTTTTAAACTCCATCGTCCTTGTTGAATTTAAGGACACACACTTTAAGTGCTAGTACGAACCTTTACCTTGAAGTGCTCAAAACTTTGATCCTTCAAGTGTATAGGTGATTAGTATTAAAGGGTGTATGCATTAAACCAGTAAGTGATGATGTTGTTTTATCTCCTTAAATGAACCCATCTCAAATATAAGAAATTGAAATCATTAAAAAGGAAATACGTCCAATCCACCCCAAGCGATAACCTAGGATCAACTCATTCTTTTAAATTGAATTCACTTAAGTCTCTCAGAGTTCCTTTAAACCAATCTAAAATCTACCCAAGTTGGCCAATTCATAGCCAAAAACAGTTCATAGAATGTACGTGTCTATAGGTTACTTCTTAGGTCTCTGTGGATTCGATAACCCAAGCTAAACTACAAGGACCGTCTTACCTTCTTCTCTTGGGTAAATTTGAGCGAGAATCGTTATCTTTTAATGCTTTTTTTCACTATCTTTAAAACGATCTTCCTTCTGTGGTGTTATGTTTTAGGTTTTACCATATATTAATCTTTTATTATGTTATTATTTTTGGTTATTAGGTTTCTAGTATCAAATTATCTAATTCAAAATTTTATTTTAATCCATTATGATATTTTATAAGACCCATTTTCAATCCATGGGTTTTTATGAAAATAAAATGTTTTCCATTTGCAGGTTTTATAAAACCAATTTATTTTCCTTTTTTATGAAAATTTAATTATTTCCATTTACATGTTTCTTGAAACCCATTTTACTTCCATTTTTTCTTTTTTATAATAATATTGTATTCTTTTTAGGTGAAAAAAATTATGGATGACTTATGGGTGGGGTCCTATATCACCCTAAGATGCATTGGTTTATGGATTATATATGATGATATGTGTATTAATAAGTAAATTTTATTTTCACGAAATCATGGGCCATATTATGAGGATAATTATTGTAATTTTCACTATAATAATTTATGTTCCTTATATTAAATATTTTTTATATTATTATATTATGCTATTATATTGGGGCACCTGAATGTAATTTTTCCCTATTCTAATTATTGTCTAATTGTTAAAGGATATTATTCATTATGATCATATTCTTTCTTGATTCAAGGATTATGTTAATTTATTCTACGAGATTTTATTTATATTTTTATATATTGATATTTTATGATTTAATTTATTATTACATGAACCATGAAACTCATATAAGGTGTACATTTAACTATCAAGATGTTATAGTATTTCTTTAATTATCATTTTCACTTATTCTTATGAACTAATCCTTTATTAAATCATTAGTCACCCCATAAAGAGAATTTTAGCTCACTCCATTATTATTTTTTCATTCCATAGTATATGAGGACAAGTCTTAAAAATGAGATATAGTGAAGGAAATCAAATATATATCCTTTTTTGTTGAAATGATCTTATGTATTTTTTAATATGAAGACTCTGTAGCTAGTCTTGAAATTAATTTATCATATTATCCCTTGGTATATTTTTATATATGAAAATTATTATTTTAAATCATATAGAGGATGTATAATATGGGAAATGTTTCCTGGGGTTTTCTAGCTGGTATCAGATAAAAGGTTTAGTTATTTTTGGAGATTGGAGAATCTATTTTGATTATAAATGTATGAGAAAATTAATGAAAGACCATTTATATGAGTCTATATAACATATAATATCACAAAAATATTGGTATTGTAATTATTATGATTTTTTTCTATAAAATACATCCATATATAGATACATTCAAGTGGATTAATTCTCTAGAAGTTGTACCATGATTTAAAACCCTAATGGGGGTGTTGGGTATTAATTCAATGGTTACATGGTTCAAGAAAAAGAGGTTTAACAACATACTTTGTTAGAAACTCCTATTGGTTATTATTTGGGTAATATATAACTATTTATTAAAAATTATGAAGGATTAAAATCAATGTTACATTGATTTATTAGGTTAATATTTATGAGAAAACCTATCCCATTTTTTTTAAAAAATAAAATTATTAAAACAAAAATAAATATGGTGTAACAGGATAAAACTAATGAATAAATTATTTTAGGGTTTGATTCCATTTATGATATTTTTTTCCATTGTGATGTTAATTATTGGACACTCATGGTAAATCATTTTTTTAGTAATCATTAGACCAAGAAGGAACTAGTGTGTCAATGTGTTCAAGAAACAATTCAATGGTTGAACCAATGAATAACCCACTAGAATTGGATATGGATTTCATAAAATCAGATAAATTATCACTCAACTATCTTAAAAAATGAATAATAACATGAATAAAATTGATCAATTATTCACACCATGGATGGTGGGTCTTCATATGAAGTCTATAGTTCGATAACATCAACAATATTTAGTGTCTCCTCAAATCAAATTTTCACCATGAAATGTATAAATGGAAGGGGAAAGATATTTTTTATACACTAGTGATCATAAAATGAGGTTTTTATGGTTGTTTACCATTTAAAAGTTGAGGCCAATAGTAGATAACACATATTTAGAATATGAAAAATAAAAAAGTAATAGACTCAATATAATGGGAAGAGTTTAACAAAATGTTAATTGAAAAGTATTTTCCTCAAAATATTCACATCTTAATAGAGAGAGAATAATTAGTGTTGAAATAATTGGATGATTAATCCATTCATACATATGAGAAAATATCCATGAGGCTTGAAAGATACTCCTTTGGTATTATCTATGAACTATAATGTAAATTAAATCATTTCTTCAGTGGATTAAAATCCTGTATTTGATAGGATTTGGAAATGAGACACTTTGAATAAATAAATTGATAGATCAATGTGTGCTAAAAGTATAGATGGAATTTGAGGTATCTTATCACATAGAATAGAGTCAAAGGAAGTATGAATATTAGGTGGTCTCTAATGGTAAGTCATTTGGGGTTAATAAATTTCAACCGTTACCTTCTAATATAATTTGAGGAAGCCCCTGGGTAATTTAGTAAAAGTATCAGGGAAGGTTTTTAATTGTAGAAAAATTGGCCACAAATCCCACAAGTTTCAATATAAGGATAAGATGCTGACTATCACAACATATGAAAATAAGGTCCTAAATAATGATCTACCTACAATATAATGCATCAAATGTAAGGAGTTTAAACACTATGCGTATTAACTCTACAACCCTATGATCAATGAAGAAATTAGGCCATAATATCCTACCATAGAGAGGGAATAATAATCGGAATTCATGATCACTACCAATAAAGTTTATTTTTATAAGAAAGTATCCCCAAACACACTTAACATTTTTTTCTAAATATACAGGATATTTATTTTAATTTAGTTCATAACATTGTTCCATATCATAGAAGAATTATTATTATTTGAAATCACTACCTTAGGAGATGGATATCAAAGTATATTGAAAATAACTAGGGGAACAATTATCATATCATTAATATATAAATATCATCTTATTGAAATTTGTAGGAGGATTATTCCTTATGTTCTAATTCACCCACACCATGTTGAATATGGAAAAACCTTTGAAGTGTACTGATTATCACTACATATATCGAATATCAAATGTTAGAAGAAAGAGATTCCATTTTATAATCTTCATTATCCTATTTTTGTGAAATAATATTATGATTATATCCACTTTGAATAAAATTCTATAATATTGTTTTTGATACCCAATGAAGGGGGAATACTTACTGAAATTATTGGAAAAGAGGTCAATATTGAGTACATTCCAATTGTATGGGGATATACTATTGTATTTCTAGTTTAAGCACTTTATCAACTCCCCAAGAGTGAGGATGAGTTCTCTATTGAACCTATACTTATAAAAATTACTATCTCAAATAATCTATATATGATTACTCCTATTGAATTATAAGAATTAAAGGAGAGGAAAAAATGAATTTGGACAGGGGATTTATCTATCACAGTGCTTCACCATAGGTAAAACAAGTCCTCTTTGTTCATAAGGAATATAGATCAATTCATCTATTAATTGATTATCTTGAGTGTAATAAGATAAAATTAGGAATAAATATATTTTAATAATATTTCTGAACTATTCAATCAATTTATAGGATCTTGGAGCATCTCAATAAATGAAAATTGAACTAGATATCATCAGTTAGGAGTCATAATGGAGAATATTTCAAATATAACACTCCAATATAGGTATAGACACTATTACTTTATAGTGATTCCACTAATATTGATAAATTACCATACTATTTTCAAAGATATAATGACTAAAGTCTTTAGTTACTACCTGTATCAATTTTTATTTTTCATCATAGATAATATTTTTATAAAAACTATGATAATGGAAAAACATTAATATCATTTACAAATTTCATTGATGGACATTATAATGTTTTTGTTTTATAAAAAATGTTTTAAAAAAATTAAATTTTGTCTATAGAAGTTATCATTCATAATCCACGAAGTCACAAAAAAAACATATGTACAGATACCTCAAAAAGAAATATGTTATTAGACAATGGACAAGACAAACCATAGTAACAAATATCTATAGATTCCCCAGGTTAGCTAGAGAATATTAACACATGGTGATAAATTAAATACGACTATAGATTCCTATAAACATGTTAACATGAGGAATAGTTAAGTTCCAGTAAATCGAGGAATATGTATAATAATTTAAGGAACTAAAAAAGAGAATTTTTACATCACCTGTAATTACATTAACCTACTATAGATAAGTGTTTATGATATAATGTTTTTCCTTGAAGAATATATTGTGATGAATCCTAATGAAAATGAAATGGAAATTTATCATTCTTCAGGATAATTAAAAAATCATGATAAAAAGTTACCCGTCACATTATTTGGATATATATATACACTGATAATTACAATAAAATGTTTTTGGAATTGTCTTTATTGAGAGAAGTATTATATTTATAATGACTATAAGAGTTTAAAATACATATTCACATAAAATGTGTAAAATATGCACCAAATGAGATGGTTGTGTTTTGTAAAATACTCTAAATTCTCCAAAACTTACCACATTGGGAAATAAAACAAGGTGGATGATGATTTAAGAAAAAATTATCTTGGTACATTATCTATGACGAGGGTTTAAATATAATTGGTGTTCTAGGATTTGTGAATACTAAATCTTGAAGTCAAAAGTTGAGGTAAAAAATCCTATCTTTCCCTAGTTAATGTTGATCCATACATTCAAATAATGATAAAATAATCACATAATGATTACGTAGAGAATAAAATATGGCATCAAATAGTTCAAAGTTTAACATTCATTACTATAAAGATATAAGTTTAGATATCATATATTTGTCCCATCAAAAAAACTTAAGAGTGAACATTGGTATGATTGTCAAGAATAATTATTCATTATTTATCTAGGAACCATAAATATGTATATATAACTTGCAAAAGCTTTGGAAGAATAATATGATGACTTAGATTGAAATATATGAATCTCGATGAACGTTGTTCTAGTATGTTGTGGCTATATAAAAAATGTACAGGGCATGTTGAAATAATTTTTTATACTAGTATTGAAATTAGAAAATATAACCATGTATTTCAAACTAGGAATCCATAATATTCCTAATGAATATATTTATCTATGGGATATAATAGAATTCTATATGAATTTAACAGATTTTATTTCCATTAATTAACATTTATCCCTTGACCAACTCGCCACGATATAAATGAGGGACATGGTAACGCTACACAGAGTACCACTTTCCATTGAATCTGATTAGGACTTAAGGCCCACTTAAAGGGTATAGATAATTATATATAAATCAGAAGTGAAAGAGTTGAGTTTTAGCACTGTTTATCATGATCATTCATATGGTCAGTCTAAGATGACTAATTATAGACTAGATGATATGTTGAGATATTTTTCGATAGATTTCCAAGGATTTCATATCATCACCATCCAATAGAATAGTTCTCACATAACAATAAATTTCCATCATATCATTCAAAGGTCACTATATAAGTCTCTGTATTGGAAGATATTAAGGTCTTCAATTTGTTACACTGATATTTTATAGGTGAATCTAATAGGTCCTTGACTTTTCCAAGTACATAAACTGAAAATTAAAACTATTTTGGAGAATATAAATGTAAAGAAAATTAAAAATAACTTTTATGAAGATATAAATTGACAATATATACTGTTTGAAGTTAGTTAACATGTGATCCTTTGAATATCTCCATGGTAATGGCTTATCATATTTGGGAAAAAATGGATGTGGGTACCTAAGTATATGAGTCACTTTGGGATCCTTGATCATTTTAGAGTCACACCATTACACTTAGAACTCCCACCTAAACTATCCAAACTATTTTATGTCTTCGATGTATCGCTTCTGAGGAAGTACATACCAGGAAATTCATATATACTAAAATTAAATGATATGGATGTAACATTCTTTGACCTGGAAATCTATCACATCAGGGAATTGGGTTGGTTACAAGACATCAAGTGGGCCTCCCTAAATGAAAAAGCCAACTGAATAATAGTGGGGTTGTGATAAGTATAGTCGGGAGACTATAACCACTCAATTTAGAGTTTAAAACACAATTGTTAATGATTATATAATTATATAAATAAATATAATATTGTATAAGTAATAGAAAAAAATGATAAAGTAGAATCCAACCAATAAGCTAACTGAATTTCCTAATAAATAATAAAGGAATAATATAATCATGTGCTAGAATGTAACTAAATTTAATTCTCAACAAAATGAAAATAAAATACTAGAATAAAAAAATAAAGACTCAAATATCCCCGATCTGTAACCCCATATCGGTACCCTCTTTAAACTCCATCCCATCAAGTAAGAAATCAATCAACTAAAATATAATTTACCATTTTCCAAAAATACATCCATCTAATCTATTCAGATGAGAAAGAGTGGTCGGAATTAGCCGTGAGTATAACTCAATTGGTCAAAACCACCATGTCTAAATAAAAAATGTTTGATAACAAACATATGGAATTATAAAATAAAAAAGAGTATAAATTAATTAAATAATTAGAATTATAACACATTAAACTAATTTGTAACCATGCTAGTATATATCTGAGAATGCCCCAAAACCATGCCAAACATAACCTTATAACCAAGGTAAAACATAACTTTTCTTAACACCATGATAGAATGTTTCTAACCATGTCTCACAACCATTCCAACACTAACCATATAACCATGGTAGTAATCTAGGTCAAACCCACTATATATTAATTTAAACATACATTCTATTCTAATACTACTATATAAGTATTTCATCATGTCATCTACAACAATCCCTATATATAATCATTTTAGAATATCAACTGGGCCATGCCCGCAATATCATCATTTCATCATATCATCTAGCCCAATCCTGCTATATTAGTATTTCAGTATGTTACACTATGCATATCCATATTTATAAGAATTACAACATGTAACGACTACAAAAGTAATAGAAAATTATATCATATTATCAAATCCTATAGATCAATGTCTAATTATGAAAATTATCAGTTTATATTCATTGAAAATTTTCATATATCAACTTTTCATATACCATAAAATTCTAGTTATCTCAATAAAAAATCAACCAATCACCCACAACCCAAGTCATTCTAAACACACATTAAGACATTAAATAAGTAATGTCCCAGATTTTTTTGTGTATTATTTTTGAATATGATATGGAAATAATTTGAGACCAAGTGCTAAAAAGGTGTGTGATTCTGAGGTCGGGGGTGCCCGAAATAAATTTTTGAAATTTGTTAAAATATTAAATATCAATCACACGTAGTTTTCCTGAAAAAGTTGAATAAATTATAACGGTTTCCTTGATCAGAAATCTTAGGGCACCATTGAGTTCAGAGTAACATCTTTACCCAAGGTAAGGCCTAACATCATCCTACACAGGTTGATTGTGAAAAGTAGTTTTTAGACATTTTAATGAATAAAATAAATTGTGGATTTATTTATTCCATTCAGTTTCATCAACGCAACCACAGTTTATTTTAAATAAACCAAGAGAAAGGAATATATGGTCATGGTCATAAACCTAGAATTCCCTAGATTATTTGGAGAGAAACCCTAAAGAATTGTATCAGTAGTGAATGATGAAGAAACCTTGGATCAAATATTGACAGATGATATTCTTGATGGATATTTCCAATAGTGATGACACGAAAACTATTCTTCTTCAGCAAGTGAACCAACTCATAGATAAGATGTGTTATTTTGTTTTTCTTTCCCCATTTTTGGATTCAACGATGAACATGGACCAACAAATGAACATGTTGATCCTTAGTTTGATCGTTCTTATGGGATAAGATTTAAATGTGAGGTTTTATTGATGTTGTTGATTGAGAATTGATTTTTATTTCTTGATCATTCTTACATGAAAAGATTATGGCCCAAACGAATAGGAACCGAGGTTCATTCCTCAGGTTGTTCATTGTGATTTTTCTCCCATGATATTCTTTACATTATTTGTTACTATTGGATTATGAACAAAAAATCCTTGCACCTTCGATTCAGGGTGCAATGATGTGAAATTGAAGATCTGTCATCAAGACAACCTAGAAGAGGTTCCACGGTGATGGTGATAGATGAATTAAATTGATTTGGGAATACTAATTCTTTGGAAAATTTATGAGAGGATGAATGAAAGCAGTTTTTTGGAGCTGATTGAAGGCCCAAAATTCACTGATTCTCTACTGTGATCGAAATAAGACCTTGGATCTGTAGTTTATAGGAAAAATGACCATTGAATTGAGCTCTATATGATTGGTTGAGGCATGCAGAGGAAGGAGAAGGTTTCTGGAAAATCATGACAAACATGGTGGTTGGACCCCATGGAGCAGCAACTAGGTTTTCAAGATGTAGTTAAGTGTCACATGGTGTGTGGGAAGTTCTCCAAGACTCAGTGTTTATCTTGGGAGATACACAGACACAGGGTGGAGTGTACAGGTTGCCTATAATGTGTGTACTCCCACACATGGCATGGTCTAAACTAGTTACATAGACTACCTCATGTTTTGGTACATGGGTGAGACACACTGGTTGACGTCATGTACTGGTTCATGGACAATGTATATGGGAAGACTCTAGATGGAAGGAAATGACCTGTGACTCATTCTGTACGTTGTGTACTCCTTTTCTACATGATATGTTTTTAAGACACGGTCCATTGTACATGGGAAGTACCAAGGGTCAAGGGACACAACATGTAACCCTACTACATGTTTTATTTACCCTTATACATGGCTTGAATATCTTTTACACTGTATCTCAGAAAAGTTTATTTTTGGTTTGTTCCCTTGATCATTTCCCTAAAGGCTGGTGCATATCATTTCTTACTCATAGGAGTATGATCTATTTAGCATGACTTCTTGGATAGAGTTTTTGAAATCCCCCTAGAGTCTTGGTGCATGATCCTCTATTCAATATTCATGCCCTAGGTAGAGTCTTCAATATTGATGTGACCAGCTTCATCAGGCTTCGATCCTCTACTTATAGAGTCAATTTAGTTTGAGTTGTTTGTATCAACCCATGGCCCTGGCTATGACCCTCATTATAAGTATATTATCTCTCTTTTTTAGATCTATAAATGCATCTATCTTATTATGGTTCCCAAAGAATAGTAATTCTTAGACAGACGTCATTAGTCATATCAGACTCAAGAGTCTGTTCTCCCTGATAAGTTCTTCATAGAATCTTCCAGCTGATCCTGGAGTGGTGGTATACAGTGTTTGTGACTTACCTATAGACTTCATGTCTTGGTTGATTATATCTAGATATTATTGTTATATTTTCTGTAGACATATACTATGTGGAAATAATTATACCTTTCCTTTGTGATTTTCATTGTGCTTTAGCGGCGTCATACTGAGTATTGTTGTACTCACCCTGCATGGGATTTTCCTACATGTGTCTTGTATTTTTGGATGAGTTCCCTTTTGACAGATTCTAGGGTGGAATAGGTGTGAAAATAGAATTTTGAGTTTAGGACAGCCGAGGTGTTCCTATTTATTTGAGTAGTAGTCATGGTATCTTGGTTTATAGGTTGGACTTTATAGTTTATAGACTCTTTTTCATGGGATTGTATTCTTGTTTGTTTACTTTACAACACATTACCTTCCTGTCGTACTATTCTTGGGGTATAATGGTATACATGCATTTGTTTCTTAGTGGATTTTACATTTCAACATTGTGGACTAGGAGATGTGTGTGTGTGTACATGTACATGGGAAATTCCTACCATGTTAGTGATATGCCTACTTAGTGCTAGTCACCATCACCTGACTTATTGGAGAAGGGATTGGGGAGTCACAACATGGGTCCCACTAGGACAGGTCATGACAGAGTGGTATTAGTGGTGGTTAGTTCCACCATAGGACTGAGAGCTTGTGATGTTAGTTTGGGGAAAAAGTGTTAAGTGTTTTAAGTTCATATTTCAGGCTAGGGACTCTAGTGTTGGTGTGGCGACAAACGTATCCATACAAAAAGACTATGATTACCTATTTTTCAACTCAATACATGATATCACTAGTTGAAGGGAAGCACTAATGGTACATGCATCATATAATAATGGGTTGTGGTTACCATGTCCTTCTTGAGCGACCTATAAACATATACTCATTGAACGTGGTACATATTGTTTTCTTACAGGATGACTTCGTAATGAAAACTAGATATGATTTAGCAGCTTAATCATAAGGATGGTCCCCTTTGATATGAAGATTTGATACCAGTACTGGTTCCACATATGTTTCTTCCAGGTTGCGCACCATCTATACCCCCACCTATGGTGCAACATATTGTACCTATAGTACCTGTAGATGAATAGAGTAAGATGAGTGCTCTCCAAAAGTTTCATATATTGATACCCTTTGGGTTATGAGGTGATCCTGACCCTCAGATGTATGTGGACTAGCTTGATGCAGTGACATGAGTTTTATGCCTAGTTAGGACACCAGCAGACCAAATTGTGATATTAGCAGCAAGCCTTCTTCTGGGTTTGAAAGGGCGATGGTGGGGTTTGGCCACACAAACTCACGATGAGGTGACTCTTTCCTAGACATAGTTTAAGGATATATTTATAGAGTAATTCTCACTGGTTACGCTAAGATCCATTCATATAAAAGAGGTTATTCAGCTCCAACAGGGTAGCTTGATGGTGACCGACTATTCATCGAGGTTCATTAACCTTTCAAGGTACTCGATGGATATGGTCATAAATCAGTACTTTGTGGCTCAGACCTTCGTGCGAGTTTGCATAGAGAAATTAGATCCAACATTATCCCTCTGATAATTTTTACTTATACGGGGGTACTTGAGCGGGATTTGGTGGATGAAAGATTCTTGGTTGAGCAGATCCAGCTGGTCATAGTCAACAGTAGATAGACATGGGAAAAGACCTCAGAAACAGGGATTCGATGTCAGTATCAGGGATTCGGAAGTGGAAGACGTTTTAGGAAGACGTCCCAAGACAAGGGATCTGTAGTTTATGGATCACAGGATGGTTCAAGTCATCCTATGGAGAGGTAGTGAAATTATAGTGACGGATGGGGGAATCATTCTCAAGTTTTTTCAACACGATATGATGCTGATAGGGAGACAATGAATGGATCACAGAGGAAGAGGTAGCGGAAGGATCTAGAAGATCCATAGGGTGGTGGATGTGGTTGAGGAATAAGGGGAACATCAAGAGGTGTCATACATTTCGACTTGTTACCACCACCCCCCAGGAGGTCCATGCCAGGCTCAAGGATTTGGATGCTAGGGTAGGGGACAAATGCCTACGGTCGAGGCGTATGACCCAGGGGATCCAAGGATGGTTCAAGGTATTATCTGTGTCTTTTCTACTCTATCTTCTATACTGATAGACACAGGTTCTAGTAATTCCTTTATTGAAACATATCTTGTACAAGACCTTGATATTTCAGTTGAACCGTTGACTCAACCCTTATTCTTGGAGACACCTACGGGAGAGGACATGATGATCAAACACCTATACCGATAGGGTGACAGGACCCTCAAAGGTGAGAATATTAGTTGGAACCTCTTGGTGGAAGTGTTGAGTCCTTATAATTTCATTCTTGGTATGGATTGGTTATCTATGGTCTATACCCATATTATCTATTTTATGCCAAGGGTGCGGTGGGTCCGCAATGATGAAACTATGTTTTGTTTTTTTGGTGAAATGGAAACCCAAATAGTATAGGATGGACTCATGAATAGGAGGGTGTAGCCAATTACTCATTAGTTGGCTAGGCTGACCCCCAGTGCATCATATGGTATGAGTTTCCAGTTCCTAACAATATTGTCAATGTATGAGGATGTCTTATCAAAACATGTTCTAGGTTTACCTCCCCACCGGGAGACATAATTCATCATTGATTTATAACATGGGAAAACATTGATATATACACCAGCATATCATAGGGCTTCTGCAGATCTTTGAGATCTTAGGGTGTAGTTTGAGGACTTGTAGAAGAAGAGATTCATGAGGCCGAGTCTTTCCCCCTGGGCAACCCCAGTTTTATTTTCCAAAATGAAATACATGAGTTTGAGGTTGTGTATAGAGTACAGGTGCATGAACTAGGTGATTATGAAGAACAAGTGTCAACTACTAAGGATCGATGAAATCTTCGATCGGTTGAGAGGGAACGATGGTTCTTGAAAGTTGACCTTCGATCAGAGTATTAGTAAATGTGATTATGTGACAAGGATATTCCAAAGATGACTTTTAGATGTCATTATGGTCACTATGAGTACTTAGTGATACCCTTTGGTGTGATGAATTCCCCAACAGTGTTCATGGGACTCATGAACTGGATATTTCAACCTTACTTAGATCAGTTTGTGGTAGTATTCATCGATGATATCCTTGTGTATTTAGAATCTTAGGAGGAACACACTAGACGCTAAAGGATAGATCTAGATATATGCCGAGAGAAATATCTTTATGGGAAAATCTCGAAGTTCTAGTTTTGGATTTTGGAAGTCCACTTTCAGAGACATGTTATGTTAGTAGATGAAGTAAAAGTGGACCCGGACAAGGTCGAGGTAGTGTTAGCATGGTAGCCACCTAGGATCATGGAAAAGGTGTATAGATTTCTTGGGCCGATAGACTATTACCATGAATTCATACCTGATTTTCTAGGATATCAACACCTATGACAACTTTAACTCAAAAGGGATATCCTTTCATTTGGATAGAGAAGTTCCAACATGCTTTTAAGAAATTGTGGAAGAGTATGACAAGCTCTATGATCTTGAGATTTTTAGATGAGGGAATCGAGTATGTAGTGTTCTTCAATGCATCAGGGACCACACTTGGTTGTATCTTGATGCAGAGGCAAACAATTATTTCCTATGGTTCACAGCTGTCGAGATTTCATGAGTAGAACTACGTGCCCCAAGATCTTGATTTTTTAGAGGTTGTATTCTCATTGAAGATGTGGTGACGGTACCTTATGGGAAAGAAATTTATCATCCACTCTGATCATAAGAGTCTCAAGTATATATTATCTCAGAAGGATATGAACTTGAGACAGTGGTGATGGCTAGATTTTGTCTAGGATTATGACTCTGAGATTGTTTATACTCATAAAAAGGATAACGTAGTGGCAGATTATCTAAACAAAAATTATATTTTGCAGTTTCTAAACAAGGTATCAGGGAAGTGGACCTCATTAAAGTTATCCTTAATGGATGGAGATGGAGAATGTTACCTCCAGTTGATGGTTTTTATCCTTCCACCCTTATAGAAATCCAGAGAGGAATAACTGTTGAATATTAACTGTGCGACCCTATATGCTCAGTTGTCCGTAGATCATGCTTCTGATGGAAAATTTAAAGGTGTGAAGCACATAATTCTTTTCATAGGTCGCAAAGTTGTACTAGTGGTATTGCAGTAGGAGGTTTTGAGGGAGTTCCACACATCCCCTTTGGAGGTAAATCCAGGTGTGGAAAAGATGTACCGAGACCTTTGACATTAGTTTTTTTGGCATGGGATGAAGAAGGTAGTTACTAAGTTCATTTCTCGATGACTAACTTGTCAGTAGGTGAAGGTTGAGAACTAGGTTCCAACAGGTTTAGATCAACCCCTTGATGTTCTGAAATCGAATTGAGATGAGATATCAATGAAATTTGTGAGGGGTTTACCATATATGTCTATGATACATGATTCCATTTGGGTGATCATTGACTGACTCACCAGGTCAACCCACTTCCTATATATTAGAGAGAAGAGTTCAACTGAGATATTGGGACACCAATAGATAAATGACATATTTTGACTTCATGGAGTTACATCAATGATTTTTTCAGATCATGAGGCTTGTTTCACATCCCCATTATGGAAGGGATTACAGGATTCATTTGAGACTCAGTTTACCTTGTGCACAATGTTTCACCCCATATGGATGACCAGATGGAGATGACTATATGGGTTAGGAGGATATGCTATGGGATTACATCTTGGACTTCAGATGTAGCTATGTGGATCACCTACACCTGGTAGAGTTTTCATACAAAAATAGTTACCATTCCACCATTGGTGTGTCACCATTCAAGGCCTTATATAGATCAACATACATTTCAAAAAATTGCTGTACAAACCCATGAGAGTAGAACTCATGATCCTAGAGTTGGATCAAGATACTATAGAGAAGGTAAAAATCATACAAGAGTATATGAATACTGAATAGATCCATCATAATTCTTATGCTGACAAGCAGTGGAAGATCTTGGAGTTCGATGAAGAAGACTACATGTTCCTTTGGGTATCACCTTGACAAAAATTATAAATATTTGGCTGGGTAGACAAGATATCTCAGAGGATTATCATCCCTTTCTAGATACTGCATAGAGTTGGTGAGGTGGTGTACCTCTTGGCTCTAACCCCACAGTTGGACCGGGTACATGACGTATTATATGTTCCATAACTAAGGAGGTACGTACATGACCCATCGCATGTCATCGACTGGGGAAAGCTAGACATCGAGGTTGGAGTGACTTTTGCTGAGTACCCAATGGAGATTGAGGATCTATAGTAGAGGATAATTTATGGGAAAGATATTCCTTTGATCAGTGTCTAGTGGTAGCACATGAATCTCTAGGAGAGCACATGGGAGTAGGAGGCTCATATTTATGTACAATACCCATATCTTTTTGAGTAGCCTTGTTTTTGGATTTTCAAGGATGTAAATCCCTAAGGTGGGGAGAATGTAATGTCCCAAATATTTGTTGTATTATTTTTGAATATTATATGGAATTAATTCAATACTAGGTGCAGAGATGGCATGCCATTTTGAGGCTTAGGGTTCCCAGAATAAATGTTGGAAATATATCAAAATGTTAAATAGAAAGCATGCATATTTTTCCTTAAAAAGTGGAATAACTTCTAAATGGGAACATGAATCAGAAATATGAGGGAACCATTGTGTTCAAAGCAATAGCTTTACCCAAGGTGATGCCTAACATCGGCCAGTGTGGGTCAACTATAAAAAGTAGTTTTTGTGAATTTTCATGAATAAATTAAATTGCAGATTTATTTTATTTCTTTCTTTTTCATCAATGTGGAGATGGTTTATTTTAAATAAACTTAGAAGTAGGGATATAGGGTTAAGATCATAACCCTATAATTCCTTGGAAGTTCTGGAGAGAAACCCTGGATAATTCTCTCAGTGGTGAACGATGAAAGAACCTTGGATCGAAGATCAAAGGATGTCATTATTGACGATTATCACCAGTGATGATGATGTGGAAGATGATATTCTTTAGTGAGTGAGCCAAATAATAGGTAAGATGATTAATTTTGGTTTTTATTTCCCTGTTTTTGGATTCAATGATGAACAATGACCAATAAATGAATAGGTTGATCTGTGCTTCCATCATTCTTGCGGGATGGGCTTTAATTGTGGGGTTTTATTAGGTTTTGTTGATTAAGAATTGATTTTGATTTGTTGAATTTTTATTTTAATGGATCGAGGCCCAAAATGAACAATGGTCGATGTTCGTTCCATTGCTTGTTCATTGTTTTTTTCTCACTCTATTTTCTTCATGTTCTTTGTTCATCATGGATTTTGAACAAATCATATTTATGCCTTTGATTATTGGTGAAAAGATCCAAAATTAATGATCCAGCAGCGGGACAATGTAGTAGGTGTTCAACAATGATTGCGATAGACAAGTTAAAGCAATTTGAGAATACCCGTTCATCAAACGATTTATCAGCGGAGGAATGAAATCGGTTTTTGGAGCTGATTGAAGGCTTGAAACACACCGAATCAGTGTTTTGATAGAGAGAAGACTTTGGATCTGTGGTTTCAAGGAAAACATACAATTTTATCAAGCTCTAGAGGATCGAACGAGGTATGCAGAGGAATGAGATAGTTTCTATAAAATCATGATGAACACGGTGTATATTCTGGGCTACATAGCGTGTGGCCCCCACAAAGTAGTAGCTAGAGTTTCGGGAAGCAGTTAAGAGTTACACGGTGTGTGGCCCATTCTTTGAGACTCAACATGTATCTCAGGAGATACACAAACATGGGTTGGAGTACATGGGTTTTCTACACAGCGTGTACTCCCCCCAGGGCTTGGCATCGACCGGTTACATGGACTACCCTATGTTCTGGTACACGGGTAGAGACACATGGGTTGAAGTCATGTAATGGTACATGGACAACGTACATGGGTGAACCCCATATGGATGGACTCAACATGTGACTCATTCAACATTCCATATAATCCTTTTTTACATGAAATGTTCTTAATACAAGGGACATTATACATAGGAAGTACCCGGGGTCAAGGGACAAAAAATATGACCCTACTACAGGCAGTGTTTCCCCATATACATGGATTGAATATCTTTTCCACCATATCTCAGAAAAGTTTTTTAGAGTTCATGCCCTTGATTGTTTCTCTGAATGTTTGTGTGTATTGGTTTATACTCATAGGAGTATGATCCCATCAGTAGGAATTTCTAGATAGAGTTGTTGGAGTCCCCTGAGAGGCCCAGTGTAGGATCCTCTATTAATTATTCATGCCCTAGGTAGAGTCTTCAATATTGATGTGACTATCATCACCAGGAATCGATCCTATACTTAGTGAGTTAATCCTTATGGAGTTATTGGTATCTCCCCATGGCCCTTACTGTGATCCTCATCTGATGTATTGTATCTCTCTCTTCAGACCTATCAGTGTATCTCTTTCATGATGGTTCCCGATGAAAAATACTTCTTAGACAGATGTCATTAGTGCAACTAGACTCAAGAGTGTGTTCTCTCAGATAAGTGCATCATGGAATATTAGAGATAAACCTCCAGTGGTGGTATGCAGTGGTTGTGAATTACCACTAGACTACATATATTGTTTGAGTATATCTAGATATTCTTGTTATATGTTTGGTAGAGATATACTATGTTTATATGGATATATCTTCCCTTTGTGTATTTATTTATGGTTTTAGGGTGTTCTACTGAGTGTTGTTTTACTCACCCCTACATGGTTTTTTTTTGAATGTGTCGTTTTTTGTGCAGAAGAGCGCCCTTTTGATGGAGTCCAGGGTAGACCCGGACTAGATAGTGTTTTGGGAGTTCAGGCGGGCTTAGGTGTTCCTACGCCTTCGACCAGCAGTCCCAATACCTTTATTTATAGGTTGGAATTTTTATTTTACATACTATTTTTGGTGAGATTTTATTCTAGCCCGGTTTACCTTACTTCACTTTAGTTTCCAATCATACTTTGGTTGGGATATAGTGGTATGAAAGCATTTGTTTCTTAGTGTATTTTACATTTCATCATTTGTGGTCTTAGAGATGTGTCCATGCATACATGTATTTAGGTAATGCCTCCCATGTTAGTGATATTCCTACTCAGTGCTAGTCACCATCCCCTGGACTATTGGAGGTGGGTTTGGGGAGTTGTGAAATGGGCCCCACTAGGAATGGTCCTGAAAAAAATCATTTATATTTAATGGTTTTCCCATCTAAACAGTAGCCCCAAATGAGGTAAACTACCAAACTAAATTCAAAGGGACTCTAAGGATTATTCAAATCATTAATTAAATTTATTTAGTGTGTGATATGTTGGTGTAATTTCAATATTTCACATACTTGATAATTATCAGACCATTAGGTTAAGGTTTAGACCCCCTACCTTTAAAAGATGATATAAAAATGATTCCAATGTGAGAAACTCATGAGGATGATGGTACGAATGATCATAATAAGGATCCTAGATCAAATCCGATCAATATGAAAACAAACAACACACACTTTAAATATGTTTATATTAGAAGTTGTTACTATATCAAAACAACATGAGTGATATATGTTGCTCCCATGAACCACCAAGATCCAAAACATAGTCTCAAAACATATCCTCTATAACCTGAATAGTCCTATCAGATTGACTATTAGTCTAAAGATGATAAGATGTACTAAAAATAACCTGCGATCGAAGATCCTTCTAAAGACACTACCAGAAACACAATGTGAAATGAGGATCTCTATATGAAATGATACTCCTCAGAACACAGTGTAGCTAAACTCCCTCAGGAATGTAAATACTGCCAAGTCATCAACTTTGAACATCTCCTTAATAGGTAAGAAGTGTTCTACCTTCATCAGTCAACACAAAATCTCCCATAAAGTATCATTATTATTGGTTTTCTTGGGTAATCCTATCATAAAATATATAGAGAATTCATCTTTTTTCCACTTAGGAATAGGTAAAGGCTTTAAATAAATAGCTAGCCTATGATTATTAGTATTCACCTGATGAAAAGTGGAAATTATTGATAAAAATATTTCTATTTATTTTTTATTTCCTAACCACTAGTATTATCTAAGGATTTAGCGATACATCATTGTCTAACAAGGATGTACTTCCCATCTAGATGCATGAATCTCCCTCATTAGCTCCTCACTCATGCTCATAGGAACCCATACTCATCCAAAGAAAACAATAGATTTTCTACAATCAAGAAACTATCCCAATCATATGAACCCAACATATAAGTTTTCTCTCAGAACTAAGCCCTCCTAACTGGAAAACTACCCAGTCATAATCTGGTCCAAAATCGTGAGGATAATTGATGCCTAAGTCTTCACTACTCATCCCTAAGATTCCTAAACATCTAGATGGAAGTCTGAAAAGAGAACCATTATCTTCCATTCATTTTAAGTCTCCCATACATTCAATAGATGTATATTTTGGATCAATGTATCAAAAATAATGTTTCCCTATCTTGTTGTATAAACCAAGTCAAGGAAGAAAGACTCCAGATACTTAACCCACCTCCTCTGCTGAAGGTTTAGGTATCACTAAGAAAAGATGCACATGATTCTATTTTGATCCATGTATTCCATAGGCATATCACGCATAAGATAACCCCTAAAACATCTCATGGAATGTACCACTACATAAAATTCCATATTGTGGGTAGGATAATTCCTCACATGCAACCTCAACTATTGGAGACATAAGTAACCACTTGATCCCATTGAATAAGAAATTCTCTTAGTCCAACTCCTGATGCGTCACAATACATGATATATGATTTACCTTGAATAGGTAGTGTTGAGATAGGTGAAGAGGTCATCCTACATTTTAAATCATGAAAATATCTCTCATAGTCATCCGACTAGAAAAACTAAACCTCATTATTGGTCAGCCCATAAATCGGTGCGGCCAAATGGAATTAATCATTGATAAAGTGTTGATAATAAACTGATAGGACAATAAATATCTGAATCTCAAAATATTCTTGGGATATTCCAAAGGTACCATGACTACAACCTTCTTTGGGTCCACCCACACTCCTTCCTCTAAGATGATATGACCCATGTATTGAAATTTATTAATCCATAAACATGATTTTGTTATATTGGAATAAAGTTATGCTCTATAAATGTAATCATGATGAGGTTAATATGTTTGGAATGATTTCCAACTAACTTGTAGTACACTAATTTTTCATCAACAAATGCCACAAAAAACTTGTCATGAAAAGGATAGAATATCATATTCATCTTGTCCATGAATATCATCAGTGTTTTAGTCAAACCAAATGACATCACCACCAACTCATACAAGCCATTCATTTTATAAAATACGTTCAAGGAATTTTTGATGATCTAAACCTTTACTGATGGTATAATGATCCCAAATAATTATTTGATAAGACCTTATAACCTCTTAGAAGATTGACGATATTGTCAATGCATGGTAGTGGATACTGGTTCATGACCATCATTTGGTTTAATCTCCGATAGTCCACACCTAAGCACAAATACCTATCATCATTCTTAGAAAATAGAACTAGATAACCCACATGATATGCACTAGGATGTATGAAATTTTATATTATAGATCCTCCAAATCAACTTTCAACTCTCGAATCTCTATTGGTGTTATTGTGTAATGAAGTAAAGAAACTTGATCTTATCTCGACACCAAATTGATTGTGAACTAAATCTATCTCCCAGTTGGTAAGCTATAGAAATTATCCGAAAAGGAATACTAAAAGTGGTTTACCACTAGTGGAAAATAATCCTTCTAAATTCCACCATTATCTTGATCAAGACCACCTATTTGAGCTGTGAGACAATCCAATATTAACTATATTTTCTCAGAATGACTGGTCTGATGTTCCCATACACTGTGGTGAGAATATATAACACCTTATAGAGATAATAAGTTAACTATACTTTTGTAATAGTCTATTTGTTTCTGATATAGAACTAACCAATCCATACTAAGAATCAAGTAGAAACATGTCATTCTAACATGATTAGTTCTCAAAAGAAATGGTGACCACCAATCTCTATAGAAAACAACTTGAAACATTTTATATTCTATGATCGCAATCCCAAAGGCGTGTCAATGGTTATAAGACTATTCAATATTTCCACATCCAAGCCCAAACCAATAAAAAAATCGGGGAAAAAAGGAATATGATTCTTCAGTATCAATCAATACACAAGAAAAGGTAGATGATAAAATAATTGTACCTCTGATAGTAGATGGTCATGCATCCATAGTAGCAGAAGTAGTTTGAATAATATATAGTCTACCAACCCCTCTTCCCTAGGCTTTATCCTTACTACCCTAATATATACTCTCTTCCTGGTATTGTAGATCCTGCACTGTGGTACCACATCTCCTGCCTGGACCGGAACATCACATGGAACTCCAGATACCTATCTTCTAAGGTGTAGTTGAGTCCTTCCAACACTCTATGGAATTTCATGGTCCCCTTCCACTAAAAAACTACTTCATTACCCTACAAAACGTCCTTATGTGTCCCAACATACAACAAGCATGAAACTTCAAATCACGGTACAAACACCAGGGCTTCTTTTGACCCATCTTTCCATGATAATATATTTGTAATGGAACACAGTCCTAAAACAGCTACCCACTTCCCTTAATACTCTTCACAAGACTTCCCAAGTGAAAACTATCATATTTAAGCTTCATTCCTCCAAAATAATTGATCATAGTTTCACCGGATGAAATAGCTTAGCCTCTGCTCTGGGACTCCCTCAGATTTCTTTCCATGACGAGTGCCCGATTTATAACATCTTTAAAACTAATCATATAGAACATATATATTTGGAAATTAATATTATAGATATGAATATACTAAAAATTTCTTACCATGAATATCTCATCATTTACCAAAGATGGTTCAATGTGCTGCATGTCACTGAAATGTTCAGCACATTCCAACAATGGCATGCCCTCATGTGTCAAGTGCATGAAATCATGATCTTTCTCATCCCTCAACATCTTGTGAGAGGAATGGATTAGGAAATTCATATCAAATTCCATCCAATATAACTCCTATTTCTATAATTTCTAATCCAAAATGTCCCACCAACACTAGACTAGTCCACAATGCATCTATGTTGTAAGCTTTACCATCTTAGCAGTGTGTGTCTCAAGAAGCTTAAAAGCCGTATGGACTGACTCGATATTGAACATGGATACCTAGGTTCCTCCCACCCTAGAAAATGAATGTGTATTCTATATTTGAAATTCTCTCATCATATCAAACATCGAAGGTATGGTGAAAATAGTCCATCCTTCCAGGGATCTCATGACCCTCAATATGCTTCTATGAAGTCGAGCATCCAATTGATCTTCATGGGCTACATGAAGCCAAAATTAAGTTGTGTTAGGGGGGGGGTGGGGTGTTAATTTACACTCTCCTAAGGATATACATAGAGATGGTGAGGGGGAATTTTCTTAAAAATACAAAAAAAAAACTCCTTGGAACACTTTTTTAACAACACAACCAACCAAACCAGGTGAAAATAATATAGAACCAATGTCTCGTGGTCTCTCTAAACATGGATTATTGGTGTTTAAACATGACATAAAAATTCCTTTATTTCATTTATTATATACAACATATATCTCATATCATATCTCAATAGGTATGTATATATCATGTGTAAATAAATATGTCCCTATAATGAACAATGCATGCCAATATATCCACACGTTTTTATTAGGGTGGGCACATACTCATCACATACATGGAAATGTGTACAAATGTCCAGAACCAATAACATCATAGATTAGTAACCTCAAACAACATGTGAATCACCCATGGTGAAATTTCATTAATTGTAAAACTGACATAAAATAAACAACAATCCACCCCTGGGAACTCATATCCCCCCCATTCATGGATTATATACTTCTATGGAAAAATTAATTACTATGTAACACCACATCCTTGTCTTCTTCCAACCTTTCCCAAATAGTAAAGATATATAATAGAAACCTGGTTTCCTCTCATCCTACATTTTAACATCCCCTGACCCAGAGTTCTTTCATGTGGATGAACCAAGTTTGTTATGGGACATCAAGTACACCTACCTAAATGCCAAAGGTTGCTGACTAGGAGCAAAGGTGTGATACGTATAGAGGGGAGACTATAACCCATAAATTTAGAGTTTACAAAATAGTGAAAAAACTTAAATAACTATTTACATAAATATCAGAGTGTTTAAGGAATAGAAACCAAATAATAAAGTGGAAACCAAATAATAATCCAACTAAATAATGAAATAAATAAAAAAGAAATAATGCAATGACTCATTAGAATGTAACTAGATATAATGATAGGACCAATAAAATAATAAACTAGAAGATTAAAATAAATACATAGAAGTACCCATCCCCAAAACCCATGTCATTCCCCTATCCAAAACCTATCCAATCCAACAACAAAATAGTAATGAAACACGGTCCTTTTCCCTTCTCCAGAAATATATCCATATAATCTACTCGGGTACCAAACGGTGGCCCGAATAGGTAATTAGTATAACCCATTAGGTCGACACCACCATGTCAAAATATACAATGTCTGATAAAAAGTGTATGAAATAATAATAAAAACAAAAATATTAATTGATTAAAAAATTCACCTAATACCACACCAACATAATTTAAAACCATTCCCAAATATATATGATCATGTCTCACAAGCATTCAAACCATAACATTATAACCAAGGTAAAACATAATCTAACATAGCACCATACTGGAATGTCTCTAGGCATGTTTGACAACAATTTCCACCATAATCTTATAACCAATGTATAAATTATAGTAACCTGGGTAAAATGTACTATATAAGTATTTCAATATATAATCTGGGTTAATCCCACTCTATAATATTTTCAGCATGTCAACTAGGCCATGCCTGATATATTATCATTTCAGAATATCAACTGGGCGAAGCCCACTATATCAGCATTTAAGTATATTAGTTGGTTCAATCGTTCTATATTAGCATTTCATCACGTGTCACTAGGAATATACCACTATATAAGAATTAAGGAATTTAATCGCTATACAAGTTATAACGCAACAATATCACAATATCACAACATATGGCTCAATGAATAATTATGAATATTACTAATTATCCTTTATTTACACATTTCATATATCAAATTTTCCTAACTAGTATCATTGATGTAATCTCCATAAACAAGAAAACCCAATGTGAGTCTATATGAAGAAATCAACCAAACCCATGTCATGCAAATCAAACTTTTAAAAATTAAATAATTCTTTTATATTCATGGGTTTTCTCAAAAGAACATCAGCCACTAACCTACTCAATAACAAAAATGGATCCAAAGGGACTCCAAGGGATTTTTAAATTCATTAATTTAAATTATTCTGTGCATGATATATTGGCACAATTGCTATATCGCACATACAAGACAATTATCAAACAGTGGTATAGATCCTATACCTTTAACTAATGATAAAACCATGCTTCCAATAGTAAAAAAACCTATTAAAGAAGGCGTGGATGATTGTAATAGGGATCATAGTTCAAAAATAATTAGGATCAAAACCAACAATGCACATAGTCCCTAAAGTTTTACTAAAATGTTGGGGGAAATAAGGGAGAGAATGGAAAACTAGACAAAACCCACTTAATAGGGATTAAATATGTTATCAGGATGTCTGGAAGAACATTTAGCCTTCTAAAATTGTATGGTGGTTGTGCTAGGGTCTAGAGAAGAAGGCTATTGTGAGTTGAAAGAAAAAAATCCACATAAAATACATTAAAATATAAGGTTATGGAATTTCATAGTGTGTAATATAGTAACACATTGTGTAACACATTATAAGGGGTATAATAAAATATATTTTTCCTATGATCAATATATTAAAATTATCTGTAACATTATAGGATGAGTAATCCATTTATATGACATGTAATCCATTTAACCGATGTGTAAATGTTCTCCAAATGGGTTTTCAACCCATTTCACTATTAAACAACTTAAACACCTTTAAGGATTCCCAACTTACCATTAACCCATAGTAATACTTGAAACACTTATACCTGGACCCCATTAATTCAAATAGTTATGTCTAAACTTTCAATTATTGTACCCTATAATGCTCTCCTTCATTGAACAAGACCTAAACACCAAGACTCAAACAAAATACTCAAAGAGAGATGTACCTGGGAAATGATGGTATCCTATAATGATATTTGAAAATGATCTAACATATAAGGATTGACCAATGATATTTTTTAATTCAAGAGATATGGTCCTAAAAAATAAGACCACTTTTCATGTAATGGTTATAAGGATAAATCTTATTTATTTAGAAGCTATGTAGGAACCTTAGGATGTAATGAGGAAAAATTATAGTCTTTTTTTATTATTTGAATTTATCTCGGGTTTAAATTGACTTTTGAGTTAGAGAATGTAATAACCTATGTTTTTCATCCTTAAATAAATACAATATTTGATTGATTTTTCCACATGAAACACTAAAAGAAAAAAATTATATTCCATTAAAAGGCAGACATATAATATTCAATTATAAATAGTGAAAACATAATTATGATATATATATATACATGGAAAAAAATAAATATCACTTTAGATATTGACTTAACTATTACTGCAAAAAAACTAATAAAATACTCTTTTTAAAAATTACATATTTTCAAGTGTAATATATATTCACATGAACAATTCAATATTATTATAATAATATGGGTTTTATCTAAAAATAAATAGTTAATATACCAATAGTAATTTTCATGTAGAAACTGATTTTATATATTGTTTCATTTTTTACCATAAATAACATTTAGAATATTTAGAATGTAAATATGAAAAAATAACAACATTTTTTGATATATTCTTTAAATATTACCTTAAGGTGATTTTTTATATTTTTCTATGAAGATTTATTTTTTGTAGGTGAATAGATAAAAATACTATTTCCCAAATAACATGAATTTTATCACATTATTAGTATATAAGTATGAATTTTAAATTAATGAAACCACTTTAAAATAAAAAATATTTCTTTTATAGGATACTTTCAAATTTTAAAAATGATAGTTTTTATTTATAAACTAATATTTGACATTATAGAACATAAGTTATAATTTTTAAATGAATTGTTTTGGAAACAATATACATGTATTTTTTTTAAATGACTTTTATCACTTATTAAGATGAAATAAAAAAGTATTTTATAAAATATTAATTTTTAGGTCGAAATTATGTTATAAGGACTTTTTATATTTTGGTGCATAAATGATAAATTACCAACATAAATACTAGTTACCATGGTGAGAAAATTTTAAAAACAACTAACATAAGAGGTAAAGGTACAAACATTATATATACATGTTATAAAATAATTATTGAGTCTTGAATTGAGTGTATCACTTACCACATATATTATTCATCAAATTTGGAGTTGTTTCCATTATGTTTGACTTTCTATTACTAAAATGTTGTGGGTAATTAAAACAATTTACCTACCTTACACATACAAAAGGATAACCACCCTCTTAAGTTCACCTCACTCATAAAACACATTAATTTTATTCAAAATAAAAAAAATAAAATCATATACAATGATATTAATAATAATGCATTTATATAAAACTCAAAAGTCCATCTGTTAATATTTTTACACCCTTTCTAATAGAGATAACACGTGTAGTGAGATAAATATTACTAAAATATTTTTTTTTCATTTTTAGATATGAATTTATTCTTTCCAAAATATAATTTCACCATATAAATATTATAACATTAATATAGTTACAATAAATATATGTTATTGTAATTATTGTAAGATAATTATCACCCATTCCCTCTTCAATTAGGAAAAATGAAAATGTGAATTGTGCGTGTTTGTAGGCTACCTCCTATATGAATAACATGTTTCATTTTTAATTACAACTATTTTGAATGGTATTAGTTTATATATTAGGATTATATATGATATATATATATATATATATTTACAAAATATATTTTAATAGGGTTCTTTTTGGATAGTAGAAAATATAGCGATCGTTATAAGGTAATCCATTGATATTGGTAAATAAATCAGAACTAAATAAAGAACATTTTATTCTTAATGAAACATGAACAAAATTCAACAATATTCAATTAATATAATCAATAATTCCAGTAAATTTATTTCTTTTTTAATGATGATATTTAGAAGAAAAAGGATATTTTCCACTACTTTTACAATTATCATTCTAAATGTTTAAGATTGTTAACATCCAATGTTTATAATATATTTCAACAATATAATACATTAAAAAATTGTATTTAATGAATTATAGATATGTAAAAGTAGTTGAATATGTTTCTTAAATATGTAATTAATTTTTTATCTTTAAGACAGTGGAGGTTAAATCACTTCCATAGAAATCTGGCATAATGTTGTGGGTCTTTCTAACTCAAGATCACTTGATTGAGTAATATAATTTCTCATTAAAAACCATTTTCTAAGGATTTTCATTTTGGTTGATATTATCTGCTTATTTCCTGGGAAAAGTGTTTTTGATCAAACTCTATTTTGATTAATTTTTTTTTCTGTTATTTTATAAGGATACTCTTTGAAAAAATAATCATAATTATGTTTTACACAATAATTAATATTAGATATTCTCAAAAATCTATTTTTAGGATTTTTTTCATAAATAATATTATAATAATCTACAATAAAATTTAGTTGTGTTCAATTTATCAATCAATAATTTTATTTTATTTTTTTATTATTTATCTTCTTTTCTGTATCGAATGAATTAATTTATTGTGTTATTTTATAAAATTATGCTGTTTTATGATACCAATTCTATTTCCATGGCTAAATTATGAAAATTTAATGATTATTATTTAGATAATTTATGAATCCAATTTATTTCCATGGGTCATTTTGAATATCGAATGATTTCATTTAGAAGGATTAAAAAACCCATTTTTTGACCATGGGTTTATTCTCCATTAAATAGTTTAAGATTTTTTTGGGGAACATATAACTATGTATGAATGATTGGTGTGGTACTATATCACCCTATAATGCATTGGTAATGATTTTATATCTCATTACATGACCATTTTTAGTGTATATTAGTTGTTACCGAGTGTGGGAACTAATGGTGTGGAACATTAATGTAATGTTTCCTCTAGTAATGTATGTTCTATATTAATTTTTTTTCATTAATTTCTAATACTATCATGGTGTGTCTAATATGAATAAAATTTCCCGAGGATAATATTTTTAACATTGTTAAAGGATTTTATTCATTAACCTATATATCTCCAATGAATCAAGTAATTTTTTATTTTCATATAATAATTATTATTGAAATTATTACATTTTTATAATTTATATATTTAAAGGGGATTGAATCTAATAGGTTTAAGATGGGTTTTAATAATTCTTCTACTTTCTATATTTTTTATGGTATAATTGGACTTGAAGGTTGCACACTTTTTCCAAAAAAGTTTCTTTTAATAAAATTATATATATTGTGTGGAATCATTTATGGAATTGATATCATAACCCTTTTACTCTAATGACCATATATGTTTTATAGTTATCATTCATAATGTAAAGACATCTCATATATACACATGTTTTTACTTATTCTTATAAAATAATTCATGATAAAATATTTATGAACCCCTTACTGGGAATTTGAGCTTTCCGGCTTCTTATGTTCTCATTCACTAGTTTATGAGTACGATTATTAATAATGAGATAACTAGAAGATGGTCTAGTACATTTCCTTTAATGATAAATGAAATAATTTATTGTCAAATAATTTGACTTTTTAGCCTGTCAATAAAGACACAAGATAGAATGATCTTGGGGAAATAAATATTTATAAAAGTTATTGTTTTAAATCATATAAAGGATGTAAAATGAAGTCATTATTACCATGGGAAACTCTAAGGAAAATATATACAACATTATCCGAAAAAATAAGGCGTCAACTCAAAGTAAATATGAAATGTTCCACCTTCAATGGTGAACACAAAATAAATAGATATTAAATCTAAAAAACATTAAAACCTAATATTCTAAATTAGTTCATTTTAAAATATATAAATTTATTAAATTAAAATAAAAAATAAGGTTTTTAGTGTAATATTGAGAATATTAAGATAGATTTTGAATAAATAAAAATAACGGGATGGTAACTTGACTTCACTAGATTTGATTCCTTAAGAACTTTCAAAATATGACCCTTGATGGAAGTGAGTCATCCAAATATCTGAAGGTTTGGCTTGAGATAAAAAATATATGATTGAGTAGGAATAATTGGTTTATCATGGGGAGTTTTTGGCTTAAAAATCAATGTTCTGAATAATAATTTTCCATCCCATGGTTTTTACACATGGTTTGGTAAAATGTGCACTGATAATATGCTTGGTTCAACACACTGCTGAAGCTATATGATTTGGACACATGGTTTTACTAGCCAAGTTACATCCATATGAATCTCCACTGTCATAAACCACTATAAGTAACATGGTTTTCTATGATTTCAATATGGTTTGTATTAAGAATGAACTATCTTTGATCCATCTTAGAGAAACCTAAAATAATCAAAACTCACCAGGAATAACTTAGTTGAAGCATTAAACACGTTTTTGTCAAAAAACATTATGTATAAAAGTGAAATTTAAATTTTGATGCGACATTCCATTTGTGATTAATTTAAATAAAATTCCATGAATATCATTTAAAATACTATTAAAGTATAATTATATATGTAAAATTATTTTATATATAGGTTTATTTTTTTATATATAATTGTTATAATTTAATTAGTGATTCTATTTCTTATATTGGGGGTTTTAGGATTTATAAAAGGGTATTTCATGTATGAATAATTTTATTGGTAATGTTTTAATTTCACTGAATTAATAGAATAAATTTCACTTACATTTTCTATAATTTAGGTTAATTATTTAGTGACAACAATTTATTGAGCTCAAAATAAATGAATTCAGTCAAATTGATCTGTATTTATGGATTATTTTGATAAGATGGAAATATATTGTGATAATACATCATCTATTTTAATTTAAATAAATCCTACACAATATTTTAAGAGATTTTATTTATATTTTAGTTATATTTTTATTAAAGATACAGTTAATAAAGAAAATATTATTTTATAATTCATAAAAACTCATAATAAAAATTCTGATATATTTATTAACCCTTTGGGTGTAGTGATGTTTGAAAGAAATAAGATTTCAAATTTTGAATGATAGAGATTTAGTTTGATATATTTTACTCTTATGTGATTATTTATATTTAATGTTTTTAATAGTTCTATTGTATTGAATCAATTTCTAGTAATTTATTGAGAATATTACAAATTATTTTAATTTACTTTTCTTTATAGAAAGCTACTTTTTTAATTTTTTTATACTCTATTATTTAATTATTTTTTATCTTTGTGAGTAATTTAGAAAGGGATAGTGTATTTCAAAATTCTTTATTTATTTTGTATTTCTAGAAAGGGTTTAAAGTTACATCTAGGATTGAGTTTATTATAGGGGTGAGACTGCTTGGGTTAAATAAATTTCTTTATTTATTTATTATTTTTAATATTACAACACATAAGATGTGAAAAAATAATTCTAAATTTGAAAATTGGATAATTGTAATTTATCATGCCATTGTTAATTTAACAGTTTATATTTTTTATATTTTTTAACTATTTATTATCGACCATTTGTTTTTTATTTTATTACTCTGTTATAATCACTATGAAATTTATTTTATATTTTTTTCAAAAATTATTTTTTGGAGATGTGTATTACTATTCCGATGTTTATTGTTTAGTTTTCAGAAATTATTTTTATTATATTTTGGAATTGATTTTTTTACTCTTCCAAAACTAATGATTTATACTATTTTGAAATATTTACTCTTAAGAAGTGTTTTAAATTCATATTTAATTTTTTTTGGTCGTAAAAAAATCATTTAATTTCTAATAAATATTTTTGAAGATTTACATTTTTCTCAAAGTCATATGAGATTTCAAGTCATAAATATTTTTCACTATTTTTAAGTCATAAATGAATTTTATGACATGGATCTAACTATAATAAAACTTTAAAAATGATATAATCATAATTATTATATGAAAATTATACATATCATATAAATTATTTATATTTTGGCCAATGATCTATCCTTTGGAATCTTTTTTATTAATTTAAAATTATCCTTACCAAGCTCTATATATTGAAGTATTTTATATTTTTTGTAAATTTTGATATCTATAATGTTATTTTGACATTTTATAACTATTTTATTACCTTTTTTATCAGATATAACATCTAAAAAAAATCGATAAAATATCATATATATATATATCAATTTTAATTTTTTTTGGTTTTTATCGTGAAGGTTGCTGTGAAATATGGAAATTAATTTAATGTGTCATCAATTTTATAAAAAAACAGAAACAGAAATTCCAATATGGATATAGAGAATATGTATCAACTGTTGATAAATTTTACGAAAAAATTTATTGTGAGTATTTATTAAATTAAGTAAAAAAATATATAAGCGATATGAAATTACTAAAACTCCACTACAATTATTATTGTTTAATAACTTTGATAACATTGTAGCTTCATAATTTTATTTTATTACTGAATTGAAAGAGTTGATTTAATTGATTTTTATTTTTAATTTCATTCTATTGGTATCTATTGTTTAAAAATTTTAATTCTATTTTTAATTTATTTATCAGTTCATCTTATGAATTTCCCTTATAGGATCATGTTTTTTGTTTTTATTATACACCGTTATTTTAAAAGTAGGACTACTAAGTTGTGACACTTGTAAATAATAAATTATGATTAAGATTTTTCCATTTTTCATAGAAAGGAATATTGGGTTACATAGACCATGAGGTTTTTAGAAAGGTATTTTTAATAAATGGGTATCAAATTATTTTAAATGTTATTAATTTGTTTTTGTAGGTGTTATTTATATCATTGATAAGAGTGGGGTGTAGATCAAAGCTAGGGGAAGTATAGATCAATTATAAAATGTGTTGGAGGGGGGGAATTGACTCATGTTAATGATGAAAATCCCGTATCTTATAAAGATAAATACATCATTGCTTCTTAGTTGAACAGTTCGCATTTAACTGGTTGGTCCTACCACATGACCGTAAACTGTGATGATATCGTCCCGACCGCACGATGAAAAACGACACTGCATTACGATGACCTCTTCATAGAGGACATAACATTGGGTATTGGTCATTTATCATACCATTTTTAAATGGCCGTATATGGCTTTATTATTGTGGTGATGTAAGGAATTTTCACCCTAGGACTGTCTCTTCATAAAGAAAAATCCCATTCACCTTCAAGGACAAACAATATACATCAAATGATGCTTCTTTTAGTGCGAGGGATAGACCCGCATGCCCCTTTAATCTTTTACAGAGGTACCATACCATGCCATGCCACCCTCCAAGAACTACGTATGTCTTGATTCTGATCTTTATGGGATACGTAGGAGCACCCGGGAACTTCCCCATGGGACCATCCTAACGTTCGTGTTTGGTCCCTTAACCGGAACAATTTCCCAGGGAACACATTGTAAGTAGGGATTATGTACTCATTCACACCGGGTTTCGGGACTGCGTTATTGTGTGTCTCCTACTCCCCTTACCCCTTGGTCTGAGTTCTAAGACCTTAAACTAAGATCCTTTCCAAAACTACGTGCTGCTTTATTCCCATACTTATGGGATACATAGGAATTCCCAGACATTTCATCTTGGGTCCAGCCCCAGGAATCACAATTCTATTCCCCCTCACTGTCGGCCCTTTGGCCTGACTTCTTAGGGAGTTTTCAAACTTCATTATTTTCTCTAAACAAGTTCAGGATTCCCCATAATGGCATTGGGAAGCAACAGTTCCCTCCCCTGAGGTCCTGTCTCAGAGTAGGAATGGTCCATGACCATATTAATGCACTCGCTTAATGTGCTTCCGTTGCGGTGGCATAGTTTCAAGAGAGTTGGATTATGTTTGAACAAACCACCACTTCACTTTCCACGCTTTTGGTACCCCCTTAATTCGGATCCTCATCCTCATTCACGTTTGAAGGGACCCCCTAACGGTATGGATGCTTGACCTATGATCTGCCTGCTATCCTGGTCCAACGTTCCGGAATGCTGATTACATTTGAATGGACTCCCTAACGGTATGGATGCTCGACCTATGGTCCACCTGCTGTCTTGGGTCAACATTCTGGAAAGCTGATCACGTTTGAAGGGAACCCATAATGGTATGGATGCTTGACTTATGTTCTGCCTTCAATCCTAGGCCAACGTTCCGGAAAGCTGATTACGTTTGAAGGGCCCTCCTAACAGTATGGATGCTCGACCTATGGTCCGCCTGCTATCGTGGGCCAACATTCCAGAAGACTGATGGACGATATTTGAGTTAGGTCCCGTGTTGCGAACATGGTCAGCGGTCAACCCTCATTTTGCATCCCCATTTCTGGCTAACACAACATCGGTGTTGTGTTTCGAACATGGTCACCAGTTATTCCTCATTGACACGCCACCCTCACTATGCTCCAAATTTGGGGTAATGTGATTCACATTTTCGATCCCCCTATGCTCGGACTGATTTCAATGCCCCTAGCATTTACCTTCTCATGAGTTAGAGCACATTGAGAAGATGATACATCGATCGGTTTGAGGTCCCCCACTTTGACTGGGCCTCCCTCTTCTCCTCGTAAATCCAGAATGGATTTCAAATGCTCAAAGCTTGGTAGACTCCCCCACAGTCGAACTAAATGATAATATGAGCACCCTTTGTTTCTCACAGTGGGTATGGACCACCTGATCATAGGGATGAATTGTTTTTTATTTTGGGATTATGGACGAGCATGTTAAACCAAAGGTACTAAAAAATGGATTTGTCCATACGTTGGAAGCAAAAGGTAATGAGATGGACAAAACAGGGACCTTAAGGGTCAGCTTCTTGGAGAGAGCTTTGCAATGCCGCCACCCTTTGGCTGGTGGCCTCTAGGACTGGTTCCCTCCCCCTGAAGACTCCCTCTTCATCAGCAGCAGCAGAGCGCAGTTCTCCAATCCTATCCTATGCCTGGGCCTGTTCAGTTTGAAGCACAATCATCTAGTGGATCGCCTCCATCAGTTATTCTTGGGAATCATCTAGCTGGGCCGTCAATTGCTCCATGAGCTTAGAGCATGTTGGAATGAAGGAATCATTCTCTTTCACAAGCTCTTCGAGGCATCAAATTTCTTGCTCCTCCCTCAGGAATGCTTGGGTGCTCACCGATTCTTCCTGAAACTGGGCAGCATCAGTGCGCCGACTACTCTCACGTATCTTCTCGGCCATGTAATCATGGACTTTCAGATGAATGCATTGAGCGTTAGCCCCTCCAACAAACAGGAAACACATCCCGTTCTAAAGAGATCCCATCCGCCTCAGCCAATCCATCTGAGGCTACCTGAGAAAATTCTAGATGCACTTCAACCCTTTGCGCCCTATCATCTGGCTCTCCTCGGCCGCTTCCGAATCTGAATCATCTATTTCTTCAGGATCATCTAGTAAGTTAGTATCAGGATCTCATTCAGCGATTCGTTATGAGGAATATTATCCTCGACGTCTGGGTGACCTTCCTCTCTCGCCCCGACAGCGGCGGTGCCTTCGTCAGCTTCCGACATCGCTCCAATGTCAGCACCACTGATGTCCGCCGACCCCTGCTCATCAATTGTCGAGGCCGAATCATTTTGGGAAGTATGTTCTAGAGGAGGTGGTACGTCCACCACTAATTCACTCACAGACGGCCCGGGCTCGGCATCTTGACGAGCCTCCAACGATGAGATCACTGTACATGGAGAATCCTGATTAGTAGAGGTCTCCGACAGTAAGCACCAGTAGTGAAGCAAGGGACTTACAGGAACACAGGGTGTCAGCCTCCAGTGTTCTGGCCACTACAAGAGCTATCGTGGCAGGAGACCCCTCAACTCTTGTCAGTTTGATAATGGGCATCAGAACCCCACCCTGTCCCACTAGTGCCTCTTCTACTTCCTCTATTGGGGACGCCTGATCAGTTCCTATATGCTCCTGAGTGAGATAGAGAAATGGATTAGAAATTGCAGAAGATAATGGATAAAGAAGGAGGATAAATAAGGATAGAGATAGACCTTGAGCATCTCGGTTATGTATATTCCAAATACGATGATCTTTCCACTCCCCTATAGGCTCCCTTGGCGGGACCCTCCCTAAGATCCTTCGTCTTCTCTTGTCTCCTCCTCTCCCTCCGACTCATCACCACCGTCATAGTCCTCCGACGAAAACTATTCAGGATCATGCTCATGACGGAGCATCACTTTCACTAAGAGAGATGGCTCCACGTGCCAATGCCGTTGGCGCATGTACATGTCCATGACCGTCAGGTAAGCGTGCCGTCGATGAAAGTTTACCCGGTCGGTAACTCGAATGAGCCCAACTTCTGGTAGCTGGATCCCATCCTGCATTATCTTCTTCCAGAGGGCTTCAGCACTCATCGACTACTGTAGGGTCATCCAGTCCGACCATAATTCCTAGAAGATTGCATCATGGGAAGCTTAGAGCAGGTATCTTATCTGCTTCCTGGGCATTTCTCTAGCCACCCCGTGTGACCCTCCTCCGGGAAACGAGGTCCCAACAACACCATGTGATGTCCCCACTACAGAGGTCCCGGCCTGCGCAGGCCTCACTGTCTGGCGCACCCCTGGTACCCCTTCTAGTGGCACCTTGATAGCTCTCTCATCGCCCGGGTTCCACGTGGGTAGTCTCGAGTTGCCAAACTCGCTTGCGCAAAATCCCCTCGGGGTATGCGACAACCCAGTGTTCGGCACACTCGGTTGATAGGCCAGCGTCGGCCCCGATGGAAGAAATGGTAATGACATCTCTAGAGCCATAAGTTGTAAACATTAACCACATCTGGCGAAGGAAAGAGGTATTCCTCTCCTCCCATAAGTCCTTCAATACCCTCTTCGGCATTCACTGGAGGCACCCGAACTGCCTGGCGAATCGGGACGACACGTAAGGCTCACAGAAGATATTCCTGTCAATCTGAGCCACAAGCACCCCACCTCTAATGCTCTGGAAGTATTCCTGCTACTTTAACGAGCCTTGACCATTGTCTACCATTTGACTGGTCGGGGTGGGGAATGGGATGAAGGTGAAGTTGGCATGGTTAACAATTTTCATCCTTACTCCCTCCTTGATGACCGTCATCAGTGCGACCCTGTAAATGTTCAACAGAGATGGTCGCAGGCCATTGCATGGAGGAAGAATGATGTTTGGGAAAGTGTACCCACCAAGATAACCCACCACCTAGCCATCGAAGATCTGGAATGGGCCACATACTCCCTGAGGCAACCCCCCTCTTGAGATGTGCCCCAGGATGACGTACAGCCGTGCCAACACGGGGACCCCTAGATTAAACCTTTTTTTGGTGGCCATGGTGCCCGAAACCACCACGGCTATTGGATGGATTCCCATACTTACGTCCTGCACTAGAAGGATCCACACACTCAGGAAGGTGGCAAGGAACCTAACATATCGAACATTCGGGTCCTAGGCCTCATTAACGTAGCAGCCCCATGATTGGTATTGCCCCACCTCCAAGATCCTCCAATATGATCCATTCATGCTCCTCTGAGCTGCGGTTGGGCACCGTTTTCCCCGTCTCAGCATCTTGAACGCCGAGTCCTTCTCCAGGAACAGGCTGAACTAGTCCATGTAGGCGAAGTCCTTCAAGAATTCCTTGACCTCCAACCTCTATTTGGCCAGCTCCAGCAGGTGCCATGTTAGTATGGGGGTCCATGATCTGTCCTCCCAAGTGTTCATTGGGGGAAGGAACTCGTCATATTGATAGCCCTCAAGTGAGATACCTCCGATGCAGTGGAAGTACCATAGGCTAATTCCAACTTCCCCATGGTGAAGATGGAATGTGTTGGTGTCAGGGGACCACCGGGTGAACAGCTTTGGCCCGAGCTCAGGATGGCGGTAGAAGTGGAACTGCGACGTCCACACTGCCTCAAAAAGACCAATGTGCCGCAGATCGACCCCAAATTGGATGCACGTTTGGAGAACCCAATATGCCCAGGCCCACTCATTGGTGAAGATGCCTCCGGACCGCAAATCCCAATCTTGAAGCCAGCCCTTAGTATCATCCGTGATGCTCTGATGGAACGTGCTTGCGTAAAGGGACGAGGAACTCTCCATAATAGGATCACCCCCAAAAATGGTACTAGTACTTGGGTTCAAGACATATACATCCATGTGCCTGGTCTCTTTGGCAGGACGACCATTTTTGGTGACATTGTATCGGGGAAGGTCATCCTCATGGGTCACCCATGATGGCGGTGTAACAACCTCGAAGCCCGGTGGCAGAACCTCCTCCAAAATGCCGAAGTTCCATAGTGGAAGGTTGTTGGACAAAATGTACTCCTTTTGGGAGGGGGATAGTAGATAAAACAGAGTATGGTTGTTGGAGAAAACCACCCTGGCGCCATAAACCTCCTCGTTCGCCACCATTTCAGCTCCGCGAGTGGCGGCTTACCCCTCATCTACTTGGTTTGCGGCCATCTTCTTTCAACCAAGTGATTTGAGAGTGTCGCACAGAATCTGGATGTGTTTTGTGAAATTCAGAATATGGGCATGAAATCAAATAAGTCGACAAGGAAAATCCCGGGTTGCGCATAAATACAAAAAAAACTCGGAACAGTTACGCGATGCAAAAGCGGGTTTTCCGCGCAGGCACAGAGGCGATTTTTTCACACGAGAGCTCAGATCCTATCACGTGAGAAATTTTCATAAGGATCATGGGACCCATGGCCCCTTTTATAGGTGAATCCGGGGTTCTGAGCCGCATGGAAAGTTGATTATGCATCGGCCAGCGTTTTGTGCGCCACACCATTATTTGCACGCAGGGGGCACACGAAGCCCAACACTTCGGCATTTCCCTCGGAATATGATAATTTCGACCCATTGCCGATCCAATTCCAAGGGGGGGGGGAATTTGTAGATGCTGAATAGTCCGTAATTACAAAAGGAAGTTTCTAAGTGACAAAGAGAAGTAATATTTGGACCCGAAGGCTCAGTCTGGAGAACCCGGAAGTGGTGCGTGGGAAATCGGGGTATGTGCGCGGAAAAGTGGGGTTGTGCAGAAAGGGTCTGGGATTCGTGAAGGGTCCCTAGCATCGGCGTGAAATAATTTCGTGCCCGCACCCCGCATGATTAAAACTCTGCGCCACCGTCTCTGGCACGCATGTTTTGCGCGCCACCCTGAATTCCGTGCCACTGGATGCCTATAAATAGAAGGAGAGCCCTTCTGTTTTGGGTTTGAGGAATTTGAACCGTCTCTCGTGTGCGAAATCGGACTTCTGCGCATGCAAGATGGACTTCAAGTACTGATGCTTTTCGCGCCACCTCGCCCTGGGATCCGTGTTTGCCCGCAATCCCACTAGCTTAAATAGAATTACAAACCCTTCAAGGTTCTTACCTCATGCGCAATTCCTCCCATTGCGTGCAAAACGGTCCAATTGCGCGCAATCCCTTTCGCTGGGTGCAGTCTTACCTTTGTGTGCGACCTTTTCCACTCACGCATAATTCATATCCCTTGTGCGCGATCCTACTAGTCGCGCGCAAGCCCTCTGCTCCGATTACGGGCCATCCCGGTGTTTTGCGCACCAACCATTTCTTTTCTCGCAACCCCCATGACCCCTCACATTGGTGCTCCCCAGGTGCCTCCCTGCGTAGGCGACCGATGTCCTCTTTCTGGATGCCCCAGGCACAGACACCAAGAATACACAACATGCATTGTTTTCCTGTACGAACATCCAGGCTAGTACGAAGTAAATTCAAGGTCCCTTGGGAGGTTTTTTCCGTTGAGTTGATTTTACTAATGATTCTTCGCATAGGCACGCTAACGTCTATTGATTCTTCTCATAGACACGCTAACATAGACCCTTTGATGGTTGCTATGTGACCCCCCTTCAGAACTGCATTGCCGGTACCTTCCCTCCCGCAAGGAGAAGAGGGTACCAGTCATGTAAGTCCTAGTGGTGTGGAGTAATACCACCTCATATGAGATGCAGGACGTTAAACTACCATGTAACCCTGTCCTCAACACATGAAATTATACTGTGATCCGGCCCCGTGCTTCGCACACAGGGTCCCCCAGCTCGGACATTCTTTATGCTGCTCGTCTCCATGGGGATGGGATCACCCCCCACATGGGATGATATCCTCCTTCTCGGAGTGGAGTTTGTCTGTGGGGAAGGGAAACCTCCTCGGTGTAAGCCCCTAGACCCTCTTTCATAAGGTAGCACCCATGCACCTCCTTACTTCAATGGTGCCAGGGCCAGCGGGGAGTGTAATGGGAAGTGGGACCCCTCCTTTCTTCAGTCCAAAATCCCTCTACTTTTGTGCTTTGTCGCCCCGAGGCCTCCATCCTAAAGTAAGTCCCCCACCATGGGCCGCCCAACGCGTAAGGCACTCTTCGCTTCCCACGGACGCACCCTTCATGGCGTGTTTGTCAAGTCTCTGCCGCCACTTGTTTCTCACACCGAGCATAACTAACGTGGGCTTAGAGTAATCATTGACTATGACACTACACCCTGTCCTGTATGACGTTAAATTGTATTCCCCCGTCCCGCATGACGTTAAACTATATGCCCCCGTCCCGCATGACGTTAAACTGTATGCCCCCATCCCGCATCACGTTAAACTGTTTGACCCCGTCCCTCATGACGTTAAACTGCATGCCCCATTCCCACATGACTTTAAACTATATTCCCCCTTCCTTCATGAAGTTAAACTGTATTCCCCCATCCCGCATGATGTTAAACTGTACACCAAAACTATGAGGACTTTGATCCGTGCTAAGGAATGGTATGTAGGAAGCCTCCCCGAGGTTCAAGCCCAATACCCACCGGACCCCCGGTCCATTTTCACGTCGGTTCGCCGGCACCCCTCAAACTATGTGGACTTTGATTCCCTACCACGAGGATACGTAGGAAGCCTCCACAAGGTTTAAGCCCACCACCCGGTCGTTCCGACATCTTCACGTCAGTTCACCAACCATTGTCGGCTGCCTCAGAGCGTAAGCCCCATCTACCCACCATTGTGGGCCGCCTCAGAGTGTAAGCCCCATCTACCCACCATTGTGGGCCACCTCAGAGCGTAAGCCCCATCTATCCACCATTGTGGGCCGCCTCAAAGCATAATCCCAATCTCAACACCATTGTGGGCCACCTTAGAGTGTAAGCCCCTTCCATACACCATTGTGGGCCGCCTTAGAGTGTAAGACCCATGCATCTACCATTGTTGGCTGCCTTAGAGTGTAATCCCCATCCATCCACCATTGTGGGACGCCTTAGAGTGTAATCCCTATCCATCCCAAACTATGGGGACTTTGATCCGTGATAAGGAATGGTACGTAGAAAGCCTCCATGAGGTTCAAGCCCCATCACCATGGGTCATCTCAGAGCTTAATCCCTATCAATCTGAACCCCAGGTCCCTCTTCACATCAGTTCGTAGACCCCATATCCTTGGGTCGTCTTAGAACATAAGCCCCAAATGACCCATCCTACATGATGTTAAACTGTACACCAGAAGTACGTGGACTTTGATTCCCTGCCACGGGGATACGTAGGAAGCCTCCACGAGGTTCAAGCCCCTTCACTTCATCACCCATCCCGATTCTTACCCGGGCCGCCACATCCTGGTGGGATCATGCCACCTTCTTCCACTCCATAGCATTTGGGAAGCCACCCACGTGTCGGCCCCAATATCGGCATTCCCTCCAGGGGCTCTTTTATCTGATCCACTCTCAGTGTTCCGATCAATCCTATCCATCTCCACTGGATATTAAACTCGAGGCATACCCTGTGTTAAACATTGGAAGGTGGGGAAAACCTCAGATACATGCCTATGGCATAAAATTCCCCACGTTCGATGCCTCGGGCTTCCACGCCCTCAAGAAGCCCTATAATAAGGGACATAAGACAGACATTCCAATCCCCTAGCGTCAAGACACACCAACTATGCCTCAGTGTGAACACTACCCTAACCGAAGGTTGCTTCCCCGATCAGACCCCTTGGAGCGTCTTGATGGAAGCAACATAATTAACTGGTGTCCATAAAGACATGGCACCAGGAAGAGTTTCACGAACACGTCTTAAATCTATGAGGGAGACCCGGACTAGGTGATGAGTTCTGAGGAGGAGTCCACAGAAGGAGGAACCAACATCCCATCATCCGAGTTTCAATCAAGGAGAAGACGTCCCTGAATTAGGAGCGAATGATGCACGCCTTTGGAATGTGGGAATGCAGGGAAACAAGCCATGCATCCTCTGTGTGATGGAAGCGCATGCGCACGCCCTGGAAAAAAGCGATGGAAACAATGGGGAAATAATATTAAACATAATCTAGTAATAAGATCTCCCCAATCATATATATGCATCAAAGAAAATCTAGAAATCCCTATGTTATATATGAAATGTGTTGGAATCTGAGAATTAGTGGGAAATCAACTTAGTGTGGTGATGAACGTGTTGATAAAATAAAAACTATGGGTTAGAGAATACATTGTTAAAAATATTGTCATATTTTTTATTTGAATTCATCACAATATTGGCAAACCTTATATGTCGATGTCAATTAGATGTGAGTTTTATTAAATTTCATAAATGATAACATCAACAAAACTCATTTATGAGGATTTTAATTGATTAACGAAGGATATAGTGGTAGTTATAGATGGTGAGTTCATGGGTTTATCTAATATTATCCACAGTCATTATCATGTAACCTAGTCCATAATCATGAAATAAATCATATTTTTGGAAGAACTATCCACTGAATATGATGTTAAACCTACAATAAAACATTATATGGAAATCCATGACCCATGTAGGTTTTATAATCAATGTGGAATGAGTGAATTGATGAACCAAAAAAATATATATATTGATATACAATACTCTATATTAACATTATATAAAATCTACTTCAATATACTTATAAGAAGATAGATCTAAGGTGTGAAACACTTTAATTACTACTCAAGTTTTAATTATGTTATTCTATTTGGTTATTTAATTTTGGAATTTTTGGAGTAAGTGGTCTTAGAAATTATAAAATAGAGAATTTAGGGTGGTAAAAAGGTTATATCATGGTTAGTACTGACCATGAAACAACATTTTTTGATAGAGTATCAAAGTTTAAAATGACGTGTTCATGGTTGAAAATTAGTTCTCCAAAACTAGGAAACCAAACGATATGGGTTTCTCATACACATGGTACTGTAATATATAACTACACCAGTATATACTAAACCATTGATAGAAACCATACATTCAACCCTAAGCTTATGAGGGTTTCTAATAATGAAAACTAGGTAGAGTACATATAGTTCCCAAAACTATGCACCATACCCAAAATGTTAATATATGAAATTCATCATTTTTACATCTATGATTTAACAATGTTTCCAACTTTCTCACTGCTATTAATTCATCATAGAATCCTTTACTAATGTTATCTTACTTATACCATGTTTAATTGGTTATTCTTCATCAATTTTAATTATGTACTTATATGTAACATAATATTCCACTTCACTTCTTTCCCTTATTTTCATCCAGTTCTTTGTTATTCTATTTTGTTCTCTTCCCTTTTCCATAAATTATCATAATGGTAAATAAAATGTATAAGGACTATTTTAAATGTTTAATAATTTGGTTATATGTTTTATGGAGACCTAAGTCTCTTGAATATCATTAAATTTTAATAGAGAGATGTGGTAATGATGAGTATGTAGTGAGTGTCTAAACAGAATGAATCATTTCATTTGTATATTATTTATAATTTTTAATTTATATGAATTATATTACAATTATATGTTTGAAATAATTTAATGAGGATTTATGTTTTCTAATATTTTTTCATCATGGATCTACAATAGAAAATGTGATTATTATTCTTTTTTTAAATTCTAAAAATAGTTTTACACCTATGAGATGCTAAAAAAATGTTTTTACGATTATGTTGGATCTAAATGGATTTTCAAATGATTTAATAGAATGAATTTATTTTTTGAATTATGTAAAAATTATTTAAAATGTTTTTTTATTTAAATAATTTTTTTGGATACATAATTATTTTTTGCTAATGGTCATTTTCTTATTAAGAATTTAATAATGTAAATTTTAATATTTCATAAGTTTTTTGTATCTTATTTTTTATTTAATTATAATTGATTATTGATGTTTTTTAAAAATTAACCATGTGTATATATTTTTATGGATGTAAATGTGTAACAATACTTTTAATTATTCTCTACTTATTTCCTTTATTACATGTTTCACTATAAATGTGGGTTCCCCCAAGTGAGCATAAATTGGTATTCAAGGATTGGTTCCCTCAGGTTCACATAGTAAGAAGTTATTTAATGGTTATAGTTTTTTGTTATCCCATTAAATTATTTACATTTCCCAAAGGTTAGATCCCATGAGTTGTGTTGTTGATATATTACATTACTTGTATTGATTGTTTTTTATATTATATTTATCTTTGTTATTTTATATGTATGCCTCATTCTCATTTTATCTAGAATATTTGGTTTATTCTATTAAAAATATGTATTTTAAATGGATTTAAAAATTAATTCTGTATAAAAATAATATAGTTAAGTAAATGGTTTCTTCTAAATCATTATTACAACCTAAAAATATTAGATTTCACTAAAAATGATATTATATTGATTCAATGGGGTGTCTTACATAGATTTTTCCTCGCACTGTTCAAACAAAAAATGTTTTTATATAGAAATGATTATGAATTTTAAAATTAATATAAATGTATCCATATATCTTGGTTTCAGTTCATGATAACTCTAACCATTTATGATATAATTACTTTTAGTAACTGGGTGTTGTGGGGAGTTCAGTCATGAGGGTGTTTTTAGGGATCCTTGTGTAGTGATTTTGGGATTTTATTGTATCAAATATCCTAAATTGTAATTAATTTGGAATTTATCCACATATATTAATTTTTATATTACATTATCCCTTTACTTTTAATTTGATATTGGATTTTTTTCCTTGCTAAAATTCACCACAAGTGGTATGGTTTATATTATTTAAACTTCTTATTTATGTGAATGGTTTTCTAATATATAAATACAACATTATGGATTTTATGTCATAAGTTGTGATGTAGTTTATGTGACATTGAGGGATAAATAATTACTATTAATTATCTTTGATACCATCAATTCTTCTCTCCAACTAGTGGTGATCAGAAAAACACCTTAGGAATTATTCTAGATTGGTTAGGGATGTAAAGTGGGTTGAGTTTCAATTTTTATTTATATAATTGTTTCAAAACAATATTTATATTTAGGAGGGTATCTATTATATAGAGTTATGATAATCTGAACTCTTAGGTTGAGTGTGGAGGTGTGTTTCACAAAGACTCCTTCATACCAATCCTCAAGCTATGATGGGTTTTATAATTATTTATTTCACTGAGTTTCATTCAAAGATATTTTTAAAATTATTTGATTCAATATACGATTACATTTTTTTCTATGGAAATCCTATTTTTAGTTTTAGAAGATTTTTTTCTTTGGGTAAAAAATTATATGGAAACCACTGTTTCATTCATAAAGTTCATGTCCAAAAAAATATGGCTCATATTTGAATCATGGATTATAAAAATTCCATGTTTCACCAACATGGATAGTTTATAGTCCTATAAGATGTGTATCAATGTGGTTCTTAGTCGGGAAGAATTAAAAAAGATCGATGTTTACTCCATGTTGGTATTTCATTTTTTTATTTTTACTACCAATTTTTGAGATATTCGTTGAATGTCTATATTTACTATTTTTTAGTTGAATATGAATATTTTGTTTATTGACTTCTAAATTTCATGTTTTATATATGATGTCACCCAAAAGGTCTTTAAGTGATTTAAATAGGGAAGAGTAGAGAATATAGTATACGATAACTCTCTAGTGGATCTTATTATTAATTAATTAGTCATCAAGTATTCAATATCATTGTTCTGATGATGATATAGATTTTAATCGAGTGGCGAATTATTCTTTAAGGGCTCAAAATGTAAAAATAAACATTTATTCTATGGTTATGTTGTGTCTTAAGAAACTAAAAAATCAATGGAGAATCCCATGATCATCAATGGTTTTCATCGAATAGCTATAACTTATATGTTCAAAATTTATATTTATATTCTAGAAGTAAAAGTCCATAAATTATGGGAATCCATCATAAATTATAAATAACATGTGTACATTATTTTTTCCATGTTAAAGGATATAATTAACTAGTACGTTTTTTTACAAAATGTAAGAATACTAATGGATAGTGGTTTCATGAAACTAGTTATATTAAATCTATCTATACTAGAATACGAAACATATTTTGTATAATTTTATCAACATAAAATTAATATCATCATGTATGGATATATTTTTACTCAACTATATGACATGGGATTGGGACTAGTAATAATATCATGGATTTTTATTTTTCACATACAGACCAATGTTGATGTGGTCAATGTGACTGCGATGGTTGATATTAATTTTTCATGGAAAACTGGTTAGAGTTCATCCTCTACTATAATAAGATAATAAAAAGGTTCCTTATCTTTTTATGGGAGGAATATTAAGTATATATTATGGGCGATTAGTGGTAGTGTCCAATTTCCTTTTTATTCTACTCCAATGAATCGATTGGTTTATAGTCCAGTGGTGAGATTTCAATGTGATATGAAGGGTCACAATACAAAAAATTTACATATGATACCTATTATATTCCATATGTGTGGGGTGTTAGGTCATTTGTAGAAAATTTTTAGGCACCCAACTTAGAGTCGTAAGGTTGGTTATTTTTATACCAGGGGATCACAACTTTATTTAGATGCATATAAGGGTGAAATATCATGTCTTCAGATAATGGGTGATTCTTATTCCATCATAAATAATAATATTTTCCCAAAACCTATATGGTGATATAATATAGGGAATGTTCCTGAGGGATCTAAAACCAAGCTATTAACCATAATAGGTATGGTATTTTTTAATTTATGTGGACATGTATTTTCAATTTTAGGTTTATCATATACCATAATTATATCTAAATTATTTGATTAACATTGATTAGGAAGTAATTTGACTCCATATAAAATGTATATTTCAATTCAATAAATAATTTGTAAGGGGAAAGGCTTCATATGAAATTGTTTTTGGGTGATAGTTACTGATTTTGGAAACATATGGGATTTCATAGTTCATATTCTCGATATATTTTATAATAATATTATTCTGGATTGTACTGATAGATAAAAATATAAGATTAACATATACCATCAAGTTAATCAATTCATTTATCCCAATAAAAACAAATAAAATGTCAACCCTATTGAGTTCCATGTACTTATAGTACATGAAATATAGTCCTATATATTGAATTAATTTTATGTTATATATTCGGATTTCATTTTTATGTTACTAAGATGATTTTCAATGGATAGTTTCTAATGATTGGGGATATCTATATGGAATATTTTTTTGATAAATTATTAAAATTTTCCACTAGTGTGGGATGTGTAATTTTTTATTGATTTACATCATGGGACTATACACAATTTTCTCACAGCATATCAAAGGGATCAAGTAAGATATAGTAATTGAATGTAATATTGTATAATACTGTGATAAAGGGTTTTATTCATCCCTGTATGTAACGATAATCACAACTAGTTCTCTTAAAAAATTCATATACATGTATCTATCTTTGAATTTAGTACTAGATACATAATAAAGTGACCATAATGAATATGCACATATTTATAATAATTGATAATATTTTGGACTAACTTTGGAGTGTGATATTTTTATTAATAATTGAAATCATATTGGGGTACAACTTTCTAATAATAGAGGAAGAATATATTCATATGACATAATTCATGTGTAGGTGTGAGAATTATGAGTATCTTATCAGTAATTTATCCTTACACATTCCTATATAATTTTAATAGCCTTGATGAAGTACTTATTCCGTTAATATATTCAACACCTTTCTAGTAATCTTTAAAGATGCACTTATTTACTCTAATGAGAATGAAAATCAAGATGATCATATATTTATTGTACTAGATTAATTATATTCATGTTATATATATTACATTATTTATAAATGATAGATCAATATCATTGATTCATTTTTTTGGGTAATATTTTATCTGAGAGAGGAATATCAACATAACCATTATAGGTCTATGATATAACAAATTGGAAAAAATAGGAATTTATTTGAGATCTGAATGATTCTCAATATTGTAGAATAATACCATTAGTTTTATTATGATTTATCCATGATAGCTTCCCCCTTGATTCCTTCGATCTAGAAGGGTTTTTTTTCAAAATGGATGAGGAATTTCATTGATCATTTTAATATTTTAAGGATAGAATAATTGAAACACTTGTTTAAATTCATTTAAGGACTAGTGAATTCTATTCAATGTATTATAATGGATCAGGTACATGGTTATGTTTTTTTATTATATAAGTTTACCATGTTATGAAATACATATAATTTTATTTATCCACTCATGATAAAAACTACTACACCCAAGAACTTGAATCGGTGGAGGTGATGTATTCATTGAATTCATGACAACATTATCTCATCTGCAAAAAGATTACATTATTTTGTGATAAAAAATATTCAATGTATGCCTTCTGGAAGTGGGATTTGAATATGCTATAGAATTTTGGTTTTGAATATATCTATACCATTGATTCTGTTTTATAATTCACCCATGGTAAAGAGAATTTTAAGGATGAAATATTATGCAATAATATTTTTAATCTTGTAGTGAGAGAATAAGAAGATGAGGGAATATTGTTTGGATTATTTATGAATAGGAATTTGGATGTTAATGATAAGAATGACCATGTATATATAGTGAAAGTAACACCACCATTAGATGAAAAAAATTAGGTTTAGAAGACATTAGGTCATGAATGTAAATTGATATGTTAAATTATAAATGGTTGGGAGACTTTTGAAGATTGGTCTCTATCCCTCAACAGTTCCATTTCCTTATAGAAGGGATTAATATTTCATTCTATAATGGAAGTATGTGTGTATGGTTCTAATACATTCATGTTAGTCACCACACTATGGTGCTAAAAAGATATTTTATGATCTCAAACACCAATATTAGGGGCTTGAGAGAAAGTGGTCAACTTCAGACACTTTGTATTTATACATAAAATATAAAAAAATTAAATCCAATCATTAAAATTCAGAAAGATTATTGCAATATCGTCACATAATGGTATGTAAAAGGTATAAAATATCTATAGATATCATGATTAAATTTCCAAAAACTCTTAGTTGGATGAATGATATATGGGGATCTATGGAATTATTGATTAAATTATCTTATTATTTTCATATTAAGGGGTTATTAATGGTCCAAGAAATGGGATAAATAAATAAATAAATATATAAAATTGTAGATCCTCATGGTGTGCCTTAAACCATAATTTCATACCTAGACAAGTGATTTACCACACATTTCTAGAAGTATTTTCAAGATGTGATTGGTTTTTACATAATTATATTGATTAAATATTACCCATATATAAATATATATACATAAATATCTATTAAAATTCTAGAGGATATAATCAAATCATATATTCAAGAATTTTATGGATCATAGGAGAAACAAATATCATTGGTCAAAAATTATTTTAATAAATTTTATTAACCCTCAATAAATAATAAAAACATTGAAGGTATTTATAGAATACCACATCAATATCATCTTTATTGGTTTTATTAAAGAAAATTTTGATTATTTTCTCCAATTAAAATACAATAGAGAAATAGTATGTTTTTGTTGATTGGGAAATGATGGGAGATTGGTCAAATACTATTAAAATATTACTATATCTATCATCATTATCTGTTATAATTAAAAATTTGTGACAAGGATCCTCTTATAGATTCTCTTTAATAGGGAAATCAATGTATATCAGACAAGATTATACTGATTCCTAGATATGTTGATCCATTTGAAATTTTTGAGAATCATGGGATAGTGGCTTATCAACAATCTATATTGATGTTTTTATGTCAATCCATGATGGGTTTGAAATATTATTTTTGAAAATGATTATCACTAATGATTTCATGTGGTTACATTGGAGGATGCATATTTGGTGGTGGTAGTGAAGTTAATTTTAAGATTAATTCGTTGATGAGAGATCAATTTCAACACTTTTCCTCAAATAAAGAGATTTATAATCCTTTTGGTTGAATAAAGTTCCAAGATAAATATCATATTGATACAAACTAGTAACTGATGTTTGTTTAATTTTAATTTTAATTTTTATAATTTTTTGGAGTCTTCAAGAGTTATAGGTTTAAAGGATTAAAAAATATAAAAGTTGGGTTGGGCTCATAATTGGTACACAAATAGTGATAACTAGAAACCAAATCTACGCAATTAGAGAATTATGTTTTTGATGATATGTTCTTGACATGTATACAGTGGTACAAATTATATCTATAAACCATTAATATTACAATTATTTATAGGATTCCCTACATTGTTCGGATGTAGTTTTGAAAATTATGTAGCCAAAAAATTTCACATATACTTATCATATGGGGGTTACATATAGTAAAAATCACATGGTTGGTGAATAGATTTTAATACCATGTGGAAAAACCATTTATACTACCTTGAATTTTATATTATGAAACTAAAAATTTTACCACACCCAATATACAGGTTTCTACTTTCTCCTTTGTATCGAGTCAACCAAAAAATCTCTCCTGGTAGTGTGTGGATCCTTTGAAGCCATTTTTTGTGAAAATCAATAAACTCAATTGAAATAAATCCATGTAAATATTTATTCATGTTTATATCTGAAAGAGCGCTGTCGTGGGCACCCTCAAATGATTAGTGTGATTTAAGGGTTCTTAGGTGCAATAGAGTGGCTGACCAAGGTCGTCTCTCAAAGGAGGAAGTAGATTTAAAACAACTATCTAGAGGTATTCTAAAAATAAAATAGAACAAAAACACTACTTGAAAGGATAGGGTTGTTTGAAGTTTATAAAACTTGAATAAGTTCTCTAGAATAAGATTGCATTTTTTTTGTTTTAAATTTTGAAATGTAGTTTGATTAAAAAGACACAACAAGAAGATGTTTTTTAGAGAATATTTTAAAAGATGTAATAGATCTAACTATACCTCTTCAATCATTTATTTATTATTGTCATTTAAGTTAATATTAACTTAATTATGATCCCTTAATTTGTTAAATCCCGAACCCTACGAGAATTAACTTTACCATGAAGATGAAGTGAATTTAACCTTAGGCTAACTTCGGAACATGCAATCACAACACCCTGCTTTGATTGATGTTCTAAGATTATCTTATAGTCAGTGGTAAATTAAGTCACATAAAAACTCTGGAAATGATGATTAATTGAGTTTAGTGATTGTATTTGACCTCTACAAATTGATCCCGTGTGGTTTTGAATTACCAGTTAAGGTTAAGCTCTCACAGTTCACACAATTCCTGACCTCACGTGTTTTGTGTTAACTATTCAATTTCTTGCATAGTTTCATTTCAATTAAAAACTCAATTAATAGATCATAATATGTGAATTAAAATATCTCATTGATTCAAAATAAATTAATGAAGAAGGATAAAGGTCGATCGATTACTAAAAATAACTACTCTTCCATGGGCAGCGTAATCATCGTAGAAGCGTTTTGCATGTGAAAAGGTTTATAATTGGTATAACCCAATAACGATTCTACTAAAGAATTCTAGAACAAATAGAAATATTAAGAGAAGAAGAAATTTAAACAAAACAGAAGAAAATAGAAGAAATAAAAGAAGAACAAATAAGTTTATTAGACAAACAAAATCAGTACAACATGAAGGAGAAGAAGAAGGCTTCGTCGAAGGGATCCTTGCTTCAAGATCTACCCTTATTGAAATGGTTGGATAATTTGAGTGGATCCACTTCTCCTCTTCACTAAACTTCCCAATGCACGTCCCCAACCCCACCAAATGAGAAAAACACCAATTTATAGAGTTGTGGGGAGGCTAGGTTCAAAGTGGTTTCAAGTGTGAATGGGGAATCTTGGCCAAATATTTTATTCCAACTTGCACCGCCCATTTAACTACCAAAACGCATGAATTTTCTAGCCTTCTAGATGTATCAAATGTGTGGATACGGGTCCTATATCTCCTCTCAAAATTTGGGCTCAATATAGGCCTATATGAAGGAGTTATGGACGAAATACAGAAGCTTCTCCATTCTGGTGTGTCCAGCCCACCTTTGCATCTATGGCCCAATTACTACATCCAAATGCATTATTTTCATCTAGTTTCCCGAATAAAAGTTGTAGAAAATTACGTTATGAACACTGTTAAAATCTTTCAAGTTCAAATAATAAATATAAAAATATTTATCTTTGAAATACTACAGTGCACTATAAAGTGTAAAACTGGAATTTTTACCAAATTTTCAAATGAATGATAATATCCCAAATATTTTATAAATAATCAGATTTAACACAATGTGAGGAAATTATTTCATTTATTATCAATAAAATATTCAAAAAAACAGTGTTTTATCAACTCCCCCACACTTAACCTTTTTCACTCCTGAGAAAAATCTTATATCAAGTAAACATCAATATCAAATCAAAACCAATTTTAAAACACATATCTTTGAGATCAAACAATTACACACCAAGAAACAAAAGATATCATGCCTCATAAACAACCATTATTTCAAGTTATTAATTTATATCATTCAATATATTTCCACTTTATTTATCCTCCCATGCACAAAACACTTACCTCGCTTGAATTTTCTCTTATAACACAAATGTCATTTTTTTTGCAATGTCTTTCTCATCCAAACTCATAAAAGGGTCACCATAGGCTTGATAAATTCCTATATCGCCACCCGTTGTGAGTCAAGGAGATATGTTTATCATGAGGACTTTTCAGGGTTGTTCTGTGGCTTTCAGTTGGTAGGATTTAGATGTGAAAAATTCTGAGGCTGAATGATGAGGGCTTGACTCTTTTTGAAGCAAAATCGCATTAATCTAATTTTCACTTAAATATGGTCTTCTCCTCAGTCCCCATAGTATCAGTTCAGCTCCATCATCATGAAAAGTCATGGAAATTTTACACCATTCATCATTTCAGCATAAAAAATGTCAATCTTATCAAACATGATTTTCTTGAAAGCTCCAGATAGGCACAACTTTCCACCTCAATTAGAAGCTCCAGAAAAGGCACAACTTCACTTGTCCTGAAAGCTCCAGAAAAGGCACAGATTTAAATATAATGATTTTCATCATCTGAAAACACATCTCTTCAGAATTTAATTTTCCACCCAAAGTATCATATAATGTGGTAGCACAACACAAGATAGATTCCCCCACACTTAAGCTCAACAAGATTATAAAATTTCACTTCAAGAGTTGGTTGGATAGAGAAAATTGGCTAGTAATGTGGCTAACCTAATAGGATGTGCCTGGCTTCTAAGGTCTAAAAGTATTAAATGTTCAAGGTAGGCCATTATAAACAAGGATTATTTGAAAAAAGGGCTTTAATACCAAACAAATGCCTCAATCATTTAAACATAAGTACCTCAAACCCTCAAGTTTTGACAGGAATAAATCAAATTCTGGTTAAATCAAGTATGGTTTGGTTCTCTCTGGAAGTGAGGTGAACGTAAATAATATGAAAATAATGGTTTAGAAGCCTCACAGGAAAGTGATTTCAAATATAAAGAAAGTGAGATATGGCATGGGATTCAAAATTCAGTGTAATTTTCATGAAATTACTAAATATTTGAACTTGAAACAAAGTCATTTCAACATTTATTTAAGATTAGTTTCAAGGGGTAAATTGTTTCACTTATTGATATGGATTTAAAAATGGTGATGAGAATCATTTCAGCTCAAATGTTTCAAAAAAACACAGAAAATTGTAAAATAAACACACAAAATTTAAAAAACACACAATTTTTTTTGGTTTTTTTTAAACAGGAAAAAAATTGAAATTACTAAACCAAAAGGTTCCCTCCCCCACACTTAAAACATTTCATTTTCCTCAATGTGAACCCATGAGCTGATATATGCACATGAAATGCAGAATTTTTAAATAGGACAAATAATATAAAAGTGAAAGGGTTAAGAACAGCCTGATGTGCTCAAGTGATGATGGGGTCATGCAGTGTGATAAAATCCACTGCATCAGTAGGAAGTCCCTCAATGTATCTCTTCAAACGTTTCCCGTTTAATGTAAAGCTCTTTCCATTGTCCTGTTGTGTGATCTCCACTACACCATAAGGAAAAACATTAGATACAATATAAGGAACTAACCATCTGGAATGCAACTTACCAGGCATCAACTTCAGTCGCAAACTGTAGAGTAGGACTTTCTCTCCAAAATGAAACTCCCTTTTCTGGATCATTTTATCATGAACTACTTTTGATCTTTCCTTTTAGAGCCTTGAGTTCTCATATGATGATAGTCGAATCTCCTCAAGCTCTTGAATTTGAAACTTCCTTTGAATTCCAGCTTAGGCCAATTCCATGTTGCATTTCTTTATATCCCAATATGCCGGATGCTCGACTTCCACTGGGAGATGACATGCTTTACCAAAAATAATCCGAAATGGGGACATACCAATGGGGGTCTTGTATGATTTCCTATAAGCCCACAATGCATCATCCAAACGCTTGCTCCAATCCTTCCTATTTGGCTGAATAGTTTTCTCCAAAATTTGTTTCAACTCACGATTTGAAACCTTAGCCTGGCCATTTGTTTGGGGGTGGTATAGTGTTGATGTTTTGTGTGTCACCCCATACTTTCGAAGGAGGGAAGAAAAATTCCTATTGCAAAAGTGTGTCCCTTGGTCACTGATGATGGCCTTTGGTACTCCAAACCTGCAAAAAATCTATGCTTTGACAAAGTCCACAACAACATGAGAATCATTAGTCCTAGTGGACTTATCCTCCACCCATTTACTCACATAATCAACAGAAACAAAAATGTACAAAAAACCAAAGGAACTAGGAAAAGGGACCATAAAATCAATTCCCCAAACATCAAAAATCTCACAAAAAAAATGGGTTGTTGGGGCATCTTGTGTCTCCTTGAAATGTTTCCAGTGTGTTGGAAATGAGAGCATGACTTACAAAACACATGGGAATAATGGAATAAGCTAGGCCAATATAATCTAGTGTATAAAACTTTCCTAACTATCCGTTGGGGTCCAAAGTGTCCACCACATGCAAGTGTATGACATAATTGCAAAACAGACTCAAACTCATGATCAGGAACACACCTCATAATAACTTGGTCACTACACATGCTCCATAAGTATGGATAATCCCAAACATAAAATCTTGACTCACTCTTTAATTTTTGGACTTGATGTTTCTTTAAATTTGCAGGGATTTCATAGGCAACAATGTAGTTAACTAAATCGGCATACCAAGTATGCATACCTGAGATGGAATAAATATGCTCATCGGGGAAAGTGTCCCGAAGCGGTACCTAATACAAGGTGTCATCCTCTAGTGTGTGAGTAAGCCTAGTCATGTGGTCCTCCACCAAGTTTTCTGACCCCTTTTTTTCCTTTATCTCGATGTAAAACTCTTAAAGAAAGAGCATCCATCGAATCAGCCTGGGCTTTGCATCTGGCTTCTTTATGAGGTACCTCAAAGCTGCATGGTCAGAAACAAAAACTACTTTAGAGCCTAATAAATAGGAACGAAATTTATCTAAAGAAAATATGACAGTAAGAAACTCCTTTTCCATGGTAGTGTAGTTTGATTGGGCTGAATCCAATGTCCTTGATATACAGGCAATCACATGTGAACGTCATTCCACCCTCTGAGATAAGACAGCTCCAACCGCGAAGTTGGTGGCATCACACATAAGCTCAAAAGGAATCTCCCACCATGGGGGATTTATGATAGGTGGAGTGGTCAGATGTTGTGTTAGCTCATCAAATGAATTCATGAAAGAAACATCAAACACAAAATCATAATCCTTTTGAAGTAATCTTGACATAGGAAGAGAAATCTTACTAAAATCTTTGATGAAGCGCCGATAAAATCCTGCATGCCCTAGGAAATATCTAACATCACGCACACATGAAGGATAGTGTAAGGATGAAATAATTTATATCTTAGATCTATCTACCTCTATCCCATGTTTTGACACTACATTCCCTAAGACAATGCCATGCTCTACCATGAAATGACACTTTTCAAAGTTCAGGACCAGATTCTTCTCAATACAATGATTCAATACCTTTCCCAAACTATTTAGAAATTCATCAAATGTAGACCCACACACTGTAACATCATCCATAAATACCTCCATGAAGGTCTCAATAAAATCAAAAAAAAAATACTCACCATGCATCGCTGGAAGGTACCTGGGGAGTTGCAAAGTCCAAATGGTATCCTCCAGTAGAAAAATATGCCAAAGGGACAGGTGAATATAGTATTTTACTGATTTTATGGAGATATAAGAACCTGAAAATATCCAGAAAGTCCATCCAAGAAACAATAGTGTGTTTTCACAGCTAGTCTCTCAATCATTTGATCAATAAATGGGAGGGGGAAATGGTCCTTGCGAGTGGACTGATTTAGTTTCCTATAATCAATACACACATGCCAACTATTTTACTCCCTCATTGGAACTAACTCATCTTTATCATTTTTAACAACAGTAACACCACTCTTCTTAGGCACAAGCTGAATGGACTTACCCACTGAGAATCTGAAATGGGAAAGATTATACCAGCCTCGAGAAATTTCTCAGATTCTTTTTTAACAACTTCCAGGAGGGTGGGATTGAGTTTCCTTTGTGGCTGTCTCACCGGTTTAGCCCCATCCTCCAAGAGAATCCTATGCATGCAAATGGATGGGCTAATACCTGATATATCTGCCAATGTCCAACCAATTTCCCTAATGTTATCTCTCAATAGATTCAAAAGTTTTTCTTTATGTTCAAAAGAGATATTTTTAGCAATGATAACATGTAATCTATCACCACTCAGCAAGTATGCATATTTGTGATTTGGGGGAAATGACTTGAGTTCCAATGTAGGGGGGTGATGTATGGATGGAGAAATTGATGTAACAGACATATTTACACAATGAACTCCAGTATCAGAACATAAATCATCATAATCAAAGAATAAAGCACCAAATCCATCAGTATACTCAATAGACATGTAATAATCAGATTTCACATGATCAATATTAGAATATGAATCCATTTCAAAATAAAATCATAGAGAGTCTTGTTCATTAGAAATAGGTGTGGAAGTTCTCTTATACATTAAACCAGAACCAATACTCATAATCTCCCTAAGAATAGCACAATCAAAATCCATGGAGTTTTTACTTGGTGGGTCAAAATGGGAGATAAAAAAAGCAGAATGGTCCTCAGAGGGGTACTTCATGGAGTCCATAACATTAAATATCACAATTTCATCCCCAAATTCCATGGAAAGTGTACCCTCATTGACATTTATGATAGTTTTTGCAGTTTTAAGGAAAGGTCTACCTAAGATAATGGGGGCATGAGAACTTACCTGGTCATCCTCTATGTTAAGCACGTAAAAATCTGCTGGGAAGATCATGTCTCTTACCCGGACAAGTACATCCTCAAAGACTCCCGCTGGATATGCTATAACTCTATTTTTCAACTGCACCACTACTCTATTTGGATTCAACTCACCAACCTGCAAGGAAGAGAATATAGAGTGATGCATCACATTTATGGAAGAACCTAAATCAAAAAGTGCATCAGAGAAGTGAAACTCCCCTATGGTACATGGGATGTGAATGTCCCTATATCCTTGCTCTTTGTCGGCATTTCTAGAGCTGGGGTAATGAGTGCTAACCCATTTCTTCCAAGATTTATCCTCTCATTTCCCTTGAGCCCTCTTCGATTGGTGCAATGTTCTTTTAAGAATTTGGCATACCTTTGGATTTTCTTAATGGCTTCAAGTAGAGGAATATTGATCTCCATACGCTTGAATGTGTCCAAAACCTCCTTTTTCATTGCTTCATCAGCCATCTTCTTGGTTTGAACAACCCTGTTTGGAAAAGGAAGGGGTTTAGGAGGAACATCATAAATCTTTTTCTTACCTTTATCTTTCTCCTTGGATTTCTCATCAGTTGGTATGAAATGCGGCTTCTCTGGAGTTGAGGTGAATCCCGATGGAATGGTAGGTATAGATGTATCATTAAATTTCTTCCCACATCTCAATGTGATGGCACTAACATTCCCCTTTGGATTTGGAGTGGGTTGGGAAGGTATATTTCCATAATTCTTACTTACAAGTTCATGGAGGGTGGTGGCAATCTGGCTCATTTGAGTCTTCAACTCCCTTAGCTCCGAACCTTGACTCTTTAGCTAATTCTGTTGATTAAGAACAATATTCTTCAAAAGGTCATCAGTGTTAGAATCTACCTTGGGTGGGGGATTACCTTGTTGCTGGATTTCTGATTCTTGGGCTTCAAATCTCCTTTGGGGTTGTTGGAAACCATGCTGGTAAGGTGGAGGCTGCTGGAAGTTTTGTTGAAAGGGTGGCCTTTGTTGTTGTCCAAAGCCATACCTCATGTCTTGTTGATCTTTCCACCCTTGGTTGTATGTTGGAGCAAATGAATCAAACTTATTTTGGGGATATGGTTGTTGTTGCTGCTGAAATGGTCTCCCAGGGAATACTGCTACACAATCCTCTGTCTCTTTTAGTTGTGGGAAATAGTCAGTTGGATGACTTGTCTCAGTGAAAATGCGACAAGGCCTTGAAGGAGTGGGTTGGGATGTCTTTTGAGCCAAAGCAATCTACCTCACCATAGTGGTCAATTCATCCAACTTGGTATCAATCAAATGACTTTCAAGAGAAGAAGGACTTACCTGATGTACTCCACTGACATGTGGTGTACCTCGATCGCCAAATTGTTGGGAGTTTTGTGCCATCTTGTCGATCAATGCACGTGAGGCTATTGGTGTCTTTTCCACCAATGCCCCTCCTGCTGCAGCATCCACCATGCTCCTTTCCATAGGTGTGAGTCCTTCATAGAAGTACTAAATGAGTAGTTTCTCAATGATTTGGTGATGTGGACAGCTTGCACACAACTTCTTGAATCGCTCCCAGTACTCATACATTGACTCCCCTTGTGCTTGCTTGATCCCAGAGATCTCCTTACGAATGAAAGTGGTCCTTGATGCTGGAAAAAATCTCTACATGAAAAGACGTTTTAAATCATTCCAACATGTTACATCTTGAGGTTGCAAATAATACATCCAATCTTTTGCAGCTCCATCAAGTGAGAATGGGAATGCTCTTAATTTTATTTGATCTTCAGAAACATTTCTTGGTTTTAAAGTTGAGAAAACCACATTAAATTCCTTAAGGCGTTTGTTGGGATCCTCACCAGATAAACCATGAAACTTTGGAAGAAGGTGAATTAATCCAGATTTCAATTCAAAGTCTGATTCGAGATTTGGGTATGCAATACAATTTGGTTGATAGATAATATCTGGTGCAACCAATTATTTAATGGCTCTATTAAGTTCATTTCCATTATTTCCAGCCATTGGTTCCTCTTTTATGTTTGAATTTGAATTGCTTCCAATTTCAATGTTTCTAGAAGAGAGGAATTCACCAACTGGTTGAATATTTAAACTTCCCGTAGACTGTGAATGTTTAATTCAAGCTCTAAGGCTACTTTCAATCTCAGGGTCAATATCTAAGAGATCTTCGGGATTAGTTTGTGTGATAAATTAAATAAATATGAAAGGAAAGAAAGTGGACCATAGTAAAATAAAAATGAGAAGTTTGAGTTGATGGTCCAAAAAGAAAAGAAGAGGATGAAAAAAATGAAAACATGAGAAATGGGAAAGATGAAAGAGAGAGGTGAAGAAAATAATAAAATGAAAAATAAAAGAAATACCTATAAATTTTTGAATAAATTACTTACCTCCCTGGAAATGGAACCAATTTTAAAGAGTGTTGTCGTGGGCGCCCCCAAATGATTAGTGTGATTTAGGGGTACTTAGGTGCATCAGAGTGGCTGACCAATGTCGTCTTTCAATGGAGGAAGTAGATTTAAAACAACTTTTTAGAGGTATTACAAAAATAAAATAGAAAAGAAACACTACTTGAAAGGATGGGGGTTCTTTGAAGTTTATAAAACCTGAATAAGTTTGCTAGAAGAAGATTTCATTTTTTTTGTTTTTAATTTTGAAATGTAGTTTGATTAAAAAGACACAACAAGAAGATGTTTTTTAGAAAATATTTTAAAAGAAGTAATCGATATAACTCTACCTCTTCAATAATTTATTAATCATTATCATTCAAATTAATATTCACTTAATTATGATCCCTTAATTTTTTAAATCCCTAACCCTACAAGAATTAACTTTACCACGAAGATGAAGTGAATTTAACCTTAGGCTAACTTCGGAACATGCAATCGCAACATCCTGCTTTAATTGATGTTATAAGATTAGATTATGGTAAGTGGTAAATTAAGGGAAATAAACACTCTACAAATGAGGAATAATTGAGTTTAGGGATTTTATTTGAACTCTACAAATTGATCCCGTGTGGTTTTGAATTACCGGTTAAGGTTGCGCTCTCACAGTTTACACAATTCCCGACCTCGTGTGTTTTGTGTTAACTATTAAATTGCTTGTGTATTTTCATTTAACTTAAAAAATAAATTAAAATATCATAATATGTGAATTATAGTATCTCATTGATTCAAAATAAATGAATTAATAAGGATAGAGGTCGATCGATTACTAAAAAGAACTACTCTTCCATGTGTGGCGTAATCATCGTAGAAGCATTTTCCATGTGCAAAGGTTTATAATGGGTATAACCCAATAACAATTCTACTCAAGAATTCCAGAACAAATATGAATATTAGGAGAAGAATAAATTTAAACAAAATAGAAGAAAAGAGAAGAAATAAAAGAAGAACAAATAATTTTATTACATAAACAAAATCATTACAACATGAAGGAGAAGAAGAAGGCTTCGTCGAAGGGATCCTTGCTTCAAGAGCTACCCTTATTTAAATGGTTGGATAATTGGAGTGTATCCACTTATCCTCTTCCCTAAACTTCCTAATGCACGTCCCCAACACCACAAAATGAGAAAAACACCAATTTATAGAGTGGTGGGGAGGCTAGGTTCAAAGTATTTTTATGTGTGAATGGGGAATCTCGGCCAAATATTTTATTCCAACTTGTACCGCCACTTTGATCACAAAACGCGTGAATTGGACGGCCTTACAAAAGTATAAAATGTGAGGATATGGGTCCTATATCTCCTCTCCAAATATGGGCTCAATATAGGCCGATATGAAGTAGTTATGGCCGTAATACAGAAGCTTCTCCATTCTGGCGTGTCCATCCCACCTTTGCCTCTATGGCCCAATTACTCCATACAAATGCATTATTTTGATGTAGGGTCATGGATAAAAGTTGTAGAAAATTAAATTAGGAACACTGTTACAAAGTTTCAAGTTCAAATAATACATATAAAAATATTTATCTTTGAAATACTATAGTGCACTATAAAGGTTAAAACTGGAATTTTCACCAAATTTTCAAATGAATGATCATATCCCAAATATTTTATAAATAAACATATTTAACAAAATTTAAATAAATTATTTCATTTATTGTCAATAAAATACTCAAAAAAATAGTGTTCTATCAATATAGATCTCTTATATTATTCATTTTCCTTATTCTAAGACTTTAATTCCATTCTCTTTCCCCAAGTATACATTAGTGAGAAATATAATTACTATGGATTCTCTAAATTTTGAATCCCTTGTTTTATAATATGTGTGAGGATAAAATTATCTTTTATATATTAATTTTAAAATATTAAAATGTTATGATGAGTTTGATGAAAGTGTATCAATATAATGAATCTTTTTACTAGAATACCATTAGGCCTTGGATGTTTATAAATATTATTATACAATATAAATTAAAAATGTATTATTAAGGATTTATTTTTAATCATTTAATGTTGTCTTTAGATTTTCATTGGATATGGTGATAAATATAACATCCAATTACCTTCTGTTAGGTTTTATATAATACTTATTTTTATTATGCATTGGCTTGGGCTTCTCTTTGGTTTTTTGGGTGAAATTTGGAAAATTTGGCGGCTATTTGGGTTATGCACAATTGATTTAGTGTTTTAAAAAACTATAAAACCCTATGTTAATCAATTAATACCTAAAAAATGAGGTTTTATATGGTTGGACCATGATTTAAAAAACCATTCACCAAATTAGGAGAAACCCTACACCCAAGAATAGGTGTTCATGGTTAGGGTACTCAGTTCTTTTAATTATGAGGACCTATTCCGAAAACAGTGCACAATGATTTTTTATTCAAAATTTTTATTTTTAAGAGTCTAAACCCCCTATTTAATGACTAGTAGACCCCAAATCAAAATAAATCAAATTAACTTTCTTAGGAGGCTCTCAAGAAGCAGTTTTTGTCTCCTCAAAACCCTTTTGTTTGTGGATCAATGTGTGTTTGATAAATTTTATTCTCCTCCAACATGTGGATCTCTTCTCACATATATTATTTCAATATCTCCTTCTTTAATCATTAGATTTTGATAGATCCTAACATGAAAGTTGGATCTACACTATGTTTAACTGAATCATTATTCTATAGTCGATATCTTAGTCTCCAAAAACATCTTTCTTTTTTGGGGGATCCTGTTGTGGGTGTTTATTTCATGATAAATGATAAAAGGTAGGTGGTTTGGTTTGATATATTCCATATAATTGTATCCCAGAATTTCTTGATTTGTTTGAAATAGATTTAAATTGATTATAAAACCATTATTTGAATAGATTTGATTAAGGTAATTGAAAATGAATGGTTCTTAGAAAAACCCCAAATTATAATTGAATTAGAATTTTTTGTGTATTTTTAAATTTTCAAACATGATAAACCATTTTGAGAAATGTTTTTTTTATAAAATGGAATAAATTTAAAATATGAAGAACTATGATTGGTTTTGAGATTAAAATATATGAAATGATCCGAAACCTCTGTTTTTGATTTGAAATTGATTTTGCATATTCAGACTGAAAATTGTAGAATTGATTCATAAATTATGTTTGATTTTTTAAGGAGATGATTTCCCCTTTTTCATTTGATTGATTTTGAAAATTTGATCCTCTTTAGTAATTGGGGGTTTTTTGGACAAGCACACTATGATCCCATTCCCCTATCATTTGAATTATTTTGAAAACACTAACAAAAATTAATTTCATCATATATTTTCTTTGATGGTATGTTTAGAAGTCTAATTTAGGATAATCCTAAATAATGTGTGAAAAACGATTTTTTTCATGATCACAAATTTGAGAAGCATGAGAATCATATGGATAGAAACTAATGAACTGCTTAGAAGGTTACCACGATACTTGTTTTGTATGTGTTTCGTATTTCATTGAAATGTGTGTTCTAGTTTAAGAATAAATGCTTCCAGGCAATTTCCATTGGATATATTCAGGGAACCAGAAACATCCAACAATTCTTTATCTAAAAGGGACCTACATTCTAAAGGAGGCATTCGTTATGTTTTAACTTTACAATACTTAAGAACATGTATTTGTTTAGAGGATGGGAGGTCAAACTCATTTCACCATTTTGGAGGGAATTGTTTCCTACACCCGAGATCTATTTATAAATTTATGATATTTTCATGAATCCTTATTAAAACACCAAGTATAAAATAGGTTTTCCTTGGAATTTATAATTACTTATTCGAGATTCTTCATCAACGATATCCTCTAATGTACTATTTAGAGATTCTTTTAATCATCATTATGATTATACTGGTTTTTAATCCACTCAATGGGGAACTTTGGAATTTATTACCATCAAGGGATACAAATGTTTGTTTTTATATTGGTATCGTACCCATAAAATGGGTTACCTACATATCCTTGTGAAAGGAATCGAAACCCTCATAGTTCGGTGCCGCTTAATGGGACATGTCATACCTTTTAAGGTCCTGTGATAAGGAACTAGACATACAGTTTAATGTCATGTGGTAAGGACATCTAAGAGAAAGGTGCTTAGTCAAGTTATGGTGTGAGACTTATGACTATGCAGCCCATGGAACTTGGAAGAAATATGGGTTTCCAAGTAAGATTATACCCTGTTGGTAATATGGCCCAAGGAGAACATGGTTAATTTTAAGTGTTGGGTTTGAACCTCCTGGAGAAATCTTACGTATCCCATGTGGATTGGAATCAAAGCCCACATAGTTCTATGAGTCTCATAGGAGAGTATAGTCCTTTGAGAGAAATAAGTTTGGGTTTACTTCCTGAAAAGGATGCCTTGATCATTTTGGGGGTTTATTTTGGGGATTATTCCTAAGGAGGATGCCTAGATTAGGGGAATTAGGTTTGGATTCTTTAATAGGATATCAAGTGAGATCGGGTGATAAAAAGGCTTCCTACATATCCCAATTATGGTTGGAATCAGAGTTCTCATAGTTCAAGAGTTTGTGCAAATGTTTTTATGATGAAAAATCTATAATCCCACATGAGTCATGCTCGATGTGAGAAATAAGAGGATGTCAATGATTCAACAAAGGCACCCATACTTTTCCTCCTATACTGGTGGAAGAGGGTGAGGAGAAGAGCCTTCCCTCTATTATCTTCACATTGGACAAGGGTACAATGTAAGGAAGGAGTGTAGGCGAAGGAAGTAGAGAGGATCAAGACTGAAACCTCCATCTTGATAGGTCAGGTGATTGAACCAGGATGGCTGCCCTAAAATTGATCCTAGTAGGGGAGGGGGTGTTTTCTTTTTCTTTCATGGAAATTCAAGTTTGAACCATAACTTCCCTACCATAGACCTGAGGTTCCAGGTTTTTGAGATGAGAAAGGGAGATATGAACCCAAACCCTAATCCTACAAACTGGGAACTTTCCAACACTATTCCTAAGAGAAAGTTCCGTGTGACTGAGGATATAAAAACCCACTGACTCTCGCTGAATCCTAACCCCATTGTGAAAAAAATGTGGGGAAACTTTAATTATGGATATATAAATCCAAATAGAAGACACACTAATGTACCTTTACCAAAGGGTTGATAATTCAAGAGGTTTTGGGGAAGGTCTCAACAAAATCCCTTTCATAGAAGGGAGCTAATGAAGAAGAAGCCTCTCAATGAATGGCTTTTAATAGAAATTATTGGATTGTAGACTGAAGAGAGTAGGTGAATCATAGTGGGGCACCGATGTAGGTTCTGATGCACATGTATGGGCACATAAGTAGGCTTGGGCGACCTGATGTTCACTTGAGTGATGAATAACATAGATTTTAATACTTGGGCGACACCTGACTCAACCCTTCAAGAGTATTCACATGTATTCCCAGAAGTGGGGTGCTCATTTTTCTGTGAGAGGAATAGGTGGTGTGCAAGTGTTTTTAATTTAGGGAGATTAGGCAATTTCGGCACACAATTGTTATGAATTTCAAAGACTAAAAGGACATAAGTCCTATGATCCTCCTTCAATTCATCCACTTTAGGTGTTGAGGAAGTAACTTCAATGTTTCAGAAGACTTGGGCGAATCAATTGGGTGACCAGAGAATCAATTAGGAATTAGGGAAATTCTTTTGTACAAATGATGGCCCCAAGGGTCTATTTATAGAAAAAATAGGACCCTGGGTGAAAGGAGTTTGGTCACAAACTTAGGTTGCACACCACATTTGTGAGCACAAGTAATTTGCACTCCAACGGATCTTTAGTATGACTAAGCCGATCCAATGCTCAAGCCTTTGAAAATCTTGATTTTCTTCAGGTTTTTTCTCCTCTTTTTTCTAAGGTATTTCAATTTGTCATTTTTTAGACTATGTTATGAAATAAAGTGACAAAAAAATCCCCCATCATTATTGGATATGAAATGAAAAGAGGATCCTATATTGAGGTAAAGTAATGAATAAGAAAAAATAAGGTATTGTAGTACTCAAGTTGTAGCGCGCAAGGTAAATGTGTGCGCAAGTTGGTAGCGTGAAGGATTCTAGCACACAGTTTGACTTACATCACTTATATATATTGGATTCACATCCAAAAAAATTCTAAATACTTTTGGAAGTCCCGATCTCAGTGCAGAAGTACTTTTCTCTCATATTTTTCTATTCAATAGCACTTCTACTACATGTTTTTTTTATTTTCACTCTTGTACTGGGGTGAAACACTTGTACAATAGTTTTATACTTGTTCACCAAGTGTCAGACTTGCGCACGTTAATGCCTTTGTCTATTTTTCTCAATTAATTTGTCAAAACATAAAAAATGAACTTACTTTAGAGATTATTTTTGATCTCTTTTGCAGGTTCAATGGATCCCAGAAGAATCAGAACCATTGATGAATTGTCCAGTAAGAGTATTGATGACATGATGAATGTTGTAGGTCATGACTAATTTTAATTTTGTGACACCACACACCCAAAATTGGAAATATTTTTGAAGAAATATCACTTAAATTTTCCCCAAAGCATTTATTTTACTTTGTATAATTATAGTCATATGCAAGATGTCAATATTCTAGACCCGAATAACTATATTCCACTTTCCTTGTTTCAAGAATATACCAAATTCTTGTCTACCAATTTTTCTGTTGCAGGATCATATGATAATGCTAGGATAAAAAATAAGGCTCATACCATGCATCATATCCTGTGTGATCTAGATTTGAAATCACTCACACCTGAGCTATATCCACACTATTAATCATCCATATTTCGAGATTCTCAGATGGATCAATCCAAAGGCTGGAAGAAAAGTTTGGATTTACGCCCAGGAGGGGGTGTAAAACCATCATGGATGTGGGAATATTGGGTACACAAGACATGTGTGGAATTTACAGATGACTTAAAAGGTTTTGGGATTTATGAGGCTGTATGGGTAAGGAAAACCTATGTGAATAAGAATGATGATTTTGTGTTGGAGTTACTAAGACAATGGAGCCCAGAAATTAACTCTTTATATTTGAAACATAGAGAAGTAGGAATCAGTTTGTGGGATTTAAACAAAATCTCTAGTGCTCCAATCCTTGGAGATATGTATGCTGAGTTTATTCCCCCCCAAGGTGACATGGAATGACTCAAAGAAGACACCATCCTTGGTTTGTGAGTTGAAGAAAATATTATAAAAAACTCAAGAATATAATCAACAAGAATACCCACACAAGAAGGGATATTCATCTATAGGAGTGGAAGAAAATATTCCTCATAAAGAATAAGGAAAAAGTTTCCACCTTCACTCATCCAACTAGCTGTCTAATGGAAGAGAAGAGAGGTACACCTGATACTTTTTGGACAACATTAGAGAAATGAGAGTTTTAAAAGTGCGGATGTTAAGTCAATTCCAAAATTCCTACAAAGAGACATCTGGAAGGTTTCATGGACATGTGGTTTAGCCTATATTTATTACCAATTTGAGATTCCAAAGGAGGAGTGAGTCTAGGAAATTTTTTTATCACGTCCAAGCTAGCCGAGAGAAGAATGGTAGGGTTAGAAACTCTTGTTTTGTAAAAGATTCAAAGAGACTTGCTGCTTATTTACATAGGGAAGTATCATTTTAGAATAGAAGGTCCATTACAAGTGTTATGGTGGTTGATTTCCACTTATTTTATAACTTATTCTATGAAAAGTGGGGTATAGGTCATGGGAAGTTCTTTCCAACCATCTGTTCCGGACTTCTCTGGCATTTCACCTTTGTCTCTGAATGCTTATGATATCAGAGGCTGGTTGAGTATGCATAAAGAATTTCATATCTTCCCTTATGGTAATTAACCTATGGGGTGATTCATTGATGATGTAATGACAAGTTTTGAGCTAAGGTCATACTTGCTAGCTTGGAGGGATGTCGTATTGGCCACCAGGATTGACAAAGAAATCATATTCAAGGCCTATAATCCTTATATATTTGCGTGTCAATTACAATGTCTGCAAAAAATTACTATATATACCCTGTGCATGTTATATTGGAGAATAATTTGATGGTTTCCCATCAATTATGGATGTTGACATCTGTGGAGAAGACTGAAGCAATATTTAATTTACCTGTTGTTGATGCTATAAGCAGGTTAACTATCTGGTATTCTAAAAACTAGGTCGCATCTTACCTTGAAGGGGTATTACACCATGTTATCCCTTGAGTGGGGATAAAGAGAGGTATTAGTAAGTAACCCCTTCATTTTTAAGGTAATTATTCATCATTAGGGGATGACTCACTAAAATCAGAGGGTGGAGGTGACGAGGATCCAAATTCGCTGAAGCGACCTCATGAAAGGTATAATCCACCCATCAGAGTTAAGAGAGACACCCCATTGACCACTACTAAGGATGTAATGAGGAAATATATTCACCATCATTCTGAAGAGTGATGATTTCCATTTTCTCATCCCCCGTCTGTGATTGTGGGAATTTGGAAGAAACTTAAATCCAAGATTGCAGGATCATCTTCACAACCCTCTATAATGTACTTAGAATATATACGAAGAGAGGTTGTTCAAAAATGGAAATGTTTATATTTTGATGATAAAACCACATGGATAGATCTATGTGAAGGGCTGAATATTCCAAGAATAGGGGATATAAGAGCCTCTTTTGATATTCTATTTAAGAAAACTCTTGATGAAGTGATAATTTTCATCTGAGAGTTGGAAATGCTCATATACGTAACCAAAAAATCAATTCCTATCACAAAAAAGGTGAAGAAAAATGATAGATTGTGGTAATAATGAATGGTTTTGATATTTCATTAAATGAAGAATGGATTTTTTTTGAATCCTAAAAATTTAAGTTTCTATTTTCTCACATTCTATTCTTCTTTTCAATTAAAATTTAGTCAAAGCGTTTCAACTTAGGGGAAATATCATCTTAAATTGCAGCTGGCTAAAGGAAAATCGACTAAAGTTCTATCACCATGATATAGCCCTGGAAGAACTACTCTTAGAGATACTAGATCACCCCACGAATCTATAGAAATAAATCCAGGTCAATAGTCCATGGAGGAAGAGATAGAAAGGGTGTGGAAATCTCCAATACCTGTTTTTGGAGATGATGATGTTAGTCCTCCTTAGAAGGCGAAGAAACAAAAGCATCAATGAAATAAGAACATGGTTAAATGATTTCTCAGTAGTGGCATACCTTCCTGATAACATGAATTTTAGCATTATTCATGAAAAAGTGTTTAAACTTCTAGGAATTTCATGGGATTCCTCTTTTTATTCTCTAAAAGAAAATATTGATAAGCTACGAGGAACTATGGAGGGTGCTGTTGAAGAGGAAAAAATTACTGCTAACCCAGTGGTTCTTGAAGAGTCATTGAGGCCAAAAGAAATGATGCCTATTCCCAATACTACTCATGCTCCTTCCATCAGAAGTGAGGAGGCCTCTGGTAAATCAATATTGTTTCATAAGACATCAAATGTAACAACAACTAACTTCCATCTTGTAATACTTTAGGTTCTTAACATGAACCATAACATCCTGTTACAACTGATGTTGACCCCAAAACTATTTATGAGGAAGCTATTCTGGATCAAAGGATGTCTATGGAAGGTTGCGAAGCAAACACGCTGAGTTCTCCCATGGGTGAGACTAACCTGGGATCTGGGATATCATTGGTTGCTATAATAAACCTTGGCATGTCTATTGAAGAATTATTAGAACTTGTTAATAAACCAAATTCTTAGAATATTTTAATGTTCCTTATATAGAATCAATTGGACATGAGTTTTCATTATTTGTCCTATTAATCTTCTTATGACTAAATTTCTAACCATGATTGGTTGAAATATGCAGTTCTATCTAAAGAAACTACTTCTGTGATAATTCTTGATAGAAGTATTGACATTAATGTTGATCCTACCATTGCAGAGACATTGGATCACATTAATCTTAGGAAAAAATATCTTTTTGAGATTAATCCCGAGGACACTGAGAAAATTAAAGAGATCATTCCCCTCATAGAGGCATAAAAAACTGTTGAAACTGAGAATGTTGGGGGGAATTCTTCTCAAGCTTCCGACCTATTGTTACATATGAGATACTAATATTGTGATTTATAATAACTTTTTTATCCCTTGAATCTAATAATAACCATAATTTAATTGACCATATAGGGATATCAACTTTAATGGATAGATCCAGAAGTGAAGCCTCTGCATGAGCTCAAACAATATTATAAGGTGAAGCAATCACTGTCAAGGAAGGAGTAGAAGATGACACTTCTTTAAGCACATTAATCCCACAATATGTCCCTCCTTATGATAGTGATTCTGAATCATACCTCGAACTTAAAAAGGACCTTTTTCTTGCACGTCACAAGGCATGGAAAAATATATAGAAGATAATATCTGAAATGCCACTTGAGGAACTTCGTTCAAGAATTCCATGAATTTCATCTCTTTTTAGCACGCTGGGATTTGGAAGTTTTGAATATCATGAAATTCATACCGTAGTGAAAGAGATTATGTGAAAGAGGGAGAAAGAGAAAAAGATTTAGCTTGATCTAATAAAGACTAAACTATTGATCACTAAGGAGGAATTCCAAGTAGCGCTGTCCTGAGCTGAGGCCAATAATACAACAAATTATAAATAACTGAAGCATAAGATTAAATAAAAGACTGTTCAGTAGATGCGTCTTCAACAGAAATTAGATATTATCACATGGGAGCTCGACCAGCTTCATGATTCCATCAGAAACTTCCATAAGGATGGTGCAAAATCTATTGTAGATGCTAAGGAAACACTTTTCCATGTTGAGGAGAATGAATCTAGTTATATAAATGAACATCAATTGGCAGTTGATGGACCTCAATAGGTCACCAACCAAATGAAAAGTTATGTATAAATCCTCTTGTATTTTTATGAAAGAAGAGAGACTCCAGTTTGTGTATGCACCTTTGTGAATTTTTTTACACAAATGAAAAGAATTTTATCTTTAATCATCAGTGTTTTCATTCTTGCTATATTTTTTTACATAAGCCAATGGGCCAAGTAAGAATAGTTTTATTTTTACTAGGGTTATACAGAAAACCCCACAAACTTTGTATCTTTGGACTTTTTGTTGCACAATATTTCTTAAACCATACTAAGATGTTGGTTTAGTGAGTTGAGAATCAACTTTTTCCTAGAGTACCCATTGCGGGATCTCAATCTGGTGAGTACTATGTCTCTAGATGTTGGATGTTTAAAGTCATGCATGTTGAACTATAAAGGGCTAGTATTTAAGGCCGAATATCTTGGACCATAAATTTTGAAATCAGATCCCAAATAAAACTTATTGGCTATGAATCTATCTAATATTCTTTAAATACTACCAAGGGAATTCTTAGGTCTTGATTTTTATGGTTACCAAATCTAAAACTTGTATGAACATAAAATAAGTCTTTTCCAAGAACGAGGTTACCATTATTTGACAAACCTGTTATGAAGGTTGTGTTATGCAGGGATAGCTAGGGCATATGCTGCATAGCCAAAGAGTGGTATCTTATGACTGACATGCCCGTTATGTAGAAAAATTTTATGTAAGGCCAGCTAATGGCATTCACTTCTTAGTCAATCAAAATCGATCTTAGGAATTTAACATTTTACTGTTGATAGAAAAATAAAAATAATATTTGGGTGACTCAATACCACATTGAGAGGTTTTTACAAGGAAATGGGTTTTAAGAATAAAGATTTATCTATTCCCACATATTTCATGTATAGGAAAACCACTTCTACATAAATTTGGTGTATAGAGTATGGTTAAATTTTTTCAGAAAGAATAATTTATAATATCATGTTATACAGTTTTAAGTCATGAAGTGAGGATATTGTACTGTGCAGTTTTAATTCATGCAGTGAGGGAATTATACTATGCAGTTTTAAGTCATTCAGTGAGTATACTGTACTATTTAGTTTTAAGTCAAGCCATGAGGACATTGTACTGAGAAGTTTTAAGTCATGCAGTGTGAACATTTTGTGGCTTTAATTTAAAGTCATTAGCTTTGACCAAAGGTATGAGATTCTCCCAATTTCTTGATAATGTATTTGTAAACATACTACCATATTCAGGTATGGAAGGGAAGAATTGTAAACTTTGATTTAGGAATTTCTGAATTCAAAGAATGATATGGGAGCAAAAGGGATAAAGGAATTAGAGGAATCCTTTTCCAAGAATGATGTTACCATTATTTGAAAAACCTATTATGGGGTATTTATTATGTAGGGCCAACTGGGGAATATACTCCATATCCAAATAGTGATCTCTTTTAATTGATAAGCCTTCTATGTAGGAAAAATTTATGCAAGTACACCTAGGGTCACATACTGCATAGTCAGGAAAAAGAGATCTGAAAAGTTTGACATTCTATTGCTAAAATCCTAAGAAAGTTTATGAAGATTGAAATTTTCCAAATCCAAGAGTTTGGTTTATGAAGAAATCTATCTGAATATGGAGAGAGTATATCCAACCATGATTCCCAAATAATTAGAGTAATATGATTACTACAAAGGTCTTACCCAAACATCGGAAGTATGGTGTCTGAAGTTTTTAGGTCATACAACTAGGACTAAAAAATAGAAACAATATATGATATATGGGAAATAGATCCAAGGCTATTATATATTTATTTGAACACATAGAGATGGGAAATGTGTATACCATGTCCTTGAAGAATTTCATAATTAGATAAAGGTAATAGGAAAAATATACATGAATGGCTACTTTAAAATACATATTCTTGTATATTGTTATCAAAGTTTTAAGGGTAAAAAAAACTTCAACCAAGAATAAAATTACCATTATTTGAAAAAACTGTTATATGGGATGTATTATGAAGGTCCAAATAAGGAATATGCCGCATAGCCAAATAGTGGGATCCTTTGGCTGACAATCCCGTTATGTAGGAAACTTATGCAAGGCCACCTAAGGGCACATACTGCATAGTCGGGAAATAGTGTTATCAGATATTAGAAACAATGTCACCAGAAACTGTAAGAAAGATTACAAAGATCTGAAAATATTTAGGATTAATAGTGTGAAATATGGAAGGGGTAATGCTCAATGGACATGAGAAATATTTTAATCAATATTTGACATGAGTTTGAAGTCCTTTACATAGATCTGACTCACATGTAAAATATTGAGACTTTCCTTGTTTAATTTGAATCAATATTATGTTGTGCAGTTTAGAGTCATGCAATGAGAACATGAAGTGATACCGATGTAAAAAAGAAATATTGTGGTTGGATTAAGGAATTATACCCATGTGTCACTATATAACTCATATGGATGATAATCAAGCCATACAGAGTTCTTGATTATTACCTATGCAGGTTTGACTATTACATAAGGAATAAAGGGGTTTTTTATCTTGGCTTGGCACAAATATTGGAGATATAGTCATCTCTATATATATTATATAGATGAGAATGAATAAAAATGTAGTTGTTGAACAATCATTTCCCACACCAATTGTGTTTATTGTGGGAGACGAGGGATTTTAACACATTCTAAAAGAATAGTTAAACTTAAGACATAATATGGTATGAAAATAAAACCATGTATCCTGAAAGAATACTTTTTATAGATGCATTTCATATACAAGAGGATTAAAGGAAATGAAACATTTTGTGGTTGTGGCTATGCCCAAGATTGGAGTTCCAGACGTCTCTACATATCTCATATATATGAGAATAAAGCCACACATAGTTCTTGAAATGAGGTCTGTATGTAGATTTGATTCAGACATTGGTAATAAAGGGACTCATGTGCCAAAATGTAGTAGCAATGATGTCAATGATTCTTGCATATGGAAGATCATAACATAAAATAGAGAAGGCATTAACCGTATAGTTTAATGCCGTATAACGCAGACAAATGATGTCATCCAGTTTAACGTCCTGCAGTAATGACAAATATACTATGAATTTTATCGTTATGAAGCATGGACTCTTATGATATTTATTTTGTTTAATGTATTGCGACTAAGACTTTGTGCTGTGATGTTTGGGGTCATGCATCGAGGTTGTTTGATGTAGTTACATAAAGTATTTCTTCAAGAATCTAGCATTGGTTGGAGTTATAATAAGAACTCCATCTAATGATATTAAGGAATAAGATCTATTTGAGTAGAACTTACATATGGAATAAGGTACTTCCCACTTTGGATCAAGATTTAGAGGTTTCTTTCATGGTTTAATTGGATCCCTAAGTACCAATACCAAATTTCCTTCAAGAAATGAACATAGGCGAACTTTCTTGTTTAAGGCTCACACTATTCTATTCTGATATACTTCTAAATGATGAAATGTATTTAATATTTTTTCTTCTAATCATTCCAACTCATCAAATCATTTTTGATACTTTTCATATATAGAAAAATGGTCATAGATTGCATCTCATAGTGAATGTAATTGAATTTCAATTGAAAAAACTGCTTCTATTCTATACACTAATGAATAAGGGGTTTCCTGAGTGGCAGTACGGGTAGTAGTCTGGTAAGACCATAAAGCATACAAAAGTTTATCAGGACGTTATTTCTAATCTTTATCAATCATCGTTTAGTGTATATTTGATAGTGTCTTATTGAAGGCTTCTATCAATCCATTGGCCACTGAATGATAGCGATATGAATGGTTGGATTTGATATTTTGATCCTGATAAAACTTCTTCATCTCACCAGAATAGAAATTGGTGCCATTTTCCATCAATATATTATGAGGGAAAAAAGATAATGTGACGATGTTAGTTTTAAAAAAAACTAACAATTATTTTAGATCTGATTTTTTTGAGAGGTATTGCCTCAGCCCATTTAGAGAAGAAGTCAGTAGCTATAAGAATACACTTGAACTGCTTAACCATAGATGGAGGATAAGGTCCTACAAAATCCATTACCCATGTGGAAAATGGCCATGAGTATTTAACTAAATGTATCAACTCTGGGGGTTGATGAATTATGTTGGCATGCACTTGGAAGTGTTAAAATTTCATAGTGAAATTTGTGAAATCCTACATCATTGAAGGCCAAAAGTATCTAAGCCTTCAGATTTGATCATAAAGATTATGCCCAGACTGGAGATCACCACAAGATCTTGAATGTAATTATTTCATAACAACTATTGTTTCCTCTCCATTAATACATGTAAAGTGGATTCTATCAAGGCCTCGATTTTAGATGATCTTATAGTGATCTGAACTATCATAAAGAGTAAAATTGGCCACTCATTGTTGGATCTGTTCTTTTTTCAACTGTATCCATGGATGTATTCCATTTTTAAGGTATTCTATGATGGATGTCATCCATCTCGTGGTATGACCGTATGGATCAAAAATTGGGAAAATTTCATTAATTTCATCCATTCTTGTTTGAAAAAAAGGTGATACCACATGACGATGGGCTATATTGATGATTATATAATCCCGGTTCAGATCTTCTAGGGATATGAATGCATTATCCAATGAATCATCTTGGGAATTTTTTGATCGTGAGAAATAATAAAATGTCAGATCTCAGGGAAATCCAGACATTAACCCTCTAATGTAATCACACAAAGGGATTAACTCTTATTTTATGATAAAATAATCCCCATTGACTTGTTTGATTACCAACTCTAAATCACCTTTCACTTTCATGTGGTTCACTTGTACCTGAAGTGCCAATTCTAGGCTTGCGATGAGATCTTGATACTCTTCTTCATTATTGGTTCCACCTTATGAAAATAGGAATGAATATGGAAACATTTCCTTTTTTAGGGAGATAAGTACAATTCCTAACCCATTTTTTTTGAGTTTAGGGTTTTTTATTCTCTTACCTATTGAAATTCTGGAAGCACCATAAAATTACATTTCCCATGTTTGCGGCTTATCTTGAATAGTGAATACCTCTTCATCAGTAAGTTCAACATTTAATAATTTATCTTATACAGATGGATGTTTAGTAAGGAAGTCCACCAAATCATGGACTTTTATTGCCTTCTAAGGCACAAACTGGATATCAAACTATTGCAAAGTTACTTCCCATTGTGACAAACTTCCTATAACCATATGAAGATTGAGGATGAATTTGATAGGGTTATGTAGAGAGACTAATTAGACCACATGATGTTGTAGGTAGTGCCACAATTTATGAAATTTGAAGATTAATTCTAGGCCTCAGTTATCGGTACTTGTATATCGAGTCTCTGTGTCAAGCATAGTTAGACTGAGACATTAAAGCCTATTTTCTTTCCCAATATCATTCTTTTGGGAAAGGAAGGAACCCACTGATCGATCAAAATCTGTCACATATAGAATAAGTGGTCTTCCTTCAACAGGTGGAATTAATACTGGTGGACTCAAGAGATATTTCTTGAGGATATCAAATGCATCTTAGAATTCTTCAATCCATTGATAAGTTACTCCCTTCTTTATGAATCTAGTGAAGGGAAAACACTTGCCTTCCAAATTAACAATAAATCGTTGAATATAGGATAAGTGTCCTTGGATTCCTCTTAATTTTTTCTAATTTTGAGGAGGTGACATGCCAAAGATTTCTCTTGTTTCCTTTGGATCAAATTCGATGCCACGATGGCGTACAACGAAGCCGAGGAATTTTCCCGAGGTTACCCTAAAACCACATTTCAAGGGGTTCATCTTCAAATTGTGTTGCCAAATTTTATTAAATATAGTCTTTAGATAAGAAAAGTAATTGAAAACTTGCCTAGATTTAACCAAAAAATCAACCACATAGTATTTGAAAATTTTTCCTATAATGGGTTTGAAGATATGGTGCATGTCATGTTGATACGTTTCACCTACATTATTTAAGCCAAAGGATATTACATGATAGAAAAAAACATTGACGTGATTTGAAGGCTATAGACTCTTCATCCTCCATGGACATGCGAATTTTAATATACCCAAAGTAGCCATCCATGAATGAAAGTACTTTATATCCAGCTATTTCATCAATTAAAAGATCTGTGATCGGAACAAGAAAGTCATTTTTAGAACAATTCCAGTTAAGATATCTGAAATTAATGAAAAATAGGATTATCCCATTCTTCTATTTCACTGGGAAAATGTTGGCCAACCATTTTTGATATTGAACCTCCATAATAAAGTTAGCCTTTATAATCTTATCAACTTTAGCTTAAATTTTAGAGGCATGAGTTGGGTGTGTTCTTCTTATTGCCTGCTTGAATCATTGATATTCTTATGTAAAACCCAAATGATGAGTAGCTACATCGGGATTAAGACATGGAATATCTATATAGTTCCAGTTAAATATATATCGATGTTTCTTTAGAAGTGAAGTTTGTATTTCTTGCTATTCAGAAGTCATGGCCTCACTAATTTGAGTGGGCTGTGTATCTTCTTCTGTACCTAGATTTATTTATCTAAGCGCATCCACAGTGGTGGAGACACCTTCCTCAAATATTGGAGGAGTGTCCTTGAGGTCTTCTTCTTGTTCCTTACATGTCACTTCTTCTATTTCTAATTAAATAATAGATGATGAAGGAAGAAATTCAATGATTGTAGAGGATTCTATATTTAGACGTCCTGATGAATAAGTCACCATTTCTGACTCAACTGATGATAAAGGATCTTCTTGGAGCATTGAAGAGGATATAATGGGATGGGAATCAACATCCTTATCTTCCTCTAGTATGGATACAACTTCTTCTTGTATGATTGATGAAACAAAGATTTGCTGAAGTTCAGTGGATGAAATGAGGATATCTCCATTTAAGATTTCACCACTGCTTAGGGAATCAACAATTTCTCCCATGCTGTCAGGCTCGATTGCCTTAATTGACATTATGGAAGGCACTAGATGAGTGTTCGGATTTTGGTTTACCCTCTCAATTTTACTGATAGGAAACACATAATTTTTACTCAAATATATAAATGGGATTTGTTGGGATCTTTTCCAAGACATTTAGAGTATTGCTTCTGGTTACCTCCTTTGTCATGGACCTCATTCCTTTCGTGTAATAAATTCTAACAAAATATAACGAGATTCACACATTTTGAACAGAGCCTTGTCTCCTTAAAATGTCTCTATTTGACCATTGAAACATTACTTGAGACATTGGTGGTATGGCGAAGGTATGGATGCATGTTGATATAGCCAATGCCTTCCAAGAAAAATGGTGAAGGCTATATCCAGATGAACAACCATAAAATCTAAATTAGACACAATATCACTAAATTGTGTTCTGATTTTAATCTCTCTTAGAGGTTCTAGATAATTCTTTTCATATCCTTGAAAAATTAATGTGAAATAAGCTAATTCAGATTCCGTGAGGCACAATTGATGAAGTGTATGAATAGGAATGAGGTTGACTCCTGAGCCATTATCAATAAAGGCTCGTCAGATGTCTATGTCAATGACCCTTCCAGATAGATAAAAGGGCATGATATATCCATGTAAAATATCATATTCACCTTCATTTGTAAAAGATATATCTATATGAAATTCTGTAGAATCATTCTCTATAAAGTAAACCTCAGAAGCAACAACTTCGAATTCAAAGTCATTAGGACTTGAAAAAGCATAAATAAGTGCTTCCCAAAGATCTTTTGACCGATTCAAGGAATCCAAAATTGAAAACATTGGATGGTACTTGGTCCAGTTGTATCAAAACATCATAATTATGGTCTATAGGTTTGCATTTCCCAACATGGAGATGCGGTTTTCCAGGTTCCTTGGAAGTTGATGCTCTTGATGTAGATGTACCCTAAGTCAGAGTAGAAACTGGAAATACTCCTGGCTTTGGTAGATTAGACTGACTGGGTCTATCTATTTTATGAGATATAGATGGTGTGACCTCTATTCAGTCCCCCAAAATAATCATGTTAGGACTAAACCTATCAGGAGTGGAAGAATATCCTTGTTCTTGTTGAGCCAACTGAAGGGCTCTCCCATGATTTTTCATCTCATATGTAGTTCGACCTGGGGCAGAGTTAAAATAGTGTCCTTTAGAATACCCATGTCTTCCCCTGTATCCTTGACCTTGCCTTCTTCCTCTAGTTCCCCAATTAGGTACAAGGAACTCGAGCACATTATAACCAGAATCACTATTGGCATAGGAATATGTTGCATTGATAACATTGACTGAATCAAAGATCAATTTTTCATCTAATGACGTTTCTACTTGACAAGTTAATTATAATTGTGTCGTTTGGAGGGGCGTTGCCTGTGCTTTTGAAATAGATGGCATGAAATCTACCAAAGTCAAAGAAAACTTTGTCCTTGACATGATATCATCTTATTTTGACTTCTCTTTGTCCTTTCAATCACACCACTTCTTTGAGTATTGGCCTTAGGATGACTGATCTTTTGATGAAGGTGGTTTTGTTGTGGCAAGAGTAGTATAAGGAAAAATTGGTTGATTAAAATGTGTTTGTAGAGTAGAATGAGTATGATTTATCATTTTCTAGATCATCCAATCATCATAGTTCTTCACATTTTTAAATTTGACTTCCTCCCATTCACCTTTATCATTTGGATCAATAGCAGTAACACATGTTACTTGGGCTGACAAAATTTTCAGATCCACTTGTCTAGAGTCCACCATTTTTTACAGGAGGTATTTTAAAACAAAACACTCATTAATGAGATGACCCAACATCTAGTGAAATGGAAAATAGTTTAAAAGATCTTCATCTCCTTTTTTTGGTTTCTTCGACCTTGGAAACAGAACCAAATTATTTTCCAGAGTTGAGATCAAGTAACCGAGAACCTATTAATTTCAAAAATAATAAAATTTGTTATTTAACTCCTAAAAATATTTCCACTGTTGATCTCTTTAATAATATTGATGATGTGTTCATTTCTACTAATGCTTGGGAGTTCAAGCCCTTCGATATGATGATGGTTTTTGAAGTGGAAGCATGTATAAGTGCTTTCTTGAGTGTGACTATAGCATCTTCTTCTTTCCACCTATTGGGAAATTGATGCAAGGTCCCGAAACCCTCCTATGTATTACATAGGGATCATTGGTGTGCATAAGTCATCACGCAAATTTTCCACACAAATTGGAAGAAACTCTTCCCGAGGGAGTTCCATATTTAAATAATATGTTAATAATTTCCATTGAGTAATGAAATCTGAAACTCTTTCATTATCCCTTTACTTGAAATTTGTATGTTCAAAGACTATTATCTTTTGTAGTGTGGATCTGAATTGAAGAAGTAATTTCTGACGGAGATCTTCCCATCTAGTAATTGATTGAGATTGAAAACTTGTATACCATACAAAAGATAGACCCTGTAATGATTTCACAAAACACCTAATATTTACTACTTCTTGTTATTGAGGAGTCCCCATCAATGGATCACAATGAGAAAATAAATGCATTAAGTTTTGTTCTGAATCTACCAAAACATTAAATATTGGGAATGTGGTATTCACAAAATTTGGTGGGGGAGGAATTGGATCCACCTACTCAGGGTAATATTTATTTTCTGGATGAGATAGCACACACCATTCTTCCATAGCTACCAATCGAGTTTTTAATGCCTCAATTGTGTTCATAAGAACTTTGGGAATATCTGAATGAGTTGGTACCTATAAAACTACAACATCGAGAGCTTTAATTGGTCAAACTGCTAGAAAAACCACTGGTGATGGTGCTGGTATTTGTCTTTGATAACTTATGGGGACATTCCTATAAGGATGTGTTTGATCCTGCCCTGGATATGTACGCAATGGAGGGAATCAATTATCTCCATCTTTAGTAACCACAAATCCTCTTTGATAAGGAGCTCCTACAGGATGTGCAAGTTGAGAATCTTCCTAAGGAGTATGTTTAACCAAAATTCTACTTCGAAGTAACTCGGTATTGAGTCTTTTCAACTCTTTTATCTCTACTTCTAGTTGTGAAAATATTTCTTCAAGTGAGAGAGATTGACCTTATTCAGTGGAGAAGTGATACGTGATCTGACTTTTACCTTTCCCCTTATTATATAACTTTGAAGGTGTGGGAATTTATTATTTTTGGGCATTCCTAGATTTTGGGTAATCCTCTGATTTCGAGTTTGCAAAACTCTTTAATTTTCTCCAGTATATATCGTATTATGGATAAGAAATTCATCTTTTGATTCCCTTAGGCTAGACTCAATTTTCTATAGGATCTTTTTCAATGGTGTTAATGAAAGTTTCTAATGCATAATGCATTGATAGAATTATATCAGTATCTTTGTCAGATCATATCCTTTGGTATCTTCCATGAGACTATGATACCCTATAGATGATATTTTCATAGGAGATCTTATCATTTTTCAATTTTTGGTTCAGAAATTAGTTGGTTGAATTATCCAATAACCACTCAAGTCAACTGTTTGGGAAGATCGATGTGGTATTTCAGAAATTTGTACCATATAACAGTTGATATCCTCTAAGCGGGTGGCCTGCTAAAGATTCCTAGATACATGGTGCAAAATTATGTCAACAAATTTATTTCATTAGGCTTGGTTGTAATGAGAGCTAACTATGGTCTGTTCTTGAGTGTATACTTGATTACATACATAATTATTTTATTTTAGCCATCCGTGGGAAATTAAAATTCATGAGACAACTTTTGGGATACTTTTTTGATTCTATAATGCAGTAAAATGAAATTCTCCATGTGCACCCCATCCTTTGATACGAACAATAGATGTGGTACCAGAAATTAACTAGCGTAGCCTCTTTAAAGCATTGAGGCATGCACACTGAAGGATTCTATGATTCTTTTCAACCTTCAGATGTCGGGAAACTGAGAGACACGACAAGTCAATTTATCATTTCAACCCTTAAATTACCTTTAAATGATTTCTATACTCATCATATGATAATACTTTGGTTTTCAAAAGACAAAGTGTCTTCCATAATTTGAGGCAGATATCATGAATGCAATCTTCTGCCATCAATTCAAGTATTTTGTATTGAGGGTTTTCCAAAGGCCAAAAAATTACTGGTATTTCTCCTTTATCTAATTTTTTTATCATGTTTAACATATCTTTATCATATTTTACAAGAGGTTTCTCCACTTGGTCTTTCCAAAGTGAATGATTCTCCATTGTTTTATTAAAAACAATGGAATCCATTACTTTTTACTCTACTATAATGGAAGTCAAATGACCCAAGGTAGGTATGGAGAATGACCATTCCCTTAATATGTCTTCTAGTTGAGAAATTATTTTACTCGTTAATGAAAAGGAGTCAGACATGACTGACCTTATGTTGGAAAGTTCCTCGAGATAAGAGAGCTTTCTTATTACTACATTTTCAATTATAGAATTATCTTGAAAATGTGAAATGCTACTATAGAGGGTTGTTTCATAGAAAATACCATCATGACGAGGACCACCATGTTAGATTATATTACGGTATAAATCCTCTTGTTCTTCAGTTTTCTGGCCACACAGATGGTTGTAGTAGCTCTCATGTGAAGATAGGCTCTATGGATTGACCGAATGTCCATGAAGCAAGACTTCAGGCTATAGTGTCCATGGGGGAAATCATAATTACTGACACTAATCCCATAATTTGGTAATGAGAGGGTAGGATCTTGAGCTGCAACAGATAAATGCTTGAGGGATTCAAGAACTTCAGCATTAAGAGGAGCTAGAACACAACTTGGATATTTATTTTCCAACTGTGTTTGGCGATACTTCTTCTTTGATTCTCTCTTACACTTAGTTAGGGACACTTTCTGGGAGAAGTGGTTATCATGGTTAGTTGTATATTACTTCCTTGGAGTGGTCATCAGAACCGACCAATTACCACCACTTGGAAAGATTGTATATTCCCGATCCAGTTGTCCGTATGATATGGGGGTGTATTCCCCATAAACTTCAGGGAATGGAACAAAGGTATGTATCTACTCCAGGTTGGCATGTCGATTTGTCATCCCAAGTGTGGGAATAGATTTATTTGTTTCTTCCCCTAGTATTTCTCAAGTTTTTGTTATTATATTCTGTCATCTTCCAGAATATGGTTAGGAATTTGTGTCTTCCCTTTCACCATTGCTAAGATGTGTTTCGTTACATCAGGGACTAGAACACGAATATAAATCCATTCTATATTGGGAGTAGTTGTATATGATGACTCCTATACTTATTTTCCTATCAAGGAGTATTGAAAATACTCATGTATGAGGAAAGAGAGTTGATTCTTCCCCAGATTTGTCGTTGGAGCTTTCCGACTAATATCTCCAGGTGCTGCTACTATTGGCAGACATCATGAATGTTCGCAGGTGCATGTACCTACTACATTTTTTATGTCAAGTATGGTTAATGGAATTCTTTCAATATAGATATATGATACTGCTAGCAGAATTGTTGAGTGTAAGTAGGTGCATGTTCATGTTTACCAGTTGTCACCACATCTGATTGGCGGGCTTCCATAAATGCAGTTAGAAGAGTCTAATAACTAGATAATAATTAATAAACAGGTGTATGTTCCTATTCATGGTACTCCAACAGATTTTCCTTATGGGATTGGTTGGTCACTACCTGAAAAGTCTATTGGGCATCAGAATTAAGACGGATGGGTGTGTGTGCCCGCTCATTTTTTTCCGTCACGTTTGGTTGATGGACTTGTTTGGATGGGGAAAAGGTAAGAATCTTCTCCCTATTAACCGAACGTTGTCTCTAGAAGTTCGTATTGTGCACTCGGATCTAGGGGACCTAGGCCAAAAATCCAAAGGCAATACCCCAATCATGTTGGGGGTTCACTTTCGCACAATTCTGCTAGCGATGATTGTTGGTGGGAGTCCTCAGGAAGGACATCTATATATTTGAATTGAGGACCTGAGTGACATCTGGATGGACCTACCTATAGTATAGAAGGGATTGGTTGTTGCATTTTGGGGATAATGTCCTGAAATGGTGGAAGCCGGTGGTTGACAATATCAGCTTCTTGACTATAGGTTATTGTGGACCGGACAATCGAGGATTGTTATAAACTTGGAGAGCCTGTCGAGAAGCCTCCAAGGTTGGGATAGTACCATAGTGATGGTACTCCCTTACCAGCACATTAGAGACCCAAAATTGAAGATGTTGAGTGGGTGATGAAGTTATTCCCATGGATGAGGATCCAAATTGATCAACGACCAGGAAATTCACAGGTGTCGTCTTGAAGAAATCCATTTTTGGAGTGAAGGGAGTTCTTAGGAAATACTAAGAACAACAATAAACTCCATTAAAGATTCAACTTTTAGATGGATACATGTGTGATTGATTCCTTTGTATGGCCTTCCTTTATCAATTGATAGGGGCCTGATAGGTGGGTAACTTTATTATCTTGGTTAATGATTCACGTTGAGTTGACCATTTTTGTTTCATAGTTCCTTGAAACGTGTGTTCTAGTTTAAGAATCACTACTTCTAGGCGATTTACATTGGATTTATTCATGGAACCGAAAAAATTCAATAGGTTTTTATCCAAATGGGACCTACTTTGCAAAGTCAAACATTTGTTAAGTTTTAACATTACAATACTTAAGATCATGAATTGGTCAAGAGGATGGGTGGTCGGACTCATCACACCCTTTTGGGGGGAATTATTGTCTACTCATGGACTCCATTTATAAATTTAAGATATTTTAATGAATCCTTATTCATTCAATAATTTTAAAATAGGTTTCCCTTGTAATTTTCAATCCCTTATTAACATGTGGGAAATTTAGAATCATCCGTATGTATTCTAGGTTCTTCATTAATGTAGATATCTATATGTATTCAAGGTTCTCCATCAATGGTATCATCTTATATACCATATAGAGATTCTATTAATCATCATTATGATGATACTGGTTTATAAGCCACTCAGTAGGTCACTATGAAATTTATTGTTGTTCAGGGTGATGAAGGTTTATTTTTATATTGGGATCGTACCCATAAAATAGGATACCTACGTATCCTTGTGAAAGGAATCCGAACCCACGTACTTCAGTTAATATTAATGGGAAACATCATATATTTTATGCTCATGTGATAAAGAATTAGCCATATAGTTTAATGTCATGTGGTAAGGAAATATAAGATAATGGTTCTTAGTAATGGTTTTTTGTGGGACATATGCCTAAGAAACCCAAGTAACATGGAAAGAATATGGGTTTCCAAGTAAGATTAGACCCTATTGGGAATATGGACCAAGGAGAATAGGGTTAATTTTAAGTGTTGGGTTTGATCCTCCAGGAGGATTCTTATGTATCCCATGTGGATGGGAATCAAAGCCCACATATTTTGAAGAGTCTCATATAATATTACAATTCTTTGAGAGAAATGTGTTTAGTCTTACATCTTGAAAATGATGCCTTAACGATTTGGGGGTTCAATTTAGTGCTTATTCCTAAGGCAGATGCCCCGATTAAAGGAATTAGGGTTGGATTCCCTAAGAGTATATCGAGTGAGCTCAGTCCCTGATAAGGCTTCCTATGTATCCCAATTATGTTGGGAATTAGAGTTCTCTTAGCTCAAGAGTTTTTGAAAATGTTGTGATCATGAAAAGTCTCTAAGCCCGTGTGAGTCATGATCGGTGGGAGAAACAAGAGAATGTCAATGATTCAACAAAGGTACCAACACATTTCCTCTTCCGATGGTGGAAGAGGGCGCGCCGACGACGACAAGGGTGGATGAGGTTGAGGTGACCAGGGAAGAGGGTTAGGTGAAAATCCTTCCTTCTATTCTATTTACACTGGATAAGGGTCCGATGTAAGGAAGTAGTGAAGGTGAATGAAGTAGAAAGAAGCAAGGCTAAAACCTCCTACTTGAAAGGTTAGGGTATTAAAATAGTATGGATACCCTAAAATTGATCCTGGTAGGGGAGGGTGACTTTTTTTCTTGCATGGAAAGGAATGTGTGAACAATACCATCCCTACAACAGACCTGAGGTTCTGGGTTTTAGAGATGAGAAGGGGTGATCAGACCCCAACCTAATTCTCCAAACCAGAAAATTCACAACACTATTTATAGAAGAAATATCTATGTGACTTTGGATATTTAAACCCACATATAGTCCAAGAATCCAAACACCATTGTGAAACAAATGTTGGAAACCTCTTACTGCGGATATACAAACCCAAATAGGATACACACTGATGTGCCTTTCCCAAATGTTTGATAAGTCGAGAAGTTTTCATGAAGGTCTCAATAGAATCCCTTCACACAAGGGATCCAATGAAGAATAAGCCTATCTATGAATGGATTTGAAGAGGGCTTAATGGATTGTATAATGGAGAGAGTAGGTGAATCAAAGAGGGGATCCCAAGGAGGTACAGACACTCAAGTATGATAACGCAAGTAGGCTTTGGTGACATGAAGTTCACTTGAGTTATGAACAACCTAGATATTAATACATATGCGATACCTGAATAAAGACTTCAAGAGTATTCATAGGTATTCCAAGAAGTGGGGTGCTCATGTTCATGTGTGAGGAATAGGTGGCGCGCAAGTGTTTTAGATTTAGGGAGGTCAGGAGCTTCAGGCATGCATGTGTTATGAATTTCAAACAATAAAAGGACCTATGTCCTATGATCCTCCTTCAATTCATATTATTTTAGTGATGAAGAACTAACTTGAAAGTTTATAAAGAATTGGGAAAAGCACTAGGGTGACTAGAGCAGCTATTATTCGTCATGAAAATTCGTCTATACAAATGAAGGCTCCAAGGGTCTATTTATTGGAAAAAATAGGACCCTGGGAAATAGAAGTTTGGTTGAACAAGTAGGTTATGTGCCACATTTGGGTGTGCAAGTACCTTGAGCACCAATGGCTCTTTGGTCTGACTAGGGTGATCCAATGCTTAAGACTTTGAAAATCTTGATTTTTATCATGTGTTTTCTCCACTTTTTTCTAAGGTATTTCCCTTTGTCATTTTTAGACTCTATGATGGAACATAGTTTCAACAGTATGTTTTGATATATATTCCACATATTATAGAAATTGATTACTCATGCCAAATGATTTATATAAATTTTATAATATATGATGTTTATTTAATCCATTTTTTGAAATTTTTTCCATCCTTTGAAATTAAATCATGTTTTATTTTATATATTTAAAAGATATAATAAACCATGCCATATTTTATTAAAAACATAAAGATAGACATGTTTTATTATTATAGAATCTATTATATAACACTTGTGATAACCTTCTATAAGAATTTTTAGATTTTATATTGATAGGTCTAAAAAAAGGGAAAGAGCCACCAAATGTTGTGGGATAATCATGATCCATTTTTATTGTAGTGTTTTTTATTTGTGATGTATTAAGTTTTTTATTTTTAGTTTCAATGTAATTTTATGGTGTACAACTATAGGTTTTGTTATACCGATTCAGTTTCTGGTATATTCTCATTTTGTGAGTATTGATTATACTAACTTGTATCTCTTATCATTAATTATCTTGTGGAACTTTTTTCCAACATTTTTAATGTATGATTCAAGTTTCTATTCAGAAAACCATGGGAATCGAGAATAGAATTTGATCTATGTCAAAGATGGATCAGTTATCAGGGTAGTAGAGTATCTGAGATGGTTTGTGACACAGTTGTATCAGAGGTGTATGTTAATCATATTTCTCTTATGTCAGTATACTCTTTGAAATGGATTGTCAGAAATTCAGGCCAGTGAGTTGTAATGAATATATTTTTTTGTTATTGTAAAACTATTTTCATTCATAAGTGGTATTTGATTAATTTTTTATGAGAATCTTGGATCAAAAAAGTTTTTTAATGGATGTATTGAAATAAAACTATTTTATGAGTTATTATTACTTGTCTTGTAGTTCTTGTTTCTTTATAAAGTATTTTTTATCTATGTGATTATCAGAGGTTGAAATTGCTTTTCTTCTAGATTCATTGAATTACTATATTTTTTGTTTCCTATGTTGATCATATAATGTTGGTTATGTTATTTTAATTGGTTTTTTACAATTTCCACATGAGAAACATTGGTTAAAATTTATAAACTTTACGGAGTATTACACTTTCTTAGAGACTGTAATAGATAATGTAACTCGTTTTTTAATAACAATATAGTGTCACCTAATAATTCCATGAATTTAAGCTGGTTTCATATCTTTTAATGTTATATAGGCTTCAAGGGTTCCATGAGTTATTTCCATGATTTTCAAATTAATTAATTTACATGTCCCAAAGGTTATATCCCATGTGATGTCTTATTGAGATATGTATTTAATCATAATTATGATTTAATTTTATACTATATTCATCTTTATTATGTCTTATATAATCCATATTCTAATTTATTATTTATTATTTTTATTTTTTAATTTTAATAAAATCTATTTTAAATTGACTTCAAATGTATTGGTTTAGGAAGGAAAATTTATATTTATAATGATGGTGTTTTATAAGAAAATTATACAAGTTATAATGGTAACAATTATCAATGTTATTATATAGATTCATGGGGTTGACCTATTAGGCCTTTTCATCATACAATATATATATCCTATTGAAATTCTAATACTTTATTATTTATGATACGTGTTACAAGAAATGAGCTACATCCCGTCGTAGAACTTCATGGTGCCTCCAACCCTTTATGGTATGATGGTTAGTATTGACCATGGGTTATATGGAGTAAGATAATTTAGATAATTTTTGGGATACACATGTAGTGATTTAGGTATGTTAAGGTTTAAACCATTAAACATTTCTTTATTTTTATGTTTATATACTTATATATGTTGTATATCACAATACCATTTAAATCATATTGTAATTGTTTGTGTTTAGTTATATTTTCTAAATTATAAATAATTTGGTTTTGTTTGGTTTATATTATAACAATACCTAATTATATTTATGGTTGACTAACTAATCATTAAATCATTCCCAGATTTTATTTAGAGTCTATGTAATGTTTTATTTCACTTTGAATGTGAGTTCATTCCCCATGGTTGTATTTTTTACCCTCTTCACTTGCCCCCACTCAAGGACATCATGATCATGCCTCATGCTATATAGAAGATTAGTCTAGATGACACCATGGGTTGACCAAAAGAATATTATTATTTTTTAAATTAAATAATGAAATTATAAATAATAAAATTCATTTATCCTTAATAGAATTTGGATAGAAAAAATTACGCATGCCAAGTTTGAGAATAAAGATGTGTTATTTCAACTATGACGGATATGAAATGATGAGTAATATTTTTTTCTTATAAGGATATGAATGTAATTAAAAAAATTAAATAATATCTTAGGAGAAAATTATATAATTTTGAAAACATACTATTTCTTTACTAATCCATGTTGAAATGTTTTTGACAACTAAGGACATAAAAAAACTCCAATAAATTACTTAATTTTTTTACAAAGGATGACTAGAATTTAAAAGATTGATATTTATATATTAGGTTTACTTTAGTTATTTTTTATACAATTGGGGGTTCACCATATTTATGGGGAGAAAATTAACCACATAACTACCACTTTTTTGATGATTATAATAAAAATTCCAATTGCATTGGGTTTTTTCCTATATTTTAATATTATCTATTGTTAATAGATTTAACTCTATGGGTATAGAGATTTTAAGGTAAAAAAATATGGTAAACATGTTTATAATGAATAGGTCATATGGTATGTGGAACACACTGTGGGGGTATGGTGTGGTGAAAACATAGAGGCATATAATTTTATATAGTTCACCACTAAGTATGAGATGGATAATACATGGTTCAATCTAGTGGAAATTCACATCACAAAACCTATAAGTAAAACCATATTAGTTATATATTTTTATCTTCTAATAGTGATTGAATATGCATCCTATATATATCAGTTTGGTGCATCTCAAAATTTGGCACATCGAATACATTTTAAAAAATTATCAGGAGACATTTGGAGATCCTATAATTAATTTAGAACTTTATAAGTAATTAATATATTTATTTTCAATTTTTCTTCTTATTCATATATTAAAAACTGAGTATAATTCAATAAAAACATCATATTATATTGAATGCATAATGATATATAATAAAATAATTCCTAGATTAAACATTTTATGCACATCCTCACTCCACTTATTCCTTTAGAAACTACAATAAACATCCAATATTCCTCTCTTATTTACTTCCATACGGATTTTGGTGCATTGATATCTACTTCTTCATCTTTGGTTAAAATCATGACCAACTCTTCTACTAATGTTAACTCCTCCCTCTTATTCTTCTCATCCTTCTCTACATGAATAAATGTATTGTATCATATCTTTTCTACAACTGTATCAACACATTGATATTATTAAGGTAATATATTTCTAGACTTTATATATTTATCAAGTGAAATATAATTTTTTATGAGTATAATAATTTTACATAAAGACTGCAACATTTTTTTTCAACAAAAAATAATATATACTATAATAATAAATAGTGGATTGTTTTTATATTTTCATAATTCTGCAATCATGTATTTAAAATACCATTATATAATTTTTAATTCAAACCACTATGAAATATCATCAGTTCAATAACTCTTAGAGTATTATCTTGGGTATTTGTAATAACTAACATAAGAAACCAATTCCATAACAATATATGAATTCATAAATATTTATAAAACTACACTATCATATTCATCCTCATTTCAAAGAACATTGATTCAATATTTACCCCATGAAATTCACTTATAATATATATTTTCTCATATTCATAAAACCATTTACTAAAATTTATGAAATTATTTCATAATTATCAAATATTAATTCTTTTCTCCATGGAATTAAATTCATATTAGGAACATATGAATATATTCTGGAATTTTTGTATGTATAATGGAAATAGAAACTCTACTTCTATGATGGAAAAATCCATAATATTGACTTATTCCTTCTTCACTAATATATCATGTAACTTAATATAAATGGAGTAAATATCTCATCTTTCTATAAGCTCGAATTTATACAATATATATAAAAATATACACTCTTTTAGATAATTTTTAAATTATATTAGAAAACCAAGGAAAATAGTATCTACTTCCAAAATAAACATAAAATATGATTTAATAGTGTTTGAAGATAATTATTTATTCATATAATAAATTTCCAACTTTATTAATCAGGATTTTCCTTAACTTAATTTTAAATATTTAGATACCCAATCATTTATGGTTGATCAATAATAAAAATTACATGATGTAATTAGTGAAACATATATAGGTTATTGAAACTATATTTTACTATTACATAATGATCACTAATACAAATGTAGTGTTTTGTTTTTTATAGTTACATTTATATGGTGTCCTTACTTGAAGAATTACCCATGTGTATAAAGTGTTATATCCAATGTGTCCTCTATATAGTAGAAGAATAATCTGAAAATTACATTGTGATATATATTAAAAAGCACTTTTTATTCCTGAAATAACTCATATGTATCTAGTTGAAAATATGATATATCTTTATGTGTTTAGATCCTTATAATTACCCAAACATCACAAATTTTGTTTTCCATTACTGAAATTGGGTCTATTATGTGACATAAGGTCACATGGTCTTTTATATGTTGTATCGTCACATGATATATCATAAGTCATGTATTCAATTCATTATCATAACTTTTGTTTAGTTTTCATACACTTAAGCATGCAATATCATTAAAAGTTCAACTATAAAAAATTATCTATGTTGCACAATATATACAGACGGAACACTTGATTTATGTTTTTTTGTCACTAATTTGATTATGTATATTATTTGAACTCTATAGGTTTAATAAGACAGGTTTGGAAGATTCTCATTTGTTATAAAATCATTTAAAGTCCACGTACAACATGAAATAAAATAAATAGTTCCAATATGAAACTTCATTCCATATTAGTGTTTCCTTTATCAAATATCCAAGTAATTTTATAAGCCAGTTTGTAATTTATCAAGACCAATTCATAAATGTGTGGTTCTCACCATATAGAATCCAAGGATTCCTCATATATGATAGTATAAACACCTATGTCATAAATACTCTATGCTATGATCCTATATGAATACTTCCCAAACCATATGTGTTATATGACCTCTCATCATAGACACACTAGGTCAGATTCACCTATTTGATCTTGGATAAACTTCCCATGTGTTGGTATGGCTACATGGGTGTTATAATTTCATGGTGTTCTATAATTTATTTTAAACACTAAAATAATTACTTTGAACATTATCAATGTTAATAAGAAGTTCTAATTCATACCTTCAACCAATAAAGTCCTACATAATATAAGATTCTACTAAAAAATCAAGATTTTTAATTAAATCATCAAAGATAATATAATATTAAATATGCATATCATATAAAATTTATCTTCCAAAAATATGACATAGAATTATCTCCTAAAAAAACTTCATGACAATTATTAACATATTTGTCACATCCAATAAATAAATATTGATACAATGTAACATATTCCATAGGTTTTATTCACATAATTACTGGATTTTCTTGACAAAACATCAAGTACACTCCATTATTTTATTTAATTTACATGAAAATAAATGGATGTTATAAAACTTAGGGAAAAAATAACACCCTTTACGTTTTTTAGAAATACATTCTAAACAATATGTCAATATGTTCTTCTACCATAAATTCTTTCTCTCCCCCTCTCATATAAATCGTTATGTTCACTTTATCTCCATATTGAAACCTAAAATAAAAAATAGTTGGGTTTGTGTAATCTAATCATTATTTATAATGTCCCATCAACTATTATATTCAAATTCTGACTGAGCCATGCTCTGTATAGGAAAATAGTGTGTTTAATTTAGACATATAAGATATCCCTTTTAAAATAAAGTGACAAAAATGAAATTAGAATATAAAAATTATCATCATTGATATATAAAACTCTTTACTTATATTAAATGCGATGCCAATTGAAATAATATATTAATTTAATCTATAATTTAATACATCAAAAAGTTTTTATTGATGAAAATATTTGATGAAATTATATTTTACAGACACCTTAGAACATCATCAAAATTCACCTTATAAAATATTGAATATTCCAATTACACCCATAATATTATTATTTCATTATTGTTATCAAGAATATATTATTAAAAAAAATACATTATCCAATGAAATTCCTTTAGGAACATTTCCCTTTAAATATATTTCAATTATTTTAAAATTCTTACATCATATTCTATATATTCATCACTTGTCACAAATTGAAGGAGACACAATAAATAGTTTATATAATTATGGATCTATTAAATATATTAATGACATGAAATTATATGTATCTAATAAACTAATATGGTTTGTCATTATGTTTATTTCATTGTGTGAAAACATCCACATCTTTACCGAGAAAGAACTTATTTGGTATATTTATTTCAAAATCAAATGGTATGGTCATGCCATTTTGGTATATTTCTTAACATAAATAATAATTATTTAAAAAAATATTTCAATACAAACAAATATGATCCTTTCATCTGATTTCACATTAAACTAAGTGATATACCATTCTAGGATGGTGAATTATTTAAAGAGTATAGTTTAGTGTTGTGATATCATCCCCTATATCATGTTCTCCTCCAATTAAAATTCTTCACCTTAAATTTTATGAGCTATTTGAATAAATATAACACATAAAATTTCGGTGAATAATGTGTGAAATCAACTCTTGAAAATGATAACACCAATTTTGATAGTATTTTCTCAACCGAGTTTCTCTATTCTTTATGAATCCGCATGTATTTTCCTAACTAGTATTTTTTATAGGTTGTATGAAAATCTACAATTTTTTGGTTTATTTTTGTTGGATAGTTCATAATTAATTATACATAAAATAATATGTACCACCTTGTTATATATTAATTTTTATTACTTTTTATGTAGTGGTATTTTTGTTAAAAAATAACTTCTAGTATTCCTAGTGTTATTTATTCTATGTAAACGAATTTTATTAACACAAGGGATTAATTTTATTAGAAACCTAGAATGAAATTTTGGATCTCCATATAGAACCTATTCTTCCAATTTGGAATTGGTTTTTATTATACCTATTATATCTTTAATCATTCAATATCCTTTATCCAAATAAAAAAATTATAATTGGGTATATTTTCATATTTTTGGGTTGTCGAAATTAAATATTATGACTTCCATTCTTTCAATAAGATCATTTAGAACACATGTTCATATTTATATTCTTGAAGATATTACACTAGAAATGTATATTATCAATATTTGTAATCTTCTTAGTATTAATTTTATTTCTTACCCCATTTAATATAATTTTAATGGATCAAACTTATTTTTTAAACATCTTATATGGTCTTAATTTTTCATTTTCATTTCATAAATGTAGAAATGAATATGCATCAAATTTTTTGCAATCTTTTAAAACATCAACGATTTATATAAGATATTTATAATTTTTTAATGAACACATGTTAAATTTTTTCATTTATGGATATTTCTCTTCTACATCTTATTGATCCTTAAAAAATTATTTATTTTAACATCATTATTTAAAGTATTATACTAACAATCCACTTATTGATGGAAAAAACTATTGTTCTACAATCATTTCCAATAAAACGAAAATTTTTATTTGAAATTTTCATAACATCTAGATTTTAAAATATGTTTTTTTCAGATTGCACCATCACTTTTAATTATCTTGTTGAGGAATAAGCACACTTTACCATAGTTTTAGTGGAATTATTCTCTCCATATTTTATCATATATATTTTTCATATTATTTTTTAAGCATATACTATCAATGTTAAAATATTTAAAAATCAAAAGAAAAATATATGGATGGTCCCTCTTCCTTCATATCTTCTTAAGACAGATAATTGGATAATGTAATGTTCTTATTACCTTATAATGTTGTATAATAAAAATAAATTTCCTCCTTGAATAATAATCTAGAAAAACCTCTTCATTGATTAGATTATTATAAATATCTAACTTGAGTTTCCATAGAATTTTTAATTTAACCGCAAGATCAATGATTCTTATATTTCCAATTAATATTTAATTTTCCACAAACCTCATAATTTATACACATTTCTTATTAATTATTTTAAATTATTAATTATATAATTTTAACTTATATGGTAGAAATTTTTTATACCTCATCATATTCTTAGATTTGATTTCTAAATTTTCATTGTTGACATTTTTTAATACAATCCTCGTATTAATAAATCATCATCTAATGTTTATAATTATCCATATCTATTTATTTGATTTTATTTATATATTTATATTCAAAAATATATTTTATATTTTTATTCTATATATTCTCTTATTAAAATATTCTAACATACATAGGGAGATTTAAATAAGTTGATACACCTTCCTCAAAACCATTCTTAATATTTTATACATCCTATTTATGATAAGAGATCTCATCCTAAATGATTTCAATAACCCACAAATTTATTGAAACCAATTAAATAATTAATCCTTATATCATATCATTTAATGATTAAATAGAAAAACATGTTTCTATATAATACTATCCACTTTCTTCTATTTATTGAGGACATTTTTGATAAGAACATTTATATTACTCATTTTATTTGATATTTACTTTATACTCTTGTGATGTAATGTCTATAAAATACATTGGTGGAATATTAAAACTCCTATTATTATCTAATTTTTCTAGATATATCTTCATTTCTGTGAGGGAATGTTTAAAAATATTGATCAATTAATAATACTAATAAAAACATCATATTCTTCTCCAACATAATTTTCCTATAAATCATGGTATAAATATGAAATGTATTTTAAGATAAATAATATAATAATTATATAATATTTAAAACCATTATGAAAAATGAAAACATTAAATATTAAAATTATAAAAACATCAGATATAGATAATCTAATCCTTACAGAATAGGTCTCTAATTCCAATTGTAGGGGGAAATTTTTTATATGAACCAAACTAATAGGGTGTTTCAATTAGTGTTGGTTACATTTAATTAAACTTATAATTTATACATTTAATCACATAATTAAATTTTATATCATGTGGTGAGTATTTCACTTATTCTCTCTTCACCCATCTTTAATTCTTATAGAATAACCAAACACTCTCCCTAAATAGGAAAAATAATTTTAAAGGTTTAGATCATGGAATATTAATGTTACTCTTAAGTGTGATTCAATAGAATATGTGTCCACACAAGCCCCAAGTAAAACACCATGATATTTATACTATTTTTCTATGATATTTTATATAGATGAATCCTACACAACACTATTTACTGAATCTTACACTCATTTATATCCCAAAACATATCATTAAATTTACTATCATAAAATGGGGATTCTACCAAAAATTTTGATCTCCGTAATTAAATGATGTGGTACATTGTTCTTCTAACTAATCTTCTATTATTCATTATATTACTGAAATAATTCATAAATGAAATACTTCATTATATTCAGTTTTCATAATTCTGAAAAAAACTTTTCATAGTTTTCACAATAGATGAAAATCCACATTACACTTATTCTTCTAGAAAATGGAATGAAAAATCACACTTCTTCATTTCTCTAATTTTATGTGAACTATTACATAAATATATCTTTTCTTTTAGTGAAAATCTCAACCAAATCCACAGATTCCTATTACTTTTTCCAGTTATTATTTGTCTCCTTCAATTCATAAAAACATACACTTGATTTTATCATTACTCCACTTACTTAAACATAGAAATTTATATAAAAAAAATAATGTTTTGGGTATCACTTAATTTTTATGGAATATAGAAATTATTCTAAATGGAATAATTAGGAATAATTTCTTTTACATTTTATTCTTTTGACTATTATAATATATTTTATAATAATAAAATTTTCATTTCATTCATCTTTCCATCCATATTCATTAATATATTTAGAAAAATCATGTAAATAAATTTGAATTCTAATATATTATTTTTCTACAATAATGATCTCTTATAATATCTAATCAGTTCTTCACAATAACAACCATAATTGTGAAAATTTTAAATACATATAACTATATGTTGTGATGAAAAATTATCAAAGTATTTTCATTCTCCTTAAAACCTATATTTCTTCCATCTTCATCCCAAAAAATAGTCTTCACAATTTAAATATCACTATGCATAAAACCGTGTATTTAATTATTCCACCCCTTCTCCTTCATTCTCATATATTTCTCATTTTACCTATAATAATTCCCTTTTATTAGTCACTTTTTATTAAATTCATGAATTTTTTATTATCTTGAATATATGGGAACTCCATTTGTAGTAAGGAATAATCATGTAAAATATCTTCTTCCTTCTCTAAAAAAATATTTTCAAACAAAATTTACATTGAGTAATTATCAATGATTTCTCTTCAAATTAATTTATATTACAAAAATCAATACATTATTTTATGTAATGATTTCATATTTTATAAAGAAAAATAATTTATAAAATATTATTATTTCATTACAGTATCATAACATGATAAAATATATTATCATGATTAATATTTTTAATTTATGAACATTTTATAATCAATATTCACAATTAACCACTATATTTTTCAGAATTTATAATTATCTCTATGATGATGGATAATCCTGAATTACCATTACATGGAGTTTGTAGTTACCCTTACCTAGGATATGGATATTATAAATTTCTATTTATTACTGATCTCTTACCATTACATAGGGTTCTGTTTATCATAGTTGACCTATTATGACCTCTAGAATAGAAAACTTTCATGTCGGTAGATATAGATACATCTATAAATAACATTACATTACATTAAAAATGTTAAAAAAATGCATTTAAATATTCATATGAACTAAATTTATATACATAACTCTACTATTATGAATATAATAGAAAATATGAGTTATATTTTCATTTGAAGATCTCCAATTTCTCACAAACATCACAAATAATTTTCTCCTCTATTGATATTGGATCATCCATGTGATGAACTATCAAATGATCTATATCAGGGAATTTGATCACATGACCATTTTAACATTCAATATTTTATACTACTACAAAGCGTATGGTCAAATGAAATGATTTACTGTAGCCTATTATTTTAAGTCATCACCATTAATGGCCATCTACACATTTAATTCATGCAATATCACTAAATGAATTTCATGTATTATTTTGATCTCATGTGTTTTAAAATGATCGAAATGATATATTCTCATTATTATTGTTTTTTACATCATGTGTGAACCAAATATTAAAATAACAAATTCTCATATAAAAAATCATTCCACATAAAATTACCCATAATTGAATATCTAATTAAAAATACCATCCACTACATCATTCCTCTAAAAAAACTCTGAATGGTTGTGGAGATCACTGTATGGTCTCTCGTGACAGACTCTAGAACATGTAATCACCTCTAACAAACTTGAATGGTAATGTGATTCTATATGCATGTGTCGCTGACCCTACACTTGTTTTTCCATATATTTATAATTTCACTAGACTAGATTCACTTATGTGAGATCAAATAGGCTTCCCCTATGGAGTCATAGCCACATGGGTATTGAGTTAGTTGGGATCTAGAAATTGTTTTACTGACTCCTCAAACAATTCAACATAAAATATCAATGGTAATCAGAATAAATAATTCTATATTTTTATATAAAAAGCATCCCTAATTTTAAAATATCTTAATCATATATGGATTGGTCATAAAATCGTACTTCTATCATAAAATAAATCATCCATATATAATTTATGGAATGAAATATAAATATATATTGATGCCTAATATTTAATTATATTTATTATCTAATAATTAAAAACTTAATTCAATGTAACCCATTTTATTAGATATCATCACATCAAACATGAGTTTTATTGAATATAAACCAAAACATCATCTTTATCATATTATGTTTTGTTTTGAAAAAATCTACTCTCTCAATGTGGGATAAAAATATAACTACTATCTCATACATAGGTTCAATACATAATACTATATTTCATGACAAAAAAAATTCTTCCATAATATCACACATAGATCACATGGTTTATTCTTAGAAAATGTAATCATAACCCATAATAACCATTCAAATATTTATTTTAATCTCAAATATATTTAGGATCACAAATCTAGCCTCTATATTCCTAATATTATTTTCGAAGGTATAATTTTAATTACATGAAGAAATAAATGAAACTATAAAAATATATTGTTATCTATATTTAATACAATATAGTGTTATATAAATTTTATTCATTTAAAGTTAATATTATTAAATATATAAAATAAATGGTGTAATAATATTTTTAATTTGAAATTAAAGAACTTGATTCTTGAGTGATCATACTTATCCCACCAGTCTATATATGATATACATATACCTACCGTCTTATTAATTTAATTTAGAGAATATTATACGAGTTTTAATCTCACAATGATTTGTTTCCCTACATTTAACGATATTATTCACTCTAAAAATAACATTATATCTTCTGTTATTCTAATAATCCTACATTATATTGTAATACAATTGAGACTATCAGGGGTTTCAATATATCTTACCAATCTCATCAAAAATATACCCTCACACCCTTATATACTCAAGCTATGTTTCACCATGACATTTCTTTATTCAAGGTGACCCATAGATACTAAAAGCACATAAGAGAAATTATATTCCTAAAAAAATATAGAGGGAGAGTTCATGACTTGGGTGCAATCGAAGCCACATCAATATGACTCACATGGTTCACAAGGTGATTATGGATCTCTTATACCACACTCAGGACTTTCCCAACACTCCCACACATTAAAATTTTAACTATTAGAGTAGTATCATAGTTTTATTATTCCAAGGAAACACACATAATAAAGACAATTCTTAGACAAAGATTTAGTATTAGGAATAAATTATGAACCATATTAGAAACTGCCCCATCATACTATGAGGGAATCAAGTTATGATTACCCTATGGTGTTACATTATTCAAGGTGAATAATATATCCTAAAAATGAAATATATTAGTTAAATACATTCCACAAAAGGGAGTGATAAATTTCATTAGTGAAACATAATAAAAAATCAGGAATCAATGTACATTGAACATCACAATTTTGAAGATTTTAGATCAATATCACTACTTAGTAGATTCTAAGATTAAAGGACATAATGTATCATTTTCGATCCTCAACATTTGAAAATATTAGTGCATGGTGTAAACATTTAATTACAAAATAACATACCATTAATATTCCCACAAGTAGACATATTAATAAGAGTGGAGGATGAAGAGTCACTTAACATAATTACTATGATATATATTATAGAATATATGTTCCACCAATACCTCAAATATAAGATATATCAAAATATAATTTTATATTAAAATACTATGTAAAATATGAAATATAGATAAGTAGAGTAAATTAACAACTCCAAACTTGTATCCTTCTTAAAATAGAACATAAAAATTATCAATGGTTTATAACATTGTGAAAAAAACAAGTAATGTATTGTTAATTGAACTGAAAATATGGAACAAGTTATTAATACCCCCTTCAAACCATATTGAATATATTAATGTATTTTTTGGATTTTAGAGGGATACATTTGTCTAGAATCATATTAATCTTCCCAATGTTCAATCACTATAGTGAAATCATCACTCATTCTCACATGGTTCCCCTGATATTAATACCCTAATTTCATAATTAATATAATCTTATAAATGTTAATTTCACATAGATCATAACTATGTATCACAATTTAACATATAGAACTATTAAATTCCCCTAAAAAATTCATTAGATAACATAATAGTAAAATATCTTTCACTAAGTTAAAAAATCATCCTCCCCCCTTAAAGTTCAACAACACCTACCCATTTCATTGATAATATCTAAAAAAATTCTTGTTTATTATTTCCCTCACTCATATTACATAAATTACATATCAAGAGGGTTATCTAATATATAATGAATTTTGACATCCAATGAAATTTGGTCACCTTTCTCTACACGAACATAAAATCACATGCCCACATATATTACTAAATTATATATAGACTCATTTAATTTAGTAAATATTAGTTTTATAGAACCATTATAGGTATCATAAGTTCACCTTCCAAAAGTTTCCTCATTGTTATAAAGTCCCTCAAATTTTCATTATTATTCCCACCTATCCCCCATAGGTCCCCATCACATTATTACCAATTTATAACCTTATTTCAACTCATATTGTTCCAAATAAGCTTCCCACCTTAACCCCCATATCCTTAATGTGTGATTTATTTTAAGGGTCATTATGTATTATGACCCATGCCTCACCTTGATCAAGTGGAATTATTTTAAAAGTCATATGATCAATACTTTATCAAATTAATTTACAAGGTATCATTCTAATCTAATGCACATAAACTATATGACATACTTTTCATTTTATAATATATTAATTAATATGGTCTAACTAATTGTATAGATTTAATCTATAATAATTTTTTACAGAAAAGTTTCAACTCCTTTTCATAATGATTCAAATTGAATTTTATTTCCTCTTTCATGGAGAAATATTTAAATGATAAATTTTCAATAATTAGATGAATTCGCTATTAGATGAAATAAATTAATCCTTTTTCTATGTTTATCTTTATTCAATCAATAATATTGTATAATAATCCATTAGGATGTTAAATCCATACCCTATTATTAATCCATCTCATTCCTAATAGTTTAACATCTAGAATGAATTTAAAAGCTAACATAATATTTTTATTTGGTTGTTTATGTGCACCCAGTGAGGTGGGGTAAGAATCAATATATTAATCATTTAAAAATTTTAAATTCAAATATATTTCCTCATCAACATAATAATTCAACCTTAATAGTAGGAATATATTCAACCAATCACTCTTGATTAAACCCTCACTAAACTTTTAAAAAAATATAGAATTGTAATAAAACATTCATGAAAGGATTTTACCTGGATTAAGTCAATGTTCTACATCTATGAAGTATAGCGTGAAAATGTTTCTATGTGAAAAATTCCACAATGATACATGTTTTGGTTTCATATATTTGTTGATGTGGTCATGCGACTTTAAGGGAATCTACATATAACTAGTTTAAAAATGGAACACTACCATTAAAACGGTAACTAAAAAGCTATAATTTACTTTATTTTTTCTTTTATGTCAATATTTTTCGTTACCATTTTTTTTAATTCAAAATTAATATCTTTTCATGTGATTTTTTTTATTTTAGAATTAAAAAAAGATCAATATTTATAACTTTTTATTGATTATATCATTTGTAACATAATTTTGATTAATACTAGACTATATGTTTTTTTATTTTATAATTTTCAAGTTATAAAGGAAGAAACTTACCTATGTAATTTCTAAATATTATTCCCTAGTGGTGAGACATTGGGGATATGTGATTATCATTGAGTTAAATTTGGTTAAATTTTGAAATACTTGTATAAGAGTCACATGATGAAGATATTTAAGAAACCCTTTTATAGGTGAGTGATGTATAAAAGTGCCTCTACAAAATCACAAGATTATACAAATGATTTAATTACCTATATAAATATATTATAAAATATTAATTGGGTAGTATATAAATGTCAACTCATAGATTCAATGAATATATAAACGTAAATGCCTTTTAAAATAGAGGGATCAGTATCCAAATCTAAGGGTTAAATTTTACCATAGTAAGAAATACATATCTATAAATATTTGAATTATAATAATACATTCTATAACACCTTAATTTATTAAATTATATTTCTCTTTAAATAAATGGAAAGTGCTCTGTATCTTATATGGAGAAAACATCGATCGTAAAACCACCTGATATATTACAAACTATCCATTAAAGTGATATATGTTTATATGAATAATAACATTAAGAAAAAAATATTTTTTTACAGAAATATTTTTTTTTATTTGATAATCAATAATTATACTGTATCACATTAAGACTTTTTATGTTTTATGAAAATTTTATCTCAAAAATAGTTTTTATATATTTTTATAATCCTAAATTATAGTTAAATTATAGATTTTTATAAATTTTGTCTTAAAATATTAACTTTTTTTAAAATAATCATCTCAATATAATACTCAGGACATATTTTGGGATTTTTCTAAGGTTGATTTTTTAGTGAATAGTGGTATATTTATTTTTTTTCAAAACTATCATATCATTAAATTAAATAAATTAATTTTATTAAACCGTTATATTGAAAATTTGATCATAAAGTAAAATATGAAATATTTAAATTAAAATAAAATAATTACTTACATTGGAATAAACATTATTCTTTATTTTATCTTATGTTTATTTTCCATTTTATGTAAATGTTCAAAATAATAGTTTTCATTATTTTTTTCCACATTTATATTTTTATATATATCTATAAACTCTCAATACATATATGCCAATAATTTTATCTATATTAGGAATAATAACATTCACATATAGTAAATAGATTTTTTTTATGATCATTATGAATAGAATCCATGGTAAATATCTACGAACTCATTAAGGGTAAAACAAATAAATACAATTAGAATTATTTGGACAAGATTAGAAATATCCAATAAGATATTATTTTATTTCCATTAATAGGGTTAATTTTACATTAACCACCACCTATTATATTATATGGAAATTTCATAAAAATTCCTATTGATAATGACCTTAATAATATTTTATTTAATGATTAAATATTGAATGTCACCCTATTTGATTTAATATCTATAATATTTTTGAATCAGATAAATGAAAAGTTATGATTGGTTATAAAATGTAATATTAAATATGAAGAGAATTTATATATCATGGAAATTTATTGTAAAATTTTTTAGATGTATTCAATGCCATAAATGATTATAAAACACCATTATAGGGCATGTTAATATAAATGAACAATAAATTAAATGATTTTTAAATTTTTAAAAGTAATTAAATTTGGAATAATTATTATCATCCATGAATTCTATAGTTAATTAATAAAATTTATTGATATTTGAAAATATTTCAACAAAATAAATTTGAATCATGCTATCATTATAGTTAAATTTTGTGAACAGTCCCCAAAATTATATTAATGGTATCTTATATTAAGTAATAATTTATTAAATGGTTTAAATTTTATAGAAAAATTATCACTATAAAAATTAATGGAATTTGGTATAGTATCTCAAACATTTCCAATTTTGGGTCCCTTTTCCATTTATATTATCTTTTTTAACCCGTAAATAATAAAATTATTTTATAACATGATAATAGTGATAATTGTTAAAGGTAGTTAAAACTAAGATATAATGGTTTAAATGAAATAAGAACTTATCTAAATCCCATTATATGGTCATATTCCAATACTATATCATCTCATATACCATTATAAATCTTTTGGGATACATTTGTTTGGAATAATACATTTATATATTATAATATTTTAAAAAAAGATTCAAAGTTTGTCTTATCCCTCAATTATAAAATGAAACCACATCTCCTCTCTAATATACACATCAAGTATAAGGACCCATCATTAAAAATTACATATTACAGTGTTTCTGATCTAGAATTCACTTTCATGGATCTTTTCAAAGAAGAGTTTTAGATAATTTGGAAAAAATCATTCAACTTAAACTCATATATTAAATGTGGACACTTATACTCAATATCCTTTTTCCCACCAAAGGAAACTATTTTAAAATAAAAAATTATTTCTTTTCAAGACATATCTTAGATTCTTTAATCATGAAATATTATTTTTCCTTAACAATATTATTAAATGGGAAATTTTTTTCAAAACATTGGATGAGCACAAAAATCTCAGTAAGGGATATAAAATAAATAGAAAAATTGTTAGTCAATAACTACTTTAACCCGTAAAAATAATTTCACAACATTATACTTTTCACTAAATAACAATAACACTTCATCTTAACTCATGAAATAATAAGATTACATAAAAAATTAATATCAAACATAAATTATAATGTTAACTTGTGGAATCAATTCAATTTCACTCTTATATTATCTTTCACAGCTATATAGAAGTAACCTTCATAGTTAAATTTGGAATACCTTCCATAGTATATTCTGTTAATATCTTAGAAGAAACCCTACTGGTTAACTCCATATCATTACCCAATTAATTTTAGTGCTATAATGGGATAACTATCCATTGGTTTATCATAGAACCATCCATATTCATAAATTATCCCCATGAACTAGAACATAATCATAACACATAAAGCAATCATAAAGGAAAAATAACATTTTCATTTTGAAATCAGATTTTTTTTCAGAATAATAAATTAAAGCACGTTATTTTAAAACAAAATGGTATAATTTTAAATGAGGCATAAAAATAGTATATAAACTTAAATATTGGAAAATCAGTTCATCTTGTATAAGTTAAAAAACATTCCAAGATACTGAAATAATCATCCCATTTGTAATAACCATTCTAAAATGATTAAAAATGATATTTTTAAATCAAATATTCCCTTAACAAATTGAAACATTAAAAAGAAAATAAAATTTTAAAACATTAATTTCCATAAAAATAAATCCATAAACCATTTTTAAAACTTTTGGATTAATGATAATGATTTAGAAGAATAAATCATCAATTCATTTTAAATGATTTCTTAGTTAAAGATTCCCTTTCCTTGAGTTCGAATCATATCTTATATTATTTATCTTCTAGTATTATAAACTTAGGTTCATTATATACTTTATTTATAACCATTTCATGTTTATAATTCCTTTAATACCACTAATTAACATTTTATAGCAATAAATTAATTGTTTATATTCACATTGGATGTTTTGACGATATTCAGTACTTGAGTCCAAAATGGAATTGGTAATATGTTAATAGTAAATGTGTCGATAAGTACATAATATATAGAATAATATTAATAAAATAATAATTATTATTCTATATAAATAATACTTTTAAATCCATTCATTAAATATGGATATGAAAAATGAACTACGTTACAATCAAGAATACAGTATGTCGTACGTACGCATGAGTAACGTTTCCATTTTTCATTGATCATTATAGAAAGAATGTTAATATTATTTTATTTTTCCAAAATAATCATAATATAAATAATTTTATATTATTTATTTAAATATTCTTATATATATATATATTATCCATGTGATTTTGGGATTAAAAATGAATCACATCACTTCATGGAGGTGATAGGTGACACGTATGCATGAACGAAGTTATCATTTTTATGTTTCTGGAAATGAAGAATTTAATTGATATATTGTTATATTATAATAATAAATATTTTATCAATTTAATATAAAACATTAATTCATAATTATAAAAGAATCTTGAGACCTGGGGATGGAAAAAAGAACTATATCGGTTTTTGGAGGTGATATTTCACACGTATGCATGGATGACTGATTCGTTAATATTTTAAGGAATTGGAGATGTATTTATGTGATGATATTACCATAATAAAATATCAGTATACTTATTATATTATAATTATTATTTCATCAAGTGTGAATAAGTTTGGGAGTAAGTGTAATTGGAAATAAAATATAAACACTTAATTAAAAATGATACCTCTTCTTCGGGGGGGGGGGATCTCCTTTGATTATCACCTTAACGTCTCTAAGGAGGTTGTTATGGCTAAAATAAGGCCATTGTAATTTGGAGAGGGACATATAGCATGTATTTGGGATGATTCTAGATAATACCAAATGGGGTTGAAGTGGGAATAAAATAGAATGGTGGGCTCCCTTTTATAAGAGTGGGGATGAGTACTTATGTAATTCTTAAAAATATTAATTGAATAGAAATTCAGTTATATAATAAAAATGGATCACAAATATTTAATTTCAAATATATAATTTTTTTGGGTCTAAGAAAATTTATTTAATTAATGTTAGGTAAGATTTGACTTTTTTTAATCCTTATCTTTTTTGTTTTAACCCTTATTAATTCTTACCAATATATCATGTAATTTAAACTTTCAGGGTTAATATAATTACTATAAAATAAAAAACGACAACTAAAGGATTCATGGGTGATATTTTATGATTTAATCCAATTATTTGGATGAAATTGGGAATTTTATAAACTTTATCATTTAATAAAATATTATTTATTTTAAAACATCAAGTGTCAATTTTGACACTATTCATCATGTGACTTTTTAAAAATATCATAACAACTTGATATCATTGAAAACACTCCATTAAATAATCACAAAAATGTAAAATTTATCTATAAAATTCATGTATTTCAAAAATTATATAAAATTATATATATTTTATTAATCACAATATCATTTATTTGATTATTTCATTAATTAAACAAATATTGCATCATGATTGTGTCAACATTTAATTTAATTACTTATTTACTAAAAATTATCAATAAATTTCCGTGATATAGGTAAAAGGTTTATATTTATAAATAATATTTATGGTCTAAGATATCCCTTTTATAACACCATATTTAAAATAAATTACTTGACAAAAACTTGGTTGTGATAATATATGTCATGTTTTTGAATATAATATTATAAATTTATTACTCACACCCAAGTAGATTCAAAAGAATATAAATTTGACCCAAGTATTATTGTTGTATAAAAACACTCATTAAAAGAAATTAGGACAAGTTTTAGGGTCATTTTATATTATTTAAAATATTATTTTTACCATTAATTACCCGATTTACCCTTAACCGTGGCAATACAAATATTACTAACATTACTATTCATAATGCCAAAAAATAAAAGTAACTATTTAAATAATTGAACCTTTTTAATAAAAATATTCAATCCATATTATAAAATTAAAAACATATAATTGGAATAAATTAATAAAATATTAATCCCACTAACGAAATGAGAAAACAGGGTTTTAAAGAATCAATGTTTAAACGCCCACAATGTTTTTATATCCAATTTCATTGTAAAATTGAATCCAATTAACTAAGTTGGATTAAATTATAAAAACATAATCTAATTATAATTTAAAAAAATTAAAAGTATAATCTAACTATACAAATAAATTAGATAAAAAAGTAGTTTTGAATTAAAATGTATCATTTTTCAGTATTCATTAAAAATGAATCTTATCATAAAAATAGAAAAAATTAATAAAAAGTAAATTTTGATACTCCTACTAAAAATAAGAAGTTTATTTTTCAAAATATAATTTTTTAAAGTGTAAAAAATATATTTAAAATGGATTTTCCATTAAAAGGAAGCAAAACCATCTTTTTTGAGAAATACCCCTTTTATGCATAAAATTAAATTTGATCTAATATCAAATATAGAAAACATTTAAGATCAATTTTAAAAATTATATAGAAAATGTTATATATATTTCATTAATAGAACCCAATAAGAGTAATTTTATTATTTTATAAGAACACTTCTTCACACTAAAAAAGTTTTTTAAAAAAACATTTCCTTTTATTTTTTAAAAAAGTTTTATTTTCATTTATAACTAATTAGTCACTAAGGAATTAATTATATATACATACACAAACTATATTTTCATAATTATGTTACTATTGTCTATAAATTCCATTCTAATGGATAGGATATAATTTATATTTTTTATAATAATATTTAATTATTCATTTAAACTTGACATGGTGTATCATATACTCTATAAAACATAGTTTTTCATTTTAAAAATATGGGAATTTACATTCTACCAAAATTGATAAATTTTATCCTCATAATTTGAACACGGGATTACAAACTAGGGGTTTTAATTTTCATAATTATTTTTTTTAAATCCATATCGAAAAAATGATTAATGAAACACCCACTTTAAAACAAAGAATTGAATGTATGAAGGTCAATTAAGGTAACAAATTTTAGGGATCCATGTTGGAAAACCTAGATATGAAGAAGAAAAATAACAATCATGTTCTAATGGAGAGTGATAAAAAACATTATTTGGAGAAACATAACAATCAAAAAACCACAAGTCTATGATGGGTTAAAAGGTCATTAATTTATTAGTAAAAAATATTAATGAATAATGATTTCCTAATAAACCTTTCATAGAGTTGAGGAATTAATTTACTACATTTACTATGAAAATATGGACATATATACTTAATTAAAAAGTATAGTTTCGTACTTTAATCAATTTCTTCATCAAACTCATATTTTTCCCCAAACGATGAGTATTAAAGATGAATGTTTCACACCAGAAGCACTAGAATCAAATTCTATTGAATCACATAATCCAAAAAATATTTAATATATATTTCAATTATCATGTAACATTAAAAAACACATTAGTATAATATAATATAATTTTCACAAAAGAATAATCCTTTAAATGATTAAAAAATACATTAATCTCCAAAATTAGATACTATTACCCAATGTTCAACATAGACCATTAAATAAATAACTATACTTAAAATTAATATAAAATAATACAACTATGACTAAAACCCAAAATTTTTTATCAAATAATCATCCATGAAAAAATTTATGAATTATCACTAAATAACATCAATTAATCTTCAATTATCAAATCAAAAATCAATTTCCCGTGTAATCTTCACGATCTTCCAAGTATTTACATTAATAACCTAAATACCCATAAGTACACAATTAAATCCTTGATTCCTCCAAAATATAATTAAACAATTATTACTCAAATAAAATACCAAACTATTCTATTTACCTTAATCATATAGGATTCCCAAAATAGTGCACGTCTTCTGAAATAACATCCCTCACATATTCCCCAAAAAACATTTTCCAATATAATGAGAATTTTTTTCCCAGAATCAACTTAGTCTAATTCTATAAAATAATTTAACTAAAATTAAGATAGCATACTTACTCGAGACATCACATAGGAAAGTGGTAGGTGGTGAACCATTTTTTTACTTTAGTTGTGGATTCAAATCTTTTGGCCTTACCAGATGCGACGAGTTGTCACATATCTTACCAATTATCCTTTTTATAAAATTATATAATTATTATAGAATAAAAAAAATATTATAAAGTCCTTAAAAATATCCATGACATTTTATATCCACAATGGTTATCTCATACCTTTAATTTTTCATTTCAAAATACAATAAACCATAATTACCTCAGAACCAAATGTCTCCAAAAATATCATTATTCACCTTAAAATTTCTTAACATAATGCCTTAAAATGGATTAATAGACATTAAAACTATAATCAAGATGAAATTTCAAACTCCTGAAGATATCCATAACTCTTAAGAAAACATCCTAATCTAACATGTTTTCTAACCCATCCTTTAATATCAGCTATAAGGACCCGAGTTTAAACATTACATATTCTAGTGTTTTTGAACCAGAATTTACATTTGAGAATATTTTTTTTAGAGTCTTAGTGAATTATGACATAATATTAAAAATTATACCAGCACATTACATGTGGAAACTTATTATCAGTATCTATTTTTTACACAAATGGAAACCATTTAAAAATAAAACCTTATTTCCTTTTATACATGTCTTCAATTATTTCATCATGAAATATTAATTTCCATTAAGAATCATAAGACGCCTAAAAAAAATTCAAAATTTGTGATGACAACAGGAAGCTTAGTATGAGACATAAAATAAATAAAATGTTAGTCCACCATTACTTTAATCCTATGAAAAATTTTCGCAAAGTTATATTTTCACTAATAAAATATAAGCTTTTTAGTTTAGCACAAAAAATCATAAGAATACTATAAAAATACATAAAAAAAAGAAATCATAATGGTAACTTGTGGAATCAATTAAATTTCACTATTACAGTGGCTTTCACAACTATATATAGAGTAGCCATCCTGGTTACGTTTCGACTACCCACCGGAGTATATTCTTTTAATCTATTAGGAGAAACCATAACGGTAAAATTTTTCTCATTATAAAATTAACTAGAGAGATATCATGGGATTAAATTACCATGTTTTATCAGAGAACTTACCATATTCATAAACTTTTCCCAAGAACCAGAACATAATTAAAACACATAAAACAAGCATAAATAAAAAAATAAAATTTTCACTTTGAAATTACATTTGATTTTTTACATAGTCGTGCACTCATAAATAAAAAACCATTATTTAAAAATAAAATGATAAAATGGTAAAGGATGAATCAAGATAGTAAAGTGACATAACATTAAGAAAATATATTCATGTTGTATAAGAAAAAAAAATATTCCAAGTAATTGAAATAATCAACCCATTTTGAAAAACCATTGTAATACATTCTTAAAATATACTTTTGAATTAAAGAATACTATACCAATTTGAGAAATTTTAATGAAATTTAAACTATAATAAATTCATGTCCATATAAACAAAATCTATATACCATTTTTAAATCATTTCCATGAATTAGAAATATTTAGAAGAGTAAATCATAATTTTATTTAAAACGATGTATTAGTGAAGAGCCCCATACCTTGAGCCTAAATCATCACAAACATTATTTATCTTCCTGGATAATAAAATTAGGTTTTTTATTTACTTTAATTATAAAATTTTCATGTTTATTATTCCATGTATATCACTTATTAACATTTTATAACAATTACTTAATTGTTTATGCTCATGTTAGACGATTTGATAATATTCGGTACTGAGTCCAAAATGAATTTTGTAAAATGTCAATAGTAGAAGTAGTCACAATTAAATCATATTTAGAATAATATTCATGAAATAATAATAATTAATATAAATTAATGATACTTTTTAATCCATTAATTAAATATTGATATAAAAAATGAACTACATTATAATCATCGAGATGGTAAGTCATGCGTACGCTTAAGCCATTTACATTTTTTGTTGATCATTATAGAAAGAAAGTAAATATTATTTTATATTCATAAAATTATAATAATATAATTAATATAATATTAATAATTTAAATGTTCATATATATGTTATCCATGTGATTTGGGGATTAAAAATGAATTATATCTCTTCATGGTGGTGATAGTTCGCACGCTTGCATGAACAATGTTATCATTTTTAATTGCATATAAAGTAAGAATTTAATTGATATGTTGTTATATTAAAATGATAAATATGTCAAATATATCATATATAAACATTAATTCCATCATTATAATCAATATTGAGACATGGTGATGGAAGAAGAATTATATCGGTTTGTGGAGGTGATAATTCACACCTATGCACAAACAATTAATTCTTTCCCATTTCATGGAATTGGAGATGGATTTAGGTGATTATATTAAAATAAAAAAATATATGTATATGGAGAATATAGAATTTATTATTTTATCATTTGTGAAAAATATTTCACGCAAAGGAAGGAATAAATAAAATAGAAATACTTAATTAAAACCGATACCTCTTCTTCGGACAATCTCCTTTGGTGATCACAGTAAAATATATTAGGAGGATGTTCTGCCTAAACTAAGGCCTCTATAATGTAGAGAGGTATTAAATTAAGGTATTTTTTTATAGATTATCTGAACCAAAATGTTATTGATTTTTGAAGAAAATGGAAGAATGGGTGCCCTTTTATATAGATAAGAAGGGAACTCTTGGAATTAATTAATATGTTAAATTAACATAAATTTATTTTATAATATGAATGGAACCAAACAGATTTATATATAATATATGATTATTTTGGGTCAAATATTTTTCATACAATGAATTCAAGATAAATTTTAACTATTTTTTAATCCTTATCTTTTTGTTTAAACCCTTTTTAATGCTTACCATGATATCATGCAATTTACACTTTGAGAGTAAATATAATCACTATAAAATACAAAATTACTACTAAATGAATTATTGATGAAATTATATGTCCTATACCAATAATGGGGATGAATGTTTTAATTTGAAAATTTTTATATCATTTAATAAAAAATTATTTATTTTAAAATATTAATAGTGTCAATTTTGACACAATTTATTAGTTGACTATTTAAAAATACCATAAGAACTTTATATCTTTGAAAAAACTCCATTAACTCATCCCCAAAATGTAAAATTTATCCATTAAATTTCCCTATGAAATATATTGTATCAATGTTTATTTATTTCAGTATTTATAATACCATTTAATAGATTATTTCATTAATTAAATAATTACGTCATCCTCATCGTGTCACCATTTAATTTAATAATTTATTTCCTAAGAAATAGAAATAAAATACCATGATGTATCTAACCATTTTATATTTATATATAATAATTATGGTGGAAGATATCCCATGTATAACCCCATATTAAAAATACTATAATTGATCAAAATAGGAATGTGACAAAATTTGTCTTCTCTTTGAATATAGTATTGTATATTCCTTAATCACACCAATGTTGCTTAGAGATGATATAACTTTAATACAAGGACTATTTTATTCTATTTAAACTAATCCAATTAATATAGGACATGTTTTATAGTTATTTCATATTATTTATAATATTATTTTTACCATTAATTGCATGATTTACCTTTAACCATGGGAATAAAAATATTACTAAAGTTACTATTCATAATGTACTAAAATAAAAGAGACTTATTTATATAAATTTTACCTTGTTATACCAAATATTTAATCTATTTTTACAAATTCTAAACACATACTTTTTAGAATTTAATTCAAAATTAATCTTCTTGACGGAATGAGAGAACGAGGGTTTAAAGTAAAAACGTTCAAAAGTTCAAAAAGGTTTTATTTAAAATTTCAATGTTAAATTGATTCCAATGACATAAATTATATTAAATTATATAAAAATAATCTATTAAAACTTTAAAAACAATTAAAAATATAATATAACTATTTAAATAAACTAGTTGAAAAAGATGTTTTGAGTTAAAATGCAGTATTTTCTAATACTCATTAAATAATGAATATTATCAGAAAAATTCCAAATATTTATCCAAAGTAAATTTTGATAATATGATTCCGAAAGAAGTTTTTTATTTTTTAAAACATAATTTATAAATGTGTCAAAAAATATATTTAAAATGGGGTTTCCATTAAAAGGTGGTAAAGTTTCCTTTGTTGAAAAATACACCTTTTATGCATCAAATTGAATTTGTTCTTATGTAATATCTAAAAAACATATAAGATGAATTTTGAATATTATATTTGAATACACACACACACACACACACACATATATATATATATATAATTTAAAGAACCCAATAAGGGTGATTTTATTATTTTATAAACAAACTTCTTCAAACTAAATTTGTTTTTTTTCAGAAAAACATTTCCTTTTATTAAAAAAGATTGTTTTATTTTCATTTATAATTAATTGGTCACTAAATAATTGACTATATATACATGCATAAATTATATTTTTATAATTAAGTTAATATAATTTATACCCTCAATTATAATGGCTATTTTATAGTGATAACATTAAAATAATAATATCCAGTTCGTTTAATCTTGATTTGGAGTATCATGTATGCTATCGAACATAGTGTTTCCTATCAAGAACACAGGATAGTGCATTAATATACTTTAAGATTAGAAAATACCTAAATTTGTTTTTTACCAACATCCCTCACAATTTCCTAGGGGTCTTCTTTTGATCGTAAAACCATCATATGAAAGCCTATGGTGTAAGCCAAAGGAGGTTTCTCAACGATGAGGTTGTCATGACCCATCCCCTAGGGCCCGTGCCGTGACTACCCTAAGCCCGCCTTCCATAGGCCAGGGGCTGGAAACTAGCACCAAAAGAGTAATTCCCTAAAACTGGGAAGGAATTTCTTTTATAACCTGTTGAAGTGCATTGTGTTGCATTTGTTGTCAATGAGGCATGAAGTTGTCTTGGAATGAATGGATGTCAAGGAGTCAAGATGTGAATGTCAAAGGATGTGATGGTGATGGTGATGAAGGAGAATGGCCATGGTACTAAGATGCATGTCACTTAGGAGATTCACTAAGTGGTATTGGAAATTGTGGTTGAAACATTCTCCATGGAAATCAGACGATTGTTGAGCTGTTCTTTAAGTTCATAGAACTTGTATCCTGATGATACAATGTCACAACATTGTTTGAAGACCATGCATTATATTGACAATACATGAGGAGAAGTGGATTGAATGAAGTCCATGCACTATCACTTAGTGCATGTGAATCAGAAGATGTTCCAATTGATCTCTGATTAGATCAATGAAGATTCATTGAAGATTTATATGTGATTCATGGGATTCAGTTAAAGAAGTCCCTCCTAAGTATTGAACACATATGGAAGAGGAGATGAAGAAGATAATTGATGATGAACCGTTTGGAATTCCATTCCTAAGTAATGAATATACGTTGAAGATAATGGAGGAATTTAAAATGAAGAAGAAGAGAGGAAGAAGGCTTGGAGTGGCTTGGCATTTGGCTTATACTCATGGAGGACTTTGTTTTTGACAAAGTCTTATTCTATACTTTGCCAAAAAATATGGCCAGCCCGTGAGCACCTTGTGGGTTCAACCCCAAGGCTCATGTGGGCCTAAGGCGCCACGCCCAAGGGGGAACCCGTGGGGCGAGCTCAGGGCGGCAGGGGCGCACCCGCAGACACCACAGAGGCGCTGGGGCACGCCCGGAGGAGCGCGATAGGGGGCCGTGTGTAAGCCCCCGAGGGCACGCGGTGGTGAAACCCGCGCACCCGGAGAGCATAGTGGGCACTAGGAGCGCGCCCGCAGGAGCAGTGAGTGGGCGCAGAGCGCGCCCGCAGAGAGAACCCGGTGCGGGGCGGCACCGGGAGGGGAGAAGTTCAACTGGCGTGTTGAGGCAGCGCCAGGGTAATAAGCCGCGGATAAACCGGGCTTCGTTTCGATGTGGGACGCGGGATTTTCCCGCGGAAGAGATCCTGGCCGTCCATCTCATCGCGCGCTCGATCCGAGCCGCTCATCTGATCCGCCGCGACGATGATCTACTCCTGGCCGCTAAACATTGCATCCGACGGCCGAGAGCTCGTCTCCTTCCTCGAGCTCGACCCGAAGCCACCCGCAGCCTCCTTCAAACCAGGCGCCTCCCGAGTGATGTTTTTGAGATTCCGGCCATCTCTCTCGAAGCCGAAGGCTCCATTGAGCTCGTATCTCCACACCGAACCGATCCATGCTTAAAAATACACATGCATGCAATGTTTGGGAGATTTCGATGAAGGCCGAAGCAAAACGAAGGTGCGAGGCCATTCGGTGTTGATGATCTGCATGGTTTGGATCGAAGGAAGGCCGTGCATGCGTTCTAAGTCACATGCACGTGAAGAAGGCCGAAAAATAAGGGAAGCCGCGTGAAACAGAGGAGAAACAAGATTTTGGAAATCTTGAAGATCCGAAGATCTCGGGTGTTTGAAGTTATTTCACGCGGATAGAACCGCCTCTCCTCTGCCTATATAAATGAGGCCTAGCCCTCGAGAAGATGCTGCTGATGCGCTGAATTATTGAAGTCCCGTGAGCGCATCTCTCTGCCTCGCGAAGGTTTGAAGCCCCGCGCAAAGAACTTGCGCGGCTGAAGGTTCCGGAGCCACCCGAGGCTTCGAAGATCCCCTGCACACCTCTCTTGCGCGACAGGAAGGAGCCGAGCCGCATATTTGCACCCTCGAGTCTCTTGTTCCCTCTCTGCCCGCACCCTTGCGTGGCAGGAGGAAGATCCCGCGGGTGTTGCACTTGCGCGCCCCGCGGGTAGGAGGTCTTGCGCGCCTCTGGGCAGTGGCACTTGCGCACCCGAGTCTCCTTGCACTCAAGTGCTTGAGGACTTTCCCGATAGTGGGAAAGAAGAGGAGGAGGCCCTTGCACCTCGCACCCTGTGTGCTTGCTACACCAAGAACACCCGTGGGCGGTGTGTGTGCATAAGTGGAGAAGAACACTTTGTGTGTGTGCAAGGAGTGGAAGGCCACCACATTTGTGTGTGTGCAAAACAAAGAAGAAGACCCGAGGCCTTTAGTGCCTTGTGTGCAAAGTGAACAAGGAAGGCCGTAGCCCTTATGTGGGTGCACACATTGAAGAACAAATTAAAGAATATTATTTGTGTGTGCTAAGTGAAGAGGAAGAGCACACTTGGCCGTGTGTGCATTTGAAGAGGCCGAGGGTTGTGACCTTGTGTGTGCACCAAGTGAAGACACATTTTGTGTGTACAAAATTGAAGAACAACCTACGGGTTAAGGGTGTGCAACAAGAAGAGGGAAGAGGCCAAAGTCAAGTGTGTGAAAAACAAAGAACAATTTATGTGTACATGAACAAGTGACAAAGAAGGCCGAACCTATGTGTGTGCTCTAAGAGGAGTAGACACACTTAGAAGAAGAAGAAGATTCACACAAAGTATAACACACTTCTATGTGTGTAATCAAAAGGAACTAAACGTGTGAAGTACAAGTGAGAAGGTGTGTGCTATAATTGATTACACCCTTTGTGGGTTTACTGCACCTAGAAGAGAAGAAGGGGAGTGCATGCATGCATGCATGCACATGCACACGTGAACAGTGCTAAATCAGTGGTGTGCATTCTGAGTTGTCCAAGACTTGAAGATCTTGAAGAGATTTGAGAAGGCCATGCACTCAGTGCATGAAGAAGAGTTGAAGTGAGACTGGACCAGACTGAAGTTAAAGATATTATTTGTCTGAGTATTCAGTAGTTGGAAAGAAGGCCAGGTCATCCTTAGAAGAAGGTGATAAATCCTGAGCAAGACGAGAAGACCTGATCAACTCAAGTGATCAGAGGTACAGAGCAAGGCCAGCAGTCCTTATCCTAGACTGCTGAGGATACTTGAAGAACATAAAGTGAAGAAGAGCTACTCGTGTGACTCGAGGAGCCAGGAGAAGACCCTGTGGGACTCAGGGAGAAGAAGTCTTCAGTGGGATTCTGGAGCAGGCCAGTGGGACTCTGGTAACACTGTGGGACGCAGTATAAAGACCCTCCTGTGGGACTCAGGAGAGATACAGTGGGACTCTGTATCGACCATTGTAATTTTAACTGGTTATAATGGAGAATCCATGATGGGAGAGCATGGAAAGGATGTAGGCCTTTGGTGCCGAACCTTGTAAATCCTTGTGTCCTGTGCCTTTTCATTACTGCATTATCCGGGAAAGGTTGAGAGACATAAGAAGAGTGGATCGAGGCCTTAACAATCCATAGAGGTTTAATTGATTAAGAATCAATTAGTAAAAAGTTTTAAAGGATCACTGATTCACCCCCTCCCCCTCTCAGTGATTCACACTGATCTGGGCACTTCAATTGGTATCAGAGGGAGGTTCCCTCTAAAAGATCCAAGGGAGTCTTTATGAAGTGCAGATTTGAGGAAATGAGCGACCAACCTCAAATGGAGATATCTGCCAAGACTCATAAAAATAGAAAGAAGAAACAGGCCAAGAAGATGAAGAAAGCCTGTCCTAGCTGTGATGAAGTTGGAATAATGAATGATCTTCAAAGTGCAATCGAATATCTTCAGAAGACTGTCCCCATGGAAGTGGAAAAGTGTATAGCTACAGGCATCCATGATCTTCATGAAGAAAAATCACAGTTAGAAGAAGAAGCCAATGCTATGGAAGATCAGCTGGCTAAAAGGGTTGGCATAACCAACACTCTCAGAAAGCTGGTAAATGCCAAAGATGAAACTGTTTCCCTTTGCAATGAAAGATATGAAGATACCTGTGAAGAATTGCAAAGGAGCTCTTCTGAGAAAGAAATATTTAATGTAATAATAAAAGATGTTTACCATGCACTGGAGAAGAGGCATAGAGTATCAATGGTTGTTAAAGATGCTCAACTTGAAGACAAAGTAAAAAGGGTGAAGGAGCTTGACAACTCATTGCTTGAAATGAAAAAGGTGCATGAAGACCAGATAAAGCAGCTGGAAGAGAAATGGGAAGGAAGGCTAAGAACTATTGAGGATGAGAAGAACTCCCTCAATATGAAATGCTTAGAACTGGAGGTGATATTGAAAAATCAGCAATCACCCAAAGCCCAAGCCTCCCAGAAAGATGGAAGAAGAAATGTTGCCACTCAAGTGAGCTTTGAGCAGGATGATTCTAAGAGAAATACATCCTCTAATGAAAGGGCAACATCTTCTAAAAAGAAGGTACCATCCATACCATCTTGTACTGATGCTTCTAATTGTGTTTCCACAAAAAGTGCAGGATGGAAAAATAATTTCAAACAAGTATGGATGAAGACAGTGAAGAAAGAGAGCTCTCCTGAAACAGCACAACAAGTCAAGAAAAGTACCCTACAATCAGAAGGACTCAAGAGGTCAAGATTTGTGGGTCAATGTTGGTGTTGTAATAAGTATGGGCACTGTGCAAAGGATTGTTGGTACAATCCACTGAATGTCAAAGCACAAAGGAAGCCCATGCCTAGGGGGAGCAAGCCAGAAGAAAAGAAGCAACATCCACAGGTCCAGAGACATCTGTTTACTGCAAATAGATTTGGATTACTTGACAACATCTGGGATGATTGCAAAAGTGGTCAAAAAGATACATGTCAATCTCCAACTGTATCCAGAGCTAGAAAGAAGAAAAGATCACAGAACCTGGCTCAGAAAGAATCCTTGGGAAGCAAGCATAAGAAATTGGAAGATGCTACCAAGAAGATTATGAAAAAGGAAGAGAAGTCCTTGGATTCTAAATCCAAGAAGGGTGAGTCATCCAGAAGGACCACCAAGAAGAAGTGCTTCTACTGTGGAAGGAATGGTCATACCATGGATCTTTGTAAAGAAGCCATGAAATTCAATAGAAGCCAACTGGACTCAAACAAACAATCAATCCAAAAGAAGCAGAAGGGATTGATTGAAAACAAGTTTCCTAAGAGAGGTAGCTTGACAGAATCAAAGGAACCATGTGGAATATCCAGAACTGAGGCCACACTTCCAAATGATTTACTAGTCATATGGCCAAATCAGTTGCAACTTGCCAAAAATCTACAAAGAGTTGAAGATGAAGCACTGGCAATTGCTAAAGAAAAAGGGAAGAAGAAGGTTTCACATGAAGATGTTTTGAGAACCACACCAGCACAATCATCAATGAAGATCAAATGTGCAAGTGTGAAGACTGGTGAAAATGGGACATCTCGGTTGAGAGAATCTTCTCAACCTTGTTGTTCACATTGATGAACCAAGGAGCTGGAGGATGGTTTGGATTGAATGGAGTGCACCCCTTGAGGGGGAGCCAATCTGAAGAAGATGGGATTCTGAGATTAATACCATCTTGAGAAAAGCTGAAGGTATTCCAATCATACTTTCATCCCTTGTTTCTTAATTGAGTTTATCTTTTCAATTAAGGGGGAGTATGGATTGAAGGCAAATGGATGAAAGGGGGAGCTTTATCTTTGCACTGAACTTTCTAATGAGTTTTGTGGAGTATGTGCAGGATTTAGCAATTCATTGTTATATATGAAAAATTTCAAACCCCTAAGCATGATCTCACATGTGTAGAGAGTTATGGACAGCATTGAGTTCCTTGGTTACATCACTCTTGTTTTCTACACCGGGTTAGCCCAAGTAGACTTAGAGTTGATCTACTAAAGGTTCTTTGCTAAAGAAGAACATGTGACATCATCCCTCTCTCAGTGTTTTTCAAGAAAATACTTTTCAATGGGAGGAAGAGATATTGTGGAAGAGAACCACACCACACCTTTGCATTTGATTGCCAATAAGGGGGAGAAAATATTGGCACACATATTGACCCATTCATATGTGCTGAAGTGGTGTATTGAGAACAAATACAAAGGGGGAGATTGAAGTGCATTGTGTTGCATTTGTTGTCAATGAGGCATGAAGTTGTCTTGGAATGAATGGATGTCAAGGAGTCAAGATGTGAATGTCAAAGGATGTGATGGTGATGGTGATGAAGGAGAATGTCCATGGTACTAAGATGCATGTCACTTAGGAGATTCACTAAGTGGTATTAGAAATTGTGGTTGAAACATTCTCCATGGAAATCAGACGATTGTTGATCTGTTCTTTAAGTTCATAGAACTTGTATCCTGATGATACAATGTCACAACATTGTTTGAAGACCATGCATTGTATTGACAATACATGAGGAGAAGTGGATTGAATGAAGTCCATGCACTATCACTTAGTGCATGTGAATCAGAAGATGTTCCAATTGATCTCTGATTAGATCAATGAAGATTCATTGAAGATTTATATGTGATTCATGAGATTCAGTTAAAGAAGTCCCTCCTAAGTATTGAACACATATGGAAGAGGAGATGAAGAAGATAATTGATGATGAACCGTTTGGAATTCCATTCCTAAGTAATGAATATACGTTGAAGATAATGGAGGAATTTCAAATGAAGAAGAAGAGAGGAAGAAGGCTTGGAGTGGCTTGGCATTTGGCTTATACTCATGGAGGACTTTGTTTTTGACAAAGTCTTATTCTATACTTTTCCAAAAAATATGGCCAGCCCGTGAGCACCTTGTGGGTTCAACCCCAAGGCTCATGTGGGCCTAAGGCGCCACGCCCAAGGGGGAACCCGTGGGGCGAGCTCAGGGCGGCAGGGGCGCACCCGCAGACACCACAGAGGCGCTGGGGCACGCCTGGAGGAGCGCGATAGGGGGCCGTGTGTAAGCCCCCGAGGGCACGCGGTGGTGAAACCCGCGCACCCGGAGAGCATAGTGGGCGCTAGGAGCGCGCCCGCAGGAGCAGTGAGTGGGCGCAGAGCGCGCCCGCAGAGAGAACCCGGTGCGGGGCGGCACCGGGAGGGGAGAAGTTCAACTGGCGTGTTGAGGCAGCGCCAAGGTAATAAGCCGCGGATAAACTGGGCTTCGTTTCGATGTGGGACGCGAGATTTTCCCGCGGAAGAGATCCTGGCCGTCCATCTCATCGCGCGCTCGATCCGAGCCGCTCATCTGATCCGCCGCGACGATGATCTAATCCTGGCCGCTAAACATTGCATCCGACGGCCGAGAGCTCGTCTCCTTCCTCGAGCTCTACCCGAAGCCACCCGCAGCCTCCTTCAAACCAGGCGCCTCCCGAGTGATGTTTTTGAGATTCCGGCCATCTCTCTCGAAGCCGAAGGCTCCATTGAGCTCGTCTCTCCACACCGAACCGATCCATGCTTAAAAATACACATGCATGCAATGTTTGGGAGATTTCGATGAAGGCCGAAGCAAACCGAAGGTGCGAGGCCATTCGGTGTTGATGCTCTGCATGGTTTGGATTGAAGGAAGGCCGTGCATGCGTTCTAAGTCGCATGCACGTGAAGAAGGCCGAAAAATAAGGGAAGCCGCGTGAAACAGAGGAGAAACAAGATTTTGGAAATCTTGAAGATCCGAAGATCTCGGGTGTTTGAAGTTATTTCACGCGGATAGAACTGCCTCTCCTCTTCCTATATAAATGAGGCCTAGCCCTCGAGAAGACGCTGCTGATGCGCTGAATTATTGAAGTCCCGTGAGCGCATCTCTCTGCCTCGCGAAGGTTTGAAGCCCCGCGCAAAGAACTTGCGCGGCTGAAAGTTCCGGAGCCACCCGAGGCTTCGAAGATCCCCTGCGCGCCTCTCTTGCGCGACAGGAAGGAGCCGAGCCGCATATTTGCGCGCTCGAGTCTCCTGTTCCCTCTCTGCCCGCACCCTTGCGCGGCAGGAGGAAGATCCCGCGGGTGTTGCACTTGCGCGCCCCGCGGGTAGGAGGTCTTGCGTGCCTCTGGGCAGTGGCACTTGCGCACCCGAGCCTCCTTGCACTCAAGTGCTTGAGGACTTGCCCGATAGTGGGAAAGAAGAGGAGGAGGCCCTTGCACCTCGCACCCTGTGTGCTTGCTACACCAAGAACACCCGTGGGCGGTGTGTGTGCATAAGTGGAGAAGAACACTTTGTGTGTGTGCAAGGAGTGGAAGGCCACCACATTTGTGTGTGTGCAAAACAAAGAAGAAGACCCGAGGACTTTAGTGCCTTGTGTGCAAAGTGAACAAGGAAGGCCGTAGCCCTTATGTGGGTGCACACATTGAAGAAAAAATTAAAGAATATTATTTGTGTGTGCTAAGTGAAGAGGAAGAGCACACTTGGCCGTGTGTGCATTTGAAGAGGCCGAGGGTTGTGACCTTGTGTGTGCACCAAGTGAAGACACATTTTGTGTGTACAAAATTGAAGAACAACCTACGGGTTAAGGGTGTGCAACAAGAAGAGGGAAGAGGCCAAAGTCAAGTGTGTGCAAAACAAAGAACAATTTATGTGTACATGAACAAGTGACAAAGAAGGCCGAACCTATGTGTGTGCTCTAAGAGGAGTAGACACACTTAGAAGAAGAAGAAGATTCACACAAAGTATAACACACTTCTATGTGTGTAATCAAAAGGAACTAAACGTGTGAAGTACAAGTGAGAAGGTGTGTGCTATAATTGATTACACCCTTTGTGGGTTTACTGCACCTAGAAGAGAATAAGGGGAGTTCATGCATGCATGCATGCACGTGCACACGTGAACAGTGCTAAATCAGTGGTGTGCATTCTGAGTTGTCCAAGACTTGAAGATCTTGAAGAGATTTGAGAAGGCCATGCACTCAGTGCATGAAGAAGAGTTGAAGTGAGACTGGACCAGACTGAAGTTAAAGATATTATTTGTCTGAGTATTCAGTAGTTGGAAAGAAGGCCAGGTCATCCTTTGAAGAAGGTGATAAATCCTGAGCAAGACGAGAAGACCTGATCAACTCAAGTGATCAGAGGTACAGAGCAAGGCCAGCAGTCCTTATCCCATACTGCTGAGGATACTTGAAGAACTTAAAGTGAAGAAGAGCTACTCGTGTGACTCGAGGAGCCAGGAGAAGACCCTGTGGGACTCAGGGAGAAGAAGTCTTCAGTGGGATTCTGGAGCAGGCCAGTGGGACTCTGGTAACACTGTGGGACGCAGTATAAAGACCCTCCTGTGGGACTCAGGAGAGATACAGTGGGACTCTGTATCGACCATTGTAATTTTAACAGGTTATAATGGAGAATCCATGCTGAGAGAGCATGGCAAGGATGTAGGCCTTTGGTGCCGAACCTTGTAAATCCTTGTGTCCTATGCCTTTTCATTACTGCATTATCTGGGAAAGGTTGAGAGACATAAGAAGAGTGGATCGAGGCCTTAACAAGCCACAGAGGTTTAATTGATTAAGAATCAATTAGTAAAAAGTTTTAAAGGATCACTGATTCACCCCTCCCCCTCTCAGTGATTCACACTGATCTGGGCACTTCACCTGTAAACACACAAAAAAGATATGATAACGAGTAAACTGAATAACCGACATGTGAGTACAGTAAGTAAAAAGGGGCTAGTATACAAGCCCAACTGGAAAGTACAAGAAACATAAAGTACAAGTACAACTGAGGAAATAGAAAAAATATCCACTAGGTCATCCTCCGAGGTTCCTAACTTAAGGGTAGGTATGGATCTCCTTATCAACTCTCCACGTCGGTCCGTCTCCTCCGTGTACTGACACACCGTAAAGTCCACATCTGGGTACCGTCTAGTCGTAGTACTCTCAGCCTTGGTCAGTTCTGTCCATCTTCTGCATCCAACACAGTGAGGTGTAGGCATAGCCCGTGCAGTGGTGAGTATACCGATACTCAGTAGGGACCCCAAGACCCTCAAGGTCTCACAAAATTCAACAAGGATAAACCAAAAAGTATAAAATCAACATATAATGCTACTTGGGTATATTCCCACACATATACCTAACTTATCAAATAATTCATCTCAATCATGAGGAAAAAAAGTTACATAATTAGCTCAACCATGATTTTATTCACATTATTGAAACCATGACTGTTGGTGAACTTCTCCTCTGTCGAGTACAGAGGGCATGCCACGACACCAAGGTGCTTCCCACTAACCTTGGACTGCTGAGGTACTTCTCCCGTCGAGTACCATGGGTTTTCTACATCACCAAGGCGCTCCCCACCATGGGTATGCTACCACAACCAGGTGCTCCCTTTAATATCCTGCAAAGGTACTCCACCTGTTGAGTTCCGTGGTTCTACCGCCATATCCAGGCGCTCCTCCGTCGTGGGTCTTCCACGACACAAAGGCACTCCCCACTAGGCTATTCGAGTCACTCTAAGTCAATCAGTCAGCATTCGTCAAGTTTCAGCGAGCTACTAGGTCTCCACACTCTGCTCGCTCATCACCGGAAGGATTCGCTCCATGAGCTACTGGTCAAAACTCCAAATGTCACGAATTCCCACAAAGAAGTATCTCAAAGGTCAGCCATATTATAGGAGTCTCAACGCAATTGATGAAGCATCAATCAGACGCCCAGTCTGTGAATTATTAGCCTTTTAGTCTCAGGGGCCCGGTTGGATTCGTGCACGATCCAACCTGACTGTATCTCAACTATACCCCAATCTCTAATAAGGTATACTCAACGGGACCATCAAGCTCCATGATTACTAGTGCCACTGAAAGTTCATCAAACGGACATCCGGTGCCAATGATATGTCCAAAAGATAGTAAAGGGTCGGTAGTAGGCTCGGGTCCCGTCCAACCCGGTTGGACCGACCCAGACCAACTTAGTCTGGGCTGACCCGGTTCAGGAAAGCCTGGTCAGACCCGTTGGGTCTGGGCTTGCCCGCTGGGAGGGCCGACCCGTTGGGTCCGGCCTGGCCCTTTGGGTGGGCCGACCAGTTGGGTTTGGCCCAGCCCGCTGGGCCCTGCCCAACTGGTCGCGAGTGTGGTTTGGCCCGAAGGGGGGGGGGGGCATAGGCGGCTTGGCCCGGTGGCACGAAGATGGTTTGGTTTGGAGTGTCGTGAGGGGCGTAAGAGGCCTGCTCAGTTGGTGCACCGCGAGGGGTGCGAGAGGCCGGCTTGGTCGGGCGCAGCAAGGGGCGCAGGAAGCCGGATCGGCCCGAGAGGCTGGGGTCGGTTCAATGAGCACCACGAGGAGTGCGGATCGAGTGGCTCGGCTCGGGATCCAGGAGGTCAGTGGGGCCACTGGGAGGCTGGGAGGACGGTGGGCGGCCAGGAGCCAGATGACCGGTGGGCTGCCCAGCAAGCCAGGAGGTCGGAGGGCGGCGGGGCAGCCGGGAGGCTGGTGGGCGGTCGGGAGGCATGTAGGCGGCCGGGAGGCCAGCAGCCGGCCAGGCGGCTGGGAGGCTAGGAGCTGGAAGGCTGGCGGTCGATGTGCTACGGCCAGGGATGGTGGAGCCGGTTCAGCAGGAGCATCACGAGGGTGGCGCGGGTCGGGGAGGCCGTGCGTAGTGCGGTCGTTGCCTGTCCCCTTCAACGCTGATTCAGAAGAACATCACAAAAAATATTGGTGGAGGGGTTGGGACTTGTTGGTTTGGCTCGCACCCTCTACCTTTAGAGTGGTAGCAAGAGGTTCAAAACCTTCTTGATTTTTAAAAAAATTGTCAAGAAAGAAAGAAGAAAACACCCCACATTATCCCACAAATGAAGGTTCCCAACCCGCAAGGCAAACATCCACAATGATACTATGTTTTATAAGGGAAGAAATATAGGAATAATATCATATTCATATAAAACCCTTACCTTGTTTTTTGTTCGTCGATCAAGCCACGGGGAAGAAGAAGGATCATTAGAAAAAGACGAACATTGGCATTTTCCTCGATCATCGGTTTGTGTGCGGGATCATCATAGTCAAAGACATCCTTGTCGAAGGAGGTTTCGAGGAAGAAAGTTGAAGATGCTCTTTGCTGGTGTTCTTTGTTTGAAGAACACGTTCTTCATTTTTCGTTGGAGAGAGATTTTCTCTATAAGCTCTCTCCTCTCCATATTTCGACCAAGATGAATATGCCAAGCCAAAATAATAGATCAAGTTTATCTATTATTTAATTGTTTGCACAAAAATTCAAATGAGTTAAACAATTAATTGAAAGTGTTGGCTCAGAATAATTAATTAAGAGGATTTGGAATAATTAAGTGTTAGGGGAGTGGAAGAGGCTCCCAATACTTAATTGAAGTTTGAGGGTTTCTCCCCATTAATGAGGAGTTTCAAGGGGTTGAAAACCTGGGTGGTCCCCACCATAACAAACATGAAGAGGATTTTAGGTTTGGGTGGAACCCACCACCATAACCTCTCATGGGAGGTTAAGGTGTGATGGTCCCCATCTCAAACTTCCACATGGAGGCTTTAAACAACAGAATAAAAATAAAGCTACACAACTTTATTTTTGTTTAATTCATTCACTAAAAACCCAAAAACTATCTTTTATTCTCAACCCACTACTATTGAGGTAAAAGTATCCTTAAGCGAATACTGGCACTGCTAGTTCAATGGTGCCCTGAGGATTCAATTTCGAGCACCTATTCAAAAGTTATAAAAACCCTCTTGTACGTTTACTGAACGTACTCGAACAAAACTTCAGAAATTGATTTCAGGCACACAGGGCCTCAGAATCAAGCACTGTGAAAATTCACGGACTCGCAAAATTCCCATGTATTTAAGAAAAAAAATTCCACAGAAATTCTAGGTCTTTACATTCTCCCTACCTCAGGAATTTACGTCCCTGTAAGCCACAACTCGAACCAAGGGAATAAGTGGGGGTACTGAGCACGTATCTGATCCTCCCGCTCCCTTGTGCTCTTCTGGAGGTTCCAATGCTGCTAGCAAACGCGTACCAGAGGTATCTACCGTCCACATAGGACTCGCTCATGTCTATCCTCAATCTCTAATGGATCCTCAATAAAAGTTTCCCCATCATCGACATCCAACTCTCCATGGTTGATGATGTGAGAAAGGTCGTGCACGTATCTCCTGAGCTGGGATACGTGGAAGACGTCATGCACTCAGAGCAACCGAGGTGGAAGAGCTAAGAGGTATTCCACCTCTCCAACTATTCCAAGGACATGAAAAGGTCCGATGAATCACAGAGATAACTTTTCCTCCTCGGCCAAATCTTCATAAACCTCATAGAGGTGAGACCCGTATAAAGACGTGGTCGCCATACTCAAACTCCATTGGTCTACGTCTCTTGTCATCATATGAATTATTCCTTCTCTGTGCAGTCTCCATTTTCTCCTCGATGATCTGCACCTTCTCTGTGGTAGCCCATACAATCTCTGGTCCCAAGAGTGTGGACTCCCCGGGGTCAGTCCATCACAGTGGTGATCTGCAAGGTTGCCCGTATAATGCCTCAAAAGGTGTCATCCCAATGGTGGAGTGGTAACTGTTGATGTATGAAAACTCCACCAAAGATAAGTGATCTGCCCAACTACGACTGAAGTTGAGGACACAAGCACGCAACATGTCCTCGAGGGTCATAATGGCCCGCTCGGTCTGACCATCCGTCTGATCATGGAAGGCGGTTCCCAGACAAAGCTACATCCCGAAACCCTCCTTCAACCCATTCCATAGTCGGGATGTAAAACATACATCATGATCGGAGAAAATATTCTAAGGTTATCCATGTATCCGCACAATCTTCTACACATAGAAACATCCCTAGCTCTCTACTGAACCCTGCTCTCTGATCAGTAGGAAGTGGGCCGCCTTGGTGAGTCGGTCAACAATCACCCAAATAGGGTCATGAACTCTAGATGTACGTGGAAGTCATGTCATGAAATCCATGGATATCCCATCCCACTTCCACTCTGGAACCTCTAATGGATGAACCAAGTCTTCTAGTACTAGATGCCCCTCCTTCACTTGCTGAAAAGTGAGGCATTGTGAGAAAAACTCTACAACCACCTTCTTCATTCCTGGACACCGGTGCTATAGTCAGAGATCCTAGTACATCTTCGCCACTCTTGGATGTAACGCTAGAGGGGACAAGTGAAACTCCCTCAACACTTCCTCTTGAAGTGACACTGGTACCATGGTACATCCTCAGAAGATGATGACATGCTCCCCGCCTTCAGAAAATTCATCAGGAGCCTGACCGATAGATATATGAGCATGTCATGTCTCGCAATCTACATCCCCATGCTGCACCTCCCTAAATCACTGAATAAGTGGGGGAGTGACCATAAGGGACGGTAAGAAAGCTACTCCATCTCTATCCACAAAGGATATCTTTAAAGCAGCCATCTGCTCTATCGCCTATCCCAGCAACTATATACCAGATCTTGAGTGCATCTACAACAACGTTCCCCTTCCTAAGAGTATAAACTATCTCGAAGTCATAGTCTTGGAAGAACTTAAGAAAATGTCATTGTCTCAAGGTCAGGTCCTTCTGAGAAAATATATACTTGAGACTCTAATGATTAGAGTACATGGTAAAACGCTCACCCATCAGATAGTGTCGCCACATCTTCAAGGTGAAGACCACTGCTGCTAAATCTAGGTTATGGGTAGCGTAGTTTTGCTCTTGTTTTCTCAGCTATCGATAACCATATGCGATCACTACTCGCTCCTGCATCAGGACACACCCGAGTCTAGTCCCTGATGTATCTCAGTAGACTATGTACCCTACGCCTTCCTCTGGACACCTCAAGATGGGGGAACTAGTCAGCCTCAGCCTCAGCTCTTGAAAGCTCTCCTGGAACCTCTCTGACCACACAAAGGTTTTCCCCTTCTTTTTCTTGGCTGATAGTGGTTCTGTAACTCTAGAGAAGTCTGGTACGAACCTCCAGTAATAACCAGCCAAACCCAGGAAACTCTGTACTTATATCACACTCCTGGGTGGATCCAAAGCAAGTACCACCTCAATCATTTCCAGATCCACTGCAACTCCAGCCTCCGATATGACATATCCTAAAATGTGAAACTCATGGATCCAAAACAGGAACTTTGAGATATTACCATAAAGTTGGTGCTCTCAGAGTGGGTCTAGTACTACCTGCAAATGATAGGCATGCTCCTCCTCAGTAATCGAGTAGATCAAAATGTCGTCGATGAAGACTACGACGAAGTGATCAAGGTAGAGTTGAAATATCTTGTTCATGAGTCCCATGAACACAACTGGAGAATTGTTTATGCCGAATGGAATAACCAAGAACATGTATTGTCCGTACTGACATCTGAGGGCCACCTTCTGCACATCCTCGTCTCAAACTCTGAGCTGGTGATAGCCTGATCTGAGGTCTATCTTAGAGAACCACTATGCTCCATTTAACCGATCAAAGAGGTCATCAATCCTCGAGAGTGGGTACTTGTTCTTCACGGTTACCTAATTCAGGCGCTGGTAGTTGAAAGAAAGCCTCGAGATCCCATATTCCTTCTTGGCGACCAAAATTGGGGTTGCCTAGGGAGATACACTGGGCCGGATGAATCCATTCCCATACAAGTATTCTAGATGTACCCGAAGCTCACGAAGCTCCTCATGAGCCATCTGATACGCTGGTGTAGATATTGGTACCGTCTCGGGGTACATGTCAATGTAAAAGTCCACCTCTCTATGAGGAGGTAGAGTTGGGACATCATCAGGGAAAACATCTGCGTACTGGTCCCTCACTACAGGATAGCTCAAACTCTCCAAATATACTACTCTAAGGGTAAGGTAGGCCAACTGATGAGTGATCGGCTGAACCCTCCTCTGAGTAAGTCCGTCCTGTGCTGCAATGGCTCTCTTCTCGCCAGTGAAGGTAAACCTAGTTCAATCCATGCAGACACACCGCACTTTACACCTAATATACTCAATCTAATAATGGACTGTAGATAACCATTCCATACCCGAGATGACTTCATAAGGACACGACAGCTCTACTAGGAGATCCCAGCCAAAGATCTCGCCTCTTAGAGTAAGCTCACACTATCGGAACCAATGCATAATCATCAAATATACTCCCGTAGAAGTCTATAGCTGTAAGGATCGAGCCAAAGACTCCATCAAAATCTCCAATCTTCAAACGAGGGAGTAAAAATGAAAGAGTGATTGACACCTGTGTCTATAAGCACTAAAGCTATGGTGGAGTAGAAATAGACCATACCTCGAATCATCTCCGGAGCACTGTGATCATAGGCCTTAGCTAGATAGAGCCAAGCTCTCCCCTATCCACCTGCTCCATGCGGTCGGGGTGGACCTCATGGTGGTGGTGGTGGTAACTCCTTGAATCGTCATCCACTGCCAGCTGCATTACCAGCTCCTCTTCCATGTCCTTCTGCTCCCTGCGGACCACCTCGATTGAATATATGTCTCTGCCTGGGCGGTCATTCGACCATTTTATGATCATACAAATGTCGGGTCGGACAATCACGATCCATGTGACCCTACCCGCCACATGTGAAACACTCCCCACTCCTGGCATGTGTGTCTCTGCTCCGAGTCACCCACACAACAAATGATGAGTCATGCGGTCGTCCACTTGTAGGTCTGGTCCTCTTGGACCTCTGTGAAATCTATCTTTTTCATACTACAAAATATTGCGCTAAGTGTCGACTGGTGGTGGATCTCGCTACTGGAGACTGCTCAGTAAGGAAACTCTCCACTATGAGTGCTCTCTCTAACACCCCTTCCTGCGTTGGGATGATGAGTGAGATCATCAGAGATCTGATCTATTGTTTGATCCCCTATTCGAAGGTCTGGGCCATGAATAATGGGTCCCGTACGATATCAATGGAGTAGTGTGAGAGGTCTATGAACCTCGTTGAGTACTAAGCTACAGTCATAATGCCTTGCTATAGATGATGTAGCTCCTAAATGCGCACTGTGCGGAGAGTTGCTGGGACAAACTATACCCGAAACAGGCTCTCAAAGTCTTCCCATAGAAGCATCATCTCATCGTGGACCAGGAGCATCAATCTCCACCATCGGACCGCTACTGCCTGTAGAGGGCTTGCAGCAAGAATCACCATGAGGTCAGCTGGTTTCCTTACTAGTATGAAAACTATCACCACTGCCTCCATCCAATACTTAGCTGCCTGTGGGTCCATCTCTCCCTTGAACATGGGTGTCCTCTATCACTGGAAGTCATGCAATGTGCTCAAGCAGCATGCATCATCTACTGCAGGGGCTGGTGGCATCGGTGGCCCAATGGGAAGTGGTACCACTGGTGCCTCCACTGGAAAAGAGCCCTGAGCTGAGGCCTCATCGCCCAGTGGGCTATCTCTGCATACAACTCTCAGGACTCTAGCTGGTCGTCCGTGGGGAGGCATCCTAAAAGAAACATATGTGACACGATCAAAATATTATACCTGGTGAGCTGACCTGGTTGAGCGGACTTAAAGAAAACATTTGAAAACACACACGCAATCAGTTTTTTCGTGCACTGAGTCGGAAATCATAAGTCAGGGTCCTAGTGTATGGATACGTCAGCTGCCACACCAAAATTAGTCTCCTTGAACTGAAAACCACACACAGTACCCTTAACACTATTGCTTCATAGAGAAAGATCAGAGTCATAAGTTCTCTGGTAGAACTCACACCTTTGATAACAATTTTTCTTATCCCGTCCCCCAGGGCATGTGTCGTGACTACCCCAAGCCCACCTTCCATAGGCCAGGGGAAGGCGACTAGCACCAAAGGCTTAATTATATAAAATGTGGAAGGAATTTCCTTTATAACCAATAAAAACACACAATAGATAGGATCATGAGTAAACTGGATAACCGAAAAGTGATTATAGAAAGTAAAAAGGGGCCAGTATACATGCCCAACTGGAAAGTACATGAAACTGAAAAGTAAAAGTACAACTGAGGAAATATGAAAAAACATCCACTGGGTCCTCCTCTAAGGTTCCAACCTGAAGGGTAGGTACAGATCGCCTCCTCAACTCTCCATGTATGTCCGTCTCCTCCGTGTACCGACACACCGTAAATCCACCTTCAGGTACCAACTAGTCCTGGTACTCTCAGCCTCAGTCAGCGCTGTCCATCATCTGCATCCAACACAACGAGGTGCGGGCATAACCCGTGCAGGGGTGAGTATAACGATACTTAGTAGGGACCTTGAGATCCTCAAGGTCTCAAAAAATTAAACAAAGATAAACCACAAATTATTAAATAAAAGGATAACCCCACTTAGGTATATGACCATACATATACCTAATTTGTCAAGTAATCCATCTCAATCATGAGGAAAACACAAAAGTTACCGGCTCAGCTCAACCAAGATTCTATTCACATTATTGAAACCATGGAAGCTAGATAACTCATCCTCTGTCGAGTATAGTGGGACTGCCGCGACACCAAGGCACTTCACACCAACCTTGGACTGCTGAGGTACTCCTCTTGTCGAGTACCGTGGGTCTGCTCAGTCACAAATGCGCTCCCCACCTTGGGTATACTGCCACAACTAGGCACTCCCCCTAATAGCATGCAGAGGCACTCCTACTGGTGAGTACTGAGGGTATGCTACAACAATTAGGCACTCCTGCACCGTGGGTCTCCCGGGACACTAAGGCGCTCCACACCGGGCATGTGGAGTCACTCAAAGTCAATCGTTCAACAGTCGTCAAGTCTCAACCAGCTAATAGGTCTCCGCACTCTGCTCGCTCATCACCGGAATAATATGCTCCACGAGCTACGGGTAAATAATCCAACTTTCATGAAGTCCCATAAAGAAGTATCTCAATGTTCTGCCATGTTATTGGGGTCTCAACGCAACTGACGACGAGTCAATCGGACGCCCGGTCTCTGAGTTATTAGCGTTTTAGTCCCAGGGCCCAGTTGGATTCGTGCATGATCCAGCCAGACTGAATCTCAAATATACCCTAATCTCTAGTGGGGTATACTCAAAGGGACTGTAAAGCTCAAAGATTACCAGCGCCGCTGATGGTTCGTCAAACGGACGTCTGGTGCCAAAGATATGACCAAAAGAAAGTAAATGGTCTGCAGTAGGCCCGAGACTCGTCCGACCCAGTCCGACTTAGTCTGGGCCGACCTGATTTGGGTTGGTCAAGCTTGACCCGTTAGGTTCAGCCCGGCCCTGTAGGCCCAACCCAGCCGGCTTCGAGGGTGGTTCGACCTTGGGGGGGGGGGGGGCTTGTAGGCGGCTCGGCCCGATGGCGCAGAGCCGGTTCAGCCTGGAGCACCGCGAGGGGCGCGAAAGGACGGCTCGGCCTGGGAGCCGCAAGGGACGCGGGAGTCCATCTTAGTCGGGGTTCCATGAGGGGTGATGGAGGCCGGCTCGGCCAGGCGCCGTATGGGGCACGGCTCGGGCCGCTCGGCCAGGGAGGCCGCGGCTGATTCGGCCCGCGCCACGAGGGGCGCGACTCGAGAAGCTCGGCCTGGGAGCTGAGAGTTTGGCAGGGTGACTGGGAAGCGGGCAGGCGAATAGTAGGCAGGGAGGCCGGTGGGTGGCCGGGCAACCGGGAGGCTGGTAGGAAGCCAAGAGGCCGGGAGCCGGAAGCCCGGCAGGCAGTACAATTCGGCTAGGGACGGCGGAGCGCCGCGAGGGTGGTGCAAGTCCCGGAGGCCGAGGGTAGTGCGGTCGTTGCCTGTCTCCCTCGTCGCCTTCAATTCCGCTGCTAAATAAAATCACAAACAAAATTGGAGGATGGGTCGGGCCTAGTTTGTTTGGGATGCACCCTCCAAATTTAGGGTGGTGTCTAGCGGTTGAAAACCTTCTTGATTTTTCAAAGAATTATCAAGAAAGAAGAGAGAAGAAAATACACCACATCTTCCCACAAATGAATGTTTCCAACATGAAAGGTAAACATCCACAACGATACTTTGTTTTATAAGGGAAGAAATATAGGAATAATATCATATTAAAATAAAACCCCTTCCTTGTTCGTTGTTCATTGATGGAGTAGCGGGGAAGAAGACGGATCGTTGGAAAAAGACAGACATCGACGTTTTCCTCGATCGTTGGTTTGTGTTCGGGCTCTTCATAGTTGAAGATATCCTACGTCGAAGGAGGTTCTGAGCAAGAAAGTCAAAGACGCTCCTCATCAGCGTTCTTCATTGGAATAACATGTTCTTAATTCAATGTTGGGGAGAGCTTTTCTCCCTAAGCTCTCTCCTCTCCAAAGTTCCACCAAGATGAATATGCGAATCCAAAGTAATAAATTAAGTTTATCTATTATTTAATTTTTGGCACAAAAATTCAAATGGGTTAAACAATGAATTGAAAGCATTGGATAAAAATAATTAATGAAGAGGATTAGGCATAATTAAGTGTTTGGGGAGTTGAAGACGCTCCCTAAAATTAATAGAAGTTTGAGGGTTTATCCCCATTAATGGGGAGTTTCGAGGGGGTTAAAAACCAAGTTGGTCCCCACCCTAATAAACATGAAGGTGAGATTAGGTTCATGTGGGACCCACTACCATAACCTCTAATTAGTGGTTAAGGTGTGGTAGTCCCCACCTACAACTTCCTCATGGAGGCTTTAACCCACAAAATAAAAATAAGGCGACAAACTTTTTTTATTTAATTGTTTCACTAAAAACCCAAAACTATCTTTTATTCTAGACCCACTGCCATCGATGTAGATGTCTACTTAAGCGAATACCGACACTACAAGTTCAATAGTGCCCTCAAATTTCAATTCTGAGCACCAGTTCAAAAGTTATAAAAACCTGCTTGTACGCTTTCTGAAGGTACCTGAAAAAAACATCAGAAATTGATTCTAGGCACACCAGGCTTCGTAATCACACGCCGTCAAAATTTTTAGACTCGAAAAATTCCCATGTATTTAAGAAAAAAAAAATTCATGGAAATTTCTGGTCATTACAGAGGTATAAGTCTTAGTCGAGTAATTTCAATTTTATTTCTTCTACCATCTTGTCTCATAACATTGTATCCATAATAAAATAAGGAATATAATATCAGAAATAATATTATATTTTATTTTTATGATTTCATGATAAATTTACACTTCCTTTCCCAAAATTGTGGAAAGAAATTAAGGATTAAGTGTACATGTAGACTACCACCTCCACATAATGGTATAACTCATTTTCCATCACCATAATTAATTTTTTTTATTATTATTGATATAATTTATAAATATATATTTATTAAATAGTTATAATTATTTAGTTATAAAACATTATCTTCCTTCCAAACATCCCTTCTATTGGAAAATGACAAGGCCCCTCAAGCGTATGTCTGCACTACCTCCTCCTACGATGTGATGTGATTAGTTTTTCATTTACCAATTACATATAATGTAATGAGTATATATTTATAAAATATATATTATATTTGTTATATAATAATTATTTTGGAATAGTGTATTATTATTTATTATTATTTATATTCATTAATTGAAAGGTGAAAATTTCACTTGTGTGTATATAGGGATTATCATCTCTACGACATGATGAAATTAATTTTTCATCACCAATTTTCATGAATAGTTATAAAAGTTTCTATAATTATTAAATATTATAATGATGAAATGATTGAAATTATATAGGTGATTAAAACGTGATCCAAATATAAGGACCAAAACTATCAAATCAAAACATGCATGAAAAACAAAATTGTTATCACAAGAAACATGGATTTTAATAATCAATTTTTAATAAATCAGTGATAAGATGTGAAAAATAAATCATATATGGTATGAAATGTATGAATGAAAACCATATTAAATTTTAATTAAAACTATATCTACAGTACTATATATTTTATCCCATATAAAAGATTATGAGACTAGAGGTAAGGGTTTATGTTACAATGCCATTTCATTTTAGGATTTTCTATACTAAATTTTCATTGAGGGAAAATATATGGTTCTTATCCACTAAACTGTATTTATATTATTATCATATTTTTTCTATTATTTTATTGTATTATTAAAATGTTTCTCTATTTGGTACTTAACATGTTTTTTAAAAACAATTTCCTGCTTTTATTAATGAAAATTCTCATCCATGACCATGCTCTTAAAATTCCATTTTGAATGTTTTTATATATAAATGGAATATATTTAAATGTTTATTTTAATTAATTTTTAATATCTGTAAAATGGTTTAAAATAAAACTTTTAAATTAAAATTTTTCTGAACATGTGATTTATTTACTTTGTCTAAAAGATTGAATATAATGTTATATTTTAACATATATTATATAAATAGAATTTCCCATATCCATGCTTGTTTATATTTATAATTATTCCATTACATGTTTCAATGGAAATTTTAATATAAATGATTTGCTAAATATTATTTGGAATTTAATTTAAAAAGTGTCCAAAATAATAGAATATTTTCACATTTTTTCAAAGAAATATTTAAAATTTATTTTAATGGTATTATATATATATATAAACATACTTTAAGGATTGTTATTCTTCATAGAGGGTATGATCATAGGGTGTTTTACACTTTATATATCTATATGTATTTTGATAATGATTATTTAGGATGATTATATGAAACCATTTTATTCTCCATGGGTTAATTATGTTATAACAAAATATTTAAGAAATCGATTTATTTTATATGATTTATGCTATTATTAAATGATGAAATGTTAATGAAACCAATTTCCTTTAAAAAGTGTATGATGTGATAAAATGATGATGATATTTGGGTTTTTGTATGTTTGGTCTCAATTATGTGATGGGTGGTCCAGAAATGTTATACCTTACCAATTCAATAGTTAAAGATAAATTAGGCCTAATATAACTATGTTATATGTGATACTAATTTAATTTTAATAGTAATATGTATATACCCGGTTTCATGTTTAGAATTTTATGTATAGACTTTGATTTATGTTCATATTTTTAGCGATTTAATTGATTTTGAGAACTTAACTTAATGGGTGTACCTACAACTAGTTATACATCTTAAAATTGTTTTATGCTTATTTTATTTAAACATTAAAAAGTATTTGATTTACTATCCTAGGTCATGATTGATTATTTTTGAATACGAACTGTTATGAAATTATAATTTTGTTATGATAAAGACTAATTTAATGGATCATGATTAATAATTCTTAATTAATTGGAAATAAAGTTTTAATGTTATGATTATTTTGAGATATCCTTAATCTCACTTGTGATTATGGATTGATATCTATTTTGGTTACCCTTACTAAGAACCCAAACTCTCACTTTTTGTATGTTCCCTTGTTCCCTAGGTTTTGAGTAAAGGCATTACATATGAAATATATAGTGAGGGTAATATATGAGTAGATAGTTGTCGGGGAATTTGAATGTAATTTATAAAATAGGATTATTATATATCTATTCTGTAAAGGCTCTAATCTATTACAGTCCTCATAACTCTATACTTTTGAGTTTTATCAAATATTCAGAAAAAATGATGTGATATATAAGAATTTAATTATTTGGTCAACTCAATAAATATCATAGTAGTGTTTAGTTATAGTTTTGATTAGTTTTAAGAAACATTATTGAAAACTCTATGGATGAGTCTATGTTTAGGATAACATCTTAAAATTTTGGTAAGGTAGAAATTATGTATTTTCTAAAAAAGTACATGAATTCCTTGATAATTGAAATTGAATGAGACAATAGAACATATTAACATAGGTTTAATGACACTAAATAAGGAAAATTATTTAATATCCTGATCATTAGTGGTTCATGATGAGTTGTCCTAAGACTGCACACATGTCTAGGAACTCTCAAGGTTTATATGGGATTGAATAGATATTTTATTTTTGACCAAATTTGATGGATTTAAAAATATTATGGCCATGTATTTCCAATGTTATATGTATGGTATCACATTTTTATTTGAACGTATCAGGATTTATACATCCTATGAATGATATTTTATGACCACAAGACTACTCATTATGATAATTTGTTTCTCACGCTACGATTTTTCATTTTAAACAGTGTATGGATCATATAAGAATCAATTTAATCCTAAATGTGATATAAAATAAAATTATTTACGTTATTTTTAGAAAAATTTAATGGAGGAGTAATTTGAAACGTTTTGATAATGTCCAATAATTTTTTTATTATATTATTCTATACCACAACGAGGGAGAGTATCCTAACACACATAACAAAAATAAAATAAATTTCCATTGGTGTTATTTTGATTAATAACATGTAAATATGAAGATTTATCTTACAACTTTTATTCAATATAATATAATCACCTAGGGAAATAAAAAAAATGAACAAGAAGATGAGTGCAATATCGAGAAGAAAGAAAGTGAAAAATAAATTTCCGATGAAAAATAAAGATCGTGATGGAGAAAAATTAATTTCTCCACAAGTGACAATTTATTTCTTAATTACATATAAGTGGGGAACGTGGGATTATTTAAGTTAATGAACTAATCCAATTACAAACTCCTTGAACATGGAAGGTATTATGGTATTCCAATAGTTTAAGTTGAATTATTGATGTTATTATCTATGAGGATTCAATAATTAGATTATAGAAGTGTTTTAAAAATGATACCCAATATATAAGAATCCCAATACATCATATGATTATTATAAAATAGTTTTTATTTAATGATTTTTAATCATATGCTAAATCGTATCGGTAAACAGGAAATTTTATTTAGTAGTATGTGGTATTTTTAGAAAACATATGATTAAGTGATAAATATCACTTAATTCATAAATGATGATGAGACAATAATTTTTAATTTGGAATAAGATATTAGTAAAAGTGATAAAGTAAATTAGATTATTTGTGTATAGTTAATTTTTCGAATAATATATCTTTTTTTGTGGATTTATCATGATTCATTACATTTATAGAAACAAATAGTATATTTCAAGGAATATATTATTAAGGTATATACATTTTTGGTATATGACCTTATTATTGATTGATAATGATGGAAATAATTTTTATTTGGATCATTGAAGAATACAAGATCAAATCATTATAACCATTGGGTTTCAATTTTAGTTAGTATATTTTCAATTAATAAAAAATTTGTTATTTATAGAATGATTTTTGTTTAAAAATAAGTGTCATTGTGGATATTTTTTAGATTAATATATGAATATTTATTCATATTTGATAAATTATTCTAACCATTTTAATTTTGGTAAATATAAATAGACATGAGGAACGAATTATATATGTTTTATATTATTATCCATTAATAGTAAATTTTTGTGCCTCTTGAATACAAAACACATTATAGTTATTTTTCCAAATGAATATGAGATAAATTAGTGATGGATAACTAATCGAGGAGAAATAAAATGATTTAATAATAATTATTGTACATAAATATATCTAGTATATTGTCTTAAATCCTCTAACTTGATGGTAAGTGATTTCCACAATAATAGTAAGGGGATCAAAAGTTTATTGAGTCTTATATGGAATGTATCACTCAACAACAAAGATATTTTTTTCAAAAATCAAAAGTATAACAATTGATTCATAATTATTTTTTGAACTATATCATTAAGAAAATAAGGTTTCCTAGAAGTTAGATAATTTTTTTTATCAAGATAGAATATATATCAGATTATATTATCGTGTTGAAATAAATGAATTCTAGTAAGTGATAATTAAAAGATTTAGGGTTTCATTTAATTAAGGGGTAGAATTTAACAACCTAGGATTTTAGAATATATTTGTCTTTACCCAAACTGTATGATTTTGATATATTTCATGACATGGTATCCCAAAAATAAAAATTATATGATGAAAAAAATTATTAAATATATTTATATATATATTTTACTCAAATCATTTGTTTTTATTACTACATTATAAATAAGTACTACATATTTGGCAATGCCTTTTCAAGCTTTAAAAATGTATATATATTCTTCAATATTAGTTTTTAAATCATGTTTTACACGAAAAATGTATATAATATATAAGTTTTTTGGAATATTATTTTAGAATATTATTATAAATTTTGAAAAAATATTTTCAATATTATAATTGGTTGATTTCTTATATTTTTATGCAAGAGTAATTTTTTATTTAATATTTAAAACTGTCTATTTATTCAAAGTATTCATTTTTATTATTTAAATAAATTTATTAATAATTGAAAATTATAATTTTATTTTGATAATAAATAATAATAATACTCCTATAATTATAAATAAAATTTTTAATTATATATCAATCTTTTTTACAGCTTCTTTTTATATAATCTCTTTTTTTTATAAAACAAATTTTCCCAAAAATAAATTGATTTCTTACTATGTATTTAAATTTCTAATTGATTTATATCACTTAAAAAATCTCAATATTTAAAAATAGATTCCATATTTGTAATCATAAGCTTTGAATTTGTAAAAAATCTCACTTTTATTTTTGTTCATGATGAATAGTTACCCAGAAAATATTTTTCACCTTTACAAGGGTAAAATGTGTACAATATGGTTAAAAGTATGATAAAAGCCCTCTAAAATTACAAAAAAACATGATATTATTTCATTATGTATGTTACATTCAACTTAAATAATCATCTAAATGATTTTTTTTCAAAAGTTATTTAACATTTCCTTTGATAATGTAATTAATACTATAATTGGTAAAGAGTAAATTGAAAACGTCACTCTCTTTATATAAAGATATATAATATATTTTAATATGAATATAACGAAATTATTTTTAGTTATAAATATTTATTTAAATGAAAAATTAATTATCTTTAAATTTAATTTATTTTAAATTTTAATTCATTTAATAATTACTTTAAATTCATGCACAATGTGGAGACAGTTATGATTCATGAAATAGTAAATCAAAAAAACTATTTGGGAGATACTAGATACATTTAAATTTTGATGAATTATTATTCTCCATAAACTTTAGAGATAAATATAACATATTATTTTATTATTATATGTTTATACTTTAATCTATTTATATCATGATATCATTAACGTCAAACTATTAGAATAGTCCGACAAATTACAACAATGGTATTATATGTTAAACAATAAAATATTAAAAAATTAAAAAATAATTAATATTTATCATTAGATAATTGGATGGAATATGGTCAATAATATGGTAAGTTTTCAATTTATGTGTCACTTTTCATTTTATATTATGTTTATTCAGAACTAAAAATAAAAAAACATTGATATCGTCTTAATCATTAAACAGGTTAACAAGGGTTAAACAGTGAGATTACCATTAAAATTACCAACATATATGTCTAAAAAATATTGTATAGTACAATATAGATTCAATATCATCTCATAATATAATATTATTCATTTGAAATTCATTTGAAATTAATAAGACATAGTTATATATTAATATTTTGAAACATTCTTAGTGTGTTTTCTCCCCCACTTATTAATGGACACCACCTCTTCCCTATTACACAACATTAAATATCATCTTTGATCGTCCAATAATTAACCAAACTCATTTCAATCATCCCTCCCCATTTCCTAGAATTATTATTTTTATAATATTATCCTTTAATGTATTATGTTGTAATACAATGGAGGTTTCTTAACGAAGTGAAATAACTATTAACTGAGTTAATTATATATTATTTTTTATTCCTCCAACACTAATACAATTTTATACATAATTAAATTACGAATCCAACAATATACGTATACTGAGATCTTATTTTTATCATTGAGTAACCATTTTCCACTTCCTTTCCATAAAAAGGAAAATGAATGTATCACTCATGCATACTTGTGGACTATCACATCCACATAGTGATATGATTCATTTTTAAAAGCCATCATCCATGGAATGTTATTATGGTTGGTTTAATTTTTATATATTATAATTATGAAATAATTATTATTTTCAAATTTTAATATATTATTTTCCTTCTTATATTCTTTTTTCGGGAAAAAGATAACATCACTCATGCAAACATGTAGAATTAAATCACCACGAAGCAATGTGATTTTTTTTTTCATTTCCACTTAACATGGTGGTTAATAAAATTACATTTAATGAATATATATGATATATATATATAATTTAATTATTCATCTAAAATGTTAAAAAATTCAACATAGTTTCATTCAATCCATATACTATATAAAACCTCAGTTTTTTGTAAATATAGGCTACCATATCTATAATGTTTTATAATTAAATTTTTATCCACAAATTATATAAATTTATATAACTATTTATTAAATATGATACCTCTATAATGATTAAAAGGTATATTTGGTATAACTATGATCTATGTATAAATAACAAAAATACTGAATCAAAATGTGAATGAAAAATCATATAGTTATCACTCAATATAGTGATTTTAATAATGCATTGCTAATAGAAGGTCGATAAGATGATACAAGTAAAAAATTTATTTTATAAATTGTATGAATATGTTTTTATAATACATTTATATAATACATAAGTATTATATTTCATATATGAACACATACAAAGCAATACAAGAGTTAAGGTAAGGGATTATGTTTCATTGTCCTTTGTTTTCACGATTATCCATGATAAATTTACATAGATTGAAAATATATAATTATAAACCACTAAATCCATTTTATTTTCATGTAATTAGTTTATTATAAGATGATTTATGTATTAAATCCATTTTCCTCTCTTTGGAACTAAAAATGAAAAGGGAAAATTATTTTATGAAATGGAACTTTTTTACTTTTTGGTTAATGAAAATGTTTCTTCCATGATCATGCTCCTAAAATTTATATTATAGAGGTAATTATATATACATGTTTTTTTTAAAATTTTAATTTTCATTAACTTGTAATATATTTTTAAATTATTAAGAATTTATATTTTCAAACACATTTTATCGAAATAATTCATTTTTAACTTTTTTGAAAAAGTGTGAAAGGAATTTTCTCTTTTAACATATACGGTATGGATGCATTTCCCTGATTTCATGGCCATTAATTTATTTGAATCTTTAATAAATATTTTCATATTAATATGAATAGATAATAACTTTATGAATATTATAAGAATATTTCACATGAATTTTTTCTCATGCTTTCACTGAATGGAATGGATGTTGTTTTAATAATATTTTTTTATCTATGTCAACATCGATTAAGGATTTTTATTATTCACTAGGGGTAATATATTTTCATATCATCCAAATTATTTCCTTTTACTTTTTCATGATAATATTTATTTATGTATTATTCTATAGAACATGGTTCTTTCCCAATTGTTAATTATGTTTTTGTAAATTGTTTTTGGACATTTCTTATTTGACATAGGTTTTGATTTGATAAATTAAAGAAATAAATTTTAAAATTATATCCATTAATCGATTATGATAAGTTTCTATGATGAAGATCATGTAGAACACATATATATTGTTCTCATTATGTGACAGGTGGTCTTGGAATTATATATCCATATAATTAATTGGGTAAAGATGAATAACTCTAGAGATAAATATATTATTTATGAACATGATTTCTTATTTAAAAGATTATGCAAGGACTTAGATTCATGTCAAAAATTTTATTTGTTGACTTCATTTAATTTCTATAAGTTTATTCTAGTAAATAATTTCATGGCATTATCTTAACACGTGAACCTAGTGTTATTTCTATACATTAATAATGTTTTAATATTAGGTTTTAATAATATTATTATGGATGTGTTATACTCTCATTGCTCATTAATTATTATTAATGATTCCAATCTATTATGATTTTTCTTATTTAACTGAAAAATACTTCTTCCATGAATCATGATTAAATATATTTAATTGATAGAGATTGAAATTTATATGGTATTTTTATGTTCAAATTCCCTTAACTTCACCTAATATTATTGGATGCCATCACCAATTTGGACTATTATTAATCATCTCTTCTCACCCTTTTCTTATATTTTGTTTTTCCACAGGATGTGAAGAAATTCATTAATTATGAAATGTATAATAAGGATACTATGTGAGAAGAACCATGTGTAATTTTTTTAACATATCTTATAAAATACGTTGATTTTGTATCTTGTCTCTAATGATAGTAAACCTTTTCGATCATCGGGTTTTTATTCCTATATGATATATTAAATATGCAAATACAATTATGTAATATTTTTCTTGGATATGATTGGGTCACCACTCAATCTATTTTTAAGTGAATAATTTTGGTCAAATGACTTTACCATTATATTTAAACTACCTATAGGTAAGATTAATTTTTTTATTCAAGTAAATCTATAAGATTCGTTTACATTTCATAGTGAATATAGAAGATCCACTTTTTTCGGGACGTGAGTCATTTATACGTCCTAGTGAATGTGCTTTTTGAAAGGTTTTTCCCTAATGAAAAACAAATATATTTTTTTATATTCATTCTATTGAAACTTAAAGGTTATTTTTATTTTTACACATAAATATATTTCTCTTTATTTGAAAAATAATTTTATTGTTGGTTATTTAATGGTTTTATTTAGAAATAGAAATCTCACTTAGTTACTCAAAAGTATTTTCTATATTTATATGAATAAAAATTTCTCACAATTATCAAAAATTATTATCAAATACATGGATAAAAAGGAGGCCCTATGGGGATCATGATAGTCATAAGAGACCACGAAAATATTAAAATCACATTATTTTAAAAATCAATAAAAGGATATTAAGATCATAGAGATAGATAATAATATAATAGGGTAGATGGATTTTGTTTGGATTATGGTAAGGAATCATTTTCATCTGTATTAAAAATATCTTTATTCCAACCAAATAAAATAGATTGAGCTTTATTGATTAAGGGGAGACATTCCCCACTATTGATGTTTTCAAAATTTTTCTTCATTTTATAAATGGTAGAAGAGATTATTATATAAACGGATTTTATTGACTTAATTTATTATTATTATTATTTATTGTATATTTTTAGTATGATGACACAATATGTGTATTTTGATAATTTCATCCGTATATATACCACCCTTTCTATTGAATTATTGTTATTTAGATTCAAATTCCACTAATGTTGACTTATGATAAGTGTTTATTTTTTGTATATTGTAGAATATTTCCATAATTTATTTAATATCAATTCCATATCCTTAAATTAATATTGGTTTATACACATGAACCTTAAATCATGTTTCGTTCTTGTATAGTAGCAGGAATATAGTGTTTGATTATGAGTTAATTGTATTATTTAATATCATGGACCATGATAAGTACTGAATAATGGGGTTATATAATATTATTATTTCATCTAAACACACTATGTAAGAGTAATATATTGAAGTATTAACCAATTAGAGATACTGGAGGAGATTTTCATTTTATTGAATTATTGTATGTTGGATAGATTATGAAATTTATAATGTGATTCTACTATTTTAATTATATATAGTATAACTCTAATTATTTTACAATAAGCATAGACACTACTAGGTGAAATTTCAATTACCACCTAGCCACACAAAACACAAAAGAAACATTGATGATTGTTTCTCTATATGAGACTACCTGAGTCATATAGTTTATAATATTTTACATAGTTTGAAATTTAAATTTTTGGAATGGTCAATGATAACCACATTAATCACTCACCCATTTTTTATTACATTAATTAGTTCATTTATGTTACATTTTTATATATAAATTTCGGTATTTCAAATTTTTATTAGACATTATATTATGATCGATATCAGTATAGGGAATTTATGTGCCTTAAATCATTACTCCAAAATTGATGTTGGGTTGATCCCCATAATCATTTTCATTTAATAATCTATGGAAAAATCATATCTAATACATAACGAGTCAAATAGATAATATCACTTGCAAAAAACATTTAAAAAAAACTTCGAAAAAAATAAAGATTTTTTTGGAAGGGATTTATTATTTTGGTCTCCTTCACCATTACCATAATATATCAATGGAATTACAAATTTTTATCTAAAACATCATTACTCAATATATTGGATATTATTATTGAAACATCACATAGGATCACATATCCTTTTCCTCTATTCAAGCCCAATATTGTTTTGATGCACACATTCTACAATTTCGAAGAACTACTGTATGTTCTTTATATAAAAAATCATTGCATCCATCTATTATATTATTTATTAGGATCAATTCATGTTCTTAAAATATTCCTCCATCATGTATTTTCAAACATTATTAAAATTGGTAAAATATTCACTATTAAAATGAGTTAATTCACTGAATATCTAGAAAATTATTCTTATATTTAAATACAGAAAGTATTATATCCTTGAAATATTCTGGATATAAAGTCATACACTCCACTATATAGTGTTCCCCCATCGACGTTTTCCAAATTTTGATGTGATTTATTATACTTTGGTGTGAACCATTTCAATATTATTCATATTTACCATGTGATATCCTATAATATAGTTTGATATTTAGTTAACAATATAACCTTAAAATTATCGTAATTTGTGATAAAAATGTTCATAAGTTCAGGGTATTATCATGTAATATATCTTCAATTTATATTAATAATAGGATATATTATGGGGTAATGACATAAATAAGGGTGAAAATATCTTCATCCATAAAAAATAGACTTCTTCCTTTCTCAGGAAAACATATTATTTACATTTCAATCAATATTTAATGAATTATTCTTTCTTTCCTCATGAATAGTCAAAATAAGGTATATATGCTACGGTGTGATTCTTGTATTCTAGAGCCAAACTAATTTCTATTTTCCTCAAACTACATAATGGATTAATTACATAGATATTGATTTATCATGGATTATGACATGTTTATTAGTGTTATAAAATGTCACTCCCTAAATAATTCCTAAATAGATTTTGATTTACACTTAAAATAAGAAAATTTTTACCTGATAACAATCTTGACATGATCATGTATCAATTCACACTTGAATTTATTTTCACATTTAATTAGAATATTTATATATTAATAATAAATTCTATAGTTTATGATTTTTGTAAGACCATCATTTCATGGTATTTCTCTTCATGGAAAAACCGTCTGACCAACTCTTTAATTTCACTCATTCGTACTAACAATTACATTGTGATAAAAATCATTATGAGGTGATGGTAATAATTTACCATAACACTACAATTATTCAAAAAAAAAATTTACACAATTTTATTCTTTATACAAACTATTTGTATACAAGAATAGATAATAGAATTCTTATCATAGAAACATTCAAAGCTTGATTTATCATCACACTCCATGTCTTTATCTCTTGATGGAATTACCCAAAATAATGTACCATCAAGGTACATCTAATTTTAATCAAAACAAAAAAAAAATTATACTATAGTGGATTTAATATTTCAAACCATATATATCAGGATCATCAATGAGCACCAGTACCATGAAATTTTATGACATGATTTTGTCAAAAAATTTGGTTCTTATGTATGTTCACAATACCATAATCATACAATCATCTAAATTAATATATAGATATCCATTATTAATTGTTATTTATGGAACAACTTTTGGGAGGTGTGTAAAAAGAAAATTTCTATTTTTTTCTTAGATCATTGTAGTTTCTACCCAATGTTGTTTCACTTGAGGAGCTTATTAGTTGATAACCTACTTATAGAAGGTCTCCCAATTGTTTTTTATTTTTATGATTTTATGGAAATATGGGAAAAAATTTAGGTTTTGATTAATTTCTAAATCAACAAAATGAAATGAAATATGAAAATTTAAACTATTTTTACATGAAATGCTATGAAGAATGAGTTAAGAGAGAAATAAATTTTTCTTAGGTTTGTTTCCTGTTCAATAATTTTTATACTCTTTTTATTTTAGTTTAATATCCAAACATGAAATATCATGATGAATTACTATTATTTATATTTAGAAATTGTGAAATCTTGAAATCCTTAACCACTCTAAATTGCACCTTATCATCTAATAAAGGATTTTGATGCATAATGGTTAAGGGTGTATCATATTCCAACAACTATATCAATTTAATGATGTTTCATCCAATGATTTTATCAACTCCATAATGAAAAGAGTTAATAAACTGGAGTGTGGGAAAAGAAATTAAACAGAAGAGTAGAAATATATTTGATAACATGTCATGGTTTATATTTCCCACACCCATTCTTATCACCCACTCATACCAAAAAATTAAAATAAAAAATAAAAATTAATTTTAGAAAACCATTACCTCCCCTGAGCAAAGCCTCATGTTAACCTCTCATTATCGGGAGTAAGAAATCACATTATGGAAAGAGAGAAGAGAATAATAGTTAACTAAAAAAATAATAGAAGAGAGAGTGAAAAACATTAATATAAAATAAATGATAATAAGAGTATAGTAATAAAATTAATCACATGAAATGATAAATATAGAAGAAGTAGATGAAAATAAAATAAGATAAAAGAATGGGTAGAATAAGGAGAATAAATAAGAAAAATATGAAAATAATATAATTATGAAGATGGTGGAAAAAATTAAATAAAAAAATTCCTGGTTGAATTATTTTAATAAATAAAAATAAATTATAATTACATTTAAAATAAAACTAATTTAGAAAAGATAGAGATTAAATATAAGAGAAAAAAGATGGTAAAAATAATTCATGATGGATTTTCCTCGTGTGGTGTCAACTCCACTAAAGTGGAAATTATTGTATCATTTTATAGGAAATAGAGAAGCCTCAAAATTGGTTCTTTTAAAATCTTTCCAGGGATCTTAATATAATTCAATTGAGTGTTCCTCTTTATATTTCTATAGACTTAGTGTTTTTATATTTGAAACTTCATATGGATGTCAGAGTATTTATTTCTGCATGGACTGAAATCCACAAGGTAGAGGTGTCTCCATGTTATGCATGGATGCATGGGGTGGACTTGAACTATTCCAAATTTTAGGTGACAAGAAGTGGCGGTGATGATGGGCATTGATGGTGATCCTGGAAGCAGTGGAGATCGATTATGGACTATGAAATTTACAATACTTGAGGAGTCCTGAGATAGTTTCAGGGTGGTTGGATGATACCTTTAAAGGAATCCATGATGTTTTCATCCCCTAGAATTGGTGATTGGATCATATTCAAGCTTTCAGAGGAGGAGTCCAATGTGGATTCTTAGTGATACAGTGGGAGGAGGACCAATTAATAAATAATAGCAACATCAAAGCTTAGAAGTGAATGACGTTGGGACCTATCTAAGAAATTTTGATGTATGAGCGAGGTGGTATGATGTTATTTCCTTGAAAAAAATGAATAGTACCTAGAAATTTAGCATCCCACATTGAAACATACATCTAGATAACACTACCATATAAACCATTGAGAGAGAGTACTATAAAAACTACATACTGTGGGAATGGGATTCCATAAGACACCTCAAAATAATATTTTCTACTACACACACAAAGAACGTATGGGCTTCATCCCACCGGTACTCCATATGGGCCCTTTGCATGGGCCTGATCCCCCCATGTGGATCTTTCTACATGTTTGGAGTCCTTCCTCTAGGGATGTTCTTTTCTAAAATTCTCTCCTTTAAAAGTATTAGGTATGTATAATCCCTTGAATTGAGGGATTCCATACCATGTAAGATATTTTTTAATAAGATTATAGAGATAAAGAATAAGAAAAAAGTGTTAATTATGAAGTTAAACTCAGAAAAAATAACAACCAAATAAATTATCAACAAAATTTACATCCAAAGACTAACCCCCTTTTTTCATTTATCACCATTTTCATTTCATTAATTATATTTTTCCGTTTTCTCATAAAACATTGAAATATAATAGAATATCCAATAAAATTATGCAAAACACATTACCATTTGATTTAAAATATACAAAAAAAAATGAATGTTTCATTTATAAAATAGAATAATTATTTTTATAAAATCAAAAATATAAACAATTTAGTAAAGTGGTATAAATGTTTTATTTTGTTTCAAAAACAAAACCATAAAACCAAATCTGCCTAGTAAATTAGAACTCATAAATGAAATGTTCGTATTTATCTTGTATTATTATCATTCCATGCATTTTTAATATAAATAAATTATTTTTATTATTTTATTTTTTTTTAATTTATCCATAACGAGATTCTATTGGTCCCCCTTTATCAATAAAATACATATGGGTTTTTATATAGATATATTTCCTATTTCCCATATAATTTTTTTATTCATTTATAATGAAATATTTTTACGTCAATATATGAAATTTTGTATCACCAATACATCTAGAAACTCGATTTTGAGTTACTATAATACCATTTTAATTTGAAACTTCTTCAGTTCAAATTTGATTTATCTTATTCAAATAAAAATATATTGGAAGAATCCAAAAAATGAATGATTTCTTTACAACAATTAGGTTATTTTGATCACTTTTAAGACATGTCCATATATAATATCACCATTATAAATGATACCACATATTGGATGATACTTTTCTATGTATAATGACTGTAGTAATTCCCAAGTATGATTTTGGACTACTAACTTATTGTACACAATTTATTGATTTTCTTGATACACAATATTACAAAACATTTTTATGTATTCTTTTAATATTATATCTATTAAAATAATATTTATATATATTCTATCAAGGATTTCAATTTGTGTCGATAACATATATAAAAGTGGAATCATGAAATCCTATAACAATATTATATTGAAACATTATTTATGAAACAATTTTATATAGTAGTAATGTTAATGATATCAATGTCAATCAGTAACAAAAAATATGCGCAATGTTGATGTGTCATACCTTATATAGAATAAAATGATACCACTAGTGATTATAAACTCCTCGATCACCAAGATATTAATGAACTTCCACCATAATAGGTTTATTTTTCTTTATAAATAGGTTAAATATTTTTTGAAACATCAATATAACATTCCCCATGAATATATTTACCTCCAGACCACAAGTATATCGATTGTCACAACTTCTTTATATACACCATGGTATTTTTCAATTCATCATTTTTAAATTCCTTGAAAATTAATTAGTTGATACTACATTGTTTTCTCATAGAAAAGTTAAAATTAATTTCATAATGATTTATTTTTATCCCTTTAATCATCTTAAAATTAATAGTGGTCCAATACGACTTGAAATATGCCCCGATATCACTTTATAATCAAATATTTTTTTCCAAATTCCACTATAGAACTAACATTATTTTTTAACACCACAATAAAATTTAGATTAGGAAATATATCATTAAAAATCATCTTAAGAACATGAAATTAATTATTATGATTTGATATCTATAGCAAATGATCTAAGATCAATTCCGACTATGATAAATCCATGTCACCAATAGTGCTTTCTTAGACACCAAGTTTTTATTATTTTTTCCAACATATACATGAATTCTCTTTGTATATTCACTACCATAACCATATCTACCTAATAAATATTTGATTCTCTAAACATGAATCATAATTATAATTTATATTGGAAGACCGATACATCTCGATCATTATCAAGTTATGGAATTTCATTAGACTTATTGAATAAACTATTTCTTATAACATAATTACTATAGGTTAGAGTTATTTTCTATGAAATTACATTTATAAATACACCACTCATAATTATTTTTTTGTATCAGTTGTCTAACTTATAATGTGTATAATCAAATATGTGACACTAATCCAATTTATTCACATTCTTTCCATTGATGATTCATCTCTATATAATTTAACATGACTACACTATGATATATGGGATCCCACACTAGACATCCCATATTACCTTATGGAATAATCTGTGAGAAAACACTACCTTTCAGATTGGTTCTCTAAAATTTGATCCATAAGAGGCACACCGCAATTAATTTTCCTTGATGAATATTTATTCACAATTTCATCCTTTAATTTCTAAAATAGGAGTAAACTATTTCATTATTATATATATTAATAATTCCATCTATTATGTATTCTATAAAATCATTTCATGTCATCCTTTATGCACCAAAATATTTCTTCAAAATTTATACGCTTCCGTTATATAGAAATTATTTCATACTTTATTAGATTCTTATTCTTTCTGTTCTACCCTCCTGAATGGCATGTAATTTGTGTTTACCCTCTAGAATTATCCTATATATGTCTAACTAAAATTCATTTACTAATGATTATGGTTATTTCATATAAAACATCTTATGTTGAAAATATAAATCATGTAATAAAAAATTTATTGAAATATTATTACTAATATTTTCTCACCCTTTTTGTATACACTTTATTGAAACACACTCGTAGTGTTTCCCAATATTCCACAAATTTATAACATATTAGATACCTTCAATTAAGATCCATCACATCCAAAATTTTATCATATCATTCATTTTCACTATATTCATAATGTTTGTAATTTTCCCTCCACTTTTTGACGCTATAATGATATGGATATCAATCATTATATTTGTGTATATCAACAGTAATTTATGTTAATTGTCATTATTATCCTTCTCATATAGGTGTGTACCCATAATTTCCCTCATTGAACCATCTTCCCATCGTTATTTTATCATTTCTTAGAGTTTTGTAGTGGTATAATTCTCACTTCTAACACCTTATCAGTGTTGATTTTATTATATAATTCTTAAACTAACTAAATTAGGGTATTAATTTATATCTTAAGTTTTTATCTAATTATCAAAATAGATTTATTGAGGAGTATTTACCGATTATTTAACAATGGAATCTACCATTATAAATTTTATATAAATTCATATTAAATAATTTTCATAATCTCTTATTTATCAACCTTCTCATAAATGGATAAGATCATAATAGAATCATTAAAAAAATTGTTTTGATCTATACCATTATTTAATTACCACTTCTTCTATATAATGACCATCCACTTCTATCTATGTGGGGCATTGTTAATTTATTTATAATAAGAAAACTTTTAAAACATTTTTAGAACTCATATTATCAATATAATCAATACCTTTTATTTTATTGGGTGTTTCTATTTTCTTAATAATTTTTTCACTACTCCTCTTATAACTTTATTTTACTTATAGTAATATCTTCTGGAATTTGTTATATATTACTTACCTTAACCAAATTTATGATCATTTCTTTAGGTGTTATCTAAAAAATTTATTATTTTAAAATATTTTCTTCATATGACATTTTATGTATTACAAATCACAATATTTTCCAAATAAGGAATGTTTTTATTGTATAATTCATTGGATAATGATCTATTAAATATCTTCCTTATCTAAAAATCCCAAACTAATTCAATGTTATTACTCAAGTCCTCATTCCATCATATATAGTGATTTATATTATTTCCATAACTATATTAGAAATAAAACATCTCTTTCTTCTTTGATATAAAATTCCTACAATTGAAAATATATATCCTCATCCTAAAATCCATTTATATATAAATATATGAAAAAATATTTAATTATTGAAACAAATATAATAATATTTATGATTTCAAATGACTTGTTTCGACAAAGGGATATATTTTCACCCAAATATGGGTATGAATCTAGGTGTTAGTAAAATTAAATTTTCTCATCATTTTGGTTTCCAATTTAATGTTTATTTTAAGGTTTTTTGTAGGAACAAGGTTAATCTATCTCCCTTGTTGGTTGTATCAATTAATCTATGATAAATATGGAAATATAATACACACAATATAAGAGTGTTTTTTTGGCTCACCAAAAATATGTATATCCAATGAGAAAACTTTGATGATGTACTGATATATCAAAATTTAGTACTTCACTAGTTATATGGATGTACATTTTAATATATGGATACTCTATATTATGTTTCAAAACTATTATACAATTTAGTAATGTTTCACTATAACTATAAGGGTCACTCAATATTCACCTCATCCAAACATTTATTAAAGACTAATTAATTAATTTATAAACATGATGAAATCCTTAACTATTTGTATTCATGAATTTATAAGATAAATCAATATAAGGAAATATGTTACTTGTAAAATAACTATAGAATTGATGGTAAATTGATCTATTTATTTCTCATTTTCTAATAATCTAGGGTTAGATGACTTCTATTTAACACTGAGTGAGAAAAGGATTCTATATTCACACATAGACATAGATGAATAGATACATCCTCCAGATGTGTAATAATTCATTAAGGGAATTATTCTTATCCATTTCACTCTCTTATAGCTAGAAATATCAATAAAAATATATCCTCTTCTAGACTTAATTTGTCAATAGATGAAATACAACCATTAAAAGACCAGTTTATCATAGATAAATTCTTCTATAATTCATTCTAGATGCATTTATTCACATGTTATTTTATTTTCTAGAACATTTATGAGATTTTTTATATACGATCCTTTTGAGTCCAATCCTTACAACAATGACAGGGATCAATTATTATTCCTAAAATATTACATTATTATTCCATGTGTCATAACTTATCAAACGTTATCAATGATTTCCAATTGAAATAATTTAATTCCTTAAATCCAGAGCCAAATTTTCACACACACATATATATATTCATATGATATTTTATAGATAATTTTTTAGTTATAATAAGGATATGTGATAATATTCAATGCTACATTATTCTCATCGACTTAAACCAAATTGTTATAAGATCTTGGTATTATGGCATGTTAGTCTTCATTTTTAGACATATTAGGATGTGGAATTCAATAATATAGTATGCTCTTAATAATACTATATTACCAAACCTTCCACACAATATATCATTAAAAATGTCAAGACTGTCAAGATTTGATCTGTTGGAAAATTATCAGGTTCTAGTATGATTTTGACCAGCTTCGATGTGATGATTTACATGATGGTGTAATTATTATAATCCACTAAAAATAAGGATTTAATCCTTTATTCAAAGAGTACATCCATAATTTTGTAATTAATTTTTTTTTCAAAATGGTCCTATAAAAAACATGAATAATTGGGATATTGTACATACAATATGGCGTGATTTCAATTTTCTACATCGATAAAAATTCATCTCAACCTCACACCATGTTTTTTGGAATCAAAATATCATATTAATATAATCACTCATGTGGATTTTATTATTCTTGTTGAGTAAAGTCTCTATAAACATAATTCTTAGTTATATTGAGTTTATCTCTTAGAAGGACCAGTTTTCGTGTTATACTGAACTTCAATGCATGGTACATACATTCAATAATGAAATTATTCTCCCATAATTTCTATAATATCAATCATAATCATACATTTTCATTATTTTATTAGTATATCAGACCATCTAGGTGTGGTATTTTTCTTCATAATGCAACCATTTATCTATAGGGAATAGTATGGATAAATGAAAGGAGGTGGAATGAATATCACATTTAAAATGGAAGAAAAATAGTAATTTTTTAAATATGGAATACCACATTTCAGAGTTTTATTGTAATTAAAACCTTTTGAATTTATTATTAATTTTATTTAATATAATTAAAATAAAATATAACTCATAAAAAAAAATTATAACTCTTCAAATTTTCAATAATATAAGAATCAGAGATTCAATAAATAATTGAAGAACAATGTTATTTATGTAATTATAATAAAATAAATAAAGAAAATATCACGAGATAAATAATTAAAATAAATGTAATAATTTTTTAAAGGGGTTTTGAAAATTTTCTCTATAACACCATGATATTTTATGATTTTTTATGACAAATTTAATTTAATTTATACCTTATGTTACAAGTTACACTGAGTTTTGAAAAATCATAAAAGAAAAACTATTAATGTTTTTATTTAAATAAGTCCATTATTACAAAGTTGTTTATCATCGAATAAAAAATAGCAATAATTTTTTTAATTACTAATATAATGGTTTTATATGAATAAATCAAATTTTAAAATATCCATAATTTTCAATAATGTTTTTCTTTTTTAAAAAATATTATTTTCTAAAAATAAATGGGTTTTTCATTTTTTCATAAATAATAATGTTTTTATGAAAAACTAATAAATTAATTGATAAAATAAAAATAATATTTTAAATCATTATGGAAATGTTAAAATAGGGTGATTTTTTTGTATTTTATTAAGACTACTTTTCAATGAATAGTGAAAAATACTAGTTTTTATTAAGAATTTTCATTTCATTTTAATCATTTATAAACATAAAAATAGTTTTAACATATTTTAAAAAGTAAAATTAGTGTAATTATATATATATTAATTAAATTTAGGTTATTTGAATCAATTTAATATTGAATTTTGATGTAAAAAAATCTAAACATTTGAACATTTTGTCATTCAAAAACTACTTTCTCATTATGTCAGTAGGATTTATTTTAAATTAATTTTTATCAATTATATCAATATAATATATCAAAATATATTTTATTTTTGGAATCTGGTTAATTTAAATCATCTAATATAGTAAAATTAAATTTTATCCATAATGAATATAACAAACGGAATAAATTAATTATGATGGTTAAGTTGAAAATCTATTTACCAAGGGTAAAACGAAAAAAGATAAGGGGTAAAAAATCCTAGAAACCCATACAAACCCCAATTTATAGACATATTTAAACCATATCATATTATTTATCTTGTATTTTATAGAGAACCATGCTTCTCAAACATGGGTATTACTTCATTTTTAGATGAATATTCATTTCATTAAACTAACACATTCCTGGGGACTGTTACAGTTTAGTTCCATTAGAAACATTAAAAAATACATAATCTACAGAAGGATACTACTTTTTTCCAAACCCGATCTCCCCATTTAGTAATTTTCATAGATATAATCGATAAAAATTCATTCTTCATAACATAGGGAATGAAAACATAAGAAGAGGGTGAGCTCAGTAATTCATTAAGGGGAAACATAAGTGATATAAATTTATTATCATATGAAAGAATAAAATAATCCAAATGGTATATGTTAATGACCAAAAATTAATAATTTAATACCCAAACTATCATAGATTATATTCAGGAATCATACCATAAATACTCATAGTTTATAGTACATGAATCATAAGGGGGTCAAATAACATTTTTTATGAGAGAATAACATTGTAATAAAACACATGTTTTTTAAATAAACATCATATTATTACATTTTAGAAGTTTTATAAAAAAATTAAATAATTACGTTAATTACTTGAAATATGGCCCTCATATAAACCATATAATTGAAACTAAACCAAACCATAATAGTAAGGACATTGAAGACAAGTCCCCACATAACATTATAAACCTATAATTAGGATAATCTATAACTTTGTGAACAATTTACTATGATCATGACTAAAATCATGGGAATGAAATAAATTTACATGAATAACCTCATACTAGTCAAGGTACACTCCCATGAACATCATAATAGATAAATTCCATGACTAAACCAAGTTTACTCTCCATTCCATTACTGTCTATCTCATAATATATAACAATTTACCATTAAATTGGAGGAAAATATAAGTCTCAACCCTTATTGTTTATAATGTAACTACTCTAACATAATGAAAATAATATATATATATATATATATATATATATGATACAAGATCATAAAAAATTCATTATATTATACCCAATGAAATAAAATGGGTCTTATAAAAATTTTATCACAACAGAACTGATGGAAAATGAACCTCTTCCCTAATTATTTCATCAAATCAAAACCTTTGGAATTATAAATAGGATACATAATAAAAATTTCATCATAAACATAAACCATTCATCTAATGAATAAGAATGGTATCAGTTGATGATATCTTCAGTGAAGCATATGTAATCTCAATAAATTTAATCTTATATGGAGAATGGTTTTCAGATACTACTTGGGACATTTATTAATGAAAATATATTTTTTATTTTTTTGAAACATAAAACATTTTTAAAAATAATTTTTGTTTTGAAAATATCATTGAAATATTATTAATTAATCTTTCAAAAATAATTTACACTATTTTTTGAGAAAATATCTTTTCTCATTTGAAAAATTATTTTTAAAGCATAAAAAACATTAAAAATCATTTTTTATTTAAAACAATTTATTGAAAATAAAAAATATCACAAATATTAAGGAAAAAATTTTATTTGAAAAATAATTTCAAGACATGTAAATGAATATTTAAATAATTGGGTGGTCTTTATAGATAGAAATAATATTCATGTCGTTCATGCTAAAAAAATTATTCATTTCACATTTTTTGTAAAAGCCAAATGGGAATTGGTTTTTGGAAATGAAATAAAAATTACTCACTTGGGTTTTGTAACAATTCAAATATGATTAAAATATAATTTTTTAATATTTATTAGTGTTTAATGGAAAATTTTTTATTTGTTTATTTTAAATAAGGTTTTAGAGGAAAATATTATTCTAGCCAAAGAGTGAAATAAATTTGGATTTTCATTGGAACATTTACTTGATTATTAAAATTAACAAAGGGTTAAAAAATAGTACCAATACAGGGAGATATCTTTAATAACTAGTGGATAAGAAAATAAATTAAATTAAATTGGATATTGATCTTAATATTTTATTATCAAATATATAATAATGAACAATCCTAATAAATTATGTGATTATAGCATGAATGATTTTCAACTTTGGAAAAATTCAATCATAATGCCTAGGATAAAATAACATAAAATGGATCTAAAAATATTATGATGTTAAATGAAATTATGATATTACTTAAAAATTGAGTACTATATACACCACGTGATTTAATGTCAATGAATAATAAAACATACATCTCAAAAAAGAAAAATGGGATAAAGATGTCTTATTATATTGGAATCATTTTAACCATTAACCCCAAAAATGAGTGATCCTCATACAGATATTTGAATACCAATAATTTATATAGAATAGTAATTAAATACACTCATGGTAATTATATACACCAAATAACCTAAATTGGTATAGAATATGGCATATGTCTCAAAAAAGTAAATAATGAGAAAAAATCTCTTGCCTTAAGTATTGAATTCTATCATACTTATTCAAAACATATGTATAATAAAAAAGGGTTTAATATAAATATATTCAATAAAAATTTTCATATATATCATACAATATATTTTTTTCTTAGGATATTTTGTTACCATTTTCTTAAAAATTCCATGTTAAAGTTATTGTTTAGGTAATAATCATTTTTCATTCATATGTGTTTTGATTTCTTCTATTTTTGGTCATCTTTCAATGATCATGGTTATGTAAACTAAATAATTATAAACATGATATAAATATAATATAAATTAATTATAAATATTTTTATATTAATCCATAATATTTTGAGATAGAAAATTAAATGCATCACTTATAGAGATGATAGACTATATGTGTGAAAAAAAGCTGTTTCCATTTTTTTCAAGATATATGCGATGAAAGATAAGTGATATATTATTAGCGATGAATTAGTTTTATTTCATATTTATCATATAAATTCATAAAACCCATTCTTACTTTATTCTAAGTAAATAATGGATGAATCACATCGCTTCGCGAGGTGGTAGTCTGCTATATGTATGGATAACATTATCATAAACCAAAAAATATAAATCATTAAGTAATTTGTGATATAAAAATTAAATAATAATAATAATAATCTCAAAAATATCATAAATATCTTATATAAAAAATATTTTTTTTTAATTATGACAATACTTGAAAGGTGGTAATGGAAAAAACAATGACATCCGTTCGTGAGGCTATAGTCTGCTGTACACATGAACACCGATTTTATAACCCATTTGATGGAAAAAGATATTGTTTTAGGAAATTAAATTAATATAAAAAATATTATTATATTTATTATAATTATTATATATATAATAATTATCCAATAAAAATTTTAGATATTGGAGGATGAAATAAAACAAAAATTCTTGTTGATCAATATTACATCTTCTTCGTGTACCCTCATTTGGTTTTCACGAAAAGCCATACTAGGTTGGATTTATATCAGAAAAGTATTTTAGGATGAGGGTAAGGAATTTGGAATGTTATTTAGTATTTTTTTTAATAACCATATTGTTTTGAATGTTTTATGAAGAGAAGAGAGGTGGTGACCTTTCATAAGTTGGGGAGAGGACACAATTGGTATTTTTGAAAAGAATTGACCAGTCACATGATTTTCATATGTCTCAAGGGTAAAAAATAGATCATTATTCATACTTAAATGAATAATGGTATATTTATTTATAAAAAAAATTATACATGTGTATATGTTATGTTTACCCTTATATTTTTAGTTTAAACCCACAGTAAACCTATTTTCGCCTCAATAGCGGTAATTAATTTTTACTTTTTTTACTATTAGTTGTGGTAAATGTTTATATTTTATGTATAAGAAATAATAAAGTATTAATATTTAAAATATGGAATAAATTTTATAAAATTCTATTAATATAATTGAAAAAAAATTATTTTTGCAATTAATATCGTAGAAATTGTGAAAATACTGGTTTTCAAGGAGAAAATTTTCAATAGTTTATAATTTTTTTCCTGAAAATATCAATATGAAATTGATATTGATATTTGATATTTTATTAATATCCGTTTTATTTAAATAATTATAATAAAAAAAATAAAATATATTTTAACTTTATATATAAATTTATCCAACATGTAATTTTCAATTAAAATTTACCTTTTCACTATTCATAAATAAATGAAACTTTTTAGAAAAATATAAAAAAATAAATATAATCTAATTTTTAATTTCTATATTATAAAAAGGGGGATTATTTTTTCAAATAAATTTTATACGTTATTCAAATATTAATTTTCTTATATTTATCAACAATAAATAATTTTTTCTTAGAAAATAATAATTTTGGATCATATTAAGATATTAATGACAATTTTGTATTTCATTATCAATATTTTTTCACTATATAAAGATATAATAATTAATATATTTAATGTTTTATAACTATTAATTTCACTATGTCTAAATTCTATGTTATAATGGTTTCATTTATATAAATAAATTAATAATATATCCTGGTTTTTTAAAACCTAGTGCTGCATGTAAATCTCGATTATATGGTGTTTTGTTTGGATAAAGATCAAATTCTGTTTTGTATATTAAATTCCATCAATAAAATTTAATTAATTCAAAAAAATAATAATTTATAAATACTATGGGTGTTACATACTTTCTTTGATAAAAAGAAATTCTCCCTTGAAATTCATCATTCTTATTCAAACAAATGATGAATTTTATGCCTCATCATATCATCAAGTTCTAGTATACCATCCTCAAAATATTTTTTTAACCATAATACATTAACCAGTTCAGTGTATTATTTCATAGAACTTTCTCTTTTATATCCATAATCACCACAGGATATTCCTTATAGGAATGATCTTTCTCTAGCAGTATGACCTTTGAGTTATGTACATGTGATGGATCAAAAATATAGTTCCTTAGGAGTGATACATGGAAAAAATTTTAAACCTAATGGAGGTTTAGTGGATGTTCTAAATGACAATATATAGTCATGATGTGATCAATTATTTTAATGGGAATGATATACCTAATCTTAGTTTCACCTAAATACTTCAACAGAGATATTCATATAAATACCTTCTCATCAACATAAAATTTTATATCATGTTGAGGATTATTAGAATATCATCTGTTTAAAAAGTTTGTAGTAGATATGTGGATTTAACTTTTTCTTATATTTGATTAATTTTTTTAGGTCCTAAATATATTTATTTATAAAACTTCATTCCAAGACATTGAAGTTATAAATTTCCCTTCATTAAGGGATTCATAAAGAGATATCTGGATTCTTATTTGAAAGATATATTTTTAAAAGAACAAAAATTTATGAAGGTGAGGATCCAATTTTTTTTACATCCATATGAAAATGGAATATAATATCCTTTAATCATATGTTCTCAAGTTATAATGGAATTTCCCCTCAAATAACATTGTCACTAAATATAATACCAAATGGATTCTTTTCCATAAATGTCTCTTAAGATATAAAAAATAATGATAATCCTACAAAAGTGGGTGTCAATATCTCTGAAAATATGATCGACCATAAAATCATAATCCCATGATGGTATCCATAACTAATAAATTAATTAAAACTACTGATAAATATGCTAAAAAATATAATTCATCCCTTATTCCCTAAATAATATATTTTTATATAAAAGAATTCACATTGGAATATTGGTATTATCCTTGTACTGAATGACTATCTAATGTGATTTTATTATTCCATAATATACGTAGAGGGATATAATTACATTAAAATTCACTAAAGGATTAACAATAATATTTTAATGGGGATCATTCATAAAAAATAAAACATAAAATTCTTAACTATGGAGTGGAAGACAATTGTATTCTAAATATCCTTTTTGACTTCATTAATTATGATATCATAAGGATTCACATTAACCTTTGTCTTTATAAGTTTTTGTGGATTTTTATCCATAATAGCCCTTGGATTTGGGAATTTATTTTCATAATTCCAAAAAAACATTCACTTAAAAGAATTATGTTTGAGTGGTTAATTTAATTGATCTCCCTCTCCATTTATTTCATTGACTATCATATTCATATCACTTCTACATTCTATTACATGACAGATAGGATTCCCATAATCGAAGCACATTATCATTTCTTTTAGAAAATCATCTATGTTATCATTCACACTATTTTTTAAATCTGGTGTTTTAGAAAATATATTCCCTCAATGAGACATATCATTGGATTATCCATATAACACCATTTTCCATTTCATATCACTAGAAACTTGAGGGTTTTAAGATTCCATTCCCACTATTGGTTCATATCAAATGTTTTCATCAAATAATCTATATTACCTTTTGGAAAAATCCCATTAGGAATTTAGATTCAATCCACTGAAGAGTTGGTCATACTTAATTTGTAGATGAATTATATTATCAAAAGATTACCTCACAGGTCTTCAAAAATTTTCATCATAAGAACCAATAGATTCCTTATCCTTATAATTATGATCATGTAATTACTTATTCATTTTTTTATGAATAACACAAAGAAATTAATTAATAAAAAAAATATTATTTTAATTTCATCCATATTCATGGTGTAAATTTAATCTCATTTCCTATTATTAATAAAATTAATAAACCATAGATCTTCCTCCCATTCTAAATGGTAGTTAACCAGAGCGACTTATTCATACATTGAAAACTATACAAGGGAAAATATATTTTTAGTGGTAGTAATACATTTATTAGAAACAAATGATCAACAAAAACAATAAAATAAGGTTGTTGTTTCCTCATGTTGGACCCAACAAAATGATGTTCCCATTTTTCTTGTTTGGATGTTCACCATGATTCATAGATTGAGAAAGACGTGTGGGCATTGAAATGAGGTTTTTCATTCCATCTACCATAACATTCAGTTTTTCAGAAAGAAAATCATTTTTTATCCCTTATATGCCTCATGAACATAATTTCTTTAAGTTATATCCATATACTAAGACCAAAAGGTGTAATGTGGGTAATGCAAATAATAATGGAAAATCATATAGTCTAAAAAATAATTTAGGTTGCTAAATAAATAATTTTTTTTAAATATATGACAACTTATAATTATCCTAGGTCATCCATTGACATCATATATTTAAATGCATCATGATCATTCATAATGATTTTGTGAATCTCAAAATCATATCCCCTGGGAGTGTCCAACCAAGTTTGTATTAAGAAAAATTTTCATGCACTAGTTCCTGATCGAGTCTAACTCAATACGGTGTTTCTAGGGTTGTTACCTCTTAGTATATCTAGGAAAAAAATGTTTCCACCTATAGTATCTATATTTGGATGTGATTTCCTATAAAATACTCTCAAAATCCATTACCAAAATTCAAGGACATTTTCCCATACCTTGATTCATCCTTATAATTATTCCATAGGACTTCCCAACATATATGCTTAGAAATATAAATAGGTATATCAAAAATATTTTCTCATTCTAGTTTTTAATGGTTTTATAAACCTTTCTTTTGATAAAAAATATAGATACCCAAGATTCTCATACATGGAGAATACATTCTTTTATATGTATATTTAATAAATTCCACAAAAAATGTCTAAAGACCATAATAGTTTAGCTCTATTTGAATCTCGGAACAAATAAAAATAATCTGGTGAAATATCTTCAATATTTTTCACAAAGATATTTATTTTTAGTACATATGATTGACATAACCTATATAAAACCCTTATTGTAACCAAGGTAAATGAAACATTAGAAAAAGGTGATCACAAATTTATAGTAAGGTTAAACATAGGAGATATAAATTTATGATCACATGAAATCATAATATAAAAATAAGGGTATGTGATAATGAATGTAACATATAATGTTAATCCCTAAACTTAAATATATCATAAAAAAGAGTCGTGATATAAATGTTAGTAGTTTATAAGAAATAAATCATATGGGGATGAAGGAATATGATACATGATAGCATAACATTAAACCAAAACATTCATTTGTGGCCTACAAATTCAATTATAAAATTTTAATATATATAAATAGAAATATGTTTGATCATTATGTTATGGACTTGAACTCATGCCCTCACATAATCTTATGTACATGAAAACATGTCTCTACTTAACATCATTAACTTTTAATCAGGTTCATATGTAACATTGAAAACATGTGATCAGTTTCACATATAACATATTGGAAATGAAAGGCTAGTCCATACATAACATTATAGTAGTTAAGGTTCACTCCCAAGACTATCATTGTAGAAAGAGTCCATTACTATATTAGGTTCCCTATTTATTGCAGATTTATCTATCTAATTAAATATAATTCATTAACCAATTCGTTATTTTGGGATATATGTCCCATCCTTCCTTGGTTATAAAATAAGCACCATCACATAATGGATATCAAATATATTTTTCCCAAAATATCATAAAATATTCATCATTTCAGAACCTATAAAATGAAACTGATTTCATAAACATTTCATCCTCATATAAACTATGGAAAATAATTAAGTTTCATGATAATTTCATCATTTCATCAAATAATGACCCATTGAAAATAAGTGGGTTTCATAAGCATATTTTCATCATAAACAGAAACCATTTATAGAAATAATAATAATAGAATTTTTTATCATATCCCTAGTGTATCATAAGTGACCTCAAAGAATGTCATCATATATAGACATTAATTTTGAAAGATAAATTGAGAAATTTCCCAAGGAAATAGTTTTTCAAGGAAAATTAATTTTTAAAACATAAAACATTATTAAAAAAAATTTCAATTAAAATAACCATGAAATAATATAAAGTAATATATTAATAGCAATTTAAAACATTACATTAGGAATATTTGATTTCATCTTTAAAAAACACATTTTATAATAAAAGAGACATTAAAAATAATATTCATTATAAAATAATATATTTAATTATAACTTTTCCCCAATATGAAGGAAATAATTTTACCTGAAAAAACTTTTACAACATGTAAATTAAGCTTGAAGTATTTGAGTGTACATGACAATGGGAAATACTATTCAATTTGTGCATGTTAAAACAAGGATTCTTTTTATTTTTCAGTAAATGAAAAATGGTATTTGATTTTTGAAACTTTCATAAAGGTTAATTGTATATTTGTTTTTGAAAAAATAGGTTTTTTAAAACAAATTAGAAGTGAGTGATAAAATATTTTTTGTAACATTTTTAGTAAACATGGTTTTTGAAGAAAACAAATTTCTAATAAAAGAGTTATAAAAATTTATATTTTCTTAAAAACATTTAACTAATTATTTTTTGTACCAAAGAGTTGAAATTTATAACATTGAATGAAGATATCATTATAAAATAGAGTATAACAAAATTCATGATATTTATTGAGATATGTATCATAATATTGTATCATTGGAAACATAATAATAAACAATCATGATAAATGATGAGACTGTAACTTGTAATATTTCACACTTTGGTAACTTTGAATCATTAGAACCATGAAGTAATCAAATAATATTGAAAATTAAATAATATTATGATAAATTAATTCATGATATTATTTGTTAAAGGGGATGTATATACACCTTGTGAAATAATACAGTTTCATAACATAACGCATGTGTCAAGGAAGGAAAATTGAGACAAAAATCCCCTAAAAATTTGGTAATGTTTTAATCATAATCCCCATGAAAGGGAGATCCTAAAATAGATATTTAAATTAAAATTATATTTATATTAATATTAATAAAATAAATTTAGGGTAATTATACACACAAAATAAAATAAATATGTGGTGAATATGGCTTATGTCTCACCGAAGTAAAAACCTAGAAGAAAATCCATTACTGTAAGTCATTCCTTACTTACTCATTTATAAATGCTATATAATAAATATAATTATATTATTAATATATTTTAGAACCATATTTATATATATATTACCATATATAATTTTCTTTCGACCATTTATTACCTATTTATTAACAAATCCATGTAATAATTTCATTTCAAGACATAACCGCTTTGCATTTTGTATATGTATTAAATTGTAATATTTTTGATCCACTAACATTGATCATGGATAAATAATCCATATAATTATAACCATGATATATATATATATATTATATATTCAATATATTTTTATTTATACTAATCTATAATATTTAGAGATAGAAAATAAATTTCACTTTTTGTATGCACGCATAAACACTGTATTTATTTTTATATTAGTTTGAATGAAAGAAAGGTAATTCATATATTATAATTTTGGAATAATTTTTATGTCATATATATAATATATTTTCATTAAACACATCTTTACTATATTTCATTTAATGAGTGAATAAATCACATCACATCATCATAAGGTAGTCCATTGTTCACTTGAGTTGCGTTATCATATCCCCACATAGTGTATATGATGATGTTTTGCGTGATATAAAAATTAGATAATAATTATAAAATAATTAAAATCATATATATCATATATATACAATCGTTACTTCTTTTTTTACCATCATTGATTGGTGGTAATGGGAAAATGAATGACATTTGTTCTTGGGGTGGTTGTTCACTGTACACATTATCAATAATTTCAAAACACATTTAATGGAAGTGGATATGGTTTTAGGACATGGAAATAACATATAAAAATATCAGAATACATAAGATACCAAGGGTATTGTATAATAATGAAATAATAATTATTTTAGTGGGTGGATAAAAAAATAAATCAACACTTCCCGTTGATGAACAAAATCTCCATCATGTATCCTTGTAAGTGTAGGTTCTGGGCATAGCGGAAGCGCGTTGGAGGGTTTGCCCAACATTAATTTTAATGTTAAAAAACATTCTATATGAGATCCGTCATGATGTAAAACGCCGAATCTTCATAATATAACAAGGAACGAAAAACATAAGAGGGAATCACAGAACCATAGAGATAGGATCATCATATGTTGGTTATAATTAATTTAATTAATTCACAAGAATTACCTTAGTGGAATTGTTTCTTCATTTATGTCTCCGGTCACGATCCTATGATTTGTCGTTGCATCATAGAATCCAAGTGTAGGATTCGTCTAGTGGTGATCCACATATGTGCCATGTATCTCCGGACGTCGCCGAAGGGATCTCCAGGTGCTAGCGCGGAAGAACCTTCGCTTGCGATGTCCACCATCAATCACCTTGGTCTCTCAGTCTTGAGAGCATTCTTGGAGGAAGGTGTTCTTTCGTCCTTGAAATAATTCTCCAGAATTGTTGTGCACACCAATTATCTTGTAGAAAAGTGTTGGGGTTGTAAGGATATTTATAATCGGGTTTGTGGTTATAGAGTTATGGTAATAAATAAACGCGTTACGTGTTTTATTTATTAAATTAAATCTTATTGAAAACCCCCATGTCGAATTCTTAATTCCTTGACATGCGCCCACATTGATAATAATAAATATCATTTAATAAAACAATATTACATCCTCAAAATCATGACTGAAAAAACTACACGGTGTGTAATCATTAATAAACGGCGTGTACTCGTTTTCCATAAAACTACACGGCATGTATATTTAATTTACATGGCGTGTACTTTTATTTTCCACTTTCTTTTATTTACTCCACTACATTTATTGTACCTTGAGTAATGGCTATTTATTTCTTAAATAAATATAACACCATCACTTGCTAATTAATATTATTTCATTCACAATATATTCTCTCGAATAACTAGTGTTGAAATAAATGAGATCAGGCATCCTTAAATAATTATTAAACAACATTTGGGAATAATCTTTATTTAACTTGTTAAAGTAATATTTAACTGAGATACATGGACACACTTAGTGTGTGACCCTTTAGGCATCTTTATTAGTGACATTAGGCGGAGCCTGCCTGAAGTCCAAGGTTAGCGTCGAACAACACACCAAGGAACCCATAGATAAAGAAGATAACACCGCAATGACGTTTCACCTCATACGAACACTTACTGCGTAATATAATACCTTTGTCACGATATCTCGAATAATGCGGGTTGCATGCTAGTGTCATCAACCCATGTGCTGAATTATTTATGCTTTGACTTTCTGTAATCGAACTCGCCCATACCTTACCATGTCCATGGATTTATTTAAGCTATATCAATGACATCAAAGGGCCTGAGATATATACTTTTGTTATGGAACAGAAGGGACACAACCTTTCTCACATTATCTATTAATGCAGTATTACTCGTGACACACCCAACATATCCTACCTCGCTGTGAACATTGTGTCGTCATAGTTTTCATCAATACATCTAAGTGCATGAGTTGTAATACCCAATAATAATAATCTTAAAGTCTAAGGATTAATACACACATCCGCAGATAAGAACATCCAATGACCATATGAAATGTGGATTTCCTACTGGCATGTCTCGTTCTCATAATATCCTCCTAGATATTACCAAGGGCGCACACCATGAGATGATGCCTCAAAGTTTTATGAGTACTCACCCCTAATGGCCTGTATTATTTGCGCCCCTCAAATAATATCATCCGTCCATAGAACATATATTCAAGAACAATGTTATGGCACTTCCGGGTTCTCATCACAGCATAGATCCGCTATGACCCTTTAATTCAATAGCTATCCTTGGGACATTATCACATGAATTTTCAGGAAGAAGAATAATAAATATGTGATAAGGCTTTTATTAATGAATAAAGTACAATGTAGTTGGTTATAGGCCACCCACTCCAACAGACTCCCACTTGGACTAGTGCCAACTAATAACAACCTTTAACCCACTAGCTCTCACATGATATTCATGCTTCTACTGAGATAGGCCTTTAGTCATGGGGTCTGCCATGTTCTCTTCTGTGGACACTCTGCTCAGTGCAAATTCACCCCTTTGATAGAAATCCCTGAAGTGGTGATACATTCAGAGTATATTCTTTTTCCGTTGATGTGACCTTGGTTCTTTCACAAGAGCCACCGCTGTAGTATTATCACAATACAATGTAGTGGGATCTTTTCTGCTAGGCACCATATCAAGCTCCTAGAAAAAGTTATGAATCTAGACGGCTTTCTTGGATGCATCATAAACTTCTATATATTCTTACTCCGTTGTAGAATCGGCGACAACTGACTACTTTGAACTCTTCCAGCTCACAACTCCTCCATTGAGACAGAAAACATATCTAGATTGCGACTTGAGATCGTTCTAATCTGTTTGAAAACCAGCATCAACATACCCTCTAATGACAAGCTCCTCGTCTCCTCCATACACCAGGAACACATCCTTAGTTCTTCTCAGATACTTAAGGATAGTCTTAATAGTAGTCCAATGCTATTCTCCTGGATCTGCTTGATATCTACCTACCATGCTCAGTGCATAGGCAACATCAAGCCTGGTACATAACATGACATACATGATGGATCATATAGCCTAAGCATATGGGATCTTACTCATTCTATTTTTCTCTTATTGTGTCTGAGGACACATTTTCTTAGAAAGATGTAGGCCATGTGACACGGGAACCAATCCCCTCTTGGATTGTTCCATACTAAATCTCTTTAGTATCTGGTCAATGTATGTACCCTGACTTAGTCCAAGCAGCCTCTTGGATCTATCACGAATGATCTTGATCCCTTGAATGTAGGCTGGTTCTCCTAAGTCCTTCATGGAGAAACACTTGTTCAACCAGTCTTTAACTGACTGTAAGACTGGTACATCATTTCCAATAAGTAATATGTCATCAACATATAATACTAGGATAACGATCGCATTCCCATTAAACTAATTATAAACACATGGCTCACATTCGTTCTTAATGAACTGAAATTCCTTTATGGCTTCATCAAATCGAATGTTCCATGACCTGGATGCTTGCATTAATCCATAAATGGATTTCTGCAACATTCAAACCCGTTTGTCTTCACCTGGTGTCACAAACCCTTCTGGTTGTGTCATATAGACATCTTCCTGAAGGTTGCTATTAAGGAATGCTGTTTTGAAATCCATCTAGCAAACCTCGTAGTCATGATAAGATGCTATGGCAAGTATGATTCTTATGGATTTAGACATGGAAACTGGAAAAAAGGATTCATCATAGTCAATTCCTTGATGTTGTCTGAACCATTTATCCACTATCCTTGCTTTATAGGTGCTAACTTGACCATCCATGTCAAGTTTTCTCTTGAACACCTATTTGAATCCAAAAGGCATTACATCAACTGGCTCATCAACCAGAACCCAGACTTGGTTCTGATACATGGAATCCATCTCAGAATTTATAGATTCTATCCATATTGTAGATTTTGAGCTTTCTACTTCTTCCTTATAGGAGAGAGGTTCATCATTTTCCAACAATAATGATTCACCATCCTCGGTGACTAGGAAACCAAATCTCTCTGGTTCCCTTACCTCTCTTGAGCTCCTACGCAGTACATGTGTTTCTGGAACCTCTTCTACGAGGACTCGTAGAACTTGTTCCTATACCAACTCCTGTGTATCTTGAGCATCAACTTCGTCGAAGTTAATCTTGCTCCCACTATCCTTCTTGAGGATGTGCTCCCTCTGAAGAAAGATGACTTGTATGGCGACAATCACTTTCTTGTATGAAGGGTTATATAGGTAATATCCTTTCATTTTTTGGGATATCCTATAAATAAACACCTCATGATTCGGTGTGCTAGTTTGTTGCCTAAGGAGTCCTTAACAAACGCCTCACATCCCCATACATGTGTGTGAGAAAAAATGGGTTTCTTTCCATTTCATATCTTGTATGGAATTCTATTTTCTGCCTTAGTTGGTACTCGGTTTAATGTATATGCTGCAGTTTGTAATGCATATCTCCAAAAGGATAATGTAAGATCTACATGACTCATCATAGACCTCACCATGTCAAAAAAGGTGCAGTTCCTCCTTTCACTAATACCATCCCATTGTGGTGTATAAGGAGGAGTGAGATGAGATAGAATCCCAGACTCCCATAGAAGATCGATGAACTCTTGGTTAAGATATTCTCCACCTCGATCCAATCGAAGCTTCATTATCTTCTTACCAAGTTGATTCTCTACTTCATTCTTGAATTCCTTAAATTTCTCTAAGGCCTCTAACTTATACCTCATTAAGTAGAAATTGCCATATGTACTCAAATAATCAGTAAAAGTAATGAAGTAAGAATATCCACCTCTAGCTTCTACTGGAAATGGTCCACACACATCCGTGTGTACCAATCCTAGAAGCTCTGTGGCCCTTTCACCTTGTCCACCAAAAGGTGGCTTGGTCATTTTTCCTTGTAAAGAAGTGTGACATATATCAAGTGGTTTTAGCTCAGTAGAGTCTAAATATCCATATTGGCAGATCTTTGTCAAGCGCTTCTCATTCACATGATCGAGACAGTGATGCCACAATTAGGTGATGTATGAGTCATGTGAGTTTGTTTCGTTATCGATTTCCAACACTTGGTTTTCGTAATTTAATACCTAAAAACCATTATTTAAATGTGCAATACCATAACATACGTTGTTCTTATAAAATAGACAACCCTTATTTAAAAACTTGAAAATAAATCCATCCATATCCAAACAAGATACAAAAATTATGTTCTTGGTAACACTAGGAACATAATAACAGTTATGTAAAACCAAAATCATCCCAGTCTGTAATGAGAGGTGGTAGTCATCAATAGCCAATGCTGCCCGCCTTGCTCCATTGGTAGCTCAAAGATCTACCTCTACTCTGTAAATATTTCTAAATCTACTTGGTTCCTACATTTGAATACAGATGTGAGCCCCACAAGCTGTATCTAATACCCAATGTGTAGAAATGGAATGATTACACTTGATAACGAATTCAACTTTAGCGTCCCCATGCTTCTGGGTGCAGTTTCACTTCCAGTGGCCCTGCCTTCCACATGAAAAACACACCACCTCCTATTCCATGCCCTGCCTCTGGATATTCCCCTTCTTGGAGGGATGGTGCTCGGGGGCTTCAGACCATTTATAAGTCTTTGGCCCCTTTTCCTTGTCCTTACATTTCTTGTTCAACATAAGGAATGTGGGTTTTTCACACCCCATGTCCTTGACTACCTGGTGAATCAAGGTCAGAAGCTCTAATAGACTCTTCTCATTGCCGCTCATGTTATAATTTATAATAAAGCTAGAGAAGGTCTTGGGTAGTGATGATAGGATGAGATCGGCATGCAACTCATCCGGGAATTTAATCCCTAAGATTTCCAGGCGTTCAATGTAGCCAATAAGCTTGACTACATGAGGCCCAGCTAGCGCAGACTCTCCAATCATAGTTGTAAACAAAGCATTGGAGATTTTATACCTCTTTTGTCTCTCCTTCTCCTGGTAGAGATCCTTAAGGTGAGACATCATGCTATACACGTCTAGATTTTCATGTTTCTTCAAGAGATCATTGGACATGGCTGATAGAATGAAACACTGGACATCTATGGCATCATCCATGTGTTTCATATAGAGAGATAATTCCTCATCACTGGCCTCTTTCCTAGCCGCAGCTGGAATAGGCTCTTCTATCACATACAATTTCCTTTCATGGCGAAGGATGACATGTAAACGCCTTTTCCACTCTTGGAAATTGGTGCCGGTGAGGAGGTTTTCCTTCTCGAGTATGGTTCGAAATGATATGTTTGAAGTCATTTTCACGTCGTTTCTACAAATTAAGATGAACAAAGGTTTAGTACTTTATTACAAAACTGAGACAAATAAATAAATTAATACTTATTAGTTTCCCACTATTTTATCGAAATCCAATATCCCTCACCATTGACTTAGGAATATTCTATTGCCTGAATATTCTAGTGGAAAAGATCTATATTTCCCTTCGCATTACCCCAAATAAGGTTGGTCAAGCAACTTGAAGGGTTTTAGGTAGGCATTCCAAATGCCAACTGCATTAACTCGTAGCTCCTTGATCCGCTGAGTGGACTCCCCAATCCTAAAATCCTTTTATTTTGGATTTCCTCAACCTTTGCCTCTTGGTCACACCAAGTCCTACTATGGAAGTCAACCCTTGATTTGAAGCAAGTCAAGTCAACCCAAAACCTTGAATTATAATTCCCCAATAATTGAAAGCACCCCAACTAGGGTTGGTCATGCACTTTGAACTATGGTTTGATTCTAACAAAGATTATGGAAGGCTATACCGACTTAATATTTCTTTTGAGGGATTTTATCCTTATACATAAATCTACATTTTATTATCTTTTATTACATTCTTGTTAGTATTAAGTGGGATATACTTAAGTGATTAACCATGTCTAAGATAATATTTACTAATAAGCCAGTTTTATTTTAATTCCACCTCGCATGATCATTTAATTCATTAATTGTGTGATCGTGACAACACAACCATAATAAATAAACCATGAAACTGACAGAAATAAAATAAATGGTATGGTCATGATCTTTTTTTATTGGTTAGTTTATCTAGAGGTTTATAAACTAACCCAAGACCTAGTAGAGAAACACCTTGAACCTTTCGGGTTCATGTTTATAGCTTTCCACCTATCCACCTTTGTATCTCCATGGATTGGTTTCACCATGACTCCTAACTTGAGCTGCCTCCACTGGCTTGGTAGCTCCATCCATTACATATGCCTTTATCTCACACGCAGGTGAGGGGTAAAAATGGATTTTTACATAAAATAATCCTTGGGCATGCAGGCCCTACATTTTAATGAGGAGATGGCTCGCAAGACAATAAATTTAATTTAAATAAATAAATTAAAAGAAACCATTCACATACAAAGGTCTCAGTCTAGCTCATGATCATCCATACATGCAACGATATTTACGCATAAATAAAACTTGTATTCAATTCTTTAATCGTTCTTGTTTAAGATAAATCACGCTCGAATAAATTAATTATCTTTTAATTAATCAATCCTTTTATCTTAAACCCTTTTCTGAACTTCCTTGAGATTATCATCCATCATAATTTTAAACAAATAAATTCATTTAAAATTACCTTTGTACGTAACTTGTACCTTTAAGGCAACCCAGTGAATTCCCGTTCATTACGCAGATGTTAAATTAAACACATATATATAAAACACCTACCATGTGTTTTGCCTCATCCTTACGCCTACACCATGGTACCCGTCTCAAGGGTTTGTATAATATAATAATAATGTTTAATAAATCTGCATAATTTGAGTGATTACACGGCTTGTAGTTCCAACTACACGACGTGTACTTTTGTTCACCGTCCATCCAAAGTACACTTTCGGGGACATGGCATGTTAATGTACTTTATAAATTTTCTGAGTACACGGCGTGTTCTGTGGGACACACACCTTGTAGTTTCCATGTTACACAGTTTCCAACCAGGCAAGCCATGTACAGGGTACATGGTCCAACCTGATCCCAAAGGGACTACACGCCGTGTTCATTTGGACCACACGGCGTGTACTCCAGAAACCATGTGCCACTTGTTCCTGGTCCATACACAGTGTCATAAATGACATAGGTATACTCCAATACACGACCTGATTTGGCAGATCAGTAAATTCAATGAACATAGACTACACAGTGTGTACTTCCTAATACACGCTGTGTATTCTGGTGTTGTATGGCCAGAAACATTCGGCTCCTCCAGATGAGTTCCTCTATTTTATTTAATAATAATTAAAAGAAAAATTCATTTCTTTGAGGTGAACGAAAAACGAGGGAGGAGTAATAGATCTCGAGATTAATATTTTCAGAACGATTAAACTTGAATTGAAACAACTAAATTATTAAATGAATAAGACCTCAACGAAAAATAAAATAATTATAATCAATTATATGACCTCTATGATACCACTTGTAGGGTCCGGGTGTAGCGGAAGTGCATTGAAGGGTTTGCCCAACATTAATTTTAACGTTAAAAAATGTTCAATTCGAGATTTGTCACGATGTAAAATTCCGAATCTTCGGAATAAAACGAAGAACGAAAAACGTAAGATGGAATCCTAGAACCATAGAGATAGGATCATCTTATGTTGATTATAATTAATTTAATTAATTCACAAGAATTACCTTAGTGTAATTATTTCTTCGTTGATGTCTTCGGTCACGATCCTGTGATCCGTCGTTGTGTTGTAGAATCTAAGTGTAGGGTTTATCTAGCAGTGATCCACACGTGTGCCACGTATCTCTGGACATCGTAGAAGGGATCTCCAGGTTCTATCATATAAGAACCTTCACTTGTGATGACTGCCTTCGATCTCCTTGGTCTCTCGGTCTTGAGAGCATTCATGGAGGAAGGAGTTCTTTCGGCCTAGAAATAATTCTCCAGAATTTTTGTGCACAACGATTCTCTTATGAAAAAGTGTTGGGGTTGTGAGGATATTTATAATCGGGTTTCAGGTTATAGAGTTATGACAATAAATAAACACATTACATGTTTTATTTATTTCATTAACTCTTCTTGAAAACCCCCATGTCGAATTATTAATTCCTTGACATGCTACCACACTGATTATAATAAATATCATTTAGTAAAAAAATATTATATCCTCAAAATCCTGACTAGAAAAACTACACGGCGTGTAATCATTATTACATGGCGTGTACTCGTTTTCTATAAAACTACATGGTTTGTATATTTAATATACACGATGTGTACTTTTATTTTCCACTTTCCTTTATTTTCTACACCACATTTATTGGACCTTGAGTAATGGGTATTTATTTCTCAAATAAATATAACTGCATCACTTGCTAAAAAATATTATTTCGTCCACAATATATTCTCTCGAATAACTAGTGTCGAAATAAATGCGATCAGACATCCTTAAATAATTATTATACCACAGTCAGGAATAATCTTTATTTAACTTGTTAAATTAATATTTAACATAGATACATGGACACACATAGTGTGTGACCCTCTAGGCCTCTTTATCAATGGCATTAGGTGGAGCCTGCCTGATGTCCAAAGATAGCGTCTAGAAATATGCCAAGGCACCCATAGAGAATGAAGTTAACGCCGCAGTGATGTGTCACCTCATACGAACGCTTATAGTGTAATATAATCCCTTTTTCACGATATCTTGAATCAAGTAGGTTGCATGCTAGTGTCATCAACCCGCGTGCTCGATTATTCTTTATTTGAATTTCCAGAATTGAACTCGCCCATACCTTACCATGGCCATGGATTTATTTAGGCTATATCAATTCCATCAAAGGGCCTGAGATATCTACTTCCGTTATGGAACAGAAGGGAAAAATCATTTCTCGCATTATCTATTAATGTTGTATTACTCGTGACGCACCCACCGTATCCTACCTCACTGCGAACTGTGTGTCGTCACAGTTTTCATCCATACATCTAAGTGCACGAGTTGTAATACCCATTAATAATAATCTTAAAGTCTAAGGATTAATACACTCATCCGCAGATAGGAACATCGAATGACACTATGCAACGTGGATTTCTTACTGGTGGGTATCATTCTAATAATATCCTCCTGGATATTACCAAGGGCGCACACTATGAGATGATGCCTCAATGTTTTATGTGTCCTCACCCCTAATGGCCTGTATTATTTGTGTCCCTCAAATAATATCATCCGGCCATAGAACATATATTCAAGAACAGTGTTATGGAACTTTCAGGTTCTCATCATAGCATGGATCCGCTATGACCCTTTAATGAAACAGCTATCCTTAGGACATTATCACAAGCATTGTCATGCAGAAGAACAATAAAGACGTGATAAGGCTTTTATTAATGAATAAAGTAAAAAGTATTTGGTTCTAGGCCACCAACTCCAACAGTTAGGTCTGCACCAAAAGCCTTCCCAGGTTGAGTTTCTATAAAAAAGGCTTCTAGGCTAAGGAGAAGGAATTTAAGAAGTTATATATCATGTATTTGACGATAAAAATATATTAGAATGTATGCGGAAGAGAGTAGTTAGGGTGGAATTTTATTAGTGGGGGATATAAAAAACATGTTATTTTTTAATAGAATTGAGTTATACAACTTTTTCAAATGTAAAAGGGTAAAAAATACACCATTATAGAACCTTATAGGTTTAATATTGTAAATATGTCCATCCAATAATTTTATACAAGTTTATAGGATATTGGTACCCTTGTATTTTTTACTTTAACCTCCCTTAAACCCATTTTTTACTTTAAATGTACTAATAAATTATTAATGATTTTATAATACATTTTGCTCAAAAAATTAATTTGGAATTATATGATATTATAAATTATGAATATTATAAATAATCAACCCATTATTACCAATTCTAATCACATAAGAAGAAAAAGTTAATTTAAAATTGATCTCATGTACATGGTGAGAAAGATGGTTTTAATGAAAAAAAGTCAAATGATTATAATGTTTTTAAATCCACCTTCACAATAAAATTAATGCCAATGAAAAAATTTGAATTAATAGATAATTTAAATAAATATACTTCAAAACCAATGTGAAATATAATTTAACTTTATAAATAAATTAATAGAAAATTCATATTTCAATTGGAATTCATTATTTTTCCCTATTCACAATAAATAGAAATTTTTTAGAAAAATAAAAAATAATCACCTAAACATAATTGTGACATTTTGAAATATAAAATGGATTTCATTTTATAAAATGTATATTAAATTTTTTTCATAAATTACTTTTTTTATTGTTTACAAGAAGATATAAATAACATTTATTTCTAAGAAATAATATTTTTAATAGTATATAAATAAGTTATTGATAATATTTCATTTTATTATTAATTTTTTTCATTATATAAAACCATAATAAATAATATTTAAAATGTAATTTTTCCTTTCATATAAATAAGTTTAATTTTTAATTTATGGTTATTGTGTTTAAATATCCAAATTAAAAATATATATTGGTTTTGTTAAAACTCAGTGTTGTATTTAACAAAAGCTAAGCCAACGATGTGTGTATCAAAAGATTGATGTGGATTTTCATATAACTCAAGCCGCAAAATAAATTTAATTTAATAAATAATAATAATAATAATAATAACACCGGGTCTCCTAAATAGTATATTTTGGTCCTTGTGGCATGTGAAAAATGTGGGTAAATATTTTTTTAAATGTTGGGGTCGAAACCTCAATTTTTTATTTAACGAAAATACCTCTTTAAGACTGGGTAGAGGGAGACCCATTACATAGCCTGAAGGCCCAAGGCTATGTGGCCTGAATACAAGGCTTGAAAGCCCATTTTTTGGCCCAATAGACCCATCAGTGAATAGTACTGCTATAGTACCCATGCTGCTATAGTATCTACTATAGTATCCCCACCGCTACGGTCCTGCAACAGTGCCTCCGCTGCAACAGAGTCATTGCTGCTATAGTCCCGCCACTGCAACAGTGCCCCAAGCTACAATCTGTTACAGTCTAGAAAATTATTCCCTGCCCAGATTTGATCATGGGTCTTTTGGGTTCAAAGAAGGACCCTATATATCCTGAATGTTATCCAATATTCCTTATTTTTGTCACAAATCCACCCTAGGATGGATTTTTTTCCAAGAAAATAAGGTTACCTAAAGAAAAAGTAATGTTCTTTGATGAGCATTTTTATTTTATTTCTTATTATAACACCTCTTATTATTATTAAAATATGATGATATAATAACCTATTTTATTCAAATTACACATAATTTTTTATCTTTTGGTAATGACCTTAAACCATACTCAATTCCATCGAATGGGAAATCTATTATTCATGTATACAACGGATAACAGCTTCATGAACTGAGGTTATTTGTTTTCCATCACCACATCTGATGGATGGATATAATATGGATTAAATGGTTATATATGATATTTACATGTGATATTATTATATAAATGTAATTATTAAATTAAATTTTCCTCCTAACTTTCTATTCTATTGGAATACAATGATGCCACTTGTGCGTACGACAAACAACCACCCAGTGAGGTGATGTGATACGATCAGTCATTTCATGGAAGGTAATAATGGGTGGTTTAATATAAATAAATGATATATATGATATAATAATAATTATATTATAGTAATATATTATTTTCCGTTCTTTTCAATCAATCCATCATGAAAATGGAAACATTGTTTCTTTATATGTACAACCTACTATCTCCATGAATGGTCTATTTCATTTTCTATATCTAATATTTATATATTATATTAGATACATAGAAATAGAATATATAGAATTTGTATATCATTTTAAAATTATAGGGTTGAATTAACCATGCAAATTGAAAAAGTATCAAAAAATAAGAAATAAAATCATATATGAAAAACAAAGTTGTTATTACATGAAACATGACTTTAACAGAGAATTGTTAGTAAATGGGTAAAAAAATTCATAAGAAATTAATATATGGTAATATATATGTATGGGGTTTTATTAAATTTACATTAAACATATATTTATTTCAAAGGCGGTTTTAACATTTATAAAGTAATTCGATATTTAAGGTAAGTGATTCCCACCTCACTTTTATTTTTTGTGAGACACATGACATATTAACAAAGTGATTATTATATGTGGTGTATATAATATCCATGAATGTATTTTAATATAATTATACTATACATTATGTGAATTTAAATATATATATTTCATTATTTCTATTTCATGGGGTTTTCATTTCAAATTTTATCAAAGAGGTAATGGTTTTTAGTCTCAATTTACCTTCTTTGAGAAATATGGTGTGTTAAGTACCTACCTTCTTTTGTGAGGTGTATATACAACCCCATTGAAGTATAATATCATTTATTTATTTATTCTCAATATATTTTATGGTGTTTTATTAGGATGTTATGGGGACTTATCCCAATATAGTATGATATTCTTGGGAATGTTTGTTTAAATACTAAGGATATGATTTTCTATTCTTAAGTGTATGACACAGATATATGTCTTACTGAAATGTGAAGATCTCATAGTTAATGTTATTTGGTTTCATTAGTATTTGTGTCATATAAAATTCCAGGATTTATTTTATGATTCAATTTCATTGTCTTTTATATGAAAGATATGGTTTTAAATTTTTATTTACTAGTTATAATATCCCTATTCTTATGATATATTGATATCTCCCTTGTCTACCATTTCTAAGCATCTGATCTCACACATTAGTTAGTGTATTTTCCCCATGTTATTGTGAAATTCATTACCTATTATATTTTTAATAAGGGAGATAGTAAAGAATAACATAGTGGTAGATGAAGTAGGTCACTTATTGACTAGTGTTATTTGTGTCAGTGTTTCTTAAATAATTATACCTTTATGATCCTTAGGATTGTGTTTGTGTAATGTGATTTATTTTAGTATAAAAAATTTAATACATATACATGTTATTTTGTGGTCTTTACTGTCTGTATAAGTAGATATATTTAGTTATCCATCACATAATATGATGATAAAAAATTAGTGATCTCACTTGGGATATTTTTAATGACATTTGTAGGAATATGTATTTTGATAAGTATAATCCTGATTCAATGTATATGAAGATTTCCTGTAATTATTTCTGATAGAGTGAGATGTTTCTAAGGAATTAGTGTCCTTAATATAGGTAATATCTCTAAAAAGGGTGCATTAAGGTGGAATATATCATCACCTTGTTCTTGAATACATGCCTCAATGCACAACTGGTTGGAAACTATCAGAGGATGTGCATAATAATTTAACAAACACTTTATAAAGCATCATGGAGGATTAAAATTATGAATATGAATGAACTATGATAAGACAAAGTAGTTATAGATTGAAAATAACGTGTCATTATTTATACATCCTATATGGGTTTTTTATTTTTTATGTGTTTTCCCATAATGTATATTGTTAGTCACACTTTAATTTTTTATTTTAGTCAATGGTAGGAACCATAAGGATCTGGATTAACATTGAAACTAAAAGTTAATGTGTTGATGGGAAACCAAATAGGATGATTACTGGATTAAAGGTACTTTAATTATTCATAATTAGTTATCATGATATATGATCAACAAATTGGAAGTTAGCTAACTCCGAGACTCAAAAAAGAAGAGAATGATAGTGTTCATTGAGAGTTCACGTATTGGATACCATAGAGAAAAGATGATTTTTTTCCCTATTTTTCATGAATGTGGGAATAAGAACTCTAGTGAATGTCTTGGAATAATGAGAAGATTTATTATATATAGAGGAAAAGGAAACAAAGTAAGTAATTACTGTGGGAAATTGAATAGTTCATTTAACGTAACAGATAAGAATATTGGTATCCCTAAGGTATTTTCAATGTTCGAATGTTTTAAATATTGAATGTATGGTCATTATAAAAATTTATGTCATTTCAAGAAGAATTACGAATAGAATCTATGTGTTTATTTAAAAAAATAGTGAGAGAGATAATGTATAAAATAAAGTATATTTTTATGATAGTTTTTTAGGAAATTCAAGAAATTATCATTCTTCAGAGAATATATGATCAACGTATTCAAATATTTGTTATATGAAATTAAGAGATTCTTCTTGTAGTTTGGGGTACAAATGATAATTTTTTTTGGAAAAATAGTGTCCGTCTTTCTATATTTTGGGATTTGTTTTGGTTATATGTGTAGGAGAATTAAGGATAAATATTCATGGAATTGATTATGTTAATCTTGGGAAATTATTGGGTAACCTATGATAAAAAATTATACTTTTCATAATAACCATATAATAATTGAATGAATTATAATTATTTCATATATCATATTATCCACAAGTTCTTCAGGCATTAAAAATTTGATTTTCAATTGATGAAGTAAGAGAAAAAGTGGAAATTGATCAAAACACAACCAAAAGATGGGATTGGTCTTATGAAATGGAATGAAATAAAGTATGAATATAATCTAATGAATAAAATTCAATATTAAGAAAAGTATATTGAAATAAAATTTTATATATTTACCTTCATTTCTGTCAAATGAATGAACTTTTCATATATCTTAAATTTATATATTTTTTGTCATTAACGTTTTCTTGACCATATTTTCTATCACTATCAATCAGTATTTCAAATTTCGTTTTCTCTTCTATGTCCATAATTCCACTTCCAGAAAATATTTTACTAGACTTACACCTAGTTATGTTTTATTTTAGATGACCATCATAGGTCCATTTTCTCCCTTTTCAAGAGGATTTTTAATCAACCCTTTTTATGTAGTGGGTTTCCTGTAGAGGGATTTTCAAATGTTAAACCTTTTATTTATCAAAAAATATTAAATTATAATGAAAAAATTAATTTGTGGTGGTATAATTTATTAACCTCAGTTTTTTAATTTTTTTTTGAATAAAATAAATTCCTTTGATATCATGTATTACATGCAATAGTGAAGTTTGAAAAATTCGAGAAAAATAGAAATATTTTTATTCAAACAATATTATTATTACCTAGAAGATAATAATGGAGGAATTAGTATAAATAAAATAATTTTAAATATTATGTTTAATTTTTTATGTTATTAAAAACTATTGAAAAACAATATTTAATTTTCAAGAAATTATTTTTATGTTTCAATAATACTAATTTTTAAAAAATGTTTCCTAATTCTATTTATGAAGACTAAAAAATTTTTTTAGAAAATTTTAGAACAAAATTTAATATAATAAATATAATTTATTAATTCATAATGAAAAAATTATCTTATGGTGAATTTTGGATAATTTTCTGGAAATAATAATTTTTCCATGGATAGTAAAAATACACATTTTATTAACAATTTTATTTTCATTTAAATAATTATAAAAAATAATACTTTTATTGATATGGTTTTAAAAGTAAAATAATTTTAAATATATAAATTTATGAAAATTTTGTTATTGGAATCAATTTCAAAAATAATTTTGTTATAAAAACATTTGAAACTTATTAACATTTTCTTTTGGAAGACTACTTTCTCAACACTTCTGCGAGATTCGATTTAACGAAAAATTTTTTACACTATTAAATGGAATTTCATAAAATAGAATACTTACTTAGAATAATATTAATTTGTATTATCTAATAATTTCAAATTAATTTTTACCATAGTGAATAAGACAAATAAGAAAAATTAATGACTACAGTTAAGATGAAAATGGGTTTATTGAGAGGTTAAATTAATAATATAAGTGCTAAAACTACCAATAAAAATATAAAAAACCCATTTTATTATAATATTTATAAAAAATATAGTATATATTCTAAAATAGTACATATTTCATACTTTTGGAATGTTAAAATCATTTATATACTTTTGTAATTCCCAAATATTGTTAGTGTACCACTTACATCACTTATAAAAGGCCAAAAAATCTCATCTCACCATTATAGTTCCAAAAGGAATTGGTTTAGACACATCATACCAAAATGTATTCCTTATTCTTGTGAACCATATTATAATCATTATAATGGTAACAAATACATCCTATTAATTCTTTTGGTGCAAGCTTAAGGAGGTTACAAATGAAGAGGTAATGTTCTTCTATGATCCTTTTTATTTCATTTATTCCTTCACATCCATGAATTAATATTTAACCATTACTATAAAAAAATTCAATATCTTATATATTCTGATATTTTTTTATATTTTGTTTATGACCTACAAATGTCTTCACTTCCATCAAACATGATACACAATCATTATTCATGTGTACGGAAGACTACCACCTCACTAAACGATGTAATCATTTACCATCACCACTTATCATAGAAGGAGGTAATGTTGGTTTAAATTTTTATATATTATATATATGTTATTATTAAATATGTTTATATATTATATCATATATACCCCATGAAATTACATTCTGTAGGAATATGAGAATGTCTCTCATGTGTACGGCAGACTACCGCTTCACGATGTGATATAATTCATTCACACATTACAATGAAGGTAATAAAGATGTGTTTAATAAAAATATTTGATATATATGACATAAAAATATTATTTTATTGAAATACATTATTTAACATTCTTTATTTCAATCGTTTGGGAAAATGGAAACAATGTTCAAGTGAATATACGACCTACCACCTCTATGAAAAGTATAATGCATTTTCTATCTCAAAATATTATGAATTACTGTAAATAAAAATATACAAAATATATATTATATTTATTTTATTTTTGACATTATAGTGATGACGGAACAATGATCTAATTATGAGTACCATGGAAATAACAATTCAAAATCATACCTAAAAAATAATATAGTTATTTCCCTAAACGTGACATTACCATATAATTGTTAATAAAAAGGAAATAAAAGTTCATAAGTAAATAATATTGCAATGTCTTAGAATTTCCGTATAATATATTTTAATTATATGGAATTATTTCGAGACCATGAAATCTGACGATGCATGATTCTGAGGACCGAAGTTCCTGGAATGATCCGTCGAAGCTTTGTTAAAGTTTAAATAGCACGTGTAAGTATTTTTTCAAAAAAAGTGGAATAACTATTAAACGGTTTTCCAGATCAGAAATATGAGGGAACTGTTTTACTTAGGATGACAGGTTTACCCTAAGCGCGACATAATTTTAATCGCTACAGGCCTCCTGTGAGAAAATACAAAAATGGAATAACCGTAAATAAAATAATTAAATAAAATAATTTTATTTTTCAAATGTTTGTGACTCACAAATGGTAACTCAGATTAAAAATATGAGACCACCTCAAAACTCAGGAGGGTATTCTTTCTTTAGGTAGATACTATAATTGGCCGGCACATGCCACCAATGAATGTTAGTTTTTGGCTGTAAATAAAATAATTAAGTGACAATTATTATATTGTAAAATACATAACTTTTAAACGGTATCATGGATTGGAAATCCAAGAGTACGGTTGCGTTTTTTGGGGCATGTTTTACTTAGGAAGACCCTAACCTTGACCAACGCAGGTAGAGGGTGACTGTTAATAATTTTCTGAACTTTTTTTCGGGAATGTTTATTAAACGAGTGAGTGGTGTTTTCTAACTTTTGAAATGTTTCTCAGAATAAAAATTTGATGGCAACGTTGAATCCGAAGTGATGGAATTCACTTAAGAGAGGTTTCAGTTTGACCATAGTAGGTCCGAAGAGAAAGTCAGTTTTTGGAACATTTTAATAAAATAAATAAAATAACTTTTTTTATTTTTTTATTTTTTCTATTCCTCTAACGAACAAGCGGTAAGGTGGGACCGATGATGTGTTAAGCCAATAAATGGATTGACCCTCCAATCTAAGTAATGACAATTTTGGGGGAAATTAGGAAGCTTACTAATTAATGAGTCTTATTAAACTACAATGTCATTATTTACCCTCTCCCTCTTCTATATATATGGAGATTGGGGGAAGGTATCGGCACAGCTTCGCCAAGAAATGAAGTGATGAAAGAGCGCCACGATGTCAAACCATTAGAAGACAGAGCAGATCCAGCAGGAGGTGACAGAAGACACTGAACCACGAACCAGAAGGTGTCATACGAGTGGCATCATTGGGAACCGGTTGTGAGAATGAAGAATGACAACCCACCTTCAAGAACGATCATTTATTCAATTGTTTGAGGTAGGGTTTATTTTCATTTGTGCATTTTTTATTTCCTCTTACCCATTATTGAAGTTATATGAATAACGTGGGTCAACCGACTAATGGGTTCACCCGTGATTCATTCTCCTTTATAGGATGTTATTGTGAGAAATATTGTGAGGTTAATCTTGTTGTTTAATTCAATTGTTATTAAACCCTTAACCCCCCTCATTTTTACGAGCTAATGCAGAGGGGTTGGGACGTGGAGTGTAGTGGAGGCAATCTGTACGTACCCTTCAGGTAGGAACCTTGGAGGATGACCTAGTAGCTATTTTACTTTTTATTTCAGTTGTACTGTGCTTTCAGTCGTACTTGTACCTTTATAGCTGGGCTTGTATTACGGCCCCTTTTACTTTCAGCACTCTTTTACTATAACAGTTCACTTCACAATTTCTTCTTATTGTGTTCTTAGATCGTTTTATTCTACAGGCTTAACGGTAGTGCCTTCCCATTTTAAGTAATACGCCTTTCGGTGCTAGTCGCCAACCCCAGGCTTATGGAAGGCGGGCATGGGGTTGTCACGACACGAGATCTAGGGGATGGGTCATGACAAAGTGGTATCAGAGGAGTTTAGTTCTACCAATGAACTGGGACTCTGATAATTTCATTGTGGAAATGGTGTTAAGTGTTATGAGTGTGGTTTTCAGCTTGGGGAATCTAGTGTTGTTGTGGCGGACGACGTATCCATACACCATGACCCTGAATTCTGATTTCCATCCTAGCGCACAAAAACACTGATTGCATGTGTTTTTAAAAAGTTTTTGTTTTAATTTATTTAAAGTCAGCTCACCATGTATAACTCAATGACCATGGATCACCTGTTCCTTATCAGGATTCCACCACAAAGACAGCCACACAGGTTTCCTGAGAGAGTATGCGATGACGGACCACCGAGCGATGAGGGCTTGGTGTAGGGCCCCCTTACAAAATTGACACCTTCTGGTGGTCTGCTAGAAACACCAATGCCTCTTGGAAAGCTGTTGCCACTAGCTCCACCAGTAGAGGGTGCACGCTGACTGAGTGTGTTTCATGAGTTCCAGCGGCAGAGGCCTCTGAGGTTCCAAGGCATGATGGACCCGCATGCAGCTGAGGACTTGAAGGAGGTTGTGGATAAAGTTTTTCACCTAGTCGAGACAATAGTTGAGAAGATTTTGATATTAGATTCTAGTATTTATCTATGAATGACCATGAGGATGGTCCACTTGGTGATGAAGCATCAGTACATAGATCATTTTCTGAGATAGTACCTTCGGGTAGTGTGTCAGTTATATCATTCTCTGTTGGTCAGCAGATACAACCGACGGTACCGGTAGAGGAAACATGTAGTCTTGATTCTTTACACGTGTTTCAATATCAGATACCCTCAGCTTCCAAGGTGAACCCGACTCACAAGAAGCTAAGTACTGGATTGAGGGGTTGGCTGAGAGTTCCCTAGAGATTCTAGAGCTTTGGTATGAAGACATGTCGGTAGCTGAGTATTCATCGAGGCGTACTGGCCATTCCTGGTAGTCAATGAATACGATACGGTCTGTGCTTCAGGTCTTGGACCTCCATGTGAGGTGTGTTTAGGGACATCTAATCCCACACTATTCCTCTAGGAATTCATACTTATGTTAGGGTGTTGGAGGTAACCTTTGTGGTTGAATTTTCTTTGGCTGAGCGGATGAAACCAATGAATGTTAGGAGTGGGAAAACAGGAAACCGATGCCAGTCTTAGAGTCTTGGGCACTTAAAAAGTTTCGAGAGGAGGATGTGATAAGGAGAGACAAATCTGTAGGGCTACAGATGTGGGAGTGGATCTAGGAGAGCAGTATGAGGTTGTGTACATTTCGTCATGTTAAGACCCCCCTTTGTGGTCCCCACTAGGCCAAGGGAGCTGGAGGAAGTGGGAAGTGATTTTCCTCATGTGGTCAAGGAGTGTGACCCAAGGGCTCTAGGAATGATTCGAGGTACAGTCTGTGTCTACTACTTGTAACCAAATTAATAGACAAAGATACCAATCATTCTATCTTCCACGAATCTTGTCCAAGACCTAGAGTATTGGGTTAAACCGTTGACTTGACCCTCACGTCCGGAGATACCATTGGGAGGAGACTTGATAATCACACTTATGATGATGGTGTGATCTCACCCTTGAGTTGAGAGTTTCGTTGGGAACCTCTTGGTGGCCGTGTCGAGGCATTACAATATTAGTTTGGGTATGGACTGGGCATCCAAATTTCATACTCATAATGAATATATTAGGCAAAAAGGTTGTGGTTAATTTACAACATGGGAATGGGGGTTTCCTTGGTCGGTGAGAAAGAAAACCTCAGTAGCACAGGATAAACTCATGCATAGGAGGGTGTAACCGATCATTCTTGATTTAGCCATACTTACCCTCATGGTAGAAGAAGTTTTGAGTTTTGAGTTTCAAATAGGAGTGGGAGAGCATGGTGACATATTTTCAAAAGATATTTCCAAGATTACCTCCCTGAAGGGAGAGGGACGTTTGCTTGGGCTAGGTACTACCAGAGATTTGTACCCGATTTCTCCAGTGTAGCGGCACTATTGTCAACTTTGATGAAAAATGACGAGCCTTTCCTATAGATGGAGAAGTGTCAGTAGAGAATTCAGGATGTGAGACAGAGACAACCAAGTAGAACTACGCTACCCATGAACTAGAGTTAGCAGCAGTGGACTTAGTATGGAAGATGTGGTGGCGCTATGGGATGGGTGAATGGTTTACTATTTACTATGATCACAAGAGTATAAGGTGCATATTCTCTCAGAAGGACCTAAACATGAAACATCAACCATGGATAGAGTTCCTCCAGAACAATGCCTTTGGGATAGTCTATACTCCTAGGAAGGGGACACTTGTACTAGATGCACTCATCAGGAGGTCTGGTCTACAACTGCTGAGTGAGGCATTAGATCAGCTAGTCACACGACGGATATCCTTCACGGATAAAGGTGGATCAGCATCCTCTAGTCTATGGATGTCAGTCCTCCAATTCTTCAGCAAATTTGGGGGGGGGCATAGCTTGAGACATTTACTACAAGTACTGACATGCTCATATATCCTCAGGACGGTCTCGTGAAGGATTTTATGAAGGTTGAGAGCACGTCATCCTCTTCAGAGGATGCTTCATGGTACCAGTGATGCTTTAGAAGGAGGTGTTGAGGGAGATCCACACACCCCCTTTAACGATACATCCAGGAGTTAAGAAGATTTACCAAGACCTCATGCGTCAGTACTAATGTCCCGGGATTAAGGAAGTAGTGGAAGAGTTTGTATCACGATGCCTCACTTGATAGAAATTGAAAACTGCTCAGAGCCGGCAGAAGTATTATGCCTACATGAGGAGGGAGACCATGTCTTTCTACGGGTCTCACCTTGACTAGGTTTGTAGATATTTGTTCAGGGAGGAATGTTCTCTTTGAGGTTCATCAGACCTTTCTATATTCTCAGTAGAGTGGGCGAGGTGGTGTACCGTCTATATATTTCCCCACATATGCATTGATGCTTAATGTTTTCTATATGTCACAGATGAGGAGATGCGTGCATGATCCATCACGCGTTATCAACTAGGGCGAGTTATAATTTGACTATGGGGGTGACTTATATGGAGTTCTTGATAGAGTTTGAGGATCAACAGGATTTGGTCCTTCGTGGGCGGTCGATACTTCAGGAACGTGTTCGCTGGATACACCATAACCTCTTGGAGATCACATGTGAGTGGGAGGCTCAGATTCATGCTCAGTACCCTCATTTGTTTCCATAGTTTGTGATATGGATTTAGGGGACAAATATCCCAAAGGTGGGGAGAATGTAATGTCCCAGAATTTTCATATAATATTTTTAATTATATGGAATTATTTTGAGACCATGAAATCTGACGGAACATGATTCTGAGGCCTGGAGTTCCAGGAATGATCCATCGAAGTTTTGTTAAACTTTAAATAGAACGTGTAAGAAGTTTTCCAGAAAAAGTGGAATAACTCTTAAACGGTTTCCCAGATCACAAATATGAGGGCACTGTTGTGATCAGGATGGAGGGTTTACCCTTGGCGTGACTTAAGTTTGGTCGGCACGAGCCTCCTGTGAGAAAACTCAAAAATGGCATAACTATAAATAAACTTATTGAATAAAATTATTTTATTTTTCAATGAACGGTAACTTAGATTAAAAATATGACACCACTACTGAACTCGTGAGGGTATGATCTCTTTAGAGAAATACTAACATTGGCCGGCGCGGTCCACCAAGGAAAGTTAGTTTTTGACCGTAAATAAAATAATTAAGTGACAATTATTTTATTATAAAATCCATAACTTTTAAACAACAACATATATTAGAAATATGAGAGTATAGTTGGGTTCGTTGGGGAGTGTTTCACTTTGGTAGAGCCTAACCTCGACAAGCGCATGTCAAGGGTGACTGTTAATAATTTTCTGAAATTTTTTTCAGGTATGTCTAGTAAACGCATGAGAGACATTTTATAACCTTTGAACCATTTCTCAGATTAAAAATATGAGGGAACCATTGAATCCACAACACCGGTATTCTCTTAAGGAATGTTTCACTTCGACCGTGGTAGGTTTGGAGAAAAATTTAGTTTTTTGATATTTTTAATAGAATAAATAAAATAAATTTATTATTATTTTTTATTATATTCCTCCAATGGAATAATGGTAAGGTGGGACCGACGACGTGTCCAGCCAATAATTGGTTTGACCCTCCAATCTAAGTAACATCAACGTTGGGGGAAATTAGGAAGCTTCATAATTAATGAGTCTCATTAAAATCCAAGGTCCTTACTTACCCTCCCCCTCTCCTATATATATGAAGCATTGGGGAAGGAATCAACACATATTCACCAAAAAACGAAGTGCTGAAGATTCACCAAGACACCATACCCTTAGAAAATGGAGCCAACCCCGCGGGAGGTGACAGACGACATCGAACCACGAACCGGAAGGTGACGTACGAGTGGCGTCAATGGGAACTGGTTGCGGGAACTAAGAACACCAATACACCTTCAAGAAAGGGCCTTTCTCCAATGGTTCAAGTTAGGGGGTTCTTTTTGTTTGGGAATTTTTAATTTCCTCATACCAATTCATGCTGTTATAAAAAGAACGCGGGTCAACCGACTAATGGGTTAACCCGCAATTAATTCGTCTTTGACGGAGATTATTGCGGCCAATCTTGTGGGGTTAATCTTGGTTTTTAATTCAATTTTTATTAAACCCTTAACGCCCTCATGTTTACAAGATAAAACGTAGGGAACTGTCCTAAAAAACCCATCCTAAACCCTCTGCTATTTTCTATCCTTGCTTAACCTTGGAATAACACGAGTGTGTCGACACACGCTCATCAGCCACGGTGAATGGAGGAGGCGGACGACACGACGGCATGCTGCAGAAAGGAAGGAGGTGCGATTGCCGTGCTACTAGTGGATGGAAGCCATGGTTGATGCTGCGATGGAGGCCGAACCTGCATCCAGTGGGTTCCACGATGACCGACCAGTGCCCAAATGGCATCGCCGCCTCGCCAACAGAACAACCTTCAGGCCATTTGGGAATCTGGGAGACAGGGGGTTACACACCTCGCGTCAGACTGAACCGGGCCGCCACCCTCGAGCCAGGCCGCCGCCCTCATAATAGGCCACCACCCTTAGACCGGGTGGCCACCCTCGGAGTAGGCCCTTGCCCACACTTCGGGCCGCTTGCCTCGGACTGGGGTCACCTCCCTCAGACCGGGCCACCACCTTCAGACCGGGCCGCCGCCCCACATGGGCCGGGCCACCCCTTGCGGGCCATCCTATTCTGATCGAGCATCCATTTCGGGTCTCCCATCTTGCGGGCTGGACCGAACATCGACCCAATAGGTCGAAACCACATCAGCCCAGCCCAAACTAGGTCGGGCCGGGTCGGTCCGATCGGGTCAGATCGGACCCGAGCCCAACTTGGCCCAGAAACACTCAAAGGACCTTAACTTGAGAACTGCATGCCCGTTTGACGAACCATCTGTGGTGTTGGGACCCTTGAAGTGAGGTGGTCCTTTTTACTTACAATATTATTGTTTTGGAGAAACTTAGAGTACGACCGGGTTGGATCTCACCCGAATACAACTAGGGCCTCGGCACTAAAATGCTAATAACGCTCAAACTGGGCATCTGATTGATGAAATGTCTATTGTGTTGGAATCCATATGACATGGTGGATCATCGAGTTCCTTATTTGTGAGACTTTGCACTGGTTGAGATAGGACTGATTGCTTGGGGATCGTTTCTCCCAAGCGCACTACGTACGGAACCCTGCGACTGGCTGAGACCCGACGACTGTTGAATTTTCGACTTGGAGTGACTCGATGGCTGCGGTACGCGATGGGTTGGAGTAACTTAGAAGACAACGATGGTGGTGGGTGGTTCTGTGTGACCTGGTGGGCCATGGTGGGGATCATCCATGGTACGTGATGGGGAGGAGTACCTTAGCAGACCGTGTTGGGGGGGGGGGAAGACTATGTGTGACACGACAGACCCACAGTACGTGATGGGGAGCAATACTTTAGTAGTTCAAGGTTAATGGGAAGCGCCTCCTTGTGATGTGGCACACCCACTGTACTCAAGAGAGGAGGATTTCTCCTGCAGTCAAGGAATTCGACGATGTGACTGGGGTTGTTATTGGTTTGAACCCTTAGAATAAATTCTGGTGTGAGTTTTCTTTACATTGTGCTTGGGATTGAAGTTATTCTATGTAGTACTTTACCTGTGAGGTACTTTTAGCTTCATGGTGTTACCCTGTGGTTTTTCTTTGTGGAATTCTAGGATAACTTCAGGGTCTCAAGGTCCCCATTGAGTATCATTATACTCACCCTTGCACGGGCTTCTCCCACACCTTGTTGGGTCTTGTGCAGACGACGTACAACATTGATCGAGGGTGAGGGACCCCGGACTGGATGGTGGTCGGAGGTGGACTGTTACGTGTGACATGACACAGAGGAGATGAGAAGATGTGAAGGGTAGTGGAGGCGATCTGTACCTACTCTTTAGTTAGGAATCTCAGAGGAAAACCCTGTAGCTGTTTTCCTTTTTATTTCAGTTGTACTGTGCTTTCAGTCATACTTGTATCTTTACAGTTGGGATTGAATTCCAGACCCTTTTACTTTTCGAACTCTTTGACTAAAGTATTTTATTTCACAGTTACTTCTTGTTGTATTCTTGAACCGTGTGTTTGTACAGGTTTTAAGGCAATGACTTCATGTTTTATTGAATAAGCCTTTCGGTGCTAGTCGCCCACCCTTGGCCTATGGAAGGCGTGCTTGGGGTAGTCATGACACGGTCCCCGGGGACAAGTTGTTACAAATAAGTGGTTTGATATATATATATATATATGAATTTAATATATTTATAATGCAATAGGTTTTAATGTGTATGAAGGAAATTGAGAAATAAGGTAAGGGATTTTGTTCTTACTTTTATTTTCAATGAGACATATGATATATTCAACACATTTATTTTATGTGTTACATATTATTACCCATGAATTATCTTTATAATAAATATAATTAAAAATATTTTTAATTACATCTCTATTTGAGTATCTCTCTTTCATGGATTTATTCAGCAAAAAAGTTACCAATGTGATAAGGGATTTTGTCACAATTTTTTGTCTTTGTGACATATGTTATGTAATGAACCTATCATCTTTTATGAGTTTTATATAAAAAAACGTTAAAATTTAATATCATGAATTAATTTATTCTCATTCTATTTTATTTTTCAGATAATGTTATTCTTTCACATGGATTATGATTCAATGTTACCAAAGTGATAATGGGATTATGATACAACATAATCTTTTATCGAGATTTTTTATATTTATGATTCTAATGATAAAATAATATGATCCATAGCTATGAAAACTCAGGAGTTTTATTGTTCTTTTGTTATTCGATGACAATACACATGTTCCCATCCTTTTTATCTATTTATTTACTAATTATTTTAAAATAATTTCTTTAACGTCAATTGTATTTATTTCTCTCTTAAGACAAACAACCCATTTTTATTCCTGAACCATTTTTTCTTAAATATTTTTCAAAAATACTTTAAACATTATAAAAATTATTTATTATTGGGATTTTTAACAATTTAATAATTTTTTACCAAATTATTTAGAAGGAATATTCATTTAAGTTTACAAAAAAATGCCTGTTTTGATTTTACTAACACTGTTAAAGGAAACATTATTCTAAATTGTATGATAAGAACGATATATTCAACCATCATAAACAATAATTTTTTTAAATATTCCTATATAATTTTCCAAAATTATTTTAAAATAAAATTATTTTTATAATTATTTAGGTATTCAAAATTATTTTCAAAGGTGAAAGTATATTTTCTTAAAAAATATATTAATTTTTTTATATATGTTCTTTTATATGTTTCAATTTTTATATCCACTGAAATATATTTTAAAAATGTTTTAAGTTTTAATAAAATTCTATTTGTAATGGTTATTTTCCTAATGAAATTTATTTAATGACCTATAAAGAGTCCTTTAAAAGATTAAATGTTTATATTAAAAAAACATTTGGAAGGTTATTAATATTTTGTAATTTTTTTAATGGTGAAATAATATTTTCCTCATGAAATGTACTAAGTGATATTTAAAAATAATTGTACTTGTGTGAGATGACATCATTCGATGTAATTTATTCATTTATTTGGACATGATCGAAGCTTATAATCCTTATTCTTATTCTAAATGATTTATTATTTTGATGAAGTTTGGATTATGAAAGACAATTTCTATCCCATGGGTTATATTATTATAAAATTATTATCATGAATTTTTTTTATCCATGGGTTATGCTATAATTAAATGATTAAATAACTATGGACTTATCTCCTTTGGGCGAGTTATTCAATGATTGAATATTTTTGAAACCCATTTCTTTTGATGGGTTGTAATATGAAGAATGTTTTATGAACTTATGGCATATGTTTCTATTATTTTCATTATGTGATGGGTGGGAAATATATTTCCCTCTAATGAATTATGTAATGATTTATATATCATTAGATAAATAGGATTATAATGGGGAGTGAACCAAGCTTAATATGGGACTCTTTCCATAATGATTGGATTGGGAGTTATCCATGACTACTTCGATGGTTTAGGGAGTAATCAAAATCCTTTATGATAATCTCATAAATTAGAATTAATCTACTAAGGAAATGATTTTTTATGATTATCCATATTCCATAAATCTGTGTCTTATTTCAATGTTATCTTCTCATAGTTAATGTTTATTGATTTCACTATGATTCATGTCTTATTAACTACTAAGAATTATTCATTTATTCATGTTTGTCATGACCCCCTCCCTAAAAATTGCACCCCTCACAGGAAACAAATGTGAGAAGTGAGATGATGACCCCCCAAGTCCCACTTCTAGTAGGCCTCAGGTTGGTGAATATCACTGAAGGTATAATAAACACACAAATGGGAGGCATTAACCACTAAGAGAACACATGCAAAAGAAAGAGATAATATTGACACCAACCAAATCACACTCAAACAAAAATATAAAATAAATACCATGAACATATATGAAATGTCATGGAAGAACTACTACAACTGAATAGGAAAACTGGAAGTACTCAAAGAATGTAAAATGACAGGGACCACGAAGCCCAAATAACTCCCACAACCCCAAGCTAGTGGTAACCATAATGATCTCCAACCGAATGTAAGTGACCTGAAAAAATGTTTTCATAAAATAGGGAGATTATAATAGTATACTAATTAGGATCCTCCTCATATCCTCCCTGAAGCCTCTTGTGAAAAAGAAACGGAAGAATTCTAAATCATTTTGAGTTAATAAGTGAAACTAACTTGTCACATAAATAGGTATAATATGTTCCCATCCTCACCCAAGCTACTCTCACAAAGTATCATATAAAAGAGTATATAATATAATAAATAATCTCAAGGTTTCCCAACTATCACTTCTGCACGACTTTTACATTTTTCCCCAACATCACACGTCCTTTTCCATCTCTCCCTAAAAATGTTTACTTTAAGACACCTGGGTGAGCACCACAAAATGAACCTCGTGCAGCATAAAGGCTTTCCCATAGCCACCTAGGAAAATCACCACACTATCCTCACAACCAAAAGTAACCAGGTAGTTCCTCGGAGCCACCACGGCTCGTATAACGTGTACCATAAGTCAAGTATTATACATCAATCCAATACATGCCATACACAGAGTTAGGGACCTCAATCCATCAAAGACTATACATGTTACACCTATAGTAGTCCATAGAAAACTATATCTAGAATATATGTTTGTGAATATCCGCAATCCATTACTTCCATCTTTACAGATATATGGGGAAAACTAACCATTATGCCCACCAGTACAAGTAACTACCAAGATAAGACAGAGGGGTTAAATGAGGTAGTCATCCATCTATCCTCCCATCAGGATGTTGTGGAAAACACCCCCTGAACTCAAAATCCATGGGGTGTTAGTTTATCAAACCGACAGGGTGGAGTATCATGTAGAAACACAAAAGGTACAGAGTATAATATTTTTCACAACCACACTAGGGGAAAAACCTAGTCTTAGACTCAACTATATAAAATGTCTCTCGGATACCCAGATGCCATTTCTAGGACTATATATCCTATTTGTACACAACAATTTAAAGAGCTTTATTAAATCTTATTGTCTATTTTTATTAGTTTCACATTATATTAATTAATTATTTAACCATTAAAAATTTTCACATTACATTCCAACCAAGTCACATCCCTTCTAGGCATGGCCACACTGAGTCGACAGTCCCATTAAATTAAAACCTCACTATTTCATCCTTCCAAGCTCCAACCCCATGTATTATCATTATATATTCAATAATTTATTAACAACACTATCATTCCCCCAAATTCAGGGTATTCTAGAAAAATCATTCTAAGCTACCAAACAAAAGAGACTCAATAGGGGGGGGGGAGATGGACTACTAGGTGAGTCTTTGCCTACTATAGTAAGTTCATATACCCATCTATCAATGAGAAGCTAGAGGCAGAAAATACATGGCATAACCCGTACGTCTTCACCTATTTTGGAAGGAGGGTGAATAATACTAGCTTCTTTAAGATGTTGGGAAAGTAAAGTAGATAAATAGATAATAGATTCAATAGTAACCAGTTTCACATCAACTGATAAGCCTGGCTTCAACCTATTATATCAACTACAATGTCCTCCCGAACACCCACAAGCATAAACTAGTGTATCTCACCACTCTAAGCATCAACTAATGGCAAAAACACCAGGCTACCCTAGAAAACACATCAAAATAGCCATCTAGGCTCACATAATGTCACAAGTAGCAGGAAACGACAATGTAAATGGGACCATGGCCCCAAAAAAGGCATTCAACCTTCACACATAATGAGAACTCACGAGTCCAATGTATAAGGCTCTAGGAATTTACAAGTAAGAGGGTAACTCAGAACCCCACCAGACATTATCCTTTATAAAAAAACTATCCATTTAATACATTTTGAATTAACCAATTAATTATTAGTATGTTCCAACTATGGGAAACCTAACCTGTAAGCCATAGTATCTGTCACAAATTAATTAAAAATGCTTACTACAACAACTTAATTTTTATCAAATTATAACAACAATCAGATTCAATTACATGGTACTTTATATTTGGATAATTAATTTTCAATTAATCCCTGATTTACATTCTTTACCAATTTCCATCAATAATGACATGCTAAAAAAATCATCGATATCACACTATCTATCAAATCATGGGGCCACAACATTGCTACGAAACTGATACAAATTCTTTAATCATGATTAAGTATTTATTATGTCAATTCCATTTTGATCATGTGGGATAAATCATGATATCTCTAATATTGCACTTTAAATGAATAGAGAATCTAAGAATACCCTACCTCAAAATATTTCCAAAATTTATTGCATGAGAACAAGCCAAAACAATGGATCACAATCACCTCTCCCGCAACAACCACATTCACTCGAGGATGTCGGGGCATGATCACATCAACCAAAACCTAATCATGATCCATTAGAAACCTGGAGACTAGATGCCATACCATTGAAAGGAGAAAAAGGAAGAAAAATATCCAAGATTTCAGAATAACGGTGGTAGAACATACCTTATTGAAGACCAATCGACACTTACTGGTTGAAAAAATAGGGGGTGCCCATAAGTAGTAGGAAAAACTCTATGGGTGCACAATCTAAGGATCAAAATTTGATTTCATGACTTCAAACAGGAGGAATGATCTGGGTGTCCTGTACCAAGGCAAACAATAAGTAAGATTAAGGGCAAAAGATATTTTGGCCTTTTGAAAATATAAATTGGGAATCAATTTAGATATTGTTTTAGATTTTCCATTAAAGGAGGATACAGTTAAGATTATGTTTTTTTACCAATTAAATGCATCAAGAAACTTAGGAAAATTAATTTAGGAGATATGGGCTTTCAATTGGCCTTAAATCCCTTAAAACAAGGATGTGAATTCAGTTTATGTCAAAGAAAATGTCAAAAGGGAGAAACTGTAAGAATCTGGGAAAAATTAGAACTTTCTAAAAGGAAGATGTAACATCCCAGGTAAATAAAGAATAATAAATTTTCATATTTATTAACATTTTTATTTAAATATTAATTATAATTTAAAAGGGATTCTATTTTCTATAATGTACTCAACACAAAGCAACAAGTTTTTTTGAAATCTTACGTTTCACACAACATTGAGTTATACTGAAAAATAATAATATAATATTATTTTAAATGGTAGTTACCGTATTGACGTTGTGTTGTAAGAAATGAACATAACTAACTACAATATGATTATACATGTTTGTTAATTTTTTTTAACATTTATCCAATAAACTTTAGAGACTTAAAATGTGAATGAATCTAATTTTAAGCACAAATAGTCTAATATTCATTATTAGGTCGATTTACCCCCTTTTGATGGTGAAACCTCATGAAATCTATTTTTGGTCACTTTTATATCTTCTATTTGACAAAAGAATATATTTCTTTTGAATCATAACAACAAAATTTATTTTGGGTAAATTTTTGGTATTTTTATGATAAAATTCATTTTTAATGAATAATAAAAAATACTGTATTTTAATTCAAAAAACCCCTTTAATATAATATATTTTTATGGTTAGATTATCTTGTTAATTGGTTTTAAAGTTTAATTATATTATATGTTTACAATTTAATCAAATGTTGGTCATTGGAAGTAATTTTACATTGAAATTGAACATAAACCAATGTCAAGCTTTTGATAGTTATTAGTTCTTAAAAACACGATTTTTGTTTGGACTAGGGGAATTAATTTTAAAATTAATTAATCAAACTTCTGTGTTTTGAGTTTTTTAAAATAGGCATAATTTTTGAATTCGGAATATCAAATATAGAATAGGCTGAATTTTTGGTATTTTTTCTGAAAAACATCAATTTTTGATGAATAGTGAAAACACTCAATAGTAGTTAAAAAGTCGACTTTTTCAATTAAATGAAATTTTACCACTTACCAGGAAATTCTGAACCAGGCGAAAGCCAGGTCCCACAAATTTATTGAAGTAAAAGTGCAAGTAAAGGTAGGATAAAATATAAACGTTACATTACGTCAAAACCGTACGCATCCCTTTCCCCATCATCGGATAACTCATCACCAGGATCAGCTGACTCCAATTCAGAAGACTCATACTTCCGCATCAACTCAAGATACATGTTTTTCTTTCGAAGAATTTCCACAGACATTTTCTCCTTTTGTGGACGTTTCCCGCTGGGTCCATTGTCTATCTTAGGGGACCCTCCCCTTCGGTTTCCACTGTTCCCATTTGAAAAGACATTTTCTTATGTCCTAACATTCTTGTATGAAGACCTTGTCACCATTGGTTTGGGAAGGTCCGTATAGTCCCTCTGTGGCTTCCTCCTGCTTTGAATGTTTTCGTCCACTTCCTTGATCAGAGTCTCATGATTTCCATTCTTAACAGCATCACTGTAGGATGTTTGGTGACTGTGGAGATCTTCTTCACAATAAGATCTATCCCCCCAGTTCTTTTTATGGGCCATAGAAAGGTTGACACTGCCATCCTTCCCACCTTCCAGTTGAGGTGTCTTGATTGGGTCATCAGCACAAGGGTTTTTGCATTCATAAATTATTCTATCCAGAATAACATGGCCTTCTTTCTATACAATTTCCTCTGCCACATCAAGCTCCTTTGCCTCATTTGGTTCAACATCAAACCGCGCTACAAATCTGTTTGTAGAACAATTTAACAGTTCATGAGGATTTACCTGCAGCAGGACATCAGGTGTGTTCATCTGTTCAGACACCAGTTCCACAGGTTCAGTGATAGCCTGCATCCGAGAAAACCCCCTGCCAATGTACTGAAAGTCAGTATTTAATATCTCCACTTCATTCTAAACCTTGGATATAGATTTTTTAGATCCTACCATATTTAACTTTTGTAAATCTGGATCTTCTATCACATTCATAGGTGTGGTAGACTCATTCAAAATTTAGTCTCCAAGCCGGGTCACAGCCCGTCCAGTGTTGTCCAGTTGGGTTTCCCTATCATCATCCACTAGAACCTGACTGAATCCATAATTCAGAGAGTTTCCATTCATCAATTCCCCTGATGAAACTCCCTGCTCCATGATAGAAGTAATAGCCAGATCATTAGAGGGGTGAACTTCATCTTCCTGGTGTGCACCTGGAGTAGGATCGACCAATGTTGTGCATGCCTCCACTGGCCGTGCAGCTAGTCCACTCCTGCGAAAAACATCCATCTTGTGCCCCTACTTATGGAAAAAGGAGGAAAATGGAATCCATGACTCATAGAAAATCTTTTGTGCATACCTGTACTCACTTTCCACCATGATCCAGACAACTCCAGGTGGATTTTTTGAAAGATCCATCTCCACACAGATTCGTGCAGATGCTGGATTTCCCATGGAGGTTGTCCTCCGATCAGTGCAAATGAAACGTCCAATGGAATTGCCTATTGACTTTAGAAGCCCGAAGTTCTGAAATGGGAGGGGAATCCTTGGGTCAATTTTAGGACCCCATGGATCTACTTAAGAGTGATAATGATACTTTATATTAATTAATTTAAAGTAAAGACAAAAATGACAAAACATATATCTTTTAGTAAATAAATTTTACAAGGGGTTAAATAAATTATCACCTCAACTATAAATATTAATTTAAAGCCTAAAAAGATTTCATACATTATAGTATTTTTTTTATAATTATTATACATAAAATAAATAAACTTATTTATGACACAATAATGATGCAGTGTTTACCTCATTAATGAATGATTTAAATAAATAAGATTATAAATATTAAAAAAATATCCAAAACCTGTCCAATTATTATTGGATGACTTTATTTCAAAAATGAGTAATCTTATATTCTATTTTAATGAATTTCGGACCTTTATAAACTGAATATCATTATATAATTAAATAATAGTTTCAAACATTCCTAAAGATCCCCTCCTCGCCCATATAAAAAGCCTTCACCTCTATCCCATTAATCACATCTCTCAAGAAACTTGGATCATCCAATATCTACATAAATAATATCCTTAAAGCGCTCTATTTCACCTATAAGCATTACCTTAGGTATAAAGCACTTCAATAAAGCCTTTTGGTTCATACCAAATGGAGTTACCCGATTTAAAACTAACATCTTCTTTTAAGTTATTTTCTTTTATTTTACTTCTCCTACCCCCTAAACTCTTTTTATTTTATTATTTTATAACAACACTAGTATCCTAAATATAATTTGTTGTTTTCATGAAAATTATTAGAACTAAAATTACACACACCTCCATTTAATGGGTGAAGAACATACTGTTTTTGTGGACGGTGAACTACTGCCCCACAAAATGATGATTGCTCGATTTTGTCATACCGCCTCTTATGGTGGAAATTAAGATGGAAATGTATTTATATGTGATATATATTATATTTATATTGTCTATATACTTCTTTATTATTCATTTATATCATACCTTTATGGTTTCTATTATGGGTAAATGTGATAATTTCATTTGAGGAAGTGCAGACTACCGCCCCCTCAAAGTGATATGACTCGTTCATGCCAACATGAAACATATAAAGGATGGAGTTACTGAAATTATATATATGAAATTATATTGGAATTATAATATACCTATGTATCATTAGTTTTTCATTCCATTAAATATGAAATTGAAATGAAAGTAGCGTTCATGTGTATGTATGACTTACCATCTCCATGAACAGTGCATTTCATTTCTTACCTCCAAATGTTATGTACTACTATAAATACATATATATACTGGATATATATACATATATGATATATAAATCATGAATATAATTATGGATAAAATGGAATTTTGACCACATGGACAATTTATAATTATAACAAGTTCATTTTTAACTCAAGTTCCAAACCTCGACAAAATGTATGATATGAACCCAAATAATTAAATAATTGTTATAGAAATGTAATAAGTGATATAAAATGAATAATAAACTTGAAAAATGTTCTTAATCAAGTATAAATTAATTAATTTTCTTATTTAGTAAATTAAAGAACAAACGGGTCAAGTCGGACATGAGGTAAGAGACTTCATCTCAATCTCATTTCATTGAGGCATATTTTGATTTATACACGACTTTCTTCTATACGGGGTATAAAACCCTTTGAATTTTAATTTCATTCAAAGGGAATCATTTTTATAAGTATAATTTTACTAAATGACAAAAGTAAAGTTTTTAACGTTTTCAGCGACAATGTCCTCTCCGCTGCTGTAATCGTTAGTTGGCGTCCACTATAAGCCTTAATGTTTTTAAAATGAAAAAGAAACCCCATATTCCGTTTTTTGGGTGTTTTGGTATTGAAAATGGTTTTTGAAATCGATTTATTATTTCAATATCTTGAAATTATTTATTTTGATTACAAATCAATTTTTTTAGTAAAATATTTATATTTTCAATATTTTATGTGTTATGATTTTATAATGGTATGTGGACATTTGACGGGTAGTTACGTGATAAACCAAATGACTGGTGGTGCCATGATAAACTAGGATGGTTGGTTATGTTATAACGTCCAATGAATTTGGTATGGAAGTTTTCCGTATGGCTATTCCATTTAGTGATATGTGTGGAATCTGACCGCATGGTTATTCCATTTAAAAATTATTATGTCCCAAGTTACCTTTATATGTTATGTTTTCTTTCGATGGGTTTTATGGTAATATTTTGGTTACAAAATGGTTAGAAAAGATCTTTTTTTTTCTGTGAAGAGTATTTACTACTTCATAAAGGTGAAAAGTATTACTTATGATAAGGTATTCATGGTTTACTTGTTTTTTTTGAAAAACTAACAGGTTTTATTCTTTGTGTATCCCTTACTGAGCTTTTTATACTCATCCAATGTTTTTGAAATGTTTTTCATAGGACACAAATTGGAATAGGGTCAAGGGTGGGATCTAAGAAAACTCATTCTATCTAAAACATGGAACTAGACATGACTCTCTTTTCAATGAGTTTTTATTTTATAAAAAAATTGATACTGAGTAGAAGTGTCTACATGTAATATTAACGTTTTTTTGTTTATGTTATGACCTCATTATCTAAATATCTAAACCTGAAATGATCCTCAATTTGATTTATTAGCTAAATTCAAGATTATGTAATGTTTAAGGATGGGTTATTATATTTAGTATCAGAGGTCTGTTTAGGCTACTTTAGAACATTAATTTAAAAATATTTTAACTTCTTATAGTTGGTATTAGAGGTCGGTTTAGACCACTTTAAGAGTTAGAATATTGTTAAATTAATTTCCATAAATTAATTTATGGTAATATTGAAATGATACAACATTTAAAGATTAACATGTGGCTTAGAATAAGATATTTATATGTTCATAATGTTTTTTCGTAGAGGAAACATGGTACCTTTTCTGTTAAGGCATACAAAGGGAAATAACCTTCCAAATCCGCATCCTAAAATGGTCGGAATTGGAACCGAACTGTTTGCTGTAGTGATGGCACAATTGACTTAGGCTTTAAATGGTGGTTATGTTTATTGATGGTATTTTGGTTTATTCTAAAAGTAAAGAAGACCATGAAAGTCATTTAAGGGATGTCTTGAAAACCTTAAAAGAAAAGAAACTGTTTGGGAAATTCAGAAAGTGTGAGTTTTGGTTACAAAAAATTTCTTTCCATGGTCACATTGTTTCAAAAAATGGCATAATATTTGATCCTGCTAAAACAATAGTTTTTGAATAATAGCCAAGACCCACAAATATAACTGAGATCCGAAATTTACTTGTTTTAGCAGGTTATTACCGGAGGATTGTTGAAACGTTTTCACGATTATCTATCCCAATGACTATGTTAACACGAAAAGGTGTTATGTTTATTTTGACAAAATAATGTGATGATTGTTTTCAAGAATTAAAAAGAATATTGGTGAATTCTCTAGTTTTGGCACTGCCTTCTAGAAATGGTGAGTTTGTTATCTATAGGGATGATTTGTTGAACAGACTTGGCTATGTCTTTATGCAGAAATATCAGGTAATTACTTATGTATCATTTCAGTTGAATCCTCATGAGTTAAATTACCCTACACATGATTTGGAATTAGTTGCTATTGTTTTTTCTTTAAAAATTTAGAGGCATCATTTTTATAGAGTAAAGTATGAAATATATACTGATCACCAATGTTTGAAATATATATTCACTCAGAAATAATTTAACATGATACCAAGGATATGGCTATAATTAATCAAGGATTATGATTTCATGATCCATTACCATTCGAGAAAGGAAAAAAAAGTGGTTGATGCATTGAGTTGAAAAAGTAATGCTTCATTAACCATGATATATTTGGAACGAGATCCTTTGGTTTTTTATTTGATGAAATTTGGCATAGAAGTTGTTGGTACAGGAAATTCCTATGTATTGTTTCAGGTCTTAGTTAAACAATATCTATCAGAAATAATTAAGAAAGCGTAGAAGGAAGACAATGAGTTACAGAAAAAGATAGAGTTGGTTAAGAAGGGTAATATGCCTAACTTTAACATTGATAAAGACTATGTTTTGATGTATGTAAATAGATTATGTGTGCCTTGTGATTCACAGTTGAAGAATGAATTATTATGTGAAGCTCATAGTTCTCTATTTTTAGTTCATCCTGGAAGTACTAAGATGTACCGAGATCTTTGGAAATATTACTGGTGGGATGGAATGAATATAGATAATTATGACTTTATTGTGAAGTGTTTGACTTTTCAATAGGGTAAATCAGAGTGGAAGTTATTGAAAGGGATTCTTCAGTCTTTATCGGTGCTAGAGTGGAAATGGGAAAATATATCCATGGACTTTGTTGTGGGATTACCAAATACATCTCAATGTAAAAATGCAATCTGGGTTATTGTTGATCAATTGACTAAATCTACTAATTTCTTTCCTATTCGAGATACTCTATCTCTAGATAAACATTCTTGGTTGTATGTTAAAGATATTTTTAGGTTACATGGACTTCCACTCTCTATAGTATCTTATCGTGATCTTAGGTTCACTTCTTACTTTTGGAAAGGCCTTCAGAATTCGTTGGGTATTGAATTAAATTTTAGTACATCTTTTCATATTCAATCATATGGGATGTGAGAACGAACAATTCAGACCTTGGAGGATATGCTATGTGCTTCTTCACTAGATTACCAGGGGAGTTGGGACCAACATCATTCTTTTGTTGAATTTCTTTAAAATAAAAGTTTTTCAATCCAGTATACAGATGGCTCTGTTTGAGGCTTTATATGGGAACTAGTGTCGAACTATAGCTTTTTGTGATGAAGTAGGTGAAAGGAAGTTAATGGAACCAGAATTGGTAGAAGTGATGGTAGAAAAGGTTCAGTTGATTCAGAAGAACATGAGAACAACTCAGGGCATGCAGAAAAGTTTTGTGGATAACCGAAGGAAGGATCTTTCATTCGAGGTAGGTGATCATGCCTTTCTCAAAGTTTCTTCATGAAAAAGCTTGATGTGTTTCAATAAGAATGGAAAGTTGATTCTAAGGTTCATTGGACCTTATGAAATCCTGGAGAAAGTAGGATCAGTTGCATACAGAGTGGATTTACGTCCATTTTTATCCTAGATACACAATGTTTTTCATCTTTTAATGTTGAGAAAGTATATGCTCGATCCATCTTATGTTTTGATCCCATAGGTAGATCATTTGGAAGAGAATCTCTCTTATGAAGAAAAAACAGTCCAGATTCTTGACCAAAGAGAGCATGTTTTGTGGAATAAGGTAATTCATTAGGTAAAGGTTTTGTGAAAAAAACCATATGGTTGAAGAGGAAATTTGGGAAACTGAAAATTCTATGAGGGATAAATACCCCCATTTATTTGATAAGTTGATAAAATTGTGAGGACACAATTTTCAAAAAGGGGGAAGGATATAACATCCCTGGTAAATAAAGAATAAGACATTTTCATATTTATTAATTTTTTTGATTTAAATATTAATTATAATTTGAAAGGTATTTTATGTTTGATAGTGTACCCGATATGGAACAACCAGTTTTTTTGAAATCTTACGTTGCACACAACATTGAGTTATACTGAAAAATAATAATATAATATTATTTTAAATTGTAGTTCATGCCTAGTTGTTGTATTGGCAGGAATGAACCGAACTAACTATAATATTATTATAAAAGTTTGTTAATTTTTTTTACATTTATCTAATAAAATATAGTGGCTTAAAATGTGAATGAATCTAATTTTAAGCACAAATTGTCTAATATTCTTTAAAATGTCGATTTACAACTTTTTGATGGAAAAACCTCATCAAATCCTATTCTAGTCTCTTTTCTATGTTCTATTTGAAAAAATAAAATATTTCTTTAGAATCGGGACATCAAAATTTACTTTTGGTAACTTTTTGGTATTTTTCTTTTAAAATCCATTTTTTATAAATAGTGAAAAATACTGTATTTTAATTCAAAACTGCCTTTTAATCTAACTTATTTATATGGTTAGATAATATTTTTAATTGGTTTTAAAGTGTAATTAGATTATATTTTTACCATTTAATCCAATTTTGGTCATTGTAAGTAATTTCACTTTGATATAAGACATAAACAAGTGTCAATCTTTTGATTGTTATTATTTCATAAAAATGCACCTTTGTTTTGACAACGGGAATTAATTTTAAAATTCATTAATCCAACTACTATGTTTTGAATTTGGTAAAATTGAAATAATTTTTTAATTAGCAATATCAAATATAGATTAGGATGATTTTTTGGTATTTTTCTGAAAAACAACAATTTTTGATGAATAGTGAAAATACAAAGTAGTAGTTAAAAAGGTGACTTTTTTCATTTAAATGAAATTTCAATACTTATGTGAATTGAATTTTAAAAATTAGATATACATTGTTGTTATTAGTAAGTAGAATTTTTTTCAATAAGATGAAAATAATTTTTGATGAATAATGCCTTTTGACTTTTATTTACCGCAATTAAAGATAAATAGGGTAATTCAAGGTAAAAATAATTTTATAATAATAATCATTTACCCTAAAATGTATTTTAATCCTATTGGTTGATACATTTACGACCATGGGCATCCTTGGGTTGATTTTGGGACCCCATGGATCCACTTAAGAGTGATAATGACAATTTATATTAATTAATTTAAAGTAAAGACAAAAATGACAAAAACATATATATTTCTCTAAATCAATTTTTACACGGGGTTATATAAGTTATCTCCTTGACTATAAATATTTAATTTAAATATAAAAAGATTTAATACATAATTTTATTTTTTTTGTAATTTTTAAACATCATATAAATAAAATTATTTATGCCACAATAATGATGCAGTGTTTACCTCATTAATGAATAATTTAAATAAATAAGATTATAAAGATTAAAAATATATCCAAAACCTATCCAATTATTATTGGATAATTTTATTTCGAACATGAGTCATCTTATATTATACTTTAATGAGTTTTGGACCTCTAGAAATCAAATATCATTATATAATAAAATAATAGTTTCAAACATTCCTAAATAGCCCCTCTGCCCCCTTATAAAAAGCCCTCACCTCTAACCCATTAATAGCACCTCTCAAGCCCCTTGACTCATCCAAACAATGACTAGATAAAATCCCTACATCCCTATCTTCCTCTTTTAAGCCTTACCTTAGGAAGAAATCACTTCAAGAAAGCCTTTTGGTTCAACCCAAAAGAAGTTACCCGATTTAAAGGTAAGGTCTTATTTTAAGTTCTTTTCTTTTATTTTACTTATCCAACCCCCTAAACTTCTTTTTATTCTTTTTTTATAACAACACCAATATCCTAAATATACAAGTTTATTGTTATGAGAATTATTCAAACTAAACATACACACACCTCTATCTAGTGGGTGAAGAACATATTGTTTCTATGGACGATGAACTACTACCTCATGAAATGATGATTGTTCGATTATCTCATACCGCCTCTTATGGTGACCATTAATATTGCACTATATTTACATGTGATATATATTTTATTTAAATTTTCTCTATAAATCTATATTTTTCATGTATATCATACCTTTATGGTTTCCATTATGGGTAAATGTGATAATTTCATTTGAGGAAGTGCAGACTACTGCCTCTCAAAGTGATATGACTCATTCATGCCATACATGGAACATATAAAGGATGGATTTACTGAAATTAAATATATGATATTATAATGGAATTATAATATTCCTATGTTTCATTAATTTTTCATTTCATTAAATATAAAATAGAAATAAAACTAGCGTTTATGTGTACATATGACTTACCGTCTCCATGAATAGTGCATTTCATTTCAGACCTCCAAATTATATGTAATATTATAAATAAAAATATATACTTGATATATATGATAGATATGATATATTAATCATGAATATACTTCGTAATATAATGTAATTTCTACCACATGGAAAAATTATAATTATTACAAGTTCACTTTTTACTCATGTCCCGAACATCGAAAAAATGTCTGATATGAACTCAAATAATTAACTAATTGTTATAGAAATGTAATAAGTGATATAAAAGGAATAATAAACTTCTAAAGGTTCTTAAGTAATTAGAAATTAACTTAAGTTTATTATTCAAGAAATTAAAGAATGAATGGGTCATGTCGGACTCGAGGTAAGGGGCTTTGTCTCAATCTCCTTTCATTGAGGCATATTTAGATTTACACAAGAATTTCTTTTATACAATGTATAAACTCCTTTGAATTTTCATTTAATTCAAAGGGAATCTTTTTTCTTTTTATAATTTTACTAAATGATAAAATTAATGTTTTTAACATTTTCGGTGACAATGACTTCTCCACCGCTGTAATATTTAGTTGGCTTATTCCATAATCCCTAATGTCTAACAATGGAAAAGAAACCCATTATTCTAGTTTTTGGGTGTTTTGGTATTGAAAATGGTTTTTGAAATCGATTTGTTATTTAAATATATTGAAATTATTTATTTTTATTGCAAATAAAATTTTATTAGTGAAATATTTATATTTGAAATATTTTATGTGTTATGATTTTATAATGGCACTTGGACATTTTACAGGTGGTTACATGATAAACCAAATGATGGGTGGTGTTATGATAAACAAGGAAGAGTGGTTATGTTATAACCTCCAATGAATTGGGCATGGAAGTCAGCCGTCTGGATATTCCATTTAGTGATTTGTGTGGAAGTCGACCGTATGGTTATTCCATTTAAGTATGTTTATGTCCCAAGTTACCCTTATATGTTATGTGTTCATTCTATGGGTTTTATGGTAATATTTTGGTTACAAAATGTTAATAAATTATCGTTTATTCAGTGAAGAGTATTTACTACTTCATAAAAGAGAAAATTATTACTTAGGATAAGGTAAACATGGTTTACTTGTTGTTTTGAAATAATAATATTTTTCCTTCTTTGTGTATCCCATACTGAGATTTTCATTGTCATCCCAAGTTTTTGAAATGTTTTTCACATGACATAAAGTGGAATAGGGTCGAGGATGAGATCTAAGAAAAGTCATGATGTCTAAAACATGTAAGTAGACATGACTTATTTTTTCAAAGAGTTTTTATCTTATAAAAAATGGATACTGAGTGTAAGTGTCTACATGTAATATTCAAGTTGTTTTGTTTATGTTATGACCTAATTCTCTAAAGCTCTAAACCTGAAAAGATCCTCACTGTGAATTATTAACTCAATTCATTATTATGAAATGTTTAAGGTCGAGTCTGTATAGAATATGACTCACCATTTTGGAAGAAAATTTCATGACACCATTGGATGTCACACTGGTTCCGACTCACCGGTTCCGACTCACAGGTTTTGACTCAGTGGTTCTAACTCATCGGTTTTAAATCAGCGGTTATGACTCACCGGTTGTGACTCATCTGTTCTGACTCACCAGTTCTGACTCACCAGTTCTGACTCACCAGTTTTGAATCATCTGTTCTGACTCACCGGTTCTGAATATTTGGAAAAGGAAATGACACAATTCTGGTAACACTATCTACAGAACTAGTAATTTGGAAAATTGTTGGGAATAAGTCACCTTGACCATCAAAAACACCTACAACACTAGAGTTCCAGAAAGGAATGGACTAGAGAGGTCCAATAAATTATATCAGATACCTCTCAAAACATTCTCATCCTCAAGAATTCAAAACCAACCCTGACAGAAAATATGGTCCAAGAAACCACCCTTCGAGATATCTCTCAAGACTCCCCCACCAAAGGAGCTCAACAACTTTAAAACAAACCATGTGATACCACACAACAACTATAAAAAACTCATAAAAATTCTCCTGTGGGAGATACCTCTCAAAATAAGGCTATCACAAAAACATGAAAGGTATAAAACCACAAATGATCATCATTAAAAAAATATATCTAAACATCAAATAACTTAAGGTACTCAGTGTGGATATGAGAATAACATTCCCCGGTACACTATTCCACACCAACATTCCAACATAAGAGATGAACCAAGGGAATAACATGCCCACACAACATCTTCTCCTTGTGGTACTAGATTTCTAAAGGCCACTCCGTGAAGGTTGCATAATCATTCACATTGATTTCACCCCAATAAATAATGTGAGAGTCATCATGAAGATAATGGCGTAGCTGTAACATGTGAAAAACATCATGTATCCTTCTCATCTATTGGGGATGTTCAACCCGATACTCCATAGATCCTACGTGAGACAACACTTTGAAAGGCCCAACAATCTAGGGATAAAGCTCACTCCCATGACCAAACCTTCACTATAAATGACAAGGAGTCACCTTTATAAATACATTATAATTAAAGTAAAACTCTAGAGGTCTCCTCCTATGGTTATTATAAGACTTATGATGATCCTGTGAGGCCTTCATCCCCTCACAAATCACTTGAACCATCTTTGCTGTATTCTATAATAGTTTTGTCATGAGAATTACTGACTCTCTGACCCTAGTCATGCACAAAAAAGAAAGTCAAGGCCAGTAATAAAAGGCTTCAAATGGATCCATTTATATGGTGGAGTGAAAAATATTGTTTTAAGAGAACTCTACCAAGGGAAGGTCCCTCTTGCAGGAACCTCGAAAATCTAGGACACAAGAGCGCAACATGTCTTTAAGTGTCTGGTTGGTCTGCTCTATCTTACCGTCTGACTAAGGATGAAACGAATTTCTAAGGCATTGATGAGAACCCAAATTAGGTTGGATACCACTCCATTCTCTAGAGATAAAATGAGGATCTCGATCGGAAATGATCACCCTAGGGACTTCGTGGAGTCTCACCCCCTCCTCCAGATACTTCCTTTACAAAACCTCAACTGAGCTCAACTCCTTGATTGATATAAAGTGGGATGATTTCATCAAATGATCCAATACCACCCATATAACATCATAGAATCCTTTAGATTAAGGTAAACTGATAACTAAGTCCATCAAGATGTTCTACCACTTCCATTGAGGAACATCTAATGGCTAGAGAAAACCGCTGGGAACACGGTGCTCAGTCTTCAACTTTTTGTAGACCAAACATCGAGACACAAAATCTGCAACCCCAAACATCAACCCAGGCCAGCAAAACTAACTCCTCAAATATCGGTACATCATTATCACACCATGATGTACCGCTAATGGAAAACTATGTAACTCCTTGGGAACCATATCTTGCATCTTCAAAGGAACGAAAATCCATCCTCAAAATAACACCCAGTGTTGTTCATCCTCTGACCAACCTTCAGGTGCCTCAAAAAAAACTCTATGTCTCTAGACCTCCACCTTAAGATCCCCCAACTAGGAATCCTCCACATGCTTCACCAAATATGACTACACCATAATCTAAAAAAGATTACCTCTTCCCCCAACTTCTCCCATATCAAGATGTAATTCTAAAAGTTCTTAAATTACTATACATGAATCACCTAATTCATGCATTGAATCACTAATCCACTTCCTTATCTGTGAATCAGATAAAACATTCCCCTTACCAGGGGTATACGATATTTTGAAGTCGTAATACTATATGAACTATATCCACTAACGCTATCCCACGTTCAAGTCATGATAAGAGAATACATACCTTAGGATCTTATGATCAGTGAAAACCACTAAGCAAACACCGATGAGGTAATGTCTCCACAACATCAGAGAAAACAACACTACCACCAACTCAAGATTATGGGTGGAATAGTTATGTTCATGGTGACACAACTTCCATGACCCATCAGAAATGACCGATATATGCTGCATCATAATACAGACCAACCCCATATGTGAAGCATCATAGAAAACATCAAACTAAACTCCCTCTAATGGAATAAAAATAATCAAATTGCAGACAAAATCCTCCATTAGATACTCGAAAGCTTCCTAACACTGATTAGCCCACATGAATTCTTGATCCATAATGGTCATTACAGTCAGAGGAGACATTACCCGAGAGAAATCACCCACAGACCTCCTATAATAGCCTATGAGACCAAGGTAACTTCACACCTATACCACTGTCTTCAGGGATTCCAAAATAAAACTACTTCTATATTCAATGGATCCCTAACTACACCCCGCTGGGACACAATAAGCCTAAAGAAGCGGACTTCTCAAGATCAAAATATACACTTCAACCACTTCCCAAAAAGCTATTGTTGACGAAGGGATCCCAAAATGGAATATAGATGCTTTGAATGCTCATCATCATACACAAAGTACATAAGGATATATTTGATGAAAAACACCACAAACATATCCAGGAAATCATGGAACACAACATTTATTAATCCCATGAACACAACGGGATCATTCTTCACACCAAACAACATCACCAAACAACCATAATTCCTATGACCATAATAGAAAGAGTTATTTGGGATATCATATTCCTTCACACACATTTGATGATACCCAAACCACAAATCAATCATAAGGAACCATCTTGAACCCTTCATTTGATCAAAAAAATCACCAATCTTTAGAAGAGGGTAGAAGTTCTTCACTATCACCTTGGTTAAATGGTGACAATAAACAGACAACCGTAAACTACCATCAGCCTCCTTGACAATCAAAATTGGTGCACCCCATGGTGACAAACTTGGATTAACATAACAACACTACAACAAGCCATTAAGTAGTATCAGAAACTCTCACAACTCATAAGGCACCATCGTCTATAGAGACATCAAGATAGAAGACACACATGGCTGAAGCTCGATCCCGAACACGATCTCTCATCAAGGGGGTAATGCTACAACATGTTTTAGAAAGGCATTAGGGTACTATTAAAAAACCATGGGAAAAACTAACTAATGAACCTATGATGAACATACAATTATCACATCCATTAAGGATGACAAAGAAGGAACATGCCTCTGACCCATCCGAGGGTCTTTCTCTCAAAAAAACACTGCAGGCTCTCCATCAGCATCAAATAACACAACCTGCCACCAAAATCAATTCAAAATATCCTTCACCAAATAAAACCAATCCATGCTTAGGTTGACATCATATGGTTATATATTCAAACATAATAAATCTCTACAAGAGTGGTGCTTCCCCAGTACTAGCTCATAGTCTCTACATATTTCAAACAAGTCATCTCGACCTCTAACTAGCATCGTAAACACCAAGGAATTAGAAGCCTATCGACCTCAAGTCCCAAATCATGATCATGGATCAGTGATATGAAGGAGCATGTGGCTCCTGAATCAAACAAGGCATAGAACCAAGTATAAAATAGGCAAAGGGTACCTTGAATGATGTATGGATCACCTGGTAATAGCAACACAAAATTATGAAGCTAACCATGACCTACTCTATGGACTCTCTAACCCTGATTAAGACCACCACCATGGCCGCGATCTTCTCTCTAAGGATGTGGAGCCTCCCAGGGCTATCCTATGGATGCCCCATCTACTGTTTTCTAATACAAAGATGGTGCATCCTTCTGCTACTGCCTCAGTTAGAACTACCTCAATAGAGGTACTTGGAGTGGAGCACCTAGTGCAAGATAACATTTATGAAATGGTGGGAACTCTCTCTGTTTATTTACTTAGTATCTGTAAGAAAAATAGATGTCTGATCCCCTTGAATAGGAATGAGAACCAATACCCCCAAAGGAATGAGATGCTAAGGGCTGTGACCTATCCCCAACCAAATGAAAAATATTCTATCCTAAAACACGGGAAACCTGGAATAAAGCTTTTATTTATGATAAATACTAATGAAAACCCTCCCATGATGATATGTTTATGGATAAAAATCTCTGGTTGACCTCTACACTCACTAGTAACTAGAGATTTTTCATCAGTATAGACGGGTGGACATGGTGATGAATATTTGGATGCAAATCCCCCTTGAAATTCCTCACCCTTGTCTCCTCATCTAGAAATAGGTTCGAAGCCTATCGCAAAAGTTTCCTGAACTATATCTCAAACTGTCGCACACTGGAGCTTCCCTACTAAACGGTAATCAGCTCTTAGTGACTGACTTCCTATGTTGTCAAAGAACGAAATTCACATATGAAATGCTCTCAAAACATCTCCCATGAGACTGCCAACTCCTCGCGGTCCCTGAAGAACAAGAACCACCACTACCATACCACTCCATGCAGCATCATCACAACCAATGTCACTCAGTTATTCTTTAGAGAATGGATTGAGCTAAAAGATATCTCATCCTTTTCTAACCAGTCCACCATGACTGCATCTGAAATTAATACCTTGTACTTCTATAGACTCTGTCATAGAAACTCTTGAAGTTTTATCCTCCGAGTGTCATCTTTGTGAATCTCTACTCTGTGGTGATCTCTTGGAATAACCTTCGAGACATATTCTACGTGAAACTGATGAAAACATTGACCTGAATCCATACATACAAAAGAAAAAAAGGTAGGATTCTTAAACCTATAATATGGAAGAATTTAACATTAATTAATTGTTTTATTTTATTCATTTTAGGTTACATATCCCAAGGTATACCCATTCAAAAACAGGAGAAACGAATAATGACACATGATCCTTTCCAAGGTCTCTACCCTACAACCATCACCACTGTATTTAGTAGCCATTGTAAACTTAAAGGTCCATGCATCAGGTCACAGAGGGCCTTAAATACCTGTGTATTACCCAGACTCCAGTGTTTAAAACGCTTTCTAAGCTTGTTTGACACTATTTCCCTACCATCCCATGAATCCTAACATGTGCCTAACTCCCAAATCCATCCAATCCATAAACAATACCTCTGATACCACTTTGTCACCACCCCTCCCCACAATGATCACCCTCCTTATCTGGTAATGTTAAGAGAGAGATAATGACCTCTAATTCCTGCCTCTAGTTGGCCCCAGGTTGGTGACTAGCACAGAGGATATAGTAAACATAAAAATGAGGGGCATTACCCTACAAGAGAACACATGCAAAAGGGAGAGATAATATAGACATCGGCTAACTCCTACACAAAAAAATATATAAAAGAAATCCCAACTACATACATTTAATTTAATGAAAGATCTACAACAACTGAAAAGTGAAAACTACAAGTACCAAACGAATAATAAACAATAGTGACCATGAATCCCAAATATATCATGAAACCTCAAGCTAGTATTAAATATCTTGATCTTAAACCTTCTTCGAGTGACCTGAAAAATAGTTTATATAAGATAAGGTGAGTATAATAGTATACTCGGTAGGATCCTCCCCCGAGACTCTCATGAAAATTTTATGGAATCACGCTAAAGAATAGTGAATCATTAATTGAATCTAACTCGTGACCTAAATAAATATTCTAATTTCCCACCCTCACCCTAGATACTCTGACCAATTATCGCATATAAGAGTATCTAATATAATAATGAATCTCAAGGGTACCCCGCTACCACTTCCCCCCTGGTTTTCCGCTTTTGCCTAAGGTCGCACATCCTAATACATATCTCTCCAAAAATGATGGATCAAAGACACATGGGAAAGCACCATAACATGAACCTCGTGCAACACAAAATATTTCTTTCAGACACATGGGTGAAGAACCACACCATCCCCACAACCAAAAGTAACCAGGTAGTTTCCAGAAGCCACCACAACTCACTTAATGAGTATCATACATCAATTATTATATTGCAAACCATTACAAACCATACACTGAGGAAGGATACTCAAGACATAATATCCTATACAAGTTACACCAATATTAGTCCATAGTAAAATATATCCAGAATATATGTGTGTGAATAAACACAAACCATTACAACCCACTACACTCAAATATGGGGAAAACTAACAACTGTGCCTACAAGCACAACTAACTACCAAGATAAGAGAGTGGGGAAAAAGGGATTAGTCATCCATCCATCCTACAACTGGGATGTTGGAGAACCCACTCAATAGATCAAAATTACTTGGGTCTCAGTTGGCCTAACCGACAAGGTGATATAATGTATAGAAAAACAAAATGTACAAAGTATAATATAGCTCAAAACCACACTATGGGAAAAACACATCTTATAATAAACTGCAGCAAACATCTTTGAGACTCATAGATACCACTACATAGATTAGATATTCTATTTGAACACAACCATTTAAATGGAATTATTAAATCATCTTTTATCTTTTAATCAGTTACACTTTATGTTAATTAATTCTTTAACATTTACAAATTTCTACATTACATTCCAACCATCTCCCATGCCCTCCAGGAAGAACCACACAGAATCCACAGTTCCTTTAAATTGTAACCTCACCATGGAATCATAGCAAGATCTAACCCCAAAGGTGAATATCATTTATTCAATAATTTATTATTTTCATTTTCATTTTTCTACAATTCTAGGTATTATAGAAAAAAAATTCTAATCTACCAAACATAAAGGGCTCAACACGGTGGTAGATGGTCTACTCATCGAGTCTTTGTCGCCTATAGATGTAGCGTTGGCCAATCAATCCTTAAGAAGCTAGAAATGGAAATATCATAAAATACCCCATCCATCTTCACCTCTTTTTGAAGGAAGACGAGGAAGAAAAACTACCTTAAGTAGTGGGGAAAGTAAAGATGATTAAAAATAATAGATTCAATATAAACCACTTTCACCTCAACGGTTAATCCCATCTTTAACCCATTCCATTAGCTTCAATGCCCTCCCTGACACCCACATGCATAAAACAATATATCTCACCACTCTAGGCATTAATTACTACTACAGACAATGGTCCAACCTATCCCACACATTACAATATCCATATAGGATCACATAATATCACATGTAGTAGGATAAAAAAAGTAACTAGGCTCTTGACCCCAAACAAGGCATTCCACCATAACACTTAACGAGTACTCATGGCTCCAAAGACTAATGGTCTTGGACTCTACAAAAAAAAAGGGTCACTCAAAACCCTACTAGGTATTATCCTTTATCAATAAATGTTTCATTAATCCATCTTGAATTAACCAATTCATTATTAGTAGGTTAAAAATATTGTAAACCTAACTAGTAAGCTACCATAGTTATCAAAAATTAATTAAACACGCTTACTGCATCAATTAGATTATAATAAAATTATAACAACAACCAGATTCAATTGCATGCCTCTTTATATTTGGTTAATTAATTTACAATTAATCCCATATTTAAATTATTTACCAATTTCAATCTACAATGAAATTCTAAATAATAAAACCATAGATATCACAATATCTAGAAAATAAATAGGCAACAACATTTCTATGAAATTTATACCAATTATATAATCTGTTTTAAGAATTTATTATGTCAATTCTCCTGTGATCTATTGGGATAAATTATGGTATCTCTACTACTGCACATCCAAAGAATACAGAAGCCTATAATACCCTAAATCAAAAGGTTTACAACATTCCTTATATGAGAATGGCCCAACACAACATATCATGATCACCTCTCCTGTAATGACTGCATTCACCCATGGACGCTAGGGAATGAACAAATCAACCAACACCAAAGAAAGATCCATTAGAAACATGGAGATCAAATTCCATCACATGGAAAGGAGAAATATGAATAAACTTATCCACAAACATAGAATAAATTTGGTAGAACATACCTTACTGATGACTGATCGACACTTCCTGGCTGTACCAAAATAGGGGGTGTGCATAAGCAATAGGAAAAACTCTATGTGGAATAAATCCAAGGATGGAAGTTTGATTGCATGACTAATATTTGAAATAATTGTCTAGGAATCTCATAATAAGGAAAAAAGTAAGAAGAATAAGGGAGGAAGCTATTTTGGACATTTTGGAAATATAAATAGAGAATCAATATAGATATAGTTTTATATTTTCAATTAAAGATGGATGTGGTCAAGATTTTGTGTTTTGACTAATTAAAGGCATTGATAACCTTAAAAATATTAAGCTAGTATTAATGGGAATTGAATTATCCTTAAATTCCTTAAAAAGTCTTTTAATTCATTTTATGTTAAAGGAAATGTCAAAGGGGAGAAACCATATGAATCTAGGAAAAATTGGAAATTTGGAAAAGGAAAATGACTCATCGTTCTGGAAATACTGCTCATGACACTATTAGATGTCTCACCGGTTTTGACTCACCAGTTTTGACTCAATGGTTTTGGCTCACTGATTCTAACTCACCGCTTCTGACTCACTATTTCTGACTCACCATTTCTGACTCACAGGTTCTGACTCACTAGTTTTGACCTTCTGTTTTTGAAAATTTGGTAATGAAAATGACACCATTCTAGAAACACTGTTCACAGAACTGGAAATTTTTAAATTTTTGGGAATAAGTCACCTTGACCCCCCAAAACACCTCCAACACCAGATTTTAGAAAAACCATGGACCATAGTGGTTCATGCCATTATAATGTCAATGTACAAAGATATACAGGCTATAGTTTCCAAATGTTATTATCATGTTATCATAACCCATGGCTCATGATATGTTGATATCTCCCTTTATTACCATAACATTTTTTTCTGAGCACACCATTTACTATATTTACTTATCGTAGGTTATGAGGTGATTTATTATTTATTATATGTCTACTAAGGGTGGAAGTTATAAAGAGAATAGCGGGAGATGATGTATATCACATATGAACTAGTATTTTATGGGACTAAATTTTCAAAGGCACTATACCTTTATGATCCTTAGGCAAATGTTTGTGTAATGAAATGATTAATCAGGATAAAATATCTAATATCTATATATTATAATTTTTGGTCATTATAATTTTCATTAGTGTATAAGATTATTTAACCATTAGAAACTATGATGAGAAAATATTATTGAGATAGCTCGGGATATTTCTAAAGATATGTCCATAGATAAGTATATGGTTAAGTATGTTGATGATTCAATGTACTGAATAATTTCATTAAATAATTGTAAATGATAGAGTAAGTTATTTCCTAGAAATTACATCCCTATCTAGATAGTACAAATGGATGTTCCAATGGTACAAAGGTGTATCAGGTTAAGAACTATTAAAATGGTTCATTGAGCTGGAATTGATCATCAACTAGTTCACAAAATGGGCCTTGATGCACACTATGTTTGATACTGGTGTGGGACATCCTTCTAAATTTCAAAAACACTATGATTCATTATGATGGTTTTAAACAGTGACCATGATTGAACTATTTTAAGAATAACTTTTAATAATTTGAGTATAAGGTGTAATGATTTAGATATAAAATAATTGATTTTTCATGATTATGTGGTTTTGTACTATGAATATTCTCACTCACACTATAAATTTGGTTTTATTCAATGGTAGGAAAAATAATAAGCTAGAATAATGTTGAATGTCACTCACCCTTTCTAATCCTTCTCATAACATCCAAATTGAGGTTGAGTGTGAAGAAATCCTCTTTTATATGATGAATTTATAGATTTTGGGCACACATTTGACCTATGTTAGAGGAATATCTCATGTGAATAATGTGGGATGAGAGGTCACCCTGATAATCTCTATTAATAGAAGTCAATGTTGAAAAATTATGACTTTCCAAAGGCTATTGTTCGTGATGGAGATCCCCTCGAAGATCCAATTGATAATGTGGTGGATTTATTGATTGGTAACCCTCAAGAGCCTAATGGAAATGGTCCAATGGTTGAATATCTGATGAGGGAGGATAGTGGCTGGAAAGAAATTCAAATAATCTTAAGGACTCTACTTCGGAAAATAAGTAGAAATATTTGGTTACCATCTTCTCGGAAGAGGAAAATGTCAACGATGATGAAATTTATATAAATGGAAAAAGGGATAAATTGGATCAAATTATACCCCAAATTAAAGGGAGTGACAATTAATTGATTGTTGAAAAATTCAATGAAGAAGAAATAAAAAAATTGGTTCACCATCAACTTTCATAGGAATGAATGGAGGCTTCAGGTAATAGAATGTGTAAGTAAATTTTAGAAGTTGACTCCCCACTCACTTCTAAAATTTTCCATACTTCTTCAAAACCCATCAATAATAATGAGTGTTTTCAACTTGTTTCCTACAAAAAGACAAGGTCTTTGGGTGGCCCCCAATTGGTGGTTGAATAACCTGTTATAGAGATAAAACATCAAGAGACTCTTCCTCAATCTATATCAATAGAGTTAAATGGGATAAGGACGTTAAGGGACACCTATCCTGAAAATATCAGAGAGAAGCAAGAGGATAACTCTGACTATGAAATCACTGATACTAAGACCCTACTTGAAAGGATTAAATCACTTCCTTAAATTTAAGGGAGATATAGATGTTGGGGGTGAATATATAGAATTTGTTTATCTAATTATAGTGAACATTGAGCGGTGAAAACAAACTAGGTAAAATCTTGAGGAAACGTTAGGTAGCTATCTTTTATTCTTTGGGAATGTTGCATTGTATTCTCATTCCCTATTTGGTTATTTTTTTTGTTTTTTTATTTATAATAAAATAGGGATCCCCTCCATCGTTTAAAAAAAATTAGGGAATCACTAAATAGAAATAGATGTTGTTTTATTTATTGATCTAAATGGATCAATGTATGTAATTTCTAAAGAAAAATGAAAAGTTCGTTTAATGAAATGGATAAGAATAAAAGTCTCACTAACATATCATCCAGAGTTGAATTTTCTAATTTTGGAAACTATGTTTTTTATGTAATCAATGTCCACAGGGGGATTATCAGGAAGAGAATAAGTAATTTTCCATGAGTAGTGGTTATATATCTAACTCTAAAGACACCACAAACAACATATGAATGGTTTATGTTATTCTAATAGAATTTTTATTGTTAAACATGATAGGCTTTGATACATTGATTTTTAGTAGTATTAATACATGATTAATATTTTATATAGTAGGAATCATTTATTATGGAATAATATGATGAATCCTAATTAATTGGTTAAGAATGATATAGAATTATTTATGTGTTTTTATAAGTGATTTTTTTAAATATACAAGGATTTTTTTAGTATTCTTTTTTATTATAAATTTTCTATAATATGTCGAATGGTATTGATGAAAAGATGTGTGATTTAATGGAAATGTGATATTTTAATAGAGAGTACACAATTAAGGGATGATATCCATTAAATTGTTCAAGATGATTAATAAACGATGTTGGGATAAAGAGATGTTGGATATAAAATTATTTAAATAAGATAGTATTGATGTACATATAATTCACTAATGATTTTATGGGAAAAGTGTTTTAAGTTATCAATTATTTGCTTTACAACAATACTATATTTATATAATAAAATCAATAATATGTTATTTTATTTATGGAAAGGGAAAAGTTTTGATTTTTAAAGAAATTTTTTCATTACAATTTATTGGTAATTTTAGATATTACCATGTTTCCAAAGAATAAACGATCCATTTATTCACATATTTGGTATGTGACATTAAGAGCTACTTCATGTTATTTTTTAATAAATGATAATATGATTTTTTGAAATTTTGTGACATTATTTATAAATTTTTTGACTCTGATTTCTATCACACATGGAGGAGCCTTAAGGTTAATATTCATGGAATTGATAATATTGAGCATTTTATTTTATTGGAAATATCTTGATAATAAGTAATTTTTTGATAACAGTAAGTGAAATACCCAATGAAATATCATTCTATTTAAGAACTTTTGGTCCATTAGGGCTTCAGGGATTAGAATCATTCGTCTTCATTTATTAAAGTAAGAAGTGAATTGGAAACTGATTTAAGATCAAATAAACAATTAGATTATTCTTATAAAATCGAATGAAATTCTAGGAAGTATATAATATAAAGTAAATTACTAATTTTTTTGAATAATACATTAAAATAAAATATGATTAATCTACCTTTATTTAGGATTAATGACTGGATTTTTTCAGCTATCTATTATTTATGAATTTTTGGTCGTTAACTTTCTCCTAACCATGTTATCTATCACACTCCATCAGTATTTAAGAGGTATGTTTCCCTTCCATTTCCATATTTTCACTCAATAATAATGTTATCTTATATTTTAACTTAGTTTTGTGTACTTATAGATGACCATCATACACACCTTTTTCTATTAAATGAGGAAATTTTATTATCCTTTTTTACACTATGGGTTTCCCTCAAAGGGAATTTCAAATGTTATGCACTTTTTTACTAAGAAAATGATAAATGTTCATGTAAATTTTTTTATAATGAGGTAGATTGTAAAACCATAAAATTTTAGGAAATATGTTATTAAAATAAATTAAAATTCTTTGATAGATTGTGTTAAACTCAACACCATGTTTTAATTAATTAGGACAAAAAATCAATATTATTATTTAAACAATATTTTTATAACATGTTCATTAAACGTGTTGTAATAAATATAAACAACTACATTTTAAATATAAATTATAATGTTCTAATATACAAAATATTGATAGAAATACATAATTTTTGGTAAATTCAATATATGTTTAAAAAATACTATTGCATACAAAAATGAATTCTTTTTTTTATTGAACAATAATGAAATTAATTTCTAAAACTTTAGATTTTTTATTGATAAAGTAACCATCTTTTTTGAATTATAATTTCAATATTATCTAAGATGTAATTTTTGGGATTTTTATGAATGGACTAATTTATTAATTAATAGTAAAAAATACTGTAGTTTATATATATTTCATTTCATTGAAATCATTTAGAAACATGGAAATTGTTTTAATATATAATTAAAAAGACAGTTTTTTTCAATTATATATTTAATAATCCGATTATTTTTTTATAATCAATTTTATATTGATTTTTTATATAAAACTTTGTATACTTTTGAACATTTTTTTCTTTTGGAAACCTCTTTGTATTCATTTTTATGGGATTGGTTTTATGTTTTAATTTTCCAATTATATAAATTAAATTTATCAAAATGGATTGAATATTTTGAATCATAAAATTTTATATTTCCTAACAATATTTATTTAAATTTTCAGCATATCTAATTTAAAAAACTCTTAGAATTAAATATCATAGTTAATTTAAATATTGATTTACAGGGGGTTAAACTAAAACAATAAAGGTTAAAATTACCTTGAAAATTTTAAAGAAACTATTTTTAGTAAATATTTTGACAATAATAGTTATAGGTTTGATAATGGTCTATTTTGGATCCTTTGTGCATGTGAAAAATATGAGTCCACATTTTTCATTCCAAAAATTATTTGTGTTCCAATCACCTCACATATAAAGTTCCACCACCTCTCTTATCCACTTCATACTTCCAAAACCAATTTTTTGATCCAATACTATCCCAAATATCTCCCAAATAATAGTATCCTCAGACTTGAATTATTTTTTGGTATGAAATTAACCTACGAAGGCTTTCGATGCAAACCAATAGAGGATATCGGAAAAAGAGGTAATGATATTTGGCAAGTGTTTTTATTTTATTTCTTCCTTCACCTCATTAAATTATTATTAAACTACCATGATATAATAAAATCATAATTTTCAATATATTGATATGATGTTATTTTACAATCTGAATCTATAACCACCTCCACTCCAAAAAATGTGATATGAAATAATTATTCTTGTATACGGCTAATGCCACCTCGCAAAATGATGTTATTCCTTTTCCATCATCACATATAATGGATGGATATACTTATAGATTAAATTTTTTATATATTATAAAAATAAAAATACTATTATTATATTATTATTTTATCACATATACCTCTTGAATTTAAATTCATTGAGAATACAATAATGTTTCTTGCTTGTACGGTACCCCACCAACTAAGGAAGTAATGTAATTCATTCACAATTTATATTGTGGGTAATAAGGATGTGTATAATTAAATAATAATATCTATATATGAAATTAAAATTATTATTTAATGGTAAAATATTATTCACATTTCTTTCTTTCAATCCATTTTGAAAATGGAAACAATGTTCTTGCAGATGTACATGCTACCATTACCATTAATAATGTAATTAATTTTATTTTTATAACATTTATTGATTAATATAAATACCTATATACTAAATATATATGATATCTATATAATTTTTAACTTTATGTAATTATGGAACCATGATAAAATTAGGAGGACTAAAAAATAACAAATTAAAATATACCTGATAAACAAAGTAGTTATTTCCCAAAACCAAGATTTAACATGTAATTGTTAATACATTGATAATAAAAGTACATTTGTAAATCCTATGTGGTAATATATGTATATATATATATATATATGGTTCTATAATAGAAATATAATAATATCATATTTATTATACAATAAGATTTAATGTGCGTGACTAAATTTGAGACTGGTGGTAAGGGATTTCTATCTCACTTTTATCTTCCTTATGACAAATCTGACATTCACCAAATATTTTATTTATTAGGTGTATATATAATACATGAATTTATTCTATGATACATCCGGAAATTTATGTGGATTTACCTATCCATTTGGGTATCTCCCTTTCATGGGTTTTACAGTTCCAATGTTACCAACATAGTTGGATTTATGTCTCGATGTACCTTCTCTGAAACATAAGTTGTATTTTTCACCTATCATCCTTTTTTGAGGTTCATATACTAAAACATTGATGTGTAATGTTATAAAATTATTTGTTCTCATTAAATTTTATGTTTCATTAATCTTTATTGTATCATGGGGCTTACGATTCAACATTAAAAAGTGTTTTGTGTTTTATGTCATAATCTCATCATTTTTAGGATTGTTTATGTTTAAGATTTTGATGATGAAATAATGTGACAAATATCTCAATAAATCTTATTATCCTCCAATAATTTCATGAGAGTACATTTTTTCTCAAACATTTTCCTCTCTTAATAAAATCATTTTTCTAAGATATATTTTATTGTAAATCGTCTTTATTTCTCTCTTTATTTAAAAACTAGTTTTTCATCGAAAACCATGTTTCAAAATTTTTTGTCTATAATATTTTTAATATTATCCAAATTATTTATTAAAGTTGTTTTTACCCATATTCCTAGTTTTTAAAAAATGCATTGAAAGGATTCTTCATATATTTTTTCATGAAATGTCCATTTGGATTTCACTAAAAATGTGAAAGGATTGATTATTTTAAGTTGTAATCCATGAATGATATTTTCCAATAATATTACCATTCATTTTTTAAATCATCCTTTATAAGTTTAAAATGATATTTTCAAAGAAAATTATGTTAAATGTTTTATTTATGGAAATTTATTTTTATAGTGGAAAGGATACTTTCCAAAATAAATGTTTTGAAATAATTATAAATAATCATTTATATTTTTAAATGGTTATTTCAAATGAAATGTTATTTGAAAATATTTTATGTTAAAAAATAAATTTAAGTGTAATGTTTATTTTCCTCAAGAAATATTTTAAATGAACTTTAAGTATATATATATATATATATTTCCATGTTTTTTTCAAATAAATTGTTTTTGAAAATGTTTTTTTTTTGTTTTTGATAATTGATTTTGTAAGTAGAAATGGAATTTTCCTCTCAAAATGATCCAAGTGATATTTTAAAATCTTTTTTCATCTCAGATGACTTCTTTTGATGTTACCAATTCTTTTCTTTGGATATGATCTAGGTATTTATTCACATTATTCCTCTTAATGGATTATGATTATTATTACATGATGTTTATGACACCCATTTCTCTACCATGGAATATAACCCACTTATAATTCCACAGTTTATGCTATAATTAAATGGAGAAATGATTTAGTGACTTATATATTTTCTGATGGTTATGATATGACGATTTGATTATAAAATATATTTCTTATTCTAGGTTCTGATATGATGAGTTTTTATGATCTTGTGGAACATGTATGTCAGATTTTCCTTATATGGAAAGTGGGAATTATATATCCATCCAATTAATTGAGTAAATATTAATATCTCATGAGGTAAGCATGAATAAAATTGGGAGTAAAACTAGTTCAATAAAGGACTCTATCCACTATTATAGTATTTGGAGTGAACCATGAAAACAATAATGGTTGGGGGGTGTAAAACTAATCCATTATGATAGTCATGGAAATTAGGAATATAATATTAAGGAAATGATTTCAATGTTTATGTGTATTCAATAAATACATGTATTATTATAATTTTATGATCTCATGGTTTATGTTCTTTGATTCAATAATTATTTTTTACTTATGAAATACCATGATTTATGAAATTACATAGGTTTATGATCTATGATATGAGGGGTAAGTATTTGAAATGTTATTCTCATGTTATAATTCTACTATGCTAATTATATATTAATATCTCTCTTGTTAACCCTTACTGAGAATCTGGTCACACAAATTCTTATGTTTCCTTTACATGTGTTACTTTGAATGATATTATATATGATATGTTTATTAAGGGTGGTGGTTGTGAAGAAAAAATGTTGGAGATTAAATAGATAACTTATTGATCCGTTGTTTATTTATCCACATTTCAAATTGAACTATTACATTATGATATTAAAGCATATACTCATGTAAAGTAATGAATATTCTCCTAAAAATATGTTATATCTACGAATCATATTTTTGGGTGTGTACATTATCCAATGAATCTATATGTATCTTATAATAATTTAATTAGGGTTTATTTTATTATACCCCTAGGTTTAACAATATACATGATTCCCAAACCACTTACTTTTAAATGTTTATAGAAATAAAACAAAATATAAATGAGATAATGTATTTTACTGTTTTAGATAAAGAATCAATGAAAATTCATAAATTTTATTCTAGTGATTTTGGGATAAAAAATGTGTCCCATATAGTAAATTGTAGTGGGCATCGAAATATATGACATAAGGGTGGAGAGAATATTTTATTATGAAATCTTGTCTTGGAATAGTCTTCATTTTCTCAAAATTATAATTAAAATAAAAATGACAAAATTAGAATGATGTTAGAGTGAGATAAATTTAACAATAAAACCACACTCTTGGATAGAAGAGATTACACTTTGAAATTAAGACAACTTGATATAAATGTAATGATCATGGAGCATTATCACTTTCAACTAGATTAGAATGTATATTATCATGGAAACCAATTTGTCATTTTAAAGCCTCAAAAACATTGGTAACATTATAAAATTAATTGTGGTTCATGATGATGAATAAGACTAAATTAATTTGATTTTAACAAACATTAAATATTATCCTAGATATCATGTCATGATTCTACTGGATACCTAGTTTTATCCACCAGGTCATCAGTGTTGTAGTCACTACATAACAAGAACATGCTGAACCCACCAAAATCTAACTAAGAAACTTCCAGTTGGATGATGATCATATTTCCCATTGTGGTTTTAAGTCCATCAACAAGGGTGGTCCAATGTTTCCCCATTAGTAGGATATTGGACATCATTTATAATTTTAAGCTTATAAATTTATTATCAGCTGGCTGGTATCTATGAATTAGTTGGTCAGTGAAACTTTATTCGGTCATAAGATCTTCGTAGACTTCAAATCTCCATTATATGGATTTATAATTCGTATGAATATCACCCCTTGGTATAAAAAGTATATTTGTAATTATTTATTTTTAGTCAATTTTGTTAAACATATTTGATCGTTATTTAAATATCTAATAACATAATTGAAATAATTAGTTTCTTTAAAGAATATTTTTTTCCGACTAAAACTATTTAATGATAAAATAATAACATTATACCCTTTTAATGATCATAAAAAATTTATAAAAGGATATTACAATAGGAGTAAAATAATACAATTTTTATAGATGTAATTTTACATAATGAAAAATAGAAAAATAATAACATTTCTACCCAACATTTATGCCCATAAATTCAATTCATTTTTCCCAAAAAAAAGAAAACGACAAAAATCCTTTAACTTGAGATATATATAACTTCCTAATATTGATAAATATCTCAATAAATACCGAGATTTTTCATATATTATGATTATTAAAAAGTGTACATATATTATGTAATAGTAACAAAAAGTAAAATGTAAAACTGTATTTTTCAATGTAAATGGTCATTCGAGAGATTTGAAAAAATGATTTAAAATTTTGAAAAACAAAAAATTAAAATATTTTATATTAAAATAATCACTAAATATGATAATTAAAGAAAATGTTTATTTTTTTTGTAAAATATAATCAAGAGATAAAGTAAAAATGTTTTCGAATGATCTCAAGAGTTAAATAAAATTTTGACAATATTATGAAAAAATGAATATCTTATATGTTCATTTCATCGTTAACTAGATTAGCTTAAAATTATATGGTTCTCTAGAAAGTGGATTATATAAATAAATATAAATAAATATATCAAATAACCCAAAATTGATTTCATTCTTTTATTAAGTTTTAAATAAAATTAAAATAAATAGAAAATTACCCTAGAGTTTCAATCCAGGTGTGCATCCCAACGTGATGGATAAATTAAAAATATTGCTAGAACTATAGAGCTATTAACTATATGTGAATCTTATCCAAAGCTACAAATTATTTTTTGTATCAAAATAGTAATTTTTTTTCATGGATTCTAATATTAACTTGTGTTTAATAAGACAATGAAAACATTGTAAACATTTTTTAATTGAAATAATTTATTTTCAAAAGATTCATAAATTTGTATAAAAAATTTGATTAAATTGCCAGGTATTTTATGTTAAAGGTATATGTATAAATATATAATCAAATCAAATTAATTTTTATAAAGTTAAATTTATGAAGAGTAATATTTTTTATGAACATATCAAAATGTCGATGGGTTTTGAATACAAAATCAAGAATGATATCAATTTTTTGAAGTTATCTTAATGAAAATGATGTCATGGATCAAAGTTTATATTGGGAGAGTGATGTATAGTGTTATTGGAGATATTAAAACTATTATAGTTTTCACACAATTTAGGTATGTGATTATATATAATTCCAATGTCTATGTGAGAATATTTAATCAAAATAATTTGTGGGAAACATCTCCTAGAGTCTGTGTATTTTTCTTCAGTTGTAGAAATATCAAAAATGCTCTACAGATTTCTACCCAATGAGGCATGTGAATTTTGTAGAAGGTGATAAGTCCCATAGACACTTCCCATATCCAACTGTAATCCTTTAAAATCCATATTATAAAAACTTATATCCTCAACAGATGTTTAATTAGGATAAAATAAACTATGGTTTCTAGATTATCTTAAATAAAAAAAAACTCATTTCAGTTCCATTAAATTATATTCCATTTAATTTGACTTAAAATGAAAAAAAGTCATGTAGTAAACAATATTTATGGGTTGGTTATTTTAAGGTAAAGGATACTTCCAATCATACAATCATATAGCTTATTATCAATCAGTTCGATGTCTTTATCCAATGTTAGCGCTCAAGTTTTACTCATGGCAGATTTAATTTTCTTAAGGTGATTCATTTAAAAAATCTTTAAAATATAATTACTCTAATTACATTGGATTAAAAAAATTCCTTTTAAATTATTGAAAATATTTAAAATAAAGAATAATTTTATTTTTACCATAAAAATCCTTTAAAAATCTATGTTCATTGAATGAATAAAATAATTTAGAAATTAGTTCATTAGATGTTACAAAAATAGAATCGTCAACATATATTTTTATAATTAAAAAAGTATTTGATTTTTTTTCAATAAAAAATGTAATATATGATTTTCAAATATCAATATCATTTAATAAAACAATTTTTATTAACAATTCATATCATACGATAAGGAGCTTATTCTAAACCATTATATTTTTTGGTTTATATGAAAATATTATTTGGGAATTTTTTATTTTCTATACTATGTGGTTGAACGTAAAGTTTTTTTAGAGCTATAACCATTTATAAATTATATTTTGACATCCATTATAAAAATATAAGATTTTAAATTATTAGTGAATGAAAACCTGATTAGAATAGATTATATCGATTCAACAAATGAGAATTATTCACCATAATCAACACCTTCTTCTCAATTATATCCTTTAGATACTTTTAAATCCATGTTACATATGGTATTTTTTTGTTCATCCTATTTTTTTCAAAGAAACCACTTTATACCAATAATTGAATGATTAATGATTAATTCCTTTAGTGTATAAATATTATTCTTTTGAAATAGGTTCAACCCATATTTTATTGAATATATATAATTATAATTATAAATGAAATCAACAAAAGATTTAAGTTTTATGTGATAGAGATAAAATTTATGTTAAAAATCACCAAAGACCAACATTCTAGTAGAAATTCTAGACATGAATTCACCAACAAAATTCTCAATGGGGTAGTATTTGTATTGAACCTGGCACTTAGGTAATGGAGTAAGAGGGGGTTCTTAGGCATTATATATTACATTATAACATTTATGTTAATGTATGTTAATATATATATTTTTTCAATATGACCATCAATTATACTGTATGGTATTGGGCAGTTCTCATAATATTTCATATTAATTGACTATCCTATCATCATGGGGTTATTTTTGAAGTCCCTATAAGAATTACTGGTGTTTTAAAACACAATAATGATACATTTATTGAATTTGGGTGTAATAATTCCGAGATTATCCATCATATTAAAGGAAAGTTGTTTTGAAACTAAAGACATTAAATAATAATCTTTAGAGATTTTTTTGTTTTAAATATTATTATGGGGTTTTCCTAATATGAGTGTTAAGAGAAAAAAACTATGGATAAATAAATAGAAATTGATACCCCTCCCTATATTAATTGATAAATGTTACTCTCATTTACTTTAGTCACACACATTTCATGGAGGGTTGAAATATATGTTTGATAACCCCATTTATTGAGGTATTTAAGGAGGTGATATAGAATAAATATATAATGGAGAAGAAAAAATTTCATCCATAACATTATTATAAAATTCTCCACTATATTCACTTAAATTAAAAAATATTTTGAATCTATTTTTTTCATTTCTCAAAATTTTAATAAAGTCATTATCAACTTAGTTTTATCAAGATTAGAAGAAAATACCTGATAATATTGTATATTAGTTTATAATTATAAGGGAATATTATTTTCCTCTCATATTATAAAAATTATTTTTTAAAAAAAAGGTTAAGGTGTACCAGTTATAAGGATTTATTAGTGGAAACATCATATTCAAAGATAAAAGATGAATTATTTTGTTCCATGTTGGCATAGTTGACAATCCATTACATCTTTAATGGAATGTTTTCTAAATCCCAAACTAGTAAGAAATGATTGAACTATAGAAGAGAGTAAATTATATAGAGACATTGGTTTTGAATTCAAAAATAAGATTCATTATATTTTAAATTTATATACTTAACATAATGACTTGAATGTGATTTAACATCTAATATTTAAAAAATTTAAAAATTAGATCTAGTAAATGAAATATTTCTTTTTAAGTTAAAAACATTTTAAAAAATAATTTTCAAAAGTATTTTCAAGACCACTATACCATAATTGACTTAAACTTAGTAAATATTTCACTAATCCAATAACAAATATAAAATAAATAAATAAATTTCATCTGAATGAACAAATAATAATAGTTATAATTATTTTATCTTTTTAATGATCACCTCAAGTGGAATATATGCAATTATAGTATATGAGATGATTAGATTTTTAAATACAATGAAACATATGACTTAAGAAACAAGTCCCTATATGGAAATTAATAACTCAAGTACTTTTCATGCTAACATTTTCTAAAAAACTATTAATAGAAATTTTTTTGGTAACCTTATCTTGGATTAATATATGTTACTAAATAAAAACATCTGAAAACATTTTTGTTAATATAATGTTTTCTAATATAAATTATGTGATGATGGAAGAATGATTTTATAATAAAAAATCTAGTAGTTTTGAAATTTCATTCATAAACAAGATTATCATATTTCATACAATAATTACGATTTTTTTGAAGGACCCTTTAGAAAAGAACACTTTTTAAAAAAAATTAGAAAACATGATTGGTTTGAGAATATGACCCCAAAATTAATTTTAACAACCATTGATATCCCAAAAAATCATATTTATATATTGGTCACCATTTGTTGATTTGGAAAGTGTGTTGCTATGATAGTTAATTTTTGATTCCAAATTAAGAACACTATGTTATTCATTTAGTTGTAATACCAAACCATATTTTTATTATAAATTTTTTTCTTTTTTAAAAACATCTAGATTAAAATTAATTTTTAAATATTTAAATTTTATATAATGTTACAAAATGTTTTTTTAATTTTATATATAGTTTGAGCATGATCTTCATAACCTAAAAAAGAGGTTGAATAAGTAAGATAATATCATCTAGATATTGTAGAATTTACTTTATTATATAACAAAATATCTGTAATGAGGCACGTAGGATATTATTTTATTCATTTCATTGTTGATATAAATCCTCACTAGTAAACCAAGTTGAATATTTTAATGATTTATTAAATTTCATTTGTTCATTAGAAATTTTCATTACAAGGGAAAATATAGAATGTTTTGGCCCTTTTTTTGAAATAGGAGAAAACAACATCTATTTCATGATATTCCCTTTTTAAGAATTAAGATGAAAATTTCTTTTTCCATGTAGTTCTCCAAATTTATAGAACTATTAGGAATCATTTTTTACATTCAAGATGTGTTTTAGTTGATATACTTGAATTAATTATTTTTACAATGTTTCATTGTCTTCATTTTTCTCCTTTTCATCTTGTTTTATCATTTTTATTTCATATTTCATGAGTGATATGAGGAGATACTTAACCATTATGTTAATTATATCATTATATTCTTTGATCGTGGTGAATTTTGTTTCCCAATTTCATGGTATATAACAAAGTATATTCTTAACTAATTTCCATTTATAAATAGTATAAAAAATATCCCTTCAACCATTACAAAATTTCATTGAATCAGCTAAGTATTTCAGTCATAGGCTTTCAAGGATTGCTATAAGAACATTCAAATTATTCTCTAAACATATATAATATCTTATCTTAATCTTTTTATTTCATTATTCATTACTTATAATAGTTTCTATCTATCATGATCTTTTTTTATAATGCTAAAATCCAATTAAATTCTTTTTTTCTCAACCACAATACAAAGAATTCTAATATTTACCATCTACTTAAAATGATGAAATCTTAAAGAGGATAAAATTATCTTAATTTAATGAAGTAGTAGTATTACCATTAATAAATAACACGAAAACAAGATAAACATTATATTTATTAAATTTAGAAATATATTTCTTCCAATAACCACCATTTATACAATAAAAATGGGAGTGTGACCCATATAGTGTTTTTTGAGAGAAGCATGGTTTTTTGAAAACGAATTTAGAAAAATATTATTTCTTAAAAATAACTTAAATATTTTAAGAAACATTTATGAAAGAGTTTTAAAACTAAAAAACAATGGAAAATATAATTAATAAATTTCAAGACACCATTGATACCAAATACAACTCAAAGTAGTGTAGAAAAGTATAATAGGGTGAATTATCCCTAAAAAATCCATGTATTTTTTATTGATTAAAATAATAAAAATAGATTTTATGGTTTTGATTATGATTAAATTAAATTTTGGGATATGGAATGGATAATTATGAAAAGTATTTTAATATTGAATTTATGATATAAAAAATATATTTTTATAGTAATGGTAGCATACAATAGAAAGTGATTAAATAAAAAAGTTATTATTCAGATTGATGTATGAATGTATATGAATAATGATAATAAAAAGATAAAGTGATAATATATTAAAAAGATCCTGATTTTCTAACAGAGTTTTTCTAATGTTCTTTAATGAAAACCTATGACTCTGGACCAAATTACTTGAGTGTTTATTATATTAGTGCATTTTACAAAATAGTAGAAAATATATAAAAAACCCCTTTATTTTTAAATTTTATATAATGTTACTAGAGTTTAATTAACCATATCCTATTAATGATTATTGCTGAAAAAATAATGGATAAGTATTCCAATTACCTTAAATCCATTACAAGGAAACTCAAGTCACATAAATTAAATAGTTATAAGATCCATAATAGATGCAAGAATGAAGGAGAGTGAATTTTTAGAATAAATATTGTATAGGTATGGTCTTAATTTTCTTAAATGGAAAATAAGAATCTTATGAAGGGAATGATAATGTTGTAGTAGTGGTATAATTTTTACAATAAGATCAAATTTTTGATGGAAGAGTGAGAATATTAAAATTTAGAGCATGTGAGATAAATTGGATCATTATTTAGCATTGGAATTGTTAATAAAATAAGATGGTATGTTAAAAAGGAGAACAAGGGGTCCATTTTTTACTAATAAAAAATCGATATCAATATATAATTGATAATGAATCAACAAAATGAAAAAGAAAAAATTATTTTAATTTTGACAAATATTACATAAACACTTGAAGCTACATTCTTGATACCATTGGACACCCAATCGCCCCTACTGAGTAACTAGTTTGGATTTTTTATAATCCATGAATCAATATAGACCATAATATGGATAATAATTTTCTATTGGTTTGATTATGAGAACACATCCCATGATGTATGCATACAATCAATAATAACTGCCTTATGAACCTCGAATAGATGGCTGGTGGATATATTATACAATGGGATTTCTATGACTTTATGAGAAGTTTTCCCTTTTCTAGGTACATATTATCCAGTTCTACCTATGACTTTCAAAATAACTCAATTTATTTCTTGATTATTTTATTTATTTATAATGGTTCAAGAACATGACACCCAAATATAAAAATTACTATTAAGACTTCATCATTGCTTTTTCATTTTTTCTAACATGATGACCACAAGAATTTAAAATCCAACCCCATAAATGAAATCACTATACTCATTGGAAAATGTTTTATGATTAGAAAAATAAACAAGGTGAGAAGATCATCCAACTCCACAATTTTACTCTTACATAGAATCCATTATGATATAAAATATGTAATTAGATCATGCTGTTATTTCTTCACCAAAACACTAGAATTATTATTTTACTAAGTTTATTCTAGTTACTAATTCTCTATGACCCTACTACAAAAGAATATAAAATTTCACACTTATTATATCATTATTCAATATGGGATTTATCATCACACTCAAATAATTTATCTCCCCATTCGATGACACTAATATATACAACTGTAATGGTCTATCTTATTTTATTAATTTCTTCATCAATATAATAACTCTATTGTCTTTAAAAATCCTCACAACATCTTTCAGAACTATACACAAAATATAGTTCCATTTATATCATTTCCATTTATTATTATTTAAATCTAGTTCCCATGGATGGTAAAAAATGCATTGTTCTTCAGGAACATGTATTATTATGTAGTAAACACCCAGTCATTGTTAAAAAAAATCCAAAAATTAATATTAAAATATAACACACAACTTCTTAGATTTGACACATGGCCATTGATTTTCCTAAATTATAATTAACACTATTATAAAATTTAACATTCATGGATGGTAAAAAAAATATCATAACCTTTCACATTAATGGATGACACTAAACATCATTATTCCTCTTTCACTTTTATTGATAGTGATAAACATTAATATATACCTTCAATATTAATTTTTAAATATGAACATAAACATAAAATTTCAAATTCCCAAATGATATTAAAGACAACTATTTCTTTCACCTTTAATATTTGAAGAAAACTCTAGTGTAACATTCTTCTTTCATAAAAGAATTTTTTTTTGGCATTTCTTATCTTAATTCCTAAATGAAATAATTATACATTATCATCCTATTTTAATTTTATTAATTGATCAAAACACATTTTTATTTTATTGACATTCCATAATGGTTTTAAAAAATATAATATTACTTTTTTCCTTCAAATATTGAAATTAACTACACAATACCTTTTTTTACATTCTGGTTTACATTAAAATCCTTCAGTAATTTCTATTTTCTTTGTATAAAATTTAGCTTTTCCTAAAAACTATACTTTCATGGTGTGTATTATAATTAAGAATAATCATACTCTATACTCATTGAAATTAAACTACAACATAACCTCATAAATTCCAAAATGACCATTAATTTTAGTTTGATAATCCTCTTTTTAATCTAATATTAAGATTTGTAAAAAATATAAATTCATATCTCAATTATAACTAAGGTGTAAATTTTCATTTTATTTCAGGCATCAGATGTATTAAATAAATATTATGACCTATTTAAGTTTAACCAGTATACCCAATTATATTATTTTTCTTCCCAATAATCATTTATCTTTTCCACACTATGTTTGAAGGTTATGTAATCATATGGTATTATTACAATTATATTTTGAAAGGAATAGTGTTTATATGAGTTTACTTGATTGGAAAATGAGATTATTTTTTGGATGAACTGACCTATCATATGATCAATTTGGGTAGACACATACTCTTATACCTCAGACTCTTCACTCAAACTTACTGGTTTACATGTTATGGAGATTTGGGTCAAAATACAAATAAATGAAAAACATCTATTTATGGAGATAAATATATGTTAAAAGCATAATAGAATGGTTTTTGAAAATATATGGATTTTTTATTTCTATATATATATATAATTATTCATCATAATACATTATAATCATTTTTAGGGGAATAATTTGACCATATGAATAGAGAGGTTAATTATTCATAGGTGTTTCATTATTCCAGTCCTATTAATTCACGATTAATTTCCACTAGATTATAAAAACCCACCATACCATCAATCTAATATTGACACCCTCAGTGATTAGGTCCACCCCTCCAATTCTAGTAGGGTTCCATAATCAATGGTAGCAGTTATACCAAGGTTGAGTCCTAAATTAATGATTTATAATGCCTACATTTTCCACTAAAAAACAATGAAATACCTAAAATATTCTTTTTCCATGATATAGAAATAATATAGTCAAATTTTAGTCCACATTGGAGATTTACAATATAAAATAGATAATGAAGATGGTATAATTCACATTCACACTCCCATTGTTGCAATGTCAACCTATTTAGTGTCATGGGAAATAATTATTTATTTAATAAATGTGATATATACATTAAAATTTTAAAAAATAAAAATCACACAACCGTAGAATATTCAATAAAACACCTCATATAGATAATAATAGAATGATTAGAAATGTTTTTAGGTCACTTTATATAGTTAATAAAACATTTAATAACATCTATAGGGCCCATGACCCTAAGAAATTTAAATAAGCTATCTAATTATTCGATAAAATGAAGAATAATTCATTCTACCCTCCATTAAACCAGTTTATCCTAGAAAATTAAAAATTATATATCTTCATTACTAGGAAACTCATGAAAAAACCTTATAATGATAAAAACCTTCAATACCATGCACTAAATCTACATTTAGAGGTGAATAATCTTTATAAACTCAATATACGTCAATAATGGAAAAGCATTTCCTCCTATACTATACTTATTATGATAATTTTTCATGTATTCATATTCATTAATATGGTTTTATTGGATGAGTCTGATTTTAAAAAATCCTCTAAAAACACATAATCTTGTATTATATGGCACCTAATAATAATTTTCAAATAATTGAATCTTAACAATAGGTCACCCACCCATAATGCATAATTATAAAACTATAAACCATCAACATAATCTATATAATGGTTTAGAATAATGCATTATATATTAGAAATAATTATTCAACCCTTATTTAAAGAGAGTCCATAAATCTGTGTGAAACAAAATGATTTAATGACTTCAAAGCTCAGTACATCGTGTCCCAAAAAATATTAAACACAAACTCTACATGATCGTACAAGAAGAGTATCCAAGACATCTATGTAAACATCCTTCTAAAAAAAAAAGAATATTTACATGTATTACTAACCCATTGAATTAAGACTTGATAAGAAAATGTATTAATTCTTCATCTTTTATCAATTATAAAAATATAATTACACCAAAAAGTTATAAAATATTAGTCTTCACTAATGAGAACACAGTTTTTATTTCTATCAGGTTTATTGAAAGATATTAATGAGAACGTAATATAGGGACATCAAAATATATAAAACTATCATGTTACTAAACATTAGATTTATGGTGACCCATTCCCTAATAATATGAAGTTCAAAATCCTAAACTATTGAGATAAAACTACTCTATCGGTTCTAAAAACAATAATAAAAACATCTAGAAATTGAGAAAACAGATAAATCTCACCCTCTTAGTGACATCCTTCAACATAACTAATAAATGTTATACCATGTAACAATTTTTAAAAAAACCAACACTATATATTTTTGTAAAACACACATCTCCCTGATTTTACTACAACGAAATAATTGTTACTCTTTACGTGGGGAAACACAGTAAATTTTTTGTACAAGAACAACACAAACAATCTAGAAAACATGAAACCACCACACTATATTCGATATCATTTTAAGAAAACAATACCACTAAATAATTCGGATTCTCATACACTAAATTATCTTGAATGTTGTCAGAATAATGAAAGAAAACAAAAAATTACTGAATGTTTATATAAATATACAAAAAGTGATGATTACACCTAAAAACACTTCTCACACTTCATGTCGTATTTAAAGATGTTAGAACATTCCCAATACTATGTCATACTCATAAAATTTAATATATTAATATATAAACCTATGTTTTGGCCTTTATAAATACCCTTATTATGTTTAAATGGTTTAAGAGGTCATATTGACCCCAACTAAATCATTTTTCTTATAGTTGTATGAAATATACAATTTTATCTTTGAAAAATACTAGAAAATTCAATAAATTATATATATAATATTAAAATTAACTAAAGAAATATAACCTGATTGATAATTAGTCTAATAGGGTCACTCATGAACATTATTCTAAAAAATAAGATTCTTAACCACTATGGAAAACCACCCCTCTATATCAACAAAGAAATGTCATGTTAAACTTTCCAACTAGAAAATAATTAGCAAAAATCTCTTGATGGTTGAAACACTCATCTTAAATGAGGGTTTGTCTCATCACTACAGATAAACCTCCAGTCCACTATTTGACACCATATCAAAATTCAATTCCCTTAGACAAACTATTTTACAATATTGAATATGAGGGAGTCATATCCTAGCATGAAAAAACCTCTAATATACAAACTCTCTCACTCGAGGGAAAATACCAAATTTCAAAGACTCTATGAATTTGGATAATGAATATAATTGGTTCCTATAGAAGGAAATGTTTTTTGTAACATTAATTGAATATATATGTCACAATAGGGATCAAATGGGATTTTATAAGCAACAACCCCAAGACCACATCCATGTTATTGTGGAAAATGACAAGCACTCAATGGAATAAATAACATGGGATGCCATTTCCTAGTGTACCGGTATGAACACACCCAACTATCTCCATACAAAAGTGAAAAGGAATAATAATAAAAGATGATAAATCTAGATAATAAACCATACATGTAACACCCTGAGATTTTATGAAAAATATTCCTTTCATTAATGTCTTGTGTTATACGCTACACCAAAAGGAGCTTTCACAACACGCATCCTTGACTTTCCATGCATTACACGCAATCGAGACCTTCCTTGATAGCTTGCGTCGTACACAATACTGAGTTTCACTAAACAACGATATGCTATTAAAATATTATTAAAACTAGACGTTATGAATAGTAATAACCACTTTTTGAAATTTTGTAAATTTTATTTTTCAATATGGACTTCATTTTTGGATTTGGAATATCGAAATTAGCTTAGGGTGAAATTTTGGTACTTTTCGGATAACTTTCATATTCTGATGAATAGTGAAAATTACTAAATTTTAATTAAAAAGAACTTTTTTAATATAAATAATTAATAGTGATGAACTATTAATTTGAGTGGTTTTAAAGTATATTTATAATATATTTTTACAATTTAATACAATGTTGGTAATTGGATGTAATTCTACATTTAAACCAGACATAAACAAGTGTCAATCTTTTGATGGTTATTATCTCTTAAAAACAAGATATTTGTTTTGACAATGGGAATTAATTTTTAAATTAATTAATGAAACTAATATGTTTTGAATTTGGTAAAATAGACATCATTTTTGAGTTCATAATATCAAATATAGCTTAGGCCTGATTTTTGTTATTTTTCTGGAAACTTTCATTTTTTGATAAATAGTGAAACCACTAAGTGATAGTTAAAAAAATGAATTTTTCATAAAACTTAATTTTACCACTTCTATGAGTGGAATTTCAAAAATCCGACAGACACGGTTGATGTTAGTAAGTAAAATGTTGTTCAATGAGATGAAAATAATTTTTGGTAAATAGTAACTTTTTACTTTTTTTTAATATGGTTAAAAGTAAATAGGGTAATTAAGGGTACAAATGTTATTATTATTACCCTAAAACATGTCCTATTTCTATTGGATAAGTGTAATTCGACCAAAAACAACCTTAGGAATAAAATATGATCATTTAGGCCCACATGGATTAGATTAGGATATTTATTATTAATTTATTTAAAGAAGGGTTAAAATAGTTAAAACCAAAGTTTAATAAGTAAATCATTCTAAATATGGGGTTATACATAAGATGAATTCGACTATAAATATTAATTAGAAATATAAAAAATTTTCATACATAATGGTATTTCATTTGTAATTTTTAGACATTAAATAATTTAATTTATTTATGACACAACCATGATGCAGTAATTATCTTATTAATGAAATATTGACATAACTGATGTTATAAATACCCAAATAAGTATAATTTGAGACTTTTTATGAACTAAACTAATTTTATTGGTTAATATGACATGTTAGGATTGATTTAATGAACTTTTGTCGAAGTAATCATTCTGTTATAAGTTTTAAAAAAATTTACTATTAAATAGTGTCAAAATTTACAGAAAATAGTTTTTAAAACAAATATTTTATTATTAATTGTTATTTTATTCATAAAAATCCATGGTTCGGCCAAATGACTTAGATAAGGTTATATATATAAATAAAACACAACTTTTGGGTCTCTTGGATGTATATGGTAAGTTTATTAACTATATTATATAAAAATACAAAGTGACATGGTAAATGTCAGTCTAATTAACTAAGAGTTAAAACTAAAAAATAAGGTTAATAAAATTACCTAAACTTGTCTAAATTCTACTGGATTAGAGTATTTCGACCCATACCCACCTTATCTTCGAAATAACTCAATTTGGAGCTATTTAAATCTGAACTTGACTTTATAATAAAATAATATTTTTAGTTATTCCAAAGGTGCCTCTCTCCTCCCGTATAAAAGGGCACCTCCTCCCCCTCTTTCTCACACCACTTTGAGCCTTCATGCTCGGCCAAAACCTGCCAATTTCTCCTCTCCACTTCCCTAGAAACATCCTAGAGGTTCTGGTCTTCTTCAAAGACCTATTTTAGTGCCCTAAAAGGAGGTCTCAAAGAAGCACTTCAAAGAAGAGGTAATGTCCGTTACCGATTCTTTCATCTTTATTTCTTCTTCCACTTCTTCTTATTTAGTTGTTTCATTATGAAGTAATAACATCAGTATCACTCATATACTGATATATTATTATAAGTATGAATAAACCCTATTTCACTATCTATCCATTCTACGGAAAATGAAATCACCGCGCGTGCGTTCGTACGGAATACCGTCTCCACGCCGTGGTGTAATATATTTTCCACCACCACCTTACTTGGATGGGTATAATGGTGTAAATAATGACTATATATGACTATTATAAAGTGATATTGATTCTAAAATAGTATACATACACTCCAATACAATTCCACGATCATAGGAACGATATCATCACTCGTGCGTACGTACGGAATACCGTCTCCACGATGTGATGGGACTCGTTCTACATGATCTTCATTTAATAATGATTATATAAATGAATTGAATGAATGAATATGATATATATTACACTAATACCATTCTGAAAATGAGGTATCTATAACCTAAAGATAAGAATAAGAATTTATTCGACAAAACACGCATAAGAACAAAAAGTAATAAACACCCGAATAACTAGTAATGAAATATTACTAATAATAAGCTAAGAATATGACCATATATGATATCATAAAAATAAGTATGATTCTGAAATAAGTCAATAACATTATTTAAATCATTATACAGGAGGTTCGGACACGTACAAAGCATATCAGACCAATAGTAAGGGAAAATATCACAATCTCATTTTTATCCGAGATTGTTTATACTTTGGTATTTACTGGGGTGTATTTTATCATCCAAATACATGTTTCCTCAATAAGTAATAGTATTTCCATCCACCTAAAATTGTTTAAATCCAATTTTCCCCTTCGGTGAGTTTTTAGTAAAAGATATGAAAGGAATCTTTTATCGTTTTTCGTACGAGGTACTTTTTGACTTTTCCGAAAAAAGTACGAGAAGAATGTTTTATTTTAACTTATAGGACATGAATGGATTTTTAAAACATTATTTAAAAGAAGCTTCCCTTATAAGTTTTCAAGTTTATTTTTAATCAACTTCTTTTAGTTATAATTTTATGACATGTTAAGAAATGAAAAGTGTGTTTGAAGTAGAAATGATATTTTCCTCAAGAATGGAGTTCAAGTGTTTTATCAAAATTATTTTCCATCTAAGATAATAAAGGGTTCTGTTTCTATCCCTATTATTACATTTATTTGATTATGTTGTGATGGAATTATATTTATGAATCCCTTTATCCTATATGAATTGTTTTATGATGTCACGATGTTTAAGATTCCAATTTTTATTACATGGGTTATGCAATGATGTATGATTTATGATTTTGTGGCACACATAAGAATGGTATAATTATGAGATGGGTGGGACCTATATCTCCCTCCAATGCATTGGGTAAAGATTTTATATCTCATGAGATATACATGGATGGAATGGTAGGTTATACCGGTTCAGTGAAACAGGACTGAAATTAGGAGTGAACTTGGTTTAGAAATGGACTTTGTCCACTAAGATAGTCTTGGAAACGAGTCTTGACTAACAAGAAATGATTCTATATGAATATGTGTGTATGCCACAAAGTTTCATGTTTTAAGTTACGATTATTGGGGTTACATTTCACTACTATGATTTATCCCATGTTATGAAATCATGATCTCTTTTTCAGGTTAAGATTTCCAAAAGATATGTTCTTATGAATATGATGTGATTGATATTTCTTTTGTTTACCCTTACTGAGAATTTGAGCTCACCCTTTTATGTTTTTTTCCCCAGGATATAAAGAAAGATTTTAGGTAAGAAAAAAAAGGGAAGATCATTATTGGGAGATGTTGAAGATCTTTCACCACGATTAGAAGATTTTATTCCGAGTTTCCAAAGACACTAAACTATTACGGTCCTTGTGTGTTTTTTTTTCTTATGTATTAAGTATTCCGAAATAGTAATGTAATATTCATGTACGTCAAGCTTCGGGTCTCTACAGTTGGTATCAGAGGAAAGGTTTAGTCAACCTTTAGAAACTAGGATGCGATAACTTTAGTGAGATCCCTAGAGAAATTTCTTTGGTATTTCTAGGGATGTACCTAAGGTTAAGTATATGTATAGGTTATAGTCCTAGAATAACGCAAACGATCATATAATTAAACCTAAGATGTTAGATATTAAAGGTACTCCCCCTTTATTATGTTGTTTTCCCTAGCATGATTTTTGCCTCTCACACTATTCTTTTTGGGTTTTAGACGATGGCTGGAACCCGAAGGAACCTTGTTGATCAATGCAATGGACAATGCAATGATTGTCCTCCTGAACAAAAAAATGTTATGGGAGATGGAGTGGAAAATCTTATTGCTATACTTACACAAGCTATGAATCATTCTGGACTTCCAAATGAGCAGAGAAGGGAACAATATTCTATTGAGTCCTTCATGAGGGAACGTCCACCTTCTTTCAGTAGGTCTTCTGATCCACTTGTTGCTGAACAATGGATCAGTACCACTGAAAGGATATTTTTAGTTCTTCAATGTTCTGAACATGATAAATTCATCTTAGCAGTATATCGTTTGGAAGGTGAAGCTGATCAATGGTGGAATCTTATCAAGAATACGAGGAAAAGAGTTGAAATTGAGTCCATGGAATGGGAAGAGTTCAAGAACTTATTTTTCAATAAGTACTTCCCTCATATTCTTCGAACAAAGATGGAGAAGGAGTTTCTTGAATTAAAGCAAAAGGATGATGAATCTGTTGGTGTATACGAAGCGAATTTTACAAGGCTTGCAAGGTATTCATCTGGCTTTATCATCCAACCTGAAAGTAAAGTTGATCGATTCTTCAGTGGCTTAAAACCAAATCTTCGAAGGGCATTAGCTATAAGAGACTTCAGTAGCTATGAAGTAATTGTCCATTGTGCTATCAAGGTAGAAATGGAAGTTGATGTTACTTATCCATCTAGTATTTTTGACAAGAAACAAAAGATGGAGTTCAAGGAGAAATCTCAGAATAATGGTGAAAAGAAGATGAATGTTTCCTTATGCTCAAAGTTTGGAAAGAAGCATGGTCGAGATTGACTTAAAGGGACAAGTAAATGTTTCAAATGTGGAAAGGAAGGTCATCGGACGTTTGAATGCCGCAATGACGGGAAGAAGATGTCTAATTATGCAAAAAAAGGAAGGGATACACAGAATGAACCTGCTACACTTCAATGTTTCATGTGCAAGGAAATGGGACATTATGCCAATAAATGACTTAATCCAAGGGTTAGTGATGATCGATATGAGCAACCACTTAAGGTAAAGGACAAAGTTAAGTCACATGCGATCACCATTGGTGATGTTGAATATGACAACGATGTGTTGGAATGATTAAGTGTTTATGTAATGGGATTCCAAAATAATGTTGAGTATTGGAAAATTTATGTATTGGTCTATTGTGGTTTTCAACAATTTTATGGTACCGGTAACCATGGAAAGTGATTGAGATATTTCTGGAAAAAAAGATGATATGCACATAATGAAGGGAAAACGAGAAAATGAAATATTTGAAAGTATTCATGAGCTCATGATTGATATAAGGACTAAGTGGTATCATGGTTTGAGTATATAGAATTTTGAGGATATGGAATGTGTTGACTTTTAACTACATTAATGATTTCACTAAGGTTCAATGGGTATTCATTTTTCAAGAGAATACATGATTAGGGCCTTCGAATGTTTGGAATGTGACCAACAAGACATATCTCATGATATGCGGGGATCAACGATGGTATTAACATGCTTGTTATATGAACTCTTTGGAAATCATTTTCACAATAATATGAGATTGGACAACAGTATTATGGATAAGCCTAAAGATTTGAATGGACTATGTTGTACATAAGTTAGTATTGTTTAAGGATAAAAGTTTTTTTCCATATTATTGATCGGATGTTATAGTAATTTAGTTTTAGAAAAAGGACAACCTGCAGGACGGGTGACAGCCCATCGCGTCGGACAAGGCTGTGAGAATCGAACCCACAACCGAAGTGCGACTGGCCTTTATCGCCTACCACTGGCCTACAGGAATTCCCTGGTTAATTGAAACTAGTTTTATTTTATTACGTGGTATTATATATGAAGTATAAGTTCATTTTTGGAATCGTATATGATTAACTTCACCATAGATGGTCTTATGTATTTTTGATAACTTTTGTAACCTTTTGTTTGAGATAGATGGAATGACCCATCATTCTATCATATGATCTGCTAACACTTCACGAATGACAAATCCAACTTCATGTCTTTAATATATGAAGTGGAAATTATCCAAAGAATGACCAACGGTGACACAATACCAAAATCACGAAAGTATTTCTTCTAATTCCAATTTCATCAACTTTAGGGAAATGATCTTTAAAACCAAAAATGTTGTCCTAGTGCTCTTATATCTGATGAATTAGATGGTACCTTATATCGTCACAAATGTTATGTCTTTGTGATTGCTGGATTTTCCATAGCCATGTTCTCTACCACTCTCCATCAGAACATGATGGTTAGATTTCTCTTCCATATCCATATTTTCACCTATGTGGAAACCCAGTGATTAGTTTATTTGGGAAACCTTTACGTTTCATTATTTTGTTTTTTAAAGAATGGTTTTGGTATTCCTTTTTACGATGTGGGTTTCTATTAAAGAAACTTTCAAGTAGTAAACCATTTATAACCCCGACGAATTTTGAGGGCGAAATTCATTTTAAGGGTGGTAGAATGTAACACCCCGAGATTTTATGAAAAATATTCCTTTCATTAATGTCTTTTGTTGTACACTACACCAAAAGGTAACACTCATCCTTGACTTTCCTTGCATTACACGCAATCGCGACCTTCCTCAATAGCTTGCGTCGTACGCAATACCGAGTTTCACTAAACAGCGATATGCTATTAAAATATTATTAAAAATAGACGTTATGAATAGTAAAAACCACTTTTTGAAATTTTTTAAATTTTATTTTTCAAAATGGACTTCATTTTTGGATTAGGAATATCGAAATTAGCTTAGGGTGAAATTTTGGTACTTTTCGGATAAATTTCATATTATGATGAATAGTGAAAATTACTAAATTTTAATTAAAAAGAACTATTTTAATAGAAATAATTATTAGTGATAAATTATTAATTTGAGTGGTTTTGAAGTATATTTAGAATATATTTTTATAATTTAATACAATTTTGGTCATTGGATGTAATTCTACATTTAAACCAGACATAAACAAGTGTCAATCTTTTGATGGTTATTATCTCTTAAAAACACGCTATTTGTTTTGACAACGAGAATTAATTTATTAAATTAATTAATGCAACTAATATGTTTTGAATTTGGTAAAATAGACATCATTTTTGAGTTCATAATATCAAATATATCTTAGGCTTAATTTTTGGTATTTTTCTGGAAACTTTCATTTTTTGATGAATAGTGAAACCACTAAGTGGTAGTTAAAAAAATGATTTTTTCATAAAACTTAATTTTACCGCTTCTGTGAGTGGAATTTAGAAAATCCGAGAGACACGGTTGATTTTAGTAAGTAAAATGTGGTTCAATGAGATGAAAATAATTTTTGGTGAATAGTAACTTTTTACATTTGTTTACCACGGATAAAAGTAAATAAGGTAATTAAGGGTACATATGTTATTATTATTACCCTAACACATGTCCTAATTCTATTGAATAAGTGTAATTCAACCAAAAAGAACCTTAGGAATAAAATATGATCATTTAGGCACACATTGATTAGATTAGGACATTTATTATTAATTTATTTAAAGAAGGGTTAAAATAGTTAAAATCAAAGTTTAATAAATAAATCATTTTTAATATGTGGTTATACATAAGATAAATTAGACTATAAATATTCATTAGAAATCTAAAAATATTTCCTACATAATGGTATTTTATTTGTAATTTTTAGACATTAAATATTTTAATTTATTTATGACACAACGATGATGCAGTAATTATCTTATTAATGACATATTGATATAATTGATGTTATAAATACCCAAATAAATATAATTTGAGACTTTTTATGAACTAAACTAATTTTCTAGGTTAATATGACATGTTAGGATTGATTTAATTAACTTTTGGCGAGGTAATCATTCTGTTATGAGTTTTAAAAAATCAACTATTGAATAGTGTCAAAATTGACATAAAATAGTTTTTAAAACAAATATTATATTATTAATTGTTATTTTATTCCTAAAAATCTAAGGTTCGGCCAAATGACTTATATAAAGTTAATATAATGACCTAAACTTGTCTAAATTCTATTGGATGCGAGGATTTCGACCCATCCCCACCTTATCCTTGAAATAACTCAATTTGGAGCTATTTAAAACTGAACTTGACTTTATAATAAAATAATATTTTTAGTTATTCCAAAGGTGCCCCTCTCCTCCCTTATAAAAGGGAACCTCCTCCACCTCTTCCTCACACCACTTTGAGACTTTAATCTCGGCCAACCCCTGCCAATTTCTCCTCTACACTTCCCTAGAAACATCCTAGAGGTTCTGGTCTTCTTCAAAGACCCATTTTAGTGCCCTAAAAGGAGGTCTCAAAGAAGCACTTCAAAGAAGAGGTAATGTCTGTTACCGATTATTTCATCTTTATTTCTTCTTCCACTTCTTCTTATTTAGTTGTTTCATTATGAAGTAATAACATAAGTATCAATCATATACTTATATGTCATTATAAGTATGAAACAACCCTATTTCACCATCTATCCATCCTACGGAAAATGAAATCACCGCGCGTGCGTACGTACGGAATACCGTCTCCACGCCGTGGTGTAATCTATTTTCCACCACCACCTTACTTGGATGGGTATAATGGTGTAAATAATGACTATATATGACTATTATAAATTGATATTTATCCTGAAATAGTATACATACACTCCAATACAATTCCACGATCATAGGAACGATATCATCACTCGTGCGTATGTACAGAATACCGTCTCCACGATGTGATGCGACTCGTTCTACATGATCTTCATTTCATAATGATTATATAAATGAATTGAATGAATGAATATGATATATATTACACTAATACCATTCTTAATATGATGTATCTATAACCTAAAGAGAAGAATAATAATTTATTTGACAAAACACGCATAAGAACAAAAAGTAATAAACACCCAAATAACAAGTAGTAATGAAATATTACTAATAATAAGCTAAGAATATGACCATATATGATATCATAAAAATAAGTATGATTCTCTAATAAGTCAATAACATTATTTAAATCATTAAAAAGGAGGTTCGGACATGTACAAAGCATATCAGACCAAAGGTAAGGGAAAATATCACAATCTCATTTTTATCCGAGATTGTTTATACTTTGCTATTTACTGGGGTGTATTTTATCATCCACATCCATGTTTCCTCAATATGTAATATTATTTCCATCCACCTAAAATTTTTTAAATCCAATTTTACCCTTAGGTGAGTTTTTAGTAAAAGATATGAAAGGAATCTTTTGTCATTTTTCGTACGAGGTACTTTTTGACTTTTCCGACAAAAGTACGAGAAGAATGTTTTCTTTTAACTTATACGACATGAATGGATTTTAAAACATTATTTCAAAAAACCTTTCCTTATAATTTTTCAAGTTTATTTTTAATCAACTTCTTCTATTTATAATTTTATGACATGTTAAGAAATGAAAAGTGTTTTTGAAGTAGAAAGGATATTTTCCACAAGAATGGAGTTCAAGTGTTTTTATCAAAATTATTTTCCATATAAGATAATAAAGGGTTCTATTTATATCCCTATTATTACATTGATTTGATTATGTTGTGATGGAATTATATTTATGAATTCCTTTACCTTATATGAATTGTTTTATGATGTCACGATGTTTAAGATTCCAATTTTTATTACATGGGTTATGCAATGACGTATGATTTATGATTTTGTGGCACACATAAGAATTGTATCATTATGAGATGGGTGGGACATATACCTCCCTCCAATTTATTGGGTAATGATTTTATATCTCATGAGATAGACATGGCTGGAATGGTAGGTTATACCGGTTCAGTGAAACAGGACTGAAACGAGGAGTGAACTCGGTTCAGAAATAGACTTTGTCTACTAAGATAGTCTTGAAAATGAGTCTTGATTAACAAGAAATGATTCTCTATGATTATGTGTGTATTCCACAAAGTTTCATGTTTTATTTTATGATTATTGGGATTACATTTCACTACTATGATTTATCCCATGTTATGAAATCATGATCTCTTTTGCAGGTTAAGATTTCCAAAAGATATGTTCTTATGAATATGATGTGATTGATATTTCTTTTGTTTACCCTTACTGAGCATTTGAGCTCACCCTTTTATGTTTTCTTTTCCCCAGGATATAAAGAAAGGTTTTAGGTAAGAGAAAAAAAGGGAAGATCTTTATTGGGAGATGTTGAAGATCTTTCACCACAATTAGAAGATTTTATTCCGAGTTTCCAAAGACACTAAACTGTTACGTTCCTTGTGTGTTTGTTTTTCTTATGTATTAAGTATTCCACAAAAGTAATGTAATATTCATGTAATTCAAGCTTCGGGTCTCTACAATACATGTAAAACCTCTTGGGATTATAATAGCACAATAACGTCAACTTAAAAAATAAATGGGGAAATACACACCAACTTGTAAGATGTACCAACATTAGAATAACTAGATTTTAAATATAATGAGAAACCAGCTCCAAATCTCAAATCTATGACCACCCTACTTGGTAAAATACATTATGCAAAATTTACCTATCCATTTTCTTCATAATACACAACCCATGTGGGAAAATATCATATAATGGTTAGTATATACATACCTACTAGGACACTATGTTACCTTAAGGGGGAGAAATAAGCTACACTATAGGAAGAGACTGCTCAACCAGATTATGAGAGAAATTAAATCCAATAACAAGGATACACACACAGAGAGAGAGATATATATATACTTATAAAACCCCAAAAGAGAGGGAATGAAAAACTTTATCTCACTACATAGATTAAAAAAGACAGCCTTCTATCAGTTCTAAGGCCCTATAAAAAATTCCCTATAACTTCTGTGTTTTTTAATATACATAACCTTGAATAAGGCCTATTCTTATCATCTATGAAACACATTCAAAGGGGAATAATAATCAAGAATAGGACCCACACCCTTGTGTGTTATTGGGGTTCCACTCATTATAAGGAGGACCTATACAATAACTGAAAGGAGGTACCACTTAGTAGGTAGAGGACCTCCACCCAAGTTCCCTATGGGGGTACCACTTAAAAGATAGAGGCACTTCATCCTAATTAAAATGGGGATTGGGTAACACTCAATAGATAGAGGAACCAATATCTAATTTTATAGGGGTACCACTCAATTGATGTAGGAGTTCTTCCCTTGTAAATCAAGGGGTACCACTCTAATGATCCTCCCTGATCATTATCACCATTAAGAACAACCAAAGAAGTGTCACTCTTGGAACAAATTTCAGAGTATCCCAAAAACCCAAAATAAAATACATTATAATGGGTCAAAAAGAAAGAACAATGGATAGGCTTATCATGATCCAAAATACAAATCCCAAAGAAGTATATATGCCAGGTAGATGTTTTCTAAAAATGTAGGGTACATGGAGTGTACGGGGACCCACACTATGTGTGTTCTTGCTCTATTTTCTAGATATTTCTTTCACTAGTACATGGTTTACTAGACATTAATACCTACATTGGGTGTATGGGGAATACACAACACTCCTTTGCACCTAGGGGTCCTTCCCATTCTCTATAATCTGTCTTTTTACCTTAGGTACATCTGTGTACACTAATCACGTACTCTTTTCATTCCCACATCCCTAAGGTCATGTTCTTATACACAGGATATATTCCCAACCACACCCATGTCTATGTAATCCCAGATTACAAATTGGGTGACCAAAAATGGTCACATGTCTTTTGTGGGATACACACAACATGTACAATTTAACCCACCTGAAAACCCAAGCTGTCACAGGCAAGGGTCAACATGTTTTATGTTATCCAAATTACATGACATGGAAACATATTTCCTATAAAATTTATCATTCCACTCACATTGTTCCTGATCCACACACGACGCCTTGAATCTAGCTGTTTGACCACCTAAAAATCAGGGAATTATCTTACACCCATTGATTTCAACCCTCCAGTGGTAGGAAATAGTATTCTAATATATTTCTCAAGGACCATACAAACTACACATGCACCTATATGTATTTTTCCATCAACTATTTCCTCATTGGATTACAGATCTAATGTGGAATCACCTAAATCCTACAAAACATCTCAATGTGAACTCTAATAGTTGATCTGTTAATCCAACTCGAATCTTCCAAAAATCATAGAGTCCGATCATTCCTCAACCCACCCAAAAATAGCGGAAACATGACCATATGGTCTACAGATGAAAAATGAAATAAATAATTTGGAAAACCCAAAAAAATGGTGAATCAATCATTGTCCATGCATTCATGTCCATGTTACAAGATGAGGGATTTTCCCATTGAGAAATCATGGCACAAAGTGTATTAAACATATAAAATAATCAATTTAATTTTAAAGGTTCTCATGAAAAGGTTTCCAGAATCATAGATTCATAAGTATATTGATAATCTAATATAAAATAGATTAATAATGTTTTTGATAGCCTCAATTTATCTGTCTTACCTAGATTCAGAGTTTTCATTGATGAAGAATATTTTTTCCAATGGAAGAGGAAGGTCGGTTGCATTTGTTACACCACAATTCTCCTTGATCAGTTGTCTCATTGTGATATAATATCTATTAACTATTGATTTGCAGTGGAATCAACCTCCAAAAAAAATTTCTATCCAATTTTTAGGAAACTATATTTGCACAAAATTAAAAATATATTATATATATTTGTAAAATTATTTTCATGCACACTGAGCCTTGAAATAAATCACCATCTTAGTTTTCATCTCTGAAAATAATTATAGATATATTTAAATGTCTTATATAGAATAATCATGGTCTCCACATTATTCCCTCCAATTTTTCATTTATGAAAATAAAATAGAATAATAAATATAAGGATACAAAGACCTTATTTGGATATCCCACTCCTAGAATCTCTCTAGTATACTTCTATAATTCCATAACACATTAACCAAGGGGATGGTTTGTCAATGAAATATCCCTTCATACCAATCATTGATCACCATTGAGTGATTCAAATTTTTTCCCCATTCTCAACGTCCATCTCTCCAAAGTCAATGAAATTCGTAGGGTCATACAAGTATCTCCTCAGTTATAAAATGTGGAAGAATTCATCCACCCTCTCCAACTATGGGGGTTAGAATGGTGGTAGGAAACCAATCTAACACTCTTCATGAAATCAAATGACCTGATGAACCTCAAGGATATATTTCCACCACGACCAAACCCCCAAAATCCTTTCCATGGGGAGACACTCAAGAAAAAATGGTCTACCTACTGAATACACAAGGGCCTTAGACATTAGCCTGTATAAGGTTTCTACATTTTATGGACCTTCCTCACCTGTTCACAAATCCCAATAAACTTGTTTTCATCATCTATATTATCTATACCCCCAAAAAGATGTTTATCTTTCCCCTATCTAGAATAAGGGTGAAAAATAAGTTTTCCCATAGAGGGACTTAAAGTGTTACATGCCAATAGTAGAGTGGTGAATATTATTTAACACAAACTATAATAATGGAAAGTGATCAGACCATATCTGGAGGAAGTCTAACATGCATTGCATCAGTATATCTTCCACCTCTTGGGTAGTGCACTCAGTATTCCAATCTATCTAGAGTTTAATGGTCATACCCTTTCTCATATTGGTCCTAAATTACTCCAACAAACCTCTCCACATCCATGAAATTAACCACACATCCTAGTAAAAGATAATATTAGAGGGAACCCTGTGAATGATAATGATCTCCCATAAGTAGAACTTCCCCTAAATATCCATTGAACTTTGATTCCTGATATAAATGAAGTGTGCCAACATTGGAAGTCAGTCAACTATCACCCAGATGGAATCATAACCTCTCGCTATCTACAGAGTCCCTATAACAATTTCCACCAATATTTCAACCCATTTACCCTCAATTATAGAAATGGGATTCAAAAAACCTTATAGAACCCAGTGCTCAAACTTTAACTACAAGAATGTGAGACATTGATAGAAAAAATCATATATACTCTGTCTCATGCCTACCCACCAAAAAATTCCATCGAAGGAATATATATATCTTCCACACACTATGATGTACATCCAAAGGAGACGTGTAAACCTCCCTCATCACCATATTTTATATCAAGATTGGGACCACCATATTTCCTTGGAAAAGTCAGACATGATTCCCTCCTTCAAAAAATCCATTAGGTGAAACACCTAACGATATCTAGACATGTATAAACTAAAATTTGATTTCTCCCAACTGGGAATCTCTCACAAAATAGAGGAGTGGAGGAGTAAACAACATTATCTAATTAAAAGTTTCGCCATCTTAAACATCCATGGTCATATTTAGGGGACCCAACTACTCTGAAGACTCCTGCACCAAACAAGACTAGGACATAATGGTAATAGAATATTCAACAATTTTCCCTTTCATGGAGTATAGAATATCTCAATTTTATATTCCTATAGGGTCTCCATCCAATGCCTCAGTATAAGGTTCATGTATGTAGTTGGGGTTTGTCTTAGTGGTAAGGACCCCGTAATCCTACATGAAAAATGGGGGTTCAAAACCCATTGGGCACAGGTACTGTAGCAGTACTGTAGCGGTACTATAGCAGCGGTGACACTGTTCATCGGTGGGTACTGTAGCGGCGGCAGGGTATTGTAGAGGTGGAGGTACTGTGCGGTACTGTAGTAGATGGGTTACTATTCACAGAATGTGAATTGGGCCAAAAATTTGGGCCTACGGGCAATGTAATGGGATATAAGCCCACTGGGACTTTGGGCTATGTAATGGGTTTCACTCTACCCAGTTAAAAGATTTCTTTGCTTGATTTAATAATAAAAACGAGGCTTTGGCCACAACCTTTTATAAGGTTCATGTCTCTCTATGTGAAGACGTACTTGAGACTTTTATTGTCTGAGTAAACTACAAAGTACTCTCTTGGATGATAGTGTCTCTACATTCGTATAGAAAACACTACCCATTCAAACTCTAGTTTTTGAGTCATGTAGTTATTCTTAAGGGGTATCTTCTACCTCACTAAGTATTAGATAACTACAATCTTGTTTATCAACACATAGTCTAACCCAATTCCATAAGGATCGTAATACACTCTGTACTCCACCCCATCATCTAGTAGTCTGAAAATAAGAGCACTCATTAACGTCATCCTCAAATCCTCAAAGTCTCTCTAGTAATTATAATTATACATAAATTAATTCTTTTTTTAATTATGGTAGTAAAATGGAATACAATATTGTATTAGTATACCACAAAACTGTAATAGTACCCCACCTTGATAAGAAAACTTCATGCCTCTAAAATGATCTTGCGCGGCTCCCATGAAAGTGTTGCATCAATCATTACAGAGTCCATAGCTAATACATGCTTAGAAATGATATTACCCAACAAGTAAAACATCATGATCCAAAACTGGAACAATGAGAGATTAACATCATGATATTTCTCTTGATGGATGTATAAGACCATCCTTAAGTGCATTATATTCTCATCCTTTGACACAAAGTATATTCATATTGTCTTCAATGAAGGAATAATTTTTTTCCAAGTATAGTTGGAAAATCATAATCATTGTGAGAGAATTATTCAAACTGAAAGGCATAAACAAAAACTCATAGTGTCCAGAGTGACATTAGAGTTATAGATTTAGAATATTAGCCTCTGGAACACACAATTTTTTGTTGCCGAACTTGCAATCGATCATCGAGAACCACATTGAACCTCAAAAATAATGAAATTATACATCAATCCTCATTAAGAGTTACTTTTTCTTTACTTTGGCGTAGTTGAGGTGATTATAATCCATAAAAAAGAAGAAATCTCCAATAATCCATTATCACATACAACACTAGAGCTTCCGTGGGTGACGTTGAGGGTTTGAAAAAATCCTTCTCTCAATGGTCCTCCCACTACATCCGTAGCTCCTGAATCTCAGTGGGAGGCATCCTGTATGATGCTGAAGATATTATAATGGTCTTTATATTTAATCTTTTACAAAACATCATATCCCACCTCAAAGGTAGTCAAATAAAATCCTTGATAATGAATTCCAAAATATCTTCTATGAATGAAGGAATCTAAATTCATGAAGATCCTGATGTACCAAGGGTTACACTCTCTAACTGATTAGTGATGGACTGGATATTCCTATTCGCAAAACCCATTAATCCCTCCATTATATCTATATCACCCATAAAAGAGAATACCATCTCATAATTATAGAGGCATCTGAATTGTCTGTGGTGACATTCAATCTAGTCTCAAACCATGGAAAACCAATCCATACCCAATATGATTTCATGGGGTCCCATCATGACTAAAAAAATGTCCCATGAGAACCTCTATCCACCAAGAGATATCTCACTTAGCAGGAAGAAAAAATATATAGAATAATAATTCCCTAGAGAAACCTCAAGACACATCATATGGGTTAATTTCCCAATATAGAGATCTACCTTTTACACTAGGGGTAAAGTGATGAAGGAATGACTCAAACGAATGTCTGATAATACTGCTAAAAGAGTAGAGTAAACACATGAAGTCCCTCTAATTATCACATGTGATGTTGGGTCATATGTCTCCAAATCTTGCAGTAGTCAGTGCCCCGGAATTCCATCCCCCTAAACCAAATGTGGACCATGAAGTGGTGGTGGTGGAAGGAGATAAAAAATTAAACCACCAGCCACATCAAAAAAACTTGGAGTCCTACCTTCTCCTCTTTCAGAACTACCTCCCAGAAGGATTCCCTACCCAAAAATAGGAGATTCATGCCATGTTACCTCACCCATAACATTCGTAATATCACCCTTCTCCAGTCTATTATAGTCCCCTATGTGACACATATACTATCTCACAACGTGTGTGAGTACGGCCATGGGGATGTATCACATGTAGAGACCCTTCCATCTGGTGCCTGCTAGATGCTACAAACGAATCATCCCCATGATGCCCATTTATAGCTCCAACTAAATGATGACCATTTAAAATAACCTCTCTATAACCATTGTTTACAGTAACACTCTTTCATAAAGAGGAATGTAATGTGACACCATAGTGGCATAGATGAATCTGCATAGAACCTTCTCAAACATCCTCACTCTGAAGTATCTATCCTAGATCATGTTCGTGGAGTATTCTGTAAGGTTAGTAAAAATAATGAAAAACTCAAAATCTATCACCCTTACCTTATGTTTCTCCATAAAATCATGAATCTAAAGTGAACACAAGAATGAGGGGTAGTACACCTCACTAAATAGGTTTTTAGTTTGACCATGAGGGTGTCAACTATCAATTAATCTGCATAATTAGAATCTACCAGTTCCTATAGGTATCATTGAAAATGTCTGGCTTCCAATGCAACCACCTAATCAGTTGGTGTCTAGATAATCCTGAAAACATGGTTCACCCACTCTAGCCTATAAAATTCCACATGAAGATCTGGCTATCCTTGGAACATCATTATCCTCTAGCACAGTAACTCGCAATGTGTGCTAATATTTTTCACATCCTCAGCCTACGCTGTTGGAAAAATCTACTACTCTATAGGATGGGATGCTGCTAATTATACATTTAGAGGAATAATATCATATGATGGCCCTTGAAATGATGAATCATCACTCCAAAAATAATCATCAAAATATAGAATAGATAGCCCAGATAGATATCTTCATCGAGGAATCCTCAAAATTTAATCAAGATGTACCGTGGTCATAATATATATATATATATATGGGGAGATTACTCAAGAAGGATTGTCAAAAGACACAATCATATATGATGCACGGACCATTTTTCCTTGTAACCAATGTTATAGTATTCAGAATTGACAATTATGTATTCAGAGTTCTGGTGAATGGATACATCGATCACCACAACAATACTGGATTCCCAATCCTGAGAGATGCACTTGAGACTCTTTGATATTTCTCCATCAAATACCAAACAAATCGACATAATGGAGAACTCTAAACACATTACCAAGGAATTAAACATCCTTGGTACCAGTCTTTCATGTTCCTAAACAAAAAGGACTCAGGCCCCATCTACCCCATGGCCACCTCTATAGGTCATGGGCTATGAACAAGCATCAAATGGCATAACTTATATGAGGGTTCCACTTTGTAGTGTTCTTTTACACACACACAGAAATCCATATTCACAAGTAATTTAATAAGAATAATAATAAAATACGAAAAATCAAGATAATACAACACAGATATAAAACCTCTAGAGGAAAAAAGAGTACAACATTGTCAACTGAAAAGGAAAAATAGAAAAATAAATTCCCAAATAGAATGATGTCCCAAATAGGGAATAAATAAAATGTAAATCCTGAGAATTCTTAGCACTATATCTCTATTATATGACCATTGTATGCAGACAAATACACCAGGGTGTCACTATGTTTCTTTTTAATGACTGATGACATTTATATCTTTTGAAAAAGATATAAAATGTGTTGGAAAATCCCATATTTTGGGGAGTATATGCATACCCCTTAGGATTCCCCAAAATATTAAGGGGAAGGGGGTAGTAATATAAACAATATGAATTTACCACTCTACCCATTGTAAGACTGAAAAAATAAAACAATAAGGGTGAATATAGATTTAATCATGAATAAATCTGAAGAGAGTGAGAGAGAGAGAGAGGGAGAGAGAGATTGAAAGTAGATCTCCATCTTATAACCTAGACTATGATTTTTTTCCACCAGTCCCATTGGTCCATCAAGGATTCCATGCATCTTGAATGTTTTTCTATAAGATTATCCATGTAAAGGGTCCATGACTCACCATTTTTCCACATAATATAGGGGTGTAATATTCAATTGGAGTACTCGTTCCCTAGTATGTGTGGTGTTCCATTAAGAGTGATAAGGACCCACTCCAAATCCTATAGGGGTGCCACTAATAAGTGAGAGAACCTAGACCCTAGTTCCATAGGGAGGATACCAATATGTATATAGAGGACCTATACTCTAAATCTTTAGGGTGTACCACTCCATATATATAACAATTTCATCCTAATTCCAAAGGAGGTATCACTCATTAAATAGAGATGTGTCCCTACGTCCATCATGGGGGTGCCACTCTAATGGTCTTTTTTGATCACTGTCATCCTTGAGTACCATCTAAAGATGTGCCACACTCATAATATGTTTAATCATATCCCAGTATCCTCTATGTAGTCTAGAATTAAATTTTAAGTGAAATAAATTCATGATATGATACTCATGGTCCAATATCCATGTCTAGAAGAAGGAGATATGTGAGTTATAAGTTTCATAAAAAGGAGGGTACACTGGGTGTAATGGGATCCATAGAGCATGTGGTCTCATTCCACTAACTTTCATTTCCCTTCTCATGGACACATATTACTTCCCATTATTCCATACACAACATCTTAGGGGAATACGCTGTATACCTCATCCACATGAGGTCCTTATTGTGCTCATGTCCATTTTTGTGTACCTTATCTGTTTTAGTGTACACTGCTTATATACTTTGGTATTTCTTGTTTCCCCCATGCCTAGTATAATTTGTACTCATCATGAACCACCACATATACATATGTCACACATTTACTCACCAAATTATATATCCTTGGTGGAATCCTTGAAAACCCACAGAAAATCTAAATCCATCCTCTGATCATTGATCCATTCATAATACATGTATCTTCCCTGAAATTTGGGTTCTGATCATTTTATATACCACCCAAAAATAGTAAAATCAAGTTCTTATGATCAAAAAATGATGAACATGAAGAATGGATGTGAGAAAAGCAAAAAATGAAGGGTGAAAAAATCAGCTTCCATGTGTTCCAGTAAAATGTACAAGATCGAGGATAGTTGGGATGCAAAATCATTGACCAATAGGGATTAAAAAAATTAAATAATAAATTTAATTTGAAAAGGGATCATGCAATGTTTTGAAAAATCATATACTAATAATATGATTGATAATTACTTCTTAAAAAATTTAATCAAGGGGGAAAATAGTGAGAATGGATGAGTCCTTCCACAATTTTGATCAGTTATTGGTGAAGAACACATTCACCAATAAAGGAGGACGGTCTCTTATATTAAATGTACCTTGTTTTTCCTTAATCTGGAGGATCATTGTCATATGATCTTGATTCAACGATTATGGGAGGTGGAATCCACCTCTCAATGAAACCAGTATTATAAAGATAACCCTAGTGGTATTCTATAAGAGAATATTTATCGAGGAGTTATTTTTAGTGCATTTAAATTGAATAACTCAATTAATCAATTAATTTAATTTAAATGCACTCGCCAATGGTCCCTCTATTTGAATTCCCCACACCAACAAATATTATGTCTCCCCTAGTTTGAACCCCAATTTTCAGATTTAACCAACATCTCATATATTCTATTTGAGACTCGGTATAAGATTTATCCAATTTTCCTTAGAAACTGTTCACATAAAATATAAAATATATTTAATTTTTTTGAAAAATTAATTTTGGGAACAATAGGCATCAAAATAATGCGCTTTCTCAGTTCCAGGATCAAAACAATTTGTAGATATATTTAAATTTATTTGACGGAAAAACATTGTCTCTACTATATAAATCTTGAAAATCATCATAAAAATAAATGAATTTTGTTATTATTGATGATTTTATGTTTCTATGAATATGGAGTTAATCGTACTGTAAATATTATCTGGTATCTATTGGATAGAATGTTCCACCATGACGAACATTATTGGGTACAACTATTAATAAAATTTTATGGATACGGATCTCTTAAAGGTATTAATGGAGATTTGTTAATTCCCCTCCCAAATCTTTAAAGTTTAACACCAGTATAAAATCCAGTTATGCAACATACTAGAAGAAAAAAATCCTATAAAAGTAATGGTGCATTCCATATTGATTACTTTTCAATGAAAAACTATATGTTAAATGAATATTTCTAGGAACAAGAATGAATATAATTATCCCAAATCCAGTGTTATCTATATATTGAACAATTCAATTTCCAATGATTTCTTAAAGGCTCTCATACATGTTATGGATGATGTGATGCATTTTTATAGCATGATTACAACATAATATTCCTCTCCCAAACTCATAAAAAAATAAAAATAAATTTTTAATTGTGACTATGAAGTACCAAATTCCAATACAACATCACATTTTTGTTCATGGTTTTGTTTTCTTGAAGATGCACTATTGATTATCAAAATCAATAAATCCTAACCATCATTTAGTATTACTTCTTAAACAAAATACTAAACACTAACCGTTGTAGGTTAACACCGTTAAGATATTTTATAATCAATGTATATCAACATCACCGACCTTAATAATTGAATATGGTATAAGAATCATAGTGTGGTTATTGGGTGTCCAAACAAGATGGAGGATCTGAGTTTTAGAATCAAAATTTTACTATATTACCAAAGTACTTGGTATATACAAAAACATGAGCCCTCTATTGATGGAATTCATTTAGTGAATTTATAATTTATCTTTTTCTATTTCTCAAAATGGAAACTTCAATATATAATAGGAAAATTATAATAATTAAATAAATTTTATATGATATTATCTCCACTTATAAAGTGACGATAACACTAAATTGGGTCCCAAAATTTAAACCTCCATAATCAAAGATAATTTATGAGAGGAATACGAACTCACAAAGACACATCATTATCCCAAATTAAAATAATGATTTTACACTAAACATTAGAAGCCTATATTCAATGGGATAATCCTTTGGTTATTATAGAATATGTAGTTATATTGCACACAATTCATATAATAAATACAACTAACCCATACTTGATATAGGAATTATCCTAAATCATCCCATAACACTTACCTAATGGTTTTGTATCTATCATCATATTATCAACATCCCATTGAAAATAAAATTCATCTACAAAAAACACTAGATTCCCAATTATGAATATAAAACTAATCTACCCCTTAATAGTACATCCCCAAAAACCAAAACCAATTCTCAAAAAAATATAACTATAATATCAATTAATAGGTTTCAAAATTGATCTCTAAAAAATATAAATTAAACAAACCAACGATGAATCTATTTGGACAAGAGGTAAATTGGGTGTGCACCCTAACCCCGTCACTACTAATACAGGTAATGAATACTTTTACTAAGAACTGATAACAATCATTAGAGGTCATATATTATAACAAAAACATTGGATATAGAGATCCAACCGAATATATATCGATGAGGCACATACATAAAATATAATTAAAACTATATAGTAAATTCTTATGCAATATGAGAACTATATAATTAAATTTTACATAAGAAACCACAAAATGGAAAAAATAGATACACATGAACATGATAGATGGTTTAATAGATACTTGATGATAAAATAATTTTAGATGATATAATGATATATATTATAGTATTTTAATGAACCACTATTTTCCATGTATCATTATATTATACTAATAATAATTCATTCCATGTCTATTGTCTCTTCATTTAATAATCTTTCCATCAAAATATCCATGTTATAAAATTATATAACATTTTTGGACACTTAATAGGCCATCAACATCAATTAAAATTATCCAAAATAGGATTAATCAATGAATTAAATTCCTTTTTATATATGTTTTAGATATAAAATTCACTAAATTATAATGTTTTTATATAGATTACAACTGACTCATTAAATCACACACATAGGAAATAATATAATTTTTAGATGGTTTAGAACACCTAACCAGAAGGTTAGTCCTAAGCATGATCCTAATTCAACCAATTTTATATATTCCACTAGAATGGATATGTGGACCAAAATGAGAAGGGTTTGTCCATAAACACTTTCTACATAATGTATAAAGAAAATTTAAATTTTCACATATCGATATAATAATTTGAATGATTTTAATAATAGAACTCTCCAACTGGATCTAACTTCTCTCATGTTGGTATAATTTTGTTTTCTATTCCCTCTGAATCATATTCAATTTTCATAGTTGAAATTACATTCTTCATCTATTTAATTATTTATTTTTTAAAATATTTATCTGGCTATATTTTTATGTACATTATTTCTTGTCTTCCAGTCTAAAATTTTGGTTCAACATAATAAATAAACTGTGCAAAACTTCCATACTAAAACCTTTGTTTTCTTCTTCATTGATACGAGGATTTTAAAAAACTACAAAGTATAAGATCATTCATCTTCATTATATATCCCCATATTTTTCTATACATTCTTACTCAATATGCACATTAATTTTTGAATTATTTTCAAAAATAAATAATGTAAAAGTCCATCAATTCTCATCTAAAAATATTCCATGAATTGGTGAGTCATGAAATATGACAAGACTTATCATGAGTAATAATGTCTATTATTTAAAATTCATTTCTCTATTAAAAATAACCCAATTTTTTTTAATAAATTATTATTAAACTCTATATGAGTCATGGGTTGAATCATGTATTTTACAATAACATTTTCTATTCCACATTTTTAATCCTATAACGCATCCTCATATTTTATTCCCATCATTTATAATTCAATATTTCAAAAATTATTTAACTAAAATGACATTATGAACTATTATCACATAGTGTCATACTAATCCTACAAAGTGGTGTAGTACCATTCCAAGGAATTATTTTATCTCAACATAACTTTTAGCTACAATTATAAAGTCAATAACTTACACTTTTAAAATGAATATCTCTTTTAATGTACACTACTTTCTCAAATGAGATGATAGTGTAATATTATAAATTGAAAAATTTTCTCTTAAATAATACGATGTTTCACTTATCAACTACGATACAACTTGTTTTTAAAAAATAATATCCCTTCCAAGTTCACCACATACTATTCTCAACTAACAAGTTACACATCCAATGTTCAAAAGAATTAGAAATTTTTGATATTCTGATTATGATATACTATAATACATCAACAAACCCACATATATTTCTAAAATCCACTAAAATGTCACAAAAAATCAATTGAATTAAAATAAGTTATTTTATTCCATTTTTGTTGTGATTTATTATTAGAAAACATTTTTAAGAGTAACAATATCCTTTTAACACCTCAATTTCATTTAATCACAAAAATTAAAACATTATTGAGGGGACATGTTAAATTTAAAAATATAGAATCCTAAACATGAGTATCAAAAATCAATTTTATTTATAAAAATATTTGATAAAAACCAATGGGAATAATGAGCATCCCCATATTATTTTTTTGAAACCAAGGAACAAAAATAAAATTCTAAATCAAAATTCATAATATCAAATCATCATTAAATAATTCCAAATATACTTGACCAAAAACAATGTAAGAAAAAATGAAATTTAATTTTATTGTCATGTTCTCCAGAGAATCAAAAACTGATATTCAACTCATCATTGATGTGGACCATTTTTTTCATTTCAAAAATTATTTAATTTATACAAACCAAATTCCTCATTAGATTTAATATTAGAATCAAATCTCCCTCCACTTATAAAAAATGGATTTTAAACATGTATAAAATTGATTCTTATATAAATTATCAAAAAATCTAGATTATTTTAAAAACAACAAAAAATTCATTATTACAATCTAATAATAAAAAGTTTCCCTTTTAAAAAATCCTAAAAATATATGACCCTAAATAAATTAGAGATATCTACACCAAATGTACGATAAATATTCAATGTATCTCATCTAAAATATTTCCCATGTGATTAGAAATAAATTATATAAACATATAAAGGAATGAAAATTCATAATTATATTCTCATTTTTCTCCCCCATTGAAAAAATATACTTGGAATCAAAATAGAGGGGCATTTTTGAAATTCTTATCATTGAGAAGTTTGAAATTGAAATCCCATCATCATCCTAAATATTGGAAATGATTCCTTTATAAAAGTTTTTATAAAAGAATATATTATTTTTTTCTAAGTTGAAAAAATTTAACCACTAATATACTTTTCTCTCCATTATCTCTAATAAAGTGATATTTTATATCAATATTATCCGATGATTAATGTTTAAAAGGTTTTCTTGTTACATCTTACCACATTAATATCATAGTCCAAATGTAGTGGATGATTTATATCAACAATGAGATCCTTAAACTATGTTCACATATATAACATTTGTGGTCTATCATGAGTGGTAGACACATATTTTATTCATTACATTATATAAAATATCTATACAACATGTTTGTAAAAACCTCACAATTCATCTAATAAAAAATTATAGATGATATGGAACATCTATAATAATTTTTTGGACCAATATAAATATCATTATAGTGACCCAATAATAAAACACATAATAATACATGATTTTCAAAAAATATTCCATAAAATATATAAACTAATTAAAGGTATATTTTCATTCAAATAAGTACTCAATACAATAAAAATCGACCAATAGAAACCCATATCAATATTATCCAATGTAATTTTTCCACTATTCAAATAATGGTTTCGTAAAAATATTCTTTTAATATATCCATAATATTTTATATACGGGTTTACCTTTAAGGCATACCTCATGTTTACATTCCATTAATAAGAATGGGAATGGAAACATATGATGTTTTGAGCTTAAACACTCATTAATGGTAAACATAAGAGATAATAATTAAATATTATAAGTGAGAGTAAGATGAAATTATATGTAGGAAAATTTTAATAAGTTAAATAATTATAATTTAAAGATTTCATTCCCAATAACAAATGGAATATAATCCAAGAATTTATTCTTGAGGCACAAGACTGAAGAATACTATATCAATGGATCTTGAAAAAAATAAAATTACCAAAACATGATTCCTAATATAATTAAAATATTTTGTTGTCCACTCCCAATATCATTATATCATAGTTGGAAAAAATGCAATAATGCATTAGTTTCAGCCCATAATCTTTTACATAACTTATCATGAGATACTATGCTTTACTTGATGAATTGGAGGGATATATAATTCTAATTAAAACCACTCAAATAATATTGTCACAACTTTTCCTCAGGACCCGTTTCGTGACTACCCCAATCCCACCTTCCATAGGCCAGGGGCTGGCGACTAGCACCAAAGGCGTCAATCCCAAAAACTAGGAAGGCATTGCCTTTATAAATTGTAAACACTCACAATCAGAGTATATATGGAAGCAACACTAAGTAAAAACTGTATAAAAAAAGGAGTGCTGGAAAGTAAAGGGGTTGTAAATACAAACCCAACAGTAATGTACAAGGAATCAGAAAAAATGTACAAGTACAACTGAAAGAAAGTAAACAGTTGTTGGATCATCCACCAGGAACCCTACCTGAAGGGTAGGTACATATATCCTCCTGAGCACTCCACGTCCATCTGAATCCTTCACGTACCAAATCGTCGTAAGGACCACCTTCGAGTACCATCCAGTCCTGCTACTCTAGGCCTCAGTCAGCGATGTTCATCATCTGCAACCAACACAACGAGGTGCGGGCATAGCCCGTGTAGGGGTGAGTATAACGATACTCAGTAGGGACCCTAAGATCCTCAAGGTCTCACAAAATCTATCAAGGATAACCAAAAAGTAAGAAATCAACAGAGAACCTCACTTAGAAATATGCCCATACATATACCTATGTTATCAAGTAATCCATCTTGTTCGTAAGGAAACACAAAATTTGATAACTCAGCTCAAACCAGGATTTTATTCTAGGGGTAGTAGCAAGTAATAACCCCAGTCACACTTTCAGAAACTCATATGATGGTGTAATATTCTTCTATCGAGTACATTGGTCCTGCCTCATTACACAGAGGCGCTTACCACTATCCTAGGAAAGTTGAGGTACTCCTTCTGTTGATTACCGTGGTTATGCTATGATACAAAGAGGCGCTCCCCACCATGGGTCTTCCACGCTCACACAGAGGCGCTCCCCCTCTCAGCCTTCTGAGGTACTCCTCTTGTCAAGTATTTTTGGTCTTATGTGCTCACACAGAGGTGCTCCCCACCGTGGGTCTGCCACGTCACATAGAGGAGCTACCCACTAGTCCAGTCGAGTCACTACAAGTCGAATCAGTCAAGCAGCTGTCAAGTCTCAACCAGCTACTAGGTCTCTGTAATCTGCTCGCTCGTCTCCAGGAGGATCCACTCCACAACATAAAAGTCGACACTCCAACTGTCACGTAGTCCTGTGTATAAGTATCTCAAAGATCCACCTCGTCAAAGGGATCTCAATGCAACAGATGGCACGTCAATCAGACGCCCAGTCAGCGAGTTATTGGCATTTCTGTTCTCAGGGCTCGGTTGGATTTTAGGTTCGAACCAACCCGAAATACCCCAACTCTGTCCAAACCTCAAGTGGGGTAATCCAAATGAATCATCTAACTCTAATATTTTCTTCACCGTAGACGGTTTGTCGATCGGACACCCGTAACCCAAGTTATGGGTGAAAAGGTGAAAACAGGCCATAGACGGTCCAAGTTCGGTCCGACCCGGTCCGTGGGTTCGACCCGGTCTGCGGATCTGACTTGGTCTGAGGGGGTGGCCCGACCAGAGGTGGCGGCCCGACCAGAGGGGACGACCCAACCCGAGGGCGGCACGACCTGTGAAGGTGGCGCGACCCATGAGGGCGGCCCGGCCCGTGCGGGGTCCAGCGCGGCAGCCCGTGCTGGGTCTGGCCCGGCGGTCCTACGGCCCGGCAGCTCTCAGGTCTACCTAAGATGCATCCAGGGGTAAACTACTCGCCCCCTAGAATTCCCGAATGGTAATTCCCTTCGGGTATTAGCAAAACCAGCAATAGGTTCCGCCGGTCCAGATCACGCGGGACCCACTGGGTCCCGCCCCTCCCTGCTGGCCGAGCGGCCAGCTGCTTCTGCTCCTCCACCATGGCTAGCCCTGGCTGTGGCCCTCTTATCCTTCGCGTGGCGCAATGTCTCCGTGCCCTTCCTCCACGGCCCGGCCTGGCCACAACCCTTTCTTCTGCACGACACAACGGTGTCGCGCCCTTCCGGCAACCCCGGCGGCCTTGCGCTGCCGGTTTTTTGGTGACCGGCCCGTTGCCGGCCGCCGTTGCTCCACCGCTCTTCACTCTTCTAGCGGCCCCATTGCGCCGCCACCGTCATCAAAAAACGATGGAAAAATGAGGGGGAGGGTCGGGCCATGTTCGTGCGGCCCGATCTCTACACTTTATGGTGATAACATTTGGTGATTCATAACCAAGATTGGTTTGATGAAGAATGGAAAAGAATCAATCTTAAATCCCCCTAACTCATTTGTTTATCACTGATGGTGTTGCAGAAAACGATCGTCAAATCTTCGTTCACCGCGTTCGTCACACAGTCCCAATCCCGGGCTGCGTCAACCGTGGAAGATACTCCACATTAGTAGGATCCGAGGGAAAAAGTCGAAGAAGGTTGTTGGCGTTCTTTGTCCTTCTTTGGAAGTGTTCTTCGTTGGAGGATATTTTACAAGGGTTCACTCAAGCCTCATCTCCTCTGCCAATCCTTTTACTATGGGGGTTGCGGTTCCAAATAAATAATATTGAGTTTATTAACATAACACATAGAGTTGGAACATTAATTATGTTGGAGTTGGCATAATTAATTTTGGAGGAGAGAAACCAAGAGTCATCTCACAATCAAGAGGGAGTTTAAGGGTTTAGAAGTCGGGTGGTCCCCAATTAATTAATTGATAAGAGGTGTCTAAACCTCGTTTGGGACCCACCACCATAACCTCTCATGTGAGGTTATGGTGTGGTGGACCTCACCTCTAACCTCCTCTTGCAGGTTTTAACCCCCCAAAATAAAGTCACTACATTATTTTTATTAAATTTAATTTATAAAAAACCCCAAAACTAACTTCTAAACTCAACCATCTACCTTCGAGGTGAAATTCATATTAAGAGAATACATGCACTGCGAGTTCAACGATACACACGAATTTCAATTCGGAGAACCGGCTCAAAAGTTACAAAACACTCCTCGTACGTTTACTAAACATACCCGAAAAAAAAGTTCGAAAAATTATTATCAGTCACCCTTGACTAGCGCCGGTCAAGGTTAGGCTCTGCCAAGGTGAAAAATTCTGCAAAAAACCCAATAGTACTCTCAAATTTTCAATCTAAGTTACCATTTATATGTTATGAATTTTACAAGAAAATAATTGTCACTTAATTATTTTATTTTTGGCCAAAAACTAACTTTATTTGGTGGCCCGTTCCAGCCAAAGTTAGTATCTTCTTAAAGAAATCATACACTGATGAGTTTAGGGCTGGTATTATATTTTTAATCCGAGTTAACATTTGTGAGTTATAAGAATTTGAAAAATAAAATAATTTATTTCATTATTTTATTTCCGATTGTGCCATTTTTTATTTTCCTCACAGGAGGCCTGCTCCGACTAATCTTAAGTTGCGCCAAAGGTAAACCCACCATCCTAAGCGCAATAGTGCCCTCAGATTTCTGATCTGAGTTACTATTTAAGATATTATTCATCTTTTTTTTTTGGAAAAATGCTTATGCGTGTTAACTTAAGCATAAAAAAACTTCGACGGATCATTCCGGGCACTCTGGGCCTGGGAATCATGTACCATTAGATTTTTTGGACCTGAAAAATTACCATTTAAATAAAAAAAACTTATATGGAAATTAAAGGTCTTTGCATTCTCCACACCTCAAGGCTCTATGTCTTCATAATCCATAACTCACAACTAAGGGAACAAGTGGGGGTACTGAGAACGCATCTGAGCCTCCTACTCTAATGTGCTCTTCTCGCAGTTCCCGTGCTCCCAGCGAATGCGCACCAGAGGTATCAATCGCCCATGAAGGACCCTATCATATCGATCCTCAATCTCTACTGGAACCTCCGTAAAAGTTTCCTCATCGTCAACGTCCAGCTTGCCATGGTCGATGATTTGGGAAGGGTTGTGCACGTATCTCCTCTACAGGGATATGTGGAAGACATCATGCACCCAGTGCAAATGAGGTGGAAGAGATAAGTGGTATGCCACCTCGCCAAATCTGTTGAAAACCTGAAAAAGTCAAAGTAATCTCAGAGATAACTTGCCTCCTTGGCCAAATATCTGTAGACCTCATCGTGGTGAGACCCGTAGAAAGACATGGTCGCCATCCTTGAAATCCATAGGTCTACATCCCCTGTCAGCATACGAATTATGTCTGCTCTGTACAGTCTTCATCTGCTCCTGGATGAACTGGACCTTCTCTGTGGAAGCTCGTACCGTCTTTGGTCATTAGGAAGTGGGCCAACCTGGTGAGTCGGTTGATGATCACCCAAATTGAGTCATGACCCCTGGATGTACGTGGAATACCCGTCACAAAGTCCATGTTTATCCCATCAAACTTCCACTCTGGGACATCTAAAGGATGTACCAAGCCCGATGGTACCTGGTGCTCCACGTTCACTTGCTGAAAAGTGAGGAATCATGAGAAAAACTCAACTACTGGCTTCTTTATACCTGGAAACCAGTGCTGTCATCGACAGTCCTGGTACATCTTTACCACTTCTGAATGTACCTCTAGAGGGGATGTGTGAAACTCCCTCAACACTTCCTCCTGAAGTGAAACTGGCACCATAGTATGTCCTATGAAGAAGATTACGTGCTCCCCAACTTCAGAAAATCCATCAGGTGCCTGTCTTGTGCATATCTGAGCACGTTGTGTCTCAAAGTCAATGTCCCCACACTGCGCCTCCCTGAATTGCTGAAGAAGTGGGGGAGTGACTGTATAAGACTGAATTAGGGCTTCTCCATCTCTATCCACAAAGGATATCTGTAAAACGTCTAGATGATCTGTTGCCTTTCCTAGTAGTTGTATACCAGATCTCCAACTGAGTGCATCTGCTACAACGTTCCCCTTCCCATGAGTATAGACTATCTCTAAGTCATTGTCCTAGAAGAGATTAATCCGATGACGTTGTCTCAGGTTTAGGTCCTTATGAGAGAATATATACCTCAGACTCTTGTGATTAGAGTATACGGTAAAATGTTTTCCCATAAGATAGTGATTCCACATCTTCAAGGTGAAGACCAATGTGGCTAACTCCATGTCATGGGTAGCATAGTTCTTCTCGTTCTATTTTAGCTGTCTAGAAGCATATGAAATCACTACTCTCACCTTCATCGGGACACATTCGAGTTTGGCCCCTAATGTGTCGTAGTAAACAACACACCCTATGCCTTTATTAGAAAGCCTCAAGATGGGGGCACTAGTCATCCTCATCATCAGCTCCTGAAAGCTCTGCTGACATATCCCTAACCACACAAAGGGTTGCCCCTTCCTTTTCAAGGATGATAGTGGTGTTGCAACTCTGGAAAAGTCTGGAACAAACTTTCGGTAGTATCCAGCCAAAGCATACGTCCCTCCTCTCTTGGGGGGGGGGGTAATCCTGGAAACATTTTTTGAAAAGATGTCCACTTGTTATGTCACTCCTATTTGGAACTAAAAACTCAGAACTCCTACTACCATGAGGGTAAGGCTCGCCAATTGAAGAGTGATTGGATGCACCCTCCTATGCATGAGTTTAAGATGTGCTGCCTGGGTTTCCTTTTTTTCCGATTAAGGAAAACCTTATCCCAACGTTGTAGATAAACCACAAAACTTTTTCCTAATATAGTCAATCTTTGTATGAACTGTGGTTTCCCAGTCCATACCCAAACTAACGTCGTAAGGCCTCGACGCTGCCACCAAGAGGTTCCAACCAAAACTCTCGCCTCAAGGGTTAGATCACAACGCTGGGGTAAGTGTGATTATCGAGCCTCCTCCAAAAGGTACCTCCAGACGTGAGGGTCAAGTCAACGACTTAACCATAAAATCTAGGACTGGGAAAAGATTCATGGAATGAAGGAATGATTGGTACCTATGTCTATTGATATGACAGCTGTTAGTAGACATAGACCATACATTTAATCGTTCCCAGATCCCTTGGGTCACACTCCTTGACCGCATGCAGCTACTCTCTTCCCCTTCCCTCCAGCTATGTGATCCTGGAAAGGAATAAAAAGGATGGTGGTTGTAACATGTCGAAATAAACACCACGTTATGCTACTCTCCTAGCTCTGTTTCCACATCTGCTGCCTTGCAGATTCATCTATCCATAACACTTCCTCTTCTAGAAACATTTTACATGCTCAAGTCTCTGAGACTGGTGCTAGTTTCATGTTTTCCCAATACTAACATTCACTGGATGTATCTGCTCATCCAAAGAACATTCAACCAAAAAGGTTCTCTCTATCATCTAGAGAAAAGGTGGTGGCTCAAATGTCCTAAAACATGCCTCGCTCGGTAGTTCAAGCTCCAAATCACTGATCGTATCATATTCATGGAGTACCAGGAATGATCGGTATGCATCGATGATTACTCAGTTACTGATATGTCATCTTGAAAACACTGTACAAGCTCTAGGGAACTCTCAGCCACCTCCACAGGCCAGTCCTTAGCCGCCTGTGAGTCAGACTCGCCTCGGAACCTGAGGGGCATCTGATGCTGAAACATTTGTAAGGCACTAAGACTACATGTGTCATCTACCAGTACCGCCTGTTATAACTAGTGACCAACATGCAGTGATATAGATGACACACTACCTGAAGGTACAATCTCGGGAAATGGTCCACGTACAGATGCCTTATCACTATGCGAACCAACATCATGGTCTCTCATTAGAAAACACTAGCAGCTAAGATCACTATCTGGTCAATGAGTGTCTCAACTAGGCGAATAACTCTAGAAATCACATCCACCCAGTCCTCTACTACCTGGGAATCTGTCTCTCCTCGTAACCTCAGAGGACTCTCCCGCTGGAACTCGTGCAATGCGCTCAGTCTGCATGCACTGTCCGCCAGTGCGGCTGGTGGCATATTCTGCCCAATGGGTGGTAGTGATGCTAGTACACCACCTGAAGGTGCCAACCTAGTAAGAGGGCCCTACACCAGAGCCCTGTTTCTCAGTGGGCCGTTATCGAGTACTCTCTCAGAAATCTAACTGGCTGTCTACGTGGAGGCATCCTGAAAAGATATAGGTGTGCCACGGTCAAAAGATTATTCCTGGTGAGCTAACCCAGTTGATCTGACATAAAGAAAAACTTTTGGAAACACATACGCAATCTGAATTTTCATACATTGAGTTGGAAATTAGTAGTCAGGGTCCTGGTGTATGGATACATCAGCCACCACACCAACACTGGACTCCTTGAAATGAAATCCACACTTAGTACCCTTAACACTATTTCTTCACAAAAAAGAATGATCAGAGTCCTATGTTCTGCAGTAGAACTGACTCCTCTAATACCAATTTATCATGACCCGTCCTTGGGACCCGTGCCATGACTACCCCAAGCCTACCTTCCATAGGCCAGGGGCTGGTGACTAGCACCAAAGGCATAAATCCCTAAACCTGGGTATGCATTGCCTGTATAAATAGTAAACACGCACAATCAGAGTACAAATGGAAGCAACACTAAGTAAGAACTGTATAAAAAAGGAGTGTTGAAAAGTAAAGGGTATGGAAATAAAAGCCCAGTAGTAAAGTACATGGAATCAGAAAAAAAGTACAAGTATAACTGAAATAAAGTAAAAAGCTTCTAGATCTTCCACCGGGAACCCTACCTGAAGGGTAGGTACAGATTTCCTCCTCAACACTCAATGTCCATTCAGGTCCTTCGTGTACCGACTCGTCGTAAGGCCCACCTCTGGGTACCATCCAGTCCTACTACTCTAGGCCTTAGTCTGTGTTGTCCGTCATCTGCAACCAACACAACGTGGTGCGGGAATAGCCAGTATAGGGGTGAGTATAACGATACTCAGTTGGGACCCTAAGAACCTCAAGGTCTCACAAAATTCATCAATGATAACCACAAAGTAATAAATCAATAGATAATCTCACTTATGTATATGCCCATATATATAACTAAGTTATCAAGTAATCCATCTCGTTCACATGGAAAAACAAGAGTTGCTGACTTAGCTCAAACAAAGATTTTATTCTAGGGGTAATATCAAGTAACAACTCCAGTCACCTGGTCAGATCCTCTGCTGATGGTGTACTCCTCCTCTATCAAGTACAGTGGGCCTCCCGCATCACACATAGGCGCTTTCCACTATCCATGGACTGCTGAGGTACTCCTCCTATCAAGCACCATGGGTATGCTGCATCACACAGAGGTGCTCCCCACCATGGGTCTGCCGCGCTCACATAGATGCGCTCCCCCTCATAGCCCACTGAGGTACTCCTCCTGTCGAGTACCGTGGTTCTGACGTGATCACATAGAGGCCATCCCCACCATGGGTTTTCCGCGTCACACAAAGGCTCTCCCCACTGGGCCGGTCGAGTCACTCAGAGTCGAATCGGTCAAGCAGTCGTCAGGTCTCAGCCAGCTACTAGGTCTCCATACTCTGCTCGCTCATCTCCGGGATGATCCGCTCCACAAGCTACAACTCAACAATCCAATTGTCACGTATTCCCATGTAGAGGTATCTCAAAGGTCTGCCTCGTCATAGGGATATCAACACAATAGACGGCGCGTCAATCAGATGCATGGTCTGTGAGTTATTGGTATTTCCGTTCCGAGGGCCCGGTTGAATTTTAGGTTCGAACCAACCCAACCATACCCCAACTGTGCCCAAACCTAGAGTGGGGTTTGCCAAAAGAACTGTCTCGCTCTAATATTTCTTTCACCTAAGATGTTTTGTTGATTGGACACCCGCAACCCATGTTATGGGCGAAAAGGTGAAAACAAGCCATATCAGGTCCGGATCGGGGTCCGACCCGGTCCGCTGGTCCAACCCGGTCCGCGGGTCTGACCCGGTCCAAGGGGGCGGCCCGACCCGAGGTGGCAGCCCGACCCGAGGGGATGGCCCGACCTGAGGGTATCCTGGCCCACAAAGGTAGCCTAACCCACGAGCGCGGCCATGCTCGCGCGATTTTCGGCCCGACGGATCGGTGGCCCGACGACTCATAGGTCCGCCTAAGCCGCGTCCAGGGGTAAAACTGTGTGCCCCCTAGAATTACCGAATGAAAATGCTGTTTGGGTGGGAGAAAAAATAGTGCCAGGTGGCGCCGGTCAAGATCACGCGGGACCCACTAGGTCCCGCTCCTCCCGGCTAGCAGAGTAGCCAGCCGATCCTGCTCCTCCGTTGCGGCACGCCCTGGCTGCGGATCCCTTCCTCCGTGCAGCGTGATGGCACCACACCCCTCTGCCGTAGCCTTCCCTAGCCATGAACCTCTTCTTCTCCGTGCGGCACGATGGCACCGTGACCTTCCTCTGCGGCCCGGCCTGGCCGCGACCCTTTCTTCCACGTGGCACAATGGTTCCGCACCCTTCCTGTGACCCGACGGCCTTGCACCACTTGTTTCTTTACAGTAAGTCCGTCGTAGGCTGCCATTTCTCTGCCAAGGTTCACTCTTCCGGTGGCATCGTTGTGCCACTACCGTCATCAAAAAAAGAGGGAAAACAGAGGGGGAGGGTCGGGCCGTGTTCGTGCGGCCCAAGATCGCCACGTTATGGTGATAACATTTGGCGATTCATAACCAAGATTTGTTTGATGTAGAACGGAAAGAAATAAATCTTAAATCCCCATACCTCATTTTCCAATCGTTGACAGTGTTGCAGAAAACGAACATCGATTCATCGTTCGATGCGTTCGTCACACACTCCAAATCTCGGGCTGCGTTGGTCATGGAAGACACTCCACATCAGTAGGATCAGAGAGAGAAAGTCGAAGAAGGTTTTTGGCATTCTTCGTCCCTCGTTTGAAGCATTCTTCGTTGGAGGATATTTCTCCAAGGGTAATCCAAATCCCACTCTACTCTACAAATACTTTTTCCCGTGAGGGTAGTGGTGCAAAATTAATAATATTGAGTTTATTAACTTAACTCATTGATTTGGCACATTAATTATGTTGGAGTTGGCACAATTAATTTGGGAGGAGAGAAATAAAGAGTCGTCTCACAATCAAGAGGGAGTTCAAGGGTTTAGAAGCCAGGTGGTCCCCACTTCATTAATTGACAAGAGGTGTCTAAACCTCGGGTGGGACCCACCACCATAACCTCTCATGGGAGGTTATGGTGTGGTGGACCCCACCTCTAACCTTCTCTTGGAGGTTTTAACCCCCTCCCCCAAATAAAATCACTACTTTACTTTTATTTAATTTAATTCATAAAAAACCCCAAAACTAACTTTTAATCTCGACCATCTGTCGTCGAGGTGAAAGTATTCTTAAGCGAATATCGGTTCTGCGAGTTCAGTGGTGCCTTTAGATTTCAATTCTAAGCACCGGTTCAAAAGTTACAAAACGCCACTCACGAGTTTACTAAACGTACCCGAAAAAAAGTTCGGAAAATTATTATCAGTCTCCCTCGACTCACGCCGGTCGAGGTTAGGAGATTCCGAGGTGAAACACACCCCAATGAACCCAACAGTACTCTCGGATTTTCAATCCGAGTTACCGTTTATAAGTTATAAATTTTACAATAAAATATTTGTCAATTAATTGTTTTATTTGCGCCAAAAACTACCTTTCTTTGGTGGCCCACGACAACCAAAGTTAGTATCTTCTTAAATAAATCATACACTCATGAGTTCAGCGGTGGTATCAGATTTTTATTCTGAGTTATCGTTTGTGAGGTATAAGCATTTGGAAAATAAAATAATTTATTTAATTATTTTATTTACGATTATGCCATTTTTCGGTTTCCTCACAGGAGGCCTGTGCCGACTAATCTTAAGTCACACTAATGTTAAACCCGCCATCTTGAGCGCAATGGTGCCCTCCGATTTATGATTTGAGTTACTGTTTAAGAGTTATTTCACTTTTTCAGAAAAAATGCTTATGCGCATTAACTTAAGCTTAAAAAAAACTTTGCCGGATCATTCCAGGCACTCCGGGCCTTGGAATCGCGCGCTGTCAGATTTCACAGACCTGTAACAAATGGATCCCAGTGACAGCATAGACACCCTGCCTTAACATGGTCGTTGGGTCTTGGCCCGCCAGGTACCACCTGTTTCCCCACAAACATGTGGTCCCCACCCGAGGGTCCACCCACATGCATGAACGGGTCATATGACTAATGAAAGTTCCCATAGTCCAACACATGTCCTTTCCATTGTTCTTTGTCCTCACTCACACACACCCTGGGAAACATCCTAGAAGGTCACCCATCCTGATCACTACTCCAGGCTAAGCACGCATAACTGTGAAGTTCTAATCAGACAGGCTCCTGAAAAGGAAGATGCACCTTGTTGACATGAGTGATATCATTTAGTCATTTAACCCTTTATCATTTGGGGATGTTATAATCACCCCCCCCCCCCTTTAAAGCACAACACCCTCATTGTGGGACCTATATCTCAACCCAGGCAGTGCACCACACTTAAGGATGGGTTTCACCTCTGATACCAAATGTAACAATTGGGTCCCAATGACAGCATAGACACCCCACCTTAACATGGTCGTTGGGTCTTGACCCTCCAGGTACCACCTGTTGCCCATCATACATGTGGTCCCCACTCGAGTGTCCACCCACATGCCTGAACGGGCCATCTAACTAATAATAGTCCCCATAGGCCAACACATGTCCTTTCTAGTTTGCTTTGTCTCACTCACACACACCCTGGGAAACTTCGAAGAAGGTCACCCATCCTAATCACTACTCCAAGCCAAGCACGCTTAACTGTGGAGTTCTAATTAGATAGGATCCCGAAAAGGAAGGTGCACTTTGTTGACATGAGTCAAATAATTTATTCATTTAACCCTTTATCATTTGGGTATGATACACATATAGTGTGGTTAGGATAACCAACTATAAACCATACATGGTTTTTCATGTGATGAAAAAATTTCCTAATGATTTTGTGGGATTTATAATTCTAGGACTACCCATCACATTATATAGTTTTTTTAGGCTAACTTCCCATGAACTGTACATGGTGTCCCTTGAGTTGAAGATATTACCTTATTCCTTCGAGGGATATATTATTATGTGTCCACCCATCGAATAACATTGTGTTCTTAGGCTTACTAGTCTTGCACTGAGAAGTGTATCTCATCAGATAAAATAATTATCTAACACATTTTAGGGCTATATTATTCAAGAACTACCAGCCACAACATATTATATAGAGTCATAATATATCCAAATATAAAATTCGTCATAGATTCATGAGAATCATTAATAACCCGAGAAAGAAATGTGTTATATAATTATTTCGATAAAAAAGTGCTAAAAATATCGAGATAAATAATGGTTATGGTATCAACAAATAATTTCAGGAGATTGAAAAGTGGTTTTTATTATAGATAAAAACTTAATTATAATATGAAAAGTTCAAATATATTAACAATAGAGGAGATTACAAATTTTATTTTTTGGAAAAAATAATTTTAATTTATCAAAATAAAAATTATAGGATATAAATTTTAGGGTATTTAAGGATTCATTAATAACATTATTTTAATTCATTTAGGAAATTTAATGGTAGAATTGACACAAAAATGCTAAATATTTTTCAAAAAACACATTAAACATTATCATAAAAGATGTTGTATACATCATTTATAGAATCAATTTTTAAAAAGGTGAAGTGAATTATTTAAAAAAATGTTTTCGAAATATAAACATCAGTAAGGGATTGTGTAATATGATATAATGTTCTCTCTCGAGGATGTGGAAATTGAAATAAGAAATTTTAATTTTGAAATGGAATAAAACCATTTTAGAACCGTTATTGAATGCTTAGAATATTAAATAAATAAAAAATAGTGATTTTCTTGTGGTTTAAGGTGAAATATTACATATATATAAGATAAAATAGCCTCTTTTCAAAAATTAAATGCAAAAATTGACGAGGAGAGGAAATCAAGGGAATTGATTATAAACCCTCAATGAAGATAATGAGTATTATTATTAACATGGTTTCACTATAAATAAGAATTAGAGACTATTAATAAGTAATATTTGAATAAAAATTGATATTAAAAGACATAAATATGTTATAAAATATTTAATTAAAGATGAATATCAAAGAAATAATTTTTATATTAGTCAATAAAATTGAATTTAAAAATAACCATATATTTTATGAAGATATCAATCATAGTTCATAGAAAGGAATACCATGAATGGAAGTGATGTTTTTGAAATAAATATTAAACAATGATATTTTATGTCAATGTGGTTGTATTTATAATAGAAAAATGAATACTAGTGTATAATATCAATGAGTATATTATGAATGAATATTGATATTGGATCCCTTAACTAGTATTCCTACATAGTTGAATGCTCCCTAACCTATTTTGTTACAAACCAAATAATCATAAAAACAAATTATAGAAAATTATTAGTAACTATGAACATTAATAATACTCATTTAGTTTTAATTATTACAATTATATTAGTCAGTTTTTACCTAGATTAAATGTTATGTGTGAGTAATCCTAAACGTTTTGAACTAGTTTCTTAATAGAAGTGTAATTATTGATTCTTCTCATAGATTTAATTGTTACGAAAACATTGAAGGTGATAAAAATGATTCATAAAATTATGTATATAGGTATAATTCTATATTATGGGAGTTTTAGTTATGATCCTTGAAGGTGAAATCTTGGATGTACATTTGTCAGTGAATTTTAACAATTAAACTGTGGGGTTTTAATTATTGAGTAAAATATCATCATTGTCATTTCTTAAAAAAATAAGTCATTATTAACATATTTATATAATAAATTATGGTTATTCAATGTAATATATCCATTCATTATATTATTTTATAACATTATTAAAGTAGGTGTTTTGACTGACCAAAACATAATATTACCATTATTAATTGATGATTATGATTTTGAATGTTTTTTATTTTGGAATAATATCATTACTAAATAATAATGATGCCATTATCTAGATAATATTAGATTGGTGACTCAGATTTGAGTGGGGTTAAATAAATAATAAATAAACTTGAATAAAAAGCATATAAGATAATTTTTGGAGGTAGTATTATACTGGAAAAAAGAATAAAATATGTATTTATAGATGAATGGTATGGAAATTAGATGGATTATAACATTTCATAGAATTCAAATTATATTTAATATTTCATATTTATTCATCAATTCCTCCCTAGTAGTTGTTGAATAGATAAAATGGTGAAATCCACATGTCATTTCATGTTTGAGGTTGTAGTCTACATAATGCTTGAATAATGGATTAATTATTCTTAATAGAAAAGGGGTAAAGTTGTTAATAGTAAATCAGTTAGAATAACAATATTAATTATAAAATCTATAAAAAGTTTACTATAGCGGAATTGGAATGTTATAATATCTAAAATCTGATAGAAGTGATGAAATATTTAGAAAAATTAGTACTCATGTTAAGAAAAATTAGTTTTATATGAAGGATTATATAAAAATAAAGGGATTAAGATTATTTATTCTGAACAAAATCATATGGAAGTGAAGTATATTTCTTAGATAATTGGAACTTTAATTTTTATAGGGAAATCCAATTTTTGTAATTATTTTATGGGGTATTGGAAGTCTTATTTTATATGTTGTGAGAATTGGATATTTGTAAATAATGTTTACATTAAAATAATGTAATTATATTATTCAAGTATAAGGGATAAAAATGAAAAATGAAGGGTTTGGGTTTGTTATAAGGTCAAAAATCTGTAAACCATACATTAGAAAACAAGTTTTTATCCCAATTTTCTTTTATCACTTGGTTAGTCCATTTTAACCCCTCTTTCCCCTTACCACAATAACTCCAATTTTACCCATACAATCTAATATCAATGAACTAAAATAAAATTTTATTTATTAACTAATATACAATTTTTTATTTAAAATTATATTAAAATTTTATTCATTACAAATAATTATTGTTATGAAATTTGATTTTAATCTCCTGAAAAATATATATAAAAACATGTTTTTTGAGAATGAGTGTTGTATGAATAAAATAATTGTTAGAATAAATTTATAAATATTTTTGATTTCAAAATCCTTACATCATTTATTATTAAAAATAATAATTTTTTTCTCATTTGAAAGAATAAAAACCTGAATTATATCATATGAATACTGAATTATATTTACAGAATGGACAGTATTTTTATAACAATGAAATAATACTTAAATAACGAAAAGATATTTATTTTTAAATATTAATTATAGAATTCAAAAGGATTAATTTTATTTATTAAATAAAAAAAATTTAATTCAAAATTCTTTATAAATATAGATGTCACATTTCTATTTTAAAAATTTTATAAAAATTTAGTATTCATAAAACTATGTTTGGTACTATTCACCTAAAATAAGTCATTCTTGAAAAATTCCAAATCAATTAATACTAAGATCATTTTTTAAATTATTTATATAATAAATTAATATAATATAAATAAATTTATAACATTTATTAATTTTTTTAAAATACCAAATATATTGAAGTAATATTTTTATATAAATATTTATATTCTTTTCTACTAAAATTTAAATTTACAATTATTTGACATAAAAATGATAAAGAACTTAATAAAATAACACCATGATGTTTATATCATCTTAATTATGAGTTACGTATCCCTTCATGATCTCTTTTTAATATTGCTACATATTGTAAGATCTTGTGGTAGTCAAGGATGGTGATTCTTCTAGTATATATTTCATGGATAAATACATGAGTATAAATTTATCTCACACATGTTTTCAATCACATCGTAATTATTGATATTTAGTTTGGTATTTTCCGAGATAAAACCCAAATAATGACGCCACCTTCATTGGATCAGATAAATGAGATTAATAAAGGGGACTTCTGATACTCAATTCTATTTATTTACTTTATTGATATCTTAATATATAAACATGTAAATATTCAATATAATTAAATGACTATATTGGAATGTTCATATAATATTTTAACATATAAATATATAATTTAATTTGGGTGTTCTGTACAGAAAAATATATTAGCAAATATTTATTTAAGTAAAATTTTTAGTTAAATTTATTGTCCTTTCATTCTCCCCCTTAACAAAATTACATCACAAATAATTAAATTACAATTCTATAATTAAAATTACAGTGTATATAAAGGACAACAATGAATCATGATATTATTACTTTTGATGCTTAATCATTTTTTTTATTTTAAACTAGTTAACACATCGATCACTTATTATATTTATATAATTAATGTTTAGTTTTTCTCTAGCTCATTTTGGCCAAATATGAGAATAAAAATAGGCTTTAATATTTATAGGGAATATATAATATGACATTTCATAATAAATGATCATGGGTTGATTTATTATTTTAAATGTTTTTTCTAATGTGAGAGTTATAATAGTTTTAAGGTATTATTGATCAATCCATTACTAATATCACATCAAACATTACAAATACGGGTGATAAATGGAATTTTTCATAATATAATTCATATGAACATATATTTGATATGAGTTATATGATTTTAATAGAATAATATTACCATTATAAATTTTCATTAAAAAAATTAATATTTATTCATATAAATGATGATTTAATTTCATTATAAAACATTCTATAAAATAATTATTTAGTTGATAAAGTAATAAATACATTACTTATAGTTCATTAGTGTAAGATCGATGTTCCACATTCCACATTATTTATGGAACATAGTTTATTAGTCTCAGTTCTATTATCATTTCCTTATTCAAATGGAATTGGATGTTTTTTATATCAATCATTCTTTTTAGGAATTATATTATGTATTTTTCTTATATAATACTCATGTCATCATCTTTTATGAAACTCTTCTCTCAGTGGTAACTTAGGATGATTTATATTTTCCATTCACAATGTCCACAAAAATAATAAATTTTTCTTTGTAAATTTTATTCTTTTTACTCTAATTCACCATAGATAAATCACCTTATAGATCATTTGATTCCTTACACTAAGCGCCCCATCCATATAAATTTAAATAAAGGTAATTTAATATTATTTATTTTATCATGTTCATAATCTATCCATTTTTGAGACTCTATATTCTCATATTTGGTATTTTTGGGTTCTAAATATTCTTGAAATTTTCTATCATAATTATTAAATTAAACATTTTAATAATATTAATATTTCTTACCCTATAACTCATCTATTAGGTTTTGCATATGGAAAGTATTAATATTGTCCATAAAATCCATTTCTAAATTGTATCATTCTGTCTTATGAAATTACTAACAATACAAAAATGTTAAATTTTTCATTGAATAAATAATTTTATAATGGAATTATAATAAATGGTCTCATTAATACTCAACCTAAAAAATTATTACCATTATAATTCGTCGTATTATCTTAATGTTTGACTTAAATTCCACTTGGTTTTGTTTCTGATTCTTTTGGTTTGATGCTCTTATACATATTATAATAATTTATATGAAAAATTATTCCTTTTACAATGGATTTTAATGAAAATATGATCAACCAAACCTTATCCCCCAGAAGTTATATTCCAATTGTGTAGTTAGGCCTCCTTTTGGTGCACCAGATATAAATTGAGCTAATGCAAAACATGCATTATTTAGGTATTTTACCATTATGTATATCAATTTTCAATCATGCATGATCTTTTAGTATCGAAACATAGATTATTTTTCTATTGAAACCACATACTCAACACTTTTCCAAAATTCATAATATTTTCCTTTACATTGTCTTATCAAATAGGTTTTATCTTATGCTTACTCATCCTTGTCCTCAAATATAACTATATAGTACACCGATACCGATTATACATACCAAAGAATTAAAATAAACATAATAAATGATGTTAAAATGTTATTCTATAACAAATACAAACCTAGGATATATTGGACTGGTTTCCTTTGGATAATTAGTATGAACAAGAATCTTTAACAAAAACACACACATATTTCTTATTCTGTTAAATTTTTTTCACAATTCAATAAAGTTGGTAAACCATTATCATTATACAAAATAACCCAAAAAAATTCTAGACATTATTATTTAATATAAATATAATATGTATTAGATTCTTTAATTACCTAGGTAAATGAAAATATTTTAAGGGTTAATCACAAGCGTACAAAAAGGTTAATCATAAAATTTAATAATAAAATGTCATAAGTGATCATAAGATGAATATATAGGTCTGATAATTTATTAAATTTACATGAATTTATTATAAATAATTCATTCCATATAAATCAATGGATGTAATGTAATAATCAGTCCATGATGTTTCAACAGAAAAAAATTATATCAAAGTATCTTTGTATGAAAATATTGTTACCAAAACATAATTCATTACATCTTTATCCTATGTGAGTGTTCACTCTGATGGACACAATCATTCAATTGTTAATGTATCATGCTAAATTAATTTCACTCCCTAATTCCATTGTATCATCAAATGAGATATAAATTTTTAAAAAATCCATTAGAGGGATATGCATTCTCAAACTCAATAATAACCTAGCATAGTGTTTTATGGATAAATTCTTGTGAAACAAACATGGTATCACATGAGATGAAAAATTATCCAATGGATTATAATGAAATATAATTATAGGACCAACAGTTGAATAACACAGTATTCTTTCACTAACTCCCTGTAAAAAATTCGTGGAACCTAATGAGATCAAAATATTATCCAATACATTAGAGGGATATAAATGTTTTTCCCATAAATCACAAAAAATAGTATGTTGAGACCAAATTCTTATATTACCTACATAGTGTCTCATGATATTAAAAAATAACCAAATCTATTAGAGGGAAATATAATTACATGCCCACCCATCAAATCATATTATTCTCATGTATATGTTTTCAACATAGAAAAAATATCACATCTTAATTGAATGAAATATTAATAAAATAGTGGAATTTTTTTTATAATTATATAAATTAAACAAAGTCATAATCCATCTAGAGATTTATTTATGATGATATCATTGAATTAGTTCATAAGATTGATTAATCGGTGTATCAAAGATGAAAATATCCTTATAATTAAAACTCTTCAAACAATTGTACAAAAAAAATTATGCCGAATAATTCTATTGATGCAATGATGTTATTTAATCTAAAAAAATATTATAATGAAATGTAGAGTGTAGATCATGAAATAAGAACCAAATTAGGGTAATTCCCTTTAAAAACAAAAATGGAAAATGGAAAAAAAAATGAAAATGTGTTTTTAGAAAACACTTTTTGAATTGTCATAAAAGATATTGTTATGTGTTATTTTTCAGAAATTTGATTTGAAATCAATTTTAATCATTTATTTGAAAATGAATCTTGGATAAAAGATATTTTAAAAATATATAATGGTTTATAATGAGGTTGTGTAATGTGGAAGGAAAAAATTTCATTATGAAATAGAAAAAATTCTTTTTTATACCTTTATTAATTCCCCACATCAGGAAAGCAATGAAAACAATTATTTATCAAGTTTTATATGAGTAATAATTAATAAAATAGGTCATAAAAAATTCATGGAATAATAGATATCAATTGAAAAAATTGGTGGGATGGGGAAAACATATACATTGATGATAAACATTCATTTACGAGGATGTGAATTATTCATAAGAGAGTAACCATTTCATGGAGGAGGACTACTAGGAAATATGTATTATTTCATTTCAACGTGTTCTATCAAGATATTAATAGTGTATACTATATGAAATTAAATATGAATGAAAAGGGAAAAAACATTACTCAAGAATTTGTATTAAGTAAATAAATAAACTTAAATTTTATAGAAGTTATAAATTATTTTCCTTAGAAAGGAATGAAATGGATGGGAGTTATGATTAAATGTTCAAAGATAATTTATTATATTATACATTATTTTGTAATATTAACCCCATAAAAAAATTTTGTATAAATAATATAAATAAATTCCTTAATGAAGGGAGATTGAGAAAAAATTGTTTATCATTCATTCCATCTTTATCAAACATCCTCTAACCTTCCGTATAATATACATAAATATGATGATAACTTATTAAAAAACATTACACCTATATTTTAATATTAAAATTATTAGTTAAAATTATTCTCTACATTTATATTATTAATATTTTACTCATTTTTAATATAGGGTGTTAAGAATAAAAATTGTTTTAACCTAGATTTATAATTGAGATTTGTTTCTTTGTTCTCTACATAAATTCAATCAGTCTTAGTCCATTCATTATTTTTAATTAATACTTTCAAATTATTTATAATTTTATAATTTCATTCAACTTGATTTTTGGATACAATCATTGAAGGTAAAATTAATGAAAATGACGTTTCAATGATTTTTAATAGATGAAATATATAAGCATAAATAATGAGTATGACACTAATTTTACAAGTAGATAAAAAAAATTAAATTCAATATTTATTAATATATATTAGAACTTTTTTTTAGTAAATTAATTAAATTTATTAATGAAATTATTTTATAGAATTTATCAATAGGTGGTTTGACCAACAAAATCCTAAACATATTAAAATTAAAGGATAATTATGATTATAAATGTGGTTTCAAGTTGCTACATATCATTATTTCTAAATAAAAATGATATTATTAATTTAATTTTATAGCGGTGAAAAATATTTTATGAGTTTTTAATTAATAATAAAATGAATCTATGAAAAGAATGATATATTGTTTTGTGGGAAAAGTAGTTCATGAAATGCACAATTAACATTTCTATTAATTATATAATGTAAGGTAAAGAGAGCAGACTAGAATATTTTTCTTCATAATCATATTTCTATAAAATATTTCTTGTTTATTATTTTCATTCACCCTTCTAATAAGAAAATTTAGGGTGTGGTTATAAATGGAAGTCATTGATTCCCAGTGTTGGTAGTCCACATAATGAGATAATGGATGTTTCATTTCTTCTAATAAAATAGGGGAAATTGGGTTAATAATTATTCCCTTATAATAATGAAATTTTGAATACAATTAATCATAATTTAATTATATATGATTAATATTATATTAACTGAAAATATATGCTTGAAATGAATATGATATATGAAAAAGAGTACTCACATTGAGAACATTGAGTTCCCCTTAAAAGGATCTACCAAAATGAATAGACAAGGAATATAACATATGAGGATATTATTATAGAAAAAAATTATAATTTCACAAGCGAGTGAAGTGTTACAGTCTAAAGTGGATGTCAGTTATATGGAGTGCCATGACATGTTGGTATAAATTTACTTTTTCATGTAGTGATAATGGGATTGTTATAAATACCTTTTACATTTAAATAGTTATTTCACTAATCAAGGAAAAAGCTCCCAACCATAAACAATAATATAGGGGATGATGCGATAAGTTTTATAATTCCCAGTAATTCATTATAACACATCTTTTTAAGAAGTTATATCATTTTTTCATTTGGGTAAAACCATTTAATATTTATTTAGCCATACCATAACCTCTCTATTTTTACACTAAATGAGTATATTTAATGTCCAAATTTTAAATCAAACATAAAGGAATATATTATTAAGATTATTTGAAAAATAAAAAATTATAATTTTATTTCATGAATATTAAATGGGTGGGAAAAATTAATTTTAATATTTGTACAAAAACACATAAAAAATCATTTCTGGAGAATGTATATTTTAAACATAAATACGGTGTTTGAAATAAAATTATATGTTTTCCTCAATTCTATATATGTAATTGATATTTTAATTAATTATATTATCGTAATTTATCCTTATAATTAATAAAAAAAAGTAAATCATACCTTTTCAAATCATAATAATAAGAAATGATAAAAACAATTATTATTTAAATTTAATATTAATTAAGATCCAAATTCTTAAAAATGAGTTTTATTGGTTATTTGTAATATTTTAAAATTAATAAATTTCATAATATATACATAATTCTCCATGTAAAATGATTCATAAATATTTAAGAAAAAATTATTTTAAGAAATCTTCCTTAAATTTGGGGTATTGAAAACACATTATCCTATTCTATCCACCTAAAATAAATATTTCATAAAAACCATAAAAAATAATTATAAACTAATGTTGACATTATAAATAGAAAAATACAACTGAATTGATCAAATTTACATACATATATTTATAAATTTTCATTTAAAATTTGATATATATTGAAAATAAATTTCTTTTGTAAAAGAAATATTATTTCACATCAAAGGTAAAAATGAAAAACATGTAAAATACATGTAATGAATAATATATTATAATAATGAATAAATTATCATAACATCTTAATTTTTAGTTATATATACCCTAAAGATATTCATGTATCATAAAGCATACCATATTCCTTAGTAGTTGTCATGGGTTGTTGTTTTCTACCATAAATCATGTGGATATTACCACATTATTGAATTTATATAAAATATGATTATACTCATACTGTAATTATTTGATTTAAATATGGTCTTGGCCACGAGAAAAACCTATAGAAGCTACCTCCTTCTAAATCTCAGATAAATGAACAACACATCAAAGTCTTCTGTTACTCAATGTCATTTCTTAACATCATTTATTTCCTTATATAGTTAATCAGTTTTAAAGAATTAAAATTCAATATCTATATTATAATAATAATGTTTTATTTTAACATATTACAATTTCATTTTAGTTTGGCGATTCATGTTGAAAAATCAATTAACATAATCTTTATTAGAGGAAAATTCATGGTAATATTTCATGTAATTTCATGTTTACCCAAACAAATTATGATTTTAATTTCTGTCATATCCTATTATATAAGATATTTTCCCTCTTATGTATATTATAATACTCATTCCAATATTGAAATTAATATATTTATTGTGCATTGATACATAAAACGTTATTTAATAACATATACATTACCCACCTCTTAATATATATTGTTTAAAAAACTTCTAATTAGATTCTATAATTCCCTTGTGTTAACATATATATCCTTCTAATCATTTAATGGATTGTTTTTGTAATATTTTTTAAAAACCAACATTCAATCTTTCATCAAAAATGACTTACCAAATCATGACAATACATGTATAAAAAATACAAAATCATTATGTAAAGAAATTTATTTTTTAAAAAAACACACTCATTTATCTAGAAATGAAATTTTAAATAAAATACAAATTTATAATCAAAATTAATTAAAAACTCTTTACTTCCCTGATATATAATATCATCTATTTAAATAATGACAATAACATATACGTTGTTATCATTTTTAAGGTAGATATTATTATGAAATATTTTTTCATGAACATTATCTATATTAAGTGAGTATTTAACATCTATTACTATGATATTTGGTATTTCTTTTACCCATATCAACCCTTATTGACTTTGAAAATATATTTTTTTATCTTTTCTATGAAAGGAACTAGAAATTAGGCCAATTTATAAAACATTTTTTTAATTCTTCATTGAGGAAGGAATATTTTACATCCATTTAACAACATCTATTACTACCTTCATTTTTTTATATAAAAAATATCCCAATGTAATTTAGTCTTCATACTATTTTAATGGTATTATAAAAATAAATTAGGTCGAATAGTGATTAAAATTTCAACTCTTTCCATTTATTTCTTTTAATAAATTCTCTCATTACATTAAATGTTTTCCAAAACATCTAAATTATTCAATTACAATGCTATTTTACTTGATTGAAAACCAAATACCCTGATTCATTCATCTATATCAAGACCAATTATACATAAATTTATTCATCCCACTATTTATAAACAAATTCATCAATCACATATCATGGTTTATTACATAAAAATATCGAGGTATATTTTGTTCTTCTCAATCTTATACTATTATGAATCGTTATTCATTATATTCTAAGATATTTATGACCTCATCCTATTTTATAAATTGTGGATGGTTTATGGGAGGTTTCTAATCATCTTTATAAATGGACAATTCAATATCATAAATCATTACTTCATTATCGAATACATTATTTCTACACACTTCCCTTTTCTTTTAAATAAAAACTAATTCAACATCATAACTTATAGGGTATTCTTCATCATGTGGGATTTATTTATTTATTTTTTCTTTCAACATTAAGTCTATAACATCAACACAATTACTTTTATATTATTGTAACATGGATATATTATCTTATCTGCATGATAACCAAGAAAAATTACCTCAACAACTTTATCATGAAATTCCCCATGATTTCATTCATTAATATTGATAAAAATTGGGAAAAAACGATTAAATAATTTATACATGTTGATTTTTTTAACATATCCTATATGGGCCCTATTAAAATTATGTATGTGTATCAACATGTTTGAATATGAACTAATATACAAATATTTTTTCTCTAAATATATTTATAAGTATCATACCATGTCAAAATTTTCCAAGAAATATCAACTTTGAACCAATTATTCAATTGTAAAATCAATTTTTTATAGCTTATATAGTTTATTGTGTTCAAGGGTAATAAAATTATTCTCATAATATACTAGTTTTTTTATCCACATTTCTTCCCTATATCCTCTTTAAGGATTACCAACATTTCTTTTAAGCCATTATAATATATATTATAACCATATTTAGACCATAAAAATTATAATTTTTAAACATAATGAATATAATATGATTAATTTCATCAGTAATGCATGTAAAATAATTATATTCATTATCTTTTCCTTCAACATTGGCCCAAAAATGCTATAATTAATGAGCTGTAGTGAATGTGATGTTTGAATTTCAAACGTCATGTGTGGGGAATTTAAAATATCCCACTGTTCAAACTAGAGAAAAATAATTTTATCTATATATTGATATCTATAACATCATAAACATTCCAACCATTTTTAAAATTTAACATTTTTATAAAAATGACAATTAAGACTTCGATTCCCCAATTGATCTATTATTTTAAGTGTTGGTGTCATAAAATTTCAACATCACCCACTTAAAACAAGTATCCCATTATTCACTATCATCATGTCAAAAAAATTAACAATCCAATATATTTTTCAAGAGTAATAATTTTTGGAGAACCAATTATCTATACTTATAATGTAGTTGACACATATTAATTATGATATGTTTCCTTCTATCAATATATTTTATGGTCTTAGATTTCATAATGGATTTATCAATAACTCGATATCCTACCACTTATATTTTATGTGACTTGTTATTTTGATATCCATTGGGCCTTTATTGAACATTTAAATATCATTAATGATTCAATTTATCCATTTAGGTAAGAAAAATATCAAACATCTAGAATTTTTTTTATAAATTTAATTATTTACGTGAATATATAAGGAAAAAATCTTTTTCCATCCAGTTTCCTTCTTTTTCTAGGACTTATATGTAATTATAAACACTCATTTGGGATAGTAGGATTCTATATAATTTTTTGGAAAATTAAAGAGGCTTGTAATTTCATTCATAAAATTATCCCAATTGTTGAAAATTATTTTCAACCTTTAACAAATATTTTTCTCATTTTCATTAGATCTTTCCTATTTATCTTGGTTGAACCCCATAGAATATTTCCTGCAAAACTGTTAATGGTCTCATTCAAATTGTTAATTATCCAGAAAAATAAATTTTATATTCTCTAATCCTTTTCAGTTACAACTATATTCATAGATCATATACATCACATTATAAATAACTTATTTTATTGTTTTAGAATATTAAAACTTTCATTATTCTAGAATACAATATAGTAATATTTTTGTAATAATGTTTTTTACATTTATGAAAATATTAATCTCTAATTATATAATCATTCAATTATATTATAAATCACAATTTATTATTGGTTTTTATTTTGAAATTGTAATCATATAATTTATTGACTTATTAGAATCACACTACTTATTGACAACATTATAATATTCACCAATATTTTCAATTTATAATATTTATAAAACATTAAAATATCTTTTATTCCCTTTGAGTGTGATCATAGGTGTAAAACGTGAATCACATCATTCTCCAAATATTATGCTTCTTTAGAAACCACTCTATTTTAAACATTTAAACCAATTGGATAAAATTAATAAAAATGGTTTTTTATTTTTATAATTTATTCTCTCCACTAAGTAACATTATTTTTATGGTTGTAAGATAATTTTCCTTAATTTTATATTTTTCTATAACATTTAATTTTAGTGTATTATATTCAATAATATATTTCAATTTTTAATTGACCAATTTCATCAACCATGATTTCTTTTCACAAGAATATATTATTTACTACTATAAGATTCATTATCATTCTTTAGATTTATAATTTCCATTTAATGAATAAATATATTTGAAATATACTCATCGATCACACTCTATAAGAAAAAATATATCTCAATTTCTACATCACTTCAAGCATCACTATGATCAAAATGTATGATATTTTCATAATTTTCCTTTACAATATTTGACTTCTAAAGGAAATCCTCACAAGAAGGCTCCTTTTTCTTCTCATCATTATTAAAATCAAGTTCATTACATTTTACCTTGAAATATATATATTATAATTAATGAAAAAATTATATTTGTTATTTTATTTAAAACCTATAATAGTCTGATATTGTTTATCTCTCCTCAGAAGAACTTATCATTATTTAATAATTATCTTAAATGGATTCATCCTTTTTATATTATTGGTAAATTTATACAAAATGTCTAATAAAATTAAATTTGAATCATTTTAATGGTATATTCCGTATGAACATTTCATTTACACTTCCTACAATACTATAAATGAGTGACATGAGTTTATAAAACATTTATTCAATATTATCATATAAATAAAAATAGTTATCTATACATACAGATACATCATTCATATGTATATCTCACATTGTAGATTCGAATGTGTTTTAATTTTCATCTCTATATTTTAATATTGATATTTATTTTGATGAAATATGGAGTATGTTTTCCAGTGTCATGATCATCATGATATTAGACTATATCATCATACATATATGGTATAATGTGTACATTCATTAACAAAATTATTTAATCCCAAAAATTATCACCATTACTCTGGATAGTCCTTAATATTTAAATTATCATAGTGACTAAATCATATATATAATCCCAACAATACATCATACAATACAAGATAATACATTATAAAATATTTTTATTCTTTACTTTTGTATTTCAATCATAGATATTTTCATGTTTATCATAGATAATAATAGTTGAAATAATTCAATCATCACAGATAAAATATTTTTATGATAAAGAAGAAAATATATCATGTCATAAACATACATCAATTTCAAGGTTAAATCTTTCTATATTAGTTATAAACTCGTTTTCAATATGAGGGGAATCCCCTTACATGGAACCTAACTACATACAAACTGATATGTCAGTATCTTATCATTCAAAATGTAATAATCTTTCCCATCAAAATTGGTAGTTCCCAAAATATTTACAATATTATGATTTCCCACAATGATCCAAAAAACATAGAATTTGAATCATCTACTAAAGAGAAACATGTTATTTCAAAGCATTTCTTATTCATCTAATGTATACTAGGGTCTAATTCCCTTTAAAAAGGACCCCCCATTCTAGGAGAAATCATTGTGTTGGGGGAATAGGATATTAACTCATTTATATGTTTCATTAAGAACATATTTTTCTATATTTTGATGTTATTATATATATATCACCCCTAGATTTAGGAATATATAATATTCTCTGTTTTATCAATATGTTCAGCTTACTTTTGCACACACCACACCAAATACAAAAGTCATAACATATTAGGTGAATATTATTGAGAAATGTTTTTAATAATAATATATTTATTAAACTAGAATATTTTAATAAATTTTTAATTTATATACCATAGTATTAGGCAAAAAAATGGTTTAAAATGGAATTTATTTAATAAAGAAAACATTTTGAATATTTTTAGGTATAAATTATTACATTCTATATTTTTAAATAAATTAAATTAACAAAATTTTTCAAATTAGAATTATAATATTTTATTATTATGGTTGTTTTATTCCCATAAGAAGATATTTTTTTTTCTTAATAGGAAAATATATCACTTTTATAAAATAATGAATTTTATGAATTTTTTAGTATATATGTATGAAATTTTATAGAAATCTTTATAGTGGTATCCTGGAGCAAGTTTTCATCTTATTAGATTGTTATAATATACAAGGAAACACATATTGAAGGAAACAATAGTTTAGTAGTATTAGTAACATGGATACTTACTGGAGATCCATATAATATTTTTAAAAACAAAGTACAACATAATTTTTTTTCCAAAAAAACATTATTCAATCTCGATATCCTTTCACATCAATCACAATACCCTTTATGGAATCATATGGAATGAAACAAATAAGGGTGAGATGAAATTTCCTTTAAGGGTTGAGCAAGAGAAGATATCATGAATGAATAATGAATAATAAATAACTATGGTAAATAGATAAAAATGCATTTCATTTAATCAATAACTTTTCTAACATAATTAAAAATGGAATAAATAATATGGAAAGGTAATAAATTAAGAAAAATTATATTTAATCAATAAAATGATAATGAATTACATCCACACACAATATCACTGTAAAAATATCACAAATACTAATAAAATAATTCTTAATGAATGAAATGATTAACCAGTATATGTCATGATCCAAGGAACTATGATACCAGTATCATCAATAACTTTTCAAAGGATAGTTTAAAACTAAATTTTGAATCTTGTAAAATTCTAGCTTACTGATTTTCCTCATGAGACTACCCATGCATCAAGGGGATATATAATTTCATGCCACATATGTCAGTGCATGTCCAATGAATTCCTTAGATATTGAGGAACCAGTCTAAGTAATTAACAATTTGAATTATCATAAATATATTCATATCGAGTATATAAATTTTTTTATCAATATTTCCCCTAATAAAATAATATCATTCAATATACAACACTATATGTTGAAATTGTATAGTTTTTAGGAAAATTCATGTCCATGATATATAAATGTGGATAAATAATAATTGAAACATTAAAAACATGAATAAAGATTTATTCATGTTAAATAAATAAATGGTGTAGTATATACACAATATGAAATGTAATATATGAAGATAAACAAATAAGTATGAACGCCATGGAAATTGAGACATAATACATTACAAGGATCATAACGTTGACGTGAGAATTAATACATCAATGGATTATTTGAGTCAAATTTAAATACAAATATAAGTCATTTAAATAAATAATTAGATAATAAAATATCATAATACACATATTATTATAACATAAATGGAAAATGAATATGTAATATAGCCAAGTGAAATGAAATTAAGTTTTGAATTTTTTTTACCACTTGGTAAACTTTAAGTCAAATTGACTTGGATGAATTAAATAAAATTGAAACATAAAATTACCTAAATTATTATGAAATCATTATATTACATTTCAAATGTATTACATGAAACATATAAAATATATTAGGAGCGTAACATTACAATATGACTCAATAAAGTGAAATTGATGTATGGTCTGTTACCTCATGCTTTATTTTAGTCGAACAATCATTAACCTAATGTATAGTGATTTTAATATTGTCATTAAAAGATAAAAGAACAATATTAATGTATAAATTAAAAATAAAATGACCCTTTTATGAAATTTTATCAAGCGTTTGTTAATACTCTATCATTATTTTCATTGTTTCAGGTGTTAATTACCTTGTTTCCTCATTCATTCTTTGTCATGATTGTTATGGTTAATGTACATATTATATAGTTCAATAATATCCCAAATAATAAAAATGAATTAATTATCTTAATTATAAATCAATTAAAAATTTTCAAAAAAAATCATTAAATAAGGTTTTTGAGAAATGAAGTATTTTACAATTATAGAGACGATAGACCGTAGATATGTAAATACAAAATTTAATATTTTACATGTTCATTATGGAAATGAAGTATTTAATAATTTATTTCTATATAATGATAATAAAATCATAAGTAATATATCATCTCATTAAATATACTTATATATATATCATTTAGGTTGTTTGGTGATGAAAAGTGTGTCACATCGCTTTGTGATGGCGGTAGTCCACACGTACATGAATGATGTTACCATCTTTTAGTGAGTTAAATAGAATGAATATAAATTATATATTTTATTTTCATGCTTATAAATAAGTAATAATATCATGATTATTTCATTCATATCACTAATATTCATTAACATTAACCTTATGACCTTTAATATGAAGTGTTAATGAAAAAACAGATCACATCACTTTCCGAGGAGGTAGCCTACCATTCAAAATGGTGACATCATCATATCCCCTATGAAATGTAAAAAAATTATATTATATAAATAGTCCATAGTTGTTGTTATTTACATATATAAATTTTAATTTTTTATATCCTTCATTATACCCAGCTATGAGAATTGGTAATGGAAAAACTAATTATGTCAGTTAGTGAAGAGGTAGTCTTCTATACACATGAATGATGATTTTATAACCCTATTCATGAGTGCGGGTATGGTTGTAGATCATTAACATATTATAAAAATCACTATGTATATGTAGGTTACTGATTTATTTATATCATCATGGTAAAATAATTATCTAAAGAGGTGGATGAATAAATATGATAAAAATCATAGTTAGGAATATTTCCTCTAATCAGACCACCTCTATAGGATTATAAATATTTTATTACTAGAATGGATTTCTAACCAAACCTATCATTCTCAGATGAGGGAATATATTTTTGGAATATATTTTTCTATGTCTTGTATGATCTAATTTTTCTTCAAAAGAAAACACATACTAAAACTCAAAATAATTACCTCCCTTCAGATGATCCCTATGCTGTAAATATGAATTATCATCAGGAAGGGGACACATATTTCACTCAGGTTCTATTTAATAATAATACTAAGATAACCCTTGTTTATTAGGAAAAAGGAATAAAATAGTCTCTTAATAATGTCAACCCAATTACTAGTGTGTTCTGGGATGATGATATAGAGCATACTCATCCCTCAAATGACTCAAATGGTGATGAAAAGTATTATAAAATAGAGATTATACATGGAAAAAAATGAAAAAAATAAAAGGAAAGGGAAGTTTAGAAATTTTATAAAAGGATCCAAACAAGGAGGGCCTTAAACTAGGTGGAAAATACCATAAAAATGAAGATATTATTTTATAACTGTAAGGGGAATGGGAATGATCCCATAATCACAACCCTAAGAAACCTCATTGTGACCAACAAACCTATTCTTATTTGAATTGATGATCCAAATATGATGTTTGAAATTTTAAATAATTCAAATCAAATTCCTAGTTTACTCTCTTGTTGAACAAAACCTACACTAATATGATGTATAGAGCCTCCGCATGTTTAAGATTGAATCTCTCAATCTTATCTCTAGTAAAAAAAGTCATTATATTTTCCTAGCCTCTATTGAAAATCATAACTCTCCTTTATCTTCATCCTTCATCTATTCCTCCAATTAATAAATTAAAATATGGTCTTTGTATAATTATTTGGGTGTGATATCTAATCATATATCTCTAAATTGTATTATCTTGGGTGGCTTCGACACTCTTCTTCTACCTGAGAAAAAAACATGATCTCATTTTAGAAGAATTATGTCCAAGGTGTTGTTTCATTATATTAAATATTGGAACCTTTTTGAGGTGTCCACTTTTGGTTCTACTTTTAACATGGGATGATACACTCTAAATTAAATGAATTAAAGTAAATCGGATAGGTTCATTGTTCATGTGGATGAAATGGATGTTATAGTTAATGTCTCTGGTCTCATTATTCCATGAAATTACTCTAATAAAAATATTTTTATGGTTAAAATCATTTATTGTGGTTTGTTATCAACCCCCCTTCCCATAAAGTTTAATAATTCATGGTTGGATATCACAAGATATTGGGAGGTTATCCTTGATTTTAGGAAAATTGTGACCTCTAGTAGCCCACTTTAGATTTTATCCTACAAACTGTGACACAAAAAAATTATTCTTAAAGAATGGAGGATGGAATATTTCTTCAAGATCAATGAGGAAATCTAGTTTACTAAAAACCACCTGCAGCATTGTCAAAATATTATTCAAATTCCATGTATGCCTTATTAGGAGGAAATCCAAGCCCTCTCTTAGCAAGATTAATTTCTCAATAGAAAAGAAACTTTTTCCAACTCACAATTCAATGTAAGGTGGATGAAGGATGGGTCAAGAAACTCCAAATTCATTAATCGTCTCCACAATGAAAATAAAATAAAATTGGTATTCACTACCCCCAATATTAATGGATGCATTATTACTTCATAAAATGAAATCTCTAATTTTTTGACCTGTTATTTTGCAGATATGTACTCAAAAAATGGATATTAGAATTATCACATGATAATGGATAACATGACTCCAAGAATTGATGGCTACAAAAACATGAAATTATTTGATGTACCTAGGGTGAAAGAGATTAAATAATCTATATTATCCCTAAACACTGATAGAGTGGTTGGGATGGATGGTTTCCCCAATAATTTATTAATATTCAATTTGGAAATTATACTTGACGAGTTCACAAATGCAGTGAGTGAATATTTCACCGATGATTCCATGACTTATTTAGTGAACACTAATTTCATTTCTCTAATCCCAAAAAGGATACTTTTTTTGACATTAGTGACTTTAGACCAATTTCAATTGGAAACACCACATCAAAAGTCATCAAGAAAAACATTATTACAAGGTTTGGGAATATTTCATGTTAAATCATCACCCTAATTCAGTTTGTATTTTTCCATGGAAAGAATATTTAGAATTGTATTCTTACTACATATAAATAAATTAATGTCTTGAGTAAGAAAGTAAAATGTGGAATACATTCTCTAAAAATTGAAATCTCTATGACCATTGACAGTATGAAACATAAATGTATTGTATCTATTATAAAAAAGAATTGATTATTCAGCACATCTATCCATCTAATCCATACAATCCTCAAGAGTTTCTGGATATCAATCCTTATCAAAGTTTCTATAAGTGTATTCTTTCAATTTTCTAAGGGATTCTGGAAAGGGGACCCCCTTTCTATCCTCCTTTTATAACTTACTGAAAATTATTTGAGATTATGTATCAGTGCTCTTGTATAGGATGATTTATACAAGATTATCAAGGTTGTCAGGATGCTTCATACTCTATATTCTATATTATATTCTAATGATGTTACATTTTTAGGAAATATGATAAGGGATATTTGTTCTATCAAATCTATATTTTGGAATTAAGAATATGTGACTATCCAAGCCACCATTTGGAAAACAATCTTTCAAGATATTTGGGGATGGGGTTCCTATCAACATGAAAAATAAATTTTCTAGGTCAGTTTGACTAAAGAGAGGTTTTTTTCTCTTTAACTATCCCAAACTACATAATTTCAGGGAAAAGTTAAAAATTTATATCATGAAAATATTTATTCCATAGTTATTACATACATTTCAATATATAAGGGAAAATCTATGTTTCAAGATAGATGAATATTCCTTGTCAACTCGATGATCACTTTAATGTCACTTTATCTATACTATATATATACATAGCCTAAGGGCCTCATTAAAGAGCTCTAGGGGGTTATCAATAACATTATATAGACTATGTATATTCATGAGAAAAATATTATGACCATGGCTTAGAGTGAGTGTATAAAGCCTGTTGAAATTAAAGGATTGTGTAAAAAGGATCTGAATTATTTCAGTGAATTTATGATTAATAAATTTACCCGGATTCTCCTCACATCCAATGATGACAAAGTGGAGCTTCATTCTACCATATTTAATTCAAAAATTAAATCTTATACTCATTATATTTATAAAAATATATTTGTACTTTCATTAAATCTACCTAAAAGCATATCATGCAATGTTCAAAATGGATTTTATGCAAACGGTCTGGTCTGAATAACTAGAGCACACCCTGGTTGACCAGGAATATTCATGAGGATGTGGATGTCCCCTAGAAATGAAACATGACTCCAATTTCAGATATCCAATATAAGGTAATTATTGATTATAACTTTATTTATTCATAGAATCAGATTGAAAACTAGATATATGACTTCATTTATAGGGATACTCTTATCTATAAGCCACACTCCATTAGATATATCAATACTAGAGACTGGTATAGGCACATGTGTGAATATCACACAATATCCCCTTAGTGGATCACATATATTAGGAAGGAATGTATTCATACTTCATCTTTAATACTTCTCTAGAGGATATGGAAGAGGAGGTTTCTGGTACACATCCTACTAAAGAAAATGGGATTGAAATTTTTTTAGCCTGCCACCATTGTCTTACAGGTGAGGAAAGTTTTTAACATGTTTTTTTCAACTACAATATCAATTGAAGGTTATAGAATTACATGTAGGTTATGCTTGGATAAAAGATTCAAATGCACAACTAGGAGGATTTAATGGAGTCCATTACCATTGTTATCTGCACTGAGCATGTTAATAACATATTGTTTGTTGCAAATTCTACCACCATGGAACATTTCTATAAATCCTGAAATGGGATGGACTTTGAGAATAAAACATCATCTGTTTATGAAGGAGTAATGTAAATTAACAGGGTTGTTAGCACTACCTCAATGAAATAGATAGGATGTATGAATAATTAAATTAATGACCTCACTGTTTTGAGAATGTTTTGTGTTCCTAGAAGGATTGTAAAGCCTATGGTGTTGAGTTCAATTAGGTGTAACTGCTGTAATTTCTTCGTGGATGAATGTTAATGTGTATTGGGATACTTTAGGTGCACCAAGAGAATTAGGTTATGGTGGAATATTTCTTATCCATTAGGTATTTGTTAAAGGATTCTTATTCCACTAAATTGGACATGGATGTGTAATTGATGATCATATTTGTTCCATGATTAAGTCCATCAAATAATATACCCATTATGATTTGAGATTTCTCTAGATGGAATATGATTCGACTATGGAATTTGACATCCTAAATAATCATTCTATAAATATCCCATGGAAAATGTAATCACCATGGATTAAATTTATTCAGATTACCAATGTTATTAATCTTGAAGTGATATATGTTTACATGGAGGCTAATCAGGTTGTTGGTGATCTTTCACAGAAATATATTTTGGAGTTAGGTTGGGGATTGTCCATTCTAACTGTTGGGTTCTTCTCGCACCTCACCAAGGTAGATTTACGTGGTACCCTTTATACCCATCTTTGTAAAACCCATTAATAATGTCTTGGATTTTATTTTGATTAATAATTATTTTTGTATTTGGTTCTCCTAGTTTCTAGACCTTACTGATTAATTTTATCAAATAAATTTTCTAACTAGGGTAAAAAAGTAATATTAAATTATATGCACTTAGAGTGACTAAACCGTCTTTTAGAAATATTTTCTTCCCAGAATCATTTTAGTTTCATTTTAGGGTTTATTATTATTTTTTTAATCAATAGATAAAAATAATTTTCATAACATCATTATTACAATCAATACACAATAATTTAAAGTCATGTTTATATCATATACTATATTACGGTTCATTTAGACAAGGGTTTGTGTGTTCTAAAATATATGAATGAGATTAAATTTAATGAAATATATTTTATTAGTAGTTTAATATTGCTTTTGTGTGTCAAAAATTCTATAATACATAGTTTTTATATTTATGATATTTGGTTTTTATATTCTCCTAATATTAAATAAATTGAGTCTTCTAAATTAAAACATGATATTGGTGATTATGTTTTGGTAATTTTGAAATCTATTTTTTAAAAACCCACATCATGAAATGGCTAATACAATATCCTCCTTAAAAAATTTAACTACAAAATTCATATGGAATAACACATTTCTAGGTTTCTAAGTAGGATAAAATAGGTGGAAATTGAATGCATTGATAAGAATAAAAGTGTAGATAATTATACAGAGTAATAGGGTTCATTGATCTTAATAACGTGAATGATCAATGGAATGTTAAGGGACCTAAAAATATAAATAGATGAATAATTAAAAGGCCATCAGATTAATTAAATATGATTGTATTAGGATACATTTTTTTATTCCATATCCTTTTCCTAATGAGGAGTATTTATTTTACTATCTATGAATATACTAAAATATACTATCTTGTTACATTTCTATTTCACAATAAATATTTCATCCTTTTTTGTTCTTTGATCAATTTCAAATTCATCTCAGACTAAAATAAATGAATATCTAGAAAAGAAGTTATTATTCATGAAGCCAAAAAATTAAGTTTTAAAATATCATAGTATTTATAAAATGGTGACATTCCTTTCCATGTGTATTGAACTATTTTCCAAAACCAATATTTCTAGAATACGTTATCCAATGTAAAACATTAAACTATAAAAATAAATAGTAACACCATATGTTTATCGTTAATATTTATTTTAAAATCATTTAACTAATGAAATATTAACCAATATCTCATGTAGGCTAGTGATAGGATTTAAAATATTATTTTCATTTTGACTAAAAAGTAAATTTTTTATTTCTTAAGAACATTTGTGGAAAAGTGGAAAACCATATTAGGTTATTAAATATGATAATTTTACATGTATAGAAATAACAAAATATTTAAAGATATGGATGATATTGTTAGAACTATTCAATCTATATAAACCCGATTATATAGTAGTTAACCCAGTTTCCATGTCTTCCTTGAAAAATTATTAAAAATAGTGGTCTAACGTTTCCAAAACATGTATATATTCATCCATTTTGATATTATTTCCAATGAATCCACATTCCAAAATATGATCTTGTTTATTGCTCGATACCCTTTTAATCTTTTTAATTTAAACTTGAATCATTCAATTATATGATCTTGTTTACTGATCTATATAACAAATGATTCACCTTAGGAAGATAAATATTATTCTTACAATTCTACTCTATCATATTGACTTTATAGTTGTGTGCCTTGTTGTATCCACCTTTTTATAACCCTATCTCTATTGGATTAGGTATGTATGAGTAGTCTTTATACCCCTTGGATGTTCCCCATAAGAACTGTGTTCCCCTCTATGCCCAAGGTTCAATTATTCCCCTTCTTCCTCTTTAGTCTATGTGGATATATAACAAAATTAAGCTAAATAATATCCATTAAAATCTACCTTGAGTTTTTATCACCAATCATATGACTTTCATGCACTCCATTCGAGACCTGTACAGAATCTATTTCTTACACAACTTCTATAACATCAACCCGATTGTTGGAACCATTGAGATTCCATTTCCATTATGGGATCACAATCATCCATACATCCAGTTGATATTAACCAAACCCTAGTTTGACCAAGACTTGACATGTATTCAGATGTTGGTCTAAGCCCAGGAAGAACTATTTGTCACTAGGATCCTATAAAAGAGCTACTCTCACTTGCAGCTATTCTACCACATTTTTAACTAGTGTAGAGGGGGTGATCTTTGATGAAAAAAAGGAGAATTCTCATGTATTACACAACTCCATAAACTATAATTTTAGATAAATAAGGGTTATTGGAAGAGGATATGAGCCAAGCCTCCCCCTCCATTAGCACTAACTTATTGACCCCAACCAAATCACACAAAAAAGAATTATAAACCCCATTATATTAAGAAATAATGAGCCCAACCTAAAACCCAAGAGGACCATTAATACATGCATGATATAGAATAACTATAGAGTTTATTACATTTGGTACTTAATGGGATGAATATTGGAAGTAATTCTATTGACGTTTAGGATATAATACGACAAGAAAAGTTAAAACCAGTTCTCAAAAACTACTGCTAGATGGCAACTGAGTTCTTCACCAACCTCAATCCAAATAAGATCAACTGGAGGATTTTATATGTCAACTACCTTTCATATTTATTGTATTGTATGATTGAAGAAGGACATCAAGCACTCATTAAAGGACATGAATCTCCCATAATACTACTCAGCATATAAAGAATTGTGGGGTTTTGGAAGGGAATTTGAGGAACCTAAAAACATAAAGAAATCATTGAAATGGGGGAATCACATTTCCAGTGGAAATCATAGATCCATTAGAGAATGAATAATTGAGAACATATGTAGGAACAAATCCACTTGGACCATGAAACAATGAGATCATCATCATAAGTGAAGCATATAATTTTGTTCCATGGATCCAAATGTCTGAACACAACTCGTTCTCATAGGGGAAACACACCATTGATGAATATGTAGATGTTATCTGGGGAATATCATCATTAACTGAAGTGAGCTAACATAATCATTAACAAATTATTGATTATTGAACAAAAATAATTTTTTTAAAAGTATTTCTATAATTAAAGTTGGGAATCCCAATAAATATGTCAACCATATTAGTTCATAATAGGACCTCCCTTGTTCTAGGGTATAATCATTAGAAGAGGTAATTGAATCAGATAATTCTCTAGTTACCCATAATTATGACAATGAAATATTAATGGTTCCTTAGGATGGGATTTATTTTCTTCAATCTTGTTATTCATTTTTATATGGAAATTATTTTCTTTATTCCTTATATTTTCACTCATAAAGTAGTTTCATGTGAAATTGAGTCACTTTATTGGGTATCTCCTTCGACATTTTTGACATGAATGAAATCAAGCCTTTTTTATCTATTGGATCTATAAGTCAAAGTCTTTGTAAAATATATCATTATTTTCATTAGGGATTTTAGGAATTGGTTAAGGTATAAGAACACATCTGAAGATAACTTATTTAGAATAATAAAAACTATTTCCCTCCATTCATAATTCCCTTTGGCTTCTTAATGTCACCATATTGTCCTTATTATTCAAGTTTAACACTATTACATCATGTTCCAACTATAAATGAAAACCTAAAAGAATACTATGTGTAACAATAATCAATACAAGAAAACAGTAAACTCATTTACAAGATTTTTAAGTCATAAAACATATTTTTAATAAAATATACATTAGTTTATTTTAAGAAATTTGTTTTATTCTTCTATTCATATCCTAAATAGTGTGTTTTATGTAAAATGTATATAATGATATAAATATCCCCAAAGAGTGTTAAACTAGTTGTGTTTTAAGGCTAGTTGTCCTACACAAGGTGATTATTAGGTAATGCCCGACACAATATTATTAGAGTTATTACCCCTAGGTGCATATGTCTTAAAAACATTACTATTTATAATATAGAGATACAGTGATGTATTTTTAGAAAAAGAAATTTAATCTCTTACTTATTAAAAAATTTGGATGTTATTATATACTTATCCTCAAATTATATCACCTGGTTATGAAACAGAATCTATTTTTCCTATATATAGTTCCCATGAATAGAATAAATATCCTTGGATACCAACAATAGAGACCTCAACCCTAGTGTCCCATAATTAGTCTCTTACATTATGAAAATTACATAAGATAAAAGGAATCACATCCTGATAGACCAAATAGTGTAGTAATCTAGATAAACTAGATACAAACTTGAATCCTGTATTACAATAAAAACATAAATAATAATGTATTTTCTTTAGAATTACAGTATTCACGCTAGAATATACATGTACTTCAATTATAGTATATGTTTGTGAATCATGTTGAATGTAAAAAAAAGGGTGAGCTCAAATACTCAGTAATGGTTATGTATAATAGAATATATCCTGAATCAATAAATAATAATCAACATGTAAAGGTAAATAACTAAACCAAAATTCTATTTAATAAATAACTAGGATTTAATAATAAGATAATACATAATAAAACTCCCAAGGTATATAACTAAAAAAACATTCCATTTAATCTATAAGTTGATAATGAAATACAAACAGAGATAATATTATTCTTAAAATCTCATTGATAATAATAAATAAATTATTAATGAATGAAATTATTAATTATTAGATATCTAGATCTCATGAATCATGATACCTCTTCCATTAAGGCCTTTCATATAATGGTTTAAAACTATAGGTAGAAACCCATTTAATTATTCCATACTATTTCTCCCCATATGATTACATATGCATTGATGGGATACATAATTCATGTCACCACCCATCACTTTATATACAAAGTATTCCTCATTTATAGAATAATAAATTTAATTTATTAACAATGTAATCTATCATAAAATATTTATAATGAGTAACGAATAATAATTTAGAAATATTTTCCCAAATAAAAAAATAACATTCAATATAGAATAAAAAGTGTCGAAATGGTATACAATTTAGGACATACTCATATCCATGATAGAAGGAATATTGACAAACTAGAATTGAAAATTTATCCATAATTAATAAATATTTATTCATGCTAAATACATAAATACGGTAGTTTATACACCACATAAAAGTGAATATGTGGATATTAACATATAAGACTCAATGAAATGGAAATTGAGACAAAATCCCTTCCAATGATCATAACATTAATGTGAGATTTATTCAATTAAATGATTATGGGTATCAAATATAAATCAACATAGAAAAATAGAAAATAGAACATAATATAATAAAAAAATTATACCCAAAATATTTTAATATAAAAGGAAGTTGAATTAATAATTTAACCCAATGAAAATAAATTGTGCTTTCAAATTCATTAATACTTGGTACCTTTTCGTAAAATACCCTTGGAAGAAATAATTAAAATTAAAAATAAAAATAAAATTAATTATAAATGAATCATGATATTATATGTATAGGTAATTATTTATACCATATAAGGTAAATTAGGTTCATAACACTAAAAAATTATTCAATGAAGGGAAATTGAGATGATGTCCCCAACCACATGCATCCTTTTAGGATAATATTCTATAACCTACTGTATTGTGGTTCAAAAAAACTTATTAATTTATTATACAACAAAATTAATGTTTATAATATAAAATATAATCCTTTTATAAAATTTTATCACCCATTTATTAATAATATTATAACATTTTCATTCTTTGTGGTATTAATTTCTTATACACTCATTTATGCTTTGTCATGATGGTCCCATTTTTTCTACAGATTTTCTATTTAAATAATTTATAGAATTATAATAATTTAATAAAAATCATATTTATAAGTATAATATAAATTTAATTCGAAACATTAATAATTTTTTTTGAAAAATGAAGTATGTTAAGATAATTCTGACGATAGGTGGTATGTATGCATGAGTAAAATTTCCATTATCCAAAAATAATTATTGAAAGGTGGAGAGTAATATTTTATCTTTAATAATTGATAATATATATTAAAAACCACATTATTTCTTTGAATATAATTATATATAACATCCACGTGATGTGGTCATAAAAAGAGAGTCACATCGATTCTTGAAGGCGTTATTCCACACACACACGAATGATGTTTGCATATTTCAGTGAGAGAAAAGATAATAATGAAAATGTTATATTATCTATTAAGAAATATAATTATTTCATGAATATCATAATTATATCATTTATATAAAATTTATTCATTATAATTTCCCCTATTCACTTCTATTTAAATTGTTAGTGAAAAACAGATCAGATCACGTCGAGAGGCGGTAGTCTGCTGTAAACACGAGTTACATTATTGTATACCATATGGAATGAGATGTAAAAAAGGAATATATGAAATAATTAATATATAGGAATAATTTTGTTATAAATTGAATATATATATTTTACATCCATCATCATACCCAACCATGAGAGGGTGGTTATGGAAAAACTAATGACATTGATTCGTGAGGTGGAAGTCCATCGCACACACTAATGATGATTTCCTAACACATTTGATGGAAGTGGGTTTGTTTTTAAGAAATCCCCTTATCATAAATATATTTAATCATACTTTAAATTTTTAGTGTATAATAACATAATGTTTTAATATGAATTTATTTAGGTGGTGTAAGAAATAGGAGAAAAATGAATAGTTCTAAAATTTTAACTCTTCTCAAACGACTTCATTAGCATCCGAACTAATATATACATAGAATTTATTTCAAAAAAAATCTAGGATGAGGGTATGGATGTTTGGATATTATTTGTGTAGTTATTTGATGAACCAAAATGGTTTTAATGTGTAAAAAATATTTGATAGTGGGAATCCTTTTATATGTCGGGTGAGGGGAATACTTGTAAATTTTCTAAATAGATGGGTTTACACAGGTTTTCCAATTGAAAAAAGTGTCAAAAATGGATTATAATTGAGAATAATACATGATATTTTTTAAATAAAGAAAAAAAATTAGATTTTAGAGAACATTATAGTTCATTATAACCCTTATCTTCATATTTTAACCCTCTGGTGAACTATGTTTTACCATAACCATAGAAAAATAATTTTTACTATTTTATGTTTTTATTATGGTAAAAAGTTAAATTAACCTTATTAGATAATATATATTTTTATGAATCTTAATATGGAATAATTTTTTCAAAATTCCTTTTATAAATTTGGAAATAAATAATTGAACATTAATCCCGCAAATGCGATGAGAAGATAGGTTTTCAAAGAGAAAATTTTAAAATATTTATATGGTTTTTATATTAAATTCTTTATCAAAATGATCATAATGATAATTTTTTTAATTGATATATAATTTAACTCATTAAAATCTAAAACAATTTTTTTCTATATAAAACATATATTTGTAAAAATATTAAATGAAAAGGCGTTTTAAATTAAAATTCAGTATTTTCACTATTCATTGAAAAATTAAACATTTCTCAAAAAAACAAAAAAATTACACTAATATAGTTTTTATACATTAATTTTAAAAATTAATACCATTTCATCAAATATTTTTTCTAAAAATATTGAAATTAATTTTAAATCATGTTCTGAAGGATCTATAAAATTTTCTTTATGAAAAAACAGAATTTTTCAGAAAAAAATTATTTTTACTTTAAATGAATCTTATTTTATTTATAATAAATATCTAAATATAAATATAATGATTTATTTATTAAAAATAATACCTTAAATTTTAATTAATATTTTAAAATTGTATTCTATGTTACAATTTATTTATACTTATGTTTTCACGTCCCACGGGATATCAAAGAGATTAGTTTTAAATAAAAATATTTTGTGTTCTATTTAAACATGGTGTCATGTGTCACAAAAGCTATCAAAAAATTAATATTATTTCAATTTTTTACACTTATAAATATATGAAATATTTCATATAATGTATAAGTATTTAAATATGATATATATAAAGTTTAAAAATATAATTTTTTTATAAAAACCAATGTTTGATATTTTATAACACAGGCTTCATTATTATAAAAAGTTAATTTTAATATTTTAAAAATTTATTATATTGAAATTAATTGAAATTAATTTAATAAATTGAATCCAATAAAATGGATATTATATTTTTAATTTAATCCTAATAACCTCAGTAAAAACCAACAGGGAAAAATAGGTTTACCGATGAATTAAATAGCCAAAAAAATAAAAATTATATTTAATTATGTGATTTAATTATTTATTAAAAAAAATTATTTCAAATCCATTATTTTTATTTTGGGAGTCTTATTTACATGTGAAATATATTCCCTCTTTATATTAAGAGGAACGATTTAAAACAATTATATTTACAACACTAATATAAGGGGATTTCGACCACCCCTCGAATACCACTCACATATTATTGTTTTATATTGAATATATACCCTATTTCTTTATCCAATAATCCTATATCACACACAAATACATACAGAGAGAGATATATATTTATATATATATTAGTGTGTGTGTGATTCTGTATATAATAGCAGGTCTTATGTTTCCCATTTAAATGAAATCCTCCATTATAAAACTCATAGTTCTCATAGTAAGTACTAATATTTCCCTAACACTATTTATAATATCTTATTCCAATTAAAAATAATTTTAAAAATATTATCTGTTAAAATTTATATTTATTCAATAATTATTTTTTATATTTTTTGGAATAACCATTAATAAATCGTCCTCGTTTCCATTATAAAAAACAACAACATTATTCATGAATTTATTTTACTTTATACACCACGAAGTAACGTCCTACATTTTATTTCTATATTAATTATTATTTAGTAAAATATTTTACAACATAATTCATAATATTAACTATATCAATATTATATTTTTTTCCGAAATAATTACAATATTAAATAAGAAACTGTTATCATAACCGCCCTCATCCATTAATTATAGTTTTTTCAAGTTTGTGTCCTTATGACCACCTGCATGATCATTTATATAAAATAACATCATAGATGAGAATAAGTAATTAATTAATGATAATATATGATTTAAATAAGTAATTGGGGTATGATTTTCCTATAATGAGAAAAAAACATATTAATATCGTTAGTTAGGAAACCAATTCAGGTTTGCAAATAATTAATGAGACATGTTTATCAATGATTTCAACATTAATGATCACAACCTCAACAAAATGGAATTATAAATTTATAAATAAGTATAATAAATCAATTCTACTCTACTCTATTATATTATAATGATGTACTATGGAAGAATAATAATGACAAAAAAACTGTTATGAATTGTTTTCAAAATTTTCATGATTAATCAGACATAATATTAAAAATATATAAAAAGTAAAAAAATTTACATATAGAGAATAATTATTATTAAATTTTCTTAATTTTTATAGATAATAATATGGTTTATAAACTATAGATTATGTTAGTTATTTTTATTATAAAGGAGACCCAATCGCCCTTGTGGATGAGTGGAATTAAGGAAAAGCGTTTATTGAATGAATTTTATTTTCTTAATACATACTTCTAAATATATACCATGCCATATTAATAAGATTCTATTACTTATATGGATTTATTTTTTCTATATTAGTGAAGTTAAAGGGATATGAAGTGATAAATTATGTTATTTCATCAAATGTATTTCTATTAAATGGATAAATTGATATAAGGGTCATCATTAACTCAACTCATTACATTGAGTTAGAATGGTTCTTCCTGAAAATATTTTACGAAGTATGTTTTAATACAACCTAATATTTAAATTTATTTTACTTTTATTAAATTATATGTCAATTTATTTATTAATTAAATTATTTTTCCTTGTTATGTTTATTCAATAAAATGTATTTCATTATTTAAAATAAATATAATCCTCATCAAATATAGTTTTCCCTCATTTTCAATATTTACCTTTCCCTCTAAATTATTTCATTGTAATTTGAATCTAAATTATGTGTTATCCCTTGTGACCTTCATATTTCCCTACTCCATATTAAAAAAATGATTTTTTGTTACTCTCTTTACAATTTTCGTATTCAATAAATATTATTAAAAATTTAATAAAGTACTTTCAGTCATTTTAAATTTTAATTATTTATTGTCTACTACATATTTCGTTTGATTACCATTGTGTCTATTCAAGAATATTTTATATATGTTTCTTTATGAAATTTAATTTTCTACAAATATCTCACATTATCTTTTGGAACATTTTGTCCATTTCTAGTTAGATTATTTAAGATTATTTTTAAAAATTTAATCATTTGAAAAATATTTTCACTTCATCAATTGTAAGTATTTTATCACATATAGGTGTTCATTATTGAGACAGTTATCTAAATATTTATTTTGAAAATCTTTTATGTCCAATTTCCCATATGTGATTATTCTAAAAAAAATTTCAAGGTAACTCAAAACCACATTCCATATTCCAAGGATAAAGTAATTTTCTAAACCACTAATATTTTATTCCATTTTAATCTTTAAAAACATTACTTCCTTAGATGATATATTTATTTTACCACCATCAAAATATTCTTTTGAAATTATATTTTTTGGATATAAAATTTTGGTATTATGTATATAAAATCCCGAGGAAAAGTTTTGTAATACCATATGAAAAGGATAAAAAACTCTTTTTTGTTAATGAGTTATTTATTATGTCATGAATTATGCTGTTCATATCTCACTCATATGGATGGATAATTGAATTTTGGGTTTATATATATCTATTTTAACTTCATTGGTTATGATTTAATATATCATTAGATTATAATTTTGTGTGTAGAAATGATATTACATTTTTTTTCAAAAGGCTCCTTTGTACTTGATAATGCTATGATATGTTCAAATTGTATGTGTACAGATGATAAGATTAATTTTTTTATATGGTTTCATGTGGATATGATTAGTTTTTCTATTTTTGACACGATTGTCAATAGAATATATTATATATATCATTTTTCATATTATTATATATGGACATGACCGCATAGGAATTTATTCATTATTTTTTTGTGAAGTTGATTAATTTTAGATTTTTTCAGAAGATTATGTGTGACTGTGGTCACATATTTTATTTCTCAAAATTTCATGTATTTTTATAATTATACAACATATTTATGTTATATACAAATGATTATTCCAAATGTATTGTGTTAATAATTTGTTACTTAGATTCCACGGTATATAATTTCTCAATATTGTATATATGGACTTCTATAATGAGTTATAGAAAATATTACTCTTTAATTTTCATTATATTAATATATATATATATATATATATATTTATTTTTGTTCTCATGTTAGTGAAACCTAAACATTAATGAAATAGTAATGAGTTTTACCTTACTTCAGAATTGATGTTATCCCTTTTCAATTTCATTCACTATGATATGATGTTAGAATTTAATTATTAATTTCAAGGAGTGATTCAATTATGGTTTTCTAATTAGAAAAAAATTATATCTATCATAAAAAAACATTCTTATATACCTAATCTCTAAAGTAACTAAACCTTCTATTCTTTGGATTGTGAGATTATTTATGATTGTAAATTTATATCCTATAGATATTATGTAAAAAATATGTTTATCTTGGGTTACTATAGTATGTATTAGATTCAGGATTACATATGTTGAGGATTATTTTTATTATTTATATGGACTTACGAAAATTAATTTTAATTAGAACCCTAGGTATATATATAAAGGATAAATCTATATGGAGGATATCACAATTACATTTCTATTATAATTCGATTATGTTGTTGTTCTAGCAATTACATCCATATCTGGATACTATTGATTTGATATAGAAAATGAATATATTAAACTATGGATAATCAACATAATATAGATGGTTTCAAATAAAATAAATCTTCACTTGGTGTATGTTGTGTATTCTTAATATTCTAAACCCAGAAAGTCACTAGTAGGGGACATTCATCGATTAATAATGTCATTTTTTTGAATGATTATGAAGTGATTTGATATAATTTGATGATTTGAAGAGATATTTTTGTAACCTAATTAGAATATGATTATGGAAACCATATATTAATATAATATAATTATTGGTTGATAAAATTATATCATAATTAAACCAAAATTTTCAAATGATGAAATGATGGTGTCAATATAGAATTCATCATTGATTTATGTATTCATATTATTATAAACATTTTCTAAGATTTTATAATATTTTATTAAATTCATTATATTCATTATATGGTTTGAAATAGTATTATGAAACTATTTTTTTGAATGGTATGTCCCAATAAAGTTATATAACAAAATTTGGAATCATATCGGGTACATATGTTTGAGAAAAATGAAAAATAACAATACATTTAAATTTTGTGTGAAATTGGAGGGCTCTTAGCATCTATGATTTTGAGGTTGATAATGTAGTATAAAATATTTTTTTTATTTTCTTATATAACCCTTAATATATTCATTCCTAGAACAACAACTAAAATCATGGTGCAACAAAATATTTTTTGTTATAGAATGTAATACCCTAATACTTTTGAATATTTTTTTCTCCACTAAATTAATATTATTTTTGATGTCTCTCTTCACATAAAAAAATAATTCGTTTTTTTAAAAAATAGATAAATATTTTTTATGAAAAATTGGGATAATACACCCTTTATTAAATAAAAAAATTATATTAACATTGGAATTCATAGAAAAAGGTATTAAGAATAATTAATATTTTAAATGGGGGATTTTCTTCTAAAGAATTTTCTTATTTTATATTTTATAAGTAAAAAATAGAAATATTTTATTTTTATAACACATTGAATTTAAAGTTTGGACATAGAATAACAATAATTTTATAGGTTGAATTTTTTGGATTTTTTAAAATATTGATTTTCAGGTGAATAGTGAAAAGACAATTTTTTTATAAACCATGAATTCTATCAAATTATCAATTTGTAACATTGGTTATGAATTATATGGAGTAATTATAAATAATAAATACTTTATAATAAATAATAAATAATTTATATTTATAAATTTTAATTTTAATTTACAACTCTATGATTTATATTTTAGAACCTAAGATTAACTATTTAATAAAACGTTTATAATACAATAAAATTTATTTCTTTAAATTTAATTTTATCACATTTATAATATTAATCTAAAAATATATATTTTAAATTTCTATTTTTAATTAATTTTTTATGTTTCTGAATATTAAATTTAATACTTAGTTAAATACGTTTTAATGTTGTGTAATCCAAAAACGTATAATGGGTTAACTAATGGGGTAAAAGCAATAACTGTTAAAAACTTGTTTCTAATTTATTTTTTAGGTTTTTATGAAGAAAATTATCTATACACTAACATTTTCAAATTTTGAGTCTTTCAAGCATGTTAAAAATAATTCCCTCTTAAGATGAATATGAAATATTTAAGACAATTAAATTCTAACCATATATAAAAGGGGATTTAAACAACCCCTTAAATAATAATCCCAAATTTCATTTTCCTATTAATTTTTTTTTCTATTTCCTTACATTGTAATCAGAATTGATAGAAATATATTTCTGGAATTTTTTTTTCATAAGCCCTTTCTGACCTTCCTTCACCAAGATGAGGGAAGGGACAACAGATTACCAAACCCTTCCTTCCTCAAGTTTAAGGCGAGATAATGACCCCCGAGACCCTCCTTCAATAGGCCCTGGAGTGGCGACTTAAACCAAGGGTATATAATCACACATAATATGGAAGGCATTACCCAATTTATTTAGTAGGATCAGAAGATAATATAGTATATCCCAACCAACACCAAAGTTGGATGTAAAAGTTAGTACAAAACAATACATTCCCTTATGCATGTTCTAATAATGAAGTGGTAGGAAGTACAAGAAAAACTTCAAAGGGAAGTACCAAAAGATTAGAAAAACTGCAACAGTAATTGTCCCAACATCCAAACTAGTACAGTCTTGCATGGTCCTCAATGTACTCCTGGAAACCTAAAATTAGTATTATATTCTAACGGTGAGTATACAAATATACTGAGTAGGGAAAACAAAAATCTCTCGTGCACAAGTGGGAAGGCATTCTAATGCCCTCTGAGAAAAAGGAGATAACCAAAGAACCTATCAAGGAAACTATCCCCCCAATCTAACCAATGCACAATCCCCAAATAACGCAATTCACATAAAGTAATATTAATAGCACATCGATAAATTTGTAACCCGCACCAATTTCCCACTAGTTATTGAAGAGATCATATGCGTCAGACTTCTCCAACCATTCTCACTGCAGTCCCACTGCTGTACTCTGCTCGAACACACCTGGGCTACCACAACCACACATCCCACATGAAAACACCTGGGCCATAACAACCACACATTACCATGCCCGCTGACACATGGCCTAGAACAACTACCATCATGGCTGAAGACACCTGTCCCCGAACAATTACTGCCACACCCGAATACACTTGGGCCTCATCGCGATGACATTTGGGAAGCAACCTTCTTGCACACAACTATTCAAACCACTACAACATCCCCAGACCAATGAATCTTGAGCTATAATAGACCTCAGACCATCACATCTAGCTCGAAGAGTCTTGGGCTACTTGGGAAAGGGAGTAGAAAAGGAGCTAATAACTAGCCTCTCAATGGAGTGTTGAGAAAAACAACCTCCCCCATGAAATGTGGTTGTTCAGCAGAATGTTCTCAACTTGGGTGGGGCGTGAATAAGAAACATATGAACTAAATTATACATATAGGTAAACAATCACTCATTGAAATCTATGGGTTCCGAAGTCTTCCCTTTCAAAAACACCCTCTTACTATTCATTCATAAAAGCACAACACCCACAACCAAGGCACAAATCACTCTCGGAAAACAATTCCCCATTGAACCTATCCTTGTTATCAAATTCAAGTAATTTAAATTTAAAAAATTCTTCACTATTGGGTAACTAACAGTCCTAGCCACAAGGCAAAGAAAAACATCCAAGCAGCAATTTAAGCATTCGCACCCAGTTCTCTTGTAAAGTCACAACAACAAAAGGGATCCGTGAAATCCCTCGAAGAACTAGAACCAAACCAAGCTCCAACATACAACCCCACATGACCTCATATCCACAAACCAACAACTACAAAAAATAGGGGATCTTATCCCCGTCCACATCACCCCACAAACAACAATCAAAAAAACCACACATGTTACCATGACAGCGTAAGGGGGTTTCCAGATTCAATCTCACTGTTCATTAAGTTTCTTATTTCCATTTGGTTAACAGGGTTGATCACAGAAGGATTATTCTTCACTGGAAATCCATTTATCAACTGAGTTTACGTGATTAACCAATATCCACGTTACATCCATTCATATAATCACAAAAAACAGGGGTCCCTTAGTGCGCAAGGAAGGACCACCAATGACCATGATTTTTAGTGAAAAAAAGCCCAAAAAAATCACAAAAAATAGTCAAGGGTATAATAGTACAACAACATCATCAAACACACCCATTAATTCTTTAAAATTATGTTTATTTTCTTTTTAAGGTTTGGTTTCATCCATTCATGTAGAAACATTAGCAAAATCCCCCCGCATGGTACACAGTAAAGAGAGACGAAGGAAGAACCCTAATTGGATGATCAACAATCAATGATTTTATCCATGCACTGAGAACTGGGTATGTGCAAATTGCATGGGAGTAACTTTGGAGACTCCAAGGGTGAGTAAAAAAGTCACCAGTACAAGCACACCACTAACGTCAGGAAGGGAGACTCTAAATGCACCAAGAAAAGGAAAAGAGACCAACCAAGAAGAAGAAGGAATTCTCGTGCGATAAAAAAGTGATATCCTAGAGTTACGGGATATGAATATTGAATGTATTTAATGGATGATCATGGTTTCACCACATAGTTGGATGGTTATACACAGTGGAATTAATTTTTACTTAATAAATCTCATTAGATAGGTGGCCATAACGGATGTGAGTTAAAGGGTTTCCATTAAACAGATGAAAATGCGTAACATGGGCGGAACTAGAAAGTCTGGGAAAATGGTGTGGCACCGAGGAAAAAGCCACACGTTTTGGTAAGTCAACGGTTTCCCAGATCTGGGGGAATTTTTTATATCATTTATGTGCTTTTAATGTCTTTCAAAGTTGTATTTAAAACACTCTTACGTTAAAAGATACATTGCGGGAGTGAGAATAGAAAAAGAAACAAGGGTGGACACTGTTGGGTGAGACACCATAAGCGGTGCCGCCGTTTCAGTGTGGGACCATGATGGTGCGACCTTTACAGTGCCACCATCAAGATTCCACCGTAATCGATGCCACTTTTTCGGTGTGCGACCATGATGGTGTGACCGTTACGTTGCCACCATCACAGTGCCACTGTCACGGTGCCAGCAGTTCGATGGGACAACATAAGCGGTACCACCATTTCGTTGTGCGACCGTGACTGGTGCCACCATTTTGGTGGAACCATTTGATGGGACCAAAAGTTTGGAAAATTACTAGACCAAAAGGGTCCATTCCATTATATTAGATAACTCTCAATGTATTCTCACCCATCGAGAATCAAACTAGACCCAAAGAAAAGAGAGGTATCCAAACAACCACCTCAGAAGATACCTATCAAGAGTAAACCTCCTTGACATCTGGGAACAACTCTCCCTTATGTATCAATATGAACATGTAAAGGTCATACCATCTAGACATATGAATCATGGAGTCCCTTCCTCCATGTCAAGATACTATCTTCTTTGGGCAGCACTGATCGTCTGCACGGGTTTAACCACATCCACATTAATGTGTCTTGATTAGGGATAAGGTATCCCCCTACCCATAGTGAGTACTCTTCACACACATCCATTAAACAAGGTAAATATTCCATTTTAGAGTTAACAAGGTCAAACAATACATCACAAACAATTACAAAACAAAACAGAACAAAACTCAAAACAACTTTGGGTACTAAGCGTGCATCTATGCCTCCCATTCCCAAATACTTTCCTCAAGGCCACCATGCCTCCAAAACACACGAAGAAATGGAATCGTTCATCCATGAATAACTTTCTCATCACGATCATCGATCCTCACTGGTCTCTCTACGAATGTCGCATCGTCCTCGAAATCTAGCATTCCCCAGTCAAGGACATATTAATCATCATGTAGATAGTGATGGAGCTGAGACACATAGAAGACGTCATGCACCCTCAGTAGGGGTGGTGGTAGCACAGGACGATAAGAAACTTCAGTGACCCTCCAAAACACCTCTAAGGGTCTGACAAACATGGGGGAAAGCTTTCTCCATCTACCAAACCTCCGTTACCCCCACCAAGGGGAGACCTTCAAGAACATGTGGTCTCCAACCTTGAACTCCAGGGGTCTCCTCCTATGGTTGGAATGTGACTTCTATTAGTCTTGACCCACCTTCATCCTCTCCCATATAAGATGAAACGTCTCTGTTGTGCTCTGGACTACCTCTGGGCTAAGAACACCTACTTCTTAGAACAATTTCTAGCACACAAGTGAGTGACATGACCACCTGTACAAGGCTTCGAATGGAGCTATGTCAATGGTAGAGTTATAGTTATTGTTGTAGGAAAACTCTACCAGAGGAAAGTGTCATACTGATGATCCCCCAAGGTCCAAAACACATGCCCGTAGAATATCCTCTAATGTTTGGATGGTGTTCTCTATCTGTCATTCTGTCTGTTGGTGGAAATCAATGCTGAGCCATAGAATGGTTCCAAAAGCAGGTAAAAAACCTTTCAAGACCCATGAGGCAAACCAGGTATCTCTATTAGATACTATAGACCTTATAACTCCATGAAACCCCACCACTTCATCCATTTACTACTGTTCTAGGGAATCCACCATTCTCGACTCCTTAATTTCCTAGAATTGAGCTTATTTCGTTAGTAATTTTACCACTACCCATATAACATTGTAACCCCCTTAAACTCTAGGTAGTCCCATGAGTAAATCCTTCAATAAGTCATCCCAATTCCACTCGAGGACATCTAAAGGGTGTAACAGACCTCCTAGGATGCGGTGTTCTGCCCTCACCTACTAACACCCAAGGCACTTTTCCACAAACTCAGCTTCCTCCCACTTCGCCCCATGCCACCAAAATTGACCCCTCAATACTTGTTACATCTTGGAAACTCTTGGGTGCACCGCTAGGGGTGATTTGTGGATCTCACCAAGAACTCTCTTGCACATTTAAATTGGGACAAAAAACTTCCTGTGAAACATAATCTAATTATACCCATCTTCCAAACATCCTCTTAGAGCATCACCCTGGCTAACTCGATGACACATCACTCCAGCCTCTATGTTCCCCCACTAGGACTCCCCAACCTACTGAAACCGAGAGGAATGCACTGTCATCTTGAATAGACTGCCTCTTCCATCCTCCACCCTTGCATCTAGGTGTAGGACATCCAAATCCTCCGTTGCTTTCCGTGTATCTCCCAGATCTCGAACCACATAATTCTACGACTTCCTACTCAAGGCATCAACCACCATATTCCCCTTACCATCGGTGTAAGAGATTTTAAATACGTAGCCCTGAAGAAAATCTATCCACCTCCACAGCCACAAGTTCTGGTCCCATTGGGAGAAGATATAAATCAAGCTCTTGCGAACTGTGAATACCACAAAGTGATCTCCGATGAGGTAGTGCCGCCACAAATTTAGGAAGAATAGAACTGCTGCGAGATCCATGTCGTTGGTGGAATATTTACTCCCATTGGGACGTAACTTCCTAGAACCATAAAGGTCACCCCTACTGTTGCATCAACACACACGCCAATCGTTGGCCTGAAGCATCACATAACACCTCAAACATCATCCCTTCTTCTGGAAACCTCATCACCGAGGAACTAACAAACTTCCCCTTTAGATAAATGAATGCTGCCTAACACTGTTCATTCTACACAAAGGCCTGATCATTTCTTGTCAAGGATGTCAAAAGATCTTCAACTCGAGAGAAGTTAGGAACAATCCTTTGGTGATAGCCTCCCAGACCCCGGAAACTACCAACCTCCATCACATTCTTGGGTGGTGCCCATGAAACAACCACTGTGACCTTTGATGGGTCCACTAATATCCCCTGCTCAGACACCACATGTACAAGGAAGTGCACTTCTCATGTCTAGAACATAAACTTGGACAACTTCCCATAGAGATGGTGCTGCTAGAGGACCACTAAAACCATCCTCAAGTACTCAGTATGATCCTCCTCTTATCAAGAGTAGATCAATATGTCTTCAATAAACATGACTACGAAACCATTCTAGACACTCTCAGAAGACAGAGTTCATGATCCCCATGAACACGGCTGGCGAGTTCGTAATTCCAAACGACATGAACAAAAAGTGAAAGTGCCCATATCTGCACCTGAAGGTAGTCTTCGAGATGTCACCCTCTTTTACCCTAAACTGGTGATATCCTAACCACATGTTTATCTTGGAGAACCATCTTTTCCCCTTCAATTGATCAAAAAATTCATCTATCCTTGGAAGAGGGTAACAGTTCTTGAGATTTACCTGATTTAGTCTCCATTAGTCTATGAACAGCCTGAGACAACCAGCTACCTTCATCGCAAACAAGACCGAAGCACCCCATGGTGATGCACTTGGTTAGAGAAACCCATTTTTCATTAGATCGTCAATCTGAATTCGTAACTACCACATCTCAAAAGGCACCATCTAATATAGAGCCATCGAAATCAGATTGGCACCGAGTTGAAAGTCTATCCCAAACTCAATATCACATCGAGGTGGTGAGTCACCACCACTACAGGGAATACATATATGAACTCACTAAAAATCCTAGAAGCTTCCATCATTTCTAAGTCCACTGACAGCTTAGATAATAATGAAAGAAAGGGATCCACTCACCGACTGCCCTCCTGGAAACGTCAGTCACCGACAAAAGTCACACGTTGGGCACACATATCTAAAAACACAACCCTTATCCAGAAGTATTCGATAACGAAACACCCAGAGAATATCCATTTGATGCCAAAAATGACATAACATGGCTACATTTGTAGAAAAAATGGTCCCACAAGACTGATATGGTCCTAATATCAGGCTACATCCTCAGAATACCTGAGATAAGATGGTCTGACCTCCGACTAGCGTACTCAAAACCAGGGGTACAGAAAGTTTCTCTATGTCTAGACCCAGATCATGGACTATACTGGGTGAAAAAAATTAGAGTGAATTGCTAGAATCAAAAAAGTTGCATTCAAGAGTAATAAACTAGCTGATAGTACCCTGAACGACTTCTGGCCCTGCAGGAACTGCTACCTGTTTGGCATGAAACTACCCACACCCTGCTCCTATACCCCTAGGCTATTGGCCGCCTCCCTGACCACACCCTGATCGAGGTCCCTGAGGAGCACCCTGAGGTCGTCCTACACCTGCAACATCTTCTCTCGAAGGAGCGGGAGCTCGTTGTCCCTATTGCTACTGCTGAAAGGACCTAGCTGCAAACTGCTACTATGGCTGCCACAGATGAAGCATATCTGGCCTGGACCTGAAAATAAAGGGCGAGGACCGAGAGACCGAGACTGGAACTGTCAGGTCCTAGTCCGCACTAGACTAACCCTTGAAGTCCCTAACAACGGATACCTGATACTGATGGCCTTCCCCTTCATCGATCCAAATTGGATCTCTTCTCGAGGAACACCTCATAGTGTGTGCATCCTCTCCACTACGTAATCCTTCTTCTGGACATCCAAGATCTTCAGTAGAGTGAAGGGAGTAACAAAAAACTGAAGAGAAGGTCGGAGTGACTCCTCTAAACCTCTCGCATAAGACTCCTCATACAGAATGGGTTTTGGAGGAAAGCGAAGGAGATCCTTGAACTTGATCCCCAAATATCTCCCTAACATACTCCCCTACTGATGGGAGAGTAACTCCTTCTTTTTCTCAGCCTTCATCGTGGAAGAGAGGAATTCTGCCTGGATCTCCCTCTTGATGTTAGTCCATGAAGCCTCAGCATTCTTATTCTCCCCAAGTTAGAGAGTCCCCCAATGACATGCTGCTACCCAAATTTGGCTTACAGCCAAAGGAACCTAGTACTTCGTTAGAGCCCAGATCAAGCTGAAAGCTATCACCAGCTCCTTGATCCAGCTCAGTATCTCCATGTCTAAGACACTGCCCTTGTACTTCTAAAGGGTCTTCCTCTGAAAGGCACAAAGCATCCTCAGCCACTAGTCATCATCCTCCTGTCGATCATCCCTCTACTGATTAGATTAATCAGCCTTATGGGCCTCGATCGCATGCACTACTCATGGTCATCATCCGAGTGTCATAACTGGATGGTAAATAAGAAATGCCTAAGCTGAGTCGTGTAGAATATAGCTTTTAAAATTTTATTAAATTTTTTTTAATTTACAAATACCCAAAATACCAAATAAACGTAAGAAAAAAAGTCATTATGATGCATGTACCTTTCCTATGGCCTCTACCCTGCAATCAGTGTAGCCTCAATTGGTCGTTTGGTAGGCCCAGAGTCCTTGCTTCGGATCCTGGGGGGGCCAAAAATCCCATGTCCTAATCGGTCTTCCCTGGCCTATCTCACACACAAAGATTGCCTAACACTATTTCCCTACCATCCCATGCAATCGTCACTGTGCTTAACTCTGAACTCTGTCCTATCTCCCGACTAACCTACCTCTAATATCATTCTGTCATGACCCACCTTCACTAAGATGAGGGAAGGGAAATCAGATTGCCAAACCCTTCCATCCTCAAATTTATGGAGATATAATGATCCCTGAGACCCACCATCAATAGGCCCAGAGTTGTGACTAGCACCAAGGGTATAAAATCACATGTAATATGGGAGGTATTAAAGTTTTTATTTAGAATGTTTAGGAGATGAGATAGTAAATCCCAATCAACAAAAATGATGGAATTAAAAGTAAGTCCAAAAAAATCCACTCCCATATACATGTTTCAATAATGAAGATTTACGAAGTACAAGAAAACCCCCCAAAGGAAGTACCAAAAGAAAAGAAAAACAACAACATCAACTGTCCCAAAGTTCGAACTAGTACAGTCCCGCATGGTCCTCAAAGTACTCCTAGAAAGCTGAAATTAGTTTTATAGACCTATTGTGAGTATACAAGTATACTCAGTATGAAAAACCAAAATCTCTCATGCCCAATTTGGGAGGAATTCTAATTCCATGTGAGAAAAATGAGATAACCAAATCATCTAGCAAAGAAACTATCCACCCAACCTCAGCAAGGAATAATCCCCAAATAACACAAGTCAAGTAAATTAATAGTAATAGAACATTGATATTTTGGTACCCCACAACACTTTCCGACTGGTTATTGAAGACATCCTACGTGTCAAACCTCTCCCTCCATTCTGACCTCAGTCCGACTACCATACTCTACCCGCACACACCTGGGCTACAATAGCTATGCATCCTACCCGCAAACACCTGGGCCAGAACAACTACCACCATTCCCAAAGGCACCTATTCCCAAACAATTACTTCCATGTCTGAATACATCTAGGCCTCATCTCGATGACACTTAAGAAACAAGCTTCCCACACACACCTGGTCCAACCACTACAACATCCCTTTCCCGAATAATCTTGGGCTATATTGGACCTTAGGCCTTCATAGACTACCCGAAGTGTCTTGGGATACTCGAAAAAGGGAGTAAAATAAGAGGTAATAACCATCCACTCATAAGAGTGTTGGAAAAAACACCCTCCACCATGAAATGGGGTTGTTTGGCCTAATGTTATCAACTTGGGTGGCATACGAATAAGAAATTTAAGAAACAAATTATACATATAGGTAAACAAGCGCTCATCCCATCCTAGGGGTTCCAAAATCAGCCTATACCCAAAAAAACCTCATTAATATTCATTCAATGAAATCACAACACCTATAACCAAGGCACAACTCACTCCTGGAAAACAATTCCCCATTGAACCCATCCTTGTTATCATATTCATGTGATTTCATTCAAATAATTCTTCACTACCAGGAAACTAACAGGCCTAGCCACAAGCCATGGAAAAACAATGAAGCAATAATTTAAGAATTCACACCTAGTTCTCTTGTAAAGTCACAACAACAAAAGGGATATGTGAGATCCCTGAAATTACTGGAACCAAACCAAGCTCCAACATGTAGACTCAAACATCCTCATATCCACAAAACAAAAACTACTCAAAAACAGGGGATCCCATCCCCCTCCACGTCACCCCACAAGCAACAAGAAGAACAACCGAACATGTTACCATGATAGAGAAAGGGAGTTTCTATATTTGAACTCACCATTCATTAAGTTCATTCTTTTCATTTGGTAAACCAGGGTGATCACACAAGGATTATTGTTTACTGGACATCCATTTAATCAATCAAGTTTACATGATTAAACAATATCCATGTTACAACCATTCATATCATCATAGAAAATAGGGGTCACTTTGTGTGTAAGGAATGACCACCAACGACCATGATTTTCAGTGGATAGAAGCCCATACAATTCACAATATATAAGAAAGGGTAAAAGCATAAAACAACATCATCAATCACACCCCTTCATTATTTAAAAGTCTATTTATTATCTTCGTTAAGGTTTGGATTCATCCATCCCCATAGAAACATTAACATACCCTCCCTGCATGTTACATAGTAAATAGAGACGAAGGAAGAACCCTACTTTGATGATCAACAGTCGAAGATTTTCTCCATGCACTGAGAACTGGGGATGCATGACTTGCAGGGGAGGAACTTCAGGGACTCCAATGGTGAGTAGAAAAGGATCCAGTATAGGCGCACCACTAGTATTGGGAAGGGGGCTCCAAAATCACCAAGGAAAGGAAAAGAGACTAGCCAAGAAGAATAATGAATTACTGTGTGATAAAAATGTTAGACCCTGGTGTTACGAGATATGAATGTTGAATAGATTTAATGGTTCATCATGGTTTCACAACGCTGTTAGATAGTTACACACGATGGAATTAATTGTTATTTAATAATTCTCATCGGAGAGGTGTCCATAATGGCTATGATTGAAAGGGTTTCCCTTAAACTGAGGAAAATGCATAATAGGGATGGAACTGGAATGTACGGGAAAAGGGTGTGGCACCGAGGAAAATTCCACACATTTTTCTAAGTCAAGGGTCACCAAACACTTGTGGATTATTGATATCATTTATGGGTTTTTAATGTAGTTGGGTTTTGTTATTGTGGTAAGCACCCCATAATACTACATGAAAAATGGGGGTTCAAAACAGATTGGGCACAGGTACTGTAGCGGTACTGTAGCAGTGGAGGTACGGTAGTGGTGGTAGGGGCACTGTAGCAGCAGCGGTACTATGCGAGTACTGTAGCAGCCAGGTTACTATTCACAGAAGGGAAATTGGGCCAAAAAATAGGTCCTACGGGCTATATAATGGGCTACAAGCCCATTGGGCCTTCGGGTGATGTAATGGGTCTCCCTCTAACCAGTTAGAAGAGGTTTTGATTTGTTTTAATAATAAAATGAGGCTTTGGCCCTAACATTTTAAAAAAAGTTATGGGTTTTTAATGTCTTTAAAGGTGGTATTTAAAACACCCATACATCAAAAGAAATGTTGCGGGTGCGGGACAAGAAAATGAAACAAGGTTGGGACACCATTTGGTGTGACACCATTTGGTGTGACACCATAAACGGTGCCACAGTCAGGGTACCACAGTTAGGGTACCACCCTCATGGTGCCACCGTCATGGTGCCACCATAAGCGGTGCCACCATTTCGGTGTGCGACCCTGAAGGGGTGACTATTACATTGCCACCGTCACTGTGCCATCCTCATGATCCCACACACCCGGAGCCACCGTCATGGTGCCACCGTGAGCGGTGCCATAGTCGTGGTGCCACAATGAGTGGTGCCACCGTTTCGGTTTGAGACCATGACCGGTTCCACCATTTTGCTGGAACCATTTGATGGGACAAATATTTTGGAAATGTACTAGACCAGGAGGGTCCAGGCCATCACCCACTTCCATTCCACGGTATCCTCTACTAGAAATCTCATTGTAAAAAATATAATTATAAACCATTACCTAATTTTTTGTTTTTCATAAATACAATTAAAATCAATTTTTCTCAATCATATATGATGAATTATTTATCTATAGTAATCAAACTTGTAATATATTCTTCTAATAATCATATACACCTTCACTATTTTCCATTATGAGAAAAGAAATCAACATTTTCGTGTTTGTACAGACTACCACCTCCATGATGTGACATATCTCATATATTATCTATCTTCATTCATTGTTTTTAAACACTATTAATGAATGACTGAAAACCCTAAAACATCTAAATAATATCATTATATATATATAATATTGATATTTCATGAATAGTAAAAACACCTGTAATAGCCATACTCATCCATTAATTGTCATATGTTTATGTTTGGAATGATATAAAAACTAACATGATAAATTATATAAAATAATATCTTGGATCACAATGAGAACTTAATTAATTATAATATATGATATGATTAGGTAAATAATTATTTTTTAATAGTTTTGGAACAGAAATATTATTATTAATCTAAATAATTAATATACATATGATTGTTGTATGAAATTCACCAATACAAGATCATAGTCTATTTTATCTTTATGGATAATTAGAAAAAATAAAACAACATGAAATTATAAAATAAAAAATAAATATAAAGAATCAATTATGATGCCTTTTTTGATAGTGTAATGATGATATTTGGGAGAACGATAAGTAAAAACCCATCTTTTACTAAACATGTTTAAAATCACCCACATTACTTGGATTAGATTCTAAAAACTGATAATAAATAACTAATATACATATAAATAATATTTATAAATAGCGATTAAAAAAAGGAAAATATATGAATTTGGATTTGAAGATTTTAACTTGGATGGTTAATTTTTATACAGTTAAATATATCACTTCAGTGAATGTCATGAATTATGGTAAGGGGTCATTATCTCATATATAATTTCACGAGGCATATTTCTAGATGTTCAAATTGAAATAATTGATTTAGTGTAAATAATTCATAATGAATGTTCTTATAATTTTCATGTAATTCCTTATGTTTGAATGAATATACCATTTTTTTTAAAATGGACTTTTATTGAAATAATATAATGGTTTTAAGGGTATTCATTAACATTAATCCCTTTGTTAATTTAGATTTTTTCTTAATGATCATATCTAAACCATGATTGGTTTTATCCACCCTATTATTTCATTCAATCATATATTATCATCCAATATTGAGTTAATTACTTTTAAAATCAATTCATTTACAATTAAAATTTTATTCCCCAAAAAATATATCATTGTTGATAATATTTATCATCATATTAGACTTTGACTTCCATTACATTCCCATATTTTATTTATTAATTTTATTTTCCATTATAATTAAATTCGTAATTTTTTTATAACAAAGGAAATTATTATTTACCTTTACTATTTTAGAATAATTGTTTTGTTACAATTTTTATCATTTGATTTTTTAATAATGGTATTTCAAAACCAAATTAATTAAATTTCTATAATTTAAAAAACTAATGTTTCTCATCCACTCAAAAAATATTTTGATAATACTTTTTTCATTAAAAAGTTATATTATTGATGATTCATATTAAAAAATAATTCATTTATATGTTTTAATTTTACATTTTTAAAATATTATTTACTTTTCATGAATCCTTTACATAAGAATAATTTATTAAATATAAATGTTTTTAATTGTTTTCAATAAATATTTTGAAACAATTATGTATTTCTGAAGGATCCATTGTGTAGAATTCAATACAGATAATGATATTGACAATTATTTGTCTAAAATTTTTAAAAGATGAACTTTATTAAATTCACTTATGAAAGAGACTCATAACTTCATCACATATAAATAAGGATAAAATTAATTTATAAAAACATCATTTAATAATTTTCTGTCATTTTACTCATCATATCTAAAGGATTTACTTCCATGGAAGTTAAATTTGATGAACCAGCAACTTAATGATCATATGAAATACTCTCTATCAGTCATTGAATTTGGGTAACAAACACTATCATTCTTGATGTAAAATTTTACGATATTATATAAAAATAATAAAAAACCATTTTTTCATTCTTATGTTTCTTTATGATGTGGTGAAGGATTTTTTATAGTGGCTCAAATATGAATCGATGATTGATTTGATGGGTCCTATATTTCCCATCAATGAATTGGTTATAATTTTATTTCTCATGAGATATTATTGTTTTATGTGGAAATTATTTTTTTAATTCTTTCTCAACATGTGTGTGGGTGTCTATGAGAATGTTTGTATTTTTTTATGAACATTTTGTGTCAAAATGATCATGTTATTTTTTTTGACAAGGTTGTATGTGGACATGATCACCGAAATATTTTTTTTACTATGATTTTTTGTCGGAATTGTCTTATATATCTTTGATCACTTAATTTCAAATGGACATGGTCACATATTAATTTTTTATTAATTAATATTTCCTTGATTTTCTATACTTATATAAAATTTCAATTTAAAAGTCATATGAATATGATCTATTGGTAATGTTTATTTTCTCACACTCTTATCCCATGGTATATGATTAATAATTTGAGTTTATATTTCCTTATATCATTCCATATATATAACAATTACTGTACCATGATCTTTTTAATATTATATTTATTCTATTCGCATGATTTATATGAAAACCCTGCTTTTTATTACAACTTTAGAATGCTTTATTACATAAAACTTCACTTGATACAACAAATAAGATCGATAGGTTTAGTGTCTTTGGGGCTTAGGATCATTACATAAAAACTTTAAACTTGAAATACAACATCTTTATTGAAAACATCCTTTACATGACCACTACATTCCTTCATACTTAGCATTGCATGGGATAACCTGAGGACATGCATAAGAAAAGGGTGAGCTATAAAGCCCAGTAAGGGAGTAAACAATGAATAACATGAGGAGTGAAATACATGTTAGGCAATAGGCATATCAATAGAGAATAATAGAAACATGAACATAAAGGCATGATAAAGCATGATAATCATAACATGGAAATGTGGCAACAACACTTAACATTGAATTAGCATGAGCCAAGGCTCATTGCACATGGAGCATGAGTAAACCCTCAATGCACTTGAAGCACGAGTAAACCCTCGTTGCACTTGAATTAGCATGAGTCAACACTCATTGCACATGACGTATCATGATACTATACTTTACCCAATTCATTGGAGCGCTATAAAGGGCGCACCCTTCTTAAACATTTCATTTCATGCATAAGTGTGCCACATGGATCATAAAACATGGATTCATAAAACATAGTCATTTATTCCACGATAAAGGAAAGTGGAATTCATACATGAAAATTTATAATCAATATGTAAATGTGGATAAAGGTGAATACCCTTGATGGAGAAATGGGCATGGTATTCACTACACAAAGACATTGGCTTAGAAAATCGGTGCGATTTCGGCAGCGTAACGGCGTGACATAAGAATTCATAATAAAGGTTGATGAGAGAGAAAGGGGTTCCTCATCATATTTAAATGTAATGTACAGTAAGGAGATCATATATATACATTTCCCAACAATATAAATGGAATTTAGATTCATGATACAAAAGTATTGCTTGAATGTAAAAGAAGAGAGAGAAGTTCCTTTCGGAATTTCGGCATAGTAACGGGTTTACATGGTAGGCATTTACTGAGAGAGAAAGGGTTCTCCCATCATTAAAACAATAATAGGGCAGTATGGGGGAGGTGCGAAACAATACCCCAACATTCATAATTGAAATAAAAAGGGAAATACAACTTAAAGAAAATTGACAAAAAAATGAGAAAGGAAGAAAACCCCTTACTTGGAAGTGTGCTTCCAAAGGCTAGAGAGAGGCTTGTGAGAGGCTTCTTGGGAGCTTGGGGCACCTTGAGAGGATTATAGGGAGAGTAGGGCAGAGGTTGTACGAACTTAAAGAGCTTTGAGTGAGGAGGAAGTGGGAGCTTGGGTGGGTTTATATAGGAAAGGTGAGAGAATTCTTTATTATTTAGGTTTGGGACCCCTTATATTAAAATAATCCAAACCACAAACCATCCCATGGTACTTGCCCATGGTTTCTGGAAAAGTAAAGAGGAAAACAATATTTTACAAGTCCAAGGTCCGAATGTATTAAAAAATTAGGGTTGCTTATGTGGAGGTGAGTCACACTCCCATGGAAATTAATTTAAAAAGGCAAAGTGTTGAATAAGTCTTGAGGGCTCCATTAATGCTTTGAAAAGTGAGTCAAACAAACCCAAAACCTCATTATTTTAATGATAAAACATATATTGGCCGAACATAAGGATTATGGTATTTTATTACATCACCATTGGGTCATTATGATGTCATAAAACACATTATATATTTAAATGGTATTTAATTTTTACCCAAAAATTTGACTGCCTCAGAAAATTATGAAAAATTCATCGTTTGATAATTTCGACGTCCTGATTCCAAAAATAATATTTATTTTATCTAAATAATTTTCTAAATATGTTAATTTTCACTTTTAAAATAAAAACCGACATTTATAAAAAATTCACGGGTTTTGACAGAAATGGCTTTCAAACCTTAATAAAAATTTTAATTGCATTCATAAAATTATAAGATCATTTATATTTAATAAAAATTAATTTAATATTAATAATAATATTTTATTAAAATATTATTTAATTCAAAAATCCTTTAATTTAATAAAATATAATTCTTAATTAAATAATAACTAAAAACACCATTTGTACTTTAAAAACTAATTACAATGTATCAAAAATGACTAGAAATTATATTCATTATTATATACAAAAAAAAATAATGTACATGAACATGGTGCTACTTATTTGTTACATAAACCCTTAAAATAGCCGCATAAGACCTAAGGGTAAGGTGTGCGATGGTGACAGACTCTTGGGGTTGCTCGGATAACATCGCTCGAGTGCTAATCTCTATCAACTTCCATTTTTCCCGTAGACGATTACGTTCGAGCTTGACTTAATGAAGCTCAGCTTGGGCTTGGTCAAGGGAAAAGCCCAAAGACGCCACCTCTTTTCCGAGCTCTGACAAATGGGCTTCGTAAGGGGCAATTCTACTGGATGAGGCCATCGCTTCCTTTGTCTGAGTAGAAAATTGGTTCGTTAAAGCCTTATATTTAAACTACCCAGATGATCACTGTTCAACAGCTATAAAAGTAACGGTCACAAATCTTAAAGTAAAACTAAAAAAGTTGATATCTTATAAAAACATTTTTCATAAAGAAACATTTAACTGGATCAAGAGGGATTTTCCATTAATGAAATTTTGGGTCGTTACAACATTCCCCCCTTAAGAAATTTCTCCCTCGAAATTTTCCTTTTCCCACACTAAAACAAATGTGGGTAACTTAGCTTCATCATATCCTCCGACTCCCATGTTGCTTCTTCAAACTTGTGGTTTCTCCACAACACCTTGACGAGGGGCATTGTCTTATTTCGTAGAACGTTTTCTCTATGATCTAAGATCTTCACTGGTTGCTCCTCATAAGAAAGATCGTCTTCTAATTGTACCACCTCGGAAGAGAGTACATGTGAGGGGTCTGGTATGTACATCCTTAAGAGGGATACATGGAAGACATCATGCACCTTGTCCATAGTAGGTGGAAGTGTTAGTCGATAGGCCACAACCCCAACACGATCAAGAATCTTGAAGGGGCCGATGTACCTTGGACTTAACTTCCCTTTCTTTCCAAACCTCATGACCTTCTTCCACGGAGATATGCGTAAAAACACCATGTCTCCGACTTTAAACTCAAGGTCTCGTCGACGATTATCTGCATAACTCTTCTGTCGACTCTGGGCTGCCTTGATATGCTGCTGAATGGTTTTCACTTTCTCCACCATTTCTTCAACCATTTCTGGTCCAAGCAGCTTACGTTCACCGACCTCATCCCAACAAGCTGGTGTTCTACACCTTTTCCCATACAGGGCTTCATATGGGGCCATTTGGATGCTCGAGTGGAAACTATTATTATAAGAGAACTCAACTAGAGGAAGATGTTGATCCCATCCTCCTTTAAAGTCCATTGAGCACGCTCTCAACATATCCTCAAGTGTTTGGATAGTCCGCTCGGATTGGCCATCAGTTTGAGGATGATAGGCCGTACTGAAGTTCAGTTCAGTATTCAGAGCATGTTGAAGACTCTTCCAAAACTTAGAGGTAAATATTGGATCTCGGTCAGACACAATAGATAGTGGTACTCCATGCAACCGTACCACTTCCCTGATATATATCCGTGCCAGTTGATCCAAAGAGAAATCCTCTCGAATAGCAATGAAGTGTGCAGTCTTTGTAAGACGATCCACAACAACCCAGATTGCATTGTTGCCTTTGGATGTCCTTGGAAGTCCAGTGACGAAGTCCATGGTGATGTTCTCCCATTTCCATTCTGGTATGGGCAATGGTTGCATCATCTCCTTAGACTTCTGCCTCTCTGCCTTCCCATGCTGACACACCAGGCACTTTGATGTATATTCAGCGATCTCCTTCTTCATATTATCCCACTAAAAGTTTTCTCGGAGATCTCGATACATCTTTGTGCTCCCTGGGTGAATAGAGAAATTTGAACTATGTGCATCATCCAAAAGTTCCTTCTTCAGCTCCTAACTTGATGGAACACATATTCTTTTCCCAAACCGCACAATTTCTTTCTTCATTAACATTAAACTCTGAGGATTTTCTCTTTTTGATAGCTTCCACTTTTTCTTGGATTCCTGCATCATCCTTTTGAGCATCCTTTAACCTTTCCAAAAGAGATGGTTGAGCAATCATTTGTGAAAGGATTGATGATGTTCCCTTCTTTATGATTCCCACTTCCATATTCATCAAGTCTTAGAAGGTTGGATCCTTCTCAATTCTCATCATTGATAGAATTGTTGGATCCTTTCTACATAGGGCATCTGCCACCTTGTTCGCCTTCCCAGGGTGGTAATGTATTGAACAGTCATAATCCTTGATGAGCTCTATCCATATTCTCTGGCGCATATTAAGCTATTTCTGTGTGAATATATATTTAAGACTCTTGTGGTCAGTATATATCTCACATTTCTCTCCATAGAGATAATGCCGCCAGATTTTCAAGGCAAAGCTCACCGCCGCCAACTCCAGATCATGCGTTGGATAGTTTCGCTCATGGATTTTCAACTTCATTGAGGCATAGGATATCACTTTATCATTCTGCATCAGCACACATCCTAAGCCCTTCTTCTAATCATCACTGAATACCACAAAAAGCTCCCCACTTGTGGGTAAAGTGAGCACGAGTGCAGTGATAAGACTCCTTTTCAACTCCTTGAAGCTTTCTTCACATTCATCACTCCAAGCAAACTTTACTCCCTTTCGAGTTAGCTTGGTAAGAGGGTTGGAAAATCGTGAGAAATTTCTCACAAATCGTCGATAATATCCAGCTAACCCCAAGAAGCTACGGATATCAGTTACCGATGTTGGCCTCGGCCATCCCTCAATTGCATCTGTTTTGGAGGGGTCCACAGATATCCCATTGCTTGTGATGATATGACCCAAGAATGAGACTTCCTTCAACCAAAACTCACACTTCCTATACTTTTCATAGAGCTTCTCCTTGCGCAAAGTCTCTAGTACAGTTTTTAAATTCTCCTCATTGTCCTCCTTGGTTTTGGAGTATATTAGAATATCATCTATAAAGACTACCACAAATTTGTCTAGGTAATCTCTAAAGACTCTATTCATCAAGTCCATGAATATTGCTGGAGCATTGGTGAGTCCGAAAGGCATTACTATGAATTCATAGTGCCCGTACCTTGTACGAAAAGCAGTCTTGGGGATATCTTCATTCTTCACCCTTACTTGATAATATCCCGACCGCAAGTCGACCTTGGAGAAGTATTGTGCTCCACGCAGCTGATCAAACAAGTCATCGATTCCTGGGAGAGGATACTTGTTCTTTATCGTGATTTTTTTAAGTTCACGATAATCGATGCAAAGCCGCATTGACCCATCCTTCTTCTTGACGAAGAGGACTGGTTCACCCCATGGTGATGCACTTGGGCATATAAACCTATTATCCGGATTCTCCTGTAGTTGTTTCTTCAGTTCTTCAAGCTCAACCACAGCCATTCTATATGGATTCTTGGATATTGGTAGCGCCCCAGGTATAAGTTCAATTGAGAACTCAACATCTCTTCTTGGAGGAAGACCAAGAAGTTCCTCAGGAAATACTTCAGCGAATTCCCTCACAATAGGCATTTCTTCAAGGGTGGTTTCTTCCTTGGAATTAATCATCTGAGCTAGATATACGTGCTCATAAGGCAGTAATATCCATGCTTGAGATGATGGAGCTAAAGGAGATTCATCTTCCTCCTGACACTTGTAATGAATCAGGGGTCGATTCTCCATATGGAGTGTGATTTCCCTCTCCCGACAATTTATGTTGGCTCTATATAAAGAAAGCCAATCCATGCCAAGAATGGCATCAAATTCCACCAAAGGGAGTATGACGAGGTTCTCCGGGAAATTCAATCCACAGAATATAACAGGGGAGGACTTATACTCATGGGATGCAATGATTTCCCCATTTGCCGTACTCACCGACATCTTTACTTCCATGATTTGTGGTGGTGCAGGGATTATTCTACTAAACTTTTAAGATATAAAAGAATGCATAGAACCTGAATCAAAAACTAAGTTTGCTATTCTTGAATGAATAACTAGCGTACCTGTCACCACTTCGTTGTCGGGATTCACTTCGGCAGAAGTGATGGAAAAAGCTCTTCCTTGCTGTCTTGGAGGTTGTTGATTGCCTCCGATAACCCTTGGATTAGGGAACTGATTCGCAAAATGACCCGGTTCTTTGCATTTGAAGCATTTAACAATGCGTTGAGGTTCGAACGGAGCGTTCCTCTCCTCTGTCGCAGCCGCGGGTACTTCTTGCTGACAGTTAACAGGTAGGTGCCCTTCTCTTCCACACTTGAAGCATTTTCTTGTCCCCCTAAGGCAATTTCCAGGGTGCTTCTTTCCACACTTTTGGCAAGTGGGGTGCTGGAATTTCTTAGCGCCGTTGGATTTATCCATCAGACCACCAGCATTGAAGCCCACCTTCCGCTTCTTGTCCCCATGATACCCCTGTGATTCTCCGATCTCCATTTCAACCTTGAGGGCACATCGGACAATTTCCTCATAGCTGTTGAAGTCACGGATCGCTAATGCTTTCCGCAAGCTAGGCTTCAGCCCACCAATGAAGCGGTCAACCTTGCATTCGGGGGTAACGACAAAGCCGGAAGCGTATCATGCAAGCCTTGTGAAGTTTGCCTCGTACGCTCCCACAGATTCCTCATCTTTCTGCTTGAGGGAAAGGAAGTCCCTTTCCATCTTAAGACGGAGGGTGCGTGGAAAATATTTATCGAAAAACATCTTCCGGAATACCTTCCATTCCAAAGCCTCGATCTCATCCTCAGGCTTCGTATTTTTGATCAACGTCCACCATTGATCAGCTTCACCCTCCAAACGAGATGCCGCTAGGAGAACCTTCTCTTTTTCAGAGCATTGGAGGATGGAGAATATCTTTTCAATGGAGTTGATCCATTGTTCAGCGATCGTGGGATCGGATGATCCACTAAAAGTAGGAGGCCTTTGTATCATGAAGCATTCAATAGCGACTTGTTCTTTCTTAAGGGGGGTTGAACATTCCTCTTGACCAGTGTTTCTATTCAAAACTTGAGTTAGCTGAGAGAGAAGCATGAAAAAGTTCGCGATTCCCGCTCCCATTGGATTGGGCATCTCATTAGTACAATCATCACACTGATCTTCACAACGGTTGTTAGCCTGAGTTCTCCTATTACCGGCCATTGGATGGAATAAAAGGAAAGTTAGGGGTAACACATAGAGGGTAATCCAAAGACAAAAGTTGATGACTTATAAATAAACTTTAATCTCTTTAACTCATGATTCTATAGGATTCAATCCAGGCTTTTCATGACCTTCCTTCTAACATATATTCTTAGGGGAATTTTTCCCTTAATAAGGGTTCATACTAAGATTGTGAATTTATCAAAACATATCCCCCGGGAGTGTCGTAACCAAGAGTGCAGCAAGGCCCGTTGTCGTGCACCAGTTCCCGTTCGAGTCTAGCTCAAAGCGGTGTTTTCGGGTTTTACCCCTAGGATACATCTGTGCCAGAGCCGCCTCTACCTGCTCGTATCCAGACAGGGATGTATTTGTTTGATAAACCACTTACATAGTATTTACCAAAACTTAGGGATGTTTTTATTATGCTTAGTCTTGTATATAAGGCTTTACTAGGGTTTCCTAATCCCAAAAATAACTAAACCTATCCTCTGATACCAACTATGGCAACCCTGATTTTATTAAAACTTAAGCATGCTTTATTACATAAAACTTCACTTGATACAACAAAGAAGATCGAGAGGTTTAGTGTCTTTGGGGCTTAGGATCATTACATAAAAACATTAAACTTGAAATACAACATCTTTATTGAAAACTTCCTTTACATGACCACTACATTCCTTCGTACTTAGCATTGCATGGGATAACCTGAGGACATGCATAAGAAAAGGGTGAGCTAAGAAGCCCAGTAAGGGAGTAAACAATGAATAACATGAGGAGTGAAATACATGTTAGGAAATAGGCATATCAATAGAGAATAATAGAAACATGAACATAAAGGCATGATAAAGCATGATAATCATAACATGGAAATGTGGCAACAACACTTAACATTGAATTAGCATGAGCCAAGGCTCATTGCACATAGAGCATGAGTAAACCCTCATTCTACTTGAAGCACGATTAAACCCTCGTTGCACTTGAATTAGCATGAGTGAACACTCATTGCACATGACGTATCATGATACTATACTTTACCCAATGTATTGGAGCGCTATAAAGGGCGCACCCTTCTTAAACATTTCATTTCATGCATAAGTGTGCCACATGGATCATAAAACATGGATTCATAAAACATAATAATTTCTTCCACGATAAAGGAAAGTGGAATTCATACATGAAACTTTATAATCAATATGTAAATGTGCATAAAGGTGAATACCCTTGATGGAGAAATGGGCATGGTATTCACTACACAAAGACATTGGCTTAGAAAATCGGTGCGATTTCGGCAGCGTAACGGCGTGACATAAGAATTCATAATAAAGGTTGATGAGAGAGAAAGGGGTTCCTCATCATATTTAAATGTAATGGACAGTAAGGAGATCATATATATACATGTCCCAACAATAGAAATGGAATTTATATTCATGATACAAAAGTATTGCTTGAATGTAAAAGAAGAGAGAGAAGTTCCTTTCGGAATTTCGGCATAGTAACGGGTGTACATGGGAGGAATTTAATGAGAGAGAAAGGGTTCTCCCATAATTCAAAAAATAAGAGGGAAGTATGGGGGAGTTGCGAAACCATACCCCAACATTCATAATTGAAATAAAAAGGAAAATACAACTTAATGAAAATTGACAAAAAAATGAGAAAGGAAGAAAACCCCTTACTTGGAAGTGTGCTTCCAAAGGCTAGAGAGAGGCTTGTGAGAGGATTCTTGGGAGCTTGGGGCACCTTGAGAGGATTCTAGAGATAGTAGGGCAGAGGTTGGACGAACTTCAAGGGCTTTGAGTGAGGAGGAAGTGGGAGCTTGGGTGGGTTTATATAGGAAAGGTGAGGGAAATCTTTATTATTTAGGTTTGGGACCCCTTATATTAAAATAATCCAAACCACAAACCAACCCATGGTATTTACCCATGGTTTCTGGAAAAGGAAAGATGAAAACAATATTTTACAAGTCCAAGGTCCGAACGTATTAAAAAATTAGGGTTTCTTATGTGGAGGTGAGTCACACGCCCATGGAAATTAATTGAAAAAGGCAAAGTGTTGAATAAGTATTGAGGGCTCCATTAATTCTTTGAAAAGTGAGTCAAACAAACCCAAAACCTCATTATTTTAATGATAAAACATATATTGGCCGAACATAAGGATTATGGTATTTTATTACATCACCATTGGGTCATTATGATGTCATAAAACACATTATATATTTAAATGGTATTTAATTTTTACCCAAAAATTTGACTGTCTCCGAAAATTATGAAAAATTCACCGTTGGATAATTTCGACGTCCTGATTCCAAAAATAATATTTATTTTATCTAAATAATTTTCTTAATATTTGAATTTTCACTTTTAAAATAAAAACTGACATTTATAAAAAATTCACGGGTTTGGACAGAAATGGCTTTCAAACCTTAATAAAAATTTTAATTGCATTCATAAAATTATAAGATCATTTATATTTAATAAAAATTAATTTAATATTAATAATAATATTTTATTAAAATATTATTTAATTCAAAAATCCTTTAATTTAATAAAATATATTTCTTAATTAAATAATAACTAAAAACACCATTTTTACTTTAAAAACTAATTACAATGTATCAAAAATGACTAGAAATTATATTCATTATTATATACAAAAAAAATAATGTACATGAACATGGTGCTACTTATTTGTTACATAACCCCTTAAAATAGCCGCATAAGACCTAAGGGTAAGGTGTGCGATGGTGACAGACTCTTGGGGTTGCTCGGATAACATCGCTCGAGTGGTAATCTCTATCAACTTCCATTTTTCCCGTAGACGATTACGTTCGAGCTTGACTTGATGAAGCTCAGTTTGGGCTTGGTCAAGGGAAAAGCCCAAAGACGCCACCTCTTTTCCGAGCTCTGAAAAATGGGCTTCGTAAGGAGCAATTCTACTGGATGAGGCCATCGCTTCCTTTGTCTAAGTAGAAAATTGGTTCGTTAAAGCCTTATATTTAAACTACCCAGATGATCACTGTTCAATGACTATAAAAGTAACAGTCACAAATCTTAAAGTAAACTAAAAAAGTTGATATCTTATAAAAACATTTTTCATAAAGAAACATTTAACTGGATCAAGAGGGATTTTCCATTAATGAAATTTTGGGTCGTTACAATTTATCATATTCATATATTATGACCACTGATAACATGTTAATGAGTTTTTCCTCTAAATGTATTTGAGGTCATCCCTATAATATATTTTTATTCACTACCTCCAGAATATGATTATGCATTTTAGGATGTCTAGATGTGATCCTAGTATGGTTTGATTATCAAGAAATAATCAAAAAAATCAAAAAAAAATATAATTTTCTTATTTGGATGATCATAAAAGACACTAGGTATTCCATTCCTTGGATTATGAGATGGTTTTTGATTTATAATGTGTATATAATTGAAATTCGAATAAATAAATATATGTTTATCTTTACTTGCTGAAATAAAATTCTTTATCAAACTCATATAATCACATATTCTGGGAAAATAAGTCATAGGGTGAAATTATCATAACAAGAGTGATAATCTCTAGAATGATCTTGATTAATCCAGGATAAGTTGACCTACAAGTACAAACATGAGGATTGTAATAAAATGTGTTTATCCTTATATAATTTAAAAAAAAAATCTTCCAAACATGTTTATGTTCTCACACATGGATATTGTGATAGAAATGTTTTTACTAATAGAAGAGTCTTCTATTATATAAGAATTACATAATTCTTTCACCATGATATTTCTTCTTCTTTCCTTTTTATATTCTATATAAATATCAATATGAACATTTTAACAGCCTTAAAATTAAAAAATAACAATATTTTATTCAATAGTGGATGTTACAGAAAACACCTTTTCTTGAGAGAAATATAGCACCCCAAGACAATATAATATATTTCTTCTATAATAATTTTTATTTCATTGATAGATAGAAACACAGTCAAAATTTATTATCCTTGATAGATTGTGTTAAATTCATGATTGAATTTTATTGAACAATAATATACTATTAATATTATTATTTAATTTTATAATTATCATATAGATATTGGAATGTATGTTCTGAATATATTTAAATATCTTATTGAAATATATAGTTTACACATTTATGTTAGTTATATAATAAATTTCTATTAAATAATATTCATTTAAATGAGAAAAAAATATCTGAGACACAATAATTTTCTAAAAGACCATTTAGTCATGCTTTACATAGTTATTTTAAAAATAATCTTTGCAACATTTAGAAATTTTATTTGAAAAAACATACTATATATTTGTAATTAAAATATCAAAATTATCTTAGGGTAAAATTTTGAGATCTTTAGTAGATGTTTTATTCATTGATTAATAGATAATGATATTGTATTTTAATATAAAACTACACTTTCGGTTAAATAAATAATTATGCTAACTTATATTTTGAATTAGTTTTGAAGTAAAAATAGATCAATTATACTTCTCGTAATCAAATTTTTGACTTTGGAATCATTTTTATATTGAATTTAGATATAAAAGCATTGGGAAAATTTTAGCATTTTCAATTTAAACTCTAGCTTTCTCCCCTCATCTACCGGTTTAATTTTAAACTAAAATTTTCCACTTCTATGAGTTTAATTTTCCCAAATAGAATCTATATTTGGAATATATATTTTATATTATCTAATATCATCAATATAATGTTTCCAATAATTAATAGATAAAACTATTGAATTTAATTATAGAAATTAAAGTAAAAGCTATTTTACTTAGTGTCTATACATGGAATATAATGTATAACAATGAAATAACATTATTTGAAACCATAGTTATGGTTATATTTGATCCTTATCAATTTTGGGATGTGAATGGACCATAATTAGGACCTGGGAACATGAAGAAAGTGTGGTTGGAATTCACTATTTTAAAAAATTAAAAGTGTATTGGTCACCACAATTATAAAAGGCCTCCAACTCTAATATCTACTTCACACCCTATAATAAATTTAACTCATCCATTACCTACACAAATATCTCCAAAAAAATTCATTCCCTCATAACAGAATCCTTATTTTGGGAAGTAATCCAACCTATAAAGGCCTTAGTGTTAGATAAAGAGGATTCCCAAAGAGGATGTAATGTTCATCAATGAGTGTCTTTATTTTACTCATTTATCCCCCTCCTTAATTTTATATTAATCTATGTAGATATAATTGTTGGGAATGTGTTGTTTAAAAAATTCCATAGTAGTCTTATTGATATTTTTACTAAAAAATATACTTGAATTTTTTAATAATGAAATCACTTTAAGTATTTTTTCAGAATATATTTATTGAAAAATTTATATTATTTATAGATTAAAATATTTTTTTTAAAGTATTCATGAAATGTTTAAATGTGTTATGGAAACACTATTCTTAAACTATGTTTGTAAGAATAATGTATGGTTTGGAAATCCTATATTTAAAATAAAAATTAGGGATAATATACCCAATGATGTTAGAAAGGTTTGGATCAACAACCCTGCATTTGGAAGAAAACTTGCATTTGAGAAATAAATGTATGGTTCATCAATACTACTTTTATTAACAACCATATATTTTTATCCCTTCATATGGATTTTATCGCTATGCGGATGAACCGTATATTTTACTATTCGATGATGGAGTTTCCAATTTAATATTTCATCAAAATTTTTAGAAATAGTCTCACTAGAATTTAAAAAAAATTTAAATAAATTTTACAATTAAATCAAAGTATCATATATAGTATATTAATTCATCTTTATTTGTAAAGGAAGATACAAAGGTATTTATTGGTTTTAAAATTGAGACAATCATGGTTTTTAGGCTATATTCTTGGATTTGTATTGACAGAATGATATCCAAATTTATCATTTGAAAATTAAGAATATTTTCATTTTCAAAAAATAGTTTGTGATATCTCTTTAAATACATATATGTTGAAAAGGAAAAAGATCAAACGTCTCTATTTTTAATAAAAGGATACACATTATAGGCATATATAATTCAATCTCAAGTTATGAAATCATGGAATTTTTTATTATTAGGGACGGTATTTATCTTTGAAGATGAAGATCAAATTCTGGCTGTTGTTGTTAAAATTTTCTAAAATACATTATTTATTATACAAAATAAAGCTTTATTGATTTATTTTTATATCAGCTGATCAGACTCAGTCATGGTGGATTATCAAATTATATAACTTTGATGTGGATAATTTGGTTCACTTTTAAAAAACATGAAGGCTATAAAAATTCATTATTATATAGGTGTAAAATTTATATAATTAGTTATAATGTTATTGCTAAAATAGGATCTATTTAATGAAAATCACCAAGATCATAGAGGGAGTATTGGGGGAGTGGACTAGGGGATCTTTTTACCATAAAAAACTATAATATTTTTTATTCTTCTTTATTTATCCACTACTCAAATTTATTAAACAAGGGAATGATTCATATATTCTTAAATTTTGAATAAGGATAAAATTTTTATTTTGGAATGATTATTTAAGGGGGAAATCTCCCACTATGATGTGTGTTTTTATTGTTCTAATGTAATATTTATTATCAAAGGAGTGATATTTAAATGAAGGATGATAAGAACTAGAAAGCTCAATGTAAAAGGTCCATACAAAGATAGATTGTAATAAAATTACTTAAATAAGGAATTATATTAATCTTTCATCAATTAATTAGTGGTGATAATTATAGATATTGTAATGTTCAAATGAATATCTATTTTAAAAATCATGGATTTATAGTATACATGATTACTATCACTTTGTATGTAATACTTGAACAACCAGAAACATGGGATACTACTATAGAAGATGAGTGTGATATCATTTCAAGAGAAATGAGTACTATTATATGTGTAAACAGTTTATATGAATTCAATTGAGTGTATTAATGTTCTACTCCCTATAAAATCTAGAAAATGAATGATATTTTCAATGAAGAAACTGCAAATTCCATATAATTAAGGTACATTACTTCAAAGATAAAATATGAAACCATGGAATGTATTATGGTGAATGGATTTACTATATTAATTAGAGTTTGATAGAGATATAAAAAGGTGGTACTGCCTTAGGATCTTCAATTTCACATTCTTTTCATCTAAATAATTTATTCAGAGTAATACAATCAAAATTGATTGAAATATTAGTTTTTTTTATGAAAATCAACACCATTTAATGATTTTACAATAAAATAATTTATCTGAACTTTGATGATATATGATTCAAAAATAAAAATTAAAGCTAAATATCATAAAATGACAAAAGGGAAAATAATCCCCTTAAATTTACTACTCAGAAGAATTAAAAGAAAACAAAAGAAGTTGAAATATTTCAAATAATTCAATATTTTTAGATAATTAAATAAGGTAGGATTAATTATATAGAAGATTAAGAAAATATTATAAAAAAATATATGTTTCAATAAGTTCAGTAGTAATGTTAAAAGATGATCTAATAAAGTAGGATTATATGAATGTAAACAGGTAGGACATATCAGTCCTAATTTCCCACATTTAATAGATTAAAGGAGATAGATATAAAAGAAAAAAATAAGATGAGAAATAATTAAGAGTAAAAATGAAGGATAACTATGAAGGATACTTGGATTTTATCTCAAGTCTTTAGTATCTCTTCAAAGTAATACTAATAAAAATATACAAAATATATAAAGGTAAATTTGTGATTTATTGATAAGCAAAAATATGAGGTACAATCATATTATTACTCTAATTCTAATTCTAAATGATTTTATAACAAAAAATTAGCTTCTTATTGCTCCATGATTAGAGAAAATATGAACTATTAGTAAAAAATAATAAGGAACTAAATAATATTCAGAATGATATATTATATGAAATATATGTTATTTTAAAAGAAAATAATGAATGAAATAAAAAATTTAAAAACCTCCATCAAAATATACTCCTAATGAAAATAGAATAAATTAATTTCAAGATGGTGTAAATTCATAAAAAATCAAATATAGAAAATTAACTATAGGGGTGAATCATAAAATCAAATTATTGTAATTGTTTTTACTGAAATTTAAAAAAATTGAATATAAAGATATTTTTAAAAATAAAAAATATTCAAAAAATAATTTGACCTATTTCTAAAAATAAAAATATATCTAAAACTACTTATTTTATTATGGGATTAAAGGAAATTACTCTTATAACTATAGTTAATGTAATACCTATAATTTTGGAATTAAAAAAAAATTATTTCAAGAAATATTTATAAATCATACATTGATTTTTTCAGAAACAATATGAAAAATCTCTTCACCCATATCATTGATTATAGACAAAACTAGACCCAATAAATTATAGAAACTAATTTTTTTAATTATTTATCTAAAAAATTTGACATGAAAATTATTTATGGTATATAGATAGTGTATACTCAACATACAAGAGAGGATACTCTTCTAAATTTCATACACTAGAAAAATTTAATAGAGGGATAGTAACCTTTGGAGGTAATTCTAAAGGAACAATATTTAAAGTTGGATATCCCAAAACAATTTTAATAATAAAAGAGATATATGTGAAAGGGAAAATGAAATATTTAATAAGTATCTATCAACTCTGGGGTGATGGATTTTATTTATATTCCTCTAATAAATCCAAATTAATTATAAAAAATAAATTTTTAAATTTTGGATCACCCTGAACTAAAAATTATTATATCATAGATCTAAATTCCTTGTGTATACAAAAAGTTAATTGTTTAACTGCTGAGATAAATAAATATTGAACATGGAATAGGTGACATAGAAACAAAAATGTATTTACATTATATAAATTGTCTATGAAGTGTTTAGATTTTGATTTTTCTAGTCTTAAATTTGATAAAGTCAAGTTTAATTACAGATTCTAATTTAGAAACCAACACAACTCATCCTTAGAATATTTTAATAAAGTTTATATGTACAAACCACTTGAAGTTATCCAAATTTATTTTTTTAACCATCCAGGGTATCACACTTAGATATAATATAATATGTTTATTTATTACTTAGTGAATATAAAATATTTACATGGGATTATTTTTTAATGATTTAATGTGAGGTTTTCCCTATTTTAGAATTCTTTTTTAAAATTATTAAAAATGAAAACTATTTTAAAAATAATTTCATTATGAAGTGATCATGGTTGATAATTTTAGAATATATTTTTTAATTGTTTTTTGGTATATGTATGTATTGAAAACACCTTATCATAACCTAGAACACCTCAACCAAAAGAATTTATAGAAAGAACAAGTAGAACAAATCATGAAATGGTTAAAACAATATTAAATGAATGTAGTATTCTGATATATTTTTTGTATGAAGCTATAAACACAACCTCCCAATTAAAGAAAATAGTTGCAATTATACCCATTCTCAAAATGAAACCCTCTTAACTATGGAATAATAAGAAACCTAATTCTTAATACTTTAATGTGTTTTGATGCATAGAATGTATCTTGATTACTAAGTAAAATCATTGTAATTTTGATCCAAATGCTGATAAATGTATATATTTAGGATATTCTGGTACCTATATAACATATATAGTATTTAACAAAGAGTAATGGTTTTTTTAGGAATATGTTCATTTTAAATTTTGAAAAGTGATACTTTTGATAAATGAAAAATCGAACAGATTTTTTTTAACCCTTTAGACTACATAAGACTTGAATCACTGAAGAATCAATCTGAAAAAAGACTAAATGAAATTTAATGTAGTTTATAATAAAATGAAACTAATAAACATGAATGTGTACTATCAAGACATCCTAAACCCTTAAAGGATAAACCTCTATAAACTATAAAATTATTTCTAGATATAAGAGTATAAACTACAAGGAATTTAGGAAACTTTACTTTGTTTTCTACATTACTATCACAATTAGAACCTATGAATAGAAAATAAACTTTTGGATGTAAAATATGGTTAGTGTATATTCACAAATAACTCAACCAGTTTAGTAGGCCTAATGTTTTGGGATTATTTTTCAAGCCATCCAATCATCAGTAATTGGAACGAAAAAGGTATTTTGAAATAAAAATTATGGATAAGGAATAAATAATAGAAATAACTCTAAATTAGATGATAAATGATACACTCATTAAGAAGGAATATATTATGATGAATCAATTTCATAATTTTCTAGATTATAAGCTATTATAATCCTTATTAATTATTCACATCATATGAAATTTTAATTATATCGTATGGATGTAAATTCATATTTTCAAAATATAAATATAAAAGAGCTGGTTTATATTGAACAACCAAGAGGTTTTTTAAATCCTAATCTAATAAGTTCAGTTTAAAATCTTTCAAAAGATATTTATGGAAATAATAATCACTTATAGCTTTTTATGAATTATTATGTTATTTTATAGGTAAATTTATATTTTTGAAGGGTTATCCAGTCATTAAAATTTTAATAAAAATTTTTTTTCTAATATACTATCAGTAGAAAAGTATATATAATTTTATTTTTGGTTCAAAAATAAAAAACATTTTAATGATTTCTCTAATATTTCGCACTAGTTATGTTAAATTAGTATAATGTGAGAATTAAACATATTCCATGGATTCCAAATCTATCGACAATATTATGGAAATGTTTTAAATCCATAAAAATATATTATAGATTTACTAAAACCTTTTGGAATAAAAAATATTAAAATTTATATGAATAGAATGAGTAAAAATATAAAACTGATTTGGATAAAGATATAAAACCAGTTTAAAATAAATTATATAGAGGTATGATTGGTAATTTACTATATATTACTCCAAGAAGACCAACTATTATGTTCTCTAATTTTCTATGTGCTTGATTACAATCAAACCCAAAAGAATCCCATCTTATGTTGTTAATTTAAATATTAGTTAACTAAAATAAACTTTTTCTAATCAATAAATTATCCAAAGAAATATAATTATTTTTATTTCCATATTAATATTCTGATTTTTGAGGTTCTAGATTAGATAGATAAATTAAATTAGGAACAAATCAATTTTTAGGGAAGTCCTTAGAATCATAGTCAAGTAAGAAACAATATTTAGTTACTCTATGATCAACCGTGAAAAAATATATAACTTCTGGTTGTTTTGTGGAAACGTGTCGGAGATGAAGCACACCTTATTGAACATTGGACATGATTTCAATAATATCCATATTTTATTTGATAATACAAGTGAAATAAATATTTCAAAAAAATCCTATATGTCTCTCAAGAACTAAGCTTATTGTTATAGGATATCATTTTATAAGAGATTATGTTCTGAAAGGGATATATCTTTAGAATTATTCATAATTAATATCAACTTATAGATATTTCTAATAAATTACTTCCCACATATTGTTTTGAATTTATTAAGTGGTAGTTGGGAATATGTAATTTTTAAATCATTTTTATTAACTTGTTAATTTAATTTTTTACTAATGGATTTACCTATTTTGTTAGTCTATTAATTAATATTTAGAAATTGTTTAAAATAATGATTTATTATTATATTTATAAAATAGAATCATTTCAAAAATAAATAAATAAATAATGATTTCTATTAATATTTTCATGGTAGATCAGAACTAACATCACCCTAAATGATCAAAACCCATTTCTCTCTCTCTACCAATGTTATCTACATTATTAGAATCCTATAAACTCCCATAGCTCTCTTCTTCCCTATGTAAACCTAAATTTCAAACCCTAATCCTTATTATTATAAACAATTTCTATGAATTATTGTACTAATTATGGAAAATCAAGTGAATCATGGAATCGACTCATAACATTCAAAACAATTCGCCAAGGGAAATTTTTAGATTTTGAATTGTGATATCATATTGTTTCGTTCTAGTTTTCGGCCATGAAACTCCTAACAGCTCTGTATCCAATGATTAATGGACCTTCTTTCCAAATGCAGGCGTTCACCAGATGGTCTGACCAGCAACTCTTAAGAACTCACATTGGTCGAGAGGATGGGATGTCGGGCTCATCACACCCTTTTTGAGGGGAATTATTTCCTGTTCCGGGACTCTCTTATAGATTTAAGATGTATTCATATATTCTCAAATCTTTGGTTTATACCCAAACATAGAATCCACGGATTCAACCCTGGTGAGCAATGGTCAACTGGACACAGGGGTCCGGAATCATTTATGCCCGAGGTTTAACATCCCTCATTGAATTAATGACCCCAAAGGGTTGGAACTCGCTTGAGGCGGTGCTAGGAGTGGCGTGGTGAACCGATGTGAAGATGATCAGATCGACCGGCTGTTGGGCTTGAACCTTAGGGAGGCTTCCTACGTACCCTGCATAGGAAGCAGTGATCAAAGTCCATGTAGTTTGGATCGGTGTCAGGGAACCGACGTGAAGAGAGATCGGGTGGTCCGATGGGTGGTGGGTTGAACCTCATGGAGGCTTCCTACGAACCCTACATAGGAGGCAAGGATCAAAGTCCATGTAGTTCGTATGCACAGTTTAATGTCATGTTGGACGAGGGTGGAACTGGACATGAAGAAACGAACGAGTGGTGGGCTTAAACCTCGTGGAGGCTTCATATGTACCATGCTTTGGCATGGATCAAAGTCCCTGTAGTTCGCTTTGGCTTGGGGATTACGCTCTGGGGCAGTACAGAATGATGGATTGGGGATTACACTCGGAGGAGGCCCATGGTGATGGATTGGGGCTTACACTCTGAGGAGGCCCATAGGAGGATGTCATGGTCGATGCTTACTCTAAGACCACGTGAGTCATGCTCGGTGTGAGAAACAAGAGGCAGCAGGGACCAGAGTATCACGTCACGAAAGGTGCATCCGTGAGAAGTGGAGTGGGACTTACGCATGGGGGTGGCCCATGAGGTCAGGGCTAACTCCTGGGTGGATGCCCGGGGCGATTGATTGGGGATTACACTTTGGGGAGGCCCAAAATGATGGATTTGGTCTTACACTCTAAGGATGCTCATAAGGTCAGGGCTTACTCCGAGATGGACGCCCATGAGAGGATGTCATGGTAGATGCTTACTCTAACCCCACGTGAGTCATGCTCGGTGTGAGAAATAAGAGGTAGTAGGGACAAGAGGATCACGTCGCGAAAGGTGCGTCCGTGAGAAATGGAGTGGGGCTTACAGATGGAGCGGCCCATAAAGTCTGATTGGGGCATACACTCTGAGGAGGCCCATGGTGTCTCCCTCATGTTGAGGAATATAATGGGGGGGGGAACGCCTGTGCAGAAGTGCACAAGCGGGGTAATGCCAAGGGTGTTGGAATAATTCCAAACAAAGGGAGATGAAATGTGTGAATCACATGTCCGACATTCGGAACACAATGAGGGTGGCATGGTGATAGAGGATAACTATTGAACATGATCGTAACATAGCATTCATATCACGTTAGCCTGAAATGGGGACGAACAAATGAGGGTCAACTACTGACCGTGTTCAAAACACAGGACCTATCTCGAAGTGTTGTCCAAAGTCTTCCAGGGCGTTGGTCCAGGACGGTAGGTGAGCTGATGCGGCATGAGGCCAGGCTGTTAGGGGGTCCCTTCAGACATGAAGGGGAATGAAGATCCGAATTAAGGACGTGAAAAGCATGAGGTGGAGCGATGGAATGTTTGAATGGATTCCAGTGCTCTTGAAGTTATACCACTATAAACATTGCATAAGGCATCTCTTGCACGGAGAAAGAGGCTTCCAATTATTGAGTGATATGGAATGCGAATGTTTATAGTCATGTAGAGAGGACTGTTTCCATATAGTTTAATGTCATATGGATAGGACGAGGGCCGTACAGATTAACGTCATGTGGTCAGGACGAGCCTATGCGCGAGTGCACAAGAGGGACAACACCAAGGGAGTTGGAATCAGTCCAAACAATGGGAGATGAAAAGTGTGAATTACATGCCCGATATTCAGAACACAATGAGGGTGGCATGGTGATGGAGGATAACTGTTGACCATGTTTGAAACACAGCATTCATATCACGTTAGCATAAAATGGGGATAAACAAATGAGGATCGACTGCTGACCGTGTTGGAAACACCGGACCTATCTCAAAGTGTTGTCCAATGTCTTCCGGGATGTTGGCCCAGGATGGTTGGGGAGATGATGCGGCATGAGTCCAGGCCGTTAGGGGGTCCCTTCAGACATGTAGGGGAATGAATATCTGAATGAAGGACGTGTAAAGCATGAGGTGGAGTGATGGAATGTTTGAATGGATTCCAACACTCTTGAAGTTATGCCACTGTAAACATGGCATGATGCATCTTATGCTCGGAGCATAAAGAATATCTTGTTTGGAAGAAGAGGCATCATGTGTTTGGAACATATGGATAACTACAGTTTATAGTCATGTAGAGAGGACTATTTCCATATAGTTTAACATCATATGGATAGGACGAGGGCCACACAGTTTAACGTCATGTGGTCAGGATGAAATGGTTGGTGTGGGACTTACGCAAGGGTGGCCCTTTCTGGATGAGCCTAGAAAAGAGAGATAGGAAATGGGGTTATAGGAGATTAATGAGGAATAAATCGACTCATGGAATGTATCGGATGGATGTTGGGGGTGGCACAATGGTGAAATGGAAAATCCTGACATCCCGGCCTGAAAAGCTCACGGTGCGAATGCCCATTTTTCATGGGGGAGAGTGACGGTAGTGAAGGGACCGGACCAGAGGACCGGGACGGCAGCCCAACACTGATCCCGAGCAGGGGTACGGGGGCGCAAGCCCTTGGTATGGACCAACGAGTTCATAGGGATTCCCACATGGGGCTGGCCGCGAAGGAGTTGGCCGCGAGGTTCCAGCTACGGCAAAGCTGTCCACAAAGGAGATGGCTACGTAGGGATCCACATGTGGTTCGCAGTTTCATTTTCCATGAAGGGCTTCCACAGAGGAGCTGGCCATGAAGGAGCAGGCCGCGAAGGACTAGTCCACGAGGGAAGCTGTCATCGAAGGATGCTCTCCATGAAGGATGATTTCTGCGGAGGGGGCTGTCTGCGAAGGATATTGTCCGCAGTTGAGATGGCCGTCCGCGAAGGGTGTCTGCAAAGGGGCTGGAACCTGTCCTACTTCATGCCCTTGGAGGGGTTCCACCTCTATATCGTGAACAACAAAGGTCCGTGGAAGGGGTGGCCGCGGAGGGACTATCCGCGAAAGAAATTGCCGCAATGGGCTGGCTGCGGAGGAGCTGTCTGTATGTGGTTCGCGGACTGGTTTCTCCTCTCCGTGGAAGAGTTAGTCTACGAATGATATGGGGTCCACGTATGGCCGCAGAACACCACTGGGAGTGATTCCTCTAGAGTCTCCCCATGGTTTTTCACTCGTCCTTTCTTCTCCTCTCCCTTTTGGTGCCCCTTGGTGGATAATTTATAGAGCCACGAATAGGATGGGCACATGAAATTTGTGGAAGACCATGAAGGAATTCCCACCCACAGATGACTCGGTCAACTGAGATATTTGACGAGTCGCGGTGGGGTTGCTTCATGGCGGCACACCAATCCGCCTCTATTCTGTGAATGATGAGGTTCGCGGCGGAATGAGTAGGTTGTCGCGGTTCGCGATAGTGGACCGGTTTGGCGCCCATCGGTCTTCCTGATTTGCGCCCATGGAGGGGCTCCGCCTCTACTTCGCGAATGACGCTAGTCCGCAGAATTGCTGGAGGGCGGTCTGCCAGACCGACCGTGTGCTGTTTTTGGGAGCCGGCGCGCGGACTGGTTCTGTCGTTTTCCAGGTTTTGGGGTAATTGAATTTCCCCCTTGCGGAATTTTCCGGACCCTACACATATGAATATACTTGAGAAGAAATATATATAATATAAAGGTTTAAAATTCATTTTTAGTGTAGAAATCACCAAATATATGTTTTAAATAGAAGGGAAAGAGTTTATTAAAATGTTATGTCTAGTTTTAGTGACACAAAATAAGTCAACATATGATGGATAAATGATAACAAATTTTCCCTTTCTTCTAAAGAAAATGAAAATAATTTCTAGTGTCCCTTTGAATGGGTTTTACATTTTCTAGTGTCACGATATATATATAATTATTGTTAATATGATTGATATGAAGTTTTATTTTCACATATATATGCTCTGATATATAAAGAAATATTTTTATTTAGAGTTAAAGATTTCTTTTTATTCAGAAATAAATATTGTTTCACTTATTTTGTATTAAATGAACCAGATTTGAGATGTATAGGTAAAAACTAAGAGTTATCATAGTAAAAGTATGAATTATAGAACATTGGGAAAGTTAAGATTAATTTGGAGTAAAATAAAAGGATATTTATAACCTTCTGGTGCTGATTACTAAAAAGTATCTGATATATTTTCTCTAGGGGAGCAAGGAAATCTAAAATCATATCGATCAACACATATTCATATTGATGAAGTTGGTTATTATAGAATAGATTATGTTGTTAAAACCGAAAAATTAAGACCTATATACGTGTCCCTGGTCTATAAAAATAAAATAGATGTTCATCAATATATTGAAGATTATTCAGAATAAGTACACAATGAGGCCATTTGTTACACAACCTTGATAAAGAGAGAACTTGAAGATCAGAACCCAGAAGCTGACACTACTGATACTGAATAATTAAATCAACTAATATTTTTAGGAGTATCAAAATCTAATGTGAAATAGAAAAAATATAATCAATAAGGAAATATATATGATCAAAATGATCATGAAAGTGAAAATATTATGGAAACTCCTCGAGGTGGTGAGTGACATCGACGATAAGAATTTGAAATTAAATAATTAGTTTGTAACAAAATAGTCTTTACTATTGGGGATTATTTTGACATGACTACTTTTGTATCTAGTGAGAAAAAAATAATTTAATGAATGTATATCTTTCTCTCATAGTGATAAGGATAAAGATAAGACTGTAGCTATGATTAAAAAAATTAACTATTAATATACAAAAAATAATAATCTTTTGATTCTCCAAATGATCCAATAGAAGTGTACGTAATTAAATTTAATAGGAGAAGGGAATATAATTCAAAATTTCAAAGTGAGTTATAGTATAATAAGAAACAATTGGAATATTTGAGAAGATCAACTTTTCTGAGAAAATAATTTTAAATAGTATAAGTTAAACCACAAACTCTCAGTGAAAATTCAATTTCTAGAAGATAGTTCAATACATTTAACAGTGAAATGGATAATCTATTTGTAAATATGATAGAAGATACCATCTCAAAGGATGATTTTGGAAATTTAAATATGTATCTGGGAAGTCAAAATATCATTTAAGAGTATTTTCTAGCCAGTATATAGTGTCAACTTCAACTACTGACACTTCTGAAGATTCAATTTGAATGTCTGAATCATATACTACTTCTCTATCTAATTTGAATGATCATATTTTCTCACATTAGTGTGAAAATGATCCTATAAATTTTTTTTGGAATATAAAAGGGATCCTTTTAGAATATAAAATTAAGAGAATCTGGAATAAAAAATCTTCTCAATTAGTTTTGTGATATTCTATCATTTTTCATGAATATGAGGAAAATGATCATGAGTTTTGTAAAGTAAATTTGTTTAAAATATTCAAGGTGGTCATGATATGAATAATTTGATGATATAGTGGTATAATATGTTTATTTAAAGTTTAATAAGACTAATAGAAGATTTAAAGGACGTTCATCTTGTTGTTCAAGATTCTCTAGCTTCGAAACCTCTTTTGACGAAGAACCTTCACCCTCAACCAATCCCATCATTCGAAATTACTTAGCAAAATTTTTATTGTGATAAAAAATATCATGTAAATAAAATTATTTTTTTTATTATGTTTATTTATGTTAGTTGATAATATTATCTTCCATTTCTACCACTAAATAACAAGTAATTTTGTTCTCATAATATCATAACATTCATTCGTAGTTATATCCTATAATAGATGTGTTTTGATTTTTTTGTCAGAAACCTTTTAATATCATAAGTGTATAAAATTTGGTAAACACATCATTCTTAATTTTCTATTAAATAGTTTTTATTTTAATTAAATTGAATGGGAATTTAAATGTTTTCTATACATATCAAATTTAAATTACAACTACAACATATGTTATATCAAAGTAAAGGTTTTATTTAATACATGTGCTATCATTTAATATATTCTATATGAGTTTAGTTTTTTTTCTGGTCATTAAAAAATTAATGACTTATGGGAATGTTTTGTCTCCACAATAATATATGAAATTTATTGATTTTGATTCTCCCAAATACCACTGTTTAATACTAGTGAATATAATTTAAGTATTTTTGAAGAATATATTTCTTGATAAGTATTCATATTTATAGATTTAAATATTTATTTAATGTATTCTGGATGGGATTGAATGTATTATTGAAACACTATTCATACCCTATGTTTGTAAGCATAATGTGTAGTTTCAAAAACCTACACCTAGATGAAAACATATGGATCATGTGCCCTATGCACTTAGAATAGTATGGATCAACAACCATATATTTGGAAGAAACCCTGCATTTGATGAACAATATTATGATTCATCAACCCTGCATTTGTAAAGAATTCTTTGTTGTTATTCCCACTTTTAGAGTCTTTATCTATAGGAAGGAACCCTACTTTTGGCGGTCAATGTTGAAGTCTTAAATTTAATATGTTTTCTGTATTTTTTGAAATAGTATATCTTGATGTAAGTATATCTTTAGGGTATTTTTTGACTAATTAAAAATATCTCATTCAATGGATCAAATAATTCTAGTTAGAAGGGGATTTATTAATATTTTGATTTTTTTAAATAATGATGACCACCATATTTCAGTAGATATTCTTGGTTGTTTTATGAATAAAACAAGAAAAATTTATCTTTTTAAATATATTTAATATTTTTTCCTTCAAAATGAAGTGTTTGATATATTTATGAATATTGAGATACTCCAAAAGAAAAATAATCAAATGTATCTATTGTTTTGAAGAAAAAAATTTAGAGAAACACATATATCAATATCATGTTATGACATAATTGAATCTATTCATTCTTTATGACATTAATATTTGAAGAAAATATCCTACTTATGTTTATTGGTGGTACAATTTTGAACAATACTTTGTTTATTCATCAAAATACAACTATATTGATTTCTTAGAGAATCAAATGATATAACTTAGCCATGGTGGATTATTATATTATTATACTAGGATGTGTATAAATTGGTTCCCTATAAAATATATAAATGACTCTATAAAATCCTTTTTTTAAATGTAGAATTTCCTGTACTCAGTTTTCAAGATCTTGTGAATAGAGGACATGTTTAATGAAAATCACTGAGCTAATGGGGAGTGCATTGGTGGAGTGGACTAGTGAGTATTTATGCCCTGAAATAGTATAATTTTTTCTATTATTATTCTATTATTATATTCTATTTTTCATACTTAAATAAGAGATCTATGTATATCACCATAAATTATAAATAAGGATAAATGTTTGAGTCTGTCCATATTATTGAAATGACACAATTCACCCCCTCTTTTCTGTCTTTGTGTTATTCCTACATATCAATAATATCTGCACTATCTTCCATATATTTAAATGTCATTATCACATTTTCATGACCTAAAACTGTCTCCACATCCATCAACTAAGTTATAAAATCATCATTCATGAGTATGGATGACTACCACCTCACAAACAGATGTCGTTCGTTTTTTCATCTCCACCTCTCAAGGTTGGGTATAATGATGGATCTAAAGAATATATATGATTTTTATAAAATATTAATACATATGTATTGAATATAAAATATATATATGTTTACCTTAAATATTTTATGAGACATGATAACATTGCTCATGTGTACGACAGACTACTTCCCCACAAAGCGATGTTGTTTTTCTTTCACTAATTCATCACATTGAAGGGGATAATGAAACTTTTTAATTATTATATGTGGTATAGATGAAATATTTATGATATCTAGGAAAAATTTAACATTCTATAATGATAATACACATCATTTTATTTCATTCCATTTCACACATTTACATATCATAACACCATTCATGAATTTGTGGACTACCGTCATCACAAAGCGATGTGACTCTATGTTCATTAACAAACCACATATATGAAATATTTAAGATAATAATATTATATTATTGATATTATGACCATTTTTATAAATTTAAAATACTTCTTACCACCTTTTCATAATGTTCCATGAAAAATGAACATGTTACTCATGTGTACGTACGACCTATTATCTCAATGATTGTAACATACTTCATTTTTCATAACCATAATTCATAACTGGTAATAAAAATATAATTTATACATAAATATGATAATTATATAATTATTATTATTACAAAGATGATTAATCTATATAATATGTACACAAACATGATATTTAATGATGAAACATGCATGATACAATAAGAAAACTAACAACTGAAAAGATGAAATTGATGAAATATTATTAATGAATAGGGGATACGATCTTATAAAAGGATAGTATATGATATTATAAATATTATAAAAATATTTAACAAGATAATAACATGTTTATAACCACTATATGTTATGCTATATAACATTCAACCAAACGGAAGCATAATGTGAGAGATTTTGTCTCAATTTCATTTCATTAAGTCCTATTGCATTTTTACTCCCATAATTTATATTAAATGGTTTATATAATAATCCAATGATATTTACTATCTTGAATAATATCTTCATCATGGTATTCTGAGTTTCAATTTTAATTATTTCCTTAAATGAGATTTGATTAAATGGTTACCAAGTGGTAAGGGATTTCTTCCCAATTCTATATTACTAAGGAATATTATAATATTAGACACCTTATTACTTTAATATGGTGTATATAAAGCACCACTAAATTTGAATATCATGTATAATCAAATTTTTATTATATTTATAATTTCAATTTGAACCATTTTATCCATGGGTATTTGAACATAAAGTTACCATGTTGAATTTTTTTTCATATATCTATTTCCTTTCATTGGTTTATACTACATCTACCTTGTCATTGATATTCAACGATTATATTTATAATTAATTTTTTATTTATATTTTTTTTCCACATATTTTATTTGTATTTATATTTGAGACATATAATTTATTCCTTGAATAATTTTCAATTAAATTTTATAATCATTTAAGGGTTTATTTCACAATATCATTCTAATCAAGAATATTTATTCCAGAATTTACATTATAAAAAATTATAAGATCATTAATTAATAAAAACATTAATTTTATTATTTTATTTTTATTCATGATATTTTTTTAAGTGATAATACAATATTCCACTATTTAGTGTTTAAAATTATTGATAAAATGTTTTAATAAAATCCGACTACACTCATTGGTCATAAATTTGTTTTCTTTTGGAACAATGTTTTCAAAAAATGTCTTCAAATATTTTTTCTTTAACATTTTCATAGAAAATATATTAGAAAAATGATTTACCAAATTTCCATTTAGAAAAATATTTTCAATAGAATATTTTCCTGGATTTTGAAATTAAGAAATTTTCTAACCTTCTTATCATGAAAGAAGAATGTTTAGTATGGAATATATCAAATTATCCATAGATATAAAGGTCATTTATAATATTACGTTGTATGTTAATGAGTTTTTCTGAATCTGTTTTCAATTTTATTTTCAAAGAAAATAATTTTAATGTTTTTTCAAAATGTAATAGATTTTTTCCCATGAATGTTTTTCAAGATCTTTTTAAGTAGTTAATCAATGACAAAACCCTTTTATTATTATTCAAGTGGTTATATGTTAATACCATCCTTATTCCTCCATTATATGGTTTAAGATTATTTTGAAAAAATAAAGAATTTTCACTCACATACATTATTCAATTTTGGTGTCATTAACATTTCCTTGAATTATTCACTTTCATGTAGATATTATATTTCCCATAAATATAAATACAATTTATTATGGATGTGTTTATTTCTTAAACCATAAAACATTTTTACATATGGTATTTTCATTTACAGTTATTTGATTAATTATTGAAATATTTATTAATCATAATATTTTACTCAATATAGATATTTAATGATAAGGAATCCTTTTAATAAATTAAATCGATTATTAGATATATGTGGAATTATTTGGATAATCAGTACATGGGTTTGGGACTTGTTAATATATTTACATCGATGGATCGGTAGTCCCATAGGATGAATTAGTTAGATATCCTTAGCTATATGGGATTAACCTAGTATGTTTCAAATGTTATTGAGGATAGATCTTGGTGGTAGTTTTGTCATGTGCCTGGGAAAAATGACATTCAATAATTAAGCATTTCTGTCATTAGTAGTAATTATTATCCATGAGATTTTTATTATTACATTATCTATAGACTCATTTTATTTTGATTTATTGAATAAATTTAATTTGAATTTATATATTTATTTTCCATATTTATTACTTCTTATCAAGTAATTTAAATGGAATGTGTATATAGTTATTCACCATTCCATATTGATTATTACTTGTCTAGTTATTTAAATATAATTCTTTATTAGTTCAATAACTTTTCATGTTGGTTATTTTTAATGATTCATGATAGCTTCCATTGTACTTAACCCTTAATAAGAATTTCAGATCACTATATCATTTCTTCCTTTCCCAAGAATTCATTTATGATTACTATGACTAATGTTGAAGGATAATCTAAATAGGAAAAATTAATTCTCAATTTTTTTTAATTTTTTTGTATTAAAATATAATAAGTTAATCTTGTATGTAACTATTTTACCAAGAATATGTAATTATTCTATCTTTTGGGATTCCATTCCATGTATTATACACCAATGTAATGGTAGTAGGCACTGGCTCCAGACTATAGGGGTTGGGGTTGCTCCAAAAATTATAATTCCTTTTCATTGACTTATTCTAATAATAACACTATTTTAATAGTTTTTTATAGATTATCACATGTTCAATATTATATAATATATTTTAAACAAATTAATTATTATTAATCATTATTCCTCAACTAAACATATCTTCACATCAACTTTGATATAATGTGTTATGAATAACTAAATGGTATACTTTCATACATCATGATTTTCCACCACATATTCTTATTTATTTACATCTATTATATTATAATTAATTTTATAATAATATATTATTTAAAATTTATTGAAAAATCCTTTGATTATAAACAAAAAATATATATTGTCAAGGTTCTTATTCAAAAGTAACACCCATTATTATAAACAATATTCTCAAAAATTTTAGTTTAAAATAAAAATATAAAAGAAAACCAAATATTCTCAATAAATCATAATTTAATTACCTATGATTAAGGGATTAAATAAAATCGTTTACCAATATTCTATGACTTTTAGGATATGAAATCTATAAATACATTATCAATTTTTAATTATATTATTCATATTTCAGAATTATAGAATATGAAACTCTTACTAAGTAGTGTAATACTCTTAATGTAGTATATGATATTCATACAAAGTTAAAGGATACTCTTATGAAGTGGTATAGTTCAATTTTGATGTACCAGATTAACTCATAAAATGATTTGGATTCTATTTTTATGTTATCATCTTACTTCTCCAAAGCCACATACTCATTCAAAATATTTCATTTTCACATCCATAGTGTTATTAAAGACTTTCAAATTGGAAATTTAATTTTCATAAATATGAGATTACACTTCAAAACAATGAACTTCACTTTTTTGATGTCAGAATTTATCTTACATAGTAACTCAATACTCCTTTAAATTTAATAATTACACTTTCAATGTTATAAGGGAGCTAATAAAAGTTTTTATCAAATTAATATAAATTGATATTATATTAAATCATTATCATTATTATTAAAAACACATCCAATCCTCAATAAAATCACTGGCAAAAAAATTATAATTTTTAAAATTTGAGTATGTTTGTAATATATACACAGACAATAGTATTATAAAAAATAAGTATTTCCATAATAATTCATCAAATTATTCTTATCTATACATAATATACATATCTGTCGGAAGCGTTTGAAATTTTATATTTTGAGAAGATTATACTCAAGTCTAAAAAAATTTCATGGTTCCTCAGAAATTTCCACAACAACCCCTTAGATAAATATGCATAGTAAAAATAAATGATTGTTTGAAAAAATAAATTGTAGAAAACCGTAAAGAAAATGTAAAGATGAAAAAATAATCCACTGTAACCAAAGATTGAGTAAATATAGGTATAACTCAATGGATCATGATATAATAGATATTCATGGAAATAATACATACTATAAAATTAACAATACTATCATATCATCTCCCATATGAATCTAATTTTTTTATGAACTTGGGATACCTACAATGTCAATGGTATAATAAAGGAAAAAAACAATATAATAGTCATAAGAAAAAAATAAAAGGTAACTATTTTTTCATGTTATATAACGTATAAATTGAATACTACATCACATAGTTACTGATTTATGTATTGAATGATCCCTTATCTATGAGATTTCATGTTTATAAAATTTATGACATTCCTTTCAAATTATAGAGGTCAAAATTAAATTTACATTGACATCTTGATATGAACTTTCATTAAGGGAAAGAGATGTCAAAAACATCCACACCATTTGAGAGGGAATTATTTCTTACAGGGAGAAACTATTAGAGGTTAAATTCTTATTTATTAATCATTCTCTACTTCTAGGGTGGGAATTTATAACTATGTACCAAATATCAATCATTGATAAACATTGATGTGGTCGTATTTATGTATCAGAGAATATTCAACAGTGTGAATATCTATATCTATATTAGTTTCTCTATTTATGGATCTATTTGAAAGTATTAGAGATAATAAATCTTTTTCATATCACATAATAGTTTTATTTTAAGGGTCCAACCATTCTGTACCATTACCTTTATTTATTTTCCCAATTCTTGGTAGTTTTGTGTAGATTTTTTTAGGAGTTATGGAGTCTAGGTTAGTGTTATTGTCCATTATGGGGGTAACTACCCCATAGTAGGAGTGACCTAGGATTTCTTAAAGACATATTAAATCATTTTAGATAAATAATCAATACATTACTTAATCACATTTCTGATTACTTTAATAGTCTAGTGTATTAGGTGATTAGGTTCCCAATATTTTAATTCAGTGAATGAACATCAACATCTTCCATAAATATCTTCCAATTTATTAATATTAAAAAAAATTACCTATATAAAACTCTTCTCCATAACATAAGGAATGAAAGCATAAGAAATGGCGAGATTACATGATCATTAAGTCTAAAAATTGAGTATATGTAATCATAAAATGAAAATAAGGATGTGAGAACAATATCATAACATTTTAAAACCATACCCTTCAAATGAAAGATTATAACAATGAGATATTGTGAAATATTTTTAGTTTTTAGGACATTATTCGTAAGAGAATCAACAAACTTAATCTATATGATCTTAACATTGGAATAATTAATAAAATTGTGGTATACATATAATAATAAAAAATAACTACCATATAATTCATGGATCAAAACTATGGTTATCATTATAGAATGGATTCATACCCTAAACCATCATAGTAGTCAATGTTGACTCCCCAGACAATCAGAGTAGACAAAGTCCCTCACTGAACCTGGTTAACTCTCTATTATTGTCTTGTTTATCCCATGGGATATAAATCCTAACCTAATAAAGTTGTCCCACCCAAAACATAATTAAAATCACATATATGTTCTCCAAAATATCATGAATTATTCATCATGTTATCACACATAAAATGAAATGGGCTTCATAAATATTTAATTATATTATAACCGGTGTAAAATTGAGAAATTCTATAATCAAAGCATAATTTCATCATAGAATAACAAAAGGAAATAGAATTAATATTCATAATATTTTATCATGTCATAACATGCAGAAAAGAAAGTGGTTTCAGAAACATCTTATCATAATAATCCATTTAGAGAAGAAATAATAATTGTACCGTTGGTTCATTTCCCCGACCAAGTATAAGTTATGTCATACGATGTCATTATTGATGGGGATAAATTTTTGAATATAATTCTAATCGAATATTTCATGAGGAGAATAATTTTTTAAAATAAATTTTTAATCCATAAGACATTTTAGAAATAATTTTCTTTTAAAAAACCTTGATCCTTATAAAGGAAGCATTAAAACATATTTGAAATATTTCCCAAAGAAAATATCATATCCCCTTTGAAAACAATTATTAATACGTAAAACATTTTCAGGAAAATTTCCTATTAAAATTACATTTAAAACATATAAATTAACATTCAAATAAAATAATTTTCATTAAAAAATAAAATTATATTTATGATGTATATGTTAAAACAATTATTCTTTTCAGGTTTTTTTATAAAATCTAAACTAACATTATTTGGAAAATAAAATAAAGATTATTTTCAAAATATTTTATAAATATTCAAACATGGGTAAAACACTATTCATTGAATAATTTTCAAAATCTTAAAAAAAATTCTAATTTTTTAAAGAAAACATTCTTTTATATGAACTGTGGTTTTCACTAATGATAGAAGTGGAGATCAATTTTCTTATAAACTAAATTGTTAATTATTACAAACATAACGAGATGAAAATCTAATGAAAAAATATATTACCTAGATATAATGATAGGATAATATAAATCTTGAGTTTATTGTGAGAAATATCATAATATTTCATCATTGGATGCATAATCATGGGTTATTCTGTTAAAAGATGAGACTACAAGATAAATGGCTTAACACTTTTGTACCATTGAATCGTATGCCCCATGAAAGGATAAAAATTAATAAACCAAAAAAATCATAGTAATAAGTAAATTAATTATATTTTATATAAAATTGGTTTTATATACACATCATAACTAATGATAGGTGTATAACATGACATCAGTCTTTAAGATATACAATTGTGAAAAAAAACCCCTTACCACATTTTTAATCATTTGAACTGTAACACCAATTAAATAATAACATAAAATTAGTATTTAGATATCATGAAAATTATTATATTTGTGATATAACATGTAATATGAGAATTATACACACCTCCCAAAGTAAAACAGTACTGAATTTTTGTATGTCTCCCCAAAATAAAAGAGACGGTAGAAATCGATTACCATGAGTCTCGACTTTGTTCATACATGTTTGATTAAATGTTTAATAAATTTAATATTATAGAACCATAATTAATATTTTAAACCATATATGATTTAATTTTGAAAATTTATTTCCTTTAAATTTTTGGTTAAAATAATGTTTTAGGTAGTAATGATTATGTTTTTCATTTAATGTTTGATATGTTTTTTTGATACCTTTACATTGATCAGGGTTCCATAATATACAAAACAATACTAATTACATAATTAAAATATTTATTAATAAAATATAATTTTACTACAATCAGGAAATATATTTTTAAAAATCATGTATGTTATGATCATGGATATGGTAGGTCGTACGTATCCATGAGTAAAATTTCCATATTTCAAAAACCACTATAGAAACTTGGTAAGTAACATTTTATCATTAAATAATTAATATAATATACCAAATAATATATTGTAAATTTAAATATACATTTAAATATCACCAACATTGTTTGATGAAGAAAACAGAGATTCAGATCACTTCATTAATGCGGTACTCCACACGTACACGAATAACATTTTCATCTTTCAGTGAGTGAAATGGTAAGAAGTGATTTATTATCTTTTTATAATGATAAATATATCATTAATAAAATTATTATGTCACATATTTCACTTGTTGTTTAAAATTATATTTATTTCCTTCATTGTAAAGTGTTAGATAAAAATGAATCAAATCACTTCACAAGACAATAGTTTGTCCTACACACGAATAACATTATCATATCCCCTATAGAATTTTGTGTAAAAATGGTCGATTTTTTATAATGGATTAAAAGGTAATATTATGTCATAAATAACATATATATATTTTATATCCATTATAAAACCCTACCATGAATTTGGAAATGGAAATATGAATGACATCAGTTCGCGATGAGGTAGTCTGCCACACACAAAAATGATGATTTTATAACCCATTTGATTTTTTTTTTTTGACAAAGAAGGCGGATCCATTAATGATGGAGATCAGCAGAAATACAGGAGCATAACCACGATGGAAAATGATTGAACCAGAGCAAATCCTCATAGGGAGGGCCAATGCCTTCCATCTTGTGAGCGGCTTCGTTCGCTTCCCTTTTAATAAATGAGAAATTGCAGGAATTGAAGCCTTGTCTCCGCGAGTGAATACACCGGATAATGGGACCGAAAGGTTGAAGCCCGCCGTCAGTGAGATTGATGGCATTGATTACAGTGAGACAGTCGGATTCGATGTGAATGGAGTCCCAACCGCAATCTTTTGCGAAGTTTAATCCAGCAAGGATGGCGGCGGCTTCCGCGACTGAGGGCTCCCAAAGTGCATAACGTGCTTCGTATTTGGCAGCGATAAGATTTCCCAGGTTGTCCCGGGCCAGTAAATGGTTTAATAATAATGGTTTAATAATATTTTAATGGGGTGGAGGATTAAATAATATAAAGAATTCTCATTAAAGGATAGTACATCGTCTATGGATATCCTTCCATGGTTTGTGCAAAAAGACTTCCTAGGTAATATTTCTAGAAAAAATAAATATTATCGGATGAGACAAGGGAAATTTTAAATATATTGGGGTATGGAATTTCTAAATTTTTTTGGAAGGTGTGAAGAGGAGTGGTGAGTGGGCGTCCATTTATAAGTTATGTAAGTGGGACACGTCTAATTGTTAACAAAAAAGGTGTAACAAGGTTTTTACCATGACACAAGGCCCAAAAATAGAGTATTATCAATATTTATATATTATAGGCTCAAAATAAGGTTATAATATATATTTTATAAAATATTTGGGTTATTTTAACCTGTATCTTTGTGGTTTAACCCTCAGTAAACCCATTTTTCCATTAACTGCAGTAATTAATTTTTTATAGTTTCGCTATTAATTTTACTGATAAATCAACATTAAATTACTAGATAATATAAAATATTCTAATGGAAAATATAGATCCATTTTTTCAAATTCAACTCACATTAATAGATATTTTTAAATAAAAATTAATCCTCAAGACATGATGAGAAAGTAGGTTTTCAAAGATATAATGTTAAACATTTTATAAGGTTTTTATTTCAAAATTTAATATTAAAATGATTCCAATAGAAAAAATCAGACAAATCGATATATAATTGGTCTAATATTAATTTATAACAAATTAAAAATAATTTTTAAACTCTATAAATATTTTTAATGTAACACATTTTTCAATTAAAAATAGTTATTTTTCAATATACATCAACATATTTAACTTTTCAGAAAAATTATCAAAAATTAAAATGATATTTATTTTTCAAATAACATTTTACAATAGTATAAAAATTTATATATAAGTGATATTCATAAAAAGTGGAAAAATCTACTTATTATTAAAATAATTTTTTATGCATAAAATTATATTTATTATTATCTCTTCTCTAGAAAGTCCGTAAGTTGAATATTATATAATTTATTGAATACATAAAATAAAAATTTCATTAAAATCACTCAGCCAAATATATATTTTTAGTTTATTGTGTTAAAATTCATTTCAGTTAATAAAAGTTTTTTATAAAAATATTTCCTTTATTTCTAGATAGTATTTTTTCATCTATAATTAACTTATCACCAAATAATTAATTATAAATATATTTCTTTATATCATATATTATTATCATATATTATTTATTTTTATTCATACATACCATTCCAAAATATAGGTGATAATAATAATATAAAATATTAATATTTTAATAGTATAATATGTTTTGTTTATACTCCGTGTAGCATGTAATGTAAGCTTAACTCAGTGTAGATTGAGAAAAAAAATTTCAAAAATATTAAATTAATTTGAAAAACATATTTCATGAAATATCAGGGTTTCATATTTTAAAACACTTGAAATTAATTTTTCCCTTTAAATTCATCACATCTATACTAACAATTGGGGACACTAATTCCTATTCAGATCCCCAAGTTCCCAAAAATATTACTAAGGCTAGACCTTTCACCACAAAACATTGAACAACTTAGTAGCCTTGTCTTATAACACTTTCTTAGTATAATCCATACTATCAACTGATTTTTATTTATAAAAATTATCAAGATCCTGTTTCATGACCTATATATTAAGTACATGTAAACTATCAATTATGTATTTCTCCATAAGAGGTACATAGTGAACATGGTGACCGTGTGCGTGGTTCGGTTGAAGCATTAAATTATATGCAACATTCCAAGTAGTATCAAGTAGTTTAAAGATACCTATGTACCTATAGAATAGTTTTACTTTCATTTTCCATGGATAAGTTCATATAATGGCTTTCTCACAAACATAAAATTCAAGTTCACAACAACGACTATAAACATAACATTTATTTCAATATTATTTTATTCATATGTGTTCCCGAATGGCCCTAGTATCATATGTCATTTCATTACCTTTCCTAGGTCCCAATGGATTTCATTATACAACTCCATTAATTTATGGTAGATCTATACAATTTATTCCATAAAGGGAATTAGAAGAATCCATCTAAATAGTGAATTGAATGCTTTTGAATCATGAAAACTCAATTCGAGGGACCCCAACAATATTTTAAATCCATAGAACAAGATCTTTTCTTGTCCAATAGAAATTTATTTTTTTCCCTCACACTGACCATCTATAATATTGAAACTGAACTCTGTATCCATATATGTTTGATTACATTACAAAAAAATTAAGGACATCTTTGGATCCTGATTATATATTATTGAATGTGGTTCCCCATGAAACATTACAAGTTACTTAATATATATTATGAAAAGAGGATCCTGAGAAGAATGTTTTCTAATAATAATGAAGTTTTCTAAGTTCCTATCATGATCAATATTAACCAATAACAACCTCAACATCAAAGATAATATAAACCATAAAGGTTACAAGTAACTCTAATCTAATGTCCACATAGTTGAAAGGAATTCCACCTCAAATAACATTTTCACTAAAAAATATATAGAAACAATTTGTCATATTGAAAAAGTGCCTCTTAAAGTATCATTAATATTGACAACCAATCATAACATAAAACCTCAAAAGGGGTTTCTATTACATAGAAAATAAGATCAAACATACACTCATTAACCCATGATTGTATCCATAAAAATTAATTTAATCCTTAGAGGAGACTTATATGCTTAAAAAATATTAATAGACCATTTCTTCTTATCTTTACAATAATATTTCCATTAGATGATTTGTTTCAACCATTTACTATTATAATATCAAATGGGATTAAATTATTCCATTATATTTATAGTGGGGGGTAATTAATTATCAAAATCAAATAAAATTTCACTAATGGATGAGAAATAACATTTTCATAGGGCTCATTCACAAAAAATATATTATGAAATTTTTGATAACGGTGTAGAGGATAAGTGTACACTAATTACCATGATTAAATTCAATCATCATCATTTCTTAATATTTTCTTTTTTCCTTTGTCATTGGATATTATTGAGGCATATCATCCACATTATAAAATTTATTGGGGCTTTTTTATAATAATTATCATTCTACATTCATTTTTAACAATTGATTGTTTGTGGTGAATTCTGTGAAAATTTACCCCCATCTTCATCATTATTAATTTTCCTCCAATTTCATTGGCATTGGACATACTTATGAACCTCTATTTAAAGTTTAAAAAATTTCTATCCCATATAAGAAACTTTCGTCCAGTTTTATTCTGACAATTTTAGTAAAATGTAATTAGAATCTTCTTTTATCCTTGGTCTTTATACTCTTCAATAAATTCTATTTTTTTCTTCTTAAAATTACCATGATACTGATATATAACTCCAACCCCCACTTCCACCTTGTTTCAAAATCGAACGATCTTTTCATAACTACATACTTTTCTCATGGATAACACCCATATGATAATTCATTTTAGGCCACTGATGAATCGATCATCCCTTCATCCACGTTGGATTATAATACCGTATGAGTACCTCACATGTCTAATAAAATTTTCCTCATTTGTACCAATACATTCATTATCATTTTTTCACCTCAATAAAATCATTCTCAATATTTGTACAAAGAATAAAAGAAATGTGCTTATTAAAAAAGAATTTCTTGAATATATTTGGATCCTTGGAGTCGATTTCATACTACTATCTCATATTCAAGATAATTTTCCACCATTAACCCTATTCCAATTCCAAATAATAGAAATACAGAATGAATTTTTCAATCTACGAACATAGGAGAATTGAAATATATGTTCAATGATAATAATACCTTTATGAGAAACTATTGTAACAAAAAAATAAAAAAATATTCTTGTTTTCTCCTCATTAAGGAATCAATAGAATGTTGTACCCTCCATTTTTTATTTTTAAGCCCAACATGATTCATAGTATAAGGAATTTGTGTGATCATAGCACTAATATTTTCAATTGTATCTCCCATAATGTATTGATGGACATGAGGAAAATAATTTCATTTATCTTCTTAGTCAACATTATTATTATTTCTTCAATACCTAGCCATTGACTAAAACAGAAAATCATATTTTAAGAAACACTAACCATATTTTAAAACAATATAGTCATGAAAAATAACATAGAGGATGTCTTAATCATGACACATTATTTTAAGTGTATAAAACCTTAGGATAAACCAAGGTCATTAAGGATCATAGAAAATTTAAATACTTCTGGATTCTCTGTAAATATTTTGTAAATTGATAAATCATATCTCCTAATATTATGTATCCATGTGTGAATAATTGATGGGTTTTATGCACTAGGTGATGATAGATTCGAGTTCAATGCACACTTTTCAGTGTTATTATCCAAGGTACCTATATTCTATATGCCCATACATTTATAGTATTTGAAATGAATTTTAATTTATTTAGAACCACTCATTCTACACTTTAACAAAATTTTGGACATTTTATTATACATTGACTCATACATACAATTATCCTTAGAAACATCATTAGGTATCTAACTGAAATATTACAATCCTTTTTTCCAATGGTTAAATAATCCTTTTTTATGATACAAAATAATGAGACTATGGATTTTGATACATATATATTGCATATTTTTATATTAATATACATTACATTATAGAAACACATGTATGAATACAATAATAGTTTATTTTCATTAGAGTCTTTGTAAAAAATATTCAAATGTGGTGAATGAACTAAAACATCATCCATAAATATCATCCAGTTTAGTACTCTTCAAAAAAAAACTTCCTACATAAAACCATTCTTCACAATAGTATGATAGAAAACAATAGAAATGGTGAGCCCATGTGCTCAATAATGGTAAACAATGGAGAGATATTATAATAACAGAAAAATAATGGTATAAGAACTTGAACACATCATTTGAAACCTATATACTATGTATAAAAGATCAAAATCCTTTCATGGAATAAATATATGCAGTTCATAATATAGAAATAATAATGGAACCAACTAATATGATCAGTGAGACCATAACATTGGCATAATACATAAAATTAAAGCATACACATAAGAACAATAAATCACTTCCATAGTAGTCAATGCTCACTTCCAAGACTATCATAGTGTAATGTATTCACTCCACAAACCATCATAGTATCGAAGATCCACTCTCAAGATAATTGAAGAGTACATTTTACCTTATTGAACTAGGTTCCCTTCCAGTTGAATTTTTTTATATCTCCTGATATTAAAATATTTACTTAATTCATTGGGGGATATACGGGTCCCACCCATCACATAATGAAAATCATACATATGTATTCAATGAAATAATAGAATATTTGTCATATCATAACAGATTAAATGAAATGGGTTTCATAATCATTTCATCAATTCATAACATATATAAAAGAGAAATGTTTCATAATCATTTCATCATTTCATCATATCATACCCAATTAAAAGAAAAATATTCCATAATAATTTTACAATGGTATAATGTTTATAAATGAAATGGTTCACAAAAATATGATTTCATAATAAACAATTACAGGAAAGAATAATTATGGAATCATTGGTACATGTCCCTAGAAAATTATAAGTTACACCAAAGGATGTCATCTTAGTTGGAGGGTTATTTGAAAATAAATCACCTAAAATGCTCATTAAGGAGAATATATTTTCAATCAAAACTAATTTTCAAATATAAAAATTTACAATTTTTTGGAAATTTATTTCATTTCATAATAACCTTGTAATTGTATAAAAGATAATTTAAAAATTATATAAAACATTTCTTAGGGAAAATATCATTAATTCAATAAAAAGACTTTTAAAACCATTTTTTTTAAAATAATTTTATTTTAACATAAATTTGAAAAAATATAAAATGAGATTCAATGAAAATAATGGTTATGATGGTTTAAAATTATATTCATTACATACATGTAAATATAATTATTCCTCTCACATTTTTTTGTAAAATTGAAATGGAAATTTTTTAGAAAATGAAATGAATATTCCATTCAAAACAATTTGTAAAAAATTAAACATGTATAAGAATTTATTAAATAAATCATTTGAATACTATTAAAAACATCATTGAGAAGTAGTTTTAGAAAACATTGTTTTAGAAGAAATATCGTTTTCGATCGAAGATAGAAATAAAGATGATTATTCAAAGAAACATTATACTGAAGTCATGTATATATAAAGAGAGGAAAATGACGTGAACAAATTATTTTTCACAAATCACTATATTAGAATAAAATTCATGATAGTATTGAGATAAATGGAATAATATTTCATCATTGGAAACCTAATCTTAACCAATTCTGATTATCAATGAGATTAAAACAAAACAACATTACCACTTTATTAACATTGAATTATATTCCCCATTAAAGGATAATATTACATGAAACACATAGTTTCATGATTATAAATAAATTCATAACATTACATATCAATGGGACTGTATATAAAACTCATAAAATATGATAGGTGCATAAAATGACATATTTCTCAATGTATAAAAAATGGGATGAAAATCGTTTACCTATTTAGTAATATTTTTAACCATAATCCTTAATAAAGAATAAAATTAAATGAAACAGTAAGAAAGTAAGTAAATTCATGATATAAAATTTTAAATCGAAATTATATACACGACCCTGATGAAACAAGTTGTGAATTTTCATATCTATCACAGAAATAAATGAGAAACTTAAAATCCTATACTATTGTTTTGAATTCCTCAAAATGAATTCAAACCTCATATACAATAAATAAAAAATTATTATAAATTTAATATATAACAATAAATATATATATTATACTATATATGATTTACATATGACCGTTTTTACCTTCCAATTCCTTGTTAAAATCTTGTTTCAGGTCATAATGGATTAGTTTTTCAAATATGATAGATTTATTATTTTCGGTCCACTTACTTTGGTCATTGTTCCATCAACTCTAGAATAATAATAACGACATGTTAATCATATTTATACATAAACTATGTTTTTATTACCAATCATGAAATATTTTTTTTGAGAAAAGATGTACTTCATGATTATTAAGACGTTTGGTTATTCGTATGCATGATTAATATTTCAATTTTCAATCACCATTAAGTATTGGAGTTAGTGACCTAGAAACCAAATTATTTTTACATTATGATAAACCTATATTCATTGGATGAATATTAATAAACTGCTTATCATATCATTATTTTTCTTCTATGTGACATAGATTGTGATAATGTCTTAAGAATAGTTGTAACCCTAAAAGGCCATAGAGGATCCCTGCTATGATGATAACCTGGAAGTTCCCTGAAACTATTATTGAATACATTTTCTATGGCCGAATGATATCATTTTATGGGACAAAAATGATATAGGATATCAGGGGTGGGGACTCATGAAACTATGAGGCACCTTCACTAGGTGTTCCCCATGGTAATATCCAAGAGGATACTATTAGAACAAGACCGACCAGTAGGAAATTCAAATTCATAAGTTTCTTTTGATCCTCCTATTTGCAGAAGTGTGTATTTTTTCACAGAATTTATGATTATTATTAATGGGTACTATGATTCACGGCTTAGATGTATTGACGAAAACTGTGATGATAGATCTTCACGGTAAGGTATGATATGTTGGGTGCGTTACGAGTAATATTTCATTAATTAATAATGCAATATACCATTTTTCACTTCTATAGAAGTAGATATCTCATTCCCTTTGATAGAAATGATATATACTAAATAAATCCATGCACATGATGTTCCCTAGTAATGTTCAATTACAAGATTTCAAATAATGAGAAACTGATCACATGGGTTGATGACATTTTCCTGTAACTCGATTGATAAGAAATATCGTGAAAAAGGGATAATATTACCCGGTAATAATTCGTATGAGGTGACATGTCATTATGGAATAAAATTATTTCTCTTTGGTTTCTTGACCCATTGCTAAACAGTAATCTTGGGATTTAAGAAATCTTTCCTAATGCCCATGAGAAAGTGGCCTAAAGGGTCACACACTTATTGTAGCAAGTATCTCATCTAAATAATTTGTTTTTTAACAAGTAGAATAAATATTATTCCTAGTTGTAGTTTAATAACTATTCAAGTACATTAGAACACATTTATTTCACCTCTATTTATTTAAGAGATTATATTGTGGACGGAATATTTATTTATCAGCAAATAATGCAATTATATTTATTTAACAAATATATACTCTTTGTTGAAGGCCAGGTAAATATTGAAGAGGATTGGAAGACTAGGTTATGGGTCCAGCGAGAAATAATATTAAATAATATTATGTTAAATAATATTTAAATATGACATGCATGTTAAGAATATTGCATGGAAATAATTGCATTGTTATTTCTATATGACATGGGGTTTAACATTGAATAATAAAATAAGTAACAACACGTGTGCTAATTATTTATTATTACCTGGTGAATTAAATTCCCCATTATCTTGTTATTCTCTAATTATCCAAGGGTTCATTCTAGTATCTAACAAATGTTTTTGTGAAAAAAATCCTTGGATAATGGATCTCAAGCCTAGAGAACTCTTCCCTCTCTGAGAACACTCTCAAGAACGAGGGAGATCCTCCTCCACGGGGTTTAGGAGAACATTTGGGAAGTGATTCTCAAGACAATCAAAGTAGGATGGTGAAAGCATAAGGATCTTTTGTGCTTTAGCCCAGAGACTCCTTCAGTAATGTATTTAGATACATGGATCATGTGTGGATCACCACTAAGATATCCCTATCCTTGGATTCAACATCTTAATGAAGTTGTACATCAGACCCTGGTTGAACACATCAATAACGAAAGAATCACCTTGGAGGTAATTCTTTAAATTAATTAAATTAATTATAAAAAAATATGTTGATACTATCATCTCGGTTATGGGTTCTCTTATTCACCTATTATATTTTATTCTATTCCTTTTATACTAGAATTTATCATCATAATAATTCCGGATTAATTATCAATCATGGAAATTTGAAAAGATGGGTACATACCCATCCAGTTCATTTTCTGCGCATGAAGCCTAAATTTGTATCTGAGCGGTCATATGTTTTTTATAATTATTTAAATAATTCGTTGATGATTTATTATTTTAGAATTTAGTTTTTAAATTCATGTTTAATCATTCTTTTAATATGAATTTTGAGATATATTCTTCATATTTGTTTCTCATAGATCTAACTAAAACAAATAATTTTACGATTAAAATTACTTCAGGGATATCATCAAGTGGTGCTAATGATTCTGTCTATGTAAAAAATAGTACACATTGTGTTTTAGGAATTACACACCGTGTAATATTCCACATACACTGTGTAATCTGTATTACACACTGAGTAGTTTTGTTCAATGCACCCGGATTAATTCAGAAAGTACACAATCCATGCACATTAATGACATGTGATGTAGTTATTTATTAAACTGCATGTTCACCAGGACAGACTAGTGTATAGTATATAGGACAACCTGTGGTGTGGTCTACTGGACACGATGTGTAGTCTCTTCGAGTTAGGGTCAAGTTGTGTATTCCATACATGGCTTGCCAGAATGGTGACTATGTAATGCAGAGTCTACACGGAATGTGTCCCTCTGGACAAGCTGTGTACTCTGAAGATTTATTAAGTACACCACACTCACGGTTTCCCCAGGAATGTACTTTGGAAGGTTGGTGAAGAGGGTACATACTGTGTGGTCAGATCTACACATCCTGTACTATTTCTAGATTACACATATTTAGATTTTATTATTATTATAACATCATGTAACCCATGAGATAAGTAACTTTATATGGGCTTAATGCTGGGAAAAACATCTGATAGATTTTTGGAATATATATATATATCTGTGTGTGTGTGTGTGTGTGTTTAATTAACATCTGTGTAACGTTCAAATATCTTCACATCATGTATGAGTTGTATTATAATTATAATTATGCATTAATGATACATGTCACAAAGAAAATAGTGTATACAAGTATAATACATCCTGGGTAGTTTTGGACAGAAATTCACTGGGTTTGTTCCATGGTACAAGTTATGTACAAGGATACAGATGAGAATCTCAAGGAAATTCATAAAAGGCTTAAGAAAAAATTGATTGATTAATTAAATATAATGATTAATTGATTCAAGAATAATTTATCTTTATAAAAATGATTAATGAATTGATTTCATGTTTTATTAAATGTGTAATTCATTTCATGTATGTGGATGATCATGAGATAGACCAGATCATTGTATTTGATTGGCTCCCTTTTAATTTATTTATTAAATAAACATTTTTGGCTTGCGTGCCTTCTCCTCATTATTAAATAGGGAATGTGTTCCCATGGTTTCTATTATGTAAACCCACTTTTACCCCTCATGTGTGTGTGAGTTATAATAATATGTAATAGATGGCCTGCCCAAGGTAGTGGAGTCGGTTCAAGTTAGGAGGCGAGGCAAAACCAATCCGAGGAGATACAAAGGAGGATAAGTGGAATGTTTTAAACATGAATCAAAAATGGTTCAAGGTGTTTCTACTCTAGGATAGGGTTATTTTATAAACTTATAGATAAAATAACCAATATTAAAGCTTATGATCATAGCCATTATTTTATTTCATCCATTGTTATGGTCATTCATCACAGTTGTTTCACGTGATCACATAATTAATGAACTAACAGGCATACAAGATGGAACTAAAATAAAATTGATTATGCTTAAATATTATCTATACATGTTTAATCACATAACTATATCCCACTTAATATTAACAAGCATGTTAAAAGATAATAAGTGGAAATTTAAGCATAAAGGATAAAATTCCTCAATTAAATACTATGTCGGTATAGCCTTCCATTACTTAGGTTAGAATCAAACTGTAGTTCAAAGTTCTTGAAAAACCATAGTTGTTGTGTATTCAATTACTGGGGAACTATAATTTTATGTTTTGGGTTGAATTAACTTAGTTTACATCAAGGTTTGAATTCCCTAGTAGGAAATGGTGTAACTAAGAGGCAAGGGTTGAAGAAATCCTATAAGTATTTCAGGTTTGGGAGTCCACTCAATAGATCAAGAAGCTATGAGTTAATGCAGCTGGAATTCATAATGCCTACCTAAAACCTTACAAGATTCTTGTCATACCCAAGTTGGTGTAATGGGAAGGAAAATATGGATCCTTTTTACTATAATGTCCATGAAATAAGATATTCTGAAGCCAGTGGTGAGGGATATTGAGTTTTGAAAAAATATTGTGGGACTAATAAATAATAATTTATTTATTTTTCTAAATTTATCAAGATAAATTTCTAAAAATCCGTTCATATTATTTTGTCAAAATGTCAATCCAAATGACATCAAACAAATAATTGTGATCCATACTTAGGAAGGAGAACCTTATCACTAGCACTAATTTATAATAGTGGTAAAGGAGCCTTCGGGTTATACTTTTCCATGAGAGGAAACTTTATGTGTTGGAAGAGCTTTTACCCGTTGCACCTGGAAATGAGGTGAGTGACGAGGAAATATTAGTGTACAAGAATCATCTGAATGATGCTAGATATGTTTAGTGCCTAATGCTATCATCCATGACCAATGAGCTCTTGAAGCAGCATGAGGAAATGTAAATTTATAGAATTATGTCTCACCTTCATAATCTTTATCAAGAGGAGAAGAGACATGAGTGGTTAGATATCTCCAAAAACAATTTCATTACTAATCATGTAGAGTTTACACCAGATGAAAGACATTTAGTCAATCTTATTGGAAACATTGAGCATATGTACATCTTAGAGACTAAATCCTCAGATGATTTGCTTACAAATATTATACAATGATCATTGCCTAAGACCTTGTCTAGTTTTATTCTGAATTATAATATGAAAAATAATGAGAAGATTATATCAGAGCTTATAACCCTAATTCAAGATATTAATAATGGCATGGGGGGGGGGTGAAAAACCTACATTACATATGGTTAATAGGAAGATGAAGGATAAGGAAAAGGGTCATAAGATTTATAAATATTCTAAATCTCCCAAGAACTATCTAACCAAGAATAAAAATATTTAGAGGCAAGGTAAGGAAAAGGAGCCATTATGCTTTTCTTGTGGAAATTCCATCCACTTTAAGAGGAACGGTGTCCATAGATATGAGGAATCCAAAGTTGTGTTCATTATCGAGTGCAATCTTCCCATTTCAACAAATTGGTTATTAGATATAGATTTTGGCACTCACATTTGTATTCCAAAGCCGAAATCAAGTATATTTCCTAAAATAACTTGAGGAGAGCTTGATTTGTGAGCTGAATATGGTGTGAGACTGGATGCTCTTTCCATTGGTGATTTCCACCTCACTTATCATAAGAGAATGATTTTTTACATGGTTGTTATTAAGCACTTCGTGTTACAAAGAACATAATTTTTATATCAGGTTTAGATACAGATGAATTTATTTTCATGTTCAGAAATAAATTTTGTTACTTTTATAAGGACAACATATGTTATGGTATAGAACATGTAAATAGTAGTATATATTTATTTAATTAAGAGGAAAATGTTTTGGAAATTGATAATGAACCAAGTACACATGACTTATACCACATCCATTTATGGCATCACTGCATTGGTCTTGTAAACATGATGTGCATGACAAATTTCTGTCAAGATGGTTATTTAGACTCTTTAGAGCTAAAACCACTTGATATATGTCACAATTGTTTACAAGAGAAAATTACCAAACCTCCATTAGTTGGACATGGTGAAAGGGCCACAGAGCATCTGGGATTGGTACACACTAATGTGTGTGGACCATTTCTAGTAGAATCTAGAGGTGGATATTCTAACTTCATTACATTTACTAATGACTTGAGTAGATATGGATCTGTCAAAATAATGAGGTATAAGTATCAGTAATTTGATAAATTCAAGGAGCTCAAGAATGAATTAGCGAATCAACTTCATAAGAAGTTAAAAAACATTTAATCAGATTGAGGTGAATAATATCTTAACCAAGAGATCATTGAAATTTTATGAGAGTTTGGGATTCTATCTCAAATCAATACACCGTATACACCACAGTGGAATGGTGTTACTGAAATTAGGAACCATGAATTATGGACAATGTAAGCTCGATGATGAGTCATACAGATCTTCCATTATCCTTTTGGGAATATTAATCGAAAACGGTGGTATAAACATTCAACCAAGAGATAACTAAGGTGGAAAATAGGATTCCCTTCGATATTTGGAGTGGAAAGAAACAAACTTCGTCACATATACGTGTATGGGGATGCGATGTGTTTGTTAAGTCCTTCTTAGGAAACAAACTAGCACCTTAGGGTGAATAGTTTATCTTTATAAGGTATCTAAAAAGGAACAAAGGGATACTACCTATACAAACCCTCATACAAGAAAGTGATTGTTGCCAAACAGAACATGTTTCTTAAAAGGGAGAACATCCTCAATAACGATAGTGGTAGAAATATTGACTTCGATGAAGTTGATGCTCAAGATACACATGAGTTGGTAAAAGAACAAGTTCCATAGGACCCCATAGAATAGGTAGTTCCTGAAACATAAGTACAATGTAGGTGTACTAGATAGGTAAGGGAACCAAAGAGATATAGTTTCCTTGTCACCGAGGATGTTCAATCATTATTATTGGGCAATGATGAACCTCTCTCCTTTAAGGAAGTAGTAGGGAGATTAGAAGAAACTAGATGGATAAAAACTATGAATTTTGAGATGAATTCCATGTATCAGAATCATGTATGGGTTCTGGTCGATGTTCCAGTTAATGTAAAGCCTGCTGGGTGTAAATGTCCATTGAAGAAGAAACTAGATGTGGAAGGTCATGTTGGTTCCTATAAAGAAATTCATTTGGCTAAAGGTTATAAACAGTGAAATGGAATTGAATATAATGAAACCTTTTACCCATTTTCTATGTTTAAATCCATAAGAATCCTAGTTTCCATAACATCATTCCATGACTATGAAATTTGGTAGATGGTTTTCAAAACTAGTTTACTTAACAGGAATCTTTTTAATGATTTCTATATGACACAACGAGAAGGGTTTGTGACACCAGGTGATGCTAAAAGGTTATGAGTAGAGATCCATTAATGGATTAATGCAACCATCTAGGTCATGGAACATTCAACTCGATGAAGCCATAAGAAAATTTTGTTTCATTAAGAGTGAATGTGATCCATGTGTTTAAAGCTGGTTTAATGGGAATACCATCATTATCCTTGTAGTGTATGTTGATGAAATATTTCTTATTAGAAATGACTTAATTGTCCTTTAGTCATTTAAATAATGATTGAACAAGTACATCTCTATGAAGGACATTGGTGAAGCAACCTACATTCTATTGATCAATATTATTCATCATAGATCCAAGAGGCTTCATGTACTAATTCAAATAACATACACTGACCATATACTAAAGATAATTCATATGAAACAATCCAAGAAGGGATTGGTTCCAGTTTCACAGGGTATACATCCTTCCAAGAAAATAGGTCCCTAAACACAACATGAGAAATATAGGATGAGAAATATTCCATACTCTTTAGTGATAGGATCTATCATGTATGTCATGATATGTTCCAAACACGATGTTTCCCATAAACTGAGCATGATAGAAAAATATCAAGAAGATTTAGGATAACAACATTGGACTACTGTCAAGACTATCCTTATGTATCTAAAAAGAAATATGGATATGTTTCTGGTGTATAGAGGATATGAGAAGACTTTAATCAGAGATCTGAAATTGCAATCAGGATATGGTTTCCGTCTCAACAAAGGAGTGATGAGCTGGATGAGTTTAATATAGCTATTTTTTTATGATTGTACAGTAGAGTTCAAATATATAGAATCTTCTAATGCAGCCAAATAAACCTTCTGTATATAGAACATTGTCCAGGATCTTGATGTGGTACCCATATTCAAGGATCCCATTACATTGTATTGTGACAATAATATAGTGGTGGCTCTCGCAATGGAGCCAAGGTCACATAAACAGATAAAGAATATACATAAAAAGTATCAAATCTTGAAGTATTTCTATCAAAGGGGTGAATTTTCAAGGAGATGAATGTCCACATAAGATAACATGATAGACCACTTGATTAAAGGAATATCTCAATAAATTCATGAATATCATGTGAGAGCTAGTGGACTGAAGGTTGTTAGTGGTTGGCTATAGTGAAATATGGAGTATGTTGGAGTTTTTGTCCTAGAAACCTACTTATTTGTACTTTATGATAAACCTATATTAATTGGATGCATATTAAAAAACTTCTTACCACATCATGGTTTTTATTCTGCATGATATAGAATGTGATAATGTCCTAGTAATAGATGTCACACTAAACTGTCATAGAGGATCTCTAATATGATGAGAACCCGGAAGTTCCATGAAACTATTCTTGAATACATGTTTTATGGACGAATGATATAATTTGAAGGTACATAAATGATACAAGCTATGCAAAGCGGGGAATCATGAAACATTGAGGCACCTTCTCATGTTGTGCACCCTTGGTAGTATATCGGAGGATATTATGAGAACCAGACTTTCCTGTTGGAAATACACATTCATTTGTCATTGGATGTTACTATATGAGGATATTTTTATTGGTACTTCTACTTTAAGATAATTATTAATGGGTATTATGACTCACACTCTTAGATATAGTGATGAAAACTGTGACTACATTTGTTCATAACAAGGTAGTAGATGTAATTTGAATCATGAGTAATACTGCATTAATGAAGAATGCGTGAAAGGATTTTTCACTTCTATGTGAGTATATATCTCAAGCCATTTGATGGATATGCTATAGCCTAAATAAATCCATGTCCATGGTATTCTCTAGGCATGTTCAATTCTAGGAAGTCAAAGAATGAGAAATCGAGCACATGGGGTGATGGATCTTGCATGCAACCTACTTGATTAAAGATTTCAGGACAAAGGGGCTATATTACATGGTAAGAATTCATATGAGGTGACATGTCATTGCGACATAAACTTCATTCTATGGGGTTATTTGACCCATTTCTAGATAGTAATCCCGGACATTAGGCAAGATTTTCTAATTCCAATGAGAAAGAGGCCTAAAGGGTCACACAATATGTGTAGCCAGTATCTATGTTAAATAATTTATTATTTAACAAGTTGAATAAGCATTATTCCAAGTTGGGGTTTAATAATTATTCAAGTATACCATATCACATTTAATTCATCTCTAGTTATTCAAGAGAATATATTGTAGATGAAATATTTATTTATCAGTGAATAATATAGTTATTTTTATTTAATAAAAAAATACTCATTATTCAAGGCTCTGTAAATATTGAGGAGGATTGGATGACTAGGTTATGGGTCCAGTGATAAATAATATTAAATATTATTTTGTAAAATAATATTTAAATATATTGTGCAATTTAAGAACATGCCATGGAAATAATGGAATTTCTATTATTAATTGACATGTGGTTTCACATGGAATAATAAAATAAGTAACGACACCTGTGCTAGTGATTTATTATTACCCGACAAATTAAATTCTCCGTTATGTTATTATTCTCTAATTTTCCAAGGGGTCATTCCACCAGCTAAACAATTTTTGTTTTCACAACATCCTTGGAGAAAATATCTTGAGCCAATATAACTCTTCACTCACAAAGAACGATCTCAAGAATGAGGGAGATCCTTCTTTACTAGATCAAGGAGAATTATTTGGAAGCGATTCTCAAGGCAATCAGAGGAGGACATCGCAAGCACAATGATCTTCTGTTCTAGAACAATGAGACACCATCAACAATGTATAGAGATACATGGATCATGTGTTGTTCACCTCTATAGGATTAAAATCATTTAATTCTATATCGCAATTAACCCTCACCTCAGACACGTGGTCAAACACATCAACAAATAAAGAATCACCATTTAGGTAATTATATCATTTAATTTAATTAATTATTCAAAAATATGTTGATCCCCTATTCTCTATTTTGAGTTCGTTACTTTGAATTTTATCTATGATTTAATTCTATGGATACTGTCATTTATCATCGTATTGATCCCAGATTAATCATCGGTCATGGAAATTTGTAATGTTGCGTACACAACTATCCTGCGCTTCCGCAACACCCAGAACCTACATAATAAAAATGACGTTAGAAATATTGTGACGTTCCAGATGATAACAAAATAAATAAAATTTCATTAATTTTAACATACTTATACATATCATATTTATATTGTGGTAATGAAAGGAGACAAACATATCACTTCATGATGGTAGTAGTCCACACCTACACAAACGACATTATTATATACCTATGAGTTGGGAGGTAAGACTGATATTCATTAATTATATTTAAAGAATGAGAAATAATTCAGGAATAAAATAATTACTTCATTTATATCACATATGTATTCTAACATTATCGTTATTACCCTCCCCTTAATGAATTTGTGAAATACAATTCATATCACCTCATGAGGTGGTAGTCCGTCATAAAAAAGGTGATGTAATTATATCCCCTACATAATTAATCATAAAATGTGAGTTTGATGTAATGAATCCAGTGGTGAATTTATATTGAAAATACCATATAAATAATTTATATATATCATCATATCTAAATACGATAAGATGTAGTGGAATAATGAATGACATCATCTCATGAGGTGATAGTCCCCTATACACAAGAATGATTATTTCATAATTCATTCGGTTGAAGTGGATATGGTTACAAGCCATTAAATTAAAATAAAAACATAGAAGTATATTTATTATAATATTTTTATTATATAATCATGGTATATTAAGAGTTTTATTGTGGTTGGTGAAGAAATAAAATGAAAACACTAGATAAAAAATGATACATCATCGTTAGGTAACCTCCATAACTCTGCACCAAAATACGAACTAGGTTGTAATTATTCCAAAAATAAATACTCTAGAATAATTGGATATAATTTAGAATGGTATTTGGGTAGGTATTGGTCAATCCAAAAAGTTTTTAAGGAGTTATTTAGAGAGGATAGTAGTGGCCTTTCATATGTGATGTGAGTGTCACACTTGTATGTTTTGAGAAGAAAGACGTGTAACCAAATTATTATTATGAAGAAGGATTGATATTGTATTATTCTTGATATATAGATATTATTAGGCTAAATTATTTCCATAATTTTATTTGTATTGTGTAGGTCATTATATCCCTTTTCTTTTTAGTTTAACCCCTCGGTAAACCCATTTTTACATTAACTATAGTAATTAATTTTTACTATTTACACAATTTTTTTTAGTAAAATATATGTTGAAATTATTATATTATATAAACTATTCTGATTCAAAATATTTAATCCATTTTTACAAAGTTCAATTTACTGAATTGGAAAATTTAATTTAAAATTAATCTTACTGACGCAACGAGAAAGTGGGTTTTCGAAGAGAAAATATTAAATTGTTAATAAGTTATTAAATCCATATTCAATTATAATGTTATTAAAATGACATAAAATATATTAATAGATATATAATAGGAATAATTTTGATTTAAAAATAATTTTCAAAATAATTTAATTTTATAAAAAATTAGAAAAATATAATATCTCCATTAAATGATAGTATTCGTCAAAAAATTTCAGAAATGTTTTTATTTAACTAAAATTATTAAAAATTCATCTGAGGATAGTTTTTAAATGATTAAAAAACAAAAATTATTTTTTAAAATTATTTTTCTAAATATAAAAAAACCACTTAATTTTTGTTTAGAAAATAGGTAGCAAATTTCTAGTTTGTTTAGAAAATAGGTATCAATTTTCTATTTAAAGAAATATAATATTTAAGAGGAAAAAACTTCTGATTATCTGTTCTTTACAAAAAAACATAAGCCTAGTTTTGAACTTTTTATTGAACAAATGAAAAATATATTTTAATAAATTCATTTATAAAAAGTGATTTTTTAATTTCCTGAGTTAAAATTCATCTGTATTCATAAAAATATTTTTCAGATAAATGTTTCCTTTATTTCCAAATAGTTTTTTTAATTCTATTTCATTTTCCACCAATTAATTCATTTTATATACATGTATAAATGATATATTTTCATAAATTAGTTAGTCCATTTTATACTCTCCATTCCAATAGATATGTGATAACTATAAAATGATATAATGATATTATAATAGTATTTTATGTTTCATTTAAACTCAATATAGCATGTAACACAAGCTACACATAGTTTTTTGTATATCGAGAAACATTAAAAATATTATACTGATTTGAGAAATATATTCCAAAAAATTGTAGGGCTTCACCCTATTGGTAGTTGTGGTAAATGCTATTTTTAATCCAAGGGTATGGAAAAGATGTATTTGGTTGGCCATGTGGTGCATGGTACAACACTTCAATCAACATGGATTGTTAAGGCTCTCCTCTAGAAAATTTTTCTAGGGTGTTATTTCATGATAAATTCTTTTTCAAAAAGTAATTTAAGAGGATATTTACCTAGGTATGAAACCTAGATAGACATCATATACCAAAATGTTATGGGAACATCACCACCCACATGATGTTTGGTGAGGTGTGGTGAAAATTTCTTGGATAATGGAAACCTTCCCAAGAAAAATCCTTACTTGATGGTGTATTGAAGAAAAACCATGACTATGTCCAAAAAAATGTAGAATGAAATGTTATTGTAAATCCATCATTTAAATGTAACACCCCAAGCTTCCTCGGTATGTTTCCTTTCGAATAATGCAATGACGTGCATTGTACGCAACTTCGAGATTTTAACACACCACAACCTATCAAACTAGCCGTTATGAATAGTAATACCTACTTTTTGAAATTATATATATTTTATATTTCAAAATGGACTTCATTTTTGGATTCGGAATATCGAATTTAGCCTAAGGTGAAATTTTGGTACTTTTCGGATAACTTTCATATTTTGATGAATAGTGAAAATTACTAAATTTTAATTAAAAACAACTTTTTTAATCAAAATAATTAATAGTGATAAATTGTGAATTTGAGTGGTTTTAAAGTATATTTATAATATATTTTTACCATTTAATATAATGTTGGTCATTGGACATAATTTTACAATTAAACCGAACATAAACAAGTGTCAATCTTTTGATAGTTATTATCTCTTAAAAACACGCTTTTTGTTTTGACAGCGGGAATTAATTTTAAATTAATTTCTGCCACTTCTGTGTTTTGAATTTAGAAAAATGGATTCCATATTTGGAATCAGGATGTCCAAATTGTGTAAATAGGTAACTTTTATTTTTAGACATTTTGAATAATTACTGCGGTAAATATTTTATTTACCATGGTTAAGGGTAAATCCGATAAATAAGGGTTAAAAAAAATAATATTATAATAATACTAAATTACCCTAAAATGTGTCTTAACCCTATTGGTTGATACATGGTCGACCATGGGCATCTTTGGGTCAATTTTGGGACCCCATGGATCCACTTGTAAGTGATAATGACACTTTATATTAATTAAGTTAAAATGAATACAAAATGACACAAGCATATATCTTTTAGAAAAACAATTGTTACATAGGGTTATATATGCTTGATTTTAGATTATAAATATTCATTAGAAAGATAAAAGGATTTCCTACATAATTATATTTTATTTATAATTTTTTGACATTAAATAAGTTATTTTATTTATGACACAATGATGATGCAGTAATTACTAAAATAGTAAAAAATTAACATAATTGATATTATAAATACCCAAATAATTATAATATGAAACTTTTAATGAATTAAATTTGTTTTTAGGATAATATGATATATTAGGATTGATTTATTGGACTTTTTTCGAAGTAATCAATCTGTTATGAGTTTCACAAAAATCAACTAGTGAATAGTGTCAAAATTGACATAAAAGAGTTCTTAAAACAAATATTATATTATTAATTGATATTAAATTCCTAAAAATCTATGGTTCGGCCAAGAGACTTATATTATGATAGGTTAATCATTAATGGACCACTTTGGGGTCTTTTGGATGTATATAGTAAGTTTATTAACCATATTATATAAAAATACAAAGAGACATTGTAAAAGTGAAACTAATTAACTTAGAGTTAATACTTAAAGATAAGGTTAATATAAGTACACAAACCTGTCTAACTTCTATTGGATGAGTTGTTTTCGACCTATCCCCACCTCAAACTTTGAATAGTCAACTTTGGAGCCATTGGAAACCGAATATGAATTTATTATAAATTAATATTTCTAGCTTTTCCAAAGGTGCCCCTCACCCCTCTTATAAAAGGGCACTCCTCCTTCTCATTTCCTCACACCTCTCAAGCCACTTGGCTCGTCCAAACTCTGCCCAACTAAGCTCCCCACATCCCTCTCCTCCTCCTTGAAGCTTCCCCTTAGGCAGAAAGCATTTCAACAAGTCCTTTGGTTCCAACCAAAGTGAGTTACCTAAATTAAAGGTAACGATTTCTCTTAAATTATTTTCATTTATTTTGCTTCTTCAACCCCCAAAATCTTTTTATTTCCCTTCTTTTGTAACAACACCAGTATCCTCAATATACTAGGATGTTGTTATAAGAAGTATTCAAACTACACATACACACAACTCCATCTAATGGATGATGAACATAATGTTTCTGTGGATGGCAAACTAACGCCTCACGAAACGATGATTGTTCAAAAACATCTTACCGCCTCTCATGGTGGCCATTATGATGGCACTGTAATTAAATATGATATTAATGATATATATTTTATATATAAGCTTCTGTAATTCCATTTTATTTCATACCATTATTCGTTTCATGTCGTATATACATACGATAATTTCATTTGAGGAAGTGCGGACTACCGCCCCCTTAAAATGATATGACTCGTTCATACCACACATGGAACGTATAAAGGATGGTGTTAATGAACTTAAGTAACATATATAAAATATTATATTATACTGGAATAGTAATATACCTATGTATCATTTGGATTCGATTCTTTTAAAATAAAAAATTAAAAAATTAAATGGAAGTAGCGTTCGTGCGTACGTACGGACTACCGTCTCCACGAACGCGATGAGATTCATTATCCATTGTATCCATTAAAGTATAATTATCATTTAATGATTTAAAAATGATGTTTAAGGACTTGATATCATTCTGGATATTAATAAGATACAACAAACATGACTTATGTAACAAAACATATAAAAGAAAATGAGTAAGTTAACACCCGAAACGGCGTTAATACTAAGATATTATTAACAAATCAATGTTAAAAGATCATATATGATATCATATTAAAGTAAATGATTCTTGTATTATTCAATAACAATTATTTCACCATTATACAGGAGGTAAACCTACCATCGACCAAGGAAAAAGTGCAAAGTAAGGGATTCTCTTATCTCACTTTCAATTTCGTGAGATTTCCATTATTCGCCACTAAATTATTGAAAGTGGTGTATTGTGTATGGCCATTTGATAAATATTATCATGATTCTCTTTATATTCATGTTATTCTGTAAATCATTTGGTGGTTATTAACTTTTGGCCATACGACTCAGTCGATTAACGTGGTAAGGGATTTTCTAATCTCACTTTTAATTTCGTGAGAATTCTATTGTTCACCACTTAATTATTGCATGTGGTGTATGTGTACTACCCATGATTGTATTCATTGTGTAATATACTTTATTTTATGGGTATTTACATCATCATGGTATGATCTTTCTTTCATGGGTGTTTGTTTCTTAAGTTACCTAATCAATAAGGGAATTTGAGATTTCAATTTCCACTCATTTGGCTTTATGCATATTTCATTGATTATATTACCCCAAGATTATGTGTGGAATCACTATTAATTTGATTATAATTTCCACTCCCCTTCCTGTGGATATAAGTTTGATACACATAATCACTCCATTGATAATTCTCAATTCATTGATATGAATTTGATAAGAGTAATTTTAACTCATTCTCCATTTGTTGAGTTAAACATCCAATTCGTTGGTATTGTTTTTACAAGAATATGTGTGAATATCCTTTGATTGATTTACACTGAATATCCAATCATATTTAGTGTATTTATATTTGTCACACATAATTATGTCGTTGATTTATCCTTAACCTAAGGATACAACCTTTATGAGAGATTTCATCTCAATTTACATTCCATTGAGACTTCTTTGATGATATACACCAAATCACTTTTATGTGGTGTATATAATGTACTTTGACATAGTATATCATGAATTCCTTTATTCTCATGATATTACAATGTTTTGATTACCTCAATTATTTGTATTCAAGTGTCTCTCTTTTGGTTATAAACTCTAACCAAAATACCATTTTAAAATGTTTTAAAGAATTATTCTTCTAAATCATGCTCATTAATGTCCATATTTTAAAAATGGTTTTAAGGATTTATTTTTATGGACATTAAAGTTTTAAATTTAAAAATCCTTTTAAAAGTTTCAAAGTGGTATGGGACACTTTGATTCAAAAATCTATTTTTGAATGTCTTCTTGACAAATAGTGTGACTTTTAAAAGTTTTCAAGAAAAGGGGGATATTTCTCTCAAATAGTTATGATGATTATTTTCATCTATGTCAACATCCTTCATTATTCATGATTTAGGTTAATGTGATACAATAAAATCTTTCATATTGTATCAAATGAGTTATGTTTGACTGTGGATGTTCTATTTTTATACCATTCATGGTTTGTGGTTAAAGTATTGACATTTCGTATGCTAGTTTTAATACGAATGTTTATTTTATGCTTAAACCTATTCATATGAGGAATGCATTAGACTTAATAAGTGACGGGTGGAGCCCGCTATAGCTCCTCGATGCATCGGTAGGTCTCATGAGACAAACTAGTGTCTTGGCACAAGGCCTTGGCAAAATCTTATTTGTAGTCTTGGCACGAGGCCTTGGCTATGTGGGTATGATAGTCTGGAATTATGCATTCCATCATTATGAAAGTGGTTATTGATATTGCATGTGATCATTCGACTAGTAGAATATCCATGTGAGTAAGTAAATGGAATTATTTCATTTTACTTTTTCCATACTATGTTGAAGTTCAATTTTAAAAGGCTTTTGTTTTAGTTATAAATTGCCTTAAGTGTTTATGCTTATTTATGAAAGCTTCTGCTATAATGTTATCCTTACTGAGCATCCGAGCTCACCCCTTTCAATGTTTTATTTTTCCCAGGATTATGAAGAAGTAATTTATGAATGACCTGCAGGGATAGTATGAGGGGATATTAAGACAAGATGTTTTTTTTATGATGTAATTTATGGATGTATCTAGTTATTCCAAGGCTACTAAACTAATCGGTCTTTCGAGACTTGATCTTTCTCATGATCATGCCAATGTTATGTAATAATGCACCGACTCTAGATAATTAGGGTCGGGGCGTTACAGTTGGTATCAGAGGAAGTTTAGTACAAACCTTGGTAGCTAGATTTAGATAAACTCTGATTAGAGCACGTAGACCTAAGATGAACTTTGAGGATTAGTATAAAAGAACTTCCTAGAATTTTGGTATTGTAGAGATTTTGTGAGTTTTCCGAGCAATACATCCCTGTCTGGATACGAGCAGGTAGAGGCGGCTCTGGAACAGATGTACCTAGGGGTAAAACCCGAAAACACCGCTTTGAGCTAGACTCGAACGGGAACTGGTGCACGACAACGGGCCTTGCTGCACTCTTGGTTACGACACTCCCGGGGGATATGCTTAGGATAATTTACATTTTCTTTACAAACCAATTTAAGTAATATATATATAAGATGAGAGTAAATGACCTTGGTTAATCCTAATATGTTTCAAATTGAGAATATGGTGACATTTTAATCTCTAAATGATTTTACGACTACTATTACTCACACAATGCTTTATGGTTTTAGTCAATGGCTGGATTCCAAGGAAGTCATAGTGACTTTGAGAATGATGTACAAGATGGGAACGGTGGTGGAAATGAGCAACAAAATGGAATGTTGATAGGCGTAAAAGATATCGTCTTTATGCCAAATCAGTTTTCCAAAAATATGATCAACAACATATATATTAACCAACTCCCAGACTCAACAAGGAAGAGAAAGGTGATAAATGATAAGAGCTCCAGCAATGGAGACCATGGAGAAAAGAACCCTCAATTTTCATCATGCAGGAAATGTGGAAAGAGACACCCAGGAAAATGTCTCAATGGGACAACGAAATGTTTTACGTGCGGGAAGGAAGGACATAAAGTAAAGAATTGCCGAAGAAAAATGAAGAGTACTATGGATGAAGATAAAAATGGTCCCAAGAGTCCATTTACAGTCATTTGCCGTAAATGTAGGGGACCTGGCCATTACCCGAGTGAATGTCCTATTCTATAGGATATTTTCTTGGTCAAAGAAGAAGCTATGTGGGAATAAATGGTTGGAGAAATGTTTAAAAAGTATTAGCACTCCTTGTTGATGGGTTTACTATGGAATAATTTTCTCTTGTATTTGTAACCCCGCAGTTTGCCATGTGAGAATGATATTTGAGGAAGAATTGTCTCTTCTCTTGTGGATTTGGGTATAAATAACCATTTGGATTTATATGATCATTGGGGTTTGAGAGAATTATAAGTTATTCTAATTTGGGATGAAGATTCAAGGTATGATATAACATTTGTGGTTAAATTTATGATATAGTATTTTGAGGAATTTATCTCATTTTGGCAATATTATAAAATATAGTTTTTAAAAAAGGACAACACGTAGACCGTGTGACAACCCGTCGCATCGGACAAAGCTATGGGAATCGAACCCACAACCAAAGTGCGATTGGGATTTATCGCCTACCACTGGACTACGTGAAGTCCCTGGTTAGTGTGACTATTTTTTTTAGTTAAATGATTTTATTGATCAATAATAAGTTGATTTAGGTTCTTATTTCATATCAAAAGAATACCCTTGGAATAGGAAAATGATTTGGTGATTAAGTGATAAATGTTATTTTGGAAGATGTTCGCTTTGTTGGAAACACTATATGTCCAAGGAAAATAGAATACTATGGGGTTTCATTTGTGGAGTAATGATAGATTTTTATCTACGTTTTTATTGTGGATTTATAGTGATTTGGGTTATTTATGGAAATGATTAACCTATAATAGAGAATATGTGATTAGGTTAATTACTTTTGAGTATGTGACTTTAAGAGTATCTGATGTCATTTGGAGATACAATTTAACATGGGAGACTACATAATCAAATTCTTCTATGTTTTGGGTTTCAATATTAGTTTGGATTATATTAAAGGATTTTAAGGACAATTGGTTGTTGAATGGTATCTATTTAACTTTGGGGTATTGTTGGTTTAATTTTAGAAATTAAGATTAGTGCATATTTATCTCAATGAATATCCTTTTGGGGGATCATTAGATCATTCACTGACCATTTTGGTTTTGATTAATCTTCAAAGACAATGTAAATATATGGTTTATCCTTCATGGATCATGTGATTCTATAGAAGTTTATTCTATCTCTTCCAGTGTGACCAAGTCTTCTTGAATACTCATCGTTTAAAAAAAAATGAGTTAGTGGTGGAAATTTATTAAAGAATGAAAATCTACTTAAAATGTAAGTATATCTCATAATGTTATTAGTCAATATCATAAATGAATTCCTCTTCCTTATGTAATGTAAGTTAAAAAAAAATGTTGTCCGTTTACTTCCCTACTAGGAGACTAATGGTCGTTTGTCCCAACACAAGTTTGTGGTTTTCTCATTGTTAACTTTCTCCTGATCATGATTTCTATCCCTCTCCATCAGAACTTGACACTTAGTTTATCATCCATATCCATGTTTTCTTACATGGAATCCTAGTATGGGTTATCTTGGATGACCCTTATACCTCTCTTTCTTTCTTTTAAAGTGACAATTTTATTGACTCTTTTTCCGATGTGGGACTTTCCATTATATTCCCAAGCAAAATTTTAAAAATTGCGAGGACGCAATTTATTGAAGGAGGGGAGAATGTAACACCCCAAGCTTCCTCGGTATGTTTCCTTTCGAATAATGCAATGACGTGCATTGTACGCAACTTCGAGATTTTAACACACCACAACCTATCAAACTAGCCGTTATGAATAGTAATACCTACTTTTTGAAATTATATATATTTTATATTTCAAAATGGACTTCATTTTTGGATTCGGAATATCGAATTTAGCCTAAGGTGAAATTTTGGTACTTTTCGGATAACTTTCATATTTTGATGAATAGTGAAAATTACTAAATTTTAATTAAAAACAACTTTTTTAATCAAAATAATTAATAGTGATAAATTGTGAATTTGAGTGGTTTTAAAGTATATTTAGAATATATTTTTACCATTTAATATAATGTTGGTCATTGGACATAATTTTACAATTAAACCGAACATAAACAAGTGTCAATCTTTTGATAGTTATTATCTCTTAAAAACACGCTTTTTGTTTTGACAGCGGGAATTAATTTTAAATTAATTTCTGCCACTTCTGTGTTTTGAATTTAGAAAAATGGATTCCATATTTGGAATCAGGATGTCCAAATTGTGTAAATAGGTAACTTTTATTTTTAGACATTTTGAATAATTACTGCGGTAAATATTTTATTTACCATGATTAAGGGTAAATCCGATAAATAAGGGTTAAAAAAAATAATATTATAATAATACTAAATTACCCTAAAATGTGTCTTAACCCTATTGGTTGATACATGGTCGACCATGGGAATCTTTGGGTCAATTTTGGGACCCCATGGATCCACTTGTAAGTGATAATGACACTTTATATTAATTAAGTTAAAATGAATACAAAATGACACAAGCATATATCTTTTAGAAAAACAATTGTTACATAGGGTTATATATGCTTGATTTTAGATTATAAATATTAATTAGAAAGATAAAAAGATTTCCTACATAATTATATTTTATTTATAATTTTTTGACATTAAATAAGTTATTTTATTTATGACACAATGATGATGCAGTAATTACTAAAATAGTAAAAAATTAACATAATTGATATTATAAATACCCAAATAATTATAATATGAAACTTTTAATGAATTAAAATTTTTTTTTAGGATAATATGATATATTAGGATTGATTTATTTGACTTTTTTCGAAGTAATCAATCTGTTATGAGTTTCACAAAAATCAACTAGTGAATAGTGTCAAAATTGACATAAAAGAGTTCTTAAAACAAATATTATATTATTAATTGATATTAAATTCCTAAAAATCTATGGTTCGGCCAAGAGACTTATATTATGATAGGTTAATCATTAATGGACCACTTTGGGGTCTTTTGGATGTATATAGTAAGTTTATTAACCATATTATATAAAAATACAAAGAGACATTGTAAAAGTGAAACTAATTAACTTAGAGTTAATACTTAAAGATAAGGTTAATATAAGTACCCAAACCTGTCTAAATTCTATTGGATGAGTTGTTTTCGACCTATCCCCACCTCAACCTTTGAATAGTCAACTTTGGAGCCATTGGAAACCGAATATGAATTTATTATAAATTAATATTTCTAGCTTTTCCAAAGGTGCCCCTCACCCCTCTTATAAAAGGGCACTCCTCCTTCTCATTTCCTCACACCTCTCAAGCCACTTGGCTCGTCCAAACTCTGCCCAACTAAGCTCCCCACATCCCTCTCCTCCTCCTTGAAGCTTCCCCTTAGGCAGAAAGCATTTCAACAAGTCCTTTGGTTCCAACCAAAGTGAGTTACCTAAATTAAAGGTAACGATTTCTCTTAAATTATTTTCATTTATTTTGCTTCTTTAACCCCCAAAATCTTTTTATTTCCCTTCTTTTGTAACAACACCAGTATCCTCAATATACTAGGATGTTGTTATAAGAAGTATTCAAACTACACATACACACAATTCCATCTAATGGATGATGAACATAATGTTTCTGTGGATGGCAAACTAACGCCTCACGAAACGATGATTGTTCAAAAACATCTTACCGCCTCTCATGGTGGCCATTATGATGGCACTGTAATTAAATATGATATTAATGATATATATTTTATATATAAGCTTCTGTAATTCCATTTTATTTCATACCATTATTCGTTTCATGTCGTATATACATACGATAATTTCATTTGAGGAAGTGCGGACTACCGCCCCCTTAAAATGATATGACTCGTTCATACCACACATGGAACGTATAAAGGATGGTGTTAATGAACTTAAGTAACATATATAAAATATTATATTATACTGGAATAGTAATATACCTATGTATCATTTGGATTCGATTCTTTTAAAATAAAAAATTAAAAAATTAAATGGAAGTAGCGTTCGTGCGTACGTACGGACTACCGTCTCCACGAACGCGATGAGATTCATTATCCATCGTATCCATTAAAGTATAATTATCATTTAATGATTTAAAAATGATGTTTAAGGACTTTATATCATTCTGGATATTAATAAGATACAACAAACATGACTTATGTAACAAAACATATAAAAGAAAATGAGTAAGTTAACACCCGAAACGGCGTTAATACTAAGATATTATTAACAAATCAATGTTAAAAGATCATATATGATATCATATTAAAGTAAATGATTCTTGTATTATTCAATAACAATTATTTCACCATTATACAGGAGGTAAACCTACCATCGACCAAGGAAAAAGTGCAAAGTAAGGGATTCTCTTATCTCACTTTCAATTTCGTGAGATTTCCATTATTCGCCACTAAATTATTGAAAGTGGTGTATTGTGTATGGCCATTTGATAAATATTATCATGATTCTCTTTATATTCATGTTATTCTGTAAATCATTTGGTGGTTATTAACTTTTGGCCATACGACTCAGTCGATTAACGTGGTAAGGGATTTTCTAATCTCACTTTTAATTTCGTGAGAATTCTATTGTTCACCACTTAATTATTGCATGTGGTGTATGTGTACTACCCATGATTGTATTCATTGTGTAATATACTTTATTTTATGGGTATTTACATCATCATGGTATGATCTTTCTTTCATGGGTGTTTGTTTCTTAAGTTACCTAATCAATAAGGGAATTTGAGATTTCAATTTCCACTCATTTGGCTTTACGCATATTTCATTGATTATATTACCCCAAGATTATGTGTGGAATCACTATTCATTTGATTATAATTTACACTCCCCTTCATGTGGATATAAGCTTGATACACATAATCACTCCATTGATAATTCTCAATTCATTGATATGAATTTGATAAGAGTAATTTTAACTCATTCTCCATTTGTTGAGTTAAACATCCAATTCGTTGGTATTGTTTTTACAAGAATATGTGTGAATATCCTTTGATTGATTTACACTGAATATCCAATCATATTTAGTGTATTTATATTTGTCACACATAATTATGTCGTTGATTTATCCTTAACCTAAGGATACAACCTTTATGAGAGATTTCATCTCAATTTACATTCCATTGAGACTTCTCTGATGATATACACCAAATCACTTTTATGTGGTGTATATAATGTACTTTGACATAGTATATCATGAATTCCTTTATTCTCATGATATTACAATGTTTTGATTACCTCAATTATTTGTATTCAAGTGTCTCTCTTTTGGTTAGAAACTCTAACCAAAATACCATTTTAAAATGTTTTAAAGAATTATTCTTCTAAATCATGCTCATTAATGTCCATATTTTAAAAATGGTTTTAAGGATTTATTTTTATGGACATTAAAGTTTTAAATTTAAAAATCCTTTTAAAAGTTTCAAAGTGGTATGGGACACTTTGATTCAAAAATCTATTTTTGAATGTCTTCTTGACAAATAGTGTGACTTTTAAAAGTTTTCAAGAAAAGGGGGATATTTCTCTCAAATAGTTATGATGATTATTTTCATCTATGTCAACATCCTTCATTATTCATGATTTAGGTTAATGTGATACAATAAAATCTTTCATATTGTATCAAATGAGTTATGTTTGACTGTGGATGTTCTATTTTTATACCATTCATGGTTTGTGGTTAAAGTATTGACATTTCGTATGCTAGTTTTAATACGAATGTTTATTTTATGCTTAAACCTATTCATATGAGGAATGCATTGGACTTAATAAGTGACGGGTGGAGCCCGCTATAGCTCCTCGATGCATCGGTAGGTCTCATGAGACAAACTAGTGTCTTGGCACAAGGCCTCGGCAAAATCTTATTTGTAGTCTTGGCACGAGGCCTTGGCTATGTGGGTATGATAGTCTGGAATTATGCATTCCATCATTATGAAAGTGGTTATTGATATTGCATGTGATCATTCGACTAGTAGAATATCCATGTGAGTAAGTAAATGGCATTATTTCATTTTACTTTTGCCATACTATGTTGAAGTTCAATTTTAAAAGGCTTTTGTTTTAGTTATAAATTGCCTTAAGTGTTTATGCTTATTTATGAAAGCTTCTGCTATAATGTTATCCTTACTGAGCATCCGAGCTCACCCCTTTCAATGTTTTATTTTTCCCAGGATTATGAAGAAGTAATTTATGAATGACCTGCAGGGATAGTATGAGGGGATATGAAGACAAGATGTTTTTTTTTATGATGTAATTTATGGATGTATCTAGTTATTCCAAGGCTACTAAACTAATCGGTCTTTCGAGACTTGATCTTTCTCATGATCATGCCAATGTTATGTAATAATGCACCGACTCTAGATAATTAGGGTCGGGGCGTTACATTAAATGGTTGAAACCATCACCCTTATTCCTTATATGTTATCTTATTTGACAGCTAAAACACATGCACTTAAATGGAAGGTCTTTAATAATGGTTTATGACATTTATTAGAATATTAATTGATTTTACGCTCTACCAATAATAGTTCCAGTAAATTATAGAAGATAGAATATAATAAGATCTTGGTTAGTTGATGTTTCATATTGAGTCTCTTATCTTACCTATTATTTTTGGATAATGATTCATATACCTTTCTTTATTTACCCATTATAATCTCTATGTGAACTGTAAAATAGATCATGGAGAATCCAATGTTTTTAAACCATGACACATCATCTTCTCTTCTATTTTCTTCTCCAATTCATTCATCATTGTTTAGATTTATTTTGGTGGCTAGACTATCTATTTTGGATAAAATCTAAGAATGGTTGTTAGGTGTCTTTTAGTTGAAAATATTTTCCTTAAAGTAGATATTGCTTATTCTTATGGTGGTTGATACACAATCCTATATTATTTTGAGATAAATATTGAACTTATAATAAAAGTATGGGATTGATATACTCTAATAGAATTGTTTTTCAATCATTATATTATCATTAATTATCACTTTGGGTGAAATATTGATAAACATTATTGAAGATTAAAACATAATAAATAATCTGTAACTTTTTGGGTTATAGGGATAACATGCATTTCTATTTTGATAATTATTTCATCTTTATTTTATCAATAAATCCAAATATATATATATCATTTAGATTTGAATGATTATTGTTATATGGTTTAACGAGTTTGATATGTTAAAATTGGATATATAACATTAGGTTTGGTTTGCTTATTGGATAAATAATTTATGTGGAATGTTTATATAGAAATCAATCTCAATTATATTAATAGGATATGACTAAATAACATAATTTTGGTAATTGAATTTGATTATATTAAAAATATACATGTCTTTTTGAAAATTTAATCGTTATTATTTAATGAAATTTTATGTTAGTTTTAGATCCAGTTTAAATAATTCTTTTCTCTAGATAGTCGATCACTTAGGATTATTGTGGTATAATAATTGATGAATGAATTAGATAATCCATGATAGTAATGAACAATATGTTTGATAGATATTAATGTTTTTGGATAATGTAGATTGTTTTTTATGAAGGATGGATTCCATAGTAATTGGGCATATATTTACTATTCATTATTTGTTATTTCATTATATCCTTGTGTGATTTAATGGGATGTTTTCCTTGAGATACAATGTGATGTGGGATTTTGATAGTGGATTCTTTTAAATACATTAGTAAGGAACCCTATTTTTATAAATTAATATAGTGATTATTATGGTAGAAAGGATACATTGGGGCATATGTCGTGGTATCATGGATAGAACTAAGCATGATGTAATGTATGTATCTAGGATTCAACATTATGGTGCTAAAATTATGGTGGATTTTATAATATTGTTACTATTTTGTTGGTAGGATGATTATTTTCCTTATTTTTACATTAATATCTTTGTGGTTGTGGTTGAATGGTTCTATGATACTTTACCCACTACTATGGGTTTCTAGATGTGCATTACTATTTTATCACATCATTTAATATTAAGAAGTTTCCAAGTGTACCATGATTTTTTTAATTCCAATTAACTATAAATGTTTCCACATATGGCGTCAACTACTCGGCGGAATGATAATAATGATAATTTGGTGAAATCATTGGGTCAGGTGGTTTATGCCTGGGGTAAATGGGATTTAGTTGATGATCATGTTGATGTAAAATTAATTTATCAAGATAAAAAATAATTTATTTAATATTTTAATCAAATTATTTTGTTCTTATTGTATAGTAATTCCTTATTGGTATAATTTGGGTGTTTGAGAGATTATTACATCATTTGAACAAAACATTGGGTTAATTCCAATTTTGTGGTTGAAATTTATTTATATAATATATTTTATGTTACTTTTAAAAGCTAACCCATTTGATTTGGGATGTATAATGACACATAGTAGACTATAGGAGGGTGGTTTTAAAAACAAATATATTGATATGGAATTAACTACTAACCAACAATTATTTTCCCACTATATTCTCATTTTTGTATTATTTACTAGTATTCATAGTGGTTACCATTCTAAAAAATGTGCATAGAGGGTTGTAATTTATAGAGGTATTTTCACAAAAATGTATCTCTAGATATACTACCATTAAGACAATTATTTGATGCCATGTTTGAGATGTGGTGGGTTGTGGTGTAATCCATAATGTACAGGCTATGGTGGCTCCTAAAAACATCATAGTTATTATTTATAGAAATGGAATGGGGTGATGAGATGATTTAATGTACAATGTGAATGAAATAAACTATAGGAAATGTTTCTTTAGTTTGGATAACAATTACAAGGAGATGGATAAGGATTGGCGACATTGGGGTAGAGCAGAAAACTAAAAAATAAATTGAAGTATGGTACCTTTATTAAATATTTTAAAGATATTAAATGATTATTTGTGTCTTGACCCGTCCCTCGGGGTCCGTGCCGTGACTAACCCCAATCCCGCCTTCCATAGGCCAGGGGCTGGTGACTAGAACCAAAGGCGTATTCCTTAAAACTGGGAAGGTACTGCCTATATGACCTGTAAATACACACAACCAAGAATACAACAAGATATGAACGCAGGACAACTGTATAGTAAAAAGAGTGCTGAAAGTAAAAAAGGGGAAGTAATACAAGACCAACGGTAATAGTACAAGTACAACTGAAATACAATACAACTGATGAAAAAGAAAGGCAACTATTGGGTCATCCTCTGGGTTACTACCAGAAGGGTAGATGCAGATCGCCTCCACAGCACTCCACGTCCACCTATATCCTCTGCGTACCGAAATTCCATATGGTCCTCCTCTGAGCACCGTTTAGTCCTAGAACATTCAACCATGATTAGTATTGTCCATCGTCTGCATCCAACAAGTCGAGGTGTGGGCATAGCCTGTGTAGGGGTGAGTATAAGGATACATAGTAGGGACCCCAATACCCTCAAGGTCCCACAAAAATCCACAAAGGATAAACCACAAAAGAAAATAAACCAGTGACAACCCGACTTAGGTATATGCTCATATATTTACCTAAGTTATCAAGTAAATCCATCTCAATCATGAGGAAGAATAGGGTCCAGCCCAAAATCCCAAATCTCAACTATTCCACAAAAGAAGGAAAACCACAAAGGGAAGTACCACATAGGTATGCCAAATAGAAGAATACCACCAAGATATTACCACGAGGAAAAGTAACACACAGGTACGAACTTAGATTACACCATGTATAACTTAGGTACAGTAGTAGACATGATTAGTTATAGATACTAAATCATCTTACTCCGTTAAGAGCCTCTACTGCTGACCCACACATAATCTCTAAGAGCTGACCCACACCGGATTGTTAGGAGCTAAGCTACACAGGATCGCTAGAAGCTTAACCACACATGATCGCTAGGAGATGACCCACACATGATCACTTGAAGCTGAACCACACAGGATCACTTGGATCTGACCCACACAGGATCGCTAGGAGCTGACCCACACAGGATCGCTAGGAGCTCACCCACACAGGATCGCTAGGAGCTGACGCACACTGGATCGCTAGAAGCTAACCCACACAGGATCTCTAGAAGCTGGCCCACATAGGATCACTAGGAGTTGACCCACACAGGATTCCTTGAAGTTGACGCACACATGATCGCTAGGAGCTGACCCAAATAGGATGGCTAGGAGTTGACCCACATAGGATCACTAGGAGCTGACCCACACAGGATCGCTAGTCAGTCTTCTCGTCATATCCAACTAATGGGTTCCCGCACTATCCTCACTCGTCTCCTGGAGTATCCACTCCAAAAGTCATTGTTCGATACTACCACTAACACGAAGTCTCATGGAGAAGTATCCCAAAGGACCACCACGTCATAGGGGTCTCAACGCGACAGACGACGCACTAATCAGATGCCCGATCTGTGAGTTATTAGCCTTTTAGTCCCAAGGGCCCGGTTGGATTCATGATCGATCCAACCTGACCATACCCCATCATAATCCAAATCACCAATGTTGTACACTCAAAGGGATCGCCTCGCTTAAAGATTTATGGCACCGCTAACAGTTCGTCAAACGGGCATCCGGTGCCAAAGTAATGGCCAAAAGAGCATAAAACGGGTCAATGTGTGTCTGAGTCTGGTCCGACCCGGTCGGACCGACCCATCCTGTTGGTTTCGTCCCGGCCCGATGGGTCTGTCATGCCACGAGGGGCTGGAGAGGGCCGCGAGGGTTCGGCCGTGAATGGTGCGAGGCTGCGGGATGGCTCGACCGCAGGTCGGCTTGGCCGTGGGTCGCGGGCGGCGTGAGGCCACGTGGCAGCTTGGCAGCAGGGGGTACCGCGAGGGCCAAGACTGCTGAGCAGCTTGTCCAGGGTGGCTCATTCAGGAGGGCAGAGGACGTGGTGAGGCTCGGCTAGAGTGGCTCGGCCGGGATGGCAGAGGTCGTGGGGCGGCTCAGTTGGAGTGTCTTGGCAACAGGGGTGTCGTGAGGGCGGTGGGAGGCTCGGAGGCCCCTGGCAGCTCGGAGAGCTGCAGGCGTGCATCTAGGCTATGGGGCGGCTCTGCGTGGCCACGTGAGGTGGAGAACCACGGGGCACAAAGGCCGCAGGATGCAAAGTCACAGCCGGCGGAGGCCGCAGGCGGCCACGTCCACGAGGCGGCGCCGTTTCCTTCTTCGCCTTCATCGTGGTTGATATCCGTCCTTCTCCATCGTGAAGAACAAAAGAATTATCCTATGAAATTAAGAGAGGATGATCCATGTCTGTTTGGCCCGCACTCTCTGCATTTGAGTGGTAGTAAGCGACTATAATACTTGAATCACAAGAATATCAAAAACAGGTAAGTGAAATAATTCAAACACCCTCCATACCTCGTTTGATTTGTCGACAGAGGTAACGAGGAAGGAGAATATGTTGTTGGGGATAGACGGTTGTTGGTGATTTTAGCGTTTTTACAATCATTGGTTCATTGACATTGAAGACGTTCCTCATCGATTATCGTCCCGAGGAAGAAGTCGAAGTCGAAGTCGGCATTCTTCAATGGAGTTCTTTCTCCCAATTCTCCAAGTTCTTTCCTCTTTTCAAGACTCTCCCCCCCAATTCCACCAAAATGACGAATAGCCAACTTAATAGATAATGTTGGAAAAATTTAAAATTGGATTAATTAATTAATTAATGGGTTGGATTAATTAATTAAATGGGAGAATTTTTATAATTATGTGGGTGAGATCAAGAGGTTTCTTTCCACTTAATAGGGAGTTCAATAGGTTTCAAGCCTCTGGTGGTCCCCACCACCATAACCTCTCATTGGAGGTTAATCTCGGTGGTCCCTACCTCCATAACCTCTCATGGGAAGTTTTAGTTTAGGTGGTCCCCACCTGTGAAATATATAGAAGGAGTTTCAAATAAAAATAAAAATAAATGTTACACAATTTTTATTTTTATTTTATTCATTCAAGAAAACCCCAAATTATATCTTTCAATCTTGACCCACTGTGGTCGAGGTGAAGGTCTCCTAAATAGAATATCAGTGCTGTGAGTTCAATGGTGTCCTCATATTTCAATTCCGAGCACCGGTTCAAAATTTATAAAATCCTACACGTACGTTTACTAAATGTACCCGAACAAAAGTTCAGAAATTCATTTCGGGCACTCCGGGCCTCGAAATCATGGACCGTCAATTTTCACGGACTCGCAAAATTACCCTTTAATGAACACAAAATTACATATAAATTCGAGGTATTTACATTCTCCCCACCTCGGGGATTTACATCCCCATAAGCCATAACTCAAAATAAGGGAACAAGTGAGGGTACTGAGCATGCAACTCAGTCTCCCGCTCCCATGTGCTCTTCTGAAGGTTCTCTTACTACCAATGAACGTGCACCAAAGGTATCGACCATCCACGAAGGACCTGCTCCTGTCGATCCTCAATCTCTACTAGAACCACTATAAAAGTCACCCCATCATTGATGTCTAGCTCTCTGTGGTCGATGATGTGGGAAGGGTCGTGCACGTATCTCCTCAGCTGGTATACATGGAATACGTCATGCACCCAGTCAAATTGAGGTTGAAGAGCTAAGAATTAAACCACCTCACCAAATCTGCTGAGGACCTGAAAAGGTCTAATGAACCTTAGATATAACTTTCTGTCTCGACCAAATCGATTTGGACCTCATCGGGGTGAGACCTGTAGAATGATGTGGTCTCCATCATCGAACTCCAGAGGTCTCCATATCTTGTCGGCATATGAATTCTACACGCTCTGTGCAGTATTCCTACACTCCTGGATGATCTTCCCCTTCTCTATGGTAGCCCATACCATCTCTGGTCTCACCGGTGCTATCTCCACTGGGTCAGTATAGCACAAAGGTGATATGCATGGTGGCCCATACAACTCTTCAAAAGGTGCCATCTCAATGGTGGAGTGATAACTATTGTTGTATGAAAACTCTACCAATGGAAATTGATCCTCCCAGCTGTGACTGAAGTTGAGGATGCAAGAACGTAGCATATCCACATGGGTCTGAATGGTCCTCTCAGTCTGGTCATCCGTCTGAGGATGGAAGGCAGTGCTCAAATGAAGTGGTATCGTGAAAGCCTCCTACAACCCCTTCAATAGAAAGTATGTAAAACGTGCATCACAATCGGATAAAAACATTGAGGGTACCCCATGTAACCGCACAATCTCATTCACATAGAGGCGTCACAATCTCTCCATGAACCCTGCCCTCCGATTGGTAGGAAGTGGGCTGACTTGGTTACTCAGTCGACGATCAACCAAATCAAGTCATGACCCCTAGATTTATGTGGAATTCATATCACAAAGTTCATGGATATCCCATCTAACTTCCACTTTGGGACTTCTAAAGGATGAACCAAGCCTGCTGGTACCTATTGCTCTACTTTCACTAGCTGGCAAGTGAGGCACCGAGAGACAAACTCTGTTACTGCTTTCTTCATTCCTGGCCAACAGTACTATCTCCGGATATCCTTGTACATCTTCGCCACTCCTGGATGTACCACTAGAGTGGATATTTGAAACTCCCTCAACACTTCCTCCCAAAGAAACACCAGTACCATGGTACTCCTATGAAGAGGATGACGTGCTCCCCACTATAAAAAATCTATCAGGTTCATGTCCTGGGGATATCTAAGAGCGTTGTGTCTTACAGTCCGTGTCCCCACACTACACCCCCATTATATACTGATGAAGTGGGGGAGTGACTGTATGTGACTTAAGAAAATCTACTCCATATCTATCCACAATGTATATCTGCAAAGCGGCCAGCTGCTCCGTCGCCTCTCCTAACAGCTATATACCAGATCTCTGACTGAGTGCATCTGCTACAACATTCCCCTTCACAAGAGTATAGACTATCTCAAAGTCATAGTCTGGGAGGAAGTCAAGCCAACATCATTGTCTCATGTTCATGTCCTTCTGAGTGAAGATATACCTGAGTCTTCTATGATTAGAGTACACTATAAAACACTTTCCCATCAAGTAATGTCACCACATCTTCAAGGAAAAGAACACTGCTTCTATCTCCTGGTCATGGGTAGCATAGTTCTTCTCATGTTGTCTTAGATGTCGAGGACCACAAGAGATCAATGCACGCTCCTGCATCAGGACACATCCAAGAACGGTCCCTGATGCATCACAGTAAACTACGTATCCTACTCCCTTCTCCACTAGGCTCAAGATGGGGCACTAGTCAGCCTCTTCCTCATCACCTAAAAAATCTGATGCATCTCTCTAACCACATGAAGGGTTTCCCCTTCTACATCAATGATGAAAGTGGGGCTGAAACTCTAGATAAATCTAATACAAACTTCTAGTATCATCCATCCAAACCCCAGAAACTCCGTATCTCTATTATAATCCTTGGTGGATCCTAAGAAAGTACTGCCTCAATCGTTGTTGGATCCATTGCAACTTCAGCCTCCGAGACGATGTGTCCCAAAATTTGAACCTCTCGGATCTAGAACTAGAACTTCAAGAGTTTACTATAAAGTTGATACTCTAAGAGTATGTCCATTACTACCCGTAAATGGTAGAATGTTCCTCCTCAGTAGTAGAGTAGATCATAATTTCATTGATGAAGACTACTAAAAAACAATAAAGGTATGGCAGAAAGATCATGTTCATGAGTCCCATGAACACTGCTGGAGAATTGGTTATACCGAATGGCATAACCAAGAACTCATAGGGGCCATACCAACATCTTAATGTTGTCTTCTACAAATCCCCATCTCATACTCTGACCTGGTGATAGCCTGATCTGAGGTCTATCTTCGAGAACCAATGTGCACCCTTCAGCTGATCAAAGAGGCCGTCAATCCTCAAGAGTAAGTACTTGTTTTTCACGGTCACCTAGTCCAGACACTGATAATCAACCCAAAGCCTCAAGATCCCATCTGCCTTCTTGGGGAATAAAATTGGGACAACCCTTGGTGAAACACTGGCCAAATGAATCCATTCCCCTACAAGTCCACTAGCTTTACCCGTAGCTCACGAAGCTCTGCAGGAGCCATCCGATACGCTGGTGTAGATATCAGTGCCGTCCTGGGGTACAATTCAATGTAAATGTACACCTCTCTGTAAGGAGGTAGACCCGGAACATCATCAGGGAAGACATCTATATACTGGCCCACCACTATAGGATAACTGAAACACTCCATATCAATTTATCTGAGGGTATGGCGAGCCAACTGATGGGTGATCGGCTAAACTCTCCTCCGAGTGAGACCATCCTGTGATGCAAAGGCTCTATTTTCACCAATGAAGGTAAACCTAGTCCCATCAGTGCAGACACACTGCACTTTGTGCCTAATACAGTCAATATATGCATGGACTGTAGATGACCAATCCATACCAACGATGACATCGTAAGGCCTCGACACCGCTACTAGGAGATCCCAGCCAAATCTCTCACCTCCTAGAGTAAGCTCGCACTATCGGCACCAGTGTGAAATCGTCGAATATGCTCTTGTAGAAGACTCTAGCCTTAAGGATCGAGCCAACAACTCCATCAGAATTTTCAAGCTCCGAACTAGGGTAGTGGAAATAAAAGAATGACTGGAACTAGGGTATATAAGTACTATATCTAATGTAGATTAGACACAGATCATAACTCATATCATATCTGGAGTGACATGATCATAGGCCTCAATTTACTGGAACTTAGCTCACCCTTATCCACCTGCTCCCTACGGTCGGGGTCGACCTCCTGGTGGTGGTGGAAGTAACATCTCAAATTGTCGTCCACCGCCAGCTACATGGCCAGATCCACTGTCACATATGCCTGCTCATTGAGAACCGCCTCGATCGAAACTATTTTTCTACATGGGTAGTCCTTCGATCATATGTTGATCATCTGTATGGTGTGTCAGACACTTATGATCCATGTGACCCTACCCACCGCATACGTAACAATACCCACTCCAGACATGACTGGTACTATCTCAGGTGTCCTGCACAACTGACTCTGAATCATTCAGTCATCCACCTATAGGTTTGGTCCTCTAGGACCTCTGTGACATTTTTTTCTTCCAACTACAGAAGAATATTCTACATGACGTTCGGTGGTGGGTCTCGCTGCTGGTGACTACTCATCAAGGAAACTCTCCACTAGGAGGTCTCTCTCTAACTCCCCCATCTATGTCGAGATGCTGAGTGAGATCATCGAAGCCCTAATCTCTCATCTGAGCCCCTGCTCGAATGTCTGGGCCCTAAAGAATGGGTCCCGCACCATATCTGTGGAGTAGCATGAGAGGTCAGTGAACCTCGCTGAGTATTGAGCCACAGTCATGCTGCCCAGTGACAGATGAAGTAGCCCCTCAATGTGCACTGCACGAAGTGTCGCTGGGACAAACTCTACATGAAATAGGATCTCGAATTCTGCCCAGAGAAGCGTCACCTCATCGTGAACCTAGAGCATCAAGCTCCACCATCTGCCTACTGTTTCCTATAGAAGACTGGCAGTAAGGATCACCATGAAATCAGTTGGTGTCCGCAATAGTCGGAAGACTATCACTACAACCTCCAACCAATCCTCAACTGCATGTGGCTCCGTCTCTCCCCTGAACCTGGGTGGCCTCTAGGGTTGGAAGTCGTGAAACACGCTCAAGAGGTGTGCACCGTATTATGCTAGGGCCGATGGAATCGATGGCCCAATGGGTAATGGTACCGTTGGTGCCTCTACTGGAAAAGGGCCCTACACCGAGGCCTCATCGCTCGGTGGGCCGTCACCGCGTACTACTCTTGGAACCCTAGATAGATGTCTTCATAGAGGTATCTTGAAAAGAAACAGGTGTTCCACATTCAATAAGTTATACCAGGCGAGATGAATCAAAGATTTCACAAAGAAGACTCTTGAAGACACACACGCAATCAGTGTTTTCATGCACTGAGTCAGAAATAAGAAGTGAAGGTCCTAGTGTATGGATACGTCAGCCGCCGCACTAACACTGGATTCCCTAAAATGATAACCACACACACTACACTTAAGACTTTTTATATTAAAAAGAAATATCAAAGTCCTATGTTCTATTGTATAATCGACTTATCGGATACCAATTTGTCATGACCCGTCCCAGGGGCTTGTGCCATAACTAACCACAAACCCGCCTTCCATAGGCCAGGGGATGAAAACTAGCACCAAAGGTGTATTACCTAAAACTAGGAAGGAATTGCCTATATAACCTGTAAACACATGCAACCAAACATACAAAAAGATACGAATGCAAGTCAACTGTATAGAAAAAAGAGTGTTGAAAGTAAAAAGTGGCCAGAATACAAGCTCAACAGTAATAGTACAAGTACAACTAAAATACAATACAACTGAAGAAAAATAAAGACAGCTACCGAGTCATCCTCCGGGTTCCTACCTAAAGAGTAGGTACAGATCGCCCCCACAACACTCCACGTCCACCTGTCTCCTCTGCATACCAACACGTCGTATGGTCCACCTCTGAGCACCGTCCAGTTCTGGAACTCTCAACCTCGATCAGCGATGTTTGTCATCTAAATCCAAAACAATGAAGTGCAGGAATAGACCATGTAGGGGTGAGTATAATGATACTTAGTAGGGACCCCAAGACCCTAAAGGTCTCACAAAAATCAACAATGGTTAAACCACTAATCATGTAAACCAGTGACAACCTGATTTAGGTATATTACCATACATACACCTATGTTATCAAGTAAATCCATATCAATCATGAGGAAACACAGGGTCTAACCCAAAAGACCAAAGCATAACTGTTCCAAAAAGGAAAGAAAACCACATAGGCAAGTACCACAAAGGTACACCACATAGAAGAATACCACAAAAATATTATCATGATGAAAATTACCACATAGGTACGGACTCGGATTACAATAGGTATAACTTAGGTACGGTAGTAGAGATGATTAGTTATAGCTAATAAATCATCTTACTTTGTAAAGAGGCTCTGCTGCTGACCCACACAGAATATCTAGAAGCTGACCCACACAGGATCGCTAGGAGCTGACCCACCCGGGATCGCTAGGAGCTGACCCACACAAGATCGCTAGGAGCTGACTCACAAAAAATCGCTAGGAGGTGACCCACACAGTATCTCTTGGGGATGATCCACATAGGATCACTAGGAGCTGAGGCACACATGATCTCTAGAAGCTAACCCACACAAGATCACTTGGAGCTGACCCACAGAGGATCACTTGGAGCTGAACCACCTTGGATCACTAGGAGATGACCCACACAAGATCACTACGAGATGACCCACACAAGATCCCTAAGAGCTGACCCTCACAGGATTGCTAGGAGCTGACCCATACAGGATCTCTAGTCAGTCTTCTCATCACAGCCAGCTACTGGGTTCCCACAATATGAAGGCTCGTCTCTGAGAGGATATGCTCCACAAGTCACTGGTCGATACTCCAACTTCCACAAAGTCTCATAGGGAAGTATCTCAATGTACCGCCATGTCATAGGGGTCTCAATGCAATAGAAGACACATCAATCGGACGCCCGGTCTATGAGTTATTATCTTTTTAGTCTCGAGGGTCTGGCTGGATTCATGCTCGATCAAACCTGACTGTACCCCATCAAAATCCAAATCACCAATGGGGTATACTCAAAGGGACTGTATCACTCCAATATTTCCAGTTCCGCTGATGGTTCGTCAAACGGACGTCTAGTGCCAACGTAATGGCCAAAAGAGTGTAAAATAGGTTGATGTGGGTCTGAGTCCGGTCCAACCCAGTCAGACCCACCCGAACTAACCTGGAGTGGGTCGACCCGGTCCAACCCGCTAGGTCTGGCCTGACCCACTGGGTGGCCTGACTCATTGGGTTCGGCCCAGCCTATTGGGCGGTCCGGTAGGCCGTGAGGGGATACGGAGGGATGCAGGGGTTCGACCACGGATGGAGAAAGGCCACGGAATGGCTCTGAAGTGGGAGGCGCGAGGCCACGGGGTTGCTCATCCGTGTAGGGTACCGCGAGGGCACGAGGCCATAGGGTGGGTTGGCAAGGGTAGCTCAGCCGAGATGGTGGAGGCCATGGGGCGGCTCAGCCGGAGTGGCTCGTCTGGGAGGGCGGAGGTCGCGGGGTAGCATGGCCGGAGCGGCTCAGTCGGGAGGGAGGAGGCTGTGGGTAGGCTCGTCCGGAAGGGGGGAGGCCATGGGGTAGCTCGGCCAGAGCGGCTCAGTCGTGGGGGTACCATGAGGGCATGGGGAATCTCAGAGGGCTTCAGGCGGCGCGGCGAGGCCGCTGGCAGTGGAGCACTGCGGGTCATGGAGGCCACGACCGACAACGGTTGTGGGTAGCCAAGCGCCTCCAGGCATGGAGGCCGTGGGGAACCGCCATTTCCTTCGTCACCATCGTCGCCTTCGTCATGGTAGATAGTCATCCTTCTCCATCGTGAAGAACACAAGAATTATCCCATGAAATTTAGAGAGTACGAGCCATGTTACTTTTTCTCACACTCTTCACATTTGAGTGGTATCAAGTAGCTATAATACATGTATCACAAGAATATCATGAATGGGTGAGGGAAATAATTCAAACACCCCCTACCTCGTTTGATTCATCGACAGAGGTCTTGAAGAAGGAGATAAAATTTTTGGGGATAGACGGTCGTCGGTGACATCGACATTTCCTTGATCGTTGGTTCATTGACGTGGAAGACGTTCCTCGTCAATGATTGTCCCAAAGAAGAAGTCAAAGTCAATGTCGACATTCTTCATTGGCCTTCTTTGTTGGAGTGCTTTCTACAAATTCTCCACGTTTCTCTCTTTTGCCAAGAGTTTCCCCCCAATTCCACCAGAATGAGGAATAGCCAACTTAATAGTTTATGTGGGCCTAATTTAAAATTGGTTTAATTAAATAATTGATGGGTAGGATTAATTATTTAAATGGGAGAACTGGAATAATCATGTAGGGTATCTCAAGTGGTTTCTCCCCACTTAATAGGGAGTTAAAGAGGTTTCAAGCCTCAGGTGGTCCCCACCACCATAACCTCTCATGGGTGGTTAAGCTTGGTGGTCCCCACCTCCATAACTTCTCATTGGAGGTTTTAGTTCAGGTGGACCCAACTTGTGAAATATCCACATGGAGTTTCAAATAAAAATAAAAATAAATGTTACATAATTTTTATTTTTATTTTATTCTTTCACGAAAAAACCTAAAATCAATCATTCACTCTCGACCCACTGCGGTTGAGGTGAAGGTATCCTTAAGCGAATATCGGCACTGTGAGTTCAATGGTGTCCTCAAATTTCTATTCTGATCACTGGTTCAAATGTTAGAAATTCTCGCTCGTATGTTTATTGAACGTACCCGAACAAAAGTTCAGAAATTCATTCCAGGCACTCCCGACCTCAAAATCACGCGCCGTCAATTTTCACGGACTCGCAAAGTTCCCATTAAATTTTAAAAAAATACATAGAAATTTCAGGCCCTTAAAATTTGTATGTAATACTTGGTGAGAAATCTATGTAGAGGCTAAGAAGATAGAATAACTAATTAGGGGATGAGTTAAATTCTCTTTTTATTCATTAAGAATTAGAATTATTTCTCTATCATTTCAATTTGTCTTCCAGGGAGGATCTTACAAATTATAAATGTTATAAAGACCTAATATATATAGGTACTATTTTAAAGGTCCATAAGAAGATGTTGGATATTGGGCTTGACATTACTAAATCGTAAAAGTGTTTAAGATCATTTTGGTTTTTAGGTTATTATTAAGGTTTTACATTTTGAATATGTGGTTTTATTTAGTTTTTTCCTCTTTTCATATCATTCCATGCAGTTATACGATTCTCGTTACTTTTTTTGGGATGGAGTTTTTGGTATTTTTATATTATATATAAATTCAGAAATCTTTGAGGGCAATTATTCACATTTGTGTGTATAATATACCGTTAGTTATTATGATGAGCCTATGCATTGTTGTAAGAAACATATTGTTTTTATTATCTCCCTCCATTCATTATTAGTCAAGGTGTGATACCATTGGGTGGAAGGTGTTTGCGAAAAGTGGTATCCACATATTTGGTTATTATGTAAGATGGATTTTATTGGTAGACTGTTAAGAAAAGAACATTCATTATTATTCTTTGTTCATGTGATTTACTAGGTAAATATTAAGAGTAGGTTTTACCATAATAAATTAAATAAAAAATATAAAAAATTCCATTTTCTTGGTTTATGAGACTCTATGAATTTTTTATATTTGATGTATAGCTCCACATTGAATTCTTCATCATGTTTACATAGAAATTATTCATAAGGATGTCCCTATAAATTTGATTAATGTTGTGGTCAATGATGGTAAAACATTGAGGATGGAAATCTAAGAGTTTCAACACCTGATTCTATAGAAGTATTTGGGAATTGTTTGAGACTCAAAATAATATGACTGGTTGGAGGAGGTGGAGATAGACTTGTATTCAATATGTTCTTAGAAAGAGAACTCAGTTTCATTAGTTTTTACAGTGATTAGTGGGGCAGTGAGGTAGTGGTTGTTCTTATTTGTGAGGGATCACAAGGTGTTAGCATCCTTCACAAGAGAGTGTCCAATACATTTTTTTGATTCAGCTTTGTTTCTTCATCCAAAAAGGGGGCTATATTTCAAAAGCTACTTACCCTTCAAAAGGTGTGTTTTAGCTTAAGAGATTTTGGGATACATTTTCAGAAAATTCATCAATATACCTAAAAATTATTACTTGATTAAGAGGTTATAGTGAGGAATATAAAGGTGTATTTTTATCCATAGATCATTTTCCCTATCAACCCCATTTATACTGGTGATTTATCTTAAGGTTAAGATGATCCTAGAGTTTATATAGGTTACTCCTTCTAGTAATTTTTCATCATGAGTGGAGAATAATTAGGATTATCAATATTAAATAGATATAGTTTAGGGATCCCATTTTTCTAGATAAAATAATTTTCAGATAGTTGGGGTTGGTCTTAGCCCACATGATCTTGTTTCACTGAGTATAGTAGATCTCAAGCACATAACAATGGATTAGAAAAATGTTTCTCTTATATAAGAATATATTATTTATTGAATTATTTATTAAATATTATGAGTAGGAAGCATGTGGAAGGAGTTCCACTTCTGGTTCTCTTGTAGATGCTTCAGATATGATAGTAGTACCCGATTTATCTCACATTTGATTAGTAGAGGGAAGATGGGGGATGTAGAGAATATGGTTTTAATTACCTTAATACTAATATTTTAAACCGAAACCATATATATATATCCATCATTATGGATATAGAGTTCATAGATGTTGTCATCTCTACCTAAAATATCTAGAGTTTCAATCACCATGGGATCCAAAAATCATTAAACGTATCCTTTTCTTTATTTTACATTGGAACTTGATTTATTTGATTCAGTAAATAACCAATCCTTCCATCACTTTCCCCAATCAATTTTTCATGTTATTTGGTCAAGATTATTCAATTTCACTTTGAATTAAATATTCTAGTTAGACTTCGGGGTTATCTACAAGACTTTTGATGATAATGTGGCCTATTTCTAGAGAATAACCACTCATAGGGAGACTTCAAATGTGTACGAATATAACTATATGAACTCATTATATATATATATATATATTATATATTAGTTGTATGATATCATAGATTTCATTAGGAACATGATTTCTCAATATGATACTAAAGTATAATATACCATGTAAAGTGATGAATGGGACCCTTATAGGGGTAATTGGATTGTTCCATCTTTGTATTCCTTGATATCTATGATCATGATGAGTTAATTATAGGTTAAACCAATAGTTTTTATTAGGGTTGTGGAAGATTACCCTAATGTTGTTCCTGATGATATTATGGTATTACCCCTTGAATGGGATATTGAGTTTGAATAAATCCATAGTTAGGTGTCTCTCTAATCAGAATTTACCAAAACATTATGGTTCCTACTATGTTGCGATAGCTTATGGTATAGATAGACACTCATTTTAAGTGAGGATTTCTTTAGATGAGTGTTTCACCATGTGGTTCAAGATTATTGTTTTAAAATAATACAGATTTTAGTCTTCAACTATATATTGATTATCATGACACAAATCGGGTGACAATAATGAATAAATACACTCTTACATATATTGATGACTTATTTGATCAACTAAAAGGAGATAGTTGGTTCTCAATGATTGATATAAGACTCGGATCAAACCATATTATGGTGATGGATGAGTATTGAAGAGTGCATTCCAATGTCATTTTGGGTGTTATTATTTCAATGTGATATTATTTAGTGTGATCATTGTTCGAGCTGTGTTCATAGCGTTGATGCATTTAGGGTACTGGGAGTTCATGGATTGAAACACATAGGTTTTTATTGAAGAACAAAAATTGAAATCTGCTTCTATGGGAGAGCATTCAAGGACTCCATGAGTAGCCTTATAAATATTTCATCATTAGTTGATATTTGGGAAGCTATAAAATGGATAGTTCAGTATTCATGAGATTATTTTATAATGTAATGTATTCTCCCATCTTGTATTGTTTCTGGATAAATCGATGATCAAGGGATTTGTTTCATGTGCATCCCATAATATTGTTACCAATGTGTATTGGTTTTTTAGTGTTTCTATTTACTATAAAAGGTGTGTAAATTCTCTCAGATTTTGATTCCTTTGATATCATTGAATCAAATGGATTTTGTAATCTTTTGTAATGATTAGTTTTTTTAGGCATTCATCTACCTAAATAATAAATTTGTCTAACCTCTTTTCCTCACCTTCCATAATATGGAGTCCAGTTATGGGTTTTATATGATGCTTTACAACTAGTGTTAGAAATTGTCATTGTGGAATAAATATTTCCCTTTTCCTATCAGTATCAGTAATTATTTACCGAGAAACATAACCATTCCACCCATGATATCTATTTAGAAGTATTATAGTTTTCTATAATGTGTTAGCGATGTTACCTTATCAATGATTGATTTATGGTTTTTACCAATAAAAATATCCTAAATAACGTGTTATACCAGTATGGCATGAACATGAGATAGTGATGGTTTAAAAATTTCATAAATTATTATCTATCAAATATTTATCATACCTTAGGGAAGGATACAATTTTATCTAATGTGATAAATCACAAGTTACATGGCGATACAATTCCTAAATCTGGATATTTTTGGAGGGTTAAGGAATAACTCTCTAAGATGAATATTATTATGGGATGGCTTGGTGAATGATTATTCATTTTTATATTATAGTTTATAAAACATTAATTCATTTTTGGTGGAATCCATATTGGAAGTCTACTGAGACTAGGTTTTCCATGGTGATAGCCCCTACCATTTGTTTGAGGATGAACATCACCAGGTGTTGTTTTTAGGGTGTATTTTTGTTCATTTAGTGATGCACAATGTGTTTCTACTTAAGTAAAATATTTCAAAATGTGTGGAACAGACTTGTTGCAAAATGATATATATTTATCTAAGAGGTCAACTTTGGTGTCCTAGATTGAGGAATTGATTTTTTATGGTTGTGTCTTGATATTTGGTTAACCATAAGGTGATGTATAAACATTGTGTTCCCAGTGGTTGGATCATGCAATAAAATGTTACCTAATGGATGTGGTGGAAAATTTATATCCACTTAATCACATATTTTCCTTCATATCATTGAGGCTACAATGCAATATCTATTTTAGTGGACATCTAGAAAAAGTTATCCCATATGTAGTGATTAAAATTTTTGAAACTCAATGATGGGTTTGTCAAGAAAATATAAGGAGGGGGATTTGAGAATTCACATATTCCTAGAGAATATTATATATGATGGGGAAAATTATTTGAAATCTAGGGTGTGTAAAGGTATTTAACATTATTTTGTCTCTTAGTTGTGCATTATCACTACTTTTCATCCATATCCTAATGGTTAAAAAAGTTAGACCTTGTATTCTATTGATGACATGGTGGATTATTATTTTTCGAGTATAGTTTTTAATGGATAGAGAACCTTAATTTGGTCATTTTAGTTTAAAAATTTACCATTTACTAAACCATATTTATGGGACCATATCAATTATTGTATGGATAACATTTTTGTTTTCCACTATGTTGGACTAGATTTAGAGAGAGATAAATTCTTAGCCAGAACTAGTGAATAGCATGATGTAGATGATTCAAATGATTTATGAGAGGATATAGGCAGCACAGAATTCTAAGAAGTCATATGTTGACCATAAGAGGAGACCCCTATAAACCCACTCCAACTGGGAATCATAAACAGACCTATCCCTTGAATGTATTTGTCCAAGAAGTGCATGCGGACCTTCCCAGTTTGGAGGGAAAAATGACAAAGTGTCAATATCATACCAACCTTCACCAAGATGTGGCACCCCTCAATATAAAATTCATAAAGTTATAAAACAGATCCTGGATGATAGTGGTGGTCCTTGGACGCAGGCAAAGGCTGGGCAGAGGGGGAGACAACCAAGTGGAAGGTGTGATCAAACATCTCTTCATAGTATGAACACTCGCTCGCGAGTGCACTGATAACTTTTTTATAGGCATACTTTTCTATTTTTATTCCTCTATCATTACTCCTAGTATGACTTTCTATTATAATAATAGGGGCTGTTCCACCTCATACTTCTTAAAAAATAAATTAAATTAAATACTACTTCCCCAAGATGTTCATAATTCATTATGTTGTTCTTTTGTTGTAGTTTTTTATTTATAATTTTGAGGATTCTCACATCATCGACTAGGGTGAGATTGACACATATAATTATATGACCTTTTAGGAGTGTAATATAGAGTGCTAGGACCCCTAGGATAATTTTTTACATTTTTATTATTTTATTTTTTATCTTCATCAGCAGAATAGTGGAAATAAGGAGATAACACATGGGATTGACATCTTCTGATATATTCTTAGAATACAACGTTTTTTGATGCTTATCTCTTCTTTTTTATCAATGTTCACAATTTTTTTCCTTTATATAGATTATGATATTATTTTCCTATATGTAGTAACATTGGTTTCCATGATATTTTGTATAGGTATATATCCATAGAGAGTGTTTTTGAGTAGGTAGTTGATGTTGCATAGTTTTGTACAATATATATCAAATGAGATATTTGATCTTGTATGATGGATATATTCTTGAGTATTGCCTCAATGGGTGTAAGATCATATAAACCCATTATTTTTCACTCTATATAGGTTTGGTTTTAATTATAGAGGAAATTAATTGTTTGCGAATAATCAAAATTTATGTTTTTGGAATTTGTGACCATTACATTGTGTTTTCCAAAGGCTCTGTGGTGAGATAAAAGGTCTGAAGGTGTTAATCTGGCTAGAGGAGTGGTATTAACCATTTGGGGGGTCACCACACCCTTGTCTTGGGTGTTCTAAAGTCTATACTAAGGAAAAGGTCATGGAAATACTATTATGGCATTTCATTGTTTTTTATGGTGCACCAAGATTAGGAACATGGAACAACGATATGTTTTTATGATATTATGGCCCTAGTATTTCTCTCTTTGAAACAACTGACATAAAAAGAACAAGGTGAACATATTGTTCTAGGAAAGGTTCCATTGAGGACCACATAACCGAAATGTGAAGGGGATGTCACCAGACTCATGGTCTTGGGTGTGGTGAGGAAAAAACATACAAGGTGAGGGATATACACCCTAGTGTAAATAGTTTCTACCAGTGCACTGATGAAACAAAATGTTTATTACTCAGTCATAGTGAAGTTGTGGTGGTAGTTTACCATTCATTGGAATTAATAAAACTATCTCTCTTCTATAGAAAATATTTTCAATTTTTAAGGGGAAGACAAATTCATCTTAATGTGAGGTCTTGAATTCATGATTATGACATTTATTCCTCTATTAATCCATTAATGCCTCTTCCATAGGGTGTTATTTTAAATTACCGACCCTGTATGTAAACTCAATGATTTTTAGTAGATTTATCATAGTACGGATTTATTATTAGATATTCATTCTATTAAATATTCATCCCACCCTTCTTTTTTTACGCTTTATCAACTAATAGTGGATTCTAAGTTGGATGGTGGATAATTAAATGTACATTATATGATGAAACCCATTTCTTCATTATATTTTTCCTCTACATTTCATTTATCCTTTTTCATATTTTCATGGTGGATATACACTTTTTGGGATGAAATATAAGATTACTTATTTTTGGATTATAGATTTTTTATTCTAGCTAGACATCCTTTGACTATGTATTGTTTCATCAATTGTACATTGACCCGCAATCATATAATCTATTATGAATAATGTCGAACATCTATTCATGGTAAGGGATTAATTTTTTATCCAATTAATTTTAGTTAAATAATAATGTTACCATGATTTTTATGTTTGGGTTGTGACAGAGTTAAAATTTATATAGATTAAACCATATTTAATAGTGAACATCATTTTTAAACGATGCATTGTGTTTCCACCAAGATAATAGAATTCATATTGTTTTACTAATTATTTTATAATATATATTTATTCATTGGGATGGTATATTTTTTATGTTATGGTTTATCATTCTTGATACCTAGAATTTTGATAAATAATATTATGTCGGTAATGATTACAGACTAAATAACTAAACGACACATGTATCATGAAATAGATTTTCTTTACATTAATGAAATATGAATAATAATTTTTTGCTGGTAATGATTTTTAAGGATATCAAAGATTTATATTTAATTAATAATATTATTCCTTATAGTATTCTGAAAATGGATGTATTGATTGAAGAATTTAAAAATAATTCAATCCGTTTGATAGCTAATTCCCAAAGTTTCATATTGTTGTAAGATGTGAGAAATAAAACCGTTAAACAAAAATGGTAATGACCTAGTTGATTGATAAAGACATTTTTTTATATAAAAAGTCTTGTTTGATTATGAAGGGTGGATACCATGATTTTGGGAACATTCATTCTTGAATGTTTTTTATTTCCTTGCATCCCTAAGTGATTTCTCTATATATTCAAATTTAGATATAATGTGATGTTATCTCGGAATGGATAATGTTTTGGCGAGGCATGGGATAGTGGTTCATGCTTATGTTAGTATTTTTAACTGATTATATTGGGATGGATTGATGGTGATATACATGGTGGTAATTTGGATTGAACCATGATTGAAAAACATGTCAAATATGATATTTCTTATTGATGTGTTGAATGATAAGATACTTGTTTGATAATGTTTTTTCTTAATGGTAAAATTACCAGGTTTCTCTATTCTTCATTAAGGTCTGGAAGGTTTGGTTTTATGTTTCTATATTAAAATTCCCACTACATGAGGTATCTGGTTGTTCAGGGAATAAGAATCGGATTATTGTGGCTTATGAATAGTTTTTGAGTACCGGTAATTATGGAATATTAATTATTAATAAATTTAAAAACCCACGGGGTTGGTGAATTGTTGGAATATTAATAATGGAAATCATGGGAACCCATCGTGTTAGTTAGTTTATTCCTAGTAGTAATATGAATCCATTGACTAATATTTTACAAAAATTTCAACTAAATAATTGTTAAACTAACTAATTGAAATTAATGTTGAAATTATTATGTTTTTATCAGAATCCTAGTCTATAACATTGGATTTCAGTTGTTTGTGAGACGATAGCTCCAGTCGGTGATAATAATAGATTAATTCAGACAATGTGGATGTGATAAATTTATATCCTTTGAGTTATTTTATTTTTCTATGTTTCCTCACCAATTTTAGATGGGTAGTTGAAACCCTCTGAATTTTGGGATAGTGTTTTCCACAATATCTAGGTTACAAAGGAAGATATGGATAACTACACCCCATTACCCACTTTCTTTTCCTACTAGTCTCATATATTGTTATGGAAATTGGTTCCAATATATGTGTGTATATTTATATAACATCTTTTAGTTCATTTAGATATATTTACATCTAGATATAGTATCCTAAAGATTAATATAGGAATTCTATGTAAGGGTTGTGGTCTCTTGAGTTATAATACTCAACATACAGGATATAGTGGAATTTGGAATCTACTAATTTAAAATATAGAGATATGCGATAAAATGATGAGATGATGTGGTACATGGTTTTGATAGTATGTGATGATGCATTGATATGATTCATGAGTTTAATGATATGATATAGTATCCCATATTTTATAAGCATGCATTCATTTAGAGAGAGATAGCTTCAGATGTGTCGTATTTCACCATAGTAGAAATCCGGTTGGGATGTGGTAGTGGGGTACATTAAAATTAGATATGTTGTATATTATATGAATACTTGTAAACATAGATGTTAATATTGATATTATGTTGTGTGGAATTTTTCATAATTGGCTAGGTGATGAGTTATCTTCACATTATATTCACTAATAATTTTTATTACATGTTTATCATTTTCTTGATATTTTCTTGGGAGCATCCTACTATGTATATATGTTTTTCACACACTATATATATATATACTATTTTTTGGTATGCAAGTGTTAGTTGGAGAGTGGGATTGACATTACCTATATTTGGTTTTGGTTAGGAACTGTTAGGGATTCAAGATATATATAGAAGATTATGTTTTGGTAAACATGGTTTCATTTATATTTGTTCATTTTAAATGATATTACATGAATGTATTGAGATTTATCTTTACTTTTTTTGAATAGGAGATGTTGAGTGTGTCTGTATTATCTCATGTTTCTAAAATCATAGAGTGAAATTCCTTCTATTTGTGTGTTTAATGTATCCTCATTGTTTTTCATCAACCCCTAGCCTATTAAAGGATGGAATATGGTATTATTATCTCATTTTTACTTGATAATAAATGAGGTATGATACCATTAGTGTGAGGGTGTTCTAATAGTTATGGTTTAAAGATTCATAGTTGATAAATTAGATGTTTCTCATCATCTAGGTTGATAGTTAGTGTTTTGATGACATGATTTGGATGGTATGAGATGATTACTTGGTATCCTCATGAAGGGAATATGAATACTCAAAATTTGAAACCAATTAATGATATATTTCATCTCATTTAATGATATCAGATAAGGACCACAATTGATCGATTTCAGTTGTGTAAACATGACCTATTACAAGTAGATTAAAGTCATGTAGAGTGTACTACAATGAAGAGGATTCCATGAAATTATTTGGGTAAGACATATGCTAATCATCAAAACTATTTTTCTACTTCCATTTATACCTATATAACATAATTTAATGTTAGGGAATATAGAAAGAATGATTCCCATACATGAATAGATTCTACTATCTCATTTTAAGTAAATAAGGAATAATGACAAATAATTATTTAGGGTTCTAGGGGACTATATTGAATCATGGTATTTTTCTAAATAAAGAAAAGTATCTCCACTCATAGTAGATAAGGATATCAAAAAAGTGAATAGTGTCCTTAAATATATGAGAAATAAACCGTATGTTCCTCACATAGGGTAAGGATTATATTTAATTACATTGATATTCTTCATTATTGGGGATCCTATGTATGTCAATTAATAAGAATCAATGTCCATATAGTTTCATTTTTGTGGTTTAAGTTTGTATTTTATGACCTTCCCATGAATATTAATTTTATGGGGTAAAGTAATAATTTTTATCTACTCACCCATGTAAAAAAATAATAAATTGAAACCTCTATGCCCACATAAGTTTGGATCATTATGTGAAAAAAATATTATAGAGGTTCATCCATAGTGAATTTTGATGTATATTGGGGTATTGAATGGTCATTTAACATTTACTATCACTAAATTTACTAGAAAAATATGTCAATTTTATAAATGTATGATGGGTTAAGGCATACACAATGTTTGGGGGCCATATATGGTTGTATACCCCTACTTATTACTACACAAATGAAAAAGTATTAATGGTGGTATTGAGGTATACACTGATTATGAGACCCATATATATGACATATGTTTTAAAAGGAGAAATAATAAGAGAATATTTATGGCTTACACATGAGCTACCCTTTCTTGTATGTGACTCAGGATAAAGCGGTTTGTGGGGATTAGACCAGGTAAGAGGACCATTTATGGTTCTCTTTGTAATATGAGCTATTTAAAGGTAGTATTGGGTTAAAATAGGAGTGTCTCAACAATAATATATTTTCAAATCAAGTAAGAGTATTTCCACACAATTTATACGTGTAAAAAATATGAGTTTCTTGACTTGAGGTATATGATTGAAACAAGAGGAGTATCTTGACTCAAGGTGTGTATAGTAGGAATAAATAGCTATGAAAAATACTTGGGTAGTAAAAATCCTATATAATGAAACATAGAAATATTGTACACCATGTAAATAGGATTTGGTGAACCAGTGGAAAATAGGACTTAAGGTATATGAACCTTGATTCATTGGTGTTCATGTTTATGGAACTAGTTGAATTAGATACATAGTAGGGTACTGAGGTGAATTATAGTATGTGTGGGGTTCCATGGTGATTTGGATACATAATATAAAACTATATAGAATTATATTCCCTAATATTTACTTAGGATTTTTGGTATCCTCTTGGGGTACCTGGGAAAATTAAAGACTCAATGTGGTGATTTGGTGAATTTGAGCTGAAGTATAGGGGCCTAGGTAGAATTGAGCCCCAAATACAGACTTGTTATTCTTTTTACCAAATAGAGGGTAATATATGTAGTGGATCCAATTTGTAAATATATGGATAGTTTAATTCCATAGAAGATTATAAGTGAGGATGTGTGAACATATATAGTGACTTAGGAAGATTTAAACCTAGACATGGAACCTGAGAAGATTAGTTCCCTTTTATTGGTACATTAGAGTAGTGGATCCCAAGAATGGGACCATGTTTGTTTGGAGCCCATGTACAGAGACATTGGAGGAGTGGATCCCAATTAGGAGAACATGTTTAAATAGATCTCAAGAAGGGTACCTTTGTGAACATGATCACATATAAAAAACCTAGGAAGAGTATAGCCATAGTATAGGGTAAAATAAAAAGTCCCTATAAGGTGTCCTATCCTAGATAATTCTTAACCCATGTATGGTATTGCCAAGAATGTTTCTCCCTTGTGAGGGATTTCATGAGGGTTAACCCTAATAAGGGATCACTGAGGTGGTTTCTTCTTAGTGAGTTCATGAAACTATTTATTGACATAGTGAAAGATAGAGAAGATGTATAGAAAGAGTGAGGTATAAAAAGAAATTGTAGCCTTATTTATTAGGTGTATCTATAGATTATTGTGATAAAATATCCTTCTAGTGTTTCACCTAGTATGAGTAATTCATAATAATGTTTAAGAAATGTTAGAAGTTTTGTTTCAAAATTATTATAGATATAAATGATTCAGTTACCAATATTTTATTTGATACGAACTTAGACTTTTTTTCATAAAAATGATAACTTGGGGGATTTTAAATTAATAGGTTTGGGGAAATATACGTGTCTATGATTATTCAAAAAAGTGTTAATTGATGACCCCTTGAAGTCTCTCTGTATACAAATCTATAGGACTGGGTGAAATGAACATTTATCCTAGATAAAGGTGAAGTATCCATGGATCCTTGATCAGGGAAAAGTCACCTTTCATCCGATATTTTTTATACGTGACTTCAGTTCCATCACATTGGTGAAGTTACCTTGGATCCTAGATTTAGGGAAAATAACTTTGGAACCATGACCATGGAAATCTTTTCTCATCTTGGAATAAGTCTCCTCCAACATATAATAAACATTTCATTTTATATGTAAGTATATTTTGGATATTATATCAATCATATCAGTGATTGAGAAATGAAATACCAACTAACTATTGGGTTTCGCTATTTATGGGGGTTTTATAGGTTATTATGTTCCCATAGAAACCTCAAAATGCGATTAAAGTCATTTACCCATTATTGTATTATTACAAATTGAAATACAAAACCTACACCTCGATGTATATTCTTTCCAATGCATTAATGTATTTTGTGAATAATTTTTGAGGATTATATATATTTTTTTTGTGTGATATGTAATTTAGCACATAGAAAACTCTTTTGATTCTTCTTTGGGTATACAGATAGTTCTCATTTAAAACTCAAAATCTTCTATATGAGTAAATAGGGTACCATGTATTCTATGGAAAATTGTTTGGCGTAAATATTTTAGTTCCAATGAAATAGATCCCATAGAAATTTTAGTCATTGAAAATGAAATGAAATTGATTTGATGGTAAATAATGGGAAATATTTATCATTTTATAATATCTTATTGAAATATCTGAGAGACTGAATGATGTTAGGATTTTCCAAGAGGAGTCTCTCAAATCATGTCATTGAGTTTCTAGGATGAGAATATAAATTAAATTAAATGTGTTTCCAAAGGGATTATATCCAATCAATACAATAATATCATAAATTGGAAGGCCCATATTCTAGGAAGACAAATGGAATGGAATGAATTTTCATTTTGAAGGTGTATAGATTACAAGTTAATTGAAGGTCAATACATATATTTTCATTATACTAATCAAGTCACAACTCTTTCTTATAACACTCTTAATATGGATCATGCTCATTATTTTTGGAGAATATATATTATTTTATCATTTTTAGGGATATGGGAAAATTATAAATAATGAAGGATCCTGGGTAGGGGCTTCTAAAATACCAAACTCTGATACCGATCTGGCTCTCATGTAAGAATATTGGGTCTTATAATATAAACACCACTAATAAATTCATGGGATATGTGGGTTTGATCATATTCCATATAGTTTTAAATTATATTAAAAGATCTATGTAACCTATTAATATAAGTGGGATATAACCCTTTTATTGGTAGATGTCCCTAGTGGGAAATTATCAATTTTTCTATGGTCGAATGGTGGTCCTCTCTGATGGTGTATTATTTTAAATATTACCACTAATATTTTCATAAGAATTTTATATTATGGTGTAGTAGGTAAAAAAGGTGTTTGTCATTCTTAGGCCTTTTCATAATTTTTAATTGATATGTTTGTTGAAATTTGCATTTTTAATGATAATTTTTTCTAATTCATGTTATGTGAATTCCAAGTTATTTAGGAAGAAATTGTTTTTCTTATATTTTTAATATGTATTTTTATCCTTAAGAGTTTTATGCCTAATTCCATTGGTTATTTATGTTCATTCTAGTCATTTCACATATTTGGTGGAAAGTGAGGTTTTCATTACAATAATATATTAAAAATAACCCAAACCTAATTGAGATCACATTACTTTAAATTCAACCTATATCGAGGTAAATATATGGAAATTATTATTATATTTCACATGCCAATTGGTTCTATATCATAAGGTCACACTACACTGTATAATGAGTAGAGATGACTTATCTAGTTACATATGTAGGGTAGAATTAGCGTGAATTGGAAAACAATTATTCTTTTATAACACCCTAATATTTAACTATATAATTTATATTTAAAATTAATACAACGTATTATAACAATATTTTCATACAAAACTATTCTAAAATTTTCAATAAAATAATATATATATATAATTAATAAATAATTAAGCAAAATAAAAACATCAGTGAAAAAAAATATATTATTCAACTAAAAAATCCAAAAATTTGAGGTTAAATATTAAATGATAATTAATATTTCTCTCATAAATTTTTTTTGAACATATCAGATACAATAAACCATAAAATACTAAATTATGATATATTATATATCAATATCTTAACTATTTCATTAGCATTAACTTAAATGGAAATTGGTATTAAATACAAAATAGGAACCGAATGTCTGGAAATTTCTTTTTCCAATTAAATCAAATTTCCATGTATTTTTTATTTCCTTTTAAAATATAAATTTCATAAATTTTTGATTTTTGATTTTTCAAAGTTAAATTAATTTTTGAATTCCTCATATCAAAATTAACTAAGTATTAATTTTTTAAAATTTTCTACGATAAGTGATATTAGATGAATTGTGAAATTATTGCTTTCCCAAAAATGATATCTTTTTTTAATTTATCTTACTTAAGAAAGAAATAACATTTTATAAAACATTTTTATTGATCAAACGTGTATTTTGGGAGTAATTTAATGTATTTTAATGATATATTATTTAATTTAATGAAATCATTATCTCAAAATATTAAATTAATTTAATATATTTATTTCAAACTAAAACTATTTTTAATTTTAATTTCATTAGAAATTATTTTTATGAATTTTAATTATTTATCCATTTTAAATCCCGCAAAAAATATCTTTTATTACAAAAAAATTTAGAAAATAACATATTTTTGTATATTTTTCTGTAAATAAATTTTAAGTCAAAAAAATTCCTAAAAATACTTTAGACACACAAATTTCATGAATTTAAAAATTTAAAATTCAAAAAAAATATAAATTTTATTTGATAAAATAATTTTTTTGATTTTAAATTTTATGGTAAAATCAGTAAAAAAATATATTTTATCTTTTTCCATTAAATTAAATTATTATGCTTGAAAATTAATTTCCCAAGTAAATCTAAACAGGGTAAAAAATAATTTACCTAGAATAAATAATAAAACAATTTCTAAATCATATTTCGAAATTAATGGTTAATGTGTGGTTAAACTAAAACTGTTATATTATTCCTATTTGTTCTATTTATTATCCTTTAAACCCTCAAAAATAACATTTCATAATTTAAAATTTAATGGGTGCTTAAAAAATTTCCAAACACATCACTTATTGAATGAGACACTTTTAACCCTTGATGTAACAAATTACCATTAAATTTATGTCCAACACATTTCAATTTTATTATTCCTTGAACCATAACACATATACTTATGCATTTTGTATACATTATTTATCTTAAGTCATATACTTCTGGGGACATTTCTATGAGAAAAATGAATATCTTAATGTAAATATTATCTCCTTAATCATTTATTCTCAATCTTTATATTCGTAGATTTTTATTTCAATAATAAAAAAATCAAATAATTACCATTTTTATACTAAGATGATATTATAGGAATCTAACAACCAATATTTATTCCTTTCTATCCAAAAAGAAAAACAATAGGCATTAACTGTGAATTGTGTAGACTAGAGCCTCCATGAATTAATATTTTTCTTTTTATCATCATGGTTTTCATTCAATGTTATAAAAACATAAAATATTATTCAAAACCATAAAAATTTTGAATAATATAATTCATATTATTTTATAATGATATAATATCAAATTAAAAAACTTCTCAACCATCCTCACCCATCAAATTATGTTATGTTAATGTTTGGGTCGGTTTCACCGCCTACTTAAACAATGCTACAAAAATATACTATAAGTCAATAATGAAACATGAATAATAATGTTATTAGTAGTTAGTATGAAAATAATAATTGAATTATATTTGTATACAAGTTATAATACATATTTGATTGATTAATTTTGGTATCATTTTTGAACTCTAAAATTACCAAAAATATGTCGACACTGGTAAAAGTTTCTCTCAAAATTAAGAAATTACTATACAATAAATAGAATATGATAATAATTTTTCCATATTAAAAAAATTTATATTATTAGGATATGTAGTAAGGTATATAATAAATATAATTTATTTATTTTATAATTTAGTTTTATGAATAGAATAAATATGAAAAAAGGTAAGGGTTTATGATAACAAATGTATCTTCTATCAAGAAAGAAATGTTATTATTGAAAATATTTTATTATATCCATAAAACATGGATAAAAAAATGTATTAATAGGGAAAATGAGGGATGATCCCTAAAATATGTTAAGGCATCCTGAGGTAGTGTAGGCCTAAGGTGTCAGCACACACTAAACAAACGCACTAAGAAGGAAGGGATGCATTGGAACTGAAAGTATTACAAGGATTAGACAGTGAAGCCAAAGATAAAAGGAAGTACGTGTATTTATTTACATATCGAAATGTGTGAAGGAGATCAATACTATCAGCAAGGAAATTTCTGTAGTTTTGAACTAAGTAAGTGACTGCATAGAGTATATTGTCCACACCTAGGATTGACCGGAGAAGGACCGGGGAATCTGTCTCCCCTTGATGAAGAGAGAAGACATGGGAGCTACAAAATTACATACCTTTGTGAAAAGATTAAACCTTTTCCAATAGGGAGTCCCCCTCCCGATACATTGGATGAAATAAAATAACCTTAGAGAACCTCTGATCATGGAAAACACCTCCACCCTTTACGGAACCATTCGAATAGGACCCGTCAACAATCAGTTTGAAACCTATTTTAAGGGGGTTTCCACAGAACCCCATTGTCGTGTGATAGCACACATGGAAATAGAAGGGGAGGAGGAGAGACCCTCAAACCCAACCATTTTACGGGCATTCCAAAGGGCCCAGTAGCCTACCATGAAAAATAAGGCATGTGTTGTACGTTCATGGGAATTATCAATAGACCCTTGGAACCAAGCCTGGAGGAAAGTGTCCCTAGAAAAACCCAATACTGCTCACCCAATAACCTTGGTGAAGGAAATATAGATGAGTCCAGATCAATCACTCTCTAAGAAGATATGTGAGGCTGACGCTCCGTTAGGTCGGAGGCAACAATGGAATTTTGAAACAATTGAAAATGATTTCTTACTAACCTTTTAATATGGGGATAAATAATTGTTGTGGAGTCTCTATATAAATAATTTCATCCTTTTCGGGATAGGATTTCATAATAGAACCCCTCCCCATGAGTCATGGATATCACTGGTCTAGAAAACTCTAGGATATGACTTTGATGAGAAGAAACTAGATTGGGTTCCCATGAACACCAAACGATCTGGGTCATTGGAAATAGCTATACTATGGAACAAGGCCTGCATAGGAGGGATAAAGAAAAACTGTGTAATGTAAGGGAATTAGGAGGACTTCATGAAAGAAATTTTAGGGACTAGAAAACCTATAAATATGATGATTCTCTATAACCAGTTATCATTCTAAAAAATGACAAGTGCCTCCCCCACAATCCACCTCGAGTGTGGATGCAGATTAAGGATGTGATGCTGAGCAGCATCCCAAATCATGGATAATCTCCCCATTAAAATATCAAACATAGATCCATATTTTTTAATATAGAACCTTTCCCAAAGATAACACCCCTCCAAGAAATTCTTGGATAGCTTTGCATGAAGGAAGCATGTGGAATCTATGACTCTTCTGAGGTTGATACCACGCTCCTCAACACCGCGTGCCAGTCTATGCCACAAAGCCCAACAATAATTTTCTTTCATCTTGGGATTCCCAAATTAATCTAACAAGGATTGTTTTTAATATTACAGGGAACATACTTCGGGGAAATAGTGGTAGAATGGACATTCATGGCGATGGAGGTTGACACAATATCGGTAAAGGTAATAGACCCCCAAATGAGAGTAAACACTTCTTCTAATTAAGAATAATTATAGTGATTTTTTCCACAATACAATCAAATTGTTGGATGAGAATATTCCCTAATGAAATGGATGCCCCAAGGTATTACCTAGGAAAATGACTTTGTGCCACCCCTATGATATGTCAATCCATTTACCCCTTGCACTAGAGAAATGTTTAGAGATATAAACGCCACTCTTCCCATGATTGATGACCATCCTCCTCTAGTTACAATAGAAATATTGGATATGAAAAAAATCATGAATATTCCTACTACCCCAATTGAGAAAAATAACTACTTTATCCATAAATAATAGTATTTAAGTACTAAGGAGATTTTTTTTCACCAAAATGGATCGACACGTTCTGTAGAGATACATTTTTCTAGAGTCTACTAAAATAATCTTGTACCATGATAAACACAATGGGTGAGAGGGGCTCACCCTTCCAGATCCCCTGGACCAATTTAAATAATCTATATCATCTCACCATAAAAGTGACAGAGAACCCTGGAGAACTAATGCATCAGAAGAAGAGATCCACCACCTTTTCAGAAAATTCCAAACACCTCAAGACATTGATGATGAAGTACCACTCAACTCTGTTATAGGATTTTTCCATGTAAAGAAAAATAGTAAGGTTTGAACATAGTAATTTCTACTGTATATCACCCAAAATTTCATAATCCATGGTGATAGAGGATTGGGTGGACCCGATAGAATGGAACCCCTACTGCTCATCTGATATCCATTTGTGGATGTGCAAAGCAAGTATTCAGTTGATAACTATGGATAAGATCTTATAATTAAATCTACACATACTAATCAGCCATAATTCATTAAAAGAAGAAGGATATTTTACTTTGGGTTAGAGGATAAAATTGGTGTCACATGCCACATGAGGATGATTTCCCCTAGAAATAGGCTTTAATGTAGTCCAACAACCCATATATGATGAAATCCCAAGATACATAAAATAAGGACCCCAAAAAATCCATCCAGACTAGGGTAACTTGATAAAAAACTATTTTTTGAATATTTTATTGATAATAAATGATATAAATTCGTCAAATTATGCTAACTATTATCAATTATGAAATATTTGGGATTAGATCATTCATTTGCAAATTTGATGAAAAATACAGTTTTACCCTTTTATAATTCACTGAATTATTTCAGGAATAAATATTGTTATGTAAAATATTTTGACATAAACTTTTGTAAATGTGTTCCTGAATTAATGGGATAAAAATTCTATTTAGGACATGGGAGATGGATCATGCATTTGAGGGGATAAAATAGACCATGAAGACAAATGTGGACAGAACCATCTAGATTGGATATTACTTTACATTGTGGGCCATATCATTTTCATCCGCACTTGGATGGAGCCAAAATTTTGAGGAAATCTCAAGGAGATGATTTGGAACAAAAAAACCTTCTAGGATTTCAGACAATTCAAACTTTGTGAGGTCAACTATGAAGTGCAACTTGGAATAAAATATTTTGTCGAGTTTTAATTTCACACTTAAAAAGTTATGTAACCCTATCCCTCACAAACTCGATTTAAAGGGTCTTTTCACTCTTTGGGAGGGATGGTCGAGGCTTTGGGAAGGTGTGGAAGAAAGGGTGTCTCTTGGGATCCCCTCAAAACTCTTTGAATAAGTAATTATTTTTTCAAAACTCTCTTCCAAAAATGCTCTCCTCTCTCACCTCTTTTTGTATTTCTTTTATTTCATGTTTTTAACTAGAATTTTTTTTAAAATAATCTTCTATGTTCATATATTTTATTTTTCTATTAATCTTCCTAATTGGGTTTGAATCAAGAGTGGAGACAATTATGGGTTATACCATTTCAATCCTTTGCTAATTCAAAACGTCTACACGATGACCACACCACCCATGGAAGAGTAGTTTTTTAGTGATCAATCTATCGTCTACCCTCTTCATTTAATTATTTTGAATAATTGAGATACTGTAATGAACTTAATATGATCCATGAATTTTGTTTTTAAATTATAAGAATCTATGCAGGAAATTGAACAATTAACACAAAAACACGCGAGGTCGATATTTTTTTGTAAATTGTGATAGCGTGATCTTAATCGGTAATACAATACCACGCGGGATAAATTTGAAGAGTTAAAATATAATCCATAAAAACAATTCATACTCATTTTGATAATTTATATTTTATCTAATTAACCACAGACCGTAATCTAACCTTAGAACAACAATCAATGCAGGGTGTTGCGATTGCGTGTTCCGATGCTAGCCTAGAGATTAAGTAATTTCATCTTTGTGGTTAAGTTAACTCTCTCAGGGTTTGAGGGTTAAAAAATTAAGGGATCATAATTAAGTGAATATTAATTTATGTGATAATTATTAATAAGTAAATGAATAGGTATAGTTAGATCAATTACTCCTTTTAAAATATTTTCTAAAAAACATCTTCTTGTTGTGTCTTTTTAATCAAACTTTATTTCCAAATTAAAAATAAAAAAATATGCAATATTCTTCAAGAAAACTTCCTCAAGTTTTATAAATGATAAAAAACTACCCCCATACTTTCAAGTAGTGTTTTAATTATATTCTATTTTATTTTTAGAATACCTTTAAGAAGTTTTTATAATTTACTTACTCTTTTGAGAGACGTCCTTGGTCAGCCACTCTATTGCACCTAAGAACCCAAAAACCACTAATCATTTGAGGGCACCCGCGACAGAGTTATTTAAAATTGGCGCCATTTCTTGGGTGGAAAGTAATTATTTCAACAAATTAGAGGTATTTATTTTATTTTAGATTTTATTCTCTTCCCCTCTTCTTTCTTCCTTCTTTACCCAGTCTATTTTTTCTCTTCTTATTTTATTTTCTTCTACTTCTTTTTGGACCATCAACTCAAACTTATTATTTTTATTTTACTATGGTACAATTTTTTTCTTTTCATCTTTCATTGATTTATGACATGAACTAATCCCGAATATCTCTTAGATCTTGACCCTGAGATTGAACGTAGCCTTAGGGCACGAATCAGACATTCTCAATCTACAGGAAGCTTCAACATTCAACCAGTTGTAGAATTACTCCAATATCAGAACATTGAAATTAGAAGTAATTCAAATTCAACCATAAAACAAGAAAAAATGGATGAAAATAATGGAAATTAACTTAATAGAACATTTAAAGAATTGGCTACACCCGATATTAATTATCAACCAAATTTCATTGCATATTCAAATCTAGAATCGGACATTAAACTGAAATCTGGATTAATTCACCTGCTTCCAAAATTTCATGGCCTCTCTAGTGACGATCCCAATAAACACCTTAAATAATTTATTTTGGTTTTATCAACCTTAAAACCAAGAAATGTTTCTAAATATCAAATAAAACTAAGAGCATTATCATTCTCACTTGATGGAGCTGCGAAAGACTGGATGTATTATTTACAACCTGAAGATGTAACTTGTTGAAAATATTTGAAACGTCTTTTCTTATAGAGATTTTTTCCGGCATCAAGGACCATATACATTCGTAAAGAGATCTCTGGGATCAAGAAATAACAAGGAGAGTCAATGTATAAATATTGGGAGTGATTCAATAAGTTGTGTGCTAGCTGCCCACATCACCTAATCAGTGAGAAACTACTCAACTAGTAATTCTATGAAGGACTCACACCTTTGGAGAGAAACATGGTAGATTTTACTGCTGGAGGAGCATTGGTGGACCAGACACCATTAGATGCACATGCTTCAATCGACAAAATGGCCCAAAACTCCCAACAATTTGGTGACCGAGGTACACCACATGTCAGGGGAGTACATTAGGTATGTCCTTGTTCTATTGAGAGTCATTTTATTGATACCAAGTTAGAAGAATTGAAAAATAAGGTAAGGAATATTGCTTTGCAACAAAATACATCCCAACCCCCTCATTCAAGGACTTGTGGCATTTTCACTGAGAAAAGCCACCCAACTGATTGTTTCCCCCAACTATAAGAAACAGAAGATTGTGCAACAGTGTTTCCTAGGAAACCTTATCAGTAGCAACAACCATATCCCCAAATGAAGATTGACTCCATTGCACCAACATACAACCAAGGGTGTAAGGATCAATCAGACATGAGGTATGGATCTGGACAACAACCAAGGCCACCCATTCGACAAAACTTCTAGCAGCCTCTGCCTTACCAGCAGGGATTCCAAAAACCCCAAAAAAGATTTGAATCCCAAACATCATCCAGCCAACAACAAGGGAATCCCCCACTAAAGGTAGATTCTAACACTGATGGAATTTAGAAGCAAATTTTTCTTAATCAACAGAATGAGCTGAAGAGTTATGGTTTGGAGTTGAGGGAGTTGAAGGCTCAAATGAGCCAGATTGCCACTGCCCTCTAAGAACTAGTAAGTAAGAATTCAGGAAATCTACCTTCCAAACCCACTCCAAATCCAAAGGGGAATGTTAGTGCCATCACATTGAAAAGTGGGAAGCGAACAACTAATGGTTCTCTACCTACGATTCCACTGGGATTCACCTCAACTCTAAAAAATCCCAATTCCACATCAACAGATGAGAAACCCAAGGGGAAAGATAAAGGTAAGAAAAATATTAATGATGTTCCTCCTAAACTCCTTCCTTTTCCAAACAGGGTTGTTCAAAGAAAGAAGATGGATGAAGAAGCAATGAAAAAGGAGGTTTTGGACACATTAAAGCGTGTGGAGATCAACATTCCTCTACATGAAGCCATTAATCCAATTCCAAGGTATTCGAAATTCTTAAAATAACTTTGTACCAATCGAAGAGGGATCAAGGGAAATTAAAGGATAAATCTTGGAAGGAATGTGCCAGCACTCATTACACAAACTCTAGTAATGCCGACAAAGTGCAAGGATCCCAGGACATTCACAATCCCATGCACCATAGGGGAGTCGCACTTCTCTGATGCTCTTTGTGATTTGGAAGCTTCAATAAATGTGATGCATAACTCTATATTCTCTTCTTCATAGGTTGTTGAGTTGAAGCTGGTGAGAGTAGTGGTGCAATTGGGGAATAGAGATACGACATATCTAGTGGGAGTCCTTGAGGATGTACTTGTCTGAGTAAGAGACATGATCTTTCCAGCAGATTTCTATGTTCTTAACATGGAGGATGATCAGGTAAGTTCTAATTCTCCCATTATCTTAGGTAGAACCTTCCTCAAAACTGAAAAAACTATCATAACTGTCAATGAGGGTACACTTTCCATGGAATTTGGGGCCGATGTTGTGATTTTTAATGGTATGGGCTCCATGAAGTACCCCTCTGAAGACCATTCTGCTTTTGTTATCTCCCATTTTGAACCACCAAGTAAAAACTCCATGGATTTAGATTGACCTATGCTTACAAAGACTATGAGTATTGGTTCTATTTTGATGTCTAAAAGTACTTACACACCTATTTTTGATGGACAAACCTCTCTCAGATTTGATTTTTATGTGGATTAAAATTATGATCATATAAAATCTGACTATGACATTGTTGTTGAGTATGATGATGGATTTGATGCATTATTTTCTAATTTTGATGTTTTTTATTCTGATATCGATGTCCATTGTGTACATATTTCTATTGCATCAATTTCTCAATCCATACATTACCCCCCTATATTGGAACTCAAGCCATTTCCCCCAAATATTAAATAAGAATACTTGTAGAGTGGTGATAGATTACCTATTATCATTGCTAACAATATCTATTTTGAGCATGAAGAAAAAAATTTGAATCTTTTCAGATATAACATTAGGGAAATTGGTTGGACATTGACAGACATATCTGGTATTATCCCCACCATTTGCATGCATAAGATTCTCTTAGAGTATGGGGATAAACCGATTAGGCAGCCACAAAGGAGACTTAATCCAACACTTTTGGAAGTTGTTAAGAAAGAAGTTGAAAATTTACTTGAGGTGGGTATCATTTACCCTATCTTTGACTCACAATGGGTTCACCCTGTCCAGGTTGTACCAAAGAAAACTGGTTTCACTGTTATAAAAATGAAAATGATGAGTTAGTTCCTTTGAGAGTACAAAATAGTTGGCGAGTGTGTATTGATTATTAGAAACAAAATCAGTCCACTCATAAGGACCATTTACCACTTCCATTCATTGACCAGATGCTTGAGAGACTTGTAGGTAGGAAACTATATTGCTTCTTGGATGGTTTCTCTGGCTATTTTCAGGTTCCCATTGTAGTAGAGGACTAGGAGAAGACGACATTCACCTGCCCATTCAGTACCTTTGCTTACCGAAGGATGCCATTTGGAGTTTGAAATGCCCTAGGTACCTTCCAGAGATGCATGGTGAGTATTTTCTCAGATTTCATTGAGACCTTCATGGCGGTATTTATGGATGATTTTACAGTTTATGGATCCTCATTTGATGAATGTATCTCTAGTTTGGGTGATGTGTTGCATATTTGTATTGAGAAAGATTTGGTCTCGAATTTTTAAAAATGTCATTTAATGGTCAAAAAGGGAATTGTATTAGGTCATATAGTCTCATAACATGGTATTGATGGTGATAAATCTATGGTAGAAATTATTTCTTCCCTTCCATATCCGACATGTGTGCGTGATGTTCGATCATTCCTTGGACATGCTGGATTTTATCAACACGTTATCAGAGATTTTAGTAAGATCGCTCTACCCCTATCTCAATTGCTTCAAAAAGATATTGAATTCAATTTTTATGATTCAATAAAGGTATCATTTTATTATCTAAAGAAGTTTCTAACCACTCCACCAATCATACAGCCCCCACGGTGGGACCTTCCATTTGAGCTTATGTGTGATGCGTCTGACATCGTGGTTGCAGCTGTCTTATATCAGAGGGTGGAGGGACGTTCACATGTGATTTCATATGAATCAAAGACATTGGATTATTCCCAATCAAACCACACCATAACATAAAATTAGTTTCTTGCTGTTATATTTTCTTTAGATAAATTTCGTTCATATTAATTGGGATCTAAAGTAGCTGTTTTTTTCCTGACCATGCAGCTTTGAGGTACCTCCTAAAGAGGCAAGATGAAAAGCCATGAATTATCCATTGGAAGCTCCTTCTTCAAGAGTTCTACATCGAGATAAAGGACAAGAAGGGGTCAGAGAATTTGTTGTAAGACCACATGATTAGTCTTACTCACACACTAGGGGGTGACACCTTGGACCCAGTACCACTTCGGGACACTTTCCCCGATGATCATCTCTATACCATCTTAGGTATGCAGCCTTGGTATTCTAATTTAGTTAATTACATTTCTACCTCTGAAATCCCATTAAATTTGAAGAAGCATCACGTCTAAAAATTAAAAAGTGAGTCTAGGTTTTATGTGTGGGATGATCCTTACCTCTGGTGCATGTGTAGTGACCATGTCATTAGGAGGTGTGTTCCCGATCACGAGTTTGAGTCTGTTTAGCATTTCTGTCATACCCTTACCTATGGTGGACACTTTAGACCCCAAGGTACTACTATAAATGTCTTAGACTCTGAATTATATTGTCCTAGCTTATTCCATGATTCCCATGTGTTTTGTATGTCATGCTCTCATTGTTGACACACTAGAACCATTTCAAGGAGACTCGAGATGACCCAACAACCCATTTTATTCTATGAGATTTTTGATTTTTTGGGAATGGATTTTATGGTCCCTTTTCCTAGTGCATTTGGTTTCTTTTATATCCTTATTGTTGTCGATTATTTGAGTAAATGGATGGAGGCCAAGGCCACCAGGACTGAAGATTATCTTGTTGTAGTAGATTATGTCAGGGCTCAAATTTTCTGTAGGTTTGGAGTACCCAAGGCCATCATCAGTGACCAAGGGACACACTTTTCAATAAGAATTTTTCCTCCCTCATTAAAAAGTATGGGGTGACACACAAGATATCAACACCATACCATCCCCAAACAAATGGCCATGCTGAGGTTTCAAATCGTGAGTTGAAACAAATCTTTGAGAAAACTGTGCAGCCATATAAGAAGGATTGGAGCAAGCGGTTGGATGATGCGTTGTGGAATTATAGGATAGCATAAAAGACACCCATTGGTATGTCCCCATTTTGGATTGTTTTTGGGAAATCTTGTCATCTCCCTATGGAAGTTGAGCACCAGTCTTATTGGGCTATAAAGAAATGCAACATGGATTCAGCCCAAGATAGAATTCAAAGGAAGCTGCAAATGCAAGAGCTTGAGGAGATTCTATTGTCTTCCTATGAGAACTCAAGGCTATATAAGGAAAAATCAAAAGAAACTCATGATATAATGATCCAATAAAATGAGTTTCATGTTAGATAGAAAGTTCTTCTCTACAGTTCACGACTAAAGCTGATATCTGGTAAGTTGCATTCCAGTTGGTTAGGTCCTTATGTTGTGACTAATGTTTTTCCTTATGGTGAAGTGGAAATCACACAAGAGGACACATGAATGGGATTTATAGTCAATGGGAAACATTTTAAGAGATACATTGAGGGACTTCCTACTGATGTAGTGGATTTTATCACACAGTATGACCCCATCGTCACTTGAGCACATTAATCTGTTCCTAACCCTTTAACTTTTTTATTATTTGTCCTATTTAAAATTATACATTTCATGTGCATATATAATCTCATGGTTTCACATTGAGGAAAATGCAATATTTTTTAAGTGTGGGGGTGGCAACCATTTAGTTTAGTAATTTCAATTGTTTTCCTGTTTAAAGAAAATTGTTTGTTTTTCAAATTTTGTGTGTTTAGTTTTTCAATTTTCTTTGTGTTTTTTAAAATTTTGAGCTGAAATGTTTCTCAAAAACCATTTTTAAATACATATCAATAAGTGAAACAATTTATCCCTTGAAACTAAGCTTAAATGAATGCTGAAATGACTTGTTTCCAGTTCAAATATTTAGTAATTTCATGAAAAGTACACTGAATTTTGAATCACATTCCACATATCACTATATTTATATTTGAAAACACTTTCATGTGAGGCTTTTAAACCATTATTTTCATATTCATTACATTCACCTCACTTCTTGAGAGAACCAAACGAAGCTTTATTTAACCAAAATTTGATTTATTCCTGTCAAAGCATGAGGGTTTGAGGTAATTATGTTTAAATGATTGAGGAATTTGTTTGGTATTAAAGCCCATATTTCAAATAATCCTTTTTTTATAATCTTCAACCATGACCATTTAATACTTTTAGACCTTAGAAACCTTGAACAACCTATTAGGTTAGCCAGATTACAAGCCAATTTTCCCTATCCAACCAACTCATGAAGTGAAATTGAAAAATCTAGTTGAACTTAAGTGTGGGGGAAGCTGTCTTGTGTTGTGCTACCACATTATGTGATACTTTGGGTGGAAAATTAAATTCTGAATAGATGTGTTCACTACTGAAAAAAATCATTACATTGAATGTTGTACCTTTTCTGGAGCTTTCATGGTAAGTGAAGTTGTTATTTTCCTAGAGATTCTAATTGATGTAGAAATTTGTGCCTATCTGGAGGTTTTAAGAAAATCATGTTTGAGAAGATTGACATTTTAGTTGTTGAATGATGAATGGTGTAAACATTCTACTACATTTCATGATGATGTATCTGAATTGATACTATGGGGATTAATGAGGAGACCGTATTTAAGTGAAAATTTTATTAATGCAATTTTGCTTCAAAAAGAGTCAATCCCTCCTCATTCATCCTCAGAGTTTTTCACATCTAAATCCTACCAACCGAAATCCACAGAACAACCCTGAAAATCCTCATGATAAACATATGTCCTTGACTCACATAGGGTGGTGATGTAGGAATTTATCAAGCCTATGGTGACACTTGTATGAGTTTTGATGACAAAGGCATTGCAAAAATATTTATATTTGTGTGATGAGAGAAAATTCAAGCAAGGTAAGTGTTTTGTGCATAGGAGGATAAATAAAGTGGAAATATATTGAATTATATAAATGGATAACTGTAAATAAGATTTTTTATGAGTCGTGATATTTTTTTATTCTTGATGTGGAATTGATTGATCTCAATGATATGTGTTTTAAAATTTGTTTTGATTTGATATTGTTGTTTACATGATATGAGGTTTTTCCCAAGAGTCACTTCTAGAAAACAAGGCTATAGCCATGGTTTAGTGAAACCGTGGCTATATGTTTTTTTTCGAAATCTATAGCCACAGTTTCACCCAAACTATGGCTATAGGGTCTTTTTCAAAGGTCTATAGCCACAGTTTGGGTGAAATCATGGCTATAGGGTCTTTTTCAAAGGGTTATAGCCACGGTTTGGTTAAACCATGGATATAGGGTTGGTATATAGCCATGGTTTTGGTAAAACCGTGTCTATAGGGTATTTTCTTTCATGAACTATAGCCATAGTTCATCAAAACTGTGGCTATAGATCTCTCTCCCTTGTGGGGGAAAAAAATTAACCCGCGAAAAAATATCAGGATGTTTTATAGCCACGGTTTACATGTTATAGCCACGATTTTTAATAATATATTTAACAATATATATATATATATATATATATCCGCAAAGATGTCTGTGGAGTAGTGGAAAGGTGCTTCGTCTACATAGCGAAGGTACAGAGATCGAATTTCGATGGGAAAAAATTAATTTTGGGCTATAGCCACGGTTTTATTGGGCTATAGACACGGTTATAAACCGTGTCTATAACCTTATTTCCACGGGGGACAACCGTGGCTATAGCCCAACTTCCACGGTGGACAGATATGGGGGTTATAGCCACGGTTTAGTGAAATCGTGGCACTAGGGCTATAGCCACGGTTTTAAACCATGGCTATATCCCTATAGAACCGTGGCTATAGTTTTTAGCTATAGCCACGCCAATAGGTGCCACGGCTAGCTGGAACCGTGGCTATAGGTTATAGCCACGGTTTTGACCCCTATAGCCACAGTTTTTGACCGTGGCTATAGACCAATTTTCCAATAGTGAGTGAAAAAGGTTGAGTGTGAGGGAGTTGATAATAAAATATTTTGTTCAATATTTTATTGATGATAAATGATATAAATTCCTCAAATTATGCTAAATATGATCAATTATGAAATATTTGGGATTAGATAATTCATTTTCAAATTTGATTAAAAATCCAGTTTTACCATTATAAAATTCACTGTAGTATTACGTGAATAAATATTGATATGTATAATATTTTGACATAAATTTCTGTAACTGTGTTCTTGAATTAATGGGATACAAATTCTATTTAGGACATGGGAGCTAGATCATGCATTTGAGGGGAGTAAATGGGAAATGAAGACAAAGGTGAAAAAAATCATCCATATTGGACATTACTTCACCATTTGGGTTGTATCTTCTTCATACGGGCTTGGAGTGAGACAATATTTTGAGGAAAGATTTGGGACATGATTGTTCACAAATAGACCTTCTATAAGGCCGGCCAATTAATGCGTTTTGAAGGTCTAATATTCAGTGCAACGTGGAATAAAATATTTAGCCGAGTTTTCATTTCACAGTTAAAACGTTATGTAACCCTAGCCCCCACAAACTCTATTTAAAGGGGTTTTTCACTCTTTGGGAGGTCTGGTTGAGTATTTTTGAAGGTGTGTCCAAAAGGTTGTCTCTTGGGAGCCCCTCAAAACTCTTGGAAGAAGTAAGGCTTTGTGAAAACCTCTCTTCATAAAAGGCTCTCCTCTCCCACATCCTCTTTGTATTTCTTTTCTTTCATGTTGTAGCTTGAATTTTTCTTCAACTAATCTTCTGTGTTCATACATTTTCTTATTCTCTTAGTCTTCATAATTGGGTTGGAATCAAGAGTGGAGACGAGATTGGATTCTACCCTTTCAATCCTTTTCTCATGCAAAACGTCTCCACGATGGCCACACCACCCATGGAAGAGTAGTTTTTTAGTGATTAATCTATCTTCTAACCTCTTCATTTAATTATTTTGAATCATTGATCTCCTGTAATTAACATAATATTATCCATGAATTATGTCTTTAAATTATAATAAACTAATCAATCAATTGAATAAATAACACAAAAACACGCGAGGTCAAGATTTTGTGTAAATTGTGAGAGCACGATCTTAATCGGTAATACAAGACCACACGGTATAAATTTATAGATTTAAAAAATAATACCTAAAAAAAATTAATCCTCATTTACATAAAGGATATGTGGTATAATTAACCATTGACCATAATCTAACCATAGAACAACAATCAATGCAGGGTGCTGCCATTGCGTGTTCCGAAGCTAGAATAGGGTTTAAGTAATTTCATCTTTGTGGTTAAGTTAACTCTCGTAGGGTTCGAGGGTTAACAAATTAGGGGATCATAATTAAGTGAATATTGATTTAAATTATAATGATTAATAGGTAAATGAATAGGTAGAGTTTGATCGATTACACATTTTAAAATATTTTCTAAAAAAACATCTTCTTATTGGGTAATTTTTATCAAGATTAATTTCAAAATTTTAAAAAATGAAATCTTCTTCCAGAAAACATCTTCATATTTTAGAAACGATAAAAAAAACACCCTCATTATTTTAAGTAGTGTTTTAATTATATTATATTTTACTTTTAGAATATCTTTAAGAAGTTTTTTTAATTTACTTCCTCCTTTGAGAGACGACCTTGGCCAGCCACTCTACTGCACCTAAGAACCCAAAAACCACTAATCATTTGAGGGCGCCCACGACAGTGTTCTTTAAAAACTTTTCATGTTTAGTGCAGAGAATACCACTCACACCACCTGATAATCCAGGACATGTAAAAAATCCCCATTAATGACATGAGAAACCACATGCGTGGTGGAGTCAAAAATAATAGAGTGGAATGTGGTTTAACCATCATATATACGAGTGTTAACATCTGCAAGCAAATCATTAATTTGGGACATATCCATAACTCCAACCACCTGAGGGTCATTAGTGTAAGAATTTTCCTCCAGAATTATATTTGGAAATGTGGACCTCTTTCTCTCTTTGATACATGCATGAAATAAGGTGGTATTTCTATCGACCTCTTTGATCTAAGTCACATGTGACCTCTATTTGGGACTTCTTTACTATTCTAGAAGAAAAAGACCATAAATATTTTATTCCTAGTAATGGTTTCATGAATATTATTTTTATTCCTAGAGAAATACATCTTATTATAAACCATTCATTTAGTAGAATGGCGGTTCCTCTATGACATTATTATTTTGTATCTTGAATTCCAAATTATTCAATGTTGTCACCTCCATAATTTAATTCAATAAAATCTTGTAAATTAAATTTTTTAATGAGTTTAATTTTTTTTGATAGTGATTATAATATGAGGAAATCTAGTGAAATATTTTATATATGTTGAAAAGAAATACCTTATAACTTTAATTAGAGACAGAAAAGACATTAGACACCATTGATGTTCATTCACCATCAGGAATGACTCACCACAGTAACAAAGTCACTGTTAGGAATAAGACACCTCCGTGATTAAGTCACCATCCGGAATGAGTCAATGCTGCAAATACATACTGGTAAAAAGCAACCAATGTGGAAGATAATATACCACTAGAATTTAACTACTATCAAATGATTCAATAATGAGATCAGTCACCACTGAGATGATTCACTAATAAAGATGATCTGCCATCATCTATTGACTATTGATATGAGTCACTACTTCACATGATTAACCAGCAGACTTGAACTACCATTGGCCTGAATCACCAGTGGCCTTACTCACCACATGACAAGATCAACCATCTCTATTATGAAACATTTTAATTCAATAATACCAATGGATGAATTAATAAAATAAATATTAATATTTATTTGAAGAATAAATTTTTAGCTATTTTAAAGAACATTAATGTGTATGTCAAAGTTCAGTATGAGGATGTAGGGGATTAGGATGATTGTTCTTCAAACGTACTATCCTTCATGATGAACCTTATATTCAAAATAATTCTCCCTCATGAAGACACACACATTCACTTTTAGGTCAGGATATACACTTTCTAAAAACTCAATGGATCATTCTAGGGGAGTTTACACATTTCTTCTATAGATTCTTTTGACGACGAATGGCTGGAGCATACACAACATAAAAATCCATTCAAATAGTAAAGAAGGAGAGAGCTTAAGGTGATATATTTTAATTTTATATTTTGAGATACACCTTGATCATCCCTCAATGATACATCTTAGGAGTCTTAAGATTCTAGAGAACATACGATCAAACAACACTATCTTTTCTCCATCTTTATACGTTATCATTCAATTTTTTCCTTTAAATATCGAGTAATGTATTTTTTTTATTTTTTATCAACACAAACTATCTCCTAAAACATAACTATAGAATATTTGATTTTCTATTACCTCATTATTTTTATATGTTTTACCATATTTATTTTTGGAACAATTACTCTTTAGAACTATATTTGTTTTCATCTAATGTTTTTTTGTGAAATAGGTCCCTACGTGGAATGAAATTCTTATGGTATGTTGTATGTATACCCAGTCCCAATTTTGTATCTAATTATATTTATATGATATTCTTAGCAGTTAGTGATTTCCAAGTTGAGGGGATTAGGTATTTTCTTGAGATTAAACACCTTGATTTTTTTTCTGCTGTGTGTTTTTTTCTTTACAAAGCATATAACGGTTTTTATTTTGAACTATAAACAAAATATATGTTTATAATCAATGTTAACCAGTATTTATATAAGTATATGATAAAGTAAATTGATATCAAAGGATAAAGTATTTTTCATATTATATTAACAGATTACTAATCAAGAATTGAAAAATATTTTTAAATATCAATGTTATATATAACTACAATTTATGATTAACTATGCATTTTTATTTTACTTGGTGGATATTATTTAAACAATATTTTAACATAAACTCATATTGGGATCTCAATTCACCACCTTTTGAGATTCTTAATCCATTCAAAATTCATTATTCTTAACATTTCATTTGAAATCATATCCCTTAATGGCTTATAATTTTTTATTTCTAATGTGATTTGGGATGCATCAACTCATTTTCTAATAAATTGGGTCATAGTATTTCATACATGAGTTTAAATTTAAAAATTTATTTGAACCTACATTTTCACTATTTTATATGGTAGTTCCTCTTATTATCTAGGTAATTTACTATTCATCAACAATATAAATTTCTTTGATTAACATTTTTTCAAAATAATATTCTACAGTTATTAGGAATTTATTTAATTATTTCTAATGAATATTTTATTCAATATCTATAATTTCTTTCCTTTTAATGTTTCCCTCTATTTCTGGTAAACATAGTAAATTTATTTCTTATGAATATCTTAATTATTGTTAGCCCTTTTGAAAAGTAAAATATAATATTATTTTTAATATGTTGTTCAAACAATGGTATATCAAAATATTCAAGAAGGGTTTTCCATCAATTGAAAATTTAATTTTTTATCAAAAACCAAATACTCATTTCAATAACCATTATTAATTTTCAAGAATCCAATATATATTTTTTCTTATAAACAGTAAAATATTTATTTTTTTATTCACCACTTATTAAAATAACTTGAATGTAACCTATATCATAAAATTTTTGTGATAATTATAATTTCCTTATAAAATATTTTTCTAACTCCAAGTGAAAAAATCAATCAATTTTTTTTGCAATCAATATGAATGTGATTTTCTATACTACCATGGTTCCTCTAAGATATGTAAACACTCCAAATTTTATAAAATACATGTTTATAAAATATCATGGTTATATATTATTTATAATTTTATTTTTCTATCACTTCCAATATATTTTTGTTACCTAATTCATTTTCCTTTGATATAGTTTCTGATTAAATTAGAATATAAATTATATTTTACCATCAAACATTATTATTTAGAAGGCCTATTTAATGTTATAATATATCTATAATCTGATCAATCACTACCTTTTTCTTTCACCACAATGAACCTTGAATGTGTGTAAATTTTCTTCCAAGGCCTTTACATATTGAATACCTGATTTTCTATTCCATTAATTAATGTATGTTCACTTAGTTTCCACATTGCAATTGATTATGAAAATTACTGATTTAACTATATACATGTTAAACTATATGATGTTAGTTTGAGGGATGTTTACATCTAGTCCCATTCGATTTATTGATTGTGTCACTAATGATAATCAATAAATTTTTTATCTCAGTATAGATGCTGGTTCACGCCCAAATTTACCCAAGAGAAGAAGGGTAGAACGGTCCTTGTAGTGTAGCTTGGGTTGTCGATTCCACAGAGACCTAAGAAGATACCTAAGATACACAACCTAAGGGATGGATTTTTGGCTATGAAGTGGCCAACTTGGATTGATTTTGGATGGGTTTTAAAGATATCTAAAATATTTAAGTGGATTCAATTTAAAAGAATGAGTTGATCCTAGGTTATCACTCGGGGTGGATTGGACGTATTTTCTTTTTAATGATTTCAATTTCTTAAATTTGAGATGGGTTCATTTAAGGAGATAAAACAAAATCATCACTTACTGGTTTAATGCCTAAAACCTCTAATACTAATCACCTATATACTTGAAGGATCAAAGTTTTGAGCACTTCAAGGTAAAGGATCGTATTAGTACTTGAAGTGTGTGGCGTTAAATTCAACAAGGATGATGGAGTTTAAAAATCATCAAATAAAAATCCCAATTAAAGAAGTGATTATACATTAATTAGGTGATAAATAACATCCAATCCAGCCCCTTGCTACTCCCTTGGATCAACCCATAAGTGGGTTAGCCCTCCATTGATCCCATGGTTTCAAATGGAAGCGGAAAGAGACTCATAAAGGAGGAAATGGAGAAGTAAAGAAAACAACAAAAATAAAATGATCACTCCACCGTTGTGTGAATGATTTCACAAGGGTTGGTGTGAATAAATTCACACCTTGATCCAACGGTATCAAAGTGATATTAAGAACAACAGAATAAGAGTAGAAGAAGAACTTTTATTAAGAAACTAAAGAGAATTGAACAACTTACATGTGAAAGACAAAATTGAGGCAACAAAAATGCAGCATAACATTACAATTGAACAAAGCATCCAAGATCTTCAACTCCTTCACCACCACTGCCTTAAATAGGCATTTTGGGAGCCTTGGGTCGAACCACCAACAGTACAAGTCATCCCAATCAATGAGGGTAGGCATAGGTGGTGGAAAGTAGGTGGAGAGGTGACTTCTCCACCCTTGACCCGAGGTGGCAGCCAGTTTTCATCCACCGAACAGATGCGTCTGGAAGACCTTCTAGAAGTCCGAATCAGGGTGGGCCATAGAAGACGCAAATGGAGATCCGGATGTCTGCTAACCGCCTGTAACATTTGGGCCTATTTGGAGTTGTGTATTCCGAGATATGATCAAAATGGTGGACTGTTTTTCTGGGCCGCAGAATCTGGCCCAGAATTTTATCGCTAACTTGGGCCACCTAAATGACCAACATGGTGGCCGAATTAGTATTAACTCCTGAAGCGTGATTTGTTCCTGTACATGGCTTCTATCATCCCACGAAATTTGGGATTAATTGGGTTTGTATGTTGGGCCCCACAGTCTCATCAGTGGGCTGGTGTCCAATCTGCCTTCTCTAGAATTGCTTCCTTTCATTGCCAATTATCTCCATCATCCTCCATGAATTATCCATTGATCCCTGAATCAAACATGTTCATATTTAAGTGTAGATCAATTTCCAAAAATATCAAATTAAAATATGTAAAATTAAATTCCTTAAAATCAGATGAATCATTGGGTACTTTAAATGATGTTAAAAAATGTACCACATAATAGTGCATTTTAAGAAGGTATTACAATCATAATGTGAAATGATGTTCAAAGTGTAAAATGCACTAAAATGGTGTTTATGAATAACAAAGAACATGAAAATTATGTATATTAACAATTAATATTAGCCTCATTTAGTGGCTAATCACACCCCCCAACTTGAGTTTTGCTAGTCCCGAGCAAAATATATCTCATCAAAAAATGAAATTCGAATTCCCTTTTCCAAAAACATTTTAATACACAATGATCACCAAAAAAAACTTATACCAAACAATCATGAAACCCATCAAAATATTTTAATACGAGATAGTTTTATAAGCAGATCCCAATCCCAATCCCATTACTTTGATCAAATCCATCATCATACTTCATCCAACTCAATTAGGTGTAATGATGTGTTGTGAACACAATAGATATGGGAATTCATTTTCATTCAAGGGGGAAATCATGGAAGTGCTAGGTGGAATCACATTTAATCCTAATATGAGTATTCTTCATTCATCTTTTTTTTTTGCAATATTGCTATAGTAATTGAGATTGCAATTAATCAAATTAACCCATGTAGCAAGACTTTGCCGATGACTCCCAGACTCAAAGGCCTTAGGGCACCAAGTGAAGCCCACATACTCGGGCATCGTCTCGAGTTAACTTAATCAAAACAAAGTCATATTACCATAAATAGAGATAGACTGAAAAACTCAGGGCTAGACAACTCTGGAGTCACGATCCCCAAGTGCCGAAAGCCTCGCATTTTATCAATCCATTGCTCTACACGCAAATTTTTATTTTTATTTTTTTATTTTTTTTATTTTTTTAATATATTTTTTTAATAATAATTTTTTTTTGAATACTCATATTATTCATAAAAATAAAACCATCCTATGCTATTTATTATGGGACCCCAAAAATTAAAATTAGTACCCCACAGTCTAGAGGACGTGCATTGTGGCATTTTTTTATTTGGATGAAAATATAAACGATGAAATATCACATTGGACAGCCACAGTTTCCAAAATCTATGCTCATGAAATTATACAATGATTAAAATCAGAATCAGGGCATGCTAAATTATTTGATATTCAGTTTCAAAGTGTGCAATGTGTATTACCATGTTCAAAGTTAAAGGAATTTTTCCTTCCATTTACTTTTTTTTTTCAAATCATTCAATTTTTGTTTTTGACACAAAAGCATTTTTTTTTATTTTATCTCCCCCCCAACTTAAAACAACACTGTCCCCAGTGTTTGAAGAAATGAAAAATTAGAAGGAGTAGAGGCAGGGAATAAAAATTGAAAAAGGAAATTGAAAATGAGGATTATGGAATGAAGTCACCTGGTGGTTGAAGTTTGAAGTTCTTGCCGCTCGAATTTATTCCTTTGATATCCATGTCGCTTGCAAAGTTCCCTAGTGGAAAAAGGAAAAAACAAAACAAACAAACAAAACAAACAAAAGCAAACAATATATATATATATATATATATTTATATAATAAAGGAAGTAAAATATAAGAATATATATAAAAATTATAGAATAAGGTAGCATAAGAAGCCGCAGGTCAGTGGTAAGCGCGCGCCCCTGTCTCCCTTCGGTCCCGGGTTCGAGTCCCCGCGGCTTCGCCGGTTGTGACGGGGTTTGACCCACGGCCTATGGCGTGGACTTTTTTTTTGTATTATTATATTTTTTTTTCTTAACCTATTGAATAATAAAAACAAAATAAACTGATGATACATTGTCTTCTTTTTAAATTTCTGGGTAAGGTATTACTCAAGGATCACACCACGTGACACGGATGAATATGGTGCTCCTCTTTCGTACCCATCCATACTCATAATAGAAGAACAGGTCAAAAGTCTATTTTTTTTTATTTTTAAATATAAAAATGATTAAGTAATCTTATTTGAAAAATAAAGATGATTCAGAAATATTAGAAACATAAAAACCACGGGTTGCCTCCCGTGCAACGCTTTGTTTAACGTCATTAGCTCGACTTAAACCCCTTATTGATTAATTGTTGTTTTTTTTTCATCAAAGGTAGGTTCACTCAGGTCTTCATCAACTTCATGTTTTTGGAATGGTTCTATGAATGGTTTGACTCTATGACCATTAACTTTAAATATTTGACCATTGGTGGGATCTTGAATTTCAACAGCCCCATGGGGGTACACCTTATGCACTATGTATGGACCGGACCATCTAGACCTCAACTTTCCCGGGTGCAAATGAAGTTTAGAACTATACAAAAGCACAGGTTTCCCTGGTTCAATGTGTTTAGTTTTAAGATTCCTAGACTGGTAGGCTTGAACTCTAGCTTTATTGATCCTTGAATTTTCATAAGCCTCCATCCTAAGTTCCTCAAGCTCGTTTAGATCCAATTTCCTCTTTATTCCGGCCAAAGAAATGTCAAAGTTCATTTTTTTGATTTCCCAAAAGGCCTTATGCTCAATCTCCACTGGCAAATGACATGATTTACCATAAACCAACCTATATGGGGACATTCCTATGATAGTTTTAAATGCTGTTCGATATGCCCAAAGAGCATCTAAGAGTTTGCTCGACCAATCTTTCCTAGATGGATTAACAGTTTTCTCAAGAATTTGTTTGATTTCTCGATTGGCTAACTCAGCTTGACCATTGGTTTGTGGATGGTAAGCGGTGGACACTTTGTGAGAAATTCCAAACTTCTCCATGAGCGATGAGAATGGGCGATTGCAGAAATGAGTTCCACGATCACTAATGATAGCCCTAGGAATCCCAAATCTAGAGAAGATGTTTTCTTTAAGGAATCTAATCACAGTTTGATGGTCATTGGATTTTGTAGGAATGGCCTCAACCCATTTTGAGACATAATCGACAGCCAAGAGAATGTAAAGATATCCCCTAGAGTTTGGGAAGGGACCCATGAAATCAATTCCCCAACAGTCAAAGATTTCAACCACTAATATTGGAGTGAGAGGCATTTGATTCCTTCTTGTGATGGACCCTACTTGTTGACACCTAGGACAGCTTTGACAAAATGTGTAGGAGTCCCTTGAGAGGGTGGGCCAAAAGAGACCACATTGAAGAACCTTGGCAGAAGTTTTCTTGGAGGAAAAGTGACCTCCACAAGCCTCACTATGACAGAACATTAGGATGGACTCTTGTTCGGATTCTGGCACACACCTCCTAATAACTTGGTCAGGACAGAACTTATATAGGTATGGATCATCAAACACATAATGCTTGACATCAGAAAGAAATTTTCTTCTAGCTTGGGTCCCTAAGAATTTTGGAATGACCCCTGAAACTAAGAAGTTGGCTATGTCAGCATACCAAGGGCAATCACTCACAGAATAGAGGTTCTCATCGGGAAATGAATCAGACACAGAAAGGTGATGTGATTTGTCCTTGAATTCCAACCTAGAGAGGTGATCAGCTACAACATTCTCGACACCTTTTTTATCCTTAATGGTTAAATCGAACTCTTGAAGAAGAAGGACCCACCTAATCAATCTAGCCTTTGCATCTTGTTTTTGGAAGAGATATTTTAGAGCTGAATGGTCGGTGAATACAATGATGGGTGATCCTAAGAGGTAGGACCTGAATTTCTCTAAGGCAAACACAACAGCAAGTAACTCCTTTTCAGTGGTGGTGTAATTGATTTGGGCATCATTTAAGGATTTGCTTGCATAAGAAATGACATATGGAGTTTTATCACACCGTTGTCCTAACACAGTTCCTACAGCAAAGTCACTGGCATCACACATGAGTTCGAAAGGAAGGTCCCAGTTTGGAGATTTCATAATGGGAGGAGAGGTGAGAGCGGATTTAAGGGTTGAAAATGAACCCTCACAGCTTTCTGTCCAAACAAATGGAGCATCCTTTGCTAGGAGAGCACAAAGAGGGCGAGAGATTGAACTAAAGTCCTTAATGAATCTTCTATAGAAACCAGAATGTCCTAAGAAGGACCTCACTTCCTTAACAGTTCTGGGTGATGGAAGGTGACGAATGATGTCAACCTTTGCTTTATCAACTTCAATTCCCCTACCCGAGACTATATGGCCAAGGACTAACCCCTCTTTTACCATGAAATGGCATTTTTCCCAGTTTAGGACCAGATTCTTTTCTTCACATCTTGACAAAACTCTCTCCACATTCCTAAGACATCCCTCAAATGTATCCCCAAAGACAGAGAAGTCATCCATGAAGACCTCTAGAAAATCTCCTACCATATCTGAGAAGATTCCCATCATGCACCACTGGAAGGTTCCAGGGGCATTGCATAACCCGAAGGGCATGCGTTTGAAGGCAAAGGTACCGAAAGGACATGTGAATGTAGTCTTCCCTTGATCCTCTAGGGAGACCTCAATTTGATTGTAACCTGAGTACCCATCTAGGAAGCAATAGAATTGATGACCCGCCACTCGCTCGAGGACTTGATCAATAAAGGGCAAGGGAAAATGGTCCTTCTTGGTACAAGAGTTGAGCTTCCTATAGTCAATACAGACTCTCCAGCCACTACTCACCCTAGTTGGAAGAATTTCCCCATCCTTATTAGTGATCACAGTGATTCCAGCTTTCTTTGGGACAACTTGAATTGGGCTTACCCACTCACTCTCAGCTATGGGGTAGATGATACCAGCTTTCAAAAACTTAAGAAGTTATTTCCTTACCACATCCATAAGATTTGGATTGAGTCTCCTCTGAGGTTGACGACATGGTTTGGATTCAGATTCAAGAGTAATCCTATGAGTTCCAATAAGTGGGCTAATCCCAGGAATATCAGACAGGGTCCAACCAATGGCTTTCTTGTGTTTCCTAAGGACATCTAGAAGCATCCCCTCCTGATTGGCTTCAAGAGAAGAAGATATGACTATAGGATGTGTTTGATTTTCCCCTAGGAAGGCATACTTGAGGGAAGTAGGAAGTTCCTTCAATTCAAGATCTGGTTGGTTCAGAATTTCAGCAGAAGATTGGGACATTGGATCAAGATCAAATTTGTTTCCTAGATTTTCAGATTGAATTGATTCCCCATGTGTAGAAGTTTCAGCCACAAGATTGTATTGACCTGGGTTAGGGAAGGGAGTTTGAGTTGTCTCCATGAATGTGTTTTCCTGAAAGTTTTCACTGATTGTTGGTCCTAAGACATCATTATAGGAGCAATTTGAAAATGATTCGAGCCAAGGAGATAAACTTCCTTCATGTGAACAAAGGAAATCAATCTCATTCTGACTTAAACATTCATCAAATATTCCTTGATGTTCCATGGATTCATTATCAATTCTTCCTATCATGTTTACTTCATGAATATCCTCGTCATCCCCTATTTGTGAGCTTGCATTATAGATGTTCAAGTCTAGACTCATGTTCCCAAAGGTGATGGTCATGTTCCCATTTCGGACTCGGATAACAGAGTTGATTGTTGCAAGGAAAGGACGACCAAGGATGATTGGGGTTTGTTCTTTATTTCCTAAATTTGGATGGTTGTCAAGGACAATGAAATCAGCAGGGTAGATGAAGTTTTCAACCTTTACCAGAACATCCTTTAAAATCCCCTTGGGAACCCTAATGCTACGATCAGCAAGCTGAAGTGTGACAGATGTGGGTTGGAGCTCTTCTAGGCCTAACTGGCAGTACACAGCATATGGGATGAGATTGACACTAGCACCTAGGTCACACAAGGCCTTGACAACTTTGCTTTCTCCTAGTTCAACATTGATGTAAGGGCAACCTGGGTCTTTCAACTTAGGAGGAATGGTCCCTTGAATGGTGGTACTCACATTAGCAGCCAAAAGGACTTGGTTTTTATGTGAAAATTTTCTTTTAAAAGTGCACAAGTCCTTAAGGTACTTTGAGTAGGCAGGTATGGTTTGGATTGCATCGAGAAGAGGAATGTTCAACTTGACTTGTGAGAAGATTTCCCTCAATGTTTCACTCAGTTCAGGCTTGGATTTCCCCCTCATGCGTTGAGGAAATGGTGCAGGTTGTGGGGTTGTTTGTTGAAGAGTTGTTTCTTTCACATTGTTATCAGTTTCCTCAGTTTGATCTTGTGGTTCATTTGAATTTTCATCCAAGTTTGAATCTTCAGGTGGGTTCTGAATTAGTTGTTCAGGTTTCTCAATTGATTTCCCACTTCTTAAAACAGTCACAGCCTTTAGTTGTTCATGAGTTGTTTGAGCACAACTTGACTCTCCCCTTGAAGTTGAGGATGGCACCGCCTGAGTAGGCATGGGTGCCTTTCCAGTTTTTATGGTTTGAAGTTCTTGTTTTAGGGAAGAGACTTCTGAGTTCATCCTCTCCATTTGTTTGCACAGTTGTTCTAGTAGGCTTTGTGGAACAGTTTGGTTTGGTGCTTGAGTTGGTTGGTTTATCCCAGGGGGGTATTTTGGAGGTGGGATGGTTTGTTGAAAATGGACCGGTGGCTGTTGATATTGGATAGGTTGGGTTTGGAACTGGTTATGGGTTTGGTAGCTCTGTTGAGGGTAAGGATTTTGTCCCTGTGGTTGGCTAGGTTGTTGGTTATCTTTCCAGCGGAAGCCTGGGTGGTCATTGTACCTTGGATTGAAGGTGTTTTGGTATTGGGGCTTTTGAAAGTTTAGGGCATTGACTTCTGCTGGGGGTCCTCCTAGAAGAACATCCTTGATGGATGGAATGGTTGGGCAGTTGTCTGTTTTATGGTCATGTTTGTCACAAATTGTGCAAACAAGGTCTACATTTTGGATTTCATGGACTTTCCTAAGGTCTATCTCTTCAACCTTCCTAGAGAGTGCTGCGAGTTTAGCCCTAAGGCTTTCCTCTTCTTTAAGTGTATGAATTCCAGTGGTTCTTTGTGTCTTTTCAGAATAAGGTGAAGTTCCCCAAGTTTGGTTTTGTTCAGCCAGACTTTCGAGATACTCGTAAGCATCATTTGGGGCCTTGTTTTTAAAGGTTCCATTACACATCATGTCAATGAATTGTTTATTACCCGGACCCAACCCTTCATAGAAAATTCTCACTTGTTCAGGTATGGAAAACCCATGGTGTGGAACCATGTTTAGGGTGTCTTTGAACCTCTCCCATGTTTCATAGAATGACTCTCCCTCTTTTTCAAAAAAGTTTTGGATGCTCTTTTTAAGTGCGATTGTTTTGTGATGAGGGAAGTATTTTTTGTAGAATTCTCTTTGCAGTTGGTCCCAAGAGTGGATTGATGCAGGTCTCAAGTTGTTTAGCCAATTTTTAGCTCGATCCTTTAGTGAAAAAGGAAATAGCCTCATCTTAGCGGATTCTAGTTGATGTGGGGGGCACATGGTTTCAACAATGTCGTTGAACTCTTTGACATGAAGGTATGGCATTTCTGACTCCATCCCATGAAAGGTTGGAAGGTGGTTTAGGACATGGGGTTTGAATATGTAGTTGGTGTCTCCTATGGAATTGTGTCTAATGCATGAGGGGGCATTGGTCCAAGATGGATTGAGGTAGTCGTTCATGGTTTGATCAACTACATTCCCTAAGTTTGGAGCTTCTTGGTTTTGGATTCCCATTTGATTCCCCCCAGGGTTTACAATTTGATTTTGTGGATGACCCTCCATTGGACTTGTTTCAAGTTCTGAATTTGGGGTTTCAAGAATATTTGAATCTGATTTAAACAATCCCTTAGGTGCACTTGACTCCCCTATCCTAGGACTTTCCACCCGAACTAGTCTGTTTGAGAAATCGCGGGCGTAGGCGGACATGCGCCAAAAAAAAAATCGAGAAAGGGGCAAGATAAGAGATCTTGGGTGAGAGTAGAAGAATGGAGGTGAGGAAAGAAGGTTTTTTTTTGATATAAGGTACTTACTTGGTCCCTGGCAATGGCGCCAAAATTTGGTTCACGCCCAAATTTACCCAAGAGAAGAAGGGTAGAACGGTCCTTGTAGTGTAGCTTGGGTTGTCGATTCCACAGAGACCTAAGAAGATACCTAAGATACACAACCTAAGGGATGGATTTTTGGCTATGAAGTGGCCAACTTGGATTGATTTTGGATGGGTTTTAAAGATATCTAAAATATTTAAGTGGATTCAATTTAAAAGAATGAGTTGATCCTAGGTTATCACTCGGGGTGGATTGGACGTATTTTCTTTTTAATGATTTCAATTTCTTAAATTTGAGATGGGTTCATTTAAGGAGATAAAACAACATCATCACTTACTGGTTTAATGCCTAAAACCTCTAATACTAATCACCTATACACTTGAAGGATCAAAGTTTTGAGCACTTCAAGGTAAAGGATCGTATTAGTACTTGAAGTGTGTGGCGTTAAATTCAACAAGGATGATGGAGTTTAAAAATCATCAAATAAAAATCCCAATTAAAGAAGTGATTATACATTAATTAGGTGATAAATAACATCCAATCCAGCCCCTTTCTACTCCCTTGGATCAACCCATAAGTGGGTTAGCCCTCCATTGATCCCATGGTTTCAAATGGAAGCGGAAAGTAGACTCATAAAGGAGGAAATGGAGAAGTAAAGAAAACAACAAAAATAAAATGATCACTCCACCGTTGTGTGAATGATTTCACAAGGGTTGGTGTGAATAAATTCACACCTTGATCCAACGGTATCAAAGTGATATTAAGAACAACAGAATAAGAGTAGAAGAAGAACTTTTATTAAGAAACTAAAGAGAATTGAACAACTTACTTGTGAAAGACAAAATTGAGGCAACAAAAATGCAGCATAACATTACAATTGAACAAAGCATCCAAGATCTTCAACTCCTTCTCCACCACTGCCTTAAATAGGCATTTTGGGAGCCTTGGGTCGAACCACCAACAGTACAAGTCATCCCAATCAATGAGGGTAGGCATAGGTGGTGGAAAGTAGGTGGAGAGGTGACTTCTCCACCCTTGACCCGAGGTGGCAGCCAGTTTTCATCCACCGAACAGACGCGTCTGGAAGTCCTTCTAGAAGTCCGAATCAGGGTGGCTCATAGAGGACGAAAATGGAGCTCCGGATGTCTGCTAACCGCCTGTAAAATTTGGGCCTATTTGGAGTTGTGTATTCCGAGATATGATCAAAATGGTGGACTGTTTTTCTGGGCCGCAGAATCTGGCCCAGAATTTTATCTTTAACATGGGCCGCCTAAATGACCAACATGGTGGCAGAATTAGTATTAACTCCTGAAGAGTGATTTGTTCCTGTACATGTCTTCTATCATCCCACGAAATTTGGGATTAATTGGGCTTGTATGTTGGGCCCCACAGTCTCATCAGTGGGCTGGTGTCCAATCTGCCTTCTCTAGAATTGCTTCCTTTCATTGCCAATTATCTCCATCATCCTCCATGAATTATCCATTGATCCCTGAATCAAACATGTTCATATTTAAGTGTAGATAAATTTCCAAAAATATCAAATTAAAATATGTAAAATTAAATTCCTTAAAATCAGATGAATCATTGGGTACTTTAAATGATGTTCAAAAATGTACCACATAATAGTGCATTTTAAGAAGGTATTACAATCATAATGTGAAATGATGTTCAAAGTGTAAAATGCACTAAAATGGTGTTTATGAATAACAAAGAACATGAAAATTATGTATATTAACAATTAATATTAGCCTCATTTAGTGGCTAATCAGATGCTTATCGATTAATCTAGATATTTTAAAATGTATCATGTAACCACCCATCATTATTCTATATATGGGGTATGATATTTTTATCTCTTTTTTGACATGGTAAAAATGAATTGGTATGCATTATTTTATTATTTTAAATTTTTATTATTTATTTAATATTTACATTTTCATGAAATGAATGAAATTTACAAAATTAATTATGAGTGGGAACTAGTTATCGATAGACCTTTAATTCATAGATTGATCTCATGAGACAATCTAGCATGGTTATTAAGGTGTATGCCTACCGAGAAAAAGGTATTCCCAATAAAATGGACTTGATAATAGAATCATTATATCAATGATCATGAGGACATGGCTTAGCTCATGTAATTATCTATTCAACATTATGAATTGTATAACCAAGGAACTAGTTAACAATATCCTTTTATATAATTATTTATAAGATAACCATGGATATTTTATGCTCACAATCTCTTTTTTCTTCCACTGTTTAAATTTTCATTTGATACATTATTATTTATGATAATATTATAAAAAAAATTGATCATTAATTACTCTATTATATGTTTTCCCATACAAATAAGTTGAGATCAGTACCTATTATATTTTAATTTTCTCTATGTTATGAAAAAATGTATTACATATGATATGTCTAATAGAAAATATTATGTGAAGAATTTATGGTAGATGATAAAGACTTGTTATGGATAATGTAGTTTTATATATAATTTTAAAATATATTATTAATAAAAATAAAAATGAGTTTACTAGTTAAATATTTTCCCTAATTAGTTAAATTTATAACAATAGTAGGTCATTAAAATATAATTGCATCACTATATGTAACTTATATTTTTTTAGCACTGATTGTTAAGATATGGTTTATTTTAGTTAATTCAATGATGGAACATAAATAAGGTTTCTATGAGAATTGGGTCTTGGATCAATGTTGTGGGGAATGAAAGCAGTAATCAAATGCGGTTTTAGATAACATGGGTGGATATGAATATTTTTAATATAAATTGATCGTAGTAAAGTATATTAAGGATATATATTATATGTTCGATCATAATATCATAGTTATTGACAATATTTTATGTTTTTTATGCTGAATATTTTATGTTGTTTAGGTATTTAGATACCAAACCATTTTTGAAAAGACTATATATACAGTTATGTATATAAAAATACCTTATTGTACTCTTAAAGTAGAAATTTTGTGGTTCCCATGAAATAATATACATTTCTTGATATGATATGTGGACACAGTCTGTGGACGAAATATACCATGGTGTAAGAACACTTAAATGGGATTGTTCAGTATTAACACAATAATCACCTAGTTTATTAAAATTATGAATAACTACAATCTGATTTATACACACCTAGTTGAATTTTTGTTGATACTTCACATTCTCTTTAATGGTCGACTTTGAAGGATTTTAGTATAATATTAAATTATTATGTTAAAGAACCAAATAATAAAATGGACATGGATAATCAAGGATTGAACAAAGAGATTAAAATGCTAAATCACTTGTATTATATGAAGAAAAAGAAGGCATCATAGGGGAAGACATCTTGAGAATCATTTTTATATCTTTATCTTTTGGATGTTATCATTACAATATTTTTTAGTATTTTGATGAAACATAGTAATGAAAATGATGGCGAGTAAAGTATGTATATGGAAGACAATAATGTATTATAATAAAATATGGCATCATACAAAACTGGTCAAGAATAATATTGTATTCCTCTCATTATAGATTATGTGTGTTTCAAATTCTTAACAATGGTAGTGAGGTTGTTATCTTAATGAAAGTTAAATATTGAAATTCATAGCTACTTTCCTTAATGGGTTATATTTTTCAGTGATTTTATCAGATAAACTAAATTTTATGATGATTTGGTGAATTAGAAAAGGATTTTTATTCGGTAGTTATTGAGGTTTTGGTTTGCAAAAAAAAATTAAATAGTATGAATAACATTTAATATTTTTGAAATGGTAAGAGTATTTGGGGTAAAAATTGAAGTATTATTGATTAAGGTATAGAAAACACATAGGATTAATATGTGTGTGATATTAAGGTAGTAATGTGTTTTCGCATATTGAGAAAAGTGAGTTAGATTCTATTTATTCATGTTGAATTGATTAATTATTTTAATGAAATACATAACCATTATGCTTTGGGTAAATTTTATTTCTTTATTGGGAGTACATTATATATTGTCTAGTGTGGGATATTATGAACTAGTTGTTAATAAACATGTGGGTTAGAGCTATAGTTATTTTTTTGTTGGAATTTTTGATTTCCAATTGGATTATTGTCTATGAAATTCTAATTTTTTTTTAGAATGTTATGTTATATAGAATATACTATTTGGATATATATATATATATATGCCTATGTATATGATATTATGGAATATTATTATTATTTAAGGAATGATATGTAACTCAATATAGCCTAAGATAATAATTTAGATGTCATAATTTTATTAATATTATGATTGATGAATATTTTAAGAATACTGCCACCTATATTCATCAATGAGTAGTAATTAAAATTATGGGGAAACTATTTATTTAATGGGAGAATTTAATGAAATTAGGTTCCACTATATAATTTCCCCATTAAATAAAAATTTTGTGCGATAAAAAATATTATTTACACATCCAAACTAAAAGGAATTATAACCTAATAGGTAATTACTATTACAAAAACTATAAGTAAATTAAACCACAAATGAAAGAGATGTTATTACTCATATAATAATACTTGAATTTAGAGGATGAATAATAAATGTGACTTAATTGTTCATTATCATTGTAAAGACCCAGAATTTCCGTGGAATTTTTTTTAAATACATGGAAATTTTACGAGTCTTAAAAAATTGTTGACACGTGATTCCGAGGATTGGTGTTCCTAGAATCAATTTCTAAAGTTTTTTTTGCGGATGTTCAGTAAACGTACGAGAGAGTTTTTATAACTTTTGATGTGGTACACAAAATTGAAATATGAGGGCACCGTTGAACTCGCAGTGCGGATATTCAAGAAGACTATCACCTCGACAACAAATGGTCTGAAATAAAAGATAGTTTTTGGGTTTTTAATGAATGAATTAAATAAAAATAAATTTGTAGCTTTATTTTTATTTTGGTTGGCTTAAGCCTCCATGTGGAAGTTGGAGGTGGGGACCACCACACCTTAACCTCCCATGAGAGGTTATGGTGGTGGGGCCCACCCGAACCTAACCTCCTCTTCATGTTTAATATGGTGGGGACCACCTAAGGATAAAACCTCTTTAACTCCCCATTTAGTGGGGAGAAACCACTTTAGCTCCCCACTTAATGGTGCCACCACCCCTCCACCATAATGGAGCCAACACACAAGCATTTATGGCGCCAAGTCCTCCACATTAACTTTGTGCCAACATCTTGAATTAATTAATTAGAGCGAACCTAATTAATTAATCTATTTCAATATTGTTCCAGAAATTAAAATTGGGGAAATCGTATCACTTTTTCATTTTGGGTGTAATATTGGGGAGAGGGGAGCTTGGGAGAAATAGAGTTCTCCAACGAAGAACCTCATCTCCCAATGGAGATCAAAAAACGTGTTCATCCAACGAATGACCCAGAAAACTATCTTCTTCGATATTCTTCCCTAGACTCCTACCGACGCGGAACGTCTTCCACAACCGACGTGCGAGATTGGGATTGGAACTGTGCGGTGGATGCAATGAATGATGAAAACTTCGTCTTCTTCCCGCGACTTCATCGTCGAACAACGAACAAAGGTTGGGGTTAATTTCATTTATGTTCCACGTTCTTCCTTTGTTTCAAAACGAAGAATGAGGATGAATTATTTTTGCAGCTGGATTACTGTTATTTGTTATAAAGGACTGTTTGCTATCACCCTAAACGCTGAGGGTGTGGGCCAAACTAACATGGCCCGACACCCTCTTTCGATCTCTTTTCTGATATCCTTCAGCATGGCGATGAAACGATGAGGCGACGAAGGTGGTGAAGACAAAGGTCGTGCTACCCGCAACCTCCATGACCCGCGCCACCCCCATGGCTTCCTGCACCACCCTCACTCCATCCGGCATCGCCCCCACCCAAACCGGGCTCGGCCAAGCCCCTTCCATCTGCACCGCTCACTGAGCCGAGCCGCTACCCCGAGGTGGCCCGCACCCCCACCGGCCCGCCCGACCGCCTCCCGCCGGCCCACCCGACCGCCTCCCGGCCGCCTGTCGGCCTATCTGGCTGCCTCACGGTCACCCGCCGGCCTTCCCGACCGTCTCCTGGCTGCCCTCTGGCCGGCACGACCATCTATTGGACACCCGCTGGCCTATCTGGGAGCATTCCGGCGTCCTCCCGTCTGCACACCGGCCAGCCCACCGGCCTGCTCGGCCGCCTCCCATGCACCCAACAAAACAACATCGACCCACGCACCATGCGTGCCCCATGCCTCTATTGGCAGAACCAGCCTCAGCCATCTGGGCTGAGCCGCCTGAGCCGCGCCCCTTGTGGTGCTGGCCGAACCGATCTCAACCATCCGGGGAATGCCACCCGAGCCGCGCCCCTCATGGCGCTAGCCGAACTGGCCTCGGCCATGGAGGTCGAGCCACCGTGTTGCACCCCAAGCGCACCTAGTCGTGCTAGCCTTATGCGCCCCTCACAAAACCTCTGGGCTGAACCTCCCTTACACTGACCTGAGGCTGGTCCACGCCCTCAAGACCGATCTGCGCCCTCGCGCTACTCGCGGCCTTCTCGGCCTGCTGGGATGGGCCTAGAGGGCTGGGCCGAACCCAATGGGTCAGGCTAGACTAAGTCGGGCCGGGTCGGTCCGATTGTGTCTAACCAGACCTGGGCCCACTACAATCCTTTACTTTCTTTTGGCCATATCTTTGGCACCGAACATTCGTTTGACAAACCGTCAGCGACGCTGGTAATCATGGAGTGTGATGGTCCATTTTAGTATACCCCACTAGAGTTTGAGTATAGTTGAGTTACAGTCATGTTGGATCGTTCACGAATCCAACCGGGCCCCTGGGACTAAAAGGCTAATAACTCAGAGATCGGGTATCTGATTGACGCGCTGTCTATTGAGTTGAGACCCCTATGATGTGGCAGACCATTGGGATACTTCTTCATGGGACTTCGTGGCAGTTGATGTATCAACACTTGTCTTGAGGAGAGGACCCTCTTGGAATCAAGCGTTCTTTGTGCGGAAACCCTGTGGATGACTACTTAGTGATTAAAGGGGTCATACATGGTTTCGACAACTCTGATTACGATTCTATGATCCTACATTGGTTCGAAATCTCTGACTACTATTCCCAGATCCTACGAGGGTTCGATAGCTCTAACTAATATTCCAAGATCCTATGTGGGTTCGACAACTCTGTTTTTTGTCCAGGATTCTACGTGGGTTCGACAGAATAGATGATTCAGTGGATACATCTGATCATCTCTATCTCTTTACATAAGTTGTATTCCAGTGTGAGCTGAGTCAGTAACTTTTTTGTTTACCTAATTATTTGAGATTGATTACCTGATAACTTAGGTATATGTTTGGGAATATACCTATGTGGGGTTATTTGTTGATTACATAAATTGTGGTTATCCTTGTTGTTTTTTGAGAGACCTTGAGGGTCTCAGGGTCCCTACTGAGTATTTTTTTACTCACCCCTACACGGGTTATGTATGCACCCTGTTGTGATGGTTGTAGATGATGGACAACTCTGACTGAGGCTGATAGGATTAGGATTGGACTTTACCCGGTGGTGGAACTCATGGCGAGTAGGTACCTGGATGATACTGACCGACATGGAGTTCTGAGTATGTTATTTGTACCTACCATTCTTGTAGGAATCTCGATGGACAACCATACAACTGTTTTTATTTCTTCAGTTGTACTTTCAGTTTCTTGTACTTTATACATGGGCTTGTATTTCCGACCCCTTTACTTTTCCGCACTCTCTTGTTATACAGTTTTACTTAATGTTTTTGTATCTAGTTGGGTGATTTGTTGTATGTGTTAACATTTATGAAGGAAATTAATTCCCATGTTTAGGAAATTACGCCTTTCTTGCTAGTCGATAGCCCCTGGCCTATGGAAGGCAGGCTTGGGGTAGTCACGACATGGGCCCCGGGGGAGGGGTCATGAAAAATTGGTATCAGAGGATTCAATTCTACTATAGAACTTAGGACTCCGATATTTTCTAGGAAGCAATAGTCTTAAGGGTATTGAGTGTGGTTTTCAGTTTAGGTAGTCCAGTGTTGGTGCGGCGACCGACGGATCCATACACCAGGACCCTGACTTCTGATTTATGACTCAGTGCAAAAAAAAACTGATTGCGTGTGTGTTTCAAGAGTTTTATTAGTGATCTCTTTGAGTCAGTTCACCAGGTATAACTTATTGACCATGGCGCACTTATTTCTTTTCAGGATGGCCCCACGCAAACAGCCAGCCAGGGTTCCAGGCTTTGTATGAGATGGCAGCCCACCGAGCGACGAGTCCTCTATGCAGGGCCCTATCACAGCGGAGGCACTAGTGGTACCACTACCCATTGGTCCACTGATGCCACTAGCCCCAGTAGTAGATGATGCACACCGCTTGATGGTGTTGCAAGAGTTCCAGCTCCAGAGGCCGCCCAGGATCAGAGGTGAGATGGACCTGCAAGCAGTTGAGTATTGGCTGGAGGCTGTGGTGAGAGTCTTAAAACTAGTAGGGAAACCTTTCGACCTTATGGTGATACTTGCTGTGAGTCTCGTTCAGGAATCAGTAGGTATATGGTGGAGCCTCATGCTTCAGGTGCATGATGATGCGACACTTCTATGGGCAGACTTTGAGAGCCTATTTTGGGTGGAGTTTGTCCCAGCCACCCAACGTACAGTGCGGATACAATAGCTACATCATCTAAAACAGGGCAGCATGATGGTGGCACAGTACTCAGTGAGGATCACCAACCTCTCGCTCTACTCCAAAGATATGGTGCGGGACCCTTTCTTCAGGGCCCAGACCATCGATCAGGGGCTTAGGCGATAGATCAGAGCTTCGATGATCTCCCTCAACATCCTGATGCAAGTGGGGTTATTAGATAGATCCATCTTGGTGGAGAGTATCCTTGTTGAGCAGTCTCCTATAGTAGGATCCACCACCAGTCGACATGTAGCAGAGTCTTCTGCAGCTGGCAGTAGACAGATGTCGCAGAGGTCCAAGCAGACCGGAACTACAAGTAGACGACTTCATGACTCTGGGTCAGTTGTGTAGGAAAAAAAAAGATAGATCCAGACATACGAGTACCAGGTAGTGATAAACATGTGACGGGATGGGTCACATGGATTGAGATTGTCTGACCCGTCGTGCTGATAATCAGCAGACAGTTGATGGACCTCCCAGGCAGAGTAGAGGTTTGACTGTAGTGGTCCATTGGGAGCAGGAAAATGTTGTAGAGGAGTTGTCCGACCACCAGTTGGTGGACGACATTTTGATGTCCTACGACCACCACCACCAGGAGTTCTACCCCAACTGTAGAGAGCAGGTGGACATCGGAGATCTCAGCTCCAGGCAGCTAAGGCCTATGATCATGGTACTCCTAAGATGATTCGAGGTTAGATCTTTGTCTATTCCACCTTAGCTGTAGTTCTTATAGACACATGTTCCAGTCACTCTTTCATTTCCACTGCCCTTGTTCAGAGCTCGGAGATTCCGACGGAGCCGTTGGCTCGATCCTTACATCTAGATACTCCTACAAGAGCAGACTCGACAATTCCAAATTAGTGACGGTTGTGTGAGCTTACTATAGGAGGCGAAAGCTTCGGTTGGGATCTCCTCATAGTAGTGCTAAGGACTTACAACGTCATCTTGGGATGGACTTGTTATCTACAATCCATGTTCATATTGACTGTATAAGGCGCAAATGGTGGTGTGTATGCATAGATGGGACCAGGTTCACCTTCACCGGCAAGAAGGGAGACTTTGCAGCGCAGGATGGACTTTCCCGGAGGAGAGTACAACCGATCACCCATCAGTTGGATTGCCTTACCCTCGGTGTAGATGATGTGGATAGTCCGACTTATCCTGTAGTGTTGGACCAATACATGGATGTTTTTCCTGAAGATGTCATAGGTGTACCTCCTCGTAGAGTGGTGGACTTCTACATTGACCTATACCTTAGAATGACACAGATATCTACACTAGTGTATCGGTTGGTTCCCGCAGAGCTTCGTGAGCTGCGGGTGAATCTAGAGGACATGCAGGGGAGGGATTCATCCAGCCTAGTGTTTCTCCCATGGCGGCCCCGATTCTATTCGCCAAGAAGGTGGATGGAATCTTGAGGCTTTGTGTTGACTACCGTCACCTAAACCAGTTGATGGTGAAGAACAAGCCCCCAATTTCGAGGATTGAAGACCTCTTTGATCAGCTGAAGGGAGCACGTTGGTTCTCAAAGATAGACCTCAGATCAGGCTATCACCAGCTCAGAGTTCAAGATGAGGATGTGTAGAAGACGAACTTCGAATGTCGGTACGGCCACTACGTGTTCTTGGTTATTCCATTCAGTGTAACCAACTTTCTAGCAGTTTTCATGGGGATAATGAACAGGATCTTCCAGCCATAACTCAATAGATTTTTCATAGTCTTCATTGAAGACATTCTGATCTACTCGACTATTAAGGAAGAGAATGTCTACAATTTACAGGTAGTACTGGACACACTTCGATAGCACCAGATTTATGGTATGCTCTTGAAGTTCCAGTTTTGGATCTGAGAGGTTAATATTTTGGGACATGTCATCTTAGAGGCTAGAGTTTCAGTAGATCCAGTGAAGATTGAGGCGGTACTTTAATGGGAGCCACCCAATACTGGGACGGAGGTACAGAGTTTCCTGTGTTTGGCTGGTTACTACCAAAGATTCATTCCAGACTTATCCATAGTTGCATCACCACTATCATCCTTGAAGAAGAAGGGAAAACCCTTTTTGTGGTCGGAGAGATGCCAGAAGAGATTTTAGGAGTTGAGAGAGAGGCTGACAAGTGCCCCATCTTAGGCATCCAGAGGAGGGCGTAGGGTACGTAGTTTACTGCAACACATTAGGGACCAAACTCAGATGTGTCCTGATGCAGGAGCGAGTAGTGATTTCTTATGGTTCTCATCAGCTAAGACAACATGAGAAGAACTACTCCACCCATGACCTAGAGTTACCTGCATTGGTATTCACATTTAAGATGTTGAAGCACTATCAGATGGGTGAGTATTTTACAGTCTACTCTGACCACCAGAGTCTCAGGTATATGTTCTCTAAGAAGGTCCTGAACCTGAGACATTGGCAATGGATTGAGTTTCTCCAGGACAATTACTTCGAGATAGTCTATACTCTTAGGAAGGGGAATGTTGTAGTAGATTCTCTCAGCAGGAGATCAGGTATTCATCTGCTAGGAGAGGCAACAGAGTAGCTGCCTACTTTATAAATATCTTTTGTGGACAGGGATGGAGAAGATTTACTTCAGTCTGTTATAGTCACTCTTCTATTTCTTCAACGAGTCATGGAGGTGCAGCGTGTAGACACTGAATACAAGACACGAATTGCTCAGATATCCATAGGTCAGGCACCTGATGGATTTTCTGAAGTTAGGGAGCACGTCATCCTCTTCAGAGGATGTAGTATGGTGCCAGTGTCACTTCAGGAGGACGTGTTTTGGGAGTTTCACACTTCCCCTCAAGTGGTACATCCAGGAGTGGCGAAGATGTATGGAAACTGTACTGGTGGTCGGGAATGAAGAAAGCAGTAGCCGAGTTTGTCTCTTGGTGCCTAACGTTTCAGTATGTGAAGGTCGAGCATTAGGTATTGGCAAGCTTGGTTTATCCTTTAGAGGTCCCATAGTTGAAGTGGGATGGGATATCCATGGACATCGTGACGGGTCTTCCATGAAAATCCATGGGGAATGACTCGATTTGGGTGATCGTTGACCAACTCAACATGTTGGCCCACTTCCTACCGACCAGAGAGCATGGTTCAGTAGTGAGCATGGGACGCCTCTACGTGCATGAAATTGTGCTGCTACATGAATTACCTACGACGATTGTCTCCGATCACGACATATGTTTTACTTCCCGGCTATAGAAGGGGTTTCATGAGACTTTCAAGACACAGCTTCGATTGGGCACTGCCTTCCATCCTCAGACGGATACTCAGATTGAGTGGACCATTCCGACCCTTGAGGAAATGTTGTGTGCTTGTGTCCTCTACTTCGGTCGTAGATGGGAGGATCACTTTAATTTGGTAAAGTTTTCAAACAACAATAGTTATCACTCCACCATTAGGATGTCAACTTTTGAGACGTTATATGAGTGACCTTGAAGATCACCCTTGTGTCGGACTGACCCTGGAGAGTCAACACAAGAGGGACCAATGATTGTACGGGCTACCACAGATAAGGTGTAGATAATCCAAGAGTGGATGAAGACTGTACAGAGCAGGTATAAGTCTAATGCTAACAGGACACGAAGGCATTTGGAGTTCGAGGATGGCGACCACATCTTTCCACAGGTCCCACCTCAACGAGAACTACATTGATTTGGCTGAGGCCGCAAGATATCTCTGAGATTCATCGGACCTTTCTAGGTCCTCAGCGGAGTAGGCAAGGTGTCTTATTGCCTGTCTCTTCTACCTCAGTTTCACTCGGTGTATGATGTCTTCCACATATCTCAGCTTAGGAGATGCGTGCATGATCATACACACATCACAGACAATGGAGAGTTGGACTTCAATGATGGGGCGACTTTCACAGAGGTTCTAGTGGAGATTGATTATGGACCGAAGCGGGTCCTACATGGACGTTCGATAACTCTGGTTCAAGTTCACTAGCAGCACAGGAACCTCCAGGAGAGCACATGGGAGCAGGAGGCTAAGATGCATGCTCAGTACCCCCACTTGTTCCCTTAGTTCGAGTTGTAGCATATGGAGATGTAAAGCCCTGAGGTGGGGATAATATAAAGACCCAGAATTTCCCTGGATTTTTTTTAAAAATACAGAAGAATTTTACGAGTCTGAGAAAATTTATGGCGCGTGATTCCGAGGCCCAGTGTGCCCGAAATAACTTTATGAAGTTTTTTCTGGTACATTTAGTAAACATACAAGTGGGTTTTTATAACTTTTGATTCGGTTCTCAGAATTGAAATCCGAGGGCACCGTTGAACTCGTAGCATCGATATTCGCTTAAGAATACTTTCACCTCGATGGCAGATAGTCGGAAATAAAAGATAGTTTTTGGGTTTTTAATGAATGAATTAAATAAAAATAATGTTGTAGATTTATTTTTATTTGGGTTGGTTGAAGCCTCGATGTGAAAGTTAGAGGTGGGGACCACCACACTTTAACCTCCCATGAGAAGTTATGATGGTGGGGCCCACTCGAATCTAACCTCCTCTTCATGTTTAACATGGTGGAGACCACCCAAGGTTAAAACCTCTTGAACTCCCCATATAGTGGGTAGAAAACTCTTGAGCTCCCCACTTAATGGTGCCACCACCCCTCCACCTTAACAGAGCTAACACACAAGAATTTATGGCACCAAATCTTCCCCATTAACTTTGTGCCAACATCTTGAATTAATTAATTGGAGGTAACCTAATTAATTAATCCATTTGAATATTGTACCAACAATTAAAATTGTGGAAATCATATCACATTTTCATTTTGGGTGTAATTTTGGAGAGAGAAGAGCTTGGGTGAAATAGAGTTCTCCAAAAAATAACATCATCTCCCAACGAAGAATGAAGAAAACGTTCATTCAAAAAAGAACGTCGGCAACGATCTCCTTCGATCTTCTTCTCGAACTCCTACAGATGTGGAACATCTTCAACAACCAATGTGGGAGCTCAGGATTGGATGTGTGCGGTGGACACAACGGATGAGGAAAACTCTGTATTCTTCCCGCGACTTCATCATCGAACAACGAAAAAAGGTAGGTGTTAATTTAATTTATGTTCCATGTTCTTCCTTTCTTTCAAAATGAAGAATGAGGATGCTTTCTTTTTGCTGGTGGATTGATGTGGTTTGTTCTAAAAGACCGATCACTATCAGCCTAAATGCGGAGGGTGCTGGCCAAACTAACATGGCCCGACACCCTCCATCGATATCTTTTGTGATATCCTTTGGCATGGTGACGACACGATGAGGTGATGAAGGTGGCGAAGACAAAGGTCGCGCTACCCGCGGTGCCCCCGCGGCGTCACGGACTGCCACCAGTCAAACCGGCCCCGGTCGAGCCCCCGCTGGCCGCACCGCTCACCGAGCTAAGCTGCTGCCCTGAGCCAGCCCGTGCCACACCGACCTTCCCGACCACCTCCCGGCCGCCCGCCGGCCCGCCCCACCTCCACCCGGCCACCCACCGGCCTGCCCGACCATCTCTCGACCGCCTGCTGGCATACTCGACCACTTCCCAGCTGCCTACCAGCCTACCTGGCTTCTCACCGGCCTGCCTGCCGGCTTACCCGGTCAGCTCCCGACCTGCCCGACCGCCTCCCATGCGCCGGGCTGAACCGTGCTGGCACGCGCACCCCAAGCCACCACTGGCCGAACTAGCCTCGTCCATCCAGGCCACACCACCCGAGCCGCGCCCCTCGCGGTGCTGACTGAACCGGTATCGGCCATGCAGGCCGAGCCACCCAAGCTGCGCCCCACGTGCGCCTGGCCGAGCCGGCCTTCCGTGCCCCTCACGGTGCCTCCAACCCTAGTGGGACGGGCCAAACCCAACGATTCGTCCCAGACTAAGTCGGGTCGGGTGGGACCAGACCCAAGCCCATTATGACCTTTTACTTTCATTTGGCCATATCATTGGCACCAGACGTCCGTTTGATGATCCTTCAGCGGCGATGGTAATCTTCGAGTGTGACGGTCCCTCTGAGTATACTCCACTGGAGTTTAGGGTATAATTGAGTTATGATCCGGTTGGATCATGCATGAATCCAACCGGGCCCCTAGGACTAGAAAGCTAATAACTCACAGACCGGGCATCCGATTGGCGCACTGTATGATGCATTGAGAACCATATGACGTGGCAGACCTTTGGGATAATTTTTCATGGGACTTCGTGGAAGTTTATGTATCGACATTTGTCTTTAGGAGTGTACCCTCCCAGAATCAAGTGTGCTTTGTGCAGAAACCCTGTGGCTACCTGCTTAGTGATAAAATGGATCCTATATTAGTTCGACAGCTCTTATTACAGTTCCATGTTTCTATATGGGTTCGAGAGCTCCGACTACTATTCCAGGATCCTACGCGGGTTCGACGACTCTGACTACTGTTTCAAGATCCTACGTGGGTTCGACAGCTCTATTATCTGTTCCAGGATCCTATGTGGGCTTGACAGAATAGATGACTCACTGGATACATATGATCATCTCTATCTCTCTACATAAGTTGTATACCTGGGTGAGCAGAGTTAGTAACTTTTGTGTTTACCTCATGATTGAGATGGATTACTTGATAACTTAGGTATATGTATGGGCATATACCTAAGTGGGTTTATCTGTTGATTACATACTTTGTGGTTATCCTTGTTTTATTTTGAGATACCTTGAGGGTCTCGGGGTCCCTACTGAGTATTGTTTTACTCTCCCTTGAACGTGTTGTGCCCACACCAAGTTGTGTTGGTTGTAGAAGATGGAAAGTGCCGACCGAGGCTAATAGCATTAGAACTAGACGATACCCGGAGGTGGACCTCATGACGAGTCGGTACCCAATAGAAACTCACGAACGTGGAGTGCCGAGGAGTCTATCTATACCTACACTTTAGGTATGAATCATGGTGGATGACCCAACAATTGTGTTTCTTTCTTCAGTTTTACTTTTAGTCCTTTTACTTTACAGTTTGGCTTTTATTTCTAGCCCCTTTACTTTTCAAAATTCTCTTGTTATACAGTTTTTCTTAGTGTTTTTGTATCCAGCTGTGTGCTCTATTGTATGTGTTTTTGTTATAAAGGCAATTCCTTCCAGATTTATGGAATTAAGCCTTTGGTTCTAGTTGTCATCCCCTGGCCTATAGAATTTGGTTTTGGGGTATTCACGGTATAGGCCCCAGGGGACGGGTCATGAAAATCATAATATTTTCCAAATGTACAATATAAATTATATAGAAAAATTTTAATTGATTACATAAAATATGAGAAGCCCTCTGGTATAGTGAATCATCATGATCAATGCTCCTCGGAAAGTTTTCTTGGGGAGAAGTAAAACCCCCCGGGTAGTCAAGAGGACATTTTTCCAATGTTTGAGGAAGATCTAATTCCATCAGGATATCCCAAGTTATGTAGTCTTTAAAGATACATGGGAGTGTTGGAGACTCATCACATAGATCAACACCCTCCATGAAATGTGGTGACATGTCAATGTACATGGTGTATTCCTCATTTGGATGGGTGATGATTGGGAAAACATTCACATGTCCTAGGATAAGGTTGAGAAATATATAAGAGAGTGAGAGTATTTTTCACAATCTCGAGGTACTACATGTTTTCCAAAAAGTCATGTGAAGGTGTTGTTGGGGAGGAACTCGTATTTGGGTCTCTTGTCTAGTGAGTTAGTTTCTCACACACCTCTAAAAGAAAAATAAAAAAAATTCCTAGGGGAGAAAGGTGAAATTGGAATCTCATGTAGAAGGAGGGATTTCCATCTTCCAAGTAAATACTCTAAACATATATGATCTAAAATTTGACAAATATCTAATAGTATTGTGTAACCCTTATTGTAATTTTGAAAGGGTTAAATATCATGGAAGTCGGGGAGGTTTTTTATTAAATTTGGATAGATGGTGAGGGGTACTCATCCCAAAAATAAGAGAGTACGGGGACTCTACTTGATTTTGTAGACAAGGTATGCCAAAAACGAGCAGATGCAGATCATGTGACCGAGGTGGTAGTGACTGGGGGAATGCCTTTTAAAGGGGTATTTCCTATAAAAAATTCTTATATAAACACTAGATATACTATTTATGTAATCCTTTTCCACTTTTCATGTTTTACACCTCTATGTTTCTATTCTGAGGTTGACGGACTCATGGTTGATTTGTTGTTCCAATTATGATAAGGGCTCATCCTTTAGTGTCACAGTCTAAATTAGTTTTTTCATAGGTCAAGGTAGTGATATAATGTTTTTCCCTCATAGATAATATGGAAAAGGAGGATATGGTGGTTGGACCAAGCACAAAGTCACCACATGATAGGACTTCCAAGACCATTCCTTTAATGGAGGGGGTCGATATAGAGCCCATGATGATGATAGATTATGGGTATGTGATAGGTGATAATGTATTAGAGGTTCCACTAGAGGTAAAAATTTGGTATGAAGCATCAATAGAGGATACATCAATTATGTCAGTGGATAGATTGACTAGGGAGGCTACATTGGATGCTCCTTCCATGAAATATTCATGAAATGTGACTTCAGGTGTTGATGCCTCAACAGATGTAGAGAAGATCATTCCCTCAATGGATGAAATTGAGAAAGTTTTAATGGGTGATCTTGCCTCATAGGTACCATAAGAGGAATCTGGTACATCCACTGTAATCTAGGAGGATGAATAAGGCAATTTTATCCATAAATTTTCATATGAAGATGGGCGCCCACTTGATAAGGATTTTGACTAGACTAAGAAGATCCCTGGGGGGATACGACCTCTACTATCATTGTGAACATCCGTTATTAAAATACAAAAATACTCGAATAGGTCGATAATTTGAATCAAAAATTGATAAAGAGAAGCACATTTCCTATTATTGGTTAGGGAGGAGCATCCAATAATTCATTACCCACAATTTAAGGCAATATCTGGTGATCTAGATGGGGTCCTTTCACTTCTAGATGTGAAACCTTGCCACTATATGGGTGTATACTAATTCTATTAATGATATGGTTAATGACTACCTTGATCAGTGATTTCAGTGGTAGAGATGTAATTTAGAAATCACTTGGAAGAAGGATAAATTTGATTGAACATGAAATATCTAGAAGGAGGATCTAGAAATTTAAAATCAAGAGTAGTTGAATTGGTGGAAAACCTTCTTCAATTTTCATGTAGCTATCATTATCCAGTTGAATACTCAAGTAGTGGTGGCTAAATCTCTATCATGTGAGTTTTTATCTTAGATAGATGAGTACGAGGATGAATAGGACCACGTGGGGATAATGTATGATGATATTCTTCCTACTACTAAGGGGGAGAAAGTAGATCTAATTAGGATATAGTGGGTCCTTGATTCCACATTCTAGAGGATAGAATGGGTGGAGTTCTCAATATATACGTTGGAATCATTGGGAAATTTTTCTATGACACAAGAGGGGCTCTATTGTGTGGATGAGCTTGTCCAACTACTAAAATATATTTATTTCAAAAAAAAATTTCATTCAAGGACGTGTTTCAATTATCACATTTTACTATAATAATATATTCATAATAATGATAAAACCAACAACAAATCATTAAGATCATGTGTTTCATGCTCGATATGAGAAACAATGGATGCCTGTGTGATTTTTCATTTATATATGAGTATTAAAAAGTCATTGAACACTCAGAATTTTTATTTTTTTGCTTTCCACAAAGTGTATTTGGGGAGAGGGGTATATGGATAGATAATATGTAACTATGAATAACCGAATTTCTTTTCCATCATGTTCCATTACACGGATAAAGTGACTCTAAGGGCATTAAACTCTACCCAAACAAAGAGATTGCGGTGGATGAATCAACACATCATATGTTTTTGAACACAGTGTGTGTAGCCAGATGATGGATAATAAGTTCAAACCATATTTTAAGAACAACTTCCCTGCTCATATTACTAGGGATGGGGACCAACGAATGAAGTCTGACTGCTGACCATTTTCAAAACATGGGTCATATCTCCTAATGCATATAAAGTCATCTATGGTGTCTACATGGTATAATAAGTGAACCAATGTGGCATGGGACCCTTTCATCAAGCTTAGACCATTAGAATAGGGAGGGGGATGGGGATATGAATAATGGGACATGCGAAGTACGCAGATGAAGTAATGGAATGTTATAATGGATTTCGTCCCACTTGAAATTTTTCCACAATGGCTTTGTGCACATTAGGTATGTGTATCAGAAATAATGTTAGTAAAAATATTCTTATAATGGGGAGAATAACACCAAATTTCAATTAGTGGTCAAAAAACAAGAATGATGTCTTATATTACCAATAGTAGAGGAAAGGGCTTATGAATAAAAGGACTATGTTACTCCCTAATTTTACCACATAAAATGAGGAATATGGGAACATAGTATAACATCATTTAACAAGGCCATTGGGAATGTAATTTAATGTAATACAGTGAGGATAAAATGTTTCATAGTCTAACATCATGTAATTTGTATGTATAACATATTTTAAAACTATTTGATTTGGATGTTGTGATGGGAAGTTTTACAACTTATAGCTCATAAATTTGAATAGAAATTAATGGTACAGAGCCCGTCTATTTGGAGGGAGGTGTATGAAGGTAGAAAAAATGGGATACTTCATTGTAGAGTCTATAAGGAAATGTTTTCCATGAAGAACCATCACCAAGAGAATGAATCGGGGTCAAGATGCACATAGATTGATGCTATCTTTCTTAAACCAAAGGGATGCATCTTAAAGGGAATATTTGTGGCATAGGGGAGTGGTAACCCACTTCAAATGGGGATACTATGAGTTCCTTACATATAGCATATCTTGGAGACATTTTTCAAGAACATATTTTAATGTTGTGATACCTTGACCATGGCCCAAACTTTAAATCTCATTGCGCTTGGACCATAGAGAAAGCATCCCAACATATAATTGATTTCGTAGTGGAGTGGAAACATAATGTGAATTTAGGTCCATGAAATCCTAATATTACATATCACAGTCCTATTGAGGCTTTTATATTGTTTAATGTAACGATTCCTAGATTTGGATTCCCATTTTATTGTCATATAGTTCGGAATATGTTCTCTTATTTTAAGACCACATAGATTGGTCCAATATCTATAATACCCCAAAATGACATTTTCAGTGTGGAGGAGTGAAAATATTATATGAATAGAGGGGCGAAGAATTCCAAAAAAAACACAAAACATTCATAGGGGCATACAAACATAGTTCAATTCCATGATTCTTGGAATCAATCTCATGGATTAATGACTTAGAGTTGGACCATGATTACCCTGAAGTGTTTTGTGTGGAAAAAAAGAGAAATAATACAATGTGAATGGTGTTCATAAGATTTCCCACTCCATGAAAAACAAAAGGGGTAGGTTGTAAATAGTTTAAGTTCATGATGATTCGGCCTAGGCTCTTCGTATAGATCATAAAGTTTGTCCCAAGGGGATTTTATTCTCGATGTAATGTGTGTGGCATTGAAAAGGTTATCTGAAGTGAATGGAGGGTCCTAAAAGACCACCAGACATCACACAAAACATTTCGGGGGAATTTTTCACACAGATTAATGTCATGATATTTTGACCATGACTTATAGTTTGAGGTTATAAATAATATACTATAGTACATTCTGTCTTCATGTAACATGTGTGCCCTCAAAGGAAGTTTACCCAATGTGAAAGGATGGTATTAAGAGGCCACATGATGTGGAAAAAACTATCTCTAAGAAATAATTCACATATTTTAATACTATTAATCTTGGACCATGGTCTTATGTATCTCAAACGAAATTGTGTATTGTAGAAGTGTGAAAAATGACATGAATTGAGGCCCATAGTGGTACAATTCCACACAACAACTTTGTAGTAGTACATGTACACAGTTTAGAAGAATAAATATTGGATTGAAGATCTTATTTTATGGTCATGGTATTCAGAACAAGGACTTCTCGCATATCTCAAACTTGATTGTGGACAATTTCATCCCAAACCATATCCCCATGTGATCCATGGTTTGGGTAATAATAAAGGATTGGTGAGGAGTACCATTTCTTTTCAAGAGATGACATAACATGGGGTGAAAGTGGATGTTGAAACTAATGAGGGTGATTGAAAATCTAAAGAGCAGGATAGTGTGAGGTTAATATCCAAAATGGCAGTAAAAATAATGAACATGTTTGAAACATGACTTATATTCCTATTTTGGTTAATGATTGGGTGAGAAAATACAGGATCAACTATTTAAAAACTTCAGAACACCAGAGCCACTGTTAGATTATAAATATCCATAAAGGTGTGAGCCTAGAATGGTATCTAAGTTAGAGTGTCATCTAAACAATCCATTAGGGATCCATTTTAGAATTGGAGAATAAATATTAAGCAAATTGGTGAAAGCGTGAAGTATATGACTAATAGTGGGGAATGTCTCAGTGGGAAAATTAGGTTCCCTATGATATATTCATCTATGCCATTAAATGTGATCGATAAATATACAGGTAGCTAAGAATCATGTCTAGTTTAGAGGGAAAATACCCTGAGGTAATTCAATGGTAGGGAAAATCCTAATATGAAATATTCATCTATCACTACATATCCCATGATAATGAGAATCAAGACATACCTATTTATGAAACAAGTTATGGTATGGGATTGATGTTGTTGGAGTGATATAATCTATGAAGAGGATATAAAATAATATCATATTAAGGGGAATATCGATCTTATAAGGTTAAATTTACTAGGCCTTCACATAATAATTGTATGGGGGAATCCCTATTTTATACTGGGTAAATAACTGTTTAACATCACACACTTGGGATGATTATATTTATCCCATTCTTATCATATGAGGCCTCCCAGTTCTATAGGTGGTAACTTTTAACCATATTATACTTATTTTATGAGGTATACTATTTTAATTTCATTTCATAATAATGTAGTTCAAAAAAAGGTTCTATGTATTTTTGGATATGGAGTTTCATATCATATAACCCAGATTGTGATTTCTTGTTGATTAAAGTCATGAAAGATGGAGCGTAGTGGTATTTATTGGGTTATGGTCATATATCAAGGACCCAAGGGGGTGTGATTGTATTGAAGAGTTTTTTGGTGTGTGTAAGAGTGACAAACTAACATGAAAGTAGGTCCAAAATGATCATATTACACATAAACCCATACAAACCATACCCTTGCATCCATATAGACCATATAATGAGTCGAAAAATGGGTTGGGATTGAGATAAAATATATAAGAATTCGTATATATCCCATGAGGATGATAATTAATCCACTTATAGTTTCGGAATATGGTGTGATAGGATACTAAAAATGATTGGTGTTATCCTCTCAAATGGGGATACCTAATCATCTCATATTAGATATGATGAATCCCAAATATAAATGGGTTAAGGCTACAGTTTAACGTATTTTGTTGACTATGTTAGTGTTTTTTTATAACCTATATATCATATAGGTCATCTATATTTTATATTTGGAAACCCAATGTGAATTAAGTGTCATCCTGGATTTATGTGGTGTAAGTCAATATTTTACCATCATGTTTCAAATACATTGTTAGGGCTTTCCCATCTAGCTACTAATTATTTTTCCTCATGATGGGTTGAGAAGGTATCTCAATTTTCTAATGGTTCAATAAAAAATAATTGGGATTATAGAAATCGATGAACCCAAAGGGAGTATTTTGTGGGATATCACTATAGGTAATGGGTGTTCTCGCTATTAATTTCAAACACCTCAAGATTTTGTGATTTGTTTTCTAAATTAATTTAAACTTGTGGATATTTTTATTACACACAACACTGAATATAGCTTGATTTATATCAAATAACAATGTTTTTCATGTGTATCATGAAACACCAAGTTAATCTTGCACTAGATAAAATAATTATATTATCTTATTGTACAAGAAACACTATGTATGGATTGTGTTACACACCATGCCATGTTCCTTCAAAATTCTGCATTACACAAAAGGCTATGTTTTACAAAACAAGAATTTAATATTAATATTTCCATTAAAATATTATTATAGTCACCACCTAGCCACTGGAGTGATAGATGCAAATATAATTGACTATACTATGAAAATATTATCTACACATGTATATAAAATGAATCCTTTGTTTATCAATTTGTTATAATGAAATTAAATACTATTTTGGAAACATGAATTTTCTTTTCTAATAAAAATACCATTCTATGTAAAATTATAATTTTATATAATTAAATTTAAAAACCACTTTTGATGATTTTTTACTAAAATTATATCATTCAAATTCAATCACAATTTTTACACTCATCCTATTGATTTTATAGGAATAAGATTACACTACATATAATTTTATAAATAAATATATGCATGTTTCAAAATAGTAATTTTAACCCCTTTTAACTGAGAAACCATTTTAAATATACTTTTTTACACATTTAAATATTTAATTTGAAACAAAAAACTTCATCTTGGAAATTAGGGTTTCAATATTTTCTTGAGAGGGTTTTTTTTGAATTTTTTGAGATAAGTTTCATATTTTGATGAATACTGAACAATACTATGTTTTAATGCAAAACATAAATTAAATTTATTTTATTTATATAGTTTAATTATTAATTTAGTTTTTTCAAAAATTATAATTTGATCAAATATACATCAATCCATCCTCCTCTACTATAAAAGGGAACTCACAGCCTCAATTACTCACTCCTCTTAGGAAACATTGGATAATATTACACCAACCCAAATATGATACCAAACTACCTCCTCTGAACCTAGATTACTCACTTTGGTCATAGATCCATCCATGTAATCCATTTGGTTAAAAAAGGAGTTACCCAAAGAGAAGGTAGCATCCTCCACAAGATCTATTGTTAAATTTCATTCCAAAACCCCTCAATTAATCTTACTACATGATTATATAATTTAATTAGTATCATAAATATACTAATATATTTTTATGTTAGAGGTTAAACCTAAACTCACACACACTTCCATCAAAATGGATACGAAATCATTATTCATGTGCACAACGAGCCACCACCTCACGGAGTGATGTCAATCTTTCTTCCATTACCACATTTCAAGGTTGGAATTAATGATCTAATTTCTATTTTTTATATGATATAAATGATATTTATTTTTAAATTATTATTACTGAATAATTATATAAATCATTTTCCATATTTTCTATTTTTTGTAAACATGATAACCTCTTTTGTCGATGTGTGGACTACTAAACCCTCAATGTGATGTGATTTGTTCACACGTTGCATTAAAAGTATGAATGATGGGTTTATTCAATGAATATGAAATTTATGACATAATAATTCCATTGGAATGATAATATTTACATATTTTATTTACATACCTTCTATCAATATAGAAAAAAATAGAAACAACATTCATGTGTACATACAACCTACCATCTCAATGAGCAGTGTTTTTCATTTCATATTTTGATCATTTCAAGATTATTATAAATATTTATATACTAAATATATATGATATTTATATCATGTTTTAGATTTTATAAAAATGTAAATCATGATCTATGTAAGTGGATCATGAATAAAAAGTCAAAAGACCTAAATATATGAAGAAGATGTTACCCGAATGTGGTAGAACCCAATAAGAAGGGAAGAAATATTAGTCCACGTACCACAAAAATTCCATAGAAAAAATGAAACATAGTTTAAGGATATAATTCTTGTACTCAGGTGATGTTAGAAGAAATTTTAAATCCACGATTCATTGAACAAGGGGGTGTTTTCCTTATGGGTAGCATTGTGAAATAGAAGATGTAAAACCTAATGTGAAAGGACCAATGGAGGCTCACATACCACATTCAAACCCTGAGATGAACTACACTCATTTTATGGTCATGATTATAATACTATAATGGGTGGATATATGAAGTATTGGTAAATTTAATTCTAGGTTCCTATATGGGAGGTTTACGCTTTACTACATATCTCATGGGAATGAGAATGATGCCGCATGTATTAATGGAACAAGGGGTGGTAGTAGACAAGCATAAGAAGTGGGGGAAATCCTATATAATGAAGGAATATCATGTTCATGATAAGATATAAAGATATAGTTTACCATTGTTTGGTGAGGATGTCGGTTTTGGTTCTTCTCATATCATATGTGGCACCATAATGTTATAAAACAATTATTCGGACCATCTCAAATAAATGGCATCTTGGTTGTTTATGGGCTAGGAATTTTTGGATCATCCCATACAAATCATAAGAGGCATCCCCATTTTATCTGGGGTTATGTCAAAATTTGATGTTGTACATTGAAGTCATTAGATTCTACAGTTTAATGTTTAAAAACAAAGAATGTGGATTCTCTTAATTTAATATAAAAAACCCAGAAACTATAGGGGCTAAAATAAGTTTAAATTCATAATTTAGGGATCGATAAAAATTAGTTAATTGTATTACTACCTAGATCATGGAGAATATCTTAGTTTAAGGACATAATTATTGGACCTGCTGGAAAGGGTTTATGTTTTTACAGGATAGACACTTGAAAATAATATAATTTCATGTTACATGAACTTGTTAGGATCCCCATGTGAAGTAATTAATGAGATACTTATCATTGGTTGGAGTTGTGACATGGTATTCATCAAACATAATCATTTAGTATGATCCATTGGATTAGAAATTATGAATGATGTAAGGCCCTTTTTATTTAGACACTAGCTATGATTGCATTTTTCAGGTATTATCTATGTTCTGATATACAATAACATTTCACTATTGAATGAGTGGAGGGAAACCTACTTATTTAAGGATCTATCTACCCTATTTTGGTGACTCTATTGATTGTTAAATGTAACGACCCAAAATTTTGAATAAATCTTGTTTCCTAATTTTGTGTGTTTTTTTATTTTATTTTATTTTTATACTCAACAAAAATGTTTCATTTGATAACATAAGTATAATTAAAATGAGACTGTTGGGTTTTGACTGTTATATGACCATTGGTTAATATGACCGCTGTAAACTAAATGTTTCGATTATTGTCTCTAAATACAAGTAATATTGGTTATTTAATATAGAAAAAAGATTTGATGGCCTCGCCCAGTAGTCTTGGACCAATCGAAGCACATCTAACAGAACATGGGAAGGAGGTAGCACCACTAGGGCTTTGCTCTAGACCAAACCCAAACAGAACTTCATCGTGTGATGCTAGAATGGGATCACCTTCGCGAGAAGTTCAAACTGATAGAAATTACTACTCGTGCGATGTTGGTAGAGCCTCCCTCGTATTCTCTCACCTTAGCACACCTTACACTTAGGTCCTATGCTGGTGTGATAAGGGGATATGTAAGGAGACTGTAACTGTCTTGTGTAATCCTTTGTTTTAAATAAAAAATTGGGATTTATTCTTATGATGAAGTTTATGAATTTTCAAATATCCGGATAAATATAGTATGCATATTTTTGGTGAATTTTAGAGAAATGATATTTTAAAAAAATGTTTATGTAAACCTTAAATAATTAAAAATGTGTAATGATTTTCAAAAAATGTTATTCTAAAATTATGTTCAGTACGAAATTTAGATTCTAATAAGATCAACTTGATTTTTGATGAATAGTAAATTATGAATAGTGATTTTATGATTATGAATAGTAATGTGTCCAAATGGATTAGTAATCTCACTTAAAGAATGTATTAATATAATCTAGGCACCTTGACTAAGTAATGTGATTCAATAAAATGGTTAAATAACGATTTCATAAATTATTATTCAAGTATTAGTTTTTTCAGGTGAATAGTGTTTTAATTAAAAATTAAATTAAAAATATTTAGAATTTTTTTTATAAAATGTATTTCATTTTTGAACTCAGAGCATCGATATTATGTTTAGGTAAATTTTGGGGTTTTTTCTGAAAAAAATGAATTTTCGGTGAATAGTGTATTTATATAAAAAATAAATTAAAAATATTTAGAACATTATTTTCATAAAATGGAGTTCATTTTTGAAATTGGAGCATTGATATTTGGTTAAGGTGAAATTTTGGGATTTTTCTGAGAAAGTTGAATTTTCAGTGAATAGTAAAAATACAGTTTTAGGGTTTCGGTATGTTTAATGACATCATAACTATGTCATGATGATTTCAAGAGATATTTTATGGGTTCCCTGACCAAAGGTAATGAATTATTGTATTGGGGGCCCCATGTGGCCTAACTTCATGAGAAATATCTTGGGAGAGCACATGGTTTTGAGAAACCCACTTATGAGGTGTCCCTTGGCCATTAATGCCTTGTCCCCTCACATTCCCTATAAATACCAAGCCATGATCTCATACTTTGGACTCCAAAATCATTCTCAATGAAGTTCCGGTCTCCTTACCTCCCAATGTTCCCTCCCAAGGTGCCCCCAGGCCCTCAAGGTCCAAACCTTTGAGTTTTAAGAGTTAAGTTTTAAGGTAAGGGATCTGACCCCCTCTCTTTCTTTTCAAGTGATCTCTTTTATGTCATTTATTTTATGCTCCATGTTCTTATGTTGTAGGATGTTCTTTTATATTCATTATAATGTCCTTTTTATGGTCATATGATGAGAGAACCCGTCTTACTCTCATCATTTCATTTTATGAAAGTTTAAGTGGCGTCGTTAGGCTGCTGAAATTTTTGTAACGGATTCTTTCACCCTTCTCATTTTCAAGTTCTATTTTATTTTCTTATCTTTCAAGTTATTTTTTATTATTTTGGGGTATTATATCTATATCTATAATACTTATCTTTTATGATCATATGATGAGTGACCCCATTTGATCTTTTCAATTCAGTATTTTGATGTTTTAAGTGGCACCGTTAGGCTGCAGAATGTTTAATTGGTTCTTTCACCCTTCACATTTTTGAAGTTCTACTTTCATTTAAAGTCTTTCAAGTTACTTTATATTATGTTGGGGTATCAACTATATATCTATCATACTTATCTTCTATGATCATATGATGAGAGACCCCATTTGATCTATTCAATTCAGTATTTTGAAGTTTAAGTGGCGCCGTTAGGCTGCCGAATTTTTAAGGGATTCGTTCACCTTTCTCATTTTTCAAAGTTCTACTTTCATGTAAAGTTTTTAAAGTACCTTTTTATTATGTTGGGGTATGATATCTATATCTATCATACTGATATTTTATTTACATATGATGAGAGACCCTATTTGATCTCGTCAATTCATTTTTTTTATGTTTAGGTGACGCCGTTAGGCTGCCGAATTTTCATAAGAGAAATCTTATTTTTGTCTTACTTTCATGTTATTCATTTCATATGGTAAATCTTTCAAATTTCATTACCATGTTCATATATCCTTCATATTCTTTCCCTCTACTGTTTTATGGATCATTTATGAGTGGGTGACCCATGTCCCCTCTCTTGTCAATGTTTTCTAAAACCTCATAACATAGCCGTTATGCTGCAGAATTTCTGTCTCAAAATGACTCTCTCTTTTTCTAAAGATCTTTTATTTTATTAAGTGAATACTGAAAGCTCTTTATTCTAAAGGGGTATTCAAATATATACCAAAATATTCTATTTTAAATTCTGGGATTTACATACATGAGACCCACCTTCCTTTTCTGTGGGTTTTAAAGTGACATAAAGATCATGTATTTAAAGCAGTTTTAAAACATTATGATTATGAAATGAACCCCATTTATTTTATGCTATATGGGCTGTTTATCAAATTATTGATGATGATATATGTGACTCACATGATAAAAAAGGCAAATTTAAGGGTGCGCCCTGATAGCGCTCCAATGCATTGGGTAATGATGTAACCACTAGACATTACAATTTTCACGATATCTTGTTGAATAACCTTGGTAATTTTAAAATGACACCTCTGGGATAGACCATGGTGATATGTTCATGATTTTCTATGTAAAATGAAGTATCCATATCTTAATGTTATGAAAAATTTTATTTTTATTATGATATGCCTCATGATTTCTTTCTCATGCCTTAATGTTCTTTTTCATGACATTGTTGATGTATCTCAAGTTCACATGTTAAATGTTTCCCCTTGTTTCCCTTACTGGGCCTTCAGCTCACCCTTTCTTTTGATGTATGTCCCCAGGTTATGAGATATATTAATGAACCTAGTATGAACATAAGGAGAACCCTTTCAAGTGTTTAAGAAGAATGTTTTTTTGTTTGATGTATTAAGTTACTTGTTTCCAAGACACTAAACCTTAAAGATCCTTAGTTTTGTATAATGTAATGAAAGTTTATGTGACAAAAAATGCGGGATGCTATAGTTTGTATCGAAGTATGGTTTAGTTATTTTTGGAAATTAGGATATGAAATCTCTAGGAAGAACCCTATAGAAAAGTTTAAATATAGGAAATCTTCCTAGTATTTTGGTGAGTATTAAGTAAGGGGTTTCCAAGAAAATATATCCCTGTCTGGATACGAGCAGGTAGAGGTGGCTCTTGCACAGATGTACATAGGTTTAAAACCCGAAAACACCACTTTGATCTAGACTCGAACGGGAACTGGTACATAACAACGGGCCTTGTTGCACTCTTGGTTACAACACTCCCTGGGGGATATGCTTTGGTAAATTCATAAGCTTAGTATGAACCATTGTTAATGGAACAATGATAAAATAAAATAAAGATTCACATAAGAATATATGATCATGGATAACCTAGATGGGAACCTAGGGGATCACAAGTTAGGGTATACTTTTCTTCTATAAGTTATCCTTATATGCTTTAAGTTCCATTTCATAGTTATTGTCTATGTACTTAAGCCCCTAATTTTACTTTCTCTTCTAGGTTAATGGTGGGAAATGGAAGAACATGTCCCAACAACCAATGTGATAGGAAATGCGACGATTGCCATATTAATATGACAGATATGATTAGGGGATTAAAAGATGATTATTATTTTGGAAGATGTTCACTATTTTGGGGACCTCATATGATCGAGGTAAATAAATTAATACGGTATTTTCATTGAGGAGTAAGGTTGACTTATATTTTGGAGAATCGATGAATTTAAGGTGGACTTATAGTAATTTAGGTTACTTATGGGAATGATTAACCTATATTGAGTAAAATATATTTAGGTTAGATACTGTTGTTATAAGATGTTAGGAGTGGTTGATGTTTTTTGGAGATGAACAATGAAGTTTATTTTGGAAGACTATGTTATCAAATCCTTCTTGTATTTGGGTTTCAATATTAGTTTTGTTTATTTTGAGTAATTTTAAGGACCGTTATTTATGGAATGGTCTATGATGAACTTTGGGTAGTACCACAGAACTTTGAAGATTTAAAAGTAGATTCCATTCCTATGGGATTATTTCTTTTTGAAGAGTTGTTTTACCTTAACCTTCTTGTTTTTGGGATAATGTTTTAAGATAGAAGAAATAGATAGTTAATATTTTGTGAATTATGTGATTCTCTAGAAGATGATTCTTGTGCTTTTGATGAGACCAAGTGTTTTTTTATTCTCATCATTTGGAGAAAAGATTAGTTTTGGTAGAGACTTATTAAAGGATGAAACTCTACTTGAAGGTTGGTATATTTTATTATGTTTTTGTTCTATGTAGTAAATGAATTCCTCAAAATTATGAAAGGGAATGTAAAACAAAAACGTTATTGGTTTATGTTTCCTACTAGGTAATCAAAGATCGTTTACACACATCATAAGTTTTGTATTTTCTCATTGTTAACTTTCTCCTAATAATTTTTTCTATCACTCTCACTTAGAACGTGACCCTTGGTTTTTTCCTCCATGTCCATGTTTTCCTACATGGGATCCTAGTATGGGTTATCTTGGGTGACCTTTGTACTTCCCTTTCTTTCTTTTAATGTAATAGTTTTACTGACTCCTTTTCCGATGTGGGACATTCAATAAAAATTCAAAACCGAATTTTAAAAATTGTGAGGGCTCAATTTGTTAAGGGGGGAAGATTGTAACAACCTGAAATTTTGAATAAATATTGTGTCCTAATTTTGTGTGTTGTTTTATTTTATGTTATTTTTATACTCAAAAAAAATGTTTCATTTGATAACATGATGATAATTAAAATGAGACTATTGGGTTTTGACTGTTATATGACCGTTGGTCAATATGACCGCTGAAAACTAAACGTTTCGTTTATTGTCTATAAATACAAGTAATCTTGGTTAATTAATATAGAAAGATGATTCGATGGCCTCACCCAGTAGTCTTGCACCGATCGAAGCCCATATAACAGAACTTGGGAAGGAGGTAGCACCACTAGGGCTTTTCTCTGAACCAAACCCAAGCTGAACATCATCGTGTGAAGCTAGAACGGGATCGCCTTCGCGAGAAGTTAAAACTGATAGAAATTACTACTCGTGCGATGTTGGCCGAGACTCCCTCAGATTCTTTCACCTTAGCACACATTACACTTAGGTCCTATGCTGGTGTGATAAAGGGCTATGTATGGAGACCGTAACTGCCTTGTGTAATCCTTTGTTTTAAATAAAAAACTGGGATTTCTTCTTATGATGAAGTTTATGAATTTTCAAATTTCCGGATAAATATAGTATGCATATTTTTGGTGAATTTTAGAGAAAGGATATTTAAAAAAAATGTTTTTTTAAACCTTAAATAATTAAAAATGTGTAATGATTTTTAAAAATGTTCTTCTACAATTATGTTCAGTAAAAAATTTAGAGTCTAATAAGATCAACTTGATTTTTTATGAATACTAAAGTATGAATAGTGATTTTATGATTAGGATTAGTAATGTGTCCAAATGGATTAGTAATCTCACTTAAAAAAGGTATTAATATAATCTAGGCAACTTGATTAAGTAATTTGATTCAATAAAATGGTTAAATAACAGTTTCATAAATTATTATTCAAGTATTAGTTTTTTCGGATGAATAGTGTTTTTTAATTAAAAATGAAATTCAAAATATTTAGAAAATTATTTTTATAAAATGGATTTCATTTTTGAACTCAGAGCATTGATATTATGTTAAGGTAAATTTTGGGGTTTTTTCTGAAAAAAATGAATTTTCATTGAATAGTGTATTTATTTAAGAAATAAATTAAAAATATTTAGAAAATTATTTTTATAAAATGGATTTCATTTTTGAAATCAGAGCATTGATATTTGGTTAAGGTGAAATTTTGGGATTTTTCTGAGAAAGTTGAATTTTCAGTGAATAGTAAAAATACAGTTTTAGGGTTTCATTATGTTTAATGACATAATAACTATGTCATGATGATTTAATGAAATATTTTATGGGTTGGCCGACCAAAGGTGATTAATTATTGTATTTGGAGCCCCATGTGTCCTAACTTCATGGGAAATATCTTGGGAGAGAACATGGTTTTGAGAAACCCACTTATGAGGTGTCCCTTGGCCATTAATGCCTTGTCCCCTAACTTTCCCTATAAATACCAAGCCATTATCTCAGCCTTTGGACTCCAAAATCATTCTCAACGAAGTTCTGGTCTCCTTACCTCCAAAAGAGTCCTCCCAAGGTGACCCCAAGCCCTTAAGGCCCAAACCTTTGTGTTTTAAGAGTTACATTTTAAGATAAGGGATCCAACCCCCTCCCTTTCTTTTCAAGTGATCTCTTTTATGTCATTTATTTTATTCTCCATGTTCTGATGTTGGAGGATGTTCTTTTATATTCATTATACTATCCTTTTTATGTTCATATGATGAGAGACCCCCTCTTACTCTCATCATTTCATTTTATGAATGTTTAAGTGGCGCCGTTAGGCTGCCGAAATTTTTGTAACAGATTCTTTCACCCTTCTCATTTTCAAGTTCTATTTTCTTGTAAAGTCATTAAAGTTATTTTTTATTATGGTGTAATATGATCTATATATCTATCATACTTATATTTTATGATCATATGATGAGAGACCCCATTTGATCTCTTCAATTCAGTATTTTGACGTTTTAAGTGGCGCCGTTAGGCTGCCGAATTTTTAAGTGGTTCTTTCACCCTTCTTATTTTTGAAGTTCTACTTTCTTGTCAAGCCTTTAAAGTTCCTTTTTATTATGTTGGGGTATTATATCTATATCTATCATACTGATCTTTTATGATCATATGATGATATACCCCATTTGATCTCTTCAATTCAGTATTTTGAAGTTTAAGTGGCGCTGTTAGGCTGCCGAATTTTTAAGGGATTCGTTCACCTTTCTCATTTTTCAAAAATCTACTTTCATGTAAAGTCTATAAAGTTCTCTTTTATTATATTGTGGTATGATCTATATATCTATCATACTGATCTTTTATGTTCATATGATGAGAGACCCTATTTGTTCTCGTCAATTCATTTTTTTGAAGTTTATGTGACGCCGTTAGGCTGCCGAATTTTCATAAGAGAAATCTTATTTTTGTCTTCCTTTCATGTTATTCATTTCATATGGTACATATTTCAAGTTTCATTACCATGTTCGTATATCCTTCATATTCTGTCCCTATACTGTTTTATGGATCATTTATGTGTGGTTGACCCATGTCCCCTCTCTTTTCAATGTTTTCTAAAACCTTGTAAGATAGCCATTATGCTGCAGAATTTCTATCTCAAAATGACTCTCTCTTTTTCTAAAGTTCTTTTATTTTATTAAGTGAATAATCAAATCTCTTTCTTCTAAAGGGGTATTCAAATATATACCAAAATGTTCTATTTTAAATTTTGGGAATTACATACATGAGACCCATCTTCCTTTTCTGTGGGTTTTAAAGTGACATAAAGATCATGTATTTAAAGAAATTTTAAAACGTTATGATTATGAAATGAAACCCATTTCTTTTATGATATATGGTTTGTTTATGAAATTATTGATTATGATATATGTGGCTCACATGATAAAGAATTCAAATTTAAGGGTGCGCCCTGATAGCGCTCCAATGCATTTAGTAATGATGTAACCACTAGAGATTACAATTTTCACGATATCTTGGTGAATAACCTTGGTAATTTTCAAATGACACATTGGGGATGGACCTTGGTGATATGTTCATGATTGTCTATGTTAAATGAAGTATCCACATATTAAATTTATGAAAAAGGTTATTTTTATTATGATATGCCTCATGATTTCTTTCTCATGCCTTAATGTTCTTTTTCCTGACATTGTTGATGTATGTCAAGTTCACATGTTAAATGTTTCCCATTGTTTCCCTTACTGGGCCTTCTGCTCACCCTTTCTTTTGATGTATGTGCCCAGGTTATGAGATGCAGTAATGAACATAGGATGAACATAAGGATAATCCTTTCAAGTGTTTAAGAATAATTTTTTTTGTTTCATGTATTAAGTTTCTAGTTTCCAAGACACTAAACCTTAAAGATCCTCAGTTTTGTATAATACAATGAAAGTTTATCTGACAAAAAAGGCGGGATGATATATTAAAGGGATTGATAATATTTATTTAAATGGATTCCATCTCAATAAGATGGAATTTTTTATTCCATTTGGTTTCTTTTTTTGTAAACTGCTGTTCAGAGTGATGATAACAAAATCTCTGTTGGAATAACTACCTCTATTACATAATCAAGGGAATATAGTGTCACTTTGGTGGAATTATTAGTGGTAGTCTAATATACCCATAGGGGGTTGGTAATTTTATCAAGACAACTGATTTTCAATTTGGCCCGCAATTTTCTATAGGAAGTTATATAGCATAGTGTTGAATAACTCAATATAGACATGTTTCTATGTATGATAGAAAGAAGTATTATTGGAATATATGTCTTATAGATCTTACAACATATTAAAATTAGAATATAAAAAGTTATATCCATTATTGTTTAGACTACTATAGAAAATTCAAATCATTGTGTGATGTGTGAGCTCAAAATATTCTTCATATACTAGGATTTAACATCCTTTATGGAAATTTATTCTTATTACAAAGAGAAGTCTGTTATAGTTAGAATAAACCTACACTAGTGAGACAGTGCTAGAAGTTATGGTCCCAAAATATTTAGTCCCATATTGTAAATGGACATGAATATTTGGTGGTGTATAGAAGCATCAGCAGTTGATGAATAAATTTGACTTAAATATGACATTCATAACACCTATTTGTGATCTCAAAGCCATCGTTGACCTTGTTTCACTAGAAGTATCCCAAACACCAAATATGGTGAGAGGTCTTCCATCCCACCATATGGGAATCAATGGACCCCAAAATGATATGGTTAATAACATAAGTGATCTATTCTCCTTTGATTAAATAGGGGATAATTCCACAAAACCCTCTCTTTTAGTGGGTTTTCTCATGGATAGGCCCACTCTGGAGTGTAAAATGTTTTGAATATCGTCATATTCTCTCAATATCAGCATGGTATGGTGGTATAATGTCACTATGGAGATACTAAATGAAATGAGTCATTCAATTTTGAATTTCCTCTTCTGTGGGAAGACCTTAGGGTACTGGAATAAACATACGATTAGTTAGTCAACTTCACTATTGTATTCCATAATCTATGGTGAAGGGGTCAATGAACCTTTATTGTGCCACATGAATGACCATGTAATATTGGTCAATATCTAAAAGGGACAAAACTATAGTTTCCAAGGAACCGGCTCAACCATTATCTGATAAGGAACATGAGTCACTTATAGCATAGAAGTGAACTGTTCCATCAGTAGATGACTACACTACATCATGGGAATGCTTTGTATCTTTCTTATGATGTAGTCACTACTAATCTATTTGATAACAAATTTGGATTCTCTCTTCATATGAAAGAGGTGTACATCAATATTTAGGTCCAAATTGATAAAATTAATGATGGGATAATACACCAACTCTTTTTTTTACATCCTTCTAAAATACGAAATAGTATGGAAAGACAACTTATATTGGTGTGATGAAAATTACCCCCAACCGTACCCTATTAAGCCTGGGGTTGTTTATCCTTATATGGGTTAGTTTCATGGAATAATAATTGAAATTAATCTACTAATAAGAAAAAACTGGATCCATTAAGAGAATAACCTAATTTGTGATATCAATATCCATAGGTAGTTATTTAGGTGATAGATGGGTGGAAAAGTAATCTTCTAGTTCCTAGCCTTGGCAGCATTATGAGAGACAAAAATGATGTCAAAATTTTGGTGTATTACTTCCCAATAATCCAATCATCCCATCATCATGAGGAGATTGAGTATATAATTCAACAAGAAAACACGAAACACCAATTTTATCTCATGATTCTACAGATAGTGTAACAAATTCATCACTTTATAAACTAGTGCAAGGAAAATCTACATGATATGTGAGTATATTTACTCAGTTTTAAGGATCATATGGGTGAGATGGTATAAAGATTTATCTATACCCTCATTGTTGTTCTAGGTGAGAATTTCACCAAGTGACCATTCTAGTATGGTCACATAGGGGACCAATGTATTTCCAAAAATATGAGGAATTTGTGTTAGATTTTGTAGAAGGTACTTTTTGATATCCTCAGACATGGCATAGAACTCCTCATCCCACTAGTAAATTGTTACATTTTTCATTATCCTCAATAAGTACATACACACACTGGAAATATTCACATGAGATTTCCATATATAGTATATATTTCATTAAAGGCCCAACAACTCTCAGATTTTTCTAAACAGAGACATTCATATAATGGACTTGATCTTCTATTAATCAATATCGATACCTCTATATCTTATGAGAAATCCTAGAAACATTTAAGAGGTTACCCCTACATTAATATTCAGGGAGTTCATCTTCATCTTCCATAAATTGTATAATCCAAGCACTTTCTCATGGTACTTGAGATGGTCTGAACACTAGTTATATTTGACCACCATATTGTTTAAAATGTATTCAACAAATTTTTTGGATATTTTTTCTGATGATTTTGTTCATGGATCACTGATAAGTGGATCCTATTTTCTTTAAGACAATGGTAATTTTTTGATAATAGATATTTTCTTGGGGTTTCCTCAAAGTAGTAGAATCCTCGTCTGCATGGACCATTCAGATCAGATTGTATCTGGAGTTTCCACCCATGAATGAGAGGGGTCGTATACCTAATGTAGCTCAGTTCAATAGCAATGACACTGGAAGTAGTAATCATTATTTAGATAATGTGATTGAGGTCCTATAAGTCGATAAAAACACTCATCGTCCCATTATTCTTCCTAGTTAGGATGATGTTGGCTAGAAATTTATGGTATCAGACTTCCCAATTTTTTTTTGTTTGATGAGCCTATCAAAATTGGCCTCAACGATAACCCCATAGGAGAGGTGAATATTTTTGGGTGGTTTCTTAAATATGAATTGGGAGGCCAAAATTATGAATTGAGACCTTAGGTATAATTCCAATAAAATCATCATAGCTCAAGGATAACACATTCCTATGCTTCACTAGGATGGCCATGTAGTATTTCTTCTCTTACAGAGACATTGATGAATTGATTAGAATCAGACTTAGATATGTCTCTATAGCATGGTTAATCTGGGTTAGCTTACCAATTTTGTTGTATATATGATCCTCATATGCTAGTTTAGATTCTTCCAAATGCACTTCGTCATCTGCGATAGGGGAATCTGTGGGAGGAGGTAGCTCTTTGAGGAAATCCAATCCACGAGAATCCTACCATTGTCTCTAGAGGATACAAAATCCTCAGCCCAAGGTTCTGTCTCTATAATTACTATGGAGATAGATGATATCATGCTAATTTAGTCTATCCTTTGACCATGTGGTCCATTCCTGATGACAATTAAGTGGTGGAAAACAGGATTCCATTAATTCATCCATGCCCTACATAACATGTAGTAATGTCATGAATTGGTGGTCTTGGGTTTAAATTTTACGTACTAATTTGATGTAGGGGATTTTAGTGTCTGTTGGGCCTTTCCATTGTAGGGTTATGATGTGATCATCATGTGATGTTTTTTCTTAGGGATGGCGAGACACTTTACCTTATAGACTACAAAACATACACCAAGTTCTAGAATTATGGGATCCTACTAATGAATCCTGATAATTAAGTTTTCATTCATGTATGACTATTGATTGAAATTGGTAATAACTATATAATAGGGGGAATTTACATCCCCATCCACATCAGTTTGAACTTATTTTCCATACCATTTGTAATATACAATGTTTAGATAGTGGGCATCACATGAGTTAATGGGTGATATATCACCCTGTATAACATATAAAATATTATTGAGGGATTATTTAATGCTGTGGTGATACATGTAAAGGAAAACTACATGAAAATATAGTCAGGGTTGTCCTAGAATCACATTGAAGTATGAATCTTTTGATACATACATGAATTCAGTGCTTGATATCAATCCACCAAAGGTGTAAATCCAAAAAAACCACTCTATGAAGATTAATCATGCTCTTATATTCACCAATAAATTTCCTGTTTAAGGGAATCATAGATTCTTATATTATTCCCATCATGTGAAGCATCTAGTTCGTGATAAGGTTTGTCTTAGATCCAGTATCAACTAGGTAGGGGTTGAGTTCCATAACATTGAACTAACCGGTGATGAAAAGTGGTCGTATGTTCCCATACATAGAGATTCCATCATGTTACCCATAAAATGATATGATGTATTATCACTCCAATTATGTGACTTCCTATTCATAGCATCCCTCTATGGAAGCTACCCCATCTTCAAATTACATATGGAATCTCAAATATTCTGAAAGGTCCTCTCCAATTTTGTTTGATATGATCCAGGCCTCTAGGATAAACACACCCACATGTATGGATGATCGTTTCTTAAAAATTATACTTTTATTCCATTGGAATATTTTTTCCAAAAGAGGGTTGCTTCATGGAAGGGGGTAAAAAAGATGTTGTGGGATGAATTGTGGGGGTCTATGTTGTGCTGGAAATATTCTGCTGCTAACTAGATAGCATACTCTGAACAATAATCAGGTAACTATTGATTGGATAAGGTATGAATCTAGATGGACACAACTTATCACAATGTGTTTGTGGCAGTTATACTCACTCAACTAACATGGTTGAGTGCAGAGGTGTACATGATGTAGTGGACATAGAGGATATTTCTTACTAATAAATTCACAAAATGTTTTACTTTATATCAGTAGCATGAATATAATAGTTAGCCTGGTCAATTTCGACATCTTGTATTTCCTCAATAATTCCTCTCACAACTTCATTTAGAGGCACCAAATGGTATTTCAGGGATTTCCACAATATTGGGTGTTGTGAAGTAGTCTACTAGCTCGAAAAAATTCATGGAGGTGTACTTTTATTCATTATATACGAAATAGTGGAGAATGAGACATACTATGGGTGCATATCCTAATAGGGGATCAAGTAAATCTCTAAGAGTTAAATATGTCATCGACACTGGGGGGACCTGGATTTCCCTTTCCCCATAAGTTCTTGTTATTTTGTGACATGGAAGGCATAGATTTGGATGTTTATGTAGTGGATGTTGGATACATGACAATAATAGGAGGATCAAGATATCCCATGCACGATTAAATAATACCATGACCATGAGAAACTATATTTCAATCCATCCAGTCATCTTATTTTTACATCCCGTGGCGATATGCCTATTTCCATTCACTAGAGAAATCAAAGCCACTGTCAAGGTAGGCAAAGACATGTGTCACCTATGTTGGAATGTCACCTAAAATGACTATGCTACGATCCACGTGGTCTTGAATCAATTCATTGAACCAAAATAATTTGTTGATGGTGATTCTAAGGATAATGTGGTAAATGAAATGATCATAACAACCAATGAGTCCATCGTCCCGGGGTTTCATGCTCTCTATAATCTTTATGATTACCTTTTCCCAGGGGTAGATAAAATAGGTAAGGACCTATGAATACCTGTAGGAAAATTTCACACTAATGGGAATATTCATTTTCCAAACACTTTATACAAAAGGTTTAACAGAACCATTGGTATTGGGGTCCTTTACCAATGGTTTATTCAAACTGTTGGTAAAGGTTGAGTAAGTGAAGTATTTCCCAATAGTTTTAAGAAACCATTGAGAAATATACAAATTTTTCTACCTTTACCAATGGTTTTTTCAAACCATTGGTAAAGTCCATCATTTTCCCAACGGTTTTTAAAAACCGTTGGGAAAAGTCCCCCCAATATACAGCACCCCGACCCCCAGTTACACAGAATCTAGAAATTTTCCCCAATTTCCAGAAGTTCCCACGCAGGTGAACCCTAATCTGAGGTCTTCCATCTGATCGGCTAAAACTTCCCTATAAAGACCCGGAAATTTCAAGAAATTATTTTTCTAAAATACTTTGTAATTTTACGAGTCTGCAGTTTCTAACGGCACTGGATTCCGAGGCCCGGTGTGCACGGAATCAATTTCTGAGGTTTTTTTCAGGTACGTTCAGTAAACGTACGTGCATGTTTTTCTATCTTTTTAACCAGTGCTTGGAATCGAAATCCGAGGGCACCGATGAACTCACAGTGCTGGTATTCTCTTAAGGGGACCTTTACCACAGTTGCATTTTAGGCGGGTTGAAAGTTAATTTTTGGGGTTTTAAAAAAAAGTTAAATGAAATTGATGTGAACACTTTTATTCATCTTGAGAAGTTAATTCCTACATGGGGAAGTTATTAGTGGGGACCTCACCAACATAACCTATCATGAGAGGATATATTGTGAGGTGGGGCCCACATGATCCCTAACTTATCACCTCCCCTAAACTCCCCACTAACACCCCCTTTAATTAATTCGACAACTCCCCATTATTGAATGAGATCTCTTCACCTCCCTCTCTCTCTCTTTAATATTTTTCCGCACATTTTAATTAATTAATTCAAACTCTTCAATTAATTAATTAAAGAGTATAAAATTTTAATTACATGTGTGAATAAAAATAATATCCTTAGCTATTATTTTATTTTGGGGCATTCATTGTGTTGATAGGATTTTGGGAGAGCTCGTGAGATTTTGAAGAAGGAGTTCCTATCTTCAACGAAGAACACCCTCCTTCCAACAAAGAACCACTGAAGAACAAATATCGACTATTTCGATCATTGACCATGACAAAGGAGATGGAGCCACTTGCAATGAATGCCGATGACATGACATCCCCAGATCCTTCTTTTCTGATGTCAATGAGTTTACGTCGTCTCCCCACGACGCCGTCTTCCACGACACCTGTTTACCACGAACCTTATTTCGAGGTAGGGGGTATATATTCAATTTTAATTGATTAATAGTGTTAGGTCAACTAGCATGAATACCCGGAGAGGGGGGGGGGGTAAATTAGGGTATGACTAATTAAAAATTAAAGCCCGTTCTGATCTTGTTTTGCTGTTAAGAAAAACACTCTTCTCTCTCTTTCCTGTTGCACAATATAAACAGAAAGTAAAGCAAGCACAGGACACAACAATTTAACTTGGTTCACCACTATGGGCTACATCCAAGGAGCATACGCCGATAGGTTGCCGGTCGTACCAAGTCCACTAAACTTCACTAGATGTGGATTACAATGTTTGGGCTAGATCACTTCTATGTCCAGTCTCACTGCCTATACAAGGTTTAGGGTCAGCTTACTGCTTTCCCAAGGGTCACTCCCTATTTCTCTCTCTCTAGGTCACTGCCAGCGGAGAGGATCACCTTCTTCCTCTTCCTAAGATCACTGCTCTCTGAAGGGATTCACTCATAGTTTATAGACATGTAGGTCTCTTCATTTCCATTAAGGAATTCATATTTCTCTGTATGTAGATTCTCTATTGAAGTTCAACTTTCACCCGTAGATGAATACCCCTTTGCCACTATCCACAAGGAAAACTACCTTTGGAAAGACCTTCGCGAAGAACCCTACTTTGCTAGGCTCCCAATTTCGTGAAACTCAAACAAGCCTTCGCAAAGCTCCAGCCTTTTCACGATGCTCTATCGCGAAGCACTCTCGCGATGCACAAACCTTCGCAATGCTTAGGCCGTCGCGGAGCTCCTGCCTCTTTGCGAAGCTCACTGAGCCAATGCGGGGCACACGCCTTTCGCGGAGCTAGAATAGCCGCCGTGAAGCTCCCCTTTCACAAAGCACACTGCCTTCGTGAACCACCTCTATGAACCGAGAGCAATGGATTTTCTCTGAAAATTCTCTCTGCTTCTCTCGAGGGGGTCGGCCTTTATTTATAGGCGATTCCACCAACCCTTGACCTTTCAGAGTAAAGTCAACGCCACATCATTTCAAATCGAGAAGCTCCAATGTTTCAGCCGAAATTCTATCCAAATCGTGAAGCACCACGACAATTTTCTGTTCGCGGAGCTTGACGTAGTCGCGAAGAATCACTGTCAACTTACCTTCGTGCCTTCGCTGCGAAGCTCCCTCGCAAAGCCCTTCACCGCTGCAATGCGCTTTAGCCTCTGCCATTCTCGAAACTTGACGTAATCGTGAAGACTCACCGCCTCCATTCTTCTGGTCTTCGCAATTTCCAAACCATGAATCCTATCTTCGCGAAATTCATGCCTTTTCCATATTAAATTATTCTCTTCCTGGAAATCCTATCTTTGCGATGCTCACCAAACTCCAAATTTTTGACCCCAACAATTTGGAAAACACCGGGAAAAGGCACCACCTTGTACTGCTCTTTTGTACCGCCTCCAGATCGTCCTTTTCCTTTGTCATCGTTCTTTATCAACAAAGATTGTCAAAAACTTCTTGTGAACTCGACAAATATCCATGAAAACCTGCTTTGTCAACAAACACAATCAACCCAAAAATACTACAATGTTACCTTGAGGGATTTTTTGCCAAGAAATAGTTTTATTGTTCTTTGTTAAAATTGTTGGTTTATATATGGCCGATTGTTACTGCCTAACGTGGAGGGCACGAGCCGGACAAATAGAGCCTGACGACCCTCTGCCGTTTCTTGTTTTTATTAATTTTCAAAGGGAGGTGGTGGCGAATGGAGGTGGTTGCAAGCGAAGGCGGCAGCCACACTCCGGCCGCGTGTGGGGAACCACATCCCGCAATAAGGGCTGCTCAGCTGATGAAGAACCGGTCGGCTAAGCCGGCTGGACCAAAGTGACAGTGGCGCCATGAGGGCGCCGCGCTGCGGAGGACCACGACCCGCATTCCGTTGGCCGATTTGGCGGGTGAACCCGCTGGCTTCGGCCGGACAGATTGTAGGGTGGTTCCGCTTGGCACTGCAGGTTTGTGAAAGCGGCCCCCTTGGACCGCTCGGCCACTCGGGCTGAGCCGCTCAGCCATCCAGGCCATACCTTGCCGGGCCGGGGTGTGCCGTGCCGAGCCGGGCCGCACCGCGCCAGGCCGCACCACGCCGCAACCCCTCAGGCTGGTCCGTGCCACACCGGGTCAGGCCATGGGATTCAGCGGGCTGGTCCGGCCCTCTGTCGGGTCGGACCCGTCAACACCGGGTTGACCCGACCCGCCAGCCTATTGGGCTTAACGGGTCGAGCCCGTTTTCACTTAAACATGAATAACTTAAAGATCGCGCATTTGATCAATGCGTCGTCTGCAGCACTGGGACCCTTACGACGAGGCGGTCCTTTTTCGATAATCTAAGTGAGTTTTGGATGAATTTTTAAAATGGAAGGGTTTGGAACGAGCGTATTTCCAACAGGGCCCCTAGAATGAAAAAAGCCAATATCTCTCAGACCGGGCGTCTGATTGACGCGCCGTCTGTCGTGTTGGGTTACCTTTGACATGAAGGAACGTCAGGATACATAAACTATGGACCTCATGATAGTTGATGTATCGACCCCTTGGCTCGAGAAGCGGACCCTCCCAGAATCAAGCGTACTGTGTGTGGGAACCCTAGAGCTGGCTGCAACTATGACGACCACTATACTAGGATCCTCCGTGGGTTCGACGACGATGACTACTATACTTGGATCCTCTATGGGTTTGACAGCGATGGCTACTATACTTGTATCCACCATGGGTTCGGTAGTGATGACTACTGTACTTTGATCCTCAGTGGGTTCGACAGTGATGATTATTGTACACGGATCCACCGTGGGTTTAGTAGCGATGTATTCTGTACTAGGATCCTACGTGGGTTCGGAAGAGGAGATGATTCAGAGGCTACATATAATCATCTCCACCCCTCTTCGTGAGTTGTATACCTGTGTGAGCTGATACTTAACTTCCAATCATTACCATTGGTGTGATTGACTTCTTTCTTGTGTGGACTGGGTTGTGCTTGGGCTCGAGAGTTAGAGCCGAACTGGAATTGATGAAATAGGTATATGTATGGGCATATACCTAAGTAGAGTTGGTTGATACTTCGTGATTGTATCTTTTCATTGTAGTTTATCCTTCGTGGATTCTGGAAGACCTTCGGGGGTCTCGGGGACCCTACTGAGTATTGTTATTCTCACCCCTGTACGGGTTATGCCCGCACTACGTTGTGTTGGATGCAGACGACGGACAACACTGATTGTGGTAGAGACTTATGGAGCTGGACAGTACCCGGTGGTGGACCTCTCAGCGGGATGTATACAGAGTGGACGGACGGACCCGAGGTGCTGTGGAGACCATATGTACCCACCCTTTAGGTGGGATTCCCAGAGGACGACTCAGTGGTTGCTGCTTTACTTTACTGTTATTGTACTAGTCTTTCAGTTCTACTATACTCACTATTGGGCTTGTATTTCCGACCCCTTACTTTTCAACACATAATTTTGTATACATTTTTACTTGTGCTTACATCAGTTGCGTACACTGTTGTGTTTTTTTACTTCTATAAAGGAAATGCCTTCCCAACTTTTGGATTTATGCCTTTTGTTCTAGTCGCCAGCCCCTGGCCTATGGAAGGCGGGCTTGGGGTAGTCACGGCATGAGCCCCGAGGACATTTCATGACATCCCCCATCAAGGTTAGACTTCGTCAACCTCTTTCAAATACTATCATAGAATCCCTCATCGAGATAATGTACATGGTTGGTGTGTGGTCTACCAAACTCTATGACCTAACATGGTAAGTTGAGGTATTATATCCATTTCTAGTGTTTTGCATCCCAACTATGAGCAAATATTCTTCTATTATCATGTTTTCTCCATTTATTTCACTATCTAGAAATATCACTTCATTATTCCCTATTTCTAGGGATTTTGGTAAAATTAATGATTCATACTATTTGATATTGAATCAATGACTAATACTTGATTGGTAGATGTCTGTGAGTATATTAAAGATGGTTTATAAACTATCTCTTAAAAGTATCACTATTTTTTATTCTTTATGATGTGTAGTATCATTGAAATACTTTATTATTAATATAAAATTTAAAAATAAATGTTTTTTTCTATACTTTATGAAATTAAACATCTTTATGATCCATGAACAACCTATTAGTGTAGAAGCCTAAACATTATCCACCCATGGGGTGCACTAGACTTGGGAAACTAATTGGGTAATTAATGGTATGACCATAGGGGTTCCAAGAATGAGTTATTTAACATGAGTGAATGATTTGGGATGCTTATGACACATAATGGGACCTGAGGCATGTGCCTCTTATATGAGACCTATTTAAAATTAATATAAACAAATTTTAATTTAATTTTTCAGTACGTGTTCTTAGATTAATGATTTGGAATTCCTTGAAGAAACCAACCAAGGATTCATGTAAAAAACAAAGATTTTAATCCCATTTAGAAACCCCCTTGGATTCATGATGACTTGGTTTATAATACCTTTGGGAAATATACCATGGATTCATAGTGATTATGATTTTGGAATCCATGAGGAAGACCCCCTTGGATTCTAAACTAGATGCCTCTCTTTTTACATTGGCTGGGAACTACTTCCTCCCTATAAATACATTTGAAGCCAATCATTTTTTAGTTCTACCATCCAAATCTGTAAGGATTAACATAGTTTTAATGTTTGGTATCTATTTCTCATTGTTTCTATTTGGATTTGACCTAAACCAGGTGGTGATTTGTGTGGCATGACACACCCATTAAGTGTAGTTTGATTTTTTTCTATATTCGTTTTACAATTCATGTGTCATGATTATATGAATCAACTTGATTTGAAGTCTTCATAGACACTCCTTTTAGGTTTTTTGGGAATCATATCGACTAATATAGGTGCTGGTGAGACATATCCCCACTCAAAGATGGTAAATTTTTTGTTTAGTCATATTTTCTCAAGGTGGGTAATGGATATAAGGACAATCCATGTGATGGGATTGGGGGTGTTTGGGGTAGTGGGGTAGGTGGTTTTCCTTTTTTTAGTGGGTTGATATGGTACATTTTGTGGAATTTCATTTGTGTCTTCTTAAATGTACTAAATTTTCACAATATTTCCATTTTTATCATCAATAAATTATTTAAAATACTCTCTTTACAAATTCTGCATCTTTCATGAAAAGCCTTCACTTTTTAATATCTTGAACAATGTTCTATTAGGTCTATGGTTTCTTCTTTTATGTGATAAATGAAAAAATTACAAAACACTTCTCACCTCAAATTTAGGCACACATAACTGAATTGGTTTATCATTACATTATTTTAATAGTTTACTACATCAACTAGAAACTCTTTAATTTATCATTTACTTAACTATATTTTTGATTAAACATCAATATTATTTAATTGATAATGACCAAATGACTTATAAAAATTATTTTTACAGAATGGATAGAAGATGGATGTATGAAACTGATCAGATCTCAAATGATTTTCAATACAATTTGGATAGATTTTTAGATTTTTCATTTCACAATGCTTCAGATAGTGTCCTACACTTCCCATGTTCCAATTGTGTTGGTAGACCTTGGTTAATCCATGAAGAAGTCAGCTACCACATAAGAAAATATGGTTTTCAATAAAACTACTATGTGTGGTATCACAATGGAGAGAAAATGAAATCTCTAATTGTTGATGATCGAAATGAAAGGACTGGACTGGAGAATTTTTTAGATGATCGGTTTCCGTTTATTCTTCATCATGAAAATGAAAGTATATATACTCATGAAGAATTCAATATGAGGAAAGATGATGCATCTAATGAAAATGATGATATTGTCAGGGTAAAAAATTAAAGGATGCAACCACGACTCTAGTATATCAATAGTGCAATAAAATGAAAAATCTGTATTTTTAATCCGATTGTTTCATGAGAAAACTGTGTATAGGATTTCTAATATAGAAATCGATTACATTCGTACCTTCTTGAAGGATTTACTTCTAGATGATGCAGATATTTTCTCAAACCACTATATGGCGTGGGAGTTAGTCGAGGAACTTGGATTTTCAAGAAACAAAATTCATGGTCGCTGAAAGATTGCGGTTTATTCTTGGAGGAAACCACTAAACGAAATGATTTTATAAAATGTGTCACATCCCTCTGGAAGTCAAAATCTGATGAAACACCATCCCGCGTGCCATAGAAAGTATTGTGGTACTTTCCAATAATCCCCAGACTCTAGAATCTTTTTAGGTCTGATGATATATTTATAAAAATGAGATGGAATGATACCGAGAGAAAGAAGACTAATGATGAGTTGGCTCACCCTGCAGATGGATTTTCATGGCAGAGATTTGATGCTCAATATCCTGATTTTGCAGCTGACGTGCCTAATGTGAGGTTGGGTCTTTCATGCAATAGTTTTAATATGACTGGGAAGATGCTTACTTTACATAGCACATGACCAGTTTTTATACACATTTATAATCTTCCCCATGGTTTTGTATGAAAAAATCTTTCACTTTCAATAGTATACTCATATCTAGACCTTCTGATCCTGGCAAGGATATTTATTTATACATGCAACATTTAATAAAAGAGTTAAAACTTCTTTGGGATGTGGGTGTGCGCACATAAGATGCATATTCAAAAGACATATTTCATATGCGTGCTGAACTTATGTGGGCGATCAATGATTTTATGGCTTATGCAATGATGTTTGGATGGAGAATGAATGTAAAACTATCATGACCTGTTTGTATGAAAAATACACGATCGAGAAGACTGAAACATCACTGTAGTTTCAGTTTTATTGGACATCGATGATTCTTTCCAATTGACCTTCTATATAGAAATAATCATCGAAGATTTGATAATACCATAGATACTGATGATCTACCTCAGCATATGTTTGGAACTGATGTGCTTAATGAATTGAAAGATTTTAGTTTTTCATTCAGGAATGGTCAAATGAAATCTTAAAAGAGAAAGAATTCTTCCACTAAAACCTATTACAATTGGAGGAAGAGAAGTATCTTTTTGATTTAGCTTATTGGTCAACCAATTTTTCATGTCATTTCTTAGACGTAATGCACATTTAAAATAATATATGTGAAATGTTTCTTTCAATACCTCTAAATGTTAAGGGAAAGACAAAAGAGGATTTACTGTCTCGACGTGGCTTGGTTGATTGGGGAATCAGACCATAATTGCATCTTGTGCATATCAGTCAAACTAAATGGCAAGGTCCATGTGCTTTTTATGTGATGACACCTACGAAAAAATAATTTATGTAAGTATTAGAGACTAATAGAGTTCCTGATGGCTATTCAAGAAACATATCTAAATAGGTCAACAGAATATAGTTGAAGAAAAAATATTTGAAGACACATGATTATCACGTTCTTCTGCATGAGTTGATTCCAGTAGCAATCTGTTATCTTTTAACCAAGAATGTATGGATGATTGTTATTTGGTTGTACCATTTGTTTAGAGATATTTTTGCTATGAAGATGTATAAGTCTTTCTTGCAGCAAATGTTGAAAGATTCCCCATTAATATTTTGGGAGTTGGATAAAATATTTATTCCATCATTTTTAACATGCATGATGCATCTGACTATCGATATTCCTACTGAAATACTTATTCGAGGACCTATCTCTTTTATTTGGATGTATCCAACTGAAATAAATATGTACAAATTAATGTCATATGTCTGAAAAAAAATCATTATAAATGTTCTATCGTGAATGGTTACTCGGATCAAGAATGTATAGATTTCTGCTCAATATATTTTTCTGATCTTACAACAAGAATGAATAGACCAATGAGAAATGAAGAAAAATAGTATAAGAAAATTGAACACAGTTTTCCATCACTTCCTCAAACAGAAGAAATTCCTGCATCAAATACATTGAATACAGTAAGCCTTGAAGAGTGGGAGATGGACCATCACATAGTTTTGTTCAACTGTGATTTGTTTGATGACTATATTAGGTAACTAAATTGAATTTGTATATCATACATATATATCTCTTAAACTATTCATATGTTTTCTCTACAAGGAACATAAAACAATGATAAATAGAAAGCATTGTTCTTTATCTTTGAGAAGGAGGGAGACTTTGTATTGCAAAGTGTTTTCATCTTGGTTAAAAATGAATGTAAAAATATTACTATTTAAAATAATTAAATCAATTTTTAATAATTTTAATATTCATTTATATTTCAGGTATTTAGTGTTCCTGCTGACTCTATCTCTAAGGAAATAAGATATTTGGATTTTGTTCCTAATACCGTGGTTCGTGACTGTAAATCAATTGTTATAAATGGGTACAAATTTATTGTCATTGAATGAGAAAAGAACATGAGGAAACAACATGATGGTGTTATGGTTAATACCACAACATATTTTTATGCTAGTGCATCAGATAGTAGACCGCAATTTGAAAATGTTGGTTATTATGGAGTCTTTGAAAAAATAATAATGTTGGATTATTACTCTCATGGATGAGTAATGATGATGAAGTGCCATTGGTATGATTCGATGATGAGGCATGGAACATTTAATGATGATTGTGGATTTTGAGTAACTAATATGACTCTCACTCTTGCTACTAAAGAACCATATGAATTGGCATCAATGGATAAACAAGTTTTTTATGTCAAAGACCAACTTCGACTTGAATTTGGTGTCATAGTGGAAGTAGTTGAAAGACATATTTTTGTTTATGGTGATGATGGAATTGACACCATCCCTATTGCCATTGGAACCAATCCATATATTTATTTTGATGAGTCTAATAGGTCAATTGTCAGAGTTAACTGTGAACCTGAAGTTATTGTGTGAAATATATAAAATAATCAATTCATGTTCTCAATTAATTTGGTTTACCTAAAGTTGGGTGGTTAAGGTTGGTTCTATTCAAATTTATTTAATATTGATTACAGATATGTTGTATCCGACTTGACCGTTATGTGAATTTTCATGCTTTATTGGTTGAAAATTTTATTTGAATTTCATTTTCAAATTTGGAATTGAACTGTATTTAAACATACGAAACAAAAATTTATAACGTGGTGAACATTTCAATGCTTCAAGTGTGATTTTTATAAAATTTGAATGACTGTAAGACCTCTCTTTAACATTTTACCAGGTAATGAACATGATGGTTTGTATTCTTCTGCAAAACATGTATTTAAACCTGCATCATCTATCTGAGCTAAAGAAATTAAAATTTTCCTTAATTTTGAAATTTTCTTTTCCACTTTTGAATCTGGTAGAATCAATTTTCTATGATTTTAATAGACTGATGACACATAGTAAATAAACATCCTACTAAAAATTAAATTTCATTATTACATCTTGTACGATTTATTGACTTCATTATATATTTGTTCAAGATCACCTAAAACAATGGTTAGTTAAATTATCCATGAATCCCCCTATTCCATCTCATTTTTTTAGGATACACATTAGTTATCATTTTATATTTACTTCCATATTTGTTTTCAAATACAAGAAATGAATCCAATCGAAGAGAGGTGACGAAAACTGATTATGGACAACAATTGTCACATGACTAAGCTGGTCATTCTACCACTAGTGCATGTAGTGGGTATTTTATTTCAAATACATTTATTGAAATTATATATATTGTCATGTGATTAGTTTTTTAAACATTTTTTCAGGATATATATATTAGCCAATAGTTATTTGATTAGAAGCCTAGTAGTGGTCCCAGTACTCGAGGTGTTCGTACGAGGTGGGTGGTATGTGAGCTAGATGATCTGGTCGGCTTACCCGATTAGAACCTGCCCCTACCACTGACATACCATCCCTCCCACATTTTGATCCTAGTTTGTCATTAGGGACACATGGGATATTTAGGCCTCCCTTGTTTTCACCACCCTTTACATCTGACCCTCCTCACCTGTCTGTACAATATCTGATGACGATTCCCACTCCCCGTCCAGCATTTGGATAGCCATCCATGTCATCCTCTTTTACTACTACTTTGATCTCTATGGGATTTTATATTCCATCTTCTCTGACTCCTGATCCGTGAGAGTCTATCCCTGCACAACATAGATTGGGACTCATTCCATCTGTATAGGGTGTTCCTTTTGTTTCTGTGGATCCAGCGACACCCATTGATCAGACTACCACAGGTATACTTATACAACCCTAACAAATTGTTACACCACTATTTATTTTCATTATAACATGTATTGATAAAATATTTGTTTTTATTTCATTACATATACATCTATTGGTAAGAGTTGGGTGTGGGGGTGTACACGCATTCGTGCATTATGGAACCGTCGCACGCAATTGATGGTGGACTACAATGAAGATAGTCAGATGATTGAAAAATCAGGGCAGTAATGTTGGTTTTTTTTACGACGCTTGCCAAATACTCTAAATCATTCCTGTCATCCCGCTCTCATGGAGACAGCTACCAAATGAAGTCAAGGATAAAGCCCGGGCATAGATATGGGTACAAAAATTTGTTGTATTTAATGAAATATATTAATTTTGTAATTATATTAATTAATAATTTGTGTCAGATGCGGTTTAATTTCCCCGATGGGGAGGGTGCACCTCCAGCACATCTAAATGATTTAGGCGAGCTTTGGAGAGCCTATTAGCATGAGTTGTAGTTTGGCTAGCATGCTATAGTGGTCATAGAGTTTTAGGTGGTCCCTGTCGTGGATGGTTGTCCATTAGAATAGTACCGAAAAATGATTACTCATTGGATGACTATCCAATTTATGGTATTAATAAAATTAGAGTTATTTAAATGAAAATTTTCATGATTTTTATTAATACTAATTATTGAATTTTATTTACAATTAAACTGGAAGAAATAATAAAAACATTGATGCTAAGAAATAAATCCACACATTGGGATGTACTATGATTCCAGATCACGAGAGACAACAGGTGTGATAGTTTCTAATCTTCTTTACGACTTGCACTTTCTATTGCTTCCCCCATAATTTATTCGATTTCTAAATTTGTTATATAATTTTAGTTATGGAATTACTGTTTTTTTGGTATCCTATTTTTAATTCTGGTTTCCTACATTCAATGTCATTTTAGAGGCATAAATTAAATATACAAGGACGTGTGCCTCGAGCAAAACTCTTTTGCTCAAGTAGAAATAATAAAGATGAATGTGAGGTTAATAAACCGACTAAGCAGAATATTGTATGTTTTACATTGTATATTTAAAATTTTAATCTCTATTTTGTAACTTAATAATCTATTTATATTTGTAATAGGATGATTTAGAGGCCCTTGATGCCCATGAACATTAATATTTTGGGCCAAACGATGACTTACATCAGGTGTTGCGAGATGAGAACCCTGGAAGAGTACACTGCCGACCTGGGAAGAGTATAGTTCTGAAGTGGTATTGGGAATCCTCAGGTATGAGTTATAGTCCCACTGAGTTTCACTAGGTTAAGGCACAAGTAGAACAGGCTGAATAAGGGCCACAGATACGGAAGAACAGTCTGCTATGGTAAACACTGCATTTATGAAACTGAGGGAAGCTTCAGGTCCAATACTTCCACAAGAAGCTAGAACTACTTGCGATGAATATATTTCATTGATGTGTTCAATATATGGTGCACCAGGTGGAAGTTATATTGGTGGTCGAGATGATGGTGAGGAGGAGGCTACGGTAGAGGAAGAGGGGGCGAGGTGGAGGCAAAGGCGGAGGAGGAGGGCATAGAGAAGGCTGTGGTGGAGGGGACGGTGATGAGGAGGCCAAGGCTGAGTATGAGGTCGAGGTGGAGGGCATGGATGATGATGGGGATGATGATGAGTATGTGGTTGAGGGTAAAGATGATCGTGATTATAATGATGTTGATGAGGTACCGATTGATCCGTTACATTTTTGAATGATATTTCTGACCATTGATGTTTATTGATTTGTTGTTCCTGAATACATGTGTGATTAGGTAGGTCACATTATCTATATTTTTTTAACTATAAATAATAAAACTTGATTTGATGATTTTCTGTGTACTCCCCCTATTTTAATGAAATTGTAATTTTTTGGTGGAATTTAGAAAATTGGTGGCCTGATTAGAAGTTGACATAATGAAATTATTTTTGTAACCTTGAAATAATTTTCTTAGAAAATATGTAAATTCCATCCCATGATCCCTGGACAGCCCCACGGATAGCCGCCCAGACAGCCACCCACCATCCTCCCTAGACCCCGGACAACCCCCCACCCTCCTCCCTAGACCCCAAACAGCGCCTCGGACAACCCCCCACCCTCCTCCCTGGACCCCGAACATCCCCCCAACTTCCTCCCGAGACCCTGGACAGCCCCCAATTTCCTTCCTGGACGCCAGACGGCCTCCCCACCCTCCTGAGTGGACCCCGGATAGCCCCCCATATAGCTGCATCCCCCTATTCCCTAGACCCCGGATAGCACCCCGACCCGAAACCCCAACAATGGGCGAGCGGCGATTTGGCATATATAAAACATCACGACAATTCAAAAAAGGTAAAGGACCACCTACCTAGATTCCAGAGAAAATCACAATCTTAATTTGGCGTATCAGATCCCAATCTAATCTCCCTTAAAGATTCATAATAAATCCCAATCGAAAAGAGGGTTTTAGAGCATTGGAAGAAGATAAGAGAAGGGTGCCAACCCTAATAAAAAATAGGAAGTAAGGAGAGGATTAGACACACACGGATCTTCAATCCACACATGACGGCACTCAAAACGCCCAAGGATCGAAGGAGATCCACCCTTAAGAGATTTTGGGAGCTTTGTATTGTGTTGATACTTTAGAACAATTATCCATGGGTCATTTTTGACGTGTATGAGTCAACCCCACCTCAATCCGAGGCACGGTGTGGCCGGTACCACTCAAAGTGTCTCACCTTTATTTGAAATGGACAAAATTTTTAGTGAAAAAAAAATTTGCATATGGAAAACCGACCTAAAAAATTCAGATTTTGTTTGTAATTTAGGAACATGATCCATGGGTCATATGTGACATGTACGAGTCAACCCCGCCTCAATTCGAGGCACATTGTGGCCGGTATCACTTGTAGTGTCTTTATTTTATTTCAAATGGACATCCATTTTAGTAAAAAAACTGGCATAAGGAAAACTGACCGAAATTATTTATATTCTATTGATACCTTAGAACAAGGATCCATGGTTCATTTTGGACGTGTATGAGTCAACCCCGCCTCAATCTAAAGAACGGTGTGACTAGTACCACTCAAAGTTTCTCACTTTTATTTGAAATGGACAACATGTTTAGTGAAAACAACAAATGGCATATGGGAAACTAACCAAATGCATTCTAATTGTAGTGAAACTTTATGACAATGATCAGCGGTTCATATGTGAGGTTTATGAGTCATCCCCAACTCAATATGAGGTGCGGTGTGGACGATATCACTCGAAGTTTCTTTCTTTTGTTTGAAATGGACAACAAGTAAAAACAACAACTAGCATACAGAAAACTAACCTAACACATTCATATTCTGTTGATACTTTATAAAAAGGATCCATGGGTCATTTGAGATGTGTACAAGTCAACCCCACCTCAATCTGAGGCAAAGTGTGGCTGGTATCACTCATAGTGTCTTTCTTTTGTTTAAAAAGGACACCCTTTTAAGTAAAATCAACTGGCATACATAAACCAGACCAGACGTTTTTGGATTGTGTAGATACATTAGCACAAGGATCCATGGGTCATTTTCGACGTGTACGAGTGAACCCTGCCTCAATCTGAGGCACGGTGTGGCCGGTACCACTCAATGTGTCTCACTTTTAGTTGAAATGGAAAACATTTTAAGTGAAAACAACAACTGGTATACGAATAATTTACCAAATTATTTCTGATTGTATTGATACTTTAGGAAAATTATACATGGGTCATATGTGATGTGAAAAAGTCAACCCCACCTCAATCTGAGGCGTGGTGTGGTTGGTATCACTCAAATTGTCTTTCTTTTGTTTTAAATGGACAACATTTTAAGTAAAAACAACAACTGGCATACCAAAAATCGACCTAACAAAATTAGATTGTGTTGATAATTTAGAATAAGGATACAAGGGTCATTTACAATGTGTACGAGTCAACCCCTCCTCAATATGATGCATAGTGTGGCCGGTATCACTTATAGTGTCTTCCTATTGTTTAAGATGGACACCCTTTTAAGTAAAAACAACAGGCATACGGAAAACCGAACAAACATATCCAAATTGTGTTGATACTTTAGAACAAGGATACATGGGTCATTTTTTACGTGTATGAGTCAACCTTGCCTCAATTCGAGGCACATTGTGGTCGGTACCACTCAATGTGTCTAACTTTTATTAGAAATGGACAACATTTTAAGTGAAAAAATCAAATGGCATACAGAAAACTGACCAAACGCATTCAGATTCTATTGATACATTAGGAAAACGATCCAAGGGTCATATGTGATGTGTATGTTTCAACCCTACCTCCATACAAGGAATAGTGTGGCCGGTATGACTCAAAGTGTCTTTCTTTTTTTTGAAATGGACATCATTTTCAGTGAAAACAAGAACTGGCTTACGGAAAACTGACCAAACGCATTCAGATTCTGTTGATACTTTAGGAAAACGATACATGGGTCATATGTGATGTATAAAAGTCAACCCCACCCCAATCAGAGGCACATTGTGGCCGGTATCACTCGTGGTTTCATTCTTTTGTTTAAAATGGAGACCCTTTTATGTAAAAATAACTAGCATACGGAAAATGGACAAAACGTATTCAGATTGTGTTGATACTTTATCACAAGGATCTATGGGTCATTTGTGACGTGTATGTGTCAATATAGACTCAATATAAGGCATGTTGTGGACAATACCACTCATAGTGTCTCACTTTTATTCTAAATGGTCAAAATTTTAAATGAGAACATCAACTGACATACAGAAAATAGAACAATTGAATTTGGATTCTGTTGATACTTTAATACAATGATCCATGGGTAATTTGTGACATGTAAGAGTCAACCCAACTTCAATCCAAGGCACTGTGTGGCCTGTATCACATGAAGTGTATTTCTTTTGCTTAAAATGGATACTCTTTTATGTAAAAAAACTGGCATATGGAAAACTGACCAAACATATTCGGATTGTGTTGATACTTTTGCACAATGATCCATGGGTCATTTGGGACATGTACGAGTCAAACCCACCTCAATATGAGTCACGGTGTGGCTGATACCACTCAAAGTGTCTCACTTTTATTTTAAATAGACAACATTGTATCTGAAAACAACAACTGGCATACTAAAAACCGACTAAACACATTTAGATTATCTTGATACTTTATAACAATGATCCATGGGTCATATGTTACGTGTACGATTCAACCCTACTAGAATATGAGGAACGATGTGGCCAGTATCACTCGATGCATCTATATTTTGTTTAAAATTGACAACATTTTAAGTGAAAACAACTGGAATACGGAAAACAAACCAAACATATTCAGATTGTGCTGATACTTTAACAGAAGGATCCATGGTCCAGCCTCACACAATCCACTTCCAATGTGAGGAACTCCTACCCCTACTCTAAAAAACATGACATTTAATATTCCAATGAAAAATACATTCTCCAAGTCACACAATCTCATTTATACACAACCATTATCATCATCACAATGTTCAAAGACACCGACCCCAAACCATGGGACATTATATTTGTGTTTGGTCGAAGTTATTTATCCATTTCTTTATTTTGGGGTTATTAGCTTCTAATTTCATAATTCAATTGTGTATGTGTTATATAAAATGAAATTTTGTATGTATTCTTAATTTTGTAAAACACTTATAATTACGTATTCATTTTTTTATGTATTGTATTAATAATTGATAATTAAATTATGTATGTATTCAATTCAGTATTCAATTATGTATTGAATTCCTGATTGCACATGTAATTTTCATCTCCATTCTGAATTGAATTCTAAATCAATAATGTATGTTTATAATTACCTTATGAAATATGTTTTCAATCTGTATGTGTATAGTTTCAGGGTTCATTATGTGTTAAATCTATATGAATTAGTTGTTTATATGTATGTTTTATTTTTGGTTATTGCAGGTAATTAGAGGTGTAGTTGGAAATTCTGAAAGGGCAGCCTGCATCAGGCTACTGCCTAAATTGCATAGCAAAGCCTATGCCAACGGTTGTAAACCATTGGAATATGGATGTGAATGTGTTTTATACCAACAGTTCTAGAGAAACGTTTGTAAAAACACTTTACCAATGTATTAAAAACAGTCGGGATATAGTGAAATGTCCAGCCTTTACCAATAGATTACACAAACTATTGGTAAAAGGCTATACGAAACTATATTCCAACGGTTTCAAACAATTGGAATAGTATGATTACCAATGGTTTTAAACGGTTGGTGAAAATTTTATACCAATGATTATGTCAAACCATTGGTATAATGTATATTTCTTAACATATACCAGTGGTTTTCCAAAAACCACTGGCATATGTGTTTCCCTATGGCTTACTTCCCTACGGTTCGGATAACCATTGGTATATATTATACCGAAGGTTATCCAGCATTTACAAACAGTTTGGAACCGTTGGTAAAGGATTAATTTCCAGTACTGTCATGTTTTCTTTATATAGGAAGGGTACTCTAGGATCCTGGACACAATGGGGTGATGATGCCACATTTTATCATATTGTATGAAATTCTTGTCAAGGATCTACTTGGTGGTTTGGTGTAGGTAGTGGCTTCACTTGGTAGCGCAACACTTGGAGAGGTTCTTATGAAAAAATGGACAATATGTGCACCAACCTAGGATTCTCTCCATGCACCATGGTTTCATAACTTTCTATTATAGTTCTTCTTGAGAGATTTGGAATAGGAAACAAGACGAAATATTTTGTAGTCTAACTCAATGATTTCTCAAGATATTGATCCTTTTTTGAAGAAATATCCAAATCTACCTTGGTAATGCATGGTGGTTAGGGTACAGAATAGATCACTCTGATCATTCCACCATGCACATTATAATAATATATTCTTTGGTCATTATAACATCAGATGAATATGTGTTTCCTTTTGACTAGGGTAAAAAGTTTTTAAAACACTCATAAAGCCTCTATTTTCACTTGAATCAGTTGGTGAAACTCCTCTTATGCATGGTGGATGTCCACTATTAGAGTAACTATTGTCAAAGAACCTCCCAACCATTAATTTACCCTATAGGAATATATTTGTACAAGATAAACACATTCCCTTGATGATTATAAAGGAAGCATCAGATATTGGTTGGGTCATACTATTTTGGGGTCCCCAACATAGGCCCACACCTTAATGTAATGTGTTATAGGTCCTATAGCTCACCACTGATCCCATTGAATTGGGTAAAACATTGATTTTTAAACTATTAGGGTCTATGTATATTATAAAACCACACTAGGTATGACTTTTCATACGTTGGAATTGCAACCTTCCATGTATCCAGGGCTTCAATGTGAGTTGTGAGAGTAGCTATCATGTTATATTAAAAGGATAATGGGATAAAACTGTGTTCATAGGCTCGTAGAATCAAGGATCATTATGATCTTGATCCCATGTTGGGTAATCAGGTTTCTCAATTTGGGTTAGTGACTCATTATTTGACTTATTTTAATATCTCCCATCTTATGGCCTGACCAGTTATGGGGGACACCATTTTTGAATTGGGGAATCTAGACAAGGAAGGAATCTTTCCCTACTTGTGGAGATATGGGATCACTTATGGAGCTATTGTTAGTTGGATTTCTCATGAGAATGAGGCTAGTGATAAACCATTTGTAATCCTCTGGCTGATGGAACAAAGAAACTACCTTGTGATTTATCTCTTGTTTTGGGGTATCCTCAATTAAATCGATGTTTTAACATGTCCCATTACCTTAATGAAATACCAATGGGTAGGAAACAATACCTAATTAGATGGAATTATGAGTATAATTTCCCAAAACTGCTAATGAGTGAGAATATCATCTAGAGGCTTTTCATAGTACTATATCACCACTTGAGGAATATCATCCTTGTAATACACTCTATCGGTGGACCTATTACTCGAGTTATGGAAGGATAGGGATGACATTGTCCTTATTAATATTAGCTAAATGACTGCATTGATTTTAATAGAATAGGATATACTAATTCAAAATAGGGTGAAAATGGAAAATATCATACTAACACCATCCTCTAATATGTATACATTAGGAGATGCTTCCTTTGTAAAATAGAAAATAAAAATTATCACCGTGAATCATGTCAGTTGGTGGGTTAGGTGGTAACCGTATGAAGCCGGGTGATATACCATTGGGAGCTCCATGATCTAAAAACTATTTCACTACTACTCAAAATCATTAAGGTGCTCCTAACTCCCTATTTAGGAAAACAATTTATAGTGGAGGAAGCAATAAGTATCTTTGATAATCTAGAATAAACACACTACTTGGTCCTCTATGAGGGACTCTAGGTTGGAAAATTCTGATGTTATAGGTGGCTAGAACATTAGCAACTATTGGTCGGCGGCCATAACCTTGAAAAGACCCTCTATCATAGAATAAGAGTCTTGTACTTGGATGGACCATTCCATGATTAGAGATAACTAAGATGAAGGTACTGGCACTGGCGTAGTCCAATTATGAAACTGGTTTAATAGGGGATGAGTTGCTTCATTGGTCATATAGAATTTTCATGTAATAACATCTCTTGAGGGTGCTGCGAACATCATCATCACATCACTGAAGGATGGATTATTCACCACTACCTCATGTGTGAGGGTAGGAACATGTATTTTGGTCTCATAGTATTTATCACCATGAAAATGTGTCATCCTAACCTTGAGAATCTCTCCAACTTCATTGCATGTGGTTGAGTGGAGGGAAACTAGTAGTGGTGGGGATGGTTGCACTATGAGCCCATGGAAGGGAACTAAAATGTCTTCTAGTTATAGGTATCTACATATGGATCTAGAGTTACTATAGGCCTTTGAATCTATGGGATCATTGATGAAGTGATGATTCATAGGATTCTGGCTCTCATGTTGGGTATTCTCCCTCCTTACCCAATATGGTTCTCTTGGGAAGGGTATATATTTATCCTTTGGAGGACCTCCACATGGGTTGGTGTTGGATTGGGGAGGACCTCCACTTTGATCGGTAATGACATAAGGAGGAATTATATGTTGATTGGGGATGGTAGCATGAGGATGACTTCTATAAATACTATATATATACTAGGTATGACCTCCACTTTATTCATTGGGAACACAGGGGGACCTCATTTCTAATTATTGATATAATAGGGAGGAATTGTGCTTGGGTTAGTGACTATGTTGGGAAGATCACATCCCTAATTGGTAGAGGAAAGTGGAGAACCTCCATGATGACAGATTGGAACATAAGTAGGAACTTGTTAATGGTTGGTGAAGGAGTGGGAGGACCACTAATCAGGTCAGTAGTGGAACTGGGAGGACCACCATGTTTACTAGTGGTTGTATGGAGAGGACATTCATTTTGATTATTTGGAACATGAGGAATACCACCATGTTGAATAGTGGGAGCATAGAGAGGAGAATGTTATTGTTTATTCAGGGTTCATTGAGGACCTCCACAACAATTCTTCTCATTACAGGATGGTCCAAATAGCTGTAGGTGTTTTCAAAGATTGATAGAGTCAACCTATCCTACATCTGAGGTTGCTAGGGTATTGATCCAAATTGAAAATTGAAATATCAATGTTCAAATATTTTTCTGATCTAGAGGGACATGTCGATGATGGAAGGATCTACCAGAGTTGTAGAAGATTCCCCTATCGTGTAGTGTCCTAGGTATTCCCTAGAGGTCATCATTGGGTGATCTCCACTAGGTCTAAGAGAGTGGAGGTGAAGTCCTCTTGTAATTTTGCTGGTGGGATCGGTCGGTGCATGCAATGATAAGACATAATGTGATCCCTCGTATGTGGATCTTGTGAGGTATTCCTTATTTGTGTGACTTGAATTTATTATTCCTCCTCAACATAGGGGAGTGAGTCATTAGGGAACTATGGGGAGAGACATCCAAACCGGCTCTTCTACAGAATGGGGATGGTTTCCCCCTGCGTGACTCCATGGTGTGGAAATGTCGATGAGGCTCTGATACCACTATATAATGGTAGAACACATCCCATGTCAAAATAAACCCTTCCTTCTCATACTGAAGCATGAGTTAATAGAAATCCATCTAATGGATAATCTGATAAGGTGATATAAGGTGGGTGTCCTCGATAGTGAATGGTGAGGTTTAAGTAATTTTTGGAGGTGTAATTGTGAAGGATTTTTGCATTATTATTCCCCCTTAACTTATGTCTATTTGTTAGAGGTTTATGGATTCCTATTACATTATTTTTTTAAGGTATATGTATTTATCCATTAATACAAGAAATAGAGAATTCAATTCCTAATGTCACAAAATTGTTCAATCATTCAGATATGGAGGATTGATCCACATAAATGATGTTGTAGACCGACGATGGCCAAATTTAACTTCCACAATTGACAAGTGAGTTACATGTTATTCCCACCAATTTATTGGTGTGACCTAGCCTTGAAGATCATTATCCAGTGACATTAAAATCAATCTGTTCCTTCGAATATATAATTATCTATTTTAAGGAGTAGATATTTCATATCTAGTTGATCAATATTGTGGGTGGGGAAATATTCCAGTAATGTCTTTACTCAATCACAAATGTATTGGTGTCAAGAAATAAAATTATCCAAGGTTGAAGGAGAAAATTTTCATGTTGGGTTTACCTTTTCAATTTTTGATTCTTTCCACGAGGATACAATGTTTTCCCATCCACCTTTTAGCTGAGACACTGTTTTTCATGTTTCTCTCCATTCTCTCATTCCAATGGTGGACAGTTTACACCACTTATAGCAATGATGTATGCTCCTTGATTGAAATATGATGGTGGGATATCAGTTCATATTTCCAAGGATTCCTCTATGGGTCTCATTTCCTTTTCTAGGTCTCCCTTGTAGATTTTCTCACGTTCTTTGAACTTGTTTGAGATTCCATCTCATGATGGATGTCAGCTAATTATGTTTCTTTTTTCTTGATAGGGAAACAAATTTTTGTTAAGATAGTAGTCATATTACGAAAATATGGTAAATAGTAGATATTTTTTATATTATTCATATATAAATTCATCTTCTTTTGGAGGGAATCTCATTTGATTCATATTTGGCACATAACACAAGGCATCCTTTGTCACTCACAAGGTAATTACCCCCAGGTGTGTATGTAATGCAAGATTTGTACCTTATAAATCTGAAATTTAATACATGGGGTTTTAATTCTAGATTATAAGGAATTTTAATGCCTAACCGAGATTAGAACATTCTTAACATCCTATGGGGAAAGGTTGTGTGTAGGGAAAATTTATTGCAAGTTCATGATGGGAACATGTTTAACATATTGATGAGACATGATGATTATAGTATTAATATTATTGGGGGATAGGTTGGGATCAAGTTTAACATCATGTAGGGATTTTATGAGAATAGGTTTAAATTTTTTTAGTGAAAGGATCAGAAATTCTATATGAGATGGATAGAGGTACATGTTTTACATATTAAGGAGATGAATCAGAACATCCTATTGAGATGGATGGATGCGGTTTTTACTCTAATGGTATATTTAAGACTTGGATTATATATTAGAATGTCTTGGATAGATTTACTGATGCATTATTATAAAATCATTTGGAGACTGATCATAATTTAATATTGATAAAGATCGATATGGTGTATCATTTGGGGGATATATTTCGCACTGAGATGAATTATCTAAATACCATGTTGAGTTGAATCAAAGCACAAGTTCAACTTGTTACGGAGAAACAAAAAAAAATGTCCTATTAAGATGGGTCAATGGTTTATGTACCTAGGAGGGAATATTTCACACTAGGATTTGATCGTTGGTAGGATTGAACCTAATGAAGGTGTCTTATATACCCTTAATAAGAGAAATGGATGGAAACCCACATAGTTCAATGCTATAATTTTAGGTTGTGTGATAACACAGACCCATGTGCATTAATTTCATCTATCACGAACCCTCATGTCATGAATTTGGTTTAGATGATGTATGATGTGGGGATTATACCCATAATCTGGCTAAATGAGGGTTTTCATCCAACTTTGAGGGAGGAAAAATTGGGGCTTTTGTGTGGAACCTACCCATTGAAGGTGTCTCATCCCCTGGCAAGGAAGGTTGGAATTGGGCTTATGGGTGCAAGATGAACAAGTTTTTATGTTTTATCTATAATGGTGGAGTTTCATAACATTGTGTGTAGGAAGGTGGAGTCCCATGGTGATCATACTTATGGGATTCTATGTTTATCACATTGGGAGGAGGTGTGGGGTCGTCCAATGTGAGTAATACAAGGTGTGTTCTATGATCATAAACTAGGGTAAGACTACAACTTTACAACATTATCTGGGGATTTAGTCATGATATTAAACATCATAAGACTATGACTAGGTGTTATGTAGTTTTATGTCAAGCATCTCAAAAATTAATTGGGTCACTCCTCAAGGGTATAATCAAGGCTAGAGGTAGATATGACATAAGGAGCTCCTTCCAAGATGGGTGCACATTTTCCCTCGACGATTCCACCACAATTTCTTATCTGATCACCACTCATGTTCCTCTGAGAAGGACATGGCATTGGCATTATCAGGGTGTTTTGGGTATTATGAGGCATGATGTTATGGTTTACATTCCTACAAGTGATATGAATTAGAGTACCTTTTCATATTAGAAATTGGTAGGATAATTCACATGATGCCCTTAGAATTATGTTGATAGACACATGAGTGGGTGGAACTATTCACACAAGGACTTAGTGTTCGACTAAACCAGTACTAATTTTGTATGGGGGCACTGGGCACTACACCATTACAATAGTTGGTCACTTAAAAGGTTGTGCTAGGGAGATTCCTAGATAAGGAACTTCTATAAGGTTGGGACCTCACAGGGGGGTTTTAAGCCCAGGGGCTTGATGGAGGTCATGGGTCTCACGATATAGTAGGTTTCTTGAAATAGAGTTACCCTACCACAAGGTAAATTCCTAGTACCCATGGGATGGGTCTCACTAGTGGTTGGTTCCTCAAAAGACACCATGATCCAAAATGGAATTTCTTTTATTGAGAAAAGCATGGTCATTCATGAAAGGCATCTCCAATATTGTTTGATGTTCTTAAAAACAAATGGTATGTTTTTCCATGAATGATGAATACCTTTGATGAACCATTTTCTCTTTATCTTGTGGATATTAGAAGTATATATAACTTTGATTATTTTTAGAGGTTGAAATGTCACTTACCCATTATATTCAGACATATGGTGGTATTATGGGCTCTATGGTTGAGGGATTGTGGGTTTCATAGAGATTGAATATTTTCATGATGCTTTATGACAATCATGAGTGGACGGGGCTCTACAAACCCAAATAATGTTGTGTATAGGTTACCATCAAACCATCATGATGATGAAAAAAGGGATTCTTTCACTCTATATTAATGCTACATGGAGGTTAAGAAACCCTCCACGTATTCAAGACCATCAAAATCCAAACCCTTTCTCTGTGGTAGGTATCATCACAAATCCCATTCCTTAGGATTAGTTTTTAGGCCGTTTTGGACCAGACTAACTCAAACCATCAATTCCTTCTCAACCTCTCTCGTGAATTCTTATTTTAGTGTTTATAGGGAAGTCTCACTACTACAATAATGTTTCAGATAGTCCCCATTATGACACATGAACATTATTTATATATTTATATTGTTATCATACCCGTTTTTACTACTATATAATACTTTATATGAAATAGATTTCAAAATATAATTCCAATATTTATTGTTTGAAAAATGAAATTATGATTTATGAGAAAAATATAAAATTTATTATTTTTATATTAGAGAATTCATCATTCAAGTCATATCTAGAGCCACACCAGAAACTCTACTGAATGATATTCTCGGGGGAAATGGGAAAATAATCTTGGTATTGACAAGGTAATCATTAAATATAGGATATAACTATTATATTGAAATACATTTACGTATTTAATAAAAAATACCAAGGAATACCCTAGGGCTTGATGTTGAGATTTCAATTGATTTAACATCTATAGAAAGCCAAATAATAAAGAATCCATATAGAATTGACACTGTGGAATTAGTGGAGTAGAAGAATCAACTATATGAGTTGGATCGTAAGGGATATATTGACCCTAGTGTTTCATCATGGGGATCAACTATTATCTTCATTAATAAGAATGATGGATCCATGATGTTGTTCATTGATTATAGAAAAATCAATGATATTACAATAATAAATTAGTATCATCTGCCTCTCATTGGTGACTTATACAATTAACTTCTCTTACCCCAATTAAATACAACGATTGACCTTTATTACGGGAATGATAAATTGTGAGTAAAGAAGGAAGACGTTACAATGAAAGACTTTCAAAGGTGGTATATACATTACATGTTCAAGATAATTCCATTTTAATTGACCAATAAACTCTCTATTTTTAATGGATATAATCATTAGATTATTCAAGTAATATCTTGATAGTTTTACTGGTATTTATTGATGGTATGTTTCTGTATTATAAATGTTGTGTGGACCATAAAAATCTCTAGTGGAACATTCTTTAGACTCTTAGATATAAATAGTTTAATGGAAAATTTAGTAAATGTTATTCATGGAATCAAAAATATTCTCCTCTTTCCCATATTACTTTTGAAAATGAGATCTCACATGATACTATGAAGAAAACATTAGTCAGAAAATGCCATATACTAATGAACATAATGGAGGTATGAATTTTCATTGGTTTAGAATGATACTATTGGTGATTAGTTTATAATTTTAATTGATTGGGATACCCATTAACAAATAGTTTGTGTAAATGGGTTAATTTGGTTTGGATATAGGAATTTGAAGAAAGGTTTTGATGGTCTGAAAGGGAGTTTAGCCAATGGTTCAGTTTTGAATCAACTATCAGAAAATGATGGGGTTTTGATATATAAGGATTCATAAAAAAATATGCATGGTTGTTTCGAAAAGTAAAATAAAAATTTCACTACATATTCATCAATGATAATTAACACTCATGACCAAAAAATATTCAACCCCTGATCTTTAGTTGAAAACTATAATATTTGTCATGAATATATGCATTAATTATCTATATGGTGAGATATTTGAGATATATAAAGACCATAAGATCATAAAATAAAACACTTTACAAAAATGTATCAACATAAGGTAAAGTATATAGATTAATCCACCTGAGGATTATGATTTCTAAATACACTAACACCAAGGTAAAAAAATATGGTCGTAGATTCATTGAGTAGGAAAGATCATGGAGTTCTACCCAAAATGGGACATAGAGAGAAACTATGTTCATGGATCACAAATTGATATATATAAGAACTATTATGGAAAAAGACACATAAATCATTTATCTAAGAACTATGAATCCATATTTAATAGAAAAGATAAATAGTTCCCAATTTGATTACTAGAATGTTTTAAATATAATTGATGATTTCGATGAATGGAAATTAGAATAATTCTTTTGTAAAGATTGTATTCTAAATTTAGAAAGGGATTATACATTCCACCTATAACGTAGCTAAAAATGGAATTTTTGGATGACACACATAACTCAAATTTCACTATAAACCCTAGTATCACCATTATATAGAGGTGTTTGAGTGAAAATAAATAATGGGATAACATAAATTAAGAAAATGATAATTATGTTACCAAATGATATTTTTGGCACCAAAATTTGTCCCTTGGGAAAACGCACCCCACAAAAATTCAAAGGAGGCCTACCTCGTAGAACTGCCTCAGAGAGAAGCCTCACAAAGCCCCTTTGACACTATAATCAGTGCTAAGTAGTGGAAAAGCCTCCACTTAGTCTACCACAGAGTTGCTGACGGAGGACTCTGTGACTACGATGTACTTGGCAGATAGATTTGGGCTGCCAAATAGTAGCTGATAGAGAACTCCATGACTAAAATGCAGTTGAGATATTGATCTGCACCACCACAGAGTAGTTGACGGAGAACTCTGCAACTACGATGCACTATAGAGAGCCCTCTGTGAGCGTAACATAGTAGCTAATAGAGAGATCCATGAGTTTGGAAAACTTGAAGGATCTGCCTTGGATTGCGAGGTCCAATTCCTTCATGACCATACCTCTGAGCTTTGCGTCTCATCATGCATATAAATACCAAGCTTCCCCTAAACCCAAAGAACCAATACCCTAAAATTTTACCTTCTCATCTCTCAAATTGTGAATCAACCTCTTATTTTCAAAACATTGAGAAAATAAAATCTTCATGGTATTTGAGAATTGCCAAATACCATTCCCTTTTCTCATATTCAACACCTCTTTAGGATGGGAGACCCTCCGTGAAGCCTATGAGACATCACAAATGAAGGAGAGCCCTATGGGAACTCGGGACTCATCAATGAACTCATGCTTCAACAAGTACCTTCTATGCACATGAGAACCCCAAGCTAAGTCATGATCACTATTATCTGTGAAGTACATTTCTCCACAATTCCATACATTTTATGGCATGCATGATCTGTGAAGTCTTACTTCATGAAAGAATTTTCACTTCATGATGTAATCTTTATATGAATGTATACTCAATACGTATGTTAATCCACTCCAATTCTGAAAGCATACCCCTTCATGAATTCTATTCACTTTGTGAAGCACCAATCCCCCCCAGGTCCCTTCCTGTGAACCCATTATCTTTACAATCACTACTTCTATGCGGCCCCCAGGCTTACACCGAGTGATTTCAAGGTCCCCAGAGTGAAACCTTATACCAAATTTCACTGACTAATGCTACTTCTCACAGGCAAAATAACATATTTTGCTTCTTCACATAGCCACGTTAACATGAGATCTTCAATGGATCACTCTACAAACCCATATCCATAAGACATTTCTATTACCTTACATTCACCAAGTGTTAATGCATGAAGATTATGTATGTCCTGTGTATGGGAAGTTAATCCTCATCATACTAATTGAAAGATGTTAAAATAATATTCACACCTATCCATGACACATGATGCTAAACTGTGATCACCACATGAGTGGTACGACCAGAGGACTAGTGGGGGATAGGCACAAGTTCCCTCCCGATCTCTCTTTCCCATTGATCTCTGTTGACATGTACTCCTTGGGAAGTCTCCATATAAGCCTTGTTAAACTCTAATGGGTTGTTCCGAGTATAATGTCCATGTCCTCCTCGTACATCCAGGCCCCTATACGGGCCTCCCCCTAGAGTGAGTCCCAATCTCTATCCCCCTGGTCTGCTAACCACGCATAATCCTCACTTCATTACTTGCGGACACACGTATCACGATTTGATCATTTGGTATTTGTGCCTCTTTGTTCTCACACCGAGCATGACTCACATGGGCTTAAATTATGTGCCAACCATGGAATCCTCTCTGGGTCGCCTTAGTGTGTAAGATCCATTTCTTATCACATTGAAATACGTGGAATTTGATCCTTTCCCCATTCCAAGAAAGGTACATAGGAAGCCTATATGAGGTTCAATCCCATCACCCATTGGTCCAAACCACATCACTTCCATTCACGCTCATCTCGTATGACGTTAAAGTGTGTTCCCCTTTAGTCCCACATTATATTACACTATATAAATTCAAACTACATTGGGTTTTTATCCCTATCTCCTAGATAGGGTATATAGTAATCCTCCACGAGGTTCAACCCCAAACATTGCTAAACTTTGGTACCCTCAATTGTTGGGAAACACACCCCTAGGACTTCCCTTAGTGGCATCAGACTAGATCCAGGCAGCAAACCATGCATAAGCCCCACACTTGGTCTAGATTCTTCTAACCAAGAGTGTACCTCTTGCGATGGGCTACTAACCATGCGTAAGCCCCAAAACGTCTTTGGGTCACTATCCTTTGTGTACGCCCCAGTTCTATACCCCATCCTCATCTACGTGATAGCTTATTCCATAACACATGGATACATAGGAAGGATCTCTGAGGCTTAATACTGTCACTCTTGTCCCATCCTGGTCTATCCCTTATGCCTTCGGATTTCGGGATGGTCATGGACCAACTCAAAGGTTTTTACTTCCTTCAAGTCCCATCCATGTGTCCATTCACACGAGCCACCTCCTTAGGTGACTCATCACCCCATTACTCCCATCCACTTCATTCAATCTTCCATCATCCATCCTGGTTTCAACCTGGTCGTAACATCCTTATGGAATCACGCCATTTCCTTGGGTAGCTAAACATGTGTAATCCCCATACAAGCCTTAACCATCCAACCAAGAGTGTCCCACTTGTGATGGAAAGCTAACCATGTGTATGCCCCTCACAATCCATAACCATCCAACCAAGAGTGTCCATCTTGTGATGGTCTGTTACCTATGCGTAAGCCCCAACATGTAACCATGTCATTTCCCTTTGTGTACACTCTGATTCCATGCCCCGACCTTTGAACTACATCAGCTTTGATCCCTATTGTCTACACAAGGTACGTAGGAAACCTCCTTAATGTTCAATCCAGGCTAATGGTAAACCCTGTTGTCCTCTTTGTTAGGACCTATTCATCATTGGATCCATCCTCATTGGGAATTTTATCCACCAATCTATTAAGCCTCCCAGGTGCTCCCTCCCGGGGATATACCCATTTCATCCACTCTCATCAGTGTTCTAATCAGTCCGATCTATCTCCGGTAGACGTTAAACTTGCAACATACCCCTTGTTAAACATGGGAATCTAAGGAAAACCTTAGGAACATTCCAATGTCATATAATTCCCCACACTCAATGTTGGATGCCTTAGGCTTCCATGCCAATGATAAGCCCTATCATAAGGGAAAAATATCCATGTGTATTAGTGTTTCAGCATCCAGACACGCCAGCTATACCCAACGTGAGTACTATCTTAATGGAAGGCTGCTACCCTAACTAAACCCCATGGAATGTCCTGATATATGTAGTGTAATTAACCAACATCCACAAATATATGGCCCTAGGAATGAGATTCATGATAAAATCATAAATCAATGAGGGAGACCTAGACCAGGAGATGAATTTTGAGGAGGAATCCACATAAGGAGAGATTTATATCCCATCATACTATTTCAATAAAGGAGATAACTTCCCTGAATAAGCGATGGTTTCCACCCTCCATTGGATAGAGGGAATTTATGGCAATAGACAACGCATCCCAACAGATGGAACACACCCCAGAGAAAGCATCAGAAACATAAATGGTGAACTCGATATGAATATCTTCTATTCAATATGAAGATTAGTTTCATTCATGGAATTAGTAGTTAATAATTTCACCAGATCTAACTATATGGATCCATTTACCACAAATTAAATATTGGGCCTGGCATGATACTCACCAAAGATGGGGTGGTTGATTGTTGGTCATTCCGATTTATGATGTTGTCAACGTGAATCTTTCTATCCTGTTATGGAAGACATAACGACGTTGGGGCACTATGCATCTCTTTCCTATTTTCTATACTGATGAGATAATCTTCCTGGTTTGTAGGACCCAATCTCTAGCCATAGGAAACTGATCACCTCTTTCTTGTGGACATAAGGGTTGGGGTAGTACCAATGCTGCAATTCCCCATGGATTCATCTCCACTGAGATGTCTCTCACACCTGTAGCTACTAGGTGCCCACACCACCTCACCCCCTATGAATTTATTCAGTGAAGTGTGATTGAGAATCTTGTTCTCTGATATGAATAATAAGGGGTCATCCTAATGAGGGAAATGGCCTGGTAAAACATGGAGGCCTCAGTGCCTTGTTAGAACTACCGCCCTAAGGGCTGGGTAGGGAGCCACTCCTCTCCACTCGGACTTTCAACAACTTCATAAGTCTATCCTCAAAGTCACCCCATTATAATGATGAAGTAAGGGATGTTTGAGTCTGTCCTTATAGGATTTCATCTAGTGAGCCTCCAAGGAGGGCTCCCACCCACCTACCTCAGCATCTCCAGTCGATCGTATGGACTATAGAGCCGGCAGTCCATTCCCCTGCGCAGCCGACTCTAGTTCGGCTAAGCTGGAGTCAACATTGGGTGAAATCTCAATAATATGACTGCTAGGGGGCTCCACCACCCTTGTATTCAATGGCCCAAACCACCACTATCATGATCTATCAACCCACTGTCATCATTGGGCAGGGGAACCTCCAGCTTATCTTGGAAAGCAACAGTCATTGTGGGATGAGCAGTGATGATTGAATCTAATATGGAGGTCCCCAAAACCCTTATTAAGAAGAGTAGAGGTCCTAACCACTCTTTCATTTAGTATGGAGTTCCTCCTCATGCCACCGTCATTAACTCTGGTAGAGGACCTCCCTGATTAATTGACACTCAATACTGAGGACCTCCTCATGATCATGGTCTTTGGTATGTGAGTATCCTCTACCTACTAGGTTATCAATGCGAGGATATTCATTTCCAAATATATCAATTGCATGGAGGCCCTCCGTATGTGCTTATTGATTTTGGTGGAGGTCAGCCTCATGCCATCAATCACCAAAGTGGAGGTCCTTCCCACTTCATCAATAGAGAACACAGATGTCCTTCTCATGTCCAATATAACCAGTATGAAGGATCTCTTCATACAACTACCATTGGGTCCAACCGACATGAAATCCTCCCTCGTACTAAAGACTCCCACAATGGAGGTCATCCACATGTGCTCAATAGCTCCAGAGGAGACCCACCCCACTCTATCACTTTCAAAAACTAAGGTACTTCCCATGTTCCATTCAACATTTGTCTGATTTCCCCTCGCATCCTCGCTCATCAGAGCAGAGGCCCTCCCCACGTTAGCAACAAATGATATGAATTCCCTACTCATATCCCATCTAGAACTGGAGGAGGCCCTCCCCAATATATCACCAATCTGCACAGATGACCTACTCATGTCAAAAACCTACCCTGTCCTATAGAACCATCCTAGGAAAGAGGGTGGGTCACTGCCACCAAATGAAGAATCCAGGAAAGTTCCAAACAATAATTAAACACAAATTCCCTTCTAATTCTGAGGTGGATAGTGATCATATGATGGAAGAATCACCTAGATCTTTTGTGTCAGGGGCTAGTCAAGAACAAGCTGTAGAAGCCTCATACTTTTGGAAAATGAGGTCCCCCGTATTCCAACATCCCTCAGATGATACATCCAGGAGGAGGAAGATTTGGGCTCTTTCTAGGGCCTGGCTGTGAAATCCTCCATATCATCAACATGATAATTCTTTTCCCCAACCAGAGATCACAGAATATTGTTTTAGGGACCAATAGAGGAAGACTATCAACATGAGCCATCATCAGTAACTGAAACCCCTATATGGGGAGCTGTGGTCATTAGTCTGTCTTACCGGGATGTGGTGGTGCATTGGTTGCATTCTTCAGAAGACAACCCAAGATGCAGAATCTTGCCATCTCATGTGTCGTATTCTCCACCAGCTAGTCTATTATCATAAAAGTCCACTTTAGTGTAGTTACCAGCCCTTAAACCACCCCTAGTCGATGAGGGGGGAAACCAAGGGCCATATCTTGAGTCTAAGCTGAGGATCTTGTAGCACATCCTTGTAGTGGACTTGTTCCCAAAGATGTTCTGGCCAGTTTCAAACATGAAATTATATACTCTAGAATATCTTACCTAGGAGGAGGTCATGTTCTTCCACCAAACCTTCTGGGCAACACACTTCTGTCTCCTTCATCTATGGGTGGCCTACCCCTAGATACAGGAACACTTTGATGAAATCAGCCATCAATTTTTCTTGGTGGACTCGGCTAAGCACCTCGTGGCTCTGCACCCTAAGTCAACCTGTCATCATTAGACCCTCCAGAAATGATGTGTCCAAATCATTGTAGTGCTACATAGAATTATTCAGGAGGATTATGCCCATGTTATGATCCATGGTTGGGGGTAGAATGCTACCCTTCATTTCATTCCTATCAGGAACCATCCGGAATTTCGAGGTTATATTTAGAATATACCTCTAGGAACAGCCGCAGTTAACATGATTGTCCCATCGAAGGAGAACCAAGATTGGAGTAACTGAAGATAACATACCCATCATGGTTGTTCCACACCTGGGTGATCATTTAGGCAGGGTTACACTCCAGAAAAGAAATTTATTGGGCCTTCCCACACCTTCTAAGTCATTTCCCTTCGGTAGAGACCCCAATAAGGTTAAAGAGCACCCTTAGGCCGTAAAAACCTCAAAGATATCTGGATTAGTGAAAAATATTGAAGATGACCCCAAAAAGGTTGTGATTCATCAATAGCTCATGGAACAAAAAATATTGTCGATGAGCTTCTTGTCGAACATGCTGTGGAATGAAAACCAGATCACACTAATCCTTGAACGGGGCAGTAGGGGAAGGTAAAACATCCCCTGGGCCGGTTTCCTCCAGATGTCCATTTACATCATGCCCATATAGATAGGGAAGAATTTGGATTTTATGGAATGAGTGCATTATTTTCATAACCAAATCCACCCGAGTTGCGTGATAACCCTAATTGGGACCCAAATCAAGACCCCCAAACCACTCCACAGGTCATTCCCTCGGTAGTACCACAAGTCATCCCACTAGCCTCTCTACGAGCTTCTTGGCCTACTTAAAATGATTAAGAACATTCAAATGCACTTGTGGTTAAATAACATTGTCAAGATAGAAATCTCCTCCAAGATGATCGAAGGGATGCTCTAATTTCCCACCTTGAGGAATTGGAATCCCGAGAAATGGTGATACCACTTGACGGAGATCAATATCTGAAATGGGTGGATGTTATGCCAGCACCCCATGTTTTAGAAATCCAACCTTCCCCCATTTAATGTGATGGGTGACTCGCTGTAACATTTTTAAAACTTTATTTCAAGGCGTGGACCCATGTTGGGAACTCTAGCACAACAGGAGGTTTCCAGAATCCGGCGTTTCTTATAAATGCTGTAAGGGCCGGTGCTTTTCTACTGTAGCTAGATACCCATTAGGTCAATATTCAGTTGGGAGGACCTTCATAGGCAGTTTATTTACCAGTTTAGTTCCACCACCCGGAATAGCATTATTTCTGACCTCTTCAAGTAATGGAAGAGGCCTGACGAATGCATCACATACTTTTTTTAGTAGGCGAAAATGCCTCAGATATTCCTTTGATATTCCGTTTACTCAAGAACAACTGCTAAAAATTTGTGTTGGGAATGAAAAGACCGAACTGGTACCCTCTCTCATCACTCATAACAACCCATGGAGATTTTTGGATTTCTATGAAAAATCCCACCATCGATAAGAAGCTTTGCAGTAAGCCAAGAAGGAACACCCATTGACTCATGGTGTTCCTACAAGAAGAGCCTATATGGCCAAGCCCGCCATGGTAGCACAAATAGATATCCCACAAAAATTATGTTATTACCAATGGAACCACCTACATATCCTTGTCGAGGGCCACCACCTCAGGCGCAACCTTGGGCCCAGTAACGCCACCTCAGAATCGGTAGGTGCCTCGCGTAATATACTGCCACCACCTAGGTGATATAATCGGGTTCCACCTCCTCGATAGGCTCCTCTAGCCCCTCATCATGGAAAATCTCATCGAGACCCCATTCCATATAGAAGGAACTGAACATACTCTTTTAACAAGGCTGAGGTCCCTAATTATTTCTAAAGTTCCATGGACAATGGAATCCTACGATGTCCAGAATACAGGAGGCCCGAAGAGGTGGATCTCAATGATCTCCCCAATCACAACCCCTTTTACCGAATCCTTGGGAACACACTCAATTAGTGCTATGTGTTTAAAAATTGGCTAAAATATCAGGTCGATAATAACGTAGTCAGGTTGGGTCTAGCCTCGACATAGGTGGCATGTGTTTTTATAAAGACCAAAAGTGATAGAAAGGCCGAATAACAACTAGTTAATAACCATGAGTGTCAAAAATAAAATCCCCAAATGACATGAAAGGTAGTAGACCCTGACAATGTTATTATCCATGCACATTTGAATTTTCCAGAGCCTTTATAATTATCTATGTTACCTACTACTTATACTTCTACGTCAACATCCCATCATTCCTCTTCCCAGATGGGAAAAAAACAATGACATGAAGGAGTATAAATTCCATCACTGATGACATCATCATCCAATACTCTCAGTGATTTCATGCCCCTAGATATGGAAATTTCCCCCAGAATTTTCATAGGGATGTAGGATTCTTCAACTAGTGATAAAGGGTACTATTTGGTTAACATTGTGGAGTTGGTAAACCTCAACATCATTCCTAGCAATGAAGATCATCTGATTGATCCTCACAACATACCCTGTCGGCACCAGAGTTGAGGTATTCGTGGTTATTTTATTCACTGGAATGCTTTGGAAGCGCTTCCAACAAAGTCGTGCATGTCGTCGAGACCAATAAGTAGGCCCAACATTGAGATAAGTACACGAAGCCCTCCCATCTTTTTTCATTAGATCAACCTCCACCACCATTTTTATATCTTAATCAAGAGGACCCACCATGATCGTGCTACTATCATCCATGTTATATCATGGGTAGACTTCAGTCATATAGCCCTCAGCTGGTAGTAACACTATGCTGTTCAGCCACTGAGCAATGAGACATTACAAGTACCAGTCACTCGAAGGTTCAACTTGTAGCACCTGTCAAGCCTCCCTTCACAGATTGTCCTCCTAACAACAGAAGTGTATGCCTGGCATGAAAGTATGATATCCTCAATCATCTTTCAATTATTCCCATGAAACCCTCTATCCTCAAGGATCTCCTCCTTTCAAAGAATATGTGTGAATCCATTACATAGTCCTTAAAATTGCCTTCTAATTTGAGATAGTTGTAGTAGCTGAAAATGCCATCCATGCTAAGACAATTGAGCATACATAATGTTGGTCCATCATCTTTTTCTCTGGAAAAGACGAGGGTTCTTCTATACATGGTCACATCCTCACCCAGTACATCACTATCCATTTTAATGTCGTGTAGGTCCTCCACTATCTTGTTGACATAGGCTATTGGATTCACCTTATCCCAACCCAGACACTCTAAAATATAGCACTATCTAAGGCAGATCTGGCCTCTTCTACTAAAAAAATTCAAGGTTGTGACATGAATGAGAAGATTTCAGTTGAAAAAATTCTCCAATAGACCAAGTTCGGTGTCCTAGTTTCTAACACTGAGTTCATGGTTGTATCACAAGACACTTCTTACAACGCATTGATGGGTATCCCATGGTTCCACATTCATGAAATATTCCCTTATTCAAATCACCAATGCCTTAAGTATTACCTTAGTGGTAGAGTAGGCGTAATCTAAGGTGATTTATCTCCCATTTCCTCTTGTGAAGCCCACTACATGGATGAAAACTATTACAATATCCTCAAAAAGTAGATTCCGTCTAATGAGGTTGAACAAGATACAACTATTACTAACCTGTGGTAAGACTTAGATGATGCCTGAATTTTCTCAATCATCTAATTGGATGCCACGACCTCAGATTTGGGCCAATGGTTTGTTGTCTCTAGAACGAGGGGGAAGTAGATTCCCATGTTTATGGAATGTATGAATATCACCTCATATTCCGATACAAATTATGATCAGGTGATCCGAGTGCCCCTTACTCTAATAAGGTATCAGGATGTCAGCCCCATGGCCATGACAACATGTCAACCATGCCTGATTTGAAAGGATGGAATAAACCAGCTAAAGATGACACACCAACATTTTTTTGATATCATCAAATGTGGCCCCTTCAGTTAAAGGCCATATGGGATCAGGTCCACACCTTTTTTGCCATGGTTTCAGAAGTACAAAATCTCCCTAATGAGGTGTCCACTACTGCTAAGGTTGGAACTAGTTTCCCATCCGGATCGATCGACTTGGAAGAATCACCTGTTTTCAATTACCCCTCATTCATGGATGGATAAGGGGATTTGGAGGATTCTCCTCCTACATTCCAAGAGGGTTTCTCCACCATAGTTAATGAATTGGTGCTTGTGAACATCAGTAATGATATGGATCTGAAACCAACATTGATCAGTTCTGCTATTCCTATTGAAGAGAAATAGGGATACATGGATTTTATGAAATAGCACCATGATTTTTTAGCCTAGAGTTATGAAGAAACTCCAAGGCTAGATCCTTAAGTCAATATCCACTATCTCGGCCTCCTAGAAATTCATCACGGGTTCAAACAACCTCCAAGAAATATGATCCCTTCCCATGGTGCCATGGTCTAGGTTGAGGTTAATAAGCTCATTAGATCCAACTTCATCAAGGAAGTCCATTACCCTAGATGATTAGATAATATTGTGCACGTCAGGAAGAAGAATGGATAGATCATAGTTTGTATCGACTTCCAGTATCTGAACCTTCATTGTTCGAAGGATGAATTTCCCTTTCCTAGGACAGAACTTTTGATTGATGTGCACCAAGGTTCCATGCTATCTCTTTCATGGATGGGTATTCCAGATATAATCAAATCCCAAAGACCCTTGAGGATGAAGATTCTATAACCTTCAAGGAACCACAATATACTTTTTGTTACTAGGTAATGCCCTTCAGTTTAAATAATTAAGGTGCCACCTATCGGTATTCCATCCACTACATGTTAATGAGGATCCTCGGTACATTGGTGGAATTATACGTGGATGATTTTGTGGTTAAATTTTTCCAACATCAGGACCATGACAATGATCTTGAAAAAACAATTTATCTTCCTCCAATCCAAACATCTTATGATAAATCCCTTGTTTTTTGCTTTAGTGGTCACCAACAGAAATTTTATTGGGCTAAATTTTAGATTCATATGCATTGAGATGAATCTAGAAAAGATATAGTCCATTAGTCAGATGTATCCTCCAAGCAACATTCGAGAGCTCCATGTTGTTCAAATCTAGTTATCCTACATATTCTCATTCATAAACAATTTGGCTAGAATGTGTAAGATCATTTCCCGACTCGAGAATAAATGTTCCGATTATCAGTGGGATGAAGAGTGTCAGACTAATTTTGATGAAATCAAGTAGTATCTACTACAGCCTCTGGTTCCAATGTCACCAACCTAGGGAAAGTCGATGGTACTCTATGGGTCGACACTAGAATGGTCCCTTGATGCCCTTATCACCCATAAGTACAATTGAGGGAATGAAAAATTGTTTATACTATATTAGTCACATGATCCTTGATCTGGAGACCAGATATTCCTCTATAGAGAAGAGCTTCCTTGTACTCGTATTCATAGTGCAGAAATTGCAACATTACTTACATCACAATGAGATATTACTAGTATTCCAAGTGGATATGATAATGTTTATTCTAAATCTCCCCATGTTGACAGGCTATCTAGCTCGGTGGGCCATGATACTCCAATATTTTGACATCAAGTTTGTACCCCCAAAGGCTATCAAGGGGCATGAATTGGAAGACTTCCTTGCTACCCATCCAGCTCCCGCAAAGTAGTCTATGGATATTGATTTCATAGATGAGGCAATACTATCAGTAGATCAAGACATTTCGTGTTGGAAAATGAAGTTTTATGGAGCTTCTCAAATCCCTACCATTAGAATACATAATGATCCCATACTCAATAGAGTGGGCCTGGGAATCATCTTCATTACACCTGTACAAACAATTCTACCATATTCAGTCTTGTTTTCAAAAGGTTGTACCAATAATGAGGTAGGGTACTAGGATATCAACATTGGTCTCATGTTGGACTACGATATTGATGTTACCCACCTACATGTGAAATGGGACACTAAACTAGTCATCAAGAAAATCAATGGTGACTACGTCGTTAGGAAGCTGGAGCTCTCATCGCTGTTAGAGCATACCCACAAGCAGATGGCCTAGTTCCCTTATCATCTAAAAGTTACTCTTGTCCATTATTCACATAACAGTCGAGATGATGCCCTAGATAGCCTTGTTGCATCTCTTATAGAGCCCGACCCGGATGATTTTATTATCCAAGTGGCACATCAGGGTTTAATTTCTCCTGTTGCACCAAATGATGGTGATAGCCCACAGTTAATCCATTTTACCATAGATACCTCCACATCATGACATTAATCCCCCCTGCTGTGGGCTTCGAAGTGACTCATGACTATACGACTCCCTTTATCAAGTATCTCCAGCACAATAATCTCCCAGAATACTGAACCGAGTGTGAGTGGATCCGATGGAACGTAGTGCAGTTCACCCTCCAGAGTGGTCCTAGTATTGAGAAACTCTTATAAAGATGAGGGTTTGATGGGATTCAACTTTTTTGCATTAAAGGAGGTGTTATTTCTCTGGCCATGTATGAATTTCATCCTAATTCCTGCGAGGCACATCAGATAGGGTCGAATCTCTCTCATCAGATCTGAAGATTGGGTATTTTTAACCCACCATGATTCGTGACTGTATAGAGTTTTCTAATAGTTTCCATGAATGCTAGATCTAGTATAATTTTTCGTATCAACTTCCAGAGCCTCTTGAAACTGCTACGTACTCTTGGACCTTTGTGGTCTGAGGACTCGTATCATGGGACTATATCCACCGGTGACAGCAGGCCAGTGAAGGATCATCCTAGTCTCTATAGAATTATTTTCCGAGTGGGAAGATGCAGTTCTTCTCAAGTAATTCAAGTCATGTTCTATCATTTAGTTTTTGAGATCTAATATCATTTACCGATTTAGATTCCCTCATGACATCCTCAATGATAAAGACACCAACTTCTGAGAAGCTAAGTTGAAGAAGTTCTACACCAAGTACAACCTCCGTTATAATCATACCTCTCTATATCATGCACAAGAAAATGGGAAGATCAATGAATTAAACAAAACAATCTGTAACATCTTGAAACATATGGTTGGTCAGAACAAGAATATTTGGATGTACAAACTCCCCAACACTCTCTAGGATTACTGAACGACAGCTCGTAATTCCACTCATGTGACTCCATAATCCCTGGTGTACAAACCAGAGACAGTCCTACCCATTGAGATTCAGTTACCCTCATTATTCATAGCCATCTACGATTAGTAGGAACAGTAAAATATAGCTAAAATACCTATGGATGAAATTAAATAGGTTCACAGGAAAATCTTTTGTGCCCATCACAATTTGGAGAGGCATAAAAAATATATATCTAGAGCATTCAACAAGAAAGTTCGCTACTGATCTTTCTTAAAAGGTGACATGGTGCTGGCCCTAAGAACACCAATGATTCCCAACAGGAAGCCACTGATGCTGAATCCAAAATGGTAGGGACCCTATATCATTCAAAATGTTTACATGAGTGGTGTATATTCTATGGTCACCATGGATGGTGAGCATATTACTCATCCCACCAATGCTAAATTCCGAATGAAGTATTTCGATTAAAAATCCCACATTCCATTATACTATTACTTCTTTACTACAAGATGTTGAACTGCATGATCTGTCCATGATGAATGACGTAAAGCTACCCAACACTCATCCTGAAAGACATTAAACTATGTTACCATCAGGGATGATATTAAACTACCAACACTCTCATTGATGGACGTTGAACCACCCCTCTCATCCCACATGATGATAAAATGAATAACACTCTAAGCTCTAGGACCATAAACTAAGATCTCCTACATCCTTTTCATATGACGTTAAACTGCACAACATTTCATATCTACATATGGATTCATTCCCATCCTCACGGGATATGTAGGAACACCTATACTTTTCATCCATGGCCTAGCCTTAAGTCCCTCGAAATCACCAGCCTCTTGACCTATGTATTCACTTAAAATTTTTTGGTGTGGTATAGACTCTACATCACCATTCACGTTGGGATATTTTTTTTCACACTATGCACATCCCCTTAAGACACCCCTCCTTCATCCCTCGTCTATACCGCAAGGCATTAAATTGCACGGGACTCCCCACGCATTATGCATCTCTTCATTTGGGTCACTATCATTTTTCACATCCTAAAGGACCCTCTTTAGAGGTCTGGTCTCATACCACCTTGGCTCACTTAATATTGGGGGCCAACATCCCATAAGATCTTTAATGACATTATGACACAAGTCCAGCGTTGCAAATATGGTCAACGCTTGATTCTCAATTGTCAGTTTCAGTTCCACATCAAAAGAGATGGATACTATGTAATGAAAATGGTCAGTAGTTATCCTAATTCATTATAATCATCCCATAGTCTCTCAAATGATAGGAATCGTGATTCACCTTTTCTTCTCGTCTATCCCACACACCCAACATTAAACTAGGAATCTACGTTCCGAGCTCTACGACCATAATCTAAGATCAACCACATATCTTTCATCATGATGTTAAATTGCACAACATCTCTAGGACTATGTATGGATTGATTCCCATCCTCATGGGATATGTAGGAATGCCCAGTTATTTCATTTTTGGGTCTTTCTTGTGTTCATCTATTCATTTTCTCAACCACTTGGAATGAGTTCCCTCTTAGAAATATGTATGGTGTAGCGTATGTGGCCTTATGTCCTCATTCACTTCGGGTTATTCGCTAAACCATACAAACTCCTCTTCGAGATACCCATGTATTCATCCTTACCACATGATGTTAAACTACATGGCACTTTAGAACTATGTATGGATAGATTAACATCCTCATGGGATACATTGGATCACCCAAAAATTTCATCTTCGGGTCCATCCCAGTTTCATAGAAACATACACATCCTTCTAGACACATGGCCTAAGTCCTCAGAGGGGGGTATTTGGTGTGGTGTGGGATTATGTATTCATTAATATCAGGTTTGAATCATCTATTCCATGTACCTATCTCTTGAGTTCTCTCCATCCCCATTCCTCCACCCATCTTCTCGAGTCATCTACTCTCAAATTGGACCCCGGAACCTTTGTGGTGTCCTTGCCAATGTGCTTGGATGCACTGTGTTTTAGGACCTAGAGTGTTGGATTCTTCATGGACGTGATTTCATTCCATCACCATGCTTCACATATCCCTTCATTTGGGGTTTCCCAAATCATTCACATCCGAAGGGACCCCCTAATGGCCTGGATGATATTCCTTGGTGCTCTCCTACCATCTTCTACAATCATCTTGGATGATCTTGAACAACAATTTCACACAAGTCCCATGTTTTGAATAAGGTCAGTGGTCAACACCCATTTGTTGTTTCCATTTCAGGTCACATGATATAGATGTTGTGTTTCAAACATGGATAATAGTTGTCCTCTATCGTTACAACATCTCCATTTAGCTTTATATAATGGTTGTGTGATTCACATCCTTTTCCACCCCATCACGTTCAAGTGGAATTTCGACACTCTTGGTGCTATCCCTCAGTGTGTGTTTGCGCATTAATAGGAAGAATCATCATCATGTTGTCATTAGAGGCTCAGCACCGTTTCCCCTTTCTGTGTATTCCAAGGGTTGTGAAGATATTCTCCACCCATGTTTCACATATCAAGTGAAGCTCATGTGAGCTTAGGGACTTAGTCAAGGATTACACCCTCTTGGAATGATCTCACTTCTTTTGTTCCATGATCTATGACTATAAAATTTACTCCCCTCGTCCTTACCACATGACGTTAATCTACACGAATTTAGAGAACTATGTGTGTCTTGATTACCATCCTCATAGGATATATAGGAACTCCCATAGAAATTGTATCAGGCCCAACCTAGTTTTCACCTTTGGTTCCTCGACCTAAGGAGTCTCCTGGGAGCATGTGGTGTGGTGTGGAATACTTTGGTCCCCGTACACATCAGGGTTATAATAGCCACACCATACATATTCCCCTTGTGAGGCACTTCTCTCTATAGTCCCTACCATATTAAATTAAACTACAAGGGTCTTCCAGAACTATGTTTGTCTTGATTCCCATCCTAATGGGGTATGTAAGAATCCCAAAACATATTTCCTCAGGACTAGCCCAAATTTTTCATTTTTTGGTCTCTCGACATAAGATTTCCCTAGGGATTACATGGTGTGGTATGGACTGCTTTGGAACTCATTCACATAAGGTCTATAATGGCCACACAATATACTCCCACCTTTAGGATCTCTCCTTTAACTCTCCATCCTACCATATGTTGTTAAACTACAAGGGTCCTCCAGAACTATGTATTCCTGGATACCCATCCTCAAGGGACATGTAGGAATGCCCGATCACTTTCCATCTGGTCCATACCCATGTTTGGAAACCTCTGTTCTATGGTATAAAGAATCACACTGGGAACATGTGGTGTGGTGAGGAATCTTACGGTCCTCATTCATGTTAGGATATGTACCACACCACACATTTACTTTCTAGTTATCCACATCCTCAATGCATGACTTTAAACTACGATTCGTCCCTAGATAATTTCTGGATGCCCCATGATGATTATGGGATGCTTCAGTTTCCTCACCAGAGATGCTTTCCCTAGCCATTTTTGTTCTCTCAATACACTATGATTTTAGAACTATGTTTGGCTTGAATCTCATCATCAGGGGCTATGTAGGAACAACCGAGCATTTCACATTGGGTCCATCCCAAAAATTATCCATTTTAGCCCCTTGTCTAGAGATCTCTGTTGGAGGCATTTGATGAGGTGAAGACTTCATTCTATCCTCATTCACACCGGGTTTACTATTACCACATAACGCAACCCTTTTGAGATCCCTTACACCTTTATTTTTCACTGCATGACCAAGAACTATATGGATTTATTAGCTTCTCCCATTCTAGTTAATCTAGGAAATTTTCCTAGGACCTTTTTTAGAGGTGAGTGACTTGGTATGGACCTACTTGGTCCTCATCAATGTCTGGTTTTCCACAGAAGTGACATGTTCCTCCCGCATAATCACCTTCAACACTTTTCATAGTCACATGATAACAAACTGTGTTATCATCTTACCCTCATGCCCAGCCTTGGGTCCATTGGAACCCCTTTTAACCCTTCACATGTCATTTTAGGCCACTACTCTTAAACTATGATCCACCACCTTCCTCTGGCCACATCGACACATTTTGAAGCACCATGATTTTGGATCTGGGGTGTTTACTTCTTTATGGACATGCTCTCGCTACATGTTCTTGCTTCATATATCCATTTACATGGGTCTGCATCACCTTTAACATACCAAAGAACCCACTAACGGTATAGATTCTCAGCCTATGGATTGGATACTCTCAGGGGCCAACATTCAGGGTGATTTTTGAACAATATCTGGTGATAGGTCTCATGTTTCGAACATGGTTAGCAGATGAACCTCATTTTTTCATTCCCATTGTAGGATAACACAAAACAGATATTGTATTTTGAACATGGTCAGTAATTATCCTCCTCGTCATGCCACTCTCACTATGTCCTAAATATTAGATATCTTGATTTTTATGTAACCTTCCCTTATCCAATATCTAGATTATCGACACTCGAGGGTTGTTACTCTATGAAATCATGCAGGCCAAGTAGAAATGTCCATGAATATGTGATATTTCCCACCTGATGTTTCCTTCCTGATACCGCAAGCTCTATTGTAATGGAGAAACCTGACATCAATCCTTGTTTCAAACACTGAGAATTGCTCATGTAGGCTCAGGGGCATTGACATGGATAATAACTGCACATGAGTTTGAATGATCTTTTTGGTCCTATCATAAGACCCAAAACTCCAGCAGCATCATCCCGGAAAAATGACCAAAAAAAGGAAAAATAATTGTGATATTCTCACTTGAAGAGACATCACCTTGGGCATCATTTATCTAACAATGAAATTTTTTCAAGACCCACATATGGATGGATTCCAATGGAGACACCATGAATTTATACGCCTAAAAATTTCCTAGAAAAAAGAATACTGATAGAAAAGGACAACAAATATATATCAAGTGACTCCTTTATCTATGTGGGGACCAGACCTGCATGACATAATTTTTGCAGAACTACGTATGGATTGATTTCTTCCATAAAAGGATATGTCGTGAAATATGGAATTCTAGTTCCCAGATCCAGCCATGTGCTTGTAAACCCTCTAATACAGCTGTCCAGACCTCTTCCCCCATTTTGTGACCATTCATTGCCTCCATCCTCACCATAAAACATTAAAATAAATGTCTATCATCCTATTTGGAATGGAATAAAACTACAAGACACTCAAGGTTATTACTATAGATATCCTTTCAAGAAATTAGTATGATCCATCATCAGACTAATGTGCTCTCCTAATATGTTTTCATCACTGTGGAATAATTTCAAGAGTGTTGGACTCCATTGAACATACCATCAATCCACCACCCATGCTTTGAGTGACCTTTATTTGGATCCTTGTCCCCTTTCATGTCTAAAGGAACCCCTTAACGGTATGGATTCACGGCCTATGTCTCTCCAACTTCCCTTGGCCTACATTCCGGAAGACAATTGATGACATTTCGAGTCAAGCCCTGTGTTTCTAACATAGTCATCAGTCGAAATTCATTTGTTGTCCCCATTTTAGTCTAACACAATATTGATAATATGTTTCAAACAAAGTCAATAGTTATCCTTCATTGTCATGACATCCCTACATTGTTTCGAATTTCAGGTATCATAATTACCATTCTTTGATCCCCATTGTTCGGATTTATTCCAACACCCCTAGCACTATCCTGCTTGTGCGCTAGAGAATGTTGGGAGTATGAGGGTTGGCTATTTTAGAGTCTCTTTCTCTGACCATGATCCCCCTTGATCTTCCTGGAAACCCATAGTGGTCATTTGGACCCCTGATTCTTGAATATTTGTTGGAAATCTCATATTCAAAAAGAACAATGATGTGGCCGTCCCATGTTTCTCAAATCAGGCATGACCCACGTGCGCTTAGGGATTGACCAGTGAATATTTCACTGATATGTATGAAATGAACCAATTAAAATAGATAATATAACTCATGCATGCAAATAACATAAACAAGAAATGCCTGAAACTATGTTTATGAGGTCACACATGTTACAACACCCAGGGATTCGAACCTCAAATAGATTGATAACTTTAATGGAGCTTCCCAGCTCTTGCACTCTTTGGAATGTATCATCTAGGATTTGTAGTCTCCTGTTACACTCCTGGTCCTCCTTGAAGGGAATGGTGAATAGTTCATCAGCCTTGATCTAGCCCTGATCCTCGTCGGCTCTAATAATAGAATTATCTTGAGAAGACCACCTCATCTGTTCCTTTTCCTAAACCAACTATGATTTTAGTCACAATATATGTCGTAATTGTGCATAGAAGAAAGAGGAATGCTCATTCATCCACACCATAAAGTGTTGGATCTCATGATCATCCTCCTAGAGTATCTTGATGTTGAAAGACATCCTCCACTGTCATACCACACTGAGGCCACAGTCATGTTCCTATATTTTCTGTACCATATAGACATGAATAATAATATGAGGACGCTGGGAATCCACTCCTCCAACAAATAATTCCCACTGCTTGGAATAAAGCCTCCCCATCTAGTTTATCCATGTTTCTTGTGGGGTTTCCTCAATGAAGCATTCTATCAGCTTCCATGACCGACGATAGATGACCTTGTTTTCCTCTTCATCAGATGGATCCACTTCTTGACCCTCTAGGATAACAGACTCATACTCCGAGAATACTTCAAGAAGCTCAGTGATAGGGTATTCCTCTGGTGTCTCATCAGGAATGATGGGTTCTGATTCAACATGAGCAATAAGATCCACATCAAAGGGATAATATTCATCATCAAACTCACTTTGAACAAGCTTCGGCGATGCCCCACCAAGGGCTCCATCCACAACCTTTGTCTCTATAGTATGGCAGATCCGAACATCCGATTTCACAATAATTGGTACCCCCCTCAAGAGAAGAGCTTCGGGACCCCCAGTCATCCTCAACTGTATAGACCACCCCATTTGAAGAACTATTCAAAAAAGAGATGCAAATTCAAATGGTTGGTTCAATAAGTAACAACTAGTGATTCTGTGAGAAAGAAGAATAATGAAGGTCGAAGGATTTATTATATTTTATGGACGTCATCAATGGTATCCTAGGATATTTGTAAAGACCTCCAATCCCTGGGTGCCTTATGAGACATGATGTACTAAAATTTCATTACAAACATTCACAAATAATACATCTCGTCCCCTTAATACAAAGGCTCATCAGGTTCAGGTTCTGGGAAACCGACAACATCTGAAACAACATTGAAGTCATGATCTATACCTGAAAATTTTTATTTAAAACATATGGTGAGAAAAGTATGCCCAGTAAGGGGTTTTAAAAACGTTTAAAGTCATTTATTTCTCAAGACAATCATTTTGAAAGCGATAAAACACCTCATTGGAAAAAAAGGCATTATCTTTTTCTTAAAACATGTAAATCCTACATTCTTGAAACTACTTACACATAAAAGAAGTAATTTGTTAAAATAATCCTCAAAGAAGACATAAATCAGAGAGTGCAATCATGTAAAGAATAGTTGATGCATATTTCACAACTAAATTACGTCACCTCCAACAGACTGTTTGTAAATAGGGGAAACATTCATATCATGATTAATCGGAACATAAAGTTCCTATAATAGCATACCACATGTATTAATGTTCATACCTCATAATCTCATTCTCATAGTCAAAGGGAATTTCTAACTAGGGGATATCCTGTTAATTGAACTATCCCTTGGTTGACCATTTATCATCACATAAGGATTGAATGTATAATGCCAGACTTTGTCAAGACCTTGTGTCTTGACCTTAAAACATATCTTAATATGGGTCAAGGATGACATCCTACCCCGTTTCCATAGCAACTTAATCCAAGGCTAACCGCCAAGACCGTCTCACATAACGTCTCATGAGACTCATCTTTTACCCAATGCATTGGAGCATTGTATAATTCCGGGCGCACCCGTACATATTCACTTAAGTCCAATACATCCCTCACATATTTGACATGGTCTTACATTCATAGGGTCTCATTATTACATTCATTACTCATAATCCCTTTTCACATGCATTTTCATAGCCATGGAAGAACAGTAAAAATAGTAATACTTTATCCATTAACTGGTGCGGTGATAAAAAAAACTCATAAGTAAATAAAATCCTTACACATTAGATATTAACTTAACAATTGAAACCATGGGCTTAATGGAATCCTTAAAATGAACATAAAAACTTTAACACTTTAAACATCACAATCCAGAGTTAGAGATGAGGTCATTCATACTTAAAATACATGATGATAAATGGGCGTTGTAGTTGTTTATTTAAAACTGTGCGAATATATATATATTTATACAATTAAGAATACATGGTGTGCAAATAGGTTTATCTTGGGAATTCATGTATATATGTATACAAACTATATAAATATATATATATTTATGTAAAAACTCGTTTTCACTTTAAATAATAATATCTTTCCTTTGAAAAGATTTAAATCATCTTAAGACTTTTTTTAAAGAACTCGAATTCGAAGAAAATATATTGATAAAAGCTTATATACACCTATATATAAATTTGGGTGTATGTACACATATGTATGGGTTTACAAAATTAAACTATACTCAATAATATTTCTCAAGTTATACTTACTTTAAACCTAATTAAAGTTTGGTAAGACTGAATGGAGTTCTTACACATGAAATATGAATATAAACATGGTTTTCACAATACCCTTATTGGCATAAAATCACATTTGCTTACAACAAAGTCAATTCATAAGTATGAGTATATATGTTTATACACATGTAATTGTTTAAGGGATTCATGCAAGTATCAGAATAAATGTCTATACACATGTAAATTTTTAAGGGATTCCCGCTAAAAGTTTTCAAAAAAACAGATGAATTGACAAAAATACTGATAAATGAAAATTTTTCCATTGGGTAAACTATTTTGTTATCCGAAATGAATTTTAAACCACACCCATTATATATACATAAATAGTTTTGATATCGTAATTGAAATAATAATTTTTAATGTTAAAATATAACTTGGTTAAATCATCATGTTATATCCTGATGAATTTTTAAGCCTAATAATCATACTCGTCCATTATGTTTGAAAATACTCAAATAGATGTACATATACATTTATGTAATCACATGTACATATACATATATATGATACATATACTTGTATAGTTTTATGTGTTCATAAATAACCCGAAACCCCAATTTTTTTTCGAGGCAGAGGTATACAAGGGTTATAGACATATATATATATATATATATACATACATATATCCACCGAAGCTGAAAAAGAATCAATGAGGCAAAGCAGGGTTCCCTTCTGGTTCGATCCTTCTTGCAAGATACGTAAAATAGACATGAAACTGTTCTTATTGACTTATATATATATATAAAGTGTGTGTGTATATATATATATATTTACCAAAACTGAAGAAAAACAAGACAAACGTGTTTCCCATACCTTCACATGGAGAGGAGAAGAAGGAGGTGCAGGTGAAGATGTTGGGGTGGTGGTCGAAGATCCTAGAAAACACGAAGCAACCCCCTTCTCTTCTGTGCAACCCAGGATGTAAAGGTTGGGCACTCTCCTTGCGCGAAGATGTTGACAGGGTATCCGAGGACTGAGGTGGTGCCAAACCTATGGAAAGAAAGGGAGAGGTCAGGTCCACCGCTGACCTAGGTGAAGAAAAAACACTGCCTAGGCTACTGGTTTAGCGTGATCGAGGGAGACGAAGATGCATGATGATGAGGATGATCCGTAAATGAACGGATGGTCAGGATCATGCGGGAGAAGGATCAGACGGTCCAAAAATAATATGGTGATAAAAAAATTATGTTTTTATTAATTTATTTTTATTATACATATTATATTATTATTATTAACCTAATATTGTCATTATTATTTTATTATAATAATCTATTATCATCATTATTATTATTAACATTATGAGTATTATTATTATTATTATCTTACAATAACAAAAAGTGGAAAAATATATATACATGCTAAACTATTAACCCATCATAATTCATATTCTTGCTTAATTTTAATATAAATTAATTACCTTATTTTATATTTGTATATATAAATATCTTTATATGTTATTTTTTGTTATGAAAATTTAATTTTTATACAAATAAATGACATTATTTGAAAAACATGAATATAATTTTATGTGTTAACATTACCAAATATCTCAAATTTCATAATTAAATTTATTATCTCAATTGTTTTCAAAGTAAAAAAGAAGTATTTATGTAAACATTATTATTATGATGAACAAGTTGAAAAATATAATTCAAATTATTAATAATTCTATGAACTTTAGACTGATTTATATTTATAAAGAATTTCATACTATCGAAGATATAAAAACAAAACCCTAAATGACATCTGATTTAAATCCTAACAGTTATTTGATTTAAGGTCTCCAACGACTATAAAAGTAACGGACGACTTGGTGTCCTCTAAACCAAGGATGGGGGTGTCTTTAAGCTTAAAGCGTTTGATGAAGAAGGAAGAATAAAAAGAGGATAGTTCAAGTCATCCCTTTAGTTCTTAGTGCGGATGCGGTGGCTTTGGTCATTCTTATGTTTGTTTTGATGGATGCCAAAGACCCTTATCATTTACTCGGGGTTCTCATTGTTTTGAGCGGTCTTCCTGTAATATTAATAGGGTTTTTGATTTGTATCTTTGGTTACCTAGGATTCTCATTTGATCACAGTGTATTGTAGTTACTATGGTGTTCACTATTTGAATAAAGGGACTTTCGTTCATTTTGTGCGTTTACTCTATTTCATTGTTATTTTTTTATAAGAAGCAAGTTTGTTCGATTAATGGTGACCTAGCAAGATAAAATTTAGCATTACATAAAACACAGACTCTTGAGATGTAACATTATCCCCCCCTTCAAATAATTGCATCCTCGAAATTCTATTCATAAAAAGAAAAAACCCCAGTCAGTCAAAATTAACAAAATGGGACATTTGGCTCATTCAACATTAACAAAATGGGATATTTGGCTCATTAAACATTAACAAAGTTGGATATTTGGATCGTTAAATGAAATACCCTAGTTGGTACTTAGTTCCTCCACTTCACTATCCCAGATTCACCATGAGAAGTATCTCTTGAACTTCTGCTCATGTGTTATACACAAAGGCTTCCATCGGGAGGCTCGTGTAGTAAAAAGCTCAGAAATGTCTGAATGGATAAATTCCCTGATGAACCACTGGATTACATCACGCTCGAGATATTCGAGGGAAATTATGCGATTGAAAATAATAAGATTTATGATCTAGAACATAAAAGGCAGCCCTGAAGTGGCCATCTTGGGTAGCTATAAGGAAGCATGCTCTGGCAGAGAAGTTTTGTGCCAGAGTAAAACACTGAAAAAGGCCTTCATAGTATCTGTCCCTTTGCCTATAGCAAGGGAGTTGGGCAGTGGAAATGAGATGGATAACATGGTCATTCTTCTATCATGAACAAATAATTTCAGGGATGTTGGACAAATCAAGCATGCATTGACAAGTTCCTCGAAGATTGTGGAAATATGGATAGTCCACCTTGCATGTTCTGGTCAAAATATGCTCTACTATCTTATCAGGTAGTGACGAGATGTTTCTTTGTCCAACCATCTTAAAGATACATTCAAGAGAATTCACTTAACAGTACAGATAAAGAAGAGACAGGAAAGGAAAATAGTTAATATTTCAATTACACACAAGTTTACATAATAGTTCCTGAGTTTCATTAATGATTTACTAAACGAACACCACATAGAGAAGCACAAATCCCTAATTCCTCAAACCAAACACAGGCTGAGCAAGCGGGGTTAAACTCATGGGAACACCTGTGACGTCTCTAGAGTTTAGAATGAGGGGTATGAAGTTGGGAAACATCATTATACACATATTTCCTATAAGACAATTGGGTGGACTCATCTTCTAACGTCCCAAAGTCCATCAACTGGCCCTAGAAGCTGTAGTGCAAAATCTAACAAAGGTAGGCCGCTCGGAGGTCTCCGGCCACAACAGCTTCTTGAAAAGGGTTAACGATCATAGTGCCAAATTCTTCACCAGTAGTGAATACCCAGAAGAGTACCTCCTAGTACCTTCCCAGATGTGCATATGAGGAGAATTAGTTCATCATCATTAAGTGGTAATCCATTCCCAACCCTCTGTGTAGACTAAGAACCCTAGGAGAGTTTGACACATCATACAGGTGCTTGCATGACATGAAAATATGGGCGCAATTAAGAAAGTTCTCTCTGCTAGCTCGAGACAAAATGGTCTCTAGGGCCTCAGTGGGAAGTGATAGTAGATTGGTAGATACGTTTCCATCAGCCATCTGAAAATTTCAACATAATTACTTAGTCAATCATTGTTATATATTCATACTACCTGGTTTTCCAGAGTTGTCTGAACCCATCCTATGATACCAACTGTAAAGACCCCCAATCCCCAGGTTCCTTATGAGACATGATGTACTAAAATTTCATTACCAACATTCACAAATAATACATCATGTCCCATTAATACAAAGGCTAGTGAGGTTCAAGTTCTAGGAAACCGGCAGAATATGAACAAACTTTTAAAGCATGATCTATACCTCAAAAATTTTATTTAAAACATAGGTTGACATAAGTATGCCTAGTAAGGGGTTTTAAAAAGGTTTAAAGTAATTTATTTCTCAAGATAGTCATTTTGAAAGTGATAAAACACCTCATTGGGAAAAAAGGCATTATATTTTTCCTAAAAAATGTAAATCCTACATTCTTGAAACAAATTACACAAAAAAGTACTTTCTTAAAATAATCCTCAAAGAAGACATACATCAGTGAGCACAAGCATGTGATGAATATATGATGCATATTTCACAACTAAATTACTTCAGCACCAAAATACTGTTTGTAAATAGGGAAAACATTCATATCATGATTTATCAGCACATAATGTTCCTATAACAGCATACCACATGTATTAAAGTTCACACCTCATAATCTCATTCTCATAGTCAAAGGGAATTCCCAACTAGGGGATATCCTGTTAATTGAACTATCCCCTGGTTGACCATTTATCATCGCATAAGAAGGGAATGTATAATGCCAGACTTTGTCAAGACCTGGTGTCATGACCTTAACACATATCTTAATACGGGTCAAGGCTAACTGCCTACCCTGTTTCCATACCAGCTCAAGCCATGGTTAACCGCCAAGACCGTCACACATAACGTCTCATGAGACTCATATTTTACAAAATGAATTGGAGTGTTGTATAATTCCAGGCACACCCGTCCATAATCACTTAAGTCCAATACATACCTCACATATTTGAAGTGGTCTTACATTCATAGTGTCTCATTCATAGATTCATTACTCATAATCCCTTTTCACATGCATTTTCATATCCAAGGAAGAACAGTACAAACATCAATCCTTTATCCTTTAACTAGTGCGGTGATCAAACTAACTCATAAGTAAATAAAATCTGTACACATTAGATATTAACTTAACAATTGAAACCATGGGATTAATGGAAAGCTTAAAATGAACATAAACACTTTAACACTTCAAACATCAAAATCCAGAGTTATAAATGAGGTCATTCATACTTAAAATACATTATCATAAATGGGCGTTGTGGATGTTTATTTAAAACTGTTCGAATATATATATATTTATATATTTAAGAATACATGGTGTGCAAATAAGTTTAGCTTGGGAAGTCATGTATATATGTATACAAACTGTATAAATATATATATAGTTATGTAAAAACTCTTTTTCACTCTAAATAATAATATATTTCTTTTGAAAATATTGAAATTGTGTTAAGACATTTTTTAAAGAACTTGAATTCGAAGAAAATATATTGATACAAGGTTATATACACCTATATATAAATATAGGTGTATATACACATATGTATGGGTTTACCAAATTAAACTATACTCAGTAATATTTCTCAAGTTATACACAATTTAAACATAATTAATGTTTGTTAAGACCGAATGTAGTTCTTACACATGAAATATGAATATAAGCATCATTTTCACAATAACCTTATTGGTATAAAATCACCTTTTCTTGCAACAAAGTCAATTCATAATAATGAGTATATATTTTTATACACATGTAAATGTTTATGGGATTCACGTAAGTATGAGTATATATGTTTATACACATGTAAATGATTAAGGGATTCATGCTACAACTTTTCACAAAAACAAATGAATTGACAAAAATGCTGATAAATGAGAATTTTTCCATTTGGGAAACTATTTTGTCATCCGAAACGAATTTTAAACCTCACCCATTATATATATACATAGTTTTGATATCGTACTTGAAATAATAATTTTTAAGGGTAAAATATTACTTGGTTAAATCATCATGTTTTATCATGATGAAATTTAAAACATAATAATCATACTCATCTGTTATGTTTTCACATACTGAAATAGATTTACATATACATTTATGTAATCACATGTACATACACATATATGTGATACATATAATTGTATAGTTTTATATGTTCATAAATAACCCAAAACCTCAATTTGTTTCCAGGTAGAGGTATACAAGGATTATATACATATATATATATATATAAACATGTATACATACATATATCCACCAGAATTGAAAAAGAATCAACAAGGAAAAGCAGGGTTTCCTTCTAGTTCCATCATCCATGAAAGATGAGGAAAACAGGCATGAAACGGTTCTTATGGTCTTATATATATATATATATATAAAGTGTATATATATATATATATTCACCGAAAATTAAGAAAAACAAGACAAACATGTTTCCCTTACCTTCACTTGGAGAGGAGAAGAAGAAGGTGCAAGTGACGACATCAAGGTTGTGGTCTAAGATCCTAGAAAACACGAAGCAACCCCCTACTCTTCAGTGCAACCCGAGACTTAATGGTAGGGCACTCTCCTTGCACGAAGATGTCGACAGGGTATCCGAGGACTGAGGCGATGCCAAACCTGTGTAAAGAAGGGGTGAAGTCGGGTCCACCACCGACCTAGGTGAAGAAAAAACACTGCCTAGGCAACTGGTTTGGCATTCGCGAGGGAGAAGAAGATGTGTGGTGGGGAGGAAGATCCGTAAACGAACGGACAACCAGGATCACGCAACAGAAGGATCAGATGGTCCAAAAATGATGCAATGATAAAATAAATAATGTTTTTATTAATTTATTTTTATTATACATATTATATTATTATTATTAAACTAATATGGTTATTATTATTTTATTCTAATAATCTATTATCATTATTATTATTTTTAACATTATGATTATTATTATTATTATCTTAAAATAACGAGAAGTTGAAAAATATATATACATTCTAAACTATTAACCCATCATAATTCATATTCATTCATTATTTTTATAAAAAATGATTAAATTATTTTATATTTATATATAAAAATTTCTTTATATGTTTTTTGTTGTTATAAAAATTTAATTGTTAAACACATAAATGAAATTATTTTCAAAACATGAACATAATTCTATGTGTTAACATTACCAAATATCTCAAATTTTATAATTAAATTTATTATCTCTATTGATTTCAAAGTAAAAAAAATTATTTAGGTAAAATTATTATTATGATGAAAAAGTTGAAAAATATTATTCAAATTATTGATAATTCTATTAACTTTAGACCGATTTATAATTCTAAAGAATGTCATACAATCGAATATATAAAAACAAAACCCAAAAAGCCATCTGATTTAAATCCTAACAGTCATTTGATTTAAGGTCTCCAACGGCTATAAAAATAATGATCGGCTAGGTGTCTTATAAAACCAAGGCTTGGGGGTGTCTTTAAGCATAAATAATTTGAATAAGAAGGACAAAGAAGAAGAGGATGGTTCAATTCATCCCTTTAGCGCTTAGTGCGGTTGCGATGGCTTCGGCCATTCTTATGTTTGTTTTGATGGATACCAAAGACCCATATCATTTAATTAGGGTTCTCGTAGTTTTGAGAAGTCTTCCTATAATCTTAATACGGTTTTTAATTGGTATCTTTGGTTTGCTAGGTTTCTTGTTTGATCACAGTGTATTGTAATTAAAATGGTGTTCCCTATTTGAATAAATAGCCTTTTGTTCATTTTGTGCATTTACTCTATTTCATTGTTTCTTTTTTAGGATTCCAGTTTGTTCGATTAATGGGTGACCAAGAAAGATAAAATTTACCATTACATAAAACATAGACTCTTGGAATGTTACAATATACCCCACATATATAGTTGTGAAATATGAGTACTCTAGAAGGGCCATCCTGGTTTCCACAGCCCTGCTTAACTCTGCAATCACCATCGACCCGAGTGCAGATCCTAAGCCCACATCCATAGCCACATGGGTTGGAATATCATCCATAAGTCTCTCCTATAGATAAAAAATTCTAATTGGGAATCTTTGGATACATGGATAAAATCATAGTTCCAAAGAATATTTCAGAGTATACCTTGACTACTATGGAGAAATATCCCTCCTATGACATCCTAACTTCATCTTCTTCCAAAATACTTCCCATGAAGACCTTATCTCCCCAAAAGAAATCAAAATACTCAGGTCAATGGAAGAATTACCTCAGCTCTGCAGTTGATGGTTGAGGTTGGACTATCTGACCCATTAGTACATTCACCCTGATCATTATTGGGCGTGAATCTCTCTAATAATGCACATAGTCGTCAATCTCATCGACATACAATACCCCTTCTTCCTAAGACACTAGAATACATGCCTTTGAATGAAAAATCTCTTAATGGTCAATTCCATGGTGGTTTATATGATCCCAAATCTGGGTAAGACTGATGAATTGTTGGTAGACATTCCAGTTTTCCCAAGCCATTTGAAATATAGCATCCATAGTAATGTTTATTTGCCAAAAAATCTTCTTGGTAACTTGAGTGATAATCCATAGAAACCCTCTTGGAAACCTACTCCCTTTTTAAACCTACTCAGTTGGACCACACAACCTTTTATTGTCACATTCCCATCACTTGGTGTAGGTTATTACAGTTCCTGCCTTGCCTTTACTGTCACGCTTCAACTAGTACGCACTCCTGTCATTCCCCGATCCCAGCCTTGTGGTTGATGAGACACTCCATCATTGAACCAAACATTTCTCCACATCAAAATCTCCCCGGAGTAGGCTAACTCCCAGGTCTTGGAATATTATTTCACTATATCAAATACAACATTGGCTAGAGGTAGCTCATTTTTCTTCGTCACATCCTCCTGAATGAAAATGAGCCACATATACCTCATTATGAAAGAGTGATCCTCACGATGCACCCCAGATAAACCTTCTAGGTCAGCCTATGAATGTACATAACGTTTCTCACAAATTGACCAGGGTTTATGTCTCGTAGATGGGCTCACAGTCTACTCATTCCAAAAAAATCCACCACTAAATTCCATAAGGTATGATTGATGCTCTTTGGTATCTCATCCGTCATTGGTGACCTCCCTCTTGGGTAGTGGAAATTGGTGGAAGAAAAACTCATCCTCATTCCAGATGATGTTCATCTTACTCTGTGGGCTCAGCTTGGCCAGAAATCTTCCCACTACATTCAGGATGGAGGGCTCAAAGTTTGACCCTGGCAGAGAAATTGGGTTCAGGTACTCATAAACCCTCACATATTCCACCACCCAGCCAAAAAAGAAATGGAATGGCCCACACACCCACATCTACTTCTTCATCTCCTTGATATGCCACAAAATCTTGTATTGCTTCGCCATTACTGGGGTCATGAGGTTGACATGCTGCCCATTCTCTAGCACAGATTCCATGGTAAATGTACTCAGTTATACACCAATGTTCGTATCTCTCACTGGTAGCATCCAGCCATAGATGAATGATGATATGAATTCCACCAACTTGACTAATGGTTGTTGCTCAGGGTTGATGCTAAACCCTTAGGTCTCCCATAGCTATCCTCCAATAGTCTCATGTATGAGTGCTCTTTGCTATGCTAGGAACAATTTGGGAAAGTGGGAGCCCTCACCGGAAACATAATATATAAAGGGAAATTTAAAAACTACGTGAAGCACATATTGAAATGAATGTCCCTTACTGATTGAATGTCCTCATCTGGCATTGGGTACATATACACCTTTGAGAGACTTGGAATCTGCTCTGTGTCTCAAAACACATTCTATGCAGGGAGAAATTCATCATATATAGCCCCTAAAATGGGAATCCCAAAGATATTGTGAATGTACTAGAGACTGATGCTATCTTAATTATGATGAATATAGAAGGTGTTGTTTATAGGTGACCACCTTCTCAACAACTCCGACATCGCACACTTCATTTGGGAGATAAAGAATTTAGAATCCCATGACTCCTCATACAGGACCACTCACCTCATCTCCACCCCAATCTCATCACAGGTTGCACATACCCAGTTGGACCAAGACTAGTAATTTGTGATGTTGCCGCCCTAGCATAGGCTCCACTCCTTCATCTATCCCTTTACTGAATTCCATAGACCTCCCTTCAGGATAGTGTGATATTGTGGTGGGGAAACCTAAGCCTGTATATCCTTCATCTCAAAATCGTGGTTGTGGTTGTATAATCAGGTGGTAGTGACAGAAGTACGATCGGGCCATGTAGGGTCATTAGTGGCCCTGAATCAGAGATATTGGCACATTGTGCTCCCAAACTAGTAGGCTAGTTTATCCCTAATAGCTCTTGGGATGAAGACCTCTTCCCTCATACCGAAGTCATACAAATGAAATTTCTTGGAGATGGGATAGTTCTTATGGCCCTCCATCAGAAGCACCATCTTGGATTAATGATCCATGTGGGTGAAAATGTATTCACCAATCCAATAGTTATTCGTCATTTCCACCCTTCAGTCAGCTACCAGAAAGACTACCTGGACAACATCCTGGTTGGCCATTTATTTTGATCAAGACTTGGGAGATTCTTTCTTTGCTGATACATAAATCTTAGTCGCATAGCAAAATCATGAAGTACAGTTTCAGATCCCTCTCATAGATCTCATCTCAAAAATCATTTTTTCACGGAGTCAAATACCCAATGCACAATGCAAAAAACCCCAGGATCTCAGTGCAACAGCTTATTGAGTAGCATTGTGAAACACTGATATGCAGAGTCTAGATTGAAAAAGCATGATCTGGGAGTGCATAAAGCTTCACTAATTGATAGAAAATGTACTTAAATTAGAATGAAAATAAGGAAAAACTAGTGGTCGGCTCCCTCTACATATATGAAATTACTGCTGAGCTTCATTGCGCATCATATGATTCACGACGCACTCGACTCGTGCTTTGTGCCCATGCATCTGGTTCTTTCATCGTGATCTACTGTGATTTTGGAGAAGTACCCTCAGAATCAGACCCTCATTTTTTCATAGCTCCCATTCTGGGGGGGCATTTTTTGGCACCAATATTTTCCCATTAGGAAAACAAACCCAAAAAAAATTTCAAGGAATCCTACCACACAGAGTAGCCTCAAAGATAATTCTAGTAAAGCGACTCCATCTCTACGATCGGCGCAAAGCAGCGAGAAGAGACTCCTCTATGTCCTCTGATGATTAGTTGACGGAGCACACTATGACTACGACACACTTGAGAGAGAGATCTTGGCAACTGCAGAGTATCTGACATAGCACTTTGCGACTATGATGCACTTGAAAGAGAGCTCTGCGCCACTACGGAGCAGCTGACAGAGAACTCTGTGACTACGACTCATTAGAGAGAACCCTCTATGAGTTCCACATAGTGGATGATGGAGTGATTCATAAGTATGTGGAACTTGATGAATGTATCTCCAATTTCAGGGTCCAATTCCTTTGTGACCTGACCTCTGAGCTTCATTCCGCCTCTTGCATAAAAATACCAGGCCTCTCCAAAACCCAATGGACTGATACCCTGACCATTCTCCTTCACATATCTCATATTGAAAAGCACCATCTACTCTAGGAAACATTGAGAAAATGAACTCTTCATGGTATTTGAGAATTGTGAAATACCTTTAATATTTCTCATATTCAACCACTATTCATGTAGGGATGTCCATCACGAAACCCGTTGGCTATCTCAATAGAAGGAGATCCCAATGGGAACTAAGGTCTCCCCAAAGCACTCGTGCTTTTCAAAGTACATTCTATGCACATGTGAACCCCGTGCTAAGGTAGGATCATGGTTATTAATCAAGTACTTTACTTCTCAATGCTTCACTTTGTAAAGAACCCACACTCCACTAAGTCTAACTTTTTGAATGAACATACACTTCAAGAAACTCTCTATATTAGAATTTATAATCAATTCCTAGGCTAGACCACTCCACTTCATGAAGAATACCCATTTGTGAAGTCTCTCCACTTTTTGGAGAACTAGAGACCCATAAGGTTCCTTCCAATGAACCCCTTTGATTCACAAACCCTCCTTTTGTGTGCCCCCTAGGCTTACACAGAATGATTTCAAGGTCCCTATAGTGACACTTCATACCACATTGCTCAGCCAAATGCTTCTTCACATAGGCACACTAATGGATATTGGTTCTTCACATATCCAAACTAACCATACCCTCTCAATGAATTAGTCAATAACCGCCTCTCCATATAGGATTTCCAATATCATCTCTTCACCAAGGGTTAAATAATACTAGTTATGTATGTCCTAGGGATGGAGAGTGAATCCCCATCTTCCGAGCTGCATGATGTCGAACTAAAAAGAACCCTCATCCTTGACACATGGTGTTAAACTCTGATCACCATGTGTGTGGTAGGACTATAGAACCATAGGTGGATGAGAATACGTTCCTTCCAACTCTCTCTTTTTTTCTTTGAGCTCTGTCACCAAGAACTCCTCAGGCAGTCTCTATGTAAGCCCCAATACCCTCTGATTGGGTATTCCAGGTATGATGGAAATATTATCCTTGTACATCTAGACCCCATCTCGAGCCTCCCCCTTTAGTAATTACTAATCTCAATCTCCCTAGTCTTCTAACCATGGGTGAGCCCCACTCCATTCCTTGCAGACACACCTTTCACTAAGTTACTGGCAGGTCTTTGATGCCTTTAGTTTCTCACACCGACCATGAATCACGTGGGTTTAGAGTAAGAATTGACCATGGAACCCTCTCTGGTCTGCCATAGCAAGTAAGCCTCATTCATTATCACACTGAACTATGTGGACATTTTTCCTTTCCCCTTTCCAATAATGGTATGTAAGAAGCCTCCCTGAGGTTCAATCCCACCACCCATCGGCCCTGACCACTTCACATCAGTTCACCCTCATCATGAAAGATGATAAACTATATGCCACTTTCTTCATGCATGATGTTAAATTGTATACAGTTGAACTTCATGGATTTTTATCCCTATCTCCTATATAGGGTACATTGGAATCCTCCTAGAGGTTCAACCCCAAGCACTAGTGAATTTTGGTGTCCACCTTTATTGGAACTGACACCCTTGGTTCATCCCTTAGTGGCATCAGACCAGCTCCAGGCAGTTAACCATGCGTAATCTCCACACTTGATCCATATTCCTCTAACCAAGACTATACCTAGTTCAATGGGATGATAACCATGTGTATTCCCCAACATGTCTCTGGGTTGCTGTCCTTTGTGTACACCCCGATTCTATTCCCCATCCAGATCAATGTGGACTTTGATTCCCTAAAATGGGGATACATATGAAGCCTCCTTGAGACTAAATCCCACCACTCATGTCTCATCCTTCTATCTCCATTCATTCTGTGTGTTTCAAAGAAGGTCACCCCCAAACCAGATGTTTTTATTCATTTGGGTCCCATCCATGCGTCCAGTCTCATAATATTCCTGCTTAGGTGACTCATCACCCAAAAAATCTACATGGGCTTTGATTCACTTCCATTGGGATATGCAGGAATCATCTTCATTGTTCTATCCCAACATCACCATCATCTTCAAGTTGGTTCCATAACTTTCATCCCATTCACTTTGTTCAATCATCCATCATCCATCATGGTTTCACCCAGTCCATCAGACCCCGGTGGGATCATGCCATTTCCTTGGGATGCTATCCTTGTGTAATCCCCAAAAAATCTATAACCATCCAAATAATAGCGTACCTCTTATGATGGGAATATAACCATATGTAAGCCCCACAAAATCCATAACTGTCCAACCAAGAGTGTCCCTCTTGCGATGGGAAACTAACCATGCATAATCCCTACACAATCCATAACCATCCAACAAAGACTTTCCCTCTTGTGATGGTCCGTTATCCATGTGTAATCCTCAATATGTATTCGGATAATTATCCTTTATGTACACCCTATGTCGTGCCTCTCCCTTAAAACTACATGGGTTTTGATCCCTATCATCTACATAGGGTATGTAGAAAACCACCCTAAGGTTGAATCTCGTCCAATGGTAAACCATGGTGTCCCCTTTGACGGGACCAATCATCCTCGGATCCATCCTCATTTTGTGTTTTGATCCACCCATCTATTAAGCCTCCATGGTGTTCCCTCCTAGGGATGTACCCATATGATCTACTCTCATTAGTGTTACAATCCGTTTGATCAATCCCTGCCAGACGTTAAACTCATGACATACCCTATGTTAATCATGGGAATATGTGGAAAACTTCAGGGACATGCCTATGTCATATAATTCCCTGCACTCAACTTGGTATTACTCAGGATTATGTGCCCTTGAGAAGCCCTATCATAAGAAGAAAATATCTAGGGGTATCTGTGTTTCAGTATCCAGACATTCCAGCAATTCCCAACATGACTACTCTACTAACAAAATATTTATTTCATAACCGGACCCCATGTAATGTCTTGAAAAAAGTTTAGTAATTATCCAGCATCCATAAATATTTGACAGTAGGAATGAGATTCATGAGAAACATGTTATATCTATTATGGAGACATGGACTAGGTGAAGAATTCTGAGGAGGCATCCCCAAAAGGAGATACCAACATACCATCACTCCATTTTGATCAGGGAGTATACGTCCCTAAATAAGAGATAGATTTTTCATGCCTTTGGAAAGCGATAATGCAGGGAAATAGTAAGCGCGTCCCAATAAACAACACAAACCCCAAATAAATCATCATAAACAGATATATTTTTCAATAAGATAAATACGTCAGATAATATTCTAGAGTATTCATGAAACCTCTTCCTATTCCTATGTGGAAATGATATATAATTATTATGTACTTTGATACACTAAAATTAATATATCCTAAAAATAATGAGGTAATTTGGGTTATCATAGAGAGCCTAACCAAATCAACACACCTACTTTCTTTAAGAGAATATATCCTATTTAGTGTATCACACATATCTATATTAATGAAATTTTAAGTCATCAAAATGCACCTCGTTCAATAGTGTCTACTCACACTCCCTATTTTACATCAAAATTCTAGAAGAGTCATCGTACGATTATTGAAACTAATATTAATTTGAGTGACACCTAATATAATCAAATTGATATTTGGTCTAATCAGTCTATTAAAATAATAGAATACTTGTTAAGTATATCATAATTTGACATTCAAGGTATATGAGATCATTATTTACCATTCTCTATGTTTTCCTATAATAATAGTTTCTATTGTAGTATTCAAATGGTGTTGTATGAAGCATTATATTACAAGATATTTCATCCTCTAACTTTTTGGGTTGAATATGGTTATAGGAAACCAATAAGTCATGAATTTTTTATATATGAATAAAAAATGTAAATGCTATGTAGGATAACATTAAATAAGCTCAATGTTGAAAGAAGGGTTCTGTAGATAATTGGAGGGATGGATTGGAATTACATGGGGGAAATATTGTTTTCATGAATGTATCTCCATGGAAGAGTGTTATAATTATCGGTAGGAGAGGGAAAATGATCCTCATGTACATCAGACCCTTTTAAATCATTGATAAAATTATAATTGTTTCTTAACATTTATTAAATACACCTATTATATCAAAAATACCTGATGTGTTCCACTTATCATTATTAAAGAAGTACATGAATGACACAATTATTGTTATAAAATATGATGAAATAGAATTGGTTCATGATTTATCCTACTATGAAGAACCAATCAAAATTCTTGATACTAGAGAGAAATTGTGGAACAATTGGATGGCTTGACGTATAAAGGTATTTTGAATAATTCACAAAATCAAGGAAGTAATGTGAGAACTATAGAATGATATGAGGATGAACTATCCTTGTCTGATTAGAAGTTAATTTCCATGAAATTTAAATGAATATATTTTTATAAGGGATGAATCTAATTCCCCCTAAATTTACAATGTATTTATTTTATAATGAATTCAATTTCATTGTTATCTTTTGATGCATGAATCATCGTGATTAAATGTAACCATATACTCATATAAAATATAATTTAAATGTGTCCATTATAACAATTCTTTCACATTATTTGGTATGATTATAAATAATTATATTTTGAAACATATATATTTTATTCATTTAAATTAGTTATATATTTATTAAAAAAATAATAATTTTCAACAGAAAAGTATTTTGTGTTGGAGGTGATTCCTTGGTCAATGACCCAGCCACAAATTATTATATTAAAAAGGGGGTTACAAAAGTCGAAACGACATAATCACTTTACAATAATTATCATAAATCGGAAGAAAACTATTAGGAAGGTCAACTAGTCCAGTTATGTCCTAGTTAACTCCATTATTAGCAAGTCCATCTGCCAACCTATTGGCCTCTCTAAAGGTATGAGTGGCGATGTAACTGAAATCTAGGAGAAAATGAAGATAGTTCAACCCTCAAGTTATAATAGGCCAAGAAAGATAGGCCCCTCCATTCATAATGGCTTGCACAATAGTGGTCAAATAAATCTAAATCCAAATATTGTTCCTTAATTGTTTCTTCGAAAAGGAATTAGCGTGGATCACACTCATCATTTCTTCTTCTAGGGATGAAGTGATTCCACAAGGAGAATGTAATGTTTTTTTTGAAAAACTGTATTTTTCTAAAAGGGTGTTTATTTAGGATTTTCACACAAAATATAAAATTAATTTTTATTATTTTATACATTTATATGGATTAATGATATTAATTTCAGAAATATCACTATTCAAATTATCTTAGGGTTATTTTAATTTATTTTTTTGAAATATTTCATTTTTCAATGAATAGTGACAAATATAGGATTTTGATTGAAACTTCCATTTAGATTAAATTATATATAAATTTAAATTATATTTTTATTTTTTTTATAAAGTAAAAATCTTTATGTTATATATCTATTAATAAAAGTTAGTTCACTTTTGGAATATTTTTATTGAACTTGGGTATAAAAACAATGTTAATATTTGAACATTCTCGCACTCAAAATCATCTTTCTCATCACATCAACTCGATTAATTTTAAATTATTTTTTTCCAGTTATGTGAATGATATTTTCAAAAATGAATTATATATCTAGGATTAAATAATTTATATTTTATAATAATATCAACATATTTTTTACCCTAATTAATATTAAAAATATTAAAAATTATCGAAAATTTTTAAGCTAAAAAATGGGTCTATCAGGGGTTAAACGAAAAAAAGGTAATGGTTAAAATAAAATAATTACTTGTATAAAATATATTATTTTGAAATATTAAGGAATTATCTATTATATGTAACTATAAAAATTCATTTTGGCCATTTTTTATTTTATAATTGTGGGTAGTCATTTTTCATTTCAAAAATTACAGTTGTGATGCTCACCGTTCATATAAATGCCACAATTATTCTCCCATACTTGCACATTAAAACCATTTTGGTTCAAAAATATAATATCTAAATAACATAAAACAAATCCATATAATCATATTATAATCCATATTTTGGTCATAAATCTATTTTTAGTGGAATCTGGTGAAAAACTAAGGATGTTACCTGATGAATATGTAATGTTCTTTAACAAGTGTTTTTTATTTTATTTCTTCCTCCACATGATTATGTTCATATTGAAAAATGATGATATAATATAAAGAGTTTCATCCACATACTATGATGTTTTTATGTTATCATAATGTCCTTATGTCATACCCACATCCATATAATGGGTTACAATATCATTATTCAAGTGTTAGGTGGACTACAACCTCATGACTAGATGTCATTAATTTTTCCATTACCACTTCCCACAGTTTGGAATAATGATGGATATGATGTATATATTTATATCTGATATTTATAACATAATTTTGATTATTTATTAATTATATAATACATATATATACATTTTCTTACTTTCAATTTCTTGGGGATATGATGACGTCACTCCTTTGTATGGAATAGTACCACCTCACGGAGCGATGTGAATCGTCTTTCAGTAAATCCTTACATGGAAGGTGATATAGATAAATTTAATGATTATATGTAATAAATGTTATAAAATTCTTATATTAATGAATTATTTATCATTTTTAAATAATAATACATAATTTTTTTACCTTTTCACTCACTGAAATACGATAACGTCGTTCGTGTACATGTGGACTAAAATAATCAAAAACCAATGAGAATAACTTTTTATAACCATAACACATGGATTATATATATATATATATTAAATATTTTATTTTTTATATTATATTCATTTATAAATGGTAAAATAATATTAACCTATGTTCCATAATGATCATTGAAAAATAGAAATGTTACTCATGCGTGTGTATGGACTAGTGTCTCGATGACCATAATATACTTCATTTATCATAATCATATTTCATGATTGGTTTTCAAATAATAATTTATTTAGAAATATTATAGTAATTTAATGATAATTATTCTTTATATGATTAAATAATGACTACTTAGACCATATTCCACCTAATGATGTCATTTTCACACAGAAAACAAATATTATGAAAACATCTGACCTTAACATAAATGATTAAGTAATCATATATAACAAGGTAATAAGTAATATATAATTAATAATAAATATGAAAAATGTTTTTAATAACCTTAATAAGTATTATTATTTTATAATTTTGGGTGATAAGGAATGTACATGATGATTCAGACTCAATGTAAGGGACTTTTTCTCAATTTGCATATATTGGGGAATATTGTAATGTTATACAATGAAGATCAATTATATGGTATGTATACATCCTTTGGAACATTTAATATCATGATCACATAATAATTCATGTTAGTTAATGTTTCAATTTCAATTATCTCATCCATGGATGTCTCACTTGAAAATTATGAAGTGGTAAATGATATTCTACAATATCACATTATTTTGTGACTGTGAATTTTATCTTGAAAAAATCACTTTCTTATGGTCATATTCCATTAGAAAATAGATTATTATTAAATATTAAAATTATTCTATTACGTATATGATTATTTCTTTAGTCATATAAAATTTATACTTATGGTGTATACTTTGAATATTATTTGATTATTTAGAGAGATATTTGGTAAATCTATCTATTTTATTCAATATAGATATTTTTAGTTAAATAATATTATTAATTAAATAATTTTATTATTCAATAAATGGGGAATGTGTTGGAACTATAGGAATCAGTAGGTCCGATAATTATATAGCACCTTAATGCATCGGTAGATATCATGGGACAAATTAGTTGGCCAAATGAAATGGGATTTTATCCATGGTATTGAAATTATCTCGCGAAATGTATTTACAATATAGGTATCATGATTGAAGAGGTCATGGAACCCAATAATTAAGTATTTCCTTAATTAATAATTTATTGATTATTATACATGTGGTTTTTATAATGATAAAATTACTAGATGCATTTTAATCTAATTTTAATGAATAAAGGGAATGTGATTTCTATTATTAACCTTTACATATTGAGTATGCCTTATGTTATCATTATATCCAAGTTAAATAAATGGTATTTCGATTCTTTATTTACCATTCCATGATGATTTTTCTTATTGGTACATAATATATTCCATTTTAGTTCACCCGTACTATGAATTTAAGATGATAATTTTTTCTTTTCATAAGGTTTTGACGTAGAATTCATAGAATGTATTTTCATGGATATTATTTATTTTCTTTTGTTATAAATTATATTTTTGATCAAATCCCAATGAAAAATGGGGATCATGTATGTATCTGGTTCACTAAAACTAATAAATTAATTAGGCCACTTGGATTTTACCCATTGTTTCCAAGCTAATGTAATTAAGCAAACATCATCTCTTGGTTACAGATGTCACAGTTATTACAGTTTCACTAAAATGATCCAAATTTAATTATTCAAATTTAGTTGAAAAAATTATCTACTAAAAACACTAGATGTTATCTCTTCATCATGTATTTTGACAATATTATTTTCTATAATACTTTAACTATATTGTACACATGAACTACACTCTTTTAAAATTTAACATGAAAAATATTAATTGGTGTGCTCAAAAAGGAAAAGTATGGAACTAATCTTCATTTTCCCATGAATATAACATTTTCTAGAACCCTCTAAATTATTCTAGATTCATCATGAAATGATGTGAAAAAATCCACAAAAGTGTCCTCTCAATATGGTTTGGGTTTGGTTGTGTTTGTTGACAGATCCAGATTACCTCAAATGAGTATGGTTGATGTTTTATAAAGACAGGTTTTAAGGTGGCTTTGTTTCCTAGTGTTTTCTAAATTTATTATCCTCAAAATCGGGAGTTATATTTTGGAAAAGGAAATATTTCTTCATAAGGGTGAATGGTGTGATGAACATTGAATAAAATTTACATAGGATGAGAACTGTTTACCATTATTCATGGACCACTTACCATGTTATGGGAAAGGTACGCGTAGCGGTGGGAATGATTCACCTGAGAGGTTCGAGAAAAAAATGGTTCGTGATGAAAGGAAGTGTGTTATGTGGATCGATTGTTATCAGAGGAGGAAATAGAACACATAGGAACAAAGGTAGTATGCAGACTGTGTGGAAAAATGGTTTTCAGGTGTCTTTCAGTTCATGGCGGTATAAGGATCAGTATGTGGTGAAGGATGGATTAAAGATTTTGTAAATCTTGGATTATCATATTTTGTGAATATCGTTGCCTATATAAGAATATCTAATCGCACCATTTACTGTGGAGATTTAAAATCATTATAAAAACATATTTTACTCTGAGAATTCAGAAGAGTCTTAATGTAGTTCACGTTGAAGGTGTATGTAGGGATTCTTAACCTGCAAAGGAAGTTTGGTACACGAAGAAGGAAATCTGGTACATGGAAGGAGTTGTCTTGGTAGGTGGAGGAGGAATAATTGGTACACGAGAGGGAGAATTATACAATCAGTAAATGGGGTGATAGCTCCGGTATACAGAAGCGAAGATATTCTATGAACAAGAAAATAGTTCACGGATAGTAGGGTTTTTCATAGGAGGTTTGTGGAATCCTTATGCGGTAGCGGTACACGATCACAAAGACAAAGGCAGTCCACAGATGAAGGGTTTTTTGAAGAAATAGTAGTATTATGTGGACTAGGTGTTCCACATTCCAAACTCAGTACATAGTACGCATAGAGGAAATTCATTCACGATTTTCACGAGGAAGCTTTTGAAAACTTCAAATCATTTTGTGAAAGTTTTTTCTGGTACCTAATAGTACCCAGAAAGAGGGAATTCTTCTGCACATGAAAAAGGAACTTCAATAGAGAATATATCTATAGTTAAAAATATAGGAAATCATTCAAATTAAGGGACCTACTTGTACATAAACGTTTTTTCACCTACAAGTCAATAATCTATGACTGGATTTCATTCCAAGAGCATTGAGGGAAGTAATAGGAAGACAATGTCCCTTTCCACCGACAGTGAGCCTGAGAAAGAGGCAAAGGGAGTGATCCTTGGGAATGTAGTGAGCATAACCCAAAACTAGTAAAATAAGAGAGCATGGGCATATAAGATCTAGCCCAACAACTGAACTCATTATTGAATGTGAGATTTAGTGAAATTGGTACATGGGCACATTGCCATTGTATGTTCCTTGGATGTATCCCAGTGATGGTGAAACAAGTTAAAATCATTGTGTCCTATGCATGATTTCATATATGTTCATATATTTCTACAGGTGGGAGAAATAACTGAGTTTTTTCTAACAATAAAACAGTATCATAATGATAAAAGGTTTTAATGTATCATACCTTGATTCACCCCCTCTCAGGGTATTTGATTTAGTGTTCCAAATTTGAAAATTAATGACACTATATGATAAATCAGTTCCACAAATATTCCTTGAACTCAATTAACTTCATTATAAAGATAACTATTCAATATTATTTATCTCATCAAGATAAAAATATTTGATCGGTAATCTTAGAATAATTTAGATTATTGTTTTACAATGTAATGTAATGTGTTTAAAAAACTCAATATAGTGGTAGTTCATCCGATTAATTATTTGGAAAGTCCTTTATACTTTTATTCTCTATCTTCCATCCACATTATCCTCATCAACTAGAGTGATGTCCTGTCTCCACATAGTTCATCCCGTCTCAACTAAAAATTCATACATTTCATGGATTTTCAAATTCAATGTGTTGTGGAATTTATAAATTTTCATTCATGTAATATAAATATTCCAACCCTTGAATCCAAAATATGATGGTAACATTGTTACATCTATAATTGATACAATTTATCCCATACCAAATTAGAAAATAGTTTTGTATCCATAGATTACTTGACACACAATTTAATATGAAAATAAATTTGAAAACATAAAATAAAACATAGGTTTTTTATGAGAAAACAATTATCCACTATATCATATCACATTATATCAATCGTTATACACTCCTTTCATCCTAAGGAAAGGTTACATAAGAAACTTTTGTGCTTAGATTCAATGAATGTGCATGTTCACATTTGAAGCTAAATAAATCTTATATAATACATACAAAAAAATTATGACTACATAATTCCATGGAAAAAATCACATGATCTTTCAAGAGACCCACAAATATCATAGCTATTAAAAATATCACATTTAAATCAATAAGTAATTTCTTAATGATTAAATTCAAAATTTATAACATCAAAAATGTACCATTGAGAACTTATTCCAAGACATCTAAAAATATCATCAAGTAATCATGATAATACATCTCCATAAACGAGTATGTCCATGGATAAATATTCAATATATTATTTTATAATACCTACTAATTCATTGAGGGTAAATGTAATTCCAAGCACCACCCCTATGATCAATGAATAATTAATTCATCATATAAATATAAAATAAAACTTAATCAACATGAAATATAAATTAATTACTCCTCATATTTGAAGAGCTAGTAATGCAATGTCAATGTTTTCCCCAATTTAATCTAAATAAATAACTCTTTATGAAATAGGGGTTGGTATATTAGGACTATATACTTATATAATTATAAAAATAACCAAAGGATGTTGACATAGATGAAAATAATTTAAAAATCACAGTTGAAAATTCCTTATTTAAAAAAAATCATTTTCACATAAAAATTACACACATAAAATATAAAAATATGAAGGATAAAATATAATTTGAAATGAACCCTAAAATATTGAAAATTAAACATCCAATCAATTATCATTTATACAGTGAAATACTTTTTAATGTTATATATGTAAAAAAACATTACTTTAATAATTTTGTAAAATGTCAAAATGTACCTCATTAGAAAAATGAAAATAATATTCATTTTAAAAGATTTATATAAAATAAAACCATGGTTAAAAATATATTATAAAAATATGTTTTGAATGGAATAAAAAAAATAATCAAATTTCTTTATGAAAATATGGACATGAAAAAATGCATTTCTAACAATGTAAAAGAAAATATTGGTTTTTCATAATGCATTATTTTAGTATTAGTAATTATTAAATGGAGTAGAATGAAATGAAAAATATAAATTTATTGAAATAAAGATAGAATAATAAAATATAGTTGGTTTTATATAAAAATATTTAACAATTCCTCTAATATATACTTACAAATAAATAATCCAAATCAATTATGAGATTCATAATTAAACCCTTAACATATGTCTGAATTCCATCATATGTGTTCGAAATGTATATATAATAAATATATATTTAATAAAAAATTCTTCCAAAACCATAATAATATATATTATACCATTTATTACTTACTTATAACCGCTTATCACAATTTATTTTTAGCAATTATATATTTAAATCATTATTCATAGGGATATCATCTACATTTTTCATACAAGTTCTTGTTCGGTAGTTTCAATACCTAAAATTTCATCATTATTACACTATATATATATTTTTAATAATTATTTAAATTTATTTTATATTTATATTATGTACATATATATTCATCCATTAAATATAGATATGCATTAGTTAATTACTCCGTTCATAGAGACGATAGGCTAAACCTACGTTTGAATGATTTTAGTCACATTTCAAGAGAAGAAAATAAAATAAAAGTAATTAATAAATAATTAACAATAAATCATTATTAAATAATTAAAAACATATATATTTATTAAATATATCTTTATTCCCACCCATATAAAAAGGAAATGGAAAATAGATTACATCACTTCGTGGATGTGTTCATCCATATATATTCATGAGAAACATTATCATTTCCTACCAATTAGAATAATATAAGATAGATATGATATTATAATTCTATAATAATAAATATTTCTAAAATATAATATATAAATGTAAAACCAAAAATAATTATCATCTAGTAAAGTTAGTGATTGAATATTAATAGTATCACTATATGGAGATAGTAAGTCTTACATACACACGAGCGATACGTTAACCAAAAATTTGATTGAAAAGGGATTATTTTTATATTATTATAATAATATTAATATTTTATTATAATATGGAAATTAAATTTAATATTTTCTTATAATTACCAATGATTTATAAGAGATAAAATTAGAAGTAAAAAAAATAATTTTATTTGTTAATGAGATTTCCTCTTCTTGGAAAGAACTGATTTAGGTATCCTCTCACGGACACCATGGTTGGTATATTGGGATTAATGGAACCTATAAAAGTATCTAATTATGTTTATATGAGAAAAGTCTAGGGTTTTTTTGAGATATATTATTCAATGTGGTGTAATGATTTGGTAGAAATGTGTCTCCTTTTACAAGGGAGGTAAATGACACAATGTAAATTTTAAAAAATTATTAAAATATAACTAATAAATTCTTATTATAAATTTATTTAAACATATTCATATATTGTAAAAATTAATCATAAATTGTAAATTTCTCCAGATAAAAAAAATTAATATTTTTTTGGTGTAATTTAAAACCATATCTTTTGGTATAACCCCCTATATAACAAATCTTATTCCTAATTGTGGTAATGAATTTGTTAATGTTAAAGAGTTATAATTTAACATATAATCTTCTAGCTGACTTGTAGTTGGAAAGTGGATGATATAATATAGCTTATATTATTCCCCTTTTCATTGTTCATGATATTTTTAATTTTAATATTATTTTGATAATATTTTATTTTCATAATATATCAATAATGCCAATTTTTTTTTAAAAAATCATATATGAAATCATATACCTTAAGAAAATATTGAGTAATCATACAATAATTTAAAAAATCCCTAATAAAATATATTTATCTACATGAATTTCTAACACTACAATTTATCAACATTGTAGGACTTTTATTATTTTTATAGTCATTTACTTTATTTTTTTTATTGAATAAATAATATATTTGTATTTGGTAATAATTTTTTAATTATATAACCACTAAATGTTATTATTCAATTACTATAATGAAATGAATATCAATATTGTAAAAATATCAATAAAGATTAATTTTCAACTTGAATTTATCTCCATGTGAACAAAAGAGAGATATGTACAAGTAAGGGAGTGGAATTTTGTATTTTTATTTGCTTTAAATATTATATAGGTCATCTTAAGGGAAAAATTAACCATAAATAAATAATCATAGAGAATAAGTTCATAACGGTTTAATTTCCTAATTAAAATAATATCCTCGATTAAAAATAGCATCCTTTTATTTATTTTCTATATAGGTAAACTTGATTTAACATTTACTGAGATGATAATGTTTACCATAGTAACTATTACTAAATGAAAAAGATAAAAGTTACCAATTATCTAAAAGTGAACCTTCTTTTTGAAAATACATGAACCTTTTTTCATGATTAAATTTCATTAAGTGGAAGAAATTAATTTTAATATATTTATTAAAAATACAATGAAAATCGATTTTTTAGAAAATATTCCCTTTTGTGCACATAATTACACTTATCCATATCCCATGAATAGTGAAAACTACATAATAATGTTAAAATATTTGATTTAATATATAATATGTAATGATAACTAAAATAATTATCCAATAATATTAAAATCAATTTTGTAAGATAAAAACGCATTTCATGTATCAGAATAGTTTTTAAGAATAAAATCACATTTTTGTCAAATGTTTTTTATTTTTATTTTAAATTAGTTAATATTTAATCAATTCATTTTGTAAAAGTATAAACCAAAGATTTTACAAACATTAATTATTACTAATAATAAAATAAAATATCAATTGATAGGTTATAATGATCATAATTATATATTATATCATGGATCATTTAAACTCCGTGTTGTGCATAACATAAGATATCAGAGAAATTGTTTTTTTAAAAGCAATATATCATAAAACCATGTGATTTTAAAATAAATACCCTATTATAAGAATTAAAACCCTGAAATTTAGTTTCTATGATCCAGAAAACAGAGGATAATTCTTCCTCATCACATCCATAGGTTCCCACACATCTACCTCAAATTGATGAGTTCTCCACAAAACATTGACCATGCGAGCCGTTTTTTCATAGCACTTTTTTCAATAATATCTAGAATATCCACTGGTTGTTCTGTGTAAGATAGATATTCCACTAGTGTTATGACCTATAAGTTTAATATATTGAAAATAACATGTTTATACATCATGGGGAGAGATACATTAAATACAACATGAAATTGAGAGTATTATTTTGGTAGTCCCAAAAGTTAGGAAACCATGCCAAGATGATCAAGGTATAAAAGGGTCCAATATACACAGTTCATAGTTTATAATTATTTTGAGATTCCATTATATTATTATAAGGGGATATTCATTGTAATTCCATCTCTCTAATTTCAAATTCAGTGTCTCATTGACAATTGTTAGCATAAAGTTTTGTTTTCAAATCTAAGTTGCACTTTTTTGATGTTAAATGAAAATAACTATCACTATAATATTATTAGATAGAACAAGTCCCAATATAGTTCATTCACAAAACTAATTCCATCTTATTTGAGTTTTAAATCTCATTCCATATAAGGATTCATAAGGATCCATCTGAATACTCAAGTCAAATCTATTTTTTGTATCATGATTTCACTAAACTAAGGTGCCATTCACAAAAATCGTAGAAAATCATAGAGAGAACTCCCAATATGGATTATAGAGACTGAATTATCCTCTAAAACTAACCATCTATCTAAGGATGATAAGTAGTGCTGAAACTCGACTCTATATTAAGATCTCTTTGAATACTTTGATGGAACATTGAAGTCAACCTCAAATCCATATAAGATATAATAGAATTTGGAACCTCACCATATCATTAATTTATATTATAGAAAGTTTTAATGAATATAAATTTTCATTGTTAATAATAAAACATGTGATTTTCATATGTTGATCAAAGAAAACCCATATAACATTATTCACATTAGGTGTTTTAGGGAGTTTAATGATTAAATTCTTGGTGATGTTTTCCAAAATTCGAAATTATATGGTTAATGGTTATTATATCCCATTAGATGTCTATATATCCACAATAATATGGTGTCATAATATGAATTGGGATACATACTTTATAATAACCCTTTTTATATTATCCCATTAGAAATACTCTTTCAAATATCTATAGATCTTGTTACTTCGATGATGAATAGAGAGTAATGAACTATGAGATTCATCAAATAATTCATTCTTCAATTATGTAATATATGTTAGAAATATTTTATTCCTAAACTTACTATTATTAAATGGTAATGGTTGAACTAAGAAACATTCATCATCTTATTCTATAGTTCCACATCTTCCAAATGTACCTTCTTAGTCTTATTGTGTATGTATGGTTTAACATTCATATAAGAAAGATAATATCTTTCTAAATTCACCATGATTTCATGATCCCTATTATAAAAATTTCTAATTATTACATATCATTAAATATGCATCATTGTCAATATAGAATGGTCTTTTAGACTGAGATCATTGTCCACATGGTCTGCCATTCCACGATTGTGATGTATTGATCAATCATAATATTTCATCAAGAACAACCATAATAATTGGGATATGTTAAACTATTTCCATGTAAATATATAATTCATGAATTTATAATCATTATATATATAAAAAATTTCACAACACAGATAATGAATTCAAATATTCAATGAACAATTTACCAATTCCAACTTCAAAACTAGAGTTAGTTAATTTTAATAATGATTTTAAAAACAATGAGAGGAATATACATTCACCATGTCATTCTGTATGCCGATTCCTCACAGTTCCTTCATTGACTCGTTAATATAGATGAAATACCATTATCCACAACAGAGCATAGTAAGTAAAATCTCACTGGAAAACCATATCTATATTTCATTGTATCTCTCTTCACATTTATCTATCGTTAATAATTTAACCACATTTGAAGTCAAACTAGGGAGTGAATTATATTTTCAGGAAACAATCTTCCAAAAACTATGAATAGTATCCATTCAACCAAATTAAAATACAATATTTGGTTACCATGGTTGATCTGGGCCATTGATCAATGAATTATGTATTTGAAAGACCCATCGAAATACCCTCACTTGAGATTATATGACTGAATAATGAATCTTTTTGAAGGAAAAAAAATCACAAATGGTAAATTTTGAAAAAAACCTCTCTTAACATAGGGTCATCATCACAATTCTGAAATCTTATCCAAAATCAACCTTCTTCATTCAATATATAAGAATATAATTTATAAATTCTACCAAAACTTATTATAGTAATATCTAAACACTATTCATTAATCCCAAAAATATAGAAGGAGCATTGGTTAGTCCAAATAGAATTACTATGATTTAATAATGACCGTACCTCATACAAAATTCTTTGTTAGGAGTGTCCCCATTCTTGGTCATTATCAGATGATATGTAGATCAATGATAAATCATGTAAAAATCTAAATCTCATAGTAATTGATAAAATAAATCATTGATAAGACTCTATTGATATATATTCTTGATCATGATATTCAAATGATCTGATAATAAATAAAATGAAACATTAAACCATTGTTATTATTAATAAAAAGTATCGGTTCTCCAAAGGGAGAATCACAAGGCTAAATGAATCCCTTATATTCATTATTATGAATTTATTTCATTAATTCCCTCAACACAATCGAGTCTATTATATAATGTGTACTTGAAAAAGTCTTATCACAAATTATAATATTTATTGAAAACTCAACATCAAGATTTAAGTGATGAATTAGAATGAACATAGAAAATACATTATTATTTTTTCAATAAATTAGGACCATTTTTCATGTTCAGTATCTCCCCATGCATTTGATAATGAAAATCCTCATGATTAGGTATCAAACCACATGTTATAGAATTAATTTTCATTGGGTTTTCATGTTCATTACCACACTAATAGATGATTAAATGTTGATTCCGAATGTCAAATGTAACTTCATTTCATCGAAATTTATTTTGGGCACTATATTGATCGAAAAAATACATACGAAAAATTTCATCAATTTAAACCATAGTATAGACAACAATATTTTTAGAAATAATATTTCCCAAAAACTTATATCAAATATGTGATATAGACTTTAAATTTTTTCACCCTACTATTAATATTTTTAACATCTGAAACACCATATATCATTTGAGGAAGTGATGTGATACCCATAGAAAACTATTCAAATATAAAATAGTGGGTAGAAACATAATAAAGTTAAACATTATAAATCTTGGAGTGGATGATTAGTTTACGGTTAACAATATCACAAGGAATGAATACATTGTTTTTAGTAATTTATGAGCTTTGACATCCCATTTGGATTAATTTATGCTAATATCCCATGATGTTGGGGAATTTGTTTGAATATTTCCTCATATCCTTACAATTAAAGAACTATACTTTTAGATATTATCCCTTACCCAAGAATTCATGTGAATGAATGACTTTTTCTACACAATTTAAGATGCCTCCTTACCAATTTATGTATTTAGAAGATATTTTGTTCCCCCCAAATGATATTTTAGAAAATTAAAATTTAACTTAATTCCCATTTACTTTTTTTCTCTGAATAATTCATCTTATTCATTTTTATATCGAATCCATAAGACATGGATAATGCTTGATGCACCTTGGTTGGACATTAGACTATGTCTTCATATGATGATATTGTTTGGGATACTAGTTCCCTTCGATGTATTGGATTAATAAAATCCAATAAATGTTTAGTCATGATCTTTAGATTATATACATAGTATTCCACATAACTTACTATCATTTTAAAGTTAGATTCAGAAATAGAAAAAAAATACATTTCTTTGTTTTGTTCATTCACTATAGGATTTTTCTCTCTGTATCCAATCATTAACAATGAAGAATATATTTTTACATGAAACTTAAAATAAAACCATTAAATTCTATGATCGTTATTTCATATATATCCTTAGGGTTTTAACCAAAGACTGATATCAATCTGCATCCCCAAATACGTGATAAATCCCTATGAAAACCTTCTCTCATTCATTACTTTGAAAAGTGTGAAATACCTTCCCTAAGTATCATATCCATTGATCATATTGAAATGGATTGTTAGTCCCATTGAATAATGGATTATTCTAATTGATGGGGTAGATTTAAATTACTACACTGCATCATTATATCTCCCTATAAGGAAATCCCTATATATATATTAGGTGTATTGATTTAGATCACATTACATCCCATATGTACAATTTCCTAACAATGGTTTTTCCTAGTTTAGATCATAATATTATGAAAATAAGTGTATAAGATTGTGACAAAAAAACTTATATAAATTGAAAATCTATGCATAAAGAATCTTAGATTCATAAACATGGTTTTATTTATAATTTCATAAATCCAAAAAAATAATATAAAATATTTCATAAAGGATTTTAAATAAACTATTAATTAAATAAAGGACATCATCTAGGAGTTTCAAACCAGATGAGAAGTAAGGTAACACTCACATTAATCTATAATGATTGACAATATATACTCAACCAATTTTTTTTGGTTTATTACCATAAGATACAACCATTCTAAAACCATGTCCACTAGTATTATCTATACAGGGATGTATTTCCTGAAAAAACCTATAATATTGACCTTATAAAAACATAATGATGCTATTATATACTTATACAAATACACAATGTCAATCATAGTGTTATGTTCCATAATTTATATTCTCCTTAATCATTTTTATAATAGTTATACTAAACATTATCTGATATCAACTATAAATAACATGAACCTAGAATCACAGAGCATGTGGTTACTTTATTATATTGGTACTAGATACAAGTGATCACGTCCCTAAGGACTGAATAATTTTTTAGTCTTTAAAAAATCGATGTATGCTATATAATGACATTATATATGAAAAGATAAAATAAAACATAGTATTTTCAATAAGAGTTTCATTATTAACATTATAAAATCAATAAATATCAATCCTAATACACTTCCTAGAATCATGGGGAATGAATAATAATAATGGGGGTAAATTAAATTATTGGCAAGGGTATGAGTAATGAATAATCCCAAGAAGGAATTAAAAATATGGTAGGAATAAATTACAGTCACAAGATTCCATATTATATAATAATATCAGTGTGTAACATAAACATAGATATCATAAATATCCAAATAATCACATGGATCTCAATAATTAAATTCATAATATTTAAATTCATAATGTTTGAAATTTGAAACATATCATTAAGGCCTTGTGTCGTGACTTCTTAAAATACCATTATGGCATGGTGCCGAGGCATCTACATAAGTGGGTAACTCATCTTCTTAATCAACAATATATGTATTTTACTATGATACCTACCAATACATAATGGGTTTTTCTAATTTAGGTCCCCACTCTTTATTTAAAAATTATATTTAATTCGCCACATGAATTTAAAAATAAAAGATAATCAATAAGCTTTAAAATCATGAAATACCTGTATTGGATGACTTATCATATAGAATTTCAAAATTTTCCTAATAAAAACAGAACATAAACAATGTATAAAAATATATTGTATTATGTTTTATATTTTATCCTTATTAATGTGTATGTTTCAACAAAAGGAGTTGATATAGAAGATAATACTTAAAAAATATCACTAAAAATTTTCATGTGTAAAATACCACTTTCACATTGTAATCATTTATTTCAAATTGTAAAATATCATAAATATTAAGGATTTTTTTTAAAACGTTATACTATAAACAAGTAATTTACAATTCATTAATTTATTAGTCATGATGGTGTAAATTTTCATTCATTTTATATTACTTAAAATCAATCATTCAATTTATTGTTTTCTAAAATTTAAAAAAGTATCTCATTTAGAAATAAATGGAAATATTCATTTTAAGAATTTTTAATAATTAATGGTTAATATTTATATAATAAATAAATTTATAGTATTAAAAAAATATTTATTAAATTATCCTATGGAATATTTATACTTGGATGAAAAATATTCATAACAATTTTACTTAAATCATTTTTTAGTATTATTAATAGATAAAAAGATGAAGGTGAGAGGTGAAATTTTAATTTATATAAAGAAAAATTTGATATTAAGATAAATTAAGTTTATGTAGAAAGAAAAAATATTTAACCAACACAATAGTTAATCATAAAAATCCCAAATGATGATGAGATTAAAAAATAAACATGTAGATCTGGTCTGACTTCCTTCATATTTATTCAAAAAATATTTTAAAAGAAATATTTATTTATTATAAATCTATTCAAAAACAATAACCATAAATATCATATCATATATGGTTTACTTATTACCTTTTATAACATGATTATTATAAATTATTTATTACAATCATCGTTGCAGGAGATATGTAAATTATTTTTAATTTATCTATTGGTCCATTATATTTAGTCTTTATTTGTTGGTCATGATTCCATCAAATATGGAATTTTAATAATTATATAAATATAAATTATATTCTTTATATTTATATTTATATTCATCTTTAAGATATATATATATATATAGAAAAATTAATTACACCATTAATAGAGATGGTAGACCTTACGTATCTAAAATACCCTTTTCACTTTTCGAAATATGGAACAAAATAAAGTTAAATAATACTAAATATTTCCATAATAATTTTTATATAATATACATCATATATATTCAGAAAATATATAATTATTATAATATATATAAATAAAAAATGAAATACGAATCATGTCACTTTGAAGTGGTGGTAGTCCACACGTAAACATGAGTAACATTTTAATTTCTAAAGGATTCGATTGTAAGAACCATGATATCATATATAATTCAGGACATGTAATTACATCATTTAAGTAATATATATGCATTATATAAATCATAATAACCACTAATAGAGAACAGTTATGGGACATGAATTGCATCACTATGTTGATATGGTAAGCCATACATACGATTGAACATTACATTCAATTCCCATTTAATAAAAATTATAGTTCATAATTTTGATTTTATAATCAAAATAAAATAAAATTATTTTTATTATACTAAAGTAAAATTTTATGAAAAATTTAATTGATTTAGGGGATTTAAATAATAAGTACAAAATAATGACATTTCTCAGGGTAATTACATCTTCATTGAAATAGCTCCAATATATCTTTTCTTAAGGAACTAAGAGTAGTTCATTCAGATAGAAAAAACACTATACATTTTCCATTTTTTTAAATAGAAATGGGAAGGGGTTTGTAGGGTAATATGGATCAAAGTGATGTGAAGAATTGAGGTAAATGGGTGCCATTTTATATTGAAGGGAAATGAAACACTTGGATTGAAAAAAGACTAAAATAAAAATAAGTCATTCCCAATGAAAATGATTCCAAATTTCAATATATTAAAATAAATATTGTCTCAATTTGGATTATCATCATCCAATGAAATTCTTGTAGTATTTTATGTCATTTGAAACATTATACTTTCGTTTAAAAGCTTAGAAAACAAATTTTAAACATAATCTTGATAACAATGTTTTTAATATTGAAGGGTTCAAATGTAAGTTAAAATATGAAATTTTTTTCATAAATTGAAAATGGATAAATATTTTTATCATATCATATTTCCCAATTCATCATTAATATCTTATTTAGTTTCAGATTATTTAATAAATTATGATTTTACTAAAATTTCATTAATGAAAATTTTTAAACAATTCATTCAATTTTACATGAACTAATGTGACCAAAATAAGGAATTAGATATTTTTTTTAAATTTTTTTGTAGTTTTTCCATTTAATGCATTGATATATATATCTAGTAACATCTCTGGAGCCACGCACTAAGGTGACATGAGATTTTAAGGCCCGATGACATGGAATTGATATTTGAAAAATATAATATATATTAATATCACATGTGTGTATTTATATAAATAGTATTGGTTAAATGATAAAAGGTTTCATGGATTAGAAATTTTACAAGGTTTTTGATTCTATAATGCAGGTTTCACACTAGGTGTGACATAATAATTTTCATAAATGGGCATTCGTTAAAAAGTTATCAGTAGTGAAAATAAAAAATATAATTATTTATTTAATATATTTATTAGGTGGTGACTTATAAACCAATAATAACTCTATATAAAGCTGGTAATATGCAAATTTTAGGATTGGATGGATAATCCTAGAATTTGAGAGACAAAATGGTAGAGGAGATTCATGGATGATCATTGACAAATCATACTTTGGTGAAATGTGTTCTAATGGAACATAGGAATCATGTCAATGAAAATGCACCAATAATATTTTTCAATGATGGATTAAATATTGAGTTTGAAATTTTTGTTGGACTTATACCAACTTTATTTTTCCTAGTATGAATGTGAAAGAACCATCTTATAGATTTATTGTTGTGCCGATCATGTTGTAGGTATGTGTTTGTTTTAACAAGGACTTGGGGATTTTATTGATGAATAATTATACATATTTATTTTACAAAAAAAAAGATATGTATCAAGTCCAACATGAAAATTTAATGTGGTACATTCATCATATTTTTTTACATTTCTTTCCCATTTACTCATGCGTTCATTACTGGTGTTTTCATTTAAAAATCATTTTTACAAAATAAATGATAATCAACCACTATACACCCATTATTCAGTGCATCAAGTAGATATGATGGACCAGGGTCTGATAGTGAGTATATATTGACATGAAATGCTATAAATGATATATCAGGACTAGATAGGAGTTATTCATGTTGTTTTGGGCATTGAGCGATAATATAGATATGGGAAGATACTCCTTCAATCAAGATGGCTAGAATTTGGCCTTTGGAAACTATGAAGTATTGTTGAACTAGGTCCAAGATCCATGGGAGGATTTCATGTTGAATTTATTGGATTTATCAGCACTAATGGACTATTGATGAGAAACTTAAAGGTTTATTCAATTTCTGCACCACATACTATGTAATTTAGTGGTATAAGTCATGCGGGAAATTGGCTGTAGATTGAGGATTTTCAATTTGATGAAAAGTATCCAACATAGTTTTAAACATTTGAAATTATATTTGAAACCTCTATGGAATTTTAACATTTTTCTTAGAAGATACAGTGGTGCATACATAGCTAGGTAAATGGGTTCGAGTAGAGTAAATAGGAATAAACCAATACACATATATTAAAAGGTACATGGTATAGACTATATACATGGGCATTGATATAAATACACAGACATGGGAAGAGGTACATGAGAAAGCACATAGTTAGGTACATAAATAAGGGGACACACCATGTACTTATTCTATGATTTATTGATTCCCTTGTTCCCCATAGTGTGTACAATTTTATTTAGGGTGTTCTTAGTTGATCAATTCCATGACAATATAGTATAGTGTTACATCCTGAAAATATAATCCAAATCCCATATAAGTGAATTAGTTTCATATTGTTTTTAGGAACCTCCAGTGACCTAAATGGAAGCCTATATCATCATTTTTTATTAACGAGGTTTTCATAATCAGTTTGTCCATCTATACCTAGGTGTTGATACCCTACATAGAAGGTTAATCTATATTGGATTTATTTCATACCATGTAGTCCTTAGTTTGATTACCATATACATATTGATATATTTTTATTTCCAATGTGTAAATATATAGGGTGAGACCAGATGATAGCAATATATTGTATGGATTCCATCAGTTATTTGAAACATAGAAGGTCAGTATTATAGGGAAAGTGTTTCTCAGGACACTCGAGCAGAATATTATGATAACAATGATTTTTTCTCCTTAACATGGGACTCATTGTATACCATGATTTTGTGTAGATTTTTTATTCAATGTCTCATATTGTGGTTGAAATATCGTGTGATTAATTGAATACTATTTATTGTACATGAATATTGATTTCTATGTGTCCTAATTGGTTTATTTATATTCACACCTACATGAAATCTTCCCAAACATTCCATGTCTAATAAAAATGATAGTTCATTAGATATAATTCTCGGTGGACCAGGTGTAGTTTAGTGTATATTTGGATATAAATAATATTGTTTACACCATGAGTCACATTTAATTATACTACCTTTTTTCATGTAGTATTCACATATTTATAGTTTTGGTGGTCATGTATTTTCACATTTATGATCTATAGTATTACTGTTAAACACATATTGTGGTTTTATTTGTTTTCATGAATTTGGAATCAGTTTTATTTTTCATTTAAATATTTTATTGGCTTGGAGATCAGGATGTTCATATAGATACCCTATTGAATGGACACCCATGTGAGTGTTATTCCTACTAAACATGGATCTCAAAATTATATCCTATTAGAGGTAGTCATGCAGTAGTAACACATTAAATATATCTAGTTAGGATATCCCTGGCTATTAGGGTCATGAATGTTTTGTAAAAAGGTAGTGTTTCATTAAATGACTGGTGTTTTGAGTTATTTATAGTGGTGAGATTAGTTTGGGTTTTATTGAAAAAGTGTTATGTTTTTTTGAGGTTGATATTCAAGAATGTTTCATTAGTGTTGGTGTGGAGGCCAACATAGGCATACATAAAGAATTCGACTAACTGCCCTTCGACTTGGGTTATATAGACACTGGTTACATGGAACACTACCTTTTTACAAAACATTCATGACCCTAATAGCCAACTTGCGGAGGTGACACTTTCATGGGATGATTTTTAGTATTAATTTATTATAATTATTCTTTATATTTGATGTGATTATTTTTCATCCAAGAGAGTTTATAACTATAATAGTGAATCGGGACTGTGGATTAGTATTAATCATGGTTTACCAACTCTCATGATACTAAATGGATTTGTTTATATATCACTTCTTTTTGGAAAGGAACATTGACTCAGGTATTTGAAAATGTATCCATACTAGTGTGTTAACTCTATGAATTTCTTCCTATGATGTGTTTCTAGGGAAATGTTTGGTAACAGTCATATTTTAGGCCGAGTAGAAACTAATAGTAGGTTACAATAATGGAATCATAGAGGATGATACTCGTGTATCATGTATCACATTACATTAATAGGGATCCTTATACCCATTATGCTTTATTAGATGATCTATGGATGCAGGGTCTATGGTTTTTGACTCTTCGGATGGTTCTAGTCATCATTGGGATTGGTGATCTAACTCTTGTAATTGTTGGGAAAATATCATGTAGGATTTTATAAACCATTGTATAGCTGTCTCATAGATAGGGGATTGGAAACATTAGGATAATTATGACTAGGTAGGTCCATAGTGTGATGGTAATGAAATTAGAGTAAGAGGAACAAATAGATCTGGTAATCTATTTGAATTATTTATACCGCTACCACCAAATGGTTATCACTAGGCTCATGGAGTTGGATGGCATGGGTGATGATAGTAGTAGGTTGTAGAGGTCTATGATGCAGAGGCTCCAAGGGTGTCTATAGGTATGATATATATTATTCAATCAATTCTATGTTTTATTGATATAGTCATGAGCCATTATTTTTGATGCTACATCCCACATTCTAGACCTATAGGTTCTGATTGACCACTTAGCTCAACCCTTATGCTTGGAGACTCCAAATATAGTTGACTACATGATCACACATTTTTTCAACAAAGTGATATGATGTTTAGAGTTGATAATTTATTTTGTGATCTATTTATGGTATAAATCAGGCCTTATGACATCCTCATTGGCATAGATGATCTATACATAGTTTATGCATAGATTGATAATTTTAGGTGGAGGATCCGGTGAGTCTTTTTTGTTGTATAGAGTTTTTACTTCATGGGTAAGAAGGATCTCCATGTGGGAAGCATGGAATCATATGTTAGTGGGTGTAGTTGATTACTCACTAGTTTTTAAGAATGACCCATGGAGTAGAGGACAATAGGGTATATCTATTTCCAAATTTTTTGGATTAGTATGGGGATTTATTTTTTGATGAAGTACCATTCCATCCTACATATAGAGAGATAGATTTTTCATTAACATAACCCTAGATATGGCCCTCATATCTTCACCATTATATATTATGTCTCCTATGAAGGTTTCAGATCAAACAATGATGTTTAAGAAATTTCATAAAATGGATTTTTAAACCATTTGTTTCCCCTTGGGAAATAGTCATTTGGTTATTCAAAAAGGGGCACAGAAGTTTGACTACTTTCATGAATAATCATGGACCAAAATAGGTGAATGTGAAGAATAAGTGTCCACCACCAAGGATCGATGTAGTCTTCAAACATTTGAGAGGAAAGATTCCCAATGACTGACCAGTTATTAGGTTATCACCTACTATGAGTACGAGATGAGGATATAATGTTGGAAAAATTTAGATGTTTCTATGGACACTATTTTTACACAGGGATTCCATTCGACATTGAAAATTTCTCAACAGTGTTAATGGGTCCCATGAATTGGATCATTCATCCTTTCTTAGACAAGTTTGCGGTACTCTTATTCGATGATAACCTAGAGTACACCGTGTCCACAGATGATTACACAAGACACATATGGATGGACATGTATATAAACAAATACCCCAATACTTATGAGAAGTATAAAAGGTGCCAATATAAATTTTGGAGGTCTGATTTAAGGGGAATTTTGACCTATTATATGGAGTATTAGTTGTCCCGACAAGGGTCAATGTAGTATTAGCTTGGGAGCCATCCAAAATCATGATGAAGTCCAAGAACTTCCTTGGGTTGGTAGGATACTGGAGGATATTTCGTCTTGATTTCCCCAAGATATAAACACCTTTGAATACTTTTACCTGAAAGGGGAATCCTTTCATATTGATTGAATGGTTCCTAAATGATTTTCGGGAGTTGAGGAAAAGCTTGATGGGCGCTCCCCATCATTAGGTTTTAATATGAGGGTTTGGTGAATGTAGTGATCTACAATGATTTAGGGAAAAAAATTGTCTTTATTTTATGTAGAGTAAGTAGCTGATTTATTATGGGTATTATCAGTAGATACCTTATGAGCATAACTACATGACATAAAATCTTTATTTGGAAGTTGTAGTCTTCACAATGATGATGTGGTAACAATTACTTATGGAAAAGTGGGTTATAATATACTATGTCCGTAATATCATCAATAATATTTTATTTTAGAAGGAGTTTAACATCATATTGAGTTGATGTATATATTTTCTATAGGACTACCACTTTGAGATATTTTTCACTCTTAGAATGAGAACATGTTCTCCTTTGTTGACTGTACCTTCATAGTCATTACTCTTTTAGCAGTTTTCAATAGTAGACAATTATGGTTATTCATATTTATATTCAATGGTCCCTACTCCACTACATCAATAGTGTGTTAGGGAGTCTAATTTGGATATACTTACTATGAGACTGTGCATATTCACAATTCTATAGTAGATGCTTCTAATGAATTTTCTAAAGGTAGGGGTCACATTCTCTTATTTAGAGGACAATATATGGTTATAGTGATGTTGTGAAAGTGGTTGATAATTAATTTTCATATATCCTCTTTGGTGGTACATTTAAGTGTGAAAATATTCACCGAGATCTACAATGTTAATTCTTTTTCCCAGGAATGAATAAGCCAATGGCATAGATAGTCACTCAATGCCTCACATCACTATAGGTGATGGATGATAACTGTGTTCTTATATGTTTAGATCAACCCCTTGAGGTTATGAAGTGTAAGTGGGATGGTATATATATGTACTTCACTATGGGCCTTTTAGGGATATCTATTGGACATGATTTCCTCTAGGTGATCATTGAATGACTCCGCATGTTGGATTACATCCTAGTTATATGGGAGAAAAGTTAATATACTGTATAGGATGAATATATGTGAATGGGATAGTTTGGATCCATTGTGTTTCTATGATAATATTTTCATAATGTTTTTCTTTCCTCAAGTCATTATTATAGAGAGGCGTGTACGATGTCTTTGGAAATTGTTTATTTGTTGAGCATAGTGTTTCAACATTTGTGGAGGAAATACAATAGGTATGCATGATTGAACTTTTTCCTAGATAGGATGACCATATACCCATCATAGAGTTTGGGTACTAACATATCCACCATTTTAGATTCAATATGGGATAACATGATAATTTTGACATATGAACCTATAGGTTACCACTTGGTTTCACGAACCATGGTGTGCCTTTTAGAATGGGGAAAGGGTGGTGTGAGATATCAAAAGTGTAACACCCCAAGATTTCAAAGTTCGTTATCTCATTAAAGTAATTCAATAGCTTGCACTACACGCAACACCGAGTTTGAGGGCACCACAACATAACAAACTAGCTTTTGAAAACGTGGTTATGAAAAGTATTAACTGAATTTTGAATCTTATATACTCTATATAATTTTAACACCCATATAATGTGTTTCTTTGACATAATATAAGAACAAATTCATTTTTTTCCGATAAAATAAGTATTTCTCAAAAATTAAACAGTACCGCCTTTTAATGGTGAACCCTTTTTAAAAAAATATTTGAAACGTTTATATATTCAATTTAATGAAATTAAATTCTTTTTTCGAATCGGGACATAAAAATTTAGTTTGGATAAATTTTTGGCACTTTTCTGATAAATTTCATATTTTGACGAATAGTGAAAAATACTATGTTTTAATTGAAAACAACTTTTTAATCAAAATAATTTATAGTGCTAAATTATGAATTTGAATGGTTTTTAAGTATAATTATATTATAATTTTATTATTTAATACAATTTAGGTCATTACATTTAATCTAACATTTAAATTTGACATAAAAACATGTCAATCTTTTGATAGTTTTTACTTTTTAAAAACCTGCTTTTTGGTTTTGACAGCGGGAATAAATTAAAATTAATACATGAAAATTTAATGTTTTTTATTTTGTAAAATAGAAAAATTTTTTGAATTCTTAATATCAAAATTGTCTTTTGGTAAATTTTTTGTATTTTTATGAAAACATTCAATTTTTGATAAATATTGAAAAACACAACGTTTTTATTTAAAATCGACTTTTTATTTAAATAATTATTTAATTTTTTTTAATTTATTTTAAGTTAAAATAGATATATAATACCTATATATTCTCAATTTAATTCATTGGAGTGATTTTATAATAAAATTAAATGTATTAAATATTTTTGAACTTTTAAACCTCTTTTACCCACATCCTAGGAGCATTTGAAAATTTGCATAAAAATTAATTTTACCACTTCTTTGAGTTGAATTTCAAACAACATAGTGACATGTTTAATATCAGTATGTAAAATTTTGTTCAATAAGATGAAAATAATGTTTGGTGAATAGTAACTTTTGAATTTTATTTACCACGGTTAAAAGTAAATAAGGAAATTAAGGGTAAAAAAGATATCATAATTACCCTAACATGTGTCCTAATTCAATTGGATAAGTATAATTGGACCAAAAAAACCTTATGAATAACATATGATCCTATTTGGTCCACTTGTATTAGATTTGGAGATTAATTATTATTTTATTTAAAGAAGATTTAAAATAGTTAAATTCAAAGATTAACAGCTAAACAATTTTTAATGTAGGTTTACAAACAATATAAATTCAACTATAAATATTCATTAGAAACCTAAAAATATTTCCTACATAATGTTATTTCATTTATAATTTTTAGACATTAAATAAGTTAATTTATTTATGACACAATGATGATGCAGTAATTACCTTATTAATGAAATATTAATATAATTCATATTATAAATATGAAAATAAATGTAAATTGAGACTTATGATGAATTAGAATAATTTTATAGGTTAATATGACATTTTAGGGTTGGTTAAATAAATTTTATTCGAAGTGATAAGGTTTTAATGAATTTAAAAAAATCAAATACTAAATAGTGTCAAAATTGACATAATTGAGTTTTTAAAACAAATACTATATTATTAATTGATATAATATTCTTGAAAATATTAGGATCATCCAAAGGACTTAGATATGGAAATATATATTAATAATGAACCTCATGGGATTCTCTTGGCCTTTTATAGTAGTTTTATTAACCATATAATATAAAAATAGAAAGAGACATGGTAAATGTCAAACTATTTAACTAAGAGTTATATATAATAGATAAGGTTATTACGACGACCTAAACAAGTCTAAAACCTATTGGTTGAGAGGTTTTAGACCCATACCCACATTATAATTTTAATATTTAATTTTTTAGTCATTATAAACCTAAAATGATTTTATTATAAAATAATATTCCAAGCTTTTCCTAAAGTGACCCTCACCTCTCTTATAAAAGGGCACTTCACCTTATCTTAATTTCACACCACCAATGCCTTTTGGATTCTCCAACCCCTACCCAAATATCCTCCCAACATTCCACACTTAATCCTAGAGTCCTTACATTTTTCATAAAGCCAATCTATGGATCCCTTTTTGTCAAATCAAATGGAAGAACATGAAGAAGAGGTAAATATATCTTCACCCATTTCATGTTCTTTTCTTCTTCCACTTCAACTTTCTCTGTTGTTTCCATACAAAAATAATAACTCCAGTACCTCCTACATACTGTGATGTTATCATAAATATTTTACAACCATATTCATTATTCTATCCATCCTATAAATGATAAAGTCACCATACATGCATATGTATGGCTTACTGTCTCCATGTCGTGGTGTAGTTTGTTATTCAAACACTTCATTATTTGGATGGGTATAATAATGAATATAACAGATTTAAATAATAAATATAACATGTTATTTATTCTTTATATATGGTATAACATCTAATTACAAACAATTTTACAATTAATATAATGATATTGGCCCTCTTGTGTACGTACAAATTATCGTCTCCACAACGCGATTAAATTCATTCCCACGATCACCATTCAACGATGATAATAAAAATATATATTATTAATAAGTATGTAATCTATGAAATAATAATTATACTAGATATATATATATATATATGTGTGTGTGTGTGTGTGTACTTACATATATCTTATTCACTTACTCCCGTTCAATACGATATGAAAACGAAAACAGTGCTTATACGTACGTACGGCCTACCGTCTCCATAAATGCTGCCTTCAATTTCATATATATATATTTATCTATTATATATATTTATATTCCAAATATATATGATATATAAATCAAGTTTTATATTCTGGAATTTTTCAAATCAAGATCTAAATGATACAAGTTAAAACACGTACAATAAAGAAAGAAATTATTACCGAAAAAGTTAATTTAACATGGAAATCATTATTAAATAGGAATTATAAATTCATAAATGAATCATGTATGATATAATAAATTTGAATATGTCACTGGTATAATTTAATAACATACTATGGTAATTATACAGGAGGTTAAACGTACCCTCGACAAAAGGAAAGTGCAAGTTAAGGGTTAATTCCTCAATCTCTTTATTATTCAAGATTGTTTATGTGCAAGTTTTTACAGGGACATATTTTTTTATCCATGTCCATGTTTCATAAAAGAGTTTTCAAAGGAATTATTTTAAGGTAATTGTAGATGCTGAAAAGTTCTTAGGTGGTAAAGAAAGTTTTGAAACGACAATGCGATGTCATATTCGGTCCCATAGACCTGGTCCGGGGGGCCTGGAGGTGTTGCGAAAAAGAAATGGTGAAGTGTGTGAACAAATCCGTCCCACACTGAAAGCACTGGGATTCACACAGCGTCCCGGCACCGGCGTGAAACAATTTCATGCCCACGCCCCGCATGGTTGACATTCCACGCCGCCACCTCTATTGCAAAACAATTTCACACCGTCCTATATTTCTCCCCCCTTGTCACCTATAAATAGAAGGTGACCCCCTTCCCTTTGGGGGTCAAAGAATCTGAACCGGCTCTCATGCACGTAATCATAATTTTGCCATGCACACAATATGGCCGTTATGTACGGTTCTTTTCACGTCCAGTCGCCCTGGGGTTCACCTTCAAGAGAGATCCCCTTTGGCTTAGACTGAATTCCAATCCCTTCGGGGTCTTCCCCTTGCACGCAATTCCTTCCATTACGCGAAGGCCAACCAATTGCGCGCGATTTCCTTCCAGTGCACGCACCCCTACCCTTGCGTGCATCCTCTGTCACTTGCGCATAATTCGTACTCCTTACGCACAATCCTCCTACTCACGAGCAAAACCTCTGCCCCCAATAACACGCATGCATCCATGATTTTGCACCACCCCGAGGATTTTCACGCCGAGTCCCTTTATTTCATGCACAACTCAAGGGATGCGCGCAATTCTCCAGGGCCCTTCACCTCGGTGCTCCCCGGGTGCCCCCTTGCATGAACGCTAGAGTCCCTTCTCCTGGGTGCCATTTGCAGGGGTCTTGTGCACCCCAGGCATCCGCAACAAACATGGTTTTCCTGTACAAACTTCTAGGCTTGTACGAAGTAACCTTAATGTCCATTGGAAAATTCTCCCCATTGCGTTGTGTCGCCTCATGCTTCTACGCATAGGCACGCTAACAGCTATTGCTTCATCGCATAGCCACGCTAACGTGGACCCCTCGATGGTTTTCTCCATGACATCCTCCTCAGTACGGCCTTACTGATTTCTTCCCTTCCACAAGGTGAAGAGGGTTCCGATCATGTAAGTCCTAGGGGTGTTAAGAAAACCCACTTCATCAATGTTGTAGGATTTTAAACTGCCAAGCACCTCATCCTCAACAGAAGAAGTTAAACTATGACCTGACCCCGTGCCTCGCACACAGGGTCCCCCTGCCTCGAACATTCTCCATGTCCACTCATATCCACGGTGATAGAGTCGTCTCTCATAGGGGGTTATATCCTCTTAATTGGAGTGGATTTTGTCCGCAGGGAAGGGAAACCACCTCGGTGTAAGCCCCTAACCTTTCTTGCAGGAGGCAACACCCCTATTCCTCCCCACTTACTCGGCACCAATGCTAGACAAGGACATGATGGGGAACGGTGCTCCTCCTTTCATCTTCGGTCCCTAAGGTTAGCGGAGGGAGTGATAGGAAATAGATCTCCTCCTTTATTCAGTCCCAAATCCCTCCCCCGCTGCACTTTGTCGCCCACGAGCCTCCATTCTAGAGTAAGTCTCGGCACCTTGGGCCACTCAACGCGTAAGCCCCTCCTCATTTTCCATAGATGCACCCTTTTCAATGTGATCCTCAAGTCTATGTTATTTCATGTTTCTCACACCGATAATGACTCCCGTGATCATAGAGTGAGCACCGACCATGACACACCATGGGCCGTCTCAGAGCATAAGCCTCAAATTCCCCCGTCCTGCATGTCATTAAACTGTACACCCAAAATACATGGACTTTGATCCATGCTAAGACATGGTACATAGGAAGCCTCCACAAGGTTAAAGCCCCACCACCTTGGGCCACCTCAATGTTTAAGCCTCGATCCATCTTGAACTATGGGGACTTTGATCCGTTCTAAGGCATGGTACGTAGGAAGCTTCCATGTGGTTCAATTCCCACCACCTTGGGCCACCTCAGAGTGTAAGCCCCAATCTATCCCAAACTATGAGGACTTTGATATATTCTATGGTATGGAATGTAGGAAGCCTTCATGAGGTTGATTCCCCACCACCTTGGGCCACCTCGGTGTATAAGCCCCAATCCATCCTGAACTATGAGGACTTTGATCCATGTCAAGGCATGGTAAGTAGGAACCCTCCATGAGGTTCAAGCCCAGCAACCGGTCGCTCCGACCCCCAGTCATGTCGGTTCTCCCCCATCCCTCATGATGTTAAACTGTATTCACCATCTGAACTATGTGGTATTTGATTCCCCACCACATGTATACGTAGGAATCCTCCACGGGGATCAATCCCCTCACTCATGTCTCATCCTGACCTTTCCCTCGATCCTACGTGTCTCGGGAAGCTCATTCCCTAACCTGATGGTTCCACTTCCTCAGGATACCATCCATGCATCGATTCTCATGGGTCACCTCCTCAGGTGTCCCATCGTTCCATCGAACAACGCGTACTTTGATTCCCCTCCACGGGGATACGTAGGAGTTCTCTTCGAGGATCAATCCCAAATCCATCATCCATACTGATCCTTACCCGGGCCGCCACATCCTGGATGGATCATGCCACTTAATTCTCCATTCCCCACCACAAAATTTGGGAAGTCATCCACATGCTGGACCCAATATCGGTGTTCCCTCCATGGGTTCCTCAATCTGATCCACTCTAATCGGTGTTCCGATCAGTCCGTTCCATCTCCACTGGATGTTAAACTTGCGGCATACCCTGTGTTAATTATGGAAAGGTAAGGAAAACCTCAAATACATGCCAATGGAATAAAATTCCTCATGTGTGATGTGGGATGCCTCGTGCTTCCATGCCCTCAAGAAGCCCTATGAGAAGGGACATAGGACAGACTTGCCAATTCCCCAGAATCAAGACATGCTAGTGATGCCCCAACGCGACTACTCTCCTAAACAAATGTTGCTGCCCTGACTGGACACCTTGGAATGTCCTGATAGAAGCTGCATAATTCACTGGTTTCCATGAAGGTATGGTGCTGGGAAGAGCTTCACGAACTATGTCTTAAATCTATGAGGGAGACCCGGACTAGGTGACGAGTTTCGAGGAGGAATCCACAGATGGAAGAAATGACATCCCATCATCCCATTTTGATCAAGGAGAAGACGTCCAGGAATAAGGAGCGGATTCCACCTGCCTTTGGAATGTGTGAATGCAGTGTAACAGAAGCGTGTCCACTGCGTGATGGATGCACGTGCCCTGGAAAAAGTGTCAGAAACAAAAAATGGTGAACCCAATGTGAAGCGCTTCTCCACTACATGGAGGCTACTAGCATTCAGGGAATTTGTGATTTAGAATTTCATCTTACCCAGTGATCCAGTATCTGGTCCCACAAGACATTCCTGACATGAAACTCGCCAGAAGTGGGGACAATCAGTACGTTGAGCATTCCGTTCAGTGATGTTGTCAACGTGGATCCCTCTTACCGACCACGAAAGATGGAATGGGACTGGGGAACTAGTTGTCGATTTCTTTTCCTAGAAGTATTAATGAGTTCATATCCCTGCTTTTAGGAATCATGTTGTTGCATCTGGAGATCGTTCACCTAACCACCGGCATAGGGGCAGGGGAAATATCGACACGGCTACCCAGCATAGTTCTGCCTCTCCCACGAAGGCCTCAATCCCCATGACTATTGGGCACCCATTCCCCCTCTCCCCATTAGTGATTATCCAATGAAGGGTAATTAATGACCTTGTATGCAGATACAAAGAGTAGGGGGTCATCCCCACTATGGATATGCCCTGCTTGGACCTCGAGGCTGCTACGCCTCACCATCAACATCGACCCCGAGGGCCGCGTAGGGAGCCACTGCTCCCCACCCCCAATGTTAAATCGTTTCAAGAGCTTGTCCCTGGAACATCTTGAAAACTCTATCCCCTATGCCGATGAGGTAGGGGATGTCCGGGTTGGCCCGATCAGAGTCCCGCTTCAAGGGATCCCATTGAGGGCTCCCGCCAAGCTGCATCCGCACCGCCACCTAGTCCCCTTTGCCAAGGAGCAGGTAAACCATGCACCTACACCACCAGCTCCAGTTTGTTTGACCTGGCGCCAGCGTCGGGTGCAAATGGAAGAAGGCGCCCGCCATCGGGCGTCAACCTCAGCGACTACTATGGCCCGAGCCACCGCTGACTCATATCACCCACTCCCAGCACACGTTGAGTAGGGGCAGCTATATGCCCGAACCAGATCGAGGCCCCAACCGCCCCATGGGCCGGTTTGGTCAACTCTCTTTGCCATCGGCATAGGTGATGGTCACTGCGGACCAATCCACAGTAATGCCACCAAGTGCGAAGGCCTACTCCGTGCTGCCATTACGGAAGGTGTGGGACCTCCCTGCTTCCAACCTCGTCTTAGAGGACTTCCCGGAACCACCTTCAACCCACATAAGGGTCTTCCCCATGACAGCAACACTCCGTGTGGGGGGTCCCTCTTGTGCTCACTACACTGGGTACATGGTCATTCCCCCCTCCACAGACCGTGTGTATGGAGACATCGCATGTTAGGTAGCTTACCAACATGGAGATCCTCCCCATTTCCCTGTGCCAGTCGGAGAAGGTCCTACTCACCCCAGAAATTAGAGATGTGGAGGCCAACCCACTTCACCAATGTCCACCATAGAGGTCCTCCCTTTGTCCCTTTCACCATTTTTCCTGGCGCTCCTCGCACCCCGGATTTCTCAAGTAAAACCCTCTCCACCCCAGCACCAGTGTGGCCAGAGGACCCCATGTCAGAAATCAGCCCTACCACGAGGGGAAACCCAGGGGAAGGAAGGTGGATCATTTCCACAGAAAGAGTAATTATGGGGAAGGTCGGACAAGAATCAGACCAGTTCGCTTCTCAGACTCCGAAGTGGAGTGCAACTCATCTCTAGAGCCCCTCCTCAGCCCTCTGAGTCAAGGGATGGGGCAGGAATGAGGAACATTAGCTTCGTACTCCTAGAATGCGAGATCCATATGATCCCTACCTCCCTCCGAAGGTATATCCAGGAGGATGAGAACATGGAATTCCCCTAGGGACCGACCATGCAATCGCCACCACCATCTCCAGAAGCGCCTTCTGCCTCGGCTAGAGACGGCAGAGAGCTATTTTGGGGGCCAATGGAGTAATAGCCGCGGAATAGCACACCCTCTGCAGACGCTGATTTAGTGTCAATAGATTTGTTCATCGGTCTATCCTATCATGATATGGTAGCCAGGTCACTACAATCCTCAAAGGACAACCCAAGATTTGGCGGCCAATATGCCCGCTCGCCGTACTCTCTACCGGCCAGCCCGTCATCCCAGCAGTCCACCTCAGTGCCGCCACCAGTTTCTTATACACCCTTAGTTAATGAGTGGATAAATAAAAGGCCAGAATATGAATCGGGGAAGAGGAGCTTCTGGATCATCCTCGCAGCGGGGCACTTCCCAGATAAGTTTTGGCAGATCGTAGGACCTAATTTTTTATGCCAGAATCGCTCACCCCAGGGGAGTTTGAATGTTTCCGCCAGACCCTCTGGGTGACTCAATTCCATCTCTTCCACCGGAAGGTGACTTATACTGGGATCCAAGAGCACCTAGAAGACATCAGCAAGCAATGTCGCCGGGTTGACCTGGCCACAATCCCCACGGTCCGACACCCCGAGTCACCTGGCCCCCACATGTCCCTCCAACAGCAATGCGTCCTGAGTTTCCAAGTACTCCAGAAAGCTATTGAGGAGGCTACCCCCCACGTGAAAGTCCATGGTTGGGGGAAGTATGCTGCCCTCCTCTTTAGTGTGATTCACCGGCAGCCCGAATCTCTTGGCGGTAGTGAGGGCATGCCCCTAAGAAGAGTGGCAGTCAACATGACCGATCTGTGTGGGGGGATAATGAGTTGGGTCTTCTTGATGGGGACGTCCCCCTAGAGGATGTTCCACCACTGGACCCATCGGGGAGGATTACTTGCTAGAAGAGGGACCTCCTTGGTCTCCCTCCACCCCCTAAGGCATTGGTACGGAGCCAGAATGTCAGCATGGGAAAAGAGAACGTTGGATCTGTCAAACCCTCCGACCCATCCACCTCAGTGCAAAAGATGGAAGAGGACCCCGAGAAGGCCACGATGTGACAACAACTTGTGGAGTAGAAGAATTTAGTTGATGAACTTATGGCTAAACTCATTGTAGAGCGGCGACCCGAATACGATGATCCTAGGCCAGGGCAGTAGGGACAGGAACAACTACCCCTCGGTGAGATTCTCCAAGGAAACCTTGATCATGTCCTATTCGTTGACAGGGCAGAAGCCAGAGCTCATGAAAAGAGGGCACAATATGTCTTTCCAAACCCTCCTGAATGTTGTGAAAATCCAAGGAACCCCGCTCGAGCTCTTACTACAGCCACAAGAGTCACTCAACCAGCAACTCCACGAGCTGCTGAGCTTATTTACTACATTGAAGAGCCCAGAAATTCACTCACGGTTAGGGATCACCGTTAGGACAGGGACCCACATCCAGATGACCTAATAGAAATGCTCATTTCCCACCTCGAGGCTTTGGAAATGCGACAGGTGGTTTTACCACCTGATAGAAAGCCATATCCGGCATGGGTGGATGACGTGCCAGCACCTCCGGGACTTGGGAATCCCAATTTCTCCCCCTTCAATGGGATGGGGGACCCGCCACAGCACCTGGACCACTTTAACTCAATGTGTGTGACTATGTTAGTGACGCCAGTGCAGCAGGAGGCCACCAAGCTATGCTAATTTGTTCAGACACTGGAGGGGCCGACTTTCGTTTGGTACAACCAGCTCCCCTTTGGATCCATGACTAGCTGGGAAGACCATCACAGACAGTTCCTTTACCAGTTTAGCTCTACCACCCAGAAGACAAACATCGCATACCACTTCAGGTGTAAGAAAAGGCTCGATGAGTGAGTATCGGACTTCATCGCCCAATGTTAGGGGATCACATACTCCATTGAAATGCCATTGAATCAAGAGAAACTACTGACGATGTGCGTGGGAAATGTCAAGACCGAACTGGTTCCCTCCCTGATTACTCAAAACTATCCCGGAGGGTTTCTAGACTTTTCGGATAAGACCCAGCTCCTTGAAGAAGCCCTACAATAGGCCAGTCTGGCATGCCAGCTGCCTCAGGTAATCCCGGTAAGGAGGGCTGCCAGACCCGAGCTCGCCGTGGTGGCCCACGTAGAGGCCCCCAAGCATCTGGAATTGCTACCAGTGGAGCCAGATCCACATCCCCACAGAGGTCCACCACCACAGGCGTAGCTTCCATCCCAAAAACATCCTCAAAATTGGCATGCGCCCCCACATAACGTCCCACCACCGCCTAGGCAAGATAATCATGTTCCGCCTCCTCGAAAGGCTCCTTCGGCCCCCCGTCAGGGACAGGCTCCTAGAGCCCCCTTTTTAGACAGAAGGAATCGAACCCACTCATTTGAAGAGGCTCAGGTCCTTGGTTACTTTTGTAGAGCCTTAGAACCGATAATTGTACGACTGACCGAGTGCCGAAAGCCAGAAGAGGTGCATCTCAATAATCACCCCAACTACTGCCCTTATCATAAAATCCTGGGGAACACCATCATGAAATGCTACATGTTCAAGGACAGGCTCCAAGACCGGATTGAAAATATCATAATCAGGTTGGGCCTGACCCCGACACAAGTGGCAGGTGTCTTTGTGAGATCGGATAGCAGTAGCGACGGCGAAGGTGAGTGGCAGCAGGTTGCTAACCGCAGGTCCCAAAAGTATAATGATTGGATGACTCGGAAGACGGTCGCCCACACCCATTGAATCATTCGAGAATGATTGAATCAGCCAGATCCTTCAGAAGCTGTGGCCGCCACTTCTGCATTATCATCTCAGCCGGTATCATCCTAGAAGAGAAAGCATCGGCGGCGCAAGATGAAGCAACGTGCCCCGCCAATGCCATCGTCGTCCCATACTCTCAAAAACTTCATGCCCCCTAAGATGGTCCTTCCCCCCAGGATCCGCCCATTGATTGATGATTCGTCAAGTGATAGCCATGAGTACGCTTTGGTTAACACCGGCATGTTGGTAAACCCCTATATGAATCCTAACGAGGGGAAGCACCAGGAGAACCTCCCCCACATCCCCAGCCAATGCCAACATCGGTGGGGCCATGACCATCTGGGTCATTGGGGCATGTCAGTTGGCACCTCCAGCCAGTCCGTGCATACTGCTGAGCCCAGACAGTAGGCCCATTGCAGAACTTAGCACGCGCAGCCTTTTCATCTAGTGTCCACAGGTCCGCCTCCACCACCGTTTGTGCTACTGGATCAGGTAGAGCCACTTTGGCCACACCGCGACCAGTTTTACCCCGATACAGGTCAACCTCAGTAATTAGAACCTCATCCGTTATCTACCCTTCGTGCTTCAACTTGTGAGTAGCGTGATGTTCCAAGTACTACTCAGTTGCTGGTCCAACCGGTAGGGCTCTCCATTCCTTCCATCATAGAAAGACTCCCTGCAGGCAGAATTTCATGACAGGAACAGAAGTATGATGTTCTCAAGAATCTCACCGGCATCCCAGCAAGACTTTACATCCTTGAAGTCCTTCACCTATTTCTAGATATGCGCGATGCACTCTCCGAGGCTTTAAACAGCCCCCTCTAGTTTGAGACGGATATAGCACCTGCAGAATCCATCCACGCTGAAGCAGTGGAGGATGTCGAATATCAGGCTGTCATTTCATTCTCTGGATAAGACAAAGGCTCTCCCATATAGGGGCATATCCACCCACAGTATATCATCGGCCAATTCAATGGTGTGGAGGTTCGCCACTGTCTTGTTGACACCAGCTCCAGGATCAACCTTATCCCGATGCGAACACTGCGGAATCTAGGGCTATCTGAAGATGACCTGACTCCCTCAGATGTAAGGATCCAGGGATATGAAAGGAAAAAGCAGACAACATTCGGAAAGATCCTTCTGAAGACTCAGTTTGGTGGCCTAGTTTCCATCACCGAGTTCATGGTTGTCTTCCAGGACACCGCGTATAATGCATTGATGGGCAGACCATGGCTCCACCTACACACAGCGGTCCCCTCGTCATATCACCAATGAATCAAGTACTCCCTTAATCGTCGAGTGGGCATACTCCAACGTGATTCATATCCTTTTGCCTCTTGCAAAGCCCGCTACATGGATGATGATTATTACAAGAGCAAGGATAAACAAGTCCAGACAAGTGATGTTGATCCTGTCACCGCTACGACCGACCCTTGTGAAGGGCTGAATGACACCTACATCTTCCCAATCCATAGGTTGGAGGCCTCGACCCCCGATATTGGGCAATTTTTTGTCATTTCTAGGACCAGGGGGAATCGGGATCCGAAATCCAGTCAGCGTCGGAAGGTCACCTTGTATTCTTATACGAACCAGGGTCCAGTGATCTTGAAACCTCCCACTCCCATCAGGTATCGGGATGTCAGGCTCATGGCAATGGCAGTACATCATACTTGTCTATTTTGTCGGGTTGGAATAAGGCAGCTCCGGATGACGTGCCAATGCTACTTTGAAATTGTCTTGTGTGGCCCCTTGGGCCGGAGACCAGATGGGATCAGGTCGACATCGTTCATAGCTATGGTCACGGCAGCACCGGAGTTCCCCAATGTAGTAACCACTGCTGCACAAGCTGGTACAAGCCTCCCATCGGGGAGTGGAAACCCAGAAACAGATTCTCTAGAGGAGGATCCCTCCATAAGTGGAGAAGAGGATCGGGAGGATGCTCCCCCTACCATTGAGGAAGGCGTCTTTGCCACGGTCGATGAATTGGTACAGGTGAACCTTGGTAGCAAGGTAGACCCAAGACCCACATTGATCAGTGCCGCTATGTCCCTAGAGGAGCAGTGACAGTATGTAAGCTTCCTTAAACAACACTGTGATGTATTTTCCTGGAGTTATGATGAGAAGCCAGGACTAGATCTTCAGCTTGCGATACACCGCCTCAGTCTTCCGATAAATCATCATGGATTCATGAAGCCTCCCAGAAAGATGTACCCCTCCCACAGAGCCATGGTTGAGGCCGAAGTTGAAAAACTCAATAGAGCCAACTTCGTCAAGGAGTTCCAGTACCCTAATTGGCTATCCAACATTATGCCAGTCAGGAAGAAGAATGGGCATATCAGAGTCTGCATCGACTTCCGAGATCTCAACCGCCATAGTCTGAAGGATGATTTTACGCTTCTAGTGACAGAATTGTTGATTGACGCACCGGCGGGGTTCCAAGTCCTCTCCTTAATGGATGGTTACTCAGGATATAATTAGATCTGGATGGATCATGAGGAAGAAGATTCCACATCTTTTAGGGCACACCATGTTACATTCTGTTAATAGGTTATGCCATTCGGCCTGAAGAATGAAGGTGCCACCTATCAGTGGGCCATGCATTGCATATTCAAGCCAATCCTGGGCACATTGGTGGAGTGCTATGTGGATGATCTGGTGATCAAATCTTACTAGCTCCAAGACCATCTCAAGGACCTTGATAAAGTGTTCGGTTTCCTCTATTCCTACCACCTGAAGATGAATCCATTGAAGTGTGCTTTCGGGGTCGCTTCTAGGATGTTTCTTGGATTTGTTGTCTGGTGCCGGGGCATCGAGATTGACCCGGAGAAGATAAAGGCCATCATCCATATGCCCCCAAGCAATATTCGAGATCTTCGGGGACTCTAAGGCAACCTAGCCTATATACGCCGATTCATTGCGAAATGACCGGAAAGTGTAAGCCCTTTTCTTGGCTAATGAAGAAGGGAACTGCTTATGAGTGGGATGAGGAGTGCCAGACTGCCATTGAGGAAATAAAGCAGTACCTTCTCCAACCTCTGGTCTTTATGCCGCCCATCTTCAAGAAGCTATTGATTCTCTATGTCACCACCCTGGAACGGTCCCTCGGTGCCCTAATCGCCCAGAAGAACAATGAGGGGACATAGAACATCCTCTACTACCTCATCCGCATGTGCCTCGTTACGGAAACTAGATACTATATCATAGATATGAGTTGCCTTGCCCTTTTATTTGCTGTACAGAAATTGCGGCATTACCTACAACACCATGAGGTACAACTAGTGTCTCAAGTATACCTGCTAATGTATATTTTGAATCACCCCATGTAGACTATCCAACTAGCACGGTGGGAAGTAATCCTCCAACAGTTTGACATCAGGTTCATCCCCCAGAAGGATATCAAGGGACAGGCATTGGCAGACTTCCTAGATGCACACCCAACCTCTGCGAACTAGTCCTCAGACTTGGATTTTCCTGATGAGGAAATCCTCTCATTCGATCAGGCCATCCCATGTTTGAAAATGCACTTCGATGGTGCCTACCGGAGCACAACTGGTAGGAGGCTCAATGATCCTAGTCTCAATAGAGTAGTTCTGGGTATCGTCTTTATCACCTCGGTGCATGCCGTCCTGCCAGAACCATTCCTGTTATCAGAAGGTTACAATAACAACAAGTCAATGTATCAGACCCTTTTTACTGGTCTCGAGCTGTCCTTTGAGATCGACGTGCCCCATTTTCACTAGAAAGGGGATTCTGAGCTAGTCATCAAGCAAGTCAATGGCGACTATGTCGTCAGGAAGCCAGTGCTCATACCGTTGTTAGAAAGCACCCTTTGACTAATGGCCCAGTTCCCTTCTTGGCCAGATGTTATCCATGTCCCTTGGTCACATGATGGTCAAGTAGTTGCTTTGTCCATCCTGGCCACATCACTTGCAGAGCCCGAATAGGATGATCTAATTATCCACATGGCGCACCGGAGAGTCATTGCCCTTGTCACCCCAGACGATGACGATGGCCGTGAGTAAGACATCTTACCGTCGGGTCTTCCTGGTCAGGACCTCTAGGCTCTTCAGATATAGTGATTGAATCTACAAGCAACTGGAGGGCCCCTTTGTCGAATATCTCCAAAATGGTTGCCTCCCGACTGATCGGGTAGAACGCGAGTGAATCCGATGCCGCGCACTACAGCTTACATTCTAGAGTGGTCACAGTCTTGGGAAGATCTTCTTTAAGCATAGTTTCGATGCTGTTATCCTCCGTTTCATCCAAGGAGTTAAGATTCCACATGTCATGCAAGAGGTTCATGCCAGTTCCTATGGTGCGCACCAGGCTGGGGCTAATCTATCACACCAAATTCGGAGATTAGGGTATTTTTGGCCCTCTATGATCCATGACTGCGTCGAGTTTTCCAAGAGGTGCTATGCATCCCATGTTCATGCAAACTTCCTGCATCGGCCACCAATGCTTCTCAATACTAACAAGTACTCCTTTCCCTTTTCAGTATGGGGGTTAGATATCGTGGGACCGTACCCACTAGCAACAGCTCGCCAATGCCGATTCATTCTAACCGCTACAGAATTATTTTCCTAGTAGGTAGAGGTGATTCCGCTCAAGGAATTCAAGGCCCATTCTATCATTGAGTTCATGAGTTCCAATATTATCCATCTTTTTGGGGTTCCTCATGCTATCCTCACCGATAACAGCACCATCTTCCAAGCAGCCGAGCTGAAGAAATTATACGCCAATTACAACGTTTTCACCAACCATACCGCCTTCTATCACGCATAGAAAAATAGATAGATTGATGCATTCAATAAAAACCTCCCTAACATTCTTCAGAAAACGGTTGATCAGAATAATAAGTTATGGCCCGATAAGATCTCCAACTCCCTCTAGGCCTATCGGACAACGACTCATAATTCCACCAAGGTGACACCATATTCCCCGGTGTACGGAACTGAGGCTTTCCTGCCCATCAAGATTCAGTTTCCCTCATTGCGTACAACGGTTTCTAGCCAGAAAGCATCTGATTGAGTGGATGAAATCCTTATAGCTGAATTAGAAGCACAGGACGAGAATTGGAATCGTGCCTTGACCAATCTAGAAAGGCATCAGATTGGGATGGCTCGAGCTTTCAACAAGAAGGTTCACCTCCTATATTTCCTACAAGGAGATTTGGTATTGTTTCTTAGGGAACCAATGATCCCCGACAGGAAACCTCCCAAGTTGGTGCCCAAACAGGATGGACCATTCATTGTTCATAAGGTTTATCCTAATGGAGCATACTCCATGGTGACCATGGATGGTGAGCATATAACTTCTCCCACCAATGCCAAGTTCCTTAAGAAATATTTTTCTTGACCCTATAGGGTCCTCCATGACCTTAAACTGGTATGTGGTCCCGCATGACCTTAAACTCCTCGTCGCGCATGACGTTAAACTATATGCTGTCCTGCATGACGTTAAATAGTATATCATCCCGCAAGACGTTAAACTGTACGTCGTCCTACATGACGTTAAACTGTATGTCGTCCTACATGACATTAAACTGTATATCGTCCCACATGACGTTAAATTGTATGTTGTTCCACATGACATTAAACTGTATGTCCTCCCACATGATGTTAAAATGTATCTTCATGAACTATGTGTGGATTGTTTCCCATCCTTATGGTATTCAAAGGACTGCCTGAATGTTTAGATTTTGGGTCCAGCCCCATCTCGTAGAGATCTCACGATCTCCCGATCACCTAGGCCCCTTGGCTTATCCCTCTTCATGAGGGGGATATATAGGTGTGGTAAAGGGTTATTCCCTCCTTCGCGTTGGGTTTTTGGCACTAGGCCCCCTTCCCCTGGGAATATGCTATCTCTTGGCCTCCCTCAAGTTGAGTGCCTCGACCCCTTGCATTGGTCCACCAATGGGTTCAGAGTACTCTGGTCTAGGACTAGGAGTGTTAGATTCAACTTAGGAATGTTCCTCTAACTTGTCAAGATTCGTGTTCCCCTTCATTTGGACCCCAGTTATCTTTCACACTTGACGGGACCCCCAAAAATAGCATGGATACATTGCCTAAGGGCTCTCATACCATTATGGGCCAACACCCTCGAGGGTTTCAGACTACAAATTGATACAAATACCGCATTGTGAACTTGGTCAGCGGTCGATGCTCATTTATTTGTCCCCATTTCAGGCTAATGCGACAGGATGCTATGTTGCGAACATGGTCAACAGTAATCTTCTGTCATTACGCTAGCCCCTTACAACCTTGAATGTTGGTTTCATGATTCACATTATGTTCCACCCCATCATGTACAGGTGGAATCTCAACACTCTTGGCACTATCCCTTAGTGCCCCTTCACACTCCAGAAGGACAAAGCTGCAATACGGCATCCTTCGGGGCTCCCACAGTCCGAGCTCCCAGACCATAAACTAAGATCTCCATTAAGGGCTAAGTGCAGCCCAATACTCATCCCCAATGGATACTTGGGATCACTCGGGCATCGTTCTTCTGAGTCTAGCTCTGATGGGAGCCAGTTTCTCCTACCCCTTATCCTCTGACCCTTGCCGACCTCTTGGTCGGAGGCTCTTTTCCCAGAGGTGCGCGCATTGATGATATCGAACTCATCCAAATTCAGGTTGGGTATATTTTATCACGTCGTGTGAATTACTCCATGTCCAAGCCATATGACTTTAAACTATGCTGGTGGTTCCAATCGCATAACCATAAACTGTGATAATATTGTCCCGTTCGTATGACGAAAAATGGCACTGCATTGTGAAGACCTCATCATAGAGGACACCACATTGGGTATTGGTCATTTTCCATACCATTTGTCAACGCCTATATATGGCATGATTATTGTGAAGATTCCAGGAGTTTCTACCCTACTTATATCACTCCACAAAAGAAAAACCATTCACCTTAATGAAAAAACAAGATAAATCAAATGCTGCTTCTTTTGGAGCGAGGGCTAAGAACCGCACTCCCCTTTCATGCTTTGCTCTGGTACCTTACCATTTTGTGCTACAGATTAATCACTGAAAGTGGCTAATACTCATTTCTAATATCTTAATATTAATGTCTTTAAATGTTCATAAACATCAATTTTAGTCCAATTCAAAAATTGAACTTCATTTCCCATCATTGTGCAATTCTTGCTTAAAGCGTCAATTTGGGCCCACACAATAATTTGCTTGTGGAAAATACAATATTCATAGTTCTAATTTGATATTTTGTTATATGATTCGTCACTTTATTTGGAAAATTTTATCTTTTAGGTCTTATGGATGAATCACAAGTGAAGATGGTGATATTTTTCACCTGAAGGAAGAAACTTGGTGGAAAAAGCATAATGGGCCTAAGGCCCATCAAACAAATTTGGGGACCACAAACCAATCCCAATGAAGCTAACATTTATACTGTAGAAAGATAAAAATATGAGGATCATTTTATTCAACCGTGGCTGGAGCTAATTATAATGGTTTCATGATGATAAAGGGATCTGAAGTTGAGATTTATATGGTGGACCCGACATTAATGCACAGAAATCCACCTCACCATTTCGACCATAACGTCCAAACGAATGATCCAAATTTCCTGAAATTTTTACAGATCATAGATGACATATGGAATAAGATATGTTTATGCTACAACGCTTCCTGATTCGGCCTTTGTCAATTACAAATTTACACGTCAATATGGTGGACGAATCTGGACAGTTTTCCAGGTCAGCTTCGAAACATCAATTTCCTTTTGATTATTCACCCTCCATTTGACTCTATTAATTGTTGGGGGTGAATTGATTGTGGGGGTGGATCTAATGCTCCTAATATGACTATATAATTAGCTAGTTGTGAAGTGAATGGGGTGGATTTTTTTATTATCATCTTTTGTTGCTTGTTTCATTGTAAAGTTATGCTTCCAAATTTCCTTTGTAATATTTTCCATTTCCATGTAAGTTTCTTTTTTGTATCTTTAAGTTCTTAATCAACTTATTTCTCTTATATATTTTCCATTTAATTTATTAAAACTTTATTATCACAAAGCACAGTGATATCTCTATGTTTTTGTGAATTAGTTCACACATAGGTGTGAATTTCATTCACACACAAGAAGGAGTGCTCGTTATTTCCGCGGTTTTAATTTCTTCAATCCAATTCTTGTTAGTCATATTACGCCCACCATTGAGAGTATACCATCAATGGAGGGATAACCCTTTAATGGGTTGATCATAGGAGGATGAAAATGCTGGATTTAATGTTATTTTATGAACGAATTGTTGTTAATTGGATAATTAATTTAAGACATCCATTCTTCAGTAATTTCTACAATTCATATTTACTGTGTTTGAGCAAACTAAATTCAATTACTAAATGACCATATACCTCGGAGAGATCATGAATTTGGTTCTCTATGTGTATAAGGGATTAGTAATTGTGTTTATTAAGCACCAAACCAGAAAATGATGAAGGTAGTGTTATTTTTGAAGAATGGATTCATCAAGAATTAATAAAACCAAAATTGTCTAAAGAAGTAAAATTCATTCAATCCACCCCGAGCATAATCCTAAGATAAACCCATTTTCTTTTAATTGAATCACTTAGGTTTTTAGTGTTCTTTAAACCATATAAAATCAAACCCAAATTTGGCTACTTCAAAGCCCATCCTTCACCAAATCATAGCGTCTCAAGGTTACTTCTTCGGTCCATGTGGATTCGACCCCTGCATTTACTACATCGACCGCTTTTACCAGTATGGTAAATTTGGGCGCAAACAAATTTTGGCGCCGTTTCCAGGGACCAAGTATGTTCCTTAGACCAAAAACCTTCTTTTCTTACCCCCATTATTCTATTCTCATTCCAATTATCTTATCTTTTCCCTTTCTCACTTTTTTTCTTTTGGCGCATGTCTGCCTACACCCACGATAACTCAATCAGATTAGTGAGGGTGGATACTCCTAGGAATGGGGAGTCAAGCACTAAAAGTGGTCTATTTCCTTTAGATCCAAATCATCCTAATACTCTAAATTCAGACGTTGAGTTCGATACAAGGGAGAATCTTCCACAAAACCAAATCATAAACCGGGGAGGGAACCAAAATAACTGGCAAGACCCTAACTCGGGAATTGTTGCAGACCCGACCATTAATGACTACCTCACACCAACCTAGACCAATGCACCCTCATGCATTATGAATGATAACATAGGATATTCCCAATATGTTTTCAAACCCTATATCCTGAACCACCTTCCAACCTTTCATGGGATGGAGTCTGAGATGCCTGACCTTCATGTTAAAGAATTTAATGACATTATCAAAACCATGTCCCCACCAAATCAAATTGAATCTGCTAAAATGAGACTTTTTTCCTTTTTCCCTTAAGGACCAAGCAATGATTTGGTTAAAAAATTTGAGACCAGCATCCACTCACTCTTGGGACCAACTTAAATGATCATTTTATAAAAAATACTTCCCCCATCACAAAACAATTGCACCTAAAAATAGAATACAAAACTTTTTTGGAAGAGAGGGAGAAACATTCTATGAAACATGGGAAAGGATCAAGGACACCTTAAACATGGTACCGCACCATGGTTTCTTAATCCCAGAACATGTGAGAATTTTCTATGAAGGGTTGGGTCCTGGAAACAAACAATTCATTGATATGATGTGTAATGGAAACTTCAAAAACAAAGCCCTAAATGATGCTTACGATTATCTAGAAAATCTTGCTGAACAAAACCAGACATGGGGAACATCACCATACTATGAGAAGCCACCCAAATCTGGTGGAATGTACAATCTTGGAGAAGAAGAATACCTTAGAGAAAAAATTGCTGCAATCATGAGGAATGTTGAGGAGATTGATCTTAGGAAGGTCCACAAAACCCAAAATTTTGAGCTTGTTTGTACAATTTGTGACAAGAATGACCACAATACTGATAATTTCCCAACCATTCCTTCCATCAAGGATGTTATTTTAGGAGGACCACTAGAAGAAGTTAATGCAATGAACTTTCAAAAGCCACAATTCACGAACACCTTCAATCCAAGGTATAATGACCATCCAGGCTTTCGTTGGAAGGACAATCAACAACCAACACAACAACAATGTATCAACCCATACCCTCAACAAAACTTTCAACCTCATAATCAGTTCCAATGACAACCGGTCCAATTCCAACATCCTCATGTCCAATATCAACAACCTATCCAACAACCCATTCAACAACCTATCCAACAACCAAAGTATCCTCCTGGGATAAACCCACAAGCTCAAGCAACAACCCCAAATGTTCAAAAAAGCCTACTAGAACAACTGTGCAAACAAATGGAAAAAATGAACTCAGGATTCTCATCCATTAAAAAATAACTTCAAACCATCAAAAATGGAAAGGAACCCATTCCCACACAGTCCATTCCACAAAAAACATCAAGGGGAGAGACAAGTTTCACTCAAACAACGCACGAACAACTAAAGGCTATGACAGTTTTAATAAGTGGGAAATCAATTGAAAAACCTGAACAAATAAGTCAGAAACCATGTGAATCTTCAAAATATAATGAAAATTTAAATTAACCACATGCTCAAACTGAAGAAAATGATAACAATGTGAAAGAAACAACACTCCAATAAACAACTCAACAACCTGCACCATTTCCTCAATGCATGAGGGGGAAACCAAGCCTGAATTGAGTGACACATTGAGGGAAATCTTCTCACAAGTCATGTTGAACATTCCCATTCTCAATTCCATCCAAACCATACCTTCCTACTCAAAGTACCTTAAGGACATGTGCACATCTAAAAGAAAATTTTCATATAAAAACCAAGTCCTTTTGGCTGCTAATGTGAGTACCACCATTCAAGGGACCATTCCTCCTAAGTTGAAAGACCCAGGATGCCATTACATAAATGTTGAACTCAGAGAGAACAAAGTTGTCAAGGACTTGTGTGATATAGGTGCCAGAGTGAACCTCATTCCTTATTCCATGTATTTTCAGTTAGGGCTCGATGAACTCCAACCCACATCTGTCACTCTTCAACTTACTGATCGTAGTGTTCGAGTTCCAAAGGGCATCTTAAAAGATGTTTTGGTGAAAGTTGAAAATTTCATTTACCCAGATGACTTCATTGTTCTGGAAAATCACCCATGATTAGGTCCTAGGGAGAAAACCCCAATCCTCCTTGTTCGTCCCTTCCTTGAAACAATCAACTCTGTTATCTGAGTCTGAAATGGGAACATGACCATCACCTTTGGAAACATGAGTCTCGACTTGAACATCTACAATGCAAACTCTCAAATTGGTGATGATGAAGAGATCCATGAGGTTAATTGAATTGGTAGTGTTGATAATGAACTTGATAAACATCAAGGAATTACCGAATGATGGTTAAGTAAAGAAGAGATTGATTTTATTTATTCACATGAGGGAAATTTGTCTCCTTGGATTGAATCTCTTTCAGATATCTCTATTGATGAATTTATAGAATCCAAAATCAATGATACCATGGTTGAAATTAATAACATTGAGTCCATATCCATTCATGACACTACTCTGGAAAATTTAGTGGACGAAAATTCTGTTCACAAGGAACCAATTTTATCAAGAAATCTGAACAAAGAAACTAAGTTCAATACAAAGTATCATCCTTTCTTGTAAAGTAATGACCAATATGATCTTGAATTTAATGTCTTACCTTCTTCACTAAATTATGTGTTATTAGGGGACAATCAATCCTTTCCTATTGTCATTTCTTCCTCTCTTGAAGCTGATCATGAGAGGATGCTTATAGATATCCTTAAGAGACACAAGAAAGCCATTGGATGGACCCTATCTGATATTCCTGGGATTAGCCCACTTATCGGGACTCATAGAAATATTATTGAATCCGAGTCAAAGCCATGTCACCAACCTCAGAGGTGAATCAATCCTAATCTCATGGATGTAGTGAGAAAAGAACTTTTGAAATTGTTAAATGCTGGTATCATCTATCCTATAGCTGAGAGTGTGTGGGTTAGCCCAATCCATGTGGTTCCAAAGAAGGATGGAATCACAGTAATAACCAAAAATGATGGAGAGATACTTCCAACAAGGGTCAGTAGTGGATGGAGAGTTTATATTGACTATAGTAAGCTCAACTCTTGTACCAAGAAAGACCATTTCCCCTTACCCTTTATTGGTCAAGTCCTCGAGCGAGTGGCGGGTCATCAATTCTATTGCTTCCTAGATGGATTCTCAGGGTATAATCAAATCGAAGTCTCCTTAGAGGATCAAGGAAAATCAACATTCAGTTGTACACTCGGCACTTTTGCCTTCAATCGCATTCCCTTTGGGTTATGTAATGCCCCCGACACCTTCCAACGGTGCATGATGGGAATATTCTCGGATTTGGGGGGAGATTTTTTAGAGGGCTTCATGGATGACTTCTCCATATTTGGGGATACATTTCAGGGATGCCTTATAAATGTTTAAAAGGTTTTTTCAAGGTGCAAGGATAAGAATCTCATACTGAATTGGAAAAAATGCCATTTCATGGTAAGGGAAGGACTTGTTCTTGGTCATCTGGTATCTGGTAGAGGGATTGAAGTTGATAAAGCTAAGGTTGAAATCATTTATCACCTTCCCTCTCCTAAAACTGTTAAGGACGTGAGGTCCTTCTTAGGACATGATGGTTTTTATAGAAGGTTCGTTAGGAATTTCAGATCTATTTATTGACCACTTTGTTCTCTATTGGTAAAAGATTCTCCATTTTTACAGACAGAATGCTGTGAGGAATCATTCTCTACACTCAAGTCAACTCTTATATCTCCACCTATCATGGAATCTCAAAATTTGAAACTTCCTATCAAGCTCTTGTGTGATGCAAGTGACTTCACTATAGGAGCAGTCTTAGGACAACGGTGTCAGAAAACTCTATGTGTCATTGCTTATGCAAGGAAATATTTAAATGATGTACAATTAAACTACACCACAACTGAGAAAGAGTTTCTTGCTATTGTCTTTGCCTTAGAGAAATTCAAGTCTTATCTCTTAGGATCACCCATCATTGTCTTCACTGACCATTCAGCCCTAAAATTCCTTTTCCAAAAATAAGATGCCAAGGCTAGATTGATTAGGTGGGTCCTTCTTCTTCAAGAGTTCGATTTAACCATTAAGGATAAAAAGGGTGTTGAAAATATTGTAGCTAATCACCTCTCTAGGATGTAATTAAAAGAAAACTCACACCACCTCTCTGTGTCTGATTCATTTCTCGATGAGAAGCTCTATTCAGTGAATGATTTACATTGGTATGCTGACATAGCAAACCATTTGGTGATGAGTGACATTCCAAAATTCCTTGGGACCCAAGCTAAGAGGAAATTCCTTTCGGATGTCAAACACTATGTTTTTTATGATCCTTACCTATTCAAGTTCTGTCCTGATAAAATCATCAGGAGATGTATTCCAGAGTCTGAGCAAGAGTCCATTCTAAAATTTTGTCATGGAGAGGCATGTGGAGGCCAATTTTTGACAACGAAAACCACTGCAAAGGTCCTCCAAAGTGGATTCTACTGGCTGAACCTCACTAAGGATTCCTTCCAATTATGAAAAAAATTTCCTCAGTGTCATCAATTAGGATCCATTACCAAGAGGAATCAAATGCCCCTCACTCCCATTCTAGTCGTTGAAATCTTTGATTGTTGGGGAATTCATTTCATGTGACCCTTTCAAAACTGTAAGGGATACCTCTACATCCTATTAGCTATTGATTATGTTTCAAAATGGGTTGAATCCATTTCCACCAAGTCCAATGACCACCATGTTATGATCCTATTTCTGAAAGAGAATATATTTTCTCGATTTGGAATTCCTAGCGATATAATTAGTGATCATGGAACCCATTTCTACAACCGAGCATTCTCTTCACTCATGTATAAGTATAGTATTACTCATAATGTTTCCACTGCATACCATCCTCAAACCAACGGTCAAGATGATTTAGAAAATAGAGAAATTAAGCAAATTATTGAAAAAACTTTCAATCCCTCTAGGAAATATTGGTCCGAGAAACTCTTAGATGCCCTTTGGGCATATCGATCTGCTTTCAAAACTATCCTTGGCATGTCACCATATAGACTAGTTTATGGAAAATCATGTCATTTACCTGTTGAAATTGAGAATAAGGCCTTTTGGGGAATAAAAAAATGAACTTTAACATTTCTTTGGCAGAAATAAAAAGGAAATTAGATCTAAATGAACTCGAGGAACTTAGGATGGAGGCTTATGAAAATTCAAGGATAAATAAATCTAAAGATAAAGCCTACCAATCTAGGAATATCAAAGTAAAACACTTTGAACTGGGAATATTTGTGCTCTTGTATAGTTCAAAATTTCATCTACACCCAGGAAAGCTAAGGTCCAGATGCTCTGGTCCATACCTAGTGCATCATGTGTACCCTCATGGGGCAATATAGATTTAGGATCCCACAAGTGGTCATGTCTTCAAAGTCAATGGTCATAGGTTAAAACCATTCATTGAATCAATCAATAAATAAGAAACCAAGGAGGATTTAACTGATCCAACAGATGAACCATAGAAAAATGGATAGATTTAGGGTACAAGTCAGGCTAACGATGTTAAACAAAAGTGCTTCACGAGAGGAAACCTGTGGTTTTCATGTTTCCAATCACTGTGAATCATCATTTGTTTCTTTCTACTTCATTTTGTCATTTTTTATTATATAGACTGTTGACTTGTTCTTCTTTTATGAGTATGGATGGGTATGAAAGTGGAGCACCATATTCATTCGTGTCACGCGGTGTGATCCCTGAGTAATACCTTACCCAGAAAATATAAAGAAGACAATGTATCATCAGTTTATTTTATTTTATTTATGTTTTTGTAGGTTAAAAAAAATTAGACTCTTGGCATGTTCTTCTTTTATGAGTATGGATTGGTATGAAAGGAGATCACCGTATTCATCCGTGTCACGTGGTGTGATTCCTAAGTAATACCTTACCCAGAAAATATAATGAAGATAATGTATCATTAGTTTGATTTTAAAAAAACATGGAAAACCATAAAAATGATGGTACTTGGAATTAAATAAATCATTGTGTTGTTTGTTTTGTCTTCTTTGTCCTTTTTTTATGGTTCAGGAACTATTTTGGGTGATACATGTTCAATCAAGGAGGTGCCTAAATCCCCCAAGAGATCAAAGGAGTAATCTGGAGCATCATGAACTTCAACTTCAAAAAACCAGGTGAATTTTTTCCATGTTTATCATTCTCAATTTCATCTTTTAACTCATATCCTACCCCCTTCTAACTTTTCTTTACTTAAACACTGGGGACAATGTTATTCTAAGTTAGGGGGAGATAAAAAATGATTTTTTTTGTGAATAAAAACATGCATGAAAAGAAAAATTCCATTAACAATAAACATGATAACACACATTGCAAACTCTAAAATTGGATATCAAATAAATTTTTCATGCCTTGATTCTGGTTTTAATGCAAGTTTAAGTTCATGAGCATAGTTTTTGGAATGTGTGGTTGTCCGATGTGATTTTTCAATGTTTACATTTTCATCATCTTAATAAAAATGCCACAATGCACGTCTACTAGATCGTGGGTGTAAATTTAGTTCTTGGGTCCCTTTCATTATAGCATAGGGTTCTAGGGTCACTTTTAGTTTAATTTGAGTATCCAAAAAAAAACAAAAACAAAAAAAAAACAAAAAAAAACAAAAAAAAAAAAGACCACATAGAGCAATGTTTTGTCCAAATGCGTGGCATCCAGCACTTGGGGATAGTGACTCCATAGTTGTCTTGCCCAGAGTTAGGCTTTATATCTATATTGTAGAGCATGAAATTGATAATATGTGTGGCGTCTGGAACATGGGGATCATGACTCCATAGTTGTCTTGCCCAGAGTTAGTCTTTTCATATCTATTGTGGATAAAAAAATCATCAAAAAAATGGATACCCGTATTAAGGTTTAATGTGATTCCCATATAGCGATTCCATTTTTTCCCCTTTAACAATAAAATGGGCCTCATATCTTTTGTGATGCACAACACTTTATCAAGCTTAATTAAAATTGTATGAAATGTGGCGATGAATTTGAACAAAGGAATGGGCTTGGGCTTGGGATATGCTTATGGACCTAGCTTGTTTTAAATGATTTTGATGGGTTCTATAATTTTTTTGGTATGAGGTCTTTGGGTGAGCAATGTGTATTTAAATGTTTTTGGAAAAGGGGATTTTAATTTCATATTTGTAATATATTTTTCCCGGGACTAGAAAAACTCAAGTTGGGGGTGTGATTAGTCACTGAAAGTGGCTAATATTCATTGTTAAGAGATTAATATTAACTTGTTTAGATGTTCATAAACATCAATTTTAGTCCAATTCAGAAATTGAACTTCATTTCCCATCATTGTGCAATTCACGCTTAAAGTGTCAATTTTTGTCCACACAATAATTTGCTTGTGTAAATTACAATATTCATCATTTTAATTTTATATTTTGGTATATGATTAATCAATTTATTTGGAAATTTTTTTCGTATAGGTATTATCGATGAATCACAAGTGAAGATGAAGATTTTTTCACTTGAAGGCGAAAACTTGCTGGAAAAAGCATAATGGGCCTAAGGCCCATCAAACAAATGTGGTTCCCACAAACCAAGCCCAATGAAGCTCAAATTTATACAGTAGAAAGATAAAAATATGAGGATAATTGTATTCAACTTTGGATGGAGCTAATTCTAATGTTTTCATGATGATAAAGGGATCTGAATTTGAGATTTAAATGGTGGACCCGACATTAATGCACAGAAATCAGACCCACCATTTCGACCATAACATCCAAAAGGCTAAGCCAAATTTCATGAAATTTTTACAGATCATAGAGGACAGATGGAATAAGATATGTTTCATCTACAACCCCTACAGATTCGGCCTTCTTCAATTACAAATTTACATGTCAATATGGTGGACGAATCTGAACAGATTTCTGGGTCAACTTTGAAACATCAATTTCCTTTTAATTATTCACCCTCCTTTTGACTCTATTAATTGTTGGGGGGTGAATTCATTGTGGGGTGGATATAAGGCTCCTAATATGCCTATAGAAGGATCTAGTGGTTAAGGGAATGGGGTGGATATTTTTATTATCATCTTTTGTTGCTTGTTTCATTGTAAGGTTATGCTTCCAAATTTCCTTTGTAATGTTTTCCATTTCCATGTAAGTTTATTTTTTCATCTTTAAGTTAATAGTAAACTTATATCTCTTATATATTTTCCATTTAATTTATTAAAACATTATTATCACAAATTATAGTGATATCTCTGTGTTGTTGTAAATTATTTCACACATAGGTGTGAATTTCATTCACACACATGGAGGAGTGCTCGTTATTTCCATGGTTTTAATTTCCTCAATCCAATTCTTGTTAGTCATATTCTGCCCAACATTGAGAGTATACCATAAATTGAGGGCTAACCCTTTAATGGGTTGATCTTAGGAGGATGCAAAGGCTGGATTGAATGTTATTTTATGACCTAATTATTGTTAATTGGATAATTAATTTAAGACATCCATTCTTCAGTAATTTCTACAATTCATCTTTAATGTGTTTGAGCAAACTAAATTCAATTACTAAATGACCATATACCTCAAAGAGATCATGAATTTGATTCTCTAAGTGTATAGGGAATTAGTAATTGTGTTTAGTAAGCACCAAACCAGAAAATGATGAAGGTAGTGTTATTTTTGAAGAATGGATTCATCAAAAATTAATAAAACCAAAATTTTCTAAAGAAGTAAAATTCATTCAATCCACCCCGAGCATAATCCTAAGATCAACCCATTTTCATTGAATTGAATTCACTTAGGTTTATTATGTTATTTAAACCATCCAAAATCAAACCCAAAGTTGGTTACTTCATAGCCCATCCATCACCAAATCATAGCATCTCAAGGTTACTTCTGCGATCCTTGTGGATTCAACCCCTACATGTACTACATCAACCGCTTTTACCAGTAGGGTAAATTTGGCCGCAACCAGACACCCTCCAAGAACTACGTATGGCTTGATTCTAATCCTCATGAGATACGTAGGAGCACCCTAGCACTTCCCCGTGGGCCCAACCTGACTTTTGGGTCTGATCCCTTGACCAAAACACTTCCCCAGGGAACACATGGCATGTAGGACTTATGTCCTAATTCATGTTAGGTTTCGTAATAAACTTACTTTGTGTCTCCTATATTCCTTACCGCTCCCCCCTGGTCCGAGTTCTAAGAACATAAACTAAGACCCTTTCCCAAACTACATGCAAATTGATTCTCATCTTTATGAGATACGTAGGAACGCCCAGACATTTTGTCTCGGGTCCAGCCCCAGGAATCACAAATCCCATCCTTTTCCCCACCGTCGGCCTCTTGGCCTGACCCCCCCTGGGGAATTTTGTAAGTGTCACATTGGCCCTGGTCAAGTTCAGGATGCCTCATAATGACACTGAGAGGTAACAATTCCTTCGCCATAGAGGTCCTGTATAAAAGTTGAGATGATCCATGATCGGATTAATGCGTCCGCCTAGTGTGCTTCCACCATGGTGGCATAATCTTGGGAGTGTTGGATTCTGTTCGAACAAACCACCACTTCACTTTCCACACTTTTCATGCCCCTTTATTCGGATCCTCATCCTTTTTAATGTTTGAAGTTACCCCCAAGAAATATGGATGCTTGAGCTATGGTCCACCTTCTATCCTGGGCCAACGTTCCGAAAAACTGATCATGTTTGAAGGGACCCCCTAACAGTATGGATGCTTGACCTATGGTCTGCCTACTGTCCTGGGCCAATGTTCTGAAAGACCGATCGGTGATATTTGAGTTAGGTCCCTTATTGCAAACATGGTCAGCGATCGACCATCATTTATTTTCCCCATTTCAGGATAATGCAATAGGGATGCTGTGTTTTGAACATGGTCAATAGTCATCCTTCATTGCCACGTCCCTCCCACAGTGTTCCGAATTTGGGTAGCGTGATTCAAATTTTTCATTCCCCTATGTTGGGACTGATTCCAAGGGCTCTGGTATTTCCCCACTTTGGCACTAGAGCACATTGAGAAGACGATATATCGATAGGTCTGATGTATTCTTCCTTTGACCAGGCCTCACTCTTCTACTCAGGAATCCGAGTTTGAATTTTGAATTCCTGATGTTTGGTTGGCGCTCCCATGATCAAACGAAGTGATAGTATGAGCCCCCTTTACTTCTCACGGCCCACGTGAGCTTAGGGATGGATTGCAATTTATTTTGGGATTATGGTTGATCATGTTAAACCAAGGGGACAAGAATGTTAAGAAAAGAGGAAAGTAAATAAATTTTGTCATACATTCAGTTCAAAAGAACAAGAAGCAGTATAGCAGGATGAGTTTATGGGTTTGGCCAAAACAGGGCCCCTAAGGGTCTTCTTTATGGATAGATATCTCCAATAACGCCACGTTTTTGCTGGTGGCCTCTAGAACTGCCTCCCATCCCCTGAGGACCCTTTCTTCATCGACGGTCGTGGAGAGTATCTCACTGAACCTGGCCTGTGCCCGTGCCTGTTCAGTCTGGAGCTCAGTTATCTGGCAAATTGATTCCACGAGCTGTTCTAGGGCGTCTACAAGCTGGGCCCTCAGCTTCTCCACAAGCTAAGAACAATTTGCGATGAATATATTTTGTTATTTAGCCCATTCCTAGAGGTGTTGGATCTCTTGCTCCGCCCTGAGAAGTGTCGGCGTACTTTCTGACTCCTCCTGACACTGGGTGAAGTCGGCACGTCGGCTTATCTCATGAATCTTATCGGCCATATAATCACGAACCGTCAGGTGAAGGCATTGAGAATATTCTCCTCTAGTGCATAAGAACTGCATCCAGGTGTGGATTGACCCCATCTGCTTCATCCATTATGCCTGGGGATGACTGAGGAAACACCGTATGCACTTCCATCCATTGTGTCGCGTCATTCAGCTCTCCTCGGCCGCTTCTGAATCTGAATTGTCGATTTCTTCGTATCAGCGTGCCGATATAAATGGAAGGTAACCAAAAGACCATTGAATAGGTCTTCCTCAGAGATTCCTCGTAGGGGAATAGGCTCCTCAGTATTTGGGTGAACTTCCTCTCTGCCCTCGATCCTGGTGGCACCCTTGTCGCCTTCCGACCCTGCCCCGACAGCAGTGCCCCTAGTGTCCGCCGCTCCCAACTCACCAATTGCCAGATCCAACTCAATTTTGGAGGCATTTTATAGATAGGGCAGTATGTTTTCCATCAGCACGCTCACAGATGGTCTGAGATCAGCAGCTCGACGAGCCTCCAATGCCGTGACCACTGTACAGACAAGGAGCAACCTGATCAGTTGATTCATCCAACAGTGAGTATCGGTATCAAAGCAATGAACTTACAGGAACCCAAGGAATTAGCATCTAGTGCCCTGGCCACTACAGGAGCTGTCGTGGTGGGGGATCCCTCAGCACCTATCAATTCAATAATGGGCGTCAGTGCTCCACTTTTCCCCCTTGACACTTCCTCCCCTCCTTCGGCTGGGGACGCTTGATCAGCGATGATGTTCTCCTAATTAAGATAAGGAATGTGGGTTAAGGATTACAAAGGAAAGAGAATACAATGGAAGATAAGGGTCGAATCATACCTCTAGCAGCTCGGTCACATACATATCGGAGCCAACGATCTCACCGCTCTCCCAGAGACTCCCTTTGTGGGACGCCCCCTGCAACCCTTCACCTTCAGGCCCCCTTCTCCTTATCATTCACCTTCCCCTTCTCCTTATTCCTCCTCTCCAATTTCATCACCCTATGACTCATCAGTTTCATCATCCCCCAGCGAAATATTTTTCAGATCATGCTCCTGACGAGCAGCACCTTCACCAAGAGAGGTGGCTCCACACGCTGACCCCGTCGGCATGCGTACATGTCCATGGCCATCAGATATGCATGTATTAGATGGAATCTCACAATGTCAGAAACCTGAGAAAGCCTGACTTCTGGAAACTGAATAGTATCTCACGCTATATTCTGCCAGAGGGCTTCAGTACTCGCTGACTATCGCTGGGTTAGCCAGGATGACCATACCATTGGGAAAATCACGTCATGGGAAGGTTGAAGCATGAATCTTATTTTCTTCCCAGTAAGTTCTCTGGAAGTTCCATGGGGCCCTCCTCTTAAAAGAAATGAGGGTGTAACCACTCCATGAGACACCCCTTCTATTGAGGTCCCAGCCTGTGCGGGCCCCGTTGCCTGAGGCGCTTCTGATCATCCCCCTCTAGCGGCACCCTACCTGCTCTCTCGCCACCTAGGGTCCGCACTGGTGGATTTAAGCAGCCGAAATGGATTCTGAAAAATCCCCTAAGGGTATGATATGGTACAATGTCTAACATAATTGATGGAGAGGCCAACTTTGACTCTGACGTGAGGAAAGGTGATGATGTCGCCAGAGCCGTATGTCGTGAACATCAGCCACAACTGACGAAGAACAAAGGGATGCCTCACCTCCCGGATGTCTGTTTAGACTCTCTTTGGCATTCCTTGGAGGCATCTGAACATCCTGGTGGACCTGGACGGCACATAAGGCTCGCAAGAAGATCTTCCCATCAATCTAGGCCACAGGCACCCTGCCTCTGATGCTCTGGAAATACTCCTTCTACTCCAGTGAGCCTTGCCCGTCGTCTATCAGATGACCATTTGGGGTGGGGAATGAACTGAAGGAAAATTTGGCATGGTTACCAATCCTGATCTGTACTCCCTCCTCATTGAGGGCCATCTACATGACCCTGGAAATATTCCGCAGAGAGGGTCACATGTCGTTTCCCGGAGGACAGATGGAATTTGGGAAAGTTTATCCACCGCAATGTGTTGTAACCCAGCCATGGAAGATCTAGAAGGGCCCACATACTCTTCTTGGAGATCACCCTCTCGAGATGCATCCCAAGATGGCATACAGCTGATCCAACATGGGGAACCCTAGGTTGAATTGCTTATTGGCAGCCATGATGCCAGCCATCACCAGGGTCACTGAACGGACGCCCATCCTTGCGTCCTGCACCGGCAGGAGAGACCTACTCTGGAATGGGGAGAGGAATCCGGCGTACTGAACATTCGGGTATCAGGCCTCATTTATGTTGTATCCCCATGACTGGTACTAGCCCTCCTTCAGGACCCTCCGGTATGATCCGCTCTTGCTCCTCTGAATCGCTGTTGGACACCGCTTCCCCCGCCCTGGCATCTTGACATCCGGATCCTTCTCCAGGAATAGGCTGAAACAATCCTTAAAGGTGATTTACTTCAATAATTCCATGACCTGCAGCTTCTCCTTGACCAAATCCAGTGGGTTCCACGTCAGTATGGGGGTTTGAGACCTATCACACCAGATGTTCATCGGCGGGAGATACTCATCATATTGATGGCCCTCCAAAGGGATTCCCCCGATGAAGTGTATCTCCCAGAGACTGATACCAACTTCCCTGTGGTGAAGGTGGAATGTATTGGCGTCGGGGGACCACCGGGTGAATAGATTTGGCCCAAGATTAGGATTCTGGTAGAAATGGAATTAAGATGTCCACCCCGCCTCAAATAGACAAATGTGATGCAGCTCGGGCCCAAATTAGTCGCATGTATGGAGAACCCAGAATGCCTAGGTCCATTCAATGGTAATGTTGCCTCGAGACTGTAGGTCATATTCCTACAGCCAACCTTTGGTCTCGTCAATGATGCTCTAAGGGAAAGTGCTTGCATAGAGGGTCAGGGAGCTCTCCCCAATAGGGTCACCACCAGCAACGGTCCAAGTCCTGGGGTTCATGAAATATACATCCATATTCCTAGTTTCACTAGCAGGATGACCATTGTTGGAGATGTTGTACCGAGGAAGGTAGTCTTCATGTGTCACCCATGACCATGGTGTATCAACCTCGAAACTTGATAGAGGGACCTCCTCCAGAATGCTGAAGTCTCACAACTGCAAATTTTTAAATAGGGCATACTCTTTTTGGGTAGGGGTTAGCATGTTGAAAAGGGTGTGGTTATTGGAGACAACCCTATTTTCTCCATAAACCTCTAGGTTCACAACCATTTCAGCTCTGCGAGCAGCTGCTTCTCCCTCATCAACCCGGTTTGTGTCCAACTTATACTGACCAAGTTTTTCAGGAGTTTTGCGTGAAATCTGGGAGGCTGGCTCAAAATCTGGGATCCTGGTGCATAAAATTAGAAGATGTCATGAAATATTAGGATGTGGCGTGAAAAACCCCAAGCTTGCGTGTAAAATACCACCAAATCTTGGTGGAATTACGCACTACTGAAGTGGTTTTTTCGTGCCGGAGCAGAAGAAATTTCGTGCATGAGAGCTCAAAGATTATTGCGTGAGAAAAATAGTATGGAGCATGGGAACAGTGACGGATTTTATAGGCCATGCCTGGGTTCCTCTTCCGTGTGAAAATCGAATTCTGTGCCTGGCTGACATTTGCACACTGCTTCAAATTTTTGCGCGCAGGGGGCCCACGAGGCCCAGTATTTCAGCGTTTTCCTCAGAATCCGAACATTTAGACCCCTCACCGATCCAATTCAGAGGGAGGAAATTTCTAGAATCCAAAAAGAGATTAGGTGGTGATGAAAGTCTCAAAATGACAAAGCGAGGTCATATTCGGACTTGGAAACCAGGTCCGGGGGCCCCGGAGGTGTTGCGTGAAAAAAATGGTGAAGTGCATGAAAAAATCTATCTTGCTCGGAAAGTACCAGGATTCGCGCTAAGTCCCGGCACCGGCGTGAAATAATTTTGTGCCCGCGGCCCGTGTGGTTGACATTCCACACCATTGCCTCTATCGTGAAATTATTTCGTGTTGACCTATATTTCGCGCCCCCAAAGCCTATAAATAGAAGGTGACCCCCTTTCTTTTGGGGGAGGAATAATCTGAACGGACTCTCGTGCACGTAATCGGCATTCTGCACATGCAATATGGCCATCAGGTACGGTTCTTTTCGCACCCAGTCACCCCATGGTCCGCCTTAGAGCCAGATCCCCTTTGGCTTAGACTGAATTCCAATCCTTTTGGGGTATTACCCTTGTGTGAAATTCCTTCCATTTCACGAGGGTTGGCAAATTGCACGTGAATTCCTTCCTTTGTGTGCACCCTTTTCCTTGCGCATGGCCTCTTCCACTTGCGCGCAATTTTTCCTCCTTACACAAAATCCTCTTAGTCGCACATAAAACCTCTACCCCCAATTACGCGCATGAATCCGCGATTTCACGCCAGCCCGAGGCTTTTCACACCGGGTCCCTTTATTTTTCGCACACCTCAAGGGATGCACTTAATTCTCTGGGGGGATCCACCTCGGTGCTCTCCGGGCACCCCCTTACGCAAGCGCCTGATGCCCTTCTCCCAGGTGCCATTCGCAGGTGTCTTGTGCACCCCAAGAATTCCAATCATACATGGTTTTCTGGTACAACCTTCTAGGCTTGTATGATGTAACCTCAAAGTCCCATGGAAAATTATTCTGTTTGCGCTGCTTCACCTCATACTTCTTCTCATAGGCACGCTAACGACTTTTTCTTCTTTTGATAGCAAAACTAATGTGGACCCCTCGATGGTTCGCTCCGTGACAACCCCCTCAGTACGGCCTTGCTGATGCCTTCCCTTCCACAAGGGGAAGAGGGTACCTGTCATGTAAGTACTGGGGGTGCAGAGAAAATGTGCTTCGTCTGATCTATAGGAAGTCAAATTTCCAATCACCTCATCCTCAACACATGACGTTAAACTGTGACCTGACCCCATGACTCACACGCAGGGTCCCCCCCCCCCCGCCCCAGACATTCTCCACACCCACTCGTCTCCATGGGGATGGAGTCATCCCTCACAGGGGGTGATATCCTCCTAATTGAAGTGGCGTTTGTCCGTGGGGAAGGGCAACCAGCTTTGTATTATCCCTTCACTTTTCATGAAGGAGGCAGCGCCCCTATTCCTCTTCACTGCCTCGGCGCCAAAGACAACCAAGGACGTGATGGGGAATGGTGATCCTCCCTTCATCGTCGGTCCCCAAGGCCAGTGGAGTGTGTGACAGGGAACATATATCCTATTTTCTTTGGTCCGAAATCCCTCTCCCGCTCTGCTTTTTCACCCACGTGACTCCATTCTAGAGTAAGTATTTACACCTTGGGCCGCTCAACGCACAATCCCCTCCTCATTTACCATGGATGTACCCTTCGTGATGTGATCGTCAGTTCTCTGCTGTCTCATGTTTCTCACACCGAGCATGACTCCTGTGAGCTTAGAGTGAGCACCAACCATGAAACAACAGGGGTTGTCTCAGAGCGTTATCCCCAAATACCCCCGTCCTGCATGACGTTATACTGTACACCCGAACTGCGGGGACATTGATCCGTGCTAAGGCATGGTACGTAGTAAGCCTCCACGATGTTCAAGCCCCACTACCTTAGGCCACCTCAGAGTGTAAGCCCCAATCCATCCCGAACTACGGTGACTTTGATCCGTGCTGAGGCATGGTACATAGGAAACCCCCATGAGGTTCAATCCCCACCACCTTGGGCCACCTTAGAGTGTAAGCCCCAATCCTTCCCAAACTATGGGGACTTTGATCCGTGCTAAGGCATGGTACTTAGGAAGCCTCCACGGGGTTCAAGCCCCACCACCTTGGGCCACCTCAGTGTGTAAGCCCCAATCCAACCCATAGTATGGGGACATTGATCCGTTCTAAGGCATGGTACTTAGGAAACCTCCACGAGGTTCAACTCCCAACACCTTGGGCCACCTCAGATTCAATGCCCTAATCCATCCCAAACTACGGGGACTTTGATCCATGTCAAGGCATGGTACGTAAGAATCCTCCATGAGGTTCAATCCCACCACCTAGTCGCTCCGACCCCCCATCACATTGGTTCGCCCCTATTTCGCATGATGGTAAACTGTATTCGCCATACAAACTACTTGGTATTTGATTCCCCGCCATGAGGATACATAAGAAGCCTCCACGAGGTTCAAGCCCCTCACTCATGTCTCATCCTGAACTTTCCCTCAAGCTTACATGTCTCGGGAATCTCAGTCCCTAACCCAGAGGTTCCACTTCCTCAAGGTCCCATCCATCGGTCCATTCTTGCGGGTCACCTCCTCAGGTGTCCCATCATTCAATCGAACTACACGGACTTGGATTCCTCGCCACAGGGATACGTAGGAGGTCTCTTTGAGGCTCAAGCCCAAATCCATCATCCATCCTGATCCTTACCCAGGCTACCACACCCCTGTGGGATCATTCCACATCATTCTCCATTCCCCTCCACAGCATTTGGAAAGCCACCCATGTGCTGGCCCCAATATCGATGTTCCCTCCAAGGGGTTCCTCAATCTGATCCACTCTAACCAGTGTATTGATCAGTCTAATCCGTCTTCGCTGGAAATTAAACTTGCAGCATACCCTGTGTTAAACATGGTAAGCTTAGGAAAACCTCAGATACATTCTAATGGCATACAATTCCCCGCATTATATTTGGGATGCCTCGGGATTATGTGCCCTCAAGGAGCCATATGATAAGGGAAAGAAGACAGACATGCCAACTCCCCAGTATCAAGACACGCCAGTGATGCCCCAATGTGACTACTCCCCTAACCAAAGGTTGCTTCCCTGACTGGACTCTTTGGAAGGTCCTGACAGAAGCGACATAATTAACTGGTGTCCATGATGATATGGCACCGGGAAGAGCTTCACGAACTAGGTCTTAAATCTATGAGGGAGACCTGGACTAGGTGAAGAGTTCTGAGGAGGAATCCACGGAAGGAATAACTGACATCCCATCATCCCATTTTGATGAAGGATCAGACATCCATGAATAAGGAGAGGATGCCGCCCGTCTTTGGAAAGCAGGAATGCAGGGAAAAAACTGTGTGTCCTCTGTGTGACGGATGTGTGCGCCCTGACGAAAGCGTCAGAAACGAAAATCTTTTACTGAAACATCAATTTAAATGTTTTAAAGATTTATCCTTCCAAACCATTCTCATTAATCTCCATGTTTTCTAAATGATTTTAAGGATTTATTTATATGGACATGAAGGTTTTAAAATTTTCATTCCTTTCAAAAGTTTCAATGTAGTATGAGACACATTGATTTAAAAATATCTTTTAAATGACATCCTTTATAAATTGTGTGACTTTTAAGATGATTTCATGAAAAAGGGATATTTCTCTCAAAGTGTTTTACTGATCATTTTCAACTATGTCAACATCCTTTAATGAATATTATTCATGATCGAGGATGATTTATTATGATAAAAATCTTCCAAGTTTTATTGAATGTTTTGTTATATGTTTTGGATGTGGATGAGTTATTTTTATACCATTCATGGTTTATGGATAAAGTATTTACATTTCTTATTCTATTTTTAATACAAATTTTTATGTTATCTTTGAACCTTTTCATATAAGGAATTCATTTGACTTAGTAAGTGACGGGTGGAGCCCGCTATAGCTCATCGATGAATCAGTATGTCTCATGAGACAAACTAGTGTCTTGGAACAAGGCCTTGACAATATATTATTTTTATTCTTGGCACAAGGCCTTGACTATGTGGTTATGAAGTTTGGAATTTTTCATTCCATCATTATGAAATTGGTAATTGATATTGCAAGTGACTGTTTGACTTGTAGAATATCCATGTGAATAATTAAATGGAATTATTGGATCTTATCTTTGACATATTATGCTGATATTATGTTTAAAAGGTGTTTGATTTAGTCTTATACATTTCCATAAATATTTATGCTTATTTATGAATGTTTCTTCTATATTTTTATCCTTACTAAGAATCTGATCTCACCCATTTCTATGTTTTATTTTTTCCAAGATATAGAGAAGTATTTTATGGTTGACCTTCAGGGATAGGCTATGAATATAAGTGTGTTATAAAGGGGAAAAATTTTTGTTGATGTTTTTCATTTTATAATGTAATGTAACATTCATGTATGTAATAAATTTTACAAGACTGCTAAACTGAACGGTCCTTCGGGACTTGATTCCGTGTGATCATGCCAGTGTTTAGTAATAATGCACCGACTCTGGGTAACTAGGGTCAGGGCGTTACAGTTGGTATTAGAGAAATTTTAGTACATACCTTGGAAACTGGATTCAGAAAAACTAGGATTAGAGAACATTACCCTAGGATATACTTTGAGGATTAGTATAGAAGAACTTCCTAGAATTATTGTAATGTAGATAATTTTTGTATTTTCCAAGAAATACATCCCTGTCTGGATACGATCTGGTAGAGGTAGCTCTGGCACAGATGTATCTAGGAGTGAAAACTCTAACAAAGATTTTCAGGCTTGACCCGGGGTATCCTGGTACATGACAGCAGGTCTTGCTGCACTCTTGGTTACGACACTTCTGAGGGATAAGCATTGGATAATTTACATTTTCATTACTAACCATTATGTAGGATTTATGAGTATATACCACCTCAATGAAAATATTTTTATGATTATGGATTATATCCATAAACTATTAAATTTATGTTAAGTGTTTTACATGGTTGGAATTATGTATTGCAATCCATAAACTAACCTAGTGTATTCCATTTTTTAGAAATGGTGCCTAGTAGAAGGAATGAGAACTCCAACAATACGCTTGATAGAAAGATGAAGAAGGATCACATCTTTTAGGATATTAAACCAAAATTTAAAAGGGAAATAGTCTCCCACATATTCTCATCATATGAGGAAATAGTATAATGTGTTTAGAAGACAAGTAAAGAATTATCTGAGTCCTATGGATTTGAAGGGAAGCAGGAGAAGAAAAGGATGGTATCGAGAAAGATGGATAAAGGGGAGAGGTGAAATAAGGATTTTCACATATGTGATAACTGTAGAAAGAATAACCTTGTTAAATATTTGAAAATAATGTGAGTTTTTTATAAGTATGGATAAAAAGGATACCAAGTACGTGATTTCACGAGTAAGAAAAAGGTTTCTAATGTACAATGCATTATCTGCAAGGAGTTGGGACACTACGCGAATCAATGTCCAAATCATCAGAGTATGACCAAAATGATTCTATTGGATAATAATCAACTTATGATACTACCACAGATGAAGAGGAATTACTAGTGTTATTATGTTATTATTAAAGAATTATTTTATTTGCATGTTGTATGAATGATGTATTGGTTATATGAATTATGGAAATAAATGAGGATTATACTGCATTACTATTTCATTAAGGATTTGAGATTGTATAGTCTAAGTGAAGTGACACAATTTCAGATTAATTTTTTTTAGAAAATATATGGTTGAAGGAAATTTAAACCATAATATGTTCCTAATGCTGAGGTAGTGATTTAGGAATAAGATATGAGTGATTTGAATAAATTATATTGGATACTCTTGACTACCTTGGAACTGATTAATGGTTTATTTATTCCATCATTGTGGGAATATACAAAATTTTTGGATATAAGGAATATATATATTATTATATAAGGAATATGGGAGATTGAATGTAATCAATAAGGTTTTATGGTAATTCATGTTGTTAGCATGTTTTAAAAGAATACATGATGAAGCTATTCATATGTTATTACGTGGCCAAAGGGATATTCATTTTTATTACCTCCCTTATAAATTTTGGACAGTGAGTTTAGACGGAAGTATTTTTTATAAGTATAAAGGTTGTAATGGATTAAGATTGATGTTGGATACTATTATTAAGGTTAAATAATTTCTTAAGATTATTTTTGGATTATTATAAAAAGAACAACCCGGAGGTCAGGCAACAACCCATCACATCCGGCAAGGGCGCGAGACTTGAACCCGCAACCGTAGAGTGACAAGGGTGCATCAACTACCACTGGCCTACATGATGTCCTGGTTTGTATAATGTAGTTTTTTAAATGGTCTGAGAGATAAATTATATATTTATTTTTTGGAACCCTATACGTTTAGGACAAAAAGAATATTTTTGAATTTTATTATCTTTTGTAGTGAAGGATGATTTTTTGGTAGGAATTAGTTGAAGGATGAAAATATACTGGTCAAGTATATATATATATATATATATTTAAACATATTATATGAATAAATTAATTATTAAACTTTAGGTAAGGGTTCTTAAAACCAAAAATGTGTTACCCTAATACCATTTTTTTTTGGAATTACGATATTTTACGTCATCTTAGATTTATGGCATTGAGGCCCTTAATTTTACACTTGTTTTTGATTGATTACCTCAATCAATCACTATAAATATATATTTTTTCCCTACAATTATGTGTCTCTAATTTCAACCAATGTTCTCTTAATCGAGATCATAATATGGTGGTAACTTTTTCATTCCCTTTCCCTCTAATTAAGACAAAATTTTATTTTCCTAATTTCTGATGTGGGTTTTTCACAAAGGTATTTTTCTATTTTTAATATTTTATTTTTGAAGAACAATTTAAAATTGTGAAGACACAATTTTTTGAAGGAGGGGAGAATGTAAAACCACAATATTTCATAGCACGTTATCTCATTAAATTAATTCAAAAGCTTGCGCTACACGCAACACTGAGTTATATCGCACCACAACTTACCAATCTATCCGTTCAAAAATCAGTTATGAATATTATTAACTTCATTTTGAATCTTATAACTCTATATATTTTTAACATCCATATTCTGTGTTTCTTATACATAATATAAGAACAAGTTCATTTTTTCAAACAAAAGAAGTATTTTTCGAAAAATACAACTTTACCTTCTTTTAAAAGGGAACCCTTTTTAAAACCAATATTTGACACATTTATATATTCAATTTAATGAAATTAAATTGTTCTTTAGAAGATTTATATAAAAATTTAGTTTGGATAAATTTTTGGTACATTTTTTATAACTTTCATATTTTGATAAATACTGGAAAATACTATGTTTTAATTGAAAACAACTTTTTTAATTGAAATAATTTATAGTGTTAAATTATGAATTTGAATGGTTTTGAAGTATAATTAGATTATATTTTAATCATTTAATACATTTTGAGTCATTATAAGTAATTTCACATTTAAATTTGACATAAACACATGTCAATCTTTTGATAGTTTTTAATTTTTAAAAACCCGCTTTTTTGTTTTCACATTGGGAATTAATTTTAAATTAATAAAAGAAACTTCTATGTTTTTAATTTGTTAAAATAGAATTCATTTTTTAATTTATAATATCAAAATTAGATTTGGGTGGATTTTTGGTATTTTTCTGAAAACTTTCAATTTTTGATGAATAGCGAAAACACTGCGATATTATTTAAAATTGACTTTTTATTTAAATAATTATTTATTTTATATAAATGTATTTTAAGTAAAAATAGATATATAATACCTATATAAGTTCAATATAAATCATTGGAGTCATTGTATAATAAAATTAGATGTATTAAATTTTATTGATCTTTTTAACATCTTTTACCAGCCTCCAAGGAGCATTTGCAAATTTGAATAAAACATAATTTTACCGCATCTATGAGTAGAATTTCAAAAATATGAGATAAAATGTTAATATCAGTAAATAAATTTTGTTCAATAAGATGAATATTTTTTATGAATAGTAATTTTTTGACTTTTATTTACCACGGTTAAAAGTAAATAAGGTAATTAAGGGTAAAAATGATATCATAATTACAGTAAAACCTATCCTAATTATATTGAATAAGTATAATAAGACTAAGAAAAACCTTAGTAATAAAATATGATCCTATTTGGTCCACTTGGATTAGATTATGGCATTGATTATTATTTTATTTAAAGAAGAGTTAAAATAGTTAAATTCAAAGTTTAAAAACTAAACCATTTTTAATATAAAGTTACACAAAATATATATTTGAAAATAAATAATCATCAGAAAGATCAAAATATTAAATAGATAATGGTATTTTATTTATATTTTTTATAAATTAAATAATTTATTTTCATTATGATACAATGATGATGCGGTAATTACCTTATTAATGAAATATTAAAATAATTGATATTATTAATATGAAAATAAATGTAAATTGAGTCTTATGATCAATTAAAATAATTTACAAGGTTAAAATGACATGTTAGGGTTGGTTAAATAAATTTTATTCGAAGTGATAAGGTTTTTATGAATTAAAAAAATCAAATGCTAAATAGTGTCAAAATTGACAGAATTGAGTTTTTAAAAAAATATTATATTATTAATTGATATAATATTCATAAAAATCTAAGGTACATAAAAAAGACTTATATAAGGTTATATATATTAATAATGAACCACATTGGGTTATCTTGGATTGTTATTTTATGTTGATTAACCATATAATTTAAAAATGTATAGAGACATGGTAAATGTCAAACTATTTAACTAAGAGTTAAATCTAAAAGATAAGGTTAGTATGATGACCTAAACCTGTCTAAAACCTATTGGTTGAGTGGTTTTCGACCCATACCCATCTTATCTTTTAAATTATTCATTTTGGGGCCATTATAATCCGAAAATGATTTTATTATAAAATAATATTTCAAGCTTTTCCTAAAGTGACCATCACCTCTCTTATAAAAGGGCACTTCCCCTTCTCTTAATTTCACACCACCAAATCCTTTTAGCTCGGCCAACACCTTACCATCATCCCAACCTTCCTCCCTTCATCACATAGGACTTCATTTGGTCAGAAATACAACCTAAGGAGCCATTTGGATCAAATCAAATGGAAGAACTCGAAGAAGAGGAAAATATTTTTTCACCTATTTCAAGTTATTTTCTTCTTCCACTTCCTCTTTCTTTGTTGTTTCCATACCAAAATAATAACTACAGTAAATCCTACATAATTTTCTGTTATTATAAATATCTTACAACCATATTCAATATTCTATCTATCCTATAAATGACAATGTCACCATACGTGCGTACGTACGGCTTACCGTCTCCAAGTCATGGTGTAGTTTGTTATTCAAACACTTCATTATTTGACTGGGTATAATAATGAGTACAAATGATGTAAATAATAAATATAACCTATTAATTATTCTGTATATATGATATACCATCCAGTTACATACAATTTCACAATCAATATAATTATATTGTCGCTCGTGCATACGTACAGATTATCGTCTCCACGACGCGATGGGATTCATTCCCACGTTCGCCATTCAACAATGATTATAAAAATATATTTTATTAGTATGTATGTAATATATGAAATAATAATTCTACTAGATAAATATATATATATTTATAAGTATATGTATTTACTTACATATATATTATCCACTTACTTTCATTCAGTACGATATGAAAACAGATACAACGTTTATGCATACGTACGACCTACCGTCTCCCCAAACGGTTCCTTCCATTTAATATATATATCTATTATAAATATTTATATTCTAAATATATAGGATATATAAATAAATTTTTATATTCTGGAAGTATTTAAATCATGATATAATGATACATGTTAAAACACGTACAATAAAGAAAGCGATTATTACCCAAATTGTTAATTTAACATGGAATTATTTATTAAATTGGCATTATAAAATAATAAATGAATAATGTATGATATAATAAATATGAATATTTTTTTAGTATAATTTAATAATATACTATGGTCATTAAATAAGAGGTTAATCATATTATCAACCAAAGGAAAGTGCAAGGTAAGGGTTAATTCCTCAATCATATTATTATACGAGATTATTTATGTGTATGTTTTTACTAGACATATTTATTATCCATGTCCATTTTTCATAAAATAGGTTTCAATGGGATTATTTTAATTGAAATTTTTACAAAAAACATCATTTAAATGTTTCAAATATTTATTCTTCTAAACCTTTCTCATTAATATCCATGTTTTCAAATTGATTTTATGGATTTATTTATACAGACATGAATGTTTTAAAATTTTAATACCTTTAAGAAGTTTCAAATTGGTATGGGACACTTTGATTCAAAAATATCTTTTAAATTACTTCTTTTATAAATTTTTTGACTTTTAAAATGATTTAATGAAAAAGGGATATTTTACTCAAAGAGTTTTACTGATCATTTTCAACTATGTCAAAATCCTTTAATGGATATTATTCTTGATCACGGTTGATTTATAATGATAAAAATCATCCATATTGTATTGAAGGATTTCTGATATGTTTGAAAGTTGATGTGTTATTTTTATACGATTCATGGTTTATGGATTATGTTTTGACATTTCATATGCTAGTTTTAATATGAATGTTTATGTTATGTTTAAACCTTTTCATATGTGGAATGCATTAGACTTAGTAAGTGACGGGTGGAGTCCGCTATATCTTCTAAATATATCGGTATGTCTCATGAGACAATCTAGTGTCTCAGCATAAGGCCTGGACAAAATCTTATTTGTAGTCTTGGAACAAGGTCTTGTCAATGTGGTTATGAATTCTGGCATAATGCATTCCATCATTATGAAAGTGGTTGTTGATATTGCATGTGATTATTCGACTAGTAGAATATCCAAGTGAATAAGTAAATGGAATTATTTGATCTTATATTTTCCATATTATGCTGAAGTTTAAGTTTAAAAGGCTTTTGTTATAGTATTATACATTGCTGTAAATGTTTTTGCTTATTTATGATAGTTTCCTATATATTTTTATCCTTACTGAGCATCTGAGATCTCCCCTTTATATGATTTATTTTTCCCAGGATGTGATGAGGTATTGTATAGTTATACTATAGAGATCAGATAAGGATATAACTATGTTCAAAAGGGGACTAAATGTTGTTGATGTTTTTCATTTTATAATGTAATTGAATGTTCATGTATGTAATCTATTTTCCAAGACTGCTAAACAGATTAGTCCTTTAGGACTTGATTCCTTGTGATCATTCTAATGTTATGTAATAAGGCACTGACTCTAGGTAACTGGGGTCAGGGCGTTACAAAAATACTAGGTACAGGTTATCCTAGTGTAGATGAAGTCTATATAAAGTTGTTATAAATATTATATGGACTAAAAACTGAGCCTGTTAGATTTTTATTTGGGGGAGAACATGTTACTTAAGGTCCCACCTTGACATGTATGTTCAGATTTGGTTTAGTCTATCATCGAGATTCATTGCCCATTTTGAAATACTATGAATTTTATATGGGGTGGAATATTTACTGGATCTACCATCATAGTTAGGACAAGTAAATAACATCTTCTACATTTCATAACTCAAGATATTCATGCATGACCCATCGCATGATATAGACTAGGGTGAGATAGAAATCAAGAATGGAGTTACATTTTTATATTACTTTATGGAGAGTGTGGTACGATTGGGGAAGATCCTATATGGGAATGTTATTCCATTTCTGTGTATCCGACGGAAGAATGAGAATCTATATAAGAAAACTTGGTATCAAGAGACTCAGATACAAGCTTAGTGACCAAACCTTTTTGGGTAGTCCTTTTCTATTCATAAGATACAAATACCTATGTTCATGATATTATATGATCTATAGTTTTTCGTATTAAATATTTGAAATATATCATGTAATATTTTTAGATCTAGACACTCCGAAAATATGAGATTCCAAGGCCGGGTGATCCCAAAATTGATATTTTAAAAATACTAAGTTTGTTATTATATTGCCAGAACAATATTCCTAAAAAAGTGTAATAACTCATAATAGTGTTCCCAAATTGGATATTTCATAAGGAATTTGATTCCAGAATTTGGGATTTATTCTAGAGATGATAGAATATTTATGGGCATAAGAAATATGTTAAAAAGTCATCACAGAAGAAAATAATAAATAAATTAATTAAATATGTTTATTTATTTGGTGATGATGAAGTGAAGAAATTGAAGTCTTTATAAACCCAGTTATAAGAAATTTTTTGGTTTGGTATTGTAATACTGAAATTTCAGACATGATCCAATGTAGGAGCTTTGCAGATGATCGTCGATGAATCATGCTTTGGTGATCAGTGTGCTAAAGAAGATTGTGGATTACAACATTGTAAATGGACTAAAACACATACTCATAAAGTATTCATCTAATATTTAGGTGGAATGTTTGTTTTCATGGATTTTAACCACATTTTATTTTTCCTATCATCACCATGAAACAATCAATGAATTTATGAACTCGTAGGCCCATTGTTTTGTGGGTATGGGTTTGTTTTACCAGTGATTTGGGGATTTATATTGATGAATAATTTTATCTCTTCATTTATCATTACAATATAAATGAATCCTGGAAAACATGAAAATTTTACTTGTTCTATTCTTAATGTTTTTTTGTATGTTCATTTATTTCCTTATTCATTGTGAATTTAACACCAGATTAATCATTTGACTCGTGGTTCGATAAAATAATTAGCAATCAATCATTACACTCCCATTATATGACATAAAGGATTGATCAGGCAGATTTGGGTTCGTTGTTTATGGTGAATTTATGTGGACGATGATATATTACAGATGAAGACTAGATTAGACTTCTTTTTTTAGGTTTTGGGGCATGCAGCGATGACATGGATATAGGACAATTACCATTCATGTTGTATGTTTTGAATCTAGCTTCAATTTATGATCAACTATGGTTATCCCAGATCTGTTATCCATGGGTGGTATTTGTTTAATATTTAGGGGCAGATGTAGTGAAGATGGATATTGTGAGAGGAACCAATGGGTTCTAGAAATTCCATCACTACACAATGATTAATACATAGATATACAGTATATGGGGACAAGGTTACAGTTCTTGGGTTTTATAGAGATGAAAAGTATCACACACCATATGAAACAAGCCACACACCATGTGACCCATCACCATACGTTCATCATATATATTGGATGATAGATGGGCAAGTACACACCCTTATACATAGACATGGGTAGAGTACACCAGCATGACCATGTACTCCTACAAGTCCATATAAATTTCATGTCCAAGAGATAGAGAAATTTTCTATATGTACATGGTAACTAGAAGAGGATCATGGTTAAATACATGGCAAGGTATTGGATTGGGGTACCACACCATTTACTTAAAAAAATTGACTTCAATCCTTTATTAAACTCTGTTTGTACATTATTATTTAGGGTGGATTCCCTCAATACATTCCCTAAAGGTATAGTGCAATATTTTATCCTTTGTATTGTATTGTGATCCCCTATAAAGAAATTATCCTAAGATAAATTTCATTGAATCCCACAAAGGACATTGGTGGAATCCTCTATCCTCTTCTATCCAAAGTATGGTTTAATAAATTAGTCTGATGAATATTACCTGAGAATCGACCCTCTATTTGGTGGGTTAATCCCGATTGGGATGTTGGTATACCCCATTGCCGTGGGTGTGATCCCCATCTATGTATAAATACATTCGGAAATCCAACACATACTTCATTACAGAGAGATATTATGGGAATGATATCTCATATTGACACCCTCAGTGTTACTAAACTAGTAGAGTAATTCCCCCAAGAGATTATTGTTATGTACTCTCAAACCAGATCATAGGCTAACAAAGCTGTTTTTTCATTACCATGGGGCTTAGTTTTCACCAATATTATATATGGATGTTTCATTATACATATCATGTTATGATTGATAAATCCTAGTATGAGATGACTATTGTTGATCATTATTCATAGTTATAACAGGGTTTCTAACATGGTATTGTTATACTCACCCATGCATGCTCCCTCCCAAAATAAATCATTTTTTATACAGATGATAGGACAATCGATGGGGTTATTAGTTAACTAAGAGAATAGAGAACATATATTAGTCTAGAGAGACTGTGGTTCAAACTAGTATAAAAATTTGACTATAGTCCCCTCTTTCTATTGGGTTGGACATCTCTACAGTTTGTCATTGTCTTATATTAGGCCCTTTTGATTTATAGTATTTTTTCGTACTATGATAGTGGGATTTAGATATATTCTTTCTTTTGGTATCATTTATATTTTTCATTTCATTAATTCATGGTCTTAATTATGATTATCTGTATGTGTGCAGGTACATTATCCTAAGGCCTCCCATGTTAGTGTTATGCCCCATCGACGTAGGTCTTCAACACCCATCCTATTAGATGAGGTAATGGGGTTGTCAGGGTCATATTTTCACCTGCTAGGTGGGCCCCAATGGGTTGGGTTGGAATATTTTAAAACATCAATAATATATTATATTTTTCAAGAAAAATCATTGAACACAATATTTCATCCAAATGTTTTTCTTTTATTATTTGTGAAACCATATTGTTTATTTTTTAAATTAACTTTAAAAATACTATATTATAAATTGGTAAGAATTCAAATAATTTTTAATCACTAAAAATTATAAATAAATTTATATAATGAAAATAATTTCATTATGATAAAAATAACATTTAATATTCATTCACAAATTTTTATTATCCAAAGGGTAAGAAAGATATATATAAAAGTACAAAGTGATATTCTATATTTTTCTTTTATTTTACTATTATATAAGTAATTATCATGGAAATGAATCTAATATAAAAATAAATTTTCAATATAAAGTGATAAGGGATTAATTTAATTCATCAAATAAAAATTAAGATTAAATTAGATGACATTAAAACATTATTTTAACATTGGTTTCCATGATTTATCCTTTACTGAAGTGATAAATTTTATGATACTTTCTATTCAAAATGACTAAAAATAAATTATACCTATTTATATTATTTATTCATATGATTCCAACTAAGGTATCCATTTTTCATGATTAAATCCATATAACTGTAATAATTTAATTTTAATTTTTTTTTCAAAATGTGATAAAGTAACTTTTAGTAAAATACATTTTTATGCACAAAATTTGATTTGTTCATATCCATGTGTTGTGTGTGCTATAACCATCATGAAGTAACGTTTTTGGTTTTTCATCTTGATTTTAATTCACTATCCAACTACTTAAAATATAATTTTAAACCCTAAAAAATATATTTGATATCATTATACATCTTTTATAAAGATAACAAGTCAAAATATACAATTTCTCAAACATAATCACCCATAATATTATGGTATGTTCATGTTTGTGTCATTTTTTCCACCTACATAAACAATCATTTAAATATCACATATTGATAATTGTGGGAATACAAATTATTGTTATTTTTATAAAATTCTTCTAATATGTATTTCACTTATTATTAAAATATCATATAGCATTACTAGAATGACCAAAAGCAGGTGACATCAATTTATTTTTCTGCAAAATTATGAAAAAACTATATTTTTTTTAAAATATAGAATAATATTTCTACAATGATTCCATATAATAATACTAATTTTTTTATTCATGTTGATATGTTCATGTCCCGAATATATCTAGAACAAGTTAAGGGTTTACATTCTCTGAAATTATTTTTATTGAGATTCACATAAGTTAATGAAACTCTATTGCTTCAAAAATGATATATTCTATGTAAGGTGTAACTTTTATTATATTTGATCTTTATTTTTTTGGGTGGTAGAATTATTCCTTATTGGAATATTATAAATTTATTCTTACCTTAAATATTATGTTATTCATATGGTTTTTATGTCACAAATTTTCACTCCTTGTGAAATATGACTTATTATACACCACCATTTTTTGGAATTATTTGTCGTATACTACATAAAATTTGGGATCACTATTATATCATTAATTATGATAATGAATTTTCCATTACAAAAATGTGCATGAATGTGTTTTCATTCAAAATATTCTAACATCATCATGGTTTCACTAACTGAATCTCTAGTACATTGGGTCATAGTCATTCATATCTGATTAAAGTTGTAAAGAATTTATTGATTAATCTATTACAATTTCTTAAATGGAATTTCTTTTATTTTTCTCAATGGTAATTATGTGTCATCTTAAAAAACCATGTCATTGATAATTAGTTTTAGAATATAATTGTATAACATTGGAAAGAATAACTCCCATTATTATTAATCAATCTATTCATATATATATAGATATATTCCTTCCATAATGTGTTGAACTATTTTTTTGAAATATAATATGAACTAATTTATATGAATCCAAAAAATTATATATACTCCTTCTCATAAGGAAATTATAATAAAATTTCTATGATGTATATATTCAAACATATATATTTCTAAATATTCAAAGGGGGTTTCCATTGATTGAAAATTAAATGTTTTAACATCCACTCTAAAAATATTATGATAACCATTTTGTTCTTTCAAGGACATATTATTTATATTTTATTTCCAAATGTTTATATTATCAATTTTTTCACTTAATGTATATATATATTAAAATAATTTTTTATGATAACCTCCAACATCTTCATTTCCTAAAAATGAAAACCATAATTTTTGAAATATTTTTTTAGGTTTTCTTCTATATGAACAAATCTTTACACATTTTCCCTTATATAAGTGCTTTCCTACCTATTTTATCATAGTTTATCTAGTAAAAACATCCTCTAAAATTTTCATTAAATAATTTTTTTTTCAGAAGATCATGCGTATTTATTTTTTTAAATGTGTTCTTTTCTATAACCACTAAAAAGTGTTTCTCATTTAATTAATTTTCCTTTAACATATCATATTATTAATTTATAATATTAATAAAATATTTCCATCTATCTAATTTTATTATATAGATTATATAATGTGCATATATATTAAAAATATAATCTATCACTGTATTTTAATTCAAAACTATCCAAAAATAATATTCATAAATTCTCCAAAAATTACATTACATTGTAAAACACTATTTTTTAATTTCCATTATTTTTGGGTGTTAAAAAAGATTTTATTCATCAATTGATTATCAATTTATTATAGAATGTATAAACCTAACCATAAACACATTAATAATTATTAAATTAGTTTTAAGAATTCATACATTGAAATCTATTTTGTTTATTAATAGGGGAACTATTTAAAATTTACATATTTGTTATTCTAAAATCTTTATTTCTTCATTTATATAGAGTTATGACTATTATATTCTTCACTGACCACCTTAATTCTACAAATGTTTCATGACAGTGTTATCTATATTATTAAAAAATGGAAATTCATTTGAATGTCATATGTTAGTATTCCAATATATATGATTATTATAAAATATTATTAAGTACTATTTATTCATTTTATTATATGAATACTAAATTATAAATAAATAGGGATGTGTTGGTCTTCATTATTTATAACCCTCGAATACATCGATATGTTTCACGATACAAACTAACCTGTGTATTTAGGAAAATTCCTAATGAGAACAAAATTTTTCATATAAAAAGAACTTGGTTATAATGTTACGATTTTATAGATAATGACATATTTTTATAGGGAGTGGAATAATCTGATTCAAATTATGAATTTCATCTCCAAAGTACATGTTATTATATTTCATGCATTTATTTATTGATATGTTGGCAATGAATAAGTTATGCTGAAAATTTATCTTGATTATAGAAATATTATTATTATATATTCCATCAATATTATTTCTATTCATCTTAAAAAAAGTGACTATATTTTATTTGGTTTGGCATTAAAGAGTATCTTCCTCATCTTCGTTGTGTGTTGTTGGTGTTTCGTCGAGGTCTGCGAGTGTGTATTGGTTGGAGGCGACGGGATCTGGGCGATTTGCGGTGTTTTTCGAGGACTTCAGCTTCGGGTGGTCTTCGACATGGTGACAACTTCTTCTTCACCTTTTCCATCTACTCTTGAGTCTGGATTTGTTTGCTGCTGCTAGTATTTCCCCGGCAGTTTGGTGATGTTTCTCTGTTTTTACTGTGTTCGTGCTTCCGTGTTGGCAACCTCTAACGCTGTTGATTTTTGTGATGTTTGAGTTTTGATGATGGCTGGGTGATAGCTCTTCAGCACTTCGATTGGTTTGGATATGTGCTTGCTCTGGATGTTCCCAGGCGTTTCGGAACTTATCAATTAGATTGGCATGTTGCGGATGTGAATGGTAAATTGATGACCGGTGGTTTTCCACATATTTTTCATGCTCTGCAGACATGGTTGATTTTGTTTGTGGAGCAGATGGTGATTTTTCGGTTGAGTTCTCGCTGGTGATGGTTGACTACAGTTTGTGCTAGATCTCTGCTCTGGTGGAGTGCTTGACGGATGGTTGGGTGGCTCAAGATGGCGTTGCATCATGAGCCGCGTGGTGTATGGCGTAATGGTCAGAGATTTGTGGCTTCAATGGTGATGATGGAGAATGGAAGCGTTACGACCCCAACTAACCCAATGAATCTCCTCGGGTTTGGTGTGGGTTTTGAATTTGAATTTCTGTATAACCATCATTTTATTTTTTATTCCCTCCCGGTGTAATATGGTTTACCTCTTTCCATAAAGGGTCTTTTTAGAAAATGGAAAAAATAATTTTCACTCATCTCATTAGGTTGTTATGATATTTATTGTAAATGATATTTCTAATAGAATATATTATGTATAGAATTAATTGGAGATGTCATTGGATTTTTTTGGTTATTTAGTTTCATTAATAGTGAAAAATTACATTTGCATAAAAATAATTAGGGTTATACTATTTAATTTTTTTTGATAATTCTAGAGAACAGTAAATCAAAAATGAAAATTGAATGTACGATACATAATAAATTTCAATAATATTTTAATTATTGACTCTCAAAATTGGGTTACTTCAGTTAATTTCAAAGACAGTATGTAATGAATGTATTTATGACCACTAGGTCTAGGAGGGAAGGTCCAATGCAATAGAATTGATAACATAGATAGAATCAAGGATGTGTCAACAATGTTTATTTTGATTATTATCATACATATTTTTATTGTGTTGAGATGTTATATTAAGAGGAATATATTCCTAAAAAAGATTTTTTAATGGATAATGTAAACCCAAAACACTATGGTTCCAAGAATCATGTCCGAAATAAAGGGACATGGGTCATAAATACTGGTGAACAGCTAAAAATTATATTGAAAGAGAATTAGATTAATTACTCATTCATTTTAAGGAGATGAGTATAAAATATAATATATTTAATATTTATCATATTTAAAATATTCATCGCAAAAAATAAATGTCTAAATAAATTAGACATAGAGACTAGTGGGTGTAGGTTTACTATTAGTAATAGTAGAAATTAGGGAAAATTAACAGTGAATAACAATAGGGGTTAAATGGAACCTTTCCTCATAGACCCAAAAAATACATACGTGGTTCAATAAGTATCTCAAAGGAAAATTTTTTGTTTACCAAAAATTCATTATAGGTTCTATTAATATCAGTTAGGGACTATGTTACTGATATTCCAGTTAATTTTGCAACCAATAGGATTATTCTATTAAAGTTTTTTCAATTCTTAACGGAATATGATGACCTATAAAACTGGTTTTGTTATGATTTAGAAATAAATGACATGAATTAGATTCTGGAAGAATATGAATATACATAAATGGTTTTCACTCAAAAGGTTACAACACCATACATTTAAATTATTATCCATGAAAAGGAATAAAAAATATAAATCAAGAGTCTAAAATCACTTAGTTAGATTATATACATATTTTAATAAAGTGATCAAGTCAGGAATGTCAATGTATGAAAGGGAATAATTGGGCCCACTTGAGAGTAGAAAAGAATATCCCCTTCAACTATTTCATTAATTTTAAGGGTCATGAGAGCATTAAAAGAAATTTTAGGTCCATTATATTATCTCAAAAAATATGTTTAATTTTACATTTTACGCTATAAAAAGTACATAATCTAATATGGGGAGTGTTTTAGAGAGTGGTGACTTTGATTTTTCTTAGGAATCGAACTATTTATTTTCAATTTCATAATATTTTGTTATTTTGATTTGAATCATTAAATTTTGAATGTTAAGGCCTAATGTTTATTCTCAAACATTTATGGATAATTAATTAAATGGTTTAAGGATACATGGATTTGACCAAAATCAATCATAATTGATTTAGGTAATAGTATGAGATAAACCATATATGAATTAGAGATCCCAGAACTACTATATACCATCACAAAATGAGTTGAACACTATTTAATAACATAGTTCTTCGATTGGGGATTGGGAATTAAGTCTTTGGACAATCCTATGATAGGATATTTATATATCACCCTATATCCTAATGTTGTTGGTATAAATATATTCATAGTTATTAATTTTTTTTATAATATATAGAAATAGATCCTATGTAGGTTGGGTGTAATTTTTAATCATATGTGGGATTAAAAGTAGATGAAACATTATAGATTATGACCTAGATAGAATAACTGATTTTCCTCTGTAATGGAGAATTCAACCATATAAAAAAATTAAATATAGGTATTGTACATTAGGTACCATTTCATGAAACTGGATCACAAATAAGGAATTATTTTCAATAGGACAACTGCTTGAAGAATCTTATAGTATTAAAGGATGGACCATATTCCATATAGTTTATTACCATAAAACATTCTATCAATGCCATTAAGGTTTGGTCCTTGTGAGGAGGAAAACTATATCAGCAGTTTTCATAGATCCTTATAATATAAAAAATTAAAAAAAATTGTCTTAGTATCTTGTGAACTAATTAATCTAATGTGAATTTTTAAAAATCTAAAACTCTAAGATAAATTTAATGTCTGATGGTACAATTTAAATGAACCTAAAATCAGATATCCTTACCTCAAAAAATATAAAATGACAAAAAAACAAAATCAAGCCACATGTAGTTATGATTTATCACTTATATAAAAATTGATTGTGTATATAGATGTGCTAGTCATGAAATAGATAAGTCTCCTAATTCCAATATTGAAGGAACCTCAAAATATATATTCTATAATTAGCAGATCTTGGTGAGGTTGATCCATTATGGTTTAAATTGATTGAATAAATTCATATAAATGAGAGTACCAAAACACTAGGATGAATACGCTTTATCATAGAATCATATATACATAATATCATATTCTTATAAATGAATAACCATAAGATTAAGATCTTTATGTATATACGAATAATTTCTAAGGGAACTATGATTTATATAATTTACAACCATAATAGTATATTGTCATACATGTTGGAAAATATAACATATTGTTTACCTTATATAGAAAATAATTTAATTTTTATATAATATAATTTCATGTGCTGATTTACTTTATTCCAGTGTCATTTAATTGATCTGGATGATGTGAACAATGAAATAAACTCTATAAATGTAATTAAAGGGAATAAAATATGATGCGAATGAGTTAGGGATCATATAGTGGACCAGACATAACATACATGGATATTAAATCCTTCAAGATGTATATTTATTACATAAGAAAAATACAATCCCAAGGACCATAATAGTTTAGTGTTGTTGGAAACATGGAAACTAAATATCATGTCCTAGTGAAAGATCTTCATCATCTCCCATAAAGATCTCTATCTTTAGTACTTCTACCTATGACTGTTCTTCACAACCTGGGGAGAGAAAACATAAGAATGAGGTGAGCTCAAATTCTCAGTAAGGGTAAACAAAAGAGATATATAAGAATAATCAGGAGAATAAGTGTATGAGAACACGATCATGAAAATAGAATATCATAAACTACTTATCAAAGATCATATACATTAATCATGGAATTAATATTGGCAGTTCGTAATACTTGAAGAATAATAAAATAAACAACATAAGCTCTGAAAGAATAAAAAAGGAATAGAACATGGAATTTTGGTGGAAACATAGTCATATAATATGATTTCCATAGTATTTAAGGCAACACTTACATAACCATCTTTTTATTATGTGTTTAATCCCCATACCATATTGGTAGTTATGGTTCACTAACATGGCCATCTTAGTAGAATTCATTCACTCCTTATACCATCTAGGTAGTCATGGTTCACTCCCATTTCCATCGTAGTAGCATGAGTTCACTCCTTATACCATCATGGTAGTTAGGGTTCACTCCCATGGACATCTTAGTAGCATGTGTTCACTCCTCATACCATCTTGGTAGTCATGGCTCACTCTCATGTCCAAATTATCAATCAACAATTATTCCCAAGACCATCTTAGTCTATCTCATGAGATATATATCTTTACCTAATGCATTATAGGGATATATCAGTCCCACCCATCTCATAATTAATTCACACATACATGTGCCACATGATTATAAATAATCATATCATAACCTTTGAAAGGAAATAGGTATTATAAACATGTAATCTTATCATAACACGTGAAAAATATAGGTTCCATAATATTTCATCATAAATATAATCAGTGAAATTATTTGAGTCTCAAAAACATATAACCTGTTAAAGGGAAGTGGTTTTCATGAATACTATGACAATAACTGTAACCCACACATAGAAATAATATGAATTTAACATTTGGATAATTTCTTGAACGTCTGTGAGTAACATCAACAGATGTCATCATAGATGGGAAATAATTTTGAAATAACAATCAAAATATTTCATGAGGAAAATATACTTTATTCTTTGAAAAATTATTTTTATTATAATAAACCATTTATAAATAATTGTTTTATAAAATACGTTTAAAAAATATAAAGAAAAATAAAATTCATTTTAAAACATTTTCCCTGAAAGCATATAAAATATGATTCTAAACATTTTAAAAACCCTTTTCATCATAAAAACATTTAAAAGATTTAAATAAAGCATGAAAACGTTTTTAAAACCATTTTTTTTAAAATATATAGAAAACTCTTAAATAAAGCTTGAAAATATTTTGAAAACCATTTACCTTGAAAATACTTTGAAATTTTATCAGTGGAGCATCAAGTTGTTTTGAAACCCATTTTCATTGAAAATCTCTTTAAAAACAATTTTCATAAAAAGTAACTGTTAAAAATAAAAATAAAGCTTTAATGGATTAACGGTGGATACATTTTTACATGTGGTATGATGTAAAAAGATCATTATTTTTTTCATAGAAAAAAGGATATAAAATTTCTTCATTTGGAAAGAAACAAGAATATTAATTTGAAATTCTTGTTAAAGAAAAAAGGGGTAAAATGTCTTTTAATGATCATAATAGATTATTAGACTATTCTTTTAAACCCTTTTTTTTAAAAAAGTTATTTTTAATAGCTTTCCAACTGAAGAGAGGGTAATGTTAGGATTTCATTAAAACACTTTCTTAATGATATTATAGACCAAGGAGTAGACAAATGGTAATAATACAAGATTATATCATGAAAAAACAAAGGGTAATAAATTCTATGAATTTTCGTGAAATATTGATCGTAATATTTCATCAAAGAAACCATACACATAAACAATCTTGTAAAATGATGAGATTTTTTCATTAGACTATTATAACATGGTAACATGGAATCATTATCTCCATGAAAGAAAAAAGAAATTAAATAAATCATAAACTATCATTAAAATTAGCAGATTCATGGTATAAAATATAATATGAACATTATACACATTGAGATATAATTTTGGCTCATAAGAAAACATGAGTCTCAAAGAAAAAAAATTTAGAAAAAACTATTTTACCTATTTGGTAACTTTTGAAACATAAACCACATGATAAAATATAAAACAAATTATATGTGTATACAACTAAATTTATGTAAAATATACATATAATAAAAATCATGGGATGTTCATACACCACACAAAAGGAAAGAGTGGCGAACATATCTTGTATCTCATGGAAATAAAATGTGAGATGAAATCCCCTTACCTTATGTCTTGACTTTCATCGTACTCATTCAAACCCCAATATATAATAAATATAATTTTATTATAAATATTTTACAGAACCATATTCTTATTTATAATACCATATATGTTTTGATTATTACCTTACAATACCCTCTTTTTAATGATCTTATGTTAAGGTTTCAGTTCGGGTAATATTCACCTTGTTTTTCATGTGTGTCGTAATTTGTTATATTCTTGGTCCTTATACTCATATCATGATTCTATAATTTATTCCATGATATAAATATCAGGTATATAAATTATATGCATATTTTATTAATTTGTAAAATATATTAGTATTAAATAGAACACACTGTTTTTGAAGACGGTAGATCGTACAAATGCATGAATACTATTTTCGTTTAATTGTTGTTTTGAGAGAAAGAATGTAAAATACACACACACACACACAAAGATATATATATATATCATTATTATATTAACTTTATGGTATAATATATATCATATATATTTACTGAAACCATCCTTAATATAATCAATGTATTGTAAGAACGAATCATATTGCTTTGAGTGGGCGGTGGTCAACACTTCCTCAAAAGAAATTATCATATTTACTTAAGAAGGGAAGCATAAAGATATGTTAAAACTAAAAACTATAGAAGCATAACACATTATAAATATAATATTTATCGTATATAAACATATTTTCAATCATTATGGCCACCATGATATGTGTTAATGGAAAAAATGAATAATCATTGTTTCATAAGGTAGTAGTTCTCCACACACAGAAACATTATGTTCGTTTCCCATTAGATAGAGGTTTCTGTATGTATTGGTAAAAAAATTACATATGAACATACTAGTATATATATGATAATTATTTTGTTATATAATCATAAATAAAGAGAGTTGGAGGGGTGGATAAGGAAAATAAAAGAAAGGACTTGGGAAAAGATGTTACCACTTAATTGGGTAACTCCTTTTGGTTTATTTCAAAAACCTTGCTTGGATTTTATTCTCACTAGGGAAAGAATTCTATGGGGAAGGGAGGATTTTTGGGAGATTTATTGGGAATTTCTTGTCTGATCATAAGTGGTTTTATAGGTGTGAGGAAGTGGGATTGGTGGTGGATATATATAGGGAAGGAAATAGACTCACAAGGAATTTTTAGAAACATGTTCGGTGTACATATGTTCATACATAAAAAGTAATTGAAAACCAAAAAACTAAATAATGTAATTTTTATGGCCGAATCATGGATATAAAATGGGATTCAGAAAAGTGGATAGGTCATTTGGGCACTTAATGTTATGGTTTAGTCCCTAATTAAACTTAATTTGGCCTTAATAACTGTGATTAATTTTTGTCACATTTACTAATTATTTTTTTCAAAAATAAACTTAGAATTATTAGAATATAAATATTTTAAAAAATAAAATGGTGTATGTTAGTTTTTCAAAATTAAAATTAATGGAGATGAAAAATTAATATTAATACTAATCTGGTATATCGGATGAAATAATGAGTTTTTAATGTTTGAAAATGTTCAAAAGATTCTTAAGATTTTGTTTTCAATTTGAAAGTTAAATTGACTAAAATAAATTAAATTGTATTGATATATATAATATTTATCAAATGTGACCATAAAAATAATTAATATCACTTAAAATTAATAATTAATTAAACAAAAAGTATTATTTCACTAAAAAGAAGTTTTTTTTATTATTTATCAAAGAAATGATGTTTCTCAGAAAAATCCTATAACATTTCCCCAGGATAATTTTAATGTTAAAAATTCCAGAATGATGTTTATTTTATCATATTAGACTTCAAAATGTGTCCAAAATTAATTTTATTATTATAATCGGTTCATTTAATAAAATATTAATTTAACATAAAAGGACATTACTAAAAATCATATCTTTCATTTTCAATGTTTTTATATATATAGAAAATTATATAAAATTATTGAAAAATAGTTATTAATATTAATATAAATGATTTTAACATCTCAGTTATAATTATCTCATTTATATAATTATATAAGAGAAAATATGTATCTCAGAAACTCTGTGTTGCATGCATCATACACCAAGTCAGTGTTACGTGTAACATACACCAAGGCGTACACTATATCAGTGTTTCGGGTAATTTTCACAATGTCAGTTCCATGTGAAAGGAATGATTGACTTATTGTATTTCTAAACCTAAATGGAAATTTATTTTATTTGGTTAAAATAGATTTGGGACCATAATAATATTTCAGTTTATATTCTATCAGTTTTCATATTCATTTATAATTAACTTGTAACCTATAAATTCATATTATATTGTGTAAACCATGTTTTTTCATAAATTAGTTAATAATGTTCATAAAATATTATTTAACGTTATGGTTTTATTTTATTGTATTAAATAATCTTATTTTAATAATATATTATTATTCAGTAAACATCAATCTTGAGTGTTATGAAAGTTATTGAGGAAAGTAATTATTGTGTATAACACAAGATAACCTCAGTCTTCCATGTATAGAATACCAATGATTATGTTGCATGTAAAGAATGATTAACATGGTGTTTCATATATCCCAAGCCATACATAGTGCTTTAATAAAATAAAATATCTTAAGTGTTGCATGAAATGTATTATATCAAAAAGGGTAAATTAATTCCAAAAATAATAATTCAAAAAAGTATTGTGGTGTAACATTCTACCCCCCCCCCCTTAAAATTAATTTCTCCATCTAAATTTTTATGGGTTGTTAATGGTTTAATACTTTAATGTTTAATTTATAGAAACCCCCATCACACAAATGAATACTAAGTCTTCCTTTGAAAAGGGAATGTTGGATCTATTTTGCTTACTAAAGATATATATAATTGTGTTTCCACAAAATAAAACATTTGTTGGGAGTGAAGATTGGACATGGAGGGAATGCATAAATATTTATAGGGAGTTATTGAGTACATAAATCAAAAACAAGTGAATGATCAATGAAAAGTTGAGGGCCTCAAAGTCATAAATATATGACGATTTTAAAGGCCATCATTTCATCAAAAATTATGCTATTATGACAATGTATTTAACTTTTTGATCATTTTTTCATCATTAAGTTATTATTTTGTTGACCATAAATACATCAAAATTTTCATTCTTTTGTTTTGATTTATTATATTTCTATGTTATCCATTTCATAAAGAATTGGATTTTATGAAATTAACTTTTACTCTTGAAGAACTAAAATACACATTTATCAATAATTAAGTCCCATAAAATATTTAAAAGTATTACTATTTATTTATGAAAATTTATAAAAATCAATAAGTGTAATACAATAATCTATAATCAAAAAAAGTTACACTATAATTTCGTTATAAAAAATTATCATCAAATAATTAATTTTACATAAACCATGCCATGGTATAGGCCAGAGGTAGGTGTGAAACCCCTATTGTCTTTAATTTAGGGGTTCAAGACCCGCGGCATTGCAGTACATGATTGGTTGTCCCCAAATAAACATGAATGACTTTTTAAAAACCACACTAAAATAATTTTAAAAATAATTATGATGGAAAACATTGAAATAATGTTAATCACTAAAGAACTATTTATCAAATGTTTTCAATAAAATATCATTAAATAAATACAATATCCAAAGTTTAACATAAATATTTTATTATTGGTTAACATTATAACCCTTCCGAAAGATGGAAATCAAAATTTTTAGAAAGAAAATTATGAAATCATCTTAACATTGATCCCCCATATATCATGACGTACCACTTTTTGTCACATTCGAAACATCTTAATACCCTCATCATATATTCAGTTGAAACATTTTAATAACCTTAATTACCATAAATCCTTTTGAAAATAATGCATTATTCCTTATTCTAAATTATATTGGATCTATTCCTCAAATAAAAATATTCTAAAAACATAATCCTTGATAACATAGAACACTTTTCAATAATTTATTCCCAGGAAAACCATATCGTCCAATTTACATATTCGTAACCCACATATCATTATCCAAACATCCTAATCTTGACATAATAAAAATATTAAGGGTTACCTTCCCTTAATAAAAATATTACATCATCATTAAATCACATCCCAAGTCTATCAAGAACATTTAATATAAACTATTAAATACAAAGAGAAAAACATTTATAGAATAATCCTTTTATAATTCATCATTCATAATTTTTTGAAACCAAATACATAAAATAAATAATTACATCATCCTTAATACATTAATAACTCTACCTTATTGTGTTATATAAAACCAATTTCATTTCTTATATCATCTATAGTCTCTTTATTATCAGTAATGTAACCATTATTCACACCACCTCGCTGATTTTCTTTAGGAGAATTCCTCTTGGGACATTGATTTGCATAATGACAATATATTACACACTTAAAACACATATAATTCATTGAAGACATAGAGAGACCAATATTCTCAAACATTTTGTTAACTGAACTCTTAATTTTCCCCTTATAATCACTTTATTTGTGTTCATAATTTCTTTAGTCAAAATATTTTTTTGTTCCTCTATGACATTGGCATTGGTGAAGCTTTCTAGACTCGGGACATAAATGAAACCAAATATTCGTTACTCCATGGACTCCATTACTCAAAATCTCAAATAACTCATTCATTATTTTCATTGGTGGGTATGATAGTTGGTAAACTTACACATTTTCAATCAAGTTCTGTGAAGACTCATTAGGCATGCTCACAAAAACTCTCACTATTGTGATCATCCCACATGAATACTCAGCAAAAAATCATCCATCGCATTCATAATTAATCCAGATCCTTCCCATTCCCACCATTGACTAAAACTATAAACATGGTCTGAGAATTACTTATTATATAATAAAACCATATATTATTGAAAAGGATTACATATTGTATGTATGAACCTTGAAACCATACATAATCTATGATACCCTAGGTTTATCCATGGTTAGTCATAGGCAACATATATTTAAATACTTCATGATCATTCGTGAAGACTTTATGTAATCCCAAAGCATATCGACTGGGAGTATAAAAATAGGTATGAAGAAAAGCCCATTTCCATTTAACATATTACCCCAAGTCAGGACCAAAACATCTTTTTAGAGTTGTTACGCCTAGTTATATATGTGTCAGAGCCACATCCACTTGTATTATCCATACTTGGATGTATTTCTAGGAAACCACTCACTCTATCCCTTACCCAAATTATTGGAAATTTTCATAAATGTTGACTCATCCTTACACTTATCCTAAGAGATATACCTAGGTATATCTTTAGAAATACACGAAGGGATATCACTAATGTTTTCTCATCCATGTTTTTAATGGTTGACTAAAAGATTCCTTTGATAACATCTATTGTGAAAAATACTTAACATAATTGGATATTACATCATTTTACATGTATATTCCGTATATTATAAAAATGCACGCCTGAGGATGATAATAGTTTAGTGTCTTTGCAAACTTTGAAAAAAAATATAATATTCCAGGGAATGATCTTGAACATATCCCACAAAGATATCCTCCTTTAGTACTTATACCTAAAACATTTCTTCATTTCATGGGGAATGGGAACATAAGAAATGGGTGATCTCAAATGCACAGTAATGAGATGAATGGAAGAAATGTATACATAATCACGAGAATAAGGTTATTATAACATGATCATGAAGATAGATGATCATACCATACTGTTTGGAGATCATAAACAAGAATCATGGAATAAATATAGGTAGTTCTTAATAAATGATTCATAAGTAAATAAAGAACACAATCCATGAAAAGAAAAATATAGGATTAAAACATGGAATTATGGCAGACACATAAGAATATAAAATGATTTCCATAGTATTTAAGAAATCACTGGAAATACCATCTTGGTAGTATGGGTTCACTCCCCATACCAACTTGGTAGTCATGGTTCACTCTAATGGACATCTTAGTAGGAATCTTTCACTCATCATACTATCTTGGAAGTCAGGGTTCATTCCCATGGGAATCTTAAAACCAAGAGTTCACTCCTCATACCATCTTGGTAGTCATGGTTCACTCCCATTGCTATATTAGTAGATTGAATTCACTCCTCATACCATCTTAGTAGTCATAGTTCACTCCCATTGAAATATTATTAGTAAAGGTTCATTATCAAGACCATATTAGTCTATCCCATGAGATATAAATCCCTACCGAATGCATTAGAGGGAGATACAGGTCCCACCCAACTCATAATGAATCATATATACATGTTGCAAAACATCATAAATAATCATATCATAACCCATGAAATGTAATGTGTATTATAAATGGGTAATATTATCATAACATCCAGAAACATATAGTTTCAATAATCATTTAATCGTAAACATAATATGTGAAAATAAGAATGTTTCAAAAGAATATAACCTATGAAAGATAAATGGGTTTCCGGAAGAACATGACATTAACTTTAACCCATTCATAAAAAGAATATAAATGTCACATTTAGATCATTTCCTAAAATGGAATGAGTAAAAAACTCATATGTCATCGTATATGGAAAATAATTTTGAAATATCATTAAAAAATATTTCAGGATGAAAATATCAAATATTCTTATTAGAAGTATTTTTATTACATAAAAATATTTTAAAATCATTTTCTTATAAAATACCTTTAAAACATTTAAATATGACTTGAAATCATTTGAAAACCTTTTTCCGTGAAAAATTATAAAATATGTTTCAAAACATTTCAAAAACATTTTTCTTATAATAAAAGTTAAAAACATATAAAGAATGTTTGAAAATGTTTTTAAACCCATTTAATTGAAAATAAATTGAAAAATAATAGATTGAGCTTGAAAACATTTTGAAAACAAATTTCCATGAATATAATATGAAAAAATATCAATGATGCTTGAAATGGTTTTGAAAATCATTTTTATTGAAAACATATAAAAGATGATTGAAAAAATATTGAAAACCATATTCTTTGAAAATATCTTTTAAAAACAGTTTCTTAAAAATTAACCACTAAAAGTGAAAAGAATTATACAACAGATTTACACTGGATAAATCACATACATGTCGTACTAGATAAAAAATATACCCTTTTCACCATATAAAGGATAGAAAATTTCCTCATTCAGAAGGCGATAAGAAGATTCCTTTGAAAAAATTGGTAAGGGAAAAGGGTAAAAATTTATTTTAATGATCATAGGATATTAGTATACTATTCTTGGAAACCCATTTTGGAAAACATAGTTTTGAATAGATTTTTGACTAAATAGAGTGTGAAGTCAGGCTTTCATAAAAATTATTTCCAAACTATCTTATGGACCAAAGAGTAGAAAAAATTGTAACAATACATTAGTATATAATTAGTAACCAGAGGATAAGAAAATTAATTAATTTTATTTAGACATTTATCAAAATATTACATCAAATAAATAGTAAACATAAATAATCTTGAAAGGCGATGAAATTGTTTCAAGAAATTCTTATAAATTTGTAACATCGGATTATAATCTCCATTCAAAAAAATGAAAATTAAATGATTCTTAAAATATCATGATAATTAGGAGATTCATTATATAACATGTAAAATAGAGGTACATACACCTCAAAAAATATGTTAGGTTCATAACAAACCATGATCCTCAATGAAGGAAAATCGAGTCAAAACTATTTTACAGATTTGGTATCTTTTGAAACATAAACCCTTGAAATAATGGTCATAAAATGTATATTTTAATAGCCATAAACTTAAGTAAATGATTCATAGAATAAAAAAAAATTTAGTTTATACACCACACAAGTTTATAGAGTGCTGAACATAGCATGTATCTCACGAAAATAAAAAGTGGGATGAAATCCCCTTACATTATGTATTGACTATCATCATACTCATTGAAAAAACCTATATAATAAATAAATATTTATTAAAAAACTTTTTATTATTCATATTATTATATCTCATACAATATATGGTTTTATTATGACCGTATATTACTCATTTTTTAACCATATGATGTTAAGGTTTCACTTCCTGTAATATTTTTTTTGTTTTCCATATGTGTACTAATTTTTTATATTGTTGGTACATATACTTAAATCATGATTCAAATTATTAAACCATAATATAAATATCATTTATATACATTAAATTTGTATTATATTTATATATAAATAATATAAGTATGAAATGGAATACATCGTTCCTGGAGACGGTTGGTTGTACGTATGCATGAACACTATTTCCATTTATTTGTCATGTTGAGATAAAAAAATTAGAATAAAGACATTTATATATATATTTTTTTTAAATTAGTTTTATGATATAATATATATTCCCTAAAACTATCCTTAATAAAATCCATGTTGTGTATGAATGAATCATATCACTTTGATGGGGTGGTAGTCGAGACTTCCCTAAACGAAACTATCTTATTTACATAATTTGGAAAGCATTGGGGTCTATTTTAAATAAAAATTAATGAAGAATAAAGAAATTATAAATATAATATATATCATAAATAAATAGTGTTTCCATCATAATGGCCACCATGATAGATGGTAATGGAAAAAATGAATAATCATCATTTCGTGAGGGAGTAGTTCACCGTACACAGAAACAATATGTTTATTCCCCATTAAATGGAGGTGTTTGTAAGTTTAGGATGAAACATTCACATAATAAAATACTAATATAACTAGGATATTGGTTTTTTAATAAATTAATATAATAAACAGATTTGTAGGAGTGGAGACAGAAAATAATATAAAGGACTTGAGAGAAGATGTTACCTCTTAATTTGGTAACTCCTTTTGGTTTGTGCCAAAAAGATTACCTATATTTTCTTCAACCTATTGGAATTATTATTTAAGGGAGGTAATATTTCTAAGAAGTTTATTGGTAATGTATTTTCTTCACTTAACTGGTTTGATACGTGTGAGAAAGTTGGAGAGGTGGTGGCTTTTTATAGGGAAGGAAAATGACTCACTTGGAATTTTTCGAAACATGTTAGTTGTACCCATGTTACTACATAAAAAAATACATAAAAAATGAAAAAACTGAAAAATTTAAGGTTTATGGAATAAAGATAGATTGTATATGGGTGTCAGAATATTTTAATGCTCAGTTTATCCCTTAATTAGAATGTTTAGCCCCAAAATATTCTAAATTTGGTATTAATCACTTTTACCAATGATTTAGTTAAAAAATTAACTATATTAGAATTTAAATATTATACATAATTAAATGGTTTATGTTGGTTTTTTTAAATTAAAATCACAAAATTAGAAAAATTAATATTAATGATAATCTCGCAAACAATATGAAATAAGAGGCTTTTAAAGTAGAAAAATATACAAAAGTTTGTTAAGATTATGTATTCAATTTCAATGATAAATTGATTATAATGAATTAAATTTTATTAATAGGTGATATATTTATCTAATATGACCTTAAAAAATTTATAATATAATTTATCAATAATAATTATTTAATCTATGGGTAGTTATGAACTAAAAAGTAGTATTTTTTATTTTTCATCAAAAAATGACGTTCCTTAGAAAAATCTCAAAAATTTAACCTAGGATAAATTAGAAATTAATAATTCAAAAAATTTAGATTATTATATCAATTTAAATTTTCAATTGTGTCTAAAATTAATTTTATTATTCAAGGAAGTTCATTCATGAAAATAGTATTTTGACATAAAGGGCTTTATAAAAAATCATAAATCTCATTATCAATATATTTTATTTATATAAAAAAATTATAAAAAATATTTGAAAAGTATTTATTACTATTCATGTAAATAATTTTAATGGATTTGTTATAACAATCTTAATTAAGAAATTATATAAAAAATATGTTTTGTAGAACCTCAGTGTTGCGTGCATTTTACGCCAAGTCGGTATTGTGTGTAACATATGGAAAGTCATATTCCAAGTTACTGTTGTGTGTAATGTAAAACAAGTAGGATCCATTTTAAATGAATGTTTGACTTAGTTCATTTATAGGCTTAAATGAAAATTTAATTTAGTAGGGTAAACCCACTTTGTGACCATAATAATATATCCTTATATATTCAATCCATTTTCATATTCATTTCTAATTAATTGGTAACACATAAATTCATATTATATTGTGTAAACCATATATTTTGATAAATTTGTTAATACTATACATAACATTTAATTTAATTTCAAAGTTTTATCTTATTATATTAAATAATATTATTTTAATAATATATTATTGTTATGTAAACATTGTTCTTGTGTGTTATGTAAGTCATTGATGGAAATCATTGTTATATATAATGAAAGCTAACCTGAGTGTTCCACGTATAGAAGGATAATGTTTATGTTTCATGTAAAGCATAATTAAATTGTTTTTTTGTATAATTGAATCCAAACTTATCACTTTATTAAAAAAATATCTTTAGTGTTTATGAAAATATAAAAAAAAAGTTAAAATTAATTTGATGAATGATAATTCAAAAAATATCAGGGAGTTATAGATCATACACTGGTGCAAAGGGGTGATTGATTGGAATTCATCATTGGACCACAGATATGATATCTATGGATCAATGTTTCTCTTAAAATTATAGTAATCATGTAATGTATAGTTCTTAATATTGGGGAAAATATTTAATGGTTCAGTAAAACCATAACCTTATAGGTGACAAATATATAAATAAACATTGAATCCTAGAAGAAAGAAAAGGGTCCCATATATAGATCAAGATCCTATATAGTGAAGAGTAATTATATATATATATGATAGATAGAACATATGTTTCCATCCAGTTTAGGGTCATTCATGATAAACCATCGTAAATTGTTTATAGTTTTTTAGGAAAGAGTATATGTATTAATGTTTTAATTTATTCAAAAATTTCTCTATGCCATACATTTTTTCTATATGACTTGAACTATTATGTTATAAAATTTAGAATCATATAGATTAACCAATTTTTTACACAGTTTGTGCTCATGTTACATAAATCTCACCCAGGGGAATCATTGAGGATTCAGAGCCTAAAAAATGTTGATATTTATTATATATTTAGACATAGTGAAAATATGTGAGGTAAATCATGTATTTGAATTTTTAATTTGGACTTATGGAATGATGTAAAATGTGATTTGGTTAACTGTTATATTTTGAAGAATGTATTGTAACACCATCATGAAATAACTGACAGGTTTATGGGGGCCATTTTATTAGTTGGAAAACATCTTCAAGGGGTTAGTTCATAGACACAAAGCACTATGTTATTCACTAGATAATGAGTGTTCAATTATAATCAATCAATCATGCATACCAATTGATATTATTATGGGAAACATAGAGGAAAATTTCAAATGAATTTTTGGATTCAATATGACCAATACATTCGATGGATGTTGTATGTTTTCTCTAAGAGAGGTTTTAAAATGGATTTAGAATAAATTTTTGGTATGCCATTAGTTACAAAAAGTACTATTTGTGAAGTAGTAATATACCATGATAGATGATGTGAGTAAAGAAAAACACATAGATAATACCATGAGGACTAAGGATTTAATTAGGGAATATTAGTTTTTGATTATGAAATTAAGTGATTGAACTCCTAGAGAAAATAAATTTCATATGTGAGAGACTATGAATAACTCAATTTATGGTCATTTTGTATGGACCTATTGTCAGTAATTTAATTTTTTTCCACTAAGAAGCCTTAACATGAAATTTATATTCATGTAGTATAGAATTCGTGTCATTTAGATTAATTACACAAAACAAAGAATAATATGTGCATGGACATTCCTAGATGAGGATTGTGTTCAAGATAAACATGTTGACTCATTTAAATGTTGAGATTTCAGTAGTCCCATCATTTACGAGGGAACCCCAAATGCAAGAGTGGAAAGAATCCAAATGTGTCCTTTTAAAATATAGTACAAATTAAAAAATATTTTGTGGGAAGATCCACAATGACTGAGAAAAAAACACTAGGGTTGTATTCTCTAAAATGACGGCATTCCAACATAATACAAATTCATAGGCAAAGAACCATATATACGGTTTTTTATATTGATTTGGTTCAGCTATAAGAATGTTGGGTCACAGATATTTTACCACTCTATGTAGTTTTATCTCTTCAAAAATGAACTATATGTCTTGTATATTGAAATCATGAAACTAGAATGTGGTAGTGTCATCATTTATGGTCATATAATAAGAACTATTTCCAAGAATTTTATTTTCATGTGGGGTTGAAACTTTTAATCAATTTTTGGAATGGATGATTCCTAGAAATTTTTATTGACTTACCCTACCAAATCCATTATTCTCAGATGAGTCATTTTTAGAGTGTAAAATAATGAAAAATTTAATGACTTATCATATCTCATGAGAGAAGATATCAAATTTAATGGTTAAATATTTATCTAGGTTTTAAATAGGTTGGAAAACATGTTTCAGATTTTAGATTAATAAAAATGTGCATGTTATTGTTTTTCTGCTAATCTGATTCACCCAGAAAGTATAGGAATATCTATTTAGTGTAGATTAGGGAATGACCAAACATGAATGTGTGAAGCATATGACACCGTGAAAATATTTGGATGGTTTAAATATATATGGTTGGATCGAGTTTAGGAAATTTGAATGTTAATAAATATATCATATGTACAAGATTCATGAAATAAATAGTTCTTGATAAAAATATAATGCTCGAGTCTATTTCATTTTAGGGGAGAATGATTTTTTTTATAGATGATAAAAATAGAGGTGGTAAAAATGGTTATCCCTTAAAAAAGTGCATTGGGGTGGGTATGAAGTAATTAGTACCAAAATCACTACCAAACATATATGTATACGACTCAATAAAAATTTTGTTAATCAAATAGTTATATAATAATTATTATAAATGTATCTCATGTGAAATTAATTTTCATTGACATGGAATGTTTTCAATGAAAGTAAAAGAATGTAACCCATAGAAAATAATTTATTAGCATAGGGAGGAGATTAAATGTTTTCCCCTAGGTAAAGATTATTTGAGAGAACTCAGTATGAACAAGTATACCTAGACATTGGTATGTTTATTCATATATATATATTATACATAAAAGGTAATTTAAATCCCTAGGATAAACATTTATCAATATTTTGGCATCATGTATATATAAGATATATGTGTTCTGATAGCTTAGGATTTTATATTTTGGACATCTGACAATTAATTTATAGTCATTTGAGACTAAAATCTTTGAACCAGAAGTGAATTGATAAGATCATATACCCCAGGAACAAAATGTTGAGAATTTTTTTATTATGCCCAAAATTAGGATCATAGGTTTCAATATATATACATAGATATAAGAATAAATACATATATAATCTTATAAATTCATAATATTAGTTCCCATTTGGAAATACCTTATATGAATTGGGAGGAAACCCTAATATGGTGGGAAACTCATGAATTTTGTTAATTTAATCATGATATCAGGTTATCCTAATCCAACCATACAACCCCCTAGAGTGATAGATCTCTTATTGGACATACTCCTTCATGTGGGGTCATTTTTATAATGTGATACTTAATAATTAATTATATTCTATAATATCCAATAGAGATATGAATCTTATATATGAAGGGTTATTTTTATTTCTTCATATAATCACATATAATAAAATATCACTCTTCAGTTTACTTCATAGATCTATTTCACATGTAGAAAATTCAGGTTATACGATGTATGATATTCTATTATATGATTACATGATGTAATATATTTAATGTAGTGTGATTTATTGGTACCTGTACTAGTAAAATGTCCAATTTAAATTCTTGAAACCAAGACTTAGGTCATGTAGTTTAACTTCATGTGATAAGGACCTGTCTCTTTTTAAATAGTTCATCAAGAATTGTGTCCTTCCATTGGAGTGAGAATTATTTTTGTTCTCATTAAATGAATCTTTATATTCTATAACTCAATTTTACTTTAATATATTAACATTTGTATCTACTAATTAATGGAAAACATCTTTCAGTCATATCGATAAAAATTATTTGATATATAAAATAATTGTGATGAACTTTTAGGGATGATATATTGGATAAATTCTTTACTGGATGCTAAAAAAGATATTTCTCTAATTATTTTTCGATTTATGTGACCACATGCATATGATGGATGGGATAGAACATGTTTCATATATTTTTTATAGATGAGAGTCCATGATTCATTTAAATAAATTTTTTTCTACATTGGGTGGCCACTTGCATGATGTGTAGATCATTTTTAACTGAATCCATTGTCCCTTTCTCTATCTAAATTTGAACCTCATAAAATTTTTTGGTGATATTCATGATTTTATACCCTTGTAGTAAATGGTAGTATAATATAATTGATGTGCATCTGAAATAATCTTATTAGTTCATCCTCCAACAATCCCTTTGACCATGGAAAAAATATTCTCTATCAAAGAGTCGAATTAACATGAAAAATATTCTTGAAAAAATGAGAAAACCAATCTTCAACTATCATTGGGAGATTGATGAAATGTTTTAGTCCCCATTATACCACACACCCCTTGAAAAGAATTTATTTATGGTTCAATATGATATTCAGGTAATCATCCATCAATCTCAAACAAGTTTGTTTAAGAAAGAAAATTTATTGATAACCAATATACTGATGATGTAACTCTTAGATAGGGGTACTCATACAGTCCCAATGAGTGCGTGGAATTGTTTATTCAAATAAACATATACAATTAAATAAATAATGTAGTAAAATGTTGAAAATTCCCTATGACCAATGAAATTGGGTATATTTTATCATGGAAGAGGGTGAAAAAATTTCACTATAGAGGAAACAATGCTAATTAATATTCATCATTATTTATAGAGTATGTTAATGTTGTTTCTAGATAAAAGGGAAATGTTCTATAGTAGGGATGTACATGTCATCCCAAATGAACTTAAATATATAATAGGAATTGATACACATTCCATTTCTAATGTAAATATGATTTGATGGTGATTAGTGTCATATTCCAGATGATATTGATTTGATCTTTTATTGAAATTTTCTATATTATTTAGAAATCATGCACTCAGATGAATCAATAGAGTTATTGAATACTATTTAAGTGGAAATTATAGTAAAATATACTCTACTTCATCAATTGTTGGAGTAGAGGATGGTACAAAAAATTTTCTTAGATGATGGTATAAAAGAATGATGATATTTTTTTTTGGATTTCACTCATCTAGAAAATGAGAAACATCTTCAGAATCAAATGGTGACATGATTTTGAAAAAAAGGATCATTATATGAAGAATAGTTTTTGGAGGTAGGGTGTATATTGTATTTTTTGTTGGGTTGGACCCCATTTAATTTTTATGATTCAAATATCATTAGACCTTATATTGGTTCTGTTCGTGTTAGATTGTTTTTGTGAATCATATCCAATTTGATTTTTGGAGGGTTGCTTACTACTGGGCCATTTGTTCAGTTATTTCTCATGGAATATTTTTGTTGGTTCATTCCCATTAGAATTGTTTTTAGATGAAAACATTAGTACTATTCGTTTTGGTGGTTCCCAATTAATAGGTTTGTGGGATGGTTCATATTGGATAGTTTGGTGAGATGCTTCCTATTGGACTGTTGAGTGGGCTATTAATGATTCTAAAATTTAGTGAGATGACCCCCATTAGACCATTTTGTGGATCTATTCCTATTGGAACATTTTTAGGATAGTTTATCTTTTAGTGTTTGGTGGGATGTTTTATTTTAAACTATTTATCAAGATAGTGCTCGTTCTATCATTATTAGAATTATGAATTTCATTTTATGATTGGAGTGGTCAATGAATCCATGGGTAATCCTCATTGTCTCACCTATAAGAGTTATGTTAGATAATAGGATGAAAATATGTAAATGGTATCATAGTTATATACAAAGAGTTAATTAAGTTCAAAATTTTCTAAATATCCATAACATTATTTTTTTATACATAATATCTATTTAAATATGTATCAACATTTCATCATGCGATTTTGAAATTTTCCATCCATACTATTTCCATTATGGTTGTTATTATTTATTGTTAATGGTTGATATATATATCACAAGAATCATAAGACTATTTTAAGGCAAGTGACCAACAATAAACATCCATTAATGTTGATCATTGATAATAAAGTATTCCAAGGTCGTGTTCCCCAACGTAAAATGGTATGGAAAATATTTTAGGAGTTCTTACTTCCCTACATTATCTAGCATCACGATATCTAGTAGTGTAATTAGTTATTCCTCAATGAAATAGAGGATGAAACCTAGAATTTTAATATCATGTATGTAATAAATGTTTTCATTACACCTTTATGGTCATGTCACCTCATTCATTTGGTCATTAGGGTGAAAATAACACTTTCATATTTTTTTTAAAATTTCCCCTTTCATTATAGTGGTTTTCAACGATACCTTTAAAATTTTCTATGTATATCACTTTCTAAATGATATTCTCTAGCCACTAACTCTATAAATCCATCTTGATACCTCAAGGGAATGAGTGTAGTTAAAAAATAACCCTTTAAATTAAACTAATTATTCTCTAGTAATTTTTTTGGGGAAAATGTATTTCTAAAGAGTATATCAGAACATTCTATAATGCAACGAAATCCTTGAATCTCACATTATCTTACTATTTCCGATTGGATAGTTAAATTAAATAATTTTCCATGTAATGGATATTAATTTGTTGATTAATTGTTAATGAATATTTCCCCAACATATTGTAGACCCAACTATGATTTTATTTTAGAAAAAGTGTGGACATTCAAATGAATTCCCAATAAATCTATGATTTATAGATTCTTGTTCTTGTCTACCTTGAAAAATGAGTCCGCATTAGAAAGATAAATAATTTTGATTCTTCTATAGATATATTGTTCCAAAAAAATGTTGAGATATTTCCATTATATAGGTTTATTGTATGAATATTCAAATCCACCCGTACTGGATAGAACTTCATCTATAGTCGTTCCAATTAACATACTCTATCAAGGGAGACCATTAACAATGATATAGCATCTACTTATTTATTATATTCTATTTCTTGAGTAATTATAGGGTAATATTCCTTAACATGCAGATGATGTTCCCCATATACTTGTAACTATTTCTAATCAATTTGTATTGATGTGAAATGGGTTGATTGGTATGATATCAAGTTGGCGGGAGGATTAAATTTTACTTTTTTTTCAAGATACTCCTCTTTTTGAAGATATTCATTTGAAGGATTAATTGTGACTTCATCATGATGAATATTATCATTAGGTTGGGTTCTCTTAGTGGACCTATAATTCACCAACTCAGGATATAAAATTATATCATTTTACTAGACAATATTATTTTCTATTGAAGAAGAATCACCATTTGCAGGGTTGTGGGAATTTTAATCTAAAAACACCTCTATCATTTTCAATAAATATCATGATTTGAAGAAAATTATTATTGTACATTGAGGAAATTAAAATATTTGAATCCTTTGGTGTATTATATAAATTTTATACGATTCAAATTATCTTGAATCGTGGTATGTTACATCTTACATGATTATTCCAAAGACAAATTTAGATTTAAAAATAATAAGAATAACTTAATAACCATAGTTTAATTTTTTCGCATAGATCATGTAATATTCTTGTATAGTAGTTATGATTTTTAATGGTTATATTTGGGGTCGAATTGGAATTTTTTAAAGATACTTTTGGGAAATGTTTGCTTGCCATAGCGGGGTTGGTCCTAGGAAGGACATGGATTCGTTTTGGAGTTGTACTAAATAATTTCTTTATGTGATATCTCCATTTGAATCCCTATGTTTAGATGATTGTAACTAGTGAGAAACATCAATATCCACTTATATAATCAAGGTCTCACGTTATTTATTAATACCATGCTGAATTGGAGCAATATTAGGAAGCTCCTTAATGTTCTTGGAGCAGAAGAATCAAATATTGTTTATATTCATCACAACATTATTTTTTAATCTTTGAATAATCTAATATGTATATGATGTTAAATGTATTATCTAGAAAAATTAATTATTTTATCATTTTATAATTTAATTTCCAAAACCTGAAGGTTGTATCATTATATATAATTTTACAAAAATATATATTTATTTAGAATTACCTTATCATGCAATGGTTTCTTCATGGTTGATGTTATTGAAATATCTAACAAACCCTTTATGAATTTTAGGCTTCATGGTTTAAATTAAAATATTAATGATCCACATGTGCCCCAAAATTCTCAAAATATATGTATTGAATCGTTATGATCTAGTATGATCAATGTATGACCCTTTAGTCATCCACAATTGATCATATTAGGAATAAATTCATGGATGAGTGATTCTTTAGGATCTATTTTAGTCTTAAGACAATGGAGAAATATTGGAAATCATGCTTTTGAGGTTGTTCATTATATTTTTCTCTTTTTCGGCTTCAGATAATTCATTCATAAGTTTGATTGTCATAGTATCTGTGAAAAATAAGATGTTATATAATAGGTTATTTATTGTGGTAGGTTTTTATTGGAAAATTTTTATATTATTTTAGCCAATTAAATATTTATTACAAAACCAAATGTATCATAATAATAACAATATAAAAATAATTTTTTGATGTTCGAAATTCCTAGAGATAAAAAATTATTATTTATTAAATAAAGGAGTCACTTTTTATTTAAATGATATTTGATATATCATTTTTGGAATGACCATTAAACATTGTCTGTTTACCCATTTCAGTACATATAAATCCTTTATAATTATAATTTTTATAATAAATATGAATTAATTAGCTGATAAATATAATAAATATTATATTCAATTAACCACATGAATATATATTTATTATTATTTAACTAAAATTATATTATTCCAAATAAATAACTTGTTATCCTATTGAATATCAAATACTAAAAAACAATTAATCCATAAATCTTGATAACTATTTATTCAAAATTTTAAAAATTGAAAATTTATAATAACTAATATTCTAGATAAACTTGGTGTGTTACCATCAAGGACTCATTTTCATTGAAATTAGACACATTTACTAAAATTAAGATATTCATACCTAGAAAAGAATTCATGAAATCAAACCAAATAAATTCAATGTATCAATGACATACAACCTCATAAAAAATCATAGTGAAATATAATCCCATTTTGGGATATCTACAATCAATAAGGATAGGTTCTATTATAATATACTTAGGTTCTTAATTAATATATTGTTTAATATTCAGAAATGAACCAGAAAAATCCACACCATGGTTTTTTATTTGATTAATATATTCCATTCCAATAAATAGTCCTAATTTATGAACGTACATCTAATAAAAAATCTTTAATGAAAATATTACGTTATTCATTAATATAATATCAATAGAAATGCACCAAGCATATCTGAATTCATTATAAAAATATATCATATTTCCATTATTCAATATATTATTATACATGAATCAAGATATGACTTAATGACATTATTTATGTTAGGAAAAATATACATATTTCTGTACAAGAATGTAAAATAAAATATATAAATGTGGATTTCCGACATGCAGTTAATGTCCTCATACTCTCTATGAAAATTATAAAGGGTATTCACTATAAGAAATTGTACTAATGTCTAATGAGTATCCACCCCTCATAGCCTATATCATTTAAATGATATTAACTGATATAATCTAGATATAGAAAATATTATCAATGATAGTATTGTGGATCAACCATATAGTAATCATATTGGGGAAATGTTATTCCATTTCGGTATAAAAATTACTATGAACACATTACCACATATAATGCAAATCAGAATAAATGTCATGATTTTATATTAATGATATGTGTATTAAAAAAATGTTCTAGTTAACCATAGAGTAATATGATGTTTTTATGGTATAAAATCTAGAAACATAAAACATGAAATTAAGAAAACATCAATCACTGTTGATACAACTAGTTCTTTCTTGATATCCATTCTTCTACTAAGGCAAGGATTTAGATACTGGGTGCACTATGTTCTCTAACATCAATAATCTACTCTTTATAGATTCAAACCTATGATATAATTCCCATATGAGTATACCCATAATAATTATCAACATTTTCAATTTTCATACCTTGGATCCTTTATGAGACTTTCTATTTCCATAATATCACAATATAATGGGATATGGACATTAATTCAAAGAACAACATAATTTTCCTGGAAAATGATTCTTATCTTAAAAAAATAATTTTTTTCATGAAAAGATACCATATGCTCATCAAATTTTGATGAATCAATGAAAATAGGCTCTATTAAACACTTTTAACTAAGTACTGATCTAATGAAACAAAATACTTATCCTGACTATGAAATTATATAATTATGGTATTTCTTAATAGAAAAATATATATAATCATTTATGAATAACTCCTCAATTACCCTATATACTAGGAATATATCTTTATTTTTCTATAGATATATAAGTATAAAATTATCAATACACTAATTTTTTCACCCAGATTACCTTAATATCTTCCTACTATGATCAAATCATATGAAAAATTAATCATATTATAGGACATGGAATTCATTAACTGCACTATTACATAAGAATATCATATATCATATATCTATGGTTCTATGTCTATCACATATTTGTTTTGGTCTACATTTTCATTGAGGGATGTATTCTATGTGACACTGGAGACAATATCCATTGGGATTGTCCCACAGTAAATCTCTATGGAACTTAGTAAATTTATGTACCATGAAAAAGATAAATTATCCTTTGGGATCTATCAGGAAATAAAATTATACCAAAAATTAATTATGCTTTACCATTGTCATTCAAAGAGAAACAATAATTCCACCAGTCCATATATAACTATATGGATTCAATTTTATTTCAAATAAGTAATATATTTTAAAAATATATTAATAGGATAAAAACTATTAAAAATTATATTTTAGAATATATCTACAATTATTAAATAAATTTTCTTAAAAGAGTATGGAGAATATAACCCTAAATGTATGTGAATAAATCTTATTCCCAGAAGATCTAGGACTGGGGAGATGTTTGTCCTAAAATTTATTAATGAAAATGTCAAATACAAGGTAAATCATTGTAAAAGGTTTACAAAAAGGATATTGGGACTCTCCCCATGTATCTTCATCCACCATTGGTGGACAATAACTATGAGCTCTAAAGGACACATCATACTCATATCCATTATCCCTGTCTTATATAAGAAATGTTCTAATTGATTTTATTCTTTGTATGCATGTGTAATAATAATGTTGAGATTCTTAGTATGATTAATACATTCAATCCAATGAGTCGGGGTTCTCAAAGGAACATTCCTATATCATACATTAAGGCCATTAATAGAATTTTCAGATTCAGTTTCATTAAAAAGGGTATTAAAATTAATGTGGAAAAAATTATTGATGAAATATATCATGGCCCATTACTCATATTTCTACACAACGATACTGCCAATACAGTGTTGAAAGAAACATATTATAAAGAAACAATGAAAATGGATGAAATTTCCAATACCAAAGTTACCTAGAATGTCAGAGAATACTACATCGACGTTAGAATCCTTCCATGAGGATATTGGAGGGATCCAACAAACACATTTAAGTACCAGAGGATTCCTAGTCCTTCTTGAGACAATTATCATTCATAGGATGTTGATATCATTTATTATATTATCAATGGATCCCATATGAATATTAGGTATAGTGTGGACTTCTTTATGTATGTAATGTATTCATTCATGTATGAATGGAGATAGGTTTTCAAACATTTCGGTATTTCTCGCATTCTAGACAGAAGTACTAACAGATGTTATTGTAGACAACATGAGATTCTAGAGTTGTTAACTCTATACAGCCTTGTTTATGAACACCATTATGTCCTCCATTTTTTCTCTTGTATATATGTTAGAATTAAACTAGTTAAATTTATATCATAATATCATACTCACATTCCAATAATTTGTTTTTAATTCCATCCTCGGTTACTTAGCATTGGTTAAATGTTCAAACAAGAAATTGGCCATCTTTATTCATTTTATCATAGTTAGTTAATCTATTCTCCATATCCTCCAAAGTATAAATATTTGTGTATGTTTTATAAAAGATACCATAAATTTCACATTACATTATGATGGCACTATTGATCAATCAAATTCTAGCCAGTAATCTTCCTTGGCATTAAATTGGTCATTTATATTGGGTCCCCAAATTTGGGGATCATCATATGTGAATGTGTTTCTCTAAATTTCAAGACAACATTGAGAGGGAAATTTTTAAAAATGGACTTTTCTATGTGCCAAATTTTTTGTTATTATCATTTGAGGCATTTTTTGATGTATATTCATGTAATCATTAAGTGGACATTGTATCCATATAATGTCTAAACAATTACAGTTGGACATCCTACTGACCAACAACATGGAATTACACATGATGTCATGAAAATATTTCTTTTAAAAAGTTATGATAAAATATTCATTGTAATACATTCTACTATTTAACAGCCATTGTTCTGACCTGTTATATAATAAATTAATGAAATAATCATTATAAATCATAAGGATCATTAATTTTTTTATTAAGACCAATATTTATGACATATATATCCTTGTATACAAGACCCCCATCTTAATGGGTTTAATATAAACCATCCAAGAAATAGTTACCATTTTCCTTTCATGTGTTAACCTATTCCATATGAAATTTCTAATCATGTATTGAAGGTCACTAATGAGGATTCTTGTGTCACATCCATGACTCAAAATCCACTAAACAAATGTTCTGAGCTGGGCCTCCACATGACCTCATGTATGCGTCCATGTACACGAGATGTTTCAAACTAACATCAAGGGCCTGATAAGTCACTTGAGGAGAGTATACCATTATTAATAGAGTAACCACAATAGATAATAAACTAATCATAGAAAATAAAAAATAAAAAATAAAAACATGCCTTTTCAACTAGTTTCCAAATAGGTTACAAACCAAAACCAAATAGTAAATATGTCATGTCATGCTAATAGTGAAAAATAAGATAAAACCCATAAATAAACAAAAAAGAAAAAACTCCCAAAAAATGGTGCAAACTCTGAGTTTATAACCTCATCCCTGCAATTTCAATGCCTGAATAAACTCCCATGTAGTGTAATTTTCCCTAATCCTAACATGCCAGAATGAAATATGCTGAGGTATCTAATGGTAAGCCAAGAAGTGTGTGAGGATAACTCAATAGTCCACTATAAAGAGTGTCTAAAAAATATCCACTCTAAATAAATAGTTCATAATATAACTAAATAAATAATATGTAAACAAAATAACTCAAGTTACATCTCGAAAAAATGTTCAATTTTTTCATTTACCACATTAGTTCCATGTTTATCAATTATTTCTTATTCATCACTTAATTAATTTCCATTACATGTTTAATGGGTTAGGCATTTATATTATTAAAAAAACATCATATGAAAATCAATTACAATGAATAAGGCTGTAAATCTTGTTCACTATCTTTCAAAGGATTAACATTTCATAAACATTCACATGGCACATGCCATGGAGCCTAGTTCAAGGTAGTATCATTAAATGAATATGTTAGACGTATATAGTATCAATGCACTTCTATAAACCATTCTTTATTGGGTGGGTTACAGAACCTCATTATAACCCAACAAGTGGACATGGATCCTCATATCGAGTACCCAAGAACGACCATGCCATGTGCACATGCTTGTTTATCTATTTGCCACATATACTATATCAAAAATTGTACAAAATCCGTAGACCTAACGTAAACATTTTATGTGCTACTTTAAACATAAATAATCCATATTTTTTAACCCATTAACACATTTACCACTTACTTATCATTGCTCATTTTACCCCATTCCATTGTCATTCTTTAACACATTTAGGATTTCAACACTTTCCATTTCACAAATTCAATAATTTCCATACATTTAACAATTGTGAATGTCCAAAAATTTCACCACATTAACTCATTGTAATGTTTAACAATATCTATACTTGAACCCATTTTTCATGTTTAACAATCCTTATACATTATCCCCTTAACAAATTGATCAATTCACTTGTGTTAAACCATTTATCCCCTTCATCATTTCGTATGCATTAACCCTCAAATTAATTTTATGTACAATTTATAAACCATTATATATGACAACCCACTTAACTCATTTACCAATTAACAAGAATTTACCAATTTAACATGTTCACCATTTCACATGTCTTAACCTAATGCCCATTCATTATTAATATTCCTTAAACAATCAATCAAAAACACTTTACAGTTCATAACCCAAATTAATCATTAACCATAATCCAAAAAATCCATTATGAAATTAAATCAACTAGACATAATGAAATTTTTTATCCTCTTAGTCATTCACCTAACATGTCAATATATTTACCATCCCTATAAATCATCATAAAACAACTCTATTTTAACCATACAATTTCATATGTTCGAGAATGTGAACGCACCCTATGGGTGTCCCTAAATAGGTCAAATAAAACATAACACGTCCCACAAGGATTAAGAGATGTGAAATTCATCATTTATCCAACCAACATACAAAATTTCAAAAATATCATCAAAATCCCAACATGAGGCAAGAAATATAAAAACCACACACACACACACAAATCCACAACAGGACTATGTGATAGAACATGTAGAACCCCCAACCTTGAATATATTGATTAATCCACTATAAACCATAACGTTAGATATAGATCCCTACACCCTTTGAAGTAAAAACCTTGAATCAACCAAAAAAGGGTTTTAGGGATTTAAAAAAATATTAGAGAAAATAAAATCCATAATTTGAGAAAAGTATGAAAGGGGAGTGTTAGAAATACCCAAAACATCAATATTCTTCCAAAAACACTTCAATTATCAAGAATATCTAGATAAAAACAATTGGAAATATTGGGTAACTAGGTATTGTCACTAGGGTTTCTGGGGGAGTATGGGGGAAGTAATTTTTGTGGGACACATTAAATACCGATGGGAAAACTTGAAGATATCACTTTTAATGAGCCGCATGGTGTTCTGAAACATGCACCAACCATGCTTCTACCTCTACCTAAGGTGATTTCATGTCACATGGTTACATATGGTTTCCACATGGTATATTAAACGATACACCAATAATGTGTAAGGATTCTATCTAAAGATTCATGGTTTTCCTGGTGAGCTAGTGCGGTCTAATTAACTTTTCACTAACTGTGCGCCTTGCATAGGTTCACTTAGGTTTTGTTTGATGCCCTCAAACTCCCAGAGTACCTTTGAGATGACTCATTCTCCCAAAAAACCTTCCATTAAAATAAATAGATTAAAAATAATTTTTTAATAGGGGCACACCATCATGATATCTGGGATCTCACAAACTCCCCTCTTTATTACCCCTCATCCTCAATCTGTATTCACCAGAATCACAGATCTGTCAAGGTAAAGTGATTGGGACACTAGCCCCTCATATATATATCCCTCATTATATTATCCTCTGGAACATTTCCTTTCTACCACAATACTGAACCAACAGAACTACCTTTTCTCATAATACTTATTACTATGATCAACAAAAATAAGTGAATGATATTTTGAAGATGTATAAACAAATATATATATATATATAACCATAAATTCATAGGGAGGCCTAGGATTTTTATAAAAAACAGAGCCAAGGAAATTTCACACTCATCTTACTAACATTGAGGGAGAGTCATTTGGCACCCCACCAACCTAATACTCATTGTAGATCATGACCCAAATCACTTGGAAAAATGATACCATGACTTCAATACATTAATATTGAACCAAACTAGAAAATATCCAATGGAAATAGGTTCTTTCTAAAGAAAAACTCATACCTATGTAAATACACAACTTGAGCCCTAATGGTCGTGCGCCATACTCAAACATCCCAACACAACCCAAACACTCATTCCAGTCGACTAGTCCAACCTGTGTCTACCCTCATTATGAAGTCCATTCCAACAAAAATTGTACTTTATCGAGTCCTGTCAACCCAAAGAACTGGTTAGATCATCAATTGAAAACTTTTCTTCTATGGTTCTCTACACTATACAATTTAACTCACCCCAACCTTCATCCAATGATTGGAACCTGATGATCGAAAAGGACCACCATCACCACAACTAAAATTCACAACATACCTGATGCCTTCCAAATTCACCATGACCAAACATTAATAATGACTTAACCATGTATTAACATCCATCCTTGATGTTGAAACTACATAGATGAAAAAACCCTACACCATACATTTATTTACTAATAAGAACCTGACCAACCTCATGTTTTCATTTATTTCTGAAAATTGATTTCTAGTATGAACATAAAACCTGAGTTGGGTCAAAAAATACCACAACCATTCCTTTTCCCATATCATGTCATACCATCCTAGTTGACTTGTACCAGAACACTGACCATCCAATGTAAACATACAAATATTTACATCCACCCATTAAACATCCTTATATAAGGAATGCCACCATTATCGTGGAACCTACTGAGGTCAGTCACTAAAATTCGATAACTCTACCATCAAGGTATCCACTACCATATAAACATCATCATGCTGCAACACACCCATTAATATCCCTAACATAGATACCCTCTCCATCAATATAATGGCTGAATTCGATTAGGATGATTCTAGAACACATATCTGTTATAAAAATTTACTTTTCATTCAAAAACATCCATAATAAGTTGATTTCATACTCACCCCTTGTGTACCTGTTTTTAACTGAGTCGGGCCGTCCCCAGACAACTCATCTGGGAACACCCTACTTCACTATTGGCATGAAACTATATCACCTGGTCCAGGTTTCTTCCCAATTCTAGACATTCTAATGTCACGAAAATAAACCTACTCATGTCTATGATAGGTTTTTATGGAAGTTCTTTAACCCATCCTCTCTTTATATATAACATTGTCTTATCTTACCACACCATTCAATGACTTTAGCATAACATTTTCAAATTTCATTTGGAACCACCCTAAGCTTGAAGACAATGCTTGGATTATTAAAACACCACCTCTGAGGCCTACCTGGCCTCTCTTAGGAACCCGAAATGTACCTCACAGGTTTTTCAATAGTACCCCAATGTCACCTCATTATATCCATTCTCTCCTCCACACTTATAGGACTAACATATCACACCCCACCTTAAGAGTGTCATTACCATCACATTTCTCAAGAAATTAAAACCTACATGGATCAATTTCCAAACATAATCATAACCCAAAAACCTAGACCTAACCACATAGATTATCCATGATCAATAAATAAAGAGTCACCCGATACCATTCCTGAACTTTCATGAATGGTACTTTCAAAAATCGTTGACACTCATTCCATTCTGAGAACCATAATCTTATATGAACAATGTCTCACATACCTCCATTCATCTTCACATATACTACACCAAAAGAACATTATATATTTGATGTACCATATACGAGAAAATAAATTCATGTCACTAGGAGTAAAGAAAAATAATTCTTAGTGTACCTAGGACAATGTAAAGATGTTGGTCATGATCATCACCAACTAATAATCTTCTAAGAATTCATCGAAAATCACCATGAAAATTATATTCCACTAATTTTACCCACCACTATGGAACAAATTATTTTTATGAAGTTCCTTGGTTTCCCTTTCCATGAAAAACTTATCAAAACATAACCACCACTACCTAGGTGTGATTTCCATCCAAGGCTAGGCACTATTCCATGACCCTCTTCTAAGAAGTCATGAACACACATTTTCGTCGACAATACTACCAACACACCATCTGAGTTCTTTTATCCTGAACTTTATTGTTATAATTTGTGAAAAAATGGTGAACTAACCCAATAAAAACCAAAAGTTCCCTTATATTTATGCATTTTGATTTGATTTCATAGTGAATGATAGGTATTTATCCTAAGCCAGTAGTTTTCCTATTCCAAACAGACTCATGCCTTCCAGTGCATTCCCAATTATAGACCTCATAAGATCCCTCATAGTCTTTCATATTCATATGACCACACACTATGACCAAATATATATCCCACGATGTAATCATCACAACAGCCTAAACCAATGCTTGCTCACTCTGATGACCATGCCTTCTAGTCTGTCATCCCCATTAGCCTCATGAAATTCTCAAAATATAACCCAATGACCAAACCACTCATACGATCAATACCAACCACATGAAAACCCTCAGTATGGGTGTTACCCTAATAAAAAAAGAATTTATTTGAGCTTTAGCCGCCCTTTTCTATTCTGTCTGAAACAAACATTGAGGCCCCATTAATCATCATCTAATCATATAGCTCATACATTAAAAGGATAATACAGTAACATCCTGACCCGGAAGACACTAAACTAGTGCTCCAAGCGAGTTCTCCATAAGGCCTCAAGCACACCTCCCCGTACGCCAGAGTCTGCCGACTAGCAGCGAGGGCCTAGGCTGTGATAGTGGGGAGACTATGCCATCATACCAGAGTAGGAAACAACGGAAAGTAAACGGAGTGCGGAAGAAGTAAAAAACTGAAATAGAGAAAGATGAAATAGTAAAAAGATGTAAATGTCCGAACAACTATGCAATACAAAACAACACTGGTCACCCATCGGTCCAACCATACAGATACAAGTACAAAGGAAACTGAAAGTAAAAGTATAGGGCTCTGCTACTAACTCCGAGCCAAACCACGTACCTGATCTCCAGACGCTATCGAACAGCAGAAACCTAATTAGTAGTACCACTCGAGGAGCTCCGCTTGATCATGAAACACTAGGCCTTATCCCGATCCACCATAGAACTCGTGACCAACCTGAAAAGCAGACATTATGTATAAACATACACCAAGGTGTACATACAGGGGTGAGAAATAATCTCAGTAGGGCACCCCGACAAGCAACCTATAAATGTGCTGCTAAAAGTGTATGGAACAACAACGTGATCAACCTAGATGGAACACAATAAAGGAAATAAACCAAACATGAAACCACAGTTGAACTCAAGGAATGTAATCCCTATCAACTGGGCAAGTTCCACCATGGATGTCCATATCTATATACGTACACATGTATAGTCCCATACCTATACACATATACATAAATATGAATATTCATGATTAAGTGATTCAAATAATAAGAAAGCACATCAACAACTGATCCTTGGGACCTTAAGACCGATCTCCTGGACATCCTATGCAAGGGAATTGAGCTGGACGTCGTTCCACTCAAGTTTTGTATCAATAAGTCTATCTTTGGGTCTATAATACCATCGATGTATACCGGCTTCACCCAACGCTGGAAATATATCTCTAAACAAGTTAACTAAAAACAAGTAACTAGTTCAATATAATTCAATTCTTAGTTTCTCTGTGACTCGACCTAGAATGGCCATATTTTATACCAAAGCCACAGCAGAAACCACAACAGGATATCAACAAGTAAAAGCTAATAACAATGCCAATCCTGTGATGTTGCTTGGCAGGTTCAATAGAAGAAATCACCAAATTGAATATACAACGTAATCACTGTCCTCTGACATGTGAATCCTTTCCCTCAGGAAAACAGAACAATTACCCTCAGGCTAATATGACCACACCCTCAGGCTAATTAGAACCATTTCCTCAAGCTAATAAAAATCACGCCCTCAGGCTAATCAGAATCATGCCCTCATGCCTAACAAATAGTGTCCTCAACCGTATGGAATCTCACCCTTAGGCATACTGATTATTTCCATCAGGCATAGAAGCTACTGCCCTCAGGCATGACGAACGTTTCCCTCTGGCTAAAAAACACTGCCCTCAGGATAAACAAGCACTGAGCTCAGGCATAAGAAAACAATGCCCTCAGGCTAGAGTAAAACACTGCCCTCAGGCGCAAGTAACCGGGCCTAGACCAAAGAATAACAAGAAATTTTATATACAATTCCTTTCAAGGAAAAAGTAATGCTCAATATAAACATGGCATACCCTCGGGTATTCAGTCCAAACGGATAAACAGAGGAACGCACCCCTGGGGTGGTCCTAGATCCAAGAAGTGATCCCAAACAGCAGTTTTACACTTACATTAAATTACCTATGCAATTCTAGGTATTTAAACAACCAAGGCCTCAGCCGTACGACACCCCAACGTGGGTTCGTATCACAATGTTACACAAGACTCACAACAATTGGAATTAAACACCAAGCCACCTACTACTCAGGCACACAAGGAAAGGTATGAATCTCAAAAAACAAAAAGACGCCTCACGTTAGGATCAATAGCCACTGACCAGTAATTGCCTCTGGTAACAACTACGACATCAAAAACCCAAGTCAGATATAAACAAACAAGTGAGGGTGGCTGAATGACCAACTCAACACTAAAAACATAACCCCATAGGATTACTAGTTTGGAACGGGTTCTAGATGACACCCGAACACATTCTCTACCCAAACCCGACGTAACCACTCAGGTCGGTCAAACAACGGCACCCGCCGGGTCCCACAAGTCAAACACCAAGGAATCATCCTACTCAGGATCCTCCAGATAACTAGAGAGAAGGAATCCTACACAGGATCCTAAGAAAAGAGGAATCTCACATGGGATCCTAGAATGAAAAACAAAAGAGGCAACCCATAATAGGGGTCCTCTAAAAGAAAAAATGAGAGAGTTCTTACAAGGACTCCTGAGTTCAGTACACAATCAGGGCATCCCTCAGGGGACCCTTAGAAGCATTTGGTCTCACGACCTCTCAGGCCAGAAGGGCACGTCTCACAAGGGTAACATACTCTAAAAAAATGTTATGTGAGATATCTCACAACTCGTCTCATATTAAAGGTCTCTACTAAGTTGGTCCGAACACCCAACCTAGCAACCTTGCCATGTCTCACCCTCAGGTGACAACTGGGCTCGATAACCGGAGGAAGAACCCCTCCATTTAGATAAAAACCCCCCAAAACCCCATTTATATGACCTCTAAATGTAAAAATTATTCCACCATCGTGATATACAAGGAAACAGGCTCAGAATCAACTACTCACACTCCCAATTCTGACTTCTAGAGCATAAGATATCCCAAAATTACCAAACTGAAGTAGTACATGGCCATAGTACATTTCCAGAACCCATTGAGCCTACCTGTGTAATAGTACACGGCATGTAAATTACTGTACATGGCATGTAAATTACTTTACATGGCGTTTAATACTCAAAAAAATTTACCCTGTGTTAGTTTTCACCCGAACGCATGCCCATGTACCACTACACAGCGTGTACTTTACTGTACACGGCGTGTACTTCAAAAAAACCACTAAAACCATGTTCTATTTCACACGGCCGATCACATGGCCACCACTACATGGCATGTACTCAAACTACACGGAGTTTACATAAAAAAAACTTTATCTTCCCTGAACGGGAATAGCACACGGCGACTTCCCCTGGAACACACACCGTGCCTACTGGTTTTTCCGATGGGAAATCATTAAAAACACCCGATTCGCCCGTTTTCGCCACCGAAACAACAGATTGATCCCCATGGGAATACAAGAAAGAAATATAAGTCATTAAAAACATAAAACAATTTTTTTAAGGGGTATCTATGGAAAAAACGTAAATGGACCTACCTTCTGGCAGAAACCGCTGAAGCCTCGGTTGATTTCACGGTCCACGGATGCTGGACGCCGACTCCGCGCGTCGAGGGCTTCGATTCGGTACCCCTCTGGCCACCTGTAACAACCCGAGATTTTATGAGAAGTATAATTTCTAATTTATTTAATGTCTTGTGTTGTATGCTACACCAAGATTATGTTGCACTATATGCAACACCGTATTAGCTTACAGTATACGCAACACAATTCATGGATCGTGTTATACACAATTTCAAGTTCATTTGATAGAAGTTATTCTACGGAACATATAGTATATATATATATATGTATTCAATGTATAAATGAAATATGGTTGGATTCTGTTATACGCAACAAAAAATAAGTCTTGCACTTCACGCAACCCTGACTTGGCTTTCATTACACGCAATCGCGACCTTCCTCGATATCATGTGTTGTACGCAATACCGGGTTTCACTAAACAACGATATATGGTTATAATATTATCACGAACTAGCTGTTATGAATAGTATTAAGTAAATTTTGGATTTTATAACATTATTATTCATCTTATAAATTTTCTAAAACATTTTATGTGAACAAAATAAATTTTTCGGGTAAAATAAGTATTTTTCAAAAAATGCTGTTTTGCCGCCTTTTGATGGCGCACCCACATTAAATCTAGTTTTTGAAATGTTTATAAGTTCAATTTTACAAAATAAAATTCTTCCTTTGAATCAGGATATAAATATTTACATTGGATAATGTTTTGATATTTTTCTAATAACTTTCACATTTTAATGAATAGTAAAAACACGCTATATTTTAATTAAGAACAACTTTTTTCATCATAATAATGTATATGGTTAAATTATATTATTGAATGGTTTTAAAGTATAAATAGTATATATTTTTACCATTTAATATAATGTATGTCATTATAAATTATTTTACCTTAGTTTCGTAGGTTAAATCAATTCAATCTTTTGCAATGTTTTAAACAAAAAACCGTTTTCTTTCGACAACATGATTAATTTTAATTTAATTTATGCAACTTTTGTGTATTGAATTTGGTAAAATGGATTCAATATTTGGAATAAGTGGGTTTAAATTATTTTTATAAGATACATTTTAATTTTGGGCATTATGAATAGTAATTACGGTAAATTTTATTTACCATAGTTAAAGGTAAATCAGGTAATTAAGGGTAAATATAAGATTATAAAATTACCCTAACGCCTGCCAAAATTCTATTGGATGACTAAAAGTTGAACCACATCACCTAAGGGTCAGAATAGATTCATTTTATGGACTTGTTTTCTTCGAAAATAATATAACTATTATTAAAACCAAAGAAAGTGACAACATGTCACTCTCTTAAATCTTATGAGTATATTAATTTTAATTTAGTGATAAACTTCATGAATCTTAGAACCTGAATAATCTACAGAATTATAATAAAATTATAGACATCATATGAATTTATTTATAATTTTTAAGGATAAATAATGATCATTAAAGGTGACATAATAGTGATGTTGAAATTATTTTATTAAGAGCAATATCAAATAAATGGTTTTAAAAATATTAAAATAAATATTATATGAACTATTTAATGTGCTCCATTAATTTTATAGATACTTATGACATTTTATGAATCTATTAAAGCTTTTATTTCAAAGATATATTCTATATATATTTTATTTAAATTCAAACAAATGAATAGTGTCAAAATTGACACTATTGTTATTTTATAGAAATAACATATTATAAAATTGTTTAAAAATAACAGAAATATTTAAAAATTATAAATAAAAATTAATATGGTTGAAAATGTCATAAATTGTCAAATTATGGAAAAATCACAAAAAATATGTAATTATTTATAATAATTTAAAATTTAGAATATTATTACCACAATTAAAATTAAATTGATAAATAAAGATAAATCAAGTTGATAATGTTTCAAATAAATTCCTAACATGTATAAATTTTATTAGATGATTATATTACAACCCTATCTCATTTAATATTTATATTTGAGTTATTTGGGAAGTTTTTAAGTGGGGATGGGATTTAATATAAATTAATATTTTCTTATATTTCCAATGGTGCCCCTCTCCTCCGTTATAAAAGGGAACCTCCTCCCTTTTCTCCTCACACAATTTTGAGCCTTTATGCTTGGCCAAACCCTGCCCATTTCCCTTCTCATCTACCCTAGCAACATTATAAAGGTCTTGGGATTCTCCAAAGTCCAATTTTAGTACCCTAAGAGGAGGTTTCAAAGAGGCATGTCGAAGAGGAGGTAATATCTGTTACCTTTTCGTTCAATTTTCTTTCTTCTTAAACTTCTTATTTATTTGTTGTTTCATTATATTGTAATAAAATAAGTATCCCTCATATAATGATAAGTTATTATAAATATGAAACAACCCTATTTCACCTTCTATCCATCCTATGGAAAACAAAATCACCGCGCGTGCGTACGTACGGAATACCGTCTCCACGCCATGGTGTAATCTGTTTTTCCACCACAACCTTACTTGGATGGGTATAATGGTGTAAAGAATAAATACATATGATTATAATAACATCATAATGATTCTTATATATTGTACCATCCACTCCAATTCTATTGAATAATTATGGGAACGATATCATCGCTCGTGCGTATGTAGGATTACCGTCTCCACGACGCGATGGGATTCATTCTCCATGTTAACCATACATGAATGATTATAAAGTTTATATAATGAATAATAATAAAATATATGAAATAATAATGCTACTGGATATATATATATATATATGTATGTCATCTATTTATTTTCATTCAATTCAATAAGGAAACGAAAACAGCGTTCATGCGTACGTACAGCCTACCGTCTCCATGAACGGTGTATTTCATTCCTTTTATCGATCTATAATATATATGTATATGATAAATATATATTATATATAAATCATTTTTTACATTATGGAATTATTTAAATCAGGATATAAGTAATAATATCATGAACGACAATTCGAAACACTTACGATAAATGAAATGATTTTACCCAAAACACTACTTTAACATGGAATTTAAAAAAGAACAGGTACTATAAAGTCATAAGTGAAACATATATGATATCATAACAATAAAAATGATTATTTAATAAGTAAATGATATTATTTAAATCATTATACAGGAGGTTCAGATACATACGAATCATATCGGACCTAAGGTAAGGGATAATTTTGCAAATCTCATGTTTATCAGAGATTTCTTATTTGTAAGTATTTATTGGGGTTATTGCTATCATCCATGTCCATGTTTTATAAAAGTGTATTCATGTATGTTTAATGTCCTTTTTACCCATTTTTTACTTTTACTACATGGTACGTAAGGAATCTTTCTTTTATTTATGTTATGAGGTACTTTTTGACTTTTCTGGAAAAAGTATTAGAAGAATGTTTTTTTAACTTAAACGACAAGAAAGGATTTATATGGTTTTATAAAGCCTAATTTTCATGAAGATTACTCTACAATATTTCATGATTATTTTCAAAAAATCATTTTCATTTAAAATTTCATGTCATTTTGTGAAAATAAAATTATTTTCAAGAAGAAAGGATATTTTCCTCAAGAATTCATTTAGAGTGCTTTATCAAAACCATTTTCCATCTATGATGACATTATTTCATATGTGTATGTTTCAAGTATAATGTATCTATGATTTATATGGTTTCACTTTTCTTATGATGAAATGATATCCATTTGTTTTATATCGATTATGATATGATGGAATGATGTTTACGAAACCCAATTTGTTCTTTGGGTTATGATGAATGATTTATGATTGTTTTGTGGCACACGTAAGAATGTTTTCAATATGAGATGGGTGGGACCTATATCTCCTTCCAATGCATTGGGTAAAGATTTATATCTCATGAGATAGATATGGATGGAATGACAAGTTAAACTGGTTCAGTAATACAAGACTGGAATGAGGAGTGAACTCAATTCAGAAAGGGACTTTGTCCACTAAGATGGTCTTGGCAGCAATGCCTTGGCTACTATGGAAATCATAACATGTGTTGAATCGTTGCCACAATTACATGTTTTATTCCCATGCTAATTTATAATGATTAATGTTTCTTCATGATATATGCCTTACGTACTGCCATGTTTTATGTCATTGCTCAATATTTTGATGTTTAGATTTTACGCTCATGTTTTTTTTACATTCAAATGTCGAAGGATTGTTTTATGTTCTATTTGCTTACCCTTACTGAGCATTTGAGCTCACCCTTTATATGTTTTCTTTTCCCCAGGAATTAAAAAAAGGTTTTTGGTAAGGAAACAAAAAGGGGAATATCGTTATAGGAGTTTTTGAAGATATTTCAACATGATTAGAAGTTTATATTCCCAGTTTATAAAGACACTAAACTATTACGGTCCTTGTGTGTCTGTTTTTGTTATGTATTAATTATTCCGCAAAAGTATGTAATGTCCATGTACGTCAAGCATTGGGTATCTACACCACCCAACTCTCACTCTTTCTCAATCTACAAATTCCCCCCATGGGACATGGCCAAGAAAGAGCACCCATGAAGAGTGCGCAAGGAGGAGGAGGAAGGAAGAGAGAGAAAGGAAAAGAAAAGAAGAAAAAAAAGGAAGAAAAAGGGGCCTGGCCCGGCCCCAGCGCCTGACATGAGTTTATGCCTTCTCTAGGATAAACTACCCATTCCAAACTCAATGGCGTAGACACAATCAAAATCTGAAGTTCTGTTTAAAAGTTTTTTACAAACGAACCTGTGTGAATAATTTAATTTTTAATTTAATAATATTAAATATTAAATATTCCACAAAAATTCGAACAACTCAGATTTCTACCAAACTCCTATCCTAGGGTAAAATCCCTATTCCGGGACCAACAGAGCTGTCAAAAAAATTATCTGAGATCAGCTGGTAGGGTAAAATGACCATTTTACCCCTCATGAGCATCCCAAAGAAAAAATTCAAATTTCTGTAAAAAATGCATTCCGGAAAAACACGGTTTCTTACAATCTCCCCACCATAAACCTTCTCATCCCCGAGAAGCCCGGTGAAAGAACCAGAAGCCATGATCCCAACCCGAGCATCTGTACAACCAAGCTAGATGGATTGTCCAACGACCAACCTTATAGCGTAAACCACCACCTTCTACGAAGAAGATATTTAACTACGAACAAATTGGTACTCCCCACCATAGGAATACCCTTATCGTCATCTTAAAATAAAACTCTGAGCTCAGAAGCTCACAAAAAAACAACTACGTTTATCCTAAACAAGGAAAACCACCATCAAAAGGCCAATGGTGCACTCCCCACCATATGGATTTCCTTAAACTGCTCCGAGAGAAAAACCAGAACATGTTCCATCCTCAACAGGTATGAACATTGAGAAAGAAAAAGGAGATCGATGTAGGGTTGAATATCTCTCAGCATACTAAAGATGAATCAAGATAGCGCATGATCATCTCTAACATGAGTACACTGAGATTTCAGTAAAGGTGTGTCCAGCTCCCTCCAAGCCATGCTAACATCTTGCTTAAACCTGACTAGGGTTCAAACACGGGTCAAACATCCTCACACAGGTTTCCCTAAAAAAATAGACATCAACCAACAAGGGTTCAAGTCAAAACCAAAACATGACCTACAAGGGATCTGATCCTCTCCAAGCATCATCATAATGAACTACTCCCTGGAGTTCACAACCTAAGCAGAAGAGAAACTGAACTGACGCTCATCGGGTATCTGTATACAACAATACCACAAGGAGGTCCAGTACAAAACAAAATCCTTGGTATCTATCGACATTGTTCTCAATGACCTGACTAGATAAGCATAGTCCTGAGAAACAAAACCCAATAAGGATAAAAAAAGCCATCACGTGCCACATAAAAAAACAAGGTTCACTGCACCACCTGTGAACAAGGACTAAGTCATCATCTTCAACAAAAACGCCTCAAAGTAGATCCACGTGACCTTCCATCAGAGTGAAAAGTATGTGTAAGATGACCAAAAGGTCTCAGTCATCAGTAAAAACACACACTACCAGGCTTATATGATATGAATGTTATGTGCCTAGTATGATGCATGAGATGCCTCTTGCCTTTGCTGGCCAAGAGTCAAAATCCATCCTTGGCATCTTACCAATGGACAAGAGCCATAGATCCATAGTAAATCAAAACACCACACAATATGTGCATCACTCAAGGAGAAAATCATATACAACTGTAACATCACAAAATCAGAACAGCAATCCCAAACCCTGGAAATCGGGACTTCTTACAGGAACAAGTGTTCTTGACGCACTAGCACGATATCCATCACAGGTTCTGACACATTCCTAATACTCTTGTCTACCAAATTCCAAATAGTAAAGACCAGGAAAAAAACTCCATCGATACCACTTTGTAACATCCCAACCCAGAAGACACTAAACAGGTGCTTCGAGCAAGTTCGCCACAAGGCCTCAAGTGCGCCTCCCCTTATGCCAGAGGCTGCCAACTAGCAGCGAGGGCCTAGGGTGTGATAGTGGGGAGACTATACCCTAATACCAGAGTAAGAAAAAACGGAAAGTAAACAGAGTGTGGAAGAAGTAAACAACTGAAATATACAAGCTGTAATAGTAAAAAGTTCTAAACTCCTGATCAGCTATGCAATACAAAACAACACTGGTCACCCACCGGGTCAACCATATAGATAAAAGTACAAAGGAAACTGAAATTAAAAGTACAGTGTACTCCTACTAACTCTGAGCCAAACCATGTACCTGATCTCCAGGAACTGTCGAATTGCAGTAGCCCAATCAGTAGTACCACTCGAGCAGCTCCGCTCGATCATGAAACACTGGGCCTCAATCCGATCCACCATGGAAATCGTGCTCAACCTGAAAAGCAAACATAAGGTCTACACATACACCACGGTTTAGGTACAGGGGTGAGAAATAATCTCAATAGGGAACCCTGACAAGAAACCTATAACCGTGATGCTAAAATTGTATGCAACAGCAGCATGCTCAGCCTAGCCGGAACACAACAATGGAAGTAAACCAAACATGAAACCACAGTAAAACTCAAGGTATGTAATCCCTGTAAACTGGGAAAGTGGCACCATGGATGTCCATATCTTTATACGTACAAATGTATAGTCCCATACCTATACACATATACATAAATATGAATATTCATTATTATGTGATTCAAATAACAAGAAACCACATCAACATTCGATCCTTGGTACCTTAAGCCTGATCTCCTGGACATCCTGTGTAAGGGCATTGATCGGGACGTCATGGCACTCAAGTCGTGTATCATTAAGTCCATCTCTGGGTTTGTAATCCCATCTACGTATACCTGCTTCGGCCAACACCAGAAATATATCTCTGAACAAGTTAACTGAAAACAAGTAACAAGTTCAATATAATTCAATTCTATGTTTCTCCGAGACTCGGAGTCTACTGACCATCTATTATACCAAATCCACAGGATAAACCACAACATGCTATCAACAAACCAAAGATAATAACAATTCCAAGCCTATGATTTAGCTTGGTAGGTTCAATAGAAGAAATCACCACAGTGAATATACAAAGTAACCACTTTCCTCAGACATGCAAATCCTTTCCCTCAAGAAACCAGGACACTTGCCCTCGGGCTAATATAACCATGCCCTTAGGCTAATTAGAACCACACCCTCAGGCAAATCATAATCACGCCCTCAGGCTAATCAGAATCATGCCCTCAGGAATAACGAATAGTTCCCTCAGGCATATGGAATCTTGCCCTCATGCATACTGAATATTTCCCTTAGGCATGGAAGCTACTACCCTCAGGACTGAGAAACGTTTTCCTCAGGGTAATCAACACTACCCTCAGGCTAAACAAGCACTTCGCTCAGGCATAAGAAAACCATGCCCTCATACTAGAGTAAAAAACTGCCCTCAGGCCCAAGTAACTGTGCCTAGCCCAAAGCATAACAAGAATTTTTATTTATAATTCCTTTCAAGGAAAAAGTAATGAACAATATAAACATGGCATACCCTCGCGTATCCAAGCCAAACGGCTAAATAGAGGAACACACCACTGGGGTGGTCCTGGATCTAAGCAGTGATCCCAAACAACAGTTTTAAACATACATTAAATTACCTATGCAATTTTAGGTATTTAAACAGCCAAGGCCTCAGCCATACGACACCCCAACGTGGGTTCGTATCACAATGGTACACAAAACACACTACAGTTGGAATTAAACACCAAGACACCTAATAATAAGGAATAGAAGGAAAGGTATGAATCTCAAAATACAAGAAGACACCTCGCATCAGGATCAACAACCACCAACTAGGAAGTGACTCTGGTAACAACTACAACATCAACAACCCAAGTCAGATATAAACAAACAAGTGAGGGTGGTTGAACGCCCAACCCAACACTAAAAACATAACCCCATAGGATTACTAGTTTGGAACTAATTATATATGACACCTTAACACCTTCTTTACCCAAACCCGACGTAAAAACTTAGGTCGGACAAACAACGGCACCAGTCGGGTCCCACAAGTCAAACACCAAGGAGTCATCCTACTCAGGATCATCCAGATAACTAGAGAGAAGTAATAATACATGGGATACATAATAAAGGGGAATCATACATGGTATCCATGAATGAATAACAAAATAGGAAACCCATAATAGGGGTCCTCTAAAATAAAACATGAGAGAGTTCCTACAAGGACTCCGTATTTCAGCACACAAGCAAGGCATCCCTCAGGGGACCCTTAGAGGCATCTGGTCTCACGTCCTCTCCGGCCAGAAGGGAAAATCTAAAAAGGGGAACATCCTCTAAAGAAATTGTTATCGGATATAGCTCATAGCTCGTCTCATATTAAAGGTCTCGACAAAGTTGGTCCGAACAGCCAACCTAGTAACCTCGCCAAGTCTCGCCCTTAGGTGATGACTGGGCTCGATAACTGGAGGAAGAACCCCTCAATTTAGATAAAAACACACAAAACCCAATTTAGATGACATGTAAATGTTAAAATGATTCCACCATCGTGATATACATGGAAACACGCTCATAATCGACTACTCACGCACCCAATTCTGACTTCTAGAGCATAAGTTATCCCAAAATTACCAAACTCAAGCAGTATATGGCAAGAGTACATGGCCAGAACCCATTGGGCTTTCCTGTGTAATAGTACACAGTGAGTAATTTACTGTACCTGACATTTACTGTTCACGAAAAGTTTCCCCGTGTCTGTTTTCACCCAAACACATGCCCATGTACCACTACACAGTGTGTACTTTACTGTACACAGTGTGTACTTCAAAAAAACCACTAAAACTGTGTTCTATTTCACACTACCGGTCACATGGCCACTACTACACGGCGTGTACTTAAGAAAATTTTTTCTTCCCCAAATATGAAGAACACACGGTGTGTTCCCCTAGAACACATGCCATGTATACTGGGTTTTCCGGCGGGAAATCCCTAAAAACGCCCGATTCGCCCGTTTTCGCCCCCAAAACAACAGATCGTGCCCCATGGGAATACAAGCAAGAAATATAAGGATTTAAAAACATAAAACAACTTGTTTAAGGGGTATCTATTACAGAAATGTAAACGGCCCTACCATTGGGCAGAAACCGCCGAAGCCTCGGTTGATTTCACGGTCCACAGATGCCGCACACCGACTCATCGCGTCGAGGGCTTCGATTTGGTACCCTCTTACCACCCAACTCTCACTCTTTCTCAATGTCCCAATTCCCCCCATGGGACACGACCAAGGAAGAGCACAAATTAATCATTCTCAAGGAGGAGGAGGAAAGAAGAGAAAGAAAAGAAAATAAAAGAAGGAAAGAAAAGGAATAAAAAGGGGCCCAGGCCGGCCCCAACGCCTGACATGAGTTTATGCCTTCTCTAGTCTAAACTCCCCAACACGGACTCAACGACGCAGATGAAATTGAAATAAGACTCTCATTTTAAAATTTATTTCCAACCGAACCTGGACGAATAATTTAATATTTAATTTAATAATATTAAATATTATATATTCCGCCAAAATTCGAACAACTCATATTTCCACCAAACTCTTGTGCCAGGGTAAAATCCCTATTCCATGACCAACGGAGTTGTCAGAAAAATTATCCAAGATCAGTTGTTAGGGGAAAATGACCATTTTACCCCTCATGAGAATCCCAAAGAAAGAATTCAAATTTCTTCTAAAAAATGAATTCCAGAAAAATACGAGTTCCTACAAAACCCCTTCAAAATGAACCTTACAGCCAATTACAAGCATTCGGGGTCCCTTATGAAAGAACTAAGTCCAACAAAACCATTTACTGAAAAGTGTTGGTATTCATTTTTCTTTGATTTGATCATTAAATAATCTAACATGCTTCCTATTTGGAGACACCAACAACACTGGACAAACCTCCCTCTAGGTCACCCTAGATTTTCCCAAGACTATCAACTCATTTCCACAACTCGACTCACACCTTCCCAAAACCATTGACCTTCACACTTATCCATCAAGGAAAAATCCACTCATTCATTAACCTAAAACATCCTCTTGTTCCCCATTTCTCCAAGAGAACTCAAAAAGTTTGAACACTCTCCCACGGGCCCCTTTTGAGGGTCGAATGATACTAAATTTCCAACTAGGGTTAATGGTAACCAGTCACCATGCCCTCACTCCCTAGGCTGCATACATAAAAATACTAACTTTTTGTCACTCATATGTGGCCCTCCTATCCCCTTTCTAGAACATTGTGTCTAATCCACCTCTTAAAACACCACTTTGGGTCTCAAGAGATGAATAATCAAACACCTTCAACAACAACAAAATCCAATTATCCCACTTCTAGGGTCCACAACAAAACTCGCAAGGTCTGAACCCACACAAGTCACCACACCCGAAACAAAACATCCATCACTAATGATTCCCCGACCAAGACCCTAAATATTTAGTCAAACATTCATACGATGCAACTAAAAAACATAGGGTTCATCAATTTCACATTATCAGGAAACATATCCAAACCCCAAGGTCATCACTCTACCGAAATCACAACAAGTCACACACCATTGTCCAGAAACTGAGACTCATCATGGTCGTCTAACATATAACCAATGTCTCATCTTAGAGAACCCTCACACCAAAATCACCCATAAAAGGTCCATATAATAAACACAAGGAATAGTCAAAATTTTCCTTCACTAAATATTCCATTATCACACATTCATTAATAATTAACATCACCATTTTTAAAAACCAACTATTCACACAATAGAAATTTCAATTGAACCAATATTTCCAAAATCCTTAATTTTATATATTCATATTTCAAAACATATTCATCATCAAACAACTCAAGGGAAGTCCAATTAGTGTATAAAATTGAAGAGAATACAAAACATTCAATATTCAACCAATCTCTAATACTACACTCAACCATTCATATCGTGGGTCATGGTCATCATTGGGTGAGCCTACTATCATAGATATATGACTTTTATTAGACACTATTGTATTCACTAATCTAAAACTTCATAAAATAAATCAGTCTACATTTTAAAACTTGTAACATTTATTATTCAAACACATTCAAAACCCTCAAAAATCATAATTCATTATCTGTTTTACAATTTTTATGTATATAATTATCCTCAAGACACCATTAAATCATTACAATTTATCACAAACAAAAAATGTTAACATGATCATAATTTTTATTTAAACACACTATTCATCATACATTCATTTAAATTATTTCCATTTACTTATTTAAATCATAATTATTAGACACCATTTTTTCTTATTTAAATAATGTAAAATGCATCATACACTTCATGTCCTGAACACCCATATCATGCATACTGATGTTGATGCATGCAACCATATCCCTAGGAAAATGCAATTTTTCAAGGACTCACAACCTCATGGAATATATGTTGTGAACAAATATCATAAAATAGTCACATAACACAAAAATTTCATAAACCAATGGTGAAAAAATCAATCAAACTTAACAAAATACACAAAAAATGACAATTCCACCATGGGTGACTTGGGTTTTCCCATGTTTATGGATTATCTACTCTAAAGAAAAATATCTCATAAAAAGCTCAACACATCCCAATAATGTATATAAAATCCCAAAAATAAGACAACATAAAAGAATATGTGTAGATACAACTGCATACCATCCCTGATCAAGAATCCTCTAAATCGGTGTTCTGAGCAAGATCGCAAAATGACCTCAAGCACACCTCCCTGTATACTATATTTTTTATAACTATAGGTGAGGGTTTTATAATACACATGGGGAGAATATATAGTATTTACTAGAGTAATCCATAATAGATAAAATAGGATACAATGGAAATAATTTGTGAAGAACCAAAAAATGCATTTTCAAACAGTTTCAAAACAAGGTACAAACCACAACCAAATAGTAAATATGTTATTTGAGGATAATAGTTCCAAAAGTGAAGGTAAACCCAGACATGAAGGAAAACTACATGAATTCCCAAAAAATAGTCAAGACGCGTAGTCTAGAACCACATCAAAGCACATCATAATCCTGATTAAACAATAAAGCATGGTCCTTTTCCCTTATCATGACCTACATGAATGAAATCTGCTCGGGTAACCAATGGTGGCTTTAGTAGGGTGTGGGCATAACTCAGTCGGTCTTCACCAATAGTGTATAAAGAATATACAGTCTAAACATATATTGTATGGAATAACCAATGAAATAAAAAGTACAAAAAAGGTAGGTTCCATTAGGTAACAATGTTTACTTTATCTATTTACCACATCAGTTCTATCTTCATCATTAAGTCAATATTAATCCCTTAATTCATTTCTATTACATGTTCAATGTCTTAGGAATTTATATTATTTACCAAATTTCATATGAAAATAAATTACTAAGAATAAATATATAAAAAATATTCCCTATCTATGTATGGATAATCATTTCATAAACATTCACATCAAACATAAGTTTTACCCTCAGTCACAGTAGTCTCATCTAATGTATTCATACAAGGTAAAGAGTCTCGAACCCCTTCTCTAAGTAGTTCATTGTGGGGTGGGGTTTATAGCCTCATTATAACCCAAACGATGGTCATAGATCCTTATTTAGAATACCCCACAACAACTGAGCCACGTGCATATGATTATTTATCCATTTAATACATATAGAATATCAAAAACATTACATAATAAATACACCTAACATAAACATTTCACATTCTAGTTCACACATAATCAATCTTTATTTCTTTCACCCATTAACAAATTTACCACATATTTAGAATATCTCATTTAACCCATTTCTAATGTCATTCCATAACCCATTTAACAAATAAAACACTTTAAAAATGATAACTCATTTCACATATTAAAAAAAAAAATAACCCATTTTACATTTTTAAAAATTTACACACATTAATACATTGGCATGTTTAACAATTATCATAAATTAACCCATTTGGCTTGTTGAACAATCCTTATAAATTATCCCCTTAACATATTAATCAATTCCCTTGTGTTTACACATTTACCCCCTTCATCGTTTCACATGCATTAACCCTTCTATTCATTTCATGTTTTATAAACAATTTTATTTGATAACCCACTAAACACATTTACCAATTCTCAAGATTTTACCAATTAAACATGTTCCCCATTTCACGTTCCATAAACCAATTAGCCCATTGATTATTAATGTGACTTAGAAAATCAAACAAAACCCCATTTAGATTCATAATGAAATTCAATAATTAACCTTAATTCCGCCAACACCTTATTCCATGTCAAAAACTAGAAAATATAAACTTTTAGGACTCTATATCATTAAACTAACATGTTGTTATATTTATTATGGCTCTAATTCAACAAAAATAAATTCAGTTCATACCATAACATTTTCATTGTTCTAGAATATGGGGACACCCCATGGATGGCCTAAAAAAAGTTAAATCAAACTCAAAACACCCCATTGGTATTATGAGGGTTCCAATTCATCATTTATTAAAAAAAACTACCAAATATCACTAATATAATCAAAATCAAAACAAATGGGAAACAATAACACAACCACCCAAGGAAAAATTGGCAATAAGAATGTGGAATTTAACTTATATACAACAAAAGTTGAATCCAATATTGAAGAAACTCTTCATAATATCCTTATATATTGATCCAAACCCCCATTGAATCCTCAAACTAGAATCCTCCAGAAAAATAGGGTTCTTTGTGATTTATAAGAATTTGAGATAAACTATAAGCTCAAATTTGGGAAAAAATAATCGAGGGGGTTTTAGAAATACCTGGACCTTCAATTCATAACCCATGTAACTTTGAATGGATGATAATATAATGAAAAACACCATTGGGATGATTGGGTCACTTGGGTTCACCACTGTGGCTGCTGGAGGAGGATTATTAAAGACATTTGGGTGGGATTCTTAAAATCCAAAGGGGGAAACTGGAAAATCACCCTTTTAATTAGTTTCATGGCTTGGCTGCCCATTTTTTCCATCCATTCTGTAACCTTGTACCATCCACGATCCAGGGAGAGTCCATGTCACACAGTTACCAAGGGATTATACACAGTTTAACAAATCATGTACGAACTATGCAGAACACCTTTCTCCAAGGTTTTATGGTTTTCCTAGGGAGGCATCACTATTTAATCAACAAAGCTCTATGAACTGGACGGCCTGCGTTTTCGTCCTTTTGTGTCGTGGACCCCCAAAACACCCATAAAGGCATTCATACTCCCAAAAAAGTTTCCTTTACCCCAAAACAAGATATTGAAACAATATTTATAATAGGGGAACACCTCCAAGAGATCTAGGATAATTCATATAGGCCACTAGTGAATGGATAATTAGTAATTAAATTTCAATATAATCACCAAGTTGACTAAAAAAACATTTATCTAGGTACATATATTTTCCTTTATACTTATCCAGTTGGTTGAAGATACCTATTAATGTTTCACCAAGGTATTTTATTCTTACCTAGCACAAAAATAAAGGGAACCCAAGGTAAGTGAATGGTAAAGGTATTGTTTCACCCTCATTAATTCTAATGAATCATTTTTTCATGCCTATAGGTAATATATAACTATTTACAGTGAAGTATTTACAACAGTAGATGGCCTTCCAAGCCACATCATCATTGTGGTAAAAGAAGTATTTTATAGAAAATATTATTTTCATTGAAGATTATCAATGGAGGAGGATGACACCATCATAAAATTGATCTGATAGACTGAAGGAATATATGAAATTTTTTGAATTGCATAAAAATTACAATATGAGAAATATGATTAATTAATATACACATATAATTATTAGCAAATGAAAAATGAAGTCCTAATAGCGGGTCTCCTTTTCAAACAACCCTAATGTGTTCAAAAAAGCATATGCAGGTACATTTATAGGGATAAAAAACATTGCATAGAGAAATATTGTATTAACTAAACTAATGAAATAATTTTATAATGTATACCTCCAAAGGAAAAAAAATAAATTATCATTTCATTCTATTAAAATCCATGGATATGACATTTTTCTATAATTGTTTCTCTACATTCATTTTCATCATAATTAGATTAACAATCTCAGATTAAGTGAATATGTTGTTTTGAATTTTTCTTCTAGGAGAAAACCCAAATTGAATTATGGTAATGTATTCCTTAATTATCCCCCAATACTAGTCAAAATGATCTTACAAATGAGTTTCAAGTTAGTATTCCCAAGTTCAACATGCCTAAAATTATTAATTTCAACAACATTATCTTTATTTTCATTCTAGTGAAAAGAAATGTGATCTTATTCCATAAGACATGAATACATGAGTTAAGAAGTCATTAACTACATTTTTCATATCATCTTTCAAATATACTAATGGAATGTGAAAAAAACTGATGAATCCATTCATGCTAGTAGCACATTCTATGTTATTAGAGAAAATATATTCATTGACATCATATTTCAATGGGGGAATGACGAGATTTCAATTTTGGATATCCTCAAAGCATGGGGATATGTTTCCACAATTTTTTTTCTTTCATGCCCATCATCAGAATATAAAAAAATTTAAATAGTCAACAAATTAACCTAGGAATTTATTTTTATATGAGTGACCACATCCATTTATGTTGATGGCATTATTCCATATTCATACATTCTTCTCTGTATGTTTCCTTTGAATGAACTTCAAGTTCTTATACCCATCCATTATCTATTTAATACCAAACATGTTTCCTTAAATCCATTAATATATAGTTAATATGTCATTAATAGTATAATTATCATGTAATTCTTCTCTAATAAGGTATTATGGAAATAATTCAGGATTTGAAAGAATTTAAGAGGTTCTTTATTATCCTTTATTTCAAGATCAATATCTGAGAAGTGATTTATGCTCCATTACCTAAGGATATTTTTCAATACATTATCTTTCCATCAAGTTCCTAAAGTCTGAAACCATGAGATTACATCCTCTTGTTTTATGAATAATTTCCCTATATCCCATATTAAGGATCCACCCATTGATGAATCAAGATTATAGAAGAATAGAAATTGTAATTTTAGTTGATATTTCAACTATGTTGGGTTTGCAATATGACCTGTGTTTTTGGGAGGGTGATTCTTTATACCACAGAAAAAGAACTTATAAAAACCATTTGGGAAAAAAATTCTAACATACATACTTCTCATCCATTTAGTGTAAACCTTCTCCATTTGAATTCAGATCTATTAAGTTGGACTTCAGCATGACCACACTGATCAATGTAACATGATAATTCTAGGTTGGATTCCTTGTTTAAATTTGATCAATTATCTTCTCCCCTATTAAATACTATTTTATGTTCCCAATAATCATCCATTTGTGATTAATTCTTCTATATTCTACCATAATTTCTTTTATAAGTCCCTTATTCTAATGAATGATGTGGAAGCATACACAAAAGTGGAAGAATCAATTATTCCTTGGGTATTGAGTGAGATGAAAATATTATGTTGGTTTCTTTTATATGTGAGTATTTGTTTTCTATCATGGATGATGATCCATATATTTACTATATTACAATATTGTAGATTATGAGAAAAATATATTCAAAATGAAATCCCATTAGAATTCCTTCCATATCTCCAGGATAATTCCTGGTTTAATAATCACATTGAGCATATGTTTGTAGATTGCAATTTAATGACTATTGTCTTTGTACAATGGGGCGTTACCCACCCTTTTACATTTCCAGTAAATAAGCATCATTTAATTGAGTCATTTACCCTTTTCATGGGCCCTCCTCTATGAAAAAAATTTAAATTCCATGTTTAATACCAACTTTTACATTCTATTATCATTACATTAGAGAAATGTTGATTATTAATTTCTCTGTAGGTACAGCTATCTCAGTATCATCTAGACCATCAACAGTCTAATGATCTTTAATATTTTCATTAAAGGAGTGATCATAATCTATTTAGGGACTTGTAAATCCTCATCCTCAATAGGCTAAAAGAACATGGATGGGTAAATTTACTATTTGATTTCATAGTCTTAGGGGATTTGTACATAGGGACATTTCTTCCAGAAACCGTAAAAGATGGTAATTATGTGAAAGATCCCTCCTGTTAAATCTCATCAGCAGAAATAGAGTGATGGAAATCATTCTCATTAGTCAACCTCGATTTTTGGGGTGTGTTCAATGTGGCTCAATATTAATTATCATTATTGTCCATCATAGATATTAAAGTCCCACCATCACCTTAATCTTATATTTGAGATCATTCCTCTTCTAATGCCACAATATGACTTCTATGATTAGTGTGATCACTTAAAGGGGGATAGTGAAACCTCCAGTTAAAACACTTGAGTGATTGACTTTGTTACTCCAACACAATCTTCAGGAATAAAGTCGGTGTCTACACCAAATGTTATGTATCTCTCATAGTATAGATTTTTTTAGGACTCCAGGAGCTATAATGTGGACTAACTTATAGATAGTATTCTACAAAGGATTAGTATACATGACATGATTTAATAAAATCCCCAACCTAAGTGATTATAATGATTTGATCATTTTCAATTTTTGGATCTTGAAACCTAGACTAAAGTTATAATTAGGGCTGTCTAAAATTTTCACACTAGACCTCCCCCTGAATATGATACATCTATCTAAACACATCCATGTGATTCTAAAACCCTTGGTAGATACATCGTTCATTTTACCATGTGAATTAGAGGAAAACCTTTTATCACTACCTTTACAAATCCTATACATAGAATCTTAATGTCCCATTCCCTTGAATAGAATTAAATCATTATTCCTAGTACAATTAGAGGTCAGATGATCAAAGAATTTGCATCCGAGGCTTAGCATAGGATTCCTAGCATACTGAATCTTAGGTGTGATACTATCATCTCTTGTAGTTATCACTACCTCTTACACTATAGTATTTGACATATCGATCTCCTCAAAGACCATGAAATAGTTCAAAAAACATGGGATGATTGTTTTTTAACCCATCATAATGGGATTACCCATAGATTTTGAAATATCCCATATTATCTGTAGATACCAATATAGAAATTTTAACCAAAGAATTTGAATATATACCTATGTCTGAGTTTTTCAGAGACTATTAGAAAAAAAACTCCTATGACATTATTGAATTCGTAGGATTTCAAGTTGCATGGATAGTGACTCCATGCTCCATGTTCATTGTTTTTAATCATCATAAGGAAAAAACACATAGTATTATCCCCACCCCATGGTCATCATCTTCTATTATTTAAATCCCCATAGCTTTATAATACTTCATGTGTAGAAATAAAAATCCTTTTTTCACCCTTATGAATCAGGACACATGCAGTGAGGAGTATCCACACAGATTCACTATTTTTTCCAAAACCACTTAATTAGTTGTGACATGAGAGATTATTACTTTATTTATTACTATTATACTATTTGGATATTATAAGTAATTTATATATGTTTCCTCTCAAGAAAACTCAAAACATGCTATAATCCTTGAATACCCACAGGTATCCTAGCCAAATGTCTAAACAGGGGTAACACACCCTCAAGGTGCCTAGGATCAAAGAAAAAATCCCAAAAAACAGTTTATAATTATTAATTAGAATTCCTATGAAATTCTAGGTATCTCAAAATTCAAAGTCTCAGCCATATGACACCTTGAACATGGGCGTGGGGAACAACAATACAAAAAATCAACTAGACAGTTGGAATAAAACACAAGACCACCTACCTCGATCTCCTCTGATCGATATACGTGAAAGGTGCCTCCCGAGACAACCATGAACGACGTAGTTCTGAGATAAAAAATTACCCGCTCAAACCTAAATAACATCCCATAGGGAAATAATTGGGAGGAAACATTCAAGAAGAGGGGAGATCTTACCCACGCGGTTTAAATTAGACCAACTATGTAAGAATCGAAGTCCCAATGAGTGATCAAGATCTCCTAGAAGTCTTGAATTCCTCTCTTGCTGCTCCTAGTGAGCCCTCTTCCTCCTCTACTGAATGTGGAGTCTTATTCCTATTTTTAACTAAAAACATAACTACATGGGGTGTACTATTTTTTTAATTGTTCATCTCGCGGATAACTTCGACCACCTTATTGTTCATCTCCCAACTGATTACACAGAGTGTATTACTAAGTACACGTCATGTAGTTAGTTTTTACAACCTTAATCACCGATAAGCCTACATGCCCTGTATTCTCATCCACACAGTCAAAGTACACGGCCCATGTACAAAAGTACATGGAGTATAGTTTATTTTTACACCCAATCCTACACGCCCTATATTCTCATACCACACAGCCAAAGTACATAGCATGTGTGAAAAAGTACACGATGTGTACCCATAAATTTTGGGATTTCCCCCACATTTCCCTTATTTTCTCAAAAACACTTAAGGAAAAGGAAAAGGAGAAACTCGTACCTCAAGAATAAGAAGCGGGTTCTTCCAAACATGCCCTGTTAAATCAATTATTCCTTTAATTAACCTTTCATAGGGTGGTGAAGATAAAGCTGGGAACAATTCTAGCCACTGAGCACATATGTAGGTCTCCCGCTCCTAGGTTTCATCCTACACTCGGCCATGCTGCCATAACACCCGTACGAGAGGAAATGACCGGCCGTGGAGAACATTTGTGCTCCTATAAACAATACGAATCAAATGCTAATAAAAGGATGCATCAACCTGAAGTTCAACCTCCTCGGCTGAAAAACATTAGACGGGTCGGAGTGATAACAACATAGCTGAGATACGTGGAAGACGTCGTGTATGGCCTGGTTTCTCTGTGGTAACTACAACTGATAGGCAACCATTATAACTCTTTCCACAATCTCACATGGACCTACATACCTCGGTGAATGTTTACGCTGTTTCCTGATCGGCATGTGTCCCAACCTTGGTGAAACATGCAAGAAATCATGATCCTAGACCATGAACTCTAAGGGTCGTCTCCGGCGATCAACATAAGATTTCGGACGAGACTGAGTAGTAGCCATCCACTTCTGAATCAACTGGACCTACTCTGTAGTCTTATGCACGATATTTGGTCCTAGTATAGCTGTCTCACCTGCCTCCAACCAGCACAAGGGTGATCTACATGGACAAACATATAAAGCCTCATACGGTGACATCTCAATAGTTTACTAAAAACTATTTTTGTAGGAAAACTCAACCAGGGGTATGTGATTCTCCCAAGGGCCCCCGAAGTCCAGGACGAATGCACCCGACATGTCCTCTAGCACCTGTATTGTACGTCTGATTGGCCATCGGTCTGAGGGTGGTAAGTTGTGATGAAAATCACTTGTGTACCTAGTTCTATCTGAAAACTCTACTAGAAATGAGATGTAAAATGGGTGTCCCTATCTGAAATGATAGAACAAGCGACCCCATGAAGACATACTACCACTCAGATATACAACTTCCTGAGATCGTCAACACCGACGGTCTCCTTGATCGGAAAAAAGTGAGCTACCTTCGTAAGTCTGTCCACTAGAACCCATACGACATCATTGCCTCGAGGTGACCCCGGAAACCTGGTCATGAAGTTTATCGCGACATCATCACATTTCCATTCCGGAATGGGTAACGGCTGTAACAGTCTGGCTAGCCTCGGATACTCTGCCTTCACATACTGATAGGTGGAACATCTCGTAAGAAAACCTGCTATCTATCTTTTCATACCTGGCCACCAATACTAAGGTCTCAATTAATGGTACATTTTGGTAACTCCAGGATGCACTACCCAAGCTGAAGCATGAAATTCCTGCTTCAAGTCCTCGTGTATGTCTCCTAGAACCCACAATCATCCATGGATACGCAGTACCTCGTCATCGCCTATCATCCAACCTGGAGGAGGGTCCTCACTTTCCACCGACTCTCGTAGAACTAGGCCTTCTGAATCTGATATTTGTCTCATCCACACTCCATATAGGAGAGTAGAAGTCACAACTAAGGATGAAAGATAGGTTCTCCCATGACTATCATGCACCTCCAAATGCATCTTAGAGAATAATGCCATATGCTGCCACTCACCACAGGCCTCCTGCACCGCCTATATCTGATTCATCCTACTCAGTGCATCAACTATTTAATTACCCATACCAGGTGTATTGTCAAGCTCAAATTCAAAGCAATGAAGTTATTCAACCAACACTCACTGTCTAAAATTCAATTCATGATGGTTAAAGATGTATTTAAGACTTTTGTGTTCGGTAAACACCAAAAAATGTTCTCCAATGAGATAATGTCTCCAACAACGTAACACATGAACAACTGTAGCTAACTCAAGATCATGCATTTGGTAATTCCTCTCATGTGGCCTTAGCTGCCGAGACCCATACACAACTACTCGATTACCATGAATCAACATTTATGCTGGCCCAATACCTAATGCATCATAGTAAATTGTATATCTCTTCTCTTGATTTGGAAGTATCATGACTGTTTCTAATTTCAACCATCCCTTAAGCTCCTGAAATGCGGTCTCTCAAGCTTCTGAAAAAATGAACATCATACCCTTCTTAGTCAAACATGTCAACTGTGCTGCAAAGCGGGAGAAGTTCTGTATAAAGAGCCTATAGTAACCATTCATCACCAAGAAACTCCATATTTCAAACACGTTTTTAGGATGCTCACAGGAAACTACTACTCTCACTTACTCTAGGTCTACCACAACTCCTACCTATGAGATAATATGACGTAGGAAGTGAATCGGGTCCATCCAAAAGTGTCACTTTGAGAGATTATCATATAACTGATGCTCTCTCAGTCTACTCAGTACGATCTCAAGATGGGTGGCATGTTCATGTTGAGTGTGAGAGTACACCAAGATATCTTCCATGAAGACTACCACAAAAGAATCCATATATGGGTGGAACACACGATTCATCCGAGCCATGAAAACTGCTTGCGCATTTTTGAGTCTGAACAGCATGACCAAGTACTTGTATAGACCATATCAGCTCCAAAAGGTTGTAAGCGGTACGTCTGATGGTCTAACACACCACTGATGATATCCATATCTCCAGTCAATCTTCGAGAACACTCATGATCCTTGAATTTGATAAAAAATATAATCAATCCTTGGTAAGGGATATTTGTTATTAACCATCAACTAGTTCAGTTTCTGATATTCCACGCAGATTCTGAGGGTACCATCTTCCTTCTTAGTGAAAAGGACAGGCTAACCCCAGGGAGAAATACTGGGTCGGATAAAACCCTTGGCTTGTAACTCCTCTAACTGCCTCTTGAGCTCTTGAAATTCTGGCGTAACCATCCTATAAAGAGGAATGGGCCTTAGTGTAGCTCTTGGAACAAGATCAATATGGAAGTCCACCTCTCACTCTGGAGGTAGAACTGAAAAGTTATCTGAGAAGACATCCCAGAAATGATTAACCACTGGAGGGAAATCCTTCTGAGAAGTTCCCTGGTCATCCAGATATAAAATCGCAATCTGGGCTATCACTCCTCCTCAACCACAATGCTTAGGTATAGCTCGTCTTTCCTGGACATCCCATTCTCCCTTTTATAGAATCTCTCTGCCCTATGGCAACGTGAAACTCACCTTATGACGATAGCAATCTACAATGACTCGAAAGGTTACTAACCAGTCCATCCCATGAATGACATCATAGGTTGTCATCTCTATGACATAGAGGTCCCATAAAAAGTGACACCCACCAACCTCTAGGGGGAACTCCTTGCACTAACTCACACCTACTATTCTAATTCCCAATAGAGTGTGAAACATCAAGATATCTGAAGAAAAAGAAACACAAATCCCAAGGCTCTCCACAATGGGAACAGATAAAATTCTATGTGTAGCACCAGTATCAAATAGTAAAACAAATAAAATAGGAGAAACTTGAATAGTACCTATGATATTGGATGGTTCGAGATCCTACTCCTGTTGGGTCTGTTTCACTTCTTATGTCTTCCTAGTGCTGTGGCCCTGTGACACAGCCAAGATAACCTGAGCTGACCCGCCCTACTGTCTATGAGATCCTAGTGTATGGCTACCATAACCACGACCACCACCTCATCCTAAACGTCATGATGTATTCTAATTTCCTGACTGGTAAGAAGGTGCTGGCCCTTCTCCTGTACGTGGAGTCTACACAGAACCCCTCTCACTAGTCACTGGTGGAAACACCGAGCAAAAATGTTGAAGATGACCCATATTTCCAAAACCTTGACACTCCACTGGCTAACGTGGACACTGAGGTATCTTGTGCCCCTCTTTACCACACTGGTAGCACATTATCTAGCCACATGACGAATTATTCTGGCTAGTACAACCACCATGATAGAAATAAATCTACCTCTTCCACTTATCGGTAGAAATAGTACTAGAGACCGATGTCGAACCACCCGGGTCCACACTACTAGATTATCGTAGGTTCTTCTTAGTAATCAACACCTGGTTCATAATATCAGGAACTCTAGGAAACCTGAAAACATTCACCAGTGCTTGGAATTCCTATCGAATACCATCCTCAAAGCGTCTAGCCCTTAACATCTTATCACCCACCATAACATGTGAAAAACAATGTATCTCGGTGAAACGGGCGGAATAGTACATCACAGACATGGCGCCCTCCTGCAGATTCATGAAATCTCGAGCTCGATCATCCCTTAGCATCTCTGGAAAGAAAAATTCATAGAATACTGCCTAAAAATCTCCCCACGCCATGTCTTGGTGATGCTCACTCTAGGTGGTAACATCCCACCATCCCATGGCAGAATCACGAAACATGTTAGTAGCGAGATTGGCCCTCCTCCCAGGAGGCATCTCCAGATGCTCCAAGATCATCTACATATAACCCAGCCATGATTCCATAGCTTGTGGTCCACCATCCCCTAAAAACGTAGGTGGATGGTGCTGCTGGAATATACGTGTTAGCTCTGCCATAGATGTGGTAACCGGTGGTGCTCCCTATAAGGTCTACATAAACCATATGAAGCCTTCATGGAACTACGCATCTGCGCTTGCGTCCGGTATAAGGGCTAACGCCGCATCTGGCATTGCTAGAGGATCCATAGGTTGCCTATGGCCTACCATCTCTGGATTATAATCTTCACCACTCTCTTGGAGAACAACTCATTTTCATCGCGACAGCTTGACACTACAAGGTAAAACACACTCCATAGAATAATTTATTGTCGAGGTTTCTTATGTCCAGTTAAGAGTGCTAATGAAAAAGGGAAAAAATTCACAAGAACTGTCCAAAAAAAGACTACACGGTGTGAATAAGGTCTACACGGCATGCGCCCCTAAGCACTTACATGGCTTTGTTCTGATGCTGGAATGGGTGTGTCTCAACCCTAGGTACATGACGTGTTACACCCACACATGGTGTGTACACCACCCTGTTTCCCCAGCCACACAACAAAGTCCACACGACCTCTCACCGGTCAAGACTATACGGCATGTCCCACAGGTAAATGGCATCTACTAGAAAGGTAACATCGACCAATTTTGTTAGTTACACGGCCAGATTCCATGATTACACTACACAACATGTTTATAACTGACACGACGTGTATCACATAAGGCTTCTCTATCCGGGTTGTTAGTCACACAAGTCGACATAGAGTCAACCCTACACGGTGTGTACAACAGGTACACGGCGCGTTCTCACAAGGAATTCCCAATCTTGTGTCTCTTCCCACACGTCCCATGACATGGTTTCATAATACATGGCATTTACATAAGGTACAAGACATGTACTTAAGAAAAACAGTTTCTTCCTGAATAGAAGAACACATGGTGTGTAGTCAAAACTACACGGCATTTATTCTTGGTTTTTCTGGACAGTAAGCTTTATAAACTACTCTGGAGCCTAGAGATACACAAAAATGAACACCAAAGTCCCAAATTCCGATCCGTGAGGGCCCATACACTGCAAGAATCAAAGATTGACATCTTATACAAGTTATAACAAGGTAAAAAAAGTAAATGATCCACTAAATTCTAGTCAATGAGGGCCCATAACATCTCAAGAACCAATGTTTGGCATTCATTCAGACAAAACCTCATACAAACAATTCCCCATCAATAGTAGTTGTATCTATCAAGGTACATATCACAACAATATTCATTTTCTAGCATAACATCTATCACAACAACATGAAATTTCTAATGCACCTACATGGCATGAAAATTATGCATGACATGGGATTCTAACAAGTGCCTAAATGATGCATGGGATGGCATACCCTCCTCTCATTTGGTTGAAACTAAATAGAACCCATGTATAAAATATAAACATCACAACACAAGTGTGTCACCCAACGGTGAAAATCAAATTAATAATAAAATTGAAAAACCAGAAAAATTGAAATTAAATGAGGTAGATTGGATTTTCCCTATAGACGGGTCAGCAACTCCCAAGCACATCTTATTACCAAGCATCAATTCCATCCTATCCCAAGCTATAGGATACAAACAGTAATTGAATGAAATGAAACTGCCTTTGAAACTTCTTTGTAACATCCCGGATCGATCTGCCACACAACGTGTTCCCCGAACCCAATTGGTCACATGACCTCAAGAACATTTCCCTAAACTCCAGAGGCTGTCGACTAGCAACAAGGGCCTAAGACTGATAGTGGGGAAACTATGCCCTCATTTTTCAAAGTGTAGCTTAGTGGAAATAAATCTAAACACACAAATGCGGATGCAATACAAAATATAGACCTGAAATGGAAAACATAACTAAATTAAAAGATATCCAACTATCATATATATAATGATGCTATATGTCTCTAATTATAAGAAAATATCAAAAATAGGATACACTACAATCTGATATAATTCATCAGAAGGTACAAAGTATAGCAAAAACAAAACCAATGTAGTGAAACAAGAACGCATCAAGATCATAAGCCTAAGCTCAGACCAATGCTCTCCTACTCCTCTGCAACAATAATGTACATGTGTAGGGGCCCTTTCCCTTATCGACACCTACAACAATATAGTATTTTTGGGCTGAAAAAATGATCCAAATAGAGTTTGAGAAATAAATCCCAGTAGGATACCACTAAAGGCCCATGCCCAACTGTCAGTGAAAATGTGCAACAGTAGTGTGCAATAATGAAATGTAGTAAACTAGGATGTACACAAAAGTAACCATTCCTACCAGTTACGTTATCATTTTAATAATCATTTAACAATTCAATATAATTGAATTTTGAGTTTTTTCAAGAGTCGGCCTTGACTGACAGTCTCCTATACAAGTGCCATAGTAGACACCACAACAAGATATCTAACAAGAAAATATTATAATAGTATTAAGCATGTGCTTTTTCTTGGAAGGTAAAACATAATAAATCACCATAGTGAATATTCAAAGTAAACATTGTCCTCATACATGTTGGTCCTTACCCTCTGGAAAATAGAAATGAAACCCTCAGGTGACTGCCCTCAGGCATAACAAATATTGCCCTCATGCATAAGAGATATTTCCCTCAGGCATAGAAGCTACTATCCTCAGGCATATGACAATTTTCTCTCAGGCTAAACAGAACCTTGCACTCAGGATAATAAAAACCTTTCCCTTAGGCTAAACAGAACCTTACCCTTTGGCTAAATAGAACCTTCCCCTCAGGATAAACAGAAACTTTCCCTCAGGCTAAACTGAACCTTTCCCTCATGCATTTCAGAGTAAAATAAAGTAATTCAGCCAAGTCCAAATAATAAGAAAGAAATTTATATATGTTTCTTCTCAATAAAAATCAAAACATGCTATAATCACGACATACCCATAGGTATCCTATCCAAACGGATAAACAAGGGAAACACACCCTCAGGGTGGCTCTGAATCAAATAAATGATCCCAAACAGTAGTTTATACTTATTCATTATATTACCTATGCAATTATAGGTATCTTAATAATCAAAGTCTCAGCCATACAACACCTCAAACATGAGCACGTGGTAGATCGATACACAAAATCAACTCGAATGTTGGAATTAAACACAAGACCACCTACCTAGATCTCCTCTGATCGATATACGTGAAAGGCGCATCCCAAAAAAACCATGAACTACATAGATCTGAGATAAATGATTACCTTTTCAAACCTAAATAAATTCCCTTAGGGAAATAATTGGATGGAATGATTCAAGAAGATGGAATATCTTACCCGCACAGTTCAAACGAGACAGACAGCGGATGAATCAAAGTCCGGGTGAGTTAACTGGAGCTCTTCCTAGTCTCAGCCTCCTCTCCCACTACTCCTGGTGAGACATATGCCTCATCTTCTGAATGACGAGACTACTGCCTGGTCTTAATGAAAAAACATAACTACATGGTGTGTACTCTCAAGTACATAGCGTGTACAATATTTTTCAACTTTTCCTCTGGTAGATAATTTCCACCACCTCATTATTCATCTGTCGACTGATTACACGACATGTATTACTATGTAAATGATGTGTAGTTAGTTTTTACACCCTTAATCACCAACAAGACAACACACCCTGTATTCTCATCCACACAACCAAAGTACATGGCATGTAGTTTGTTTTTACACCTAATCCTGCACGCCCAGTATTCTAATCCCAAATAACCAAAATACATGGGTTCTGTGAAAAAGTACACGGTGTGTACCCATAAATTTTGGGAATTTCAACACATTTCCCTTGTTTTCTCAAAAACACTTAAGAAAAAGGAAAAGAAGAAACCTGTACCTCAAGAATAAGAACCGGGTTCTTATAAGTATGATAGGTGCTTTGAAATGGTTTGGCACACTAAGTGCTTGATGCAATTCCCTTTTGGCCGTTGTAAAAATGTTTGGAACTTTAGTTATTTGTGAGTCTGGTTGTTTATGAATGTATGGGATTGTAAAACCGTCGAAAGAAAAGGATTGCATCTTTGAAAGGGTTATTTGGAAAAAACATATTGGATTAGGTCTCTTGCATTGTTGTTTGATCATGAGACAAGAGGGGCATCGGTATGGGCCTCCTTTTAAGAATATCTATTTTAAGGTATGAGACTAATCAGTAGGTGGTTGGGGTGGTCCCATATTGTGTTGTGTGCGTGGTTATATACATATGTGTTTTGTTGTATGAATGTGTTGCAAACCACCTTGTGAACATAGCATAGAAACATTGCATAACAAGGGGATTTACTAAGAATGATTGATTCACAAGTTTAGACCATGAACTGGATAGTGTCCCTTAGTACGAACATTTCTCTGCTAGGGGATTGGGCCCCTCATTTAGTCCAGGTAGGGAAACACTGAGCATTTGGGCGTCATGACGTCATTAATAGTTGGCATGCCTATACTATGAGTCACATGTATAGTACATTCTAGTCTTCCTCCAAGTTCTTATGTTTCTCGTGATCCTTTTATACAAGAATTGTTAATACCATTTACCTTTCTATGTTTGTGGAATCATTCCATTGAATTTGGTTTTGGTGTTTTCTTGGAAAAACATCGTGTGTGTGGTTGGTTTTAAAAAATAATTTCAAAGTATCTATTTTAGAAATGTTTGTGTGAGCCCCTCTTATTTTATTTCCTTGTTTTTGAATTATAAGTGCAATGATATGTGATTATTAGTTTTCAAACTGCATTGTATATCACTATAGGAAAACGGACGTTTAGCGGAGGTTTCTTCGAGTCGGTTTTAAAAACAGCCACTAAACATGTTTGGGCCACCATTTCGCGGCGGGTTTTAAACCGCCGTGAAAAAACCGCCCTCAAAATTCCTTAAATTGTTTTATATTTTTTTTTATATTTTTTAAATTTTTTTAAATTGTTTTTCGAGGATTATCGGTGGTTTCTTAAAAAACCGTCGTGAAAAAGCGGTGGTTTGGGTAAAACCGCCGCGAAATGAAAGGAAAAAATAAAAAAATATGAGAAACCCTGAAATCCCAAAAACGACCATAACTTTTGATCCGAGTGTCCGTTGGAGAGCAACGACTAGTCAAATCGAAGATCATGAAGAGATTTATAGGCACGTATAATCAGAACTATGAGACGGTCTATGATGCTAAAGATATGAGAGTTATAAGAAATTTTGAAAAAGTTTTCCAACATCAAATGACCATAACATTTGCTCCGGGTGTCCGTTTGGGATCTACCACATATCAAATCGAATCCAGCGAAGAGAGATACACACTGGTTGAACAAAAACAAGATTCTATCATGTTTTTCAACCCCAAAACCCATCTGAATCCCTCCGAAACCCCGTTTCCGTCACCGGTGTCCCGTCAAACTTGTCTGCAAACATATCTAACTTTCAATCTGCGTGTTAGTTCAGACTCCTCCAGCTTCGAAATCGTAGCTCATTCCATGAGCTTCAGTTTGACTGGTCACGATGCCCACATGGACTCTTGGATCATAGGTTATGGCATTTTTAGTGGGTAACAGGTTTGTAATGTTTTTTGATGCCTCGTTTATAGCACCCGTTCCCCGCCACCTTTTTTTTAAATGGTCGTAACTTCCGATCCGCCTGTCCATTCGGACTATTTCACCTATCAGGTTGAATATCGTTTCAGAATCTTTGATTTGACAGGTCGCAGATCTGAAACAGACTCTCGGATAATAAGTTATCTCCGATAATGTGAGTCCAATGTTTTTGTCACTCTATGACCGTTTTGATGGGTTTTAACGCTTGCTCCATTTATTATTATTTATTTGGTTTTCCATGACTTGTTATCTTTGTCAATGAGTTTTTGTGGGTATTTATGATGATTATGTTGAATTATTAAGGAGTTTTCCACAGTTGTCATGAGTTTTCATGCGTTCTCATTCTTTCTAATGCTTCATTCTTCATATACTTCTCCATCTGTTTTCATGCGTTTTTATGATTTTTCATCTCTTATCACGTCTTTTCATACGTTTTCATGTGTTTCCTTTATTATTTATTATTAATTATTTATAATGTACTTTAATTTATTTATTATCTATTATTTGTTACTGGTTATTTATTATTTATTATTTATTATTTATATTTATTTATTATTATTATTTTTATTTATTTTTTATATTTATTTATTATTTATTATTTATTATTTATTACTTATTATTTATTTATTATTTATATTCATTTATTATTTATATTTATTTATTATTTATTATTTATTATTTATTATAAATTATTTATTATTTATTATTTATTATTTAATAGTTACTATTTATTATTTATTATTTATTATTTTTTTATTATTATTTATGGTTTATTATTATTTATTGTTTATTATTATTTAATATTTATTATTATTTAATATTTAATATTTATTTTTATTATTTATTACTTATTATTATTTATTATTTATTCTTTATTCTTTATTATAATTTATTATAATTAATATATATTACATATTATATATTATTTATTATTTATTCTTTATTATTTGTTTATTATTATTTATTATTTATTATTTATATTTATTTATTATTTATATTTATTTATTATTTATATTTATTTTTCATTTTTTATCTATTATATATTATTATTTATTTATTATTAATAATAAAAAAATAATAATAATAATAATATTGGTTACTTGTTATTTATTATTTATATTTATTTATTATTTATTATTTATTATTTATTATTTATTATTTATTATTTATAATTTATAATTTATAATTTATAATTTCTAATTTCTAATTTATAATTTATAATTTATTATTATTTTATTATTATTTATTGTTTATTATTATCTATTGTTTATTATTATTTACAATTTAAAATTTAATATTATTTTTTATTTAATATTATTTATTTTTATTATTTATTCTTTATTAGTATTTATTATTTATTTTTATTCTTATTTATTATTATTTATTATTTATTATTTATTATTTATTATTTATTATTTATTATTATTTATTATTTATTATTTATTCTTTATTATTTTTTATTATTTTTTATTATTATTTATTATTTATTATTTATTATTTATTATTTATATTTATTTATTATTTATTATTTATATTTATTTATTGTTTATATTTATATTTATTTATTATTTATATTTATTTATTATATATTTTTTATTATATATTATTAATTATTTATTATTACTAATAAGAAAATATTATTACTAATAATAAAATATGATTACTAATAATAAAATATGATTACTAATAATAAAATATTATTATTATTAATAATATTTTATACTGGTTTTTTATTATTTATTATTTATAATTTATTATTTATTATTTATTATTTATTTATTATTATTTATTGTTTATTATTATTTAATATTTATTATTATTTATTATTTATTATTATTTAATATTTGATATTTATTATTATTTATTATTATTATTTATTCATTATTATTGTTTATTGTTTATTATTATTTATTGTTTATTATTATTTATTATTTATTATTATTAATTATTTATTATTAATTATTAATTATTAATTATTAATTATTTGTTATTTGTTATTTGTTTATTATTATTTATTATTATTTATTATTTATTATTTATTATTTATTATTTATTACTTATTATTTATTATTATTTATTATTTATTTATTATTATTGATATATTATTATTTATTTATTATTATTTATTTATTATTATTTATTACTTATTGTTTATTATTTATTTTTTATTTTTTATTTTTTATTATTTATTATTTATTACTTATTACTTATTACTTATTATTCATTAGTTATTATTTATTAGTTATTAGTTATTATTTATTAGTTATTATTTATTATTTATTATTTATTATTTATTATTTATTATTTATTATTTATTATTTATTATTTATTATTTATTATTTATTATTTATTAATTTTGAGTTTATATCTATTACTTATGTATTATTTGTTTTTTCAATTAATATATATAAGTATATTAAATTCTGTTTAATAACCACATGACGAGCTTGCTGGAGTGGTAAAGTCTTTGGAAAATATGAAAGAGGTTAGGGGTTCAAATATCACCAAACGCAGTATTTCTTTATATTGAGATATATAGATATATAGATATATAGATAAATAGATAAATAGATATATACATAAATATATAAATAAATAAATACATAACTAAATAAATAACTAACTAAATAAGTAAATAAATACATAACTAACTAAACAACTAACTAAATAACTAACTAAATAAGTAAATAAGTAAATAACTAACTAACTAACTAACTAACTAAATAACTAACTAAATAACTAACTAAATATAAATAAAATCAATACAAAATAAATAACTAACTAAATAAATTAATAAATAAATAAATAAATAACTAAATAAATAACAAAATAACTAACTAAATAAATAACAAACTAACTAAAGAAGTAACTAAATAAGTAAATAAATAACTAACTAAATAACTAAATAACTAAAAAAATAAATAACGAAATAACTAAAAAAATAAATAAATAAATAGAAATAAATAAATAAATAAATAAATAAACAACTAAATAACTAACTAAATAAATACATAAGTAACTAAATAACTAACTAAACAACTAAGTAAATATGTAAATAATTAAATAACTCACTAACTAACTAACTAACTCACTAACTCACTAACTAAATAACCAATAAAATAACTAACTAAATATAAATAAAATCAATACAAAATAAATAAATAAGTAAATAAATAACTAACTAACTAAATAAATAACTACATAAATAACTAACTAAATAACTAACTGACTAAATAAGTAACTAAATAAGTAACTAAATAAATAAATAAATAACTAACAAAATAACTAAATAACTAAATAAATAACTAAATAAATAAATAAATAAATAAATAAACAAACAAAAAAATAAATAAATAAATCAATCAATAAATCAATTTATCAATAAATAAATAAATAAATAAATAAATAAATAAATAAATAAATTAATTAATTAATCAATCAATATATAAATAAATCAATAAATCAATAAATCAATAAATCAATAAACAAATAAATAAATAAATAAATAAAAAATGAAATACATAAATACATAAATAGATAAATAGATAAATAAATAAATAAATAAATAACTAAATAACTAAATAACTAAATAAATAAATAAATAAATAAATAAATAAATAAATAAATAAATAACTAAATGAATAACTTAATAACTAAATAACTAGATAACTAACTAAGTAATTAAATAACTAAATAACTAACTAAATAACTAACTAAATAACTAACTAAATAACTAAATAACTAAATAACTAAATAACTAAAAATAAATAAAATCAATAAAAAATAAATAGAATAAATAAATAAATAAATAAATAAATAAATAACTAAATAAATAAATAAATAAATAGCTAAATAAGTAAATAAATAAATGACTAAATAAATAAATAACTAAATAAATAAATAAATAAATAAATAAATAAATAAATAAATCAATCAATCAATCAATCAATCCATAAATCAATCAATCCATAAATCAATAAATAAATAAATCAATAAACCAATCAATCAATAAATCAATAAATAAATAAATACATAAATAAATCAATCAATTTTTAAATAGATAAATAAATAAATATAGTATTTCTTTATATTGCATGGGCATGTGCATGGGCATGTTCATGGGATGTACATGCACGGATAAATAAAGTAATACGAAATAAATAAAATAAATAAAATAAACAAGAAATAAATAAAATAAATACGAAATAAATAAAATAAATATTAAATAAATAAAATCAATAAAATAAATAAGAAATAAAAAAAATAAAAAAAATAAAGAAAATAAAAAAAATAATAAAAATAAATAAATAAATAAACAAATAAATAATAAATAAATAAATAAATAAATAAATAAATAAATAAAAAAAAATAAAAAAATAAAAAAATAATAAAAAAATAAATAAATCAATCAATCAATAAATCATTAAATAAATCATTAAATCAATAATAAATAAATAAATAAATAAATAAATAAATAAATAAATAAATAAATAAATGTGAAAAATTGATAAAAATTGTTTAAAAAATGTTAAAAAATGTCAAAAATAATAATAAAACCACCGCGAAACGTTCTATGATGGTTTTAAAAACCGTCGTGAATTGTTTCCCGATGCACGATTTCGCGACAGTTTTTCAAAACCACCGCGAAACGTAAAACCAATATGTCGCTAACTGTCTTTTTTACAGTAGTGTATATGGAAACCTTATTTTTATAATTGTAGTTCAATCTATTGTTATTGGTCCGTTTTGGAATTGGAAAATGGATGGTTTACGTGGTTCATTTTTGGCATCACTGATGAGAATTTTAATACTCCTGACTATTTTTATCATTTCAGTGGCAGGTTTATATTACTGAGGTTTTCTTGGATGAGATGCTCATCAATGGAAGAAGGTTAGCCTTTTGTTGGGAAGTGACTTGGAAGGTCACATGGTTATTTATTTTCCCACCGATCGAGTTCAGTTCTATTGTTCTATCTATTGTTGTCTATTTATTTATCTTTTATTGGCCAAATAATTCCCCGTGATTAAAATTTGATTCCCGACACTGGTTGCCAGCCTGTGGAGATTTGGAACGCCCCTCAGGCCATGTTGCGGACCAACTCATTTGAGTGGTTGAGGGTCGACCCATGTTTGTTCATGAAAAAATGTTATCAAAGGAGGCCCTTGTTATTTGGGGTGTCCAATAGATAGAGATTAGGACAATTGGGACTCAAGAGGTAAGTACGAGAAGTATGTCATGAACCCTCGCCCGTTCAGAACCTTTAGTCGTTAGGGGTAGCTTCGGAATTGTGTCTGTGTCTCGGTCTGGTATGTTTTAGATTGAGGGATGACAACGAAGGAAAGAAGAGGTTACATCATGATTTCACATAGATTAGTGACCCATGTGGAGTCTGAGTAGATGGATTAAGTTCCTCCTAGTTGTTGACGCTTACTTGGGGCTTGGTCCACTACCATGTCTCCAGGATAAGCATGACTACTAGACCCTAACATAAGTAATTCGATGTAAGTTGAGTGTCATCATTGTTCTGGTTGGTGTATGTTCACTTTTGAAAATGAAAAAGAGTTTTTAAAATTAAAATGATTTCTTTTCAATGGGTTTAAATTCTTGAAATGGGTTTTAGAACTGAATTCTCTTGGTCTACAAATCTGTAGTTTGTTTGGAACTAGTAGGGAAATGGTTTGGGTGAAACCTTAGGTACTCTTTATGAACTTTTTCTCATGTGAGGGGATGCATGGGAAGTGTGTTCTAGTGTGTAGGGATGAAAGCGGACGATGACATGTGCAACGGTTCATGGTATTACTAGGGTGTGTGCCTATAATTAAAGGCTTGACCTTTTTTTCTAATGTGATATTTTTTTAAAAATTGAAATGATTATTGAAAATTGAATTTGGTTTGAAAAGTGGGTTTGGTATTTGGAAAGTGGCCTTGAAAGAAGGCGGTTTTGATATTTGAAATGAAAAGGGGTATTTTGTGTTTGGTTCTTCTTTTTTTGGTTTTTGAGCTGGTTGTTTTGGCTCAAGAATGTTACTTTTAATTATACTTTTATTCGATATCAGTTTTGGATCTGTGTTTTATATGTTGTTCATAAAATGACTCCTATAAAGATCCCCAAGATTTCTGATAATTAATGTGTATTTTTTGTTCCTTTTTAGACATTACTTATACTTCATAGTGATCAGGGCTAGTTAGATGTAGTAGAGTGGTTTGAAGTGGTCGAACGCGTCTTCAGCGTATTAGGAACTCCCGAAGCTGTCATAGTGCATGCCATTTTGGGTCTGTTTGAAGGTCTATTACTGGATGAATGGGAGTTGTTCTCCCCCCATCAATGTAACTTGGGATGAAGTGGGATGTCTTTAAATCTATTTGCGTCTGATGGTTTCTACCTGAAGAGGTAAAGATGAAGAAAAGGGAAGTGCCCATGAGTATTAAACAAGGCAAACAGACAGTGAATACATATGTCGACCATTTCAAGGATCTTGTGTCCTTTTTCCTGAGGTTATATCACTAGATTTGATAAAGACTTCTCTCTTCATAGGGGGTATTCTTCTAGAGATCAAGGAGTGAGTCCTTCCTTATAGGGACCATTGTTTTGATAATCTAGTGGATGAGGCATTATTAGTTGAGTTGGTCCCTAGAGCACAATTGGTTGGAAATCCAGCGTATTTAGTTGCTCATGAAGGTTCCCTATCTGGAGAGCAGGGTGTGCCAAAGGGACCTATCTCTAAAGAGTCCTCTTCAGCAGTTCTGGCTTCCAATTCGTCAGACCATTCAGTGGTGTGCCATTAGTGTGGACGTTAAGGGAAAACAAAGCCATCATGTCGCATAACTCGGAAGACGTTCCATCATTAGGGGAATCTCTGTAATCTAGAGAAGTTCTGTAGGAAGTGTCACTGGAAGAAGACTCTGGTACTAGAGGAATGCAAGCGCCTGACTGTGAGGCATGATATTCTTTAACCATTAGAGCCCCAACAACAGATCTTTGGGTGATGCTTACGTGCAGTCAGAAGTTTTTAGTGGTGAGAATCCTCGGTTCAGGTTTGGTGTTCCATGCAGGCAGTGGAACCTTTAAATTCTTTTCATTCATGTTTTTTTGTTGTTAATGTTTCAATGTTTTTGTATGTTCATTTTTTTGGTCATGATGTAATGATGGACTCGTCCTATGATAATCCATGTAGTCCTATTTATTTGTATGTGGTTTTTTGAATCATATGTTTTTCATAAGAGTTTTTTTGGCCCTTATGTGGGTTGATTTGGGTTTAGCTGTGTTTGTTTGGAGATGTAAGTGCATGTGGGAGAATCGATATTTGTACTTAATCTTGGGTTCACTGCTTGTGTAATGTTCTTCTGAAAGGCATTCCTCTAGTGATGAATGTTTTTGGTTTGGGTCCAGTGGAGGTGTCGTTCGCTTGTGCTATGAAAATTAGTTTGGATAGATTGTGAATTCCGGTGTCGGCCCTCCCCCCTTCCCGAGGGTGATATTTTTGGGTGTTAAAATTTCCACATTAGTTATTCTCTTGTGGTGGGGAGAACTCCCTCATGTTCTCTTACTCTCTTGTATTGAATTTTATTTCGGTTTCAATTGGCCATGGGTTCTTGTTTGGTCTATTGTTCGGCTGGGTAACCTTCTGGGGGGAAATGTTTCTATGGTGGGAAGAATTGTCACTGTCATATTTTTTTAAATTAATTTTTTATTTTAATAATCCTTATCTCTATGTTCTCTGTCCAAGGTTCAGGCTAGGCCCCGACTTAAATTTTTTTCATTTAATATTTTTATGGGGTTTCAGACCCATGTGTGGTCACCACATGATGAGAAGTAGCCACCAGTCACTCAATGTGCTTTTTGGGTGCCAAAGTTGTATATGTTGAGGCGCACAACTTTCGTGTGGTTTATTAAGTCATGCAACGAGTGCAAAGTTACCCGGTTTTCATAATAAGATAAATAAATGGGTTATGATTTAAAAATAATATTTGACAATAACCATAATAATAATAATAATTTTATTATTATTATGATTGGTATTATTATTATTGTTAGTATTAATATTATCCTTATAGTATTTTTTATTATTTTTCTTACTATTTTTATTATTATAATAGGATAAAAAAGAAAAGAGATTAACCCTAGCCACTTGCTTCCCCTACCCTTGTTGTGTGCTGGCACCCCAACATCTGCCAATGCACCCCCCCCCCCTTCTGCGTTCGATCACCCCTCGTCGACCTCACACTCCCCCACTCTGGCCCTCCATCTGCATTCGGATTACACTAAACCTTAGCCCTAGCCCCCCCCCTCTCATCCCTTCTCACCTCTCACCCCTACCCCCTCTACACACCAAACCTACACACCTTTAGCCAGCAGTCGCCCTCCAAGAATCGCTCAGTAGCCTTTCTCAGCGCCTCTCGCCGGCATGACCTCATCATCAGCCTCGCCTAGTCTTACACCATCTCTTACCGTCCAGCTTCTGGCCACCTAACCTGGCCAGGCCACCTCCGGCCACCCGTTCCCTTGACCCCCACCTCCATGATCATCCTACCAACCACACTCACCCCCTTCCATCTCTGGCATCTACCTATCTATGGCCCTCAGCTGCCCTCACTTCTCTACACCCAGCCTCCTCCTTGCGCTGGATCAGCGCACCAGCCTCACTGTGCCCTGACCTCGCTCTCACCCTACTACGCTCCTCCTCCCGAGATCCCTTTGTCACACCATATAGACCCCCTACTCTGGTATATTTACCTGTTATTTTATTTATTTTTCTTCATTTCACCTTTGGAGTTTTTACAGATTTTGGATAAATTCTAATATCACTACAATTTTGTGTCGTGTATTTTTTCTCACTATTTAGTGTGCGTGTTTGGTCTGAAGGGCATTGTCCCTTCTTCTGTCAATGATTTTCTCCACCTGCAATGGATTTTTGGTTGGGTAATCCACATTTTCCTTTACGAATAATTCCACATAATGCCTACGTGTTTTTAATCAATTCTTTTACCTGATTCTCATATTTGAAAATAAATTGGTCAATATACTTTAGATTTTTCATGGTATTTAGTTTTGTTAAAAATATATTATTATACTATTTTCTAGTGTGTGTAATTTTTTTATCTTTTTATAATTTTTTTAATAAACTGTTTGATTTGTTTATTGAATTTCTAGTAGACTATTTTACTTTCTTATAAAAATCATTTATACTTTTGTTTGGTTTTCTTATAAAAATTGTTTATAAACTTGTTAGCATGTGATAAAATTGTTTATAAACTGGTTAGGTTGTTTATATAATTGTTGATAAATTTCTTGTCTTGTTTTATAATGGTGTCTTCATCATGATGCTTTGATGGATTTTTATGGAAATGAATTAGTGTGTGTTTGAGAAGGTTTAGGGCCTTTTGGAAATTGTGAAATGTTTGGGGTGTGTGCATGTTTGAAACTCAAGGGCTCATTTCATACATTCATATACTTTGTGTGTTTTATCTTCTCTTAAAAAAAAGGTACTTGGACACTTTTTGGTAAATTCATGGTATAAACGCTAGTTTGTCCATATTTATGTAAATGTCGTTTTTGTTGTTTTGGAAATGGTTTTGGTGTGTGTTTGTTCTTTCAAGATGGATTTGGGTGTCTATCGATATAGAAGCATTTTGGTATTACATAAAATGTTTTTTTAAAGTTCTTTAATGGTTTAGTAAATTATAAATGGGATGTGAAACATGTTGGGTGGTTGTTTTGGGGTGTGTATTGTTTTAAAAGTGGGTTTTAACATGTACTGTGTTTTTTTGGGGTTTACACACCAATCATTGGATGAGTTTCCCAGTAGTCTCTTATATATGGTTTATGATTTTAGAGGTATATTTTGATTTTTATGATTGTAATTTCTATGAATGAAAATTTTTGATTGGTAATTTCAAATGTTTTTGAATGCTAATGCTCGATGTGATGCCCTTTTGGCCGTTGTAAAAATGTTTGGAACAAAACTGATTTTCATGTCTTGTTGTTTTTGAAATTATGGGTTTTTAAAACTATAGAAAGGCCAAATCGGCATCTTCGGAAGGGTTTTTTATAAAACCCATATTGGAATAGATCTATTTCATTGTTGTTTGATCATGAGACAAGATAGTCCTCGATATTGTCCTCCTATTGAGAATATTTATTTTAAGGCATGAGACTAATCTTAAAGTGGTCGGGGTGGTTCCATATTGTGTCGTGTTCTTGGTTATATACATATGTGGCTTGTTTTTTGAATGTGTGTCACACCTCATTGTGAACATAGAACCGAAGAACAACATAGAAAGGGGTTTACTGTGAATGATTTATGCACTTATTTAGACCACACATTGGCTAGTGGCCCTTAGTACGAACTTTTCTCTACTAGGGGATTGGGTCCCTCGGATAGGACAGGTAGGGAAACGCCGAGTATTTGGTCATTATTAAGAAATCAAGAGAAGGCAAGACATCAGGATGAGTCACATGTATAGTATGTTGTGGTCTTCCTCCGAGTTCCAAGGTTTTCGATGATCCTTTTATACGAGCATTGTTATTACCACTTCCCTTGTTTTGTGTTTGGAATCATACTCTTGAACTTGGTTTTGGTGTTTTCTTGGAAAAACGATGTGTTTGGTTTGTTTTAAAAAAGGATTTCAAAGTATAAATTTTGGAAAATGTTTGTGTGAGCCCCTATTATTTCTTTTCCTTGTTTTTTAATTATAAGGGAAATAGAATTGTGATTGTTAGTTTTAAAAATTCATTGTATATATGGAAACGTTATTTTTATAACTTTAGTTCAAAAAAGTGTAATTGTTCTGTTTTTGAGTTGGAAAATGCAAGGAATCTATGGTCCATTTTTGGCTTCCATACTGACCATTTTTAATGATCATGCCTATTTTTATCATTTCAGTTGCAGGTTTCCTTTTTTATGGTTTTCATGAAAGAGTTTATCATCATTGGATCAAGGTCAGCCTTTTGTTGGGAGGTGACCTGGACGACCACATAGAGGTATGCAAGCCTGTTTTTTTTGATTCTTTGTTTAGTTCTATTTTCAATATATTATTGTTTATTTATTTATCTATTATGGGCCAAATCATTCCCAGTGATTAAATTTTGATGCCCGACACTAGTTTCCAGAGCGTGGGGATCAGGATCACCCCCGGGCCATGTCGTAGACCAGCTCAGGAAACTGGTTCAGGGTTGACCCAGGTTGGTTCATGACAATACATTCTCATTTCCATTTCAGATTTCACTATCAGATTTAATTAATTAACTGGGTTTGGTAAATTTTTTAGCATACATGGTACATTCAATTATGTAATTCACAATATAAATCACACAATTTAATATATGAAATCTTACCCCTAGAAAGGTCTATCCAAGCCACGCCCGAACACAGGAAGAAACATGTCAAAATAGTAAAGAATAATTAGGTCATAACCTTAGACATAGAAAGAATAGAGTTATGGTCATAACCACTAAAAATTAATTAAATATATGGAAAGATCATATCCATATGGTTCTAATGAGTATAAGCATGGCATATAAATTCTATTAATGACTCCAAAAAAATCAGAGGGCCCCACACAATAAAACCAATATCAACGAACATGAGGGATGAGTTATAGACCATCCACCTTAGTGTTGTACAAATCTCCTCCTATAGTATTAGACCTTGATATGGATCAGATCAGAGTAGATCTACGGAAAATTGCAAACCAATCATACCCAGATAACATAGTCAAGAGCAAGAGAGAAGAGGAATGATTTAAGTGGAATCGATTACTTACCTTTGTGCATCCAATGTGATGAACATTAGATCGAATGGATCCTAGACGATGGAGATCACTTGATTCCTAACTTAGATCATCAATGGACATTAAAATGAGACGAAAATATGTTAATACTTCTTATTCTTAGGCCAGGGAAGAAGAGGAGGCTTAATATATCGTCAAGGGAGAATTTTTAAAATTAAATATAAAAATGGCTTGTGAACGGTTTGAAAAACCGTGCGCCAACTATGCATGATTATGGGGGTTTAAGGAAACATTTCAGGGTTAGGCCCCATGACCGCATGAAAACAGTGTGATGTTGTTATATCCTAAAATTGACCATCTGAACAGTTAGGAAAACTGTGTGCCAACGATGAACCAACCGTGTGACATGTCCTATTTCCCTAAAAAGATTGGTTCTGGGCTTCGACCTTTCCCCAGACTCCCTTGACACCTTTAATAACCCATTTATAATATATATTAGGTCCAAATTAAATATTTAAACTAAAATTTTAAAAGATCCATAATTGAGATAAAAACCAAGTTCTTACATTACCCATACAAGAAATAGTTTTTAAAATAAAAATACTGTATTTAGAGTAACTGATCAGACTCTCACTTCTATATTAGAATTCATGCACTGTGCATTTTGGTTTTATTCAATGACTGGAACATATAAATTTTCTTTATAATTAATGTGGAATATAATGAAATCATTTCCACCATGAATTATATATAAAAATGGTAACTGAAATTCATTTATTTTATTCATGCTCTCACAACTCTCATAATACATTAATTGTGATTATATTAAAAATTAACATATGTTGTATCAATGAACTATTTATTCATCCATGTCTAAAAAACACACCATAATTCAGTGGGTCCTTTAATACACTAGTTGTAGAGAAATGTATCATTACCAAAGATAATATATTTCCCTTTCTCTAGTTCTTAGAGCATGTGGAATCTTTTCGAACAATGCAAAACTTAGAAGACGAAGTATAATTTTTTTGGAATACTATAAAAATTTATAGAAAAGAGGAAGAGATTTATGTGATGGAATGAGTAGTTTTTAAATGGTATTTATTATTATGTTTTTCCCTATTCTGTTAACTAGAAAATGGAAATGGAATTCCTTGAGCTTAAGTAGAAGTATGATGAATCTATTTTTGCATAAAATGAAAAATATTACATGACTTGTGATGCATGCATATAGTTTTATCATTGAACCAGAAATTAATGGTGATCAGTTTTTTAGTCACATAAAAACTTATCTTCAAACAGCACTATACCTAAAGGATATTATGGTTACAATGAAATCCTTGAATGTCTTATCAAGGTTGAAATATAGATTGTATATTTATATCTATCCCATGGTTCTGATATGAGGATAATGATAATGTTTTGGGGATATCATAATTGTAATACCCATAGTGTAATGAAAACAAATCTTACATTATCCCACACGTTTGGAAAGATGTGTTGCGAAAGTTCCTTATAGTGACTCATAATTGTATTTTTTGGAAAATTAGGCCATCATGAAAGTGAATGATAAATAGAAATATAAAGGAATGGAAATTAAATGGATATGGAGATAGCTTAACAAAATCCTTCACCCATTATCTAATAGAACAATAATAAGTATTTTATGAATTATTAAATCATATGAATAAATACACGGGTTAATGATGATAAATGATGAAAACAACCACTTAGTCAAAAAGGTAAAGTGAAAGATCATTCTTTCATAGCTGCCAATGTGAGTGAATACAATGTATTGGAGAATGTTCAACTACCATTCTCTCTAGAATAAATTTTTTTATATTAGTCTAATTATACACAATGTTTTGTAGATTAATAATTTACTATTGCTATAATATCACCACCTCATTGATTAGATATTTAATTACCATGAAAAACACAAAATTGTATCATGATAACAAATTATGTCTATAATCCCTCTCTTTATGAAGTCTATGGGATTTTCTTTCAAATAAATCTTGATATTTTTATCTCAAATTGAATTTAATGTGAAATTGGGAATGGTTTCTCTTTTAATGTTTTGATGTTATGTCAATTACTAATAAATTGCTCTCTCCTTTGATATTCCAAATCAAACTATGATTGCCTATCAGTGTGAGGATGAATCTAAACATCCAGGGGAAACAATATCCATTGGATGAGTATTATTTTCTATCAATGAAAGGTATCTATCAAAAATGGTAGTGGAGAATCTCAATATTAAAGATATATCTATTATAAGGGAATGGTGTGATGTTTTTAATGATTTGTATCATATTTTCCCATAATTCATGAAGTTCAATTTCTAGTAAAATCAAAATAGGTGTAATTCCTATAATAATGACTTAATAATGAATTTACTTACTATTGTTATATGATTTTATGAACAAAACTCGTGTATAATCATTATAATGTATTCATTTGGACATATTTGTCACCTTGGGGCACTTATTCTTTATCTGATGTCAAATATGGGTCTCTACATTATTTAATTGATTATTGAGAATATAACAAGGTTACTATCAAGAAGAAGTTTCCTCATTATTTTATTAATGTTTTTTTATTAATAGAGAGGATATCAACACATTTCAATAATTTACATCTGATCTAGAAATCATTATTTGTGGGTTAAGAAATATGTCTTATCCAAAATATCCTTCCATTTGTTGTATTGTAATAATGAATTTAGAGTGATTAAATTTTTGATATTTCAATTCTCTAGTAGTATTCATTTATCTAATGAATTGAGTATTTAGATATTACCATGATAAAAGTATCTTTGAATTTATATGTTATATCCTATTTTATTCCATATGGAAGGTAAAAAGGAAGATTATTTTTGGGTGGTGTGGAAGTCTATGAGGAAGGAGATGTTTTATGTAATATTTAGTATATAGAAATTATTGATAATGAATGTATTAATCTTGATTCACATATAACGTGTCAGAATATATTTATTGATCCATTAATATTATTGTTATTAATAAATAGGCTAGACAGAACCATGTAACTAAAAATAACTAAATTTATTAGGTTGGATAGATACTATTGAATATTTTTTGGGAAATTTACCATTTTTATCAAATTCATTAACCAAATTGGCATGGAAGGGAGCAATGTTAATTTTTTAAGTGAATAAACAGAAAATATCCTAAAATTGAAGAGAATGATGGGTACTACACCAATTCGTATAGTACCCAATATTGGATAATGGTTTTTTCTTACACTAATTCATAAACAAACTAATAGTGAGGTGTTCTCATGCAGAATGGAATGGTCATATCTTATGCCTCCTTCCAAAGTAATGATCTTGGTTAATATAATCCAAATATTTTTTTTTTGAAATTGGAAATGGTAAAAAATATTATATGAGTGGAATAAGTGTTTCTGATGATTTTTCCTGGGAGAGCGCATCGTTCTGTGAAGGACGCGCAGATATTACCCTACTTTCCCACTTTCCAAAGGCGGGCGACATCCACTCCTTATTCAGGGACGTCTGCTCCTTGATCAAAACAGGATGATGGGATATCGGTTCTTCCTTCTGTGGATTCCTCCTCAAAACTCGTCACCGAGTCCGGGTCTCCCTCATTGACTTAAGATGTTTTCCATGAAACTCTTATCATGGCCATATATTCATGGACACCAGTTAATTACGCTACTTCTGTTAGGACATTCCAAGGGGTTCAGTCAGGGTATAATCCTTCAGTCAGGGGAGTAGTCATGCTGCGCATCAGTGGCATGTCTGGATGTAGAGGATTGATGTGTCTGTTTTCTATCCCATATTATAGGGCTTATCGAGGGCATGGAGTCCCAAGGAATCCCACATCTAACGTAGGTAATTGTATTCTATATGCATGTATTTGAGGTTTTCCCTAGCTTCCTATGTTTAACATAGGGTATGCCTCATGTTTAACGTCCAACGGAGATGGATCAGGCTAATCAGAACACTGACTAGAGTGGATAAGATGGGGGGACCCCCTGGAGGGAACACCGCCATTAGGGCCATCACATGGGTGGCCTCTCGAATGCTGTTAAATGGAACGGGGAATGGAATGGTATGATGTCATCGAGATGTGGCGGCCCAGGTAAGGATCAGGATGGATGATGGATTAGTTGATAGGGATGGTGAATGGGATGACATCATAATGGGGATGGCAATGGTTTTGGGCTTGAGCTTTGAAAAGGCTTCCTATGAATCCCCGTGGTAGAGAATAAAAGTCCACGTAGTTCATTTGAAGATGACATGCCGTCAGTTTGGGTTTTCAATGTCTTACCACTAGATTAGGTCCACAGTTTAACGTCGTTCGGAACGGGGGTGAACCGACGTGAAGGGGGGTAGGAACGACTGAGTGGTGGGCATGAACCTCATGGACACTTCCCACGTACCATGCCTTAACATGAATCAAAGTCCCCGTAGTTCGGAATGGGGTGTTTCGGCGAACCAACGTGAAGATGGACCTGGGGTCCGATGGGTGGTGGTGGGCTTGAACCTCAGGGAGGCTTCCTACATACCATGCCTTTACATGTATCAATGTCTTCGTAGTTTGGAATGGGGGCATGAGGCTTACACTATAGGCTGCCCATGGTGTTGGTAAACTGATGTGAATGGGGTTAGAACAACCAGGTGGTGGGATTGATCCTCCAGGAGGCTTTCTACGTACCATGCCTTGACATGGATCAAAGTCCTCATAGTTCGGGATGGCAGTGTATGGGGATTATTCTCTAGTTTGTCCAGGGTGTTGGTGAACCGACGTGAATGGGGTTGAAATGACCCGGTGGTGGGATTGACCCGTAGGGAGGCTTCCTACGTACCATGCCTTTACATGGATCAATGTCCTTGTAGTTTGGGATGTGATCATCGGGGTTACACTCTAGGCTGCCCATGATGATGGGTTTTAGGGCTTGAACCTCGTCGTGGCTTCCTACATACCATGCCTTGAAATAGATTAAAGTCCTCGTAGTTTGGGTAGGGTGCATGGGGCTTACACTCTAGACTACCCATGATGATGGGGGCATAGTGCACCGAAGCGAAGATGGTTGGGACCAATGGATAGTGGGGGGGCTTGAACCTCAGGGAGGATTCCTACATACCATACCATGACATGGATAAAAATATATATAGTTCTGGAAGTGAATACAGTTTAACATCATGCGGGACAGGGGTGAACCGACGTTAAGGGGTCAGAATGACTGGGTGGTGGGCTTGAATATTAGGGAGGCTTCCTACGTACCATGCCTTGACATGGATCAAAGTCCGCATATTTCAGGATGGGGGCATGGGGCTTACACTCTAGGCATCCCAGGGTGTTGTTGAACCGACATGAATGAGGTCAAAATGACTGGGTGGTGGGCTTGAACCTCAGGGAGGCTTCCTACATACCATTCCTTGACATGGATCAAAGTCCTCGTAATTCAGGAACTGAATACAGATTAACGTCATGCAGGACGGGGGTGAACCGACGTGAAGGGGGTCGGAACGACTAAGTGGTGGGCTTGAACCTCAGGAAGGCATCCCACGTACCATGCTGTGACATGGATCAAAGTCCTTGTAGTTCGGGATTGTGAATATAGTTTAATGTCATGCAGGATGGGGGTGAACCGACGTGAAGGGGGTCGGAATGACCAGGTTGTCGGCTTTAACCTCAGGGAGGCTTCCTATGTACCATTACTTGACTTGGATCAAAGACTTCATAGTTCGAGATGTTTTCATGGTTGGTGCTTACTCTAAGACCATGTGAGTCGTGCTCAGTGTGAGAAACAATAGGCAGCAGAGACCTGACAATCACGTCATGAAAGGTGCATCCATGGGATGTGGAGTGGGTCTTACACATGGAGCGGCCCAGGGAGAGGGATATTGGGACTTACTCTAGGATGGAGGGCCAAGGGGGAGTCAGGACTTACTCTAGGACGGAGGCTCGTGGAGACAAAGCACAACAGGAGAGGGATTCAGTACCGAAGAAAGGAGAAGCACCATTTCCCAACACGCCCTTCACCGGCCTTGGGGACTGAAGATGAAAGGAGGAGCAGGGATGCTTCCTCCGGTAAGAAATTCTAGGGGATTATTCCAAGGTGGCTGCCCTTTCCCCATGCACAAACACCACTCCTAGAAAGATGATATCATCCCTTGTGAATACCAGGGGGCATAATGAATGTCCGATGTAGTGGACCTAGCGTGCGAGGCACGGGGCGAGGTCACCATTTAACGTCATGTGCTGGGGACGATGGTGCTTGACAGTTTAATGTCCTACAGCTCGGATGATGTTGGTTTTCTCTGCTCCCCTAGGATATACATAACTGGTACTCTCTGCTCCTTGGTGCAGAGAGGGGACGTGAAAAGCCATGGTGAGGGGGTGTCACAGAGTGAAACATCGAGGGACCCACGTTAGTGTGGCTATGAGAGAAGCAATAACCGTTAGCATGCCTATGAAAAGAAGCATGAGGTAAAGCCACACAATGGGTGATGTCGTCTAGGGGACTCTGAAATCACATCGTTCAAACCTGGAGGGTCGCATGGGAAAAGGGATTTCCAAGTAGAGGAGTTCATAGGCAGGGGCACGGTGAAGCTCTGTTGCTCCACATGGCAGAGGACACATGCGAAGGGGTGTGCTTCAAGAAGTGGGGTTCCTTAGCCTAAGAATAGGGCAGAAGTGAATATGGGAGGTGATTCAAGAAGTGGAAAGGCATGCACGGAGCACTGCCTCATGGAGAAAAGGTGCCTCGTGAAACAAGGTGTCATGAAACAATGTGCTTCATGAAGTACAGTGACCCCTGCCTTAACATGGGGATCACGTGTACATGATGGGTGTCTCGCGATTCATAAATTCTCAATGACGACCCTGGGTCACCTTGCAGATCCCATTCCATTGTTGTAGCCCTTAGGCTTCGTGAAAGTCATCCCTCTCAGACGAGGGGATCAAGACGAGACAAGCGGGAGGCACTTCGCGGAGCAGAAGTACCTCGCATAGCTCACGGTTCACAGAGCAGAAAGATGCGTCACGATTTGGGAGCTGGGAAGTTGAAAGGTATGATTTTCTATCCTCTGGGCTCAGGGGGAGCCCAGAATTTATAGGAAAGTGGCGCCACCAAGAGGACCTTACGCGGAATGAAGAGGGCCTTGGTTGCTTCATGGCGGGTCGTGAACATCAAATGCGGTCACGGAGTGCCCCACCTTCTTGCTTCGTAGCGGTCTCACGAACATCAAATGCATTCGTGGTGCAGCCTACCTACTTTCTTCACGATGGGCTCGTGAACGTCAATTGCGTTCATGGAGCGGCCCGCCTCCTTGATTCGCAGCGGCCGCGATGCTGGGTGGACCTCCGTGAAGTGGCTTTGCGAGGCAGTCAATGGGGCCTTCGTTGGTCTTCTTTCTCTGTCCCAAATTTTAGAGCCATCAAATTCCCCCCCTCAGACATAAAGCCGTGGATTGATCAATTGTCAAAGTATAAGGGTAATTGCAAAAATTTTTGGCCGTTCGCGATGATGGGTCATGCGGAGGGCTCACGAGGAGGAATGGGATACACGCGCCGAGCACGCCGCGATGCTCCAAGCACAATGGAGGCGCCGCGATGCTCCAAGCACAATGGAGGCGCCGCGAAGCTCTGAAGGTTGTCACCTATAAATAGGGGGCGATTGTCTCTTTTTTCCTTTTCCTTCTTTGCGATTTTGTCCTTTTGCGCTCTCTATTTGTGAAGCTCCACATACTCCATGATTGTTCTCTACGAATTGAGCCTTCATGGTGGACAACGATTCATCGACTGCATGTTTGCGCTTCGTGATCCGGTGATTGAATGCCTCGGTAGCGCTATGCAAACAGTATTCATGAAGAGAATTTGCGATCGTGCTCGGCGAACGATCTTCACAAACCTTCCAAAAAATCATCCAAGTTGCATACCTAAATGGCCCACAAAGAAGCTTCCCAGGGGGTGCTTGCGGATGCCGCCCAGAGGGATAAGATGGTGAACAGTCTGGGGCAAGGAGAGTTGGTCCGTAGCCACTCGAACCATAGTTCACTGGTGTAGTTTCTATTGAAAATCCAGAAGAACAACCCATTGTGTAGGAGGTTTCCCTTATATGGCATCGGGCTGAGGGATGATGTCTTCATCCCTGAAGCGAGTAAGGATAAGACAACTTACTAGTTTCAGAGCATGTTGTGCCAGCGCTGATGGTTCAGGGTGGCTGATGGCCTTGCCCGAGAGGATTTTACTCCCGTTGTTGCTGACTGAATATACAACCATATGAACAAAGTCTATGGGAAGACATTTTAGCCAGAGACGTCTCCTCCTATGTACTGAACCATCCTTAAGGCGGTGTTGGGGAACCCGAATAAGGGGTGGTCTGAGGAATGGGACCTGCGCCAGAACGACAACTTCACAGATGATTGGGCATTTTTCTAATGGGTAGGCGCCTTGTGTGAGGAGTTCAGGGTAGATCTGAGAATATTGGGCCTCTGTGAGACAGCATGGGATTCCCAGTTCCACATCTACCAGCCGAAATAGCTAATGCCAGAGCTATTGAGCCAGTGGTCACCGACGACCAATACCTTCCACCTGCATCATGGGGAGGTCGGCATGAGATTATGGTATTTTCATCAAATATCAGGGGTCCCATTAATGGGGGTGATGTACGATGAATTCCTCCCTACTATGGGTGTATAGGAGGATTTGGAGAATATTTCGCGCTTGGCAATGACATTGATAGAGCACATGATAGGGGTGGATAAGGAGGCGGTGAGGGATTTCCACTTCAAGCATTGGTTAAAAAATTTCATGATCTTCTCGGTAGACCGTCAGTTCCTGTCAAGACCTTGAACTTTCCCAAAGAGGGTCTAGAGTAAGGAACACTCGTACTGACAGCTGTTGGAGAATAGCTAGTGGAAGACCAGGGGTTTAGTGTCAGGACTGAGCAACAACCAATAGTCAGGCTTATGGCCTTCATCGTAGCTCTCATCTGTGGTTGGATCCTGCCAGTGAGGGACACCAACATGGGAGTGAGACCAAGTACCTTCATCATGGCATCCACATTGGCGACAGGAGGGAGGTTCAGCCTAAGAATACTGATGTTCTCTAAGTTGAACAAGATGTTTTGGCACATCAGCGAGGGGAATAGGCAACAGAGAGTACGTGGGATGCTCCATCTCCTGTACGGGTGGATAAAAGTGCACATCAGGGGGATCTATGAGTATCTTAACCCCATCTAGTCTCCATGGTTTAACTTATCCCCATCGATCCTGAATGCCGTAGGGAGCTTTCCGACCAAGCTAACCGCACCATTGGTTCTGAACCGGGAGTGGAGGGTGGAATAATTAAATTTCCACCAATTTCTGTTGCCGATGGGGGCCTTCACGGATGATGGTCGGGGGACGGAAGAGCAATGGGCCTACCTTATGGCCTTTTGAGTTGGATTCTTGGTGGCCAGGGTGGACCGCAAGTGCCTCTACGTGCCATATACCCCACACCGGTTTGTAAGGCAATTCTGTTGGCTGCTACAACTGACCCCAAAGGTCTAACTAGAGGTGCGTTATGAGGAGCATCTGTGTGTGATGAGGCAGATGTGGCTTATGTTCACATGGGAAGACGTGAAGATTTAGAAGGAACTATCTCCGTCGACCACCCTCCCGGGGCTGATAAAAGAATATGACCAGAACTAGGAGTCGGCCTAGCTAGGGGAGACGCTGAAGTGGCCAACCACTCTAGTCGGTGATGGAGAGACTCCCCAACCTTGGGGATGAGGTTGGAAGTCATAAAGGGCATCCCACTGTGGCAGTGCTGCTGTTGCGGCGACGCCCGCACTAGTGGAGGGGGACGCAGTGTTGGAGGATCCGACAGCATCAGCGGAGCCTGTGGTCCTAGGAGAATAGAGTCATCCGGAGGGGCGTCCACTGAGAGGATTCCGTAGAATTTCCACTCAGGTCCTAGGAAAATGGTAGAGCCATATCGACATACTGGAGAACGTTGTCTTCCCGGAGGCCTGGGACATCTGGGAATTTAACTGACAATTCATCGGCCCATTTGAGTTATGGCAGCACCTTAACCACATCAGGATGGATTTTCCAAAAATTGGACCTATTAGATATGGTTTTTCAATATCTTAGGTGGAGTCAGAGCAATAGATAGCCAATTTGGAAGACTTTATCCACTCCCGGGGTGCCCTGCACCTGAGGAAAGACCGACTCAGGGTGCTGTTGGGTCATACGATCCCTCCGCAACTGTCCGCTACTGACCCGAGGGAGCGATTCCCTCTACTGGAATAATCGGATGAGTCCTCCATGGGAGACGAGGCCAGTAGGGAGAGTCCACTGGAGGATGGTGAAGTCCGCGATGAATCCTCGGATCTCGAAGACTTCGCGGAGGACCTCGAGTTTAAATCCCAAGTCCCTTCCTCAGTGTCTGCTCTTAGATTATTCTAGATTCCTTAACAGCATCTGCACTGTGCTAGAGGACCTTGTGCACATATGTAATTCTCATCCCTTAGTGGGTGCCAACGTGGGACCTTCGGGATCAATGCCTGTGGCTACATCAACTTCTGTGCCTGGCATGGCAGGGACACTCGAGGCGGCTCCCTAAGAGTCTCTAGACCATCCAACCATATATGGGGGGCCACGTCTCGGGGTTCCAAAAACTTCAGCCTGAGAGTGAGACCATGGATTTGACCTCTGTAAGTCATCTCTACTGAATTCACAACTTCCATCCCCTAACCATGTTAAATGACATTCACACCCCCTTTTTGGCATGTAAAGTACTTCAATTGTCCTGGGAAACTGTGGCGAAGTAGGTCGGGGCTTCTGGTAGCGCCCTTCCGAGGGGAAAGCCAATGGTTGTGGAGGTGGACATCCAGCCTGAATGGACTACAGCGCTCCCGATCACTGGCGGGGCGCCAGTGGGACTGCGCCCGAGGTTATCAAGGTGGGATCCGATGATGAGGATCAACCAGATAGATCAGACCCTGCAATGCCTGATCCAACACCGGACATGGACCCTACTAAAGAGTTCTTGGGTTCATTCCGTGCATACAAGACTGCCAATCATGCCGACTGGGACGAGATGGCCTCTGATGAGGGGGACATCAAAATAGTCCATCGCCGATCATGGAAGCTGATCATGTGCTTCATCAATGAAACCCCCAAGCGCTATGGCTGGTTAAGAAGGATAGAATTCCCTTGTGACTGCGCGAACTATGTGCCGAAGTAGTGGATGCCCAGTGCCCTCACATGATCATCTGAGATCTTATGGTGAAAAGAATCGGGAGTATGATTGTGGCCTCGGTGTGGGCTGGCAGCGGGGGAAGGCGGTGAACATCAAGGGGCTCTGAGAGACAGAAAGCGAGGTTGAAAAGTTACATGCTCAGGAAGATGAGCATTCCACTTCTCTTGATGCACAATCATAGCTCGTTTTGCAACTGAAATCCCAACTGGTGGAGGCCAAAGAGGGCATGAAGTGAGCCTCTGAGGAGATGGCGGTTATTTGGACCAGTGTGGAGCGATCTCGGGTCACGGTTGGCAAACTGTTCCTTCTCACTATCGAGGAGGAGTGGTAGGTAAACAGGAGGCAACAACTTCTGGACACCACCAGCTAGAGGGTGGCAGAGCAGCAACATTCCTTTGACAAGGTCAATCCATCCATGGGGGGAGTCGACCCCTGGGTACTGTAATGGTTACAAACCCTTAAAATGTACTTTCATTCTTTGATTGTTTAATGTCGTAGCATGCATGTGTTCTGTTGTTTACATTGGTTTATTTCATCCTAGTGATGTTCGCAAAGCGTCCAATGATCATTCCCTAAGCTCACGTGGGTCGGGCCCGATGTGAGAAACAAGGGATGACCACCTTATCACCCCATCAAAATGTAGGAGTGAAAACTATGATTCAGGCATCTGGGGTATGAACAACCAGTCTAGATTTCTTGGTGGAAATGGGAGTGACCAAACTGGAGAATGAAGCTCTCGGACCAGCCGAATATCCATTTTTCCGAGGGTGCTCTTGTGCACGAATGGGGTCACACTAGGGGCGCTAAAATCAATCCAAACTGATGGGAATGGGAGATGTGAATCATGATACCCAAGAATCAGAAAATTGTGGGGATGTGTTGACAATAAATAATAACTGTTGACCACATTCAAAACATAGAATTATTATTGTATTTGCCTGAAATGGGGATAACAAATGAGGGTCGACCGTTGACCATGTTTGAAACATGGGAACTGATTCAAAATGTCATCCGTTAGTCTTACAGAATGTTGGACCAAGATAATAGGTGGTTCATATGCCGATAATCCATACTGTTAGGGGGTTCTTCCAGACGTTAAAGAGGATAAGGTTCAGAATAAGGGGTAGGTAAAGCATGGAATGTGGAGTGAGGTTCTGTTTGAATAGAATCCAACACCCTTCAAATTACACCACCGTGGTGGAAGCACACTGGATGGATGCATCCTTTTGATCATGGATCATTCTGTCTTTCAGAAAGGGCCTCTCTGACGAGGGGGGTTGTTGCTTCCCAATGTCATCGTGGGGCATCCCAAACTTGTTCAGGGAAAAATTGTAGTTACATGGTTCCCCACGAGGGGTAAGGCTAGGGGGCTGGAAATGGGGAGGAGCATGGATTATGATTCCTGGGGCTGGACCCTAGGAGAAATACCTGAGTGTCCATACGTATCCCATGAGGATAGGAATCAAGTCGTATATAGTTCTAGAAGCATAGTTTAACGCCATGCAGGATGATGAGAAGTCTGTATGCGCTGGTGAACATCCTACCAAAACTACTAAACCCACATGAGTCATTCTAGATGTGGGAAATAAGAAGTAGTGGTGAGAATTTCCTCACACAGGGTGGAACATGTTAGGGAAAAGGTACGCTCGGTGAATGACGGCCCAATGATGCTAACTCGTCCATGTAGCTCACCTAGATGCGCGAAGAGGTAAATCTGAGTATGTCGGAATTCCACTTGAACATGAGGAAGTAGAAATGTGTGAATCATGATGCTTGAAATCTGAATCATAATGATGGTGGTGGCGTGATGATGGAGGATAACTGTTGTATATGGCAGAAACGCAGCATCCACATTGCATTAGCCTGGAATGGGGACAGACAAATGAGGGTCGATCGTTGATGATGTTCGAAACACGGGACGTGTCACAAATGTCTTCTGACATATTGAGGGGCATTGGCCCAGGATGGTAGGTGAGATGATGCGGAATGGGACCAGGCTGTTAGGGGGTCCCTTCGGATGTGGAAGAGGATGAGGATCAAAATAGAGAGCCTATGAAGCTTTGACATGGAACGGGGGGAATGTCCCCATGAAAATTCCTCGTATCGGTCTCTTTTTCAAAACGCATATGAATACGAAAACGAGACATAATAGATAGAGGGAGTCGAGTCCCTTCCCAAAGGGAGATCATAGTTTAGGGTCATAGAACACAGACCATGGATGGTAGGAAACGCAGGAGACACATGGTTGGGTAATTACAAAAACCCAATGTGAATGGGAACTAGGGGTTCCGACCAACATGTGTCCCTTGGAGAGGTTTTAGGTCAAGGGACCAAAAATGAGAGTTGAGATGGGCCCATGGCAAGGTGCACGGATGTTCCTAGATACCCCATGCGGATGGGGATCAAGCTGCATATAGTTTTAAGAGGTTTCACGGTAAGGTACCAGTTCCAAAGATAAAAGGGGCGTGCGGGCGTGGCCCTCACACCAAAAGAAGAGGTATTTGATAAATATTTTTTTCCTTTAATGTGAGTATTTTTTATTGAAGTGACAGGCCTAGGGTAGCAGGCCCTAGCATCGCCAGAAGAATCAAGCTATAGCAGGCGTTGACAAACGGCAGGGGGTGTGACCAATACCAAACATGGTGTCCCCTTGAGTGATGACAACACAATGCAATTACATTTTTTGTCGTGCCGACAGGATGATAATGTAAAAGTTTAGGTTCATGTGATAGGACTAGGCGGCATAGTTTAAAGTCGTATGGATTGGACATGAAGTAATGCGCACGATGTGATATAGCATACCCTACGTGAATGAGGACATAATCCCACACCATTCCATATGCAATTACGAGAAAAGAGCCTCATGCCAAGGGGCCTAAATAGAGGTAAAGCGGTAAAGGGGTAGGAAAAAGTAGCTCCCAACAGAGTTGGACCCTAAAACGAGATGTCCGGGTGTTCTTATATATCCTATAAGGATAGGAATCATGCCACATGTAGTTCTGGACAAGTTCTTAGTTTATGTTCTTAGAGCTCGGACCATGGATGAGAGAAAAAATGGGAGGCACATGGTGCGGTTCTTTCAAAACCCGACAAGGGTGAGGACCCATGGGGTACTCGCTATACCACATGTTTCTCGGAGATTTCGGGCCGTGGGGCCGAAATAGAGAGCCAGATTTCAAATTCCTGGTGCTAGACCCGAAGACGAGATGCTCGGGAAGTCCTACGTATCCCATGAGGATGGGAATCAAGATGTACATAGTTCTGGACAAGATCATAGTTTATGGTCTTAGAGATCATACCATGGATGAGTGAAGACGCTCCAAGTAAGTGCATACCTCAACTTGATCCCTAAGCCCACGTGAGTCAAAATCGGTGTGGAAAACAAGGGAGTAAGATGTTTGTTGCAATACTGGGAATGCACGCTAAAGGATAATCAGTGCAGAGCCCTTAATGAAACCCTTATCACAGATCTTGTCCTCCTAAAATGAGGATGCACACTGAGGAATAGTACCATGAGTTTTGAAGTCCTACTTGGAAATCATGAGGTGGAGAAGGATGTGAATCATGTAACTGACATTTTGGGATTAATGGGGTCGGCGTGGCGATGGAGAATTACAGTTTAACGTGTTCGAAACACAGCATCCATATCACATCATCCTAAAGTGGGAACAACAAATGAGCATCAACTGCTAACCATATTCGCAACGCGGTATTTGTATCAGCTTGTTGTCTGCGACCCTTGAGAACGTTGGCCAGTAATGGTAGGAGATACCTTATGCCCAACATCCATGCCACTTGGGGGTCCATTCAGGTGTGTAATGTTATGGAAGACCAAATGAAGGGGAACATAAAGCCTAAAAAATGGGTGAAAGGATGTCCAGGAAGAGTCTGATATTCCAGGTACTAAACCAGAGTACCCTTAGGCACATTGGTGAACCACTGAAGAGGGTCGACGAGGGTACTCAACTTGAGAGTAACTAATTTGAAGGGATGAGTACAGAGTAATGGGGTAGAGAATACAAAGGAGAAAGAGGGGGTAAATGATATGGTTGATACAACTATCGACGTGAGTGAGAACATTATCCCATATGACACCATGTACCCCTCTCCTTGGGAAAGGGTAGGCCAAGGGGCCAAGGTGGAAGGTAGATTTCTAGTGGGTGGGGATGGAATCGAAGTATAGACATTCGGGCAGTCCAACGTATCCCATGAGGATTCGAATCAAGCCACATGTAGTTTTTGAAGTCAAATAGGGGTAACCTATCCTAATGAAGGTGGTGTATGGCATGAAAAGTAACCCGACATGAATGATGAAATAATCCCACACCACACCGTACAACCCTAAATAGGAACTTGGACTGAGGTCCGAAAAGGCCAAGGGGCCTTAGGATGGTCCTTGGTCAGGTAGGGCTGACCAATTTGCAGTTTAACATCTTAAAGTGAGGACGTGGGCATGGGGTTCGATAAGGCCACGGGGCCTGAGGCTGGGCCTCGGTCAGGAATGCCCGACCAGTTTTAAGTTTAACGTCTTGTAGTGAGAACGAGGGCTGGGGGCCTGAAAAGGACAAGGGGCCTAAGGCTAGGCCTCAGTCAGGAATGTCTGACCAGTTTGCAGTTTAACGTCTTGTAGTGAGGACGAGGGACGGGGCCTGAAAAGGCCAAGGGGCATGTTCTTGACTAGTTTCCAATTAAAATCTTGCAGTGAGGACGAGGGTCGGGGGCCCGAAAAGGCCAAGGGGCCTGAGGCTGTGCCTTGGTCAGAAAGGCCCGACCATTTTGTAGTTTAACTTCTTGCAGTGAGGACAAGGAAAGGGGGCCCGAGAAGGCCAAGGGGCCTGAGGCTGGGCATCGATACGGAACACCCTACCAGTTTTCAGGTTAACGTCTTGCAGTGAGGAAGAGGGATGGGGCCCCCGAGAAGGCCAAGGGGACTGAGGCTGGGGCTCAGTCAGGAAGGCCCGACCAGTTTTTAATTTAACTTCTTGCAGTGAGGACGAGGCCCGAGGGCCCGAAAAGGCCAAGGGGACTGAGGCTGGGCCTTGGTTAGGAAGGCCCGACCAGTTTTCAGTTTAACGTCTTGCAGTGAGGACGAGGGACGGGGGGCCGAAAAGGCCAAGGATCCTGATGCTGGGCCTTGGTCAGGAAGGCCCAACCTGTTTGCAGTTTAATGTTTTTTAGTGAGGACAAGGAGAGGAGTAAGATATCCTACACCTGGGAGATGTATGGCACATAGAATAAGCCGACGTGAATGGGGACACAATCCCATACAACACCGCACACTCCCATAAGAGAGATCCTGGGCCGTGGGCCTGAGAAGGACAAGAGGCATAAGGCTGGGCCTTGGACGGGAAGGCCTGACCAGTCTACAGTTTAACGTCTTGCCATGGGGATGAAATAGATGATAAGGTGTCTCATCTGGGGATGTGTACGACATTGAGAGCAACCCGATGTGAATGTGGACATAATCCCATACCACACCTTACAATCCCATAAGAGAGAACCTGGGACGAGGGCCCTAAAAGGCCATGGGGCCTGAGGCTAGGCCTCAAATGGAAGGACATACACCCTCTTATACGGTTACCGCCTCATCACATATCCTAATCCCATGTGAGAAGTGATCGGTGTGGGAAATAGGGAGCCGGTCTCGGCTCTCCCCATCCTATGGGGGACTAAAAACTATCTTTTCTTGAAGGGAGTTCATCTCTAGGAGATACAATGGGGTAGGATGAACCACACTAATCAATGTTAAGGACATCATGGGGTGGTTCCAATGTCAGAGGACAACTGTTGACCATGTTCGAAACACAACGTCTCTATAGTAACCTAAAATGGGATCAACAAATGAGCATCGACCATTGAACATATTCGAAATGAGGGACTTGTATCGGCTTGTTGCTCAACATCCTCGAGGGCGTTGGCACGAAGTGGTAATGGATCACTTATTCATAGCATCCATACCATTCGGGGTACTTCCAGACAGGGAAGATGATGGAATCCCTATCAAAGGAGTGGGTGAAGCATAGCTTTACCCATCTTTGAAAGAGGAGAACATCTCCCGGGAGCGCGATGTACAACCTGATCATGGTTAGATCAACGTGAATTGGGGAAAACGTTTGCACCCCTGCCACATTTCTTGACCCGAGGGGAAGACTCTGGCATTGGGGCTGGGCCAACAAACGAAATGTTTGGGCATTCCTACGTACCCCATGAGCATGTGAATCAAGCCATACATATTAATTGAAGCCCATGCAGTATAACGTCATGAAGTGAGGATGTGGGAGGATAGAATAACGGAGATTGGGAACATGGTGCAACCATTAAAATCTTGGTATGAGTGGGGCTGAGGAAGCCTATACCATATCATGTGAGGATCCTTCAAGAGAACTATACCCAGGGGGGATTATCAAGAAGAAGAGTGTGTGGGATGGGCTCAAGATGGGGTGTCTGAGCATTCTTACGTATCCCATAATGATAGTAATCAAGCCATAAGTAGTTCGCAAGATGCAATTAAATGTCATCCAGGATGATGGAGAGTTTAATGTCTTGTAGGAGTGAACAGTTTAAGGTCAAGCGGGACTAGGCAGTTTAAGGTCATGCATGACCAGTAGGCTCAGGGAGTGTACTTTTTTTGGAACTTAGCATTGGTGGGAGGAGTTATACGCTCTCCATCCATGTTCACCTGGGAGTATGATCCATTGGGGATAACCTTGTGGACTATGTAATGTCCTTCCCATTTGGGATCCAACTTGGGTTGTTTCCTACCAGGGATCATTGGTGCCCTAAGGGCCAATACCAATTTTCCTTATAGAAAATAGAAAAGGTTAACCTTATTGTTGAAGGCTCTAGCCATCTTGTTCTGATGCCTTTCTAGATCGTACAGGGAATGAATCCTATTCTCGTCAACTGCTTCCAATTCATCCAGATGAATTTTTGCTACCCTATCTGGCACTTGCTTGTCATAGAACACTGTGCGTAACAAGGGAAGAAGAATCTCGATGGGCAGGACGACCTTAGTTCCGTACACTAGGAAATACAGGTTCACCTTGGTGGAATTATGGGTCGTTGTCCGATAGGCCCAGAGGGCGTTGGGGAGCTTGTCCGGCCAACTCTTCTCATTCTGACCAACCATTTTCTGTAGAATGTTAGACAGGGTTTTGTCGAACACCTCAATCTACCCATTTTCGTGCACGTGATAGCGGGAGGTATTGTTCAAACGGATGTTGTACTTTGCGTACAATTTCTTTAGATTGGTCACTCGGAAGTTTGTTCCGTTATCGGTGAGGATGGAGTGAGGGACTCCAAACTGGTGGATTATGTTTAAGCTGACGAAGTCAACGATGGAATGGTCCTTGACCTCCTTGAGTGGAACTTCTTCTAACCACTTGGAAAAGAAATCTATGGTGGTCAGGATGAACCTGTACAGGCAAGCTATCACCGGTGGGTATGGTCCCATGACATCGAGTCCCCACACCACAGATGGACAAGAGTACTTGGTGGAGTGGAGAGCTTATGGGGGCCAATGCATAAAGTTAGCCTGAATATGGCACATGTGACATCTTTTGGAGAACTCGAAACAATCATGGATCCTAGAGGGCCAGAAGTACCCCAGTCTTTGGATTTGATGGAATAGTTTTGGCCTCACCTATTGAGCCCCACAGAAACTGGTGATAACCTCATGCATGACCTGGGAAATCTCGACCCCTTGGATGAAACAGAGTAGAACACCATCAAACCCGCATTTGTAGAGGATCTGCTCAAGGCTGGGACCACTCTGTAGGGTAAACTGCAGCACGCGTGACAAATTTGCTCACGCTCGACCTGATCTGCTAGGAGGAAACCATTTTGGAGGTACTCGAAAAAAGGGGTTGTCTAGTTGGGAGTTGCTTCAACCACCGAATCCGGAGAACCTGGGGGTCCTGACGTGGAGGACCTGGTAGTAAGATGGCTTACTCGTAGGCCCTCGTCATCCTATGGGGATATAGGGGCAATGAATCTCCAGTGTGCCCAGTGTAGAATCAGATCATCCTACTCGAGTTCTACAAGTGATGTAGCGAGGCTGGCCGGGGCATCAACTCAGCCATTCTAAGATTGAGGAACATGAGTAACTTCCAACCGGGATGGAAAATGGTCCATTAGATGGAGGGTGAGCTCCAACAATGGTACTAGATCTAGCTTTCTTAAAATATATCCACTGTCAACTTGTTTGATGACCAGTTCGAAATCCCATTTCACATGAAAAAGGGGTACACCGATCTCGAGATCTAGCTCGAGGCCAGTGATAAGAGCCTAATACTCTGCCTCGTTGTTGGTGCAGTCTTCTAACAATAGGAATGAGTACGGAAGAATGGCTTGTGTTGGGGTAATAAAGACAATACCTAGGCCCACTCTGTTGAGCCTAGGATCATGGAGTCTCCTATGAGAGGGGATCTAGGAGGATCCATCAAAGTTCATCTGCCAATATGCAATGGAAGGACCTACCGAGAGTATTTCCTCATTAGGAAAATCAAAGTCCAGGGACTGGTCCATGGAGGCGGTATGGGAATCTAGAATTCCTTTCAATTCCTATCCCTTGATAGAATGATAAGGGATGAACCTGATGTCGAACTGCTGGAGGATTACCTCCCACAGCGCTAGACGGCTGGTCAACATGGGGCGGTTCAGAATGTACTTCAGTGGGTCTACCTGAGATACCAGCTGTACCTCATGGTGCTTCATGTAGTGTTTCAATTTCTGTACTACGAATACTAGTGCAAGGAAGCTCTTCTCGATGGGGGAGTATCTGGCCTCTGTTTCGATGAGTATACGACTAAGGTAGTAGAGAGTGTTCTCCATCCCCTCATTGTTCTTATGGGTGATAAGGGCACAAAGAGATCATTCTAGGGAATTCACTGACATTATCAGTGGCTTTCCATGGATGGGTGGCATCAAGACCGGAGGCTGGAGTAGATACTTCTTAATTTCCTCGAACAAGGTCTGGCACTCTTTATCCCATTCATAGGAATATCCTTTCTTCATGGGTTGGGAATAGTGCTTACACTTGCTGGCCAGATTCGCAATGAATCAGATAATATAGGATAATTGGCCTTGGAAACCTCAAAGCTCCCGAATATTTCTCGGGGAGGCATCTGGCTGATTGCCTTGATCTTCTCTAGGTTGATCTCGATGCCTCAATACCTGAAAAAAATATATAATAAAATTACCAGAGGTGACCCCGAAGGCACATTTCAGTGGGTTCATCTTTAGATGGTGAGAACATAGGAAGTCGAACACTTTCTCAAGTTCCTTGAGATTGTCCTAGCACTGGTGAGATTTGACCACAAGATCATCCACATAGCATTCAACTAATGTCCCAAGGATTGTCTTGAATATGCGGTGCATGGCCCGCTGATAGGTGGCACCTGCATTCTTCATGCTGAAGGGAATAACCTGGTACCAAAAAGTACCTTGGGGTCCCCTGAAAGTGGTGGAATCCTTGTCCTTGGGGGACATCCAGATATTATTATAACCGGATTAACCATCCATGAAAGAGAGGGCTTGAAATCCGTCCACAACATCAATCAACAATTCTCTCACCGGAAGGGGAAAATCATCCATCGGACAGTGATGGTTGAGGTCTCGGATGTCAATGAAGACTCTGATCTACCCGTTCTTCTTCCGGACAGGCACAATGTGGGATAGCCACTTGGGGTACTGGACCTCCTTGACGAAGTTGGATCTGATGAGTTTGTCAACATCAGCCTCGACCATGGCACCGTGAGAAGGGTGAATCTTTCTGGGAGGTTGCTTGAACCCGTGATGACTTGTCGGGAGACTGAGGCAGTGGACGACTACCTGAGGATCTATTCATGGCATCTCGTCATAACTACAAGCGAACACATCATGGTGGTGCTTCAAGAAATCCATGTACCATTGTTGCTCCTCGAGGGACATGGAGGCACTGATCAAAGTGGGTCTTGGATCTGCCTGGCTACCAAGGTTCACATGTACCAGTTCATCGATTGTGGCAGAGACGCCTTCTTCAAAGGTAAGGGGAGAATACTCTATATTTTCTTCTCCTCTTATGGATGGATCTTCCATAGTGGAATTTTCTCTTGAGTTACCAGAACCCAATGGGAGGCTCGTACCAGCTTGAGTGGTAGTGGTTATTGCATCAGGGAACTCTGGCGCTGCCAAGACCATAGCAACGAAGGATGTCAACCCGATCCCATCTGGTCTCTGGCCAAAGGGGCCACACTTGATAATATCAAAGCAGTAAAGGCGCATCTTTCGGAGCTGATTAATCCCAGCCCGGTGAAGTAGACACGTATGACGTACTGCCGTGGCCATGGGGCGGACATCCTGATACTGTACGGGGGTAGGAGGTTCTGGGATCACCAGAGCATTGTTTGTGTAAGAGTACGAGGTAATTTTATGTCATCCCTTGGATTTTGGAATATAACTTCCTCTTGTACCAGAGACAATAAAGAATTTCCCCATGTCAAGGGTCATGGCCTCCAATCGATGGATCGGGAAGACATAGGTGTCATCCAGACCTGCCCATGGGTCAGTTGTGACCATGGCGAGCTCAACCTCACTTGCCAGAATCTACTTATCCTTTCTTTTTTAATAGTCAGTGTCCAGATAATGGGCTTTACAAGAGTCTAAAGGGGATGAATTGTAACGCCCCGACCCCAGTTACCTAGAGTCGATGCATTATTACATAACATTGGCATGATCACAAGAAAGATCAAATCTCGAAAGACCGAATGGTTTAGTAGCCTTGGAAACACTAGATATATTCATAAGTTTTACATTACATCATAAAATAATAAACTACTACAACAACTTAATGTCTCCACAGTCCACACTATTATCCCTTCATAATATCCCTGTAGGTCATTCATAACGTACTTCTTCACATCCTGGGGAAAATAAAACATAGAAAAGGGGTGAGCTCAAATGCCCAGTAAGGATAACAATATAGAGGAACATTCAAAATAAGCATAAACATTTAAGGAAATGAATTACTAAAACAAAAGCCTTTTAAACTTGAACTTCAACATAGTATGGCAAAAGTAAAATGAAATAATGCCATTTACTTATTCACATTTATATTCTACTAATCTAATAATCACATGAAAAATCAATAACCACTTTCATAATGATGGAATGCATAATGCTAAACTTTAATTTCTTTTCAAGGCCTCGTCCCAAGACCTTGGGGCTAACTGTAACCGGAACCCAACCCGGAGTGCCTCTAATAACCGGACACCAACCCGGAGTGCCTCTAATAATCGGACACCAACCCGGAGTGCCTCTAATAACCGGAGACCAAACCGGAGGGCTTACTTTTACCAGTCCCGAACCTGGAGGGCTTACTTTTACCAGTCCCCAACCTGGAGGGATTACTTTAACCAGTCCCCAACCTGGAGGGCTTACTTTAACCAGTCCCCAACCTGGAACATACTTGTCCAACACATTCATATGAAGTAAAGGTTGAAATATAACATAAACATTATTATTGTAACTAGCATACGAAATGTCAATACTTTACTCATAAACCATGAATGCTATATAAATGACACATCTACAGTCAAACATATCACAAAACTTCATTACAATATGGAAGTTTTAAATCATAATAAATCAACTTCAAATAATCTTAAAATCCATCAAAGGATGTTGACATAGATGAAAATGTTTTTTTTAAAATTATTGAGAGAAATATCGCTTTTTCATGAAAACATTTTAATGTTACACAATTTAGAAAGTAAGGCATTTAAAAACATTTTTGAATCAAAGTGTCCCATACCACTTTGAACCTTTTGAATGGAATTAACACTTTTAAAACATTCATTTTCATATAAATAAATCCTTACAAACCATTTTGAAAACGTGGACATAAATGAGGATGATTTAGAAGAATAAATATTTAAAACATTTAAAATGATGTTTTAGTAAAATTTCCCTTATAAATAATCCCTTTGAAAACTCTTTTATGAAATATGGACATGGATAGTAAATATGTCCCTGTAGATACTTACGTAAAGACAACCTCAGATATTTAAGAGATTGTGAAGTAAACCCTTATCAATTTGGTAACTTATGAAACATACAACCCATGAAAGAGGTATCATACAATGAAAATGTAAATACACATAAGGTAAAGTGTATTACACAAAGAATACAATTATGGGCAGTACATACACCACACAAAAGATAATAGTGGAAATATGGCATGAATCTCACGGAAATAAAGAGTGATATGAAAACCCCTTACCACGTTAATCAACTGAGTCGTATGGCCAAAAGATAATAACCACCAAATTATTTACAGAATAAAATGAATATAAATAGAATCATGATAATATATATCAAATGGTAGTACACAATACACCACTTTCAATAATTTAGTGGTGAACAATGGAAATCTCACGGAATTGAAAGTGAGATAAGAAAATCCCTTACCTTGTACTTTTACTTGGTTGGGGTAGGTTAACCTCCTGTATAATATTGAAATAATTGTTATTAAATTATACAAGAATCATATATATTAATATCATATCATATATGATCTTTTAACTTTTCTTTGTTAATAATGTCTTAGTATTATCGTTGTTTCGGGTGTTAACTTACTCATTTTCTTTTATATGTTTTATTATGTAAGCCATGTTTGTAATGGATAGGTTGTATATTATTCATATCCAGAATGATATCAAGTCCTTAAACATCATTTTTAAATCAGAAAATGATAATTATACATGAATGGATATGATGGAGAATGAATCTAATCGCGTTCGTGGAGACGGTAGTCCGTACGTACGCACGAGCGAAAATATCATTCTTTTGATATTAAAATAATATATAAATGGATGGTATATCATATATACAGAATCATTAACATGTTATATTTATTATTTACATGAGTTACACATCATTATTATACCCATACAAATAATATTATATTGAATAACAATTACACCACGACGTGGAGACGGTAAGCCGTACGTACGCACGTATGGTGACATGTTATTAAAAGGGTGGATAGAATACTGAATATGGTTGTACCATATTTATAATAACATCACAGTATATAAATGATACTGGAGTTATTATTTTAGAATGGTAACAACAAAGGAAGAAGAAGTGGAAGAAGAAATGAACTTGAAAAAGGGTGGTGAAATCATTACCTCTTCTTCGGGTTCTTCCTTTTGATTTGATCAAAAGGGCTCCTTAAGTTGGCTTTCTGATCAAACTAAGGCCCCTAGGATGTAGTGAGGGAAGTTGGGAGAGTATTCGGGTAGAGTTTGGCCGAACCAAAAGGCTTTGAAGGTGTGAAGAAATGAGAAGGAGGAGTGCCCTTTTATAAGAGGGGTGAAGGGAACCTTTGGAAAAGCTAGAAATATTAATTTATAATAAATTAATATTCGGTTTCTAATGGATCCAAAGTTGATTATTCAAAGGTTAAAGTGGGTATCGGTCGAAAACAACTCAACCAATAGAATTTAGACAGGTTTGGGTACTTATATTAACCTTATCTTTAAGTATTAACTCTAAGTTAATTAGTTTCACTTTTACAATGTCTCTTTGTATTTTTATATAATATGGTTAATAAACTTAATAAATACATCCAAGAGATCCCCAAGTGGTCCATTAATGATGAAACTATCATGATATAAGTCTCTTGTCCGAACCTTAGATTTTTAGGAATTTAATATCAATTAAGAATATAATATTTGTTTTAAGAAATCTTTTATGTCAATTTTGACACTATTCAATAGTTGATTTTTGTGAAACTCATAACAGATTGATTACTTCGAAAAAATCCAATTAAATAAATCCTAATATATCATATTATCCTATAAAATTAGTTTAATTCATTAAAAGTTTCATATTATATTTATTTGAGTATTTATAATATCAATTATCTTAATTTTTCACTATTATAGTAATTACTGCATCATCATTGTGTCATAAATAAAATAAATTATGTAATGTCTACAAATTCTAAATAAAATATCATTATGTAGGAAATCTTTTTATCTTTCTAATTAATATTTATAATCTAAAATCCAACATATATAACCCTATGTAACAATTGTTTTTCTAAAAGATATATGCTTGTGTCATTTTTGTATTCATTTTAACTTAATTAAAATAAAGTGTCATTATCACTTACAAGTGGATCCATGGGGTCCCCAAATAGACCCAAAGTTGCCCATGGTCGAGCATGTATCAACCAATAGGGTTAAGACACGTTTTAGGGTAATTTAGTATTATTATAATATTATTTTTTAACCCTTAATTACCGGATTTACCCTTAACCATGGTAAATAAAATATTTACCGCAGTAATTATTCAAAATGTCTAAAAATAAAAGTTACCTATTTACAAAATTTGTACATAATGATTCAAAATATGGAATCCATTTTTCTAAATTCAAAACACAGAAGTGGCAGAAATTAATTTAAAATTAATTCCCACTGTCAAAACAAAAAGCGTGTTTTTAAGAGATAATAACTATCAAAAGATTGACACTTGTTTATGTTCGGTTTAATTGTAAAAATATGTCCAATGACCAAAATTATATTAAATGGTAAAAATATATTATAAATATACTTTGAAACCACTCAAATTCATAATTTATCACTATTAATTATTTTGATTAAAAAAGTTGTTTTTAATTAAAATTTAGTAATTTTCACTATTCATCAAAATATGAAAGTTATCCGAAAAGTACCAAAATTTCACCTTAGGCTAAATTCGATATTCCGAATCTAGAAATTAAGTCGATTTTAAAATATATAATATATATAATTTCTAAAATTAGGTATTACTATTCATAACGGCTAGTTTGATTGGTTGTGGTGTGTGTTAAAACTCAAGGTTGCGTACAACACACGCTACTGTTTTATTCAAAGGAAAGCGTACCGTGTAAGCTTGGGATGATTCATTTTAAATTTTTTGATGTCCCCATTTAGACAAAAAGTTTAAAATATTGTATTTAAAAAGGTTTCACTATTAAATGATGATAAAAGTGCAATACTGAAAATGAATCTGTTCTTGCATTATGACTAAGAAACTCATAATATGGATTCTAAAATTATAAGGATTATATAAAGTTTAAAATGTAGTTAATGCTATTCATGACCTCTTTTAATGGATTTTTTTTGTAATTCATGGTGTGATTGAACTCGGTGTTTCGTGTAGTGCATGTTATTGAATTATTTTGAAGAAATAACACAATATGAAATCTTGGGGTGTTACATTCTCCCCTCCTTCAATAAATTGCGTCCTCGCAATTTGAAATTGTTCTTCGAAAATAAAAGGTTGAAAATAGAAAATATATTTGTGGGAAAATCCACATTGGAAATTGGGTTACTAAAATTTAGTTTTAATATGAGGAAAAGAGAAATGAAAGGGTCACTACGAAATTATGATCTCGATTAGGAGAACATTGGTGGCAATTAGAGACATATAATTGGAGGAAAAACCTAAATATTTATAGGTAGTGATTGAGGTCATCAATCACAAACAAGTATAAAATTGAGGTCCTTAAATTCATCAATCTATGATGATTTGAAATACCATAGGTTCAACAAAACATAGGGTATTAGGATAACACATTTTTGACGTTTCAAAATATCTTAGTTGAAATCCCACATCGAAAAATGAAATAATGAGGCCTCTATTTAAAATAAAGAGTAGAAAGTATGAAGATTACCGAAAATAACACATACTAGGGTTCAATGTAGGAAAATATGGATATGGAAGAAAAATCTAACCATCAATTATCTGATGGAGAGTGGTAGAGAACATGGCTATGAAAAGGCCAACAATCCCAAAGCCATAAATTAGTGATGATTTAAGGTACCATCTAGGAAAACATTTTTGTTCTAAGTTGCTTTTCTTAATGTTGAGGAAATTATTTATGAGATTGGCTAAGATCATAAGGAGATATACTTACTTTATAATTAGAGATTTATCCATTAATAAATTTCTACCACAAACACATCTTTCACTCTAAAAGATAATAGAATGTAAAAAAAATTATATTTACACTATTCGTATAGGGTTCCAAAATAAACGAATTTATAATTCATCTACCAGATCTTTTAAAAAAAACTACATTATTTAATCCAGGACATCTCTTGGGCCAGTGGTAGGTGATACACCCTTGTCGCCCTTCGGTTGTGGGTTCAAGTCTCGCGGCCTTGCCGGACGCGACGGGTTGCCGCCCGACCTCCGGGTTGTCCTTTTATGGCAATCAAAAATTAATCTCAAACTATAATTTATCCAAAATATTTCTGACCAAACTCACAGTCCAACATTTATAAGGAAGTTAAACATAATGTACATCCTTTTTACCACGTAATAGCATATGAATACCTTCATCATGTATTCTTTTAATACACTGAAACATCCTGAATTACCATATTCCTTATTGATTACATTCATGCTCCTTTATTCCATATAGAATGCTGGATATACCTCATCAATCCAAAAATGTTTTAAACCCCAACAATAATGGAATATACAGATCATGAATCAGTTCCAAGGTAGTCAAGAATATCCAATATAATTTATCCAAAACAATCATGTATTATTCCAAAATCACTAACTCGGTATCAGAACAATATTATGGATTATCATTCTCTCAACCATATATTTTCCAAAAATTTATCCTGCTGTTGAGTCACCTTTCTTTGTTCCACACAATCTCAAGTCCTTAATGAAATAGTACTGCAGTACAATCCTTATATACTCCATAATTATTATAACAAGTATATTATTGATACAACACTCAATTGACATAATCAACATAAGAACTCTAATCATTCCTCTTCATATGTGGTAGTATCATAACTTGATTATTATCCAAATAACATCATTTGCGGCATATTCTGATGACTGGGACATAGGTTCTCATAGTGTCCAAACTCCTTGCAAATGAAGCATTGTACATTTGAAACCATTTTCTTACCCTTGCAGTCACGTACATTGTGCCCTTTTCCTCCACACTTATAACAAACTTCCATTCCTTTTAGGCAAGTTCCAGGGTGTTTCTTTCCATAGTTACCACATATGGGAAAATTCTTCTTTTTCCTCTTCCCTTTATCCATCTTTCTCTCTTCCACCCTTTTCTTCTCTTGCTTCCCTTAAAAGCCATAGGACTCAGTAAACTCTTTACTTATCTTATCAACACATGATATTATTTCTTCATATGATGATAATACATGCGAGACTATTTCTCTTGTAAATTCTGGCTTAAGACCATAAAATATATTATCCTTCTTTCTCTTTGTATCATGTGCATTTCTGGAGTTCTCATTCCTTCTACTAGGCGCCATTTCTAAACATTGGCATACACTAGATTAGTTTATGAATAACAATACCTAATCCCAAACTTTTAAAACACATAACATAAATTAAATAGTTTATGGATATAATCCATAATCATAAAAATGTCTCCTTTGAGGATGTATATACTCATAAACCCTTCAAAATGATTTGTAAAGAAAATGATAGTTATCCTAATCATATCCCTCGTGAGTGTCGTAACCAAGAGTGCAGTAAGGCCCGTTGTCGTGCACCAGTTCCCGTTCGAGTCTAGCTCAAAGCGGTGTTTTCGGGTTTTACCCCTAGGTACATCTGTGCCAGAGCCGCCTCTACTTGCTCGTATCCAGACAGGGATGTATTGCACGGAAAACTCACAAAATCTTTACAATACCAAAATTCTAGGAAGTTATTCTATACTAATCCTCAAAATTCATCTTAGGTCTAAGTGCTCTAATCAGAGTTTATCTAAATCTAGCTTCCAAGGTTTCTACTAAACTTCCTCTGATACCAACTGTAATGCCCCGACCCCAGTTACCTAGAGTCGGTGCATTATTACATAACATTGGCCTGATCACAAGAAAGATCAAATCTCGAAAGACCGATTGGTTTAGTAGCCTTGGAAACACTAGATATATTCATAAGTTTTACATTACATCATAAAATGAAAAACGACTACAACAACTTAATGTCTCCACAGTCCACACTATTATCCCCTCATAATATCCCTGCAGGTCATTCATAACTTACTTCTTCACATCCTGGGGAAAATAAAACATAGAAAAGGGGTGAGCTCAAATGCCCAGTAAGGATAACAATATAGCGGAACATTCAAAATAAGCATAAACATTTAAGGAAATGCATTACTAAAACAAAATCCTTTTAAACTTGAACTTCAACATAGTATGGCAAAAGTAAAATGAAATAATGCCATTTACTTATTCACATGGATATTCTACTAATCGAATAATCACATGCAAAATCAATAACCACTTTCATAATGATGGAATGCATAATGCTAAACTTTAATTTCTTTTCAAGGCCTCGTCCCAAGACCTTGGGGCTAACTGTAACCGGAACACAACCCGGAGTGCCTCTAATAACCGGACACCGACCCGGAGTGCCTCTAATAACCAGACACCAACCCGGAGTGCCTCTAATAACCGGAGACCAAACCGGAGGGCTTACATTTACCAGTCCCTAACCTGGAGGGCTTACTTTTACCAGTCCCCAACCTTGAGGGCTTACTTTAACCAGTCCCCAACCTGGAGGGCGTACTTTAACCAGTCCCCAACCTGGAACATACTTGTCCAACACATTCATATGAAGTAAAGGTTGAAATATAACATAAACATTTTTATTGTAACTAGCATACGAAATGTCAATACTTTAATCATAAACCATGAATGCTATATAAATGACACATCTACAGTCAAACATATCACAAAACTTCATTACAATATGGAAGTTTTAAATCATAATAAATCAACTTCAAATAATCTTAAAATCCATCAAAGGATGTTGACAAAGATGAAAATGTTGTTTTTTAAAATTATTAAGAGAAATATCCCTTTTTCATGAAAAAATTTTAATGTTACACAATTTAAAAAGTAAGGCATTCAAAAACATTTTTGAATCAAAGGGTCCCATACCACTTTGAAACTTTTGAATGGAATTAACACTTTTAAAACATTCATTTTCATATAAATAAATCCTTACAAACCATTTTGAAAACGTGGACATAAATGAGGATGATATAGAAGAATAAATATTTAAAACATTTAAAATGATGTTTTAGGAAAAGTTCCCTTAGAAATAATCCCTTTGAAAACTCTTTTATGAAATATGGACATGGATAGTAAATATGTCCCTGTAGATACTTACGTAAAGACAACCTCGGATATTAAAGAGATTGTGAAGTAAACCCTTATCAATTTGGTAACTTATGAAACATACAACCCATGAAAGAGGTATCATACAATGAAAATGTAAATACATATAAGGTAAAGTGTATTACACAAAGAATTCAATTATGGGCAGTACATACACCACACAAAAGATAATAGTGGAAATATGGCATGAATCTCACGGAAATAAAGAGTGATATGAAAACCCCTTACCACGTTAATCAACTGAGTCGTATGGAAAAAAGTTAATAACCAACAAATGATTTACAGAATAAAATGAATATAAAGAGAATCATGATAATATATATCAAATGGCAGTAGACAATACACCACTTTCAATAATTTAGTGGCGAACAATGGAAATCTCACGGAATTGAAAGTGAGATAAGAAAATACCTTACCTTGTACTTTTACTTGGTTGGGGTAGGTTAACCTCCTGTATAATATTGAAATAATTTTTATTAAATTATACAAGAATCATATATATTAATATCCTATCATATATGATCTTTTAACTTTTCGTTGTTAATAATGTCTTAGTATTATCGTTGTTTCGGGTGTTAACTTACTCATTTTCTTTTATATGTTTTATTACGTAAGCCATGTTTGTAATGGATAGGTTGTATATTATTCATATCCAGAATGATATCAAGTCCTTAAACATCATTTTTATATCAGAAAATGATAATTATACTTGAATGGATATGATGGAGAATGAATCTCATCGCGTTCGTGGAGACGGTAGTCCGTACGCACGCACGAGCGACAATATCATTCTTTTGATATTAAAATAATATATAAATGGATGGTATATCATATATACAGAATAATTAACATGTTATATATATTATTTACATGAGTTACACATCATTATTATACCCATCCAAATAATATTATATTGAATAACAATTACACCACGACGTGGAGACGGTAAACCGTACGTACGCACGTATGGTGACATGTTATTAAAAGGGTGGATAAAATACTGAATATGGTTGTACCATATTTATAATAACATCACATTATATAAATGATACTGGAGTTATTATTTTATAATGGTAACAACAACGGAAGAAGAAGTGGAAGAAGAAATGAACTTGAAAAAGGGTGGTGAAATCATTATCTCTTCTTCGGGTTCTTCCTTTTGATTTGATCAAAAGGGCTCCTTAGGTTGGCTTTCTGATCAAAATAAGTCCCCTAGGTTGTAGTGAGGTAAGTTGGGAGAGTATTTGGGCAGAGTTTGGCCGAACCAAAAGGCTTTGAAGGTGTGAAGAAATAAGAAGGAGGTGTGCCCTTTTATAAGAGGGGTGATGGGCACCTTTGGAAAAGCTAGAAATATTAATTTATAATAAATTCATACTCGGTTTCTAATGGATCCAAAGTTTATTATTCAAAGGTTAAGGTGGGGATGGGTCGAAAACAACTCAACCAATAGAATTTAGATAGGTTTGGGTACTTATATTAACCTTATCTTTAAGTATTAACTCTAAGTTAATTAGTTTCACTTTTACAATGTCTCTTTGTATTTTTATATAATATGGTTAATAAACATACTAAATACATCCAATAGACCCCCAAGTGGTCCATTAATGATGATCCTATCATGATATAAGTCTCTTGGCCGAACCCTAGATTTTTAGGAATTTAATATCAATTAATAATATAATATTTGTTTTAAGAACTCTTTTATGTCAATTTTGACACTATTCAATAGTTGATTTTTGTGAAACTCATAATAGATTTATTACTTCGCAAAAAGTAAATTAAATAAATCCTAATATATCATATTATCCTATAAAATTAGTTTAATTCATTAAAAGTTTCATATTGTATTTATTTGGGTATTTATGATATCAATTATTTTAATTTTTCACTATTATAGTAATTACTGCATCATCATTGTGTCATAAATAAAATAAATTATTTAATGTCTAAAAATTATAAATAAAATATCATTATGTATTAAATCTTTTTATCTTTCTAATGAATATTTATAATCTAAAATCCAACATATATAACCCTATGTAACAATTGTTTTGCTAAAAGATATATGCTTGTGTCATTTTTGTATTCATTTTAACTTAATTAAAATAAAGTGTCATTATCACTTACAAGTGGATCCATGGGGTCCCAAAATCGACCCAAAGATGCCCATGGTCGACCATGTATCAAACAATAGGGTTAAGACACATTTTTGGGTAATTTAGTATTATTATAATATTATTTTTTAACCCTTAATTACCGGATTTACCCTTAACCATGGTAAATAAAATATTTACCGCAGTAATTATTCAAAATGTCTAAAAATAAAAGTTACCTATTTACAAAATTTGGAAATAATGATTCCAAATATGGAATCCATTTTTCTAAATTCAAAACACAGAAGTGGCAGAAATTAATTTAAAATTAATTCCCGCTGTCAAAATAAAAAGCGTGTTTTAAAGAGATAATAACTATCAAAAGATTGACACTTGTTTATGTTCGGTTTAATTGTAAAATTATGTCCAATGACCAAAATTATATTAAATGGTAAAAATATATTCTAAATTTACTTTAAAACCACTCAATTTCATAATTTATCACTATTAATTATTTTGATTAAAAAAGTTGTTTTTAATTAAAATTTGGTAATTTTCACTATTCATCAAAAAATGAAAGTTATCCGAAAAGTACCAAAATTTCACCTTAGGCTAAATTCGAAATCCCGAATCTATAAATGAAGTCCATTTTAAAATATATAATATATATAATTTCTAAAAGTAGGTATTACTATTCATAACGGCTAGTTTGATTGGTTGTGGTGTGTGTTAAAACTCAAGGTTGTGTACAACACACGCTACTGTTTTATTCAAAGGAAAGCGTACCGTGTAAGCTTGGGATGTTTCATTTTAAATTTTTTGATGTCCCCATTTAGTCAAAAAGTTTAAAATATTGTATTTAAAAAGGTTTCACTATTAAATGATGATAAAAGTGCAATACTGAAAATGAATCTGTTCTTGCATTATGACTAAGAAACTCATAATATGGATTCTAAAATTATAAGGATTATATAATGTTTAAGATGTAGTTAATGCTATTCATGACCTCTTTTAATGGCTTTTTTTTTTGTAATTCATGGTGTGATTGAACTCGGTGTTTCGTGTAGTGCATGTTATTGAATTATTTTGAAGAAATAACACACTATGAAATCTTGGGGTGTTACATGAATCACCTAGTATTATACCTAATCGAACATTTAGGGAGTACTTGAGGCACTAGTGATACGACAATGGGACCTCTGCATGCAGATTGAGCCATAGTCTGCCCATCATTGCCTTGTACGCAGTGTCCTGGGAGATGACCATAAATTCAGTACTGGAAACTTGGCCACCGAACTGGGTCTTCAAATGGATCTGGCTGACTGGGGTCTCCTCTTTCCTATCATATCCCTGTATCATTTAATCTGATGGAGCCATGTCATCTTCGGATAACCCAAGATTTTGTAGTGTCTGTGTCGGTATAAGGTTGATATCGGGGCCGGTGTCGAAAAGACTGTGGTGAACCTCCACTCCGTTAAATTAGAAAGTGATGGAAAGTGGGTGGATTTCCCCTGTATGTGAGAACCTGCATCTTCTCCTGAGAATGTAATGATGGCATGGCATTTGGCACCCTCGACCACTTCAACATGAAAGTCTTCTGCAGCTGCTACCTCCATTTCAAACTGGAGAGGGCTTCTTAAAGCCTTAGTGAGGGCCTCACGTATATCTGATGACAGGTGAAGGGCTTCATGGATGGAAAGATTTGCTGGGATGCTGGCGAGGTTCTTGAGAACATCATACTTCTAAGCCTGGCGTGACCTTCTGCTTACAGGAGGCCACTCTGTGATTGGAGGCATGGCGGGCCCTGTGGGCTGGACCTGCAGCTGGCTGGTGCTGGGCACGTCCCGCTGTTCACTTGTCAAAGCCTAAAGAGTCGATGTCGAATATGGACCAGACGACTGAGAACGGCCTGTAGCTGGGAGAGGTTGGTCGTGGCCTGGACGAGGTATCTCTTCCTGATCCAGTAGCACAAATGGTTGTGGCTGGGGTCCTGACGACACTAGATGAAGAGGCTGCGAGGGCTGAGCTCTGCACTAGGCCGGTAGTCTGGTCTCGATGGCTTGCACGGACGGGCCTGAGGTGGAAATTGACCCGCCTCGACGACCCATATGGCCACATCTCTACTGAAATTGGCGTCGGCTGGGGAGGTAATCTCGACGCTCCCCCTCTTCAGGAGTCATATAGGGGTTTACCATCTCAATGGTATTAACCGAAGCGTACCCTTGATAGTCACTTGAAGAGTCATCCACTACTGGGTAGATTCTGGGAGGGATCCTAATCTCAAGCGTCATGAAGTCACCGAGAGTGTGGGACGACGATGGCATATGTGGGGCACATTGCTTGTTTTTGCGCTGCTGATGTTGGCTCTTCTGAGAAGAGGTCGCCTGAGATGATGACGCAGAAGTGCTGGCCGCAACTTCTGAAGGCTCCGGCTGATGTAGGCACACCCGAATGATGCCATGGGTGCATGAAACCATCTTGCGAGCCATGCAGTCATCATAATTCTTGGGACCCACAGTTGGAAACCTATTTCCACTCGCCTTCGTTGCCTATACCACTATCTGGCCTTACAAAGACACCCGCCACTTGTGCTGGGGCCAAGCCAAACCTGACTATTTTCTTGTCAACCTGATCTTGGAGCCAGTGTTTAAACACATAGCACTGCTTGAGGGTGTGCCCCAGAATCTGATGATAGGGGAAATAGTTGGGGAGATCAGTAAGATTCATCTCTTCCGGCCTTCTGCACTCAGGTAAGTGTAAAATCCCCTATTCTAAGGAGCTATGGAAGTAACCAGGGACATGATTCTCACTGAATGAGTAAGTCCAGTTTATTATTTCTGGAAAGGGGGCCCTGGTAGCCGGGCTCGGACGAGGGGCCAGTGGGGCATGCCGAGGAGGTAGAACCTGATTGTCCCACCTAGGTGGTGGTAGCACATTACGTGGAGGCTCTTTCTGATTATGAGGATGCTGCGGAGCCTGGGACCACGCCTAAGGAGGAGGACCTATTCTAGAATGCGGGGTCGGTTCTAATGGTAGTAACTCCAGTAGTCTAGGGGATTCTATTTGGGCCACCGTGGCAGGCTCGGCTCTGGAAGCTCTCCTTGATGGAATCATAGGGGGAAATGGATGTGCCTGGCTGGCCTATTGCAGGGCTTCCTCTAGGCACTGGGACTTGTCAGAGAAGTCTTGGAACCCTTCAGGGTTATTCTGAGTGATTAGAGAAAGAACCAGTTCCATGTTTACAATCCCTACGCACAATGTCAGTAATTGCTTCTGAGTCAGTGGAATGTCAAGGGAGTATGTAAGCCCCTTCCACCGGGTCATAAAGTCCGAGACTCACTCATTAGACATTTTCATGAACTTGAAGAGGTCTGCGATGTTCATTTTCCAGGTGGTAGAGTTGAATAGGTATTGGAACTGCATGTGATGGTTCTCCAAACTGGTCACGGATCCGACGGGGAGCTGGCTGTACCAGACGAATGTCAGCCCCTCCAGTGTCTGATCAAAACAGCAGAGCTTGGCAGCCTCCTACTATGTTGGAGTTCCTAACATGGGCCCACACCTTGAGTTGAAGTGGGCCAGGTGCTGCGGCGGGCCCCCCATCGTGTTAAAGGGGGAGAATGTGGGATTCCGGAAACCCGGAGGAAATGGAATATCATCAACCCATGTTGGGTATGGCTTTCCATCTTGTGGGATTTCCTCCTGCAGCATTTCCAATACCTCAAGGCGAGCTATGAGTGCCTCCATAGGATCATCTGGGCGGGGGTCCCCGTCTTGACGAGGATCCCTAACCATGAGCGCGTTTTCGGTTTCTTCAACATGGTAGACAGGCTCAGTGACTCATGGGGCAGCTGGTGGATAGGCCCTTGGAGAGGGCAAAGGAGCTCGGGTAGGGGTCCTTGGATTTTCATGCCGTTTTGGAGGGTTTGGCGAGACATAGGGCGCCCTCTTTCTATGAGATCCAGCTTGAGCTCTGTCCACAGGAGCGGTATGATCAGTGTTTCCTGGGGCCATCTTGTTGAGGTGTAGTTGTTCCTTCCCTTGCTTCCCCAACCTAGGATCACCTTTTTCTGGTCGTCGCACTACAATGAATTCATCCTGGAGTTCGTCAACCAACTTCTCCTACTCAGCAAGTTGTTGGAACAATGTGGCCTTCTCGGAGTCTTATTCCATTTTCTGCATTGAGGAGAATGGGTCGGAGTGCTTGACATCTCCAATGTGCTCTTTGTCCTTATCGACATTCTGGCTTAGTACCAATGCCTCGGTGGGCGCAACGAGACATAATAGGTTCCTCTACTGATGAGTAATCCTCCTCGATGGGTCCAAAAGTGGTGGAACACCCTCAGGGGTAAGTCTCCATCGAGAAACTATTGCTCATCCTACTTGTCCACTATGTCACCCATGTGGACCATGACCCTTCCTGGGGTCATGTCCTCAATATCGTATAGCGAGTCAGGTTGCCGCTAGATATGACTAAAGTGGAGGGCAACATAATGCCCCCAACCATGGATTTGCATGAGGGGGGTAGCCTGCATGATGATTTTGCGGAGTACCTTGATACTATGAATGTATTTCTACTGGAGGGCCTCACGGTGATAGGGTGACTCAGGGGTGATGGGTCATAGGGAGCGTGGCCAGATCGACTAGACAACACTACTCGCTGAGGTCTTAGAAATGTGCTTGGATCCTTGGATAAACCACGCGTTAATGATGGAGACTGAAATGCATCACCCATAGGGTGTAGTGGAAACACTAAACATCTTCTGGGGAGAGGGACTCGGGTATCCAGAAATCCCGCGCTACTGCGGGGCAGAACATCTGGGGGTAGTGGTCCACTACAAGGATTCTCCAGAGTATCCTTAGCTCAAATTCAGGGTCTGTACCTTGATTTCACCACTCTCCGACTTGGGGTGGCTGAGGAACTAGTAGCGGTACTGAGGCAGACCACTGGGATGGAAGGTTGGCCGGTAAAGAAATCAGCGAACGTGCTGACTGGCCACTGATTCTCAGGCTTTCCTTCGAAGAGTGTAGTTACATGGCCTCTACATCGCGATAGGATGGGATGATGGCCACACTTCCTAGATTAGGGTCCAGGGCTGCTGGTGGTGGGTCACGCTGCTGCTCGCCCGCCATTGGTCGCCAGAATAGCTCACTGTGATCTCTTGTGGAGGTAGAGAGTGCTTCTGGTGATGATGGTGGTGATTACACGAGCATAACCTATGGGGTCATCCGATTATCATCCTCCTAGATAAACCTGATGAGCGAGGTGATAATCCTTTGGACCTCACATTCCGGGAGCACTAGGCTTATGCGCCACGTCCTTGCCCCGACCTTGTACTCGGATGAGCTAGGGGAGGGTTCCCAAGCTGAGTCGTACTCTGCTTCAGAGTTTGATAAGCTGACTAGTTTGATCTCTGTCTAGGCCTTCCTGAGATTCTTCTTGTGGCGACGACAACCCACCTTCCTTCCCCTGGGTGGCTCCTCGAGATAGGGCTGATTCATAACATAGGGTCCTTCGGCAGCACTGGTGCTGGGGCGGAGAGTGTTTCCACCTGAAAAAACAATGGTGCAAGGAGAACTGGGACAAATGTCATAGGGGATATGGGTAGGACCTCCATAAATAACACTAGAGAGGGAAAAAGCTCCCCTAGGACTATCATGAGCATGGGGAGGACCTCCATGCTTGGTGCTGGTGAAGAGAGGCTGGCCTTCACCCCTCTAGTTACCGGGGTGAGGAGGACCTTGACCAGCTGCGAAGAGGACGTAGGGAGGATACCCACATTGGAGAGAGACCAGATGGGAAATGTCCCTGCACGTATGGTCGGGGGCAGGAGGAATGAATCCATACCCAGCGTAATGGGAATGGAAGAGGCTTCTATTCCGAGCATCACCGCCACGTGGAAAACCTTCATTCAGATTGGGGGTAGCACTGGGAGGACCTCCTTGCTGATCCCCAGAGCAGGGAAGGACCACTCTCTATGTGTTAGTGGTATGGGGAGGACCTCCGTACGGGGTGGAATCGTTGCGGGTTGGTTCGTGGTGACCTCTGCTCGTGCTTGCGACCAGGAGAGTCGACCCAGCCTGCTCATGGGGTGGTTGGGGCCTCGATCCCAGTTGGGCATATAAGCGCCCATGCTCAGTGTGCGTAGGGACCTGATGGTATGCGCCGGCGGTGGATTGGGCCACAGCAGTCGTCGACATTGACGCCCCTTGGCGGGAGTTCTCCACAGGTCATTCCTGACGCTGGCGTCAGGTCGGACAAGCTGGGGCTGGTAGCGCAAGTGCATAGTTTACGTGCTCCTCCTCTGGAAAGATCGAGCGGTGGCACAAACACGATCGAATGGGAGACCTTGTTGGGAGCCCCTGGATTGGGACCCTAACCAAGCTGGGCTGTACATCACCAACCTCATCAGCGTAAGGCAGGGATTCATCAAAGCGCTCCGAGGACAGGCTCCCGAAGCAGTTGTATGTCGCGGTTGGGAGCAATGGCTCCCTACACGGCCCTCAGGGGCGGCATTGACAGAGAGGCGCATAAGCCTCTAAATATAGGTGGTCCATATCTCGGGTTGGGATTTTTCCCTCCTCCTCTTTACAACATATGAGGTCATTAATTACCGTTTGTTAGATAACTTCTGATGGGGAGATGGGGCATGGGAGCCCCACGGTTATGGAAGCAATGAAGCCACGTGGAGTGGCTATGCTGGAATTGCCCCTACCCCTGTGTAGACGGGCAGACAGTGATCATGTTCCTTTGGAAGAAACCTAATTCCTGAGAAGCAGAGAGATGAACTCATCAGTGATGAAAGAAAAAGGAATCGGCGACCAATGCCCCAATGCCATCCCCTCTACCGTGACCGATAAGAGGAATCCACGCTGACAACGTCGCAGAACGGAATTCCCAACGTTCTACTACCCCAACTTCTGGTCAGTTTCACACCATGCTCGATATATTCTTGGTGGGACCCGGCACCGAATAGCATGATCTGTTGACCAATCAATCCATTGATGCCCCAAGCGCTACTAATATCCATATGGAGGAGAATAATTTCATGTTGGGTTCCACATTTCTATTTCCTACTCTTTCGCCAGGGCATGCACATCCATATATGGAGGACGCACATCTGTTACCCCGCATTCCCTCTTTCCAAATATGGGCGACATTCGATCCTTATTCAGGGATGTCATCACCTTGACTGAAACGGGATGATGGGATGCCAGTTCTTCCTTCTATGGATTCCTCCTTGGAACTCGTCACATAGTCAGGGGCTCCCTCATAGACTTAAGACGTTGTTCGTGAAACTCTTCCAGGTGCCATATCTTCATGGACACCAATTAATTACGCTACTTATGTCAAGACATTCCAAGGTGTCCGGTTAGGGCAGCAACCTTCGGTTAGAGGAGTAGTCATGCTGGGCATCACTGGCATGTCTGGATGTTGGGGATTGATGTGTCTATTTTCTGTCCCGTATTATATGGATTCTAAAGGGTGCGGAGGCCTGAGGCAACCCACATAGAATGCGGGGAATTGTATTCCATATGCATGTAGTTGATTTTTTCCTTTGCTTCCTATGTTTAAAATAGGGTATGCCGCAAATTTAGCATCCAATGGAGGCAGATCGGGCAGATCATAACACTGACTAGAGTGCATCAAATAAAGGAACCCCTGGAAGGAACAACACCATTGGGGCCATCACATGGGTGGCCTCCCGAATTTTGTTAAAGGGAATGGGGAATGGAATGCCATGATCCCACTGGGATGTGGAGGCCCATGTAATGATCATGATGGATGATGGAGCAGTTGATGGGGATGGTGAAGGGGATGACACCGTCATGAGGATGACGATGGTTTTAGTCTTGAGCCATGAAAAGGCTTCCTACGTATCCCCATGGCAGGGAATCAAAGTCCATGTAGTTCATCTGATGATGGCTTACCATCGATTGGGGTTGTCAATGGTTTACCACTGGATGAGGTCCATAGTTTAATGTCATGCGGGACGGGGGTGAACCGACATGATGTGTGGCCAGAATGACCGGGTGGTGGGCATGAACCTTGTCGAGGCTTCCTACGTACCATGCCTTGACAAGGATCAAAGTCCCCATAGTTTGTAATGGGGCGTGTTGTCAAAATGATGTGAATATGGACCTGGGATCCGATGGGTGGTCGTGGGATTGAACCTCGGAGAGGCTTCCTACGTACCATGCCTTGACATGGAACAAAGTCCCCGTAGTTTGGAATGGGGGCATAGAGCATACACTCTAGGTTTCCCAGGGTGTTGGTGAACTGGCGTGAATGGTGTCGGAACGACCGGGTGGTGGGCTTGAACCTCAGGGAGGCTTCCTACGTACCATGCCTTGACATGGGTCAAAGTAATCGTAGTTCGGGATGGCGGTGTATGTGGATTATACTCTAGCCTGCCCAGGGTGTTGGTGAACCGATGTGAATGGGGTCAGAATGACCAGGTGGTGGGCTTGAACCTCAGGGAGGCTTTCTACGTACCATGTCTTGACATGAATCAATGCCCTAGTAGTTTCTGATGGGGGCATGGGGCTTACACTCTAGTATTCCCATGATGATGGGTTATTGGGCTTGAACCTCATGGAGTCTTCCTATGTACCATGCCTTGACATGGATCAATGTCCTCATTGTTCGAGTAGGGGGCGTGGGGCTTACAATCTAGGCTGCCCATGATGATGGGGGCTTGGTGCACCGATGTGATGATGGTCGGGATCGACAGATTGTGGTGGGATTGAACCTCAGGGAGGCTTCATATGTACCATGCCGTGACATAGATCAAAGTCCCTGTAGTTTGGGAAGTGAATACAGTTTAACGTCAGGCAGGACGGGGGTGAACCGATGTAAAGGGGGTTAGAATGACCGTGTGGTGGGCTTGAACCTCAGAGAGGCTTCCTACGCACCATGACATGACATGGATCAAAGTCCCCATAGTTCAGGATGGGGGCATGGGGCTTACACTCTAGGGTGGCCATGGTGTCGGTGAACCGATGTGAATGGGGTCGGAATGACCGAGTGGTGGGCTTGAACCTCAGGGAGGCTCCCTACATTCCATGCCTTGACATGGATCAGAGTCCTCATAGTTCGGAAAGTGAATATAGTTTAACATCATGTCGGACGGGGGTGAACTGACGTGAAGGGGGTCAGAACGACTAGGTGGTGGGATTGAACCTCAGGGAGGCTTCCTACATACCATGCCTTGACAAGGATCAAATTCCTCCTAGTTCAGGATGGTTAATACAGTTTAACGTCATGCGAGATGGGGGTTAACTGACCTAAAGGGGGTCGGAATGACCAAGTGGTGGGTTTCAACCTCAGAGAGGCTTCCTACGTACCATGCCTTGACATGGATCAAATTCCTCCTATTTCAGGATGTTGTCATTGTCGGTGCTTACTCTAAGCCCATGTGAGTCGTGCTTGGTGTGAGAAACATGTGGCAGTAGAGACCTGACGATCACGTCGCGAAAGGTGCATCCGTGGGATGTGGAGTGGGGCTTACACATTGAGCAGCACATGGAGAGAGAGATTGGGACTTACTCTAGGATGGAGGCCCAAGGGGGAGTCGGGGCATACTCTTAGATAGAGGCCCATGTTGACAAAGAACTGCAGCAGAGGGATTCAGTAGCAAAGAAAGGAGAAGCATTGTTTCCCACCACACCCTTCGCCAGCCCTAGGGACCGAAGATGGAAGGAGGAGTAGGGACGCTTCCTCTGTCAAGAAAATCTAGGGGCTTATTCCAAGGTGTATGCCCTTTCCCCACAGAAAAACACCACTCCCAGAAGGAGGATATCATCACCTGTGAAGACTAGGGGGCGTGGAGAATGTCTAAGGCGGGGGAACCTACGTGCGAGGCATGGGGCGAGGTCATAGTTTAACATAATGTGCTGAGGACGATGGTGCTTGGAATTTTAATGTCCTGTAGCTCAGACAAGATGGGTTTTCTCCTCACCCCTAGGACTTACATAACTGGTACCCTCTACTCCTTGGTGCGGAGAGGGGACATGCAAAGCCATGGTGAGGGGGTTTCATGGAAAAAACCATCAAGGGGCCCACGTTAGCATGGCTATGCAAAAAAGAAATAGCCATTAGCCTGCCTATGCAAAGAAGCATGAGGAAAAGCAACACAACAGGTGATGTCGTCTAGGGGACTCTAAAATCACATCATGAAAACATGGAGGGTCCCACGGGAATAGGGATTTCCAAGCTTAGAAGTTCATTGGCAGGTGCCTTATGAAGCTATATTGCTCCGCATGGTGGAGGGAAATTCTGAAGGGGTGTGCTAAGTGAAGTAGGGTACCTTATCCTAAGAATAGGGAAGAGGTGCATATGGGAGGTTCTTCGCGAAGTGGAAAGGAATTCGCGGAGCACTGCCTCGCGGAGCATAGGTGTCTCATAAAGCAAGTTGTCGTGATGTAATGTGCATCGCGAAGTATAGAGACCCTGCCTTAGCATGTCGATCATGTGTACATGAAGGGTGTTTCGCGAATCATAAGCACTCCGCAACAAGCCGGGTTCCCTTGGGGATCCCATTCCTTCGCGAAATCCCTTAGGCTTTACGAAAGGCATCCCTCTCCGAAGATCGGATCAAGACGAGACATAGGGGAGGCACTTCGCGGTGCAGAAGTACCTCACACAACTCATGGTTCGCAGAGCATGGGGAGGATTCACGATTTGGGAGCTGGGAAGTCGAAAGGTATGATTTTCTATCCATTGGGCTTAGGGGGATCCTGGTATTTATAGGCAATAGGTGCCACGATGCAGAGCTTACATGGTGTAAAGAGGGACTTGGTTTATTCGAGGCGTGTCACGAACGTCAAATGCGGCCGCAGAGCACCCCACCTCCTTGCTTCGTGGTGGGATTGCGAACGTCAAATGAGTTCACAAAGCGTCCCGCTTCCTTTCATTGCAGAGGTATTGAGAACGTCAAATTCATTCATGGAGTGGCCCATCTTCTTGCTTCACGATGACCATGGTGTTGGGTGGACCTCCGCGAAGTAGCTTCACATGGCAGTCAATGGGGCCTTCGTTGGGCTTCTTTCTCTATCCAGAATTTTGGCGCCAATAATAAGCTTATGGTAAAATATGTGGAATATATATATATCCTAAAATATGTATGAAAATATTCAAACTGAATGAGTTTAATATGAATCATATGAGTTCAATGGAACTGATTAATGATTATGAATCCTCAATACATTAACTCCATGTGAAATCAAACAATATTACTAATTTTCTATGTTAGAAGGAAAATGGTATTTTTTATATGTGGAATATAGAAAATGATCCAATATATACAGATTTCCATAGTATGGACATTAATATAAAATGAAAATAATAAGGATTATATCTTGTATTGATGAATGATCAGCTTTCTATACATGTGATGATTAAGGATGTGAATTAGGAAGATATGGGAAAATAAATAATTCTAAGGAATATTCCAGGGTTTAGTAATAATCATGATGGAATCATAATATTCATAAATAAATATTGTTACTTTTTAGTAAAATAATTGAATTACCAATAGATGGATTATTCACATAGTTCAACATTCTCTATTAATACCAAAATTCCATGGATATATAGAGCTCATTAACTATTTCTATTGTTGTATAATAATACGAGATATATTTAAATGTATGTATCATTGGGTATATATAAAAGAATATTAAGGCTATTAGATACTTATTGAATAGGGTGTTTGAAACATCAACCATACTAATGAGGATATAAAAAAATCACCATATATTTAATTAAGAGACTAAAAAAAACTCTTAATAGATAGAATTATATTTTTTTACTTAATCACCTGAACAAGTTATTAAATTTCATATCAATAAGTGAATATTTCTATCTTGACAATCTATCCATGTAATATGTCAAGTATGTTGTAATGTTTCATAAAGTAAAACTATAAATCATATCTGATCGATATCTAATGTTGACCTCAATTTTTAGGATTATATTCAATAATAATTCAATAAAATGTGACATTTAGTTATATATATCTTCCTAAATTATATGGAACACCTCAAAGGACTAATGGAAACAATAATTTTATCCAAAGTGATTACTAAAATTATTTCAAAGGATGTTGGGATAAATAACATCCTATAGTTTAATTTTAATACAACAATAGATTTCACAGAACCATTCTTATTGATCTTTATGATGCCCTTAAAGGGAATATATTCCTAACTAGAACATACTTTGATTATGTTGTAGAAATAATTATATTATGGCTTGATCTAACATAGGATGTGATATTAAAGGTTAGATAAATTCTTCATTATATTAGGGAATCATATAGTTGATATAAAATTTATTCTAACAATCATCAATGATATATAGAGTTTAAACATTTTTGAAATGGTATTACATTGAATATATATATCTAATAATGATTTAAGACTTGGGATGAAAGGAAAGTTATTCCAATTGTTTATAAATACTTATAAGATTCATGATAATATCATAATGGTATCGTATATCCTAGAACCCCCTATGAACCACTATGATGTTAACAAATAATTCAATCGATATATTTGGAGAATATACATACTATATATTTTTCAAGTACTAAACTCAAAATCCATACTCATTGAGCATGAACATGTATAAGAAGAAAAATAATTGAAATCAATTATTTTAAAGAGATCATGAAATAAATGAAGATTTTACACATGGGTAAGGACATCTAGATGAATTTTATTTTTTTGGATCCTCCAGGGATACCTGAGTATGTGACGAGGTATACGTATCCACTATGGTTTTTATGATGATATGTAAATATCAAGTGATAAATTCATTCAAGTGTAAAAAATGTATCACCCAATGATTTTAAAATATATATCACTTTGATAAATAATTTATTTCAATAGATTTTTTCAAAAAAACCTTGAAAATATTTGAATAACACATTCACTTTATAATATATTTCATATTATAGGGTACTAAAATAAAATATAATTTTCAAAAATAATATATAATTCATCTATAGAATTATATTGATCATAAAAAATGTTATGGTGTGTTTTTATATGAGAATTAATTTTTAAATATAATATATATTTAAAAAATAATTCAGAGTATTATAATTATGAAGAATTACAGGTTACACATGATGAAAATGAAATCATTGATTATAGATCTATTAGAATAGAAAATAAAACCATTTCAAGGATAAAAATAGATATTTCTTGAGAACTCATTTTATGTTTGCAATTTTTTTTTAAAATAATAACTTAAATTATATATTTTTTATGAAATATTTCAATCAAATTTGAAAATAATATATACATTAAAATATGATAACATTAATTTATGAATTATTACTATGAAATAAACATAATGTTTTTTGAATTTATTATAAAAAATTAATTTTCCTAATATTATTTTTGTTTAAATTCATTATTATTATATAAAAATGAAATTTCAATACTAATATAATTTGAATTTGATAATATGGTTTCATAATTTGGAATAATAATATCAGAAAATGTTAATAGTGCCACTTTTAGTTTTCGAAATAATGAAGTGTAACTATTGTAAAAATGTTGTCACGTTGATTGTGTTTAAGAAAGGGCCAAATAAGGGGTTAACACAAAAGTATGGGTTAAAAGTACTCTTAAAACATGTGTAAATTTGATTATTTAAATATATTGAGACATTATGTTTTCTAATCGTTGATACCTCATCTATTTTGTGCCGCATTCACTTATATATGACTTTGTTTTTTTAATAATATAATAACTTACAAGATTACACCCACCCATCTTATTAATGGAGTTCATCTCCCCTCTCTCTTTCTCATCTTTTCAATAGAGGTTTCCCAAAGAATGCATAATTTTCATTACTGATCTATTTTCTGGTTTCTTTTATCATAAAAAATTACTAAATATCCAATCATCATCATAACACAATAACATCAGTATCATTACTATATTTAAATGTTATTATCTAAATATTACTAAATTTTTCATCATTTTATCACCAATTAGAAATGATAACATTTTTGATTTGTATGTGTGAACTACAACCACCATAAAGGAATGAGGTGCATTTTTCATGTCCTTCATATGTAGTTGGTAATACTGGTGGATTTAATATATATATATATATATGATATTTATGAAATAATTATTATTTTAAGGGTTATATTATTGTTTAATTTCCATTCATTCCACTAATTGGTGTACTAAAACATTAGTTGTGCATAAATAAGGACTACCTTATCAATGAAGTGTTGTAATTGAATTTTCATCAACAAAAATATTAATATAAATAAAATGGTATATAAAAATTAAATTTTATAATTATAAGAAGGATAAGATTATGGATGTGATTAAACCATGACCCATGTGTATGTTCTTGAATCGCCAAACTATAATATACATTGAAAATAGAAAAGATTTCCCCCAAATGTTGTTTTTAAGAAGGAATTATTAATGAATAGTTAATTATATATTATATATAATTTGTTATATTATTAGATATGTTTGAATATTCATCTAGTATATATTTGTAATAAATGTATTTTTATTATATAAAGATGATTGTGTTTATGAAGATTTTCAAAACCTAAGTTAATTAATTTTTGTTGCAATAATTTTTTTATCAAGATTGTTTATGATTGAATCTTCATGGGGGGATTTATATATTCATTATCTTTTAAAACCCATCTACTATAGTATGATATAATTATATTTTTGTTTTTATTTCTTCCTTATATTTTTTTCTCTTTAGTAACTAAAATGATTGATAATTTGTTTTAGATTAAGAAGACATATTTATCCACTTTGGTTGGTGATCATTTTCATCAATTCTTATATTATATTAAATTATTCTTAAAATGATATTTTATATGATCATATTATTATTTTTAAAAAATTAAACATTTTTAATATATTTATAATATATAAAAAACAAATATTTTTAAAAAATTAACATGTTATTTAAGACTAGTTACAACAACGGTTACAAGAATTAGTGTTTTATAATTTACCGCAATAATGGATTTGTGAACCATCATAATTGTAATAAACCAAGTGTCCATGGTATTCTTCTCTTTAATTAATGCAATAGAGTGCGTTGTATGCAACTTTGAGTTCTAGCACACAACAAACAATCAAACAAGCAGTTTAATAAGAAATTACGAATAGTAATACACAGGTTTTGAAATTTTATAAAATTTATTTTTAAAATGTACTTCATATTTGGATTCAGAATGTCAAAATTAGCTTAGGGTAATTTTTTGGAATTTTCTGAAAACATTCAATTTTTGATGAATAGTAAAAAAAAACTACAGTATTGTTTAAAACTGATATTTTATTTAAATAATTATTTTCATTTTAAATTTATTTTAAATTCAAAATAGATACATAATACCTATATTAGTCCAATTTAATTCATTGAATATATTTTATAACAATATTAGATATATAAAATTTTATTGATCTTTTTACCATCAATTACTCACCTGTTAGACACATTTGAATATTTTCATTAAATGTAATTTTACCACTTCTGTGAATTGAATTTCAAAAATATTACAGACACAGTTGACATAAATTATGAAAATTTGAAAATGTGTCTAAAAGTTGTGTAATTGATTGTAAAAAGATCAATAAAATTATATATATATAATATTGTTATAAAATACATTCATTGAATTAAAATGTAATTTTACCAATTTTTTGAATTGAATTTCATAAATCTGACTAACACGGTTGTCATCAGTAAGTAAAATGTGGTTCAATAAGGCGAAAATAATTTTTAGTGAATAGTATATTTTAAATTTTATTTACCACGATTAAAAGTAAATAGTGTAATTAAATTTACAAATGGTATAATAATTACCCAACACATGTTCTAATTCAATTGGATAAGTTTATTTGGACCAAAATAAAATATAGGAATAAAATATGATTCTTTTTGATTCACGTGGATTAGATTGGGACATTTAATATATTTTATTTAATGAAGAGTTAAAAGTGTTACATTTAACGTTTAGAAACTAAAAAACTTGTAATATAGGGTTACACATAAGATAAATTAAACTATAAATATTAATTTGAAAGATAAGTATATTATCTACATCAGGGTTTCTTTATTTATAATATTTAGACATTAAATAAGTAAATTTATTAATGATACAATGGTGATGAAATAATTACCTTATTGATGAAAGATTAATATAATTGATGTTATAAACATTAAAATAAATGAAATTTAATCTGTAGATTCCATCCTAGAATTTTTTAGTTGAATATCACATGTTAGGGTTGATTAAAAATATTTTTTTCAAAGTAAAAATGTTTTTATGACTGTCAAAAAAACCAAATACTAAATATTGTCAAAATTGACATAAATGTGTTTTTAAGAGAAATACTATTTTATTAAATTATATAATTGTCCTAAATATATACATATCATTGAAAAGACTTATATAATGATATATATTTAATTAGTGAAACACTTTAGGTTAACGTGGCATTTTATTGTATGTTTATCAACCTTGTATTATAATAATACAAGAAGATGTTGTAAAAGTGAAACTATTTAACTAAGGGTTAAATCTAAATGATATTGTTAATATGGTTACCTAAACTTTTCTAAAAACAATTGGTTGAGATTATTTCGACTCATACCCACCTTAGACTTGAAATAAATGCTTTTTTAACTCTTAGAAACCTAAAATAATTTCATAATACACTAATATTTCAAGCTCTTACAAAAATTGTAATTCCCCTTCTCTTACATTCACACCTCAAAAGTCATTTGGATCAACCAAACCCTAATCAAATATCCTTACAACTACCCTCCCTTTACCCTAGAGGCATTAATTCAATCACAATTCCATCCTAAGGATCTCTTTTTCTCAAATCAAAATGTAGAACCCGAAGAAGAGGTAATTATTTCTTCACTTCTTTCCAAGTTTTTTTCTTTTCCACTTCCTCTTTGATTGAGGATTCCATTCCAAAATAATAACTATAGTAACTTTTACATTCTAATATTTTATTATAAATATGGTACAAGCATATTCAATATTCTATCCATCCTATGAATGAAAATTTCATCAAATGTGTGTATGTACGGATTACCGTCTCCACGTCGTGGTGTAGTAATCTATTCAACACATCATTATTTGGATGGGTATAATAATGAGTATAATTGAAGAAAATAATAAATATAACATGTCAATGATTCTGAATATATAATATACCATCCAATTACATATGATTTCCCCATCAACAAAATGATATTGTCACTCGTGCGTACGTATATCTTATCGTATGCACGATGCGATTAAATTTCATTCCCCATCATAACCATTAAAAAATAATTTTCATTTAATGACAAAAAATAATGTTTAATGAACTTAATATCATTCCGTAAATGAATCAAATATATCGTTTCCCTAACAAAACTTACTTACATAACAAAACATATAAAGGAAAATGAACCAATTAACACCCGAAACAATGAAACTACTGAAATATTATTAACAAATAAATACTATAAGATCATATTTTATATCATATTTATGTATGTGTTTCTATTATAATTTAGTAAAAAAATATTCACCATTATACTGGAGGTTAACTTACCCGCGAAAAAGGAAAAGTACAAGGTAAGGGTTAATTTTACAATCTCTTTATTATCTGAGGTTGTTTATACGTAAGTATCTACCGAGACATCTTTATCATCAACATCTATGTTTATTACATAGGTATATCAATTTTTTTCAATATTTCCTAGACTATGGTTTAATGTGATTTATACAATTTTTTTACTTTTTATAATTATTTTTGAAAGGGATATTTCCTTCGTTTTCCAAACAAGTTACTTTATTAAATTTTTGGCAAATTAAGGAAAGGTTGTTTTTTTAAATTATACAACTGGTGTAGATATTTTTCACCATTATAACACTTTATAAGATTCCATTACAAGATTATAAGAATATTTTCAAAAAAAAAGTTATCATTAACTTTTAATGGTTTCCAAGTAGAAAGATATATTTCACTCAAATATTTTTAGGATTGATTTCAACTATGTCAAAATGCTTTATAAGATTTTACGATTGTTTGAAGTTGATTTATTATGAGAAAATATTCGATATTTTATTGAAGGTTATGTGGTATGTTTGACTTTGGATATGATATTTTTATACCATTTATGGTTTATGGTTAAAATATTGACATTTAGTATGCTAGTTTTAATACAAATGTTTATGTTATGTTTCAACCTTTTTATGTGAGGATTACATTGGACTTAGTAAATGATGGGCATGGCCCACTATATCCCCTCAATGAATTAATAGGTCTCATGATGCTAACTAGTGTCTTGGAACAAGACATTGACAAAATTGTTATTTTTAGTCTTGGAACAAGGCCTTGACTATGTGTTTATGATGTCCAACATTATGCATTACTTCATTATGAAATTAGAAATTGATATTACGTGGGATTATTCGACTAGTAGAATATAAATGTTAATAAATAAATGGAATTATTTGATTTATCTTTTCTATATTATGATGAAGTTTATGTTTAAAGGGATTTTGTTTTAGTCTTATACATTGACATAAATGATTATGCTTATTTATGATAGTTTTTTGTCACGGGCTGAGCGTCTCAGCACAGCGGTTCACCCGTGACAAGTGGTATAAGAGGGAATGTGCCTAGTGGTGTTGCAGAATGCTGCCGAACGAACCTTGGTGGTGGGAGCGGAGTCCCAGGGTGTCATGTGGAGGTGACACGACAGAGAAGGTCGCGCTTGCGAGATGTCCGGGGTAGAGACGCCACTATGAAGGGTGGGTCTCATGGAGGTGGTTTCCGACCCTGAGAGAGAGGGTGGACCATGCTGGTTTGCAACCCAGAGAGTGGGTGGGCCATTGATGCCAACGACAAGGAAAGAGCATCCCCTAAGGCCATGCTTGGTAGCCGGTTAGTTGGAAGCAGTCACGGACACACAGAAGGCCACGATCCTGCATGCACGAGGGCGTGCATGGAATGGTGGTGGGAGAATGTCACGACCCAATCATGGGGGTCCTGTCCCACACCAGAAAGAACATCAAAGGTGCGGTTCATCTCGTTAGTCCCTATCTAAGAGATGGGAGTCGCCTCGACACAGAGGAGGATGGTTCCTGTCAACCTTGACACCTTTGGTTGGGAGTTGGGGCCACTCTCCTGATGAGTCCATGGAAGGAAGAAACCACTAAACCTCACATATGAAGAGCTGGACGGCGGAACCCCGCCCGCCTTGGTGGGGGCTGGGGTGCCGCACGGGCGAACCGAGGTGCCGAGCGTCTCAGCATAGTGGTTCACCCGTGCGGCACCCCAGCCCCCTCCAAGGCAGGCGGGGTTCAACCGTCCAACTCTTCATATGTGATGTTCACTGGTTTCGTCCTGCCATGGTCTCATCAGGAGACTGGCCCCAACTCCCAACCAGTGGTGTCAAGGTTGACACACTCCATCCTCCTCTGTGTCGGGGCGACTCCCATCTCTTATATAGGGACTTACCAGATGAACCGAAGCTTTGATGTACTTGCTGGTGTGGGACAGGACCCCCATGATTGGGTCGTCACATTTTTCTATGTTATTATTCTTACTGAGCATCTAATATCCACTACTAAAAATTTTCGTTTTTGCGCCTGCTGAAGCGGGCGACCGCCATTGGCAGCCGCTATTACGAAACTAAAATTACAGCGTGATTTTTTTCCCGCGCGCGCTTCTTCTTCTTTCCCTCCTGCTAAATTTAGCCGCTGCAAATGGTCACCGCCGCACGCCGCCCCACGCCGCCGCACGCGGCCGTACGCCACCGCACGCCACCTCTCTTTATGTTGGACCATGCTTTCCTCATGACCGCCATCTATATTCCTGAACCCTCCCCTCGAACTTCCAGCGACCTCATCTTCATCACCCGAAGAACGAACCACCCACTTTCCGTCGTGTGTTCGCCATGGCCGGAGGGGAAGGTCTGTGTTCTTGCCATATTCCGCGAGACGAGAAGAGACCCGCATGCGCGTGTTCCGTTGATGTGAAACATTAACGACCGCCATTGGCGGTCGCTAATGGGCTTTACCGACGAAGCTACAAAAACCGCCAAAAGCAGTCGCTGGGCGGTCGCTAAAGCCTTTTAGCGGCCGCTTTTGGCGGTCTCTAAAAGTGCAATTTCTAGTAGTGATCACTCTTTTATTATGTTTTATTTTCCCCAAAATGCAAAGAAGTATATTATGATTGACCTGTAGGAATATGATAAGGGATATGAGTGAGTTCAAAGGGGACAAAATATTGTTCTTTTTTCATTTCATAATGCAATGTAAAAATTATATATGTATCTAGTACTTCTAAGGACACTAAACTGATTGGTATTTCTGGACTTGATCTCTTTTGTTCATGCCAATGTAATGTAACAACACACCGACTTGGGGTAGCTAGGTTTGGAGAATTACAGTTGTTATCAGAAGAAGGTAAGTATAATCCTCAGAAACTAGATTTAGAAAAACACTGATGAAAGAACATTACCCTAAGATAAACTTTGCGGATTAGTATAGAAGTACTTCCTTGAATTTTGGTAATGTAGTGATTTTATGAAATTTCCATGAAATACATCCCTATATGGATATGAGATGGTAGAGGCTACAATAGAACAGATGTATCTAGGGGTATTACCCGAAAACACCACTTTTAACTAGAATCAAATTGGAACTGGTGCATGACAATGGGCCTTACTACACTCTTGGATACGACACCCATAGGGGATATTCTTAGGATAATTCACATTTTATTTTAAAACCATTATGAAGGATTTATGAGTAAATAATTCCCCATATAATAATATTTTTATGATTATGGATTATATCCATAAAATATTCAATTTATGTTAATTATTTTACAAGTATAGAATTTTTCATTGCGATTCATAAACTAATACAGTTTATGACATTGTTTAGAAATAGCTCCAAATGGAAGTAATGGAAACTGTATGAATGCACATAATTCATGTAGGGATTTGCCCCTTACTTATGATAATTATAGTGGATATGGTGATGTAACAGGTGTTGATTATCTTATAACCATACTGGGTCAAATCACTATTATTATGAATAATAACCTTACCCATATGGTGGAACCTGATCCACATTGTGGAGGATAAATGTTAGACCACTTCATGATGCAAAAACCACCAAAATTAAATGGGACTACAAATCCATTTTTAGCTGAGAAATTGATAAGTTCCTTAGAGAATATATTTCATGCTTCGGGGAGTAGCGAATGGGAAAAAGTTATCATTGAGGTTTATCGCCTCACAGGAGATGCAGATCAATGGTGGTCATTAATTCAAAACACAAATGAGGATGAAGAAGTATAAAATATGGATTGGAGGGAGTTCAAAGATATTTTCACAGAGAAACACATTCCTCTTGAACATCGAGGGGATATAGAATGACAATTTCTATGTCTAAGGAAAAAGGAGGATGAGAATTTTCCAAAGTGTGAGGCTAACAATAAAAAGATAGAAAGGCTTGATGTATATTATATATGTAACCCAAGGAGTAAGATTGATCTATTGATTGATGGGTTAAAACCATTCCTCTATCGAGCATTAGTCTCACAATCCTTCTCATCATACGAGAATATAGTCTCATGTGAAATCAAGATAGAAAGAGAATTATCTAAGTCTTATAGTTTTAATACAAAGTAAGAGAACAAGAGATCTATTTAATAGTCTAGAAATATAAATAAGGGGAAGAACGGAAATGTTGACTTTCTACCCTATAGTAAAAGTTGGAAGAAACACCGCGGTAGTTGTCTGAAGGGTATGGGAGTTTTTTACAAGTGTGGAGAAAAAGGCCACCAAGCATGTGATTACACGGGAAATATAGTGGTTGTCAATATTTAATGCTAAAATAATAGAGAAATGTGGAATTATGAAAATTAATGTCATATGCGTGAAGGAAACATAACTTAGAAAAGTACAAGGGAGAATGTCCAAGCTTATGCGACCAGTACTGCTGAGGTTGAATCTCCTAATGACCAGGTGGTTGGCAGTTTAATCGTTTCCAGAAATTTAACCAATGATTTATTTAATTTTGGATCATCACATTCTTTCATATAATCCTATTATTCAAAGAAAATTAGTTATTTCCAATTTGATTTAACAATAGAGTTGTCAGTAAAAACTCCAAATGGATGTATCATTGCAAAAACGTTTTGTGAATCAGTTACCATTATGGAATATAAACACACTTTATATGATGATCTCATTGTCATACCCATTATTGAATTTGATAGTATCCTCTATATGGATGGGATTTCATACCATGATGAGAAAATGTATTGTAAAAAGAAGGAAGTTACATAATTGGATGATTATAAGGAATTTCTTACCATTAGAGTAGAAACATCACCATCTGATTCTCATCTAGATCCACCCCAAGTAGCTCTAGTAAATTTAATTTTTTTGGGATCAGGGGAGTGAAATAACTATGGGTGAGGAAAGGAATGTTCAAATAGAGGATGTACTTATTGTGCAAGAATATTTTGATGTTTTTCCAAAGGATTTACCTGGACATCCTCTAGAAGGAGAAATTGAGCTTTCCATTGATTTAATTCCTGGTTCAAGGACCATATCGAATACCAATTAATAAAATTACCATTATAGAATTAGTTGAAATGAAGAAACAAAAAGAGGAATTAAGTAGTAAAGGTTTTATTTTACCTAGTGTTTCACTATGGGGAGCCCTTTTTCTTTTAGTTAAGAAGAATGATAGATCGATGAGATTGTGCATTGACAACAGGTTGATCGATGCTATAATAATAAAGAAAAAGTATCCCTGACCACCCATTGATGATTTAATTTATCAAATTCATGGAGCACAATATTTTTTCAAATATTGAACTTCGATATTGATACCATCAGTTTTTCATGAAAAAGGAATACATTCTATAGATAGCATTTCGAACCAGGTATGAGCAATAAGAGTTTACAATAATGCCTTTTGGACTGTCTAATGCACCCTATATTTTCATGGATCTAATAAATAGAGTTTTCAAGGAATATATTGATGACTGTGTAGTGGTATTTATTGAAGATATCTTAGTATACTACAAATTCTACTAAGATCATGAAAACCACATGGGAATTACTCTAAATACTATTTAAAGAAATGAATTATATGGGATGTTTAGAAAGTGTGAATTATAGAATTAGAAGATTTCTTTTCTTCGACATATTGTCTCTAAGGATGGAATCCATGCTGATCCTTATAATACAAGATTAATACAAGAATGGTCAGTCCCAAAGAGTATAACTGAGGTATGCAGTTTTATTGGTTTAGCCGGTTGTTATCGGTGTTTCTTCCAGAAGTTTTCCTGATTGGCTAACCCATAAACCAAGCTCACACGTCAAGGGGTTAAATTTTTTGGAAAATGGAGTGTAACGAATTTTTTGAAGAACTAAAGAAAATATTTGTCAATGCTCAAATCTTGACTCTGCCATCAGGGAATGATGTGTTTTTTATTTATAGTGATGCTTTAAATAAAGGACTTGGTTGTGTCATTATGTAGAATGATAGAGTTATTGCCTATGCATCATAGGAACTAAAAATTCCTGAACAAAACTATCCTACTCGTGATCTAGAGTTAGCATATGTAATCTTTTCTTTGAAGACATGGAGACAGTATCTCTATGATAAACAATATGTGATATATACTGATCAGAAGAATTTGATTTATATTTTCTCACATAAAGAACTCATCATGAGGGAAAGGTGATGGATTGAACTACTCAAGGATTATGATCGCACAATACACTACCACCCAGGGAAGGAAAATAAGGTAGAAGATTCTTTGATCAAAAAAGATCATAGATCTATGAACAAGATGAGAGTCTAAAGGTATCCTATGTTCATAGATCTAGTAAATATGGATATGGGAATAATCATGGATGGTGAAACATCGATAATTTTTAAAATGGATGCAAATCTATCTTTACTAGAAAGGATAAAAAGTTCTCAGACTGATGTTGAGGATTTTCAAAAGAAAATTAATGTTGTGAATGATGGGAGATTGATTGACTTTGTATATGAAGATGGAATTTCGAAATTTTTGAAAAAGGCATTGTGTTCCTGATATAACTGATCTAAAAATGGAATTTTTGGATGATGCTCATAGCTCTAATTTCCATATACACCCTCATAGCACTACGATGTATAGATAATTAACAGACCATTTTTTGTGGGACATCATGAAGAGGGAGATTGCGGATTATGTGTCAAGATGTATGGGTTTTCAATAGGTGAATGATGGAAGACAACATCATAGAGGAGTCATGAATCATCTTCCCATACCTGAGTGGAAATGGTATGAAATTACGATGAACTTTTTCATGGGGTACCAATGACTCCTAGAAGGAATGATGAATTAAGTTCCATTGTTGATCATCTTACAAACTGAGCACATTTTCGTTCTATAAGTGAAGATTTTCCACTTGAATTTTAGAAATACTATATATTAATGAATTGGTAAGACTTCATGGTGTACCCATATCAATTATTTATGATCATAATCCCAATTTTACATCAAGATTCGGGAAAATCATTCTGAAATACCTAGATATTGAACTTTATTTGAGCACTGCCAACCACCCTAAAACTGATTGAAAATCAGAACATACAATTCAAACCATAGAATACATGTTGAGATCTTTCTCACTTGACTTTCATGGTATGTGAGATAATTATTTACCTATGTTATAATTTTACTATAACAATATCTTCCATTTCAATTATTCATATGGAACCAAATGAAGTGTTATATGGAAAGAGATGTTCCACAGAAACTTTTTGGGATGATGTTGGTGAATGAAATCCTGTTGGCCCAGAATGTATTGAGGAAACTGTAACACCCCGAGATTTTATGAAAAATATTCTTTTTAATTTCATGAATGTCTTGTGTTGTATGCTACATCAAAAGGAGCTTGCACAACACGCATCCTTGACTTGCCTTGCATTACACGCAATCGAGACCTTCCTCGATAGCATGTGTAGTATGCAATAACGAGTTTCACTAAACAATAATATGCTATTAAAATATTATTAAAACTAGCCATTATGAATATTAATAACCACTTTTTGAAATTTTATAAATTTTATTTTTCAAAATGGACTTCATTTTTGGATTCGGAATACAGAAATTATCCTAGGGTGAAATTTTGGTATTTTTCTGAAAACATTCAATTTTTGATGAATATTGAAACCACTATGTGGTAGGTTAAAAACTGAATTTTGAATAAAACTTAATTTTACCGCTTTTTTGAATGGAATTTCGAAAATCTGAGAGACACGGTTAATATCAAGGACTAAAATGTGGTTCAATGAGATGAAAATAATTTTTTGGTGAATAGTAACTTTTTACTTGTTTTTACCACGGTTAAAAGTAAATAGGGTAATTAAGGGTAAATATGATATTATTATTACCCTAACACATGTACTAATTCTGTTGGATAAGTGAAATTCGACCAAAAACAAACTTAGGAATAAAATATGACCATTTAGGCCCACATGGATTAGATTAGGACATGTATTATTAATTTATTTAAAGAAGGGTTAAAATAGTAAAAATCAATGTTTAATAAGTAAATAATTTTTAATATGGAGTATTAAATAAGATAAATTCGACTATAAATATTCATTAGAAATCTAAGAATATTTCCTACATAATGGTATTTTATTTGTAATTTTTAGACATTAAATAATTTAATTTATTTATGACATAATGATGATGCAGTAATTATCTTACTAATGAAATATTGACATAATTGATGTTATAAACACCAAAATAAATGTAATTTGAGACTTTTTATGAATTACACTAATTTTCTAGTTTACTATGATATATTAGTGTTGATTTAATCGACTTTTTTAGAACATATAATTCTGTTATGACATTCACAAAAATCATATATCAAATAGTGTCAAAATTGACACAAAATAGTCTTTAAATCAAATATTATATTATTAATTGTTATTTTATTCCTAAAAATCTATGGTTCGGCCAAAGGACTTAGATAAGGATATATATATTAATAATAAACAACTTGGGGTTCGTTTGGCATGATATAGTAAGTGTATTAACCATATAGTGTAAGAAAACAAAAAGTCACAGTAAAAGTTAAATTATTTAACTTAGAGTTAAATCTAATTGATAAGGTTTAAATAAAAACCTAAACTTGTCTAAATCCTATTGGTTGATATTATTTCCACCCATACCTACTTTAACTTCGAAATAAGACCCTTTGGAACCATTATAAACCGATTTTGACTTTAATATAAAATAATATTTTGAGATATTCCAAAGGTGCCCCTCTCCACCCTTATAAAAGGGCACCTCCTCCCCCTCCTCCTCACGCCAATTTGAGAACTCAAGCTCAGCCAAACCCTGCCAAAATCCCTTCTCCACTTCCCTATAAAAATCCTAGTGGTCCTGGTCTTCTTCAAAGACCAATCTTAGTTCCCTAAGTGGAGGATTCAAAGAGGCGTTTCAAAGAAGAGGTAATATGCATTACCGATCTTTTCAATTTATTTCTTCTTCAACTTCTTATTCTTTAGTTGTTTCATGATAAAGTTATAACATCAGTATTACTTACATACTGATATGTTATTATAAATATGAAACAACCCTAATTCACCTTCTATCCATCCTACGGAAAAATGAAATCACCGCGCGTGCGTACGTACGGAATACTGTCTCCACGCCGTGGTGTAATCTATTTTCCACCATCACCTTACAAGGTTGGGTATAATGGTGTAATGAGTGACTATATATGATTATTATAAATTTATATTGATACTGAAATAGTATAAATACACTTAAATACAATTCCATGATCATGGGAACAATATCGTCGCTCGTGCGTACGTACGGAATACCGTCTCCACGATGTGATGCGACTCGTTCTACATGATCATCATTACATAGTAATTTTATAAATGAATTTAATGAATAAATATGATATATGTTACACTAATACCATTCTGGATATAAGGTATCTATAACCTTAAAAGAAGAATAATAATTTATTCGGCAAAACACGCATAAGAACAAAAGGCAATAAAGACCCGAGTAACAAGTAACAATGAAATATTACTAATAAGAAGCTAAGAATATGACCATATATGATATCATATCAATATTTATGACTCTGGAATAAGTCAATAACATTATTTAAACCATTATACAGGAGCTTTAGACACGTACAAATCAAATCGTACCTAAGGTAAGGGAAATATCACAATCTGATTTTTATTCGAGATTGTTTATACATTGGCATTTACTGGGGTGCAATTTATCATCCACATTCATGTTTCCTAGATATGACATATTATTTACATCCACCTACAATGGTTTAAATCCAATTTTACCCTTTGGTGTGTTTTTAGTAAATTATATGAAAGGAATCTTTTGTCATTTTTCGTACGAGGTACTTTTTTGACTTTTCCGACAAAATTACGAGAAGAATGTTTTTTTAACTTATACGGCATGAATGGATTTTTAAAACATTATTTCCAAGAAGCATCCTTTACAAGTTTTCATGTTTATTTTTAATCAACTTCTTTTAGTTTATAATTGTACGACATGTTAAGAAAGGAAAAATGTTTTTGAAGAAGAAAGGATATTTTCCAAAAGAATTGAGTTCAAGTGTTTTATCAGAATTATTTTCCATCTAAGATAATAAAGGATTCTATTTTTATCCCTATTATTACATTGATTATTTTGTGATGGAAATATTTTTTTATGAATTCCTTTATCTTATATGAATTGTTTTATGATGTCACGATGTTTAAGATTCCCATTTTTATTACATGGGTTATGAAATGATGTATGATTTATGATTTTGTGGAACACATAAGAATGGTATCATTATGAGATGGTTGGGACCTATATCTCCCTCCAATTCATTGGGTAATGATTTTATATCTCATGAGATAGACATGGCGGGAATGGTAGGTTATACCAGTTCAGTGAAACAGGACTGAAACGAGGGTGACTCGGTTCAGAAAGGGACTTTGTCCACTAGGATAGTCTTGGCAATGAGTCTTAACTAATAAGAAAGGATTCTCTATGATTATGTGTGTATACCACAAAGATTCATGTTTTAAGTTATGATTATTGGGATTTCATTTCACTACTATGATTTATCCCATGTTATGAAATTATGCTCTCTTTTGTAGGTTAAGATTTCCAAAATGTTATGTTCTTATGAATATGATGTGATTGATATTTATTTTGTTTTCCCTTAATGAGCATTTGAGCTCACCCTTTTATGTTTTCTTTTCCCCCGGATATAAAGAAAGGTTTTAGGTAAAAAAAAGAAGATCTTTATTGGAGATGTTGAAGATCTTTCACCACGATTAGAAGATTATATTCCGAGTTTCCAAAGACACTAAACTATTACGATCCTTGTGTGTGTGTTTTTGTTATGTACTAAGTATTCCGCAAAAGTAATGTAATGTCCATGTACGTCAAGATATGGGTCTCTACAGTTGGTATCAGAGGAAAAGTTTAGTCAACCTTTGGAAACTAGGATGCGAAAACGTTAGTGAGATCCCTAGAGATATTTCTAAGGTATGTCTAGGGATGTCCCTAAGGTTAAGTATACGTATAGGTTATAGTACTATAATTACGCTAACGATCATAGAATTAAACTTAAGAAGTTGGATATTGAGGATAATCCACCTTTATAATGTTGTTTTCCCTAGTATGTTTTTTGCCTCTCAGACTATTCTTTTTGGGTTTTAGACGATGGCTGGAACCTGAAGGAACCGTGTTGATCAATGCAATGGACAATGCAATGATTGTCCTCCTGAACAAACCAATGTTATGGGATATGGAGTGCAAAATCTTATTGCTATACTTACACAAGCTATGAATCATTCTGGACATCCAAATGAGCAGAGAAGGGAACAATATTCTATTGAGTCCTTCATGAGGCAACGTCCACCTTCTTTCAGTGGGTCTTCTGATCCACTTGTTGCTGAACAATGGATCAGTACTACTGAAAAGATATTTTCAATTCTTCAATGTTCTGAACATGATAAAGTCATCTTAGCAGTATATCGTTTGGAAGGTGAAGCTGATCAACGGTGGAATCTTATCAAGAATACGAGGCAAAGAGATGAAATTGAGTCCATGGAATGGGACGAGTTCAAAAACTTATTTTTTAATAAGTACTTCCCTCGTATTCTTCGAACAAAGATGGAGAAGGAGTTTCTTGAACTAAAGCAAATGGATGATGAATCTGTTGGTATATATGAAGCGAATTTTACAAGGCTTGCATGGTATGCATCTGGATTTATCATGAAACCTGAAAGTAAAGTTGATCTATTTTTCAATGGCTTAAAACCAAGTCTTCGAAGGGCATTAGCTATAAGAGACTTCAGTAGCTATGAAGAAATTGTGCGTTGTGCTATCAAGGTAGAAAAGGAAGTTGGTGTTACATATCCATCTCATGGTTTTGAAAAGAAACGAAAGATGGAGTTCAAGGAGAAATCTCAGAATAACGGTGAAAAAAAGATGAATGTTTCCTTATGATCAATGTGTGGAAAAAAGCATGGTGGAGATTGTCTTAAAGGGACTACAAAATGTCTTATGTGTGGAAAAGAAGGTCATCGAGCAGCTGAGTGTCGAGATAATGGAAAAAGGGTTTCTAATGATGTGAATAAAGCAAACACTGCAGAGAACGAACCACCAACACTTCAATGCTTCAAGTGCAAGGAAATGGGGCATTATGCTAATAAATGCCCTAATCCAAGGGTTAGTGATGATCAACATGAGCAACCATTTAAGGCAAAGGAAAAAGGGAAGTCACATGCGATCACTATTGGCGATGTTGAATATGACAACGATGTGGTAAAATGATTAAGTGTTTATGTAATGGGATTCCAAAATAGTGTTGTATATAGTATCGTGGAATATTTATGTTTTGGATTTCAAAAATTTATAGTACCGGTAACCATGAAAAGTGATTGAGACATTTTTGGTAAACAGATGATATGAGCATAATGAAGGGATAAAAAGATAATGAGATGTTTGATTGTATTCATGAGCTCATGATTGATATAAGGACTAAGTGATATCATGGTTTTAGTATATAGTATTTTGAGGATTTTGGTATGTGGAAAGTGTTAACTTTTAACTACATTCATGTTTTCACTAAGGTTCAATGGGTATTCATTCTTCAAGAGAATACATGATTAAGGTATTCACATGTTTGTAATTTGACCAACAAGATATATCTTATGATATATGGGGGATAAATGATGGAATTCACGTGATTATTCTGTGACATTTCAAGTAATCATTTTCTTTATACTATGAGCCTAGACCGAAGTATTTTAGATAAGCCTAAAGATTAGAATGGATTATGTTGGAAATAAGTTAGGATAAAACGTTTTTCGATATTATTGATGGGATGTTATAGTAATATAGCTTTAGAAAAAGGACAACCTGTAGGACGGGCGACAACCCATCGCGTCAGACAAGGCTGTGGGAATCGAACCCACAACCGAAGTGCGACTGGCCTTTATCGCCTACCACTGGCCTACAGGAAGTCCCTGTTTAGTAGAAACTAGTTTTATTATATTAAGCAGTATGTTATATGAAGTATAAGTCCATTTTATGAACCATATATGATTAATCTCACTATAGAATGACTTATGTATATTTAATAACTTTTGTTAACCTTTTGATGGAATGACCCGTCATTCTATCACATGATCTGCTAACACTTCACGAATAACAAATTCAACTTCATTTATTTAAGAGATGAAGTAGAAATTGTTCAAGGCATGAACAACAGTGAGATTGTACCAAAATAAAGTAAGTAATTATTCTAATTCAAATTCTTCAACTTTAGGGAAATGATCTTGAAAACCAAAAATGTTGTCGTAGTGCTCTAATATCTGATTAATCAGATAGTACCTTAGATCGTCACAAATTTATGGATTTGTGATTGTTGGATTTTCCATAGCAATGTTCTCTACCACTCTCCATCAGAACATGATGGTTAGATTTTTCTTCCATATCCATATTTTCACCTATGTGGAAACCCAGTGATTAGTTTATTTGGGTAACTGTTACGATTCATACATTCGTTTTTAAAGATTGGTTTTGGTATTCCTTTTTACGATTTGGGTTTCTATTAAACTTTTGAATAGTAAACCATTTATAACCCCGACGAATTTTGAGGGCGAAATTCATTTTAAGGGCGGTAGAATGTAACACCCCGAGATTTTATGAAAAATATTCTTTTTAATTTCATTAATTTCTTGTGTTGTATGCTACACCAAAAGGAGCTTGCACAACACACATCCTTGACTTGCCTTGCATTACACGCAATCGAGACCTTCCTCGATAGCGTGTGTAGTACGCAATAACGAGTTTCACTAAACAACAATATGCTATTAAAATATTATTAAAACTAGCTGTTATGAATTGTAATAACCACTTTTTGAAATTTTATAAATTTTATTTTTTAAAATGGACTTCATTTTTGGATTCGGAATACCGAAATTATCCTAGGGTGAAATTTTGGTATTTTTCTGAAAACTTTCAATTTTTGATGAATAGTGAAACCACTAAGTGGCAGGTTAAAAACTGAATTTTGCATAAAACTTAATTTTACCGGTTTTGTGAATGGAATTTCGAAAATCTGAGAGACACGGTTAATATCAAGGACTAAAATGTGGTTCAATGAGACGAAAATAATTTTTGGTGAATAGTAACTTTTTACTTTTTTTTACCACGGTTAAAAGTAAATAGGGTAATTAAGGGTAAATATGATATTATTATTACCCTAACACATTTACTAATTCTATTGGATAAGTGAAATTCGACCAAAAACAAACTTAGGAATAAAATATGACCATTTAGGCCCACTTGGATTAGATTAGGACATGTATTATTAATTTATTTAAAGAAGGGTTAAAATAGTTAAAATCAAAGTTTAATAAGTAAATAATTTTTAATATGGGGTATTACATAAGATAAATTCGACTATAAATATTCATTTTAAAGATAAATATATTTCCTACATAATGGTATTTTATTTTTAATTTTTAGACATTAAATAATTTAATTTATTTATGACACAATGATGATGCAGTAATTATCTTATTAATGAAATATTGACATAATTGATGTTATAAACACCAAAATAAATGTAATTTGAGACTTTTTATGAATTACACTAATTTTATAGGTTACTATGATATATTATTGTTTATTTGATCAACTTGTTTCGAACATATAATTCTGTTATGACTTTCACAAAAATCATATATCAAATACTGTCAAAATTGACACAAAATAGTTTTTAAATCAAATATTATATTATTAATTGTTATTTTATTCCTAAAAATATAAGGTTCGGCCAAATGACTTAGATAAGGATATATATATTAATAATAAACAACTTGGGGTTCGTTTGGCATGTTATTGTAAGTGTATTAACCATATAGTGTAAGAAAACAAAAAGTCACGGTAAAAGTTAAATTATTTAACATAGAGTTAAATCTAATTGATAAGGTTAAAATAAAAACCTAAACTTGTCTAAATCCTATTGGTTGATAGTATTTCGACCCATCCCCACTTTACCTTCTAAATAAGACCCTTTGGAACCATTATAAACCGACTTTTACTTTAATATAAAATAATATTTTGAGATATTCCTAAGGTTCCCCTCTCCTCCCTTATAAAAGGGCACCTCCTCCCCCTCCTCCTCACACCAATTTGAGCACTCAAGCTAGGCCATCCCATGCCAAAATCCCTTCTCCACTTCCCTAGAATAATCCTAGAGGTCCTGGTCTTCTTTAAAGACCAATCTTAGTTCCCTATGTGGAGGATTCAAAGAGGCGTTTCAAAGAAGAGGTAATATCCATTACCGATCTTTTCAATTTCATTCTTCTTCAACTTCTTCTTCTTTAGTTGTTTCATGATAAAGTTATAACATCAGTATTACTTACATACTGATATGTTATTATAAATATGAAACAACCCTAATTCACCTTCTATCCATCCTACGAAAAAATGAAATCACCGCGCGTGCGTACGTACGGAATACCGTCTCCACGTCGTGGTGTAATCTATTTTCCACCATCACCTTACAAGGCTGGGTATAATGGTGTAATGAGTAACTATATATGATTATTATAAAGATATATTGATACTGAAATAGTATAAATACACTTAAATACAATTCCACGATCATGGGAACAATATCTTTGCTCGTGCGTACGTACGGAATACCGTCTCCACGATGTGATGCGACTCGTTCTACATGATCATCATTACATAGTAATTATATAAATGAATTGAATGAATCAATATGATATATGTTACACTAATACCATTCTGGATATAAGGTATCTATAACATTAAAAGAAGAATAAGAATTTATTCGGCAAAACACGCATAAGAACAAAAGGCAATAAAGACCCGAGTAACACGTAACAATGAAATATTACTAATAAGAAGCTAAGAATATGACCATATATGATATCATATCAATATGTATGATTCTGGAATAAGTCAATAACATTATTTAAACCATTATACAGGAGCTTCGGACACGTACAAAGCAAATCGGACCTAAGGTAAGGGAAATATCACAATCTCATTTTTATCTGAGATTGTTTATACATTGGCATTTACTGGGGTGCATTTTCTCATCCACATTCATGTTTAATCGATATCACATATTATTTACATCCACCTACAATGGTTTAAATCAAATTTTACCCTTCGGTGTGTTTTTAGTAAAATATATGAAAGGAATCTTTTGTCGTTTTCGTACGAGGTACTTTTTTGACTTTTCCGACAAAAGTACGAGAAGAATGTTTTTTTAACTTATACGGAATGAATGGATTTTTAAAACATTATTTCCAAGAATCTTACTTTACAAGGTTTAAAGTTTATTTTTAATCAACTTATTTTAGTTTATAATTGTACGACATTTTAAGAAAGGAAAAATGTTTTTGAAGAAGAAAGGATATTTTCCACAAGAATGGAGTTCAAGTGTTTTATCAGAATTATTTTCCATCTAAGATAATAAAGGATTCTATTTTATACCTATTATTACATTGATTATGTTGTGATGGAAATATTTTTTTTATAAATTCCTTTATCTTATATGAATTGTTTTATGATGTCACGATGTTTTGGATTCCCATTTTTATTACATGGGTTATGAAATGATGTATGATTTATGATTTTGTGGCACACATAAGAATGGTATCATTATGATATGGGTGGGGCCTATATCTCCCACCAATATATTGGGTAAAGATTATATATATCATGAGATAGACATGGCGGGAATGGTAGGTTATACCAGTTCAGTGAAACAGGACTGAAACGAGGGTGACTCGATTCAGAAAGGGACTTTGTCCACTAAGATAGTCTTGGCAATGAGTCTTGACTAATAAGAAATGATTCTCTATGATTATGTGTGTATACCACAAAGATTCATGTTTTAAGTTATTATTATTGGGATTTCATTTCACTACTATGATTTATCGCATGATATGAAATTATGCTCTCTTTTGCAGGTTAAGATTTCCAAAATGTCATGTTCTTATGAATATGATGTGATTGATATTTCTTTTGTTTACCCTTACTAAGCATTTGAGCTCACCCTTTTATGTTTTCTTTTCCCCAGGATATAAATAAAGGTTTTAGGTAAAAAAAAAGAAGATCTTTATGGGAGATGTTGAAGATCTTTCACCACGATTAGAAGATTATATTCCGAGTTTCCAAAGACACTAAACTATTACGATCCTTGTGTGTGTGTTTTTGTTATGTACTAAATATTCCGCAAAAGTAATGTAATGTCCATGTACGTCAATATACGGGTCTCTACAGAAACAATGGAAAAGGTGAAGATTATCCAAACCCACAACAAAGCATCTCAAAGTAGGAAAAGGAACTATTCCAATAACCAAAGGTAGGATTTGTAATTTCAAGTAGGTGATCATGTTTTCTTAAAGGAATATCAATCAAAGGGTGTTATATGATTCGGTAAGAAGGTAAAATAAGTCCCAGGTACAACATACCTTTCAAGATTCTGGAACTAATTGGAGTGGTAGTTTACTATTTTTGGAAATTCCACCAAGTCTCTCCAATATTCATGATGTCTTCCATATATCACTGTTGAGAAAATACATGCCTGACCCAATGCATGTTCTCACCTATGAAGAAATTGTATTCTAACATAAGATGTCTTATTGTGAAGAGCCAATAAAAGATTCATAATACCTGATAACATGTGTTGAGAAACCCGAAGACTTGTCTGGTAAATGTTCTTTGGAGAAACCATAAAATAGTATAAGAAATGTGGGAACCTGAGGATCTTATAATGTAGAACCACTCAAATATTTTTAGGATGTAATAATCTAGAAATTTTGAAATCATAATTATTTGAAGGAGGGAAGAATGTGACACCACAAGCTTCCAAGATACACTTCTCTATGAATAATTCAATAACTTGCGTTGTAAGCAACATTGTGTTCTAGCACAACATGACAAATCAAACTAGCCATTTAAAAAGCAGTTATAAAATAATAATACCCACTTTTTGAAATTTTATAATTATTATATTACAAAAATGGACTTCATTTTTGGATTTTTAGTATGAAAATTATCTTAGGGTTATTTTTTGGTATTTTTCTGAAAACATTCAATTTTTGATCAACGGTGAAAAATTCTGCGTTATTGTTTAAAACCAACTGTTTAGTTAAATAATTTTTTAATTTAAATTTATTTTAAAGTCAAAATAGATAAATAATACCTATATTAGTCCAATTTAATTCATTTAATTCATTTTACAATTATATTAGATATATAAAATTTATTTGAACGTCTTACCGTCTTTTACCCGCCTTCTAGGCACACTTGCAAATTTTCATAAAATGTAATTTTACCACTTCTGTAAATTGAATATCAAAAATACAAGAGAAAAAATTGAAACCAATATTTAAAATGTGGTTCAATAATATTAAAATTTATTTTTTAAATAGAATCATTTGAATTTTATTAACCACGATTAAATGTAAATTGGGTAATTAAAGGTAAAAATGATATTATAATTACCAGAACACATGTCTTAATTCTATGTGATAAGTGTATTTTGATAAAAATATACATTATGAATAAAATATGATCCTTTTTGATCCACATGGATTAGACATGGACATTTATTATATTTTATTTAAAGAAGAGTTAAAAGTGTTAAATTCAAAGTTTAAAAATTTTATCATTTTTATTATAGGTTTATAAATAAGATAACTTTGACTATAAATATTCATTATAAATATATGAAGGTTTCCAACATCATGGAATTTTATTTATCATTTTTAGACATTAAATAATTTAATTTATTTTTGACACAATGATGATGGAGTAATTATCTTATTAATGAAAGATTAATATAATAGATGTTAGAAATAAAAAAATATTTGTAAATTGAAACATTTTATGCCATACACGAATTTTATAGTTGAAGATGACATCTTATGGTGATTAAATGTATTTTTTTTGAAGTAAAAAAATATTACATTCAAAAAAACCATATACTAAATAGTTTCAGAATTGACATAAATGAGTTTTTAAAACAAATACTATTTTATTAAATTACATAACAGTACTAAAAATATAAGGTTCTTAAATAAGACTTATATAATGATATATATTTCATTAATGAACTAATTGAGGTTTTTTTTCATTTTATAGTAAGTTTATTGACCATGTATTATAATAATACATGATGACATGGAAAAAGTTAAACTATTTTACTAAGGGTTAAATCTAAAAGATAAGGATAATATGGTTACCTAAAAATTTTCTAAAACCTATAAGTTGAATGGATTTAAACTCATAACCACCTTATCCTCTAAATAAATAGTTTTTTAGAAATTAGAAACAAAAAATTATTATATAATTAATTAATATTTAAATCTCTTTCTAAAGTGCCCCTCACCTGTCTTATAAAAGGGTACTTCCGCTTCTCTTAAATTCACAAATCCAAAGCACTCTGGCTTGGACAAACCCTGATAAAATAATCTATCAAACACCCATAATTAAACTTTTAGTCATTACATTCATAAAAAATCCAGCCTAAGGAGCCCTTTTGTTCAAATCAAAAGGAAGAACCCGAAGAAGATGTAATTACTTTTCACCCCTTTCAAAGTTATTTTCATCTCTCACTTCCTCTTTCTTTGTTGATTCCATACCAAAATAATAACTCCAGTACATTATAAATACTGAGATGTTATTATAAATATGGTACAACCATATCTATTATTCTATCCATCAAATTAATGACAATGTCACCATACGTACGTACGTACAGTTTATTGTGTCCGCGTCGTGGTGTAGTTTTTTATTCAACACTTCATTTTTTGGATGGGAATAATAATGAGTATAATTGATGTAAATAATAAATAGAACATGTTGATAATTCTATAAACCATCCAATTATATACTATTTAACCATCAACAGAGTGATATTATTGCTCTTGCAAACGTACAAATTATCGTCTCCATGATGCAATGAAATTTCATTCCCCATCATAACCATTCAAGAATAATTTTTATTTGATGATTAAAAAATGTTTAAAGAGAATAAAATAATTATTTATATGAATCATATATATCTTATACATAACATACATTACTTACGTAACAAAACATATAAAGGAAAATGAATCAGTTAACACCTAAAACAATGATACTGTTGAATTATTATTAACAAAGAGATATTATAGGAACATATATGATATCATATTTATGTATGTAATTATTATATAATTTCATATTAATGATGTCAATATTATACATAAGGTTGGAATACCCTTGAATAAGTGAAATTACAAGTCAAGGGCGATTTTTACAGTCTCTTTATTATCTAAGGTTTTTTAAATATAAGTATCTACTGGGACTTATTTATCATCCACATACATGTTTCTTAAAAATTTATTTCAAAACGGTTTTTATATTTCCTAGACTATAGGATAATGTAATTTATTCCCTTGATTTAAATTTTATAAAATGTTTTGAAAGGAATCTTTCCATCATATTCCTAACAAGGTACTTTATGACCTTCTTGAGAAAATAAGGAAATAATGTTTTTAACTTATAATCAGGTGAAACTATTTTTCGACGTTATGAAACTTTCAAAGTTTTCCTTAAGAGCTTATAAGAATATTTTAAAAATAAATTTTTTCTTTACCTTTAAATGATTTCAAAGTATAGGGACATATTTCACTAAAATAGTTTTTGGATTGATTTTATCTATGTCAGTATCCTTTGATAGATTTTATGATTATTTGAAGTGGATTTATTATGATACAATCTTCCATATTGTATTGAAGGTTTTTGATATGTTTGACTATGGATGTGCAATTTTTATACCATTAATCATTTATGGTTAATAGATTGACAGTTCTTATGCATGTTTTAATATGAATGTTTATGTTATGTCTCAACCTTTTAATATGAAGAATGAATTAGAATTAATAAGTGACGGGAGGGGCATGATATAGCCCGTTGATGCATCGATAGGTCTCATGAGACAAATTAGTGTCTTGGAACAAGGTCATAACAAAATATTTATTTGATGTCTTGGAACGAGGCCTTGAATATATGGTTATGATTTACAGCAATATTCATTCCATCATTATAAAATTAGCTATTGATATTACATGTGATTATTCGACTAGTAGAACATCCATGCGAATATGTAAATGGAATTATTTTATTTATCTTTAACATATCATGAAGATGTTTAAGTTTAAAGGGATTGTGTTTTATTCTTATACATTTCCATAAATATTTATGTTGATTTGTGATAGTTTCTGTAATGTTGTTATCCTTGCTGAGCATCTGAGTTCACCCCTTTATTATGATTTATTTTTCCCAGGATTCAAAGATGTATATTTTGATTAACCTTCAGGAGTAGGCTAAGGGATATGAGTGTGTTCAAAGGGGAAAAATGCTATTGTTTTTTCATTTTATAATGTAATGTAAAACCTATATGTGTAACTAGTACTTCCAACACTACTAAACTAATCAGTATTTCGGGGCTTGATATCTTACAATCATGCCAATGTTATGTAATAATGCACTGACTCGGGGTAACTGGGGTCGGGGTGTTACAATAAATATTATTTACATTGAATTATCATTTAAAATGAATCCATGGTTATTTGAAAAAAATTATTTTACCATTATTCTAGGAATTTTTATTCGAAATGATATTAATGGAAATGGTTATTTTTCTCTAGTTATCAAATAAAATATTTAATGTTCTTTTGGAGGTATTTTTTATCCATTTCAATATACAATGTTATTTTCAATGGTTCTTAAGGGATATGATATAATGATAAGAAATACATTTATATCGTTGGATTATGATTATATGATTTTAAATAATTGAAACCATTTTGATTTAAACATGTTTTGATATCATTAATTTATGAATATACTTATAATCTTATGGAATCCAATTTTTTGGTTTTCATTTTATGATAGGTGATTTTAAAATAACTCTCCAATGAGTTTTATCAATATTTTTATATAATGATATTATTTCAAGATGATTTCGAGCATACAAATTCAGGTAATTAAATGTCGTTTGGGAGTGAACCCAATCCATTATGGAATATTTTCCACATTGTCATGATGGACTTGAAAGTAATCCTAGACTAGGTAAATTATTTGATAAGATTTTGATGGTGATTTTTTTTAGAATTTTCATATTCTTACGATATGATCTAAATGATAATAATGGATTGATGATGAATACTCACACATATACTCATGGAATTTGAATGTATACTTCTTTATTATATGACTTGGGATATAATAACTATTAATTATTGGTAAAAATTTTTATATGTAACTATCATGTTCTCATACACTAATTAATATATTATTCTTGTATATGATGATCAATTGATATCTCCCATTTTCTTCTTTACTGTGAATTTAAGATCAATCTTCATTATGCTACTATTTTCCCCATGTTATAAAAAATGGTATTATTTAGGATTGTCTCAAAAGAGTAACTTGAGAGGATAAAATTATAGGAGATATTTATTTACATTCAAGAAATAATTTAATTATGTATCAATATTTTAAGAGAACTATTCATTTATGGTCCTCATTCATGTATTATTCTTAATTATATTGTGTTTTTCTATAAAATATTTTAATATTAATATATTTTATACTCAGGTCACCTCATGAACTCCCAACAAAAAATTTGTAAACACATGAATCAACATCATTATTAATGAATCAAAATTGTTTTATAGCTTCATTGAACGAATTTTTACATGACCATAAGGAGTTATTCAACTTATAAATGGATCATTATATGTTTCATAATTTTTCTCTCTATAATGAGTAACAAACAATTTTGGTTATTCCATATAGAGTTGTTTAAAAATGTTCCATGTAAGGAAATTAATTTGGAATTACATATTTTTGATCTAATAGTCATAGAAAAAATCTATAGAAATTACAATTTATATGGATTTAAATGAGGATAATAGGGACAGTAATTGTTCAATGATTAAGCATTGATGTTATTTAAACCCTTATTTAGCTATACATGCATTTTATGAATTGAGTTTACAATCCATGACTACTTATCTCTTGAATAACCATATTATACCAATAGCGTATAAATAAGTTGGCACATTATGTATAACCAAAACATGACTTTGATATATTGTATATATATCAAAATTCATGGAATGGTGCAATGTTTTTTGTTTTGATCTCTCTAAAATAATGATAATTATTTCCACTGATAAGGAGTCACCATCTTCTATGACGAAAAAAATGTATCATTCTGGTTACCAACTATCAATGTTTCTTTTATATAGTATTTGTTTATTATGAATAATATCTTCTTTGTGGACATGTTGAATCTATTATGATATCTATTATTGTGTATCTTGAACCTCAACATCATCAAATTCAATATTTCTCCCTCTATCATTTATTAAGATGTGATCCCTATTAATAATTTTTTATTTCATTTCCATAGTTACCTTCTTCTCTAAGTGTTTTATTAATATTATCCCCTTATTTCTTTTGTCTACCAAATAAGGAAACCCTTTGTTCCTCAGAGTGATAGTTTTTTGGAGTTTTTATTACAAATTTATAATTTTTTCATTAATGAGTGTATAAGAAATTTTTTTATTTCCACTCCCTAACATGATGGTGGTATTTTTTCTTTAGTTTGTATATAGTATAGTTTTTATACTACAACACGTACTTTATATGCCTAAAGGGTAATGGAATATCTAAATGACTCCCCATAGACCATACCACGTAATTTATTGTGACAATCATAAATTAAAAAACTGAAAAACATTTTTTTAAGGTGGATATAGTTAATTTAGAATCCCAAAGTACTAGAAAAATACATTAAATTATGGGTAATATATTTACCCCTCGATCTGATCAATTCTTCTTTTTCACATAAAAAGTTGAATTTTTACTGCCTTCTTGAACACATTGAAATTATCCAAGTATGTGAAGCAATATCTCATTATTTAAATATAACCATTTATACTAGAGTATTCTATAAATTTTATGTTATATGAATAACCAGCAATTCCTTCCAATGAAAAGGAAAACACCAATTAGTGTTTAGAATTTATAAATTAACCATGGTACGTTCACCCTATATTGTTAATGGTTCTTTTTATTAACTAATTTTAAAGTAAAAGGACAACATTCGAGTGGTTTTAGCTTAAACATTTTTAAGAAATCATCTTGATTGATCTTTAGTAGTTTCTCCCCATTTCTGTGATAAGATTGGTGATTCTACAAAGGGTGATAAATAATTCATGTGAACTCAACTCATTTTAAATTTACAATAAAATGTTCTTATAATTAAATTAATAAGTATTATTATTTAAATAAAAAATTCTATAACACAAGAAATAATTATAAAAATAATAAATATTATTTATGAAATTTAAAATAAAACCATATATTACTAGGTAGGAGAAATAAATTGTGATATTTGTAATGGTCGAAATAGAATAATAGGATTCATTAAAAAAATCAATTCCTCAATATTTTGAATTTTATTTTCTTTCGACACAAAATGTGTATAATAACATGCTTCACATGTAATAGATAACAAAAATTAACCATGAATGTTATGTGGCTATTAAAATATACCTATAGAATTATTTTCTAAAAATTACATACTGTAATTAGGATAATCTTTTAGAAAACATTAGTTATCATTTTTAAAGCTAAGTAATAAATAAAATACAAATAATATATCAAAATAATTAAAATTAATGATTTACATTTCAAAATGAAACTATTCAAATACCGATATTTTTTATTTATTTATTTTAAGGTACCAAATATAATATGGATAAAATAAATTATCGATATAAATAATCATTTAATCCAAATTTGATTAGTAATTAATAATAAATAGAAATAGAAATATATTATTTATTATAAATTTATATTCCAATAATAATAGTTTTCAATATATATATATATATATTATTTATTTAATGGTTTTATTTTAGAATTTTATAAAACTAATTTGATAACGTAGTCCTTAATTTAAAGAATCAACACATTAAAATCAACTTAATGTATTTTTTGGATTTTTTCTAAAATAGTGTATTCTTTTATAATAAAAAGTAAAGTTATACATAAGTTATATATTTCATGATATTATAATTACATAAGAAAAAAATATGAATTTAATAAAAACATATAATTGATCTAAGATGTTTTTAATGAGTAAAAAAATCTTTCACATGTAGAAATTTCTGTTATAGGCACAGTTCAAAACATTGTCTATAGGGGTCAAAACCATGGCTATAAGCTATAGCCATTGTTTTACTAGTCATGGAACATACTGGAGTGGCTATAGAAAAATATATATCTACGGTTTTAAGAGGCTATAGCCATGGTTTAAATTGTGGCTATCGGGTATATTGCCATGGTTTTCGAAACTATGGAAATAGTTTAAATGGATTTATACCATGTCTATATAGGTCTATACCCATGGATTACACAATTTCTATAGTTCCAATTTCCATAGTTTCAAACTCCATCTATATCACATGTAAACCATGCCTATAAAATTAAAATAAATCACACCTAACAGAATTTTATTTCCTTACCACCGTTATCTTAACCTGTCACCATACAACTACATCACATATGACAATGTGTATAAAATAATATTTTGTTATATATATTATTAAAGCCTATGGCTATAGCCTGGAAATTGTGGCTATAGGCTTTCTCACCCTTTTTAGGGTTATTTTTTTCCCGGGCAAGGGATAGACACCTATAGGCATAGTTCTGATGAACCATGGCTACAAATAATAAAAATAATCCATTGTAAAGGTTTTAAGAGACTATAGCCATGTTTTAAAACATGGCTATAGGGTTTATTTACACAGTTTCCAAAACCATGGCTATAAGATCTCTTTCCACGGTTTCCAAAAACATGGAAATAGCTCATATAGTTATCCATATTGGCTATAGGTCTATATCCATGGTTTATACCGTGGTTAGAGGTTCAATCACCATCGTTTAAAATTTTGGTAGTAGACTATGTAAATCAGGGCTATAGCCTTCGTATAAATACCTATTGACATAGTTTTGGAAAATTGTGGTTATAGGTCTATAGCTATATCCTCTTTTTAATGTTGTGTTTCAATAGAACATTCTATATATATAAAACCTATTCTGTATGTTTTGTTAAAATTTTTAGCATTTTCCATTAAAAGATATATTATCTATAATTTTAATTTGACATATTTCTATGTTTTTTTAAATCTTGTTTTTTATTGATATTAAAGAGATATGAATACAATTTAATTTTAATAATACAATTTATATCATGAAAATAAATGATATTTATGATTTTATAATACACATTAAATTAGGTTTCTATAAAATACCATTTTACTAAAAAAATATTTTTTATTTTTTTCTTGAGATAACACTAAAATCAAACTATCATACAAATTTAATATTTTTAAAATCATTGATTTAATATATTTAATCATTAAATTTTTTATTTATTAATTACCATTTAACTTTTGTGAATAAAAAAATATTTACTTACTTAAAAATAATGTTTCCAATGTAAAATAAAATATGTAGAAGTTAAAATTTTATTAATAAAAAACATTAAAACCTTCTCAAAACATATGTGGTAAATAATTTTTTGTTATTATCATTTATATCCCTTCCTTCGTACCATTATTTTTCATTTTTTATAATTATTACAATGTAATATATGATCTCTCTTTATATAATCTTAAAATATGTATGGAATTTTTATTTCTAACTTCTTATTAATTGTGCCTCTCAACATCCTTTAATTTTAACTAAAAATATTAGTTTAACCTTAAAAAAATCCTTTTATTCAATCCCATGAAATTAAATTCAATAATCACAAGATTATTGAAATATGATGTTATCATTGTCCCTTATTTTCCATGTAATCAACCAATGAAAAATCAAATTACTCCAACAATTAACTAATTATACCTCATTTCTTTTAGTTTTTAAAATTCATTTCATAATTGATTTTTAACATTTAAATATAAATGGGTATTTATTTTTTGTTTTCAGAAATTTATTATTATGAGGAAATAACTATTAACCACCCTTCCCCTTTTATATTCTGCAAAAAACTCCCATTTGAGCATATCTATGGACAACTACCTCCACGAAGCTTCATGCTTCATTTTCATTTACTTTTTTTACTGAGTTGGTTTTATGGATGAATTTAATAAATATAATAAATATATATATCAAATTTTTTTATTATATAATGATAAAAATATTATATTATTCTCTTAATCCATGTAAAATTAAATCATCAACCATATATACATTAAGACTACATCATCTATGGAATGATTACTATTTATTTTTATCTTTTTATCACCACCTTTAAATTCCTTTCAGGATACTGGGTATAATTCATAAATATGGGTTTATAAAAATTTTTCTCATTTGGAATGAATAATTGTATAAGATATTAACAAAATGATAAATAAAGAAAAAATGTAAATTAAACCATCCAAAAGACCATTTTAAGAGAAAAAATTATATCTTCACACTATGTAATAACATTTTATATGATTTATTATTCTTATAATTGTTTATAATTCTGATATACCACACTAATTATAAATTAATAAGGCTATTATTATTATATTATAATGATATTATCAATAAATCACCACATAATCATCCATTAATTAAAGTACATTATTATTATGGTTAGTTTAACCCCTTACATGGAAGATGACATAAATTCATATCATGTTTGACTATGTGAATATAATTTCATGTAATATATTATACAATTAATTTTTTTACTTATTTTATTTTAGTAATATTATTAGAATGTAGTGACCCAAACCCTATTACCCTATATCCATTGTCTAATTTTTTACATTGACCTAAGATAAATTGAATCATATCACGAAGGACCAAATAGTTTAGTAGTCATGGTAAACTAGGTATATACATGAGTTTGGAATAACATTTGAAAAAAATTATTGGATATTTTTTTAGAGAACATTTTTATTATCAATAGAATATCCTTGTATATATTTCATATTATACTTATTAGATTCCTAAAAAATGAAACAAAAAAGGTGTGAAATCAAATGTTCAATATGGGTTAATTAAAATATAATATATCATTAATAAATAAGCATAATCATGGAATGATGAATAACTTAACACATATTAAAATAAAATAATTTCACTATTATAATCAATATGTAAAGGTAAAAATTTGAAACACATTACATTTAATCAGTGATATTACTATAATAATTTGATAAGACATAATAAATATGGAAATGTAATTAAATGAAAATGAATTCTATTTGACCAATAAAATCAGAATGAAATGTATCCTGAGGTAATGTCATTGTGAAAATAACATTGAAAAAAATTAATTAATTCACAATGAATTCAATTAATTATTATTTCACGTGACAACATCATGCGTCATTATACCTCTACAATCAATATCTTTCCACAAGATAGTCTAAAAATGTTAGGTATATATACACTATAAACCCATTTACCTAAGTCTTACCAACTCATTTGTCTCATGATACTACCAATTTATCAAGGGGACATATATAATCAAAAACCAAAAATGTCTACATGTCTAAAGATTTACTCATATATCGAATAATTTATTTATTTCATGAATAATGGGCCTGAACCTAAAATTTCTCTATTTAGTAAAAAATAAGCATTTTTCAATATTTAGACCTATAAAACATAACATTCAATGTATAACACCATATATATAAATAATATATGGTGTAATTAATAGATCCATACATAACAAATAATATTGATATTTAGTGAAAATTCAATGTCTAATTATCAATGGTAGGAAAATAAGTCAAGAGAATATTAATGAATCAAAAATGAATCCAAAAAACATAAGGTTCAATACATTCCATATTTAAAATTATCATAAAACATCCAAAAAAAATTATTATATTATCAATCCAACATAAACCCATTAGAGTGAGAATAAATGGTTGTTGTCATGGTTGAATATATATATATTTTAAAGAGATCTTTAAATAAATTTTTAAGGAAAATATCATTTTCATTTTAAAAATATTATAAATAAAATTCACAAAAAATATTGGAATTTATTTTCTCATAATATAATTTTTGAATTTTATATTGGTAAATTTTAAAAAATTAGTGGCTATGATGGTAGGAAATTATTTTCAAACTGAGTATATTAAAAACAATTCCTTTAAATTTTTTCCAAAAATCTAGAACACCACTTTTTTTGAAAATTACCTTAATATTCCTTTAAAAAAACATTATAAAAATTCAGAATAATTAATTTTTTTAATAAGATTTTTTAAAGATTAAAAAAAAATTGAAAACATTTTCAGAAACTGAAACTGGATGTGAATTTATTTTTTCTCAAAAAGGGAAATGGTTTAAGATATTTTTAATGAATATATCTCAATTATTTTAAGTACCAAATAGTGGAAAAATTGATCTCTTACTTAAAAAAAATCACGAATAACTAGTTTTAAAGGAAATTCATGGGGTTTATTATGAAATAATCAAATAATATTTTTCAATGGAAACTCAAGTATAAAAATTCCCAATTAGAATGTTATTGTGAAATAAACCCTTACAAAAATCATAACGTTGACTTGAGATTAAAAAATCAATTATGTGTCCGAAATTTAAATCCCCATGATATAAGTGGTTCTAAATCATAATTTATTCAAAATACAATACACACATAATCACAAAATAACAATGTCAAGGAACATGTATTATAACATAGTGAAATGAATCTGAGTTATGAAATTCTATAACACTTTGTAACTATTAAATCAAATACCCTTGGATAAAATAATTAATGTTGAACTTAAAATACCATTATGTAACAATTAATCATGATATTACATTTATTGTGGGATGTACACACACCATATAAAATAAACTAGGTTTGTAACACTTAAATATGACTCAATAAAGGAAATCGAGATGACTTCCATTAAAAATATAATAACGTCGAATTAGATATTAAAAAATTAGTTGATTTATTGTAAAAAATCTAAATACATATTAAAATAAGGAAAAAATAATAATCAATGTTCATTAATCACATAATCATTCAGAGAGCTAGAGGTCCTTATATTTATATTTATTTCTAGATAATACCACTTTTAATGAATGAGGAGAAAACCATATGTGACCTATTGGAATATGGAAGAAGGCCCATACATGACATGATTGAACATAGTAAAAGGTCCAATACATGAACTTGATGTCATGTAAGTAGGGGCAACATTTCCATTTTTCCTTGATCATAACAAAAATGTTATAAGTAATAGTTTATCCTTATGTAATAATTAAAATATCATAAATAAAATATTATTTATTTAAATATAATTATATATATAATCCATGTGGTCATGTGATTAAAAGAGAGTCACATCGCTTCATGTAGTGGCGGGTCAACTTATAGATAAACGATTTTATCATGTTCAACTGAGTTAAAAGATAAGAAAGAAAATGATATATTATCTTTCCAAATTATAAATATATCAAAATAAACTTAGGTTTTTCATTTATATCACATATATTTTTAAAATTTATCCTTATTAACTTCAATATTAAGTGTTAGTGAAAAAAATGAACCACATCGATTCGGGTGGTGGAAGTATGTCGTACACATGAGAGACATAATCGTATCCAATATGCAATGAAATTTAATGAAAAAATACATGATATAATTATTCAATGGGTATAATAATTTTTTAAAATCTATATATATACATCACATCCAAAAATCATTCCCAACTATGAGATGTGGTAATGGATAAATGAATGATATCGGTTCATAGGGCGGTAGTCCACCATACACAGGAATAATTATTTATTAACCCAATTTATAAAATTGGGTATGGTTTTATGTCTTACCACTAAAATAAAATAATCTAATTATATGTAATATGATAATTTTGTTATATATTCATGGGTTAATAACATTTGAAGGAGGTGGAGGAAGAAATATAATAAAAATGACTAATGATGAATGTTACCTCTTCCCGGGTAACATCATTATGATTCCACTAAAATAATACCAATGATTGATGTATAATAAAAAAATGATCTTATTAAATGAAGGGAATTTTTTTTAAGTGATTTGGGGTAGTTTTTACTGATTAAAAATTATTCTATGGTGCGAAGTGGAAAATATAATGGGGTAGTTTTTATAAGGGATGTGAGTGTCACACTTGCAATTTATTAGGTAAAAATATGTAAAAATATGTTTCCCAAGAAAAAATTTAATAAATAGATTATTATAGAGAAATAAATATTATCGGGTCCTAACATGGATTGAAAATAAATTTTATACTAACTTTTATTTCATTTAGTAAATTATATATTTTGTTTACCCCCTTGAAAATTCAATTTTACCTTAACCTAATTAAATATTTTTTTATTTTTTTTAGTATTCATTATCTTAAATAACTAATTTTATCATTTTAAATAATAAAATATATAATTAATCCAATAATTATTCCAATTTTCATCATTCCAATTATATAAATTGAAAATTTTAATTTAAATTTAGTCCTAAAGAAGTGATGAGTACTCCGGTTTTCAAGAATCTTTTTTTAAAGATTATAATGATTTTATATAAAAATTAAATGTGTAAATTATTTAAATTACCAAAATTATATAATTTTATATATTTTTGAAATAATTTTATTTTAAAACCAATATAAAAAATACTTTATCATGAAAAACTATTTAAATAATAAGAAAATTTCCAATAAAATTTCTGTATTCTGCACTATTCATTATAAAATGAATCATTTTGGAGAAACAAGAAAATTTAGCATAAGATAAATTTGATATTCTAATTTTAAAAACTATATTCAATTTCTTAAATAACTTCTTTAATTGTGGCAGAAATTAATATTAAAATTTTTTATGAAATAGAGTTAAAACAATCTTTTCGAAAAAATGTTGTTTTTCATAAAAAATATCTTTTTGTTTTAAATGATTCATATTTTATCTATCATAAATATATATAAAAAATTAAAAAAAATGGAAATATTTAAAAAATCATATTTAATGGTTAGGTAATAATGTAATATTATATTACAGTTCCATTTATATTGATGGATGTTTATTCTATAACCTATCATAGAGATTTAATTTAAAAGAATGTATTTTTTTGTGTTTTTTATGATTTTTGTTTCATTTCACACACACTATCAAACAAAATATTGATATTTTTTTGGCTTTAACATTCTCTCTACCTGAACGAAATTATATCTTCACAATTTTAACATTATCCTAGTTATCAAAAGTTTGATATTTGGAAATTTGTTTGTTGAAAACCCATATATTAAAATCAGTTAATAAAATATCCGATAGATAATAGAGAAATGGAATAATAAAGGTCCTATGTGATACCACATAAAAATGATTCTGAGTAGGAGAAAATTGGTGAAATTTAATGATGTTGACATGGAATTAATGGATAAAAATTTATAGAGAAATATAGGGGTCCCTGATAAAAAAGGGAATAACTATTGTAAAGATAAGTACATGAAAATGAAAAATATATGTTGATTTGAAATAAAATATGACTCATTGTATATAAAGGTAACATGATGAATTTTATTTTTTCAAGATAATTTTTCCAATGTTGAGAAATTATTTTACTATGAATGAAAATATAATTACTTGACACTTTCTATATCATAAATAACATTTCATCCATTGGTTATTATTTTATAAATTTACAATTCATCACTTACTGTAATAAATGAATATCAAGAAATTATTTTTTCATAGCTAGAAAACTAAAATTACCATTAAATATATTTTGATATTAATAAAAGAGTGAAATGTTTTTTCTCGGGTCACTAAATAATTTTTAAAACCATTATAGTTAGTATAAGTTATCCAATATAATACATTAATATATAAACCTAAAATGCAACACCATAGATTTATCATTAATATTTATTTTTAAAATCTTTTAACAATTGAAATATTACACTTTATATCATGTAGTCTAGTGGTTGGTGATAAAATATTATTGTAATTCTATTGAGGGTTCAAGCCCCATGATCTTTGCAGACATGATGCGTTATACCTCATTTTGCACGTTTTCCTTTTTTTAAAACAAAATTAATATTGTACCAATAACATTCAAAAATGTTGATGACCTTGAATTACTAATGCATCATATATATGATGAACATTAAATATTTCTATTAACTTAAATATTATTTCCCAAAAAATTAATAGAATTACTCTGCAAATAAATCATTCATATTTTAACCAATTGTATTTATTCTCATAATTATTTTTTGAAATTATCCTTAATCTTGTTATATTATTACCACCCAAATTTCCAAAACATTAATTTAAGACAAGGAAATTAGAAACACCATTAAAATCAATATCCCATTATGGAATCCTTACTCATATGTTAATAAAGGCATATGATTTTAAAATTTTACACAATACATAGGTTTTCAATAATAATGATCACCAAATTAATATAGAGAAAAATAATTCAAAAAATTACTCTTAAACCCCAATACATAAATACGGGTCCTTTTTTATTTTTACATAGGTTTTTTCATAGTCTAGGGGCAACGTTTATAAATTTATATTAACTCTTAAAATTCCTAGGTTCCCCATAATTAAGACAATGAACTATAAATGGATCCATATTATGATAGTTATTTCATTCCATCATATTTATTATTTTTTTGTAAATTAATTTGTTTATTCCCTTATCTTCCACTAATAAATAATCTTCCCATTCCATTGAGACACTTTACTATGTATCTCATTAAAAATATCTAACTCGAATGAAATTGATCCTTCTTTACTCTATGATTTCCACCACTTGATATCATTACAGACTCTATCCTTATCTTCTTTGCTGAGTTCAGAGTTTGTTTAGATATAGGTTGTTAATAATATTTTTGGAAAACTAAATAGGCATAATCATAGTACCAATCAATCCAGTCCCCATCGAATTTGGTTTCTCATTTCCACCACATCATCATCAATATTAAATTTTAACATTATTACTGTAGGTTCCATACAATGAATAAAACCAACTAGTATACTATGAGAAACCATAATTATAGTTATAAAAATAGATAATAGTTTTTTCAATGTTTAATTAGGGAAACATTTTTTTAACATAACACACATTTTTTTTACCCTAGGTCACTTATTAATATCATCTATTCAAATAATTGAAAATTAATTTTAAATAACATATGAAATTTCCTATGCATGTCCCCCGAGAGTTTCAATCCCAGTGCACAGTATGGCCTATTTTCATGCACTGAGTGAAATTAAAGTCAATACCAATGCCTTCTTTTAAAAGTTATCCCCCCTCGGTTATACTATCCTAGAATTATTACCACTTTTGGTATCAATAAATGAGTTATTTATAAGAAAATCCACAAGATCTATTCATTATCAATAGTTTAGTATGATGTGTTATACTTATCCACAATATCTTTTATTGGGTTATTCTCGTTAATCAATGTTTTATTAAATTCTATTCCTATGTTTTCTATTAAACATCCATTTTTTCAAACTATACATTACCATACCCTGGTCATAAAGAGGGTGTGTTTTCTATATTAAATTGGGATAATATATAGGTAATCTTATCTCAAAGGCCTCAATAGTTTACATTTCCTGGTAAACAGGATGCATAATTGATTCATGAATTATATCTAAAAAATATTATGACATATTTATTTTAATGAAAAACCTAGTTCCCATATAAAATCCTTAAATGTAATTTATTGTACAATTCCTCAATTCAAGGTAAAGGAAACAATATAGGGGTGTCATCAAATTCATAGTAAGGATTATGTATATCGTAAGCTATCATGAATCAATAAACATAACAATATCATGTTTAATAACTAATCAAACATTCCATTTAAAAAATTTAAATAGAATAATATTTTTTGGAAAGATAAATAATGAAAATACATTCCATTTAATCGAGGACATGATTATCAGTTCTTTATAAGGCATGATATATATGCAATGGTCAATAAAATTAAATAAATTCCATTTAATCAATATGTTGAGAATGAAATGCATAACAAGATAATATAATTATGAAAATAGCATAGGTTGAAATAAATAAATCTTAATGAATAAAATTATTAATTTTTTGACATTATGATCTCAATAATCATGATGTATCTATCATCATGATATTTCCTGAAGATGGTTGAAAATTGATGGGTAGTTATACACTAGAAACCCATTTAAGTAAGGCTAATTGACTCATTCATCTCATGAGACCATTAATATAATGAGGGGAAATATATCAACCAATAAATAACTTATGTTTGAAAATTTTAAATAAAAATTAAATAATTTTATTTAACACATAATGCAGTCAATGTTCAATACAAACATAATTATAAATTATCAAACATAATGATGATTTTTTATAACAAAATAAAAAGAAATTGAGTTATAATATTCATTACCATCTTCTAATTGTTATGTAAAATCCCCTTGGATGAAATAATTGAAATTGAAAATTAAAAAAACTATAATTATTTTGGAATCACGATATTATATTTCAAAGGGTTAGTAAATACACCCTAAAAACATAATTAGGTTCGTAACATTACAATATGCCTCAATAAAGGGAAATTTAGACAGAGTCTGATATAATGATCATATCCTTTATGTTAAGAATAATAAATCAATTTATTATATTCATAAAATGTAAATCCGCAATAAATTAGTGAAAATATAAAATAATATATTTATATTACATTACACATATCAACTTATCATGACATAATCAATGAATTATAATTTTAAACTAGTGAATGAAAATTGATTTATGAAATCCATTATGTAACAAATCATTTTGGTTGATTTTTTTAACGTTTATTATAGTGGTTTTAAAAATGTTATTAACTAATTCCAAAATAATTTAATTATTTATAATATCATATATGTTCCTGTAATAACCTTTTAACACCCATTCATTAATAATAATTCATTATTTTTATTATTCCAAGTATTAATTTACTTTTTTTCTGAGTTATATTTATCCATGAAATTTATTCTTTTTGTGCATATTATATAGTTACATAATAATAATAATAATAAAAATATTTAAATATTTTTAATATATATATATTATTTATATTTTTAATAAAAATAAATAAATATGTCCTTGAGAAATGATGTATGTTATGATCATGGAGACTGTATGCCATACATATGCCCCATTAATGTTTCCATTTTCCAAATATCATTATAGTATGGATTAAAGTAATATATTAAAATTATATAATTATTATATTATCATAAAAATATTTTTTATTATTATATAATTATACATATCTTCCATGTGATGTGGTGGTGAAAGGATAGTCGAATCACTTTGTGAAGGCAATATTTCACTTTTATAGGAAAGATGCAATCATCTTTAAGCGAGTGAAATGGGTAAGAATGAAAATAATATATTTTCATTTGAAAATTATAAATATTTCAAATATTTAATTATGATTTCATGAATATCACACATATTTATTAACTATATCCTTAATAGCTTCTATGTAAATACTATGTGAAAAATTTATTCACATTACTTCATGAGGTGGTAGTCCGCCTTAGACATGAGTGAAATTATCATTTCCCATGTGTAGTTGAAATTAATAAGAACTATATGATTTCAATAATAAATAGGTATAATATTTTTGTAAATATTAGATATATACTCCATATCCAATATAATACCCAAACGTGAGATATGAAAATGGAAAAAAAAATTACATTAGTTATTGAGGTGGCATTCTTTTGTACACATGAATGATTATGTTGTTACCCATTTGATGGAAGTGTGGTTGATTATATGTCAAAATAATAACTTAAAAACAAATGCTTATATGAATATAATATATTTATTATATCAGTATGGTTCATTTGAATTAAAGGGGGAGGAAGAAGAAATTTAATAGAAAATATCGATGAAGAATGCAACCTCTTTATCAAGAAATCACCTCACGTTTCCATTGAAATCCCTAAAAGTATTAATTGATGAATAAATAAATTATTATAAGATTATAAGTGGTAATTTTGGATCTAATTTGTTAAGGGGTTTTATGATCCAAAAGATTTTTACAGTGTGAATTGGAGGGGAGAGTGGGTGGCATTTTATGACCGTGGTGAGTGGAACACTAGCATAATTTAAAATTAAAAAGGTATACCCATGTGTTTCAAATTACAAAAGGGTAAAAAAATTGAGAATTCACTAAAATGAGGTATTATAGGTTCTATATATGTCTATTAAATGAATTATATTTTTGTTCTAAGTCATATTAACCCGTATATTTTTAGTTTAACCCCTAGTCAATCTATTTTTACCTTAACCATTATAAATAATTTTAATTGTTTTTACTATTGATTATGGTCAAAAAATAATTTGTACATATTAGATGATATAAATTAAATTGATTCAAAATATAGAATCCTTTTTATAAAATTCCATTGACAGAAGTAGATAATTTTTATTTAAAATTAATCCCATAGACATGACGAGAAAGTTGGTTTTCAATAATAAACCGTTCTAATGTTTACACTATTTATTATACTAGAATTTAGTAAAAAAATAATTCCCTTAAAAAAATTGGATTATTTGATATATATTATATCTAATTTTAGTTTAAAAATTATTTCAAATATCATTTATCTTTTTAAATAATTTTAAAAAGATATATTTCAATTAAAATTTAGTATTTTAACTCTTCTTTAAAAATTGGAAATTTTATAAAAATGTATTTCTTGGGTTGTTGAAGATTAGTGTTTCATGTAACATATACTACTTAATACATTGTTCTTATTTTATAAATTAATGGTTTAATGGGAAACATCAATATTAAACTCATTAGTTAATATACTAACACCCTTGTGTGAAGAATAATCAAAACATACTAATAACCAACATCATTTTTTGAATCAAAACAAAAAGTCACACAATATAAAATTATAGAATTATAAATAATGAAATTTAATAAATTTAAGAAACATTCATGATATTATAATGAATATATTTATTGAAATAATGAAGAACAACACCAATATTATGAATCAAATACAAAACAATCATGATTACTCACACCATATTTTGAAAATATATAATATATAAGTAATAAACATTGAGATATTTTAAATTATGATTTTAGAAGGATAAAATTTTAAAAAATGATCTAAAATTTTATATTTATTGTTATTTTTTTAGGATATTAGTGTGTAATTTGAATATTAAATAAACAAGGTTACTTTTTTGGGAAAAAAAATTTCTTCTATCATGTTACAAATTAACTTATCAAAAATCTATTTCTCGTTATGTGTTTTATTCTAAAAAATAAATACATTTTAATGTATTCTATCTCTTTTCAGGATTTATATAATTATTTTATATAATCTTATTATCAATTTATCCATACCTATAATATCATATTACTTGAAAATGGGTTTCTTGATCTCACATCCTATTTCCTTATACTTGATAATTTTTATTCAACAATTTACTTCCATATGTTATATCTACTACTTATATATTATATTATACCATTAATTTCATTACATTTTATTTTATGTTTAGTTTAAAACTATTTCTCCTTTATATGTATTTATTTAGATAATAATCACATCATATGGGTTTAATTGTCTCAATTTCAAATCTAAGAGACATTTTTGTTATTGTGAACCCTTTTTTCATTCATATGGTATAATCACTACCAAAGTGAGTTCATGTAAAAAATATATACAATTTCATGAGATTTCATGATATTAGTCAAAATATATATTTATTATTATGTTATTATTATAGAAATGTATTCTTCAGTAATCATATTTGAAAATAGAGATTAATTTTGAATGATAATACTTTTAGAGAATTTTTATCATTTTCTGTCGAACCCCTATAATTTTATTCCACTAAAGTCAATCTTAGGGTTTTACATGTCTTTAAAATATTTCATTTTACCATGTCGACATTTATATAGATACCCAAGATGAACATATATATTAAATCATTTCTATAATCTAAGCATTACATATTACCAAAACACACACAATTAAAAAAAAGAATAAATAATTTTCTATCATTAAGGACAAATTTCATAGGAAACCAATTTTACAAAACATGTGATCGCTTATAAATATACACATCAAACTATATCCCTTCTGTACTATTTAAAAGTTAATCAAATATTCATAACATGGTTGATGGAAAAAATAAGAAAGGGTGACCTAAGATGCTAATAATGGGTAAATAAAATTGATAAAAATCAACCATTTTAAGTGAGCATAAGAAAATAATTCTTGTATAATAATTATATGTATTAAAATCATACCAAGTATGGAATAAAACATAAATCATGAGACATTGAATATGGTTTGTAATATTTTATGTTGTGAAAGAAAATATTATGTAAACAATATGAAATAAAAATGACCCATGAGACCATAAAATTGGTAAAACAATGTTAATTAGAGTGAGAAAAAATATTGGAATATGAAATTATATCATTTTGAATATATATTTTCCTAAATTATGTTAATTCATTGACATTAAAGTATAGATTAACTGTAATTAAACTCAAAAAATTGGGTAATTATTGCATCCCTGAAACTATACACATTCACAACCCTGTGTTTGGAGGTAAACCGTAATTACACAAACACACACCCATATAAGCACAAATAAACCGAAATTATACTCACAGGAAAACATTTGAGCATAGATAAACTACAATAGTACCCATGATAGACCTTTTGATCATATATAATCAATAAATATGCCCATGAACAACCATGATAACTAATAAATAATATGTTTAAATGTGAATTTCAAGGGTATAATATAATATCGTGGTGAGGAAAATCATTTTAAATATTCTAATGCACCTTTATTGAATACCAAAATCATTATTATTTTTATATAACCTGTTTAAAAAATTAATAAATGGGAATATAAGGGTCATTAGAGATTAAAAAGTTATTTTTTCCTATGGAAATGATAATATTAACGGAATAAAAAGGCATGCATATAGAGAAAAATCCATTCAATGTGATATGAATTATTCAATAAAGGAATTATATTTTAGGTAAAACATTATATTAACCATGGAAGATGAAATTATTGTTAAAATTTATTTTAAAAGAAATTAATATGGAATTATGGATTTGTAAATTCATAGGTTGTCAAAATTAAATCATGAATGATTATAAAAAGAGTGGAGGGAATATTACTCAAGAAAAATATTTGATATAAGAAATTGAGTTTCCTGTTTTTTACAGATAATCATATCTGTTTTAAACTCTTATAAAAAATTATATATCTTAATATAATATTTTATGACCATATGTCTTCATATTAATATTTTATAAACATTATTTTGGATCATTTAAAAAGAATATATTAGTTATTTATCCCATAGTATTGTTATCATTCATTAGTAACTTGAAAACTTTACCACCTATTTTATGATTTCAAATTAATTAGCCTTTATATGAAACAAATTTTTTAATTCCTAGGCCATATATGATAATTTAAAATATGATTAATATTGAAAAATAATCTTAAAACACCATTATATTATGTTCTTGTCCCATTTCGTAATGAAAAAAATATAAATTAGTTATGAATTATTTATTGATAGTGATGCATTACCTAAAGAAGAAAGTTAATTATTGTGATATATATAAAGATATATATTAACTTTACTAACTAATATTATATATCATATATACTCATCAATTATAATTTCTAACCATCCATGATTGTGATATTGAAAATTGTAATATACCAGGCCATGGATGTGGTTGTTAGCATGTACGTATGGTGGATGATTTCCTTTGCATAGCACTGGTTAAAGGAGAAATATTACATATTATTTTCATATATAAATTTTTTATTAATATAATAATTATATATTAAATTCAATATAAGAATCTTTTTTATGTTGGTGAAGTAAAACAAATCATGTTATGGCATGGAGGTTATTGTCCGGACATACGTACGATAGAAATTATTCTTTTCATAAGTGAAATTGGAGAGGTGGTTATTTTCTATTTGTAAAATATGTTAACATTAAATATTATATAACCAATTATATCATAATATATTATTGGGGGAGTTAATTTTAAATCTAAACCTAAAAGAAATATATGTTATTGAATAGATTGAACATACATTGGGATCATTTGTTTTTTTTGTAGAGGACTTCAAGGAATGTAATAAATGTTGTTAATCAAATATAAAAAGATTATTTTGACAGTGATAGATTATTATTATAAAATGAAAAATATATGTGTTTTATCTTGAAATATAATTTTAACATTTCAAATGAATGGGTAGTGAAAGGAAAATTTCATTAGTGGTGGGGATGAAATTTTTGAAATTTTATGAACATAATATTAAAGTATAACAGGTTAAATATGTTATATGGATATAAAAATTGACAATAATTGAATTTAGGATGAGATAAGTTCAATCATATATTGACCATGCAACAATAAATATGTTTTATACATGTTTAAAGAACATTAAAACATTAAGTATTACATTATGTATTTATGATTGTAACACCATATCATGATTTTACCTTATCGAACAAAATAATTATACAAACAAAAATGTTACTCAAATGAGTAATATGAATGAGATGTCAAAATTTGAGATCCAAATATTCTAATTCAATTTATAAAAGAGTAATATTATTTTAACGAAAATATTTTTAATGTATTAAAAAATATTTGAGAAAAATAAACCATTATTTCCAAAAGTTCAAAACTAGGTTTTAAACTATAATAAATATTTGAAAATTTATTATGTCACATATAAAATAGTTTTTTGATCCATAAATATTTTTAAATATTTTCAACATTAAACTTATATACTACTCTTGAAATATCAATCGCAATATGAGTGAAATAAATATTTTCTACTATACCACTAAAACAATTTCATGTAATATAAAATAATGTTATCATAGTTTAATATATCCAAGATAAATCTAAAAATTATGATAATTTTGTCAAATTCATACAAAAAAATGTTCAATTTTAGTTTTAATTTTGAAAAAAAATGTATTGGAACACTTTTATTATGGGATTGAAAATTTGGTATGTGAACTATACCTTTTCAAATAAATTATTATTTAATAAAAAATAAGGATATTATTTAGATAATTAATATATCACATTTTTATTGAATAGTAACAAAATTTTCCCTTGTTATGATTATTAATTTCTAGAGAAAACATTTTTATCCTAATGTGATTTGAGAAAAAATGAACTTTTGGAGAGTATAAAAATTCTTGATATATCTATAATATAATTTTTTTATAACATGTTAATATTATCCTATTAACATCCTAAATTAGTCATTATTGTATTTTTTTATTACATACGCATCCCAAATACACCAGTTGCGGCATTTGGTGGTTGTTCGACTAATATATTTTAGGTGGGAGTTTGTACGAACATAAATATCCCTTGTATACAGTTTCACTATAACAAATGTTTCACATGATCTTCATGGAAATGGAGAATGTAAATCCCTTGTGAAGATACCTCTCATCTATTCTTAGAAAAATGGGCTTTACTAGGGTGAATTTTATTACTGGGTACCATTTCCTATTACTTCTATTATTGATTTTTAGTATGGTTACATCACTTCATACTAGTTAATTTAACCACAATTTTTTAAACTTAATATATAATATCATATATATATCAATGTTTTTAATTTGATATTGCTGCTTAATATAGATAAATTTAACAAATGAATCTTTTAGTTATAGAAAATATTGAGTGAAATATTGGGACATTACATTATCCTCCCTTATATGAATTATGTTAGTTAGTTCTAATTATTACTAACTATAGGAAATGGATATCGGTATGAAAAAACATTCAAGAATCTATATTTAAATCCATCTTACGTTTTATTGGAAATAAACTATTGCACCATGTAACGCTCATTATAGTAACAATCCCAATATTGAATTTTTCAAAAATATTTGTGAAAAATTCTATAATTCTATTAATTCATTTGGGGTCTATGTGGATATTTTCTACATATTTAAAAAAAATTTCTCTAACTAATGAATATTAGTATTAGTAATATGTATATTCCCATAAAAAATAATTTGAGAAGCTTCATATACATGGAATGTAATTTGGATTCTGGTAAGTGTTTATTATTGATAACTCAATATCTTATCACTATAATTTTCTTGATGTTAACATGTATATAGGATAGAAATAAAATATGACAAATGTTATTTTTTAGTTGGTGATGAGGGTATCCTTCATCATTAATTTTCATGTCAATCTTCAATTGTTTTTATTGAATGTTATTTTCCATTATCGCAAGGCTAAAGATGACGCATCTGTTCATTATCCACAACTGTCTTTTGGTTAGGGACTAATTTTTTATAAGGAACAATCTATTTGAATATAAAACATTCAAAATTATTCTCCCACATTATATTGTTTTTAAAATTCATATATCAAAAATATAAATGAGAATGATGGACAAACCACCCCCCTCATAGTCTATTATCTTGTTCAATTTTCAAAAGTTACTGGGTGTTTCCTTCAGTATAATTGATATTTATATTATTGACCAATTATTCTATCTTATTATTTTCATCAGAGTTTCTATGAAATCCCATCTTCAAATTCTTTATTCCATATTCCTAAAAATCCATTTCCTCTGTATGCATACCTCAAACAAACTCTCCATTGACATCAATGTCACATCTAGGTAATTTTTTCTATGAATTGGTTTTAGGCCACTATAAAATCGGTTTATACTACAAACAGGGGAATCATAATAACTAGAAACATTCCATGTGAGTCTCTGGATAATTACGTTATTGGTACTCATTGATTCATCATAGTTTTTTAAACATTAATTATTTTGTCTATATTTTCATTGTCAAGAGATATAAGAAAATATTTACTGAACAAAACCATTTTGAATTCACCACTTTCATGGACTCTAATTATATATATTTTCCATATTAATAATAAAAATCCATAATTGGTCATCCACAAATATAGATAATAAAAAATAAAAATAATACATATTTATTCACTTATAATTTTAGAACATATTGTACGTTTTTATTATAATTGAGCCAATATACATCAATAACTATATTAGAAGATCCACCAAAGGATAGTCAATGATGTCACACAAAATACAAGATAGAAAGTCACATCTTCATTAATTAATTCTGGAAAACTACTAGGGTCATTTTATTTATTTTAAAAATTGTCTTATTATTAGAAAAAAATCTCAATTTTAAATGTAATTGTTTTATTTTTTAGGAAATTATTTAATTTTTCACCACATCTGTTGTTAGAGATGTTTTTTTTTCGAGAAACTTTAATAACAGAAATGAAAAATAATTAATGTGAGCGGTCAATTATTTAAAAAATAATATAATTACCATTAATGATCTAAATAAAACTCATCCACCACTTTCATATACTTTATAAGAAGCAAAATAACAATAAATTCAACCTTAATCAATGTCTGTTTATTCTATGACTCTTTTGATTATGTTCTTGAATCCATATCATCCTAATTAATTAACATGATAATTTTTTTTTGTGTTAGATTACATAGAGAATGGTATTATCTAATGAAATTCCTACTAAGAACTTGAAAAAGCTTAGTAGGTAGGCCTAATTATCATTCGCCAGGCTATTATTGAGTTAATATCTAACAAACGATAATCAGGATTGTTACCCTTAAGTACATATGCTCTAAAGCCTATATGAACTTATCATATCAACATTGGGATTTAATTTCTAGAAAACCACATAATATAAACATTAAAATATATATATAGTGTTATCTTATACTAAGAATTATCAGTTAAAATTAACCCTACGAGATTTTATAAGGATCATTTAACTAAAACCCTCCAAAAGAACTAAGCTAATCCTTATATTTTACTATCATCGGATCTAATAATAATTATAGATACCCAAGATAAAAATATCTTTATTTTACATCATTTATATAATATAATCATTTCCTCTCAAAACAACCCCCAACTAGATGAGGGGAGAGAGATAATAACCCCCCAAGTCCCACCACCAGTAGGCCCTAGGTCGAAAACTAGATCTAAGGGTGTAGAAATATCATAATATGGGATGCATAACCTTTATAAGAGAACAATATCAGGAGTTAGAAAGAATCATCTAAAACAACTCGAAGACATAAATGAGAAACCCAAACCATCCCACATGAAGGTATAAATGGAACTGATACAAATACAAACCACGAAAGTATAAAAAAATAAAGCTAAAGTCGTGAAAAAACAACAATCAAGGATCTATGTATGTAAGGTCCAACATGGTCCAAGAAATCCTCATAGAAAACTAAAAATAGTTTTATATTTGTAGGTTGAGCATACAAGAATACTCAGTAGAGAAAAAACTCAAGTCTCTACTGCACTTTTGAAAGAAGCATACTATTCCACAAGTGAGAAAACAATAGTACGAAACAAAACCCATCAAATTATAATAACCATACCATCCTTACCAAGTCAGGGTCATTAAAACATCACTCATATAATATATTATAATGTGACACACATCGATGATATGGTACCTCGTACCACATTCCCACTAATTATTTGCTCTCACTCCCCAAAAACCAATGTATTGGCACTACCATATCTATGAAAATACCACAAAACATTATTCATACAAACATATGGGCCTCACAACTTCTCCCCCCCCCCACACAAACACCACGGCCTGACAACACATCCTTCTTACGCACACATGGGCCTCACCACACATCTGATCTCACCCAAAAGACACCTAGAAGAGCCCATCACAACTCATCCCAAAGAAACATGGGACACAATATAAAAACTCACCCCAATGACACCTGGGATACCACAAATCATCACATACTGAAGAATCTTGGTCCATAAGTGCATGGAAGAGGGATCATGGGTGAGTTGGTGGATATCCATATATCATCCTACCAGGGTGTTGGGAATTTCACCCCCACATGATTATATGGGTGTTCCGAACGTAGTTGTCAACATGGGTGGTCTGAATTTAAATATAATAAGAATATAAAGTTTATACATACATATATATATATATATATATATATAAAATCACAGAATCCAAACCTATGGGTTATAGAAATATCACTAACCAAACCATGAATTCCCCACTTTGTTGTAATATCTAAATTCATAACACCACACATCAAGACACAAATCCCATTTTACATTTACAACCAATTCCATTTAATCACCTAATTTTTTTCATTACAAAGCATCAAACACACTTTACCATACAACCCATCATTTAATTTTATATTAACCAATTTTCATTCCATTATCCAAAAAAAAAATTTCCATTTCCAAAATTATAAAACATTTATTTGTTCTATCACCTCTATTGAATCTATCCCAACAAAACCACATATCACAAGAACCCTATCATTCCCAAAAACGTCACCTTGCCACCCCAAAAGCAGGGCCCACATACTTTCGCCTCCTCGTCCAAAACGCATGACCCCCAAACTATAACCTTTCTTCCCCAAAAGAATGGAACACAAACAATTATACATACATTACCCAACCATAGATCAAAACACCTCATGAATCTTTTATATATTTACAATGGAAAACTTATGACATTATAATTTATTTTTGGGATGTCATTACACAAATCATAATCATGGGGAAACAAATTTATTAATAAAATATAAGTGGCTATCCAATTTACATTTTTTTAGAGATATCACAATGATCACAGACATAGAAGAAATCACCTCACTTATATCATACACAAAAAAATCCCTCAATATCCATAATTTTCTACGGTGCATCGGGCCCGTACAATCCACTATAACCTAAAATATCACATCTCTAAAATCATTTGAAAAATCCCCCTGAGCCTTAAATTTATAATAAACCAATTATTTATCTTTAACTAATCTTAAAAACCCATAACTTATAGGTAAAAAAATAACCCCTACCCCGGAAGATACATAATAAATATAAATGAGGGAAATTGTACCTTAAATAAACTTTGTCGACTCGATGTGGTCCATAGAGAAAAGACGAATTCCCACAAACCACAACCACACCATGAGGAACATTAGACAAACCTATACTACACCAAAAAAACCATCAAGATTTAGTCCAAACACACAACTCAGACTAAACCATACCACCGTAGCGAAACTACGATGTAGAATAGTAGGAAATGATTGAGAATGAGAGGAGAACTCACCCAGGATCGTAGATGGGATCCCAATGATTGATACTTATTGAAAGTAATCTCCAAACACTAAAAGAGAAGGTCTTCAGGCACATGGGATTAGAGAAGAGTTATTGTCCATAGATTTTGGAAAAAACCCAAACTTGCTAAAAACTATAAAATTGTACAACATCGGTGAATTAATTGACGTGTAATCCCCTTCATGTCGTGTAATACTAGAATTCTAGTTTCCACTGAAAATGCCTCACATTTTTATTATTTGACCCTTAAAAATCTGCACATCGTGACTAGAATTGGACAATCCATGAATCCATCTTTCATGCTATTTAATACACTTACACGACATGTATTTCATGAAGTAGTTATGCTGCACCTCTGGATTCAACAAAAACTACCGAATCCTTCCTCAAACACCTCCAATAACCATAACATTTAAAGTAACACATCAGGAGGGAACATACTATTATATTAGATACATATCAATTCATTCATTCCATCAAGAATCCAAAAATAATCCAAGAAGAAAATGGGATATGAACAAACACCCCACGAGATACCTGTAAAGAGTCTCATCACACCAAAAATACTACCATCGGCTAAACCCACCAACCCAAATGGATACAAAAATCACTAAGCAACCACAATCTGCCTACTCTCACACAACCACACAATGACAGAACCACTATATAACAATCTCGAACTCCATTCCAAACAAAAAACTGATTAAACCGACATACCACACCCTCCCAAAACACACAAATTAGAGAATTCCATCTTCCATATAAACATATTCTCTACTATTGGTAGTACTAAATAACCCACATGTGTTTAATCACATTATAATTAATGAATATTGATTAGGAATCTGGTCATACCCTTCTCATATGTTAGTACCTCATCATACAACAAACCACACACATCAAAACCCAATAAAAATAAATCATCTCATAAAAAACGGATATGGAAATGACATCAAAAAAAGAACAAAAACACAAAAGGCTTCAGGTTCAATGCACACAACAATTTCTCCCACTCCAATGTACTCTCCTCTAGGCCAACATTCCCCCAGAACACACAGACCAAGGGAATGGTCTATCCTTATAGCAGCTTCACTTGATGGTACTATATCTCCACTGGATGCACCACGAACATTGCACCATCCACAATATCCAAATCTCCCTAGTCAAGGACATTGAAGTCATTTTGAAGATACCGAAAAATATTTCAGATGTGAAGACATCATGTATCCTCTACAACTACACTGGGAACACCAAATATTACAAAAATTCTTCATCTCACCCCAAAACCTCAAAGGACCCAAAAAACCTAGGCAAAGGTATAGTCCCTCTTCCAAACCTTTGTTTCCCATGTCAAGGGGAAATCATCAAGAACATGTGGTATCCTACCTAAATCTCTAGGCGCCACATCCTATAATGAGTATAAGGATTCTTCCAGTCCGTCACTATATTCATTCACTCAGGGACAAGATAAATTTTTTTTCTCGTGATCTACACCACATCGGGATCAAGAACAGTTGTCTCCCCAACCTTCATACAACACAACGAATAACAACATAGTCTCCTATAGAAAGCCTAAAATGGGGCCATACCAATGGAAGAGTGATTAAAATTATTTTAAGATAACACTACCAAAGTCATATGTGATACCACATACCCACCAATGTCTAAGATACATGCTCATGACATATCTTAAAACATATTGATATTGTGTTTCATCTACCCATATCTATATGGGTGGAAAGTACTGAGGAGGTTTAATTAAGTTCCAAAATCATGATGAAATCTCATCCAAACTCAAGAGGTAAATTGTGCATTACTATCGATGAAAATAAAACCAATAACTCCATTAAACCGCACCACATCATCCACATACCTCTTAGACAGGGAATCAATTTTTTTAAACTCCATGATCACTAAAATGTGGGCTGGTTTCATTAATTGATCCACTATTAACCATTTTAAATCACAACCTCATTGAGTTCTGCGTAATCATATGATGAATTCCCTTGATATGTAACACCATTTACACTAAAGGAAATCGATGGGTTGCAATAAACCAATAGGAACATGATGATATGAATATAAATACTAGAAAACCATGCACCTTCAGAAAAACAGTACCACTACTCACTTCATCTCACACCACCAAAATGGAAACCTCAAACCATGGTACATCTTAGATATTCCATGTTGTACTGCCAAGGGTGATCTATGGAACAAACAAAGAACTCCCTTGTGAAATAATACTATAACAAAAAACCACTCGTGAAACAAAACCTAGTTCCTACCACACTCTGGTTGTCCCCCAAGATCATCGTCAGGGAATGCATGATCATGTGTCACATATACCTATGAGTGTCCCCATTGAGACTCCTCCACTTGGTGTAATAGAGAAGATTGGACAATCATCTAAAATTAATACCATTAACAACTTCCCACCCATGTTTCAAAGTGTAGGGATTCAAAACCCACAATTTATCTCCAAGAAACCCTAAACTCCCAAACAAAACCCTTCCATGACTTTCATCTCAATGAATCATCCAGATCATTTCCTTTTTTTGAGGTGTAGAGGATCTAAGAATCAAAATATTGAAGAAAGTCCATCCACATCCTCTTTCAAATGTTCAATACATGTTGGGAAAAGATAACCCTCAATCTATTGTGATTCTTGAAGACCAAAAAGTGCTCCCCAATGAGGTAATTCCACAAAAACATCAACGCGAATACAACTAATACAAGCTCTAGATCATTGGTCACATAGTTATTATTATGGGTATATAACTAACTAGACTAATAAGTTATCACATCCTACTACTGTATCAAGACACATACAATTCCAAAAATAGAAGAATTAGAAAACAACCTCAAACATCACCCCTTCCTTAGGAAACTAAAGAACTAGAGCACTTACACACATTCCCATTAGATAAATGAATGGAACCTGACACTATTCAATCCACACAAAACATGTTATTTCCTAATAAAAGGTTTAAATGGGGGTATAACTCTTGGGAAATTAGTAAAAAACCACTAATAATATCTTGAAAGACCAATAAAACTAACAAACCCTTCGATATTATATAGTGCTACCCCTGAAAGAATGACTACATCCTCCAATGGTTTAACAGACACACCCTTATGAGACACCACATGCCTAAGGATATGAACTTCACAAATCTAGAATGTACCATTGGAAAACATTCCATAGAGGTGGTAGCACCAAGGAACAGAAAGACAGTTTTGAGATTCTCAAGAATTATAATACTCTAAATTTGAGTAGATTAGGATATCATTAATGAATACAATGTGGAACAGATCTACAAACTCTTGGAACATTGAGTTCATAAGATTCATGAAAACATCTGGTGCATTCATAACACCAAATGACATGTCTAATAACTCAAAGTTCCCATACCTGCATGTAAAGATAATTTACATGATATCACCCCCATAACCCTCAACTAGTGATATATAGACTATAGACTTCTCTAAGAAAACTAACCCCCCTATCAGATTTTCAAAAAAAAACCTTTATCCTAGGAATATGGTAACAGTTCTTGTATATCACCTAATTCAACCTCCACTAGTCAATACAAAATCACAAACTACCATCCTTATTCTTGGTGAACAAAACTGTAGTACCCCACGATGAACCACTAGGCTAAATGAAACCCTTCAACATCAAAACATCTATATTTTCCATCGACTACCTCAACTCGAAATGTTATATCCTTTAACGAGGAATCGAAATTGGGGATGCACCAGGCTGCATGTCTATCCCAAACTCAATATCTTGTTAAGGGGGGTAGCATCAATTCCTCCTTAGGAAGAACATTTAAGAACTCTCGATCAATCCTTGGAACCTCTAAAATACCAACCTCTACTGATTACACCAACAACTCATCCAATAAGGGAATAAGGGGATTCACAAGCCGACTTCCAACTGGATAACTCCATTCACAAAAGAAAACAACACAATGGTCATCCACATATGAAAACACAAATCTTCTCTAGAAGTAGTTAATAACAACACATATGGAATAAAACTAATTGATGTTGAGGATGAAATTGTATGACTTCATATATAGCAGGAAAATGTTCCCATGGGACTGACGTGTCCCCATCATCAATCGACACCCATAGAAAACATTATACAATCTAGTCTATCCTTTGATTGACATTTTCAACACGAGGGGTAGAAGAATCCTATATACATCCAGTCCCATAGCATGATATAGAGGGGTCGAAACAACGGAGTGACCAGATTTCGAATCGAATAAGGTACAAACAATTTTTCAAAACAAACTGATCATACCTCTAATGATCTATTTCCCCAAACGAACTATGTACTCTATTGTATGAAACTAACCATGTCCAACTCCTATGAATCTCTACTAATATCCACCTATATGTTCATTCTTGGTATGTGGTCCCTAAAAATAAATAAAATTATGAGACTAGACTCTACCTTCTCAATCTCTCCTTGGTGATGTTTATCATGTATCCCTTGTTACTGACATTACCCCACTTGTAAAAACTACTATGGCTAATGATGAACCAGTCATCCTTAGCCAAAATTTTCTTCAACATTAACTGTTAACTATTAATAAAGAAGACCATGAACTCCATTGGAGAAACACATCTAACCCATACCCATAAGAATTTAATGGAAACCAGAAGGTCAACGGGGAAGTTGTTGGGTCAACTATCTGCTGGTTGAAACCTCAAAGTAAATGGGGCCAGAGAACTGTAACTAAAAACTCTACCCCTCAACGAACTATGATGGTTTCCTTTTAGAGAAAATCCTCCCAACCATTTCATCTTCTCAGTAACCTTTTTTTTCTTCTAAACCTCTATATATGTTGGAAATGTAAAAGGATTTAATGTATACTAGACACAAGGATGAAGTTCCTCCTCAAGACATCTCACATATGATCCATCACCTAGAATAAAATATAGCACAAAATGAAGAAGATCCTTGAACCTAGTTTACATGTCTCACACTGACTTACTTCCCTGTTGAAGAGAAAGAAACTCTTACCTCTTCACTACATCCATTGTCGACGGATGGATCTTTACTCGGAAATACTTCTAGAAATTGACCCACACAATGTCTAACTCGCTCTACTCTCCTAGATATAACATCCAACAATGACATAGATCTCTTCACATATGAATGACTTTCAAAGGGACCCATCATTACATCATGGCCTATATGAAATGAAAATGGATATCAATCTCCTTAAGGAAATAAAAAATTTCCAAATATGATACACAATCCTAATTCTTCCCCAAATCCTACCACAGGAAATCATGAAACTTCCTCTTCCACTGATCATCCTTCTCAGCCATATTAAACATAAGATGATCAACCAGATGAGTCTACTAAACCACAACTACCTGAGCTACAAATAGATGATGAATGAGAGCCATAAAAAATGGAAAAAAGTATTTATTTAGACTGGTAGTGGGGATTTTTTTAAGATTCAATTTAATTTATTATATATATAATCTATTTTAAAATTACCAAAAACAACCAATTTAAAACATGATCACAAGTCATTATGATGTATGTACCTCTCCTAGGTCTCTACACTTAATGATAGTTTATATAACTTTGTTTTTCAACAATATTAGAGTCCATGCACTTAATCATGGGGGGGGGGGGCTAAAATCCCATGTCCTAGTGGGTCTCCTAGGACTATATCATGCACCAAGGTCAACTGGAATTGTTTCCATGTCAACCCATGAAATCCTCACCAGTACTAACTGTAGAAATCAACTTATCTCTTAACCATCACCTCTAATACCACTATTTCATGACCCCCTCCCTCCAAATATATGGAAATTTGGGGATAGATATTTTGACCCACAAGTCCCACCTCTAGTTGGCCCCGGGTTGGTGAATAACACCAAGGGTGTACAAATATCACAATATGGTTGGCATAACCCTATATAAGAAACCAAGATTGTCTCATAGAATGAATCATCAACAAAAACTCCCAGACATTATATAAAATAGAAACCCAACACATACCACATGAATGTATAAATAGAATTGATACATCTAAAATTCCCCTCAGTAAATACCCAAATGTTATATTAAAGAAATGAAAAATCAACTATAAATGATTTGGTATAGTAAGGTAGAAATGGTACACAAAATCTTATTGGAAAACAAAAAACAATTTTATATATGTAGGTGATCATACTAGTATACTCATTAACAAACTCAAAAATTTATCATGTACATGTGAAAGAATGAAACTAATGAAATTGTAAGAAAACAGAAGAATGAAACAGTAATGATCAAGGTATACTAACCATCCAAAAATTACCAAGGAACACTCACTAAATGATGCTCATAATTTAATATAATATAAAGAAAATAAAAACGATGATAGGGTACCCTGAACCAATTTCCCAGTGATTAGCTACTCTCACACCCCAATGATAAATGTCTTGGCCCTCCCACATATTCTGAATATACCATATCACTTCCTACCCACACAAACCTTGGCCTCACAACACTCCCCACTCACACACACAAGGGACACACATCACATACCGCCTACAATCACTTGGGCCTCACAACAGATTAAATGCCTTCCTGAAAAATCCTGGGGATGCACATCACAACTCACCCCGAAGACACTTAGGACACCACATCAAAAATCATTCCAATGATACTTAAGAAACCAAATCTCATGAAATCCTACCCAAAGAAGCATGAGATATAATCTCCTAGAAGAGGGACCAGGAAAGAGAAGGTGTATATCCATTCATCCTTCTACCCAGATGTTCGGAATGAAAACCCTACATGACGATGTGGCTTTTCCACCCATAGTTCTCAATAATGTTGGGGTTCATATAGAAATCAAAAGAATATACAATGTAGACATCTATATATAGAAATGAATAAAAGACCACCCTATGAGTTTAAAATCATTCACTAGCCAACCCATATCTTCCATACATTATTGCTAACTATGAATGCATAACACCACACATCATGTCAAAAACCCTATTTTACAATTCCAACCCATTCCCTTTATTCAACTCATTATTTTCATTACTTATCATCAACCAAATTTAACCACCCACCCAATAATTTAAATTTCCACTAATAATTTTTAATCCCATTAGTAAAACCAACCCATGACATTTAATTTTTTTTAAAAATTCATTTATTCCATCACCACTATGGTATCTAGCACAACATAATGACATATGAGAAGAAACATATTATCCCCAACAACCCCACCTTTCCTCCACAAATTTGTGTCCCAAAAAAAATCACCTCATTACCCAAAAATCATGGCCCACGAACTATCACCTTGCCTCCCAAGAACAATAGAACAAAAAATATTATCCCCAAATTCCCCAACAACACATCACAACACATCCATATTATTTTAAATATTTATAAAGTGGTTATTATCACATTACACTATATTCTAGGGATGTCATCACCAAATCTTAATCGAAAGGAAATAAATTTATTAACCAAATATATGTGATCTTCCAATTTAAATTTTTTAGGGTGATATCCCAATGATCAGAAACAAAGGAGAATATCACAACATTTAGATATAGTGAAATCAAAGACTGAGGAAGCCATAATTTTCAACGGGGAACCAGGCATGTACAATCCACAATATCACAATAATATCAATGTTGTAAATTCATAGGAAACATAGGACTTTTCCAATATATTTTTAATTTGACCAATTATTTTTTTGTGATTAATCCAAAACAACCCTAAACCATAGGTAAAAAAATGAAACCTCTTTCTCATGATACACAATAAAGTGAAATCAGGGAAATCCATCCTAAAAGAAGCTTTTTCAACTCACAACACACTGTACGAGGAAGAAGAATGGCCGCATACCCCAATATCTCTATGAGGAACCAAAGATCAACCAATAAAAAACCAAAATAATATCAAGAAACAACCAAAACTAATAAACCAAACCAAACCATATAACTAAAGTGAAACTATGAAGAAGAATTGAAGGAAATGTGTGAGAACGAGACGATAAATCACTACAGATAGAAGACGGGAGCCCAAAGATCGATACTTATAGAAATGAATCTCCAAATGATAAAGGATAAAATTGTTATATGCCTAGGATGAGATAACCACTCCTGGCCAAAGGGTTTTGAAAAAACCAAAGAAGTTGAATCCTGTAAAACTGTATAGTACCAGGGACTTACAAGTTGTGTAATCCCCTTTCACATTTTGTAATCCTTAGATTCATGATTACATAGAACAAACCATAACTAATTAATATTTATCTGTAATTATATAATTTTTTTGACCAACCTTGGAGAAGTCATGAAACCAAAATTTCATTTCATGTAATACACTCACATGACAGGTATTTTCAACACCACTTCTTCTATACCTAAATCTTCCATTGAAAACACATAGAACCTTCTCTGAACACCTACAATAACCAAAATTGGCAATGTAATAGACTATGAGGGAAATTAATGTTACAAAAAGTTGCATTGTAATATTTTTTTAAATAAAATTATAAACATTTATCTATAGTTTGATTAAAATAGTACATTTTCTTAAATATAATAAGTTTAATTTATCTTCACAACCTTGGATGTAAAAAAATAATAATGGGGTGATCTCAGATCCAATGAAAGGGAAAATTTAAATGTTGATAATAAATGTTTAAATGTGATAATAAGATGATAATTGGTTATATTCGTGATATGGAAGACAATCATACACAGAAATTAATCAAACATTTATAATTATTCATGGATAATGTATTTTCATAACATAATGTGTTAATCAAATGTGATTCAAAAAAATTTTCAATAAAAATGATCAATCATAGCATAATTTATGTAAAATAAAATTATAAGAGAGTAGAATAAATATGAAAATAAAAAAATTTCCCATTTTAAACAAAGAAAACCCATTATTATTTCAACCTACAGTATTTTGAGAAACTTATTTCAATTATTATACTCATTCAATATTATATTACAACTTTTTAATTATAATTATACCCATGAAGAACCATGTGAGAATTACTAAGAAGCAATTATACCCATTCAAAACCTTTTAATCAAATAGAAACTACAATTATACCCACACACAACCTTATGAGAAAAGATTAACTTGAATTATACCCAAGAATGTACATGTAATAATTTATAAATCGTAACTATAACAAAATAAAAATATGATAGAAACATATTAAAAATATGATTTAAAAGGAGATACTATATAAAATCAGTAATTTAATTCCATTTATATATTCAAAAGCACCGATACTGAAAATTGACATCATTAAAAATATAACATAAACTATGATTTAAAATTAAATGTAGGGAGAATAATAATCAATTGAAAAAAAAATTGAGTTTTCAGTTGGAAAATTTGAACATTGGAGGAAATTAAAAACATGAATATAGAGAGAAGTACATTAAAATATATAGAAATTATACGAAAAATATATAATTTTATGTGAAAAATTATATCCATGAAAGATAATGAAATTGTTGTGAAACATTATTTTCCCTAAAAACATGATGGAAAAAAAACATATAATCATCATAGGATAGGAATGTACAGACATGGCAGATTAAAATTGAAGAGAAACTGATTATAACTCAAGAAAAAGATTTGTGTTAAGAAAAAAAATTCCATTTTTTGTCATCGAGTTGAATTTTCACAAAAATACTATAAACACTATCATGATTCTTTATTTAAAAAAACTATTTATATTAATTAATATTTTATATAAATATTTTAAGATAAATTACTATAAATACGTTAGTTATTTATGGATTATTTTTACCATTGCATTGTAATAACATTAATTATTTTGGGTATGAATTTTTATTTTGAGTTTATTCCCCATTAATTAATACCAAACTAAGAAATCAATTTTCCAATAAGATATTTTATTTGATATATAATTAGAATATATAATGTTATAATCTTGATATATGATATTCTTTTCAAATTTCTTTATTTTGAAATCATCGATGGAATAGATTAAGGCTATTCATCAACATTTATGATTTTCTAATAATGATAATTAATTTTTTATTTATAATGAAAAAAAATTAATGATATTTATTAGTTCTATATATAATACATACTAATAATTTCTAATTTAAAACGAGTGATGATGTTAACACTTAAAAACAGAATATATCATTACTAGAATGATATTGTTCCCGCATATACATGCATGCATAATTGATAATTTAGGTTCAATTAAATATAAGGAATGGATAATATTATATATAATATTTAAATAAATACACATTAAAAATATCAAACATATATCTTAAATTCTTTATTTTGGGTATCATTTTTTGTCAGTGAAGGAAAATGAATCATATTGTGTCATGGAGGTGGTAGTCCGCATATATGCATGATTGATATTTCCCTTTTCTTAATGTAAAGGGGATAAGTGGATTGTGCTTATTCAAAAATAATAATAAAATTAATTTAGTAAAATTTAATAGATCATAATATTATATTTTCAAAAAAATCAGAAATGAATTTTAAAATGATTGTTTGTTAAAGAAATAATAGAATATATATGGAGATATTTTTGTGTATCTTGGATGTTTCCTTGTAATTGAATGTCTTATGATGATCATTATTCAGTAAAATATTATGATACTAATAGGTGGTAATATGGGAAGAAAATGGGTAATTGATGTAGGAAGAAACAGTTTTTATAGTGGTATTTAAGGGATATAAGGAGGCCCCTTTTATAAGTGGTGAGAATGGAGTTCTAGTAAATATTTCAACTTAATATAATGGGATGAATTGTTAAACATATAAATTATATAGATAAATATAAAATAATGGATTAGAATGTGGGATAAGGTATATAATCACTCAACTAATCAATTAAAAATATGTTTATAATATTATTCAAACCTTTTATCCCCTGAATTAATAGATTTTCAATTTAAACAGTTTCCACGGTAAACCATTTTTTCCTAAGGTAATAAAATCATTAGGAATAAATATAATGTTTCCCTTACTGTATATATTGGAAAAAATAATTATAAAATTTAAATAATTTTTTATTCAAATTCTTATGTTCATAAAAAATTACATTATCATAATAAATATTTAATTTGATAAAATACTTTTTCAGAAAAAAATATTTCTAATGTTCAGAAATATCTTATATATAATTTTAAGTAATAATAAATATTTTTAAATATATAATATCAATTATATAATGAATATTTTTTTTAATAAATTGGTATTAAAAATTTCTATTATATATATATACAATAATAATGGAATAAATATAATAGTATTGATACGAACAATATTTTGTACAATTCACATAAAAATAATTTTTTTTAGAAAAATATTAAAAAATTATGTTATATTACTTTTCCCTTGATAAATAAAAAACATAATTTAGTTTTTTCAAAAACATATCCTATAAATTTTAAATTTTATTTTTAACTTTGAATATAAATTATACAAAAAATTATATGAAAACACCACTTAGAAAATTTAGGATTTCATTCATCAAATTAAAAATAAATCTATGATTAACTTATTAGTAATATAATAAATATAAATATATTTAAATATTATCAATAAATGATAAAAATTATAGTTACTTTAAATAAATATATTATTTTAAAATAAATTTGTTAGTCAAAATTGAATTAAGAATAAATTATCTTTCAAAAAGTTATCAACTTATTATATATATATGATTACATATTGATATAATAAATATTTATAAATACATAATACCATATAATCAATCCATATGTGATGTATATTAGATAATATCTGGTTGATATTTTAGGTGGTGGTTCAACTAGTAAAGATCGTGATGAAATATTAATGATCCTGATCATCTCCTATATATGGGGTTTTATAAACCATTAATTGCTAGATATTGACTTGTGATTAGATGTGGGGAAACAATATTGAATCTTATTTGATTATAATATTAGAAAATGAGCCTTCAGAAATATTGTTTAGTTTTTTGTATTTTGTTTAACTGTACATCCATTGTTGATTTTTTATTTTTGTCACTTCAATTTATTCAAGCTAGTTTATTGGTTATATTTAAACTATCATATCTAGATTTCAAAATAAAGTAATAATTTAATTTTATTGTTGATATTTTATGTTAATAAATCTATTAAAGACATATTTTATTTAGGGAATGGGTATTTCGATATATTTGATCCTTACCATTTATTTACTAATTTTACGGAAACCCACTCTACCATTTATCACAGTCCAAAACCACATATTTTTTCATAAAATTTTTAATTGTATTATTCTTATAATTACCCAATATATAAAAAATATATTATATGTGTAATTTTATATTATTATACCTTCATTAATAAGTTCTATTTATGTTTTAAACATTTTTTACATGGACAATTTTCATCAATCTGTAAAAATAATATGTATTGACCTTTTTCATATAAATTAATATTTCTATTATATTTCTCTTCTTGATGATGTTTTATCACTGTAAAATCATTGTTTTTAATAAAACTATTAAACTTATAGTTATAAAAAAAAATTCTAATTTTAAAGGATATTTATTTTCAAAAAAACGAGTTATCTAGATCACCAAAAATTGTTTTTTATTCAACTCATTGTCCATTGAAAAATATTATAGTTAATTTGAATACATTATCCAAATTATAATATACAAATTATTTATCTACATGGATTATTTAATGTTCTTTTATATTAATTAATAGAGTTTATCCCAATATTTTTCGTTCAAAACTATCATCTATTAAAGGCATTATTTTCCTTCCAATTCATTTCTTCTATGAAGGAATATTTTAATTTAAATTTATAATTGGAATTCACCTTGATATAAATGAATGAATTGATTTGGGTAATTTACTACTTATTATTTTTACATTACTCTATATGGTGTTATTATATGATATTTTTGAAAATAATTTCATTCAATTTATTTATTGGTAAATTATTGGCAAATCATATGTTTGTTATTTAATTATAGATGTTTATGGATATCAATGGAATAATAATTATATAAAATTTTATTTAATTCCTTCTTTAATTTACCTAATGCATTTGGAATAATTTTAAATGAGTGTGGTCTAACAATATATTAACCATCGGTGCATTAAAAGGTTTCACTAGACATAATTTATTGGGTATTTTGGATTATCACAACCTAGAGGAAAATTTCAACAAAACATAGGGAACTGATGGTAATATTGTGATGTACTAGATCATGTTGTATTCACATAGGTCCTGTAATTAGATGTTCGATGTTAAAAAATTCATCATTGAGAAGTATGTTATAATTATCATTGAGTTAATTTGTGGATATGTTAACCATAGATCTGGTATACACATAATTTATTCTGATTATGGAAATATATTTATTATTAATTATTTTTACCATATTATTGATTTATATCCTATAAAAATTATATTCTTGGACTGTAATCACTTATGTTTACCCTTTCTATGATTCAAATCTCACTTATTCTTATGTTTCCAATTCCCATGATTAAAATGAAATGTATGACACTTGATGTGTGTAACAGAATATCGTGTGTAGTGAATTTTGATAGAGGCATTGAGTTTTATTATTTATTTAGTTATTTTTCATATAGTGGAGAAAAGTTTCTTCCATATTAGTCATACATGGGATATGTTATTTTAAAAAAAAATTCACCTCTCTAAAACACTAATCATAAATGCTCATTTGAATATATGTGTATAAATATTTTTTGTGATATTTTATTTATTAGTTGATATAATTGGTTATATTTAGTTCAATTTAATGATATTATGTATAAAAGGAATTTATTCACACTATATATTTGGATTTAGATACATGGGATCCATAGATGGAATTAACGAAAATGATTGGATAAATTTATGAGATTGGTTTTTATTGTTTTTGGTTAATCTATGCATTGTAGCTACTATCACGAGTCAGTGGGTTTACATTTAATTTTAGTCTCATGGGTATATATAAACCTTCAATATAGTTGGGTTAATATTGTATAATTTATCATTTTTACATATTTTGAGAAGAAAACATCAATTGGAATCCTAATCATATTTCTAAATGACATTCTTATATTTATGATTATGTAGAAATGTTTTTTAATGTAATGATTATGTAGTTTACATGTAATTAAAATCCTTTTATGATATTGGAAAGAAGATATAGTTTTATTATTAAAGAATTTAGTATTTAATACCATAAAAATGGTTGGTCAGGTACTAATATACTATTGACTATAGAGTATGATATGTTGGAATAAGGCTTCATCCATGGCTAGATACTTATTTTTGGATGTGTTATCATTGATCATATGATCCTTTTGTTTAATTTTGTATGATTTGAATATATTTTGGAAATAAAACCTTATTCAAATATGGACATGAATATAACATATTTAACTAAATAGATTAATATTTTATGTTACATATTAATTTATAGGTGCATCATTGGATAATTGGTTATTTTATTTTAATGGAATTAATTTCAATGATTTTATGGTTTAAAATATTATAAGAAAGTCCATTGGAATTTCATAATGTTAATTTTTTTAGGATCCAAACCTATAACAACAAAAGATAAAATAATATTACCATTGAATAATCTTAAATAACTATAAGATAACATAATTGTGTCGTCGAGCATAAATACATGAAGTTGATGCCTTCATAATCTTCTTATGACGAAATTTTTTCATTTGTCACATTAACACCTCTAAAGTTAGTAAATACTGATTCCCAAACGAACCATATTGACAATCCATCTAATGGAAATTATAGAGAATCTCCAAGCTTATATCCCAATGTGATAAGAATTTATATGAGAGATATTGGGATTATTCCAAACCAGTTATATTGAGTTATTATTAAAAACATAAATAATATTGAACTTGAAAAAGTTCTAAAAAAATAGAAATCTTTAGTACAATATTAGTCAATCTCATGAACACTATTGAGATATAAAGATAAAATTTTAAAAATGTCTATAATGTTTGAAGAATAACCCATGGAAATGACATTTAGGAACTACAACATGTTTTATTTATGGAAAAAGAGGAAATAAATAAATTAATTGTGCTGAAAAAATGAGTAGTTAAATTAAAATAATGTATAAAAAAGATATGTTCTTGGGTCATATATAATATATTAATGTGAACACCTACTTGAAAGTATATTCTATAATTTGTGCATCTATTATATATGCTCATATATTTTATTAGTAATTTATAATTAAAATTTTCGGTTGAAATTTATTTAAGGGGATAATGTAACTCATAGATATTTTATATTTTACTTCCCTTTTGAAAACTAGAAATTTCAATATATTACTTCACACACAACATAGTAGTAAAATGAACAATGAAATGTTATGAAACTATAAACATATGTCCAATGAAATAGTAAGTAACACTAAATTGAATATAAATTGAATTATATATGGAAATAAAAGTAATGTTTCTAATTAGTACTATGGAATTGTTAATGGATTTCATTAGAATATCTAAATAAATAATAAGACTAATCTAAGAATTAAAACAAAATCATGCTAAAAATGTTGTTTTTATGTGATTTATTTCCAGATAATATTTTTTTTGATAAAAGATATTACATATATCAATATTATTGTTATTGCATAGTTTATTATTATTTGATTTGAAATAAGAATACAAACTGCTAATATGTTAAAATGATATTTTTCAATGATAATATTTTTCAGTACATATTAATGTTTTTATTTAATAATTAAATTAAAAAATAATATAATAATAATTTGATAAAATATAAATAATTTAGATTCTTCATATTAATAATATATTATCAGGAATATTTTTATCTTTACTAAAATAGTATATTTTTTCGAAAATTTTATTATATAAATTAAAAAAAATATAATTTTAATAATTTTATCTCTATATAAAAAATAATTTATTATTTAAAGAAACTTTTATTAAAAAATGCTGTATTTTAATGCATTAATAAATAATTTTTTATATTAAATTATGAATTTATAAAACCATTATTTAATATTTTAGAAACTTATTTAAACTTTTACAACAAAAGAAGCTATTTTTTATATTATTTTAACTAAATTATAATTTGGAAAAAATAATTCTTCATTTTCTTTTAAGGAAAATTAAATTTTTTATTTTTTATAATTTCCAATTGATATTATCACAACAACATTCATTAATATTTTTACCCAAATTAAAAATTTAATATTTTGAAGTACACTTCTACTAATAATTGTTGTTGTTTGTGTCACAAACACAATTGTTAAAACTAATCATTAAATTTGATGTCGATATTACATTATAAAGTATATTTTATATTCTAAATAATTCAGTCCAATTTATTTAATATGATTTATTTACTTTTTTTGAAATAAGATAATGATTATCTTAGATAAAATTGATTTACCACAGAAAATATGAAAATTTATAGGGAGTAATTATAATATTTTATTACATAAAAACATGTTTAAAAAATATTTGAAGTGAATTTTTGAGGTTTTATTAACCTTATATTAACATATACATTTTTTCTATATTTTATTCCTCTTAAAATGTGAAATACATTCTCTTGTAATATTTTGTTGAAATATTAATAAAAACTACCATTATCACATCCTTTAAATGTGGAATCTCCATGCCACATTGATACCACTTCTATTTCCAAATGAAAATATACCCTTATTACCCCCCTAATCGTTTTTCACCCTATTATGATATGTTCACAGGATATTATACATAAACCTTCCTTTCTAAGGAGTCCTCTATGGAAATCTCAACCCCATAGTGTGAGTATAAATTTTCTAGAATTTCTTTTTAATAATTATACAAATATAAAATTATAATATAATTACATTCAAATTATTTGTACATGTCTTTTTTTATGATTAGTTAATAGGTATTAACTACATTTTCCATTTTCCATTAATGTAAACAAAATCATAAATCATTCTTGTAAGAATATTACTTCCTCTATGAAGAGTTTGGATTCATTTTCCATGTCCATCTTACTGAAATGGTTATATTGATTAATTAAATTTATAGCTATGATATTAATAACATATTTTTTATTCATCATTGATAAAAATTTGATCATTTATTTTCTATAATGGGAATTGAAATCCTCAACCAAATGTATGAATAGAACCTCACCTCCAAGGAATGATTGATTTCATTTTGTTTTATTCCATAATATAAGTTCAGTAATGTTTATGACAATGGGTTTAATTTATAAATATTATTATTATAAATTTATTATGTTTCTGGATATATGAAAATTTCTATTCTTATTGATAATGTGAGCAACAAACAATCATTATAAATTATATTTTCTTAAAGTTTGTTCTCAGGAAAAAAATGTATTTCATTATAAAATTTAATTACTTAATATATATAATATTATTCTATTAATTATATTATATTAATATTCATCACACTAGTAGAAAATAAATAATTTCATAATTCCTATTTAAAAGTGATATTGCAACTATATTACATAATACTCATCCATTAATTTGTATATATTCTTTTTTGGGTAAGTTTAATAATCTACGTGAAAAATTATATAAATTTATTTCGTGAATGAATATGGGAATATAAATTTTTAAATATATGATATAAATACATAAATAGTTATTTGATTTTAATTTTTTAATTCTACATTTGTTGAAAAAATCACCTATTATAAAACCAATATTCATTTGTGAATAAAATAAAAATAAACTCATCGCTAATTTCATATTCATGTAACACTAGAGAAAATAAAATATAATGACATTATTAAATTTTAAATATTTCTAAACCATTGTTTCTAATAAATTTTATGATATTTTAAATATGTGATTCTTTAGACAATATTTTACAAATATTTTTAGTTTGAAACTAACCGGGCATGATTTCTCACACGTGATATCTAATATCAATAATATCAAATAGAAATACATATAAATTATAATTATAGATTAATATGATTAAATTTAATTGAAACTAAAATGTCTCTAAACCAGGTGATTATTATTGATATTATTTTTATAATATATGATTTAGAAAAAATTGACTAATCTAGAATAAAGAAAATGGTTTTTGGTAACACAGTTTTATTATATTGAAATAAATCATATTAAACATGGATATTCCATGGTTGATTTATTCTAAAAAATAAATTATATTATATTATATTTCCTCCTATCCTTATTTCTTTTGAAAATTATTCATTATTAAATCATTATAAATTTTTTCACACCCCCAATGATTATGTTACATAAAAGTTGATTCTTCAACTTAGTTCATATTTCATGAAACAAGAGATTTTTTATAATAGTTTTAAATTATATGTAGTGCATAATAACTAGATGTTTTATTATATCATGAAATATCTTCCATTATATTTTATGATTAGTTCTAATCTCTTTTGTCCTTTATGAATTTTGATTCAGATGATACTCAAGTCATTTGGGTTTTAGTGTCTCGTTTTGAAATCAGTGGGATTTTTTTATTTTCCAATATAAATTCCATTATATGGTGTACTAACTACCCTATTTGTTTGATTATTGAAAATATCATACATTTCTTGATATTTCATGATCTTCCACTCAATATCCATTAATTATTTAATTTCCAATATAATATGGGTTATATATCCAATCTCATTTTCAAATAAGGATTTCATTTGAATGTTGATATGTATTTACAATTCATTTAAATTTCCCTATAAAAAAATTATAAATTTACTATCAGATTGTAATTAATATTATTCTAACATTTTTCACCTTTCTCTATATATTTTATGCCTTCGGTTTATTATTTACCTAATGTATAGAAATTGACCCTACTATTTCATTTTGTTGAGAACCTCCAACTTTTTAGATATATATTCATTAGTTACTTATGTTAATATCACCATATATGAATAAATTATGGGAAAATAAAATTTATATTATTTTAATTTATTTCTAAATTTCTAGTGCTTTTTTCTTCTTTCAAAGTGGTTACCTCCTTAAAAAAATTATTTTTTTTCTAATTTCTTTATATTTTAACTTATCTTTATACATTATTTGTTTTCTATATGTATCATCATCACTAAAACCTCAGGGTTTGTATAATAAATTACTTCACTTCTATTTTATTAAATAAATAATTTCAAAAAATGATGAATATTAAGTATTTCCAAAGATATTTTTTAAAAAACACCAATTTTTTATCTAGGTAATACCCCATTGATATCTGGTATTTTTGATGAATAAAAATATTCAAAGGATAATATAATCTTTATCTATATAAATGAAATTTATAATGTTCTTTTTTTCAATGAAATGATTCATCATACCATTTTTCATTCAAAATCATCCTCTATTATAGAAAATATTCATCATCTAAAGCCATTCCTATAAGAAATATTTATTATTCAATTAATTTTTATTAGAATTCACCTAGATGGAAATAAATAATTTTATTAGGGAAATTGTTAACATAAATATAAATTAGGACACCAATTATTGCATGTTTTTGGAATTCTTATAGATAAATATATTCCATTTATTAAATTGTTAAAAGTTAAAAATTCGTATATTTTATATTTCAATACGTATATTTATTATTTATTAAGGAATGTAGATTATATGTTGTATAGTTCATCAATTACATAAAATGTTCTATACATTTTACATAAGTAACAATAGTTTGGTCATAGTATTATATATCCCCTCATTACATCGATAGGTATTAAGTGACAATCCATCTTTGGTATTTTGGTGTATACCTTCCAAGACAAATATTGCATAAGAATAAGGCCTTGATGATAAGATTATGATGTCCAAGCTTTGGGAATGTAATTATCTTCCCAAAATTTTCCATTTCATCTATATATATCCAAAAGTTAATTTATTGATATGTTAATAAATGATATGTTATCCTCAAATATCGTTAGGATTATGGACATATTTTTACAATAACAAAATGTCATATTTTTTATTCTCATAATATATATGATCACTTTTTATCATTGTTCACTGTCATTTATATTTACCTTTTATGATTGTTTGAGAACACCCCAATTTATGTTTTAATATCCCATGGTTATGAATAAATATATTAAAATATATATAATTCTAAAATAATATCTTATGTGGAGAAATTTGTGTGAAATTTTGAAGACTTATTAATGATTAATTATTTGCTAATATAGTGGGAAAAATATATTTTTGTTGACATATAGATAATATTTTTTAGTTAAATATTATTCTTATCTCTTTGAAACACTAAACAAAAAATACCCTTAAAATGAAGGTGTTGAGTATTTTTTGGTGATGTTGTAGTTATTGAGGGTTAAAATTGGGTGGATTCATTTTATTTATATACTGATATGTAAATAAGTTGTTTATTCACATGATATTTTTAGATTTAAGTTACATGAACCTCCAAAACCATCCATGTTGTTAATGTATTGTGGGATTATACTATAGAACAATCAATTAGTTTCACAAAATCATATTCCAAAAATCATCCCATCCTTTGGAAATGTTTAGAAATCTTCTTAGATCCTATATTTTTTATAGATGTGATAAAAAAAGAAGTATTAAATTCCCAATGTGTAGATATTTAATGATATCACTTTATATTGTACAGATGTAAAACATCCCCATTCATCTTATCAGTGTAGTTCTTTAACAAGTGGAAACTATTTCCTCATGAAAAAACATACTTTATTTTCTTCTATTTCATTAAATTGGATCTTATTATTTTTTGAAGGACAATATACATGAACACTAGACTTCGAGTGAAAAGTTTTTAAAATTTTCAAATTCTATATTTTCATATGTTCGATAAGGACTGTGTGTTTTTCATTACCCGTGGTCATAAGAATATAGATAATCAATTTTTGGTGTTCTAAAAGTGCCTTCTCACCTTCATTCATGTTATAATTCACAATAAATATAGAATAACATTTTGGTGGTGAAAAAAAATTCATTCGAGGGTAGTACAATAAGGATCTTAATTCCCAATAAGTCTCAACACTCTATAGATCCAATATAAATGAATACATGAGATCTATGTGTTAATTAATATCTATGACTGATGTTAAATAATCCATTATAGTTCTCATATCTATCTTTTACCACCTTATATTTAAAAATATCGCTAATTTGATACAAGATTCTTTATGTATCCATATCAAAGTGTTGTATTAAATTCTCATTGGATAAATAAAATATCATGAATAATGGGAAATTTTTTGAATCATTTATATGCTTTAGGTAGAGATTTATTTCTTACCCACTATCCACTTTATCAATAAATAGGGAAACTAATGTTTCTAGAACAAATAATTTTCACTCATGCCATAGAGTAATGCATAAATTTCTATCTCATTCCCTGAAATTAATTATTCTAATAAACTTTCCTCTCTTCACTATACATTAAATTGATATAGTATAAGTATTTTTGATTACAAATTCCATATTTAAATAAGACAATAATATTTCTTACCTTATCTAGATAAAAAAATTTGATAATATATTATAAATTTATTAATCTCCCACAATGATTCCAAAACATAATAGCCCCATTATTAGTTTCCAAATATCCTTTCGGGTGGAAATTATATTATTATGAACCATATTACTTTATTTTAAATACATACATAATACTAAAGATTTATTTTAAGGGTTACAGGTAGGAATAACATACCAAATTCATTAACTGAAAACACCTTTATCAACTGAGACAATTCCCCAATTCTAAAATTAATGAAATAAATATTCATTACTCTTTCGGTTCTGTAACACTAATTCGATCCTGGGAATTCATCCTTTTAAGAGAAATGTGAATAGCTCAAAATATAATAACATGAAATTCAATAACAATTCAATGGTCCTTGGCCTGAGCTAGTGAATCACTTCAATCTATGGTTAATTTTTAACATAATAATTGGAATGATATGATAACTATATATACATATATATAATAATTTGGTATATTTTATGTTCTATTATTAAGTTCCACATGGTATCATATTACATAATTTTTAATTTTAATTTGATGATACTTTTATAATAATGAATGACTCAATAAAATTTTTCAAATTGAAATTTATTTTAATTCCATGTTTCCTAATCTGTAATCAATTAATTTATCTGATTCTAAAAAATCAACCTTAATGAAATTATCTATGAATCCTGAATAGAATAATAATATAGAATGTGGAATGATAATCAATTGATTTAATTATTATTTTTCCAAGATGGTTATAAAAACCCCATAAACATATAATTATAGCACCTTGAACCATATATATATTGCCATTATCGAATACCCCATATTATCCAATGAATATTTTAGGTAGGTTTCATATTAAATCAAAACAATAACCACTTAAAATCACATAGTTAATCCAACAATTATATAGTATTTACTCACTGGATCGTAATTGGGGCCAAATTATTAGTTTATAGTGATTATATAAAAATAATTAGGCACACATGCCAATACATAATTAAGTGTTGGCATAACATTCAATTAAAAATTTAAATTAATAATAATAATGCAATATAAAACTAAGTGAATACAATTGTGTGGTCTAAGATCATGATCACCAACACACATTCGATGATTTTACATTTACAATATAACATTCATTATCATTAATTTCTTGAATTAATTATGATAATATTTAAATAGATAAATCCATTAAATTTTATTATTAATAGATTATTTAAATTTATCAAAATTATATTAGAACCATCATGGAAATGTAAACAATCCATAATTTTAATCATTTTAATTAAATTAATATTATTTTAAATTAATATAAAAGGTATATTTATTTAGAGGATATATATTATAAACATAAAATTAAGACAACATTTTCTTTGTACTATATATTCACATGGAAACTAGCATATACTTCATCTCGCATAATAAAAGGGAGTTATTTCTAAATAAATGAATAGTTTGTATATTTATATTTCAATAGATGTGATTATTATAAAACAATATATCATAGTACATGTAAATATCATATATTTCATACAACAAGTAATTTAACACTGAAAATAATCCACTAAATAATTAATTATCCTATAACATTGAACTAACTATCAATAAATTGAAAATTGAATAGATTTATTTGGTATAATTATATAATTTATCATTCTCTCAGTGTTAAATTAATTATATGAGGTATAATACATTACATAATGTGTACATTTCAAATAAATCATGTGACGTCTTTTATCAATATCTATGATTCACTCCTTGGGATTCAGAACGTTTTTTAGTTTTGTATTTTTTTGAGGCACATGGAATGTATACCAATAACTTGATGTCTTCCATCAATATTTCAGGGATTTCCTCTCCCCAAACTGTGTAATATATTCATGAAACTTCATTTACACCACATGTTTTTTTTCCTTGAAAAAAATCGGGCAATAAAAAATTAATGAGAGATGCACTATGTCTATTCTAGTAAAATGTTTGTCATCATAGATTAGTTAATACATGTTTCACATTTTATTCATATATCATGTAGTTATTTCATATTGATAATAATTTAGTATGGTTCATCCTACTATAATCAAAATGGGTTCACAGTGTAATCCAATGGGATGCACACTATAAAGCCCTCTCTTATCAAAGTAAAAACTCTTGTAACCACTTGAGAAGGAATTAAAATATTCTTCTATTTATTTATTATATTAATGGTAATATGAATTAGAAAAAAAAATTATAATAGATGATTTAAATGTATATTTTTAAGAAAAATAAATTTTAAAATGAAAACTAAGGATAAACACATTACATAAATAAATAATTAATACATAATTATAAATTAATTGTTAAATAACTCTGATACCACTTGATCGTTTTGAGTTTAGAAATAGTTCCTATCTGGTATAGCTAACATAAAATTTCTTCATAATCAATGAGGAATCTAAGATATACTTGACAAAGATCATAATGAAAATAAATTTATTTCATTGTTTAATTGATAAATGAAATCCTAAACAAAGTAGTTAATTCAATTCAAATATATTTGGAAATTAATATTGTTGGACTCACTTGTTTTGATAATCCCAAATCATGTTTCATATATTTGATAATAATATTTACACTATATAGTAATCAAGTTTTATTAATATTTATAATCGCTATCCATTGATACCTATATATCTCTTATCTCACTGTTCTATTGTTTAAGCTTACAGTTTAAAATTAATCTATGTAAAGGTTACTGATGCAAAGGTCACTGACGTAAAGGTTACCGATGAAAAGTTTATGGATGTAAAGGTTACTAATGTAAATGTTACTGATGTAATGGTAACCATTGAAAAGGTTACCGATGAAAAGGTTACTGATAAATGTCACCGATGAAGGTCACCGAAGCAATGTTATCATTGAAATATATCGTTGATAAGGTCACTAGTGAAGGATACCGCTGAAGGATACCGATGAATGCTATCGATGCAGACTACTGTTGAAGCCTACTGTTGTGAAGGTTACTATTACCAGTCTACCAATGCATACCCTTCAATACTTTTTCAAATTCTTATGATTATTCTAATAGTCATATTTGGTAAATTTAGTGCATCTGAAATTAATTAATGAGGAATTTAGACATATCAAGAAATCGTATCCAGGGACAGTATGAGGTATGAGGAGGACCGCACATGGTTTACTTATTCCTAGGTTCAGATCTCAAATATAAAAGAGAAGACCGAGGAAGAAACCATGTACAGAGATAAAAAAGTAATTGTGTGTGAAAAGGAAAGTGAGAGTGCAGAGGAATGCTTGAGAAAGAGCTTACTGACTAGATCAAAGAGAACAATGAAGAACCACTCAATTCTTACAATGTGAACTCAAGAATCTCAAAAAGATTTTTATAGGAGAACAATTCCAAGGTTTCCTTCTATGCTTCATCAAATCTCTATCAGCATAAGAAGAATAATAGTCAGTTCCTAGAAGCTAGAACTTGGTGTTGTGACAATCTCTTTTGAGGAAAACATCTAAGGATAAACTCAAACTGAAAATTCTTCATCCCAAGGAGTCAATAGTTGAAGTACGAACACATAGATATTTATAAACTCAAATCTCATAATATTATATCTACTGTGTTCTTTTATTTTACATTTCTAAGAAGGGTGTGTCTATCTGTTACACACACTGTCCCCTATGCTTGAACTCGAGGACAATTAAAATCCTCACATCAAACTTCACTTAAAATTTGTTTCCCTTCTAAAACTATGTAAGATACTATGTGTAGTCTGTATTTTTTGTTTTTCCCATGAAGAACTATGGTAGAGGGTGTGAACCCTATATAGTTTTTGAAAACTGTTGTAAATCCCAATACAGGCTGTGTATCACATTTATTGTTAATATAAACTACTTGGAGAAAATTGATCACCAAGTGGAGAGGAATAAGTATTGTCATGAGACTAAACCTCTTATTTAACTATACTATGTACTATATTTTGTAATAATATGTTTTATCTATTTTTCACTTCTCATTAATTGCTAAACTAGAAAACTGTTTTGTATTGACTATGATAGTTAGTTTTTGTAAGTGTGTGTATGTGTTTAATTATGTAAATTTGTTTCAAATGTTGACGGAGTTTTTTACAATAATCCAACTATGGACTAATCACAATTTCATAAACCTATTGACCCACTAGACATTTATATCTCTACATATTTAATTAACTAGGTAGTTTCAAAATTGGTGGATCTTTTTCATAATGTTTCTAACAAAAATTTTAAGTAGGTACTCAATTCACCCCCCTCCCCCATGAGATTCTACACCGACCAACATTTGGTATCAGAGGAACTATTTTTAATTCAATTATTTGAACTGTTGTGCTAGTTGTCAAATTCATTTCAACTATGATTTTAGCTGTATCTTAAAGATCATAAAATTTCTGTCATATCTAGATTTTCCATTCATTAAAATTATAATTAACTATGGATAACATAGTTGAGGGTTCTTCTACTAATATAACATCTTTCTTTAATGGAAATAACTATGCTTAGTTGAAATTAAAAAAACTGTATCTAGAAAGCATGGGTCTTGAAATATGGGACAAAATTGAAGAACAACTTGCATTACCTCTTACTACTAGAGACACATGGTCTCAGTTGACTAAAGATACATATAACAATAACTGTAAAGAAATTAATACATTGAACTATTCTTTATGTGATGAAGAATTCAATATAATATCTTCCTGTAAAAATGCTTATGAAATTTTGGATACATTAGTTGTTTCACATGAGAGAACAACTGATGTTAAATAAATGAGATTAAATACCTATACTATTAAATATGCTAATTTTAAAATGAATAATGATGAACTAATATCTGAAATGTATCCCAACTTCAATGAAATAGTGAATTCTATGAGCATGCTTGGGAAACCAGTGGAAAAAAAAGATCATATTATGAGATTTATTCCATGCACACCTGATCAATAGAGAGGAAATTCTATTTCTATCTGAGAATCCTGTGATATAGGCAAGCAACCCGTGGAGGAACTAATTGGAAAACTTATGATATACAAAGAAAATCTTAAGGTAAATCAAGAAGCAGATGATAAACCAAAAAATAAATCTATAGCATTCAAGACTGCTACCTCAAAGAGCAAAGTCAAAGAAAAAGGTCAAGCTCCTATAGACACTTCCATCAGTGAAGTCTCAGACTCTAACAGGGATGATGAAATGGATCATTTTGCCAACAGATTCAAAACGTTCTACCATAAGAATATTTTCTTTTGAAAGTCAAACTACAAAGAAAGTTATGATAATAAAGGATAGTGGAAAAAGGATAGAAAATGGAATGACAAAAAATATTATATAGTCTTCTATGAGTGTAAACGAAAGGGTCATGTGAAGGACAATTTCCCCAAGATGAAGTTTGAAATGAAATAATAAGATAAGGGAAAATGATATAAAAGGGATATGAAATCTACTTGGAGTGCTTCAGATGATAGCTCTAGTGGATTTAAGAATTCTGATATTGAAAAAGGCAGACATGAAAACTTGTGTTTCATGATAGAAACATCTGAGGTATCACCCAATTCTCCATTACATAATTCTTATTATTCTAAGAATGAATGTGAATCAAATAATGATGAGAATATGACTAAGTCTGATCTATTTGAATATTGTGGACTACTTGATGATACCTTTAATGAACTCAAGGATAAATATAAATTTTTGTAAAGAAAATATGCTTTAAATGCTAATTAATATGCTTGATCAGGATGTTGAGAATGAAAAATGTGCTTCGCTGTAAAAATAAAATACTAAACTTATATTATCAAATGAGAAATTAAAAATAGATCTTGAGAAATTTAATGAAGTTAACGATACCTTGAATCAGTTTCTAGGGAAGAAAATTTCTCCAAAATAAAAAACTGGTATACGATATCAACCGGGACAGAGAAGGATTATTAAAAATAAATTTGTTCTAAAATATGGATAGTTCACTACTAGTCCATCTTCTAGAACATCTTTTGAAAAAAAATCCCTAAAGGACTTAACAAAGTGTTCATGTCTCAAAACCTATTAGTTGATTATAAAAAAACTTGTGAGACAAGTATGGGTTTCCAATGTTTTACTTGCTAACCTCTCTGGACCCATGAAAATATGGGTACCAAAGTTACCCTACACTAAATCTGTTTTGAAGAAAAACTATTTAATGCCCTTCTATAAGACTCTGTGGTGTTTTGATAGTGTATTTTTAAGACATATGACCAGAGACTATTCATGCTAGAAGATCCTAATTAATTTTTATGGAGGACATGTCACATTCAAGGATAATTCAAAATAAAAGATCATTATCTTAGGCCAAATTGGCCACCCTAATACTATATTAATTTCAAAATTACTTATTGTTGATGGGTAAAAATGAAATTTACTTAGTATCTCTTAGTTGCGTGATAATGGTTTAATTTTGAATTTGAAAATGATGCATGAAATGTTTTTAATTATAAAACTGATTTAATATTCACTGCTCATAGAAATGAAAATGTACATGTTGTTGATTTAAACTCTTTAGATAAGATAAATGTTTCTTATTTAAATTATTTTCATAAGGAATCCTGGTTATGACACAGAATATTAGGACACTGCAATGTGCAATCACTTAGGAAACTAACTAAGAAATGATTAGTTAGAGACATACCAAAATTGTAATTCCCTTTTAACAAAGTTTGTAATCCTTATCAGAAAGGAAAACAACACAATGTTTTTTCAATCAAAATAAAGAAGTTTATACTTTTAAACCTCTTCAGTTGGTTCTCATGGATTTGTTTGGACCATCTAGTGTTTCATGTTTAAATGGAAAGAACTATGTTTCTGTTCTTATAGATGATTTTTCTAGATATATTTGGGTATACTTTCTAGCTCAAAAAAGTGAAGCATGTTCTTACTTTATTAAATATTCCATGTCTCTAGAAAATCTGAGTGGACTTATAATTTATTCCTCGAGAAGTGATCATGGCCATGAGTTTGAAAATCATGAATTTGAATCTTTTTTCTCACAAAATGGCTATAATCGCAATTTCTCTACTCCTAGATAAACTCATAAAAATGGAGTTGTAGAAAGAAGATATATGAAAATTCAATAGATTTCCTAAAGATTTCTAAATGAGTATAATCTACATATCTATTTTTGGGCTGAAGATGTTAATACACCTTGTTACATTATCAATAGAGTCTTAATTAGACCTGTTCTTAATAATACCCCTTATAAGCTCTGGAATAATAGGAATCCTAAGGTTAATTACTTTAGAGTTTTTTGTTTCAAAGCCTTTATCCTTAACACTAAGGATAATCTTGACAAATTTTCTTCTAAGAGTGATGAAGTAATTTTTCTAGGTTACTCAACCTATATTAAAGCTTACACAGTATTTAATAAGAGAACAAAATGTGTGGAAGAATCAGTTCATATCAAATTTGATGATACCGATCCACACGAACCCAAAACCTCAATTGAACATCTTGAGGAAGATACATCAATTCTGGACCTTAATGATTAAGACAATGATCCCTTAGTGAAAACAACTAGTTCTGGAAATTTTCTAGAATATGTTCATGGTGAATCTGAACCTATAGACAACCATGGGGAGTCTAGTTCAACTATATCTAGAGGTATTAGAACTCGCCAGAATCATCCTTTGGATGTTGTAGTAGGTGATCTGAATAGAGGAACACGAACTAGAGCCTCTCTAAGAAACCCGGTTGAACATGAAGTTTTTCTTTCACAAATTAAACCTAGTAATTTTGATGATGCAATCAATGAGAAAATTTGGTTGATATCTATGCTTGAAAAAATAAATTAGTTTAAAATAAACAAAGTTTTAGAATTAGTATAAATGACTAAAGACACTTTGACCATATGCACTAAATGGGTGTTTAGAAGTAATGTTGATGGATGTGGAAACATAGTTAGAAACAAGGATGGACTAGTTACACAAAGATATAGTCAAAAAGAATAAATATGTTATGAGGAAACCATTTCACCTGTAGCTAGACTAGAATCCATCATGATACTCCCTGCTTATGCAGCTCATCTGAATTTCAAACATTATCATATAGATGTCAAAATTTCATTTCTAAATGGGTACATAGTTGAGGATGTATTTGTGGAACAACCCCCTGGTTTTAAAAATCCCCACTTTTCAAATCTTGTTTTTAAACTGGATAAAGATTTATCTGGTATAAAAAAATTTTCAAGAGCTTGGTATGATAGACATTGTTCATTTCTTATTTCAAAAGGTTTTACTAAAGGAATAACGAATCTAACTATTTCTATTAAAAGAATTTCCAAAGATGTTTTAATAGTATAGATTTATGTAGATGACATTATTTTTGGATCCTCTAAATATTATTTATGTACTGATTTTTAAAAAATGATTCAAGAAGAATTTGAAATGAGTTTAACTGGGGAACATAATATTTCTCGTGGATTTCATATTTTGAAAAATAAAAATTGTATTATTCTAAATCAGAGTAAATATACTAAAGATATTTTGAAACATTTTGGTTTGTACAGTAATAAAGGTATTACTACACCTTTGAGTACCACCTGTAAATTGGATGATGATGAAACTAGTAAATCAGTGGATCAAACCAATTATAGAGGATTGATCGGGAGTCTGATCTATCTTACTGCTAGCATACCTAATATTATGTTCAGTGTGTTCATGTGTGCCCATTTTCAAGCCAATTCAAAAGATTCTCATTTAATTACAATTAAAAGGATTTTTAAATATATCAAGTATAATACAAACTTAGGACTATTTTATTCAAGAGGAAAATAATTTGATTTAATAATTTATTTAGACACTTACATTTATAGTTGAAAGTTATATAGAAAGAGCACCTTTGGAACATGTCACATTTTGGGAAAGTCACTAGTATCGTGGTTTAGTAAGAAATAAAAATCTATTGCATTATCTACTAACAAAACATAATATATAGCTACTGGTAGTTGTTGAGATCATATTCTGTGGATGAAACACACTTTACTAGACTATGGATATCAATTTAAACATGTCTCTTTAAAGTGAGATAATACAAGTGCTATTAACATCTCTAAAAATCGAGTATATAATTCTAAGACAAAGTACATTGATGTGAGACATCACTTCTTGAGATATCATTATCAAATAGGTGATATCACTCTTGAATACATTGGATCTGAACATAAATTGGCTGATATATTCACAAAGCCCTTGAATTTTGAGAGGTTAAATTACATAAAACAAGAGTTAGGTATAATAAATTGTTATGTTAGGAACCTCACTGTTGGACCTCACTGTTTTGAACCTCACTGTTAGGAACCTCACCGTTGGACCTCACTGTAAGGAACCTCGCCGTTAAAAACCTTGCTGTTGGAACCTCACCATTGGTACCTCTCCATTGAACCTCACTGATATAAACCTCACCGTAAGCAACCTCACCATTGGAATCTCTCCATTAGAAACCTCACCATTCGAAACTCACCATTAGGAACCTCTCCGTTGGAAGCCCCTGTAAGGAGCCTTACCAATAGACCCCACCGTTAGAACCTCACCAATAGACCCCACCATTAGAACGTCACTGATAGACCTCACTGATAGACTTCACCATTAGAACCTCCCTAATAGACCTCACTGTTGTTACCTTACCAATAGTCGATGATTTTGGGACTTAGATTTTTCTCTTTCAGAAGCTGAAACGTTATCTATATTACATATTTCTTTTACTTGATTTTATTTTCAATCCCAAAATGATAAAAATAAAGAACACACGACATTTTGATTCACTTCTACTCTCTCCTATACCTCTTTCTCCCTAACCTAAGAACCTCACCTTCGACTGAAATCCTAGAACCACTCCAGATTGAAATGGAAAGGTCGATGTGACTGTTTGTCAGTGGTGAAGAAGATGTGCCAAATCCAAAAATACCTTGTGTTCAGTCGAGTAGTGGAAGACAGACAGTGGAAAACCTAATCAAACCTCATTTTTCAAAGTGGGAAATCGTGGTTGGGAAGGAAGTATGCTCAGAATGGATGATGTCAAGTAGAACATTAGTGAAAAAGGCACATGAAGATCTTACTTGGGTCGACTACCTTGAAAATTAAAATGGAACCTATTATCTGAAGTTAGTTATGGATTTTTATGAATATCTGATGTTTGAGTAGACTGAGGTTGAAAACAGAATGTCTTCAAAGGTAATTTGAGTAAGTATAAGCTTCTACTCTCTGCAATTGGTTGAGTCTTTGAGAATTCAACATAAAGGGATTTTTATTACTACTCATGAGTGGTGCCGCCCACTACTGAGTTATTCTGTTATGAAGACGGTCTAGCTGAAATGACAGGGAATGGGATCCCTAGAAAATTAATTGCTACCTAAATAGAAGGAGAAGATAGTTTGCTCTTTAAATTTGTTTAGTATGTTTTGAGTCCTAGGATAGGGGACTTTTCTACCTTTAAATATAAGTATGTATTTCTTTTATATCTATTGAATCATATAAATAAGATAAATTTGTTTAGGATGGTAATGATTCAAATAGAAGATATGAAAAATCCATTTTCCAAGTAAGATTCATTGTTTTAGGACAGAATGAAATCCTTGATGTTGAAATTAAAATGCTTTTCTGGAAATAAAGAAGAAACAATTTTTGTGAGAGGCAATTTCTTCATCACCAAGATAATTTGAATGTCTATGATGATCAACTGGAACCCTTGGAGAAAATGATGGGTAAATGAGGAGGCAAAAATATATGAGGAATTCAACCTAGTTACTCTTCCTACTAGGCCTCAGTATAAGGGATATCCTCGTATGAAGCCAAATGAAGTGGATCCTACATAATCAGATGAAGAAGAAGAAGAGGCTACTGTTATGAAGGTTATAGAGTACTCTCCTATAGATGATAGGAGTGATCTTGACCTTCCTCAGACCAATATTGTATCTTTTGGTGAGCCTAACCCACCAAAAAGGCTGCCTAGAAGATAGACTGTCCTAAGGGGTAGTGATGATGAGGAAACCAGTGAAGAAGATGGAGATCAAGATTTCTTAAGGGAAATTAGAGAGACCTCAAAGGAGGAAGATGACACTAAATCTAGTCAAGATGACTTAGAGACAGATGATTGTGAAGAAGAATGTCTAAGTCTTAGTACTGTAATAGGACATAAAGAAATGGTGGAGAATGTGGATGAATAGGCTTATGATTCATTTGAAGGTGAAATTTCATTGGTAGTTGTTGAAGATTCTGTGGAGGAAGTGGAGGTGGACTCTCCCGTTGATGCATTTTCCCAAGGAAATATAGCTGAAATAGATGTTGCTTTTCAGGATGATACTCCCATTTAGGGGGAGGAATCTGTTTCCACAAGTTTGGTTATTGTTTCTCATGGTATAGAAGATTGGTTAGAGGGCCCTGGATTTGTGGTCTTAGGCTTAGATTATGGAAATTATGATGATGTACAGCCAATCAGTAGTCCTCCAATTCCTTCAGTTGTAGAGACTACTATTGTGAAGCCAATAGTACTTCTATCTAGAGACTATGTGAAGAAGGATGATTTGGAATCATTGAAGTCATATTTAAAAAGGCACGTTGATGAGAAATCTATTGAGATTGAAAGATTAGTGTCCCTGAATCAAGAAGTGGTGGAATCTTCCTTAGAAAGAGTTATTTCTACTTCTCACTCAAATATACAACACGAAGTAAAGGAGTTCCAGAATAAGGTCAGAACCTTGGTAGAGTCTATGGAATTAGTGATATAGTCTATATCAAATTTAGACTCATATATGGCTTCATGGGTGTGGGTAGGAATAGATCTTACATATGTTAAGAGTCTGGTTAACCATATGTTCACTGTGTTTGAGGAATTTATAAAGTCTATGGAGACACATGTGAGTGGCTAGGAAGATGATGTAAAAAGGCTGATCAGTGGGATGAAAAAATCCTTTAAAGAGATAGTGTCTTTATCTTTGGAACCTCTGAGTGAATATTATTCCTTTTTAGCCTCTACTCCGGTTGATCTAGAATCCTTTAGGTCAGTTATTAGAGAAGAGGTGTGGAAATTCTATAGTGCTAGTACCTCAGACCCTCAATCTATGACTCGGGTTATTTCCACTACCAGGAAAATTCATAATCATGTGGGAGATTATATAAGGGAAACTGCTCAATATCAAAAGGCCATCAATGAGCAAGTAGATTTCTAGTAAAAAAGGGCGTACACTAAGCATCATATGGATGGTCACTTTATGGTACTATTGTAGAACATGAGGATCCCACATGTCACTCAGGATTTTAAAGATCATGTTAGTAGTCTTAGAGAGCTAACTCTGTCCTTGTAAATATTCATGGAAAATAAATATGACTCTATATTATCCATTGAAAGGGGAGGAAGAATTATTATGGATTTTAGAAATCATATTTTTCCTTTCCTCCATCTGGATTGCACTCCCATCATTCTTCCTCCAGCCCTACCTTCTTCCTCAATGACTTCAAGATCTACCAGTGCTACACCAATCATGACTCCTGCATAGGCCATCAGAAGCTTGAAACCTATGATTCTTCAGAGATCTACTCACTATAGGTTTTCTAATTTCTCCTTATTAGCTCCTTCAACCCTACTAACTACCTTACCTAGGAATATACCTACATCTTCAGAACCGAACTCCTCCGCTTCAAAAGAAAAATCTCCCTTGGATATTTCTTATATTTATTGAATGTTGGATGTATTAGCTGATAAGGATCTTTGTATACATTTTGTATCTTATATTATTTCTTCATTAATGATAAAATAATCTTTTTTCACTTTTTGTCTTACCGTTTATTGTTAATCACAAAGGGGGAGAAGTTTTATGTTCCCCAAAGTTACTCAAAGGGGGAGAAGTTTTTAAGTTACCTAGAATTTTGGCATACATACACTTTTATATTTTCACCATTACCATTGATCAGTTTTACTTAAACACATCTCTAAAGATATTATAAAATTTTCTTAACCCTGATTGAGAAAATACTGAAATAATTTGTGATTATCAAATAGGGGGAGATTGTTGAAATCGCATATTTTGATAATCCCAAATCATGTTTCATTTCTGTAATAATCTTGTTTCTAATACAAAACAATCATGTTTCATTAATATTTATAATCTCTATCTAGTGATACCTATGTATCTTTAATCTCATTGTTCTATTGTTTATGCTTAAAGTTCAAAATTTATCTACCTAAATGTTACCGATGCAAATGTCACCGTTGTAAAGGTTACCAATGCAATGGATACCGATGTAAATGTTTCCAATGTAATGGCTACTGGTGTAAAAATTACTGATGCAATGGTTACCAATGAAAAGGTTACTGATGAGGGTCACCGATGAAGTTCACCAATGCAAGGTTACCACTGAAATATATCGTTAAGAAGGTCACCGCTGAAGGCTACCGTAGAAGGTTACCGATGAAGGCTACTGTTGAAGCCTAACATTGGGAAGGCTACCATTAAGAGTCTACCAATGCTTACACTTCCATAATTTTTCAAATTCATAATATTATTATAAAGGTCATATTTAGTAAATTTAATGTGTCTGAAAATAATTAATGCTAATTTTAGACATATCAAGAAACCGTATATGGGGACAGTACGAGGTACGAGAAGGACAACACATGGTTTACTTATTCCTATTGTCAGATCTCAAATATAAAAGCAAATACTATGGAAGAAACTGTGTATAGAGATTACAAAATAAGTGTGTGTGAAAACTCATGTGAGAGTGAAGAGGAATGCACGATAAAGAGATTACTCGCTAGATCAAAAAGAACATGGAAGAACCACTCGATGGTCACACTATGATGTCAATAATCTCAAAAAGATCATTTCGGTGGAATGATTTCAAGGATTCCTTCTATGATTCATCAACTATTGATCAACACAAGAATTAGAATACTCTGTTATCGGAAGCTAGAACCTGGAGTTGTGACACTCTGTTTTGAGGACAACTTCTAGAGACAGACTCAAACTAAAAATTCTTCTTCCCAAGGAGTCAAGAGATGAACTACAAACACATAGAACATTCTAAACACAAATATCATAATATTAGCTCTACTGTGTTCTTTTATTTTACATTTCTTAGAAGTGTGTGATTTTCTGTTAGACACACTGTCTCTTGTGCTTGAACTGGAGAAGACTAAAAATCCTCACACCAAACTTCACTTACATTTTATTTCCCTTGTAAAACTGGGGAAGAGATCATTTTTGGTCTGTATTGTTTGTTTTTTCCAAGAAGAATTGTGGTAATGGGTGTGAAGCATGGATAGTTTGTGAAAACTATTTTAAATCCCGACATAGGATGTGTATCTAGATTATTGTTATTATAAACTTCTTGGTGATAGGTGATCACCAATTCGAGAGGATTAAGTCTCAGTTTGAGATTGAACCTCTTGTTTGACTCAATTGTGTACTATATTTTTAATACTCTGTTTTATCTATTTTTCGCTGCTTATGAATTTCTAAAATAGAAAATTGTATTGCATTGAATTTGATAGTTAGTTTTGGTTAGTGCGTGTATGTGTTTAATTCAGTAAAATTGTTTCAAATGTTAAAGGAGTGTTTTACACTAATTCAACTGAGGACTAATCAACCTTTGAGAAACTTTATGACCAACTAAATATTTATATCTCTACTACATTAATTAACTAGGCTGTTTCGAAATTCGGGGATCTTTATCATAATGTTTTCAACAGAAATTTTAAGAAGGAACTCAATTCACCCCCTCTTGAGATTCCACTCTGACCAAGTAATGTATAGATAAATTCAGAATTATTATATCTTTTATTTCTATCTATATTGATGATTTGGTTTTATACTCAATTTTACCTTCATTTTTTCATCTGAGATAAGGTTTGAATCTCTCATTTGGTGATCTATGCATGCTTATAAATTGTAAATCATAATAAATGAATCATTTGGTTTTTGGATTCCCAATCCATATTTCATGAGTCAACCATCATTGATCAGATCAAGAATCACTTCATTGATGAAATATGATTCATCATATTTGAAAATATTGAGTTACTACAAGATGATTGGTTCTAGATTTGAGCAGTGTGTTCTTGAAATGTTTCAATCTTCATCCATGAGGGAATTAAATATTTTTTTACGCAATAATCAGATAACCCAATAACATGGAATGATTGGTTATTTATTGCGGTAGGTTAGGATTTGTAATTAAACTGAATTCCTTATCCAATACCTTTTTACATAGAGAAACCTATGTATAACAACAATATAAATATTTTTTCTGTACATGCATAACACATATATATATACATTAATGTAATTTGATAAATAATCTAATCTAACATTATTGAATAGAAATCTATCAAATCATTTAAAGTCGAAACATTTTTCGTAGTCTATTTATTATAAATGGAATATAATGATAATTAAATATTGAATATTTATTTTATAAGAAAATATTACGTAATAATTGTATGGTAAATGTAATAAATTTTATATTCACTATATCATATAAATAATTATATTTAATAACTTAAATTTCATATTTATTCTTTTGTATAACTCTTGATTAATTATTGGCGATTGAAAAAACATTGATAATTATTAAATAAACAAATCATGATTAATATTTAATATAATTTTTATATTAAAAATATATATTAATTAGGATTCTTGTTATTGTTATTTTCTAACTCTATAGACTATTCTTGCATTGAAATTTGTTATAATTTCATAAATTCAATGTTTTACGTCAGCAAAAATCATATTGGCATCCATATAGAATTTATTTGAAGTCAAAATATCATCAAATATCATAGTTATAATCATAGATCAATATAATCCATTTTATCGTCATAACTCCAATCAAGAAAGGTTTAGTGTTTTGTTATCAACTAAATAGATTCATTTTCCAATCCACTAAATTTAGAAATTAAAATATCTACAAAAAACCATTTCCATGTATTCAATAAGGTTGTTCCATTACTGGTATAGTGAAAGAGATATCATATTATATTAATGAAGAGACGGGGAAATCAGGTCATGCATTATTCATTATTGAAATATCAGTCATGACCCACCCAATGTGTTTTACAACATATCAAATATGTGTTATCGTATAATTTTTTAATACATCATAGTATGTTAGTAGTTATATAAATAAGTAATAAAAATAAATTATAAAGGCTAATGCACATATATAATCATATGAACATTAAATGACACATATATTTGGAATTTAATTTTTTTTGGGAATTTTTTCATAATGGAATGCTCTAAAAGTTACCTTGTGTGTACAACATGATTGGATATTTAAAGTTCCAATTCGTCTCAAAACTAGAGAGCCAATATCATTCTTATCCCATTAAATTATATCATCAATCCATGAAGAATATATTCAAAAATACCATCATGTATTTTCTTGTATCTTGTTATATTAGGGAACTAATCTTACTTAATAGTTTTATAGTTACTTTTATGACATTATCAAGTATACTATCACATAGTATAATATTATAGATGTAATGAGAAGTTTCTTAATATTCCAAAAATTCAATACCTTTAATATAAATGTATAAAAATATTTGGGTCTAGGGAACCATCACTAATAATTTCAGTGTGGTCACCTAGTCATAGTTGATTTCCTCTCTTGATTCCCTAGGATATGTATAGTTTGTATTGTTTTATTTTAGGTATAGACTCCTAATGTTTTTGGATGTTGAAATAGGGTCCAGTTATTTCTTCATTGTCCCTAAATAATAAAATAAACCTAGGAGATTTATATTATACAGGATGGCATGTGATGTATCCAATAATGGGATAAAAATTTAGAGATGTTATTCATATGTAATTTTGATTAGTAACATGAATTGGATGTTTAGGGTCAGTGATAATGTACCTTCGGACCACAACGAAATCGATTTCCTAGAAGTCATGGAATATGTTTGAGAAATTTTTTGGTTGTGTGAAACATCTCTAGGTGTTTGGTGATTGTTTCAAGATTGTTCTATGAGCTTGGAATTTAATATTACATATGGTAGTGAGATTTTTAATTTAGGTAATCCTTATTTTTTTGTGTAGGAATGATAAATTTGAAACATATCAATGAAAAGTCACAACTAAGATTGTATAGTTGATCAATAACATTCAAAATAAGTGGATTCTTTTCAGGTTCAATATTTTATTCCAACCGAAACTATGATAACTCCCTCATCTTCAAAATTTCAATTTGATATCATTATAAATGTAAATTCATAAGGTATTCTATTATTTGAAAATTACTATTGACACCTTGGAATACACTTTAGTCATTTCACTTTAGGAATTTGTGCTATTTGAAATGGGCTATTTGGGACGGGATCATATCACAAATAAGCTTTAGCGACGGTGTCCTGTTGCAAATAGACCATTGCGTAAATATCATCACAAATACCTTTTTTTGTGATGGGCCTTGTCGTAAAAATGTATTTTATGACGTGGAAGTTTCCTATCGCAAATAAGCCTTTGATTATATATATTATATATACATAAACATTTTGCGATGGGCCTATCACAAATAAGTTTCCAATTATATACATTATATATAATTAAACCTTTTGCGATTGGCCCGTCGCAAATAGTATTTTCGACGAGCCCTTGGTGCCGTCGCAAATAGTATTTAAAAATATATATTTAAATTATTTGTGATGGGATCCAATCATAAAAGGTCCGGTCACAAATAATAACCAAAATAAAAAAATATTTAATAAAATTATAATTAATGAAAAAATAATATTAATATTATTAAAATACTAAATAAATTAAAAAAATAAAAATTCCCAATATTCTCAAAAAAATTATTAAAAATTAATAAAACATAATTATTTTTATTATTAGTAAAATATATTAAAATTAAAAAATATAATTCTAAAAAAATATTTAATAAAGTTATAATTAATGAAAAAATAATATTAATATTCTTAAAATAATAAAAAATATTAAAATTTTCAATATTGACAAAAAAATATAAAAAATCATAATATATTATTATTATTATTATTATTAAAATAAAAATACATTAAAAATATAATATTAATAATAAATAATAAAATATTAGAAATAAAAAAAATTAAATTATGCAATATTCGCACCAATATAAAAGACAGAAACTGAAAATAGTTCATATTACAAAAAATCTTGAATTCAAATGTTTTAAACCTAAACAATCACTATGGGTTGTATTCTAGAGGAGGTGGAGGAGCTGTAGAAGATGGTGGAAGAAACTCCATCCCTAAACTATGAGTCAGACGACGTGTATATTCCTTCTGCTCGTGCTGTTGCTGCTACCATCGACACATCTCCTCATCATGATGCTACTGCTGCTGACGCATCTCTTAATGAAACTTCTGCAAACTCTCTATAAGCATAGCCTGAGTTCGCAACTGCTCCTGATACTATGAGGCAGGAGATGATGCCTCTCCATGAGCTCCCCTCTAGCTACACACTGACATCACATCTGTGCCATAATATGTACCATGAGTCACATGAGAGTTGATACCAACTACATGTCCTTTCTCAAAGCCATACTGAGTCCCCTACATCAATGCTGCCTCATCGAAATGGTGGGCACTGGTTTGATCAGTTTCCTCATTTTGACGCCTAGCCTGTGTCTGAGAGGTCGCAGCCTCATATGACTCCTTCAATTCAAATATGAAATTAAAATTGTGAAAATATTATATATAGTAAATTGTCAAACTGAAAAAATAATACTTACCACAATCTGATGGTGACGATCACCAATAATCTCTCCAGTGGCGGGATTAATGTACATCCTCAGATAAACGTCGTACTCCATAATATCGGGATTCTCGACTGACTGTAAAAATTTAAAATATACTATTTATATTTAAAGTTGTATACAATATTTTTAAAAGATACTTACCAAATTCTCTCTATGAATACTGAATGTACAGTTAATAGCTCGATGTGTCACCTCATGTCTCCCCCGGTTCTACTGACCCACTGAATACTTCATCTAAAATCCATCACCCAACAAGTGTAAAAAAATCCATCCCAAAACTGAGATGAAATGTACTCTAGTTGGTGTTCTCTACACAACTCATCAAAATCTATCAGTTATACTTTCTTAATGGTCATCCTTCCCAAATTGTGCAAAAACTGATGGAAACGGTCATGCATAGATGCCTACCATGCCGTGTGGATAGCTTCACACATGCTATCATTGATGGGATACCATAAACCCAAAAATAATTTATAATATCTAGTTATTAATAAAATAAATTTCAAAGTAAATATTATTTATTTACGTAGCAGCTATGATTGAACATGTCAAGCTCCATATCAACCAGAATTTGTTCCCATGAGATCCATGGCTTAGAAAAATAATTCTGCAAGATAGAGCTCCCCTGTCCAACTGCTACATGTGAAAAACTATGAAAAAAGAAAAAAAATCAAACAATTAGTATATATATAAACAATTTAGTGAAATATAACTAAAATATAAATTTTACCATACCTCTGTGGGCATGGATCGAAGCCAATGCATTGACGTCGCTTCAGAATAGGGTTATGAATCATTAATTTCGCAAGACCGTGCCCCCTCAGCGTAATCCCTAAATTTCTAGTAGGCTAAGGGTTAGATGATTCAAATCCCCCTTATCCAAAGGTAGCTCAGCCTCCTATAACTCACGAAATATATCAAGGTCCAACTAAAACACAAAATGATTGTTGTCAACAGATAATTGAAAATAAATATTATATATATATTTATATTAGTTATGATTATAACCAACATTTAACTGTGTCAATGTTCACCGTTATCATCATCTTCTTATTTGAAGATGTCGATGTATTCATATTCCTCCTCTACATCATCAATATCCATATGAGTCTTAGTTTCATCATCTTTTGTCATTTCAAATTCATTTATAACATCATTAAAATCTTTGTCACCATCGACCCTTAATTGTGGGGTGTCATCATCGATATTCATGTCCCTTTCTGAAAAGATGGATTTGGAGTATTCTGTTGAAAATTTTCAATTTCATCCACTTCAGAAGAACCACATTTATTTTTGGTAACTGATTTTCCAGAGATATTATTTTTATTTTTCTCCACCAATCACTCAGGTCTCTTGAAGTTGCACTGTACTTTGCATAATAAATTTGATGTGCCAATTGAGCCAGTAAAAATTGTTCATTTACTGAAATAAGATTTTTATATTTAATATCGCCGATTCCATGAGTCAGATGAGAACACAAGACTCTCTCAGTATCCAAACATCAACATTCAAACATCATTATGTAACTCTGTACTAGATAACACAGCTCAATAATTTCATCCAGAATGTTGTAAAATTCAACTTCAGTTTCTCTATGATGTGATCCTCTCAATAAAACTTGATTGTTCATTGTTTTTTTGATTCCCAATATGCACATGTATGAAATGGAAAACCTTTCAGTACATATTCATTATAATATTTAACCATTTTGAATGGTGGGTTACTCAATATACACAGTCACTTATCAATTTTTTCATAATGTTGAGAAACCTGAAATTTTTTAAAACAATTATCAATATAATAAATAGTAAAATGAATTGATTTTAAACCATCAATCATTTGTGTTACCAGTTTTTGAAACCATTGATAAAAAACATTGTTTATGTTCTTCAAGAGCAGCATCTATAATTTGTGGAAGTTGATTCTTGATATGATTATCATATACCCTAAAAATAAAATAAGTTTACATATTGTAACATAAATTATAGAATAAGTGGTAGAATCACTCACAGTACAAATGATGTCATTTCTTCACGGTAGAGAAGAACATATGTATGAGCCTTGTGATGTTCATCATCTGAAATCCTCCGTTCTTGAACTCCATCGAAGCCATGATTTGACTGATTGAAAAATTTAATTGATTTTCCATTTCTTCATTTACATGTACCACATTCCATCTCATGTGGTTTTTTTAGGGATATTTAGATTCAAAATACTGAGTGAAGAAAAAATCATTTTTCTCTGGAAAATAAGCTTTAAGAATTGAGCCTTAAACTGATGATTTATTACGTACTTTTTTCTTCAATTTATAAATGAATCTCGCAAATGGGTACATCCATCGAAACTATACGAGACCTCCACATTTAGCTTCATGTGGAAAATGTAATATCAGATCTTCCATATAGTCAAAGAAACCCGACAGAAATATTTTTTCCAGTTAAAATATAGGTACATAAAAATGATCTTCTAGTTTTCTAAGCACATCATCGTCTGTTGTAATTGCACAAATGTCTCAAAAAAATATCATATGTATGTTATCGAATACCAAATCACATAATTCAACAAACCTCTAAATCTAATTGGAATAAGTCCTTCCATTATAACATGACAATCATTACTTTTTAATCTAGTAATATGACCAATCTTAACACATCTTCCCAATTTAGAAGAATATCCATCTAGAAGTCTCAAATCTTCCATCCAATGACCAAATAATAAGAGACTCTCTTTGGAAAATGTATAAACTCATTTTGGCTTCATTAACCGATGTGATCTGACATTTTCAAATAGTTGACGTTCTGGTCGCCTGCAAATTTTGGAAATATCTAATCATTCTTTTATAGTATCTTTGGCCTTACCTGGTTTATCCAAAAATATATGAAATAAATTATCAAAACAGCTCTTCTCAATATGCATGACATCCAACATGTGGAGGACCAATAAATCAGGCCAATATGGAAGATCCCAAAAAATGATCTGTTTTATCCAATTATGTTCTTTCCCAAAGCCATGAATTTTCTATAGGTTTAATATTGGCCAAAATATGATGGGAGGTAATGAAAATACAACTGATATTAACTCTATACCTAAGATCCTTTTTGGAGGTTCATCCCTTTCTATTGTAACTTTCTTGAAAAGATATTAGTTCCTTTTTAAATAATGATCGGTTGGAGGAAATCTGTGATGAGAGTCAAAATAGCAAGGTCATTTTCCATTGATGAGCATAAAGGCTTTGATGTCTTTCATACAGTAAGGATATGACTTTGGACTATGTGTACTCCAGCCAGATAAATGCCATATGCCGAAAAGCCAGTAATCATCTACATTAACGCTACTTTTAATATGAATTTTTTTCTATAGCCACACCATATGTACTAACACCATTACTCCATAATGCATTTAACATGTCAATCAATGGTTTCAAATAAACATCAATATTCTTTTTTGGATGCCCCTGGATTAATAAAATAAAAAATATATAGCGCTCCTTCATCAACATCAATGGAGGTTAATTGTATGGAGTTATAATGATAGGCCAACATGAATACTAACTAACATAAGAACCAAATAGACATAAACTGTCTGTAGGAAGACCCAATCACATGTTTCGAGCTTCTAATGAAAAAGACGGATGCACACGGTCAAAATGTTTCCATGAATCACCAACAGATAGATGTTTCAAGCTTTTACTAGTTGAAATATTGGATTGTGCAATGACAGCACTGACACAGTGTTCTGTGACATGAATAAAAATTTCATCCTAGGTGTAAGGGGAAAATATCTCTACTGTTTTATATGAATTGATCCATACTTCCCTAGTTGAGCTTCTTTATACCTCTATTGTCCACATGTGGGAAAACTATCTAAAGAATCATTTCCACCAGAATATAAGATGCAATCATTTTCACTTGCATGAATCATACGATATATAAGGAACAGATTATGAACTAACCTTTTTCTCTCATTGTAATTTGCAGGCAACAAATTTCCTTTAGGTAATAATGTTTTAACTAAAGAAAATGTCTGATCAAAACAGTTATTTTCCATTGCATTATCTGATTTAATAGACATTAATTTTGCAACAACTTCTAATTTTCTTATCATGAAACTCAGAAATAATGCATCCTCATCAGACCTCATCAAATCATAAAATTAGGACGGTTCCAACATAAGAGTTAAATCAATATTATCTTGAGTTTCGTTTTGTTGAACAGATGGACCTGCAACATCATATACTAAATTTTGAAACTGTGATGGATCTGGAATCAATTTATTAGTATCTTCTCTAGAACTATGTTCACCGTGTTGATACCAAAAAACATAATCTAGTTGAAAACCAAATCGCAAGAGATGTCACCAAATCTTGTCAAATGTGTCAGACGTTCTTAGAGAACCTTTTTTACAAGGACAATTACATTTTTCCTTCTAAAACATATTCTGGTATTGATGATGAAAATAATAAGAAAGATTCATCACCCAAAATATATACAGGATTTAAACTATAACCGTTTGGTGTTATGTGCTGATTAATCCAAGAACGATCATCAAATAATGACTAATGAAGATCTCCTTGTTCCATATTTTTCTACAAAATATATAATCATCAATGTTTTTGAATAATTTGAAATTATAAAAAAACTATCTGAAAAAAGGAGATAAATAATTTAAACTACTTATTAATAATTACCAATAATTTTCTGTGACATAATTTCTTGTGGATTGACGTTTACTCTTTTTTCTGACAGCTCATTTACTTGCATCGTTCTCACGCTAAAATCACAGTGAAGAATCTTCTCATAGGTACACATATGCATTCTATTGCATACAATAATGTATAAGTGTAGCTCTGAATAAACTTTTCATTGTGATTTCTGTGTGAGAAAGATGCAAGTAAATGAGATGTCACACAAAAGAGCCCCCTTTTCATCGATGAATCATCTTCTTGCAACTATCACCGCCTGAAACCATAATGAAAATTATGGTCCCATGAATGCATATTCAAACTCATGTATACGTGATTGGATATACATACGTAGAAGCATATTTTCTATAATGTTTTGTGTTAGTGAAAGTTGAAAGAAGAATAGTTATCGAGTCAAAAGGAGTGTCGTCATTCCACTAGAAATTGTTCCATGTTATTACAAGTTATTACAATTTATTACAATTGATATTATTCCTATTTATTCTTATTTATTTGTATTTATTCCAATTTATTCCTATTTATACATATTTATTTCTATTTATTCACACTTATTCCTATTTATTCTTATTTATTCTTATTTATTCCTCTTTATTCATAATTATTTCTAATTATTCCTAATTATTCCTAATTATTTCTATTTATTCCTTTTTATTACTATTTTTTCATATTTATTCCTATTTATTCCTATAAATTACTATTTATTCCTATTTATTCATAATTATTACTAATTATTACTATTAATTTCTATTTATTACTATTTATTACAAATTATTACTAATTATTACTAATTATTACTAATTATTACTAATTATTACTAATTATTATTATTTATTACAATTTATTACAATTTATTATTATTTATTAGTATTTATTAATATTTGTGAAAACTTATTACTATTTATTACTAATTATTACTATTTATTACTAATTATCACTAATTATGACTAATTATTACTAATTATTAATATTTATTACTATTTATTACTAATTATTACTATTTATTACTATTTGTTACTATCTATTACCTTTTATTACTATATATTAATATTTATTACTATTTTTTACTAATTATTACGAATTATTACTATTTATTACTAACTATTACTAATTATTACTAATTATAAATAATTATTACTAAATTTTCCTTATTATTCATAGTTATTTTTAGTTATTACTAATTATTCCTTGTTATTAATAATTATTCTTAATTATTACTAATTATTCATAATTATTCCTAGTTATTCTTAATTATTAATAATTATTCATAATTTTTCTTAATTATAACTAATTATTCCTATAATTCGTAATTATTACTAATTATTTCTAATTATTCCTAATTAATACTAATTATTACTAATTATTACTAATTATTACTAATTATTAGTAATTATGACTAATTATTACTATTTATTCCGATTTATTCATAATTAATCCTAATTATTCCTAATTATTCCTAATTGTTCATAATTATTCCTATTTATTACTAGTTATTCTTATTTATTCTTATTTATTACTAATTATTCCTATTTATTCCTATTTATTACAAATTATTCCAAATTATTCCTATCTATTGCTAATTATTGAACATTATTTACAATTATTGCTAATTATTACCAATTATTCTTATTTATTCCTACTTATTCATTTTTATTACTACTTATTCATAATTATTGCAATTTATTACTATTTATTCAAATTTATTACAATTTATTCCAATTTATTATTATTTATTCCAATTTATTTCTATTTATTCCTAATTATTACAAATTATTACTATTTATTACCAATTATTCCTATTTATTACTAATTGTTCATATTTGTTACTAGTTATTCTTATTTGTTAATATTTATTCTTAATTATTACTATCTATTCCTAATTATTACTAATTATTACTAATTATTCCTAATTATTCTAAATTATTACTAATTATTCCATATTTTTCCAAATTATTCATATTTATTACAAATTATTCCGATTTATTACTAATTATTCCTATTTATTACTGATTATTTCTATTTATTAATAATTATTCATATTTATTTTTAATTATTCCTATTTATTACTAATTATTCCTATTTATTACTACTTACACCTAATTATTTCTTTTTATTACTAATTATTCCTATTTATTTATAACTATTCCAATTTATTTCAAATTATTCCTAATTAATCCTATTTATTGCTAATTATTACAATTTCTTGCTAATTATTCCTGTTTATTGCTATTTATTACTAATTATTGCTTATTATTCATATTTATTACTAAATATTCATAGTTATTACTAATTATTCATATTTATTACTAATTATTCCAATTTATTACTAATTATTCCTATTTATTACAAATTATTTCTAATTATTCCTATTTATTACAAATTATTCAAATTTAATACTAATTATTAAAAAATTGTACTAATAATTTCAATTTATTATTAGAAATAAATAATGATAACAAAATAATTTAAATCTAATTTAATTACTTCTAATCAAAAATAATTAAAATTAACATAAAAAATGAAATAAATACTAAATTAAATAAAATATAAATACCTTTAATCTTGATCTCATATTGATGTAGTTGGCTTCACAACTTTTTCGTGAAAAAAACTCACATACATTTTCACTCTGAAAATAGAGTTCAGAGAGAGTGTGAGAATTGAGAGGAGGATTTGAAAAAAAGAATGGGGATATATATATATAGGTCGGATTAGTTGCAATAGGACTATTTGTGATGGGTATCCCTTTGCAAATAGTATTTTTTGTGACAAGACTCGTCGCAAAAACCTTCGCCCGCATCAATTACAGTCTGTAGTTAAAAGTATATTTGTGACAGGTCCCGTCCCAAAAGGTACCTGCCGATACACTTTTTGTGACATGACAACATCCTGTTACAAAAACCTATTTACCTTCGTTGGGTATTTGCGACAGGACCCATAGAAAATACCCTCCGACCGACGATCTATTTACGACGGGGGAATCCCCCCGTCACAAATAACCTTCCTGCATTTTGACGTGAAAACTACGCCAAACTTTTTGTGATGGGTCTTCAAATCCAATCACAAATAACCAATTATTTGTGACATGCAGAATCCCCCATCACAAATAATCTCTAAGACGGGATATTTGTGACGGGAATTAACCCCGTCGCAGAAATCTATTTTCCCGTAGTGTTTGGTTGGGTATTCGGTCTTAATCACACACTTTTAGAGGGAATCATGGCTTACTATGATACTCCATTATAGATTTCAGTCAAATTCCTGAATTTCTCCCATATCTCAGTATTGGAATTATTTTCTATATAATAGAAAAAAATCATTGATATCCATTTAGGTTATCTTCAATATGTATCAGAGGTCCAACATCATTATTATCATATGCATTTATCAAAGGACCCACTTTGATGGAAGATTATACATGTTTTAAATATTCCCCCAATTTATGTAATTATCTTATTATGATATATTTTAAATCAATATAGTTATTAAATCCATAGTTATCATTTTCCAAACATACAATGGTTATTTTGATGTGGGATTAAGCCCATAAGAAGAGATTCCAATATATCTCCATGGATGGAATCAAACCTCATATAGTTAAACACAACTTAATAAGAAAAGGATTACTTATAATGGTCAAATAAAAATGGGACCATATTGGTTTTATTTATTGTTATAAATCATTGAATTTTTAAAAGATCTTTAATGATACGTTGAGTGGAGTACTATATAGATAATACACCTAAATTGATTGTGTGGGACTTATTCATGGGATAAACTTTCATGTTTATCATATCGATTGATAACAAGACCAAATAAAGTATGGTTGGGTACTACACGTAGTTTAAATATGATACATGAATATTATTCACTATATTTGTTGTTAACAAGATGTGAATGGTTGATTAAGAAGTAAATTTGGTTAAAAATGAGTTTCTATAGTTGAGGAAATTTCTAGAAAAAGTAGAGTATCTCTACTAATGTTATTTGAGTAAATACAAAAAGAGAATATCAATATTTATTTAATTGTAAATTAATCATACGATCATCATATATATTACAATGTGTATCTAAGGATGTTGGGATTAAATCTCAGCATGGAATCCAATATATCATTGTTATATAGAATGAATGATTTTTTATTTTGAGTCTCATATTTTATGGTCTAATGTCAATTTTCTTCCATGCATTTAAATTTCATTTGGAGGGGATATAAATGTTCACAACTCAATCCGGATAACCAAATAATCCCCTAAAACCTCTAAGACCACATGAGTCATGCTCAGTTTGAGAATAATATAATAAATAAAGTTCATTCATACTCTATATGGATCAAAACAAGGGATATAGTTAAGATTACATAGTAATCATTCTTAAAATAACAGACCTAATAAATTAATCATTTTAAAGTGGGATGGTTTTTTCCATACACATTTCATGATCCCCGTTTATTTTACCATAACCCATACATAATGGTTACTATATATAGTTCGAGTAAATAATTTTTTAGGGTCACACTATATAAGTGTACAATATAAAGAGTACTTGTCGTAAAAGGGTGGACAAATGAAACTATATGAGGCTTATTATTGAGATGCATTTAGGTTCCATAACATGTATATGAATTTGGTAGATGAGGTTGTTAGGTACTTCTATTAATAAGTAGAATGTATATGGTTCACTCTATAATGTTATATAGATGATGTTAGTTTTGAGTTTTGAGAGTAGTATCTCAACTCATTGAATTTTGGGAATCTCAGAAGTTCTCCTCAACTAATTATAAATGATGAATCCAAGAGGACTATCATTAACTAGAGTTATACGAGAAAACCTATATTAGTTTTCCAACTCAAGATGGGTGGGCTTGGTATAGGCACCCCACTAGGGGATTCAGGATGAGTTGAGTTCAAGTATAGAGACCTTGGAGACTTTGAACATATTTATAGGGATGTGTGTGAATTGGAACCCATATAGAAGACCTAGGTGAATTGGGAACCATTTATAGGGACCTTGGTGAACTAGAAACTAATAATAGAGATAATGTTTTACTTTATCCGTTAATGGGTAGTTAAGTGAATAAGACCCCAATGGGGTACCTTAAGAAATTAGTTCCTACATGAATCTTATGATATAGTGTTTTATTTATTGATAATATATGTGTAAGATATCCTAGTGTATCTTTATTGAAAATACATGTAGAGGATGTTCTATGAATAGCTATTGACAGTAAATGATTAAGATGGATGAATTATTGTTGGGCGCATTATTATGGATTAATTAAACATGTAAGGTCTAAATAAGTAGTATACTAGATTCTGTTTAAAAATAATTTTAGAAGATATAATCTACACCAAAATCCAGTCAACATAATTATAGATGATACTTGGTTGGTGTTGTCTTTCTGGTATATTATGTTTTTCTACACCATATAATGGGACTATTTAATATAGAATAGAGCATCAATCAAACTAGAAAATTGTATTAATTTCATCCTTGACTTCCATATGGGTATAAGAGCATTACATGACATATATGTTGAATCCATGACAACGAGGTGATTTTTATATGCTAATAATTTCCTTGTGTAATGGTCATTTAAAATTTTCTATTTTTAGATTGAGGTAAAACTGTGTTTTTGTTAGAGTCATAATGAATCTACGTCAATGAGAAATTGATGTATAATCCATCAGGGAAACATTCAACTGTATAGAAATGGGATAAATAAAGGAGATTTTAATTTAATGAATTAGTAAGGCCAATGTAATAATGTTAGTGTAAGGATCAGAATGTGGATGATTGGAGGGGTTTTCAAGAGAATAAAATGGCTCCCTTTCATAAATTATTTTTTAATAGAGGATTTTAATGACATATAAGGATCTTGATAGGTAGAGGATATGTTATTATAATAATAAATGGTTTAGTTATTTCCATTTCTATAGGCATTTAGGTCCCAACTAATTTTATAAACCACAAATTTTTTTATGATCAATGTAACTTTTAGGAAATCTTGTCTTCATTATCATTGAGTAATAATAATGAAAAATGGTGGAAATTTATATATATAGTTAGGACGAGTCTACTATATAAGAATGGATTTTGTGCCACAACATTTTATTCAACTCATATTCCAAACTATATGAAAATTTCTTATTCAGTAGTGAATTATTCTATATAATAAAAATTCACCTTATAGTAATATACTTCTCTAATGAACATAACAATTTTTTCTCAGGGTTATACTCGTTAATTGTAAGCTATAATATGAATTTAAGGTCAAAAAATGCACTCAATATATCAATTGTACCACAAGAAAAATATCAAGAAGTAGAATGTCCTTACGATTAATATGAACCAATGGATTATGGGTTGTCGTCTTATAAAAGTTTTTTAACTAGTTCTAGAAAAATGGATAGGAATACTTAAATAGAAAAACATTTTTAAAATCTTTGTTTTTGAGGGAAATGGTAATTTCACTATGTTTAGAAAGAACATTAGAGAGTGATCATTGATCATACTGATGATAATTTTGAAAAAATAATATGATATCAATTTGGTATAGTGAATAATGGGAATCTCATATTTATTATGGAATGTGATAAATGTTGGATTTGTGGACTCTCTAGGAATAGGGATGTTTTTCAATAATGACATTCAATACAGGCTGTGAATGAAAAGTTGGTGATTGAAGAAGTGATCTTTATATTCAAGTGCATCAAAAAATTCTATGTGATGTTGATATTAGGACTAAAGTCAACTATTTATCCTTCTATGTATCAGTCAACAATGGGAGTGGATGTGTGAGTGATTTTATCATAATATACTATAGAATCTACCCAAGAGCATTATATCAATAGTGACACTAGGTAGTGGTGTGTTGGAAAAAACATTATAAAATGAAATCATTATTTATTTGGTGAATCAACACATATTTGAACCCGTGTTCCTTTGGTTAGATTGTAGTTATGAATGAATTAATGAAATCAATGATTCTTTTATTTTTCTTTGTTATATTTTACTAAAAATGGTATGATAATTTCAACAAATGAAACGTTGATTTTAAAATATATGGGATAAGTAAAATTTACAATAATTAGATAACAAACTAATGGAATAGTAAAAATCAAATCCTTATATTTAAGAGGTTAGGATCGATTAGGTTATAAAGGATTGAAGGAAAATATATTTTAATTTTTAATATGTTCTAAACCTTGAATCACACCGTCAGAGTATCCCTCACATAAGAACCTTGAGGTACCAATTTTTTTATTAATGAATACAACTACTTTATCCTTAAATAGTATTTTATCTGACTAGATTTGATGTAATTGAGAGTAAAATAATCTACAGTGAAACCAATGTTTCTTAATAGCAATCATTTGTTGAGTTAGATGAATGATTTCATTGTGTTCATGGAAGAACATGTTGGTGTTCATCATGAACTGTTATTGGATGGAATTATTCCATTATTAATACTTGGATATGATATTGAAATATATAATTTTTTTTTAAAATTATAGAAATTCATTGAAAATAATAAATAAATGTATAAAATAATAATTTCATAAGATTATTTAAAATATCATTTTTTTTAAACAATACAGTGTAGGAATATTCATTTATAAAATATTCTATAATGAATGTACTAAAAAATTGGATTTCATTAGAAGACTATGAAAAACATTGATGAAAATTTCCTTATTTCTAATTGAAATATTAATGATCTTACTTATGGTAGAATTCCATATTTTTTGTTATTTTTTGGAAATAGTGTGATTTATTTTAAAGATCCCATCAAACTAAAAATGAATATATAAACAACTCATATTGTAAATCTATTTATATATTTAATGATTCTACTATAATGAATGAATAAGTTGATAGGACAATTGATGTCTGGACTACTAATGAAGTGAATGTTCAAAGGAGTTATATAGTGATATTTTTCAACATATTAAAGGACACCAAATCTCATGCGATCTGGATCAATCTATTTTGATTAGAATTTGACTTTTTGTGCATCCAAAAAATAAGAACATTAAGTAAGAATATATATAATGGAAATAAATGGTTTTCAATATGATGAATATATGATTATTCCTATCAAGGTAGAAAATCTCAGACATTATTTAAAGGGAAATAGATAAAACTTAAAAGAAGTTATAAAATTAATGACCAAGAAGGATGATATTGTTAAACAACTATCAAAATTTATTATCGAGAATCGTAAGATGATGCAACAAAATATTTTCCTTAAATACTTTATGAGTCCAATGTATAATCATATTAATGATCATATTAACATGATGGAAATTCCCTCTCAATCATTAAAAGAATAAATTGATGGATTTCCTTCAATTTTATAGTATATTGGAAAAAAACCCAAAATAGGAGGATCTATATTCTTGATATAAAAATAATAAAATAAAATTAATTTTTTTCATAAATACATGGTATTAATATGTTTAAACTTCCATCATCCTTGATCTTAACTAAACACCTAATTAATATCATTAAGAATAGTGATCTAATTCACCACGTCCAAGAGAAAGTACATCGGTCGATGGATCTTAGGTCATGTTGAAAAAATAACTGAATGTAGAATTATTATAGTTCTTTTTTGGAGAAATTATAATGAATACTTTGATAATGAAGGGATCTTATGAGACACCACATCAAAACATTGATAATATATCCATCAAATGAATGTAATTTTCAGACTCAACCATCAACAGAAGAGTTTAATTAGGTAATATTCATGGTCCCCTATTCCCCCAATTTTTAACACATCTTATGGTATAATATTATTAGACGTTTCATTCCTCAAACTATTCGACTAATAATAAATGTTTAAGGAACCATGTTGGAACTAGAAAAAGCGTCCCATGGATATTTCAAATTCATCCATAATTAATTCAATAGTGTATCACGTTTCTCAAGCTTCGATTTGATAGGTCGTAGAGTCCAAATAGAGTAACGGTTTATGAGATATGGACTTTAGATGTTGGGATAGAAAACTGGTTTGCGAAGCCCATTCGTGAAGCTCCCTCTGTGATCGTAGAGCATAGGAACTTGACCAAAGACTCCAAGAGCACTATGATGGTTGATGATGATCGACTCCTCGATTACAAGAAACATGAGGGAACTCCCTCTGGTTGCAGAGTGAGAATTCCTTCACGACACCATTATCTATTCACGGTGCGCAATTATGCTCTGTGGGGTGCTCTATCGACCTCCCTCACCTATAAATAATTAGCTCACCCCCTTCAAATGGACAGTCATGCCACCCCTTGGGTGGTTGATCTTCTATTTCGCAGATCTCTAGATCACCACAAATTAATGCCCTTCATAAGGGGATACACCCTTTGCTAAGGAAGGAGCTCCTTTGGTATTCTCAAAGCTCTGTGAGACCCTTTGCTCTATGAGACCATTTTCTCCATGAGAGCCTTCTCTCTACGAGCCGCTTTTCTCCTCGAGAACCTTTTTTTTGTGAGGCCATGCTCCGCAAGAGCCTATGCTCCCCATGAACATTCTTTGTGAGAACCTTTTCATTTGTGAGGCTGCTTCATGAGACCCCATGCTCCGCGAACACCTTTCCACTTTGAAGTTGCATCAAGAATCCCTATACTTCATGAAGCTCCATCCTTCTCACCCACCGGTCCAAACCGTGGGGGGTTGGTCCCCGCACCCTTGCATCCCTGCTCTTGATCATTGCCGGGCTGCGGTCCAAGATCTCCAGGAAGGTCCCTTCACTGTCCTCACTAACCCCCACAAAAAATGGAGAGTCACACCGTGAACATTTCGGGCCATGATATCGGCATCTTCCATTGTTCCCTTCTGCACACCCACCATCCACATATGGAATACCAGGATTTGAGATAATCCTTTTCACACCATAAAACACATTGAGTCGAAATATTCTTCTTGGTTTGTTTCCCATGTCGTGGTTTGAGATTCTCAGAATCAATTCCCCAAGTACCTTCAATCGAACCATTACTCGAGAAACTCATCCAAACCCCATCACCTGATTTCAATACCTGGTTGAACCAAAATCGTATGCTCTTGCATAAGTCCCCACACCATCCATTTCTAGTTTCCTTATTTCTAATAGTATTATCTACATGGCTTTAGACAGTAGTACACCTTATGTGACAACCATAGGATACCTCTTTTTTCCAAACAAGATATTCCTTTTGGGCCAAGCATAAGATGCCAATAGTCCTATCTATATGAATTTAAACTTTAGTACTCCCTAAGTGACAAATATAGGATGCCTCTTTCTCCAAACAATAGTCCCCTTATGCGGCAAGCATAATATGCCAATAGTCCTCTTTATATGACTTTAAACTATAGTTCCCCCTATGTTACAAACATAGGATGCCTCTTTATCTAAACAAGAGACACCTTATGCACTAAGCATAAGATGCCAATAGTCCTCTCTAAAAGACTATAAACTATAGTACACCCTATGTGTCAAACATAGGATGCCTCTTTTCCTAATGAAGAGATGACTTATGTGCCAGGCATATGATGCCAATAGTCCTCTCTATGTGATTATAAATTGTAGTACGCCCCATGTTCCAAACATAGGATACCTCTTGCTCTCAATAAGAGATTCCTTATGTGACAAGCATAAGATTCCGACAGTCCTAACTACATGACATTAAACTATAAAATGACATATCATTCAATAATAGAATACATCTTTTTCCAGATTAGAGATGCCTTTTGTGAAAAACATAAGATGCCTCATACCATGATTACAATGGCATAATATCAAGAGAGTTGGAATCTGTTCCAACATTCCATCACCCCACATCAGGCTATTTATGCCAATAACTCAGATATTCATTCCCATTCATGTCTGACGGGACCCCATAATGGCCTAGTCCCATGCCGCCTCGACTCACCAACCGTCCTAAGCAAAATCCCCAGAAGACTTTGGATGACACTTCGAGTCTGGTCCGGCATTTCGAACATGGTAAATAGTCACCCCTCATTTGTATGTACATGTTTCATGCTAACATGATATGGATGTTGGGTTTCAAACACAGTCAACGGTTATCCTCCATCTTAATGCCACCCTCACCACATTCTAAATGCCAGACACGTGATTCAAACTTTTCACATCCCTTTGTTCGGACTGATTCCAACGCCCTTCGCGTTATCCAGCTTGTGAACTAGTGCATAGGTGTAGACCTCAATTATATTCCTCAACCCACCAATAAGTCGATATGACCTCATGTCTAGACATGAGGAAGCCATTTCGGGAAACTTCCATGCATAATCCTCATCCTCTATTGTCGCTCCATAGCGGCACCGGAGCAGCTTCCTTGTGTAAGCCCCATTCACCATTATCTCTCCATATTGGCGCCTGAGTAGCTCCCTTGTCTAATCCCCATTCATTATTTTGGCTCCATTGAAACACCGGTGTATCTTCCTTGAGTAATCCCCATTCACCAATGTCGCTCCATAACAACACTCGGGTAGCTTCCTTGCATTAGCCCAATTCACCACCCATCGAGGATGAACCCTTGCGCCATGCTTGTTAGGTCTTTGTTGCCTCTTATTTCTCACACCGAGCATGACTCAAGTGGCATAAGGTAAGAATAATCCATGTCATCCTCTCTGTACCTCCATAGAGTGTAAGCCGCAAACATCCAGAACTATGTGGACTTTGACCCTTGTTAAGGCAAGGTACGTAGGAACCCTCCCTAAGGTTCAAGACCAACACCTACTGAGCCTGACCCCCTTCACGTTGGTCCTCCAACCAATACTGAACTACATGGACATTTATCTTTACCAAGGAAAGGTATGTAGGAAGCCTCCTAGAGGTTTAAACCCAAAATCAATCGGTCCCGACCACTCCACATCAGTCCACCCTTTTCCAACATAATGTTAAACTGTATCCCACTTTTTTTCCTCCATGACACTAAAATGTACCCATTTTAACCACATGGGCTTTAATCCTTGTCTCCTAGGAAAGGTACACAAGAAGACTCCCCAAGGTCTAACCCCAATTGATGGTAAGTAGTTGTGTAACCCAACCGACAGTAAGTATTTGTGTTCCCCAACTGACAGAATGTTTTTGTGTTCCCCAACCAACAATAAGCCATTGTGTTCCCCAAATGATGGTAAGACATTGTGTTCCCCAATTGATAGTACGCCTTTGGAACCCCAGTCAGTGGAAATCCATTATAGCCACAACCAATGGTAAGACATTGTAGTCCACAATCAACGATAAGTCATTGTAGACACCTTTGCTAGGGCCCACATCTCTGGTCTTCCCTCATGGAGTCAAGACATCCTAGGATGCTAACCATGCCTAAGCCCTAGCATGTCAACGGGTCGCTATCATCTGCGCACACCCCAATTTAATTCCCCAACCTATAGGTTCCACTTCCTATAGGTCCCATCCATGCGTCCATTATCACGATCTGCCACCTCTGGTGTTCCATCGCCTCACCGAACTATACAGACTATGATTCCCTACCACAAGGATATGTAGGAATCCTTTATGAGGTTCAATCCCAACAGTACCATCACCTTCATGATAGTTCCATAACTTTCCCCTTCCACTTCATTCAACTCTCCATTATCCATCCTAATTCCTACCTAGGCTACCACATCCTGGTGAGATCAGGTCACCCACATCCCCACTGCTCCTAATAGAAATCGGGCAGCTAACCATGCATAAACCCAACACAATTCATAATCATTCTGACCAAGAGTGTCCCTATAGTTATGGGACGCTATCCATGTGTAATCCCCTACATGTATTCTTGTATTTTTATATCGTGTACACCCAGATTCATCACCCCTTCGAACTATGTGGATTTTGATCCCTATTGTCTACACATGGTATGCAGGAATCCTCCACAAGGTTCAATCCCACCCAATGGTAATCCATGGTGTTCCCCATTCTGGGATACACTCTCCCGGATCTGCCCTCAGTGGTGTCCAGATCATCATTCATATTGAGAAATCATCCATTTATGGGACACACCACCTTGGGTCCACTCTCATTGAGTGTTCTGATCCATCAATACTCTATCCTCTTTTCTGTGGTGCACTTTACCTAATCCTCCCTCAATTGTGTTCATGTAATCCTTCACAGTGTGATATCTTCCCTCTATGGGACACACCACCACAGATCTATCCTCATTGGGTGTTCTGATCCATCCATCTGGTAAACCTTCCTCTGTTCCCCCTAGGGATGTACCAATAAGATCCATCCCTATGGGATGTTATGATCACTATTATTAAGTCTATGCAAGATGGTATACTCATGTCCTACCTCATGTTAAAAATGATATTCCTGAGGAAAAACTCAAAAGACACCACTATAGTGTAACCGTCTCAGAAATATGTTAAACTTGCGACAAACCCCATGTTAAGTAGGGGAATATAAAGAAAAACTCCGAGACATGCCTCAGGAATTTGATACCCTGCGATCAATGTCAGATGCCTCTGGTTCAATGCCATTGAGATGCCCTCTTTTGAGGAAGAATACGGTCTCCCTAAATCCCACGCATCCAAATACGCTCCGACATGCCAGATGTTGTCATCTACTCCGACAGAAGGTTTCTACCATGTTAAGACCCCATGGAATGTGCTGATGTAAGTAGTGTAATTAACCAAAATCCACAAAGATATGGAAAAGAGAACGAGATTCACAAACCGTGACTCAAATATATGAGGGAGACCCGGACCAAGGAACGACTTCTGAGGAGGAATCCATGGAAGGAGGAACCCACATCCAATCATCCCCTTTCGATCAAGGATCTAATGTCCCTGAATAAGTGACATATTCTTACATCATTTGTAATGCAAGAATGTGGGGAAGAATTTGCGCATCCTCTATAGATAAATACGCACCCCGATTAAAGCATCTAAAACAAAGAAATCGGTTGGTTTTTAACTGATTAAGTACCATGTGTGATGAAGTGAAAGTGTACTAAGTAGAATCAATTGTAATAATACCAAATATTGAATTTATTCATATTTTGTGTAATATATAAATAATATATATATATATATATATTATAATTTCATCATATCCATGTATTCATTAGGAATTAATTTCAAGGATTTTATGTTCACTTAAAATTATCTCCCAATTATGCTAGAATCCATTAGAAATTGGTGACAACCATCATTAATATTATTGAATACTTCCAAAAATATTTGGATAAAAATTAATTAATCCATCATTATTTGGAACAATCAATTTTACTAGAACATTATCCTTATCTAAAGATCTATCAACATAAACCAAGATTCCATAGAAACATTGAATGCAAATCTGAAATCTATACATCCCACATTATAGAGAATAATGTTCACTAAAAAATCATTATTCAAACTCAAGATACTATGAGTTTTAGTGTGAACTCTATGAAACATAATATATATATATATATATATATATTAACATTTCCAATACAATATGTATCATCTAAATCATATTTATACTTATAAAATCCATTTTTAGTGACATTGAGTGACTACTTGACATGGAACATTTCAATTTAGAATAGCCAGCTCATATATTTTAAATTACATATAATGGATGGAATATGTAAATGAATACAACATATTTCATTCATGATACACATGTTTACATCACTTTCCTATCATCATCATCATCGGGTAAATTTTTATTAAGAAGATTCAAAGCACAAGGACCAGAGACATCAGGGCTCATAGAGGCCTAAAATAGTGAAGGCATTGGGAATACCCTCTAATCAGGTTTTCACCCCCAGGTTTCAAATATATTACATTTTGAAGGAAAATACGGTCTGGAACATGAAAATCAAGGGAGGAAAGGAGATCCGTGACTTGGTTATCGTCTCGCCATGAGTGCACCACTTTGGTATTGTTTCTAAGAACGTCCATGCACATTCTGATGGTATATGTAATTGACCAAGGGGTCAGTCATATGCATTTATGACATCATGGAAAATATTATGGGTTGTTTCTTCCTTATATAAAATTTTTTTTCCTTATTTAATGGACTAATTCCCTAAATAAAAGCTGTTTCCTCAGCCTGTAGTGATGATCCATGACCCAAGAGGGAGGATAAAGCTAGAATAACACACCCCTTGTCATGCCAAACCACACCCCACCATACATGACCCCCATGTAGTAGGATTCATCTATATTTAATTTGATGCCACAGGAGGTGGGGTTCCATCGAACCCATTGACCTTTGTCATTTCCATTATCTGGTTGGGCGTCATAGGAGCTCCTTTAAAGAGAGAAGAGGGAGGGAGCCTCCTACCAGTTTATGGAGAGGTTGGCCATATCAAGAAGTAGGTTTTTGGTCCGGGTGATGAGGAAAGTTATAGAGGATGGGACCCAATCTTTCCTCACCTTATTACTAGAATTCCAAATACTCAAAAACCATGCATGTGTGATCATGGTGCATGCTTTCTTATCTGGTCCCCTGTCTCTCAATCCAGGGAACCTCCTCTGCATGTATAGGATTTTATCCATGTTATGATCGGTGAGAGCCATAAACACACTGAGAGTACTCAACACTACACACACCCAGTATCCTTGGATGAAAAGGTGATCAACATTATCCTCCTTACTATTCTTACAGTCAAGACATCAGTACACCATCATGATTCCATATCATTTAATATTATCATCCATAGGGATTTCCCTATTTCTGATGTGACATAGAAATAAGTTATAATTCTAGGAAAGAATCGTATGATAATGGGTCTCTTTCTAGCATTCTGAACTTTTTTAGATGCTCACAGATCAATTAAAGTCTTAAGAGGATAATTAACCCATGGAAGAGGGAGTGAAAACACATTGTTATGACTCTAGGGTTAGTACAATGAGATTAATGGTGCACTGTTGATCCATTTCTAGCACCTCTTTGATATTCGCATTATAACAACTAGCTTCCATGATAGAAATAGTTGGACTAGGGCATCTAGGGAACCCAATGGCCTCCCATGCCTAGTTTTTATGCCAGAAATAGATATCTCCACTCCCCAAAAACCATTAAGAACGCGTTTGAAGGTTATGAATGATGGGGATATGATATACTAGAATAGAGATCCCTGAAATACCCCTGATGAAGGATCACCAATATTGGATGAGTGCAAGGTTCTGCACCAAAGCATGATCCATTACCAGACTTCCTAGGAAAATTTCACATGCATGCAGAGGATGGTGTCCTCGAGGCATCAAATATTGATGTTGCCTTCCCTAACTGACCTTGCCACCTTTCCCCATGAATACCAGTGGAATTTACCTTCCAAAGTTGGGTCCCAGGTAAAGTATTCCATGATATTGTCAATGTTTCTAATATCCTCCATGCAGAACCTTGATGGAATAAAGTGCTTGGACCAAGGTAGAAAGAAGGACACTGTTAATGAGAGTAGTGTGGCCTATGAAAGAGAGATACTTCTTCTCCCAATTGAGGATGCGCTTTGTGATATTACAGGAGATGAAATAAAAACCTCTGATGCAGAGTCTGCCTAGGGATATGGGGGCCCCAACATATTCAATGTGAAAATCACATCTATTCATGTCAATGATTTCATGTAAAACATAGGTTTATCTTGGAATGCATCTATCAGAAATTTAGCATGTGATCTTGCCTTTGTTAATCACATGGAAACTCTTGTAGGAGTATTCTTCTACCACCTTCATGAGGCCTTTGATCGATTGAAAACCATCATTCATGAAGATGAGGGTATCATACATAATTATTAAGAGGGATATGGGATGTTATCTCATGATCTGTTCGAATAGAATCATCGTTATGTTGTTGATAATCCTATTATTGAGGTGGGTGAGGATGTCCTGGGAGAGGATGAAAATGCTTGAGGAAATCAGATCTCCTATCCTGACTCCTCGAGTGGCCTGGAAGAACTCTTAATTCATTCAAATAAACATAATATCTATCTAAGAAGAGTTTTAGAATCAAAATAATATATCAATGTTCCAGGAGTCAATACCCATACCTTCTAGAACGTTGATGATGAGGCTCTACTTCATGTGATATTATGCTTTGTTCATGTCCAACATGATGGCCATATTGGAGCCACATGTATTGAAGTTAATGTATTTTATCATCTATTGAGAAAGAGAAATGGATTTTTGGATTAAAAATCCCTTCAAAAAACTATGCTACTTCATGGAGACCTATCGAGAGAGATTCTTAGACAATATGGTTTTGATGACGTTGGCTAGGATTTTATACGGGAAGTTGCACAGACACAGTAGGCAGTAGTGTAATATAAAGGTTGGGTTCCTAGTTTTTGGATGAAGTACAAGAGTGGTGGAACAAATGTCCTTTGGAGGGATTTACCCTTGGATGAAATAATGTATGGACATAACCAAATCTACCTTGACAACCTCCCATGAGGCCCTATAGAATGATTCCATGAAGTCATCAGGTCATGAGGCACTGTCTGGTTTGAGGCTCATCATGGCGTTGTTGACTTCTACTTCATCAGGAATAAAACTCATCCCCTCATTGTCCTGGCAAGAGAACACAGTTGGGATCTACTGAAAAACCCCTATATCATTTCTCAGATTCCTATTGTGTCTCATTAGATTAGGACCAGTGAGCATCTATTGGAATAAGGAAAGGGCCTGAACTCCCACCACACCCCTATCTTCCATGTAGGATCTGACTTCTAAAAGAAAATTGGGTATGATGGGAAGTTTTCTCTCTTTGATTCATGCATAAATATGATTTGTTTCTATATCCCACTTTGATCCAGTTGATCGATGATTTATCCCTTTCCATGCATTCTAGTTTCAGGAGAAATTCTAGCACAAGGTCTTTCTTATTAGCGAGGTCCTCAAAAGTGTGACGATTCTAACCCTCCTGTAGTTCTTCTCCATCCTTTCAATTTCATGCATTGAACACTGAATATCACTATCACAGAGGATAATATCCTCATCCCAAATTTGAAAATGGTACTTAAACCATATATGTTTGTTATGAATGGAGACCCATGTGTGTCCCTGGGAAGGATCATTCCATACGTCACTAACCAAGGCATCGTATCCTAGTGATGAGGACAACTGTTAAAGAAATTGGAATCTCTCAGTGAGACACTGGCTAGAAGAAAGTATTACTAGAAGAGGTTAATTTTCTAGAATTCTCCAAACCAGGAGTCTTAAATTGACATTAGAGAATAAGGTAGTGGCATTGATGTTGGCCATACACCTATCCAAGAGACTCTATGAGAGGTGGGTGCCCCTTTGGTAGTTGCACCCGGTGAAGTGGTCTTCTGAGTATCTGAGGTCGATGAGCGCTTTCCCAGCCATGAATTGAGAAAACTCCACACTCTCTTTCCTCTTGAAGGGACCCATGCCTTTATTTTTCAATAGAGTGAAAACTAACATTGATTCCTCCCCTAAAAATCTATAGTAGGTTTTCCGGATCCCAACCATTGAGGTCACTCCATAACATCATTCTTTTTTTATGGTCACATCTCCTGTAGACGAAAGACATGTGGAAGGTGGTGTACGCCTTGGTCACCTTGGTTGTGATGTATTGTTTACTAGCCTAAACCACATCAATAGAAATTATCTTATGCCAGAAGATCTAGATTTGGTGGTTAGAGGGGTAGGCATGTATGGATCCTTGCATTTTAATATTCCATGTGTAATCACTAATCTTTGCAAATAATTTCTTGTCCTCGAGGATTTAAACATTCACATCCTTATGTTTAAAAACATTTTCGGTAAGGATATACACATTGGAATTATCCCCGAGACATCGGTCACACTATATTATAATAGGTATCATTGATATAAAAAAGATCTAGCATTGGTGCCAGAGTAAGTGACCTTCCTGAAGTCGTAGGACACACGCTTCTTCTTGTTCTGTGATCTAGAACGGGTGCACACAACTCTAGTTTTGGATGACTGCTTTGAAGGGGGAGTATCATTGTATTTGGGGGTGGAGATGGACTAGTTCCATTCCTTAGAATATGGCATAATGATTGGACCTAGATCATCGACGCTTTGGGGAAAGGATGCCTCTGTATGGTCCTTGAAGGGTCCTGAGATCAGTAGCAGATTGGAGTACCTCCCTGGGGGTGCACTGAAGATGCAAAGGTTCTTATTGGGAAAGACCTATACCTTTTATGGGGATACATGGAGCGGTGGAAGAGGGAGGGGAAATTCCATGATACCTACTTGGGAGGGTAGAGAGATGCGCTGGCACTCCTCCAAGTTTGAATCCAATGGCCACATGGAACTGAGAAGGTGTGGTAAATCCAAGGAAATATGAAGGAATGAAAAGCACCTTGGAATGGTGGATAACAACATGACCATCCGGGCACTTTCGAGAATCGAACTGGGAGGCCGTTCTATGACCATCCCTAGATAGACTGGGAGGACCACTCCTGACTCCTCTTATGACAAAGGATCTACCGATCAAGGAGATTCAGGGGAATGTCTCTTGGTGCGGGCCTTGGCCTGGATCCAGGATCGAGGCTCTTGGGGGGGGGATGGTGTAGGTACCCATGTCGGAGACCCTGACATACCTGGATGGAGTGGTCCTATAGGAGTCGGTGAGAAAAAAACATGGATAAGGCAAGATATTAATGTCATGGCTTCAGCTGATGGAGTCCTGAACCCGAAGGGAAATCTTCTTTGCTAGGGGGGAGATATCATGATCTACACATATTTGAGCCACCAACATATCCAGACAGTTCACGGTCCTATCATAAGAATAGATAAATCCAAAAAGGGATTCTACTATCACTATTTGGAATCTTCCATTTTGAAAGGGAAAATTATGTATGATAGGGAGGGACTGAGCCACGATCAAGGAGCCATGCCAGGGAGTCAGGGGAGGCGCATAGAGTGAGATGAAATGACTTGGGGGCACTTATGAGGATAAAATTTCGGGATGACTGGAGAGGGGGCATGGAGGGACCAGATGAATTGAGGGGGCCAATTAAGAAGAAGAACATATTGCACCAAAGTTCAAACACACAAGAATGGTTGGTGAATGATAAGGCGAGAGAGAAATGTAATGATATTTTGAATCCACTGGTGGTGCGTGGGGTGTGTTCTCACAGCCAGAAATGGAATCCATGCCCTTTTCAATTTTTCACTTTACTCGCAATTAAATATATGAACACATCACATGGGACAAAATTAAGAATGGAAAAAAATTCCCCATGTATAATTCAACCAATGACCTACTGGAATTTCCTTTAATACAACTGTAAAAATTCCATCATTACTATGTTACAACCATCAACATTATTAACAACATATACATAAACACCCTCATTATTGATGTTTATATATTGACTTGTAAAAGTATGTTATCATTGTATGATTTCTTTGAGGATAGGTATCTTTATAAACTCATGTGTAACGGATTTTTAACAAGCATACTCTACTATGAATATCGATGAGTGAATGATGTTACATGTAATATAAATATACGAGATAGCTAAGAAATACATCTCTACTTATAAACTCATTGAAAAATTCATTTTACATTATATAAAACATTTTTTTAATGAGTATAAAAATGCATTAAATAGATGCATCACATGTAATTAAAACCCATAATTCTTAATCAAGGTCATCAGCAAGGATGGGTAAATGTTATACATTTAGGGGATACTATCATTCAATAAATCATTTCAAAAAACAACTTTACATATGAATGAGTTATAATTTGAAATTACATTTTTTATTATAAAATGATATATTTTAGAACTATTGCATAAAACCTCACAAGTTTATTATATGTAGATATTATACATGAACCTATTTTTTTATATGGTAACGGTTTTATAATGGGATTTGATATATTATACATGTTATCCACTTAAATAATCATTAAATCACCCCACTAAATGATCTATCATAAGTGATGTTATTTTCAAATGACATGTTTAGTCCTTTGGTGTGACCGAGGATTCTCAAACAATGTAGTAACACTATTTTTATGAAAATATATCTCGATATCTCCAAAATTATTAGGAACAACTCTATGTTTAGAAATTAGTTTCATGATGATAATAACATCATTCACAACATCTGATGCACTGATGTATTCTACCTATATTAATTATATTTATATTATAGATTTCTTGGAAATCCTCAACATGATTATTCTATAGTTTGATTAAAATAAAAATCCATAATTAGATCTCATTTAATATTTTGATGTTGAGAAACACACCTTTTTAACACTTTATGTAAAGATTATCAACCCTATAAAGACCAATAACCTAGAATTTATACTTCTCAATAATTTAATGATCTATTATAAAAAAACAAGAATATCTCACCAGGATTGGATTTTTTTTTGATATTTATGATTCTCAAGTCATAAGTGGTCTTTGGAAACCTACATTACATGTTATAAATGATAGTTCATATTTTCGATGAATAAATAGTTCGATCATTATTTACTAACTCTTTATAATGTTCTTGAATATTTCTAATATATGTTGCAGGAAATACTATTATAGACACATTTTAATGTTTTTAATGCTATACTGCTTCTGCACTTTAATGATTTGTTTGTTTGGACTTAGTCTAATAAAACAATCATATCTATATACATAGATATTTATACAGTTTATATATAAAAAATTAACCCACTTATTTTATTGATAACCATTAACTAACCCCACACACACATATTTAAGTGTTAGGGTATAATTTTCAATTTTCAGTATGCCACCTATATTAAATATCATAAATACTACTATATTCTCAATAAAATAAATATATACAAAATATTCATAAATAATTTTTTTTTTCTGAAAAACACCATTTATTTAACCATCAAAAAATATTATACCACTCCAAGAATATTTATTTAGCCTATTAATGGAACTTTGCCAACTGCACACCACAATAGTCTCATTGGTATATTAAAAACTATAGGGCTATATCATATAAATGTCTACCTAAAAATATCATTTTGAAAAAAAAAGTAGTATATAATTTTGTTATACCTCATAATCATAGTATGTTGTCATAGAAAGAATCATCTAAAACACTTTATCATCATAATTTTTTAATATTTTCTTGAAAGACAAAATTATGAATTTTCTCTAAACTATTTCCAAAAACCATGATTTATAACTTTGACATTACCATCTATGTATTTTTTTCATTAAAAAACCCCACATTAATCTTATGGGCCTAACATAGTATGTGTATACATTACATTTTAATATTGGTTAGTATACAATGATTCAACCTCATATTACATATCTTTTAACAATTTCTTTAAACCATATCTATTAAATGCCTCTTAGTATGAAGTATATTTTTCATGTATGATTGCTCCAAAATCAAAATTGGCTAAAAAAAATCATATAAATCATTTTTTTAATGAATCCAACCATACCATTTATGTTCTAGTTTATCATTATTTGATTTTTCTTCTATAACTCAATGTGGAACTAGCTCAACCTCTATCATAAGAACATTTCACATTTATTGATCTTGAGTTTCTCTAAGTCTAACTTTCCTCACACTAACACCATTACTCATGTGTTACTTACTACAGAAAACACATTTTTGGCCACATAATTTTTTTTATTTGGGCATATAATATAAATATTTAAATGATTATTTAAGATAACCATCAAATCAGAATATATTTGATGTGTTGTCAAATTTTCCAGATGAAAAATATTATATGAAGTCTTTACACTCCCAAATATTCATAAATATTAGTATATTTCTTATCAATATATAATATGTAGTATTTATAATAGATTTATTTAGAGCATAGATTAGTTATAATTCTGCGATCTAGTGAACATAACCCCAAAATGAGATTAAAATGTCACATACCCTCATAAATGATCAAACGATATCCAATAACTAATTGATTATTCATTATAATAGAATATTACATTATAGAATTCCATGTGGAGTGAATTATGAAAAACCACTAAATAAAATATGATCTATGAAATCCATGCTTATGTACTATCAACACTAATCTAATAATATAATCAAAATACCCTTTACTAGTTTATTGAGTACCGTGTTTTGAAAATAGTTATCACTTTCAAAATTTCATTAAGTTTTTTGAATTATAAACAAAAATATTTTCCGAATGAATTCATTTTCATATGTAACTATGTAACTAAGACAACAATTTTCTTGTTTACTAATTTTTTCATATAAAAAACTATTACATAGATCAAGTATTATAATAGCCCTGTATAATTTTAACCAAAAATTTGACTCACACATTTCCAAATAAAAATGATTTACAATAAAATGATTCCCACAATCTATATCAATGTGATATTTATATATACTTCTCTTTCATATTTCCAATGAGATAATATGAACGGTATGTGGGATCTTAATAGACCATAATCTTTTAATTTTTAATATTATAAAAAAGATTATACATTTCATTAATAATTATACCAATCATTATACTCTGACATAAAAAAAGAATTATTCCTTATATATATAAAAATTACAGTTCATAATAATGAAAAAAATTATATTTTTCAAAAAAATTAAATGTGATAAAATTCAACTTGTAGTAAGGTTAATAGTAAGAAATTTAAATTCAACAACTAGTTTGCCTCATAAAATTAGGTCTCATGTGTCGTCCTCTAATACGGCATGTCTTTATCCATTACATATGAGAATATATACTTCATCCTTCATCAATTACCTCATATCTATGAGTTTTTTTATCAGAACAAATGTGGGATGTACACTCGGTATATATTACCCATGAGACAAATGTTTTGGAATGTATCTTAATAAACATCATATTCTAGTAATTTGAATGTTTTTCCTTGGGAACAGTTCTCAATATTAGATACTAATCATTAATTGGTTTATAGGTAAAACCTATTATTGATCTAGAAATTATCATCATTAAATAATCCACAATAAATAGAAAAATACATATCATTGGTAGCTAATTATATAGTCTAACTATTTAGTATAAAATAAATGTGAAATTTATACCATCTAAAATGATGACTCCGAACCGTATAGCCTTTAATTGAGTCAAGATTATTATTTCATCATGAATTGAACTAGTTATTCATGTAAGAAAGTAATTATTAAATATATATTATATCATCCCAAACATAACAGTAATAATTATTTTAGAGTAATGCACAAAACTCTTTATCCAAATCCATTGTATGGATAAACTCCTCTATTTTCCAATGATATGATAAATATCAGGTCTTAAAATTAAATTGTTACAAAAAAATGCAGAAATACACTAAAAAAAGATAGTAAAGGATAGTCATGTTGAAGAATACCTTCCAATGTGATAATAAAAATATTTATAAATAAGTTTTAAGTCACATAAGATAATCAAGGGGTTTTTATATTATGATCGATGCATGTCGGCTTAATGATTGAGATCTTGAAAAGTGAATATCTTGAAGGAATCCAATACATATTTTTTTAATCATTTTCTTGCATCAATAACATAGTATTCATCAATATAATATTAAATTTTATTCTATTAAATATTTGGAAATTTCTATCTTCTAATTCTTTATTCATTTTGGTGTATATATTATTCTATATATTTTTATTGGAAACCCTATTCAAATTCCCAATTAATTTTTTCATACTAAATTAATTTGCAGACACATATATATCAGATATGTTTTTGTTAAAAATAAAAAATTAGAGGCCAAACACATTCATACAAGCCTGAATACATCATATGTGTAACATATATGAACTTTTAATTTATAGATTTATAGTTATATGAGATCAAAAATATTAATAAGAGTAAAAACCATGAAAAATATAGCTAACCCATTCAACTTTATATAAGTGGAAAGGTGATCATGATGATAGGGTTTTATCTAAAAATACCTCCATCCAAGAATATTTACTCTAGAGAGAATTGAATTTATTATAATTTTAATACCTAATGTGATAAAAATATTCAAGAACTATCTTCAAACTCAAAATATAAAAAACAACTATAGAAAATATATACAGTAACTAAATATAATATTGTCTTAGAAAATATCTATGTGACTACCCAAAAAACTAATTTAATAACCTTGTGTTCGATAGAGCTAATGACACATGACAATAAGCATGTAATGTAATATAATATGGGTATAAATTATAATATATTTATTATTTAAAAATAAATTATATATATCTCAGCACATGTAACACCGAGATAGCTACCAATGAACGCGACACAAGGTTAGCATACATCATACACAACAATGACCTTCCCCTATAGCTTGTGTTACATGAAAAAGTTACTTTCTTCAATATCTTTAGCTATACACAATACCATGTCTTAACGAGAAATACTCAATAATTAAAAAATTATTATTTTATATAATAAGATATATAGTGGAAATTATTAAAAGTATTAACTAACTTATGAAAATATATGGTTTATAAAACTAAATCATTAGTTTCAATAAAATAGAAATGAATTTAAAAACAAATTGAATATCAAAAGTATATTTTTATGGATAACTATTTTTATACAAACAAATCTATTTTACAATAATAGATTTAATTATTACAATTAGTGAGAGATATGAATTTAATAAACATGTAAAATATTTTATAAATTATTTTTGATATTCATATAATAGATTTGGTAAGCATAAGATAACTAAAAACCCAAAATTTCACATAAAAACCAATATTTTTGTTATTTCATTTTTACTTCTTTTCAATGGTGAACCTATTTCAAAAGATAATTTCGAAAAACTTATCAATTGAATTTTGTAAAATAAACATTACTTTTTAATACATAATATCGAAAATATCCTAGGGTTATTTTTTGGTTTTTTTACTGAGAAACATCATTTTTTACTGAATAGTGAAAAATAACGTGTTTTAGTTTAAAAATACCATTTCATTTAAATAATTATTGATGTTAAATTATATTATAATTTTGGTATAAATTCACATTTAATATATTATAAATATATTAATATAATTTATTTCATTATAATCAATATAACGTTTAAATTGAATTTAAAAACATAACAATCTGTTGAGCATTTTTCTACTAAAACAAGTTATTCCGTCTATATGTAAGATTCGCATTAATTTTAATTTTTCCACTTCAATGATTTGAATTTTTAAAATATGAATTACAAAATTGTAGTCAATATAATATTTATGGTCTAATAAGATAAACGTTTTTTTGGAAAAAAATGATTTGTGAAACTGCATAAAATTAAGTATAGTGATTATGGTATAATTTCGCTTCAAATATTGTAAAACCGTATGTTTAAGGGCCTGAATGACCAAGAAAACTTTCCCACACATATATTATGAAACTATCTCAGCTATGAACCTTACATTAATGATTTTGGGTGGGTTTTTATGGCCTTTTTAGGTAATACCATGTGCACGCCTAACTTCTTTTCAATATTACCATGTGAGTCTATTTCCTTCCCTATAAAATGCCACCACCTCTACCCCTTCTTCACACATCTCAAAAATCTTATTTTTGGACAATTACTTCAACAGTAGTCTCCCAAAATATCTATAAATGATCTATAATCATCCCTTTATGGAGAAATACTTCCATCAAATCCTTTTGGTTCTAACCAAAATAAGTTACACGATTAAGAGATAATTTCTTTTCTCAATTTCTCAAGTTTAATTTCCATTCAACAACCCATAAAATCACTTTATTCTGTTTTTGTATCACAAAACCAGTTTCCACCATATAGTAGGACGTTTTTAGGATGATATTTTAACCTACACTTACACACACCCCCATTTATTGGGTGATGATCATAATGTTTTTTAGGATGGCGAACTACTACCTCACGAAATAATGATGGTTCAATTGTCCATTAACACCTATTATGGTAGAAATTATGATGAAAACTCTATTTATATATGGTATATATTGAAGGACCCTGGGACACACTGAGAGGGGAGGGGTGAATCAGGGTGTCAATTATTTCTTTTAATGTGACAGATCTTGTTCCCACATTGGTAGGAACATGTTAAACCTGTATGATGGATATGAATATAAAGTAAACATTCACATGTAGAGAGATGACACAACAATTTCTTCTTGGTTCACCACTAAGGGCTACGTCCAAGGAGCATATGCTGACTGGTTTTCAGTCATACCAAATTCCACAAAACTTCACTAGTTGTGGATTACTAAGGTTCGGGCACTGTCAGTCGGTCCTAGGCTCACTGCCTTTACAAAAGGATCAGGGATAGCTCACAACGTCCCCTGGGTCACTCCCATTAACCCCCCTGGATCACTGCCTTTGGTGAAGTCCCACTCAGTTTATAGACATGAAGGCCTCTTCAATAGATTTTCATTGAAATCTTTGCCTCTGCTCAGCACGAGACTCTGCTTGCAACGATGTCTGGAATTGATGCACTAGAACGCAAAGAACCACTGAAACGAATAACCAGAACATGCAGAAAAAACTTCACTGACAATTGCGCACAACACACACCCTTTGTGCGCAAAACATTTCTATTGCACACAAAATTTACTTTTTACGCGGAAAAATATTTCATGCAACAACACCCTTTTTTTGCACAACTGAATATTTTATGCGCAACCACAATTTTTATGCGCATCTCTTCCTTTTTCGCGCATCCTGGAATTTTCCGTGCAATCCAGAATATTTTGCGCAAGCCCCTTTACGTGATCCTTTTTCATGCATCCGACCTCAGATCTTCCCTAAGTCTTCAACGATACAGAATGTGGGGGGTTACCTCATATTTGTAGGTGTCTGAGACCCCCACATGCAAAATCCCATGTGGCGCGTAAAACATCTCATCTGGCACGTAAAATTTCACACCGGTATCGTTTTTCGCGCACATTTAAGGATTTTTCGCGCAGCCCATGCCTTTTCCATTTTTTTACGTTCTGATTCCGAAACACTACTTGCACGAAATTCCTCGATCCTCTATTTCGTGCACCACGTTGTTTTTCTCACAAACTCACTGTTTTTCACGGAAACCCGATGTTTTTCACGCAACCCTTTAGTTTTTGCACACGCCTCCCAATATTCTTCACACCACTTCCTCTTTGCGTTTTCCCAACAACATGTGTCTTCATTTTCAAATTTTGAGGCCCAAAAATTTGGCAAATACTGGGAAACAACACCACCTTCAATACTGTTGTCTGCTTGAACTATATGATCACTTTGCTGGAAAACATTCTGAACATCCACTGACGATTGAAAACAAACACAAACCGCACTCCAATTCTTTCATAGAACAACCATGGTTCCAAGATATATTTTATTTATAATTTTTTACCCTTCTTTAATTTTAATTTATAACATATATATATGATTTACAATTTTTTGTAAATATGATAATCTCGTTTGACGAAGTACGGACTACCACCCCCTCAATGCGACGTGATTCATTCGCATAATACATGGAATGTATATTTTAATGGGCATAATTATACATATATGACAAAAAATAAATCTATAATATATTCATGAAATTTTTACCTTTATGTAAATATATATATCATTTTATATTTTACCCCTTCACACACTTTAAAAGAGATAACATCATTTGGGGATGTGTGGATTACTGCTTCCTCGACATGATGTGATTCCTTTTACACAAAAAAGTTAATATATAATTATATGTGATTTGATAATATGTATTTTTATATAATTTACATTCGGAAAATATTTTATTTACATTATTCCCTCAATGATCATTTTAAAAGGGGGATGTTACTCATGGGTACATATGACCTTCCGTCTACATGATTGTATCAGATTCTCATTTTCCAAACCCTATTTAATTATTGACATTAAAATTATAATTGATGTAAAATTATAATAATTATATTATTTTTATCATTCTAGAGATGTTACATAATGACCCTTTTGACCTTAGTTGACCAACAATAGCTGTTTTGATTCATAAACTGAATTAGGTCAAAAACACCCGACATAAACAAAATTTATTATTTAGTTGTACAAAACATTGTAATAAGTGAAATAAAAGTAATTATAAACAAGACGAACATTCTGAAAAAATGAATAAAATTTACATATGTTTATTACAGAGGAAGTTAAAGGACATTCATCCAAAACGAAATGCAAGGTAAGGGATTTTCATTACACTTTTTAAATCTTTGAGATTAATGTCATATTCACTACTTACTTATTTTTTTATACATTAATACAACTTTTTTTGATATATTATATCATTATTTACCTTTATTTAATGATATTAAACGTTACAATTTAGGTAACTCTTTCGTGGAACCCAAGACTAAAAATCTACTCAAGTAGTTTGGGAATCATTCTCATTTTTATTATGTGGGGCATACATAAATATTGTGAACCTACTTTATTATATATGGTTTACATAATGACTCATAGACATATATTATAATGAACCCTATTATGATGATGTAATGTGGCCAAAATTTCCCCAACGAAAGAAAGCTAGAGGTATCCTCCCTTTGAATTTCCGTTTTCCCTTATGGAACTTTTTGGGAATGAGAGAGAGAATTTATTTTTCCTCATCGTCTTCACCACTACTATCTTTTGATATTTTCAATTTCTCCATGGATTGGAATGCCATTTACTTGCAAAATCATGTAGTATCATCTTCTTGTTTGACTCTCATTTCATATGCCACCAAGCTACTCAACAGATCTTCCAAAGAATGTTTGGAAAGATCTCTTTCCTCAAGGGTTGACACCTTTGCATTGTACATGGGTGGTAGTCTTCTCAGTATTTTCTTCACAATATAAAGGTCTCATATTCCTTCTCCTAGGCCCCGAATTTCTCCAACCACTTCAGTAATTCGATTGAAGAAGGAGTTTTCATTCTCATCAGGATGCATCTTCAGATCATCGAACCTATTGTGTATCACTTGTAGTTTCTCCACCTTCACTTTACTATCACCTTCATAAATATTTTCATGATTATCCCACATGGACATTACTGAGGTGAAACTAATCACTTTTAGATAAATATGATCAGAAATAGCTGCAGTGAGAGCATTCTATGATTTAGAATCTGCATCAAGAATTTTTCTATTTGTCTCAGTCATAGCTAGCCCTATTGGATCAGAAACATTAATAGCTTACACAGGGGAAAAAAGAACTTCCATTCTAAGGGATCTTAGATGAGATCTCATTCAGTTCTTCCAGATCTGGAAATTACTTCTATCGAAGAGAGGGACTCCCCTGCCATTGATGGCATTTTCCCCGATGACAAGGGACAGATTCAACACCAGCAACCTCCTTCTAAAACCACTTGAAGGACCCCGGGAAACCCTAAGTGGGGAGGGGTGAATCAGGGTGTCAATTATTTCTCTTAATGTGATGGATCTTGTTCCCACATTGGTAGGAACTTTTTAAACCTGTATGATGGATATGAACAGAAAGTAAACATTCACATCCAGAGAGACGACACAAAACATTTTTCTTGGTTCACCACTGAGGGCTACATCCAAGGAGCATACACCAACAGGTTTTCGGTCCTACCAAATTTCACTAAACTTCACTAGGTATGGATTAGAAAGGTTCGGGCACAGTCGGTCTATCCTAGGCTCACTGCCTTTACAAAAGGTTCAGGGATAGCTCACAGTGTCCCATGGGTCACTCCTGTTGACTCCTCCTAGCTCACTGCCTTTGGTGAAGTCCCACTTAGTTTATAGACATGAAGGTCTCTTCAATATATTTTCATTGAAATATTTGCCTCTACTCAGCACGAGACTCTTCTAGCAACGAAGTCCGGAAATGATGCACTAGAATGCACAGAACCACTGAAACAGATAACCAGAACGTGGAGACAAACTTCACGGACATTTACACGCAACACCCACCCTTTCTGTGCAAAACCATTCTATTCCGCACAGAATAAACTTTTTTGTGTGGAAAAATATTTTGTGAAAAAACATCCTTTTTCGTGCAACTGAATATTTTATGTGAAACCCCAATTTTTATGCGCATCTCTTCCTTTTTCGTGCATCCCGGAATTTTTTGTGCAATACAGACTATTTTTCACAAGCCCCTTTACGCGATCCTTTTTCACAAATCAGACCACATATCTTTTCTAAGTCTTCAATGGTACGAAATTAGGGGGTTCACCTCATATTTATAGGCGTATGAGACCCCCCATGTGAAAAATCCCCTTTGGCACGTAAAACATATCATCTGGTGCATTATCTTTCATGCTTGTATTTTTTCTCGCGCACATTTCCAGATTTTCCGTGCAACCCATGCCTTTTCCATTTTTCGACGTTTTGATTCTGAAACACTATTTTCATGAAAATCTTCGATCCTCTATTTCGCGCACCATGATTTTAAAGACCCATAAAATTTAAGGGAAATGTTTTTCTTAATTTTCTTTGGGATTTTACAAGAATGTGGTTTCTGACGGCACTTGATTTCGAGGCCCTGTGTAATCAGAATTTTAATCCAAAGTTTAGCTCGGGTACATTCAGTGAACGAATGAGAAGGTTTTTCGAACTTTTGAACCAGTGCTCGGAATTGAATTCTGAGGGAACCAATGGATTTTCAGCATCGGTAATTGCATAGGAACACATTTTCCGGAGTTGCGTTTTCATGAGAGTAGTTGTTAAAATTATGGAAGTTAAAAATAAAATTTTGAGCTACAATTTTTATTTTTCTCTAAGGGGTTAGCCTTTGAGTGGAAGTTGGAGTAACCACCCAACCTCCCATGGGAGGTTATGAGAGTGGTGGGGCCCACACAAACCCCACCTCTTCATCTTCCCTAACCTTCCATAACCCTTCATTTATTAAGTCAAGTTGAGTTAATTAATTGAGTGGATTAATTCAGATTTTGAATTTCAAACTTAAGTCATGTTAATAAAATAAGGGAAGTAGTTATTTTATTTTGGTTGGATCTTGTTGTGAGAGTCTTTGGGAGAAATGTAAAAGCTCTTGAAGTTCTTCTTCCTCGATGAAGAACACGATGAACACGAAAATTCCAGATCCTCAGAGAACGACGACGCGACGCCGATGAATCATTTCTCCGCGTTGTGACGATTCTCCTTCCGTGATGTCTTCTTCTGCGATGGTTGTTTCCGTGACGAACCTCTGTTCAAACTACGCTCGAGGTAGGAGAATTATGCCTTTCTATTCATGAATTTTCTTCCATCATCATTCGTCGTACAATTGGACCACTTGTTATCAGATAACGGGAGGGGTCCAGACCGCACAAACACGGCCAACCCACCTACCCTCTTTCTCTTGTCTACCTTGTGGTGGAATGGAATGAGGATGGCATGGTGCCATCGCATCGCGTGAGGTCATGTGGCAAGGAATGCGTGGCATCGTCACGCCGCACCGTTGAATCGAGCAAAATTGTGGTGTCGTCGTGCCGCGCTGGAGAACCCTGAAGGCACCGCGGCCATATCGGGGTCAAGACGCCATCGCGCTGTGCCAGGCGGATTATGGTCGCGACCATAGGCCGTAGCGGAGTAGGGACTGGCGGCCGGTTCCGGGCCCCCTGACATCAGAGTAGGGGGACCAGCCATCGCCAGTCCCGTGGCGGAAACAGCCGGCCGGACAGGGGAAGAGTCGGTGGTTATGACCTCCGGATGGCCCGCATGAGCGGCCCCCCATTATGGGGGCTGCGGTTATGAACTAGGGGGCAGGCGACCCCCCCCCCCCCATCTGCTCGGACGAACGGCCGAGCCACCTGGCCGGTGCTAGCGCGCCGGGCCAGCTGCCCATGCCGGGCCAGGCCACGCCTAAGCTGTTCGAACCCAGACCCTGGATGAGTTGACCCAGTTCGGGCCGACCCATAGGGTATCGGGCCGGGCCGGATCACGCCCGAACCCCCTAATACCGGACCTCTCACGGTCATTTGCCCATAACATGGGATTCAGACCTCCGATCGATGCACCGTCAGCTACGAGGTGATCCTTGGATCGATACGGCCGTTTCAGTATATTACACTCAAGGTTTCAGAGTACTTTGGGTTCGGAAGGGTTGGTTTGTACACAAAACCAACCGGGCCCTCGGAGCGGAAACTCTTATAACTTGAGTTCCGGACGTCCGATTGACTTGTCGTCGACATTGTTGGATTCCTCTATGTGAGACGGACCTTTTGGCTTACTACGCTCGAGGTTTGGATGCATTTGGAGTATGGTCGGGTTTGTTTTGACTTAAACATCAACCAGGCCCCTAGAACGAAAAAGCCAATAACTCTCATACCGGGCGTCCGATCGACGCGCCGTCTATCGCGTTGAGTTCATATTGACGATACCGAACGTTTGGATACATCAACTCCGGACTATGTGTCAGTTTATGTATCTTCCCTCGCCTCGTGGAGAGGACCCTCTCGAATGAGCGTGCTGTGTGCGGGAACGCCAGAGCTGGCTGCGACTGTGACAACGATGACGACTATGCATAAATCCTCCATGGATTCGACGGCAATGACTACAACACTCATCGATCCTACGTGGATCAGTGCTACTGATCTTGTGTGGGTCAGATCCTGTGTTGGTCAGCGCTCAACTGTCCTGTCTGGGCCAGCGCCTACGGATCCTGTGTGGGTCCGATCCTGTGTGGGTCATTGCGGGGGTTAGTTACCTTTTGATCCTTTGTGGGTCATTGTAGGGGTTAGTTACCTATCGATCCTTTGTGGGTCATTGCAGGGGTTAGTTACCTATCGATCCTTTTTGGGTTATTGAGGGGGTTAGTACCTATCGATCTTGTGTGGGTCCGACGGCTTAGATGAATTTGTGGCAGTATCTGATCATCTCTATCGTCTTACGAAGAAGTATACATGTTTGAGTTGGATCTTAAATTTCAATTATTATCTTTGATAAGATTGACTTGTTATACTGTGTGGATTACATTATGCTTTCCTGTGTGGATTGGGTTGTGTTTCCTGGGTGGACTGGGTTGTACTTGGGCTCCGATGTTGGAGCCGAATGAGAATTGATGACTTAGGTATATGTATGGGCATATACCTGAGTGGTGATGGATGTTACTTCATGATTGTATCTTCCTTTGTGGATTATCCTTTATGGATTCTGGGAGACCATTGGGGGTCTTGGGGTCCCTACTGAGTAGCTTATACTAACCCCTGCATGGGCTATGCCCGCACTACATTGTGTTGGTTGCAGACGACAGACAACACTAATCGTGGTTGAGGCTTGCGGAGCAGGACGGTACCTGGAGGTGGACCACTGGGTGAGACGTACTCGGAGCGGACGGCTGGACCCGAGGAGCTGTGGAGGCTATCTGTACCCACCCTTTAGGTGGGAGTACCAGAGGACAACTCGTCGTAGCGGCTTTACTTTACAGTTGATGTACTTCCTTTCAGTTGTATTTTACTTTCAGTTTGGGTTTGTATTCTGGCCCACATACTTTTCCGCACTTACTGTTGTACCTAGTTTTTAGTCAGTGTTTACTTCTACTTGCTTGCTCTGTGGTGTTTATTTACTTTACAAAGGAAATGCCTTTCCTTTTTACCGGGAATTGCACCTTGGTGCTAGTCGCCAGCCCCTGGCCTATGGAAGGCTGGCTTGGGGTAGTCATGGCACGGGCCCCGAGGATGGGTCGTGACAATGATGTTTTCCCAGACGAAAAAGGATAGATTCAACACCAGCTACCTTTTTATGAAACCACTTGAAGGACCCCGGGACACCCTTAGAGGGGAGCGGTGAATCAGGGTGTCAATTTTTTCTTTTAATGTGATGGATCTTGTTCCCATGTTTGTAGGATCTTGGTAAAACTGTATGATGGATATGAATAGAAATTAAACATTCACATGTAGAGAGATGACACAACACATTTTTCTTGGTTCACCACTAAGGGCTACATCCAAGGAGCATACACCGATAGGTTGTCAGTCATACCAAATTCCAATAAACATCACTAGATGTGGATTAGAAAGGTTTGGGCATAGTCGGTCTATCCCAAGCTCACTTCCTTTACAAAAGGTTCATGGATAGCTCACAGTGTCCCATGGGTCACTCCCATTGACTCTCCCTAGTTCACTGCCTTTGGTGAAGTCCCACTCAGTTTATAGACATGAAGGTATCATTAATAGATTTTCATTGAAATATTTTCCTTTGCTCAGGACGAGACACTATTTTCATCCAAGTCCAGAATTGATGCACTAGAATGCACAGAAAAACTGAACCAGATATCCAGAACGTGCAGAAAAACATCACTGACAATTGTGTGCAACACCCACCCTTTGCACACAAAACCTTTCTATTGTGTGAAATATTTAGTTTTCACACGAAAAAATATTTCGTGCAACAACACCCTTTTTCACGCAACTAAATATTTTAGGCACAACCCCAATTTTTACGCGCATCTCTTCCATATTCGCGCATCCCAGAATTTTCCGTGCAATCCATAATATTTCTTGCAAGCCCCTTTACGCGATCATTTTTCAAGCATCAGACCTCAGATATTCTCTAAGTCTTCAACGGTATAGAATGAGGGGGGTCACCTCATATTTATAGGCATCTGAGACCCCTACATGAAAAATCCCCAGTGGCGCGTAAAACATCTCATCTGGCGTGTAATATTTCGCACTAGTATCATTTTTCACTCACATTTACAGATTTCCTTTGCAGCCCATGCCTTTTCCATTTATGGACGTTCTGATTCTAAAACACTATTTGTGGGAAAACCCTCGGTCCTATATTTCACGCACCACACTATTTTTCGTGCAGACCTGTTGTTTTTCACACATCCCTTGATTTTTCATGCACGCCTCCTGATATTATTCACACCACTTCCTCTGTGTTTTTTCAACAACACGTGTCTTCATTTTCCGATTTTGAGGCCCAAAAATTTTCCAATCACTAGGAAACAATGCCACCCTCAATACTAATGTCTTCTTGCACTGTATGATCACTTTTCTGGCACACATTCTGAACATACACAAACGATTGACAACAAACACAAACCATACTCCAATTATTTCTAAGAACAGCCATGTTTCCAACAATATCCCCCTTCGGGTTTGTTGGAAATCACCGAAAAATTCAATAGAGCACCAGCCACATGCAAACCAAAAATGAACGAATCAACTCAGCCAACACTATAAGTCTACGTTAGCAATGATCGGTGTAGAAAACATGAGAAGAAGCTTGAATTGGGTTCCTGACTTTTGTAATTCTCAGTGACGCCAAAGAATAAATCAGACATTGTCCCAGAAGCATTATATGTCCAAAGTATTCCATCAAATCCTTATCATCCTATCACCGAAACTGAATTATCATCGTGTCACAGAAGCATTACACGTCAATGACATGCCTGAATATGCCTTAATTTATTCCTTTCTCCCCCATTGACAATAAACCCAAATGCTAGTAATTTTTCATTGTTTAGATAAAAACTGACCCCCTAGTTAGTATCTCCCCCACAAACCTGCATTACAACCAAAAAAAGATAAAAATCAGTTATCATTACTTGGGAGAGGGGATTTCCGTAACCTCCTTATGCAATGGGAGGTGGCTGAACATCGAGGTTCAACCGATGCTTCACACACATTGCCATTGACAACGGCTTGGTTAGGATATCAGCCACTTTCTAATTAGTTCCCTCACGATATATTCTAATCATTCCCTGTTCAAATTTATCTTTGATAAAGTGATACCAAATTTCAGTATGTTTTGTATGATAATGATTAACCAGATTCTTAGTAAGATCAATTGCGCTCCTGTTATCACAGTAAATCACTATTGGTTGCTTCACCTCATCACCAATATCTGTTAATTGCTGATTTAACCATAGCAGTTGAGTGCATGCCTTTGGGGCTGAGATATAATCTGCTTCAGTAGAACTAATAGAATTAATTTCTTGTTCCTGGCTCAACCATCGAACACATTTATTCCCAATATAGAAGACTCCACCACTGGTGAACTTTCTGTCTACTACATCACCAGCCGATTCAGCATCAGAAAATGCTGATAATTCACTGTCCCCGCCTACAACAAAATATGAAACAAAGTTATGTGTACCTTGAATGTACCTCATGAATTTTTTACAGTCTCCATATGTTCCTCCTTTGGATTACTCTGAAAGCGGGCCGCAAGACATGTGTCAAAGACAATATCTGGTCGTGTTGCTGTCAGGTACAGTAGGCTCCCAATGATCATCCTGTACATGGTGGGATCTACAGAGGTCCCATCCTCATGCTTTCCAAGTTTAGTTCCAACTGCAATCGGAGTTGACATTGGTTTGGAGTCTTGTATATTAAACATCTTCAACAACTCTCTTGCATACATTTTCTGAGAAATGAAAGTGTAATAGTTTTTTTGAATCACCTGTTCCCTAAGAAATATGTGAGTTCCCCAATCATAGACATTTCAAATTCTGATTTCATGTGATTGGAAAATTCATCCACTGATTTCTCCCTACAACCACCTAATATGATATCATCAATGTAGACTAGAACCATGAATTGATCTTTTGGATAATTCTTCACATATAGATTGTGATATACACCTCCTATTTTTAATTCATTCTTTTTGAGATATGAATCCAGCCGGGAGTATCACGCCTGTGGTGCCTGTTTCAAGCCATAATGTGCTTTCTTTAGTTTGTAGACCTTTGTTTCATCAGTTCCAAGATGAATACCCACCGGTTGTTCAATGTAGACTTCTTCTTCGAGTACCCCATTCAATAATGCTATCTTGACATCAATTTGATATACTTTATATCCTCGTTGGAGTGCCATGGAATGGAACAACCTGATTGAATCCAGTTTAGCCACTAGAGCAAAGGTTTTCTTCAACATCAACACCTTCAATTTGGGAGTATCCTTTACATATCAGTCGTGCCTTATTTCTTGTAACACTTCCATACTCATCAAACTTGTTCTTTAAGATCCATTTTGTACCAATAACATTGTGACCATCGGGTCTTTGGAAAAGATCCCATGTCTGATTCTTGTCAATTTGATCTAAGTCTTCATTCATGGCATTCCCCCATGATTCAACCTTTGAAGCTTCTTCAAATGAGGATGGCTCCAAAACTGACAGAAATGCAGATTTCATGTTATTCCTCATCCTCCTAGTTTGTGTGGGTGCACTCCTATCCCCAATTATCTTGGATGGATCAATCTCAGCTCTTCGATTTCTCCTGCGAGGTTCAATTTCATTCTCTCCAGCCATAGTTTCTTCTTCAGATTCTCCTTCTGATTCAACATCATGATTTGACTGTTGAGTGTTTTGAACAACTTCCTCTCTTTCTGTATTTGTATTTTCTCCATGTTTACTTTCTTCGTCACTTTCTATCACATCTACAGATGACATTCTTGAAGAATTTTCTTTCTCTTCAATTATCTTAACATCACTGCTTTCCATAATCCTTCCTAATCACCTTTTGAAACACTTGTAGGCTTTGTTGTTCATTGGATTCCCTAGAAAAATTCCTTCATCAGCATTGTCACCAAACTTCCCTTGATTTCCTTCTTCATTTCGGATAAAACATTTGCTTCTGAAAACTCGGAAGTATTTCAATGAAGGCTTCCTTCCATGCCACAATTCATATGGTGTATTCGTTTCACCCATATAAAGCCATGTTCGATTCTGAATGTGCACTACATATTCAACAACATTCTTCCAATAATGAAGAGAGATACCACTATCAATCAGTATTGTCCTGGCCATGTTGTTGACCTGTCGTTTCCAGCGCTCAACAACTCCATTTTGTTGTGGATTTCTCACAGCAGCTACCTTATGCCGTATTTCATGTTTTTCTTGGTAATTCTCAAACTCTATGGATGTGTACTCCCCTCCATTATCAAATTGCAACACTTTGATTGTTCGTCCAGTATCATTCTCGGCAATTCGTCGATATGTTTTCATGCAGTCAAGCAGTTATCATTTCCTATGAATGACCATAACACATGTCATTATACTATAACCATCAATGAAAAGGACAAAGTCTCTTCCTCCATGAGTTCCGAAAAACATTTATCGGACCACATACATCTATATGAATTAGATCAAGAAAGTGATATGCCCTTTTTTTCTTTGGCCGATATGAGCTGCAGACCAGCTTTCCACGAATGCAAGCATCACAAGATTTTGACGCTCACGCTTCAGGTTAAGAATGTCCATGACAATCCTCAATTTCGATATTTTCTCCATGTCTAGTTGATTAATGTGTCCTAGTCTCCTATGCCACAAATTGTTTTATTCTTCAACAGTCATGTATCAAAAAATTTCATTACTATCAACCTGATATAGGTTTCCTTATTTTCTACATCCATTCATAAGTGAATTGCATGTCTTTCCCTTGATAGTGCAGCCTTTCTGATTAAAAGTGAAAATATGTCCTGAGTCATAGAGTTGACTCACGCGGTGTAGATTATGACGTAGTCCATCTACGTGAAAGAATTATAGCCTTTATTAGCTCTCCATTAGCTAATTCAGTACTTCCACTTCTGTTGATTTTCAGATCTCCATCATTTCCAAATCAAACCGTTCCATAAACTTTCCTTTTGTTATTTGTTAACAAGCCTGCATTACATGTCATATGGGATGAACAACTGCTAACCAGAATCTAGGTACTATTGCTTTTTGTTTCTTTGAGGGCCACCTCTACAAGGTTGGATTTTTCAATTTTCTTCCCTTCTTTCCATGAGACATTCGATCAAGTATAGAGCATTGATGGACTTTCAACTATCTCATCTGTGTACATTGGTTATTCATTGTCGAAGTCTTATTTGAGAGGAGAAAACCTATTTGAAAGAGAATCATTATCTTGTTGATGATATTTGACTTGTCTTGAGATCTGGTATGAGGTGTCCATGTCCCTTCTATGTCTGCAATTTACAGCATTATGACCAAAGTTAGAGAAACAAAAACAGTATCCATAGAAACTATTTTTTCTATAAGATTGAGGATATGTAGTCAGTCTCCTTTGTTGATATCCTATATCTTCCCCATTCAGATATCTCTTTTCATCTTCTCAATATGACATGGTATGGCCCAGATAGCCACAAAACTGACACTTCATGAGAATACATGTCTTCTCACATGAATATCTCCTCATACTATCTTCTCTGGGAGAATAGTTGGACTGCCTATCATGTCTGAATGTTTGAGGGTAATTTTCAGTTCTCTTTTTAGTTTGGATTGAGGATTTCATTTTCAGCACTTTCGGAAACGTTTAATCATGTCCAAATTTCATCTTGTCTTTATTTTGGCTCTCTTTACTTCCACCAGTTGATGTCTCAGCTTCACAACCAATTCCACTCTTTCCCATGAAAGCGGGTCTTTGATCACTCAATATTTTTCCTACCGCATCTGAACCACACTTAGCTCTTTCCAGTAATTCTACATCTGGGAATCTTCCAAACTGTATTTTCTTCCTTGATTCGTTTGAAAATGATTCAGTCTAAAGATTACTCATAAGAGTAACAACTTCTTCTTAATGACACTCAACAGTTTTAGATTTTTCTTCTAGTTTTCATGTGAGGTCATTGATTACCGTTCCCTACTCTTCAATTCTCAGCATCAGATCCACAATATCATCATTGATTTCAGGTATTTTATATTGTACATTAACCAATTCTTCCAGTCATTCAATTACAGCTTCAAGTTGATCAACATATTCAGCTGATTCTTCTACAATTGATTTACACTAATTACAACTCTTACATTTAATCTTAAGTTTACTAACAACATCCTTAAGTTGCAACTTGGAATCTGCACTAGTTTTCAACTGATTTTCTCCACCAGTATCTTCTGATTTTTTCAACAGTGGCCATCATGGAAGCATGTTTCCCAATTTAAAATTTTGGTTCTTCTTCATCACAGAATTCATTATCATCATCTTCTTCTTCACAGACAAAACACTTTTTCAGAACATTCTTTCTAGATTTGAAGTCTCCTTTCTTGAAAAACATTTTTTGAGGATTCTAAATGTTTTCAGCATCACTATCACTATCACTGACCTTTCTTAAGCACTATGAAGCAATGTGCCCAACTTTTCCATAATGAAAGAAATATTTAGGTAACTTTTATTTGAATTTCCATTTTCCCTTTTGGAACTTCTTGTCAATGAGAGAGATAATTTTTTTTCCTCATCATCTTCACCACTACTATATTCTGAGATTTTCAGTTTCTCTATGGATTTGAATGCCATTTCCTGGATAATTCATTTAGTTGAATCTTCTCGTTTGACTCTCATTTCATATGCCACCATACTGCTCAATAGATCATCCAAAGAATGTTTGTGAAGAACTCTTTCCTCAAGGGATGACACCGTCGAATTGTACATGGGTGGTAGTCTTCTCAGTATTTTCTTCACAATATCAATGTCTTTGATTTCGTCACCAAGGCCGCGAATTGCTCCAACCACTTCAGTAATTTGATTGAAGAAGGAGTCTAAATTCTCATTAGGATGCATCTTCAAATCATCGAACCTATAATGTAGCACTTGTAGTTTTTCCTCCTTCACTTTTCTATCAACTTAATAAATATTTTCAAGTTTATCCCACATGGACTTTGCTGAGGTGCAACTCATTACTTTTAGATAAATCTGATTAGAAAGAGCTACGGAGAGAGAATTCTATGCTTTAGCATCTGCATCAAGAATTATTCTATCTATATTAGTCATTTCCATCCCTATTGGATCTGAAACATTAATACCTTGCACAGTGGAAAACCGAACTTCCCTTCCAAGGGATCTTAGATGAGATCTCATTCTATTCTTCTAGATCTGGAAATTACTTCTATCGAAGTGTGGGACTCCCCTGACATTGACTGCATTTTCCCTAACGACAAAGGACAGATTCAACACCAGTAACCTCCCTCTGATACCACTTGAAGGACCTCGGTACACCTTGATAGGGGAGGGGTGAATCAGGGTGTCAATTGTTTCTTTTAATGTGATGGATCTTTTTCCCACGTTTGTAGGAACTTGGTAAACCTATATGATGGATTTGAAGAGAAAGTAAACATTCACATGTAGAGAGACGACAGAACACATTTTTCTTGGTTCACCACCAAGGGCTACGTCCAAGGAGCATATGCCGACATGTTTTCGGTCATACCAAATTTCACTAAACTTCACTAGCTATGGATTACAATGGTTCGGGCATAGTCGGTCTGTCCCAGGCTCACTGCCTTTACAAAAGGTTCAGGGATAGCTCACAGCGTCCCATGGGTCACTCCCGTTGACTCCCCCTAGCTCACTACCTTTGGTGAAGTCCCACTTAGTTTATATACATGAAGGTCACTAATAAATTTGCATTGAAATCTTTGCCTCTGCTCAGCACGAGACTCAGCTTGCATCGAAGTTCAGAATTTTGCACTAGAACACACAGAACCACTGAACTGGATATCTAGAACGTGCAGACAAACTTCAGTGACAATTGCGCGCAACACCCACCCTTTGAACGGAAAACATTCTATTGTGTGCAATATTTAATTTTTGCGTGGAAATATATTTCGTGCAACAACACCCTATTTCGCGCAACTGAATATTTTATGCGCAACCCCAATTTTTACGCACATCTCTTCCGTTTTCGTGCATCCCAGAATTTTCCGCGCAATCTAGAATATTTCGAGCAAGCCCATTTATGCGTTCCTTTTTCACACATCAGACCTCAGATCTTTTCTAAGTCCTCAATGGTACAAAATGAGGGGGTTCACCTCATATTTATAGGCATCTGAGTCCCCCACAAGAAAAATCCCCAATAGAGTGTAAAACATCTCTTCTAGTGCGTAATCTTTCGCGCCTGTATCGTTTTTCATGCACATTTCCAGATTTTCCGCGCAGCCCATGCCATTTCCATTTTTCGACATTCTGATTCCGAAACACTCTTTGCGCAAAACCCTCAATCCTCTATTTCGCGTACCACACTATTTTTTGCACTAACCCGCTGTTTTTCGCGCAAACCCGATGTTTTTCGCACATCCCTTGATTTTTTTTGCGCACGCCTCCCGATATTCTTCACACCACTTCCTCTTTGCATTTATCCAACAACATGTGTCTTCATTTTCTGATTTTTAGGCCCAAAAACATGGCAATCACTGGGAAACAGCGCCACCTTCAATACTGTTGTCTGCTTGCACTGTATGATCACATTGCTGGCACACATTCTGAACATCCACTGACGATTGACAACAAACACAAACCATACTCCAATTCATGCATAGAACAACCATGGTTCCAATATATATTTTATTTATAATTTTTTTACCCTTATTTAATTTTAATTTATAACATATATATATATGAGTTACATTTTTTGTAAATATGATAATCTCGTTTGAGGAAGTATGGACTACAACCCCCTTAAAGTGACGTGATTCATTCGCATAATACATGGAATGTATAATTTAATGGGAATAATTATACATATAATACATAAAATAAATCTATAATATATTCATGACATTATTACCTTTATGTAAATATATATATCATTTTATATTTTACCCCTTCGCACACTTTAAAAGAGATAATATCATTTGTGGATGTGTGGATTACCTCCTCCTTGACATGATGTGATTAATTTTACACAAAATAGTGAATATATAATTATATGTGATTAAATAATATGGTTTTTTATATAATTTCCATTTTGAAAATATTTTTGTTACATTATTTCCTCAATGATCTTTTAAAATGGGAAGGTTACTCATGCGTACATACGACCTTTCATCTCAATTATTGTATCATATTATGATTTTCCAAACCATATTTAATTATTGAATTTAAAATTATAATTTATGTAAAAGTATAATAATTATATAATTTTTATCCTTATGGAGATGTTACATAATGACCCTTTTGACCATAGTTGACCAACAATAGCTGTTTTGATTCATAAACTCAATTAGGTCAAAAACACCCGACATAAACAAAATTTATTATGTAGTTGTACAAAAAATTGTAATAAGTGAAATAAAATTAATTATAAACAAGACGAACATTATGAAAAAATTAATAAAATTTACATATGTTTATTACAGAGGAAGTTAAAGGACATTCACCCAAAACGAAATGCAAGGTAAGGGATTTTCATCACACTTTTTAAATCTGTGAGATTAATGTCATATTTACTACTTACTTCTTTTTTGATCGATAAATACAATATTTTCTGATATATTATATCATCATTTACCTTTATTTAATGATATTAAACGTTTTAATTTAGGTTACTCTTTCTTGGAACCCTAGAATAAAAATATACTCAAGTAGTTTTGGATTCTTTCTCATTTTTATTATGTGAGGCATACATAAATATTTTGAACCTACTTTCTTATATATGGTTTACATAATGACTGATAGACATAGAATATCATGAACCCTATTATGATCACGTAATTTACTTGTTTCATTTGATTATTATCAATTTTGTGTCTTCGGATTCATATGTAATAGATTTTGTCTCAATTTCAATTCATTAGGGAACATTCTATTGTTATGAACCTTATTTGTTTTATATGGAATATATATTACCATTGGCATTATATATCATTAATCTACTTATTCTCATGATATTATTACTTTCATTCAATTTTAGTACTTCATTAGGTTATGATTGAGAATGTTTCAAAGTGGTATTGGACACTTTTGAATGATTAAAGATTATTTTCCTCAAGAGTATTCCTAATGATCTCAAAATAGAAATTCCATTTGTGGAAATTATATAACCATTATTTAATAAACTGTTTCATTCTCCTCTGGTTATTCATAACTATTTTAATGTGTTGGTACCATTTACTCACTCTTTTCTACTATGATGTTTTTATAAAATGTTTTTCTGAAAACCTTAGATTATATCTCCCTTTAGCCAGATAACATATTTTATTCTAAATACCATGTTTTGTTAAAATGTTTTCAAAATTGTTTTTAAAATGATTTGGTAATGTCATTTTAACATTTTTTTATTTACCAATGTTTAAAAGGAATATTTTTTTTCACATTCATAACAAGGAATTTTCTAACCATTTTCCATATAAAAGGAATATTCTTTTTTACCTCGTTCAACATGTACAGATTCATCTGCCCTCATTTCTTTGATGCCATATTTTCAAGTTTAATAGGTATGTTTTTAAGAGATAAATATTTTAAAAAGGTTTTTAAAAAAAGGATATATTCCTCAATATTACTTTTAAAACACAATCTATTACTTCATCAACGACAACGACCCTCTATTTTACTCTACATGGGTATGTTGTATTGATACAATCCTTATAATTCCTCAGGATGATTTATTATTTATCTTTACAAAGATAGAATTAAAATTATATTCCTTTATTTATTTTCTATTTAACTTTAAGTATTATATTTCCTATGATCATTTAGAATTTAATATTCCATAAATTATCCACTTCATTTATCATGGATATTACTACTGCCTAAACCTTATAAAATTTTACATATGGTGTTTACATGGACATTTATTTTATTATTTGGGGAAATATAGATAAATACATATAATTTATTCAATACAGATATTTGATAAGGAACATTATTTATTTGATATATGAGGAATGATTTGTACATGCAATACTCGGGTTGAGGACAGGTGGATGAAATCCCCTCGATGCATCGATAGTCTCATTGGAAAAATTAGTTTCACAATTTGGAATGGCTTGATTGACTTTTGACTGTAAAGGAATCATGTTCATGGGAATCAGGATATCCAAAAACTAATAATTTTCTTTTTCTAGAATTCACTTATTATTTCAACATGATATTTTTCATCGATATATCTATCGATGCATTTAATTTTAAGTTATCTAGATGGAGTGTGTTTCAGTTTTGTACCATTCTATATTTTTTCTTTATCAATTTATTCACATGTCATCTGTGATTAGTTATTATATTTCCATATTTATCATCTTCTTACATTAATTTTATTGATTACATGGTATCTATGTTCAGTTTTTTACCTTTCCATATTAACTATTCTTATTGATTCATTATTGGTTCTGCTATATTTTTTCCCTTACTGAGTATTTGAGCTCCCCCTTATTATTTTTCTTTCCCCAATAATCCAAGAAGAATACTTTGAATGAAATATATTAATATACTAGATGGATTAGTTTTATCCTCAACATATTTATTTTTTTATATTAAAAAATGTGGCGATCAGTGTATCCATTGGTAATGAAATACTCATTTATATGTCTGGTTTACCAAGACTACTAAACTGCTCTGTCTTTTATAGATTGATTCCTAGTAATCATGAAAATGTATCTAGTATCATACGTCAGCTCTGGGATATCTAAGGTTGGTCTGCTATAGTTGGTATCAGAGGTACTTTTGTAGAAACCCTGGGAACTAGACTTCGGAAAATCTAGATTAAATAACATAACTCCAAGGTAGAATTTGAAAAATTATATAAGAAAAAACTATAATTTTTATAATGTATTGATTATGTCGGTCATCCCAGTAATACATCCATGTCTGCATACTAAAAGTTGATGGGATTCTAGAACACATGTACATAAGTGTAACATCTCTAATAATGTGTTCTATGCTTTACTCTAGGTAACCTGGTATAAGACAACGTGAGTTATTGCACACCTAGTTTGACACTCCCAGGGGATATGTATATGATAATCTGATTTTTCTATACAAACAATTTTGGAGTACTTGGATACATTATAAATAACCTACATTAAACATAAGGATTTTTAGTTTGAAGATAAGGTGTAATGATTTATAAATACAACTAATGATATTGGAGATAAATCCAAGACAACGGAAGGACCTCTAAGGAAATAAAATGGAGGAGTTATTTATATATTGAGGTTGTATTGAAAAAGTTAGTTAAAATTATATTTATATATTAACCTAATTTCTATTTTTCCCATCATAGTTATATTTGGATGTTATATTAATATCATACAACATGTTGGTCGGGTGATAAAAATCAAATCTGCCAAGTCTGTGGGACTTGAAAGCATGACATAAGGATGATAAGGGTTTCACGAAAAAAACTGACCTATGCAATGTCCTTGTTTATTTTCAATTATTTTAGATAAACAATTTAACATATAAATATTAATGATGAATTGGTAGTAACACTTTGGTGGATTAGATATTAATCTATTATCCATATTTATTTTGAGAGTTATTTAATGATGTAAGACTTCTCACCAATTTATAAGCCTTACAACCCTTTAAATGTTTCTTTTACTATTTCAATGATAACAAAATTCATTGTTGGTTATTAATTTTTTAGATTAATGTGTTGAATTATAATATGATCAAATCACAACCAAATGTTAGGATTTTTCACATGATGTTGAAACATATCAAGTAAGAATTTTTCATTATATTTTTGTACTATGAAATAATTAACCAACATTATGAAAATGACTTCGAAATAAAAATGTTTACCCAATACTAAAATTTCTGTTAAACTGATGTATTTCTAAATCATAAAACATTTATGGCTTTGATTCCCTCAACATTCCATTGATCATTCAGTTTTTTATGATTTATTAACTTATACAATGCTTATAAATATTCAACCTTTTTCCTCCAAAGATATTTATCTAATTTACACTAAAGTTCTTCTACATGGAGACATAGTTAAATGGTATTCCATGTAAAATTTGTACTTTCAATTCCATTATTTATAGAAGACTACTTATGAACCATCTCATGATGTGGGATTTCAAATATAGGATATATCAAACAATCTACCACCATGATCGATTCTTAATTGAGAATGTGACACCCCAAAAACTAATGTAAGAACATAATGTTCGATAGCATGTATGACACGTGACGTCAAGTGCATAATATAATATACTATTTGTATACATTATTATATAATTATTATTTAAAATATATTATTTATTTTCCTACAATTGAAACACATAGTTAGCTTGAAATGCGCATGACACTGGTTTAACATGCATCATACGCAACAATTTCCTTTCCCTATAGCTTTCATTACACACAAAAGTGACCTTCTTCGATGGCTTGCACTATATGAAATACCGAGTCTTGTTGAGAAAAAAACCTCTAATTAAAAAAGTATTATTTAATATAATAAGAAATAAACTAGCCATTATGAATAGTATTATATAAATTCTGAAAATATATGGGTTGGAAACCTCAATCATTTGTTTAAAATAAATTAGAAATGAATATGACAACCAATTTAATATTAAAAAGATATTTTTGTAGAGAATTATTTTTATGCACAGAAATTTATTTTACCATAATATATTAAATTAAATACATATGGTGAGTGATATAAATTTAATAAATATCGTATATATTCAATAAAATATTTCTGATATTCATCCAATAGATTTGCTCAGAATCATATAATAGAAAACCCAATATTTCAGACAAAAAACAATATTTTAATTAAGTAATTCTTACTACCTTTTAATGGAAAACATATTTTAAATATTAATTTTAGAAATTTTATCATTTTTTTTATAAAATAAATTATATTTTTGAATTTATAATTTCAAAATTAGATTTTGGTAAGTTTTTGGTATTTTTTCTGAGAAAGATAATTTTTAGTTCATAATGAAAAATACTATGTTTTAGTAAAAACAAACTTTTCATTTAAATACTTATTAATGAAAAATTACATTAAAAAAAATTTAATTTAAAATTTATCAATTATAAATATGTTAATATCATTTAGTTCATTACAATAAATAACAAGTTTAAATTTTATATAAAATTGAATAATATTTTGGATCATTTTTCTACCAAAATAAGTTAATATCTCTCTTTACGAGACAAGCATTAATCTTAATTTTTTTTTTCATTTTTGATTTGAATTTAAAAAATCCAACGTATTTAATTATAATAGATATAATATTTGTGGTCTAATAATATCAACATATGTTTTTGAAAAAATGATTACTCAAAGTGTTTCAAATTTATTTCAATGATTAAGGAGTAATTATGCTTTAAATAGACTAAAACCATAAGTTTAAGGGCCCCAATGACCAAGAAACTGGTCCATCATCCATTTTTGGGACATATATTTCCCATGACCGTTACATTAATGATATTGGGAGGTTTGTATGACTTTTTTAGGTATGTGGATGTGAACACCTACCTTATATTCAAGAATACCAAGGGAATCGTTTTATTTCCCTATAAAAGGACACCATTTCTACCCATTTACCACACATATCAAAACTATTATATATGAATATTCCCTACCCAAATAGTCTTCTATAATTCATCCCCTTGACCTAGAAGAATCCATTTGGGAAGAAACCCTTCCAACAGTTCCTTTCGGTTCAAACCAAAAGAAATTACACAATTAAAAGGTAATGTCCTTTCTCAATCCTTCTAATTTCAGTTCCATTATCCAAACCCTAAAATCTTATTATTCTGTTATTGTATAAAAACCCAGCATCCTAAATATACTAGTATGTTTTTATGATGATATTTTAACCTACACTTAATAACACCACCATCTAATTGGTAATGAACATAATGTTTCTGTGGATGGAGAACTACTGCCTCACGAAATGATGATTGTTCAATTCTAAGTTACCACCTCTTATGGTGGCCATTATGATGGAAAATCTATTTATATATGATATATATGTTATTAATAATGTTTTTAATATATTTATATTTTATCTATAACATACATTTATGCTTTAAAATTTCTTTAAATATGATAATCTCATTTGAGGAAGTGTTGACTACTGCCCCCTCAAAGCGATGTGATTCGTTTGCATGAAACATGGAATGTAAAAATGAATGGTCATAATTAAAAATATTATTTATACACAACATCTATATGATATTTATGATATAATTACCTTTATGGAAATATATACATACATATAAATATATATATATATCATTATATTTATTACCCCTTCACACACTTTTTCTGAGATAACGTCGTTCGTGGATGTGTGGATTACCGCATCCTTGACATGATTGGATTATTTTTACAACATATAATTCTATATATAAGTATATGTGATTAAATAATATGTTATTTATAATATAATTATAATTATGAAATTATTTTAGTTAGTTACCATATTTCTACAATGATCATTTAAAAATGGGAATGTTACTCATGTGTATGTGTGGACTACCCTCTCCATGATTATAACATATTATCATTTTAATAACCATATTTAATGATTGATTTAAAAAAAATTAATTGATTTATAAATATGATAAATATTTCATTGTTATCATTATGGATATGTTATATAATTTCCCCTTGGACCATAGTTGACCAATAATAGTTGTTTTTACAAATAAACTCAATTCGGTAAAAAACACCCGATATAAATTTAATTGTTTAAGTATTTCTAAAAAAGATTAGAACAAGTCAAATAAATTTAATTATAAATATGAAAATGTTTTTAAGAAATTATAAAATTAATCTATATTTATTATACCTGAGGTTAAAGAATTTTCATCTAGAACTAAACGCAAGGTAAGTTATTTTAATCTCACTTTTTTATTCTGTGAGAATAATGTTATATTCACTATATACATTTTTTTTGTACCATACCTACACCCCATTTTGATATATTTTATCATGTTTTCTCTTTATTTGATGATATTAAATTTTTCAATTAAGGTTACTCTTTCATGGATCCTTTGATTCAAAATCTACACATGTAGTATTGGATTGATTTCTCATTTTCATTATGTGAAGCATACATAATTTTTGTGAACTAAATTTCATATATATGATGTAAATACTAACACATTGACATATAAATCATGAAAAAAATTATATTCATGGTATATAGATGTTTCATTTGATGATTATTAATTTTGTGCCTTTGGATTCATATGTAATGGATTTCATCTCAATTTCACTTCATTGAGGCACATTCTATTGTCATGCACTGAGTTTATTTTATATGGTGTATATATAATATCATTGACATGATATAACATGAATCACCTTAATATAATGATATTATTACTTTAATTTAATTTTAATGCTTCATGATGTTATTATTTTAATTGTTTCAAAGTGGTATGGGACACTTTTGAATGTTCAAAGATTAGTTTCCTCAAGAAAAATACTAGTTATATCTAAATATAATTTCCATTAGAGTAAATTATATACACTTTTTATAACAAAACCATTCATTCTCCACTAGTTATTCATGACCATTTTTATGTGTTTGTACCATTTTATCACTCTTTGGTACTAATATGTTTTTAGAAAATGTTTTTTTAGAAAACCTGACATTATATTACTCTTTAGTTAGAGATCATATTTTTTTCCTAAAAACCATGTTTTATTAAAAGGTTTTCAAAAATGTTTTTAAAATCATTTGTTAAAAATATATTTACTCTTTTTTATTTTACCAATGTTTTAAAGGAATATTTTTGTCACTTTCCTAGAGAGTCATTTTCTAACCTTTTTTCATAAAAATAAATATTCTTTTTACCTCATACGACATATACATATTCATCCACCATAATTTCATTGAAGCTTCCTTTTAAAGCATAAAATGTCTAATATTAACAGAAAAATATTTTCAAATGTTTTTTTTAAGTGACATGGATATTTTCCATTGTAATATTTTTCAAAGTTAATCTTTTATTTCCTCAATGAAAATGATTCTCTATTTAACTCCACATGGGCTTGTTGTATTGATACCATTTGTACTCTTCCTAGTTTTGTTTTATTATTGATTTTTCTAAGGATTGTATTCAAATTCACTTCCTAGATTTATTTTTATTCACCTTGAAGTAGTCAATTCCCTATAATAATTTAATATCGAATTCCACCTAAATTATTGAGTTCATTTATCCTGGATATTATTGTACCCTAAATCATATACAATTTTACACACGGTTATTACATTTACATTTGTTTGATTAGTTGGGGAAATATTGATTAATTCATATAATTTATTCAATACAGATATTTGTTAAGAAAAATTATTTTTTCGATATATGAGGAATGCTTGGGACATGAAATACACTGGTTGGGGACCGGTGAATGAAATCCCCTCAATACATCAGTAGTCTCATGGGATAAATTTGTAGTGAAAATTGGAATGGATGAAATGCCTTCTGATGGTAATGGTATAATGTGGGTGGGAAACAAGAAATTTTAAAAAATAGTATTTCCTTTATTCAAAATTCAGTTATTTTTTATCTGTGATATTTATTTGATAAATTTATAGATACATTTAATTTTCTTTTTCTCAATGGAATGTGCTTCAGTTTCTTATTGTTCCATATTTATTTTTCCTTCTCTAGTTATTTACATTGAATGTGTTTTTAGTTTTTACCTTTCAATATTTCATATGTTCTTACATTCAATTTATTTTTCACAATGCATGTGTGTTCAGATATTTACCTTTCCATACATACTATTCTCATTGATTCATTATGGGATCCACTATATTTTTTCTCTTACCGAGCATTTAAGCTCACCATTATTATGTTTCATTCCCTTGGAATCCAAGAAGCATACTATGAATGAAATGAATGAATATACGAGGTGAATTAGAGTTATCCTAAAGTGATTAATTTTTTTGGAAGAAGAAAGTATCTTTTAATTAGTATAACCATTTCTAATGAAATACTCATTTATGTGTCTAGACTACCAAGAAATCTAAACTAATTGGTCCTTCGGGACATTATTCCTTGTAATAATTGTACTGTATTTTGTAGAAGACACCATATCTTGGATATCTAGGGCTGGGTTTCTAAAATCTCATAGTGGGATCTAACTCCTAGTTTCATTTTAAAATATAAATTATGCATACATAATATTCAGTTATCATATACAATTTAATAATAATAAATAATAAAGTAATTATGAAATAAAAAATTGATTTATATTTTATCTAAAAAATTATATATTAATGACCTCTTAAAGAAATAATCTTAACTATAAAAATTTCAGAAATTAGATGAAACCGGAATATAAAAACATTAAATTCAAAATAAATATAAACTCATTCATATTTTCACTATATTATATATATTAACATTTTTAAACATTTAATAATATTATTAATCAATTTTTTTTAATTCGATTAAAAAACCATTTAATAATTTTTAAAATTTCCTTAGAGAAATCTGAAACTAATTAATAAATAACTATTAAACATATTAATATATAATTTTATTTTATCCTTTCGTAAAAATATATTACCTTTTCTATATTTTTTATTAAGATTTTACATAATAATCTACAATTAATTTTTTATGAAATAAAATTTTATAAAATTTGTTCTATTATTATAATTTAATATTTTTGGAAAAAATGTGTCATAAAAAATATTTTATTAATCATATGTGCAATTATAATTTTTTACATTATTTGTTAGATAATAATATATTACATATTTCTAAATTAAATTTTATAATTATCTAAAAATATCTTTTAATCCATGAAAATAACATAAAATTTTGTTTTAAAATAATATACACTTCCCCATTATGTATAATCCATATTCTGTTAAATGGTGTCCTTTTATAACTCATAAAAAGAAAACTTGTGTTAGAGTGACCTACATTAACCGTTCCCCAAAAAATCTATTTATGGTTAATACCTTTATACAACATGTTCCCCTTAAGGGTGAGATAGTGAATTGAGTTACATAACACGTCCCCATAATGGTATTACCATTACACATCAAATATTTATAACGGTATATAAAGGTTGCCTTTATATAGACCATATCTACATGATTATAACATTTACTTAACCACATTAACTAAGGGTAAATCATATTTAACCATATGTAGCTCACATAATGTTATATACCTATAGATGTTTTATGTAAAATATTTCCATCATTTCCAGTTACGATTCCTCAAAATTTAGAAATTCAAACACATTTAAATCATGAAAAAACGAGTTTGATACAACAGATTGGTATCATTTAAATTTTTTTAGATTATTTAAATTTTAATTCCATCAAAAAATTGTTTGAACTTTCATATAGATTTAAAAATTATAAATATAAATAAAAAGCGTGTATCATAAATAATTTTTGTTTGAATGATTTAGTATCAACCGTTATTTATCATAGGATAAATCTTTATGAAGACCACGTTGAGTAGTGAACAAAATCACCCTAACTTAAATGAAATATACTAGAAGATGGATCCTTGATCATATCAAGAGAATTCCCTAATATTGACTTAGTGCAATATCCTTAATTATAAAATGAAAAAATTAGTTTCAAAAGGATGAGAGCTTGGGGAACATTTCATGGAACTGATTATCAAAAATACATTGAACAAATAAGATGAAGACACTCCCCCCAATGTATAAGATATCATATCTCTTATAAAGTTTATTCCTAATACTCTACTAGGATAAAAAATAATATATTTTACTACAATATTTTAATACTTTCCTGGATCATTTTAATGAATGAGCAAGTCTCAATGAAAAAACCATTTTGTTTATAACTAATGGAAAAATATATTGAATGAGGTGGTGGTTTAATATATTACAGTATGATAATAATTATTAAATATTATCATGTTAGTATTTTAAAAAATATCTTATAATATATATATATATATATATATTAAAATTACATTTTATTTATGTAATCATCACAAATATAATTTATAGATTTTATGTGAAAATATATTTTAATTGTCTTGAATGTGGTCCCTAAAATAATATCTAACTAAACAATTTGAAAAAATAACTAGAAATATATAGTAATTTGATGGTGGGATGAATTCATCTAATTCACATTGATGAAAAGGGAATTCCCATACCCAAAGATCTGTTATAATAATTATTTGACAAACCTTTTATAATTGATAGTGAATTCAAAAGAATATACCTCATCTAAATAAATTCATGAAATGATTTTGAATCCAATAATGGAATGCAATATGTGAAATAATTGTTTTATTCGTGATGGATGGCTCTCGGCGAATGAAAATAATAATTCCATGAAAATTTGAAATAAGTAGGGATATCATCTAATATATGGGTAAAGATTTACAGAAAACCCAACATGAATTATTAAAAACTATATAAGACTTAAATTATCTTATGAAAGAATGTGAAATTTCTTTGTAATGCATGTAAACATCCGTAAATACTATTATTAATAACTGGAGTTTATAAAATACGATAAAGATGTTGGATGATGTTAATTTTTTGGTGAACAAGATGTTTTGTATAGGTATAGTTATCATTCTAGTAATTTTTACTATACTATTCAGGATTCAAGTAGAAAATTTAGGAGACACGTTAAAATGATGAAAGATAAATATTATCCTAAATTTAGAGAAAACTAAATTATATTGACAAACCATTTTAATAAGCTATATGTAGAAGATCCTTATGTATAATGTGACATAAAGAGATTTTAAAAATATAAGAAGAATAAAAAATGTCATGGAATGATAGGATAATGATTATGAAGAATGAAAAGAGTTCAAAATATTCCTAAACTAAAAATGTCTTTTCTGATACGAATATATCATTGTAGAGTATATTCTGAAAAGTATAACAATTTATACTTGGATAGATTAAATATTACGATGGTTTTGAAAATGTAATTTTCAAATATAATAGAGAAGGAAATAATTTTAAGTAAGGTTATTTAAGGAATTACATGTTTTAATTTGGGTTTTAAATGAATAAAATTTTAAAGAATTGGAGATCATATTAAATTTGAAAAAAATATGATAGATATCTGAAAATTGAACAAAAATTAGATGTTAAATTGGAAATTTTATCCCATTTTTTGACTCACCATCATTCCAAACATGAGGATAATTAAAGGTAATAATCTCCCTATTTAATTTAAAATCTGTTAACTATTAATGTTTGTGCTTTAATATTATGAAACATATATTAAATGGTGTTTCTATGTAAAAAAATAACATGCAATTGAGATGAAAGAAATATTTTTGAATCATGAAATTATTTATAGTACGTACATATATGTTATTATAGGTCATGTCTGCTTCCATTTCTAAATATATATGTAAGGATGAATATTTTAGATAAAATTGATGATTAATGTGTAATCTAGGTGTCATCATATATTGGTTAATATATTTGATGAAATCTGTTATATTGGGATGGATGTTATTTGTAATAAAAGAATTCATGAAAATGGACTAATGAAATCATACAAATTAATTTGGTGGAATGATTTAAGGAAGAATGAAGAAATAAGGATGCACATCATGTTTCTTTTTTTTTCATTTTTAGGAATCCATATTATTATATATATATATATTGAATGTCAAATTTAAATGGGTTTCATTCCAAATAAGTGGTATCTCCAAATGTAGAATAATTTTTTAACATTAAGTGTTAATGAAACATGGTTATATTATAAAAAATATGAAAATTTTCATCTGATTAATATTTTTTTGTTACTTTTGTAATGTTTTTCATGACAAGTTATAAAAACTGATATAACACATTAGATATTTGTTAATGATATCAGTTTATTCTTCAAGTGGTATCTCTCTCGCTAATTTATTCTAGTGTTTCTTCAATAATTTGTTTTGAATATAATGTTCTAGAGATCATATGTTTTGTGGAGATATTGGAAAATCTACCTTCTATTCAAGTATTTTAATCTATGAGTGATGTAGCACACATTTTGAAGGATGCTTTTTTCAATGGTTTCATAAAGTATACCTTACCTTAGTGGTATAAGATTATTTATTGACACCGAAGATTCCATGCAGTATATTTACCAATTGAAAATCTTTAACATAATTAAACTATCATATATATTGAATTAATGGTGTATTCTGGGATTGGTCATTCAAACTAGATGTTTTATTAATTTTTTAATATAGATTAAATATGAATAAATGTTATCAGAGACAAGGAATGAGTTTTATTTGAAAAGAGATAGAATATAAAATATATTTTCCTCTATATAAAAATAGGAAATATAATACCATGGGGAAATACTAGTATATTATCAATAGAGGAGAGAAGGGGGATCAATGTTATTGGTGGAGAAAAATGTGAAATTATGCATGTAGATGAAATTTTATGTTTGTCCCAATATAGTAACACATTTATGGGGTGAGAAGTTGAGGATTATTTAGGATTTAACCAACCCTTTTCATATGATTTACAGAGGGAGAGTACGTTAAATCTAATAAATCTATATTCCCATTTGAAATTTACATAATATGTGTTTTTATATTTTAAAAAAAATCAAATGGAGGGAGTATTATATCGTTATTAATTTTTATTGAATTTTTTATATAAAATATATAGAAGATTGAACAAGGTTAATTTGTTGGTTATATTATTATATTATAATTTTGTAAGTTTTGTTGGAAATATTTACAAAAGTGTATAATTGTATACAATGAAAATGAAGCTAAAACCATTCCATGATGGTGATTAAATCCTGGTAAATTATCACTTCATTACGAAAATCGTTAAATTTAACCATATATGTAAAGGTAACCCCTTATATGCGTGACCGTCACCTAGAATCTATGTCTTGATAAATAGATTCCTTAACCATTGATAATCGATTATTTAATAGAAAAATGTGCTATATATGGGTCATTTTAAAACCACTTAAGGTTAAATCTGAATATGTGGAGTTTTTCTATACATTAGGTCAAGGTGGAGTTTTTCTAAGGGTAAATTTAGTCCCTTAAATAATGTATTTCTAATGACAAGAAGTCCATATAGTAAAATGAATATAAAAATATAATAATAGGATGGTTGAGGTCAGTATTTTTTATTTATAAAGAAAAAACAGTATGACAAAGTAGATGAGGATGGGTCATACATGAAAATTCATCCCTCATTTAAACAACTTTATGATATAAAAACATCAATAATCATTTTCAAATCCATTATGATCCCCAAAGTAATCATCCAAGTTAAAATAATTTGAAAATAAACTATATTATCTATCATGAGGCTTCCACCCATCTGAAAAATATTTTGATCTATTTCTCATGATTTTCTTCTTATGGGAGTAATCATTTTGTGGTCCTTATTTCTTCACTGAGACAGGGTAAAATAATTTAGCCTCCTTTGTCTTACCTTTAATGGTAATATCTTTAAAGGATCTCTTTAGAGTTTGTTCATAATCCCCCGTATCCCACCAATTTCATTCAATAATGTTATGTTTTCATTTCACTTTATGTTCATAAAATCATTGAGAACCTTTAAATGAGGAATCCTTGAAGGGCACATCCACATGATTTACATCAAGTCCCACTTGTACAATAGGCCCCATAGAGCTCCTTGAAGATAGATCTACCACACCGTCCATCACCAGATAAAAGTGAGAAATTGTATTTAGAATGACCCTTTGAATCCCATCATGGTAGAACTCAACCAGTCCATACACCTTAACAAATGCTTCTCGGTTAAAGGAGTAGTTATCCACCATCACTACCATCATTATTTCTTGATTGTATGAAGCCTTAGTAGAGACAAATTTTTTTTATAGGAGGCCAAACAATCTATGAATTCTATGAAACTCTTTCTCCCATATATGGTACAAGATAAAATGAGACCTGTGTGATGTCCACTAGATATTTACAATTCTAAATTACTCATTTTCAATCCCATAAACATGAAAAATTTTGGAAAATCCTTAGTGAAATCAAAATAAAAACCAACAGTAGTTGCATTATCTATTTATTAAACTACCACATTAGGATATTTTATTTATTAAGGGGAATCATTTCTTGCTCCGGTATCCTCTCCTCAATAATTGACTATTTGAACCTAGATCACTTATATATCATCTTATACAATGTTGGACTGAGGATGGCTATAATCTCCAACATGAGTACCATCACCATATACTCTTTTATTATTAGTCTTAATGTGAGACTGTCATTCACCGATAAGAAGCTGAAAGAGAATGTAATTCACCTATTATAGATAGTGTTATAATATATGATATTATTTCAAACTATATAAATTTCAGGAATCTTATAATAAACAATCATGATAATTAATTCATCAACATGAGTGCGTGAAACCACTTTTTTAATATGGGATGAATTAAACTCCACCTCATCAAAAATCTAGGTGAAATACCAATATCAAAATTCTTTGGTCTCCCTATCCATTTGGACATGATCTTAAATTGAATAAGAAATTTTATTAATTCTTTGAGGTTTCCACAAGATTAAATTTAATCACTCTATTTTAAACAAACTTGAGAAAAAGAATTTTTGATTTCAAGAAGACTAAATCTAAAACACCACTACATAATACAAAGCATACCTAGTTTAATAAAAACCAAATCATGGACCCATGATCATACCTTGCATTCCTCACATGGAAACTAGAATTGAAAATAAAACATTACCCACGTGTATGAATCTCTAGTTAGAAAATAATGAGATTGACGTAATTGGTGAATAAGGGCATCACGTTTCCATGGATTATCAAATCTCAGAAGAATGACATGTCCAATAATAGTGGGTATATTTTAAAAAGTGAAATTGTTTGATGAGTTCTATATACATATGTTTCCACTTTATAGTAAAAGGTCTATGTGATAACAAGTTTGGTGAAATATGTGAATTTGAGAAATTTATATCATGATTATGGGTGAGTAATGCGGATGTTGAATGGGAATGATCTATTTATATTTTTAATAGGATTCCACACCCAATGAATGAATTCCACAAAAAAAGTATATTGAGAATAATTTATACAATATAGTAGAATGTTTACATTATTGGAAAACAATGAATACAAAATGACCAAGAAAAATAATAAAATATTGTGCTATTGTCATTATGTTTTCTATATATCTTATAATTTCACTAGGATTTTTATTCTTAATATTTTTCACATGAAAATAATTTTTAATATTGCAGATCATAAACACTTAATTTTTTTCACTAATGGAGAAATATTAAAAACATAAGGGGAAGGAAAATTATTCCATAAGATCATATTATTATATATAGGTATATAAAATTCCCTATAGCGGTTCAAGAATACAATAGTCGAATACATAAATATATAGACCCATTGAAAATCAAAATTTTAAAGAGATAAATGATATAATGATGTGATATGAAAAATAAAGGATAAAATGAATCACACTAATTGAGGATAATTTATATGGGAAAGAAAAAAGAGGACAACAGTATGTAGTGTTGTATTAAAATTATATATATTATTTAGAGTATAAAGGAATGATTATTCATGGCCTCTCATGGAATATTGATATTTCTCAATGGAGATATCCACATGGGTAATTAATGGAAGAATTGAAAAAAATCAATAATATATATTTTATGGTGTATCTATAAATAATAAGTTGAATTTTTTTATCCATTGAGGAAAATATTAATTTTTTATTATACCAGGGAGTAAATAGTGTGTAAGTGTGAGGGAATTTATCCTAGGGAGGTAGTGCTTCTAAACTAATTCTTTTTAAGGGGATTGACCCTGAGTATGAGTGACCTATCAGAGACCCCAAAATAGGGATCTACAATGTTGTTAGGTATTGATATAGTTTATATCACATAATCTATGAATTAGACAATATTAAAGACCCCAGTAAATATAAGCCTGTCTATTGTGTTTGATTGTTTAATTTATCACTTTAAAAACGATATAATGTGGGAAAATAAAATATTCATAATTTCCTTTATGGAATTGGTAAAAGGAAAAATTATCATATCAATATATAATAGATGTGAAAATGAAGTGATCTTAATATTGAACATTTTCTGGTTGGTTAGGGTAGTGATGAGTGAAAGAAATGATTATTAAATTCGAAACAGGTTCCATACCATAATTTACATTTGCGTGACTATATCTATCATATACACCCATTGATGGACCTATATATATCTAATGAGTTATAATGGAGATTTGGATCCCTATTGAGGTGATTGGTAGAACATGAACCCTATTAGTGTACCTCAGTTATTGGATACTTAATGGGGAACCTGGTAAAATTTGATCCTTAGAGGGGTAGCAATATTAATTACATTCAAAACGGAGTATCTAGATTATTTATTACCCTTTTTGGTTCAATCAAAAACCTCTTCCTATAATTGTACCCCACATGGGGAAGAAATGAAGGATAAGAGATAATAATCCCAGAGTCCAACCTTCAGTAGACCCCTTAGTGGAATGTAGCATTAAGTGTATAAAACTATCATGTATGGAATGAATTACAATAAAAAGTATTGATGAATTTGAGATATGATATCAACCATTAAGAATATACATGAAATTACATAAAATATAAAAACCAAAACCATATAATGACTCATGTGAGAAGTAAACAAATACATGGAGTCTCTGAAAAAACAGAAGTGAGAGGCACAACATGTTCTCCAATGTCCATCCTAGTATTTTCAAGTGTGATTCACAAAGACCTCCTAGAAACCTGAATAAAAAACATTTCATCTACATGTGGGAGGAGTATTAAATGTATACTTAGTAGAATTATTGCTAAAGTCTCTAATGAACATGTAAAGAGGACATTCAAATGCACCAATGAGAAAACTTAATAAAAAATAGAACCTAATAAGGACAACAAACCAATATCATCATCAATTGGTAATAATGGCTAAATAACTCATCCATGTATAGAAATATAAGAAGAAGATTAAAGATAAAAGGGTGTCCCACCCCACTTTAACTTATATTTACCACTCTTTCACCCCAACATCATATGTCAAGTGGCTCTCATTTCTTCTTCACAAACCTTTATAAAGACACATTGGTATCTATATCATTCGAAGAACCCTATGTGAATCTATCTGTCACAACACATATTTCCTGAAGAAAAATGGGTTTTTACATCCGATCTTTCCCAAAGCCACTTGCTTCATCACAACACTTTTTTACCGAATCCATAATTATAATAATAGGATATTGTCATCATAAAAGAGATAAACCTGCTTCCCTCCTCTTATAATGCACAAACTCCACTATGGACAACCAAAACATCTCATCAAATGTCACCAATAGTATTATATTGAATTTTAGCCACCAAATCCACTGCATATCAATCTCTCCTTCAAACAATAGTGGTGAATAGAGGGACACCATCCATCCATCCTAAATAATATTTTTTTGGAAATAACACACCCAAGACATTTATATATCAACATGAGGTACTCAACTTAGGTAGAGTGAATATAAAAGTCATATTTACATGATATCATATAATAGTAAAACACAGAAGACCAATCTATGGGTTCATAAAAAGATACATAAAAGCACAAACACAAGACATCACCACCTACTATGATTTCAATACTATATATAAATGAATTAAACCACAAACACAAGCACATGCCATAGGGCACATTCTTCTATTGGATTTGAGTTAATCCCAATTTCAAATTTTTCTATCACCTACCAATTTAATTTTACAATTGAATTAATTTGACATTAAATATCATCTTCTTTAAATGATCTTCCCATTTTAGAACAAGATTTTGTTGTCCTTTAAAAAAATTTCCATTTCAGTTAACTCACCAAAAATATCAATTACTATTAGAAAATAATGAAAAAACATAAGAACAAAACAACTCATCATCATCATGACATAGGTTACCACCATATAAAAATTAGACATCCCAAAAACATCCACTTCCTAGGCACTCCAACACAACAAAACTGCAAAATAGATCAACATTTGAAAGGTTTCATTTCAAATTATTTATTTGTAATTATTAAAGTGTACCTAATTATCAACAAAGTGATTCTTGCACAAATAATTATCCTCTATGAGAAACCAATTAATTATCTAGATATAAAGTCATAAAAATTTTATTCAATGTTATATCAACCGATCAAACAATAATATTTCCTCAATTATATTAACAAATAAGAAGCAAGGATCCTAATAGTTGTGATTATCATCAATGAATCAGGATTGTATAATAGAAATAACATGAAAAGAGGTAAATAATTTATACCCATTCCCATTCCCATTGATTCCAATTTGAAAACATTTCTATATTTATTAGGCTGGTGAATACAACCTCACGAAAGGGAAATAAAAGTAATATCCATCTTGCATGAATAACTAGAATACAGTAAAAGTACAACCTACCTCAAAAAAATATTTGTGAAATACTATGAATGTTAAGAACAATCTGAAGAAAACCATCGTGAAATCAAAAGGATGGAATAACCTCGATCAAACTATAACACAACAAGATAATCCAATAGTTTTCCCAAATGGAACACCACACATATCTAAGTAAACAAACCAAGTGATTCCAGATTCCAAAATCTAATATTATCCACTTCATGCGACACAAACTCACCTGAAAACCCAACCAACCAAGAATAAATATCCTTCATATCCTAGGACCATGGTGTACCAACACCAAATTTAACAGAACAAAAAATTTGGCCCTACAGGAATCCATGTTGTAGCCAATCTCTACTTTGCATCTATGCATAAATTGGTAAAATCATTGAAATTCCTCATTCCATCCTCTATAATGTAGACCAAATCTCCACACCATAGTGAACATCCATAATGTGGATCACAACCCTCAAAGACATAAAATCCTTATTGAATTAATATTTCATCTACAACTACACATTCATCAACTACGAGAAAAAATGGTTATTTTGCAATGGGCTATTTATGATAAGTGACGAAAACCATTGCAAATACTTATTACTAAATAATTATTTGAGATGGAAAAAATCCCATCAAAAATACAATTTTCAATAGTTTACATGAAACTTTTCTAGAAAGGTAATTACAGTGAAATTATAATCCCTCTAAAAATACCTTCAGTGATTATTAGTTATTTAGGATGTGATTCAACTCTCATCACAAATAATGTATTGAAATAAGGGAGTCTGTGAGAGGTCTAATCACAAATAATGATTTGACTGATGTCATAGATATTTATAGTAGGTATTATTTTCAATGGGTCCCATCCTAAAATATTATATTTTTTCATGGTCTTACCATCACAAATTATCTCACCTATATATAGACCCAACCAATTTTTTACATTCTCCTCCTCTTTCTCGGGTCTTTTTTTCTCCTCTTCTATTAATTAACTTAAATTGTTTATATTATAAATTATATAGAGAAGCAAAAAAATTTCATTTCATGTAATAAAGACTTAATTTTTAGGCATTTGTTTAATGATGAAAAATTTTAGTTAATTTATTGTCAGTAATTTGTAATATCATTTTTTCTTAGTTAGATTTAATGATAATTACATACTATTTTTTGGTAATTATTTTTAATTAGTAGTATTTATTTATAAAAAGAAGTATTTAGTTTTAAACATAACTAATTATGTGAAAGTATAATTAATTAGTTTAAATTAGTATAAATTAGATTCAATTATTAATATGTAATTAGTAATCATTATTAATAATTATAACAAATTAGTGGTGGTTAGTAATAATTAGTGGTAATTTCTAATAATTAGATGAAATTATCACTACATTGTGGTAATTAGAAACAATTTCCACTAATTTGGAAAATTTATTAAAAAATGGTGGTACTTATAAATAATTAATAATAATTAGTAAATATTAGTAATAATTAGTAAAAATTTGTAATTGTTAGTAAACATTTGTAATATTTTGTGGTAATTAGTGGTAATTAGAAATAAATAGTTTTAATTAGTAATAATTACTAAAAAATAGTAAAAATTAGTTTTACTTAGTGATAATTATTGGTAATTTGTTGTACATATTAATAATTACTCGTAATCAGTGGTACTTAGTAATAATTACTTGTAGATTGTAATATTTATTGGTACTTTATAATAATTAGTTAAACATAGTAATAATTAGTGTTACCTATTAATAATTAGTGGTACATAGTTGTAATTTGGTAAACTTCATTGTAATTATTGGTACACAGTATTAATTTGTAATAATTAGTAACAAATAGTAATAATTTCCAATAATTAGGGTTAATGTGCAATAATTAGAGTAATTAGTGGTAAATAATAATATTGAGTGTAATTAGACATAATTTTTTAATTAGGTCCATTAGATATAATTATCCATAATTAGATATAATTAGAAATAATTAACAATAAAGAGAAATTAAGAACAATAAATAGAAATAATTACTAATAATTAATAATAATTTTTATATGTTTGTCGTAATTAGTAGTAATTGGTAATAATTAGTGGTGATTAGTAATAATTAGTGGTAATAAGAAAAAATTAATGGTGGTTAGGAATTATTACTGGAACATAGTAATATTAGTGGTACAAAGTAATAACTAATGGAACATCGTCGTAATTGGGTGTACTGAGTAATAATTAGTAATAGTTAGTAATAATTAAATGTTATTAATGGTAAATAATAATAATTATTGTAAAGTAGTAATAATTACTGATAATTATTATTAATTAGTTATAATTATCCCTAATTATAAATAATTATAAATAATTATCATTAGTTAAAACAATTAGTACAAAGTATAAATATGTTGAAAAATTTGAAAAAATTAGCCGTATTTTATAATAATTTGCAATAATTAGTGGTAATCAATAATAATTAGTTATAATTAACAATAATTAGTAGTAATTATAAATTATAATCCATATTTATTAATAATTATTGATAATTAGAAATAATAAGTAATAATTAGTAATAATTAGTAATATTTATTATTAATTAGTAAAAATTATAGGTAATCAGAAAAAATAAGTAATAATTTAATATAATAAGTGGTAATTATTAATAATTACTTATAATTATATGTAATTAGTGGTAATTAGTAATAATATTTGATAATTAGTTCTAATTAGTGGTATTTTGTAGTAATTAGTAATAATTTATAGTCATTAGTGGTATTTAATAATATTTAAAAATAATTTGTAATGAATGTTAGTAATTATTAAAAATTAGATATAATTAGTTGTACTTTGTAATAATTAGTAACAATTAGTATAATTTAAAAATTTAATTATATAGTAAATATGAATTTAAAATAATATATATTGATTAAAAATAGTAAAATTAATAAAAAAATTAATAAATTGAAAAACATTTGTTTAAATTACTAAAAAAATTACTAAAAATAATATAGAATTGTTGTAATTATTGTAAATTAAAAAAATTACCATATATTCAAATAATAAAAAATAATAAATATTATCAAATATATGTATACATTTAAAAAAGTAGATTAAATTATTATAAATTTATATAAATTTATAAAAACGTACTATAAATTTTTATAAATTATTATAGATTAGTATAAATTATCATAATTTCATCTTCATGTTGTATGAATTATCAAAAATTTTAAAAAATATAAATTGATATAATTTAAAATAATTTTTTATTAAAAAAAATTAGTATAAATTCGTAAAAATTAAAAATAATTACAATAATTTACTATGAAATAAGATTAATTATTGTAAATTAATAGAAATGTTAAAATGATATAGGTTTTCAATTTTGAGGTCACGAGAAATATAAAATTTATACACACATGGTTGATAGAAATTAGTTATTTCCTATGGCAACAATATTTGATATTCTATTATTTACAATTTTTAGTATTCTACAATATATTTTATTAATTTTTATTAATTTATACTAATTACTATTATTTTATAAAAAAATCTTTTATTATACTAATTAATGGTGAATTGAAACTAATTTATACAATATTGCATAAATATTATATAAATTATTAAAATATTACTTTAGTATATGAAAATTGAAAATAGTTTAATTTAAAAAATACATTTTAAACATTATAAAAAATTAAAATAAAAAATATTTATAACTTTTTTGGATAATTATGCTCTTATGAAATAGGATACATTTTCTATTAGGAGACCACAGTTCATCAAATCATCTAATGATTTTATACTTATATGGTTTAAATCATTTCTATATTGATAGTGTCAATGCATTTATGTCTTTTTAATTAATAGTAATTAATGATAATTAGCACAAATCATCACTAATTGGTAAAAAACATTTATAAATAGACAAAAATAATAATATTTACAGATAAATTAGAATTTTTTTAATTTTCTACAATTTTCTGGATATTCTATTCTTTATATCAAATTGAAAAAAAGTTTCTTTACTTTATTTTTTTAGAGAAATATGGAATTAGGATGTTGAAAATATTCTTTATTACATTATCACGATTGGATAAATCTTCACAAGAAACCAAATGGTTCTTCTATAAATACTCTATATAATGTTTGTGTTGAAGCTTTTCTATGATTTTCATCATCCAAACCAGATTTTTGATTTAGAGTGGACAATTTTGTGTTTATGTAAGAAATGCGATCTGATGAGGTTTGACGCGTTTTACAATGTTAGGGGAAAACTATTGCGTTTTGGTTTTCAAAAAAAATATTTCTTTTTATACCATCATGGTTATTTCATTTCTATAGAAAATATTTGAAATTTGTTTCTAGATATATCATTCTTTCAAACTTTAGTATATGATTTTGTGTGCCTATATTTTCAAAACAATGAAACTCATTATGATAATTATTTCTATCTTGAGTTAAAACCATGTTGATTTTATGATTTGATGAATTATTTTGAGAATGGTTTATATCATCGTTTTAAAATAATAAAATATGAAGTTGTTATGAAATTTTTTGCTGTTCAATTAGTTAATGGAATTCAAAATATATATTTTGATCAAATATTCTTTTTGGTTAAATAAGTGATATCTAAACGAAATGTGTTTTCTATATATCTTTGAGAGAAAGGTGTAGGTTTGTAATTTGGGTTTATCTTATCAGAAAATTATTGCATATTTAAATAATTTCATCATATATTATAGAGAAATGTGTTTTTAGTTAGTTTTCCTACATGTAAAAATATAGGTACAAAGATGTTCAAATAGGGATTTTTGGATATATTTTTGTTAAACAGTTGAGCTGTTTCCCTCTTAAACCTAGATTATAGAACATTTTTATGTCTTAGAACATAGAATCATTAGTTTCAGGGAAAAACGTATTTATATAGGTAAAAGCATATATTCTGTTTCTGGTGGTGATTCATGGAAGATTCGTGATTAGGTACATCTATTTTATTATTAAAAATCTGAAAACATTTTATTAGTTATTTCTACTAATGGATTTAATCAATTTGGATCATTAAGAAGTCAATATTATTTTTTCCTATCATCATAACTCTGTAAAACATACCTACTTGGATGTTGAGAAATGGACCATATGACTTTTTCACCATAATAATGACAATAAATCTATGAAATAATATCGATGTATATTTGAATCCAGTTATTTATGAGTTAAAATAATTATTTAGTAATGGTTTCAATACATTTGACGTTGTTGTGAAACAATATTCCTTAATGAAATATTCATTTCTTTGTACAATTAGTGACTTCCCAATATATTGAGTGTTTTCTGACTGGATAAGACAAACTCCAAAATAATGTGTGTACTTTATGAGTGATAACAAAGTGTTTAAGATCATTAATGAGAGAAAATATTGTTTTTTCTTTCATCATATATTTCTTCCTATTAATCATTCATTCATAAGGGAAAAAAATAATTTTAGAACACATAAAATTTAAAGATAATGTCCTCTAAAAATGATATTTGGTATTGATTTAAAATATACAATATTGTTTTTACCTTATATTAACTTTTTACCAACTATAAAACAACAAAAAATAGTTTTCTTTTGTAATTATCACAATTACATCAGAAATGCATTTTTTTATGATGTTGCATATTGGTGTGATTTTTGGTCTGTAACTGGATGAATTTAATTAATATAAAGACACAATATTTTAAAAATATATAGTATACAGTTCTGGAATCACCTGGAAAGACAAAAGATAATGTAAATGTAGAATGAGATCCTTCACAAATTTTTTGGTGAGAAAAACCTGATTTTTTTAAAATGACAGATAATAGATTTTAATGAATCCAAAATCAGATTATACATTTTCCACATTTTTTTAATATTTTGAATATGTATTAAGGATTTGAGACTACTAGATGGTTATGATTCTAATTTTACTAAATGTTTCATAAAAATGCATATTACTAGATAAAAAATTAATGATTTTCATATTATCTGTGAAATACTACAACAATTGGTTGTAGATGGTTTTTTTGAATTAATAGATTTTGGATGTGATAAAAGAAATATCATATCTTATTCATAGACATCTATGTGGACAAAATAGAATATGATGCACATAATAGATTGTAATTAGATGTTGTTTAAATTTTATATAATCAAGAAAAAAATTTCTGTAAGAATTATTTGATTCAATAGAACATTTGAAATTGTATTTTCTATAGGAAACAAAATTTAGTGGTTCCGTATAGTTTCAATGGATTTATGTAGATGATAAGTATATACAGAAATTGGAGAAAAAATAATTTGAAAATTAATCTATTGAATGGTCAATTGAAGAATATTGTTTATAAGAAGAGTTTTGATTTCTGTTCCAATTTTTTGAAGCTTGAATACCCTTCAAAACATAATCTAGTTTGTCATAATAATGGAAGTTTTGATGATTCACTGATCATTTTCTTATCATTTTACTCATCCTAAACATGGATTTCATGGCGTTTATGAATTTTTCCATTCCAATGATGAACATTTTAAGGCTCATACATATATTCTGCACAAACTTAAAAAATTAAATGTTTTATACATCGGGTGATACTATAATATATTATTATTTGTAAAAAATTAATATTATTTTATTTAGAGATTATATTATGATGTTTTGAAGAATTTGTTTCCACATTGCAGTAGTTACACTTTAAGAATGTCAGTAACATAATTATTCTTACTATTTTTAATGATTGGTAAAATAAATTGTTTATTGTTTTACATAGAGAGTCAAATTATTATTTTTAATGTTGTTAATTGCTTTTAAATTTTGAATGTATCACAACATGCTAATAAAATTGATAATTGAATGTGAGTATTGAGTATATGACCATCCAAAATGGTTAAATCTTATATTGTAGATGTGGTGAATGGTTTTTGATTTACCACACATTCATATGGTGAATGAAAAAAATAATGGTGGATTCTTTAGAAAATATCATCATAGGGAAAGTGAAGTTGACATTTATTCCTTGATGGATGAAATAATTGAGATGTGTTATCATGGACAGAATTATGTAACCATGTTCAAATGTCATGGCTTTGATACTGATAGAGGCTTTTATGTTCATTAGTTCAATGGAATCATTAATATTTAATATAAAATAATTATTCTAATATATGAGCCATTTTTTTGTTCATCAGTAACAAAAAATATGTTATGACAACTATTATGTGGCTTTAAGAGATTTAGTGGGTTGGTCGCGAAGTAAAAAAAATAAATCCCTTGAAAATTAGTTTATGAAAAGTTAATGTGGATCTTTTGAATTATATGGAATTGAATTTTTTTCAATAGAAATATCCAAATATATATTTTCAAGGAAGATACATGATTATTTATGACCACATCCCATTGTTTTGGGTTGATGATGGCATTGATGTTGATGTTGTAACAACTGAATTTTAATTAAAGAGTTATGATGTGATTGAAACTGCTATGGAAACAAATCATACTAAGGATGCAGATCAATATGTTAACAATGTCAAATTTGAATATGATGGTGAATATAATGAATGATAACAATAAATTATCAGATATAGTCAATAATTTTATATAATACTCAATTTTAATTATCTCCAAACAATATTTATTTCATCATTTAGATGTCTGGGAAGTCATATGATGATATATTTTGTTGCCTCGAGGTGGTTGTAATACCTTATGATGATCAATGAGCATTATCATCTGAACCTCATGTTTGTAGAAGATCATTATCCACTCATAGGGGTAGGGGCTTAGGATATTTATTATTCTTGGACCAATTCCTATGTGACTCCCATGTCTTGAGTTGGATCCACACACATTGACGTATATTTAGTTGTGTCTTTTAGTATGATTTTTATCTAATTTTTTATTATGTGTTTTCCACAAATTTATCCATATTGAAGTTGTATATAGAAGTGCTAATTTTCAGAACTATTATTCGGGATCATGGGTGATGTGGGATTATATTACCATTGATGTTCAACACCACAGATTTGATAATTGGATGGTATGTTAATATATAATGTTTATTTTAAAATTTATTTAATTATTAACTTGTTTTTATTAATTATTTTATGGGAACATGGTGTCATGTTGATGATAGAATGTATACGTCCATATGGGAGGCCCATGAAGTCATTATGCATAATCATTTTCATTAGGTATTTCATAATATGGGGATGGAAATCATAAAGAAATTAGTCATTTGGGGCATTGTTCAGTCAGGATTCTCCCACAAAGAGGATTACATCTCTTCTCAGTTTGGGATGGATTATGATCATATTGGAAGAGAGATATTTTTTAGAGGGGGTGTCACTAGGTCATAAGTACTGAGGGAGATTGGAGGTGATGCATCGATCTCATTTTAATACATTACATACACATCATAAACCATTTATATTTATTTTTTTAATAATTTATAAAACTTTAAATGACAAATATTTATTTTGTAATGATAGATGAAGTTGAACTTCTTGATATTATAGTGTTCTGTTTCAATAAGAGTATTATATTGATCCTATCATTGAAGATATTTCATGAGGTCTCCAATATCGGATTATAGCCAGTGTAATTTTATTCAGTTTTAAAATTTTAAAAAATTACATATTTTAATTTTAAAATGAAATTAAAGGGATCATATGAGGCCAATTCTTTTCATACATAATATAATAGTTAGGCTGAGATTGAGATTCAGGCCACCAGTGCTATATTATTCGATAATGTAACGCGGATTCAAGTGACATTGTATGCATTCTAGAAGGGATGAGTGGTTGGTATTAGTTCTTGAGTAACGACTAGAAGTTATTATGCCAATAATTCATATTAGGCAGCCATATCGATGGGATATCATGGAGATTATTCATCTTCAACCATATAGTAAGAGGAGTAGTTATGATAATAGAGTGTGGTTATAGAGGCCATGTGTTCGTCACAGGAAGAACTCCATTGATATAATGATAATGAGTATGAGGAGATGTGATTAATGTCCCAATGAACGTATGCTCAAATCATAGAGTAAATATGATGACTGGCTTTGGGTGTTGGAATTGAGTTCCCTCCCCCTCCTTTTATAAATGACCCACCTCTCTCACACCTCCTCCATAGTGATTTACAAATTTATTATATTGACACTTGAATTTATATATTTTTTGTACTATTGTTATTATTTTAGATGTTTAAAGTTCTATTTATTAACTTTTTTAGTTTATTATTTATTAATTCATTTTTTACGTCTAACTATTTTAACTTGTTTTCATCGAGAGTTAGTCTCATCACAAATAATATTTTTTACATTCCCCTTTCACTATCGCAAGTAGCTTTTTAATTAATCTAGTTAATATTTTATTTCTAATGTGATGGAAGACCATCTCAAATTTTTTTTCTTACTGGTCAATTAACCTGTCATAAATACATTTTAAAATAATCATGTAAAAAAATATTTGGTAAGGGAAGGTATACCCATCTAGAATATTGTTTTTTGTGATGGGACATCACATAAAATGAGTTTTCTGGTGTCATTATCATTGATGGGGTATTTTTGATGGACCCCGTCCAAAAAGAATATTTGTGATGGGGTCCCAACACAAATGCATCATCTCAAATAATAAATATCTCACTTTCCATCCTTTAGATTTCCACATACTATTTCTCAGAAACCTCCATCACTATATTTGATAGAAAACATAGGAAGATATTTAATGGGATCTATCAAATGTATAAAGTGGTAAATTCAATGAAATTATTAACAACATAGAAATTTATTGGCCTAAATTGAATCTTATTAAAAAAACATGAAAATCCCATACAAAACCTCAAAGGACTGGGTCTCCACATCCATCCCTATTAAAAACTATATAGGACACCAATGATGTAAATATATATTAGATAGAAAAACTCTGGACTACCACCAAGATATTTGGGTTTTTCAGAACAATACACTGTGAGCGTGAGTAAACATTCAATGATCCTAGTGTGGTTACTATGTAAAATAGATATAGAGTGTGGAAAGATGGATAATTTTATCCCTATAGGGGATAATTTGTGAATTTGATATTTATTAGGTTATAAGTGTGATTTATATTATTTTTAGGGTACCTTGAAAAGTTATATCACATGAATAGGGGTCTAAGAAGAGTGAATCCCAAGTAGGTGGCTTAGAAAAATTAGAGGCCACATATAGGGACAAGGATAGAGTAGAGATCATGTATTGTAACTTGGTTGGATAGAAACATTGTAAGGGTACCAGGGTGGATTGGATCTCAAATACGGTTACATGGGTTTTAATGAATGTTGGAATAATACCTAAGAAAAATGGATTCCATATAATGGGTCATCTGTTGAGAAGATACATGATAAGGGACCAATATGTATTATATTCCCTATACGGGGACATTAATTGAGTAGAGACAATGCATGTGACATGGATGAATTAAATCATTTGGAGGGGACCTAAGTAAGATTACACCTATATAAAAGACCAATGTAGTGTAGATCCAATGTAAAGATACATAGAAAAATGATATATAGTTTTTATGTTACTACATTTAGATTATATTTAACAAGGGACCACTATATAAGTCACACCCCAGTCAGTTCTCTATTGAGGATTAGACCTAAAAATGTCTCAGAAATTATGGACCATCCTATTTAGTATGTCAATGGTTCATGGATTAAGTGAGGGATAATTATGTTTATATGACTAATTGAGTGATAAGGAAATGTGGGCCCTTAGTGATTAGTGGTACCCATATATTATTGTTATAAATTTGTTCTTTAGTGTCTCACATTTTATAGACCCTTCACATTATAATTGAATAATTCATTAGGAGAATTTTTTTTATAAATATTTTAAATTTGGTTGACTCAATTGCCATATTTTTTCATTACCATATGTTTTTTACTATAAATTTTACATGGATTAGATTATCAGAGAATGTATATGGGAGCTCTGGGTGTACCTTCATTTTAGGAAATTTGTCAAATGAAAATACCTTAAGGACTTATTAATCTTATATCGAAGAGCTTTTCTAAAGTTACTATGGATCATATATTTGGGTTAAGTGAAAATACATATAATATATGGGTGAAGTGACCTTAGAGTTGAGATAAATGAAAATTGATCATCGATATAAGATCTGGTAGATGTTCCCTTGGTCCATTGATCAATGAGAAATGACCTTGGTTTCTAGATCTAGGAAAATAAATCATGAGACCATGATCCAAAAAAATTATCCCTGGAACCTAGAGTTGGACTATGTTAATATAAATTATTGATCTCATCTATTTATATTTGGTTCCTAGATTAAAAAAAAGGGGAACCAACATGGTAAGTATTTCCAAGAACATAAGATGAAAAAATTTAGATTCATAAGATTGTTTTTGATATTCGATTAGTTAAACCACATCCTTTGATATATGATATACCCCTTAATGTATGTTTTTACCATATAATGTGTTTCTATAAGACTAAATCTTCCATTATAGGCCATAAAATGGGGTTTTAGTCTTCAAAACACCTTTTCATCCTCAATAAATTAATTAAATTAACTTCTCTTAGAGGTAAAATATAAAAACCATCTCACCAGAATTGGGATCATTATTAGGGAATCACCATCACATTTTAAGGAGAAATATGTTGAATAGGGAAACAAATTTTCTTCTTCTTATCATGTGGAGACACATTTCCACTAAAACTCAACTTCATTCTTCAGAGTGAGGATTTAGTCAAGAATTATGAGGAAATTTTTATTTAATGAATTTTATTATTCAGACATAAATGTCTTCACATGAACCTTGAACACATAGATCAATGGTACTCCATATAATTTTATTTTGAACTCATTAATTATAGATGTGTGTATGTTCATTGATCTGTTATCAGCCCTATTAGAATTCCCTTTACATATGTGTATTAATTTATAATGGGTTTTAGTAATTATTCTTTATGAAGAACTATGAACCATAAAAAATGATGTTAACTACTGTACTATTTTTATATAGTACCTCTAACATCGAATAAGTATGCTTATGGGAATTACATGATCCATTTTATATCCATGCATCTTTCATATTGTTCTTATCATCATTTATATGAGAAATAGAACATCATTTTCTTATAATTCCATTAAAAAAATACCAAAAAATGTTTAGGAATTCATTATAATGGTATAAATAGATAAAAACACGTGATATAATATTCATGTGTTCTCAGAAGACACTTTTCAGATAATACACTTAAACCTCTAATTAAGGAAAAATACATGACATGAACTATTCTATACATGATGTGTCTGCCATAGATATGGCCAATTAAATGAAATAGTTCCCAAATTTTTGGGGAATCATCATATATGAAATTTCTCATTAGATAAACGAAATATGGGATACTCCAGTCTATATGATACTATAATAATAATAAAAATGAATCCTTATTTATTGAATATAATCCCCAGACACTATGTACATGATGTGTGTACATCCACACAAAATATTATGGTGGGATAAACTAACACCATGTTTTCAGTAGTGTATATAGAAAGTCAGTTTCATTATCTACTCATTAATTTTATTCACCAACTATCAAATCATATATATGTTTTAAATAATTGGTACCCTAGCCCAAATAGTGTTTGATAAAAGCTTGGTAGCTTAAAATACACTATTGTTGAAGATATATTTATACACAGACTAATATATATGTAATTCTTAATAATGGTAACCTTTATTTACTACTAATAATATATTGGAAACTATTCTTCCAAATGAGGTGCGAGACAATAAATTTAAAGTATTGGAACATATGATTTTCAATCAACAATTAGATATCTAATGTGTTATGTCACTATTTATTTATGCATAATTGTTATTTCTTCCCTCACCATGAGTTATTCCACCAATATCCCCCATTAAAAACACCATATTGAGCTATCAAAATATCCTATAGATGGACTTTTGATAGGATTCATCATTATAGTTTATTTTAGATTTTTTAATCACCTTTTATTTATTTATTAATAAATACCAGACTCATTTAATATCATGTGAATGTATAAGTGAATTGTGAGAACACAATCCATTGAATACCATTGATCAGTTTTTTATATCAACAATCAATAAATATTACTATGAAGTATGGGAATTATGGAATAATTAGCAGTGATTAATGGGTGGTTGTAATAAATAATATTTATTTCACATTCATGGCCATTTGAGTAAAAATAATTTTAGAAGAGGTTCTATTCGATTATCCAATGTGGAATGAACATGGAAAATTTAGAATGATTAATGTTATATATATATATATATATTTAATATAATTTCAATGTAAAAAATTATCCACAGTCAAAATAATTATCTTATCCCAAATAAGCCGTTATATTTTTGTTTCATATAAATTATCATATATTTTTAAAATATTAACAACCAAATGATGTTGAACTGGAAATACCTGAAAAAATTAATGTCCCAATCCATGTTATTCCCATTCCAAAAAATTAATCAAATTATCATGCCCACATGATCATAAATAAATATTGAATGAAATTATAAAATATATTTGACTTTATAATAATATATGAATAAACTATAATTGAATATAAAATTTTTCTAAAAATTTAGATTATTATTATTCTAGAAATTTTATTCTTTATCACCAGTAGGGATTTAGTAAGTAATATTTTAGGTGTATACAGTTGAGAATGTAATCAATAACAACAAAGAGGTAAACAAATGTCCTATATTCTATGTTAATTATGGTTATGTTAATATTCTATCACCATAGATTCATGACTCATTATCTTTGTCTCAAAAATTCACTAAAATATCATTAGATTTATATTGACACCACCATTACTAACCCCATCATCAATAATCTCTCTAGGGTTACAACACATTTTTTCTTTCTAACCATAGGATGATGGATAAATAAAAAACTAATATTTTATAACTAGGTAAAAAGGAAAAAACCATTGTACCATGAAATAGTTCATTCTAATATTGGACATTGATACACTTAATTTAAACCCCTATACTGTGATGCAATATATAAAATAAAGAGAAATATTTTCATAATCAATAGAAATGTTCCTTTTTTGGGATAACAATATTCACTTATTTTTTATAAATTTTCATTTACTTAATAATTATTTTATATATCTTAAATTTGATAGAACATTGAATTAGACTAAAATTAATGTTATTAACAAACACCACATCCTAATAGAAACTAAATGCTCATAAAATATTTTTGATGGCATTATATCTGTTAAAAACACCATTTTACCATTGGTATATGTCTCATGATTTTCAAGCAAAAAAATAAGTTATTTACCAATTTGGTAAAACCTAAGTCCCTATATAAGTGAAATATATTTTAAATATACAGGAAAATAATCCTGATAAAAACTATAAAAGTGATTAAACAATGGTCACAACATAACTTAGTAATTCAATACACAATTTTTTTTAATAAAATTGATATTTTATAATGTATCCATTTTTAATTGATTCTCCAACTTTTATACACCATATATAATAAAAATATATACCATTAATATGATAATACATTCTGCTTTAATAATGAAGGGATATGTATTTATTAATATTACCATTTGAATATTACTATTTCTTACATTGGACAATTATAAAAGAATATTTCCTTTAATAGACTTCATTATACATTTAAATTTTAATCCAAAAAAATAATGTATTAAAATTATTTTCATAAAAATGTGTATAGTAAAATAAATGTTTATACTAAATTTTAAATATAATGTAATACCCGATGTTTTTTTGTATATATTAGAACAAATGAATATGTTTTTCACAAATATGTGACATAAAAATTACCATAATAAATTAAATAATACATTACAATGATTAGTTAAACTTAATTAATTAGGAATAAATAATGTAAATAAATTGATTTCAATCACATCTAAAAGAAATAAAAATCTGTTAAGAACACATTAAATTTAAATGGTCCATTTTATATAAAATTTGAATCCTATTTATTTTCTATTTTTATTTATATGTTATTTTTTAATAATTTTTAATTTTTAAATTGTAAAATGGAATTTTATTTTTACAACATCATCGAAAAATAATCATATGATGAATTTTTGGAGTATTTTGGAATTAGTAGATTTTTGGTTGAATAGTAAAAATTAATGATTTTACAAACCATTCCTTTTTTTGATGTCATAATGATATAAAAATAAAATGGATTATCATCAAAACATTTTAAAAACAAATATATTTTAGATGTAATATAGTAGTTTTAATAACATAATTTAGTAATTTTTAAATTATATTGGACATTTTGAAAATCTTTACAGTATTTACATTTAATTATATTATATTATTGGTTCTACTATTCTAATAATATTTTCACATAGATCTATCTAGTTTTAGTTTGGTTATAAAGTCATATAAGTTCATTTTTATTTAAAAAATGAAAATTATTTCTGTGGAAATAAAAATTATATCTTAATTTGGTTATAGTAACCCATTTTTTCATATATAGACGTTACATCTCTATAGATGAGTATTCAATACATAAAATTACAATCAAAACCACAATTATATAGTTTTAGAATATTTTAAATTTTGGATATATAAAAAACACGATTTTAACGGACCTATATAATCTCATAATAATTTATTAAAAAATATAACCCTCCTAAGAAATATCATTCCTAGAATCATTTTTTATGAACATGTAAAAGGAATCATACTAAAGGGTGAGCTCAAATTCACAATCTATGTAAAAAAAACTAATGATCACATTAATATAACTTGATAATAAGGGTATTAACAGATGATACTGTTATTTAAAAACAATAACCAATATAATCATAATATGAAATCTTGGAATAAATCAATGATGTTTTGAAGACATGAATCCAAATGGAATTAAAGAAAATAATATATGAGAGAATAAAATTAGCAATTGAATAAGTCTGTAGAATAAAAATGAGAACATGAAATAATTTCCATACAGAGGGAAGACATCCAATATAATCATAGTCGATTGGTTTCACTCCTCATTACATAATATCATTTGTCAAGGTCCATTCACAAGAGATTTGTTATACACTAAAACAAATTTTTCTTTTTGTTGATTCACCTACGAGTAATCATTTTGTACCTCAACTATTTACAGATATAATTTGGGGAAATAGTCCTAGAGTTCAATTAGTTCTCTGTAAAAACCCTCCAATACTAGGTATTCGAGGTTTCCTTTAAGGTTTTGAATGAGATCCTTGAATTCATTCTCTATGATGATTTGGATTTGAGCTACCAAAATCTATATAGAAAAGAAAGAAATAGTATACTCTGGAGACCCTAGTGAGTTAGAAATTTATTCTTGCACTTGTGGGTAAGTATTCCATGAATTAAAGAAATAATAATTTAAAAAAAACATGGTAATGATTTTTTTTGTTTTTTTAAATTTGAAAAAGGTAAAATATTTACAATTTTATTCTGGCACTACCAACCTAGAAATAAGGCCATGTTTGATTCACTTCTATCGTAGGGATTAGAAAAATAATATTTATATATTCCTTAGTGTAGTCTACTGACTAACCCTAATATATATCCTGAATATGAGTGCACAAAAAACAGTTTGTCACTTTTAAACAAGGGTAAAAATGTTGTGTTTTAAGAATAAATCTATAAGAAAATGATTAAAAGGTAAATTGAAGTTCAAATTAATGTAAAACTATGATATTAAAGGGTTATTAGGTCAGGGTTAATTTCCCAATTTTAATTCTATATTTGTTCAATTTATTTCAATCCACTTTTTAGGAGATGATTAAAGTGAGCTTCTACAATCATTTCCTCTCACTTCCTTGGTGAAATAATGGATTGTGAGATAGAACTTTACCGTGATCTTAGTTTGGCCAACTCACATTCCATGTACAAAAGAGTTGTATTTAACATCCAATGTCGACATGGGCAATACCCGATTGGGTCTTCCTTATCCCAAACAATCAATAATATCCATTACTCCTTTCACACGCATTGACGATCATCGAGTACTTCACCACTAATCACATATCTATTCCATGGAATATAAAATCGAAATTAGTGGAGGGAGATAATGATTATTTTACCCAGGAAAAAATAAATAATAGAATGAAAATTCAAGAACAATCTCAATTGACAATAAAATCTGCCATATGAAATTAAAAACAACATTGATAAAGAAATAAATTTCATTTAATTATTTCCCAGAACCCAAGCATTGCAAAATTTAAAACCAACCCTAGCCCAATCATTCAAAATGTTTACCCCACCATGGTAAGGTTTATAGAGGTTAATGGGGAAGAATAATACTTTTAAAATATATTTAAATGAAAATAATTAAAATAAATAAAACTGAAATGTTTTCCTCCTTGGTTTCCACCAAAGAATGGGATGGAATGATATGCTTTGAGAGGGAGGAGCTCCCCTCCTTTTATATCCAGAATCATTCTAAAGAAGGTTGATGCGTTTTGGATCAATTATATGAAATCTTCACGTGTTTCACCCTTTTTGAATTTCATTCATCATTATCTTGGTCATCTCTCCTAAAAATTTCAGCGTCTTTAGAAAAGTATTCCTAGTGTTATGAACGTTTTACTCTGACACTTTATTCTGTCCAGTCAGACTCTCCAAATCGCAAACCTCCAAATTAGAATTCATTAATGGCAACTAAAATGGAAAATTCATTTATCCCTACCTCCATGAATGATATTCCAAAAACTATTTTCAATACACCCACCGAATTTCACTACAATTAAACTGACCATTAATGCATTATGGACCCCACACCAACAATCGAAAAATCTGTATACAATTTTCGTGGTCCAACTTGTGATTTTATTTTGAGCTTCCACATGGTCAATTTAGATTTTGGTCAAGAAGGATTAAATGAATCCCTTAATGTGTAGAATCTAGAAATGAACGAATTTTTATATTTTTAATATTTTTGAAAAGTTAATTGAAAAAATATAGAAATAATTTAAATCAGTTAAAAATATGAAATGGGCCATTTTTACTATTCAGCTCAAAATATCACCAATATCATAAAAATGTAAAAATTAATCATAAATTAACACATTGGTGGGTTTAAAACAATTATATTAAATGTTAATTTGACTTAAAGTATTTTCTGTATCAATTCCCCCACACTTATCACTTGGACTCCTGGAAAAGTAACCATCAAAATCAAATCAAATCAAATCCAAAACACATACCAATGAGATCTACCAAATCCACATGAAGAAAAAAGATATAATAACTTATCAAAAATAAATTATTTCAAGTTCTAAATTTTATATTATTTAATATATTTCCACTACATTTCTCATCCCATGCACACAAAACACTCACCTCACATAAAGTTTCTCTCATCTCACAAATGTAAATGTTCAACAAGGGATTTTTCATCAAAACTCATACAAGAGTCGTCATTGGATCGATAAAATTATAATTCTACACCCAATTTGATTTAAGGACATGTTATTCTCCTGAGGACTATACAGGGTAGTTTTGTGGATCCTGGTTTGTAGGATTTATATGATAAAAAATTTTGATATCGAAAAAGGAAGGTGTGACTATTTTTGAAGAAAATATGCAAGATTCTAATTTTCCCTCAAGAATGGTCTCCTTATCTTCCCCTTTGTAGAAAATAGACACCATCATTATATGAACTCAAGGAATGTCCATTCCATTTAGAATTTTACTAAAAAAATCTTCTCAAACATACTCTTTCTTGAATGATTAAGATAGTAACAGCTTCATTTTTACATTAGAATCATCAAAAAGGAACAACTTCTTTTATTCTAAAAGCTCCAGAAAAGAAACATCTTTTAACAAAATGAAATCTCCATTAGAAATATCTGAACATAATAATTTTATTTTCCACCCAAAGTATCACCAAATGAGTTAGTACACTACAATACATCTTCCCCCACACTTAAGTTTAACTAGATTATGCAATTTCACTTGAAGAGCAGGTTGGATATGGAAAATTGGATTGTCGTATGGATAATATGATAAGAGGTTTATAGATTCTATAGGATAAAAGGATTAATGTATAAGGTACGCCATAATAAAAAGGATTATTTTGAAAATGGATCTTAAAACAAAATAAATACCTCAATAATTTAAAACAAAAGTTCCTTAAACCCTTATGTTATGACAGGAATAAATAAAATTCTAGTTAAAGAAAGCATGGTCTAGTTCCATCATGAAATGAGGTGAATGTAATGAATATGAAAAAAATGGTAAATAAGCCCCACAAGAAATTAATTTAAAAAATAATAGCAGTGATAGGAAGATTGGGATATAAAAATTTGAGTACTTTTCATGAAATTAAAAATGATTTTAACAAGAAACAAAGTCATTTCAACATTTATTTAAGCTCAATTTCATGAAATATATTGGTTCACTCATTGAAATGGGTTTCAAAAAAGGAAATGATATCATTTCAATTTAAAATTTTCAAAAACACAAAAAACTATAAAAAAACACACAAATATCTGATTTTTTTTTAATAAAAACAATAAACCAAACTTCAAAGGAAAAAAATAAACAAAAAAGGATCCCCCACACATAAATTATGCAGTGTTCTCAATGAATTCAAATGTATTTAACATGTCAGTAGATTTTTGGTTTCTTCACAACAAACAAGCAAGTATAAAGGAGGGGCACAACCTATTTTATTTGTGGTGCAACATTGAGTTATGATCTTAAGTGTTGTGCCTTTAAAAACTAAAAAAAATAACAAAAGAAAACATAAAATATTTATTAAAAGAAACAACTTTAGAAATAGGTTAAGAATAGAAGGATAGATCCTAGTTTAATCTCCCAAGTGGGCCTTGAGTTTTGACTACCTCTAGATGGTCAGTTCTAATCGATTATCCTCAATCTGATGGTGGGTTGAGTTTCTTTCTCATGAACCAATAAAAATAATTCATTCCATAATTCACCTCTTCCTTTTGGATTAGGGCTCCATGTATAAAGCACAAAAAATCGTCCCCAATGGTAATTACATAATACCTGAAAGGTGGTGGTATAATAATTAATGAGTCCTCTTGCTTATTGGTTTCCACTTGCACAACATCTTCATTATGCTCTAGTGGTTTTTGAAGTTATGAAACATCAATAGAAAAATCAAAGGGAATGTCAGAATGTAATTCTATTTGAACAAAATTAAATCATTAACTTTCAATATAAAATTATTCCATTTCAATTTCTACGTATTGTGTCTCTGTTTCTTCACTCAAATCCACATTGATATCCTCTTTAAAACCCTCGAATAGATGTTCAACAAGTTAGGGGAGCTCTAGATGTTCATCTTTAGGTGAATATTTTTTTTATCATCTTCTTACAAGGAATTACAAGTTTTGAATTATTGTAAAAAACTAAAAAAGGTGGAGGTAATAATCAACTTAGTTTTTAAAAGATCAAAAGATAATCTGTTCAAGAGATTATTATCTCCCTGAGTTTGTTCATCATCAATATCTTATTGATTATATATCACCTCTTGGAGTTGAGTAGTATAAGATAGAGGTATATTGTCAGGTTTCTCTAATTTTTCTTCAAATTCCACCATGTTAGTGGTTTCTCCCTTTAATGGTTCCGTATATTATTCTTTTAGGAGGCCAATTTATTCTTCACACTCATTCCAGAATTCATTCAAATAATGTTGATCCCCACCTTATAGCCTAGGCTCTGATTTCCCTTGGTTAAAAAGTACATATTCAGTTAGCCTTTATATTTGATGTTGGAACCACTTTGTGTATAAGGTTGTATTTGTTGTCAATAGTTTTCAATGGAATATCAAAATGAAAGAGATCAAGAAGTACTCTAATAAAATGGATAAATGGAAGCTCACAATGAAGTAGATCATGAAGTACTCCGATGTAGTAGAGGAGTAGTGATTCAGACGATTGTTGTGCTGATCATAAGTTCAAAGAACATGTGTCAAAGGTGATACATTGTTTACAACAATGAAGAATGTGAGGAGTAATCCATCCAAGGATGCTTAAAGAAGGATGGTGTTTTTGGTTGAAGACCATGCAATTCCTCCTTATTGCATAAGGACCATGGGCTTTGATGAAGACCATGCAATTCCTCATTATTGCATGAGAACAATGGGTTTTGATGAAGACCATGCAATTACTCATGATTGCATGAGAACCATGCTAGAGACTTCTTGATGGATTGAATCACATGTTTTGCATGAAGTTGATCATGACAGTTGATGAAGAAGACAATGTGCCAATGAGTTGACTTCTGAGATGGCCATGCGGAGATTGCAATTATGAGATGGCCATGCACATCACATTGTATCAGAAGATAATGGTACTAAAGTTGTTCCTTCAAAGAATACATATCACAATAGTGGAGTTTGTGATAAAAGACAAAGAGTTGCTGAAGGATTCAGATCACCAAGAAGAAGTGCTGTTGAGGTGATCGTGCTTGTTGACAAAGCAAACAAACGACATACAAATTTGTTGACAAAGGAGATTCCATGGTGACATGTCGAGTTCAAGAGTTGTGGTCAACGATCTATGTTTGATTCAAGAACATCGACAGAGGAATGGATGATCTGGAGGGGGTACAAAAAGAGCAGATACATGGTGGCGCCGTTTTCCAGTGTTTGCCAAATTTTTGGGCCTAAAAATCGGCCAATAATGTAAAGTGTTTTTGGCAAAGGTACTTGCGCGCCGTGCTCTTGGAGGATGAAAGACTTGCGCGCCATATGATTTTGAGGATCAGAACATCAAAATTTGGCTAAGGCAAGAAGGTCGCGCAAGTGTTGGTTGGGTCGTGCAAGTGAGTTGCGCGACAGAGTTTTTTGAAGATAAGACTTGCGCGCCGTCGAGGACTTGCGCGCCGCAGCGCAGGGGGTCCAGTTTGCCTATAAATACTGGACCACCCCTCCTCATTTGCAACGGAGCTCAAGACTTTGAGATTGTTCGAGATCTCTTCACGCAGGTGGTTGAGCCGCGCAAGTGGTAGTTTGGTCGCGCAAGTAGAGGTTGCGCGCCAACTGATGGTTGAGCGCCCTAGATGATTTGGGCAAGGAAGGAAGTGAGTCGCGCGGGTTTGAAGTTCAAGAAGGCAGAGTCGCGCAGGTGATTTGTAGACACTTGCGCGCCAGGTTAAACTTGCGCGCCTGAGACTTGCGCGCTGCCGGGAGACTTGCGCGCCGGGCTTGCAAAGGAGACCCAGACACTGTTAAAGTAGGCCCGCCTTTCTGGAGCTGCACAAGAGCGGAACTATTGCCTGATACTACTGGTGCAAAGTGAGATTGAAGAAGAAATCTAAATTATACATGCATGATCTCATGCATACATGGAGAACTGATTCTGACAACGCCGAGTAAGCTGAGCTTCATTAAGTAAGCAATCACATCAGTGATTGTGATTCAGGAAAACGAAGACAAGGGGATCTAGTGCATTCATTCATTGCACTAAAGAAGAAGGATTGAACTAAAAGGAGCATCAAATCTGAACCCTGATGCAAGCAATGTCTCATGCAGAACAGGAGACGAAGAACTTCAATGCACACCTATTGAAGAGACCTTCACGTCTATAAACTGAGTGAGACTTCACCAATGGCAGTGAGCCAGGGGGAGTCAACGGGAGTGACCTGAGGGACGCAGTGACCTATCCCTGAACAATTGTAAAGGCAGTGAGCCTGGGACAGAGTGTCTATACCCGAACATTTGTAATCTGCAGCTAGTGAAGCATAGTGGATTTCGGTACGACCGAAAACCTGTCGGCGTATGCTCCTTGGACGTAGCCCTTAGTGGTGAACCAAGTAAAAATAGTTGTCTCATCTGTCTCTGCATGTGAATGTTTAATTGCTGATCATATCCATCATACAGGTTTAAGTAGTTCCTACCAACGTGGGAACAAGATCCACAACTAAAAGAAGAAAAAGTTGCCACCCTGATTCACCCCTCCCCTCTCAGGGTGTCCCGGGGTCCTACATTTGACACTTTATTCCTTCTATGGCCTATTTGAGTTCATTCAATTAGGATTTTTTTATGGTAAAAAAGTTTTTCTTTTTGATCATAAACATGAGAGTATACCATTTTACCTCAACAATTTCATGAAAAAATTCTGCAAAATACTCTTGGAGTTAAATTAATTATCTGGAAAACACTCCTAAACAAGGTAATCAAGGTTCATTTTAAGGTTTTGAATGAGATCCTTGAATTCATCATCTTTGATGATTTGTATTCATGATCCTCGAATCTTCTTGGAGAAGAATGAAACACTATACTCTGTAGACCATGGTAATATAAAAATGTTTTCTTGAAATTGTTGGTAAGTGTTCCATGAATTAAAGAAATTATCATGTTAAAACAACATGGAATAGTTTTTTAATTAATTTTTTAATTTGAAAAAGTTGAAATATTTCCATGTTGATTGTGCCAGTACCTCCCCGTCAACATCTCCACATTTGACCCATGCCTCTTATAGGGCATAGAAATTTATATATATTTATATATATATATATATATATATATATATTCCCTAGTGTAGCCTAGTGATTAACCCTAGGATGTATCCCAAAGAGGAGTACACACAAAATAGTTTTTCACTTTTAAATTGGGGTAAAAATGGCATGTTTTAAAAATAAATAAATAAGAATTTGATTAAAAGGAATATTGAAATTCCAACGATTAAAAAACAATGATATTAAAATGGTGATTTAATCAGGGTCAGATTCCAAATTGTAATGATATTCATGTTCAATTTAATTCATACCATTAATTATTAGCTAATTATTATGATTTTCCAAAATTGTTTCCTCCACATACTTGGTGAAAAAATGATAGTGAGAGAAAACCTTACCATGATCTCAGTTTGTTCAACTCTCCTTCCATGTGAAAATAGATATATTTTATATTTTTAATTGAATTGGGAAATACCTTATCAGGTCTTGTTTATAAAAAACAATCAAGAACATCCACTACCTCTTTTACACATACTGACGATCATCAAGTACTTCACCACTAATCCCTAGTCTATTCCATCATATATAAACCAGAAATTAGTTGAGGTCGAGAATGATTATTTTACCATGGAAAAAATAGTTAAAGGTATTCAAATTCAAGAACAATAACACTCGATAATAAAATACACTATATAGAATTTAAAACAACTTTTAAGAAGAATGAAATTTCATTCAATTATGCCGATGAACTAAAGCATTAAAAAATAGAAAACAAACCCATCCATAATCACTCGAAATGTTTAAACCACCATTCTAAGGGTAATGAATATAAATAGACAAGAATAAGACATTTTAAATATATATAAAAGGGATGAAATAAAAGAGATTATTCCAAAAAGTTATCCTCCTTTGTGTCCTCAATGGAATGGGATGGATTGAGATGCTTTGAGAGGGAGGAGCTCCCCTCCTTTTAGAGCCAGAATATGTCCCCAAGAAGGTTGACATGTTTTGACCCCATTAAATGAAATCTTCACGCATTTCACCCCTCTTAAATGATGTTCATAATTATTGATCTCATACCTCCCCAAAATTTCAGTGCATTTGGAAAACTATTTTGAGAGTTATACCCATTTTACTCTGACAATTTATTTTGTCCAGTCAGACTCGCCAAATCGCAATCCTCCAGTTGAGAATGATTTAATGACAACTAAAATGGCCAATTCATGCATCCCCACCTTCAGGAAAGATATTAAAAAATATAGTTCACATCCACCGACCTCTATTCACAACAGTTCAACCCACCATGACTGAGTTATGGAACCATCACCAAAAATTGACAGATGTCTAAATAGTTTTCATGGTCCAAATGGTGAACTTATTTTGAGCTTCTATATGATCAATTTAGCTTTTGGTCAAGAAGGATGAAATAAATACATGGATGTGTAAGTTTAGGAAAAGAAATAATATATCAATTTAGATTAGGGTAGAAACTATTGTGGCCAAAATACAGAAATAATTAAAACAGTTTAAAATACGAAATAGACCATTTTTACTATTCATATCAAAATATCGTGAATATCATAAAATTGTAGCAGTTTATATTAAAGTAAAACATTGGTGGGTTTAAAACAATGAAATTCAATGTAAAATTTATTGAATTTATTTTATCTATTAATTCCATAACACTTAGCACTTGGACACCTAAACAAGTGAACATCAAAATCAAATCAAATCAATTACAAAACACATACCAACAGGATCTACCAAATCAAAACTAAGAAACTAGAAGATATCATTCCATATCAAAAACCATCATTCCAAGTTCTAAATTTTAGATTATTTAATATATTTACATTTAATTTCTTATCCCATGCAGACAAAACACCTACCTTACATGAAATTTCTCTCATCTCACAAATGAAAAGGCTCAACAAGGATTTTCTCATCCATAATCACACCAAAGACACCATAGTTTTCATAAATTACCAGTTCTCAAGACGATGTGAGTCAAGGAAATGTGTTTCTCATAAGGAATTTTTTGGGTTTCTCTGTGGATTCTGGTTTGTAGGATTTAAATGATAAAAAATTCTGTGGTCGAAAAAGGAGGGCATGTCTCATTTTAATGGAAAATGGAATGATTTTAATTTAACTCAAGCATGGTTCCCTTATCTTCACCATTTTATAAAATAGGCTCCATCATCAATATAAACAAATAATGTTTATTCAATTTTTCATTTTACCTGAAAAATTTTATTCGCAAACATAGTTTTTCTTGAAAGCACTTGATAGGTACAAATTTATTTTTACATTGGATGCTCTATAGAGGCACACCATATTTTATCATGAAAGCTCCAAAAAAGGAAAATATTTAAACAAAATGAAATATTCAGTAGAAATTTCATCTCTTGAAAATTTAATTGTTCACCCACGGTATCACCAAATGATGTCGTACACCACAAGACATCTTCCCACACACTTAAGTTCAACTAGATCATACTGTATCACTTCAACATGAGGTTGGACATGTAAAATTGCCTTGTAAAGTTGAAAACCTAATATAATTTTCATGGATACTAATCGATAAAAGGATTAATGTATAAGTAATTCCATAATAAAAATGATTATTTTAAAAGGGTGATGAAAACAAAATAAATGGATCAATCATTTAAAACACAAGTACCTCAAACCATAAAGTTTTGATAGGAATAAATCAAATTCTAGTTAAAGAAAGAATGGTATGGTTCTCTAAAGAAATGAGGTGAATGTAAAGAATTTGATAAAATAGTAAATAAGATTCATAGGATATTCATTTCAAAAATAAATATAGTGATATGTGGCATTGGATTTGAAAATCAGTGTACATTTCCTGAAATTCCAAAAGACTTGATCTTGAAACAATGCAATTTTTGTTTTCATCTTAGCACAATTTCATCAAATAGATTGGCTCACTCATTTAAATGGGTTTTAAAAATGTAAATGATAATCATTTCGATTAAAAATTCTCAAAAACATAGAAAAACTAAGAAAACCCAAAAATATCTGAAAACCAATTTCTTTTTTTTTATGAAAACTGAAAACCAAACATTAAATGAAAATCTTGAACTACAATGTTTTCCCTACCCCACACATAAATGACTCAATTTACTAAATTCATTCACATGGATTTAAAATTTTAGTAGATGGTTGATTGATTCACAATAAACAAGTAAGTATAAAGGAGTGGTAAAACCTGACTTATTTGCAGAGCAACATTGAGTTAAGATTTTAAGTTTTGTACTCTAAAAACATAAAAACAAAATAACAAAAGGAAATATAAGATATTTATTTAATGAAAAAATATAGAAATAGGATAAGAATATAAGGAAAGTTATTCGTTTAATCCCATCAGTGGGACCTTTGTTTTGACTGCCTCCAGATGGGAAGTTCGAATCGGTTATCCCCAATCTGACAGTGGGTTTAGTTTATTTCTCATAAACTAATAAGAACTCATATTTCCAGCATGCACATATTCCTTTTTGTTGATGAATCCAATTATATAGCACAAAAATAAACCCCATGGGAATTACATAATAATTGAATGGTGGGGGTAGGATAATGAATGAGTCCACTTCCTTGTTGGTTCCCACTTGCACAACATTCTCTATTTTCTCTAGTAGTTGTTGAAGGTAAGCTACATCAATATAAAAATCAAAGGGAATTTCAGAATGTATTTCTACTTGAATAGAATTAAATCATTATGTGTTAATATCAAATTATTCCCTTTAAACATATAAATATTGTGTATCTATATCCTCAGAAAAATAAAATTTGAACTCTTCTTGAACACCATCTAATAAATGTTCAACAAGTTCCGGGAGATCCAAATGTTCTAGTTCAGATGAATAATCATTCTCATCATCTTTCTCCATGGAAATACATGTGTTTGATGAATCTAAAAAAAATAAAAATAAGGGGAGGTAATACTCAACTCAGTTTTAACAAGATCAAAAGATAATGATGTCAGGAAATTATAATTTCCCTAAGTATATTCATCTTCAATCACTTCTTCATTTCAAATCACCTCATATAGTTGAGTAGTAGAAGATAGAGGCAGTGAGTCAATATTATCTATTTGTTCATCAAATTCCACCACATTAGTGGTTTGTCCATTTAATGGTTCTAGATATTATTTTATTGGGGTCGGGGGTCCAATTTGTTCTTCACACTCATTCTAGAATTCATTCAACTCTTGTTAATCCCAACCATTTAGCTCAGGCTCTAATTTCTATTGGGAAGAAAGGACAAATTTTGTTATTTGGCCCTTAATTCCATCTATGGACTCTTTGAGTTCATTCACTTGAGATTTTTTATACTATATAATAGATTTTTTTGTTGTTGATTCACCTGGGAGTATTCATTTTGTACATCAACTATTTGTTGATAAAATTATAGAAAATTATCTTGGATTTTAATTAATCCTCTGGCAAAACCCTCCAACATGGATATTCACAGTCCTAGTTAAGGGTTTGAATGAGTCCCTTGAATTTATCCACATTGATTATTTTGATTTGAGCTCCTAGAATCTGCTTTTCCAAGAAAGAAATACTATACTATGTAGACCATGGGGAGTTAGAAATTTGTTCTTTCACTTGTGGGTAGTTGTTCCATGAATTAAATAAATAATCATTTGGAAACAACAAGGCAATATTTTTTTATTTTTTTAATTTGAAAACAGTCAAATATTTACAATTTGATTCTGGAACTACCTTCCTAGAAACAACGCCATGTTTAACAATCGCCTGTCATAGGGCATAGAAAAACAAATTTTATATATTCCATAGTGTAGTCTTGTGATTAACCCTAAGAAGTCTCCCGAATAGGAGTTCACACAAAACAGTTTTTCACATTAAGAAAAGTGTTAAAATGGGGTGTTTTTAGAATAAATAAATATGAAAATTATTTAATGGAAAATTGTAATTCAATTGATTGAAAAAGTCTGACATTAAAAGGGTTATAAGGTTGGGGTCAGTTTCCCAATTTTAATGCTATCCATGTTTAATTTAATTCAAATCAATTCTTTTGTGTAGATTAAAATGAGTTTCAAAATTCATTTCCTCTCACTTCATTGGTGAAATAATGATGGGGAGAGAAAAAACATACCAATATCTCAGTTTGTTCAAATCTCCTTCCAGGTTAAAAAGTGTTTTATTTAATATCATCCATTGACTTGGGAAATACCCGATCGAGGTTTTTTTATTCCAAACAATCAAGAACATCCAGTACCCCTTTTACATGTACTGAATATCATCATGTACTTTACCACTAATCCCTGGTATATTCCATCGTATATAAACTAGAAATTACTGGATGGAGATAATGATTATTTTACTAAGGATAAAATAAATAATGGAATTAAAATTCAAGAACAATCACACTTGATAATAAAATATAATATATAAAATTGAAAACAACATAGAAGAAGAAAGAATTTTCATTCTATTATATCCAAGAAATAAAGCACTACAAAATTGAAAACAAACCCTACTCCAATCACTCAAAATGTTTACCCCACCATGGTAAGGGTAATTGAGATGAATATAGAATAAGAATACATTGAAAATATACGGAAATGAAAAGATATAAAAGATAAAAATATGAAAATTTATCCCCCTTCGTGTCTTTGAAGGAATGGGATGTAATGAGATGCTTTGAGAGGGAAGAGATCCCCTCCATTTATATCCATAATCTTTACCCCAAACATTGACACGTTTTGGACCCATTTATTGACATATTCACATGTTGAACCTTTATTTAATGTTTTTCATAATTATCATGTCCATCTCGCTTTAACATTTCATCATATTTGGAAATGTATTATGAGCGTTATACCAATTTTATTCAAATTTGTTTTTATCCAGTCAGACTCGCCAAATCAAAAATCTCTAAATTAGATTGATTTAATGCCACTAAAACTTAAAATCCACAAGTCCCCACCTTCATGAAAGATATTAAAAAATTACTTCCTCATCCACCCACTTAATTTCATAGTAATTTAACCCTCCATGAAGGAGTTTTGGACCCAACACCAAAAAAAATCGGTAAATAGTTTTCATGGTCCAAATTTTGTAATGATTTTCAGATTCCATATTTTTAATTGATATTTTGGTCAAGAGGGATGAAATGAATCCTATGAATTTCAAAATAAGAAAAAAATAATTTTTAAATTTGGATTAGTGCAGAAAATGTTATGGCCAAAATAAATAAATAAAATAAAATAGTTAAAATCTGAAATCGACCATTTTAACTATTCAGCTCAAAATATCACCAATATCATAAAAATTCTGAAATTAATAATAAATTTACACTTTTATGGGTTAAAAAATCAAATTCAATGTTAATTTAATTGAAAATATTTTCCCTATCAAATACAATAGAAGATAAATAAGAATTTCGAACAACTGTTAATGTTGCATGGGGTAAACCTTCCAAAACATCTTATAAAAATAATTGTAATGTTTTGAATACCAATAAATATGAATCAAGAGGTGATGTTTTTAATAGTATTTTTCTTGAAAAATAGAATTTCAAATTTTTGATAGACTATCAATTTCACATGAAAGAATTTCTATTTCTCAAGAGATGATACTAAATGTACATACTCGTATGTATGATATATTTAAGATGAGTCTAAATGATTTAATATCTAATATGTATATCAATTTTAATGAAATTGTGAAAAACATGAGCTTGATAGAAATAAATTATCTAAAAAAGACTAGATAATGAGATTTATACGATGCCTTCCAAAAAGATAGAGAGCCATATCTACATCAATTAGAGAGTCCTAGGATTTCAAATAATTGCTAATCCATGATCTAATTGGGAAATTTTTGGTGTATGAAGAATAAATGAAATTAAACTGAGAGGATTATGTTGATCCTGGAATAAAGTGAGTATCATTCAAGTCTATTTCATCCAAAGAGAGAAGAAAAAAAAAGATCCAATGCAAATGTTCAAGTGTTAGCGAGTCACCTCTGGACTGTGATTTCGAGATGGACTATCTATCTATACGATTTATGAATCATTGTATGAATTTTTTTAGAAACATCGGATATAATGAATTTTATGTTACTAATGGAAACTGTAAAAAAGATTTTAAAAAGGATGATAAATAAATTATCTATTATGAAGGAAAAATAAAATGGAATTTCAAGTCTGACTCTATAAAACAGAATTAAAAAAGGGATATGATGATAAGGATTTAAAATAAATGAATGCTATGAAATATACATGGAGTTCTTATAAGGAATAGTACAGTGATTCTGACTGTACTCTTAATAAACATTTTTATAGTTCCAATATATGCATCATGACTATCATCTCTAAGGTATCTATTGTTTTTATTGTTTTTTGCGTTCTTATTGATAACAATTCTGAGAATGAACATAATGATTACACAATATATCAACAAGAGATGTTTAAAAATATCAAAATGATATAGTAAATGTTTAATTAACATAAATATAAGTATATTGTTCTGAAGTGGAAAAATTAATTCACTATCAATATTAAATTTGACTTATCTTTTAAAAATAGAATAATTGATTATTGTTAAAAGAGAATACAAAGCATAAAATATCTAATGAACAACTGAAGAAGGAATTATAATGGTTTACCAATGGTAGATAAACACTAACAATGATTTAAAAAAAATGTTAATCCAATGTATGTTACAGGTATAGGATACCAAGCGAGACAAAGAAGAATAACCACAAGCACTTTTTTACCAAAATATAAGTCTAAAAGTTCTAATTATAAATTCTTATCTAAAGGATCAAAAAGTTAATTCTTTTAAACATATAAATTCTATTTATAAGAGAAATATTAGTAAAATATGGGATTTTAAAGGCTTAATTACTAACACATTTGAAAATAATAAAATATGGGTACAATAATAATATATTTTTTAGGTTTAGTTTGGTAGGAAAACTACATGAAGACTGCCTAAAATTGTATTGGACATGGAATGATTAATTTCAAGGAATATTACAGGATACTACCTAGGTTTCAAGAGCCTAATAAAGGTTGATGGTGGTCATGTCACCTTTGGTAACAATTATAATGGGAAAATCTTCCTCCTTGGCCAAATTCATAAAAGAAATTCTTTTCTAATTTCCAAATTACTATTTTTTGATAGTTTTATGTATTAATTTCATAGAATATAATAATTATGTGATGATTTTTCATGTAAAACTTGAGAATAACGCATTTAATATCTTTTATTCTAAGAATATTTTTGATTTTACCACATTAAGGAATGAAATTTTTGATTCTGTTGATCTTAATTCCTTAATTTCTCAAAAAATTTCCTACTTGATTTAATTTCATAAATAATCCTATCCTTGGAATAGGATACTATGGCATTTAAATTCACTCAATTATGAATATTATTAGAAAATTTTTATTTTAGGATCAACCTAAATGATATAGTTTTTAACCCCTATAAAAAATAGTAATTGCACAAGATTTTTTTGAATCAATGGAATAATTTTAGACTTCTAAGCCTCTTATGTTGGTTCATTTGGACCATCTATTTTTTTGTCAGAATGGGAAGAAATATTTCTATGTTAAATTATATTACTCCACTAGGTATACATGGGTGTTATTTTTAGCACAAAAAGTGAAGTCTGTTCATATTTTACCAAGTATGATCGATCTATTGAAAATTTAGGTTGACATAGAATTTAAACCATAAGAAGTGACTGTGGACGTGATTTTGTAAATCAAGACTTTAATTATTTTTTCTCATGAAATTGGTATATAAATATCTTCTCTTATTATAGTATCCCTTAGAAAAATAATGATTCGGGAAGATAGATTAGAACTCTTCAAGAGATATCCCAAAATATGTTAAATGAATATGACTTACCTGTCTACTTTTGGGCAGAGGTTGTGAATACATCATGTTATATAATAAAATGAGTTCAAAATGCACAAATCCTAAGAAAGACCCATTATGAGCATTGGAATAATATAAATCCCATGTTTAATTTATTTATAGTTTCAGGTTACAAAATCTTTATTCATAACACTTAACATAATGTTGAATTTTTTCCACCAAGTGTGATGAATGAATTTTCCTGGGTTAGTCAACTTCTATTATAGCCTATAATGTTTTTAACATAAGGTCCAATATTGTGGAATAATATATTCATATCAATTTTTATGTGATAGGTCTACGTGATCATAATACCTCTTTAGAAATTCATGAGGATTATTTTTCAACTATGGACCTCAATTCCAAACAAATTGATTTTGCTGTAAAACAATTAGGAAAATCATGCAACTATGAGGAAATTCCATAGCTTCCTAAACCCAAAACTGTAGTAGAACCTAATGTTAATAGCCTTATATTAATAAAATTTGTATGGAAACTTATATACCATCCATTTGATTCTATTTTTTTAGACCAATATATTCGTATATATACAATATATTCTCAAAAAAATCATGTTGAACATGATTTATTTTTCTCACCATAAACCTAGTTATATAAAATGGTTTTTAAAAAGGTATATCTGATTATATAATTTTCACAAAAATAATTTAAAAATATTTCTTAGTTATAAAAATATATGTAGATGATATTATTTTTTGATCATCAAAAAATTACTTAGGTACTAATTTTTCCAAAATTATGAAAAATGAATTTGAAATGAGTTTAATAGGTAAGATCCAATTCTATCTTGGATTGTAAAATTTTATGAATAATGAAGGGGTTATTTTAAATCAACGTAAATATACAAAGGATCTTTTACAATATTTTAACTTGGATAGAACTAAGAGTGGTGATAATCCAATGAGTACCACTAGAAAATTGGATCATGATGAACCTAAGAAACCAGTGTATCAGACTAGTAATAGAAGTATGATTGGAATTTCTATCAATATTACTTCTAGATGACATGATATTATGTTCATTATGTTTATGTATAGTCATTTTCAAGAAAATACAAAATAGTCACCCTTGGTTTTTGTAAAAAGTATTTTAAAATACAGAAAATCTTTTTCCAATTTAATCTTATTTTACCAAAGAGGAAAATTATTTGATCTAATTAGTTATTCATATGGTGATTTTTTTTGATGTGAGATATATAAGAAAATAACCTCTAGAAGATCTAACTTTTTAGTAAAGTCTATATTTTCAGGGTGTATTATAAAGAAAAATTATGTTTCACTCTATACTATTGAATATGAATACATAGATGAAGGTAGTTGTGATGCAAAAAATTTGGGGAAAAGCACACATTACTAGAATATGGGAAACAATTCATACATGTCCCTATAAATTGTGATAATAAAAGTTATATAAATATTTCTATGAACCATGTGTCACATGCTAGAAAAAAATATATTGATGTATAACATCAATATTTCAGAGATATTTCTAAAAAGGTTAGTATCACAAATGAATACATTGGAAGAGAAAATTATCTTGATTATATATTAACTAATCCTTTAAATCAAGAGTGAGTAAATTAAATCATACATGAATTACATATTATCAATTTGAGTGATGTCTATTTTTTTGGGACTCCTCATTCTGAATATCTCACCACTGGGTGTGCTCACCATTCGGTGTGTCTCACCATTGGGAATATATCACCATTATGAATTCTCATGAATTAAGAATATCTCACTACTGATTCCTCCCAATGTTGATACTTCTGACATTCATCCCCTCTCTATTGACACTTCTCACTTTTCAACTTCTCACCATTAATATATTTCACATCATTGGAATATTTCATGCCATTTTCAGAAGTTTCAATTATTTATCTTAATGAATTGGTTGTTGAATTATATATGATTTAGTTTTTATTTATATTTTGGATCAAATTTTACTTTGATTTCGAATTTATCCCATCAACCAATTTAAATTTACCAGATCTCAAAAAATTACAAATGATAAATGCGGCACATTTATTAGTTCAATTAACCCTCTTTCTCTATAACTTTTTTCTAGATCCCTATGAAATATTTCTCTCCAAAAATTTGAACTTCCCATCAACTTTGATTGAGCCAACTGTGCCAACCTCAATGAACAGAGTGATGTGAGATTCAAAGTCTTCATAAGATTAGTTAAAATCTGCAAAGAAACCAAAAAGGAACCATTTTATCCTACTATAGTTGAGCCTATAAATCATGACATAAAAATGAGTTATTGCACTCAAAATGAATGTTTAAATAGAATGGACACATTCAACAATATCTTTAATGAATAATTTCCTACATAAATAAGGATAGTTAAATTGGTTATTTTCAAATAAGATGCCTTTTTATCCTATGTTTGTGTATGAGTTTTACTAGTTTATGAACATTGGTTTTAAATAAGAATAATAATAATTTTTAATTTGTGGAGTCAAAGGTCATAGAATATTATTTTTCATAAAAGTAGTGGCATGCATGTATGAACATTCCATGTAAAGGAGTGTTTATTTTTTTTAAAGAAACTATCCTAGATGGTGGTGATAATTTTATTTATTAATATTCCCATACCAAGTTTACTTGTGATGGGGAAACGAGAAGGCCATTTTATAAAGTTTTAAATAGATAATGAATATTGTTTTTAATGTTCGTCAAACACATGATGTGTCCAAACAATGGTGAAATTTCAAATCTAATGTTTCAATTTGGGTATATTATTTTCCTTATAAAAATATGACATAAGATAAATATTTGAAGATATATTATTCTTCATATTTTAGAAATAAACAAATCCTAACTCAAGATCAAAATCCATGATTTTTTTCGAAGTTATTCATTAATATTATTAATGCAAAAGGTTATGTTTATAAGGATAATGATTCATCTATATACAATGGTTTATTTTGTATGAAAATGATAATTATCAAAAGGATGAATATCATTTCGATTCCTTTTAAAAATTAGTGGGTAATAGATAATGAAAATCTATATGATGAGTTTAATCAATTTTATGACCCATATATAATGATAGACATTATTGAACCTAGTTAGTATCCTAATGAAATTTATGAGCACTCTAAACTAATAAGTGAAAATATGCTACTACCTCTATATGAGAAGAGGAAAATGAATTTATGTTGATAATAAAAGTGACCCTAATTATTCTCTACGATCTCAAGCTATCACATTTGTACCTCTTAGTTGGCCTAGGACTCTCCCCAAAAGTGAAAAGTTGGTAAAGAGTTATGTGGTTGAGATTGAAGAATATGGAGAAGATTAGTTAAAGATTAGTTACAAATGAGATGAAGATAAATATAATGAGGGAGATAGTGAAGGAAGTGGAAATGATGATAATTATGATGATGTGGTTCCAATGGGAGTATTGGAATAATGGATTTTTATATTCCTTAAGATATTATAAAATCCCCTGTTGGTGCGATTTATAGATCAGAATAGGGGCCTAGTTTTTTGGGTGTGATGTATGTTGCTGCTAGAAAAGAGGGAGATGAATCTATTGAGTGAGAGGAATCTACAAGCCATAGAAGTCATAAAGTTTTTGATATTAGTGTTTATGGAAACTGTGAATCTATTTCTGATGATCAGATAGAGTAAAATTCTGTTTTTTAACAGATGATAATGATTACATATTTTCATCAGCCTATGGATGAACATATTAAAGTAGTGTATTTAATGAAATTTTTTTATTATCAGAGATCTATTGAAACCTATGTGGAGGTTCAGTTGAATGATGTGGCTGATTCCAGTAAGCATTTATTTGATGAGGACATGGAGGGTGAACCTTCTCTTAAACAAAGAATATTTGTCATGTATGTATGTGTACCTACTATATTAGTATCTTCAGTTTCTATTTATTTATAGATTTAGATTCTAGTTAATACATTAGAACAATGGATTGTCCTTTTATCAAATAAATGGGGGTTGTTTCTTTGAATTTCACCAATTAATGGTGAAACTACCATTTGAGAAGAAATGGATCTAGAATAATAACTGATAAATCAGATTGATGTTATTGGTTTGATAGAACATTTTTCCTCTAAGATAAATCTTGTACATATTGACCCATCAGTTTCTGTTGATGTGGTCACCAATAGTGAATTCCATGTCTTCTGAGAAAAGTATGTTTCTGCTTTTGGAATGCTTTTTAAATTTCAAGAGCCACTTATTAATAAGCTAATTGAAAAAGATACTTGATATGTGTTTGAGTTGGTAATCCACTACATTAAACTGAAGATGATGCACCATATCCAAGAAGTTGAAATTGAGAATATATGGTTAGAAAAAGAGTTGGAATCCTGAAAATCCTCAGTGGAAGGAAAGCAATATTCCTTGTTTGCTTATATTGATGCCCTATTTGAAAGTGATGAAAATATTTCCTCAGTGGAATATAGTTATACTGCTCCTCTAACTATTTTTTATGCTGATTTTATCAAAACTATTATCAGGTAAGTTCTTAGAAAATCCTTAAGTAGTAATTCATGTGATGTTGTGGCCTTACATATGGAGACTTCGAGGATGTTTAAGAACAATAATGATCACAATCATAGGATGATAATGGAATTTATGAAGTATATTAAGGATTAATAAGAGACTATATCTATGGATATCATGTTTTATCTCTCTAGAAATTACCCCTATCATAATCTAAATTATCACTTTATGTATTTGGAAAAAAGTTGAGGATTATTCAGGTGAGACGTGCCATTAAGGAACTAGTTAATTAGTTGAAAGTCTTCGCTTCTCTATTGAATATCATTATTAAATAAATGAAAGAAAAATTTAGTGAAATGGGTCTAGGTTGAAATATTATAATGGAATTCATAAACCATATTTGACACCTTCAGTATGTACATCAGACTGTTGTTTTAACTCTTGAAACCATATCATTGACTTCACACCAAAAACATTCTACAACTACCTTAGATTTCGTCTAGCAAGGAGTAGACAATGACCCTCATTCACCATTTAAATCCATGTTTTAGCCATTTTTTCTAACTCGCAGATAGGTAGTAAATCACCTCCAACTGATCCACATTCGACAGCCTTGACCCCCTTCAGTATTGTCGATGTTCTTTAAGTTATCCTTTTTATACCTTTAAACACTCACCTAGATACTTATGAACTAACTGATATGCCATATTCCCAAGCGAAGGATAAGATAATATCACATTTTGATCCTTCCAATGATCCTGGGACTAATCATTGGTTATAAGTTGTGTTTTTGATGGGATTTTTTATTTTTTTAAATATTTTTTGGATCCTTTTTACTATCTCATCAATGATTTGTTAACTGAAATTATCTAATTACAAATATTCTACATATTTCCATTCTTTTTTATCTTGGATTTCCATTTCCATGCATATTTTATTACTAAAATTATTTCATGAATTAGTTTTTTATAATCCCACAATGGTGGGAAACTATTAGGGAATTTTTTATTGATTAATTTTCATTACATAATATATTTTTCTAACGTCTATTGATACTATGTGATATTATTGTTATTTTTATATTATATTGATTATTTCCTAATTTATGTAATCCCAAAATTATTTGAAATAATTTGTTTGATATCATAAGTATAAAATTTCATGAATTACATTTGACTTCATTTAAATAACCATTCATGATTTTTGATCACCCAAAATGGGGTGATTATTGATCTCATTATTTTAAAGACAATAAAATTATGATTATTCTAATAATTAATGATATTCATGTTTTCTGTTATAATTTTGTAATATAATATGGATTGGAAAAATTTATCAAGTATATGTCCACATTATAAAAATACTCATAGCCACAGATATCTCTACATCCATAACGTATCACCATTTCCTTGAGAGACTACCAGTGATGAGTCACCGTAAAAATGAGTCTCCACTAAGAATGAAATTTGAAAATTTATAGAAATGTTTGACCAAAACAATTTGTCTCACCTTCTGAATGAGTTATTGTCCAGGTGTGAGAAATACTCACTGCAAAAGTGGAGTATCTATCAAAACATCCTATTTCTAGCCTAACATATCTCCAGACCTAGACTCACTACCTAATCCATAGACATGATTTCAATATACCACCACCAGACTTACTATAATTTTCACCATTACAAGTCTCACAAACACTTGTGTCACTTCCCAAAAGACACACTTCCAATGTTTATGTTTGATTTCAATAATATTTCCTTTCTACATAGTTTATCATGTTTAATGTTGAATAATTTCAAATGAGTGTTTCTCAATTTCTTGAAATAGATGCATTAATTTTAGTGTCAGAAAATAAAATATGAGGTGCATATGATGTTATGGATTCCCTCCAAATCTCATCCAATTAAAACTATGAAGTAGACACCCTTTTGAGGATATGAGATGTTCTGAATGAAACGATAGACCTATACACATGAATTGAGCTAAACCTCATTAAAATAACATGAAGATAATTCATGCTACAACACTCTTCACTTGCCTGAGGATGAAAAATTTCCAAATTCATCTAGTGACTTTCTATAGTAAATATTAATGTGACATTGACACTCTGTTTTGGTACAACCTTTTATAACACCACTCGATTCTCAGTTCAAACTACATTCAAGAGTCACGAGAATTAGAGAATACTTGATTGATAAAAACATTCCCTTTGTATAATTTATTTGATCAATCTATTTATTTGTATTTACATTAGCAGTTGTATAGATTACTATGTTATATTTTATCCCACACTTTTGATTCCTTTAAACTGGATGATACATAGATGTCCTTTAAACCACATTTCCTCTTTACCCATATGCTGTGTTAGATTTCTGGGCATGACATGTTTAATTTTTCTCCCAAAAAAACTTTGGAATAGGCCCTGTATTTTCTATATATTTGGTATAATATTTTAAAACATGATCTAGGATGTGGATCAATACTTTATTTTATATGAACTTCTTCGTAGAAGGTGATTTCCACGTAATGCGAACCAAGCCTCTTCATGAGACTTGATCTGTTATATTAAAAAAAATTGTCAATTTTTTTACTTTTTATTTTATTTTACATTCTTAAATTTCTATTTAATAGTTACCTTATATAGAAACCACTACTTTTATAGTTTATATTAATTAGTGTTTATATAATTTTTTAACAAAGTAAATTCATTTAAATGGATATAATAATGTTGTATATAGTTTTATGTGATACTTATTTAATCATTCAAGAAATTTTTTAAGTGATTAAAACATATGCCAAATAATTTTTTTGGTAATCAAGGATGTTTTATTTAAATTTGTGGGATTTTATTTAAATCCATTTTAAACAGAATTTTTTATGTTGTACTCAATTAACCCCCTCTTGAGAAACTCACTCCGATCAATAGATTAAATTTAAAGGAAAATATTTAATGCCTATAAATAACCATAGAAGAATAATGTGCATGGTTTTCATGAGGGATAGTTTATAAATTTTCATCATCTGAAATCTGATCATAAACAAGCCTGATAAAGAATGATATTTAAACCTAAATCCATTACCACTTTTAAAACATTTTATTCCAAACCAAATGAAAGATAAAAACATTTTTTGATATGTAAATACATAAAATTTTAATTATAATAATCATATTGTACATTCATTTGTATAATATGAGCCAAATAATGAAATAAGTGTATATTATGGAATGAGTCTAATTGAAATAAATGTAACAAGAGAGTATATTAACTTGAGTTAGACAAGCATCAAGAGTGATTAAACCTCATGTATAATAAGTTTAAATTTATTATAACTATATAAATTATTCATATACACATATATAATATCATATATGATATATATATATTATTTCAATCCCTGATTTTTAATAATCCTTTTATAGATTGTTGTATCCAAATTTTAAATACTATTTTTTCATGCAAATTTCAATTTAGTTGTTCTCTTCCTTGTACATACATAATGTTTGGATTATATCAATAATTATAATATTGTAATTAGTATCATATTAATTTATTATATATATATAAATCCATAAAAATTATAGATAGAAATATGAATTATACCATACATGGAGACAAAAATCTATATATACACATGAAAACAATTTTCAATTTGAAATGGATAGAAAGAAAGAATGGTAAATAATAATTCAAAATTAAAAAATAAAAAATAAATCATATATATCAAAACTATCCAATAAATATTACCAGATACCATCCATGTAAATTGTAATTGAAAAAAAATCCCATCATTTTGTGGATGTGGATGTCCAAATATATGCACGAGTGACATTATCATTTTAATACAGATTGTAAGGTAAAAAAATAGTTATGATGTTATAATTACATATGAATAATTATGTCATAAATATATTATATAATCATTAACCCATAATAATAAGAATTCAAGAAATAAGGTGTGGAAAAATTAATTGTATCACTATGTAGAGAATATATGTCCCATTTTTGAATAAGCAATACTATAACTTCACATTTGATGGTAAATATAATTAATGAACGTGGGTTAATAAAAAAAATAAAATTTTAGTATGGTTATGATATTGAATTTATTGTTTTACGAACATTTTCGCAGATTTAGAGGATGTATAAGAATTAAAAAATTGATAAAGGTCAAGTAATATAGTTACCTCTTCTTCGGTATGCCTCTTTTAGATCCCTTATAATGGAATAATTGAAAAGAATTTTAAGAAGTCCATCACATATAACACATATATATATGTAATTTTATGATATAATATGGATGTGTATAGTTTATATAAAATGATCTGATCAATGTAATTAAGAGATGCTAGGGGAGTCATTTTGAAAGTGAGGGGAGGAGAAATCCTGAAATTTCATGAAATATTGAAATATAATAAATTAATTCAATAAGAATTTTTTTTGATGGATATAGAATAAAATATAATCTTTTTGTTGTTGAAATACATTCAAAAATTAAAATTTATCCATGATTATGTGTCATTTTAATCCTTACCTTTTTATTAACCCCATAGTCAAATTTTTTTGACCTTAATCACGATAAAAACATTTTTACACATTAAGGGTCATAAATTTACATATAAGGAAACAATTGACTTATAAATGCCTATGGGGTGATTTTTTAGACAATTTATCACCAAATTTGTCTTCTTTAAATATTATTATGATTTCTAAATATTTTAATAAAATATTATTTAACATAAAATATCATTAATGTCATTTCCAACACTCATCATAGAATTTGAAATTAAACATACTAAGTTAAAGATGTAATTGGAATATAATATATTAAAAATCCAAAATATGTCTTATTTTCCAATAAAATTTCTAAAAATCTTTCATTAATACAAATTATATTAATTTTTATATTTTTAGAATCATATATATTGTTTTTCTATTAATTGATTTAATACTATACTAACATTGTGTATGCAATTAAAATAATTATTTTATCAATTTTTTTAAAAACATGATTATGTAATAAATTAATATTTCAAATGAATATTAAAAATTGAATTTTTCCTTATTTTATCATTATATAAAAATCATTATGTTATTAATTTAAATATATAAATATAGATTGGAATTACATTTCTCAAAATATTAATAATTTCATTATCATGGGAAAATGATAAACAAATTCCATGTGATCATATATTGGATGGATGTAGAAAAGTATCTTACAACCCATTATCTAAAGGAAATTAATTGGATTATTTTGATACTGTATCTCAAGGTTCAAACCCTATTTTTCCAATTTTTTAATTCATCATGGTAACAAAAAAATTACAATTGTTACGATCCATATTTATAAAAAAGGAACCAAATTAAATAATTTCACCCCCTGATTCTATTTCTTAAATCTATTTTCCATGATTTAATTTCAAGAAGTAGAATAAATTAATTTAAGATAAAAATTATAATTTCAATGATAACCTGTTTTTCATATAATTGACTTGTTAATTATAAAATCATGGTTATTCTAAATTGTCAACAAAATTGATTCCAATTAAAAATAATTAAGTTATTAAAAATAATATGGAACTAAAGTTATATTTAAAATATTTTTAAAAAATGTAAATTCTAAATTCACGAATCAAGAATACAGTTTCTAATAAGAATCATTTATTATCTATTCATTGAAAAAATTAATTTTACTATTAAATTATAAAAATTTCACCCAAAACTAATTCTGATATTTTTATTTCAAAATTGCTGTTGAATTTTTTAAATACCTTTTATAAAATTAGATAAATATTGTCATAATTTTTTCCAAAAAAGAATAAACTTACTTTTTAGGAAAATGTATTTTAAGGAAAAAAATGAAAACTAAATTTGTGTGCCTATATCATAATCACTAATCAAGAAAATTGTATTGAGTATTTTAATTATATATATTTCATTATGGGGTGAATATTATTCATAAACTTTAATTAAATTGGATATATAATAATGGTAATAAAATAATAATAAACATGGGATAATTTAAGCTCTGTGGTCTATGTTTTATACATTCTCAATGATAGTGTTTTTTAAAAATTCCTCTTGTTATATATGTTTGAAATAAATATTATTTCTAAAAATGTCATTTCTCTCATAAGATATATCCATTGAATATTTTTGAGCTATTAATAAATGTAAATTTTTCTAATTCTTGTAATTTAATGATAGAATATGGATTCAATATTTCTAATTTATATGTTCATTTTTGGGAATTAATCTAAACTCAATTTTAATAATAATTAATAGTTACCATTGAAAGTTATGTCCCCAATTTAAAGGATAAAATGTTTAATGAGATGGTTAAACTAAGAGATATGGTTTAAAATATATCATAAACTAGTCTAAATATGAATGGATTATTTTATTTAGAACTAATTGTATCATATATTCAATATGAGAAAAAATATGAACCAATTCTGAAAATAATTTAATTTATTATATTTTAGAGTTCTTATTATTTTCAAGGGTGGAACTACTCTCAATTACAGTAGGAAACATATTCTTATCACTTTTTATAATTGAATAAGACATTTACCGTGATCATTTCCTACGAATATACCATTAAATATATCCTACTAACATCATAGTGATATTGGTTTTACTAAAATACCAATAATGGATGATTTATTCCATCATCATAAGAAAGATATTCAATGATGTGAAATACGACTTAACCAAATATTTGATGTTTTTTTTCTACTTTACTCAAATATATTCTATCAATCATAATATTTGTAAACAATTAAATTTAAACAATTTTAGTTTAATTTCATTTATGGAAAATCTTTTTTCTACCTTAATTTATTTATATAAGAAATTAAAATCCCCCTCATGTGTTCATGTGGATTATCACCCTGATGAAGTAATTTATGTCATTTTTCATCAAAACCTCATATAAATGTTTATAAAAATGGTTTTAATTGATTTATTTATTTTATGAAATAATTCAAATTTTGGAAATATAAAATAGTATCAATGTTCATATCTTCTAAACTATTGAAAAATGATAGCCTCACTCACACGTACATGTGGAGTACGATCTCTACTATGATATGAAAATTTTGAATCATTTACATCTCAAATTGATTGAAATAAAGATATATATAATGAAAAAAATTTGAAAGTGATAATATTATTATAATATTTTAATGTTAAACCATTATCTTTTTTATTTTCTTTTACTCCATTAGATAAATGTAAATGATTATCAATTATATGGTTGCACTACCAACTCTATTAATTACTTATCTAATTTTTTGTTAATTATATACATTGTTGGAATAAAAATTAAATATAATATAAATATTAATAATTATACCAAGTCTAATATTCTACATATTATAAAACCATGAATCCTTTTATAACTATCAAGACATCAATTTTGTTTTTCACCAACCAGCCTCAAACATTTTAACTAAATAAATCATGTTTCGTAATTAAAAAACATACTAAAAATTTATATAAAATTTATAAATTTAACTTAATGAGAATTATATGATCATTAATAATATAAATAATTAATATATTTTTATTATTCTATAATTAGAAAATATACGATGAATGGTGCGAGTCAAGGTTAGTAAATTTTCCTTCAACCATTGTTGTATACTTCTCCTTCCATATCTTTTTGTTCCAAAAAAATGTATCAATATTGTTCATATCCATAATAATAATATGGTTTAATGACACTATAAAATATCAATAAAATATTAAAATATTTTTTTGAAAATTATTCTTTTTATCATTTTTTGTATGGGTCACATATAACATCTTTTTCAAAAGTGAGAAAAATATTTCATTTATTTTTTTCATGTGGCCACATATCCCTGTAATCAAATATGTTATTCAAATTGAATATTTATTAATAATAATTAATATATTTTAATTAATATTCAAATACAATTATTTTTTAAAATTTTAATTTCCTTGAGTTTTTAAAATAAATAGGTAATCCTATTACTGTTTAAGTGAGAATGGAAAGTTAATGGATTATAGGACCAAATGAGGCTTTTATGAGTTTCATAATAAAAATTGAAATAAATTAATGTTTCCATCATGATAATATTCATATGAATTTTAGCTGGTGATAAATAATCTCATTATATCTCTGATGATGGGTGAGCTAGATATATCCCCATAATGTAATATGTAAGCATTTAGTCATAGAATTAAAATATAGGGGAGATAACCATATAGGTTACTCCTTGGAAATTAACTATATGTAGTTATTATAATATGGGATTAACATTAATGAAATTTTTGATTTGAAAGAATTTAAATTATTCTTATATGATTATAATTATTGTTATGTATTTTAATAGATTAAATTTATTTCAATATAAAGATGTAAAATCTTGTAAATTAAAATTTTCTGCTTTCAAGAAAACTCATTTCTCTTGATTTCTAATGTTTTCTCTAGAATTAATAAATTTTGAATTTTTTTATTTAATATTTTTAAATTTTTTCTTTGAATAATTGTATATTTTTATTGTTGAATATGATTTATTAAAATTCCCAAAAATTATTGTGGAAAATGTAAATTTTTTCAAAAGTTTTCACATTATTCACTATAGTAATCGACTTAGGTAAATTTTATATCCGTTATTGTGCATTATTTTTTCATCCTATATTTTCATATATTTTTCAAATCCATATAGAATTTTTAGGAACTATTTCATGGTTTATTGTTTCATTATGGTGATTAATTGTAACGGATAAAAACATTTCATGAATTAAACATGGGTCAGAATTTAAGAACCTATTTTTTGGAAACAATTCTCATGAAATTGAAATTTCCTCTTTTATTTAATGAGTTTATTAATTCACTAAATCTCTAATAATTAAATTTCATATAAATGTATGAATGTCAAATTCTTGTTATTAAAAAAATAATTCTTGAGTGGTTATGTTATATTTTTTTATTATCCGTGTTAGTGCATGTGTTTAGATGACCCTAGAGGTTAAGTTGTTATTTGAACATATTTTATATATCTTTAATAAGAAAACTATATTGTATTTTAGAAACAAAAAAAGTTATTTTTTGTATTAAATGATAAACTATAAATTTTTAAAAGATGGTGACATATTTAACGACATCATATTATTAAAAATACACTTTATTATTATTATTTTATATATTCCATATTACAATTTTTATGTTAAAAAATATTTGGAATTAGAATGACCCATGTTAATAATAGATATAAAGGGAATTTATTCCTAACTAGCTATCTATAATTGTTATTAACAAAATAATCCTTGGTGAGATTCCCAATGTAGTAGATGAATTAAAAATATATTTTCATGGATCTTTAGGATATAAAAATCATGAAATAAACATGATTAATTTTCCAATGTGTTATTTATGTGGGAAAAATAACACTAGAAAATTTCTCAAAGTAACAGGAATATTTTTTATGTAGAAATGGAGGGCATACAGAAATAAAATGTCATGAAAAAATAATTGTATTAGTAAACATAATGAGTTGTGTTTATGTTATCCCCAGGTACCAATTAAATGTTTTAAATTTATAGATTAAGTGAATGAAGGTAATAAAATTATAAAGAAGGAAATTTTGTAATGTTGTTTAGTATGATCACATGAGTAATAATTTAGTTGGTCCATATAATGAGGATGAAGAAATGATAAATAATATATAAAATATATGAATTATTTTAATATGTTTTCTAATTTTTAATTTAGAATACATGATTAGTTTAGGATTGTTGAATCATATGATATGATTGATATTTTTTATTATATGATGGAATTATTAAGGAATAAAAATAAAATTACTGGACAATGGTTTATGGAAGAAGATGATTGATTGATATATATATATATATTGTTTAAATAGTTTTAATGTATGGAAATTTTAACTAAGAGTTAACAAATTTAAGGATAAGTATAAGATAAAAGGTATTGAAACCCTTTTGAGTAATTGTGTTGTTTAGAGGTGTATAATGTTATTTTAGAGATTTTTATAGGGTTTTAATTGATGAATAGAATATTTGTATCCCTTATGATATTAATGTGATTTTGGATAAATGTTATTTGGGAAGAATGTTATTATATTTGAAATAAAAAATCAAAGGCAAAGATTATATTTAATTTTAATATAATAATTTATGATTGAAGTAATTACTATTAATTTTAATAGCATATTATTTTATTTTGGGAATATAATTTTAATAAAATATACAAAAAAATAAATTTTTTTTAGCTGTTTGGTAAATTTTAAAAGATGTTAACTATTTTTTTTAATATTATAGGAATCAAGGGAAATATAAAGTATTGGAATAAGTGTGATTATATTTAAAATTGGTTGAAATTAATTGAAAAATAATTAATGTGATATATGTTTCGATAATATATTAATTAATTATGCCTTCCTATTGACTTTGGTTATTTATGTGAATAATTATAATAATTTAGAGAATTTTTCTCTATGGTGTATATATTTTTGGAATGTGACATTTTGAGTTATTAATGTTATTTAGAGAAACATTTTAGTTTTATATTGGGTGAATATGTTGTCAATGTTTCAATATTTTTATTTTGAAATTTTGTGTTTTTATTTGGATCTTTTGTATAGTTGTAAATTTTTTAATTGATATATGTTGAACAATAGGTATTATTATTGATGTATTTAGAATTATTATAAATTAATTCATATGTACATTCATTGGTAATAGAAATTATTTTAGCTTTAAATGTCTACTTTTGTTTTGGATAATCTATAGAAATATAAGGAATTACATGTTATGTTATTTGGATCTTATAATCCATAAAATGTTAATTTTAGAGATTCATATTGGAAAAAATCCTCATTTTTATTTAACATTTAGAATAGAAAGTGAAATGTAGAAGGAATAAAGGGTGATCACCAATAAAATTATTTATGTATACATATAGTATGGGAAGAAATAAACAAGTATATTTCTTTTATTATTCTCCATCATGAGGGTAAAATAATTCCTTAGGCTCAAGCAAAAATATTTTAAATATGTCGAGTCTTATAGTTAAAATATCATCCATCTATCTTGTTATACATTACGACACTCAACTTAAGTAAAATTATAACCATTTTAAATTCAAGGTTTTGAAAATAATTATAGAATTAAAGGATTACATATCATATTAATGAATATATTATTATTTTTAAAATGAAATGGTATAAATCTGAATAAAAAAATATTTACACATATGTATATTAATTACCAACTCCAACTTACTTCTATTTTCCTTTGTTTTATGGCTCAAATATAATGGATAATTAAAATAATTGGAATCCAAGGTTCTCTTAAAATCGTTTGAAATGGTTTGAATTTATTTTAATACATTTTCCATCATACACAAGATAGAAATTTTGAGGATATATTTTCTTTAACGATAGAGGGGGAGAAAGAAACACTCCATGATTTATGTATATATTACTTAAAATAGATATATTTAGGAATAGTGGGTGGTATAGAAAGTAATAGAATAAGTAAATAATAATTCATTAAAACTAACATTAAAAATCAATACCATATTAATATATAATCTTTGAATAATTTAATTTATATTCATTGGGAAATTATTTGAAATATGGTTGGGAAAAAAATACTTCTAAAAGAGACTATTTTAAATAAAAGTATTTTCCTTGTATTTTTTATTTTTATTTTGATATGAAATTATAAAAAATTTGGAATATTAAATTGGGAAATTAAAATTATAATTTGTTTCATATGAATGGAAATATAGTATTAAGATGAATTTTTGGAATTTTTGTTAAATTATTGATTTTCAGGTGACTAATGAAGAATAAAGAATTGAAAATACTAAATTGTCATAATATTATAATGATATAAGAATGGATTAGATGTTTATACATACATTTTAATAGAAAAATAATATTATTTAATTTTTATAACTAATTATTAAATAAAATATTGATCATAAAAGGGATTTTGTTTTCATTTCTGTAATCTATGTAATATTTTCTTAAAATATAAACTATTTATATCCTATTATTTTGAAAAATATTTCACAATAAATTATTCTTGTTATAATTATAAATTATCCCCTTTTCATTTTAAAAAATCATATTAATTTATTATGAATCAACATTATATAAGATTTTGTGGTAAAATATTTTTTATTCTTAAAAATATCACATTTCTAAAAAAATCATTTAGTTTTTTGAACATTTATAAAATTTAAATTTGAAAAAGTTAGAAGAAAAATCAATGAAAATGGATTCATAATTTGGGATCATAATGGCCTTATTTTATGATTAATTAAATTTCATTTTTAGTTGTAACAGATAGTTTACATGGTATAATTGTTCCACCATTATAAAAGATTAAATTTTTTAAAAATAAGGTTAAACAAAGAGATTCAACTACAAATATCAATAAAACATTCCTAAATATTATTGTTTTTATGAATTTAGACACTATTTTACAATTATTATAAATATGAATTATTTGGGTTCAATAAACATGAGGAATATATTTGTTATATTTTAATGATCATAACATTTTCAAGGGTTCACCTCCTTCCACATAAAAAAAGGAACCCCCTCTCCTAAATTCTCAACACATATTACAAACTGTTAATCGACCAAACTGAAAAAATACCGTTTAATGTATCCCCCCTATTTTAAATATTTTCTATTTTTCTAATAATTCCTTTTATACATTGATTAAGGTGTGGGAAAAAGGATGATATCTAGGGATGAGTTATAAATATTAATGGAATTATTTTAGGTTTCTTTCTTATTCAAACCATTGAAAATATGTTATAAAAATTAAAATATAATTATATTTGTATTTTTTATATATTTAATTGTTAGTATTTTGTTTGAAAAAATTTCTCCTCATCCTTTTCCATCCATTAGAAAATGAAAATTCCATTCATGCAGATTTTTGGACAACCTTCTCTATGAATAGACATTTTACATTTTTCAAATCAGTTTCACAATAATGGTTATAAATTTTAATTTAATTAAAATTTATTATTTTTTGAAATAATTATAAATATAAAAAGATAAAAAATTATATAAATTCATACCAAAACCATTAGAAAACTTTTGAGGCACTCGTGCATACATGTGGACTACCACCTTCATTAGTGATGTAATTCGTTTTTCATTTCTGCCTCACATGATTATTCACAAGGATGTTTTCATTAAATAAAAATTATATTTATAATATTATTAGGATTATATAAATAAATTTATATGAAATATGTTACATCTTATCCCATTATAAAAATTAATACATAGCTCATGCGTTTGTGTTCACAATATACATCGTGATTGACTTATATCATTTATCATTACAATATTGTATTAAAAATTCAAAAATACTATTTTATATAAAATTAAAAAATTTATAACATGACTCAAATTTTTAATATTATGGAACGAAAAAACATTTTATTATTGTGAACACTGTGTATTTTCTCCTGATTGAATGACTACCAATCATTCAATGTGAACTTAACTGATATAGTAAGTAAATAATACATGGAAATTGATGAAATAAAAGATATAATTATAACATAATTGAATAGATAAAAGTATTCAGAAATTATAAAATGAGTATAATGTTTTTATTATATATTAATTGGACATTCATAAAAATATGAATCTATATATGATGTATTATTCATTCGAATAATTTTTTACTTTATTCCCTCAAGCAAGTTTTCCTCCAAATAAATGTTATTAAAAATGAATAAATTATTATATTATCTATAATGCAATAATTTTTAATGTAATTTTGAAATTTGAAAAAAATTAATTTTTTTAAAAAGTGGAATAGTTTATGCATTTTCTATATGAGTCAAAATTTTCATTGATACTAAAGTGGAAATTATATGTTCTTTGACATTTACCACATGAACCCCTCTTCCTACAATAATATCTATTATTCATTATCAAGAACCATAATTTTTTTTCATTTTTTCAAATAGTATTCTATTAATTTTTTTTTTGGAAATTTCTCTATGAAATTTTAATTTAAAATAGTTTTCAAAAGAAAGTGATACTCTTCCTTAAGTTTATTTGAAAATTAAAAGTGATTTTCATTTTGGGTTCACTTGGGATTTTCATTGGTTTTATAATGAAAATATTAAACTTAAAAACATTTATATTCATGATATGGTATATATAAATTATATATCATGATGGGTGAGCCTAATATAGCTCTAATGATGGGTGAAACTAGTATATCTCTCTAGTTATTCGATTAATGATCTAGTGTTCAATAGTAAATATAAGAGAGCGAACTGTGACGATTACTTCTATAGATGATCATCTGGGACCTGTACTCCTAATCATATAACTAAAATAACATTCTTTATATACTTACAATAATACTATATGAGGTAAGCCATGATAAAAATACATAAAATATCAATATTTAACATTTTACAGTTCATAGTTGTCGTATAATTCTCATGGACCAGTAGTTTTAGTATCTTTGGATATAATCTACCTGAACATAAGAGGCCAAAAAAATTATAAAATGGCATTATTTTCACACCATACTATATATATTATTATTATAGTATCAAAAGATAATATAATAATCATATCCTATGGTATGGAAATATAATGGGTGATCTCAAACACATAAATAGGAAAACATTTCAATATTGAGTTCGATTTATAATATAGGAAATGAAGAAAACAAGAATAAATTTTAAAATATATGATAAAATTATAATAGGATCGTAATATCATAGTATGGTCATAAAATATTAATAAATATAATACCAAATACTCCAATCATATGAAAATAATCATAAATAATTGAAACATGAAAATAGTTTTGAAAATCATAAAAACAATGGAACACATATAAGCATAAGAAAATAAAATTACATAGCATCATATGTATAATAACCTGATTCCCATATCATAACTCTCCTGGGATAAAACCCCATGTAACTTCAATTGTATATTTTCAATATCCCTTATACATATTTATGAATTGTAATAAAACTTTTACCACATTTGGCGCATGGTACAACCTATGTACTATAATAGATTGGGTTATAGCCCATGTAAATTATTAATATCCTGAGTTATTAAGCATTAACAAATTAATGAGTATGATACATAAGACCCCGTCAATTGATCAACTACAAACATGTGAAACAGATGAAAAAAATTCATTATAACATAATGTAAAAGTGGATTGAGAAATGGGTTTTACAATATTTCTATATGATATCATAAAAAGTGAAATAATGTAATAAATGATCGATACCCAATCTTTATTCCACCATAAAAGAATTTTATTAGAAAATTTAGTTGGTGATTAATATAAAATAATTTAAATGTAGAAAATTATTTTAATATATTTATGGAAATGGTATTGAATCCAAAAAAAAATTAGAAAATTCTCTTAACATTATCATTAAAAAATAAGTTTTAAATCACATTAAATTGTAATTTATAAAAAAAAACTAATTATTATAGGAACCATTTATAATTCAAATAGTAATAAGTAAAATTTTAATCAAATTAATTAAAATTTATAAAATGAATTTGGAGTGTTATATAAATCATTTGACAATTAATGTATAGGAAAACCATTTTAATAGGTTAAACTACCTTTATGGAGAACCCATATTGTAAAAAGTGTATTAAAATATCAATTTAAAAAATGTTAATTGAAAATATGGTGGTCACAGCAGAAAATATATTATTGGGTTTAAAACTACTATTGGATAACATTTTTATAAAGGTTAAATATAGTTATTAAGGACAAATCATCGCACAAAGAGAATGAGATTTATTCAAAGAATATTATTTTTTTTTGAAAAATGTATATGTTCCTTGAAAGTAATTTTTTCTAAAAGCATATTTTTCTTTGTGAAATAAAATATAAAACATCCTATAAATTTTGAAATAGAAGATAACAGAAAATAAATAAGAACTACATTCAAGATGAAAATTCATAGCTCAATAAACTAGGTTTTGGTTATAAAAGCCATTGGAACAATATAGTTCATGAGGTTAGAAATTTTAGAAATGTTTTTATTTGAAAAAATGTTTATACCCAGATGTCAAGATAAAATTTCAAATAATAAAAATATAGGGTAAAATATACTGAATATATATGAAATAAATTCATAGATACCCATTATCATAAAGAAACTGAAGTGAGTCATGTAAAAACCTTAACAACTAGATGATCATTAAAATAAAATATAATATATTCCACTAAAAACTTTATATAATATATAATATATCAAAGAGTTATTATTTAAGACACAAAAATCAAATTATGTGCATAGTACAACGCTTTTCTCAAATATAGTAATTTTAGAAAAAAAACATTACAATATACCCAAAATTCTATGGATACGCTCAAACATCTTATATAAAAGACATGACATACGTACTTATTTGTTTCAGAACTTTATCCACAACTATAATGTTTTATAAACCAAATTTATTTTTAGTATCTCTATTTATAATTTTTAATTATCACATATATACCCACATCAAGTATTTAAAATTATTATAATTTCTAATTATTTCATAAGAGTGACCACTATATTGAAAACAATTTCATCATTATCATATTGATCAAGTAATTATAGTTTATTTTTAAAAATTATAAATTTAGTTTCTAATTCCTTTTATGATGGTCTTTTTATTTAATCTGGATGGTTAAATCATTACCATGCAGGTATCAATGATACTAAACAAAAAATGTTGTTTTCTTAAATAATGAGTAAAATATTTACATTACCATTTCTGAACTAAATAAAAATAATAACGAATATATATTTTTATGTCAAAATATTAATTTTTTATCGTAATAATCTATTATATAAAATCCTATAATTGTTCAAATATATTATTAAACTAATGAAAATATGTAAATTTCAAGATAGATAAATGTTATGAGGTTATTTAATTATCAGATCTATATACTAGAATCATAATAGGGTTATTTATGCTTCCTTCATGTTATATATCATAATTTCAATGGCTTATATGATTATGAAATTTCATATAAATATATTATACATAAAAAATATATCATCTTCCCCTTGTTATGCATATTTTTTAGATTGAATTTATAACAATCACTTATTTCTAAAATATTAAATATATATTCCCATTTACAAACCATAACACTAGCAATTTTCTAAAACATCATATTTATCCTTAGATTTAATTTATTGAACTATCTATGAATGTTAGTATATAAAATGAAGAATAAATAACTCCATTGAGGTGATAGTCTACACATATGCGTGGATGATTTATTTGTTTTCCATTATATGAGATTGAGGAATAATGTGGATTAACTCTTCAGAATCATAAAAAATATATAGATTCTATTATTATATATTATATTTAAATTTTTAACTTTTCAATTAAACTTATAAAGAATAAAAAATATATTAATTCGTAGAGGTGGTATTCTATTCATATATAAGTTTCATGTTTTCGGTTATCATAATAAAAAATTAAAATGATGGTGAATGATTATACAAAAATTATAAATAAATATTAGAATTTTAGTGATAATTATTTCTATAATTTTAAAATTACATAGATTAATTTGAGTATAAATACATTCACATGATGAAATATAAATGGGAAATGGGTGGTTAGAAATTTATTACATTGTACATGAATTTTCTCTATTGTGATTTCTGTTAAAACTTTAATGGATTAACTTTTGAGAATTAAAAATATGTTTATGTAGCCTAATATTGTTAATGAGAGTGTATTGATGTTTTTTTTAATATTATATCATTTTTTGTGAGAATAATTGAGTAGAGGATAAATCCTTTTATATATGTGTAAAGTGATGGGATTTTTTTTAAATATCAATAAAATTTTAATGGGAAGTCACTATAATTACTCTTTAATTTCTTTTAATCCATTGAAATAATTTAATGAATATTTTTTAATATAGGATCAAATTAATCATGGTATTTTATGGAATGTGGAGGCATTGTATTGATATAATAATAATATTAATTATATTGTATCATGTGTTCAATGTTTCAAAAAAAACCCAGTGGAATATATCCCAAATGGATTCTACGATGGGAAATCTAAAAAATCCATTAAACAGAGAATTCATTTTTTACCCTTGCAATTGACTAACCATTATGACAATCAGGTGTTTTTATTATATTTTATCATTTAAATATGATAATAATATTGATTAATTTATTAATTTAATAGTAAATTCTTTTCCACGAATTAACTCCCCACAACGTAATACAACTTATAGAAAAACCCATGGGTTATCCACAAAACCAAATGTATTTGAGAGCTTCAAGGGTTGATAAATATTTTATTAATGACAAAAAAATCATGGATTAAAAATTTGTGATCGAACGAAGTTAATGGTTCTCAGAAAAAAAGTAATGCGTAATAGTACTTCATTTATGATTGATTCAAACTCATGGTAGGATGTTGTTTTTGTTAGATTTAATCACTGCATTATTTATCCATTGTCTAACATGATATTTCCATTAGAAAAATTGATTCAATGGTCTATCACTGATTCGCGTGTATTTAAATATATTCAAATCATTAAGACTTCATACATGATGCATGGTGTATTAGGGCGTGGAAAATAAAAATTTTGTTTTTCTAATGTAGAGCATTCACTGATCAGGGTCATCTCACTTGAGAAGTTTCATAGTTGGTTCAATCATAAATATAATTCACTTACACTGTTTTTTATTAATATATATACTCATGAGATTTTTTAGTTTTGGGTTCTATAAAAATAATGGAATATAGGAATAAACTATCCTAAATGAATATGCATAATGAATTTGTATTAGCATGAATTTATATCCCAAGGCTTGGTTGTAAGGGTTATTTCATTATTGAATTTAATTTTACAATCCAATCATTTCCATACATGGAATTATAATACCCACCCTATGTGTTATTTTTATCATTCTTAAGAATCCTTTTCCACACCCACAGTCTCCCTTACCTTGATAAAAAACTGAAATGAAATTTAGATCCAATTTGTGATGGACTACTGCCACACCAACTAAATTCTCTCAAATCAACTAAGAATTCAATTGATAAAATTTATAGTTAAGGGTAAATATTCAATAATGTTATGAAACCTCCCCTTAAAGACCAGCCTCATTTTAGTCACATTCTATTATAATGTGAAAAGTGATAAAAATTGAAATATAGAAGAGTATGATATTGGGATTAGGTTTGGAAATAAAGGGTCATGGAAAAAGAATATGGAAACACTGAAATTTAAAATATGAATATATGTTACTTTAAAAAATGAATAAAAAATAATAAATAATGGAAAACCAATTAGTAGAATCTCAATAATATAGTGTTGTGGTAGATCCTCTAGAAATAATATATGTCTCTTCGGCACAAGACCTCAATTAATTGCATCATAAATTGGTATCTCATGGTCCTAAATCATCACCGTGTCACAAAAGTGGGTTTGAGAATTTAATATTTTCAAAACTGATGTTTTTTACTTATCGGTGGATATAGCTCATGTAAATGTTATGTGACTCGTAATGTTTGGGAGATGAGATTTTCGTGGATTTTTTATTTCCTTGATTCTTATACTAAATAGATATCTAGATACATGTTATATAAATTTCTTATATGATGTGTAATTATTTTTTCCTACTCTTATACAATTGAAATAGACTACTTATGAATTTTGGAGTTATGGGTTCAGGCTTTAAGATATACATGGCTCTAATGAAACTACAATATACAACCAAAAATATACTATCAAATTTCACCATTACATCATCATATATTTGATTATTTTCATTAATTTTTTTATCAGACTCCATAACATGAAATAGAAAATAAAAAAAAACTCAATAGTGGCTAATTTAATTAATTATATTGAATAAAGATTGTATTTTAAATTAAATCAATCCTGAAAAATATGACTCTATCAATAATTTTAGTTTATCAATAATTATTCATATTCATTTCGAACTTATAATAATTTGTTTCAAGTCCAATACAAAATATAGATTTTTTAAATTCATTAATTATATATTTTGTACATTTTCCCATCATTCATCACACATTTATCACTGGTATTCCATTTGTCTATAAATTCGATAAATAACTTGTGAATGATAACTGTGTAATGATTATTTGGTGTAATTGATCATTACTATCTATTCGAATTTTGGATTGATGTATTGATCAAGTTATGTAAAATGATATATTGTATTGGGTATGGATTAGATTCACTCATTTTCATTTGTTTGGGTTCTCCAATAATTCATCATGACAACATAAGATCTTTGTCTGATAAGGATAACTGTGATCCATCCATGGGTGATTGATGGAATATAGTCGACTCATATCCTAGTAACATGGGATATATTTATATCTATATATTAGGTGAGGGATATTTGTGTCAAACTATGTGAAAATATTTAGGTTATGGAAACCCAAAGCATATGGGGCATATAATCTGAAAAACAAAAGTAGTGTAGTCCCCAAGATGTGGTGGCTAGGGTTTTATAAAAAGAAAACATCACACGCCATGTGAGACCTACCACAATCTGTGAGACATAATGGATAGTGACTTGGCCTATACTCCTAGGATATACTTCAATATATTGATCTAGGTGAAATTTTATGAATATATTATATGGGCACACCCATATACTCAGACATAGAAAGAGTACCTAGACACTTATTGGTACACTAGTATAGATAATGTACATTGGCATGTCCCAATACATGTGGATGGAAAAAGTACCTGAAAAAGGTTTAGAATATAGTCATCAATTGAGTACATAGGTTGACCTAGGGTATACCGAACACACTATGTAAACCATATAAACTCCATGTATGTTATCTAGAGTAGGTTTAGGCCCTTATTTTATTCTGTATACATTGGTATCTGTATAGTGTAATATCATTGTCAATACCTTTGAGGGTACAATGATGCATCACATCCTATGAATATGGTGTGGTCTAATCTATTGTATTAGTCTACTATAGAGTTTATAAATAACTCTATATTTCCCCATGTGTGATCCATTATAATTTCATCATCCCTTTGTAGTGTCAATAATCATGTGACCAACGTATCTGGATGTTCGGTCCCATGATTTGAAGGCAATCAAATTGAGTTATAGAATACCCTTGTCCCTTTGGTAAGATCCCCTAAAATGTATCAATATCTTTGATGTTCTAGTTGGTACTACTTCTTAGTGAGTCCCAACAAGGTTGACCTCTTGGATTAGCACTATTATAATTAAAATGACCCGTGGAAGCTATTCTCCAGGTTGAGACTTACCATGAATCCTAGAGAAAAATCCTTGATTTTCAATACACTTGTGTTCATAACATTAAAATTAAAATGAATATAAAGTATAGATTTTCTATTTTCTATATCTTATATTCCGATTGATACTCCATTATAATGATGAACTATTTGTTCCCTTCATGCTTTATGCATGAAGATTTCAGGGGGAACTACTAGGAATTGATATAATCAACCATATAAGTAATTTCCACGACCCGGCCCATACTGGGCCTCGAGCTGCAAAAACCCCAAGCCCTCATCCATAGGCCAGGGGTTGGCACGTCGAAGGCACAAAAAACTCGGGGAGGACTCTTCCTAAGAACCTATACTCAAACAAGAAGCCAACTCCATGAAAAAGTGCAGAGGAAAAGATGGAAAGGTACCACACTCCTATGAAAAGGGAACCAAACAAAAAATGCATTGAACAAAAAACAATACAAGTATAAGAAAAGTAAAGATAAAAGGTAAAGGGGAAAAAATACACAACCAACTAGAAAATATCCACAACCCAACAATAGGTGAAAAAGTAAAATAGTTGGAAGAGTCCCACTTCTGAATTCCAAGCAAAAACATATGAACATGGTCCAACCACCCCATATCCTTAAGCTTCTCTAATATCTTGATCAACTTGTCCATCATATGTAAGGGAAAACCAAATTCAGGAAATTCCATAGCATGGGTGAGTTTAAGAATAATCTGTATGATGCCCTGAACGCTCAAGGGAGAAGCAAGAGAGGTACTGTAACACCCCAAGATTTCATAGTGTGTTATTTCTTCAAAATAATTCAATAACTTGCACTACACGCAACACTGAGTTCAATCACACCATTAAAAGAGGTCATGAATAGTATTAACTACATTTTGAACTTTATATAATCCTTATAATTTTAGAATCCCTATTATGAGTTTCTTAGTCATAATGCAAGAACAGATTCATTTTCAGTATTTCACTTTTATCAACTTCTAATAGTGAAACCTTTTTAAATACAATATTTTAAACTTTTTGACTAAATGGGGACATCAAAAATTTAAAATGAAACACCCCAAGCTTCCACGGTACGTTTCCCTTTGAATAATGTGATAGCGTGTGTTGTACGCAACACCGAGTTCTAACACACCATAACTAATTAAACTAGCCGTTGTGAATAGTAATACCTACTTTTTGAATTCATATATATTCTATATTTCAAAATGGACTTCATTTTTGGATTCGGAATATCAAAATTAGCCTAGGGTGAAATTTTGGTACATTTCGGATAACTTTCATATTTTGATGAATAGTGAAAATTACTAAATTTTAATTAAAAACAACTTTTTTAATCAAAATAATTAATAGTGATAAATTATGAATTTGATTGGTTTGAAAGTATATTTAGAATATATTTTTACCATTTAATATAATGTTGGTCATTGGACATAATTTTACAATTAAACCGAACATAAACAAGTGCCAATCTTTTGATAGTTATTATCTCTTAAAAACACGCTTTTTGTTTTGACAGCGGGAATTAATTTTAAATTAATTTCTGCCATTTCTGTATTTTGAATTTAGGAAAATGGATTCCATATTTGGAATCAGGATGTTCAAATTGTGTAAATAGGTAACTTTTATTTTTAGACATTTTGAATAATTATTGCGGTAAATATTTTATTTACCATGGTTAAGGGTAAATCCGGTAAATAAGGGTTAAAAAAATAATATTATAATAATACTAAATTACCCTAAAACGTGTCTTAACCCTATTGGTTGATACATGGTCGACCATGGGCATCTTTGGGTCTATTTTGGGACCCCATGGATCCACTTGTAAGTGATAATGACACATTATATTAATAAAGTCAAAATAAAAATAAAAATGGCATAAGCTTACATCTTTTAGAAGAACAATTTTTTTCATAGGGTTATACATGTTGGAATTTTGATTATAAATATTCATTAGAAAGATAAAAAGATTTCCTACATAATGATATTTTATTTATAATTTTTAGACATTAAAAAATTTATTTTATTTATGACACAATGATGATGCAGTAATTACTATAATAGTGAACAATTAAAATAATTGATATTATAAATATCCAAATAAATATAATATGAAACTTTTAATGAATTAAACTAATTTTCTAGGATAATATGATATATTAGGATTGATTTAATTGACTTTGTTCTAAGTAATCAATCTGTTATGAGTTTCACAAAAATCAACTATTGAATAGTGTCAAAATTGACATAAAAGAGTTCTTAAAACAAATATTATATTATTAATTGATATTAAATTCCTAAAAATATAAGGTTCGGCCAAGAGACTTATATTATGATAGGTTAATCATTAATGGACCACTTGGGGGTCGCTTGGATGTATATAGTAAGTTTATTAACCATATTATATAAAAATACAAAGAGACATTGTAAAAGTGAAACTAATTAACTTAGAGTTAATACTTAAAGATAAGGTTAATATAAGTACCCAAACCTGTCTAAATTCTATTGGTTGAGTGGTTTTCGACCTATCCCCACCTTAACCTTTGAATAATCAACTTTGGAGCCATTAGAAACCGAATATGAATTTATTATAAATTAATATTTCTAGCTTTTCCAAAGGTTCCCCTCACCCCTCTTATAAAAGGGCACTCCTCCTTCCCATTTCTTCACACCTATAAAGCCTTTTGGTTCGGCCAAACTCTGCCCAAATACTCTCCCAACATCCCTCACTACAACCTAGAGGCATTAGTTTGATCAGAAATCCAACCTAAGGAGCCCTTTTGATCAAATCAAAAGGAAGAACCCGAAGAAGAGGTAATGATTTCACCACCCTTTTCTAAGTTCATTTCTTCTTCCACTTCTTCTTCCTTTGTTCTTACCATTCTAAAATAATAACTCCAGTATCTCACATATACTGTGATGTTATTATAAGTATGTTACAACCATATTCAGTATTCTATCCACCCTTTGCATAACATATCACCATACGTACGTACGTACGGCTTACCGTCTCCACGTCGTGGTGTAATTGTTATTCAATATAATATTATTTGGATGGGTATAATAATGATGTGTAACTCATGTAAATAATAAATATAACATGTTAATGATTCTGTATATATGATATACCATTCATTTATATATTATTTTAATATCAAAATAATGATATTGTCGCTCGTGCGTACGTACGGACTACCGTCTCCACGAACGCGATGAGATTCATTCTCCATCGTATCCATTCAAGTATAATTATCATTTGATGATTTAAAAATGATGTTTAAGGACTTGGTATCATTCTGGATATTAATAATATACAACCTATCCTTTACAAACATGTCTTACGTAACAAAACATATAAAAGAAAACAAGTAAGTTAACACCCGAAACGACGATAATTCTAAAATATTATTAACAAATCAATGTTAAAAGATCATATATGATATTATATTAATATATATGATTCTTGTATAATTTAATAACAATTATTTCACCATTATACAGGAGGTTAACCTACCCCAACCAAGGAAAAGTACATGGTAAGGGTTATTTCACAATCTCTTCATTATCCGAGGTTGTATTATACGTAATATTCTACTGGGATCTCTTTATCATCCACATCCATGTTTCGTCGAAATGTATTTCAAAACATTTTTACTATTTACAAGAATATGGGTTAAAGTCATTTATACCCTTGTTTTACTTTTTATAAGAGGTTTATAAAGGAATCTTTCCGTCGTTTTCAAAACAAGGTCCTTTTTAACCTTTCCGACAGAATTGAGGTAAGAATGTTTTTTTTAACTTATACGGCGGGTGCGGTTATTTTCCGCCGTTATAAAATCGTCGAAGCTTTCCTTACAAGCTTATAAGAATATTTTCAAAGAAAATGTTTTATTTTATATGGATCTTAAATGATTTCAAAATAAAAGGAGATACTTCTTTTAAAATAATTTTGATTTCATCTATGTCAACATCCTTTGATGGATTTTAATATTATTTGAAGTTGATTTATTATAATACAAAACTTCTATATTGTATTGAAGGTTTTGTGATATGTTTGAATGTGGATGTGCTATTTTATACCATTCATAGTTTATGGTGAAACTATTGACATTTCGTATGCTAGTTTTAATCCGAATTTTTATGTTATATTTCAAACTTTTCTTCAGATGAATGTGCTAAACAAGTATGTTCCGGGTTGGGGACCGGTAAAAGTAAGCCCTCCAGGTTGGGGACTTGTTAAAGTAAGCCCTCCAGGTTAGGGACTGGTAAAAGTATGCCCTCCGGGTTGGTGTCCGGTTATTAGAGGCACTCCGGGTTGGTGTCCGGTTATTAGAGGCACTCCGGGTTGGTGTCCGGTTATTAGAGGCACTCCGGGTTGGGTTCCGGTTAGAAGTAACCCCTAGGTCTTGGGATGAGGCCTAGACAATGAAATTAATGTTTAGCATTATGCATTCCAACATTATGAAAGTGGTTATTGATTTTTGCATGTGATTATTCGATTAGTAGAATATCCATGTGAACAAGTAAATGGCATTATTTCATTTTACTTTTGACATACTATGTTGAATTTCAAGTTAAAAAGGCTTTTGTTTTAGTAATTCATTGCCTTAAATGTTTATGCTTATTTTGAATGTTCCGCTATATTGTTATCCTTACTGGGCATTTGAGCTCACCCCTTTTCTATGTTTTATTTTTCCAAGGTAGTGAAGAAGTAAATTATGATTGACTTGAAGGGATATTATGAGGGGTTAATAGTGTGGATATGAAGACTTTGTTGTTGTAGTAGTTTTTCACTTTGAAATGTAATGTAAACCTTATGAATATATCTAGTGTTTCCAAGGCTACTAAACCAATCGGTCTTTCGAGATTTGATCTTTCTTGTGATCATGCCAATGTTACGAAGTAATGCACCGACTCTGGGTAGCTGGGGTCGGGGCGTTACAGTTGGTATCAGAGGAAGTTTAGTACAAACCTTGGAAGCTAGATTTAGATAAACTCTGATTAGAGCACGTAGATCTAAGATGAACTTTGAGGATTAGTATAGAAGAACTTCCTAGAATTTTGGTATTGTAGAGATTTTGTGAGTTTTCCGAGCAATATATCCCTGTCTGGATACGAGCAGGTAGAGGCGGCTCTGGCACAGATGTACCTAGGGGTAAAAACCGAAAACACCGCTTTGAGCTAGACTCGAACGGGAACTGGTGCACGACAACGGGCCTTGCTGCACTCTTGGTTACGACACTCCCGGGGGATATGCTTAGGATAACTCTCATTTTCTTTACAAATCATTTTGAAGGGATTATGAGTATATACTTCCTCAAAGAAAACATTTTTATGATTATGGATTATATCCATAAATAGTTCAATTTATGTTAAGTGTTTTATAAGTATGGGATTATGTATTTTGATTCATAAACTGATCTAGTTTATGCCATTGTTTAGAAATGGCGCCCAGTAGAAGGAATGAGAACTCCAGAAATGCACATGATCCAAAGAGAAGGAAGGATCATATCTTTCATGGTCTTAAGCTAGAATTGATAAGAGAAATAGTCTCCCATGTATTATCATCATATGAAGAAATAATATCATGTGTTGATAAGATACGTAAAGAATTTACTGAGTCCTATGGCTTTGAAGGGAAGCAAGAGAAGAAAAGGATGGAAGAGAGAAAAATGGATAAAGGGAAGAGGGAAAAGAAGAATTTTCCCATATGTGGTAACTGTGGAAAGAAACACCCTGGAACTTGACTGAAAGGAATGGGAGTTTGTTATAAGTGTGGAGGAAAAGGTCACAAAGTACGTGACTGCAAGGGTAAAAAAATGGTTTTAAATGTACAATGCTTCATTTGCAAGGAGTTTGGACACTACGCGAACCTATGTCCCAGTCATCAGACTATGCCGCAAATGATGTTATTGGATAATAATCAAGTTATGATACTACCAGAGATGAAGAAGAATGATTAGAGTTCTTATATTGATTATGTCAATTGAGTGTTGTATCAACAATGTACTTGTTATAATAATTATGTAGTATATAAGGATTGTACTACAGTACTATTTCATTAAGGACTTGAGATTGTGTGGAACAAAGAAAAGTGACTCAATAGCAGGATAAATTTTTGGAAAATATATGGTTGAGAGAATGATAAATCATAATATAGTTCTGATACCGAGGTAGTGATTTTTGGAATAATATGTGATTGTTTTGGATAAATTATATTGGATATTCTTGACTACCTTGAAACTGATTAATGATTTGTATATTCCATCATTTTTTTTGGGGTTTAAAACATTTTTGGATTAATGAAGTATATCCAGCATTCTATATGGAATAGGGGAGCATGAATGTAATCAATAAGGAATATGGTAATTCAAGATGTTTCAGTTTATTAAAAGAATACAAGATGAAGGTATTCATATGCTATTACGGGGTAAAAAGGATCTATATTATGTTTACCTTCCTTATAAATGTTGGACTGTGAGTTTGGACAGAAGTATTTTGGATAGTTCTAGTTTGGATTATTTTGGATTACCATAAAAGGACAACCCGGAGGTCGGGCGGCAACCTGTCGCGTCCGGCAAGGCTGCGAGACTTGAACCCACAACCGAAGGGCGACAAGGGTGTATCACCTACCACTGGCCCACGAGATGTCCTGGATTAAATAATGTTGTTTTTTTAAAGATCTGGTAGATGAATTATAAATTCATTTATTTTGGAACCCTGTACGAATAGTATAAATAAAAAAATTACATTATATTATCTTTTAGAGTGAAAGATGAGTTTGTGGTAGAAATTTATTAATGGATAAAACTCTAATTATAAAGTAAGTATATCTCCTTATGATATTAGCCAATCTCATAAATATATTCCTCAACATTAATAAAAGGAACTTAGAACAAAAATGTTGTCCTAGATGGTACCTTAAATCATCACTAATTCATGGCTTTGGGATTGTTGGCCTTTTCATAGCCATGTTCTCTACCACTCTCCATCAGATAATTGATGGTTAGATTTCTCTTCCATATCCATATTTTCCTACATGGAACCCTAGTATGTGTTATTTTCGGTAATCTTCATACTTTCCACTCTTTATTTTAAATAGAGGCCTCGTTAATTCATTTTTCGATGTGAGATTTCAACTAAGATATTTTGAAACGTCAAAAATGTGTTATCCTAATACCCTATGTTTTGTTGAACCGATGGTATTTCAAATCATCATAGATTGATGAATTTAAGGACCTCAATTATACACTTGTTTGTGATTGATGAACTCAATCACTACCTATAAATATTTACATTTTTCCTCCGATTATATGTCTCTAATTTCCACCAATGTTCTCCTAATCGAGATCATAATTTGGTGGTGACCCTTTGATTTCTCTTTTCCTCATATTAAGACTAAATTTTAGTAACCCAATTTCTGATGTGGTTTTTCCCACAAATATATTTTCTACTTTCAACCTTTTATTTTTGAAGAACAATTTCAAATTGCGAGGACACAATTTATTGAAGGAGGGGAGAATGTAACACCCCAAGATTTCATAGTGTGTTATTTCTTCAAAATAATTCAATAACTTGCACTACACGCAACACTGAGTTCAATCACACCATTAAAAGAGGTCATGAATAGTATTAACTACATTTTGAACTTTATATAATCCTTATAATTTTAGAATCCCTATTATGAGTTTCTTAGTCATAATGCAAGAACAGATTCATTTTCAGTATTTCACTTTTATCAACTTCTAATAGTGAAACCTTTTTAAATACAATATTTTAAACTTTTTGACTAAATGGGGACATCAAAAATTTAAAATGAAACACCCCAAGCTTCCACGGTACGTTTCCCTTTGAATAATGTGATAGCGTGTGTTGTACGCAATACCGAGTTCTAACACACCATAACTAATTAAACTAGCCGTTGTGAATAGTAATACCTACTTTTTGAATTCATATATATTCTATATTTCAAAATGGACTTCATTTTTGGATTCGGAATATCAAAATTAGCCTAGGGTGAAATTTTGGTACATTTCGGATAGCTTTCATATTTTGATGAATAGTGAAAATTACTAAATTTTAATTAAAAACAACTTTTTTAATCAAAATAATTAATAGTGATAAATTATGAATTTGATTGGTTTGAAAGTATATTTAGAATATATTTTTACCATTTAATATAATGTTGGTCATTGGACATAATTTTACAATTAAACCGAACATAAACAAGTGCCAATCTTTTGATAGTTATTATCTCTTAAAAACACGCTTTTTGTTTTGACAGCGGGAATTAATTTTAAATTAATTTCTGCCATTTCTGTGTTTTGAATTTAGGAAAATGGATTCCATATTTGGAATCAGGATGTTCAAATTGTGTAAATAGGTAACTTTTATTTTTAGACATTTTGAATAATTACTGCGGTAAATATTTTATTTACCATGGTTAAGGGTAAATCCGGTAAATAAGGGTTAAACAAATAATATTATAATAATACTAAATTACCCTAAAACGTGTCTTAACCCTATTGGTTGATACATGGTCGACCATGGGCATCTTTGGGTCTATTTTGGGACCCCATGGATCCACTTGTAAGTGATAATGACACATTATATTAATAAAGTCAAAATAAAAATAAAAATGGCATAAGCTTACATCTTTTAGAAGAACAATTTTTTACATAGGGTTATACATGTTGGAATTTTGATTATAAATATTCATTAGAAAGATAAAAATATTTCCTACATAATGATATTTTATTTATAATTTTTATACATTAAAAAATTTATTTTATTTATGACACAATGATGATGCAGTAATTACTATAATAGTGAAACATTAAAATAATTGATATTATAAATATACAAATAAATATAATATGAAACTTTTAATGAATTAAACTAATTTTCTAGGATAATATGATATATTAGGATTGATTTAATTGACTTTGTTCGAAGTAATCAATCTGTTATGAGTTTCACAAAAATCAACTATTGAATAGTGTCAAAATTGACATAAAAGAGTTCTTAAAACAAATATTATATTATTAATTGATATTAAATTCCTAAAAATCTAAGGTTCGGCCAAGAGACTTATATTATGATAGGTTAATCATTAATGGACCACTTGGGGGTCGCTTGGATGTATATAGTAAGTTTATTAACCATATTATATAAAAATACAAAGAGACATTGTAAAAGTGAAACTAATTAACTTAGAGTTAATACTTAAAGATAAGGTTAATATAAGTACCCAAACCAGTCTAAATTCTATTGGTTGAGTGGTTTTCGACCTATCCCCACCTTAACCTTTGAATAATCAACTTTGGAGCCATTAGAAACCGAATATGAATTTATTATAAATTAATATTTCTAGCTTTTCCAAAGGTGCCCCTCACCCCTCTTATAAAAGGGCACTCCTCCTTCCCATTTCTTCACACCTCTAAAGCCTTTTGGTTCGGCCAAACTCTGCCCAAATACTCTCCCAACATCCCTCACTACAACCTAGAGGCCTTAGTTTGATCATAAAGCCAACCTAAGGAGCCCTTTTGATCAAATCAAAAGGAAGAACCCGAAGAAGAGGTAATGATTTCACCACCCTTTTCTAAGTTCATTTCTTCTTCCACTTCTTCTTCCTTTGTTCTTACCATTCTAAAATAATAACTCCAGTATCTCACATATACTGTGATGTTATTATAAGTATGTTACAACCATATTAAGTATTCTATCCACCCTTTGAATAACATGTCACCATACGTACGTACGTACGGCTTACCGTCTCCACGTCGTGGTGTAATTGTTATTCAATATAATATTATTTGGATGGGTATAATAATGATGTGTAACTCATGTAAATAATAAATATAACATGTTAATGATTCTGTATATATGATATACCATTCATTTATATATTATTTTAATATCAAAATAATGATATTGTCGCTCGTGCGTACGTACGGACTACCGTCTCCACGAACGCGATGAGATTCATTCTCCATCGTATCCATTCAAGTATAATTATCATTTGATGATTTAAAAATGATGTTTAAGGACTTGGTATCATTCTGGATATTAATAATATACAACCTATCCTTTACAAACATGTCTTACGTAACAAAACATATAAAAGAAAACAAGTAAGTTAACACCCGAAACGACGATAATTCTAAAATATTATTAACAAATCAATGTTAAAAGATCATATATGATATTATATTAATATATATGATTCTTGTATAATTTAATAACAATTATTTCACCATTATACAGGAGGTTAACCTACCCCAACCAAGGAAAAGTACATGGTAAGGGTTATTTCACAATCTCTTCATTATCCGAGGTTGTATTATACGTAATATTCTACTGGGATCTCTTTATCATCCACATCCATGTTTCGTCGAAATGTATTTCAAAACATTTTTACTATTTACAAGAATATGGGTTAAAGTCATTTATACCCTTGTTTTACTTTTTATAAGAGGTTTATAAAGGAATCTTTCCGTCGTTTTCAAAACAAGGTCCTTTTTAACCTTTCCGACAGAATTGAGGTAAGAATGTTTTTTTTAACTTATACGGCGGGTGCGGTTATTTTCCGCCGTTATAAAATCGTCGAAGCATTCCTTACAAGCTTATAAGAATATTTTCAAAGAAAATGTTTTATTTTATATGGATCTTAAATGATTTCAAAATAAAAGGAGATACTTCTTTTAAAAGAATTTTGATTTCATCTATGTCAACATCCTTTGATGGATTTTAATATTATTTGAAGTTGATTTATTATAATACAAAACTTCTATATTGTATTGAAGGTTTTGTGATATGTTTGAATGTGGATGTGCTATTTTATACCATTCATAGTTTATGGTGAAACTATTGACATTTCGTATGCTAGTTTTAATCCGAATTTTTATGTTATATTTCAAACTTTTCTTCAGATGAATGTGCTAAACAAGTATGTTCCGGGTTGGGGACCGGTAAAAGTAAGCCCTCCAGGTTGGGGACTGGTTAAAGTAAGCCCTCCAGGTTAGGGACTGGTAAAAGTATGCCCTCCGGGTTGGTGTCCGGTTATTAGATGCACTCCGGGTTGGTGTCCGGTTATTAGAGGCACTCCGGGTTGGTGTCCGGTTATTAGAGGCACTCCGGGTTGGGTTCCGGTTAGAAGTAACCCCTAGGTCTTGGGATGAGGCCTAGACAAAGAAATTAACGTTTAGCGTTATGCATTCCAACATTATGAAAGTGGTTATTGATTTTTGCATGTGATTATTCGATTAGTAGAATATCCATGTGAACAAGTAAATGGCATTATTTCATTTTACTTTTGACATACTATGTTGAAGTTCAAGTTAAAAAGGCTTTTGTTTTAGTAATTCATTGCCTTAAATGTTTATGCTTATTTTGAATGTTCCGCTATATTGTTATCCTTACTGGGCATTTGAGCTCACCCCTTTTCTATGTTTTATTTTTCCCAGGTAGTGAAGAAGTAAATTATGATTGACTTGAAGGGATATTATGAGGGGTTAATAGTGTGGATATGAAGACTTTGTTGTTGTAGTAGTTTTTCACTTTGAAATGTAATGTAAACCTTATGAATATATCTAGTGTTTCCAAGGCTACTAAACCAATCGGTCTTTCGAGATTTGATCTTTCTTGTGATCATGCCAATGTTACGAAGTAATGCACCGACTCTGGGTAGCTGGGGTCGGGGCGTTACAGGTACTAAAGAGTGGAGAACTAAAAGAGAACAAGGTCCAACAAGAGTGAAAAAAAGAGTGCATCTCTACCCAATAATTGATATGACTTCTCATAGAATCCCGAACGAGAGAGTAAGGGGATCTCCATCTTATAGCTCACACCAAGTATATACCCATACATATACCCAGGGCATCCAGATATACTCATAACATAGAATTATAGTCTAGAGACAAGTCACAAAACTGTATAACTATGCTATGGATCCAATTCAAAGATTCCACGAAGCACTCATTCGGGAGAACTCACTCCATGAGTCTAATAGCTCTGATAATGTCTGTCTAGAAAGTATAGTTCATCGGAAAGGTCATGAGAGATAGATACACTCATTATAGGAGAACACACTCTTGAGTGAGAAAGATCATGATACACAAATTAGGATCACTACCAGGGCCTTGGATGATACCACGACTCAAACAGATTCACCTGCTAGGTAGAGGATCGGTGCCCTGTGGGAAGATTCATGTCGATACTTGACTCCACATAGGGTCAAGAATGGATAGATGATATCACTCTAGGCCTCTCGGAGGGATACATGACTCTATCTCAGAATTCCCTATAGCAGGGATTGAAGATCAAGACACACAAATGAGGATCGCTGCCAGGGCCTTGGAAGATACCACAACTCATCCAGATTCACTTTCTAGGTAGAGGATCAATGCCCTGTGGGAATAGTCACGTCGATACCTAACTCCACCTAGGGTCAAGAATGGATAGAGGGTCTCGCTCTGGGCCTCTCAGAGGGATACCTGACTCTATCTTGGAATGTCTTGCTGAAGGGATCAAAATTTTGTAGAAGGAGACGATACCTGACCTTTAGGGAAATGAGTGAAAGGGGAAAAAACCCAAACGAAACATGTCCAGGATACATTGGAAAAGAAGATCAAGCCATGTACTTAGAAGTAAATGATGTGCAAAAATGTCACACGTAGTGTCTACTGACCTCGGGTACTGCCCATGTAATACAACTCATTTTTTACGTCTTGTTGTGTAAAACTCAAATACACGACATGTAGAACGGATCACCCATCGTGTCAAAGAATCTAGGGTTATCTCTATTTATGCCGACCATATGCTCATACAGGACCTCAAACCATGTATATCAACATGTTTAATCATTAAACGAGGTGACCCACGTTACTATCTTGGCCTAGCCGTGCGGTGGAGTACCAGCTCTATAGATAGGGAAACAATCTCTGAGGAAAATGAACCGGCACTCATGAGGTTGGGAGTCCTGTCTCTACCGGCGCAGAGGAGTAAGGAACACTCATTCCTTGAGTCATCAAGGGAGTATCCATCCTTGCTCTCCCTAAATGAAATTCCATGGTTCTTCTCCTCAGGTTATCGGTCATACCTAAACTGCCACGAAGTATGACAAGGGAGTAACCCAAAGGACCACCATGTCACATGGGTTCAAACACGAAAGAATGTCCATCAATCAGACAACCAGTTTGTAAGTTAAGGCAATTTAGTACCGAGGGCTCAGTTGGATTCGTGTTTGATCCATCCTGGACATACTTCAAATGACACTAGATAACCGAATGGGTCACACTATTGCGATCCACACAAAAAGACACACGATATGGACTACCCATTTTTCCAAAATGGATACCCGGTGAACAAGTTTCATTTCACTACAACACATGTGAACTGGTTCTTATGGGGCCTGTGATTTGACCTTGTCTTAAAATATCCAAAATTGGTCTTGAAACATCATGTTAATTTTAGTGTTGCAACGTCATAGATGGTTCATCATTCCGACACCGTATTGACATTCATCAAGATCCATTCTGTGTTGACGAAGATTGCACCTGCACAACGATGAGTAGAAGATGTTGCATTTTTTGTGCTTCGATCTACCTGGATCCAAGGCTTCATCATCATTTTTCATCGAAGAGGTTATGAGATGAGATGAGAAATCGTTGTTGGAAAAAAGGGATGTGAATCCAAGATCTCATAACCATGAATTTATAAACTCCCTTCAGGTTAGAGGAAATTAATTATATAATTAAATAAACAAATATTTAATTATTTAATTATTCTCCCAAGAAGGTACATAAGCCGAATGCCTGATGCCAACAAATTTTATACCCTGAATAGGGTAAATATTTTGCTCCGAGCTCATTGGTGGCCTCAAAAGTTTCATCAGTGCCATCATCCATGATATATTCCCATTTGAGATATTAAATGATGAAATTAATAATTTAATTTACCCATCTAATACACTGCCAATGATAGAGGGGTCCAAACACCCTGCATTGACTTATTATATGTTACACCTTGGGAAAACAATGCGTTTAAGACTCAATAGTTGTCTCAAATTTTAGATCTGATCAACCGTTTTAGAGATATCCTATTTTCATTAGTTTACCGCGCAAGTGTAATATAAAAACACTTAAAATTTTTATAAAATTAATTTCGGGAACACTGGGTCATGGAATTTCACTCTATCTCAGTATCCAACTTCGAAAATATCCATATAAATATTTCAAGGTCTTATTAAGACAAAAACCGGGTCTCTACATTATTCTCTCCTATAAGCATCTCATCCTAGAAAATCAAAACCATAGAAACCACTAGGGATTTTGATCCCACACATTTCTCTCCCGATGAAAGGGAAACCTATACGTTTTTTTACTGCCAATGAATGTGGACCAAAGGGGTGGTATATCCTAATAAGGCTTTATTGAGTTGATGATGTGTGTAGGAAAACTCACATATTTCCTCAGTTGCGGCATGTATATGACGTTTTGTACCCACTTCAACTATTTGGGGTAAGGCAAGGTAGTTTGCACCCATGTCATCTCATTGCACAGTCTCGAATGGCCTGAGAGAACTTGAGGGATAGTTTACCTCCCTGACCGAACCTCTGCATCCCATGTCACAATTGGAATCACCTTTTGTCACTGGAACATGGTCTCATGATTCCCTCTATCAGAATATCTTTTTGGTGAAACACCTAAGGATATCTTGTTACACCGGATATCACAGTCGATGAATCACCAACAAGGCTCTTTAACATGATCATGGGGTGAAGGAGTCAACACTTTTTAATAAGGGAATTTTTTAGCCTCCTGTTCCACTGGGGTCTGCTGTAGGGAATTTTACTTCTCTGAAACATCCCACATTAGGTGAGTCTGTGACTTCCCACACTTCCTGCTAAGCGAATCTGCTACACAACCACACCTTAAGTTCATAAGTCCGAGAGATTATTCCAACAAACCTCTGATACTCTATATGGGCCTCATATGAACATGTTCTTGAGACTATTTTCGAGAAGATCTCTTACGTTGAGATCTCATCGTCTGATGTCTTATAGCTGCTGTAGACATCTCAGCTCTGTTGCACTGAATGTCACAAAAAGCTGTATCATGTGGAATAAATATTTCTTCCACCAGTGCCTACTTTCGCACCTATACATAGGTTTGGGATGCACAAGGGCACTATGATAGCATATATATCTCTACAGAATCCCCGCACAAATGTCTGTTCTTGGAAACTACTGTTATAGATCAGTGGACCACTTACTGTAGACATACCACTACTGTATGAGGTCTTGGATTACTGTGGAACCATAGTGGTCTCTCGTGTTGGAAGTCACGAAGTGCGCTCAACAAGCACACATCCTTATCTTTCTATTCCGGGGTTGTATTCTTCCCAATAGCTAGGGGTACTGCTACCTTCCCACCTGTAGAAAGGGGATCGCATGTTTGATCCTGAACTGAGCTCCTGTCGCTCATAGAATTATCACCCCAAACAGTAGCTAGTACCCTTGGAGTTTGTCTTCTTGGAGACATCTTGAACATTATCAAGGAGTACCGTGGTCAGATAAGAATATCTATATATATACAATGATGGGGAGATGACTTGAGAAGGATAGTCGAAGACGCAATCCTATATAACGCATGTACCATTGTTCCCTACAAAAGGTTTCTTAGGGTCCCGAGTCGAAAAGCGGGTATTCAGGGTCTTGGTGGATAGATACGTCGGCCAACCATACCATCACTAGACTCCTAGGCCTGAGGGATGCTCTTGAGACACTTCGACACAGTTTCCCTAATCCCAAACAAGACCGTTTTTTAGGAAACGTCAAAACAACGTCCCAAGGGTCGATCCAGCTCTGATACCACTTTGGAATGACCCGGCCTGTACTAGGTCTTGAGACGCAACTACCCTAAGCATGCCTCCATAAGCCAGGGGCTGGGGACTAGCACCCAAGGCACAACAAACTTGGTGTGGCCTTTTCCTAAGAACCTGTACACACACACACACATAGGAAACTCAATGAAAAAGTGTAGAGGAAAAGAAATCAGGGTACCACACTGCTATAAAAAGGGAACCAAATAAAAAAATCCATCGAAAACTAAACATTACCAGTACAAGAAAAGTAATGCCCAAAGGGAAAGGGGAAAAATACACACCCAACTAGAAAAGTGCCAAAACCAAGAAATAGGTGAAAAAGTAAAATAGCTGGAAGAGTCCCACTCCTGAATCCCAAACCACGACCACTGCACACTGTCCAAGCACCCTGTATCCCCAAGATCATTTGATTCCATGATCAATATGTCCATTGTCTGCAAGGGAACACCAAATGCGGGAAAATCCCAACCATGGATGAGTTTAAGAATACTCAATAGGATGCCCCAAAGGATTGAGGGAGAAAAAAGAGAGGTACATAAGAGGGGAGAAATAATAGAGAAAAATGTACAACAAGAGTCAAAATTAGAGTGCAACTCCACCCAATAACGGATATGACCGCTCGTAGAAACCCAAATGAATGAGTAAGGGTATCTCTATATTATATCTCACACCAAGTATATGCCCATAAATATACCCAGTGCATCTAGATATACTCTTAACTTATACTCGTAGTCTAGAGACAAGTCACACAAGTGAATACATATGATAGGGATCAAATTTAAAGATTCCACGAAGCAGTCATCCGAGAGAACTCACCCCATGTGTCTGATAGCTCTGATAATGTCTTTATGGAATGTATAGTTTTTTCGAATGGTCATGAGATATAGATACACTCATTACGGGAGGAAACACTCCTGAGTGGGAATGATCACAATACATAGATTAGGATCACTACCAGGGCCTTGGTGGATACAACGACTCATCCGGATTCACCTGCTATGAAGAGGATCAGCGCCCTATGGGAATATTCATGTTGATACCTAACACTCACTAGGGCCAAGAAGGGATTGAGGATCTCTCTCCAGGCTCTCAGAGGGATTCCTAACTCAATATCGAAATGTCCTGCTGAAGGGATCGACGATCATGATAACAAAGATGTCGATGATTGTCAGGGCCTTGGCGGATACCGTGACTCATCTGGAGTCACCTTCTAGGTATAGGATCAGCACCCTGTGGGAATAGTCACATCAATAACTGACTCTACCTTGGGTCAATAATGGATAGAGGATCTCGCTCCGGGCCTCTCGGAGGGATACCTGACTCAATCTCGAAAAGTCCTGCTGAAGGGATAATACACCTGTATAAGGATACAATACTTGCCCTTTAGGGAAACGAGAGAAAGGGGAAAACCCCAAACAAAACATGTATAGGACATGGTGGACAAGAAGATCATGCCATGTACTGAGAAGTTCACGATTTGTAAAAATGTCGTAAACCGTGTCTTTTGACCCAGGTTATTGCCCATGTACACCATCCTATATCGTAAGGCTTGTCGTGTAAAATGAAACTACACGGCGTGTGGAAAAGGATCACCTGGCGTCTTATTGTATCTTGGGTCCCCTCCGTGTATGCTGGACATGCGCCCATACAAGACTTCAACCCACGTATGTCAACCCGTGTAATTGGTACACGGGGTGACATGCATTACTGGCCTCTCCAGGCCGTGTGGGGGAGTACAGACTCCAAAGAAAGGAAAATAATCTCAGATGAAAATGATCCTCCACTCATGAGGTGGGTATTCCTGTCTCTACCGAAGTAGAGGAGTAAGGAATAATCACTCCTTGGGTCAAAAAGGGAGTATTCATCCTAGATCTCACTAAAATAAAAACTCGGGTTCTTCTCCTAAGGTTATCAGTCATACCTCAACCGCCACGAAGTTCTACAAAGGAGTAACCTGAAGGACCACCATGCAATAAGGGTTCACACATGACAAATAGTTCTTCAATAGGACTCCCAATCTATAAGTTATAAACAATTTAGTACCAAGGGCCTAGTTTGATTTATGTTAGAACCAACTTGGTTGTACATCGAACGACACTGGATAATTGAACTGGTCACACCATTGCGATCCACACGAAAAAAAAGAGATATACTACCCATTTTTCTAAAACAGATACCTGGTGAAAATCTTGCGGGGCCCACACTTCGACCTCAACTTAAAATATCTAAAATTGGTCGTGAAACATCCGTCTTAATTTCAAGGTCACAACTTTATAAACAGTTTGTCATTCCAACACCGTGTTGGTAAGATATGCCAGATACATGATCCCTTAAAATTATTTGTATTAGTATTATTATTAGTATTATTATTATTATTATTATTATTATTATTATTATTATTATTATTTACTATTGTGTGTTTTGTGGAACCGAGGCTGGGACCTAAAATTTGTGTCCATCATTAGACTTGAATCGACCGTATTAATGATAGGATCCCATTGCCACTGACAGCAGGTCAATTGGACGTCGCACACAGGGGTCATGGTGGGTCGAAGATTTAATAATTATATTAATTCTATTATATTCCAAGGTTTTTGGGTACCCGATTTGAAAACCCAAAAAATACATCCAATATTAGACACGTAATTCCCGTCTCGTAGTCAAGGTTGCACTACTACAGACAGATCGATAAACCGAGGTTGAATGGAACAGGTTCAGACGAAATAGGTTTTTTACAACCATAAATAATAATAATTTTATTATATTATTATTATTTTATTTCATTGAAAAATTATCTCTCCAATCTCATTTTAGATTCACACACAAGGAGGGGTATCCAATTTTGGTTCATGCGGGTCTAAATAGCTCCTCTCTCTCTCTCTCTTTATTATATATATTTTTCTATTAATTTTATTTTCTATTTATTCCTTCCTATCTCCAATCTAATTTTATTCCTCCCAGATTTTGGCACACCTTTACATGAATAGGAAAGCCGTTGTGCCTCTGTCTCTCACATGGCATGCCTCCGTCGCACTTCCTACTCGCCTCGTTGCCTGATCTGCCTTGTCCTCGACCGAAGCAACCCAGACCCGCTTGTTGCGCGCACACCGCCTGCACCAGCTGCGCTGCTCCGCCACATCTCTCCTTCCGTTGGCCGTCTCATCTTCGTTCTAACCCCAAAAATGGTGAAGATTGTTGATATTCAATCCTTGGGTCACGATCTCCACGTCTATATGAAACACTCAACGAAACATTTAGTTTTTAGTGCGCATACTTTTTTTTGCGATGAAGAACACGCCAAGAACTCGTGGAGAAATATATAGAAAATGGCATTGTATATGAGAAGATTTATGGCAGTGTTTTTTTCCATCATCGTTGAAAACCAAAAATGCGAATAATTGAAAAATAAATATTTATCACACATCAAGATTTTCTATTTCATGATAAAAGAGAATAAAAAGTGATTCAAACCATTGTTTTTCGATTCGTGAATTAATTCATTTAATTCACGTTCATCATGAAAATTCAACTGGGTAAAGAATTCACAAATATAAATCGTACCATTGGTTTGGATCTATCATTGGTGAAGATCACATTCATCAAGATCCGTTCATTGTAGACAAAGATCGCACTTTCACAATGATGAGAAGAAGATGTTGTGTTTTTTGTGCTTTGATCCACCTAGATCTAAGGCTTCATCATCGTTTGTCAATGGAGAGTATAAGAGATGAGAGGAGAATTCGTCATTGGAAAAATGGGTAGTAAGGACAAGATCTCATAATAATGAATTTATAACCTCCCATTTGGTTAATGGAAATAAATTAAATAATTAAATAAGCAATTATTAAAATCTTTAATTATTCCCCCATGATGGCGCATAAGCCGAACACCCGACGCCAACAACAGTTATACCCTACTTAGGGTAAAGCCTTCATTACAAGCTCATCAGTGGCTTTATATTTTTCATTAGATCCCTTGACTATGAGTTATTCATGTTTGATCTATTAAATGAATAAATGAATAAATTAATTTATAAATTTAATACACATCCAATGAGCGAGCGATATAAAAATCCCACGCCGACATATTTTATGTCGCACATAGGGGAAGCACTGCGTTCCAGACCCAACCATAGTATCATATTTCGGATCCGATCAACCATTTAAGTGATATCTTATTTTCTTTAGTTAATCGTGCATGCGTAATATAGTAACACTTAACATTTTCATAAAATTAATTCTGGGCACCTCGGGCCTCAGAATTGCATGTCGTCTCAACGCCAAGCTCTGGAAATATTTTCAGAAATATTTCAAGGTCTTATTAAGATAAAAATTGGGTCTCTATAGTAATAATTCTAATCATGTAATTCCTTATAAATATATGATTCATATCAATGGAGTCATATGTGGACTTAATTTAGGTGAATCATAGTTTAGCTAGATAGACCATGGTTAGTATAAGGTGGAACAATTGACAGCAGTCCCCTACTTCATAGCAGGTTAGAAATTTATTACTTCATTGGTGGGAAAATATTTGTCCCATTATACGTTCCATTTCAATTTTCATACTCTTATGTGGTATCTAAATGTATCCATGAATATTTTAATCAGTTAAAATTTTCATTTTATCATTTTTTTTTGTATTTGGGAATGTGTGTGTGTATACATGTACCATATTCTAAGGCCTCCCATTTGTGTGATATGCCTACTCAGCCCTAGTAACCTATCCCAGGCCTATTCTAGGTGGGCTTGGGTTATCACATTTAATTATCAATTTTCATGTTGGTTCCTTTAGGTAGGTTCATGATAGAGTGGTATAATAGCGATAATATTTTGATTGGATTAAGAGATTTTATTGATTTGAGGTTTGGTTTTGAAACTAGGAAAACTATGTTAATGTGTTTCTGTGTTTGGTTCATAAGATATTGAATCCAATATTGGTGTGGTGGATGAAATATCCACTCACTGTGACTCCAAAAACATCATAGTTGGATTAGTGTAAGTAGGCTTCTGTTTTTGGGAAAAATTGTTACATCCATCATATAGGAATTAGTTTTTTTCTGTGTCCATGAATCATCTACCAAAATGTAATATTTTAAATTACTATTTTTTGACATTTTTAGGATTCCTCCATAAAAAAATATAGTATTACTATATAATAATATAGTATGGATGATCTTCTTGGTGATTAGGATTCTATACAAGGACCTATATAGGAGGTGGTACCTCTAGGTGGTTTTCTCATTTTACCATTATGCATTGTGGAGAATGTTTCACCAATACTACTAGCTAATGATATTTGTAGTATGGGATCACCTGAAGAGTTTCATTAGTATATAAACATTAAATTTCTGGGTACCCCTAAACCCCATGAATCAAAGGACTGGATCTATTTATTTGGTGGATTTATCCACCAATTTATAACCACTACATGTAAACTGATTTTCCTTCCACGATCCATCTTTAGGGCACTATATGGTAATGGTATAGTTTGGTGAATATGATCTTTGATGAGTATTAAAATTATTAAATAGACATTGAAAATATTTAATGAGAATTTATTTCTATTTATGTTTTGATGTGTATCATTCTAAGAGATTTGGGGCATCAATAGGGAAACATGGTAGTGCGAGAGTTTTTATTGAGGTTCACTAGCCTCTCACAATACTCAATTGTAATGGAATGAGATGAATTATTTTTAGAAAATACATTAAATAAGGGCCTCCATATATATATTATGGATATATTTATATATCTTTTCATTCCAAAATATTATGGAGTTATCGAGTGATATTTAGTATTAGATAGATTATTTACAGAGTAGTTGATGGTAGTGTTTGCTTATAGTAGGTTCCCTAGACTTTAGACTTTGAAAGATAGTGGATGACACTAGAATCCATGATCCATGTGATCTATGTATCTCTAAAGATAGTCCCATTTTTTAGGGTCAGTTGTTTACAAAATTAAATGCATTGAAGTATCCCATGATAGATTTTACATTGAGAGAGGAGGTGCGAGTCAATTTTTTCTTTTTCCAAATTCCTTTTATTTAATATTCATTCTTTGAGACCTATTAATGATATTGATATAGTCAAAATTATATCTATATTACACGTTGTTTGTTTTTATATTAATTTGTATATAATTATAGTATATTTTTAAGGATCAATAAAAAGAATACTCATTTCTTTACCCAATTATTCCCTCAGTTATATATTTTTCCCTATCAAATAGATGATTACAGTGATCAAATCACTAAGATAGAGGCTTTTTGTTTAATATATATAACCTATAAAATACTTCTAAATTTTTTTCCAAATAAAATTCCTTCATTTAATCCATCTCTAAATAAAATACTTACTCTTCTCTGGCTCAAATAGAGACACTCCTTCTACATCAGGGTCGAACGAAAAGACTTAAACTGCTCCTCACTCTATCTATGTGATATATCCTACTCACTATTCCAAATAAAAAACTTATAACCATATTTAAATATTACTCACTTTAGATTTCACATTTTATCTTCATATAAAATCTGGTAGAATATAACCTTCCCATTTACTAATTCATGTTCCTTTAATGTTTGCCATTCCTGCTCAAATATTTTTGAAAACATGAACATTATCAATTTTTTCAGTGAAATAAATTATCGACCAATAATTATTTCATCTATTGATGATTACCCATACATATAAATATGATTAAATGCTTTTCAAACATCCCATTTAATATTTCATTTAATAATAAAATTTCACAATATAAAATTATTTTCTTCTTGATTTTACATGCACACTTTTGTATAAACAACGTCTCAATAATTGTTCATAGAAGTCTTTCACTTAAGTGAACATGAGATACATAATGTCAAATTTTAACAAACCATATTATGTGTTAAAAATCTATTCCTCATGAAAAAACCAGACAATTGTTTGATATCATAGTAGATTTTAAACTAACAATATGGTTTTAAAAAACAAGTTCATTGTGTAACCCTTTATGGTATGTCAATTTATTTATAAAACCATTGAGTGTGTGGTTTACCTGTCAATAGGTAATAGACACAATATTCCTAACACAATCAATGTTATTTGGTGACCTATTCAGGAATCAAAATTTCAAGGTTACATAGTTTTCTTCATAAAAATGATTTCATCACAATATCTTTATAGTATCTACTTGGATTGGTGCATCGATATTTATAGACTGAGAATCACTACCTCAAACCACATCATCCAATTATTTTTATACCATTTGAAATGTCATTATAATATCACCAATTATATTTATAAATAAAATATTTTATTTTTTTCTTAATAAATCCTTTAAGAAATATTGGTATCTCTCCTTACATAAGGACACAATTTCTCCTCATGGTGTAGTCTACATGTGAATGTGATGACAATATAATACTCCTATTTTATATGATTTTAATTAGCATGTTTGACTTTATGAAAATGATTATTCAAATCAATATCATCCTCAAAAACATGAATATTATTCATGAAAGTGATTTTATATGATACATTGATCTTATTTGATTATCAAAGATGATAAATATTAATTGATCACAATATATTTGTTTGACCATCGATGTTGGGTGGTTGTTAAGACTTACATAAATAAAAAATATGTTGATTTTGATGTCAAAATAAGTGTAGTGCATGAACTATGCTCTTGGATTACAACATGTCGTTTGAGGGATCATTGAATCAAATTTGATGGGTCTTAAATGATATTTCTTATTAGTTTTTATGTTGGTGGATAATTCCTATAGAACTCAATAAAAAATCGATCTCTCAGGTGGTTGAGTTCCCCCATATATAATAATTTTCTTTCACTGTTTATTAATGAGTTCAATGTGGTGTTTTCCTATACCAACATGACATTCATTCACCACAAAGTCCACACCCACCCATGAAGACCCACCGAAACATCCATTTACCCCATGATCACAGAAACCCATGAATGATCCATTGAAACTATAATATCCCACGTGCACTCAATTTGTCATATACTTGTTCCCACCTTTCCATTCAGGGGTTGGTTGAGATGAATAACTTTCCCACCAAAGTATTGATTTCGTAGGTCCTTTCTCGGCCTGAGAGTTGACTATATTTTTTTATTATACTCTTTTTTAAAACATGGGAATCCAAAACAAAGAAAAACAATGTCATTATATCTTCTTCATTATCAAATATACTTCATTATGTTTACTTCTTCATCATTTATTTTACATGAATGTATATATATTCAGGGAAGCTCCTCTTCCTCCACTTTAGCATGATATAAAAATCGTGTCCTCATTGAAAGGAGTCTAGATAACTATTATTTGATCAATTTTCATCACATTTTCAAAGGTAATTCCTGAGGGATGACATACAATTCCACAAAATTAATCCATAAAAATTCCAAAAATAATCAATAATTCATATTAAAATAACTAAATTTGTAAAGACTCGTAAAATTCAAGGGAAATTTTTTCTTAATTTTTTTTGGAATTTTACAAGAGCGCTGTTTCTGACGACACCTGATTCCGAGGCCCAGTGTGCCCGGAATCAATTTTCGAAGTTTTTCTCGGGTATGTTCAGTGAATGAAGGAGCGGGAATTTCTAACTTTTGAACCGATACCCGGAATCAAATTCTGAGGGCACCGATGGAACAGCAGTGCCGGTTTTTTCTTAGGAACTCATGCTCCGGAGTTGCGTTTACACGAGTGTTGATAATAAAAATTGTGGAAGTTTATTTTATAATTACACTACAATTTTTATTATTTTACTCTAAGTGTTAGCTCTTGATGGAAGTTGGGTAACCACCCAACCTCCCTTGGGAGGTTATGATGGTGGTGGGGCCCACACGAACCCCACCTCTTCATATCCTCTAAACCCCCCTCAACTCCCACTTTAATTATGTTAACTTAAGTTATAACCTATGAATTAAATGTAATGAGTTTAATGAGGTGAGTTGTGTGTGGTTATTGAATTTCAAACTCTTGAAATTCAATTGTGTTGTTGTGTTAATAAAATAAGAAAGAGTCTTATTTTATTTTTTTTAGAGTTTTGTCACCTTGAGAGAGTTGGGAAAGCATCTTCTTCTTCTTCATCTTCTTCAACCTCGATGAGGAATGCGAAGAACACCATTCTTCAACAAAGTACTTTTCCACCGAAGAACACGGTTCTTCTGCGACGCCGTATCCACGACGCGACGTTCTTCTTCCACGTCGTCTCTTCCGTGACGGTTTTCCGTGAAGGAATCGCCATCAATGACTTCGAATCCTCACTTCGCGACGTCGACGTTCTCCCGCGACGCCCGACCTCCGCGACGCTCGTCTTCCGCGGCTCGTTGACGAACATCGTTCCTGAACTGAGGTAGGGGATTATTGTTATTTTATTAAATTATTTCCGTTCTTGATTCTAGCATGTCAAACTTCGTGGATAATCGATTAAATGTTATCGTTTAACGAGAGGGGGCCAGACCGCACAAACACGGCCAACCCCCCTCCTATGTTCATGATTGTTTCTTTTTGAATGGAACGGGATGGCGTGGTGCCGTCGCACCATGAGATAATTTCTCGGTTTGTTTTACGCGACACCGTCGTGCCATGCCGAGATGTCGGATAAGAACGTGACACTGTCGCGCCATGTTGAAGGAATTCGAAGGCGTCATGGCCGGAGCGGAGCCGCGGCGGAGGGGCACGGTGCCGTCGCACTGCGCCGGACGACAAAAGAGTTGTGGCAGGTTCCGGGCCGCGGCGGAGCATGGTGACCGGCAGCCAGCCGGGCCGCTGGTGTCGGAGCCAGAAGGGGACCGGCCACCGCCGGTCTCGTTGAGAAGGGGGCCGGCCGGCCAGGTCGGGCCGGCCGGAAAAGAGAAAGCCGGGGGAATTTAATTCCCCCGGCCAGCATCAACGGCCCCCCATAATGAGGGGGGCCGCGGTTTCACAAGGGGGCAGGCGCCCCCCGTTTTTCCAACAGCTCGGCCGACGGTCGAGCTGGAAGCGCGCTGGGCGCGCTGCGTCCAGCCGGACCGGCGCCTGGCCGGTCTGCCAGGCCGGGCCGAGCCCAGCTGGGCCGCGCCCAACTAGGCCGGACCGTGTCAGGCCAGGTCGACCCTGTTCGGGGCGGGTCGACCCGGTTCGGGCCGACCGGGGGGTCTCGGGCCGGGTCGGTCCGGGCCCGAAACCCCCGTTATCGGACTGTTTGGGTTCAAATGCCCATAACTCGGGCTACGGACCTCCAAACGATGCGCCGTCAGCGGCGACACGATCCTTGGAATGAGATGGTCATTTCGACATATTGAACTCAAGGTTTCGGAATACTTTGTGTTCGTCCGGGTTGGTTCGTACACGAAACCAACCGGGCCCTCGGAGCGGAAACACTCATATCTTGAGCTACGGACGTCCGATTGACATGCCGTCGACATTGTTGAGTTCCTCATAGTGAGACGGGTCTTTTGGCATACTCTGCCCAATGTTTGGACGTAGGTGGAGTACGGTCGGGTTGGTTTTACCTTAAAAAACCCAACCGGGCCCCTGAGACGAAAAAACCAATAACTCTCAGACCGGGCGTCTGATTGACGCGCCGCATGTTACCTTGAGTTCCTGTTGTCGATACGGAACTTTTGGATACATCAACTCTGGTCTATGTGACAGTTGATGTATCAACCTCTCGGCTCGTGGAGCGGAACCTCCCGAACGAGCTTGCTGTGTGCGGGAACCTTATTGCTGGCTGTGACTGCTAGTGTGACTGCGACGACGAATGTGCAGAGATCCTCAGTGGATTCGACAATGACGACTATAGCACTCAGCGATCCTATGCGGATCAGAGCTACCGATCCTGTGTGGGTCTGATCCTGTGTGGCTCAGCGCTCAACGGTTCTGTGTGAGCCAGCGCCTACAGATCTTGTGTGGGTCCGATCCTGTGTGGGTCTTTGCGGGGGTTAGCTTCCTACCGATCCTGTGTGGGTCATTGCGGGGGTTAGTACCTATTGATCCTTTGTGGGTCCGATGACTTAGATGGATCAGTGATTATCTCTATTTTCTTTCGAAAAAGTATACCTGTGTGATCTGAATCCTGTTTACTTTCCTGTGTGGATTGAGTTGTGCTATCCTGTGTGGATTACGTTTTGCTTTCCTGTGTGGAATACGTTTACATTCCTATGTGGACTGAGTTGTACTTGGGCTCGGAGGTTGGAGCATATTGGAATTGATGACTTAGGTATATGTATGTGCATATACCTAAGAAGTGTCGGTTGATTCTTCGTGATTGTATCTTTCCTTTGTGGTTTATCCTTTGTGGATTTTGGGAGACATTCGGGGGTCTCGGGGTCCCTACTGAGTAGCTTTTACTCACCCCTGCATGGGTTATGCCCGCACTACGTTGTGTTGGTTGCAGACAACGGACATCGTTGATCGTGGTTGATGCTTGCAGAGCAGGACGGTACCTAGTAGTGGACCACTGGGCGGGACGTACTCGGAGCAGACGGCGGGACCCGAGGAGCAGTGGAGCTATCTGTTCCCACCCTTCAGGTGGGATTTTTAGTGGACAGCTTGGCGTAGCAGCTTTTACTTTTTAGTTTCTATTTTCCTTTTCTAGTTGTACATTACTTTCAGTTTGGGTTTGTATACCGGCCCATTTACTTTTCCGCACTTAATGTTGTACCCGATTTTTACTTAGTGATTACTTTTCCGCTTATTTACTCTGAGGTACTTGTTTACTTTACAAAGGAAATACCTTCCCTTTTTATCGGGATTTACGACATGGTGCTAGTCGCCAGCCCCTAACCTATGGAAGGCGGGCTTGGGGTAGTCACGGCACGGGCCCCGAGGACGGGTCGTGAAAAATTGGTATCAGAGGAGTTCATTTCTACCGCGAACTCTGATCTTTTCTATGTGAAGCAATAGTGTTCAGCGTATTGAGTGTGGTTATCAGTCCATGGAGTCCAGTGTTGGTGCGGAGGCCAACGTATCTGTACACCAGGACCCTGACTTCTAATTTCTAACTTAATACACAAAAACATTGATTACATGTGTGTTTCAGGTTTTCATTGTGATTACTTTGTATCAGCTCACCAGGTATACTGTTCTGACCATGGCGTACCTATTTTTTTTTCAGGATGGCGCCACGACGGCAGCCATCTAGGGTTCCGAGAGTCGAGCGTGACGACAGCCCACCGAGCGACGAGGCCTCGGTGCAGGGCTCTTTGTAAGCAATGGCACCAGCGGTAGCTCTACCCACCGAGCCCCCGATACTTCTAGCACCAGCTGCTGACGATGCACATCGCCTCAGCGCACTGCATGAGTTTCAGCACCAGCGACCGCCCAGGTTTCGTGGGCAGATGGACCCCCAGGCAGTAGAGGACTGGCTGGTGGCAGTCGTACGAGTTTTCAGGCTAGTGAGGACACCAGCAGACCTCATGGTGATCCTCGCTGCGAGCCTACTACACGCAGCAGCGGGCCGATGGTGGAGCTTGATGCTCCAGGTGCACGATGAGGCATCTCTTCTTTGGTCAGACTTTGAGAGCCTCTTCCTCTCGGAGTTTTTCCCAGCCACCCTTCGTGCGGTGCACATTCAGGAGCTTCTTCATCTGCGGTAGGGCAGCATGACGGTCGCTCAGTACTCGGCGAGATTTACTGATCTCTCGCACTACTCGACCGACATGGTACGGGACCCATTCTTCCGGGCCCAGACCTTTGAGCAGGGATTGAGACACGAGATCAGGGCATCACTGATCTCCCTCAGCATTCCGACTCAGACAGGAGTACTTGAACGGGCCCTTTTGATTGAGAGATTTCTTGCTGAGTCTACACCAGCGCGGAGACCCACCGTAGGGCGGCACATAGCAGAGTCTTCTACAACAGACAGTCTACGAATGACTCAGGGGTCTAGGCAGACTAGACCCACAGGCAGACGACCTCAGGACACTGGCTCAGTAGTGCGGGGCACGCAGCGCAGAGGCAGTCTTTCGAGAGGCAGACAGTGTTACTCGTGCGGCGGGCAGGGTCACATGTCTCGTGATTGCCCGACTCGCCGTGCCGAGGAGCAGCAGACGATTGAGGGACCACCGAGGCAAAAGTAGAGGGTCGACCGTGGAAGTCCGCAGGGAGGAGGCGGACGAGGCAGAGGAGCTGGCCAAGCAGCAGGTGGTGGGCGACGCTTTGAGGCTCTACCACCACCACCACCAAGAGGTCCACCCCGACCACAGGGAGCTGGCGGGCAGAGACAGGCATAGCTCCAGGCAGCAGAGGCCTATGACCATGGCGCGCCCGAGATGATTCGAGGTACTATCTGTGTCTATTCCACCCTTGCTGCAGTACTTATAGACATAGGAGCGAGTCACTCTTTCATAGTCGCGTCCCTTGTTCGGAGCTCGGAGATTCCGACAGAGCCGTTGGCTCGATCCTTACGGCTAGAGATTATTAAAGGAGAATAATCAATTATTATGCACTGGTTCCGACAGTGTGAGCTTACTCTAGGAGGCGAGGGCTTCGGCTGGGATCTTCATGTAGCAGCGTCGAGGCCTTACGACGTCATCTTGGGCATGTATTGGTTATCTACGGTACATGAACAAATTGACTATTTTAGGCGCAAGGTGCGATGTGTACGCACCGATGGGAGCAGGTTCACCTTCACCGGAGAGAAGGGAGCCTTCGCATCACAAGATGGACTTCTGCAGAGGAGAGGATAACCCATCACTCATCAGTTGGCTAGCCTCATCCTTGGAGCAGTTGACGTACGGAGTCCTGGTTTTCCTGAGTGGTCGATCAGTTTGTGGACGTTTTTCCCGACGATGTCCCAGGGTTACCTCCTCGCAAGGAGGTAGACTTTTATATTGACATGTACCCTAGGACAGCTCCGATATTGACTCCAGAATATCGGATGGCCCCCGTCGAGCTTCGAGAGCTACGAGTACAGTTGGAGGACTTGCAGGGCAAGGGGTTCATCCAACCCAGTGTTTCACCCTGGGCTTCCCCGATATTGTTCACCAAGAAGGTGGATGGGAGCTTGTGACTGTGTGTCGACTATCGTCACCAGAACCAGGTGACAGTGAGGAACAAGTATCCGCTACCGAGGATTGATGACCTCTTTGATCAACTCAAGGAGCACGGTGGTTCTTGAAGATAGACCTCAGGTCATGTTATCACCAGCTCAGAGTTAGAGACGAGGACGTGCAGAAGACGACCTTCAGATGTCGTTATGGCCACTATGACTTCTTGGTTATTCCCTTCGGTGTAACTAATGCTCCATCAAGGTTCATGGCCCTCATAAACATGATCTTTCAGCCATACCTCAATCTATTTGTCGTGGTCTTCATCGACGTCATTTTAATTTACTCGACGATTGAGGAGGAGCGTTCCTACCACTTGCGGGTTGTACTAGACACAATCCGAGAGCACCAGCATTATGGTAAACTCTCAAAGTGCCAGTTATGGATACGTGAGGTCCACTTCTTGGGACACGTCATCTCTGAGGTGGGAGTTGCAGTGGATCCTGCAAAGATCAAGGCAGTGTTATCTTGGGAGACACCCAGGAGCGTGACAGAGGTGCGAAGTTTCTTGGGACTAGCTGGATACTACCGGAGATTCGTTCGAGACTTCTCTAGAGTTGTGACACCACTCTCAGCTTTGAAAAAGAAGGGGAAACCCTTCGTGTGGTCAGACAGATGTTAGCAGAGCTTCCAGGAGCTGAGACAGATATTGACCAGAGCACCTATCTTGAGGTTGCCTGAGGAGAGAGTAGGGTATGTAGTCTATTGTGATGCATCAGGGACCGGACTCGGATGTGTCCTGATGAAGGAGCGGGCGATGATCTCCTATGGATCACATCAGTTGAGGCCGCATGAGCAGAACTACACTACCCATGATCTGGAGTTAGCAGCAGTGGTCTTCGCCCTGAAGACATGGCGGCACTACCTGATGGACGAGCGCTTTATAGTCTTTTCTGATCATCAGAGTCTCAGGTACATCTTCTCGCAGAAGGACCTGAACCTGAGACAGCGGCGATGGCTCGAGTTCCTCCAGGACTATGACTTTGAGATAGTCTATACTCCTGGGAAGGGGAACGTAGAAGTCGATGCCCTCAGCAGAAGGACATGCATTCAGCTACTTGAGGAGGCGACGAAGCAGCTAGCCTCTTTGCAGATATCCTTCGAGGATAGAGGTGGAGCAGCCTTCCTTCAGTCTCTCACAGTCACTCTTCCACTTCTACAGCGGGTCAGAGAGGCACAACATGGGCATGCTGACTGTGAGATGCGGCATGCACAAATATCCTCAGGATAGGCACCTGATGGTTTATCCTTTGGATCAGAGCATGACATCCTTTTCAGAGGATGTACCATGGTACCCGTCGCTTTACGAGATGAGGTTCTGAGAGAGTTTCACACTTCTCCTTTAGCAGTACATCCTGGAGTGGCGAAGATGTACCAGGATCTCAGACGACAGCACTGGTGGCCAGGCATGAAGAAGGCTGTGGGAGAGTTCGTTTCTCGATGTCTCACCTGCCAGTAGGTGAAGGCTAAGCACCAGGTACCAGCAGGGTTGGTACAACCCTTGGAGGTTCCGGAGTGGAAGTGAGACGACATATCTATGGACTTAGTGACTGGACTCCCACGCACTTCCAGAGGTCACGACTCTATCTGGGTGATTGGCGACCGACTCACCAAGTCGGCTCACTTCTTACCCATCAGAGAGAAGGGCTCAGTAGAGATCTTGGGACGACTTTACGTTCATAAGATTGTACGGCTTCATAGTGTGCCATCTTCTATTGTCTCTGATCGAGATTCTCTCTATACTTCCCGGCTTTGGAAGGGGTTAAAGGAGGCGTTCGGGACGCAACTACGTCTGAGCACATCCTTTCACCATCAGACGGATGGTCAGATGGAGAGGACCATTCAGACTCTCGAGGACATGCTCCGCGCATGTGTCCTCGACTTTGGTCATAGCTGGGAGGACCACCTACCCTTGGTGGATTTTGCGTACAACAACAACGACCACTCCACCATCGGGATGGCACCATACGCGGCGTTGTACGGCCGACCTTGCAGATCTCCTTTGTGCTGGATAGACCCTGGGGAGTCAGCAATTGTGGGACCAGAGATGGTCTAGGCCACGACAGAGAAGGTCCAGGTCATCCAAGAGTGGATGAGGATAGCTTAGAGCCGGCAGAAGTCATACGCTGACAGGAGGCGGAGTCCACTAGAGTTCTAAGATGGTGACCACGTCTTCTTGCGTGTCTCACCTCGACATGGTTTATGGAGATTTGGTCGAGGAGGAAAGTTATCTCCGCGCTTCATCGGACCCTTCCAGGTTCTCAGCAGGATTGGCGATGTGGCTTATCATCTGGCTCTGCCATCTCAGTTGCACCGGGTGTACGACGTCTTCCACGTATCTCAGCTGAGGAGATACGTGCACGACCTGACGCACATCATTGACCATGGGGAGCTTGACGTTGACGATGGGGCGACTTTTACGGAGGTCCCGGTGGAGATCGAGTATCGACAGGAGTGGGTCCTACGTGGATGGTCGATTCCTCTAGTGCGCATCAGATGGCAGTACGAGAACTTCTCGGAGAAAACTTGGGAGAGGGAGGCTCAGATGAGTGGTCAGTACCCTAATTTTTCCCTATTTTTGATGTATCTTTACGGGGACATAAATCCTTGAAGTGGGAGTAATGTAAAGACCAGTAAAATTCAAGGGAAATTTTTTCTGAATTTTTTTTGGAATTTTACAAGAGCGTGGTTTTTGACGGCACCTGATTCCGAGGCCCGGTGTGCCCGGAATCAATTTTCGAAGTTTGGATCGGGTACGTTCAGTGAACGAACGAGCGGGAATTTCTAACTTTTGAACCGGTACCCGGAATCGAATTCCGAGGGCACCGATGGAACCTCAACGCCGGTTTTTGCTTTGGAAATCCTGCTCCGGAGTTTCATTTACACGAGTGTTGATAATAAAAATTGTGGAAGTTTATTTTATAATTACACTACAATTTTTATTATTTTACTCTATGTGTTAGATCTTGATGGAAGTTTGGTAACCACCCAACCTCCCTTGGGAGGTTATGAGGGTTGTGGGGCCCACATGAACCCCACCTCTTCATATCCTCTAAAACACCCCTCAACTCCCACTTTATTTATGTTATCTTAAGTTATAACCTATGACTTAAATGTAATGAGTTTAATGAGGTGAGTTGTGTGTGGTTATTGAATTTCAAACTCTTGTAATTCAATTGTGTTGTTGTGTAAATAAAATAAAAAAGAGTCGTATTTTATTTTTGTTAGAGTTTGGTCACCTTGAGAGAGTTGGGAAAGTATCTTCTTCTTCTTCTTCTCCTTCTTCAACCTCGACGAAGAACGCGAAGAACACCGTTATTCAATGAAGAACTTTTCCGCCAAAGAACACGGTTCTTCCTCGACACTGTATCAACGACACGACGTTCTTCTTCCGCGTCGTCTCTTCTGCGACGGGTTTCCACGACAGAATCGCCATCAATGACTTCGAATCCTCGCTTCGTGACGTCGATGTTCTCCCGCGATGCCCGACCTCCGCGATGCTCGTCTTCCGCGGCTCGTTGACGAACACCGTCCCTGAACCGAGGTAGGGGATTATTGTTATTTTATTAAATTATTTCCGTTATTGATTCTAGCATATCGAACTTCGTGGATAATCGATTAAATGTTATCGTTTAACGAGAGGGGGCCGGACCGCACAAACACGGCCTAACCCCCTCATATGTTCATGATTGTTTCTTTGTGAATGGAACGGGATGGCGTGGTGCCGTCGCACCACGCGAGAATCGCTCAGTATGTTTTACGCGACGCCGTCACGACACTCCGAGAAGTCGATCAAGAACGCGATGCCGTCGCGCCGCGTCGAAGGAAGTCAAAGGTGCCGCGGCTGGAGCGAAGTCGCGGCGGAGGGGCGCGGTGCCGTCGCACCGCGCCGGACGACAAAAGAGTCGTGGCCGGTTCCAGGCCATGGCAGAGCATGGTGACCGGCGGCCAACCGGGCCGCCGGTGTCAGAGCCGGAAGGGGACCGGCCACCGCCGGCCCCGTTGAGAAGGGGGCCGGCCGGCCAGGTCGGCTGGCCGAAAAAGAGAAAGATGGGGGAATTAAATTCCCCCAGCCAGCATCAACGGCCTCACATAATGAGGGGGGCCGCGGTTTCACAAGGGGGCAGGCGCCCCCTGTTTTTCCAACAGTTCGGCCGAAGGCTGAGCTGGTAGCGCAATGGGCGCGCTGTGTCCAGCCGGAACGGCGCCCGACCGGTCTGCCAGGCCGGGCCGAGCCGGGCCATGCCGCGCCGGGCCGGGCCGTGCCCAGCCGGGCCGGGCCGGGTCGACCCAGTCCGGGGCGGGTCGACCCGGTTCGGGCCGACTGGGGGGTCTCGGGCCGGGTCGGTCCGGGCCCGACACCCCCATTATCGGACTGTTTGGGTTCAAATGCCCATAACTCGGGCTACGGACCTCCAAACGATGCACCGTCAGCGGTGACACGATCCTTGGAACGAGACGGTCGTTTCAACTTATCTCACTCAAGGTTTCGGAATACTTTGAGTTCGGCCGGGTTGGTTCGTACACGAAACCAACCGGGCCCTCGGAGCGGAAACGCTCATATCTTGAGCTACGGACGTCCGATTGACGTGACATCGACTTTGTTGAGTTCCTCTTAGTGAGAAGGATCTTTTGGCATAATCCACCCGAGGTTTGGATGTAGGTGGAGTACGGTCGGGTTGGTTTTTCCTTTAAAAACCAACCGGGCCCCTGGAATGAAAAGGCCAATAACTCTCAGACCGGGCGTTCGATTGACGCGCCGTCTATTGCGTTGAGTTCCTGTTGTCGATACGGAACTTTTGGATACATCAACCCTGGTCTATGTGACAGTTGATGTATCAGCCTCTCGGCTCGTCGAGCGGACCCTCCCGAACGAGCTTGCCGTGTGCGGGAACCCTAGTGCTGGCTACGACTGCAACTGTGACTGCGATGACGACTGTGCATAGATCCTCAGTGGATTCGACAATGAAAACTACAACACTTAGCGGTCCTATATAGATCAGTGCTACCGATCCTGTGTGGGTCCGATCCTATGTGGGTCAGCGCACAACAGTTCTGTGTGAGCCAGCACCTACCGATCCTGTGTGGGTCCGATCCTGTGTGGGTCTTTGCGGGGGTTAGGTTCCTACCGATCCTATGTGGGTCATTGCGGGGGTTAGTACCTATCGATCCTTTGTGGGTCCGACGACTTAGATGGATCAGTGATCATCTCTATAGTCTTCCGAAAAAGTATACCTGTGTGAGCTGAATCCTGTTTACTTTCCTCTGTGGATTGAGTTGTGCTATCTTGTGTGGATTACATTTTGCTTTCCTGTGTGGAATACGTTTACTTTCCTTTGTGGACTGAGTTGTACTTGGGCTCGGAGGTTGGAGCATATTGGAATTGATGACTTAGGTATATGTATGGTCATATACCTAAGCAGTGTCTGTTGATACTTCGTGATTGTATATTTCCTTTGTGGTTTATCCTTTGTGGATTTTGGGAGACCTTCGGGGGTCTCGGGGTCCCTACTGAGTAGCTTATACTCACCTCTACATGGGCTATGCCCGCACTACGTTGTGTTGGTTGCAGACGACGGACAGCGTTGATCGTGGTTGAGGCTTGCAGAGCAGGACAGTACCTGGAGGTGGACCACTGGGTGGGACGTACTAGGAGCGGACGGCGGGACCCAAGGAGCAGTGGAGCTATCTGTACCCACCCTTCAGGTGGGATTTCCAGTGGACAGCTCGGCGTAGTAGCTTTTACTTTTCAGTTGTTGTTTTCCTTTTTGAGTTGTACTTTACTTTTAGTTTGGGTTTGTATACTGGCCCATTTACTTTTCCGCACTTACTGTTTTACCAGCTTTTTACTTAGTGATTACTTTTCTGCTTGTTTACTCTGAGGTGCTTGTTTACTTTAAAAAGGAAATGCCTTCCCTTTTTATCGGGATTTAGGCCTTGGTGCTAGTCGTTAGCCCCTGGCCTATGGAAGGCGGGCTTGGGGTAGTCACGACACGGGCCCCGATGACGGGTCGTAACAAGATTAATATTAACATGTCATTTATACAAATTGAATAATTGGGAACAATAATATAACTATTTTTCTATGATTGTCAACATATCTTCGTATATTTCAAATTCAACATGTCTTCTCAGAAATTCTCTCTACAAATGGAAGTAATTTCCAAGGATAAGTGGGGTTATTCTAATATCAACTCGTTATATTTTTAAAAAATCATTCTCTTCTCCCATAAAGTATTATTTCATGAAAAAATAGGAGAGAGGGTGACATATCAAGGATATATTAGATAAGAGACATTAGTTAATCCACTGTATTTCTATATGGGAAAACTCAGTGTATAAAAGAAGGTAGAAAAAACCAGGGGAATCAATTTTCTCCATAAACTACCATGAATGTGAAATCATGTGTTGAAATTATTAATTCTCCTTTTAAGGGTTGTTAAGTTATGAAATGCATGATCCCACACAAACATAACCTTCTGGTTCCAAATCATCCAATACATTTCATGTTCGCATATATTTAATACAATGATAGACTCTTTTCAGGGTTTTCCCACCTATGGGATGTACTCTTATTTTATTTCATGGGATTCAATATTCATTATAAATTAAAATATTTTCTTGTTCTCTATCATTGATATCCATAAACATATCCTTTAATTCCCTATAGATTTCTAGAAAAAAATAATATAGAATAAATAGAGATTACATGGGTTTTTAGATAAAATATAGAAACGGATTGCTCCATCCCTTCCTAAGCCATTATATTCTACAAATCTCAGCGTGAGAATGTTTAATTGACTTGTTTATTTTAATTTTGTGCCGAATTTATTTTATTATCTTTTTTCTTTCCTTCTTATTAGTCTTCTTGGTTTTTAATAACATTCTCATGAAAATTTATATTGATATTCATGTTTCCACCTATCTGTCAATTTTCATCAATGTTCACCCTATTATCTAAAATCACAAACATTCCTTGAAATTTGGAAAGAGCCTCATCTTCCTCCAATTGATTATCTAATTTAAACTAATATAGAAAAAGAAAAATCTAATATTCAATAGCATTATCAATCATCTGAAAATTTTCACATGACCTATCAAAGGTTTTATTTTGTATCCCAATCTATTTCATAACATAGGTAACATACCCTTACAAACATGTAATTCATACCTCAGTCATATGAAATTTATAAATATATCATCGATGGACATGTTATTGAAATTCAAATTTATTTTTTGTATATCGATTAGAGAAATTTTGGCAACAATTTTTTCTGATGTTTCTTCTACATATTATCAACAAAACTTGTAATTAATTATTTTTTCAAGAATTTTTAATTTATATTAGGCCAATAAAAAAATAAATATTTATATTTTATAACACAATAGTAACAAAATCCACCAAAAATTATTTTCTATTTCATTTCCAAACAAATAGAAATCTATTTTTTTTATTTTTTTTCTCTTTTAAACCAAGTCTTTATTTTATTGTGAGGTTTTATCCACCATGGTATATTATTTCCTCCACTTTATGTGAATTATTTCCACTCAATATTCTTGTTACTCATATCCTCAGTTTTAGTTTTGATATATATACTATTACTATTCTTCTCTCAAGTATGAGAATATTATGTATTGGTCTCCATAGAATTATTAAGATATTTAATAAAATTATTCAACTTTTATTCAATTGAAAAAAAGGGATTTTTTTCCAGTAACTCTTCATATATTGAAGTCCGTGTCACATCAAGATCACATGTCAACATATCTTATTAATTAATTTTAAATTTTTTAATTTAACCCCATTAACAAATAATACATCCTTCTAGATTAGATCATCCATTTCATCATAGAAATGCACTATTTCCCCTCATTACTTTCAAAAGTAAATTTCCTATTTTCCCCTCAATCTTCTTAAATTACTTCTCTATTTTTTCAATATATTCCATGTAGAATTATAATTTTTTTATTTTCTTCTTAGGTTCAGTTCATTATTCTTCATCATCACTACTACTTGAGGGTTCAATTATTCTATTGTCATGTGAAAATAATATAACATCATTACCTTAAGGAAAACAATATTTTCAATTGCAATTGTACTTTCTCATAAAATTTCTCTTCTACCTACTATTGTGCTTATTTTTCTTCTTAAACCATATTTGTTAACGAAAAATGCCATCATCTAATAATAATTTATATTTTTATTCTTTAAACATCATATTTGGGGACTTCTTATAAAAATTATTATATGTATATAGTTAAATATTTTTGGTGGTTTTTAATATTATAATTCTATATTCCCTTTCTAAATATTTTATATATAAGACTAAAAAATTAATTTAAGTCATCACCATCCTCATGATAGTATTATTAATCAGATTATTCAGCCTCTTTTTATATAGATTTTCCCTTTCTAATAGATTCAATAACCATTTAAATTTTTCCTTTCATCTTCAAAGAAACAATTTCCATCATCTCATAAGCTATGGTAGTTTTCTTTATTTTATGATGAGAAAAATCAAAATTTTCTTCTAGGGGTGATATTTTTTAATTTAAACAATCGGGTAAATTCCTCATCAATTTTGTGAAAATGATATAGTTATCTAACATGTCACTAAATAATTTAATGTTTTTAACTATCTCATTATCTATTGATAAATAATAATCATTATTTTCATCATTTTTCATTTTTTGTCTTAAAACATATACCTAAATTTTTTTAGTTTGGATTCCTTAATAAACAAATTTCCTTTATAATGGAATCTCAGTTTTCCAAGATATCCTTATAATTATATAGACCAAATAAATTTTTTATACCATAACTAAAGGTTCCACCAAGAGGTTATTGTTTTCCTTTATGTCTAACTCTATATTTATTTTATCATATTGTGTCATGGATACTCTATCCACAATGGGTTAAAAACACAGTATTATGGAATATATCACTTCTAGTATGATTGATATTAGATTTTGTAATATCCTAATACTCCAACTATTATAATTAATCCAATAAAATGTAGGAATAACATGGATGAAGAAAAACCATAGATTCTATTTATATCAGAATGCTTATAGGATCTTTTAAAAAAACCATTAATTGATACATCTTATAGAGCATTGGAGTTGTTAGTCTACTAGGTTGGGAGGGTTGAATAAGTGTTATATTTTCCCAAATTCTATTTCTATTATTTCCAAATACTAAATAATTTTAATTTGTTATATAAACACTAAATGTTATCTATAAATATCACCTTTAATAAAGTTGCAATCATGGATAGTGCATCACATAGGATATTCATTATTCAGAAGAAATAATACTCCATACTACATCCAATTATTCCCTTTGATTATATATCATTAACTATCAAAAAAATTTATACAATTATAATATATCCTATTGAGATAATTCTTGTGTGTCGTGTTTACCATTGAGACTCCTTGTACATCCTGTTCTAACTAAAATACATCATCTGCATTCATCTCTGACTAGGGGAGAGTCTTATTTAGATTCCATATCCAACAAAAATACTTCAAATAAACCCATATATGAGTAAGATACATCTCATAATACCCAATCCAATAAGAAATACATGACGTTTGATAGGTTTGATCCACTGATGGTTTATATTTGGATCCTCCAATTCACATTTTCTGGATCCAACATGATCTTATACATAATCAGGTTAACATGTTGTTCACATGTATTATTAATGTTTTTTATATCACGTATACCTGATCATTTTATTCAAATAAAAAAATTCCCATGCAGAATTTATTTAATATACATAGGAAGATATGAATTCACTAATATGTGTACAGGTGGTTCAGAGAAGTTCATAAATATTTTATGTTGCTATAAATTTCTCTATCTCAATTTTTTTTCTTATTTAGTTCACATTTAACACTTTTGCTTCCACTAGGTCTCAATTAATAGTCTCAAAAACTCATTCATGTAAGTATACTTGTGATATCTCATGTCCTCTCAACTCACACCATAATACATATTCATACATTCTTCCTTGTTAAAACACCTGATTGATGCATGATATATCATCATAGTTCATGAAAACAATGATATTTCCTGAAATAGGTTCTTCTGGAAATCATTATAATATATTTTTTTCATCAAACAATCTAATGAATGCTTCAGAAATCATGAGTTTAGGGAACCCTTCTTATTTCCACAAGAATAGAACATAGTGGATCTTCTTCATGAATCATAGGTTCTCGGTTCTTCGTTTCTTAAGAAAAAATGTGTCCCTTCTCAATATCTTAGCAACATATCCTCAGCACAGTGCAAGAATACTTACAAGAATAGATCAACTACTTTGCACCACCTCAGCCTCCCTTTTTCTATCATGTCAACAATCAATATAATTTCACTATATATATTGGTATATTAAATATATGACCAAATTTTTCTTTATAATTTTATGTTGAAGGTGTTCTCATCTTTTATTATATGATTCTAAATTTTAGCGTCATAATATAGTCCTCTCACAAGTGTTATGATGATCACATGCTTGTATTTTATATGATTAGACTCATATTATGCGAATGGATGAACAATAATCCTTCATAAAATCCATTTATTCTTTAGTAGTGTGACTCTTATTCCAGAAAATATTGTTTAATTATACTTAAAATCATCTTGGATTCATTAATATGGCTAATATGGTATGATCACAGTAGATGACGTCGAATATCATGAGTTTATTGCAGTAATGCGTATTTCATATAAGAGAGGTTGTAAGTGATGTGGGTGGAAAATGATAATGACGAAAATGAGGAGTCTTATGGATTATCGGGTCACATCAGAATGAATTAATGTGATGCATCAATATTTTTGAAGTGGGAGAATGATACCTACCCCACTCGATTGTACATCAATTTCTCAGGTGTCTAGGCACTCTCATATAAAATTTCATGAACACACATACAGTCAAATACTGTCAGAGGTCTAGCCTAAGACCCACACACCACACACCTACCTCACAAGATGTTTTATATTTTTCTATCCCTTTTGAACCTCTATGTGCCCCATGTGCACACACTCATTCACACTTTGTGGGAAATAAAATGGCCCATGCACACTCCAGCTTTCTAATTAAGGTTCCCACTATTCCATCATGGGAAGGATTAGTTGACCTACTTTTTTCCATAATAAATGGTTTAATATATCCTTCGAATGCCAATGATTCAACTATATTTTATTAAATATAATATATTAAAAAACACTTTTTATTCCTCATAAAATGTTCTGAGAAAAATAAGTTAATAAATTTCATTTACTCTTATTCATCTATAAATATTATTCATAATTTCTACTATTAATGTCTAGTTAATCCTGAAAATATATAATATTAGGGTAATTATTTCTCTTCTTAATCAATATATAAATAATTATTACACAATGACATAAGTCTTGGAACATAAGAGTAGTTCAATAATCATCGTATTCTAAAATAGAATTTCTCATGCATGACACCTAATTCCATCAAATTAACCCACTATAATGCTCCTAGAATAAAAAAACCTTAATTTTAAAAATTAAATATAAAAAAATCATTTATAATATGTAAAAAACTTTGACCAGTAGACTATTCTTGTCAATCATGAGATAGGCGGTGAGGCTATTGCGATTATAAGGTAAATCTCGTGTGGGGTTTTGCTAACATCCATAAAGTTGATCGAAAGATATTAATTAAACCACTATAGAATGGTTATCATCATGTGAATGATCTTTTTTAGGGTGTAAAATATTATAGAAGAGATAGTGGAGCCACAAGGGAAGTCTATAATTTGACCAGTTTCCACCAAACACCCCTGGGTGCTCCACAGAATGTTTAGGGAGGTGGTTGTTTAGATGAGGGTGGTTGCATGAACTGGTATCCTATAACCTATAGGAGAAATGTATAATTCTTCTTACCATTTGTGTGCTCTATATGTTAGATATATGATAGGTAGGCATAAGAACACAAAAATCATTCCTTCCAATGTCCCATATTCAACATTTTTAGATTATAGTGGAGCCATTTGTTCGAGACTTAAGCTTGGAGAATCCTACATTTACGACGATGTTAAACCAAATATGACATTCTAATGACTCTACATTCACTATGAAAACTTGGTCATAACATTAATCAGAAATAAAACCCCATTACTATTAATATTATTCATGAACCATTTATTTTGGACCTTTTTATAAATGTTTTTTATTTTCTTCGGGGATTTATACTAGTGTAGTCAACATTAGAGGAGGATCATACCAGACACATGAGTCAATTCCTAGACTTACTCAAATAGTATCGTCTATATGAGAATATGTTAATGTGCCAGTTTTGGATTTGATAATTCAAATTCTTATTACATGTTATCAATGAAGAGAAATCATCATTGTACATTGATAAGGATAAGGTAGTGCTAGCTTGGGAGCCAAGTTAGATTGTGACTAAGGTGTGTAGCTTCTATTGGTTGGTTGGGTAATATCATATATTTATACTAAATTATAAAAGGATTATAGAACCCTTCATTAATTTGAAATAAAATGGGAATAAACTTTTGAGGATTGAGAGGTTCTAGAAATATTTCACGAGTTTCATTAGTGGTTGAAAGGCACCATCATAGTGATTTTTCTAGGGAACTTTGTTGAGTACATATTTTCCTATAATGTCACCAAAACTGGTCATGGATGTGATTTCATTTGGTTGTATTAGATGATTTTTTTTTGAATCTTGGTAGATAAGGTCTTTTTAGTAGAACTACAAGAACCAAAACCTTGAGATAATTGATGTGTTCTTTTCCTATAAGTTATTGTGACATTATATTATGGATTAGTGGTTTATTATTTATTTTTACCTAAAGAGTATCAATTATATATTTTCATAGAAGGATAATTGCTTTAAATAGAGGATATTGATATATTTCGTCCATTATTATAACATTACCTGTTTTATACACCCATGAAAGGGAACATGGTGTCTGATAATAATAATACGAGATGATGGTTACATTTTTTGAGGGAGGAATCATTACAGCTGGCCTCATTATTGTTTCCCTCAGTGGAAGGGGTCGGTATAGAATACTTCAAATTGAGGGTGTTTATACATTCTCTTTTATATTATTTTAGGTAGGATTTGATTTTACATACCGACGTTGAGACATTTCATATTCTCATATCCATCGGGCATTCTCCTGAGGTATTTTCTTATAGTGGGAGAGAGAATAATCATTTTCTATGGGTGTACAGAGGTACCAGTGATGTTGTAATATGAGGTACTAAGGGAATTTAATATTTATCCCATAGTGATACATCCATGGGTTAAAATAATTTATAAGGACCTTCAAGGTCATTTTTAGTTTTTGGGGATGAAGAAATGTGTAGTGGTGTTTGAAACTTAATGACTTATTTGAAAGAAATATAATGTTGAGAACAATGTCTCATTAATATTGGATCAACCACATTGTTGTACCTCTCAAACCCCTCGAGGTTTAATTTTCATGATCACAATCACCCTCTTATGTTTCTAACATTGTTTCAAGTGTTTTTGATTGATAGGAATCAAATCAGGTGGCCAAGGAATTGGGCCAATATAGAAAGAAGGCAGAACTGGTCTGAAATCCAGACCACCGGCCAGCCGGTGGAACACCACCGGCCAGCCGGTGGCACCTGCACTCAAGAGGGAGAGGGGGAGATTGTTGTACCTCTCAAACCCCTCGAGGTTTAATTTTCATGATCACAATCACCCTCTTATGTTTCTAACATTGTTTCAAGTGTTTTTGATTGATAGGAATCAAATCAGGTGGCCAAGGAATTGGGCCAATATAGAAAGAAGGCAGAACTGGTCTGAAATCCAGACCACCGGCCAGCCGGTGGAACACCACCGGCCAGCCGGTGGCACCTGCACTCAAGAGGGAGCCACTGCCTTACCACCGGCCAACCGGTGGCCTCAGCACCGGCCAGCCGGTGGCACCCAGACTGAACAGGGTTTGCTACTGCCTCACCACCGGTCGACCGGTGGCTCTGGCACCGGTCGACCGGTAGAGCCTGGACCAGATTTCTCAGCCACTGTCAAGGCACCGGCCAGCCGGTGGCCCTGCACCGGCCTGCCGGTGGACACAGTCAAACTAGCCGTTGGGCTGTTGACCAGCCTGTCCACTTGACTCCCAACGGCTCCGAAGACCTCTCCAACGGCTCCGAAGCCTCCCCAAGGGTTCCTAGCCTATAAATAAAGACTGAGGAAGCCCCAGACATCTACCGGAACTATTGTGAAGCCCACGGACATATTTTGCATCAATTGGCCAACCACCGGCGACTTCCTTCAAAGGAACCTCAAGTGCTCCAACAACTTCCAAATCCAAGGAGCTCCACCCAAGAAGCTTGGAAGCGACCTTCAACATCTCCAATCAATCAAAGGCGCCCAAGACTTCCTCCATTACGGGTTTTATTGTTTTATCTCTTTTGAGCTTTAATTTTGGGTTTGTGTCTACAAACCCCAAACCCTTTTCTCATCCCCCTTTCTCTTTGGGTTCTCACACCACCACTAAGGTGTGAAGAGATTCACAAGCTTTTCCTTTAAAAAGCTTGAGATCGGTGAGCTAGTCTTCACCCGTAAAAAGACTAGTGGGTTATTGCTTAACCATTAAAAGCATTGGGTTCTTGCTCAACCATCAAAAGCAAGCTGTAATAGGTCCTAGTGCTACCTCAAAGCCTAGTGGGTTTCTTGCTACAACCATTAAAAAGAAAGCGGTAGAATCTCTCAACGGTTGAGTTGGGAGCGGAGACGTAGGCCGGGTTTTGGCCGAACTCCGTTAACAATTTCTTGTGTGATTACCTCTTTTATTTCCGCTGCATTTCAACTTTGATTTTAATTTGTTTATCATTTTTTAAAAGGCAATTCACCCCCCCTCTTGCCATCATTCCCTCCTCGCTTTTCTTCCGACCCAACAATTGGTATCAAAGGGATAATTTGAGTAATTCCTTAAAAGGTTTCAAATTCAAAGATCCATTTAGATGGCATCAACCTCTTTCTCCCCCGAAGGCTACTCTTTGGGTCGGGCTCCATTTTTTGATGGGTCCGACTATAATTATTGGAAAACCCGCATGACTACTTTTCTTAGAAGTATAGGGTATCCCATTTATAAAATTGTCATGCAAGGCTACACTCTCTCTTCCCCCGACGAATCCAAATGGACCCAAGCCGACATTAGAAATTTCGAGCTTGATGGCAAAGCCATGAATGCTCTCCATTGCGGCCTTGACCGAAACGAGTTCAATCGAGTTTCCACATGCACCTCCGCACATGAAATCTGGAAACTTTTGGAGGTTACCCATGAGGGGACCAACAAAGTCAAGGACACTCGATTGGACATGTATCGTCAAGATTTTGAGTCATTTTCTATGCATCCAAATGAATCTATTTCTGAAATGTTTACTAGATTTACTGACGTGTGCAATGGGAGAAAGTCCCTTGGTGATGATGTTTCAGCCGAGACGATGGTCAAGAAGATCCTATGGGTCCTTCCGAGCTCATGGGCACCAAAGGTGACGGCAATCCAAGAAGCTAAGGACGTCAAAAATATGCCGGTAGAGGAGCTCATCGGATCCCTAATGACATATGAGATCACAATGAGGAGGCAAGCTCAAAAGGAGGGCACACCAATCAAGACACCAAAGAACATCGCCCTCAAGGTACAAAAGGAAGTAAGCTCCTCCTCATCTTCTTCCTCATCTCCTTCCTCATCGTCCTCATCATCAAGCGGCGACTCGGAATTGGAGAATCTCGCCCGCCAAATGCATAAATTTATGAAGAAGCACAAGAAGAAGAAATCCCGCAAGCACCGCAAGCAAGAACCCACCGCAAGATCCGAACCCAAGGTAAAATGCTACGGGTGCGGCAAAAAGGGCCATTACAAGCCCGATTGCCCACTCAACAAAAAACGGGCCACGCAAAAGGAGAAAGGAAAGAAAAAAGTCCTAAAGGCGACATGGAGTGACACCTCCTCATCTTCATCTTCCTCCTCCTCCTCGAGCGACCAAGGTACAAAATGCCTAATGGCATTCCATGAGGTAACTTCTTCCGATTCCTCCTCCTCTTGTTCTTCAAATTCAAATTCTTTAAATCATTTGTCTTATGAAGAACTCTCACATGCTAGAGATCAACTAGAAAAAGGTTTTCATGAACTATCTTCAAAATTTGTTGCTTTGAAAAAGTCTTTCAAAAAACTCTCCTCCGAAAAAGACCAACTTCTCAAAGAGAAGGAGGAACTCACCCTTAAAATCCAAAATTTTCCAAATGTTGATTCCATGGAATCAACCATCAAAGACCTTAGAGAGACCCTAGCCAAGTTCACCCAAGGTGAACAAAATTTGAAAAATATTCTTGGTTCCCAACGTATATCCCGAACCACCTATGGACTTGGCTATACCAACCGAGCCTCATCCTCCCATGCTCAAACTGTTTTTGTAAGGGGGAGCTCCGATTACAAATTTTGTAATTATTGCAAGAAAACCGGGCATCTCATTTATGAGTGTAATTGTAAAAACGCCCGGTATGGCCAACCCAAGTCTATTTTCTATAGTGACGAGTTTTATAGAAGAAGACCCGCCATGAGACAAGTTTGGATTGAAAAATCCCTCCTTGCGAGTCTCTCCGGGCCTAAAATTGTTTCTTTTCAAAATCCCACTCCCCGGTAATTCATTATTTTTATTTAGGGGGAGAACTTTCTCATTTTTGATTCAAAATCTCAAAATTCAAAAATTACATTTGGTTTCAAATTTCAATTTTCAAATCTTTTTCAATTCAATTTAGAATTTTCAATTTTCAATTGGTTTCCAACAGTTGGTATCGAATTTGTTTTTGTTTCAAAACTTTCAATTCAAACTGTTATTCAAATTTTCATTTCAATTTCAAAAATCTCAATTGATTTTCAAATCTCAAATCTTGTTTCCCTCAATCAAGTTATATGCCCCACTCTATTTTGATAATCACAAAGGGGGAGAAATTTCTTGATTGATTGGGGGAGAATCCTTTTCATCTTGCTTAGCATTTCCTTTCAATTTCAGTATTTTACATTAATTGTTTTGGTGATTGTGATCATCAAAATAGGGGGAGATTGTTGTACCTCTCAAACCCCTCGAGGTTTAATTTTCATGATCACAATCACCCTCTTATGTTTCTAACATTGTTTCAAGTGTTTTTGATTGATAGGAATCAAATCAGGTGGCCAAGGAATTGGGCCAATATAGAAAGAAGGCAGAACTGGTCTGAAATCCAGACCACCGGCCAGCCGGTGGAACACCACCGGCCAGCCGGTGGCACCTGCACTCAAGAGGGAGAGGGGGAGATTGTTGTACCTCTCAAACCCCTCAAGGTTTAATTTTCATGATCACAATCACCCTCTTATGTTTCTAACATTGTTTCAAGTGTTTTTGATTGATAGGAATCAAATCAGGTGGCCAAGGAATTGGGCCAATATAGAAAGAAGGCAGAACTGGTCTGAAATCCAGACCACCGGCCAGCCGGTGGAACACCACCGGCCAGCCGGTGGCACCTGCACTCAAGAGGGAGCCACTGCCTTACCACCGGCCAACCGGTGGCCTCAGCACCGGCCAGCCGGTGGCACCCAGACTGAACAGGGTTTGCTACTGCCTCACCACCGGTCGACCGGTGGCTCTGGCACCGGTCGACCGGTAGAGCCTGGACCAGATTTCTCAGCCACTGTCAAGGCACCGGCCAGCCGGTGGCCCTGCACCGGCCAGCCGGTGGACACAGTCAAACTAGCCGTTGGGCTGTTGACCAGCCTGTCCACTTGACTCCCAACGGCTCCGAAGACCTCTCCAACGGCTCCGAAGCCTCCCCAAGGGTTCCTAGCCTATAAATAAAGGCTGAGGAAGCCCCGGACATCTACCGGAACTATTGTGAAGCCCACGGACATATTTTGCATCAATTGGCCAACCACCGGCGACTTCCTTCAAAGGAACCTCAAGTGCTCCAACAACTTCCAAATCCAAGGAGCTCCACCCAAGAAGCTTGGAAGCGACCTTCAACATCTCCAATCAATCAAAGGCGCCCAAGACTTCCTCCATTACGGGTTTTATTGTTTTATCTCTTTTGAGCTTTAATTTTGGGTTTGTGTCTACAAACCCCAAACCCTTTTCTCATCCCCCTTTCTCTTTGGGTTCTCACACCACCACTAAGGTGTGAAGAGATTCACAAGCTTTTCCTTTAAAAAGCTTGAGATCGGTGAGCTAGTCTTCACCCGTAAAAAGACTAGTGGGTTATTGCTTAACCATTAAAAGCATTGGGTTCTTGCTCAACCATCAAAAGCAAGCTGTAATAGGTCCTAGTGCTACCTCAAAGCCTAGTGGGTTTCTTGCTACAACCATTAAAAAGCAAGCGGTAGAATCTCTCAACGGTTGAGTTGGGAGCGGAGACGTAGGCCGGGTTTTGGCCGAACTCCGTTAACAATTTCTTGTGTGATTACCTCTTTTATTTCCGCTGCATTTCAACTTTGATTTTAATTTGTTTATCATTTTTTAAAAGGCAATTCACCCCCCCTCTTGCCATCATTCCCTCCTCGCTTTTCTTCCGACCCAACACACATGAGGTGTCAGTACAGAAGTGGGATGATATCTCAATGGACATCATGACATATGTTCTATAATCATCAATATTATATGATTCTCTCTATGTGATCTTAGACAAACTCACCAATTTGACCCACATGATTCCCTTCTAATAATAAAGTCTAGTATAGATATTGGGACATTTTTATATATATGAGATAGTTCATATTCATTGTTTTATCTTGAGGATTTTTTCAAACAGTTATATTTTCTTCATGTCATTATTATTGAGAGGAATATAGGTGGCCTATTTTAAAGGCTAAAAAATTCCAATAATTATTTTATTATATGGAATTATTACGAGACTGTAAATATTAATGTCACATGATTTCAAGGCCTAGAGTGCCTAAATTGATCAATCAAGAAAATGCCAAGATTTAAATAGTTTGCATGAGAAGGTTTCTGAAAAAAGATAAATAACTATTAAATAGGTTCCCGGATTAGTAATATAAGGGCATTGTTGCATTCAGGATGGAGGTTTTACCCTAGGTGCGACTTATGTTTAGTCGGTGTATTCCTCTAGTGAAAAAACCTGAAAAACAGAAATACCGTAAATAAAATAATAAAATTATTTTATTTTATTTTTCAAATTCTTATAACTCAAGAACAGTGACTTAGATTAAAAATATGAGACTACCTCTAATCTCATTAGGGTATGCTTTCCTTAGGAAGATCTTAACTTTGGTCAGCACAGGCCAACAATGGAAGTTAGTTTTTGGAAATAAATAAAATAATTATGTAAAAATTATCTTATTGTTAAATACTAATAACTCATAAACGGTAACTAAAATTAGAAATCAGAGAGTACTGTTGATCTCATGAGGTCGTTTTCCCCTGAGGAAGAGTATATCCTCGACCGGCGCAGGTTGAGGGTGACTGTTACTAATTTTTGATCTTTTTTAAGGTAAAATCAATAAATGTGCGGGCTTGAATTTCTATCTGTTGAACTAGAGCTCAAATTAAAAATCTGAGGTCACCTTTGAATTTTTAGTACTGGGATTGGCATAGGAAAAGCTTATCTTCGATCGGCAATGGTTGGACGAAAACGTTAATATTATAATTTACAAAAAATACTCCAATATTATTTTATTCTTAACTTGTAATCGTTAACCGATGGTGGTGGGACCACAGTGTAATTTTATGCTTAAATGGAAGTCATTTAATGAAATAAACCATGGGTTGCGTAACCACAATGTTCATTGAATTAATAGAACAATAATTGTCGTTCATTAATGAACCCCATTAATGAAATGTAACTTGGGTGGTTCCCTCTCTTCTATTTAAACAATAATTGGGAATAGGTTTTGGTCACTCAGGAGAGGAACCGCTGACAAAGTGCCGATGATATATTCTACTAATGTAGAACTGAGCTTTGAAGACCATTGTAAGATTAGCAATGGACAACGACGGGTGACAATAAACACCTTCGAATTCAATAACGTCTCCCTCATCTTCCGCATCTTCCAACGAGTTTGAGGTTGGGGATTATCATGATTTATTTGTAAGATTTTAATGAATTCATATTCTCTTGATGATGTCTAAACTCTACCATTTTTATAACACTAATGTGAACGGCGCGTTCCAAACAAAACATGGCTCGGAACCTCCACCAATTGTTTTTTTGTAGTGCTATACATGGGAGACTCACCAAAGAAGCAGGAGGATGAAATATGGAGCCACACAATTATGGAAGCATCACGGTTGGCCTGTAGGTGAAGCCGAAAAAGGAAATGGATCACCATAGATTCAGCTAAGGCCGAGTGTCTAATTAATGTGTTGTCTATTTAATTGGAATCCGTATGACATGGTAGAACATCAGGTTACTTATTCATGAGACTTATTGGTGGTTGAGGTATATCTAATGGAATGAGGAGTGCATCCTCCCGGAATCAAGTGTGCTTAGTGGGACAATCGAGAGGCTGGATGTGACATGATGAAGGATTTGTGATCCTTTGTGGATTATCACCTAGGTACACTATCTGGGTCAGCACATAGTGATACTCTATGGGTCATCACTTAGTGATTCTCTATGCATCAGCACATAGCAATCCTCTGTGAGTCAGTAGTTATATATCCTCTATGGGTGAGAACCTAGAGACCCTCTACGGGTCAGCACTTAGTGATCCTCTGTGTGTCAGTACTTAGAGATCCTCTGTGGGTCAACACATAGTGATCCTCTGTGGGTCATCACTTAGCGATCCTCTGTGTGTCAGCATAGAGCAATCCTTTATGGGTTATCACCTAGCGATCATCCATGGGTCATCACCTAGAAATCCTCTATGGGATAGCACCAAGTGATCCTCCCTGGTTTAACACCTAGTGATCCTCTATGGGTCAATGCATAAAGATCCTATGTGGTTCAGCACATAGAGATCCTCCATGGGCCGACAAGTAGAGACCCTATGTGGGTCAGCACCTAGCAATCCTCTGTGGGTCAGCACCTAGTGACCCTGTGCAGTTTAATAGAAAAAGCCTCTCGATATAATAATATGATCTCTATTAACGACTAATTACCTTGTTTTAGAAGAGTATTTCACGGTGCTTTGTGATTGAGATCATGCGATGTGTTTTTTTAAGAATTCTAGAAGACCATAGAGGGTCTCGAGGTTCTTCTCAGGTAATATTATACTCACCCTAACACGAGATTTTCCCACACCTTGTTGTGTCTTGTGAAGACGATATACATCTTTGATCGAGATTAGAGAGAAAAGACTAGATGCTACACAGAGGTATCCAATTGATGTGGAGATCCACGGTGATGAATTGTACCTACCCATCAGGTGGTATCCTTGGCGGACGATCTCAAGAGATTTTTTCTAATTCGATTTTATTATCATTGTCGGTTGGGATTGTATACATCCCCTTAATTTATTTAACACTTTTACTTCAGTGGTTTTTTACATGCTTTACTTTTTTTGTGTACCTAATTTATGTGTGTATAGGTTTAAATGCAATGCCTTCCCATTTTTGGTGTATGCATTTCCAGGGCTATTTGCCTATCCCTAGCCTATAGAAGGCGAGCTTGGGATAGTCACGACACAGACCCCGAGGGATTGGCTGCGACAAAGTGGTATCAGTGGGGTCTGTTACAACAAATAACTAAGACTCTAATCTTTTTAATGGGGAAATATTGTTAAGTATTTTTAGTACTTTTTTCAGTTTGGGAAGACCATTGTCATTGTAGCAGCTGACGTATCCATACACCAGGACCCTGAGTTGTGATTTCCTACTCAATACAAAAAAAAACTTATTGTGTGTGCCTTTGAGAAGTTTTTATTTGGATCCATTTTGAGATACCTCACTAGGTATAACCTATTGACCATGGTTCATCTTGATTCTATTTCAAGATTCCTCCATGCAGACAGCCTTCCAGGATTCCAATGAGTGACTATGAGGATGGTCCAAAGAGTGATGAGGCTTCAGTACAAGGATTATTTCCATAGATGGTACCTTCAGGCGGTGTCCTAGCGATTCCACTGCCTTTTGGTCAACATTAACTACTAGAACTACCGGTAGAGGACACATGAAGGATTTGTGCCTTTAATGAGTTTCAATGACATATACCCTCATGTTCCAAGGCAGGCCCGACTCACAGGCGGATAAGGACTGGCTTTAGGTGGTGATCGAGTTTCTATCTATCCCTGGCACCATTAGATCCGATTTTGGTCCTAGTAGTGAGAATTATATGTGGCTTAGCTGGGTGATGGCATGGTTTATATTACCCCTATCTTATGTTGAGGTGAATTTTCCGGGGAAAGAGCTTGAGAACCTTTCTCAGTGAAGGTGGTCTCTTGCCATAAAACCTCCTAGGGTATGTATTACCAAGAGATTATACACCTTTGGTAGGGTGACATGTCGACAGTTGAGTATTGATAGAGGTGTACCGACCATTCCAGGTACTCGATGAATACAATATGTGTCAGGACCCGACCCTAGAAAACCAGGAGTCAGTTCCCTAAATCGTGAGGTGTAATTCTTCACAAGAATCTTGAACTGATAAATTACACATCTTGTCATTTTAAAATAGGATCGAATTCAGTTCAGTTTATAGGAAACCATACACTTATTTCATTCTTCATTAACTCAAACTTATACCTAAAAATTTTAATAAAAAATGTAGGGTGAGCATACAAATGGCCAGTAAGGGGTTTTAAAAATAAACCAATATATCTTTTGAAAAAATTATTTAAAACTTTCAAAAAAACATTTCTCTGAAAGAAAAGATGTAACACATGTACACACCATTAATGTGCACAATTAAAAACATGCTAATTGAATTACCAGGGTATACAATTCATTTATAGACATGATCATTTGGAGTAATGAATAGATGACATTCTAAACGAGTATGACTTATGAATATGCAAGCACAAAAAAATAGTTAAGATCATTGAATAATCAGAGTTTCATGTCAAGGTAATAACTTCAATTTCATACATTGAATTCTATATCCCTGAGTGTTAAACATATTTCATCCCATAAGCTTTTACTTTTCTTATACTCATAAGTACTGGATCTTAACCATGTATATTTTACAATTCGAATATCTATTTGGTTAATTAATTATCATACACATAATGGGGGAATGTATAATGCCAGACATTATGTTCTGTTTCATGGCCCCATGCCAAGACCCAGGGGATAACTGTAATTGGACCCCAACCCGGAGTGCCTCTGTAACCATAATCCATCCTAGAGAGCATCTGTAATTGGACTAAAACCCAGAGGACTTACTTTTACTAGTCCCCAACCCAGAACAAACTAGTCCAATACATTCCTCTTATGCCAAATTGAGTCGTATAATCAAAATTTCATATACCACATGAATAATTACTTACAGATTTCATATTATTCATGTTGTCCCATACCACGTTGAATTATTAAATATTATTTCATATTATTCAAGGTTCCCCATACCAATTTGAGTAATTTAATTTATTATCACATTATTATTATATGCCACATTCATGCATCATTGAGTGCAGCTTTAAATAAAATGTAAAATGAAACCAGTTAATCCAAAGATACGTAATATTACAAATAACATTGAAAAATAGGGCAGTAACAGTTTATCGGAGGCACAAACGGATTATTACACATCCTTTTCACATGACATAATTATTAAACCACATCAAATAATAAGTGAGGAGTGATTTTCCATATGAGATGTTAAAATGATAACCCTTTAATTTAAAATCCGAATTCCTTGAATGTAAATACATGTTATTTAATATGTGGTTAAAATGTGTTAGTGATAAAGAAATTATATTACATCCTGACTTAACTAACAACAATCAGCACAGTTAATAAAACATTATGTGAGGATAACATCCATAGGGTTTAACACACCCTTTTATACTTTAACATATTTTTGGTCAAATAAAAACATGTATTCTTTTTAATCCGAAGACACAACAAGGTCATAAATATAATACCTTTGAGACATGAAATTATAACATGGATAATATCATTAAAAGTTCTTTAACCAAAACTAGTTCGACATACTTTATGGATTAGTTCATACACATTTACATAAATACCTATTGGTTTGGCTTACACAGAGACTGATATTCATTAAAGTCTTACAAGTATTAATTACCTCAATACATTAATTAAATTATAATAATCCGTACATGAAGGTAGGCTTCTGGAAACTATAACCATATATACACAACGTATATATTTGTATTTTAATAATTAAAATAGGCTTAATGATTTCTCATAAGTATTAAATACATTAAAACATATTTAGTACACCATTATCACATTATTAAAACCCAAACCATGTTAGGTTTATAACATCATTGATTATATATATATATATATAAAAATTAAAAATTGGTTAAATATTTTAGTACAAAAATATATTTCTTCATTAACATTGAAACTCAATGATTTTTTAGTAAAACCTAAATCCGGACACATGGGTTTTATGAAAAAAATGCAGGGATGTATATATGTATTTTTATATATATATGGAATGTATATGTGTCATGTAATTATTTTTATGAGGTAATTATGCAGAAGATTCACTAAAACCATATAAAATCAAAAATCCAAAGCCCTGGAATCAGGTATATAAGGGTTTAAACTCAAACCATGAGATTTAAAAATATACCTCATAGGTATACATATGTATTTATTCGAGAAAGTAAAACGTGACGAAATAAAAAACAACCCTTACTTTGCTTCATGGAGGAGGAGAGATCGATGAGGATTAGCTGGAATTTGCTGGAGGTTCGAGTTGTGGAAGAGCTGCGGGATTCGTTGGGGTGAAAACGAGTTGCTTATATGATATAATATTATTGAATTTTATAGAATATTTTAAGTCCACTTTATTAGGATTCGAGGCCACTATAGTATATTAAAATACCAGGGATAGTAATTTGTGGAAACTGCGTGAAAGGTGGGGGACCAGCGGCTATCAATTGAAGAGAAAATGGTCCAAGGATAGGGTGTAAGGTACTGGTGTAGTGCAATCCGTAGGGAAGAAGAAGATGGTGATAGGAGAAGAAACCAGAAGAATAACGGATGGTTAGGATCAAGCCAAAACCTTGATCCAATGGATGGGGCACGTCCGCTGTTCTAAAAAGAATTGGGCGGCTCAGATTAAATCCAAGTTTGATCGGAAGATCCTGGGTTGATGTGACATTTTTAAACTCTCAGATGACCAAGATTATATCTATGGTCGATGAAATGGTACATAAAATCATGGTGGTGTTCCGCGATTGCTAAGGGTCAAACACAGGATCATGATCGATGGCCTAGATCATGTGCGATGCAATCCAACAGCCAAGATCTGATCCCAGACGATTTTTATCCATCCCACATCAAAACAGTGAGGGGTTTTGCGGCTCTTTATAAGTCAGAGGCTCTTAATGAAGGCTCAGAAAAAACACAAATCACACACCTAGGGATCCTTATACACGGGCTCCCGCCCCACAGGCCTCAGCCTACCTCTGCCTCACTATGACCTTGCACCCATAGTGGCACGTCCATGTGCTTCTACTCCCATCCACCCTTCGGGGAACCTATAACCACACTGCGGCTGACCTTGGCTTGGGCTAAGGGATAGGATCAACCACCTAGCATGAGTTGCCTCCCTTGGCCCAGCTATAATGGTCTGGCCCTAGTGGGTCTATTTTTTTTTTATAAAATCCCATATTTATAAAGTCTCAATAAAAATAATCACTATTAAGAAATTATCTTTTTAAGCACGACTTATTTTAAACCTTCGAAGGTTAGTGAATACAAATTAGACATTGTGTTAGTTTAAAGTATTTCTAAAATTATTTAAAAACAGTAAACCTTTAACATAAAATGTTTTAAATTGAAAACTAGAAATTCTTATACTAGTATTATTGAAGTCCAAAAATAGTTTTATCATAAACCTAGTTTAATTAAAATAAATTAAACATAGTTTAAAACAATATTTAAGAAATTAAAATCTGTACAATGTATTTGAAATATTTGAAAAGTGTTTTTAATTACGTAATACAGTTCATAATCTCTTATGTGTAATTAAAATTTTTCACCATAATCAGAAGTTATCTTATAATTTCCAATTCATAAATTTTGGAAAACAAATTTTTACTTAAATATTTTTAGTTAATTCACCACAAGGACAACAACTATAATTATATCCGTTGGAATTCAATGGTCACCCAAGGTAATGTTCGGTCTTTTGACTTATGAAATATTGTCTTAGGGTGTCTAAATAATAAAGAAATTTAAAAATATGGTGCTAGTTATACCCCTACTGCTTAATATGGTTTTCCTGATCACGGTGGTGATGTTCATCCTTTCGACTGAACCAAGGGATCACTTTTATTTGTTGGGCCTCATTATGGTATTTGGGGGTCATCCCATGGATTTGAAAGGGTTTTTAGTAGGTATATTTTGTTATCATGATTACCATTTTGATCTCGTAGTATTGTAAATGGTACGATGTTCTTATTTCAATGAAAATTCTTGTGTCCATTTTGTGTGTTTTACTTGGTTTCATTATAAAGTACATTAAAACCATATTTTTACTATTTGATGAGAAACATGATTTGTTCAGTTATTATGAAATTTAAACATAAAGAAAAGATAAAATTATCAATACATTAGGTTCATGTTTAGGGGTGTCACATTATCCCCCTATGTAGAATTTCATACTCGCAATTCATTCTTCATGTGCATAAGAGAAAGACTCCCTCCTAACATCACCAAATCTTCCATTGTAGAGGGTCCTCCAGTGTGGATAGGTGATTTACCAAGTTTATGTTCAACTATTTAGCTTTTCTGGCTCAAATACACTTTCTAAAGTATGGATTGAACTCATACCACATACACTTAGACTTCCAAAGGGAGGCTCGCATGGTGGAAAGTTCAGAGATGTCCAAATGGACCAAATCTCAACGAATTCATTGGGATGCCTCTCGATTGACAAAATCTAAGTCATAGATATTGTAATATAAGCTAAAACAGATTTTTTGATGCATGTATGATGTGTAAAGGTTTCCCTCCAAAGTAGCCTCTTTAAATCATACTCTAGCTGTGAAGTTTCTTCCTAAAGTAAAGCATTGGAAAAGCCCATCGTGGAATTTTCCCCTCCATCTGTACTAGGCCAATTGGACCATGGATATTCAATGTAATAGGTAATAATTCTCTTGAAATGAACGGATAATGCCCAGACGGTTTGATATTTCATAACGATGCTTGCACATTTTTTGCATGTTTGTGAAAGGTAGATACTCTCACTAGCATGTTTTGATCATGATAACCTCCAGTATTTCTACAGGAAGGGATAAAATGTGGGTTCATACTTCCATATAAAAAATTAATTATGAAGGTTCGATCGGTGAAACCTATTTATAAGTATAAACACAGATATGATAGAAGAAATAAAGAAGGGATAACAATTTGTATTCTCATATAACTACTAGTTCATAAAAAGACAAAGGAAAATTGTTTCCCCAGTTCCCAATTTCATGAATCGCTACAACAAGCTCAAAACTCTATATCTCCCTAAACCATATGCAACCCGAGTGGTCTGGTTCTATCTCATGGGGGAACTTATGGTGTTTCCAGATTCTAGCATGTGGGGTGTACAACTATGAGACGTTTTTATGTACTTGTTGTCTGTACACAGAACGTGAGGCTTCGTATTCAAGGATTTCAAAGTCCATTACCTGACCAAAATGGCCATAGGAAAATACTTGACACATATATGCCACATAGAGGTCTCCCACTACTACAACATCTTGGAATGTCATGAGTGATGAGATGCCTTCTGTGGTGGTGAAACATCTAAAAAGTCCCTCATGGAAGTTTCCCCATCGTGCGTAGGAATAAAATTGGGTTTGCATCATAAATATGTAGTCCAAACACGCTCCTCGGTGGAGTCATAGTACTCTAGGGGAATTGGATACGTTGTAGAGATGTTTACATGTCATTCCAATATGGGCCTAGTATTTAAAATTTTCATGATTGGCTATGGAAATTATGGTTTCTAAGGCCCCATTGGGAAGACACAGAAGACTAGTATCTTCATTTTCCATCTGAAAATAAGGAAAAACCACATATTTAGTAATGCTTGAGTAAATTCTTCTTTGATTAAGTTCTAGATATCCAGAGTTATCTAAACTGAATCCTCTAATACCAAATTTTAGGACCCGACCCCAGAAGATCAGGAGTCGGTGCTATGAATCATGAGCTGTAATTCTTCACAAGAATCATGAAACTATAAATTACACATCATTTCCTTTTACCAGATGATCGAATTAGGTTTATGTTCTAGGAAACCACCCGCATATATCATACTTCTTTTACTCAAACTGTTACAAAAAAAATTTTAATAAAAAATGTAGGGTGAGTATATGAATGCCCAGTAGTGGTTTTTAAAAATAAACCGATATACTTCTAAAAACATTCTATAAAACATTCCACAATACATTTCTCTTAATGTAAAGCTATATCACATGTAAACATAATAAAAGTTCCCAATTAAAAACATGCTAATAGAATTACAAGGGTGAACCGTTCAATTATCTGTATGTTTATTTGGAGTAATGAATAAAATAAATTCTAAAAATGTATGACATATGAATATTTAAGCCCAAAATAAACAGTTAAGTGTATTGAATAATCAGAGTTCTGCGTAGAGGTAAAAACATCAATTTCATACATCGAATAATAAATCAATGGGTGATAAACATATGTCATACCATAACCTTTTACCTTTCTGATACTCATATATACTGGCTCTTGACCAGGGATATTCTACTAGTCGAATATCCATTTGGTTAATTAATTATCATAAACATAATGAGAGAATGTATAATCCCATACATTAATTTTTGTCTCAAGGCCTCATGCCAAGACCATGGGGCTAATTGTAACCAGACCCCAACCCAGAGAGCATCTGTAACCGGACTCCATCCCAGAGAGAATCTGTAACCAGACGCCAACCTAGAGGTCTTACTTTTACTGGTCCTCAACCCGGAACATACTAGTCCAATACAATCCTCATATGCCAAATCAGGTAGCATATTGAAAAGGTCATATACCAATTGAATAATTACTTACACATTTCATATTATTTAATGTGTGCCATACCACCTTGAATTATTAATATTATTATCATATTACTCAAGGTGGCCCATACCACTTTGACTAATTTGATTTCTTATCTCTTTATTATGATATTCAACATGCATGCATCATTGAGTGCAACTATAAATAAAATAGAAAATGAAACCACATAATCCAAAAATACATAATATGACAAATAACATTGAAAATAGGGCAATAATAGTTTATCAGAGACATACATGGATTATTACACATCATTTTTACATGAGATAATTATTAAAGCACATCAAATAATATGTGAGAGGGGGTTTTCCATATGAGATGTTAAAATGACATACCTTTAATTTAAAATTTTTATTCCTTGAATGTAAATACATGTTATTTAATATGCTGATAAATGTTTCAATGATCAATTAATTAGATTACATCATGAATTTAGTAACAAAAATCACTGCAGTTGATAAATCATTAAGTGATCATAACATGATTGCTTGGTTTAACACACCTTTTTGTTGTTTAACATATTTTGGGTCAAAGAAAAATATATATTATTTTTAATCATAACACGGAACAAGGTCAAACATATAATACCTTTGAGATATGAAATTATAATAGGATTAATATCATTAAAAATTGTTTATCCAAAACAAGTTTGACATACTTTATGGATTAGTACATACACATACACATAAATACCTATTGGTTTGGATTACACATTGACTGATATTAATTAATTTCTTAAAATTATTGATTAAAAAAATAAATAAATAAAATTCTAATAATCTGTAAATGAAGTTACGGTTCTGGAAACTATAACCGTATATACACAATGTAATATAAGAGTTTTCATAACTAAAATTGGTTTAATGATTTATTATAAGTAGTAATTACAATAAAAATATTTAGTACACCATTATCACTTGATTAAAAACCAAACCATGATAGGTTTATAACATGTGTGACTGTATATATATATATATAAGAATATACATTATTGCGTAAAATGTTTTATACAAAATATAGTTCTTCATTAACTTTAAAACTCCATGTTTCATAAGTAATACATAAATCCCAACACATGGGTTTTATGAGAAAAATGAAAATCTTTATATATGTATATATATATATGGTATGTATATGGGGCATGTAATTATGTTTCATAAGGTAATTATGCTTCCGATTCACTAATACCCCTTAAAATCGAAAATCTCGAGCCCTAGTGTCGGTTATAGAAGGGGATAAACTCAAACCGTGAGATGTAAAAATATACATTATAGTTATACATATACATATATTCTATAATGGAAAATGAAACGTTAGATAAAACAACCCTTACATTGGTCCGAGGAGGAGGAGAGCTCGAGGAAGATTAGTTAGAGTTTGAAAGAGGTTCGAGTTGTGGAAGAGTCGAGGTATCCATGGGGGTGAAAATGAGTTGGTTATATTCTATACAATTTTAAAATTTTACAGAATATTTTCAGGCCACTTGCATAGGATTAGAGGCCACTAATGTATGTTAAAAGACAGGGGATAGGTCTTTGTGGAAACTACCGGAATGTTGGGAGACCAGCAGCTGTCATGGGTGGAAATAATTGGGAAAGTATATGGTGTATGGTACTAGTGCAGTGCACGCCATGGAGAAGAAGAAGACGGTGCTACGGGATGAAACTGGAAGAAAAACAGATGGTCAAGATAAATTCTGACCTTGACCCAATGGCTGGGGCGCGTTTGTGATTTTAAAAAGAATTGGGCGGCTCATGTTAAATACATGTTTGATCATACAGTGCTATTTTGATGTGGTGTTTTAAAACTATAGGACGACCGAGGTTTGATCTAAGGTTGATCGAACTGTCCATAAAAACATGGGGATGTTACACTAGGGCTCATGGTCGAATGCATGATTAGGATCGATGGCTCAGATCATGCGCGACATGATCTAACCACCCAGATCTGATCCAAGATGATTTCTATCTCTCCCACATCGAAACAGTGAGGGGGTTTGCGGCTCTTTATAATCCTGAGGTTCTGAATGAAGGCTCATAAAAAACACACAACACACACCTAGGGAGACTTATACACGGGATCCCACCCCCACTAGCCTCATCCTACCTCTACCTCGCTGTGACCTTGTGCCCACGGTGGTGGGCCCATGGGCCCCTGCTCTCGTGCGCCCTTCGTGGAACCTATGCCCATGCTAGGGCTGACCTTGGCTTGGTCTGAGGGCTAGGCCCAACTACCTAGCATGATCTTCCTCCCTCGGCCCAGCTATAAAGGGCTATCCGTAGTGGGTTTATTTTTTTTATAAAATTCCATCTTTATAATGTCTCAATGAAAATAATAACTATATAGAAATTATTTTTTAAACATGACTTATTTTAAACATTAGATGGTTATTGAATACAAATTAGACTTTGACTTAGTTAAAATTATTTCTAAAATTATTTATAAACACTAAAGCTATAACTTAAAATTTTGTAAATTGAAAACTATAAATTCTTATACTAGTATTATAGAAGTCAAAAATTAGTTTAATAAAACAATAGTTTAATTAAATGTAATTAAGCATTGTTTAAAAAACTATTTAAGAAAATAAAATATTTACAATTTATTTGAATTATTTGAAATGTGTTTTGAATTCCATAATAAATTTCAAAATCACATAATTGTAATTCAAAATGTTTCACTATAATCCGAAGTTATCTTATAATTTCCGGTCTGTAAATTTTGGAAAACTAAGTTGTACATATGTATTTTTAGTTAATTCACCACAAGGACAATGACTATAATTATAGCTGTTGGAATTCAACAGTCACCCAAGGAAATCATTGGGATGTTCCCTTATAAAACCTTGTATTAGGGTGTTTTAAGCTTATGGAAATTAAAAAAGATGGTGCTAGTTATACCCCTGATGCTCAGTACAGTTTTCCTAGTCACAGTGGTGATGTTCTTCATTTCTACTAACCCGAGGGATCTCCTTTATTTATTGGGCCTCATTATAGTATTTGCGGGTCTTCATGTGGCATTGATAGGGCTTTTAGTAGGTATATTCTGTTATCATGATTACCATTTTTATCTCGGTTAATTGTAAACACTACAATGTTCTTATTTAAATGAGAATCCATTTGTCCATTTTGTGTGTGTTACTTGGTTTCACAATTATATACATTAAAACCATATTATTACTTTTTTAGGAGAAAGAAGTTTTTTTCAGTTATTATAAAATTCCAACAAAATGAACTCATAAAATTATCAATACATGAGGTTCATTTTTGGGGTGTTACAATATGACTAGTTCTTTAGGTCTCGTACCTCTGAGCGTGATGTGTTTATTGACATATGTGCTTGCACTATTTTTCTTTGCATTCCAACATCTATTAGGGTGATAGAGAGAATATTTGTCGTTGAAATTTCATTGACTAACAAGATATAACCAGTGAGTATTAGTAGTGGGAAACTAAGTAACCAACGTTTGTTTCAAGGACATGGATGTGAATTTTTTTTGAGAAGATGAAGTGAAAGGGACAAGTGAATTTACAGTGAATCTGACATCAAAGAGGATCTAGGAGAGTAGTAGGAGGTGGTATACATATTGATATGTTACAAACACCACCCAATGTGTTCCACACAAGGCTCAGGGAGCTAGAGGATAGAGGAAGGGAGTAGTTTCATGCGGTCAAGGAGTGTGAACCATGTGCTCCCGAAATTATTCGAGGTACGTTCCATGTCTACTACTATCTTCCTAATGAATTGATATAGGTACTAATCATTCCTTATTGTGATGAATATTGTTCAAGAACTGGAGTCCTGGTTAAACAGTTGACTTGACCCTTACGTTTGGAGATTCCTATGGGAGGAGACTCAATAATCACACTTATGTCGACGGTGTGATCTGACCCATGAGGTGTGAGTTTCGAATGGAACCTCTCTGTGGTAGTGTGAAGGCCTTATAATGTTAGTTTGGGTAATGAATGGTATCCATTGATCATGGTCATATTAAAAGTTTTAGGCAAAATGGATGTGATATATCTACAACATTGGAATGAGATTTTCCTTGGTTGGTGAAAAATGAAATCTAGGAATCATAGGACAAACTCATGCATTGGTGGGTGCAACCTATTATTCTTAATTTAGCCAGCCTTACCCTCATGGTATGAAGTGGTTTGAATTTTTCATTCCGAACAGCAGTGGAAACATGAAGGAAAATCCCTTCGAATTTTTTTTCTAGGAATACATCCCCATAAGGAGATAGAATTCTTCTTTGTATTACACCTAATGAAGACACGAATATCTACAAATTCATATCAAAAGGATCCTATGGAGCTCCGGGAGTTGAGAGTATTGTTGGGAGAAGAGTTCACTATCTACTCTGATCACCATAGTCTTAGGTATATCATCTCGAAGAAGGACCTTAACCTAATACAATAGATATGGTTGAAGTCCCTCCCGGAATATGACTTTGATATAGTCTACAATCATGGGTAGGGAAACGTAGTAGCAAACACACTCAGCAGGAGGTCAGGTCATCACCTGCTGATTGAGGTGATAGTGGAGCTAGATGTGATGATGATATCCTTCATAGATGACGATGAAGTATCTTGCGTTCAGTCTAGGAATTTCACTCCCTCACTCCTTTAGTGAGTTAGGGAGGCACAACTTGGTGATGTTGACTGTGATGCATGACATGATCAGATATCCTCAAAATGGGCTCCTGATGGATTTTTTGATGGTGGGGAGCACATCATCATTATTAGATGATTCACCATATAACTAGTGACATTACTGGATGAGGTGATGAGGGTATTCCATACAACCCCATTGGAGGTATATCCTGGTGTGTAAAAGATTTACTAGGACCTCCAACATTAGTACTGGTTGACAGGGAGGAAGAAAGTGGTGGAGGAGTTTGTTTCAAGATGCCTCACTTATCAACAAGTGAAATCTAAGCATCAGGTTCCATAATGCTTGGGCGCAAATTTTACCCTGAGATAGATGGTCAGATAGAGAAACCCATACTGGCCATGGAGGATATTCTTCGTGCTTGTATCCTATATTTTGGACACCGTTTGAAGGACCAAATACCACTAGTAGAGTTTTATTAAATTAATTTTTTCCACTCCACTGTTAGTATGGCAGAGTTTGATGCCTTGTACGTGCATCCATGTAGATCAACTCTATGCCGGATAGACCCAGGGGAGTCAGTACTCATTTGTCCAGAGTTGGTATGAGCAACCACTGAGAAGGTGAAAATCATTGAAGAGTAGATGAAGACTGCATAGGGTAGACATAGGTGTTTTTCTTATAGGAGATGGAGGCTCTTAGAGTTTTAGGGGTGCGGTCATTTATTCCTATAGGTCTCTCACTAATGAGGATTGATGAGATTTGGCTGGAGCGACAAGATATCTCTAAGGTCCATCAGACCTTTTCAGTTTCTCAGTAGAGATGGCAAGGTGGAGTACACTCTATATCATCCCCTGCAGATTCACATAGTGCATAATGTTTTTCATGTGTCACAGCTGAGAAGATATGTGCTTGAACAAACACATCTTATTTATTGGGGTGAGATGGACATTGGTGATGGAGAAAAGTTTACAGAGTTCCTAGTGGAGATTAAGGATCGACAAAAGTGGGTTCTCCATGGACAGTTGATTCCTCTACTGTGATTTCATAGGCAACACGAAAACCTCTAGGAGAGCACATGGGAGCAGGTGGCTCTGATTAATTCTTATTACCCCACTTGTTTGATTTTCCATTATTTTGTATTTCAGGAACATAAATCCCTAAGGTGGGGAGAATTTAAATACCATGGAATTCTATATAATGTTTTGATTATATGGAATTATTACGAGGCTGAAAGAATTACTGGTACGTGATTCTATGGGCTAGAGTGCCCGGAATGATAAGCCAAAAAATTGTTATGTTTGAAATAGAGAATGTGGGAAAGTTTAATGAAAAAGTGGAATAACTATTAAATTGGTTCCCATATCAGAAATCTGAGGGCACCGTTGCATTCACGATGGTGGGTTTACCCTTGGAAACAAGTTTTTTTGATGCAGGACTCCAGTGAGAAATCCCAAAAATGACATAACATTAAATAAACTAATAAAATAAAATTATTATTATTTCAAATACTTATAACTCACGAACAGTTACTCAGAATAAAAATATGATACCACTGCTGAACTTGTGTGGGTATTCTTTCCTTAGAAAGATCCTTACACTGGTTAGTGCAGGAAAACATTGGAAGTTAGTTTTTGGCCATAAATAAAATCACTAAGTAACAATTATTTTATTGTCAAATACTTATAACTCAAAAACAATAACTATTATTGGAAATCAGAGAGTATCATTGAGCTCGTGACGGAGTGTTCCCCTTAGGAAAAGACTAACCTCAACCGGCCTGGTTCAAGGGTGACTGTTAATAATTTTTAAACTTTATCTAAAGAAATTTTAGAAAACATGCAGAAAAAATTTATATTTTTTTGAACCAAAGCTCGAATTAAAAATCTAAGTGCATCGTTGAATTTATAGCACCAGAATTATTTTAGGTGAAGCTTAACATCGGCCTGAAAGGGTTGGACGAAAACGATAATTTTTGGACTTCACAAAAAAATGAACGGTTATTTTATTCTTTTCATATAACTATTGAGTGATGGTGGCAGGACCACTGTGTAACGTTAGTCTTGAATAGAATTCAGTTAATGACAACACACTTGGGTTTTGTAACCATGATGTTCGTTGAAATAATGGAACATTAATTGTGGTTCATTAATGAACCCCCATTAATGAAATGCAACGCGTGTGGTTCCCTCTCTTCTATTTATACAAATCTTGGGCATGGGTTTTTGTCACCCATGAAGGAAACCACTTACGATGTGTTGACAACTTCTTCAACCAACGTAGAATGGAGCTCGGGCGATTGTTGGGGGATTTGAACTGGACAACAGCGGGTGCAGACGAACTCCTTCGAATGCTGGTTCATCTCCCTCATCTGCATCGTATTCCAATGAGTTTGAGGTATGATATTTTCTTGATTTATTTGTAATATTTTTATTAATACATCATCTTTTGATGGTGTTTGTAATCTCCCCATGTTATAATTCAAACACAAAAGGTTCGGGCTAAACCAAACAAGGCCCGAACCCTACACTAATTGTGCTTCTGTTGCGTTCTTCATGGGCGACCAACCAAAGAGGAAACAAGAAGAAACTGGGAGCCATGTAGTGATGAAAACATCCAGGAAGCCTGTAGGTGTAGTCAGAAGAGGAAAAAAACATTCGGAGCATCACTGGAGGCCCATAAAAGCTCCGTTGGTGCGGTGATGCCGTTGACCAGAGGAGGTGACGGCCTTCTCTCGCCGGCTGCAAAAAAGGTGGTGGCACCCGATGGTGACGCATCAGACAGAGTTGGCCGGCCGACATGGGTTGTGTTGATGGCATGTGGCACATCGTGGAGGAGGGTCGCGGCTCCGAGGCACGATGTAGGGTGGACCCGTGCCCTGTAGGTCACACGGATGACTGGTCAATCCAGACCGGCTAGGTGGATCAGTGCCAACTGGCATCACTGAAGGTGGATCCTGAACAGACATAGTCTGTTCAGGAGGGGAGCTAACCCCCATGCCCAGCTGGTTGGCCGCTCCCAGATAGGGGGACTGGCCAAGCTCGTGCCCAAGCAGGCCAAACCGGACCCATCCTGACTGAGTCAAGCCTAGTCAGTTTGGGGAGGTCCCAACTGATTGGGTTGGATATCGTCCGTCAGTATCGTACCAACAGAGTCAGACCAGACCCAGACCCATTTAGGCCCAGTTTGGCTTAATGGGGCATATCTTAGAAACCATAAGTCCATTTGGTGAATCTTCTACGATGATCGAACCCTTAAGATGAGTCTGTCCTTATGGGATACTCCACATGAGTTTTGGAGAATTTTGGAAGAAGTATGGGTGGGAAAGAACCTATATCCCATCGGGCCCTCGTCACAAAATTCCATATAACGTACAGACCAAGTGTCTGATTGATGCCCCATATATTGCGTTGAAGCCCTTATGACATGGTGGATCATTGGATTACATCTCGGTGGGACTTATTAGTGTTTGAGGTATGACCAAGGTCTTGAGGAGTAGATCCTATCGAAATCAATCATGCTTAGAGCGGGAATCCAGTGGCTGGCTGTGATGTGATGGAGGATTAGCAATCCTTTGTGGGTCAGCACCTAGAAACCCTCTGTGGGTCAGCACATTGCGAACCTCTATAGGTCACCACTTTGAGATTCTCCATGGGTCAGCACATACAGATCCTTTGTGGGTCAGTAGTCAGATATCCTCAGTGGGTCGGCACCAAGCGACCCTCTGTGAGTCAACACATAGGGATACTCTGTGGGCCAACACTTAGCGATCTTCCAGGGGTCAGCACTAAGCGATCTTCTGCGGGACAACACGTAGGAATCCTTCATTGGTCAGCACATACCCATCCACTGTGGGTCAGCACCTAGTGATCCCCTGTGGGTCAAAACCTACCAATCCTCTGTGGGTCAGCACCTAGCGATCTGCCATGGGTCATCACCTAAAAATCCTCTTTGGTTCAGCACTTTGCAATCATTTGTGATTGAGCTCATAACGATCTTTAGTGGGTCGGTATCAAGAGATACTATGTGGGTCCACACCTAGTGATCCTATATGGTTTAGCACCTAGCATCCTTGTGCGATTCAACATCAAAAGCCTCTCGAAAAAATAAGATGATATAGTTTTTTAACTCATCATCTTTATTCTTGTTCTTTAAGTAGTATACCTTTTTTGAGTTGAGTCTTTCCCTGTGATTTGTGAATGAGATTACGCTTTGTGGATTACCCTTTAAGGAATTATTGGAGACCTTTAGGGGTCTCAAGGTCCCTATTGGGTACTGTTATACTCACCCCCACACGGGCTTCACCCACAACTTGTTGTGTCTTGTGAAAACGACGAACAATTATGACCGAGGTCAGGGAGCCAGGATGACACGATGCATGGGGGTGACCGGTTGACATGGAGATTCGTGATGATGTGTTGTACCTACCCTTCAGTTAGGATCCTTGGTGAATGATCACAATAGATATTTTCAATTTCCGTTGTATTATCTATTTTAGTTAGGCTTGTATACTTTCCCCTTACTTTTAGTTCACACTTTAACATCAACATTTTTTCTATGTGGTTTACTTTTTTTTTTGTACCTAGTCTGTGTGTGTACGATTTTAAAGGAAATTCCTTCCCATTTTATAGATACACCTTTCTGGTGTTATTCGCTAGCCCTTGGCCTATGAAAGGCTGGATTGGGGTAGTCATGGCATAGGACCTAGGGGATGGGACATGAAAATGTGGTATCAGATAGGTTGGTTTTACTGAAGAACTAGGACACTAATCTTTTCAATGGGGAAATAGTGATAAGTGTTTTGGGTATAGTTTTCAGTTTGGGGAGTCCAGTGTTGGTTCATTGGCCAACATATCCACACATCAGGACCTTGAGTTCTGATTTCCGACTATATACATGGAAGCACTGGTTGCATGTATCTTTGAAAAGTTTTTCTTTTGATCTTTTTTGAGTTAGCTATCAAGGTATTATTTATTGATTGATTTTTTTCTTGATTTTTTTTCAGTATTTCTCAATTTAGATAGAAATATTAGATTCCAATGAGTGACCATGAAGATGGTCCACAGAGTGATAATACATTATTACAAGGATTGTTTCCGGAGATGGTACTTTTAGGTAGTGCCCCAGCCATACCACCACCGGTTGGTCAGAAGTTATTACTAGCGATACTGGTAGAGGAAACATGTGGGCTTAGTTCCTTACACATGTTTCAGTGATAGATACCCCTCAGGATCTGAGGTGAGCCAGAATCATAGGGAGATAAGGACTGACATGAGGTGGTGACCGAGTTTCCATCCAACCAAGGCACCATTAGATTAGATGGTGGTCCTCCCGGTGAGCATTATTTGTGTCTTAGTAGGGTGATGGAAAGGCTTAGATTAATCCTATCTTATGTTGAGGTGACTTTTCTGTGGACAGATTTTGAGAACCTTTATCAAAGGAGGGGGTCTCATTCCCTAAAATTCTAAGGGGTATGTGTTCTCAAGAGCTTCAATAGATTCAGTATGATGACATATCGATAGCTGAGTATTTATAGAGGAATACCAAACATTCTAGGTACTCAATTAATATGATAAGACCAATGATTCAGGGATCAGAACTCTGAGCGAGATGTGTTTAGGGACATCCGAGCCAGCACTATTCTTCTGTGCATTCCTACTTATATTAGTGTGCTAGAGAGAACCTTTGTGGTTAAAATTTCTTTGGCTCAGCAGATAAAACCAGTGACTATGTGTAGTGGTAATGTAGGAAACCGATGTCAGTTTTAGAGACTTGGATGTTTAAAATGTCTCAAAAAGAATAAGTGATAGGGATAGGTGAATCTATAGGGCAGGAGCAATATAAGAGGAACTAGGAGATCAACAAGAGGTAGTTTACATTTCGACATGTTACAACTGCCAAACTAATGAGGTAACCACAAGACTCAAGGATATGGAGGATAGGGGAATCAGTTATCTATATTCAGTCAAGGAGTGTGACCCATGGGCTCTAGGAATGATTCAAGGTACAATTTGTATCCATAACTAGCTGTCGTATTAGTAGAAATAAGTAATAATCATTCCTTCTTGTCATGAATCCTGTTGAACACCTAGAGATTCCTATTAAACTGTTGATTAGACCCTTACATCTAGATATACCTATTGGAGGAGACTCGATAATCACACTTATGCTGATGGTTTGATCTGACCCTTGAAGTAGGAGTTTCGGTTGAACCTCTTGGTGGCAGCGTCGAGGCCTTTTGATATTAGTTTGGGTATGGACTGGTCATCCACAGATCATGCATAGATTTATAGTTTTAGGAAAAAGGATGTGGGATATCTACAGAGTTGGAATGGGGTTTTCCTTGGTAGTAGAAAAATGAAACCCATGCAGAATGGGATAAACTCATTTATAGGAGGGTGTAGCCGATCACTCTTGATTCATCCAACATTAACCTCGTGGCTGCATGTGTTTTGAGTTTTCAGTTCCCAAAATTTGTGGAAGAATGCAGGAACATCCTTTAAAAATATGTTTCTAGGATTACCTCCCAGTAGGGAGAGGGACTTCTATATTGGATTGTACCCAAGGGAAACACCAATATATACAACTGCTTTTTGGATGGTTCTTGTGGAGCTCCGAGAGCTGAGATTATAGTTGGGAGAATAATTTTCTATCCACTCCAATCACAACAGTCTCAGGTGTATCTTCTCCTAGAAGGAAATGAACTTGATATATGGGTGATGAATAAATTCCCTATAATACTTGTACTTTTATAATGTATACACTCTAGGGAAGGGAAACATATAAGCATACACACTCATAAGAAGGCCAGGTCTACACCTTATGAGTGAGGTGGTATATCATCTAGCCATGATGCGATATTCATCATGGATGATGGAGGAGCTTACCTCTAATCTATGATTGTCACTACCCAAATCTTTCAGTGAGTTTGGGAGGCACACCTTGGGGATACTGACTACGATGCATGATGTTCTCAAATATCTATTATAAGGGCACCTAAAGGATTTTATGAAGGTGGGGAGAAGTTCAACCTTTTTAGGGGACTGACCATGGTACCATATAAGTAATGAGAGGATGTGTTGATGGAATTTAATACAACCCCTATAGTTATACATCTTGGTGTGGTGAATATGTACTAGTACCTCCGACGTTAGTACTGATTTTCAGGGAGTAAGAAAGCAGTGGAATAGTTTGTTTCAAAATGTCTCACTTTTCATCAATTTAAAGCTGAGCCTTAGGTTCTAAAATGCTTGATCACATCTTTTACCCCCAAGATAGATGGTCAGACAGAGCAGACCATACAGACCTTGGAGGACATGCTTCCTACTAGTTTCCTGAATTTTTGACACAGTTGGAAGGACCACCTACCACTAGTAGATTTTGAGTACATCTATAGATATCCCTCCACTGTTGGCATTGGACCATGTGTGGCCTTGTATTGGAGGCCATACAGATCAACTCTATGTTGGATAGACCTAGGGGAGTTAGTACTCAAGGGTCCGAGTTAGTACGGGCTACCACTGAGAAGATGAAGATCATCTAGTAGTGGATGAAGACTGTACAAGGCATGGAGAAGTCGTTTGCTGAAAGGAGATGGAGACTGTTGGAGTTGGAGGGGGAGGCCATGTATTCATATGGGTCTCGCCCCGATGAGGATTATAGAGATTTGGCTAGATTGGAAAGCTATCTCTGAGGACCATCTAACCTTTTCAGTTTCCTAGTAGAGTTGGTGAGGTGGTCTACCACCTAGCTCTTCCCCCATAGATTAACTGGGTGCATAATGTTTTTCACGTGTCACAACTAAGAAGATGTGTGCATGCCCATCACACTTCATAGATTGTCCTGAGTTGGAAATTGAAAACGAGATACATTTACGGAGTTCCTAGTAAATATTGTGGATTGAATGGAGTGGGACTTCTATGGACGGTCAATTCCTCTGATGCAAGTTTGGTGGCAACATGGTAAACTCTAGGAGAGCACATGGGTGTGGTAGGCTCAGATTAATGTTCAGTACCCCACTTGTTTGAGTTTCTTTTGTTTAGTCCTTCATGGACATAAATCACTAAGGTGGTGAAAATTTAAGGACTTTGAATTTTTTTATGTTTTTTATTATATGGAATTATTGCAAGACTGTGAAAATTGATGGTACGTGATTCCATGGCCCAGAGTGCCCGGAATGATTCATCAAAAAATGTTATCCTTTAAATAACATGGGTGAGAATATTTCCTGAAGAAGTGTAATAGAACTTAAATAGGATCTAAAATCAGAAATATGAGGGAGTCGTTGTGTTCAGAATGACTGGTTTACCCAGAATGTGACTTAGGATTAGTCAGCATAGGCATCTAGTAAGAAAACCCGAAAACAGCGTAACTGTAAATAAAATAATAAAATAATATTATTTTATTTATCAAATGCTTTTAACTCATGAACGACGACTTAAATTAAAAATACGGGACCACCCTTGAACTCATAAGTGTATTATTTCATTAGGAATATCCTAACATTGGCTGGCATAGGCCAATAGTGGATGTTAGTTTTTGGATGTAAATAAAATAAATATGTAACAATTATTTTATTTTCAAATCCTTAAAACTCAAAAATGGTAACTTGGATTTTAAATATGAGATTATTGTTGATCTCATGAGGGTTTTTTCCCCTTAGGTGGAGCCTAACCTTGACCAGCGCAGGTCTAGGGTGATTGTTATTAATTTTTTTTTATCTTTTTGTAAGGTACGTTCAGTCAACGATCAGGTGCGGATTTATGTATTTTGAACCGAATATCAGATTTAAAAACCGAGGGCACCATTGAATTTGTAGCCCCATGATTTTATTAGGAAAATAATAACATTGACTAGAAATGGTTGGATGAAATAGATAAATTTTTGGACATTACCAAAAAATATTAAATAAAATAACTCCAAAGTTATTTTTTTCTTTCCTTGTAACCATTAAGCAACTTTGGTGGGACCATGGTGTAACGTCTGGATTGAATTTAAGTCATTTAATGATATGAGCCTTGTGTTATGTAACTTCAAAATTCATTTAATTAATGGAACATTAATTTTGGATCATTAATAAACGCCACAAATGAAATGTAACGTGTGTGGTTCCCTCTCTTCTATTTAAACAACGCTTGGGAATGGGTTTTGGTCACTCGCGAGAGGATCATATGATGAATTAAAAACAATGTATTCAACCAACATATAATAGTAATTCGATAACAGTAGGAGGACTCAAACCATACAACGACATGAGATGTTGAACACCTTCGAATGCAGGTTCCTGTCCCTCATTCGCAATGTCTTCCAACGAGTTCGAGGTAGGGTATTTACTTGATTATTTTCCATGATTTTTATGAATTCATCTTATATTGATGATATTTGAACTATCCCCATCTTATAACGCTAACTCAGAGGGCACGGTCCGAACAAAACAAGGCCCGGACCCTCCACCAATTGTGCTTTGGTCACATTCTTTGTGGGCGACCAACCAATGCGGTGACAAGATAAAACTGGGAGCCACACAATGATAGATTCGTCCCGGGAGGCCAGTAGTCACAGTCGGAAAAGGAAATGTACTTTCAATGATATATTAGAGGCCCGCGAAAGCTCCCCCAGTGACTAGAGGAGGCGGTAGTAGGCACTCGTTAACCGAAAATAGGTGTTCGTGCCTGAAGGTGCCACAACAGACAATAGAGGCATGCCGATGCCAGCCACCCTGATGGAATATGGCACGATAAAGAGGAGGGTCGCAGATCAAATACATGGTGGAGTGTGGACCCTTTACCTATGGGTCTCATCGATGAATATTCCACACAGACCGAACAAGTGGAGCGATGCCAACTAGCACCGCTATAGGTGGAACCTAAATAGACGTAGTCCGTTCAAGCGGGGAGCCGACCCCATGCCCAGCTCGCGGGCCACGCCCAGCCAGAGGGACAGGCCATTCACACTGCCCAGAAGGTTTAATCGGGCCCTTCCAGATATGGATGAGCCTAGCCGGTATGGGCATGGACCGACAGACTAGGTCGGGTCGTTCCGATAGGGTCAAACGGGACCCAGACTCATTTAGGCCCAGTTTCACTTAAAGGCACCTATCCCCTACACCGGATGTCTGTTTGATGAACCGTCTACAGATCTGGTACCCTTAGGATTTGGCGGAGCTTTTGAGATACTCCACTTGAGTTATGGATAATTTTGGACTATGTCTAGGTTTAAATTAAGTTTAATCCAACTGGGCCCTCGTCATGAAAATGTATATAACTTAAAGAATGGGAATCTGATTGACGCACTATCTATTGTGTTGGAACCCATATTACATGGAGTTTCATCAAGTTACGTATTAGTGGGACTTAAATGTGGTTGAGGTATGATCAATGGATTGGGTAGAGGATCCTCCCCGAATCAAGCGTGTTTAGTGTGAGAATCCAGTGGGTGGCTGTGACGTGGTGAAGGATTAACGATCCTCTTTGATTCAACACCTAAAAACCCTATGTGGGTCTACACATAGAGATCCTCTATGAGAATCACATAGAGATCCTCTCTGGGTTAGAACTTAGATATCCTCTGTGGGTTAGTAGTTAGCGATCCTCTATGGGTCATCACCTAGCGACCCTCTGTGGGTCAGAACTTAGGGATCCTCCGTGGGTCAGCGTGTAGCGATCCTCCATGGGTCAACACTTACAATTCCTTTGTGGGTAAGCACCTAAATATCCTCTGTCGGTCAACAAATAATGATCCTTTATGGAATTTACCTTGCGATCATCTATGAGTTATCAACTATCGATCCTCCGTGGGTAAGAGATGAGCGATCCTCCATGGATCAACACCTAACGATCCTCTGTTGGTCAGCACTCAATGATCCTATGTGGGTCAACACGTAGAGATCCTCTGTGGGTCTGCACCAAGCAATACTCTATGGGTCATCACCTAGAGATCCCTATGGGTTAGCACCTTGCGACCTTGTGTGTTTAATTTGTAAAACCCTCTCGACAGAATAAGATGATCTAACATTATAAAAAATAATCTTTATTATTGTTCTTCATGTAGTATACTTGGTTTGAGATGAGTCTTTCCTTGTTCTTGGTGATTGAGATCCTACATTTTGGTTTTTACTTTGAGATATTATGGGACACCTTTGGGGGTCTCAGGGTCCCTTCTGGGTATTGTTATACTCACCCCTCCACGTGCTTCTCATGTACGTTGTCGTCTCTTGTGCAGACGACTGGTATATTTGACCGAGGTTAGGGAGCCATGACTTCACGGTGCATGGATGTGACCAGTTGATGTGGAGAGCAACGGTGAGTAGATGTACCTACCATTAAGGTATGATCCTTAGAGAATGATCTTAGGAGCTATTTTCTATTTCTGTTATATTTTCTCTTTTAGTTTGGATTTTATACTGTCCTCTTACATTAAATTAACACTTTTACATTAGCGGTTTTTCAATGTGGTTTACTTTTTTTGGGTACATAGTCTTTATTTGTATAGGTTTAATGGCAATGTATTCCCTTTTTAGGGGTAGGCCTTTCTGGTGCTAGACACCAACCCTTGGCCAATTGAAGGCGGGCATGGGGTAGTCACTGTAGGGGCCCCCGGGGACAAGTCATGACTCCTATTAGACTCAAATTCTTCTTAGAATGGTGTCTCACCATCAGACAGATGACCTGACTAAATAGAACATCCATGTTCTTGAGGAAATGATTCAGGCTTGTATTTTTGACATTGTTCATAGTTTATTGGATCACCTACCTTTGATGCAGTATTCATATAAAAATAATTTCCTATCAACCGTCGTCATTGACCCATTTGAAGACATGTATGGGATACCCTTCATCTCACCGTTGTATTTGGAATATTAGTTAGTCTCAACACTCATAGGCCTAGCGTCGGTGAATGTGATGACAGTGATGGTGATGATAATCCATGGGTGAAGGAAGAAAAAAGATATCCATCATAAGTCTTCAGAAGAATGTTTAAAGGGTCCTTTTGGGTTCTATGAGGAAGTCAATGTGTTCTTGATGGACCCACCTCGATGTGGATTATAGATATATTGATAGAGTGGAACATTATATTTGAAATTCATTAGCCTTATCCAGATATTGTGTTAGGGAAGTGATGTGGATTACTGATTATCCCTACAATCATAGATAGACTAGTAACATGATGTCTTCCATGGGTTACAAGTGTGGATGTATGTGAACCACTCATCCCATTATATCAATTTGGTAAATAAGGTCATCAATGTTGGAGAAACCTTCACATATTAAATTGTAGACATCCAGGATCTGTAGGTCGAGATCCGTCATAGGAAATTTATTCCCTTGGTGAGTTTCCAATTAAAATATTTGAATATTCATGAGAGAACCTTGGATTGGATGAACTATATTTAACTTCATACCACTAACTTATATGAGTTAGGTGTTTCTTTTTTGAATGAAAATCCCTATAGTTGGTAGAATTTAACGACTCTATTCTTTCTAGAAAATAATTGGAACATTTTAATGAATATTTTTGAATCTATGCTCTATGTTAGTGTGTGATTCTGTGCCCTAGGGTGTTTCGGTGTTGATACAATAAAATTTTAAATAATATTATATCATGTGCTCATATTGTTTCTAAACTACTAGGATAATCTATAATGAGTCTCTTGGATTAGAAATATGAGACAGCAATCAAATGATAATTTTTGGTTTTACACTACATGTGACATAACCACAATATTCTTTGGGTGTTTTCCTTTTGTAATGTTGTGGGTGGATTCTAAATAAATAAATAAATTTTTTAATTTATTATATATTTAATATTCATGATATAACCGACCTCTAATTAATCATACTTATGGAAAATCCATAGGATTATCTAGATAACGTTAGGGTTGGAGATGATTAATTGGATGAGTGTTCTTGGATAACAAATAACGAATCATGGTTAGATTATTAGTTTTTCAATCGAATATGTGCATATTTTTTATAGAATTTGAGTGGAACCATTCATTTTCAGTGATTGATTAAAAATAGAGGTTCAGAATTATTTTTTTGGGATATAATTCTTGTTTAATTTATCCTTCGATGAATACGAATCAATAATTCTAACAAATTGATTCACATATCAACCATTGATTCATATTTAATTATTTATCATCAAGGATTTAGAAATTCATATTAACAATTTATCCTTTGACATTCCTCTTCATTCATCACATTAAATATATAGAATGATGGAAAATGTGAATAATGGATGAGGTTCATGTCTCACGTTTATGTTATTTTCCATTCAACAATCATTCATCACATGTGGATCAAAGAAAATTTATTTATAGATGGTTAAACAAATAAATAGTGATAATTCATTTCAAAAAAATCATTAGTGAAAGAGATCATTACTATAGGTTCGGATTTGGGATCGATGGCTCGATCGAGCTGCAAAAATGGTGACTGTTGATTAGGGATGAATCTAAGGTCATTTTTTGAGTGTTTTGGAAATATAATGATAAAGTATGACATTATGTGATTCATAGGCCAAGGGGTGACTAGAATCTATCGATATAAAAAGTTCAAACTTCAGTCAACTTAGATCCGTACTTTATGGGAATGAATTATATATAGAGTAATGTAGATGAAAATGTGAGTAAAACAATTTGAAAACCATATGTTCGAAAAAAACAGACCCAACAAGTATTCGGATGAATACATATCATATAGTCCTCTTGATGCAATTTCATAGTTTTTGAAAAAAAACATCAAAAATAATGAATGAACTACCACATGCCATGTGACCCATGCCTAGTAAATGGGCATGTACCCAATGTTACACAGGCATGGGCACATACATGTTAATGGGCTGAGAAAAATATATGGTCATGGGTAGGTATATAGATATATTCAGAGTTCAGATATATATCTAAGTACATAGGCATAGCTAGAATATATTGTCATGGCCATGTACTCGCATGTGTACTGAGTGAACAGACACAACTAGATACACATGCATGGATAGTGTACATGGGTTTTCCCAGTATAGGAAAAACATGTTTTATTCACCAAACAAACATTTCTTTTACTTTTTTTTGAGTATTAGGAGGACCAGGTTTTTTTATTATATACAAATATTTGTAGGCTGAATTCCCCTTTTCAATCTCTATGACTGTACAATTAGGTATCATTCCCTATTCATAGTGTTTGATCACTTCTATGTGATTACTGTAGAATACGGTTCATAAAACCCTCCATATGGAATGGGGTGTAATTCCAAGATATTTCTTCCTCCCAAGGCTTGTTCATAAATCAGTTGACTTATTATTTGAGATGTTGGATCCCATACCTAGTGAATTATCTAGTGGGGGTCATGAATCATCTATAGTACCAGGGTGAGATCACATATGAGTGTATCAATAACTTCTGAATTATAGTTTGTAAATCGTTATAGTGAGGCCCAAAACACATGACCTGTCATATGTGATCCATATGCATTAGCAAGACCCATGGATTGAGTTCTCCAAAACCATTGATGCCATAATTACTTGAGTATAATCTTATGTTGTTAGTATGATTATAAAATTACCATGAGACTTGGTGTCCATATTGAGGATATCTCAGTTGTTATTATTATGTCTCATATTTTTATTGACATTCCTTCGGGCTGATGAGCTCTCGACTCCCTTGATGATTTATGTTTGGTAATTTTGGGGTGTTTTGAGGGGTATGTATATATTCACCCATGAAAAGGATCTACCCAAAAATATCAAGGCTTAGAAAATGTCATCCTTTTCACATATTCATATATGGACCAAGATTTGTAGGATTATTGTTATTCAACAAGGATATTAGAATATATATGGTGCTACATTTCACCGCATTCCCCTTCTTCCAAGAAATTTTATTTTTTTCATATTTTTATGGGATTTTATTTTTTCATTTATGATTTCCAATAATAGTTTCATAAACTATTATGGGATAAAAATGTATGCATGAATTTTTGTAGGAGTTCTATTTTTTACATTAGCAATTTATAGGGATTTACATATTTTTTGTTTATATAGTTACCGTATTTTCAGGCCTCCCATTTTTTTGATATGTCAAATTTTTGTTGGTATTCACCACTTTTCCTATTATAAATGGGTATGTGGTGTAACATTTAGATTGCCACTATCCATATAGGCCCCAATGGGTTGTTCTATGACAATCACTCTCTAGGAATATTGCACCAATATTAAGTTATAATTAATGATAGAAGTAATACGATCATGATATTCCATTAACCCCAATTAGAAATATGGTTTAAACCAATTTTCACATCCTTAACAATAGATTTTCCATATCTAAAAAATTATGATTTAAAAGGGTAAATAGTTTTATCTCATACAACCTATCCATTATTCTAAAAAATTCATTATAATAAATACTCTATAAATATTAATTCAAAATTTTAAATCCATTTTATTGGATTAATGTTAGAAAAATGATAAATTTTGAATTTTAAAATCTAATTATGTATTTTATGAAAAATATATTTAATGAAAAAGAATCTTATATTCTAAAAAATCAAATTTGGGTATGTAAATGAATAAAAATATTTTAAAAAATATAATATTATGATAGTGAATATATTTTTATAGGAAATAATTAATTTTTTTTGTAATACTAATTTAAATGAATACTCTCTTAACGTTTTCATAATTGTTAAAATTCAATTTATCACTATTTGAATAAAAAATTATTAAGTTAGAAAAACTAATAAAATATTATATTACTAGTATTATTCTATAAAATATTTTAATATAGTCCTATTTAATTTATAAAATTTTAAAATTTTATTTTTTTAATTAAATTAAAAAATACAGTGGAAAACTATTCAAACAATCAAATAACATTTTAAAATTCAATGTATTCTTTATTCTTATTTCTGGAAAATTATTAAATAATTATTTTCCAATTATTTCTTCATGTCATAAATATATTTTTATTTGTATTTTATCAAAATATAAATAGAAAATTAAAATAAAAAATCAAATTTAGGAAATTATATTTTTAAATAAACATTTATTTTTCATAGTAATAGTAGTTATAAAAATGATTATAATTATTATTATACGTATTTATCATTTTTATTATAAAAATATTTATTATTTTAATGAATATAATTCATAACTACTAATTTAAAAAATATTTTTAATGATAATAAAAAATATTAAAATGTTGATGTTTTTTCATAATGTGTTGTGATTAGAGAATTTTTTCAGACACATAGATTAGTTAAGGAAAATCTATAAGTAAATAATTGTTTGTCACATTTTACCCAATAAATATATAGAATCTTTAATATTTTTTTATTATTACATAATAATAAATAATATCTATAGGTATCCAAAATTTATATATGGAACAAGATTAAATTTTCAAATGATGTATTAATATTTGTAACTTATGGATGACTTAGAAACTAACATATACATATAGAATTATGGATAACCAGCCCACATGATTAATTTACATAGAAATTTCGTTGTCATCCTCATAGGGATATGTGATAAAAGGTTTATTTTAAATAATGATTATGATTTCCCCATTTTGGTAATTTAGTTTACAACTCTATTTCCCAAATCAAATCAAATTTATCCAAAGAAAGATTAATAAATCTTCAACTTGAGATATGATAATGTTACAACCAAAAGTTTCCATTATTAACCCTTACCTTTGTTTACTATTTTTCGTAATGAAAATAATCCTTATAATGGATTCATTAGACTAAAGGGTTTGAATTATACATTGACATCTAATTATCCATTTTATTACTTGGAATCTTCATATTCATTCACCATTAATTTCATTAAATGACCATGTTTTCCATATTTGATGCACTTTCTTGTTCCCTAATGGTAGTCCCCCTATACTTGATGAATGTAATGATGCATTTTCTTTCCTCCAATCATTCTATCATAGTAATACGTAAAAAAAATATGATTTTCATTTATTATCCCCAAATCCAGGAAGATAATGAGAGTCTGCAGTTTCAATTTCCATATAAAGTTAACATATAACTACCTAATCATTTATAAAAATTATCTTAAAAATAATGATATTTTAAGACCTGGTTTTATGAAATAATTAAAACATTGTTCTGAATTTTGTGTTAGAAATAAAAATTTAGGAATGTCGTGTGAGTCCCATGATGCTTGACTCATAAAAACTTAGTGAGTTATCAAATTTTATATTAACTATATCAATACATTATATATTTTCATGTAAGGATTTCAATGGAAATAATTACTAAATAATAGCATTTATTAATTTAACTAATTACATACAGGTCACTTCTACATTATTTCTTGTTTTGTTAATGAGAGATCGACATTAATCTATAATAACATGTAGGTAATAAAATTATAAAACAACCTCCTCTTTCATGGTGCTTTTATGAATATAAAATAGCATTTCTATAAAATTATTCTATTTTTACATATTAACTGTATTTGTAGAAGATATGGATGATGTATGATTTTCAAATATGAAACACTTGATAGCCTGGTTTGAACTCATTAGTGAATTTAGGAGATAAAAAAGGATCATTCCATTTCCAATATACTAGTATATTATTTTCAAAAAAATTTGACTATATTTTCTGTTCAATTTAATTACTTATTTGGACATTCGTTTCATTATCAATCATATCCATTGTTAACATGGGTTCTTGTAAAATACTATAGTGTTAATCAGGACTGAGAAATATTTATATCATAAGTTAATTATGAAGAACTCATTCTATGATTGTGTTACTCTCTTAATCTATCACATTATCTTTTAGTTAAACCAAAATCAAACATGGCTAAATATATGTTTTCATAGGATGGGTTTTATCATATTACATAACCAAATTCCATAAAAAATACATCTTAATATATTGTAAATATAATATGATTATAAAACACTTATAACTCAATAGTGTTTTACCATGTGTAAATTTAAGCCTTTATTTGATGCACCAGGTGACTATTGTGTTAAAAAAAATCATGCCATTTTTGGATTATTATCGCATAGGTGCATATTTAATAGAGCATGTGACAACTTGTATTATCCACCAATGGATTTTTTTACATGTAAAACATCAAAATCTATTCTTTTACACAATTACAATATATTATCCTATTTATAGATGTATCTATTAGACTTATCACAAGGGTTCATAGATATTTCCATTAATTATAACCTCAAAAAATAGTTAATCTAATGTTAAAAAATAAAACCTTTATCTAATACAAACTCTGAAATTCATGATCAATTATACTAATATCATATCATAAATATATCCTCTACATATTTTCATTTTTACTATGTGAGATGAACAAACATAAAAATACAAGAAATTTAAAAAAAAAATATTTTATAAATCACAATTGTCACAATATTCAAAATATCCATTATGATTAGTGTATTTAGAGATTAGGTTTTAAAGTTTCATAGCATACAATACTTCTGAACATTTATTTTGAATCACAACCTATTAGGAATTATTATAGACATCTCATAATTTAATCACATCCTCAAAATATGCGTAATGGAAACAGTTAAATTTATGATTAAAAATTCTCAGTAATGAAAATAGTTAATGATACATAAGGGTTAGATCATAAGAATTTAAGACAACATGGATAAAATGATAAATATATTAAAAAATTATCGAAGGAGTACAATACCATGGTAAAGACATCCAAGAGTAATAAAAATAGTATCATATATTTTTATTATATAACAAAAGAATTGAAACATTGAATCATGAAAATAAATTGGAATATAAGGGATGAACACCACAAACATAAGAATATTAATATATATTCACTTTTTAGATTAGAAAACACAATTAGATATCCATACCACATTGAGAGTGGTGTAGAAACTCATGCACTCTTGTAAGGATTGTTATAAAACATATGTACCTTATTAGTCTTGGGAAATAACTCATGTACCTTTTTAGTCTTGGGAGATAATCTATTTATCTTTTTGAGATTATTATATATTAAATATTAACAAATTAATTTTAATTCTTTATAATACCCCACCCACAAATCATCTAATCATATTTTTATAACTTGAAACCAATAATTCATTATTCTATAAACAACCCATGTAAAAAATTATGGGATTATAAAAATTTTAATATGTTAAAACCAAAATTCACATTAATGATACATTAATTGATAATAATAATGTAGTATCCCCATTGACGCATTTCATATGACCATTTAGTTTTATATTAGTCAAAAACAATTTCCAAGGTAATAAATCCTCTAATGATAAAGTGAATTTTTTAATTTTTGATGGAAACATTTTTAACATTACGAAAAACATGTTTCAAAACACATTAACATATATTTTATTTAGTGGTGATGTGAATACATTGGAAAACATATTATTTAATTTAATAATCAAATAATGATCATTAAAAAGATATATGGGTTAAAAAATAAATAGGGAGTGGTAGATAACCAATATTATTATGAATAGCTATAAGAACAATTTTAATATTTTGAAAACACACTATTAAAAAACATATAATGAAAAAGATTATAATAACATATTATTTACTAAAAAGGTACTAGGAAAAATGATGTTCATTAAAGTAAATAAAAAAGGTGGTCCAAAAGAAATAAGTTAAAAAAATGGGATTGTACAATTTGTATGTGGAAGATAAATCAACACTCATATTTGAAGATATATATTCAAATCATATTACTATTTTACAAACATGAAATTAATTATATAAATAAATTTGTTATAAAACTAATTTTTCTTAATGTGATGCAAGATTATATAAAATATGAATTTGTAAATGTAATAATATAGATATTGTTAATTAATTATGTAAACAATGAATCCATTAACTCAATAAATGAAGTTTAATTAATTGAATAACTTAGAAAAAATAGTTTTCATTATGTAAGAATACTTTTGAAAGGGTTTTATGTGAAAATAACATTAATATGCATAATTTAAATATAATATACCACTAATACAACCATATGATGGAATTAAACTAACATCTGTGAAATATGTTCATAGAGATCAATTATAACGTAATTAATAATAATTGAGTTAAAAAAATCCATACTAATTTTATAGAATTTAAATAAAAAACATGTTGAAATTAAAATATATAAAAAATAATTTAATTTCCATGAGTGAAATATATATCATGATTTAATATGTAAATTATTTTGTATATTCAACACAAAATTTAAATTATCTTTCTCAAACAAAACATGTATCACAGAGAGACATTTGAGGAGAAAACATGTACCTTATACCTTGGATTCTAGGAATTCTCATCATATCTGTGCATGAAAAACCTAAATATCATATTTAATTATTTTATAAACATATTCATAACTATATGATTTTATATGGTTCATCTAGTTTTATTCACTACAAGTATATTAGTTCGTTTTTACCCATTTCTAGAATTGGGTGTTTATAAATTTGATCCATTGTACTTGAATTGTAATATAAGCCTCAATGTTAACAAACAACTAACCATTAAAATTTTATTCACGTCAATTGGGTTGATTGTTTTGGATGATTTTGTAATATTCAGTTTCCTTTCAAGAGGTTTTAATTGTTTATACATGGAGATAAAACTCAAAATGAGCATATTTCATGATTCTTATTGATAGAAATGTGTTTTCTAAATTAACATTTTGAATATATATAATAGTTAATAAAAATAATTAAATATTTATACCACATTATATTAGAAATTAATTCACTATATTAATCGATGATATAAGACCATTGCATTGTTATGGTATGTGGTTAAATCGATACAAACATGAATATTCTATGTTTGAAGGGTAATTATGATGTCGATTACATGTCATAAAATTATATGAGAAGAATTAATATATTATTATCTTCGTAATTTTTGAATATAAATATTAGAAATAGTTATAAGATGAATATAATTCATATAAAGACAATATTTTTTATAAATAGATCATTTTTCTCATAATGTGCTTGTATTGAATGGTTTAATTTATAATGACCATTTATTACTATTAGAATTATTATGAACACCAAATTTTATTAACAAATGAATAATTATTTTATATTCACAAAATTTATCCTTTAAAATTTTTATAACAATATATAAAAGGTTGTTGTTAATAGATGAATGCATAAATTCAATAACGTAGTAGTCAACAAGTACGCATGGAAGATGTTTTCATTTTCTTGTAGAACAAGAGAGAGTAATTACATTGATTTTGACATTATAATAAAAAATAATATATATTTCATAAATATACATTATATTAATTTCTGATGTATTCATGTTATTTGTGGAAGGGAAATGTTCATGTTAATTCCCAAAGATGGTATTATACACAAGAACATATTTCACAATTTCATTTTTCATAATGGATACTGGAAAATATAGTTAATAATTTTAAAAAAATATTAGTATAATATTCATAATAATCTTATCAGTTTTATATGTTGTAATGTGATTTTAGGAAGAATAAGTACACATTAATAATTTCTAATGAGAGAGGAGAAGTTAGAAATTTAAATATCACAACTTGGATTACCCAATTTGTGATATGGGATTATATTTTTATGGATTCTCTGATAAGAATAATAGAACCTCATTAATAAGTCTGTGAGTGTTTTTAGTAGTATTGGGAAGTGTTTGGGATGAAAATAGGGTGTTATGGTGTGGTTGGAAGTGAGGAGAGGAGATCCTTGTTTATAAGAGAAAATGGGATGAATATTTAAAAATACCTTATAGGTTTTAATAATGAGAAGCCAATATCAAGGAAATTAGATCAAAAATAGAGAAATAGTAAATTTTAAAAATGATAAGGTAAATTAATAACTCAGATAACCATTTATAAACATGTTTTCAACTCTTCGGGAATATATTTTGTACTTTTCCATATAGATATTAATATAGTAACTACTCTTTATCAAAGGTAACTTATATTTTATTTATATAAAATAAAATAGTCCATATAATATAATTTGAACCAAATTATACCAAATGTTAAAGAGATTTTAGTTTATTTCATTTCAAAAATGGATATAAAAAATTAATAAATAATATTCGAATTTATTAAAATCATTTTAATGAAAAAGTAATTTTTGTAAAATATATAATTTTGGTTTTTAATTTAAATATAATAATTTAAAATAAATCATTTCACTAAGAATACAATATTTTTTCAAATAATATATTCTCCAAATTCTCTATTTAATACTTATATATTAGTAATTTCATAAAATTCATAGTATTTATAAAAATAGTATTTTTCTATATTTACATAAAATATTGTTTTTAGAAAAAATAATAAATAATAAATTTTTATTTATAATATAATTATTATTAATATAAAATTGATATTAATTATCAAAAAATAGATTTCTAAATTTTTAAAATTAAATAATTAAATAAAATTCCAATATAAAGTGGAAACAAATTCATATAGGAAAATAGATTTTTAAATTGTTCACAATTATTCACTCTTATTTCCTACCATATTATAATTAAATTATTAGAAATAATTTTTAAAATTACTAATATATTATATTATTAGTTAATAATAATAAAACTACATTCACAAAAATATATTTATATCTTATAAAAATATATTTCTATGTGTAAAATTATTTTTATTAGTTGTATTATCGATTCTAATTGAATATAATTTGTTCTAAAAGTAGTATTTATTTTTAGAATACATATATTTATTGATGTGATTACTCTGATTCATACCTTCTTATTCAATGTAATATTTTCAAAACCCATATATAAGAACAAATAATATCAAATAATTATTTAATTTTGATGATTTATGTAGATAGTCATGTCAAACACATTGTATATTTAGGAAAAACATTCTTGGAAATCTCAATTAATCACAATGGAATAACCTAGTCTTTGATTATTTTGGAATTCATTAAATTCAAGTGAGATAGAGGTTATTACCATTATAGCCTGTGAAAAATATTTGATTACATATTCTTATGATGTAATTCACTAGATATCTTTTCAATTTCATGAAGATGTTATACAATATTTTAAAATTGAAAGGTTTTTAGTCAATAGAAATATTTTTTCACTTCATTTATTTTATCAAGATTCCAAAAAAAATTAATATATTCTATGGGAGTTAACATTTTTTGAAATTATTTTCACATGTTATTATTATTTACATATATATTAATACTGTTTATTATGAAAAAAGTCACCATTTTTGGGGGTTTATGATTTTCCAAAGGCTAACATTTTCCATTTATATTTATATACCATCTTGATATTTCGTGCCAATACTACATTCAAAAATTAAACTCAAATGATATAAGGTTATTTATGAACTATATTAAGTTAAATAATCCTGATTTGGTGGCTTGTATAAAATGATGAAAAAGAGGCTTGAAATGAACATGGGTGTAAATTTAATAAAATATTTTTTTGTAAAAATTGTTACACTATATTGATGTTTCCTCATTATTATGTTATGGTTTCCTTATTTATATAAAACTCTAATCCTATAAGATCATAGGAATGTCATAATGTGAAATACTTTCCATTTAACATATATTCATTGGTTAATTACTTTGTTGATCTTTATTTTCAATCTTTTAGAATATTACAATAATTTTAATAAAGTCATTGATTTTTTTATTCTATAAATTACTCTGATAAGATAGAATATATAGATAAGCATATATAAAAAGATATTGTATAAAATCCCCATGATTCCAAAGCCACTAATTTTTTTTTCTACCGAATGAGGGTTAACAATTCATAAAATAATGAATATATGAAATTCTATGGAAAATAAATTTTTATATAATTTATACTCAAATTAAATTTGATATGAGCAATTGGTAAAATTATCTATCTTTTATAAGAGTTTTAAATGATAAAAATTTTATTTGTTAAAAAATATTATATTATATTTATCCAATAATATTCAGAAAAATATAAAATCTAGATTTTTACATGACATTGAAGAAAATGGATTTAAAATACTAATTTTATATCACCTAATTATTTTAATGATCACAAATAAGTTATATATATATATATATAATGAATTAACAATTTTATGAATGTAAAATATTTTCTTGAAAAATTTAGAAAATAGGATATATCTTGCTATACTATTGTAATTACCACTATTTATAATAAGATATTATTAGATAAAGGAATCTACCTCTTCATTACACCATAAGTTCAAGAAGTAGTAGGTAGTTTAACTTGGAAACCACTAGGATCTATAGTCATCCTAATATATTATAATGAAGATCCATTTAAAATGATAATTAGAACTATAGTAAGTTGTTGCTACCATCACCTAATGATACCATTAGTAAATCATATCATCTATTAACCAGATCTACCATCAGTTCAATGAAGCAGCCGTTTAGTAGAACTAAAACTATAGAAAAGATATAATTATCATTAGATAAATTTCCCACCATGTGTATTTTCCATTCCACAATTCTACAATTCAGATGAGGTACCATTATAGTGAGATTCTATTCAGAAGTACTAATGAAATTGTTGGTACATTTAGATTTATATTGTTGTAATCAATAATTAATTTGAGCATTTTTTTCCTAGGGATGGTTTCTTTATTTAATGCTTGATATTAGCGTGCAGTTTTAGGAATGAATATTTATAAACAACTACTTGGGAGTCTCAATGATAAATGTTATCCCTTCTTAAATCTATTTAATATTACAAGGATCCAAATTATTTTATTATTATACTAAAATAGATAATTAGTCCTACAGTGCAATAAATTCATAAAAACCTTCCTCATGTGATATTTTAGTGTGGAATATCTATAGGAACACAATCATGGTCTTTCATATTATAAAACAAAACAATATAAGATAATTTTTTTAAATAACCATAACTAATTTCATATCCAAATTAGATTCTTGTATAGATTTCTATAGCCCTTATTTTCCTATAATTTTAATGAAATTTTTTTGATCACCATTCATGGACAAATTTATTGACTCATATAGAACTGGTGTTTTTTAAATTATTATAAACTACATTATCTAATACAATATATATTTATCATTATGATTATGTTTTTTATTATTGGTTTTATATCATTACTCTATTAATATTTAAAATAATGTCTCATTCTCTAAACTATAGAGTTTGTTACACTATCACCCAATTTTTTAAAATTTCTTCCAACAAACAATAGTGGAAGAGCATGTGTGCGACCAATACCTATTTTATCCCAGGTATAAATATGGATGATTCTTTGATCTTAGATATCCATGTGTGTTTTCATTTTAAAAATAATATCATGGTTTTGGATTATTTTATATTATAATAATCTTTAAGGTAGTAGGTGTTTTAATAATATATGTGATTTATTCTTGGCTTCAAATAAACACCTTCCTTAAATTTCCCTATGCATTATTTACTATACTTTATTTATTTAATTTTTCCACATTTTTAAATGAAATATTTTCAATTGAAAATTTTATTGATCATAACTTTTAAATTATAGTTAACATAACATAGTATGCTTTATATACTATTTGGAATGTGTAGATTAGTTTCAAATATAATATAATTTTAAAAAGTAATTTAATTGACTTTTGATTGAGGTTTTGAAAATCACTTTCAATAACATAAAAAATATAATTATATAATTTTTTATCTATAAAATTTATCACATTGGGGGACATATGATATAAAGTTTGGTTAAAGATAAATTTTATTGGAAACTCAATTCACCCCCACCCCCTCTTGGGATTTCCAGTATGACAAACATCTGGTATTAGATCTTATTAAAAATACATATTACTATGATCTAGTTTTACATAGTGATCTTACATTTCTATTTTATATGAATATATATATTTGTGGATAAGTTTAATATATAAGGTACTACTATTAATCAGTCACTTGAGTTTGAGGGGTCTAAAAATTATCAATGGAAGATTAAAAAGAAAATTCATATTGAATTCATGCAGTGTGATATTTGGACTACTAATGAGGGAAGTTTTGAAATACCTAAAGCTGATATAAATTTTGTATTTATACAACCAATGAAACCTATGATTATAACTATAATGATATGAATACTTTGTGTTACACCTTTAATAAGGATGTGTTCGATTTAATATCCAATTAATTTACTATATTTGAAATATGGGATAAAATACTGGTTTCTATTGAAGGATCATTTAATGTTAAATCATTGAGTTTAAATACCTATATTATAAATAATGATAACATTAAGAGTAATATTGATTAATATTTATCTGATAATTATCTTTGGATTAATGAAATATTGTACAAATTGCACACATTTGGAAAAACAATTACTGATCGGGATCAAATAATGATAATTCTGAGTTTTCGACCAGAAAGATGGATAGGAAAATAAATATTAATGAGGGAATCATGTGAGATTATTATGTTACTAGTAAAGGAACTCATTGGGAAAGCCATGACTTGTGAAGAATAATTTCAAGTGATTTTGGAAAAAGTTGATAACCCAAAAATTAATATTATACCCTTCAAGGCATATGACTCAAAACTAAAAGAGATGATAATTGTTGAATGATAATGGAATTAAGAATCACCCAATAATAATGATACTGAAATGGATTATCTATATAACTATTTTATGAAATATTATAGGAGTAAAATGTTTTTCAAGAAGTAATACTACGGAGGTAAATAAAAAGAAATGTAAATTGGGTAAAGGAGCAGAAAAGGGTGATTCCTATAATGGCAAAAAACTAACATTTTTATTTATTTTGAATTGTAACATAGGATACAAGAAAAATTACGAGGGATAGAAAAAGTGAAATCCCAAGCATCATTAATAACAAACTTTAACCCTTAAAAAGGAAAGGAGAATATACTATGTAAATTGGACATACTATGATTTGGTGAAGCCATGAAGAAAAAAAATCTCCCACCGGGTTCCCCTCCCGCCGCGTGTGGGTGATCTCACTGTGATTACCCAGGATTTGTTTACAATTCTTAATTAAATTTGCCCTATTCCATGGATCCTGGCCTGTACTAGATTCTGATTTGATGAGAATTAGAGAATCTGTTTCCACTTCCTTAAGCATGATGTTCCGCTTCCCGCACAACTCCAAACCTGTGAGTATCGCCTACGCTTCGGCCTATAAGACATCAACCATACCATAGATGGCAGAGAACACTTCTACAATAGTCCATTCTCAATTGCTGATGATGCATATGCCTCACATATCCCCTAATAAGAGATCCATCTATGTTAATATTTATCCCAATATAGAGAGGTAGCTAATAGACCTAATGCTCGAAGTGGAGAGGGTGATTCATCAAATGAAATAACCTACTAAGAGTGAAAAAATAAAGGACAGGTCAAAGAAGATGATCCTAATATAAGATATAATAATAATAATAATAATGTGAAAAAAAGATATAATAAGGATATGAAAGCTATATGGAGTGAATTTGTGGTTAGTTCAAGTGACTCACATTCCTATAGATAAAAATAAAATGATAGGCCCAATACGTGTTTCCTAAAAAACACATCTAAGGTAATAATTTATTTTACTAAAATAATTTTAAATACCATTATTATTTTTGAAATGGAAAATAAAGTAGAAAATATGTCTTGTAATGATCTATTAAAAAAATTAATGTTCTAGAAGTGATATTTAATTAATTGACGGATAAACCTAAATGTTTAGAAAAGTATAAAGCTATGTCTTCTCACATTAAAACTAAAATTAGTGTATGTATAGATAATAATGATCTAATTGATAAGGAAAATAATGAACTAATGATGTTTAATGGGAAATTAATAATATATTATGATTGATTTACCAATGGTGGATAATCTATCACTAAAATTCTTAGAATAAAAATCACACTTATGTACACCACATAATTTTTATATAAACCTGGATGAAGAAATATTTTTGAAAATAAAATTTTCCAAACATCTAGTTGTATTAGATCATTTAATATTAATTATTTATCTTATAAAATGAAATGGTTTATTTATAAAATCGTAAGGTATGATTATAGGAGACATGTAAAATAGTAATAGCCTTTATTATTAACATATCTGGACCAAATAAAATATTGGAAAAAAATCACTATTGTTTTAAATATCATTAGTAGGAATTATTTCTAAAATATTTTAGTATAATAATATGGTATCTAGAAAGTGGATTTTCCATACATATTAGTGGATAATAATTGAAATTTATGACCCAAATCAATGTTGATGGTGTAAATTTCACTTTTTTACCAATGAAAAAGGAAAAATAATAGGACTTGGTAAAATATGCCACTCATGAACTATATAAATTACTAAAGTATTATTTTCAGATGGATTAAAATATCTTATTTTTCTCATTTAAAAGTTTTATGATAATGGTTACTGTGCTAATTTTAAAAAACAATTCTAATAAGGTATTAACTACCAAAAATGCTTCTGTTTTAATACCTATTCATAATGACAATGTTTTGGTTGTTGAATTGAATTCATTTTTTAGAATGTTTCTTGTTTAAGATACATTAACTATTAATATTGAAATTTGTGTTGTGGTCAAGGACCATGTAATATATACTCTCTTGAAAATTTAATAGGAATTAATTAGACAAGGATATAACATATTGTGAATTTCCAACATAAATAGTATGTACTCAATATCAAAATGAAAATCATCAAAAATTATCATCCAAATAAATTAATAAAGTCCTAACTTCTAAACATTTATTTTTAGCTAACATGAATTATTATGGACAATTTATACTATCTAGTTTAGAAAGAAAACAATAAGACTATGATATATTTGAATATTATTAAAGATATTGATTGATGTTTTCCTATTTCCATAAGATATGTTCTATATTGTGTTTTTTAGAATATTATAAACTAATGTAAAAAGTAGTTTAATTAGAAGCAATAAATTAAGAAGTGATCATGTTCGTGGGTTTGAAAATCCAGAGATGGAAAAATTTTACTCAAAACACGGTGATAGTTATAAATTTTCTTCTCTAAGAGTCCTATAGTAAAATGGTTTTATAGAAACTATAAATGGAACCCTTTAAGATATTACATTGATCATTCTCCATGAGTTTGTTTAACATATTTATATTTGGAAAAAAATTTTAAGACAACTTTAAATATAATTAAAAGAGTTTTAATTAGACTACATTTAATGATGTCCTAAATTTTTTTATTTTAAAATCTTTATACTCAATAAAAAGTCTAATTTTGATAATTTTATGACCAATGGTGATGAATAATGTTTCACTAGATAATCTTGAACAAGTAATGAATATACGGTATTTTATAAAAGAACTATGATTCTTAAAGAATATGTGTATGCAATGTTTGATGATAAATATTCCCATAAACCCAATACCTTTATAAAAAATCTAGACTATTATCTTTCCAATATTGTAATTAATTATAATATTTTTTATTATATTTCCAAACATCCTCTAGAAGTATATATTATCTATGATGAACATCTTAATCTTGAATAAATAGATGAAAATGATGTTTCAAAAACAAATTTGTTTTAGAATATTTTGGACTAATTCATATAATTCATTATATGACTTTTCCCCTTGAACAAGATAAAAAAACTAAGACTAGAAATTCCCGATGAAATCAACTTAAAAACCAATATATGTTATCATTTCAGTGATCCTATGAGTATTAATTATGTAATTTTTGATTTTTTAATATTAATGGAATTGAAAGAAGATTTAAATTAGTCTGAATAAAATATAATTTTAAAACTAGTAGAATGACCAAAGAAGTTCCTATGTATTAGAACTAATTGGGTGTTTAGACACAAGAATTATTATTCAATTACAATTATAAGTAATAAAGAATAACTTGTCTCATAATGATATAGTGAGTAAAAAGGAATTGATATGTGGAAACCAATGTTCTAGTAGCACGAATTGAATCCATGCATATTTTATATGCAAATATTGCACATTTGATGTTAAAATAATATAAAATAAATCCCAAAAGTGTGTTATTAAATATTTATATAGTTGAGAATGTTTTTGTTAAAAAACCCGTGTATTTTAAAAACCTCACTCTCCAAATCGTGTTTTTAGATTTTAAAAAACATTTTATGGTTTAAAACAAGATCCTAAAGATAGGTATGATAGTATCAGCTCATATTTTTAATTTGAAAATGTTTTTCTATAGGAATATATTATTTGGTTATTTATTAAACTATTTACAATAGATAATTTAGTTGAAAAATAGTATGTAAATGATACTTTTTGGATCTTCATGAAATTATTCATCTACTAAATTTCAAAAAAAAATATTTAATGAGGAATAGAAAAAAATTTGATTGGTGGACAAAAATTATTTCACTATTTTCATATTTTTGAAAGTAAATGTTGAGTTATTTTAAATAAATTTAATTACACTAAGTATCATTTTATAAGTTTTGGTATGGATAGTGATAAAATAATTGACACTCCCATCTGTATAAGTGGTAAATTTGTTCTTGATGAAACTAGGAAAATCATTCGATCAAAGTACGTAGATAGAGGTGAAATGAAACTTATTATAAATAATTTTAATCTCTTAAATATAAAATTTAGTGTGTGTGTGTCTTACCATTTCTAGGAAAACCTAAAATATCCACATTTAGATAATGGAAAATGAATTTTGAAATTCATAAAAAGTACAAAAAATTTAGGATTGTTCTATTCTATAGGGAAAAAATATTATTTTGTGATTACTATTGTTGCTGAATTTTATGGATAAAATTCCCTTAGAAAAAACAACTCTCTTTTTTATCTACTTTCTAGTTTCATGTTGTAGTACAAATTTGTAGTATATTACATTATCTATTTATGCATATAATTACAAATATATTGGAAATTGTTATAAACAAATTATTTAGACAAAACACATATTACTAAATAACAGATAACAATTTTTACATTTCCCATTAATTTTTTATAATACATGTTCTATAAAAATTTCTTTGAATACAATGTATCACTATATAACTAAACATATTTATATATGACATCAATTTTTGACACAAAATCTTCAAAATGTTTATATAAAACTTAAATTCATTATAAATTAATAATATCTTACAAACATATTCACAAAGCTGATTAATTTTGAGATAATGTGATATATGAGATGTATACATGGGATTATAAGTTTTTTTAATCATTTTATTCTTATTATTATCTATCCCTAGAAGAGAAAAATCATTAAACTGATACATAAATGGATGATAAACCATTTATATCTATTGTGGTTGATCTACCATTTACATCAAGCATTAGTTATGCAATTATAATGAACAAACATGAGTCTTCATAACTTAGTGATCAACTGTTGAATACTACTATGATATCATACCATAACATGATAGAACTCAGATGAAACCATAACAAAATAACAATGTATGCATCATTTGGAATATAGTGTATGAAGGTACAATTCTGATTTATATTTCTTCTTTAATCAGCAATTAAAATTTTATTTTATCCAGTTTATTTATATCTTTCTATTCATATTATGAGTGTTTTATTTTCCAATATCAAAATACCTATATGATATTTTACTATTAAAAAATAGAATTTGATAACCCTCTCTTATGCTCCTCCTATTGAAACTTTATCTCTTTCTCTACAGGACCTTGATGTTCCTTGTATGTCAATATCCCTTAAACTAGTGTGATATTTGAATTGTTGAATAATCCTAGGGGATAAAATGATGATTCACCACCATAATGAATTCAAGAAGTGAATTTAGATGGCCTATTATAAAAATGATGAATTCCCATATCATATCTTGAGCTTCTTTCAACATGAAAGGAATATATTCCATGTAGTTTGATTCTAGAAATTCTCCCATATTGAATTTTATCCTGAACTATGGACGTATCGAATGGCTCATGGTGAATGGTGTACCATTCTACCAAAGGTTTGTTCACATGATATAACTTTTTTTAGCTTATTAGTTTAGAGATGAAATGTATGTTATTATTGAAATAATATATTGAAATGAGATTAAATGTTTGTCAATGTAGTTGTCATGATGAATCAATGTTCCTCATGTGGGTATATGTGAGGAAAATCATGGTTGTCTCTCTTAAAATCCTGAGAATTTTTTTTTGAGAATTTACAAATGAATTTAATTAGATAACCTACAATCATAAGGCTTATGGAAGTAGTGATTGATTGAGTCTATTGTTTGTTTTGCATGTTTACACAACATATACAACGTTCTAGGATGATGTATTTTAGCATATTGAGGTAACATGAATAACTTTTGTTATTTATTATGAATAAAGGGGACAAGATTAACATATTTACATAACTAATTATATATATAATGGATTAAATAAGGGATTCCTATAGGTCAACCTCTTTGTACAACCCTATGTTGAATTGACTATATTGAAATATATAGGTCTAGTTCTTGAAGGTGAAGATAAAATGATCATGTGTGGTGGATTATGTGTAATTTTGTTAACTTATAAGAGGATAAGGTAAAATTGAACCCTTGGTTAAAGAAATATATTGTTGGTAATGATTGTTTTTATGATATGTTTAATATATTGAAGAATCCAACTAGATTTTTTGACATGTTAGAAACTATCATGAAGTTAGAGGATTTTGTAGATTAATCATAAAATGTTGATGATATGGTTTATGAGGAAATTTTTTTTGATAAGAAATATTAATTAGTGTCAATTTTAATGTATGTGGGAAGTGGTCTCGATGTGAATAAGGGAACTATTTTTTTATAGGTTAACTAGGGTTACACCTTCTCTCCCAAGAAAATATTTTTTTATAATATAAGATGAGGAGTCAGAAGAAACTACGTTCTTGAATGGTGTTTGAGTTGAGATATCATATTATTAGACTCCAAAGGATGTGGTTGTGCGATTAAATTATTCGATGTATGATTCCAATTGAGGTGATGAGGATGAGAAGTATCAAACATATTATAGTATTACTGAATCCAACATATTTTTAAATGGTGATTGGTAGGGTAGATCTATTTCTAATCCATCCATCTAGGAATCTACTTATAGACACATTCCATCTAACCAAGAATATAGAATCCATATTACATCATATAGAGATCAAGATGAAGCAACATCTATATGGGAGAAAGACTCATGATCTATACATCTTGTCTTGGAGAATTCTGATTCAAATGATGGATATGATGGAGGCGGTGAAAAATAAATCCGACCATATTATTCTTGACCTGCCATTTTTATATATCAGAGAGATCTTAAGGGTCTATTTTTTGAATGGATTAATATAGGATAAAATCAAGATAATTTTTCATTAGAGATACCTTTTGTTGATATTGGACCATAGGATGATGATTTTCCTACCTATAAATGGACTCATACTCCTTTTTCTTCTCCCCGACAATCATGTTAACTGAAAAAGGATGGTTTGGATGCCTTGATGGAATGTTTTCTATCAGATCATGGATGGATTCCTATATCTACATCAGTATAAAAGACTAGGATTAGTGAGTCTGATACTAGGTTTATTGTCACATTGTTCATTAATAATATCCAAAAAATAATTTTATTGATGATGGAATTTTTGGAAATATAAAATAATATTCCTATAGATAATATTTATTCCATGCATTTCATTATACAGAACACAAATTCTAGTTTTATTAGCAGAAAAATATCTATATTGGAGAGGGTAGCGATCTTCCATATTCTTGGATTTCTATCATCCATTTCTCTAAATACTTCTTATCTTTCATTAGTAAATGATGATTTTATAAGACCTATAGTCATACAAGAAATAAGTATGGTGATGGGTGATCACAAAACTTCTTGTTTAGTTTATATTCCAAAAATAAAATATCATGATGAGAATTTTATAAGTGGTTGGATTACGTTTATACGAGGATGTGATAGATATAGATACAAAAAATACATCCATCATGTATTTCCACTAATATATTTATACCAAACATGATCTTAGATAACATTTTATGTTTTTTATTGAGACTTTTAGAATTCCACCTTTGACCAGGGCCTTCAATGAGAAAGTCGCCCTATTGAAGACCTTGGTGCCCAAATAATGTTATTCATGGAAGGGAAGGATAATTTTCTTAATGATAAAGAGCATGGTGGATGACTGATGAATTAGTTATTGGAATTGATGGTACCTATTTTATACACCACCAGGATGGAAATCATTGGGACTTATACTGTCCCTTTGACATATTCCATTTATGAACCTCCATTATCACTTTTGAAGACTACATATATTATGGTTAGTCCTATTAGAGTCACACATATCGATGTTGTGAGGTAGGTAAGGATTGTGGAATATACCATATTGTTTCACCCTCCTACACATTTGAGCCCTCCTACCACTCTTATTTCAAAAAATGTAAATCATTTAGAATATTTTACTTTTAGTTAGGCTTCAAATGGTTTACAAGATTTTGATTATGTCTTCCACCAAGTATTTTATTTTTTTTTTGTTTTCCCTTTGTCATCTAACCTTTTGAAATTGATATATAATAAATATAACATTTTTATTTTTATGTAATCTTTTACTTTACTAGTTTACTAATCACTTAAATGAGAGTTATTGAGTTTCATTTATTATGGATAATTAAATGGCTGAAAATATGAATCACATATGAACATGGAATGTGAAGATAAATATTCATCATATTCATCTATTAAGGGCTATAGAAATGGTTATACATTACATTATTTGTAAAAACTAAAAACTATGTTATTATACAACCACCTCATTATTTTAATAATCACAAATTGTATTTTTGTATGTATAAAATGAAATCAATGTTATATTACAGTAAAACAATTTCTGTATAGAATTTGAAATTTTTTTAAATATGGGATTACTAACATAATCTAAAACTAGTTATAGTAATATACTATTTTATAAAGAAATCACCATTATGAAAAGAAGCTACTACTAGTTTGACTATTCTACCTCTGGGATTTGAAATCATTTTTTGCTACTATAGAGCAGATCAACGACAACATCTTAGTAGATATAAAAGTTTTTGCTACTATATTCATTTTATGTTACCATTAATATATTGGAGAAACCATATTGTAGTTATAATAATAATATAATGAATTTATCATTCATTTGAGATACCACTAAGGAAAACCTATCGACACTGTTAGATTAATCAAATACCATGGAATCTACTATCACATGGTGATACCATTTATATGATCTACCATTCTGATGATATACCATTCAAAATAGCTACCTCTAGTGAAGAACCCACAAGAGAGCTATCATAGCTATCTAGAATTTATTTTATAATTATCTTTTCAAGAGATACATTATTCATTTAATGTTCTACAAAATTCTGTGGAATTAAGAATAATTATTTTTAAAAAACACCATAGATGTCTTAATGAAAAAGGATATAAAATTACATATATATTTCTTAGTATTAGGATCCATATTGTTCTATTAATATCCTGTAGTGTATAATTAGACCAGGATAACTATAAATTCAAATAATTATTCCCCATTTGACATTGGAATGCCAAATATTTGGGGACATAAAATCATTTTTTAATATTTTCTATAAAATCGAATAAAATATTAATATATGTTTGGAAAAACACTAAAAACACATACTAAAATCATATGTGTTTCCACAATTCAATGATCCCCGTTTTTCTTTAATTTCTATGAAACAAGTTCATGAACCTTTCAAATAAAAATTAATGTACTCCTAAACAATTTGATCTACTTGTATTAAGAAAAACTAAATTTTCAAATCCATAATCTATTTCAAATTCTTTTTTCGTTTTACATTCATTCTAGGTTTCAAATTACATTTCTTTTATATTAAAATAATCTTTTATTCTAAAAGTAATATTACATGGAACTATCACGATATTTTCATTATTTGTACTCCCATGAAAAAAATATGAAGACATTGAATGTGAGTTGTACCTATTTAATTGCATGCATAATTATTTAATATTCTTTGTTCCTAGGAATCCCAATGTGAAATTATTTGTGAAATATAATCTGGGATGTGGATCAATTTATTTTATAAAAAAATTATTTATAGCTAGTGATTTCCAAGTAGAGGGTAGTATGCCTCATCTTGAGATTGAACACATTTTTTAGATTCTATTGTTTCATATTATCTATACCTTATTTATTTATGTTTTTAAATAAAATCAAATGTGTCTAATATGTTGAAACAAAATTACTCTGATAGTTGGCTTAAGTTAGTTTGTCCTTTACAATGTTTTGTAGAAGTAAATTAGTTTCAATAGACACTATTTTTAAAAGTATATTAAATTAAATTTTATCAATATTTTGAGAATATTTCCCAAATATAAAATTATATAAATCTATTTTTTCTGTTAACTTGGATTTTGTTGGAAAATTTGTTGGATATAAGTTTTAAAATTTTTTTATTCATAATTTTTGAAGGAATATCAATTCATCCGCCTAATGAGTTGTATAATAGGACAAATACTAATGATTTTCATAAAAAAATTATAGTGATTAATTGTTTTGAAATTTACCCACAGTGGAGAATTAATTAATATTTCATTTCTATATTTTATGGATAAATTTCTTATTTCATATTTATATTTTTCAAGATATAAATATCAATATTTTATTACATTATTATAATATTTTTTTTAATGATTAATGATAATATTAAATATATTATATGTTTAAGAATCAATGATTGGTGTTGGGACTATATAAATAATTATTGATATAAAATTATCTATTTTACATTTTTAATTAACTAATCCTTACCAAATCATATTTGTTTCAATTTTCATATGAAAATTTAATTTCAATCAAATTTGAAATCTATTAATAGCCTAATATTTATATTGATTATTCTCCACGTATTAAAATTTCTTATTTGAAATGACATTAATATTACATCACTGATATATTATCAGTTATATGAGTGTTATCATTTTATAAATGTTCAACCATTGGATTATAGGGATTAAAAATCATTATTTATTGAAGAAGAATTATGAATTATTCTACCAAGTGTGTGCCAAATATTCCACCTCCGACAAAATTGTTTAAAAAACAACCAAAACTAGTATATCATGAATTTATATGATAACCTATTTGAATTAAAAGTGTTATATTTATTAAAAAATTTAGTGTGAAACTTTGATGGGATTATTAAATTTTTCATTCATTGAATGTTTTTATATAGGGATTTGTTATGTTAAAAAATGTTTTTAATGATTCATGTTGTTCATTTTAGGATAAAGAACCCTATGTTCATGCATATAATGGGGAATTTGAGGAAAATTAATTAAATAACATTACATTAAAAAATTTCATTCTAAAAATTAATTTTTATTTTCATTAATAATCATTTGTAATTAAATAACTGAATACTCAAAAATTAGTTGGAAATGTTATATTTTTAGTAGTGGGGAGGGTCTCATGTAATATATAAACGATCTTCTTATTTTGAACTCATTATTCATTAAGAAAATTCTCATAGAAATTTTATTTTGACTTTTGAAATGTTATTAATTATGGTGATGTTTGAAGAAATATTCTGTATATAGAGAATTATATAAAATTAATTTATTATTTTTTTAATGATTTGAAAAATTTATGATTAATATTTTATATAACGATTGTCTCATGGCGCACGATGGGTTCGTGGTGGTGAAACGTGCGCTACCCATCAGTTGATTAGAGAAGGCTGGGTTCTGCTTAATCACTCATATGAGATGCACCATTTTGGCCTCGAAATGCCCAATGGTTCTATATCCAGTAATGTGTTGACCTGCTTTCCAATGGCAGGCGTTCGCTGGTTAGTTTGACCAGCGGCTCTTAAGAACTCACATTGGTCGAGAATATGGGATGTCGGGCTCATCGTACAATTTTGGGGGGAATTATTGCATGTTCCGGGACTCTCTTATAGACTTAAGATGTGTTCATATGATCATGAATCATTGGATTATACCCAAGAAGAGTATCCATGGATTTATTATGGTTGGAAATGGTCAGCTGGACGCAGGGGTTCAGAATCATTTATGATCTAGGATTACCATCCCTCGATGGATTAATGTCCACAAGGAGTCTAGACTCATTGAGGAGGCACTAGGAGTAGTGTGGTGAACTGACGTGAGGATAGTCAGATCGACCGGTTGTTGGGCTTGAACATTAGGGAGGATTCATACGTACCCTTCCTAGGAGATAGGGATCAAAGTCCACGTAGTTTGAATAGGAGTGTTAGAGAACCGGCGTGAATGTGGACCCAGGGGTCCGATGGCGATCGGGCTTGAACCTCCAGAAGGCTTCCTACGTATCCCTTTGGTAGGGAATTGAAGTCCTCATATTCCACATTATCTTGGGGCTTACACTCTATGGAGGCCCATTGAAAAGGATTAGGGCTTACACTCTATAGAGTCCCATAATGTCGGGGATTACTCCGTGGTGGATGCCCATAATGTCAGGGCTTACTCTGAGGTGGATTCCCATGGTTTCTTCTTCATGTATGGACATGAGGGAATCCCAACCCTTTGATGGGTAAAGGATTTTACCTATTCACTAGTGCACAAGCGGGATAATGCCAATGGCGTTGGAATCCGTCCAAACAATGGGAGATGAAAAGTGTGAATCACATGCTCGACATTCGGAACGCAATGAGGGTTCATGGAGATGGAGGATAACTGTTGACCGTGTTCGAAACACAAAAACCATATTGAGTTAGCCTGATATAGGGACAATCAAATGAGGGATGACTGCTGACCATGTTCGAAACAAAGGACCTGACTCGAAGTGTTGTCCAAAGTCTTCCAGGGCATTGGCCCTGGACGTTAGGTGAGACGATGCAGCATGGGACCCGTCCATTAGGGGTCCCTTCAGACATGGAAGAGTATAATGATTCGAATGAAGAACACTCAATGCGTGAGGTGGAGTGATGGAATGTTTGATTGGATTCTAGAACTCTTTAAATTATTCCACTATAAACATCATTTGTGGAATCTTATGCTTAGAGCCTAAGGAATCTCTTGCTTGGAGTAAGAGGCATCCAATTATTGAATGATAGGAAATGGTATAGTTTATAGTCATGTAGATAGGACTATTTCCATATAGTTTAATGTCACATGGATAGGATGAGGGCCATAAAGTTTAACATCATGTGGTCAGGACGAGGGGCATACAGTTTAACGTCATGTGGTCAGGATGAGGACCATATAGTTAAACATCATGTGGTCAGGACGACTAGGTAGGAGACATCTATCAATGGTTGGTGTGGGACATATGCAAGGGAGGCCTTTTCTGGATGAACCTAGCAAAAGGATCTAGGAAACGAGGTTATAGGAGAGTCATGAGGATTATATCAACTCGTGGAATGTATAGGACAGATATTGGGGCGGCAGAAGGGTGCAATGTAAAATACTATTGACCCGGCCTGAAAAGTTTGCGGTACAAGTCTCTATTTTTTATGGGGGTTAGTGATGGTAGTGAATGGACTGGACTGGATGGCCAGGACCATAGCCCCCGCGTTATGGACCAGCGAGTAAATGGGATTTTCCGCATGGGTCGGGCCGTGTAGTATCTGGCCGTGGAGGGTATCTGCGGAGGAGCTGGCCACGGAGGAGACAGGCTGTGTAGAAGCTGGCCTCCTAGGATGTCCACAAAAGAAATGGCCACTAAGGGCTAGGCGCATGTGGTTTCGCAGATTGGTTGTCCACGAAGGGTGTCCGCAAAGGAGCTGGCCGCAAGGGTGTAGGGCGTGAAGGAGCTAGTCGCGAGGGAGCAGGCCACAAAGGAGAAGACTGTCCGCGATGGAGGCTTTCTACGAAGGAAATGGCCGCGAAAGAGGATATTGTCCGCGAAGGAGGATGTCCGCAAAGGAAATGGCCGCGAAGGGCATATGCAGAGGGGTTAGCACCCGTCCCACATTGCACCTACAGAGGGGTTCTCGGTTCCATTTCGTGAACAAATCTGGTCCGTGGAGGGGGTGGCTGCAAAGGAGATGGCCTCATGTGGTTCGCGGTTTAGTTTCCCCTCTATGCGGAAGAGTGAATTCGTGGACGATATGTGGTCCGCAAATGGTCGCAGAATATTACAGCTAGGAGCGATTTCTTCAGCGTCACCCCACAGGTTTTCACCCATCCTTTCTCGTTTTTTTGTTGCCCCTCGGTGACTATTTATAGTGTCACGAAGAGGCTGTATCGATGGGCCCGTGGCACTTTCTGTGGAAGCTCATGAATGAATCCCCACCTGCGAAGGACTCGGTAAACCAGGGATTTTTGGAACCAAGATTCATGGAATTGATCCACGGTCTCATACTCTTCGCTTCTATTCCATGAATGACAAGGTTTGCTTCCGCATACATCTTCTACCTCCATTTTGCGAGCGACAGCGTTCGTGGCCGCATATGGCTTCCCCCTCCATTTGGCGAACGACAGCGTTTGCGGCCACAAATGGCTTCAGCCTCCATTTTGTGAACGACAGTGAGCGCGACGTTGGCCGGTTGGCTCGGTTCACGATGGTGGATTGGCTTGGCTTCACCGATAGTATTCCTGGTTCACACACACGTAGGCGCTCCACCCCCATTTTTCGAACGACAACGTCTGTGAGAGGGCTGTTCGCCGAACCGGCAGCGTACTGTTGTTGGGAGCCGGTACGTGGACCAGTTCGGTCCTTTTACAAGTTTTGGGGTAATTGGATTTCCCCCTTGAGGAATATTCAGGACCCTATAATGATTTTTTAGGATTTTAATTTAAAATTTAATCACGAAAAATATTTAATTTTTTACTAAACTAAATTTAATATTAAATATTTATATTCTAGTTTTTAAATTGGGAATATGGGTGGAAATATTCATTTTTAAAATAAAAAATATAATGATAAAAATAATTGAAATTACAATGTATTGTCCAATGTGTATAATCCTTACTATTTCTTCTAACATGAACTATAAATTTCAAATTGAAATTCTTGGGGGAAAATGAGAAAATACAGTTGGCTTGAAATCAAATGATATTTTTTAATAATTAATGCATTCAAACAACCAATATAAGATTGTGTTTAAAATATAAAAATTTATATCATATGATAATCAAGAAATGTACTATTACTAAATATATGAATTATTTAAAATTATTATTATTTGAATAAGTCATCAAATGAAAAAAATACAATATAACTAGTTTTGAAACAAGTACATAATTTAGTGCATATTTATAATAAGTTATTTTTCAAATGAAAATACTTTCTTTTATAATGTATCATCCAAATAAAGAAATAAGGATTGAGTATATTGTATATTATATTATTATTTAAAAATTAGAGTGTTTAAATATTATATTCATGATAATATGAATGAATTTTTTTTATAAAATAGATTATTTGTATTATGGAATAAAATATCCCATGGTTAAGGGATTATTTCATTGTTATTAACATCATGATTATTTTCATAAGGAAATGATAATTTTTATATAAGATTATTTGATAAACAAATTATTGTATATATTTTTGTAATGTATTTATAGTGGAAAATGGATTCAATCTACAATAAATCGTTAATTTATAATTTTTTATATGCAGATTTTGATATTGGCATAGTTTTGATTATTTTGGAAGATATTGATGAAAAAATGGCAGAAAAGGCATGATTATCATAAAAATAAAAAAATGTTTTTTTGTAAGTATGAAATTTTAGATCATAGAAAATAAACGTGGTATGAGTGTGGCATAAAAGATGGAATTTTAATAATTGGAGTTTTAATAAAATATGTTTCAATTTTTTAAGAATAATTCATTTTTTAAACCCAATAGTTTAAGCACATAAGGAGATATATAAATAATTATTTTCCCAATTGTTAACTCAAAATTAATTAAATATTTTAGAGAATTCCAATAAAATCATGATGATAAATTATAACCAAAATATAATTTACCTCATGATAGAGTATATAAATTCAAATATAGAGGTTTTTATCATATTCTATATTTTTAGATATGATTTTGGAATTTTTACTTAAATAATAAAACATTATTTTTCTTTACAACAGCACATCAAGGATTGTTAGTATACTTAAAATAAGTATACTTTAAAAAGTCTTAATGTTATTTGGGTTGCTTCTTAGATTTTTAATTATTCATGTTTATAACATAATACATAATACTTTTATTATCTATTTTGATAACATTCTATTTATATTAATTGTATTATAAAACAATAGTCTAATTATTTCAATAATTTTACACACTGTAATTTCATTTGATGAATAATCTCTTGATTATTAAATTTTCTTTAGCCATGAGTAGATTTTGTTTATTTATAATTTTGATGTTAATAGTAGAGGGATGATTATCTTGCTAATTTCATGGATTCTTTAATAAATAATTTTCTATATATATATATAGATCGTCATACTATTAAAATTAATATTTAGTCTTTTTTTTATTCATCAAAAAGATAAAAAATTAAGGAACTTTTTCAAAGATAGTTGACATAATAATCCAATTAAAATATAATTTTGATTAATTTATTGAAATGATTATATAAAAATGATAATGATATTATTATTAAAATATTCATTCATAAATAGGTTTATGCTAATAAATATACTATTAGATGAATTTTAAAATCTATTATTTTCTATTTAACAATAGGAAAAACAGTTTGTCTAATTTATTTGTGAATAATATTGGTTGTATATTTTTTTAAAGTAATCATTATCTGATATAAATTTATTTGTTATTTTAATAGTAGGTGAAATCAATAATTTTATAACTTGTTATTTATAAATTAAATTGTAATATATTTTGATTTTTTAATTTGATTGAGAATTGATGGGGTTGAAATACCTACTATAATAATATTCCTCCTTGGATCAATTTTAAAAATTAAATATACTACACATTTTCAGTTATTTTTTAGGATATATAATTATAAATTCATATTTTTTTATACACATGTATAATTATGGATAACGTTTTGCCTTTTCATTCACCAATATGCGTGTTTTCAAAAACAAATTCCCATATATTGATTAATAAAGTACGAAAATGATTATATTATTTTAGGCCATATTGAGGGGTTTCAATGTACATTTTATATGATTTTAGTGTTAATTATTAATATATGTTGAGTTTTTATCTAATATTTATAATAACTCATTATTCAGTATGAAAAATTCCAAATATATCATTTTTACCCTTAATATAAATCATTAAATAGGATTTTTATTAATTTTTTATTATTGTTCAATATTTGATGTATGATAGGAGAACAATTATATAGATATGTTGAGAGAAAATATTGACTATACATGACCAAGAGTGGTAATATATTAATAGTATTATGAGACCATTAATTTTTGTTATATAGAAGTTGAATTACTTACAGTTTCAAATTTCTATGGGGAACATGTATATTATAATGGTAATAATCCTTCTCAAATGATCATTATGCATTTTTAGGTATTGTAAGGTGTTTTTATGGTGTTACATCAATTCTGACATCCTCGTCACTAGACTAGATTCATGATATTTTCATTAAATTATTTCATTGGTATTTCCTTAATTATGGTTCTCATTTGATCATATAGGGTTCCCTATATTACGAAAAATATATATTTATTTTATATATCATAGAGATTAAATAGTGAATAATTATTTTTTTATAAATTAGAATCAATCCATTGGAAAATATTCCGTGAAATCATAGTAGATTAGAGGATTGTACAAAACTAAAAGAGCATTAGTGAAGACATTATTTATTAAATGAATAAAATTATCAGAAGATAGGTTAAAGGATAATATGATGACTAATTACTCTTAAATACATGAATAGAAACACCATTATGTAAAAAAACGATCACTTATAACAAACCAGGTCACTTCCCTTATTATAAGAACCCCAATCCACATCTTAGTAAAAAGTTACAATTTGGAACAATAGTTACAAAATTCAATACAAATGGGAATAATTAATAAAATATATTTTCTTTGTTGTATATATTATTTCAAATACAAACTAATATATAAATTTTTTATTCCTTTTACAAAATCATTATGTTTGGAGCTCATCCAGGTAATGAATCTATATATAAATCAACTTCCTTGTGATCCCAACTACCATTAATTAATCAATTTTTATCTTTTGGTTGATTAAATTCTTAAATAAATAATTTTCATTTCATATATATCTATGATTACATATAATCTACTATACTAAGACATTATATACCTAGATATATTACGTTGTGAATGAAGTTTTAACAACACAATAACCTATTCCTTTATTTTATTTGAATTAATCCCCACATCCATTCATGGATGCTCAGTTCCACCATTGTAAAACCAAGAATTTACCCTTATCATAATATTTCCTGGTATATCCCATGATAATTGAAATATTCATTAATTATATTTTCATATCCAAACTGATGATTATAAACAACTAAAGAAGGGACCCCATGGCCCAATTTAGTTACCATTATAGTCTACACAATTATATGAGACTCAAGTGTGTCATCTAGTCAATGAGTATGTACAAAACCAACTACCATTCATACAAAACACCATTATATCCTTTATTATAAATAATGAGATTTATCACCCCGTTTCATAGAACAAATTGAAAAAATTGAATAACAATATCATTTCCCAATATTATTTCCCATTAACAAGTAAATAAACAAAAAATTTGAAACTCCCCATTCTATATTTTTAAATTCAAATAATCATCTAAATTGTATATCACAAGACTATTAATTATTATGTAAATAAGGTCAAGATCTACTAAAATTTTAGTATAATATCCTTACATTGAATCCTTAGTTGATTTAACAATTTTGAAATTAATATTCATAGTAGAAAGAATTTAAAAAACTAAAATGGATTCTATAAAATGAAAAATCCACATTTACAAAATTTACCCAATAAAATATAAAAACAATGTGTGTTAAGTGATTAACCAATTATTCTAATTTAAGAATACTGAATTTTAGTGTAATTAATCCCTGAAACCATTATTTCATATTAAATTCATCTAATGGGAATATGTTATTTTAAAATCCATTCTCTAGTATAATAAACCTTATATTAAGAAAAAATAATATTGTAGAGTTAAAAGTCACCAAAACATCAACCTTAAATAACTATTCTCTAATGATAAGAACTCTATGAAAAATAATTAATTCATTTATAATCTCATACCTCTCTATTATTAACTCTGTATCGGTATAAATACTTGTTATATTTCCTCACATTTTAATTTATTTTGAGGAGCAAGACTTCAATAATGTTAAATTCAAATTTAGGGATCATACCTGTGTAAGAATTTCAACATATGAGGTCAATAATTCTGTGCTCATCTTCCTCAGTTCCCTATACAATACATCCAGTCTGAATAAATTACCTCATACTAGAATATCAATTTTATTTTCTATTTGAAACAGAATAAAGAAAAAATTTCTATATTATCCATGTTCGCTATTTAGATAACAAGTAGAAATCATAATATTCAATTTTTATTCATGGGAAATGGATTCAAAAATGATTATTCGATATTATTAATTATTTCATGAATTTAATTTAATATAAATTATAAGTTTGATGGTGAATTTAAAAAGTTGTTTATTTAGTTTTTTAAATCATTTGTGTGGTATCTCCGTTGATGGTTTAGTTTACATTAAAAACATTAGAAATTTTCATTTTTTATATTTTTTTAGAATTAAAAATATATTAATGGTAACTAAAAAAGAAATTTTATTTATATTGGATTATGTCTGTTTTCATTTTTTAGTGAAGTAAGAGAATTATATAAGTTAAATTATACAATAATTTATATTTTAATTTATAATAAAATCATGAAAGTGGAAAAAATTTCCTAATTATTTGTATAAATATATTCCTATATTGATTTGTTTTATTTTTCAAAATATATTCATTGTTGGATGATAATAACTATTCATAACATTGTGTTTTCTTTGCATGGTTTTTGGTTAGATGGAATTTTCATTATTCATTAGAAAGTCTTAGTAAGGATTTTATTAAATATATTAGAAATATAAATAGATATAACAATATTCTTATTATTAAAAATTGTATTACAAAAATCAAAATGGATTTTTTTCGGATTTATTTAGACATCATTCAGATGGAAAACATTCATGGATGTAGATCTTGTTTTTTTGTGAAATAAATAGAGACATATTGGACAAATCGGACATATAATATAAAATGTTTGATATATAAAAAATTAATAATGTAAATGAATTAAAATTAACTTAATATTTGACAAAAATAAGTTAAATAATATTTAATGATTTGAAAAAATAAAACTAATTTTTTTTTTGATTAAGAAGTATTAGTTTTTGGGGATAAAAATAAAAAAAATATCACCCATTAAAAATATATAAATATTCACTATCATTTTCTCCAAAACCATGAGATAGAATATAATCTAAATTAATTAATTTTAATGTAAAATATAACCCATTAAAAAATTCCATCATTTGATTAGTAAAATATAATAGTTCACTATTTTCATGTAAATTTCATGAACTATTTATCTAAAGAATTTATAAAACATTATTTTCTATTCATTATTTTTATGGATTTCTGTTTGGTTTATTTTCATACTCTATGACGTTTCTATTGGATTTTTGGACACAATATTAAAGTCATTCAATGTTAATCAATGGGATCATTCCATTAATGTGGTAGTAAATTACCATTACCAAGAAATTATTTATTTATTTTTATATGAAGTTATCAAATTTGGTGTTTTTTGGTTTCTTGATTGATTTTATAAATTTATTTATATGTTATTTTTGAATATGATAGATTTATATTTTATTTATAATAATATATTTTTGTAAAATTTAACAACTATTATATTAAATCTGCAATATGGAAGTAGAGGATGATAATAGAGAATGGTAGATTAGATTATGAATTACTCTTAAAAATAATTAAATGTTGTATCATAACGATGAATAAAAATATAGAATTCAAATTAATAATAAATCATTTGAATATTAATAGTAATTAATTTTCATTAATATTTGAGGGATTTTTGAACTCAATGATATGAAAAGATATTGTTTTAAAATGTGGAATTCATAAAATTTCTATTCAAGGAGGTAACTATATTTAAAAATATTAACAAGATAGAGTGAAGAATAATTTTATTTTCTATGTTTTTTAGAGTGATTTAATTATGATTCATTTAAAATGGGATAATTATATTTATTTTTAAATAAGGTAAATTTTTTGTTTTTTACATTGATATATAGTCAATGATATTGAATTAGGGTATTAAAATTCATAAAGAAAATTGATATTATGGAAGAGATGAGAGATTGATTGGTGTGGTTATTAAGAGATGGGAATTGAGATTTTTCTCAATATGGGAAGATGATTTTAAACTTATAATTTTAATAATAGTGGTAGTTGTGTTTCCTAATAAAATATTTTAATTATTTTCCTTTTATTATTTGAATTATGATTTTATTTATTTCTCTTTGATATGTTACTAATACAAAAGGATGTTTAATCTTTAAAATTTTTTTATTAAAAAAAACCTAATATTTCCTGATGTAAATTATTTTACATTCAAATTTTTTACATTAATTTATTGAAAAAATGAATTTTCGATACATAGATGTGTGATTCACTGTTCAAGGTCATTGTTTATGGTTTAGTTGGATTTTGATGATAGAGAGAATGGATTGTAAATTTAGAGACAATATAATATGATATCATTAAAAGACATGATATTTTGAGATTGTGAGAATTTATGGAATCTAATAAAGTTTATGATTTTCTAAAAAACCAAAATTATTGGATACAAATTGGCTGTTCCATTTTTAAAAAATTATATGAACATATAATGAAATCAAAATTTGAGGAATATGCACTATCATATTTCAATTATAATTCCTCCATAGGTTTTGAGGTGCATGATATGGATAAAAAAATAGTATTTTATTTGAGTATATAATATCATCTTCAGGATATATTAATATCAATTATGGGTTACATTCTAGACTATATGAATAGAGGTGTGGCCTAACTAAGTGGGGATAACCCCAGTATCGAATGGTTCTATCACTATAATCTATAAATTACTTTATAGGTTTGAAATGATTTTTACAGAGTTTGTGAATAGTTTAATTATTGTCACACTGAAATGTTTATATTATAAGTAGAAATCAAAGATTATATGATATTGGTGATGATAAATTATATTTATCAGTCAAAAATAAATAACAGATCAAAAATATTTTCATTTTTAGTAGTAAAATTGAATGATGTCACTAATGTGATTGAGATAGACAAGTTAATGAGAGTGGTTATTTGGAGAATGATCATATGATATTTATGATTTGAGTTCATTTGTTATAATTTTTGAATGTGAAATGTGAATCTGAGTGATTGATTCATTTTGATGCATACCACACAAATTATTTGGAAGTACTATAGATTAAATGGTTAATTAATGTACAAACAAAAGTTTTTTCCATATTCTCAACACCAAGAGAAAGTAAAATAGTGTACTAAATCAACACCTAAATATAAAAATACAACTAGTTAAGTTTCATTTTCAAGGATTTTAATCATCCGAAAAGGATGTGATTGTTTCCATATTACATGTACAATGTTAGTCCACGCTGCCTAAACACTTCTAGAACACATTTAACTCATAAGGATGTATAAATGTTTAGGGTGTAATGAAATGAACATTATAATTCATTTCCAACTTTTTAATTATATTTTCACAAAAAATCACCATGCATGATTTTGGAATGTTTTGTTTGATTAATAAATACCCTTGGTGAACGATATGTTATTAGCATTAAACATCAATAATTTTTTAGTCCAATAACCTCATCACAGTTTATATAATGAACATATATAATTACAATAAAATATTATTTTCTTATATTTAGTAGCATTGGACCATTAGGATTAACCAATATCCATATCAACCATAAGGTAACACCATATTATTTCTCATTGCTATTGTATTTTAAAATTTCTCATTTTGTATAGAGATATTTATTTATTCCACTAAGGGGTAAAACGTACATATTGGGTATAGATACCCTAGTTATTCCGTATATGACTTTAGAATATATCTATAAATATTTTTAATGGTATGAGAGAAGATGTTTTCTGCTTCTAATACATGTTTTTCCAAAATTAATTTTATATAAATACTAAAAATATATAATATTCTGCAAGTGATGTTTCTTGAAGAAAATTCGCTAATAAAAAAATGGAGTCTCAGAGAAGAAATTTATGACCAACGAATATTTTAGAACTCTAGGTATACCCTATGTGTGAGATAATGTTATTAAATACATAGAATTCAAAGATGATTCTATAATGTGAGGATTACCCTTGGTGTGAGCTAAATATGCTCTATACTGGGTGTTCATATAAAACTACCTTTGGGGGTGAATTTAATTAAAATAAATACTGAAATTGATTTAGTTAATTTAATAAATTTTATTTTTATCCCCTCTATATATTATGTATTATCGAAGATCATTAGGATTATCTGCATAACCCTAGGATCTTTTAGAGGATTCTTCTTCATCATCAGATTAGTGAATCAAAATCAGATGATGACAAGACATCAGATCTATGTAAATTAATGCATAGTGAGTGCAATGACTTATTTCATTCACTAGTGAGCATGTATTTCCTCAATTATAAATACAATCTTCATGCATGGCTCATCAATATTTAGATTTATTTCTAGTAGATTAAATACATTTAGAATGATCAAACCTATGACTTGATCTATATTAAATTATGACTTTGAATGCTCCTATGTAGTAGTTTGAAATTCATTACAGAGTTTTATCATCTTAGGCATCCCAATTTTAATTTTTTTGGGCCAAGAACACTTTGAAAAAAACTGTTTCAAAATACTTTTTGTGTCTTTATAAATATAGTTTTGGGGGTCATTTGTCTGATGTTTTGAGGGAGGCTATTTATATAATTATGAGTGGGACTGAGCCCAATAGGACCCCCAGATTCATGAAAAAATCACATGAAATCAATGGATTTGGGATAAGATATCAATTCTGGGGATTCTCAGGAGGCATATATACTCTTCATGGATCCAGGATTGGATGTGGTATTTGGAGACACATGGGAAGTGTGTGAGGGAGTTTTTGGCATATAGTAAACCATTATAGATCAATGAAAATGACATATAGACACCTAGTTATAATAAATGATGATTTAGGTCTTACAGCTTTGATATACGGTGAGAATTAGGCATATATCGATGCAATGGAGGTAGATCTTGATTGAAGAAAGAATATTTAAATTTATGTGAAGAGAATGACTACACGTCTTATACTGGGATGAACTTACTCTATATATTTCCCCAACATCTGTGGTGCTAGGGTTTTTTAAAAGTTAATGATCACATGTTATGTGATTGGGTTACTTTGATTGTGAACCTCCCAGAGTGGATAGGTTATGTGGAGAAGCAAACAAGTAGGACCCCAGGTAGGATGAAAAATAACGTACCAAAGTACATTTAAATGGTCTATTGTTTATAGACATATCTATAGGGAATAGGAAGGACCCCGAGTAGTTTAGGCAAGTTGTGTTGTACATTTACATGTCATGTTGAACTACAAATTTGTTGAGTCATGTACCAGCATGGATACTCCTAGATAGCATAGTGAGTCCACACATCATGTGGGTCCCATTATACATAGTGTACAGATTATTCTATTTTTATGCACATCCTTTCTCTCTTATCACATTCATTTGGACCTTGATTTTAGCCTATAAGTATCCAATTAAGAGTGTTTTTTCCTTGTGTAATGTGGTGGTGTCCTTCTTTGAATATTTTTGGATATGTTTTGATGTGTTCCAAGTGTGTAAATGATTATAGTGGTGCTTGATGATAGTAGAAATTGGTTACGATTAAAGGTGTGGTACCCCATTCAGAATATGGTATAGGTGCTCTGTCTACTGAGTGGTACTCATATTTGTCATTAGGGTGTGGTTCCTCTATCATTTGAGTGGTTCCTCCCCACCTCTATGGGGTTATAATACAGGTCCTCTATCTACTGATTTTGTACACCCCCATACGACATTAGGGTTGTGTTACACTATCTACATAGTGGTATCCCCCCATATATTTATTGTGTTGGTCCTCTATCTAATTAGTGTTATCCATATTACATTAGGGCAGGAGTCCTATATATATTGAGTGGTACCCCTGTATCAATATTATGAGATTTCTCTTTCTACTAAGGGGAATAAAATATGGCATTAGGTTCTATACCCTATAACTACAAGGTGGTACTCTAAATGGAATTGGGTTTTGGGTCATTTATATACTGATTGGTACTCCCCTAATAGAAAATGCATAGAACCTCTACTTAATGAGTTGTACCCCATATCAGAAAGGATGTGGGTCCTCCGTAATGTATATAGAACCCCCTAATGGGAATGGGGTGGGTTCCCTTTTAACCATGTTTTACCCACTATCGGAAAGGGGGAAGGCCCTACATATATTCAGTGGAATTCCTACGATGGATAGGGAACGAGTCCGCTATATACTAAGTTTTAGCCCTATTAGATTGAGAACATGTCCATCTTATATTTAGTGGACCCTCTTTGATTCCCTAGGGAACAGGTACGATGTTTGGAGATTATTCCCCCTTGGCTCTGTGTCATAATGGTGAGGTGAAAAACCTCAACACAGTTACTTCTATAGAAAGACATGATAGATGATGTTCATCATTGGTGGACCATCATGAAATGACAACACATTTTCATGGCATGGATGGTGAGATAGATATCCCCTTTCTCTCTCATTTCAGATTTATTTGATGAGAATATATGTATATATATAAATATATTTCAATCTCATTGAATTTTATTTCTCTCTTACCTTGGGTTAAGCTATCTATTTGTATAATCTCTCTTACCACTCCCCCTTCAGTATTCAGGGTGTCATACTAGTTGTGTATTTACTCACCCATGCATGGGATTTTCTTGTATGTGTAGTATCTTATTTAGATGCTAGACTTTTCATCAACTATTATTGAATAGGATAAGGATAACTTGGGTATTTGACTATATATAATGGTTTGATGATGAAGATTTGGATATGGGATCTATCGGTATTTACATTCTTCCATTTGTGTTAGATTGGGACATCTATCTGGTTGGGAAAGTATCCCCCCCCCCACATAATTTTCAGTTTACATGGTTATACTCTTAAGAAACCTATATGATTTTCAATCATTGTTTATTTACCATTTTTGTTATGTTTAATTATTATTACTCTGAATGTTTTCTTAGAGATGGTCACATGTGTGCGTATATATACATTATAAAAAGTCCTCCCAAATTAGTTTTTAATTTGGATTCTTTTCATAAACACGTAGCATATGGAGGTGGGCATGGGTAGTTAAGAACAGAGCCCCATTTGGTTAGATTATGAAAAATTTGTTTCAGATATTTTGATTCCATGGAATAGAGTTTGGAGTTTCCCCATATGAAGAGTTGGTTTGTATTTAGGGAAACATTGTCAGATTATTTTGAGTGAAGCTTTCAGACTAGGAAACATAGTGATGGTACAAGTGGCTGATTTATCCATTCATCAAGAATCTAACTAGCTTATTTCAACTATATATATCGAGTCTTTGGTTTTAGAGATCAAGTAGAACATCAATCATATATTATTTAGTTTTTGACTATCCTTATTGAGTCAACTTCCCTTATAAATATATATATATGCTCATTATGTTTCGGTATGTATTGATTAAATTTTTAGGATTCCTTAGTGATGAAATCCATCCTATTTACCAATTCTAGATTTTGAAAATGATCCAATGAGTGAGGGTACCTTCATTTAGGTTCCAACCTAAGAAAATATTCCTCCATGGGGATAGGTTGTAGTACTTCCATCCATTGAGATGTAGATCATACCATTTGAGAATGCTGAGAAAACTTTCCTGCTTAGCATAATCCATGAGTTCTGATGGAAGAGAATGATAATGTTATATGATGATTCAGATCCACAGGAAATTGAGGATTGGTTGGAGTTAGTGATCTATGTCCATAGGCTTATCTAAACCCTGATGGATGAGGTGGTTTTTCTGGATACTATTCTTCCCCATGGAGTAGTGGGCGTTAGTGGAGTCTAAATACTCTTATTAATGATGAGTCAACACAATCATGGTATAACTTACAATAGATATTAATTGAGGATTACTACCCCTCCTTGTGGTCGTTTTTTTTGAAGATCTTTGGGAGCTATAGAAGGGAAGAATTACACTGAATAATCTCAATCATATGTCATGTATCTTATGTAATCCAACATGTTTAAAATCTCACATATCGACAAATTTCTACCATGTTACAAACATGTGACTAATCTCAAGCATGATTCATGTCTCATATGTCATCCAGCATGTGTCACATCTCATATGCTATCCAAATTGGCCAAACCTACATGATCAACCATAGAAGATATTAATTCCACATATATGATACCTAATTCAAGTAAAATACTATTACCATATCAAGTTAATTTGTACCATAAACATATCCTTCCCAATCCATTTTCATGGAAAACATGCATAGGTCAGAGGGTACAAGTACACCACATGTGATCAAGCATAAAACGTGCACTCCAAAAAATCATACTAACAACCCTTACAAAATAGGTTCAAATTTTAATATGTAAATATCTTATGCACAATGGTGACTGATGAAAGGGTTTGACATCCAATTATAATTTCACCGTTGAATCCTCACTACCATTGTAAATGGAATTTCTTTTAAAATTATTCTATTCAAGATGCACACAATGGAACTAATGAAACCACAATCCCATCAATATCACATTCTATATTGTGGTGGGGTGTTTGGAATAATAATATAACATAATAAAAGTGTTCAGAGGGGTAATGGAAGAGTGTAGGATGTGAGATAGAGGATTGGGGTGTGAGGGGAGACATTATCACCTATCTGTTGTGCAGAAACCTAATTCCATTCTATAATGTCATTACTTATCATTTTAATTAAAACCATAATATGATATTCATTCCCACTCCTCATGACTTAAATATATTGCCCCTTTTTATTCCTCTATGCATCACCCAAAAACCCCACACATCCCTTTTTATTTAAATAATTTATTACTTTTACTTCCTCTACATAAACATATGTGTTATCCTATATATAAATCATGTATTTTTTATTAAAACTCATCATTTAATTCATTAAAATGTTCTTTAACATTATCTTAATATTCAAGCATATATATATATAAATTATATATATATAGACCACCATATATATTTGTAGATGATGACATGTATATATATATGTCCCATATATATACAACATTATATATATACAGTCACCAATATTATGTTCCCAATTTAATATTAATAATAATAATAAATAAATATTTTATAATTGTTATTAAATATCTATCATCCATACAAACAAAAATATTTCAAAAAAACATCTACTAAAACTGAATAATAGATTAATAAATTTCTATTAATCACACTATTACATTTATATGTAATACTTAATAATATCACCACAATTACATTAACCCCAAAATAAAATATTAACCTAAGAAATATTTTTACTTTAACAAAATTACTAATTAAAAAGGTATTTACATGTAATTTTCAATAAAAATAATTATGATAATAACAGATTTATTATTAGTAATATTATATATCAAACAAATATTTAAAATGTAATTAATTATTACCATTACGTGTTATCTAATCAAACAACGAACACACACAAATGTTAGGTCACACCTAGTGTAAAAAAATATTTTAGATTTTATGGATTTCTATTATTTACCATACACAATATCATTCAGATGATATTACACTATTTGGGAAAAAATACATGAATGTCATAAATTATATTTAATATTTTATTATATGAATATTGTTCCTCTATATGAATCTCACTATAACTTCGTTCCCAACTCTAAAACTATTCCATAAAATATTTGATGGTGTTAAAAAGGATTTTTCCATTACAAAGAGACTTTAAATTATTTATGAAGTTATTTTTTATTGAAAAATTCCATTTTGGAATAAAATTAATCATAATAAATTATCAAATAGGGTTCTTGTTATCATTAACTATTGAGTATAATATAACACTCCACCTCTAAGGACTTCTCATCCCTACAAAGGGTATTTCGATTCCATTTTTTGATTGAATCGTGCCACTGAGCTAGGACATCAAACTCCCTCTCCCACTTCTCAATGGTACAATATATGAAATAGATAGAATATTAGGAACATAAAAAACAATATCCAGTCTATGAGATCACAAATGGGTCTCCTTAGAGTATATAAATAACCCTAGGTATACCCATCATTGAATTAATCTTATCCTATGTACCTGAACAGAATTCATAGTCATTATATATTTCAAAAGAAATGGTTTGATGGTTCAAATAATTAATTACAAAAAATAAATAACATTCCTTCATGACAATACAAATATATCACACAAATAGGAACTATCCTGAATAGATAATAAAAATAAATGAATTTAATTAATATACAATTACACAAGACAAAAACAATTATAGAAACGGAATTTGATCCATCGTGCCAAGTCATGATGTATAAATGCAGCTGAAATTTCATAAATCATATACAAACATAATGTTCATCACTAAAGGTGAGTTTATTCATTAGTACCAGTAAAACATAATTTCCCCACAACTATGGAATCTTGGAGGTCAACATTATAGTGTTGTCCCATCACTGAAATAGTTACCTTCCCGACCCCCAACCATCCTAACTCAGTCCACCATTTCCATAATAAGGGAAAATAGAAGAAACATTTTGTGATTCATGGATATATGATTCCATTTCTCAAGAGCCACCTTATTCGGACCATTAACAAGGTCACATGAGCACATGGGTCTCTTGTAATTACTTGTATTTCATTCCAGAACACCATAGGTTATTACCCATTATGGTCACCTATATGACTAATGAATGTCACCACAGGATATTAAATTTTATTTCAGATTGAATTGTACTCACTCACACACACTCTAGGAAACATCCCATGAGTTCACCCACTGTGACCACTACTCCATGCCAATCATGCTTAACTATTATATTTTATTCATGAAGGCTCCCTAAATGAATAAGACACTATATTGAGCTTTTTTATTTCATTTGGAATTTTACATATCACTTTTCCATGTGTATTACACGAATTAAAAAACCACCATTTTAAATGATAATAAAAACCCTATGGGATAATAAATTAATGACTATTTTTATGTGAAACAAATTTTTCCAAAAAAATTAGATATCAAATAATGTAAAGGAATTAGGTTAGGGTAAAATTATCGTTAACACCATGGAATATTACAAAAAAAATATTTTTAGTTAGTGGATGTATTAACATGTGATTCTGTTTCCCACAAATCCTAGGTATTGAGATAAAAAATTATTAAATATATTATATCATGCACATAATATTTTTTATTAATAGTAGAATATCCCCCAAATGGTATTTCGAATGGAAAATATAAGACTATCATTACATCTGAAATGTGTTTTAAACATATGAGATGAAAAAAGTTTTTTCTGTCGTGTGTCTGGTCATATCACATTTTAGGTTCGCAATTAATCATCCATCAGATTATTTTGGACAAAATAAAATTATAATACCAATAAATGCATTATATTTATTTTTTTATTGGATAATTAAATTGAAATTAAATGTGTAATTAATAATTTTGTAACAGTGAAAATATTGATTTGGTGACTGTCTTGTGTTCTCTTCTAATTAATAATTTTTTTATTTAAATTGTATTAAATAATTGATTTTGTTTAAATAATTAGAATTTAGTAATATTTTATTATATTTTAATGGATGTAGTATTTGAAATAATAATGGTGGTGATGATTATTAATAATTTCTAACAATAAAAATTATGTTTTATTATTATTATTATTATTATTATTATTAAATAGGTAGATAGTATTGTGTATATATATAATGTGTATATTTATTGGATAAATATGTATATATATATCTTCATGTGTGAGTATATATATGTATAAGTTAGTGTGTGTATAAATATAAAATTTATTAATATAGAAAAATATATAGTTTACTTTTGAGATAGTTCATTGAATGTTTAAATGTGTAAAATGAAGAGTTTAAATAAAAAAATATGATGGGTTTTTAGGCCGGTGCATTTTTTTAGGAGGAGGAAATAAAAATAATAAATTAATTATATAAGGAGAGAAGGGTATTTTTTTGTGCCGTATAGAGGAATTTAAACTAAGGATATGCATAATGAATGATGAGGGAGGAGAAAGTATAAAATATGTCATTTATTAAAATGATAAGAAAAATTTAAAATAATGTAATTGTGATATTGTGTATTAGATAGGTGGGAATGATTCCTCTCAAACCACCCCCATCTTTATCGTTTATCTCTATGTCTCTCTCTCCCACTCTCTTAAATTTTTTATTTTATTTTATTAGTCATCCTTACTTCTCTCTTTAATATCTCATGTGACACTAATTGGAATGATGTGTCCTTGGTGTTATTGGGTTCATAGTGGAGAGAACAAGTTCATAACTAATAATTTCCCTAAGTGATTCAAGGATTTAGTGGTGAAATTAATCTCAGACATCAACCTGTGTCAGCAGTCATCATTTTACCTTTGTTACAAAGCCCTTGACATTAACAAATATTTTTTTCAGGTTTTTGGAATTATTGTTTTGGATTCATGTTTGATGCATGATCACATTATTTGTGTCTCTACCCTTTAACCTATGTTTGTTTTTCTTCAATTTTAATTATGAAGACTCTGTTTATAGTACTTCTTGACATGATGTGATATTGATCATTAATCGTTGTTATGTATAGTATCTGTTATATTCCAATCTACTACATTTGAGCATACATGTTTCGAATATTTGGTCATTATGTGTGATATGACATATGTCGGATGAAGTGCAAGAATTGATACGTTTTCAAGAGTATTTGCTTGAGTGGAATATGCCATACATTGGTCGGCAGGTACATTGGCTATTCTCATTGGAGATATGTGTCATATATTTTGAGGCCATCCGCTGAGTGGGTGATTTTGGAAGAAGTTTGTATTTGCTTGGCCAATCCAAGACGACATCAGTTTATGTTATATGTTTTTGGGCTATTACACTATGGGGATGTATTAGGTTGGTTATTGAATTTTTTACAGCATTTTTGAATGGAATTTAGTTTTTCCCAACATGGTGATGAAGTAGATAGAGCCGGTCCTTATGGACCCAATAAGTGTTTGGTAATTTTGTGGTTGTTTTTTATATTTTTACAATTTTTATAATCATGTAATGGACTAATATATATTTTTTACTTATATGAAGGGTCATTGGTGGTGTCCTACAAAGTCTTATACTAACAACCTAATCAATAATTTTGGTTCACCTATATATTTTGTGAGGTATCCAGCAATGGGAATGGGCACTGTGGTTGTTAGCTGTGAAATGGAGTACATAGATGGTGGTTGACTAGGAAGGACTCTGAAAGAAATGATGATTATTTATTTATTTATTTACATTAATTAAATTATTTGGTATATTAACTTGGGTGATATTTATTTGTATTTTGTTTTTCACATTACTAATGTAATCTAATTATTAATATATTTTTGTTATTATTATTCGTTCTTATTACATGGTACATAGTTTTTAGTCCACCCCCTTATAGATTTAGACACTCACTACTATTTGGTGGCCTGTTGTTTATGGGGAGTTGTGAATTAGGACATGTTTCAATCTGGCTAGGTTTGGCTGGTCAAGTTGGGATATAACTGAATAGTATTAAATCAAAAGGGCTAGATACCTTATTCTATTCTTTTCCATGTTTGGGGATGGGGTAGACTAGAGATAGATGTATCAGGGAAGGGGAACTATTATATTTTATGGACATCATTGTATAGTGGACATCTATGCTTTTATTAAATGAGGGAAATTATTTTTAGATAATATTTACTAAGGGAAAACTGGGCAATTGAGACGGTCCATTTCTCACAGGCCAGTATCCCATCGCAAAAAGTCCTTCAAAAAAAGTTTTTGAGACGGGACGAACATTCTGTCGAAAATAATAAGGTTTTTGGATGGGTCAATGGTTCTCATCCCAAATGTTGTGGTGCGTGTTTCGCGCCAAAACGTAGGAAGAGGTATTTACGTTGTGTTATAATAGCCCGTCGCAAATACCCAATGATGTTTGTAGTATTTGTGACGAGATATATATCTGGTCACAAATACTATGCATGTACATGGTCTTTTGTGACGGCAGTCCCATCGCAAATAATCTCATCGCAGCTAATCTAACTTATATATAACCCCACCCATTTTTCTGTCACTCCACTCAATTCTCTACTCCTCTCTCTCCCTAGGGGAAAATGTTTTCTCAAAATTTTCCGTAGATTAAAATTTTATTTCGGGGCATTATTCGCCGCTTAAATCCATTGAGAGATTCAGTTTAATGTTATTTATCTACTTCATTTATTTATAACATAATTCATTTTATTTTATTTTATTTATAATTATTATTAATTAACTGTAGTTAAATTAAAATAAAAGTAGATAGTTTTATTTATCATTGTTACAAATAATTATGTGTGATTAGTTTTTATTTGTATTCATTAATAGTTATTATATTAATTAGTAATAATTAGTATTAAATATTAATAATTGATATTAAATTGTAATAATTAGCATGAAATTAAAATAATTTGTATTAAATTATAATAATACATATTAAATTGTAATAAATTGAAATAAATATCAACAATTAGAAACAAATTGCATTACTTACTAATAAATTGGGAAAAATAGTAATAAATTACAACAATTACTGTCAAATTTCAACAATTAGTAATAAATTCAAATAATTATAAATAAATTGTAGTAATTAGTAATAAATTGTAATAATAAGTAATAAATTGAAACAATTAGTAATAAAGTGAACAATTAAATTATTTTAGTAATAATAAATTATTATAAGTATTAATAAATTACGATAAGTTGTAATAAATTATATTATGTTGTAATAAATTATAATAATTAGTAATAAATTTTATTAATTATAGATAAATTGTAATAATTATTAATAAAAGGTAATAATTAGTAACAAATTGTAATTATTTGTAATAAATAGTAATAAATAGAAATAATTATTAATAAATACTAATAATTAGAAATAAAATCTTATAAATAGCAGAAAATGGTAAATTTTATTAATAAATTGTAATAGTTAGTAATAAATGGCAATAATTAGTAATAAATTGTAATAATTAGAAATAAATTGCAATAATTTGAATTAAATTCTAAAAATTTGTAATAAAATTTAAAAATTCGTAACTATTAGTAATAAGCTGTAATAATTAGTATTAAATTGCAGTAATTAGTAATAAATTAGTAATAAATTAAAATAAATAGTAATAATTTTTAATAAATTGTAATAATTTATAATAAATTCTAATAGGTAGTAATAAATTTTAATAATTATTAATAATTATTAATAATTAGTAATAAATTTGAATAATAAGCAAATAATTATAATAATTTGAAATAAATTATAATAATTTGAAATAAATTGAATATTTTAGTATTAAATGGGAATAATTAGTAATAAATTGCAATAATTAGTAATAAATTAAATCAATTAGTCATAAATAGTAACTTATTGTAATAATTAGTAATAAATTCAAATAGTTCTTAATAAATTGTTATAATTAGTAATAAATTGAAATAATTCGTATTAAATTGTAACAATTCGTAATAAATTGTAATAATTGGTAATAATTTGTAATGAGTTTGAGTAATCAGTAATAAGTTTTCATAATTATTAATAAATTGCAATAATTAGTAAAAATTTGTAACAATTAGTAATAAATATTAACAATTTGTTACAATTAGAAGTAAATAGTTATAAATAGTAATAATTAGAAATTAAGAGTAATAATTATTTATAATTAGTAGTAATCAGAAATAATTAGTAAAAATTCTAATAATTAGTAATAAATTAAAATAATTAGTAATAGATTGTAATAATGAGTAATATTAAGGTAAAATTACTAATAAATTGTAATAATTAATAATAACTTCAAATAATTAGTAATAAATTGCAATAATTAGAAAGAAATTGCAATAATTAGTAATTAATTGAAATTATTAGTAATTCATTCTAATAATTAGAAATAAATTATAATAATTAGTAATAAATTCCAATAATTAGTAATAATTAACTATCAATTATAAAAATTGAATATAAATTTTTATAATTCTAAAAAATTCTAATAATTATTAATAATTTGTAATTATTAGCAATAAATAAATAACAACTGGTAATAAATTAGAATAATTAGAATTATATTATAATAATTAATAATAAATTCTAACACTTAGAAATAAAGTGCAATAATTATTATTAATTTTCAATAAGTAGTAATAAATCGCAATAATTAGAAATAATTAGTAATAAAATCTAATAATTAGTAATAAATTGCAATAATTATTATTAAGTGGTAACAATTAGTAATAATTCGAAAATTGTAATTATTAGTAATAAATTGTAATAATTATTTATAAATTGTAATAATTATTATTAAATGGTAATAATTAATAATAAATTATAATAACAAGTAATAAATTGTAATAATTAGTAATAGATGATATTAATTAGTAATAAATTTCAATAATTAGTAAAAAATTGTAAAAATTAGTTACAAATTGCAATAATAAGTAATATATTTTAACAATTAGAAATTTTTTAAATAATTATTAACAAATAGTAATAATTAGAAATTATTAGTAATAAATTATAATAATTAATAATATATTCTATTAATTAGAAATAATTAGCCATAATTAGCCATTATTAACAATAATTATCCCTAAATTGTATTAAATTGTAACAAAATATAATAAACTAGCATAATTTCTAGTAGATTGGAGGCTCCCTTTTACTAGACGCCTTATCTCCTTATAATATTTTTCCTCTAAAATCACTATGAATAATCTATCCTCGCATACAGATATCCATTTAAATATGAATGGTATTGGAGAGAAATGTGGTGTGGCCTTCCTGCTCTCCATTCTCATGCATAGGAAAATAAATATGTATTTTTTTATAGATTATTTTTGATAATTATTCCAGTCAGAGAAAATTTCCAGGATATGAGTTGTCATAAAAAAGAGGCAATTTTTCTTGATGACTCATTTCCACTCTCTCTGACTAAAATCATTATGAAAAATATACTCAGACATAGAGATATCTATTTCGGTATGCACAAAGATAGAGAGCAGAGAGGCCTCACCATGCTGCTCCCCAAAATCAGGAATAAAAACATGGATATCTATACATCTGAGCTACTTTATCATTGTGATTTCAGTTGGAGAGAGTTGAGACAAGTCATGTAGAAAAAGTTATACCACCAATCAATAGGAAATTTTATCACTGATAATTAACAATTATTAGTACAAATTACCCGTAATTAAGAATAATTTTTGGTAATTAGTTTAAATTATTATTATTTGGTATATATTAGTATAAAATTTTAAAAAATACTATAAATAAGTACGAAATACTAGAAATTAGTATAATTTGATAGAAAATGGTATTTAATTATCTCCACATCATTGGATAATATCTTTCTCATATCAAATAATACAGAAAAACTAATAATTTTATGATTTTTTGGAGAAATATGGAACAAGGAAATCGAAAAAATTCATTATTAGATTATTGCACTTGGATAAATCCGTGTAAGAATCCAAATGGTTATGGTTTAATTCCTATATATGTTGAGGGGTTTGAATATTTCGTATAATTTCCATTATCAAAACCAGAATTTGTTTCAGAGGGGAAAATTATGTTTCCTTTAAAACAATGTTCCCTCAGGACATTTGACACATTTGAAAATGTTGGGGGTTATTAATTGCATTTTCATTTTCAACCAGACTATGTTTTTTGGTATTAACATGGTAAACACAGTTCCAGAGAAGATACTATTAATTTTGTTCTTAATCCAGCATGGTTTCAAAAAATTTTACATGATGTGGAAGGTCTATATTTTCGACTACCAGATACTCAGGATGATATTAATTTAACTCCTGAGTTGTGACCATCTAATTTTATTGAGTTGTTGAGCGCCGCTGAGGATTCCATATATCCTGGTGTTAAGATAAAATAATTTTAAGTAGTTTCTAAATTTATGGCTAATAAATCAGTTAATGGGAAGTCAAATAACAATCTTTATCAGATACTATTTATGGTAAAAGTAATTCTAACTTAAGGAAACATGTTTCCAAAAAATATTTATGAGTACAAGAGGCTGGTATGTAATCTGGATCTTGGTTATTGTATGATTCATGAATTTTAAAATGATTCCATCCTATATTTTGGTAAAAATGAGTTGTTTTATAGTTTTTTCACATATGGACAATCAATGTATATAGAGGGCCAACAAGGGACATCTAGATTGATTCCTATAAAAATTTTGGGATATTCCCCATTTACGCCAAGATTGCAGCATTTATTTATGTCTCAGAACACAATGACATTGAGGTCATGGAACCAAACTGATATTCCTACTAGTTAAACCTTAAATTTTCTATATTATGGTGATTCATGGGATCATTTTGATCAAATGCATCTATCTTTTTATTTAGAAGCTGGAAATGTGCAACTAGGTCATTCTATTAATAGTGTCTATCCATTTTGTTCTTAAGGAATTGAGTATTTATGTTGGACTATCTTTAAAAAACCATATAGTTTACCTCCATGGATGATGATGAATGAACCATATATCTTTTGGAAATTATTAATTCAAGGAAATATGGAAAAATAATATTGATTTTTATTTGAAACCATTGATCGATAATAAAAATTCATTGTGGAGTAATAGTGTCCATACAATTGATGTTTCCTTGAATAAAAATATCTTGGTGAAATATTCATTGATGTGGAAATTTGGTGATTTCATAGAATTTGGAATGTTATCTGGCTGGAGTACACATGGTCCAAATTCATGTCTATTCTTTATGAGAGATAGAAAAACATTTATGTTCGTCAATGGAAAAAATTATATTTTCATTATAGATTCCTTCTAACTGATCATCCATTTTAGAAGAACAAATATCATTTCAAAAAAGGAACAATTGAATGTGATGGACCTCTAACAGTGATCTCAAATATAGTGTTAAAATCAGTTGTCTCTTGATTAACTCCCACCACATTTTGACCAATAATAAACCAATATACAATTAATGGTTTTGAAAAAGAACACAATCTGATAAAACATAGCATCTTTTGGGATTTCCCATATTGGTATTATTTTTTGGTCTGTCACATGTTGGATGTCATGCATATTGAGAAGAACTATTTTGATAATTCATTTTATAAAGCTTTGGATACACCAGGTGAGAATAAAGATTGTGTAAAGGCATGATCAAATCTTTTCCAAATTTGCAAGTGACCAGAACATGAACTGTTTGAAAATGACAATTCATAGAAGCTAATGAAGAAAAACGTAGGTAATACACACTTCAAAAAGAATCAATTATTATTTTGTAAATGGAATACATATTTTATAGTTCTAGATGGATATACATCTAATTTGTGTAGATGTATCAAAAATGGGCATATTACTGGATTAAAAAGTCATGATTTTCATGTTATAATGTAAGGAATTCTACATATTTGATTAAGATTTTTGTGGAATTATATTATTTGGGATGCACTAACAGAACTATAATATTTTTTCTTAGACATTTGTATGGCAACAAGTGACTAAGATTCATTAAGAATGCTGCAGGAATATGTTGTTTTAATTTTATTTAAATTGGATGAAGTCATCCCACCACCTTAGTATGACTCAATGGAATGTTTGATATTACATTTTCCAAATGAAAAAAATGGGGAGGTCTGTTATAGTTTTGATGGATGTACCCATTCGAGAGAGGCATGAAGAAATTGGAGAAAAAAGTACATATCAATGCTTCAGTTTAAGATTCAATTGTAGAAGCATATTTTCAAGAGGAAATTTCTTTTTTATTCTATAATTACTTTTAATTGGAATATCACTAAAAATTCATATGAGCTATAATGAGGGAAATGTTGATGATGAAATGGGAAATCAATATTCAGTTTTCAATCATCCAAAACTTGGTTTCGATGATGTTCATGAAAGATGTCTTTTAGATGATGAACATCCCAGAGATCATACCTATGTACTTCTCAATTGTGAATAAATGACACCATTTTCATAGTGAGTTCTTCTAAATTATAATCTATAATTTTTGATAAAATAAGTAATATTATTTTATTAATAGTTTATATGATAATTATATCATGAAAAAACTTCCACAAATTACAAAGGCTGCTCTTAATTAAAATTGGAATAAAAATTTCCTACTCATTTCAAAAACCAGTAACATAAATTATTGTTGGTTAAACATAAAAAATAAATTTACATCAATTATATTGATAATTTTGTTACAATTTTGAGGTATCTCAACATACTAATAAAACTCAAAATAGATTATGTGTGTTGTGTAACCCCCCTAAATTTTTTTAATATTATAATGCATATGTGGTGAATGGTGTTTGATTTCATACGTGTGAATATGTAGAATAAAATTCATCGAATAGTGGTGTGTTCTTGAGAGGATCTCTTCATAGTGAACTGAAGTTAACTTTTATAGAATTCTATAAGAAATTATTGAACTTTTTTTTCTCAAAAAGAAATAGATAAAAATCTTTAAATTTAAATGGTTGGATACTGAGAGAGGCTTATATGTTCATCTGACGTATGGAATCATTGATATTAAATTTAAAAGTATTCCTGTAGTAAACTAACAAATTTTATTGTCTCATCCAGAACATGAAATTTATTATTCAAAATATTGTGCTACTTCAACATAGTTGAGTGAATGGTGGAGCATAATAAAAAATAAATCTCTAGAAAATAAGTTTAGTCAAAGTAAATATGGTTCCACTGAAGTGGAAAAAATTAAATTTTTTCAAGAGTCTCCACCAAAATTATCTTTTTCCCAAAGATATATGAATATCAATTATGGCATTCCATAGTTAACAATAGATAGTGATGATGATATTAATGATGTAACACTTGAATTTGAAATGAAAAGAGATGATGAAATTGAAACTCATATGGAAATTGATAATGTTAAGGCGGAATATGAAGACATTGAAATTGTATGATATGAAGATGGACATTGACATAGTTAAATGCCAGTTACATTCATAATATATATATATATATATATATATATTAGTTGTTTTCAGCAGTTTTCTTACAACAGTCGTTTCATGTTTCATATGGACAAGGATTTGTTTCCTTTGTTTGGTGGACCTGATCTTACAATGGACGAGAATGATGTTGGTTCATCTAACCAACATACTACTAGTGGTTTAGGGGGGGATCAGAGGGGGTGTGTCCTTGCACGATTAATGATTCCAGATCTGATCCTCAAGCAACGTCTACATCTTGGCCTCGATCCATGCATGCCGATTTACGTTTACCTATGTATATTAATTAGTATTTAATAATTTATTTATATTCTAATTGTTTTATTATTTATTCTTTTTTCACAGCATTATGCATATAGCTACTTGATAGGGGGTATTATTTTTCATAATTATATTTCTGAAGTATGAGTCTCATGGGATCATATTTCTGTTGATGAACAGCACCGCATGTTCTAATACTGGTTAGTATGTACATAAATAATATTTATTTGGAAATTATTTTAATTATTAACCTAATATTATAAATTATATATAGGTTTTATACTATCTCTTCGATGAGAGCATGTGTGGGGCTATCTGAAAGACATGACATGGGGTAATGCATCTGCGTTGCAGTAAATTTTTACACGATTTGAGAAGAAATGAATGGAGAAAGCAGGGGTGATAGAGTTTGATGAGTATTGTCATGATCACCCACCTTATTACATTTCATCTCAAGTTTTGGGATGGATTATGATTAGACAGGTTGGGTGGTCATTTTCAGAGGAGATAATCATTTTTTAACAAATATGGGGGAGATAGGAGGGGACACATCGAGTCGATAGTCGTATATTCAGTACGCATAAAGAACATCTGATAAATATTTTTTATTAAATATTTTTTAAAAATATATATGTAAAAAATATATTTATTATTTATATAGACTGTCGAACAACCTGATATTTTAGGGTTAAATGTTTTTAGGAGGATGTATAGTGATCTGACAACCAGAGAGATTAGAGGTTCTCTACAGCATCAGATTGTGGTCAGTATATTTTCGTTTTGAGTTTAAAATTTAACTGCAAATAATATTTTAACTATTTTAATTTTAAATGAAAATTGAAGGAGTTATATGAGGTCATTATGTCTCAGACACAGACTTGGAGTCATGCTGAGACCAATTATCAGAATAGTGGCTTCCAATTTAAGGAGACAAAATAGATGTTGGTGACCTAGTATGCCTTCGAGAAAGGCCAAATATTTTGTATTGGCTCTTCTTTTACGAATGTGGATTAATATGGAAACTATTTGGTTTCTGAATCTATCTCAATATAAGTTTAGGGGAGTCATCATCATCTTCTACCCAGTATCAGGAGTAGCCGCGATCTTAGAGTAAGCTTATAGAGAGTACACGTAAGGATCAAGAGTAGATGAGTTAATGGAAGTATCAATAGCACAATTATTTCCAACAACATCAGTAGCAGTAGGAGATATAGGGGGACATGCATCGATGGTGGTAGTATCAGGGACATGAGCAGTTTGAGTACATACGACGTCTCACTCGTGGTTTAGAGATGGAGTTCCCTCCACCATCTCCTTCAGCTCCTCAAGAAGACCCTCCCCCTCAAGGATCTATTTAATTTTTATGATAAAATATTTTAATATAAATTATGTTTGTAATATTAACTATTTACTTTTATATATAGTGCATTTTTATATTTTCGTGAATATTAAAATTTATTATTATTTATATAAATTTTATTAATTTATTACATTATTTAATTTTTTTATTTTTTATTTCTTATTAGTTTATATTTTTTATTTTTTTAGAATATTGAGGTTTTAATTATTTCTAATTTTTTTACTGTATTAGTAATATTAAAATAATTATTTCATTAATATTAATAATAAGATTGTCATTATATTATCACTATTATTTTTATTATTATTATATGAATATTATTTTCAAATTTTATAAATTATTTTATTTTATTAACATTAATATTATTATTTCATCATTATTATTATTACTTTATTATATTTATTTTTATTTTTATTATTTTTATTTTTTAAAACTTTTTTAGACGGGCCCCGTCGTGAATATTATTGCGACGACCCATCAGAAAAAAAATGTTACTAAAACTCGGGAAGCCTTTTTGTGACTGGACCATCGTAATAAGGTATTTAAAAATCATGGTAATGTTATTTGCAACAGATCTGTATACCACCAAAAACATTTTTTTTGCCGGCAGACTGTCACAAAAAATAATATTAATGACACCTTTTTTTGCAAAAGGGAATTTACGATGGTGCCCCATCATGAATTCTCTGTCATAGATATATCAATTTCCAATATTTATTCATGATTATAATCTACTTGGTTTATTCACATAATAATAATAATATGTGATTTTCTGATATTATTTGTGTATTCAAGCATCTTGACCATACATGTAGGTTCACATGACAAAAATATACCAGTTGTTTTCATTCATAGTAGTTCATTAATTAAATTACCGTATTTGTGTTATCTATTTATATAGTTTATATTTTTGAAATATATTTAACTCTTCTTATTGGTATGAAATAGATTTATTGGAATTAATTTTAGTAACTGAACACATTTTTTTTTGGAATATTTATGATGAAAATGAATAACATGCTGGGATGGAGACAAGGGTTGGTGCTGGGAGGACAATAACAAGGTTATGAGTAAACAAAAAAGAGAACATTTTATGATATCATAGACATAATATTTTTAGTATTTGTTTCATACGCATCATAAATTTCTATGGTGGATAATATATTAAAATTTCATTTAAATACATGTTTTTGGAAACCTCAATAGGCCATCTTTTCATATTAATTATATAATTTATCTCCTTAGATCGGAATAAATGAATAACTCTCCTTTGGATATTTCATTTTTGAGGAAGAATATAATCATTAGAAAGACCCATTTTGGATTACAGTTATTCTATTCTATGATCTATGTGTAGTATCCCTTTATCAGTGATCCACATGTACTCCTTTGGTATCGAAACAAACATATGTGGAACATATTTTGCCACCATGATGGCCAATCATCTTCTTCTTTTCACCATGAACTATATTCCCCCATTATTTTAGTATTCCTTATACATCATTAAAATATGGGAGGAAGAGGGGTCATGTAATGACCCACATATTCCCATTGGCTTGAGAGTATGACGAGTCATTACGAGGTCTTAAGAGACGTCCCCAAGATGCCAAGAGATGCCTTCGGATCGCCTCCAAAACAATGGGAGAAACCTCCTTGACCTTAGGAGAACCAAAATATTTAGTTAGGGATTCTTAGTAGGAAAAACGAGAAACATAGAGGAAAAAACACGTGTGATCCGCCTTTATAGGATCTCGTTTAAGTGGCCGCACAGTTAGTTTACATAGTTTGAAAAACTATGCGCTAACCGTGCATTAGATACTACCTCAGCCACCCTTATCACATAGTTTGGCCACTCGGTTAGACAAAACATGTGCCACCCATGCAGATGCAACTGCCTCCAAGACCAGCTGCGCACTGTTTGGCTGCATGGTTTAGACAAACTTTGCACCTCCCGTGCAACTTCTCCATGTCCTCAAAACATCATTCCAAGTTCTCCTGACTCTCCCATTCAACACTCTTAACTTTTAAAAAATGAAAAGCATCAAGAAAGGGTTACATACTAGAAACTGGGGGTACTAAATTCTCCTAACCATTTGTCTTTCCATCCTTAGAATGTAGAATACCTTCACCCAGTTGAAAGAGTTCCGGCCATTCCTCGTTCATTTCCTTTTCTTGTTCCCTAGTCTCTTCCTGAATCTGACCATGCTGCCATAAAACTCAAACTAGTCCGATGCTTTTTCCATGGAAGAATTTCCCTTGCCTATCCACAATCTGTACCAGGATATGTATCAACAAAGAAACCAGCTCTAGGTCAAATTGATTTCATCTGATCACATGGTCAGGATCAGGCTGATACTTTTCCAATTGAGATACATGGAACACATTATGCACCGAACTAAACCATGGTGGTAATGCCAATTGATATTCCACCTCTACAACCTATTCCAAAATCTCAAAAGGGCCAATGTACCTCAGAGATAACATTCCTTACTTCCCAAAACGATGATGTCCAAGCCTTGGAGAGATTCTCAAGAAGACATGATCACCCACAACGAAGGACAACGGTCTTCGACTGTGATCTACATAATATTTCTGACGAATTTGAGCCATCTACATCCTATTTCTAATCAGCTGAATCTTCTCCATTGTTTCTTGGACAAGTCTCGGCCCAACTAGTGATGTTTCACCAGTTTCCACCAAACATAATGGAGAACGATAAGGACAACCATACAATGCTTCAAACAGAGCCATGCGCATCGAGGTTTGATAATTATTATTGTATAAGAACTCCACTAAGGTTATATGCTCCTCCCATGAACCACCAAAATCTATTACACAATCCCTCAACATATCTTCCAAAGTGCGTATCATCCGCTCGGATTTCCCATCCTTCTGAGGATGATACACCGTGATCATAGTCAACTGAGTCCCAAGGGTTTGCTGTAATGATTTCCAGAAATGAGGTGTGAACCTCAGATCTCTATCTAAGACTATAGACACCGGTACACCATGCCTCATTACTAATTCTCATATACATATTTTTGAAAGATATTACACCATATGAGTTTCACAAATAGGGATGAAATGGGCCGACTTGGTTAGACGATCCACTATCACCCAAATGGCATCGTGTTTCCTGTTCTTAGAAGACCTATAACAAAATCCATTGCAATATGATCCCATTTCCACATTGGGATAGGTAAATATTGTAACATACCAGCTAGTCTCTGATTCTCTTCTTTAACCTGTTGACAAGTTAAGCACCATAAGACGAACTCGAACACCTTTCTTTTCAAGCCGCTCCACCAAAACTGCGGCTTCAGTGCCTTATACATCTTCATGTGTACCTGGGGGTACAACCCATCTTGAATGGTGATAAGCCTGAATAGTTCTTCCTAACAAACTATAGGTACAACCATCTGATCTCTGAAACATAAAACTGAACCCCATCAAGTTTTCAGCCATCAATAGTCTCCCCACCATTGAGTTTTCAACTAACCAGTAGACATTCTACATCAAATGTTTGTGCTTCTTTGATCAATTTTTCTACATTAGGAACAACTATAGTTGAAAAAAATAGCAACATAACTTTGGTCTTCACATTCCACATGAAGTTCGGCTAAGACCGACATCAACTGCCATTTATTTGAAGATTCTTTCACCAACTGAGCATATGAAATTCTACTCAATGCATCCGCCACCAAATTCCATTTTCATGGTGTGTAGCTCAAGTCAAAGTCAAACATCTGGAGATACTCCATCCATATCCTTTTCCTCAGATTCAAATCTCATAGTGAAAAAATGTGTTTCAAGCTTTTGTGATCTGTAAACACATTAAACTTTTCACCAAAGAGATAATGTATCCATGTTTTCAAAGCATGGATGACTACAACCAACTCAAAATAATGTGTTGGGTAATATTTCTCATGCACCATCAACTGCCTTGAGCCATAAGCAACCACATGGTCTCTTTGCATGAGAACACAACCCAACCCTGTCCTCGAAGCATCAAAATACACAACATACCCCTGTCTTGATTCAGGAAATATCAAGATGAGTACTGATGTAAGACGGAATTTTAGTTCCAGAAAGGATTTCTGACATTCTTCTCTCCATTGGAAGAGAGAATTATTCTTAGTCAGAGCTATTATTGGTGAATCTAGTCTTGAGAAATCATGAACAAAGTGTCTGTAGTAACAATATACACAAAGAAAACTATGTATCTTCAACACATTCTTGAGTGGTTTCCAAGAGATAACGGCTTCTATCTTTTCAGGATCAACATAAAAGCATTTCTCAGAAAAGTCATATCCATGGAAATGTACATCCTATATCTAAAAATCACACTTTGATAATTTGACATACAAACGATGACCTCTAAAGATTTGTAACACTATTTCCAGGCGCCCCTCATGATCAACCCTTGCCTTTGAATACACCAAGATATCATCCACAAACACCACAACAAAAGAATCCAGATATCGCTGAAATATCCGATTAATAAAAGCAATCTGAAGTGGTGGTGCATTTGTGACACCGAAAGTCCAGACTACATATTCGTAGTGGCCATATCTACTTCTAAAATCATTCTTCAGAATATCCTCCTTCTGAAATCGCAATTGGTGGTATCTTGATCGCAATTCAGTCTTAGAGAACCACTGAGTTCCCCTTAATTGATCTAATAGATCATCAATTCGTGGAAGTGGATATATATTCATTATCATAGCTTGGTTAAGCCAACGATAATCAACACACCGCTGAAGAGTTCCATCTGTGTTCTTCACAAACAACACTGGTGCTGCCCATGGAGAAGTACTTGTTCGAATGAAACCCTTGTTTTCCAGCTCCTCTAATAACACTTTCAATTCCCGTAACTCTATTGGTGCCATCCAACAAGACAGAAGGGAAATAGAACTAGTCCCTGAAAAGAGATCAATCATAAACTCCACATCCCTTAGAGGTGGTAACCCTACAAGGTTATTTGGAATGAAATATGAAAAGTGATCCACAACATCTAGAAAACTATTTTTGTAAATATCTTCCATTGATGCCAAAGTCAACACTGCTAGTTGGTAAGATATCATTCCCCCCATTGGTTCCAACAAGATCTTTTCATCTTTATTTACCATACTCTCTCCTCCGAAGAGATGGTTAATGCTGTCCTTAGTCGTGAAACTAGCAGTTCTCTTATAACAGTAGATTTGAGCCTTAAACATTGTCAACCAATCCATAACCAGGATTAGGTCATAGAAATCCATGTCCAACATCGAGAAGTCCCATTTTAACTCAGCTCAATCAACAATTATAGAAAATTCTCTACACACAAAGGCGTGACATTATCTTTCACCAAGAAGTGTTTTCAGTTTCAAAATTGAATGCATCATTTCCAGTTTTAAACATATCAAGTTAACAGCATGAGAAGCGATGAAGGAATGTGATGCACCGGTATCAAAGATCACTTGCACAATGGTTGAATTCCAAAATAATTGTACCTCTCACCGTAGATGGTCCATCCAGATCATCGACCATCATCTGCTTATCTCCAAAAAATTTCTTCGTCACTGCACTCTTATCCTTGTCTCCTTGTTGAGATTTTCTTGGCTGAAGAGTCCTGGTATTTTGAGAATCACCAAGGCTAGCTCAGTTATGCTGACAAGATTGACTATGTTGTCCTCTACCTATTGAAGCATACGATGGTTGCGACACCTGTGAAGTGTCGCGAGCACTCGATATAGAAGAAATAAAATAATAGCGTTGAAGATGTCCCATATTGTTTCAATTGTGACATGCTATAGGTTGCGCCGAACACTCTCGCTTTATGTGGTCAGTCGAACCACATTGAAAGCAACATGATTTGCTCTGGGGTCTTGGATGGAGGTTCATTAATCTCGCCGTCTAGTTCTGATTTCCACTTGCACCATGAGAATAGGTGTCCCTTTTCCCCTTGTTTCCAGAGGATGAGTTTACACTGTTTCCCGTAGGTATCATCACTCCTCATACTATAGATCCTGAGATGTCATGTTCTACAAATGTCACTCTATTCACCATCTTTTTATAATCTGTAATACAGAGCACCGAAATCTTTGATCGAATCTCCTACCTTATCCCTTATTTGATGATGCGTGCCTTTAACAACGCACTTGTTGCAACCTCTAGTGTAAAAAGGACTAAATTTAGGAATTTAGCTGCATACTCTTTGACAGAGAGGCACTCTTGTTTCAGGATGAATAAGTCCATAATTTTTTTGGATCTTGAACATGTGAGGATAGAATTGTTTGTTGAAAAATTCTACAAAATCCTCCCATGTAAGGCCTTCATCCAATTTAGCCTGCAACACTAAATCCCACCATTGACATGCAATATCCTCAAGAATATATGTCTCCAACTTTACTTTCAGTTCTACTAGTGTGCCTTGGAAATCGAAGATACGATTCATCATACTTAGCCACACCTCCACCATCTATGGTTCAGTATCACCCCGAAAGTTTGGTGGATTCTGCTTCATGAACAGGATGGTATGATCCACATGCTTTGGTTCATTCATCCAGTTCCCCATATCCACAACTTGAACATCTTGGACAATACTCTGAACTAGTTCTAGGTTCACCCGTGGTTCAAGAGCAACCAAATTCTCAGTAGCTTCTTCGGGTTGGTTCCAAAGACGCCTACCAGGTTCCATTTTATAAACCAACAACCAACTCCGTCAATATTACTCTCTAGAAACTGATGTCTTAGCATTAAAATTATATCACATCATCTATCACAACATTGTTTTTAAAACAACCATTTTCCCATGTTCAATGATTTTTGAAAACATTCCACATGCCTTTTGAAAATCAACCCATTTTCAAAATACACCAAATACCATGTTTTGAAATCTTTCACTTGAAAATAATTTCTGCATTTTTAAAAAATTATCACCTAGCACAAAATACATACTCATTCCTCACAATGATATATGAAATCCAAGTGGGAACTCATTTTTCTAAAATGCATGTCATGCTTCTCTCATTCGCTAAACCCATGATAATGAGATTTCCAACATTCTAGAAGTGTGTCCAAAACACCTATGTACCCAACACCCTGGTAACTTGAATTTCAACATAAACGGGTTATCTACATCCTTTTATGCTATACATTTCATGTTCTGACAATCCTACTCTGGTATAAGATTTCGAACCAAGGAATAGAAAAGAATGAATTTCAACTCCAAGACTAAGAACATCGATGACCACATGTTAGGAAAAGTTCGAACAAGATGATACCATTTGTAATGACCCGACAATTATCATTTTATTGAGAGTACAACGAGTCATTACTTGGCCTTAAGGGACATCCACAAGATGCCAATGGCTGGAAATAACTGTTGAAGGGTTTCGAATACAAGTGGGGGATTATTTAACCTTTCAGAAGTAATCCCATAAACCAACCATAACCAAACATTCACTATATGATGCATGAAGATATGAAACAACCAACTCATAAATTTCCAAAAGAGAACTACAGTGTTTGACAAATCACTAAATAACCAACACAAAATCAGAGTACCATGCAGAAGAATAAACAAAAGACCCGAAACAAGCCAAGACACACTCCACGGCTCCACACCGTGCTCCATGCACCAAGCACCACCACATCTCCCAAGAATCACCATGAACCACTAGTAATGAGATGCCTTACCTTTACCTCTATCCCGGAATACGACATCTGAAAAAGCACCAATGTTCTAATGAAGGTGTGAGTATAAAACTCAGTAGGTTTTCCCAAATAACTTCCCTACTCATTCCAGTAGGATAGAAGAGTTAGCCAAATTTATTTAAAAATATTTTATATAAACTTTTTTCTCAAAAGCAGTTTATAACTAAATATATACAAGTTTCCAAAATCATTCATAACCAAAAGCATCCAAGAGAAATTGAAACTAGTTTTTCAACAATTCATTTTTCTATAAAAATAACAAATCTAGGTTTAGAACCATTTCACAAAATCCCTTTTTGGCATACCCAACTATTTCACTACACGTGAAATCAAACATGCATGATTCATTATGACATTTACATACTCATGAGCGGTTTCTAATTTATCTACCAAGTCATCAAAAGGTAATTGTATTACATGTTCCATTACACCTTTGTCACCGAGAAAAAGGTTATATTTCAACCAAGCCTCGTACTTAAAAGTCCCATGTTCCATAAAATGTTTTGTTCCGAGCTCATGGTCTTATTTCAACCAAGCCTCATATATGAAACATGAACATACACCACACATTCACAACAATCATGATAAAACCATCCATTCAATAAAAAACATTTCATTGAAATCCATTTCTATCAAAACCAAGTGTGTTCAACCAATTCAAACCATTTCAATAAAACCATACTTTAATTGAAAACCAAAGAATGAACGAATTTCATTAACCCATTTCAAATACCTAACCATTTCAATAAAACAACCCTTTTTATTGAAAACCCATATTTCATCAAACCATTTAAAATTCCATCAAATCCATAATTTGAAATAAACATTTTGTATTCAAGAATCCAAATCACTTTGCACAATAATTCACCAATATTTCACAATTTCATCAAAACCATAAATAATCACTAAGGAAGATTTATTCCAAGATTTTCAGAATCAATTTAATTAAAATAACCCAATTTGAAAATAATCCAATCAATTCTAACAATAAGAGTCAAGAGTGAAGCCTCCTGCCTTAATGGTTTTGACGAAAACCCTAACAAACGGAGAACGCACAAGAAAAACCGGCTGATTCACCAAGGATCCTCCTTAGATCTCTTCTCCTAACACAACCAATATGAAATCTCGTCATATTTTTCATCCACACACTTTGATCTACCCATAAAGGGTGTAGATATAATAAACCGAGATAAGAGGAGAAGTATATCTAAGTATATCTAAGAAACCAAACAAGAAAGAACACATACCTCATGAATCCGGCTTTGATTCGCCAAGAGATGCCTTCAGATCACCTCCAGAACAATGGGAGAACCCTTCTTGACCTTAAGAGAACCAAAACCCTAGTTAGTGATGCTTAGTAGGAAAAATGAGCAACATAGAGGCAAAAACAAGGGGGATCCACTTTTATAGGATCACGTTTAAGTGGCTGCACAGTTAGTTCACACAGTTTGACAAATTGTGCGCTAACCATGCCTTAGCTACTACCTCGACCACCCTTCTCACACGGTTTGGCCACTCGGTTAGACAAACCGTGTGCCACCCGTGTAGATGAAACTTCCTCCAAGACCCACTACGAACGGTTTGGCAGCATTGTTTAGACAAACTGTGCGCCTCCCGTGCAACTTCCCCTTGGCCTCAAAACATCATTCCAAGTTCTCCTGACTCTCCCAGTCAACACTCTTAACTTTTAAAACATGAAAAGAATCAAGAAAGGGTTATATACCAGAAACTTGGGGTACTAAATTCTCCTCACCATTTGTCTTTCCATCCTCGAAAAGTAGAAAACCTTCACCCAGTTGAAAGAGTTCGGACCATTACTCTTTAATTTCCCTTTATTGTTCCCTACTCTCTTCCTGAATCTGACCATGATTCCATAAAAATCGCACTAGTCCGATGCTTTTTCCACGCAAGACTTTCTCTTGCCTATCCACAATCTATACCAGGATATGTATCAACAATGAAACCGGCTCTAGGTCAACATGATTCCATCTAATCACATGGTCAGGATCAGGCTGATACTTTTCCAATTGAGATACATGGAACACATTATGCACCAAACTAAATCGTGGTGGTAATGCCAACCGATATGCCACCTCTATAACCTATTCCAGTATCTCAAAAGGGACAATGTACCTGAGAGATAACTTTCCCTACTTCCCAAAACGATGATGTCCAAGCCATGGAGAGATTCTCAAGAAGACATGATCACCAAAAACGAAGGACAATGGTCTTCAACGGTTATCCACATAATATTTCTAATGAATCTGAGCCGTCTCCATCCTCTTTATAATCAGCTGAACCTTCTCGATTGTTTCTTGGACAAGGATCGGCCCAAGTACTAATGTTTCACCACTTTCCACCAAGCATAATGGAGAACGATAAGGAAAACCATACAATGCTTCCAATGGATCCATGGGCATCAAGGTTTGATAGTTGTTATTGTATGAGAACTCTAATAAGGTTATATACTCCTCCCATGAGAAACCAAAATCCATTACACAATCCCTCAACATATCATCCAATGTTTGTATCATCTGCTCAGATTTCCAATCTGTCTGAGGATGATACACTGTGCTCATAGTCCACTGAGTCCCAAGGGCCTGCTGTAATGATTTCTAGAAATGAGGTATGAACCTTGGATCTCTATCTAAGACTATAGACACTGGTACACCATGCCTCATTACTACTTCTCATATACATATTTTTGAAAGATCTTACACCATATGAGTTTCACGAATAGGGATGAAATGGGCCGACTTGGTTAGATGATCCACTATCACCCAAATGGCATCGTGTTTCCAGACCGTTCTTAGAAGACCTGTAACAAAATGCATTGCAATATGATCCCATTTCCACATTGGGATAAGTAAATATTGCAACATAAAATCTAGTCTCTGATTCTCTTCTTTAACCTATTGTCAAGTTAAGCACCATGAGATGAACTCTGTCACCTTCCTTTTCATGCTGTTCCACCAAAATTGCGGCTTCAATGCCTTATACATATTCATGTGTACCTGGGGGTACAACCCATCCTGAATGGTGATAAGCCTGAATTAGTTGTTCTTAAAAGACTATAGGTACAACCATTTGATCTCTGAAACAAAAAACTGAACCCCCATCAAGTTTCCAACCATCAATGGTCTCCCCACCATTGAGTTTTGAACTAACCAGTAGAAATTCTACATTATATTTTTGAGCTTCTTTGATTAATTTTCCTAAATTACGAACAACTATAGTTGAAAAAAAATAGCAACATCACCTCGGTCTTCACATTTCATGTGAATTTCGGCTAAGACCGACATCAAATGCCATTCATTTAAAGATTCTTTCACCAACTGAGCATATGAAATTCTACTCAATGCATCCACCACCAAATTCCCTTTTCATGGTGTGTACCTCAAGTCAAAGTCAAACATCTGGAGATACTCCATCCATATCCTTTGCTTCAGATTCAAATCTTGCAGTGAGAAAATGTGTTTCAAGCTTTTGTGATCCGTACAAACAATAAATTTTTCCCCAAAGAGATAATGTGTCCCTGTTTTCGAAGCATGGACGACTACAACCAACTAAAAATAATGTGTTGGGTAATATTTCTCATGCACCATAAACTTCCTTGAGCCATAAGAAACCACATGGTCCCTTTTCATGAGAACACAACCCAACCTTGTCCTCAAAGCATCACAATACACAACATACCCCTGTCTTGATTCAGGGAAGATCAAGATGGGTGTCGATGTAAGATGAACTGTTAGTTCATGAAAGGATTTATGAAATTCTTCTCCCCATTGGAAGAGAGCATTCTTCTTAGTCAGAGCTATTACTGGTGAATCTAGTCATGAGAAATCATGCACAAAGTGTCTGTAGTAACAAGCTAGACCAAGAAAACTGTGTATCTTGAACACATTCTTCAGTGGTTTCCAAGAGACAACGACTTCTATCTTTTCAGGGTCAATATAAATGCCTTTATTAGAAGAGTCATGTCCATGGAAATGTACATCCTATATCCAAAAATCACACTTTATTAATTTGGCATAGAAACGATGATCTCTCAAGATGTGTAACACTGTTTCCAGGTTCCCCTCATGATCAGCTCTTGCCTTTGAATACACCAAGAAATCATCCAAACACACCACAACAAAAGAATCCAGATATCACTGAAATATCCGATTAATCAAAGCCATGATGACTTTTGGTTCATTCGTGAGACTGAAAGTCAAGACTACATATTCTTAGTGTCCATATCTACTTCTAAAATATGTCTTTAGAATATCCTCCTTCCGAAATCGCAATTGGTGGTATCTTGATCACAATTCAATCTTAGAGAACCATTGAGCTCCACTTAATTGATCGAATAGATCATCAATTCATGGAAGTGGATATCTATTCATTATCATAGCTTCGTTAAGCCTACGATAATCAACACACCGCTGAAGAGTTCCATCTACCTTCTTCACAAACAACCCCGGTGCTTCCCATGGAGAAGTAATTGGTCGAATGAAACCCTTGATTTCCATCTCCTCTAACAACACGTTCAATTCATGTAACTCTGTTTGTGCCATCCTATACGACAGAAGGAAAATAGGACTAGTCCCCGAAAAGAGATCAATCGTAAACTCCACTTCCCTTAGAGCTGGTAACCCTACAAAGTTATTAGGAATGAAATATGAAAATTGATCCACAACAGTTAGAAAAATATTTTTGTAAATCTATTCCATTGATGCCAAAGTCAACGCTGCTAGTTGGTAAGAGATCATTACCCCTGTTGGTGCTAACAAGCTCTTTACATCTTTCTTTACCATCCTCTCTCCTCTGAAGAGATGGTTGATGCCGTCCTCAGTCGTGAAACTAATTGTTCTCTTATAACAGTCGACTTGATCCTTAAACATTGTCAACCAATCCATACATAGTATTACATCATAGAAATCCATGTCCAACATTGAGAAGTCCCATTTTAACTCAGCTACATCAAAAATTATAGAACATGCTCTACACACAAAGGTGTGGAATTATCTATCACCAAGAGGAGTTTTTAGTTTCAAACCATAATGTATCATTTTTAGTTTTAAACATAGCAAGTCAACAACATGAGAAGCGATGACGGAATGTGATGCACTAGTATCAAAGAGCACTTGCACAAGGGTAGAATTCAAAAATAATCATCCCTCTCAGCCTAGATGGTCCAACCAGATCATCGACCATCATCTGCTCAGCTCCAAAAAATTTCTTCGTCACTGCACTGTTCTCATTTTCGCCTTGCTGAGATTTTCATGGTTGATGAGTCAGGGTATTTCGAGAATCACTAAGGCTAGATCTATTATGCTGACGATATTGACTATGTTTTCCTCTTCCTGTCGAAGCATACGATGCTTGCGACACCTGAGAAGTGTCCCGAGCACTCGATCTAGAAGCACTAAAATAATATCGTTGAAGATGTCCCATATTGTTGCAATTGTGACATGCTCTCAGTTGCGTCGAACACTCTCGCATTATGTGGTCATTCGAACCACATTGAAAGCAACATGCTTTGCTCTGGGGTCTTGGAGGAAGGTTCATTAATCCCATATCCAGGTTCTGATTTCCACTTTCACTATGAAAATAGGTGTACCTTTTCCCCCTGTTCCCAGAGGTTGAGTTTCCACCGTTTCCCGTAGGTATCATCATTCCTCATCCTATAGATCCAGAGATGTCATGTTCTGCAACAGTCACCCTATTCACCATCTTTTTGTAATCTGTAATACATAGCACCGTAATCTTTGATCGAATCTCCTGCCTTAGCCCTGATTCGATGATGCGTGCCTTCAACGACACACTTGTTGCAACCTCTGGTGCAAAACGGACTAAATTCATGAATTCAGCCGCATACTATTTTTCAGAGAGACACTCTTGTTTCAGGCTGAATAAGTCCGTCGTTTTTTTGGATCTTGAACATGTGAGGATAGAATTGTTTGTTGAACAATTCTTCAAAATCCTCCCATGTAAGGCATTCATCCAATTTATCCTGCAACACTAAATCCCACCCCTGACGTGCAAGATCCTCGATAATATATGTCTCTAACATTACTTTCAGTTCTACTAGTGTGTCGAGGAAATCGAAGATACGATTCATCATACTTAGCCACACCACAACCTTCTAAGGTTCAGTATCACCCCGAATGTTTGGTGGATACTGCTTCATGAACTAGAAGGTATGATCCACATGCTTTGGTTCATTCCTCAGGTCCCCCATATCCACAACTTGAAAATCTTGGAAAATATTCTGACCCAGTTCTAGGTTCACCCGTGGTTCAAGAACAACCACATTCTTAGTAGCTTCTTCGGGTTGGTTCCAAAGATGCCTACCGGGTGTCATTTTCTAAACCAACAACCAACTCCGTCAATCTCACTCTCTAGAAACTGATGTCATAGCATTAAAATTATATCACATCATCTATCTCAAAATTGTTTTGAAAACAACCATTTTTCCATGTTCAATCATTTTTGAAAACATTCCACATGCCTTTTGAAAATCAACCCATTTTCAAAATACACCAAATACCATGTTTTAAAATCTTTCACTTGAAAATAATTTCTGCATTTTTAAAAAATTCTCGCCTAGCACAAAATCCTTACTCATTCCTCACAATGAGATATGCAATCCCAGTGGTAATTCATTTTTCTAAAATGCATGTCATGCTTCTCTCATTCTCTAAACCCATGACAACGAGATTTCCAAAATTTTAGAAGTGTATCTGAAACACCTATGTACCCAACACCCTGGTAACTTGAAGTTCAGCATAAATGGATTATCTACATCCTTTTATGCTATAAATTTCATGTTCCAACAATCCTAATCTGGTCTAAGATTTCGACCCAAGGAATAGACAAGAATGAATTTCAACTCCAAGACTAAGAACATTGATGACCACTTGTTGGGAAAAGTCCGAACAAGATGATACCATTTGTAATGACCGGAAAATTCTCATTGGATTGAGAGTACAACGAGTCATTACTAGTCCTTAAGTGACATCCCCAAGATTGCAAAGGATGGAAATAAATGCCTAAGGGTTTCGAATACAAGTGGGGGATTATTTACCCTTTAAGAAGTAATCCCATAAACCAACCATAACCAAACATTCACTATATTATGCATGAAGATATGAAACAACCAACTCATGAATTTACAAAATAGAACTACAGTGCTTCACAAATCACTAAATAACCAACACAAAATCATAGTACCATGCAGAAGAATAAACAAAAGACCAAAAAAAAAAAAGGCAAGACACACTCCACGGCTCCACATCGTGCTCCATGAACCAAGCACCACCACATCTCCCAAGCATCACCATGAACCACTAGTAATGAGATGCCTTAACTTTACCTGTGTCCCAGAATATGACATCTGCTAATGTACCAACGTGCCAAAGTATGGTTGAGAACAAAACTCATTAGGTTTTCCCCAATGACATTCCTACTCATGCCACTAGGATTGATGAGTTAGCCATATTTTTATAAAAACAGTTTATATAATTTTTTTTCTCAAAAGAAGATTATAACTAAATATAAAAAAAGTATCCAAAACCAATTCTAACCAAAATCATCCAAGAGAAATTGAAACTACTTTTCCAAAAAGTCATTTTCCTAGAAAAATAACCAATGAATCGTTAAACTATTTCACAAAATCCCTTTTTGGCATACCCAACCATTTCCAAACCCATGAAATCAACCATGCATGCTTCGTTATGAAATTTCCATACTCATGAGAAGTTTCTCATCGATCTATATAGTCTTCACAAGGTAATTGTTTCCCATGTTCCATTACCCCTTTGGCACCGAGCCCAATGTCATATTTTAACCATGCCTCGTTCAAAAGTCCCATGTGCCATTAAACATTTGGCACCGAGCACAAGGTCTTATTTCAACCAAGCCTTATATATGCATTATGAAGACACACCACACATTCGCAACAATCATGCCAAAACCATCCTTTCAACAAAACACCTTTTATTGAAAACCATTTCCATCAAAACCAACTATGTTCAAACAATTCAAACCATTTAAATAAAATTTTACTTTTATTGAAAACCAAATAAGGAACCAATTTCATTATGCCATTTCCAAACCAAACCATTTCAATAAGACACCCATTTGTATTAAAAACCCATATTTCATCAAGCCATTTACCATTCCCGCAAATCCTTAATTTAAAATAAACAATTTAAATTCAAGAAGCCAAATCACTTTTCCCAATAATTAACAAATATTTCACAATTTAATCAAAACAAAAAATCATCACAAAAAAAGACTTATTACATGAATTGAATTATAAATTTCATTCAAATAACCCAATTTGAAACTAAGAAAATCAATTCTAACAAGAGGAGTTGAAAGTGAAGCCTCATACTTCAATGGTTTTGAAGAAAAACCTCATAAACAGAGAACACATAAGAAAACGGAGCCAAATCACCAAGGATACTCCTTAGATATCTTATCCTAAAACAACCAAGACCAAATATCATCATATGTGGAATCCACACACATAGATCTATCAATAAAAGGTGTATATCTAAGAAATTGATATAAGAGGAGATGTAGATCTAAGTAGATCTAAGATACCAAACAAGAACGATCACATACCTCAAGAATCTGACATCGATTCGCCAGGAGAAGCCTTTTGGATCACCTCCAGAATGATGGGAGAACCCTCTTTGACCTTAAGAGAACCCAAATCCCAATTTAGGACCTATTAGGTGGAAAAAATAGATACATAGAGGCAAAAACGCTTGAGATCCACCTTCATAGCATCTCGTTGAAGTGCCTGCATGGTTAGTTCGTAGGGTTTGAAAAAACGTGTGCTAACCATGATTTAGATACTACCTTGACCGCCATTATTGCACGGTTTGGCCACATGGTTAGAAAAACATGGGTCACCCGTGCGGAAGCCACTGCCTCCAAGACCCACTGCGCACGGTTTGGCCTCATGGTTTAGACAAACCGTGCACCTCTCGTGCGACTTCCCCTTTGCCTCAAAACATCATTCCAAGTTCTCCCGACTCTCCCATTCAACATTCATAACTTTAAAACCATGAAAATCATCAAGAAAAGTTTACATACCAAAAAGCGGGGGTAATACATGTCAATATGGAAATCATTAGTGTGCAACAATTTTCATTTCTCAATAAACTTGACCCAATAGTCATATCCATATATTTATAGAGTATGGATTTAGGTAAATATATGTTTGAATTGCATTCTGAACCATATATAATATTTTAATATTTAACAAAACCTATTCCATATAATAAAAAATAATAATTTATAACATTCACTACCTTTTGTAATGATATATTTTATTTTACCCGATGGTAAACTAATATTCTATGATAGATGTGATCAAGGTTCACTAGAACTCCAAAGTAATTATTTAAATATTAAATAAATATTTCATTCTTAAATTTACATTATTCATAGTCTAATGAATAAATATTTATTAATTTATTCAACAACTAAATAAAATGTCTAATTCTCAATCTAGTGAATAACAATTTATTATATATTCACATATTCAAATAAATAATTTATTAATAAAGAAATAATTATTCATTACATTTTGAATATTATAAATCATAAAAATTGAATATAAGTTTTCATCATCATGAAAATAATATTTACTCCATTAAATAAATTTTAATATAATATAATTGTTTTCAACAAAAAAACATAGTTTGTTACGTTGTAGGATTCCTTCTCATCAACATCAGGCATGATTTCTTAAATTCCATGATTACATTCAAGAAATGGGTTAATGAATACAAGATAATGAAATGAATGTCCTAATGATAACAACCACATATGAATTCTCGTAGTGTAATATAATCGTTTTATATCAATATCTGGGCTACGTGGTTGCACAATTATGTCATAAAACTATATTCTTGATACATCTTTCATTGATAATATGAAATATAAATCATTAAAAAATGGATATGGAATTTATGTGATGGTAATATTATAATCCAAGAGCCCTATTTCAATTTCTTTAAAGATGGGGGGGGAAATCATTTCCCATTTTTTCTATTAATAACATGTAATCCATGATGTACCCAACATAGAATCATCCAACCAACATATTTAATGACTTTTTTTTTGGATAATATATGCGTACTATTCCTGACATGCATTAAAGATATCATAAATCCATTATATTATTACACATGCTCGTATATTAGAATATTTGACAACACCACACGACGTGTACTCCGATATACGCCGTGTGCACCATGATTTTTCAAATATAAATGAAAACCGTTTTAAAAACAAGAAATTACATGCGGGTGAAGTTGGCGGATTGGAAAATCTCGGCCCCAGGTTCACAAGACCCGGTTTCGAATCGTGCTAATCTCCCCGCTTCACCCCCATACTTTCCTAAATAAAAACCACACGTCGTGCTTTCCATTCTTTCCATATGTATAGGCAGTATAGAATAAATATATATATAAAATAAATATGAATAGCAGAACAACCTTTGCTCTAGTGGGTGAGGGAATCCGTTCGAATCGGCCGATCGCCGGTTCGAATCCTGCCCCAAGCACAGGACCAAAGGTTGTACTACTATTTTTCTTATTTTAAAATACACGGCATGTATTTCCCGATATATGTTGTGTATAGTTTGTTTTATAATTACAAAAAAAATTGGTATACATGGCATGTACCAAAACTACACGCCGTGTACCACGACTATATTAGTATCGGGGTACCCGGCTTGAGGCCGTATCGCACGGTCGTCCCACTTTCCTCCCCTCTTCCCGTTTCATCTCTCGAACGCCACCCGAACCCCCCCCCCCTTTACCAGATCCATTGTTTTGGGGCGTTTCACGTTATGATTCTTCTCACATTGTGATCCTCAGTCCAGGTACGCCGTTTTGCACCCTCCATTTGATGTTTTAGAATCATTTAGGGTTTTATTTAGATCGGCAGACCGTTTATCTTCCGCCTGTACACGGCCACGATATGAAGAACACACGTCGTGTACATCTGTACACAGCCACATACAAAATATTTTAAAATTTGAATGTACACGGTGTGTATGTTCGGTACACACTGTGTAGACCATTTCCTTTGGCCCCTTCGTGTGTGGTGCATAACACGGCCTGTCACTCCATGTTCTAGAACACGACATGTATGTTCGGTACATGCCATGTCCTTTATATTTGTAGCCAGCCCGTGTCTCCCCCTCTACACGTCCATGTTGTTCATGTGCAATACACGCCATGGCCTGTACTTACATGGCGTGTATTCTTTTCTTATAACTGATAGCAACATGGCCGTGTCCTTTTTATTACACGACCACCTGCACTTTGATGTGAACACGACATGTATGTTTGGTACACGCCATGTCCTATTACATGGTCTCTTTCCACCCTCACGTGTATTTCCAGAGAACACGAGATACTCTCCATTTCCGACTACACGTCGTGTACTCTGGAGTACACGCCATGTGCTTTTATTTTTACAGTTTTCTCACATTTTCTTTGTTTCTATTTTTATTTTTTTTGTTTTCTTTTTCTTTCTATTTCAGGATATGGAAAATCATGATCCTTCCCGCGAGAAGTGGCCAGCCTCCGCCACTGAGGGCAAGAGGTCCAGCTATCGTCGGATCCAACTCCGACCACCTATGCAGCCGGGCCCCGATGCTCCGGTCTTTGAGCTCCCTCTGTTGGCCATTCTTCTACCACTCACTCCCTCAGATGAGGCGATGCCTCCTTCTTCTGCACCAGCTGCCAATTTCGATGTACCATCATCCTCAGCAGCTGGTCCCTCTTCGAGCACCCCTTCCACCGAGCCACCTTCTTCTTCAGCGGATCCACCTCCAGAGCCAGATGCTGCTGCTGCACTAGCACCTGGGCCGGGACCTGCAAGTTCTCCCAATCCCTGCATGGTATTATCGGTCACCGACCTCGCATATGACAGGATCTGACGCTTATCACATCAGCTGATACCATTTAGTGGCTGGTACCTTGACAACCGCATTCCGCAGCGGCTCAGTATTTGGGAGGAGTTTGAGGTACATCTTGGGCACACCGCACTCCTAGAGATTTTCCAGGTTAGCACTCCTGTGTTCCGAGATTTATTTTTGGAGTTTGCGGCCTCCTTTGAGTTCGATGGAGCAGAGTACCGGGAGACACCTGGTGATGCAGTGCCAGTAGTTTGATTCCGGCTAGGCGGATGATGTTTTTCTCTGATGATGACAGAGTTTGGCTGAGGGTGCTACTTTTACCCCCATCCTATCACACTGCCACCCGTTTCTGACTTGACCCGACCCGAGCGCTCTGCCCTTATTTCCATGTGGCGGGAGATTGATGGGCCTGACCACCGATACTCTCCCACTTCCCAGAAGATCACTCTTGTAGCCGACCATGTCCTTCGCTTCACCCATCGGTGCTTCAGCGCCATCCTTTTCCCCCTCCATGAGGATATGGGGGTCGTGACCGGACGTGACATGGAGCTTCTTACCTGTGTCATCTGACACGCCTACCCGGACCTCCCCAATCTTTCCGCCTCCTATTTCCACTCCATGTTTACTGGCCTTCAGGGCAACCTGAACGACGAGTTTTACACCACCCATATTGAACACCAATTGGGGGGTATTAGATCCCCCATTACCTCATGTCTTGATAGGTTCACCCCAGTAGATAGACTTCCTCACACTCATTCTCATGGGATTGGTCCAGAAGCATGGGGGTGCCGATATCCTTGCTCAGGCTCGAGCCCCAACACTTGCTGACCCTACCCCAACTTCTAACCCTGCTCCTCCTTCCCAACCCCCTACAGCTTCTCCACCTCACCCACCTTCTACTGACCTCACTTCTTTTAACCTTCCTTCTTCTATCCCATACCCCATCCCACCTACCCCTGCACCCTCGGTCGATCTGACCCTTTCCTTCTGCCTAGACACGATGGATAAGATGTTTGCCCGTATAATTAGCTACCAGGACACCATTTCACGGCATTTGATTCATCTGGACGGCCGCCAGGACCTAATGGAGCATCTGTTGGTGCATATTGCTCAGCATCTTGGTGTTCCACTCCCTCAGCCACCAGCCTCTACCTCTGTTCCTGGCCCTTCTGCTGCTGCTCCACCGCCGTCTCCTGCACCGTCCATCGATTCCGTTTCGATGACTACAGTGAGCTCTACTGCTGCCACTTCTGTCGGTCCAGGGCCTGCTACTGAGCTTTCGATCCCGAGTCTAGCACCTGTGGCTCCTACTTCTTCAGCTACCCTTCCCGATGCCATGTCAAAGCCTCAACAGTTCACACCTCCTGCGCCGTCTCTACCGGCCGATTCGGTACTAGATGATTCCTCCCCTGAAGTGACCCCATGATAGTGACATTTTCTTTTATATATCTTTTCTGTCATTTTCTGTGATGTGATGTTATGCATGTTTGTAGTTTTCTTTTTTGTCGACAGTCACAGGTACGGACATGGAGAACCTTGGGCATCACTTTTCATGAGGGGAGTATTTTTCCATTTCTATTTTCTTTCTTTTTGGATTTACTTCTTCCACTGATTTCCCTCATTTTGTTCCCGATTTCTCCCTATTCCCCACCCTTTACCATGATGTTTCACTTGGTGGAACATGTGCAGTATTCAGTGTGGGGGATCATTTATATCTTTCACCTTAGTCTTTGACCTTAAACTAACCTAGGAGACATCATTATTAGATTCTATATTTGAAAATATAAAGCAATTTTGGTTAATCAATCTTATAAATGCTAGAGTTATCAGTAGGAAATTTTTGAAAGGTTACATTCTTTTTAGTTTTTAAGTATTTTAAAATTATTTCTGGTATAGTTACAATTGCAACCTTTCATCCTTGATAAAATTACATTAATTAGGCTAATCATTTATATTCCTGTCATGACCTGATTGTCCCTTTATTATTTTTCCACTCCTAAGAGGTATTCTAAACCATTTTTCGTCTTTCTTTTCTAATATCCTCTTTCATGAGAGACTCTTAGGATATGCATCACTACCAGAATTTTCACGTTTTTCTTTGCGAAACATGTAGATATTTTTGAATTACTTTAACATTATTGAGGCATTATATTGTTTCAACCCCTTTATCTTGAGACCTACCCTACATTTAATCTTATTTAAGCCCATAGAAGCCATTAACAACCATTATAGGAAGCCACATTACAAGCCTATTTCCCTTCCTACCATATTTTTTTTAACCATTGCATGATTATTCATTTAAGCTTTAAAGAGGGAGTTGGCAATACATGGCATATTTTTGTGTAAAGGTATGAAATAAAGTGTGGGGGAGTGCCTCTTGATTATTTGGGGTAGAACGGGTTCCAAACATCTACTCATTGTATTCATAAGGGATGCCCTTGTGTTTTGTTGTAAAAAAACAACAAACAAATAATAAGGGGACCTTATACTTATTTACTCGTAAAACCCTACTTGCCTAAGGAAGTTGGTGAATATTACAAAATCATTTGACTGAGCATTTGAAGGATGTATTTTCAGTGATCTTTACTTTGAATATCATTGAATGTTGTTTAAAGTAATTTTCCATCCTTTGTCAAACCTTAGAATTTATTTTCACATCTAAACCTACCAACCCTTAGCCACAGAAACATCTGAACCTTATTGATAAAGCCCTCCTGATTTTTGTAATTCAATTTATCTGAAGTAGAGAACAAGATATCTTGAAAACCTATCGATATAGTTTATATGCCTTGGATTGAGAATAACTTCGATTAAAAACATCTTGGGTGTGGAGTGTAATTTTAACTCGTAAGGTAAATAATAAAGTGGAATGCTTATTTTAAAAAAGGTTGAACAATGTGTTGAAAGAGGATGAGAGTAGTTAATTGCATTATATATGCGGCATGATTTTAATATCTTATGAATTGAATTTTATTGTGACTTTTCAATTTTTCCTCAATAAATTTATCAGTTATACATTTGATTAATTAAATTCTTTCCTTTTAAAGTATTGACTCTCATAATTAGATGTTGATATTTTTCTTGAGGGAAAGCAAAAGACTATGTGTGGGAGAATTTGATGCACCCAATTTGTGTATACATTTTCTATATAAATAATTGAAGATAAAAACATGTTTTCATCAAATATCTGTTGTTTTATGAACATATTATTTGATTTTGGTGATTCGGTTTACTTTTAGGAGCTTTCGGGCTAAATACACGAATCAAGGGATACATGTGAAAATTTTGAAACTACATGGCGTGTACTTTTATACACGCCGTGTAAATCTAGGTAGGGACACAGATCGAAGGAGGGAGTACACGCAAATGTCACTAGGCAGAAGATACACGCTGTGTGTGGCGACGCTACACGTCGTGTACTACTTTCTAGAAGCAGTGGTTTCCGAAGAAAAGTCCACACACCCATGCGGCCGTTGATGAAGACACACCGTGTGTGGCGGCGCTACATGCCGTGTACACTCAACTTGCAGGAGGTTCCGTGTTCAAAATTAAAAACGGCGTGCTGGGCCACCTGCCAGCGGAGAAAATGGCGCCAAAACGCGTTGATGAAAAGTACACGGCGTGTACTTTCTATACACTCCGTGTACATTATTTTTCTATAAAATGAGGCCTTGGCCTACAGATTTAGGGAGTTCAGAACCATTGAAAGGAAAGAGATGCTCTACTATCACCATTCCCAAAGCTACTGTCATCACTCCACCATTCCACCTTCCGATACTCTACCTCAATGCCTACATGATGAATCCGTCAGGTATCACATGTGTCATTTCTCTTTTAAATTCTATGTGTAACTAAACCCGTCATGTTGGGGCTGGGGATAATGGGATCATAATTTGTATATTGTTTTATATAGTTGTGTTTTAATTGTTGTAATTCATCTGACTCTTCTTAAACCACTACCTAATATAACTGAGAACTCTTAGCCGGACCAAGGGATGGATTCTCATCGATACAAAAGAAAAGTTACGGTGAAAACATCCATGACCATTGGAAGGTTTTCACCGATTCACATAATGGACTGGACGTAATAAATAATTAAGGACATTGACTACCGGACCAAGGAGTTAGCTGCTCTAATTCCAAACAAGAGGAAACGGACCAAGGAAATCTTGTATCAAAATGAAATCCTGAATGATTGTATTATTATGAACAACTCAACCATTTAAACAATCTACATAATAACTCCTTATTCACCACAGCCCTAACATGTATTTTCTTTCCATTTCTATGAACTCTTTAAATTTACCCATTTTTTTCTTTCGAACTGTATCCATTCGTCAAAGTAAATCAATTTAGTTTCAATCAAAACCCAAAATCAACCCAATCGTTTCTAAATTTTGCATAATTCACCTAAATTAAGTATTAACTCAATTGAATTAATGCACGCCACTGTTCCATGTGGATCGACCCCGAACATATGCTACACTAATGTTCTAAGAATGGGTAATTGACTGAGATTTTGTAGGATGTATTTTCAGTGAGATTTCCTTTGAATATCATGCAATGTTGTTTAACGGAATTAGCCATCATTTTTCAAACCTCAGAATTTATTTTCACATCTAAACCTACCAACCCTTAGCCACAGAAACATCTGAACCTTATTGATAAATCCCTCATGATTTTTGTAATTCAATTTTTCTGAAGTAGAGAACAAGATATCTTGCAATCCTATGGATAGAGTGTATATGCCTTGGATTGAGCATAACTTCGATTAAAAGCATCTTGAGTGTGGAGTGTAATTTTAACTGGAAAGGTAAATCATAAAGTGGAATGATTATTTTTGAAAGGTTGAACAATGTGTTGAAAGAGGATGAGAGTAATTAATTACATTATATATGAGGCATGATTTTAAGATCTTATGAATTGAATTTGTTTGTGCCTTTTATAATTTTTCCTCAATAAATTTTTCAGTGATACTTTTGATTAATTAAATGCCTTCCTTTTAAAGTATAGGATCTCTTAATTAGATGTTGAGATTTTTCATGAGGGCAAGAAAAAGACTAAGTGTGGGAGAATTTGATGCACCCAATTTGTGTATACATTTTCCATATATATAATTGAAGATAAAAACATATTTTCATTAAATATCTGTTGTTTTATTAACATATTCTTTGATTTTGGTGATTCTGTTTAATTTTAGGAGCTTTCTGGCTAAATACACGAATCAAGGGAAACATGTGAAAATTTTGAAACTACACAGAGTGTATTTTTATACACGCTGTGTACATCTAGGCAGGGACACGAACCAAAGGAGGGAGTACTCGCCCATGTCACCAGGAAGAAGATACACGCCGTGTGTGGCGGTGCTATACGCCGTGTACTACTTTCTAGAAGTGGTGGTTACCGAAGAAAAGTCCACATTACCATGTGGCCGTTGATGAAGACACGCCGTGTGGGGCGGCGCTACACGGCGTGTAAACTCAACTTGCAGGTGGTGCCGTGTTCAAAATTCAAAAACAGAGTGCTCGTCCACCTGCCAGTGGAGAAAATGGCGCCAAAACGCGTTGACGAAAAGTACATGGTGTGTACTCTCTATACACGCCGTGTACTTTATTTTTCTATAAAATGAGGCCTTGGACTACGGATTTAGGGAGTTCAGAACCATTAAAAGGAAAGAGAAGCTCTGCTATCACCATTCCCGAAGCTATTGTCATCACTCCTCCATTCCACCTTCCGATACTCTACATCAATGCCTACACGATGAATCTGTTAGGTATCACGTGTGTCGCTTCTCTCCTAAATTCTATGTGTAACTAAACCCCTCATGTTGGGGCTGTGGATGATGGGATCATAATTTGTATATTGTTTTATATAGTTGTGTTTGAATCGTTGTAATTCATCTTACTCATCTTAAACCACTGCCTAATATAACTGAGAATTCTTAGCCGGACCAAGGGAAGGATTATCAGCGATACAAAAGAAAAGTAATGGTGAAAACATTCATGTCCATTTGAAGTTTTTCAACAATTCACATAATGGACTAGACGTAATAAAGAATTAAGGACATTGACTACCAGACCAAGGAGTCATCTGCTGTAATTCCAAACAAGAGGAACCGGACCAAGGAAATCTTGTATCAAAATGAAATCCTGAATGATTGAATTATAATGAAAAACACAACCATTTAAACAATCTGCATAAGATCTCCTTATTCACCACAGCCCCAACACATCTTTACATTCCATTTGTAAGAACTCTAAAAATTTACCCGTTGTTTTCTTTCAAACTGTATCCATTCTTCAAATTAAATCAATTTAGTTTCAATCAAAACCCAAAATCGACCCAATCATTTCTAAATTTTGCAAACTTCACCTAAATTAAGTTTTAACTCAATTGAATTCATGCACAACATGGTTCCCTGTGGATCGACCCTGAACATATGCTATACTAATGTTCTAAGAATGGATAATTAATTTGTGATGCATATAACTTCAACCAATGACAAGCGAGACCACAAACCATTCCTCAACATGTTGGGGATTTGTGGACCCATGAAACACTTTTGTTTTCTAGGGAAGAAAATATTGAGAATGATTTTGATGAACATCCTCCTGAGGATCCACATCTGTAGCCAGAATGGGAATTGGAGGTTATTCATGTCCATGGTATTTGATAGTACACAAAATCAAAGAAACAAGAATTGGGCCCACAAATGTATTCAATCACTGTAGATTTGAACCAACTTCTTCATGGATCTGATTTACACATCTTATTGAAGGCATGATGCTAAAAAACATCAGAAGAATATAATGTAGACCTCAGACTAATATTCAAACTAATCCACATGGAAAATTATTTCCAACAGATGGAAAAAATGATTTGGACTCCACTCTATCCAAATAATTATAGGAAAAATGCAAGAAAAAATTCACACGATATTTTTCCCTAACCACCCATAGAATAATAAGGTTAATTATGGTGAGAGATGACCAGACACTCAATTGAAATTACCTCATATTTCCTGATATGATTTCAAAAATGTATATTGACTTCACGACAAAATATCAATATCTTTCTCTGATACCACTTTGTCATGAACATGTCCAGGTACCCTGGTAACATATTAACTAAGCCAGCCCTAGCATACACCATAGGGTGTTCCCAATCTCCATGGGTCAATTACTAGCACCTGGAACCTTACAACATGCCAGTGGGAATTAATTTTCCAAAAAACATTTGAATGCAAAATAAAAAACAAAGTATGCATACCAAAAGAAAATCCACTAGTACTAATGTACTAGAATTAGACAAGGAATTGAGGCCCAAAGTACTTCAACACAAGTAAAATAAACAAAGTAAAATCACTGCAAGGCCCTAAAGACATAACTCATCATTTCTAATGTCAACATCTAGATCCACCTCCTAGTGATCCATTTCCCTTTCCAGAACCTGGATGGAGATACTCTATATAAACCTAAAGGAAGAAGCATGGTTTGGCCTAAAAAGGCTAGTACGGTCTCACTGAGGATTCCATTACTATTTCCAAATATAGACTGACCAAAATAATTCTTTTTATTTTTTTAAATGAAGTTATTCATTTTAAATCATATTTAAAAAAAATCATGTTATATAGCTCCAATGATGGAGCAGACTTTCATAAAATGATGTACAATTAATGGAATATTTATAAAATAATGGATGAAATAAAAATTTTATATAAAATAGTTAATATAAATCCAAAAATATTTTAAGAAAGTTCAAAAAATATTGGAATCCATTTATATCTCAAATATAAAACAAGAAATCAATGTAGTCATCTACCAAATAGGTACGATAATATTTGCAGCTAATGGAATCCACACTCTCTACATGATCTCAGTAATATGTGCATATACACATCCCCCTAAAACTAAAAATACATGAATTGTCACCCTACTATCGGGGATGTAACCTACAGCTTGTATTTTTTTTAGAATGTTTTAATATCGTAGAGTGGGTCCAAATAACTCACCAAACATCCTAGGGTTTCTTGTTATCTTACACAAAAAATAATGGGAAATTAAATTTTAGACATAATAAAGACAATTAATCACCATTCATCCGTTTTAGTGCCAATTTTCCATTTAAAAAAAACAACGTTTAATTAAACATTCCTCATTCACAAGATAAAACCATTGGATTTCTATCAAAACATTTTAGGCCATTTCCCCACGTCTAAAATCCATTAAAAACAAATTCCATCAATTTCAAAATTCATTTCCAAAATTAAAATCATCAATATAATTGAAATAATTTATATTAAATACATAATTTAAATTAATTAATTTAAATTATCAAATTTACTTATACTCGCCCCAATTTAATAATATAGGGTGGTTTTCCCAATTTCCATGCCAAATCAATTTCTAATCTCTCGATTCCATGGAGTGGGATTTTATAATGTCAACTAAAAGAAATTTTGAGAAATTTAATTTAAATAAATAGATGAAATATATAAAGAATTACTCTATTAATCAATTTGGAAAATGTTGATAGAACCACTGAACTTTTACCGAAACAGAACACTCTCAAGGACAACCGTTAATGAGTAAGAAGGTGTTCAAGATCTTAAAAAGAAATCAAAAAATGAGATTTAAAATAACTAGTAATTAATCCATCAATTTCAAGATGATCCATTTGAATACCAATGGATGAGAAGCTGATAATGATGATGAATGATGGATAAATCATACATTGGAATCACATTGACAACACAACAATGAACAAATGCCAAGTGAAACGATCCATAAGATTTGGAGAGCTTCAACATTTCTGAGGAATGCTCTAGATCGAGGGAGATTAAACTGTAGAGTATCCAAAAAGAACACATTATCTACACTTCCTATTTAAAATTCCACATTCTAGGTATTACAAAATGTGTAATCCCAATAAAAATTTTGAAACAAATAATTTATGTAACCACCGAAAATAGAACTGCCTTGAATTAATTTAAAACACTCTAAATTAAAAATTGATTATTAATTCCTTCATCATATGTAAGGTCATATCTTGACATGTAACCATAACATTGTGAAGTCTTTCATGACATTTAATCTAAACTATTACATGATTTATAATATTTTTACATGGTGTGTAATCCTTCAGAAACCTACTGAAAATGTTGGTTAAAGGTAAAAATCCAACAAATCACCGAAATCACCATTATTGGTATCCTGACAATTCATTCATCAACCATAACTGGTGAAAAAAAGAAACCCTGATAAGGTTAAAGATATACCTTTATGATTGGTAACATGATGTTATATTTGATCTATCAGATGATAGGGTATATAGAAATTTAGGTTTTGAAAATTTATTTTAGTGACTATTTTGAGAAGTACTAGAGGAAATTGTTAGAAAATATTTTTTGTTTTTTTTGTATTTAAAAGAAAAGGATTTTAGAATTTTTAAAATGATAAAATTATTTTGAATCCTAGAAGAAGTTATAAGGTCTTTTTTGGTAAAGAAAATTTTTAATCTATGATGGTTTGATATCATGATTATAGAAATTAAAGAAAAATGTGATTTTTTTTATAAATGTCGAATCCATGTGACCTTTGAAACCAAATATTTGTTGATAATTGAAGTCAATGGAATGCTTTAAATCTTTTTTCCTTGTTTCTATTTTGTTTCATTTTTTTAAAATATTAATTTTAGGAGACTATGTAATTATATTTCTAGCGTTATCTCATTAAAATTCCTTTAATAAATATTGATTTTTTTTCATTGGTCTGGTATTCAATGTTGTGCTTCATATATTTTGGAAGTGTAATTACAGGAAGAATGATTTAACTTAAAACCTAATCAAGTGGTGGATAAAATTCTATTCCATTCATTGGTCCACAACCATGTATTATTGAATTATAATCAACCTTATAATGGTGGTCAATAAGTTTCCTAAAAATCAATAATGTATATTTAATAGATTATGGAGTGTTTTATTTCACAAGACATATGATTCTCTAAGGGACATTTCTACCAAATCCTTCATTAAGGGAGCTGGTGAAGATTGGTGGAAATTCATGATACATTCATGCCTATAAAAATGTATTTATTAGAAATTCATTACTCCATTCATCATTTATTAACAATATCATAATGCAGTAAAGAAATGGGGATTTCTGAGTGCTTGTATTTTAGTAGAGGAATGTTTTAGTTGTAGAGTATACTAGGAAATTAATAATTTTTTATGTTTATTACATCATAATGATGGTGATGAGTTATATATGGATATATATTTTGTAAAATGGATTTTAAACTATTTTTAAACGTCATCATAGTAGTCTGTACGTCCATTTATCCCATAGGTCCTCAAAGATCCTCGTAATTTTATTCAATATTAGAAACATGAAGGATCTGATTAATTCCCCATATTCAGTTGAATTCAATGATTATTTTGCATCTAAAATAATATAAAAAATTTAAAAGAATGGAATTTATTCTCAATGTAATAGGAGGAATATCATCTTCTTCTAGTGTAGTGAACATGGTAATTCTAAACATTCATTTTTCAAACCAATGATACTATGTATACTATGACTGAATTTGTGTCACCTTAAGTGCTTCTAAAAGATAGAATACCTAAATTGTAAGTTCTGTTCATACATTATTAGATCCTGAATATTTTATCGAATATGATTCGATGTAACATGGATCCAAGAATAGGTTTCATGGTGAAAGATTTATCCCAATGGATGAGTTTTTTATGGTGGTTTATGTGAAACATATTATCCTTGTTTTTGTATTAGAAAAAACCAATTGAGTTATCCTAATTATAATTCATTTTTTAAACATATTGTTCTAAATATATCTTGTAGATTTGTTTGGTCCTTTATTGAATTTCTATTGTAGACCATGTTTTTTTATTATTATAATGGTTTTTTTCAGGAGTTCAATATTGTTATGGCTGATGTTTATGGAAGCATTTTTAGTTCTCCTTTATCATGAATAGTTTTAATCTCTTGATGTTTTTATGTTGTTAATTGGGAAATGTGTTGATAACCTATTTATTTTTAGGGTTTCAATCATTTAAAATACATCTCATTAATTCCTTTTATGGGAGCCTCTATATCGACATATTATATTCTATTGGTATTAGTTATCTTTACTTGATTTCCTTTCATTTTTTACATGATGGTTATAGATCAGTACTGATGGGATTAATGGTCTCTTTTGTGAGTTTATTTCCTTATTATTGAACTATAATGATTGATTTACTAACATTTTTATTGGCGTTGGATAGATCATTGTATTTCAAATAATTTGATAAATTAATTTCCCATAATGATGAACTATGAACATGTGGGTGTTGATATTTAACTCGATGAGAAAATAAATTATTGGGTACCACCCTTGAAAATCCTTTGTTATCATCGAATAATTTCATATGGTATAAATCCTTATTATTTTTATAAATTAATTATTGATTGTTGGATTATTTATAGCTCTTTTCAACATTGTGTCTTTGGAAATTCATTGAGATTCTTTCGATACATTATTCCATAAGGTTTTGGTTTTTATACAAGGGTTTTATTCTGTTACATGAGATCAATGTAACTTATTTTTGTGGATGAAATATTTCTTGGATAAGTTTTTTCTTCATTTTACACAATTTTGGTGAATCTATATATGTGCGGAAGAACTATGTTTTGTATCTAATTCAACTATTTCATCTATCTAGTATTGAGGATTTCTTGGATACATGTGTTAATCATGGATTTATTCTTGGTATTATCAATCTAAGTGAGTCTAGTTTAGTTTGGTTGACCATCCCCCTAAAATGTTGAGTACAATAAATATTTTTGGGCTATTTTTACATAATTTAAAAATGGATGATTTATAGGAGTGTAAATAATTATAATAGGGATAACTGTAAGAGATAATTAATTTATGGTAATTAAATACCCTATATTATTTTCATTTTAAACCTTGAAAAATGAAATTAAATAAATTTTATATAAATGTTTTCCCATATGAATAATATATGGGATGTGCAAGGGTAAGGGCTTATTTTTTTGAGTCACATAAGTGTACTAGATCACATAATGTTACCAAAATGCATAAGAATCTTGTAAAAAGGTAACCCGACTCTGGTAATTTTGTCACGTTATGGAAGTAACTCCCATAATTGTCTTACATAATGGTAACATAGCTCTCATGTAAGGGTAAGTCAGAGCATCATAAGGTTGATATCACATTCCATTCTATTACATAAGGGTAAATTTAGGATTTCATATGATGCATTAGGAAATAATTAACCTCACATTATGTTCATAAGATGCATTAATTTAAATCCATGTTCCCATTATAAATATCTATTGTGGAAAATAAATGCATAAATAATCCATTTTCCACATATTATTACCAAGAAAAACCCGTAAAGACATTTTAAAATTTATAAATACTGGAAATCATTTAAATTTATTATTTATCCCATATAGACTCTATAAATCCAATTTTAAATGTTTTTAAACCCCATTCATTCAATATTTTAATAAAATTAAAAATATATTTACCATTTTAATTCAAGCATTGTATGAGGACACATATGCTATTGTATTTAATATTTCTAAACATCTTCCACAATAAATTATTAGGAAACCTGATGGCGTTATTTTACAGCATTCAAACATCCAAATTAGAAGATTTAGTTTCATTGTTTTGTTTCATTTTCTCTATGTTATTCCTCTATCATGATCTCACATTTCTATTTTGGATTTTGATTTTGGTGGATTTCATAGTATAATTTTTCATATAGTTTCTTCATATATAATTTTTTTTCTTAAGAATTAATAAACATGAATTTCTTAATTTCTAACACATAATATGTTAATGATTACGTTGAAATTCCTTGTAAAATACTCTTTGTTTTTTATCATCTAGGAAATGAAAGGTTCATGAATAGAATTTATCATGAACTATATTTCCATTTTTATGAACTTTATTTCACATCACTTTTTTTGAAACTGATGAATAATATTTTGGTTTTATTAACATAATCAGTATTCATTTAATGACTGTTTAGTGGAAAAAGGGATCAGGCTAAATTTTTATTTTTATAAGGTAAATACTTTAATTTAATGGAATTTTTTGATTTATGAATTTTTTACCCCATGATTTTGAATCATATAATATTTGAAATCATTATTAACCCTCTTCTAATATTATCATTTATTGATAAATATATTGTTAGCGGGTGATTTTAAATAAAATATAAGTTCATGTAAAAAAGAATGTTAAGAAATTATGAAATGGGTCAAGAATTTTTAATTTTAAAATAGCCCTTTGTGGACTTTTTTTAATGAAATTATTTTTTAAAGGCATGATTTCCATTCTAATAATGGATTGGAAAAGATATATATATATATATATATATATATATGAAAACACATATGGATATTGATTTTAAGTAATTTATTTGTATGGAAATATTTATTACATAATAACTTGGTTGGAAATTTATGATCCTCCACTCTTGTGATAATCCCTCTTTATATATTTATCTATTATTGATTCTCAATATATGGTTTTTTATATATTGATTATTCACTTTTAGGGAGTTCAAGGATGGAAATAAGATTTGAAATAAAAATAATAGAAATGTTTGGGGAATACGACCGTTATAAATTTATAGTGGTTTCCTTTGTAATCGCTGTAACTATATTTTCTCCCTCGCAATTTTCAATAGTTTTGAGAACATAGGTTTTTGTATTTGATATCCAATATATATTATTTTTAGATAGTTCAAACCCAATCTAGTTTGTCTATAGGGAACATTATTGGATCAAGTAATAAATTTTCATACATGAAAGAGTGTCTATGTGGACACCATTTTCGTGAGGCCTATGCTACAAGATGTAATCCTAATGATTAGTGATTATGATTTATTAATTACATTGACTTCGGTAAACTCATAATATTATCTTTCATGTAATAAATAAATCCATGTACATTATTCCTGATACCAGACATTGTTTTTTATCAATATGTGGTACTACAGTTTTCTTACTTTATCCATAAATATTCATAGTTGATATTGTTTCGGTGCGGATGTGCGTCGGGTTTCTGTTCCGACGCTGTTCCGCCAGGACGCGTTCGCGCGTGCACCCGTCGACCCGAGGGGATGGGCGCGCGGCTTGTGGCCCCGCAGTCCCGCTTTCCAAGGGCGGGCGGCATTCGTCCCTTATTCAGGGGCGTCTTCTCCTTGATCGAAACCGGGATGATGGGATGTCGGCTCCTCCTTCCGTGGACGTCTCCTCGGAACACGTTGCCTAATCCGGGTCTCCCTCATAGATTTAAGAATGTTCGTGAATCTCATTCCCGGCGCCATATCTTCATGGACACCGGTTAATTACGCTGCTTCCGCCCAGACGCTCCAAGGGGTCTGGTCGGGGCAGCAACCTGCGGTGAGGAGACCGGGTAGCTCTGGGTGCTGGGGGCGTGTCTTAACACTGCGGCCCTGCATGTTTGCCTTCCGTCCCTAGTAGGGCTTCTCGAAGGCGTGATGGCCTGAGGCATCCCGCGCTGGGTGCAGGGAACTGTGTTACCTGAGGTTTTCCTCAGCTTCCCATGTTTAACACGGGGTATGCCGCGAGTTTAACGTCCAGCGGGGACGGCATCGGACTAATAAACACGAGAAGTGGATCAGATGACAGAACCCCTTTCGAGGAACCTCCGACGCTGGGGCCAGCACATGGGCGGCTTCCCGAGTGAAGTGGAGTGGAATGAAATGGCATGACCCCACCGGGATGTGGCGGCTCGGGTAAGGATCAGGATGGATGATGGCGTGAAGAGCTTGGACCCCGTAGGGGCTTCCTACGTACCGCGCGTTGGCGCGGATCAAAGTCAGCGTAGTTCGGGTATACAGTTTAACGTCATGCTGGACGTCGGCAAGCCGACTCACGAAGAGGTAGAGGCCGCCGGGCGGAGGATTGAACCGAACCACCTCGCACAGAGGGGGATGTAACGGCCGGGTGGATCACAGTTTCACGTCATGATGGACGTTGGCAGGAGAAATAGAAAAAAGGCAGTGGGGAAGCGCAATGGAGATACACATGTGCAGTCCCCCACAAGGGCGGATTCATAGGTGAATCGACGCAAGTGTGAACCCGGGAGGGGTCCACTGATGGACGAACCGACGTGAATACGACCGGGACGACCAGGTGGTGGGCTTGAACCTAGGAGAGGCTTCCTACGTCCCCTGTTTAGGAGACAGGGATCAAAGTCCACGTAGTTCGTTCTGTCTGTAACACTCTACCCCCGTGGGCGAAGGCCACTCCAATCCCGACATCCCTGCAGAGATGCGCGGGTGGGGGCCACATCCAAACCAGGAGGACCCTGCGTGCGAGACACGGGATCAGGTGATGCGGACGGTTTAACGTCTTGCCGGACGAAGTACAGTTTAACGTCGTGTGTTGAGGACGAAGATGCTTGGCAGTTTAACGTCTTGTCGCGCGGACGAGGTACAGTTTAACGTCGTGTGGGAAGAACGCCGTACAGTCTAACGTCTTGTAGCTTGGACGAAGATGCTTGGCAGTTTAACGTCTTGTCGCGCGGACGATATGATATGCAGTTTAACGTCGTGCATCTTGGACATATATGGTGCCGCCGATGGGTCCGTGTCACTTCGCGCGAGCCTGGAGGGCCGCACAGGAAGACAACGCACGGTGCGGGCACCCGGGATGAGGATCATCGGGCGCCACGCAGGCGGGTACCCTCAGGGGGTCAAAGGGGGCGACCTCGGCGGATTGCGCGCAAAAGAGAAGCTTGGCGCGCAATACCGCGGGTCGGCGCGCAAATGGGCGGGCTGGCGCGCAATTGAGCCAGCGCTTTGCGCGCGGAAGATAGAGATTGCGCGCACCGGGCTTCGGATAGCGCGCGGGGGCAACGAATCATTCTTTAACGAATGACCACTTTGAAAAAGGGGGGGTGCGCGCAATCGGGCTGGATTGCGCGCACCCGGGGGCAATTGCGCGCAAGAGGCTTCTTTTGCGCGCGAAGGCCTTTGGGTGAAGAATTGATTCAAAAGAAAGGAGCCAAAGGGATTGCGCGCGAAGGCGAACCCCGAGGCTTTCTTGCGCGAAAGAAAGGAGGTTACCTGAAGATCGGCATTGCGCGTGGAGGGGGTTGGATTGCGCGAACGAGCGACTCTTCAAATTCCGGCCTCCTTCAAAACGTTGGGGGTCGCCTTGTATTTATAGGCAACCCCGGGCACGGAATCTTGCCGCCGGCGTGCAATTCATGGCGGGGGCGCGAAACTTCCTTCGCGGGCGCGGAATCGGGGCCCCGGCGCGCAAGGGTGTCGCGCGGGCCGCCGGTGCGCAAAATTGTGCGCCGGCCCGGCGCATTGCGCGCATCTCGGGAGGATTGCGCGCCACACTTCAACTTTGCGCGCGGGCCTCCAAAATTCCGCGCAATGCCTCCGGGCCTTCCGAAACGTGCTTCTGATTCCCAATATGACCTCGCTTTCCGCATCCGGAGCTTCGTTTGGGAACAACGGACTTTTCCGGCGTCTACAAAAGCCCCCCCTCGGAATCTGATCGGCGAGAGGTCGCAACGATCGGGTTCCGAGGGAGACGCCGGAATGCCGAAGTCCTGAACGGCGCGGGAGTGTTAACCAAGCTTCAGGCATCCACAATTGGGCATGGATTTCTAAGGAAAAGAGGGAGGTCATTCCTAGGAAAGGAGACCTCAGAACTAATCAATGTACCATCCCCCCAACTTGTTCCGACACACGAGCGGGACAACGCTAGGGGCGTTGAGATTTTATCCGAACATAGGGAAATGAGAAAGGGTGAATCGCGTGTCCCGGATTCAGAAATCCACGACGGTCGGCCTTCCAGGAAATGCCCAAGACGGAAAGCGGACAATGGATCAATCGGCCATACTACTGCGATAGACGGACCGAAGGTCATCATTCATATTGCAGGAGGCGGATCACATGTCATCATCAATGCCGCTTTGGGGGTTCCTTCAGGCACAAGGGTGGAAATCCAGATCAACAGGGCATGCGAAGCATGGGGCGAAGTGATGATTTGTTCGGACAGAATCCAACGCTCTCAAAATTGCGCCACCATGGGGAAAGTGTATTAGGCGGATGCACTAATCTGGCCGTGAATCACCTCAATTCTCAGAAACCTCTTTGACGAGGAAACTTTCGCTTCCCATCATTGCAATGGGGCATCCCGAGCTGAATCGGGGAAAATATCACAATCGCACCACTCTACCAGAAGCCAGGCCAGACGGCCGACGACGAGGAGGGGTGGGACTTAGCGATCCCTGAGGCTGGACCCGAGTCGAGATGTCCGGGCGTTCCTACGTACTCCATCAGGCTGGAGATCAAGCCACACGTAGTTCTGAAAGTGCAGTTTTAACGTCATGCGGGACGTAGAACCCCGTTTGGGGAGATCTTAGTTTAAGGTCGTAGAGCTTGGACCATAGAGGCAGATCTTAGTTTAAGGTCTTAGAGCTCGGACCATAAGAACCTCAAAGCACTCCACATCGTGGTCCTATCCCCTGGATATGCAAAGATGCACTGAGGGATAGTGTCAACGGTGTCGAGGTTTCGCCTGGCCAGAATGGGAGGTGGAAAATGTAATGTGAATCATGCGGCCATTCACTCAAGGACTGGGGGCACCGGCGTGACGATATAAGAGTACTGCCGACCGTGGTGGAAAAGCAGCATCAATATCGCACTGACCGCTGATGGAATGAGGCAGAAAACGAGCATCAACCGCTCAAGCGCAGGATTCATATCGATTTGCTGCCCGAGGCCCTTGGGGGCACCAGCCCGAGTCGGTGGGAGAGCACTGAGGCATTGTGTCCAAACCGCTCACGGGGGGCTCCATCCAGGGCGTAGGTGATGGGTCCGAATGAAAGGGAGCACGAAGCCTGAAAAGTGGAAGGAACCTGACCAAGCTGAACCTGACCCTCCTGGAAATAAACCAGAGTACTCTTGACACCGGTGGACCACTGCAAGGGGTCGAGGGACACGCCTTGAGGGTGACCCGAAGGCGGCGGATTCCCGTGAGAAGGGGGAATCTTTAAGAGGTGGGGGGCTGGACCCGAAGTTTCAAACATCCGGGCGTTCCTACGTATCCCATAAGGATGGGAATAAAGCCACACGTAGTTCTGGAAGCGCGGCGCAACACAATCGGGCACCAGCGCGGGGAAGGGTGCGGGTCTGACCCTTGCACACAGAAGAAGCGGTATTTGATATTTCTTGTTTGTCCTTAAAGGTGGATGGTTTTTCTTTGTGCAACGACATGCCTGTGATTAGGGAATCCCTGGAGTCGCCACAATAATCAATCCATGAAAGGCATTGATAAATGGCGTGGTTATTAACCAGCACCCAACGTGAGTGTCCCCTGAGGAGAACATCACGATGCAGTGTCGTTTCTCATCGGGCGGCCAAGACGATCACAGTTTACGGTCGTGTGGTAGGACCGGACAACACAATTTAAGGTCGTGTGGTTCGGACCATGGAGGAATCCGCTTATTGCGATATGGCGGACCCAGCGGAGGTGGGAACATACCCAGCCCTGCGGTCACGCACGATTCCAGGAGAAGGATCCTGGGATAGGGGCCTGCGTATGTCCATCACCCGAGGGGCAGAGATACTAGCCTCCAGTTATACTGGGCCCAGAACGCGATTGTTCGGGCGACTCCTTCCTCCTTATGGGGACGAGGGTCCAGCTACACATGGCCCTTAGGGAGGACATTAGCATATATCCTTGGTGCTCAGATCGTGGGAGCCTCGACAGACACCATTACCCAGGTTGGCCTGCCTAACGTGTAAAGGTGTACTGAAGGTCAGTATGAAGAGAGTGTCGAGATTCCACTAAAACGCACAAAGGCGGAGTGTGATGAGGACCGCGCAACCAATGTTCGGAGCCTGAAAGAGCCGACATGGCGATCAAGGATGTCGCTGACCATATTCGCAACACAACATCTGATCGCGTCAGCCTAGGACGGGCCAAGAAAACGAGCATCAACCGCTCAAGCGCAGGATTCATATCGATTTGCGGCCCAGGACTCATAGGTAAATCCACCCGGAGTGGTAGGAGAGCGCTGAGGCATCGTACCCAAACCGCTAACGGGGATCCCTTTGAGTGAAGGCTCAAACGAGAGGAAGCGCGAGGCCCGACAAGCAACACAGGACTTGTCGGGATTGAGTCCGACACTACGGGTCATAGACCGAAGTACCCAAAACATGTTAACAGATCACTGGAAAGGGTCGGATGACTCACCCTGAAAGCAACCAAAAGGCGGCAGATCCCCGTGATCAACCAAGAGACGGGGCTGGACCTGAAACACAAGCGTCCAGGCGGTCCTACGTATCCCATAAGGATGGGAATCAAGCCGTACGTAGTTCTTGAGAGGCAGTTTAACGTCATGCAGGACGATGAGGGGTGTGAGGTAGTCTCACACACGGGGTAGGCGTACGGCGCGGCCAGTAGACCAACGTGAATGAGGACATAATCCCCGCTCACGCCACACGACTCGCACAAAAAGGAGGGGAACTGGGGCCAGAGGCCCAACGCGGGATAGAGATTCCCGAGAAATGGGGCTGGGCCTGAAACATGAATGTCCAGGCGGTCCTACGTATCCCATTAGGATGGGAATCAAGCCGCACGTAGTTCTTGAAGTGCAGTTTAACGTCATGCAGGACGAAAAGAGAATAGGGGGGAGCAGAAGGCATCCCCAAACGTGGGGGGCGTACAGCGTGGCGAGACAACCGACGTGAATGAGGGCATAGCCCCGCGTTCACACCATACGCCGCACACCCGGAGGCAACTGGGCCAAGGGCCCGAGATGGGATGGAAATTCCCGAAGGATGGGGCTGGGCCTGAAACATGAATATTCAGGCGGTCCTACGTATCCCATAAGGATGGTAATCAAGCCGCACGTAGTTCTTGAGGGGCAGTTTAATGTCATGCAGGACGAAGATGCTTGGCAGTTTAACGTCTTGCAGCGCAGACGTGGTACAGTTTAACGTCATGTTGGACGAAAGTGCAGTTTAACGTCATGCGGGACGAATGCTGTATAGTTTAACGTCTTGTAGCTTGGACGATTATGCTTGGCAGTTTAACGTCTTGTCGCGCGGACGATATGCTAGGCAGTTTAACGTCGTGCAGCTTGGACGTAGTGCACTCAGGCAAAGTACTGCTTGAGGAACCTAGCGTTGGTGGGAGGAGTGACACGCTCACCATCCATAGTTGCTAGGGAGTAAGCACCATTGGGATAGACCTTGTGGACAACAAAAGGTCCCTCCCACTTGGGCTCCAACTTGGGTGGCTTCCTGCCAGGGATCATTGGTGCTCTTAGGGCCAGCACTAGGTCACCCTGCAGGAAGGAGCGGAGGCGAACCTTCTTATTGAAAGCTCGAGCCATTCTGCTTTGATGCCTCTCCAAGTTGTGCAAAGCGCGAAGCCTATTCTCATCCAGTGCTTCCAACTCGACTAGACGGGCTTCAGAAGCTCTTTCTGGCGCTTGCTGGTCGTAGACCGCAGTGCGCAAGGAAGGTAATTGGATCTCGATGGGCAGGACGGCCTTAGCTCCATACACCAGGGAATAAGGGGTCATCTGGGTGGAATTGCGAGTCGTTGTCCGATAAGCCCAGAGGGCGTTGGGGAACTTGTCTGGCCAACTCTTCTTGTTCTGACCAACCATCTTTTGCAGAATGTTAGAGAGGGTCTTGTTAAATTCCTCAATCTGTCCATTCGCCTGCGCATGATAGCGAGATGTATGGTTCGAGCGAATGTTATACTTGGCGTACAACCTCTTCAACTCGGCTGCTTGGAAATTGGCTCCGTTATCCGTGAGGATAGCGTGAGGCACTCCAAATCGATGAATGATGTTGGAGGTCACGAAGTCAGCGATCGAACAGGATTTGACCTCTCTGAGCGGAATCGCATCTGCCCATTTGGAGAAGAAGTCTGTGGCGGTCAGAATGAACCGGCACTGGCAAGCCGTCGCCGGCGGGTAAGGTCCCACAACGTCCAGACCCCAGACTGCAAAGGGCCAAGAATACCTGGTGGTATGGAGAGGCTCCGGCGGCCGATGCACAAAGTTCGCATGAACCTGGCACGCATGGCACCTCCTGGCATACTCGATGCAGTCATGGATCATGGAGGTCCAGAAGTATCCCAACCTCCGAATCTGGTGGGACAACTTTGGCCCAGTCTGATGGGCACCGCATGAACCAGCATGAACCTCTTGCATGACTCGTGGGATCTCAACCCCCCGGAGGCAACGGAGGAGAACACCATCAAATCCGCGTCTATAGAGGATCTGCTCCAGGCCGGGACTGCTCTGGAGGACAAACTGCGATGCGTGGCGTCGAACTCGCTCGCGCTCGGCCCGATCTGACGGGAGAATGCCATGTTGGAGGTACTCAACCAAAGGCGCCCTCCAACCAGGGGCTGGTTCAACTGCCATATCTGGGGTACTCGGGGCTCCGGTCACATGGGCAACCACGGTGAGATTACTGACCGACGGGTTGCGATCTCCCTCCGGGGTAACGGGGGCGATGAGCCTGCTGTGCGTCACGCGGACGATCAGGTTGTCCTGTTCAGGCTCTGCAAGTGACGCAGCAAGGCTGGCCAAAGCATCTGCTTGACCGTTCTGCGACCGGGGAATATGGACAATTTCTGGCCGAGAATGGAACTGGGCCATCAGAAGGAGGGTTCACTCCAGCAATGGCACAAGTTCCGGCTTCCTGACAACATAGTCGCCATTGATCTGCTTAACGACCAGCTCGGAGTCCCCTTTCACACACAGATGGGGCACGTCGATCTCGAGAGCCAACTCGAGGCCGGTGATGAGGGCATGGTATTCCGCCTCATTGTTGGTACAGCCCTCTGACAACAGGAAAGAGTATGGAAGCACGGCTTGCTCCGGGGTAATGAAGACGATACCCAAGCCCACTCTGTTGAGCTTAGGATTATCAAGTCTTCTACTGGTGGGGATCCGGGAGGCACCGTCAAAGTGCATCTGCCAGCATGGATCGGCATGATCGACCGAGAGGACGGCCTCATCAGGAAAGCCTAGATCCAGCGGCTGATCCGCGGAGGTTGGGTGAGCAGCCAGAAAGTCTGCCAATGCTTGCCCTTTGATGGCCTTCTGAGACACATACCTGATGTCGAACTGCTGGAGAATCACAGCCCACCGCGCTAGACGGCCAGTCAACATAGGCCGACTCAGGATATATTTCAACGGGTCTACCCGAGAAACCAACTGTACCTCATGGTGCTGCAAGTAGTGCCGTAACTTCTGTACGGAAAATACGAGCGCCAGGCAGCTCTTCTCGATGGGGGAATACCTAAATTCTGCACCGAGGAGCATGCGACTGAAGTAATAGAGGCTATTCTCTGTTCCCTCGTTGTTCTTCTGGGCGAGAAGGGCACCCAGGGACCGTTCCAGGGCGGTCACATAAAGGACCAGCGGCTTCCCGGATACAGGCGGCATCAGAACCGGAGGTTGAAGCAGGTACTGCTTGATTTCCACGAAAGCGGTCTGACACTCTTTATCCCATACATAGGTGGCACCTTTCTTCATGAGCCGAGAAAAGGGATTACACTTGCCGGCCAGATTCGTGATGAATCGGCGTATATAGGCTAAGTGGCCTTGGAACCCTTGCAGTTCCCGGATGTTACCTGGGGGAGGCATCTGGCTAATCGCCCTGATCTTCTCCGGGTCAATCTCAATACCCCGGTATCTTACAACAAATCCAAGGAACTTTCCGGAGGTGACCCCGAAGGCACACTTCAACGGGTTCATCTTCAGGCAGCGAGACCGGAGGAAGCCGAACACTTTCTCAAGATCTTTGAGATGGTCCTGACGCTGGCGCGATTTGACCACCAAGTCGTCGACGTAGCATTCCACCAGTGTGCCGAGGATTGGCTTGAATATGCGGTGCATCGCCCGTTGATAGGTGGCACCTGCATTCTTCAGGCCGAAGGGCATGACCTGGTAACAAAAGATACCTTGGGGGGCCCTGAAGGCAGTGAACTCCTCATCCTCAGGGGCCATCCGGATTTGGTTGTATCCGGAGTATCCATCCATGAAGGAGAGGGCTTGGAACCCTGTCGTGGCGTCAATCAACAGCTCTGTCACCGGAAGGGGAAAATCATCCTTCGGACAATGGCGGTTGAGATCGCGGAAGTCGATGCAGACTCTGATCTGTCCGTTCTTCTTCCTGACCGACACAATTTTGGCCAGCCATTTGGAGTACTGAACTTCCCTCACGAAATGGGTGCATCTTCCTGGGAGGCTGCTTGAACCCGCGATGGTTCGCCGGGAGACCAAGGCGGTGGACGGCTACCTGAGGATCTAGCCCCGGCATCTCGTCATAGCCCCAAGCGAACACATCACGGTGCTTTCTAAGGAAGTCCACGTACTGCTTCCGCTCTTCAGAGGGCATGGAGGCACTGACCAATGTGGGTCTTGGATTTTCTTTGGTTCCAAGGTTCACCTGTACTAACTCATCGACCGTGGCGGAGACGCCCTCCTCAAAGGCTGGGGGTGCATCTTCCACGTCCTCTCCACTCGGGGAGGGATCGTCCACGGGAGAGACTACGTTGGAAACTTCATTGGGGCTACCAGATCCTGTTGGGCCGCTGGTGCTGGCATGGGCGGTCGCGGTCATCTCATCAGGAGACTCACAGGCCGTCGAGACCATGGCTACGTCCAACCATTGAATCGGGAGGACGTAAGCGTCATCCAAGCTTGCCCAGGGATCACTTGCAACAGCGAAAGGCTCAACCTCACCTGCCAGGATCTGCTTATCCTTGATCTTGTAATAGTCCGCGTCCAGATAGCGGGCTTCGCATGAGGCAAAAGGAGAGGCATCTCCCTGAAGCACGGCTACTCGACCGTTAAGGGAGTATTTGAGGCATTGGTGGTATGATGAGGGAACCGCCGCGTGAAGGTGGAGCCATAGCCTGCCCATCAATGCGTTGTACGCAGTGTCTTGAGAGACTACCATGAATTCGGTGTTGGCAACCAAGTCACTGAATTGGGTCTTCAAGCGTATCTTGTCGGCCGGGGTTTGCTCGGTGCGGTCGTACCCCTGGATCCTGAGGTCGGAGGGGATCAAGTCATCCTCAGACAACCCCAATCTCCGGAGCGTCCGAGTTGGAATCAGGTTAATCCCGGACCCCATGTCGACAAGACAGCGCCGGACTTCAAGGCCATTGAACTGGCCAGTAACATACAGCGGACGAACGTGTCCCTGTATAGGAGGGTCTTCATCCTCACCAGAGAACGAGATAACTGCCTGACATTCGGCGCCCTCAATCGTTTCGGCGTGAAAGGCCTCTGCAGCCGCAACCTCTGTCTCAAACTGGAGGGGGCTTTTCAGGGCTTCAGCGAGTGCCTCCCGCATCTCAGATGACATGCGCAGAGCCTCAAGGATGGAGAGCCTTGCTGGGATGTCGGCCAAGTGCTTCAGGACATCATACTTTTTGGCCAAGAGCGAGCCCCTGGTTGCAGGAGGTTGCTCTACGGTTGGAGGTATGACGGGCCTTGCTGATTGGACCGGCGGCCGACTGGTGCTTGGCGCATCCCGCTGTTCATTGGTTGAAGCCCGGGAAGTAGTCACCGTATTGGGGTCAGGAGGCTGGGATGGACTCGTGGCAGGGTGGAGCTGATTGCGACGCGGCTGAGGCGGTTCTTCCTGGTCCCACACCACAAACAGTGGCGGAGGCGAATCTGTCATCCCCGGATGGGGGGGCTACGCACGCTGAGCTCGGTTTTGAGCCTGCTGCCTAGTCTCAGTGGCATGCACGGCCTGGCTGGAGGTACCAACTGTCGTGCCCCAGCGGCTCCTGTTGTTGCGGTTCCTCCGACGGTGGCGACGACCGGGGACACTAGGGAGGTCCACCTGGTGTTCCTCAGCGTCGGGAACCGAAAAGGGATTTACCAGCTCGACGGTATTAACCAAAGCGTACCCGACACTGTCATCGGACGAATCATCCATCGCCGGGCGGATCCGAGGAGGGACCCCCATCTCCGGGGGCATGAAATCGCCGAGAGTGCGGGATAGTGGCGGAACTGGCGGGGCGCGCTCTTCCTTCTTGCGCCGCTGCCGTTTTCTCTTCTCGGAAGAGGCAGGCTGGGATGACGATGCCGAAGCAGCACCCGCATATTCTGGGGGCTCAGGCTGATTCAAGCGCGCACGGATGATTCCATGGGCGCGAATGATCGTCTTGCGGGCTATCCAGTTTTTATACTTCTGGGATCCGCGGTCGGAGACCAGCTGCCATTCGTCCTCATTGCCACTATCGTCATTTGATCCCACGAACACGCCCGCCACTTGTGCTGGAGCTGGGCCCAACCTGATTACATTGTTGTTAATCTGGTCTTGGAGCCAGTCCTTAAACACGTAGCACCGCCGGATGGTGTGCCCCGGGGCCCGATGGTAAGGGAAGTAGCGGGGGTTATCCGTGAGAAGTACCTCCTCTGGCCTCCAACACTCAGGCAGTCGCACAATCCTCTGCTCCAGGGCGCTCCGGAAATAACCGGGGACCTGATCCTCGTGAAATGAGTAAGTCAGGTATTGCGGGCCCCTAGGAGCGTGGTCTTGACGAGGGGTTGGAGGGGCCTGCCGAGGAGGTGGACCCTGATTATCTCGCCTGGGTTGTGGCAGTACATTACGCGAAGGGGCCGACCGGTTCTGGGGCTGCCGCTGCTAGGCCAGGAACTGAGCCCGTGGAGGCGGATTTCTGTGAGGCCGTGGAGCTGGCCTCGCCGGCAGCAGCTCCAACGGCCTGTGGGCCTCTATCTGGGCAACAGCAGCGGGCTCAGCCCTGCTGGCTCTCCTTGCAGGAATCATAGGAGGCAGCGGGTGTGCCTGACTGGCCTGTTGCAGGGCTTCCTCAAGACGTTGAGCTTTGTCTGAGAAGTCCCTGAACCCTCCAGGGTAATTCTGAGTGATCAAGGAAGGGACCAGCTCGGTCTTGACGTTCCCGACGCACATTGTCAGCAACTGCTCCTGAGTCAATGGCATGTCAAGGGAATACGTGAGACCCTTCCATCGGGCGACGAAATCCGCGACTCGCTCATCAGGCCTCTGCTTGCACTTGAAGAGGTCTGAGATACTCATCTTCCGGGTCGTGGAACTGAACTGGTAGAGGAATTGTCTACGAAGGTCCTCCCAGCTAGTTATCGACCCGACGTGGAGCTGGCTGTACCAGACAAATGCTGGCCCTTCCAGTGTCTGGAGAAAGCAGCGAAGCTTAGCGGCCTCCTGCTGCGCCGGAGTTCCCAACATAGGCCCGCACCTCGAGTTGAAATGGGCCAAATGCTGTGGAGGATCTCCAGTCCCGTTGAAGGGGGAGAAAGTGGGATTCCCGAATCCCGGAGGTGCCGGCATGTCATCCACCCATGCCGGGTATGGCTTGCCGTCCGGTGGGATCGCCACATGCCGAGTCTACAAGGCTTCCAAGTGGGCGATGAGTGCCACCATCGGATCGTCCGGACATGGGTTCCAGTCCTGGTGAGGATCTCTAACCACGAGCGCATTGAACGGCCCTTCAATCGGGTCGTCGACCGGGTCGTCGAACTCGGAAGCTCGTGGGATGGCGGGCGGAGCGGCCCTTGGGGCAGCGGGAAGAATCCGAGCGGGGTCTCTCAGGTAGTCACGCCGCTCGGGAGGGTGTGGTGAAACATACCTTGCCCTCTTGCCATAGGCAATGGCCTCTCCCCTGTCGGCAAACACAGCATAATCACGGTTGCCCGGGAGAGCCTCATCGAGGGGTGGTTGTTCCTGTCCCTGCTGTCCTGGCCTAGGATCACCGTAGTCCGGCCGCTGCTCTGCAGCGCGCTCGGCGAGGAGCTAGTCAACTAGCTTCTTCTGCTCGGCGAGCTGTTGACGTAGCATAGCCTTCTCGGGATCCTCATCCGCCCTCTGCGTGGAGGCAGATAGGTCGGCGGGCTTCATAGCCCCGCCGTGCTCTTTACCTTTGCTGACGTTTCGGCTCAACGTCAGTGCTTCAGTGGGTGTGGGGAGACCCAGGAGGTTCCTCTGGTGACGAGTAACCCTCACCGATGGATCCAACAACGTCTTTTCTTCGGGGGGAGAGCCCCCGTCGAGAAGTTCCAAGTCGTTCCCCTCTCCCGACAGGTCAGCCATATTGACCGTTTCCATCCCCGGGGATGTACCCTCAGGGCCACCCAGTAAATCGGGCTGTCGGCGAATCGCACTGAAGCGTAGGGCAGCGTACTGCCCCCATCCACGGATATACACGTGGGGAGTGGCTCCCTCGATAACCTTGCGGAGTACTTGAAAACACTCAACGCATCGTTGTTGGAGGTCCTCGTGGTGCCCAAATGACCCGGGGTGCCGAACCGCGTGGAGCGTGGCCAGGTGACTTTGACGGCACTGCTCACCAATAAACTCCAGGTGCACTTGACTCCCGTGATATGGCATTTTTAGGCGGTGAAAACGGGAGTGAGTCTCCCGGAGAGTTCGGCGGAAGCATTCGAACTCATCCGGGGTGAGTGATTCGGGTGCATCAAAGTCCGGTCCTGCGACTGGCCAAAACTTCTCAGGGAAGTGGCCCTCTGCAAGGACGGTCCAGAAGCTTCACGACTCAAACTCGGGACCCAGATCTCCTTGGTCCTCTTCAACGACTGGGAATGGACGAGGAACCGGTAGTGGTGCCGAGGCAGGCCGCCGGGCCGATGGGCTGGCCAGCGGGGAATACGGCGAGGAGGCCGATTGGCCTCCATATCTCGGGCCGCCCTCTGAGGGTGGCGGTGCCCTAGCTACCACATCACGATAGGACGGGCCGGCGAGCGAACATCTTGCCGTAGTGTCGGTGCTCGCCGAGGGTGCACTAGATCGGGGTTCGACCGTCGGTCCCCAGAAAAAGTCTCTGGCTTCTCCGATCGAGGAAGAAGGTGCTTCCAGAGGGGCCGGTACCAACCGCAAGCTTGGACCTTGGGGGTCTACCAGGCCCTCACTACTCCGGATATACCTTCGGAGAGAAGCGGGGATCGTATCGATCTCGCTCTCAGGAAGTACGAGGCTGACGTGCCGCATTCCTACCCCTGCCCCTAACTGGCGGGATCGGGGGGAGGGCTCCGTCGCCGAATCGTACTCCGCCTCTGTATCAGAGAAACGAACCGGTCGGATCTCTGTCCGGAATTCCGTAACATTCTTCCCTCGACGTCGACGCATCGCCTTCCTGCCCCTGGGTGGTTCTTCAGGGCATGGATGATCTCTGTCCTGGCATCCTCCGGCCGCACCGGTGTTGGGGCCAAGAGGACTCGAAACCAAGGTGTGAGGAGCACCGGGATAGATATCAAAGGAGATGTGGGGCGAGATGACTCCGGGCAGGCCTCCGGGCCGGGATCGGGAGGTGGGATGACCCATGCCTCTTGGATCGGTCACACAGAGTAGACCCTGCTGGCGAATAGCGCTACCGCGAGGTGGTCCGTGGTGGCTATTGCATGTACCAGCAACCGGGAGAGTCAACCCAACCTTCCTTTGGGGCGGTCGGGGCCTCGATCCAGGTCGGGCATAGAAGTGCCCCTGCTCAGGATGCGCAGGGGTCTGGTGACTGGAGCCAGCAGTGTCTTGAGCCAACGCGGCCGTTGTTGCTAGGGCCCCAAGGTGGTCATCCTCTTCCGCTCGTGCCCGACGTTGGCGTCGGGACGAACGAGTCGGGATGAGCGGCGCGGGCAGGTGGAGAGCCCGTTCTTCGACGTGGGAGACCTGGCGGCGGTGTCGCCGTGGCCTGACAGGAGCCCTTATCGCGGATCCCTGGAGCGAATCTCGGACAGGGTGGTCCCGGACATCTTCCACCTCATCCTCATAGGGGAAGGAGTTGTCGGAGCGCTCCGGGGATAATCTCCCGAAGAGGTTGGACGTCGAGGTAGGCAGCGGTGCCTCCCTGCATGGCCCTCGGGGGCGGCATTGGTGGCGAGGTGCAGCTTCCTCGAGGTCTAGGCGAGCCATGTCCCTGGTGGGGATGACTCCCTCTTCCTCATATCTCTGCACAAAATTGTTGATCACCCTTCTCTGGATGACCTCCGAGGGGGAGAGAGGGCGTGGATGCCCCGCAGCTGCGGCTGCTGGGACGGCTGTGGATGTAGAGACCCGTATCCTGACGTACATGGACATTACATTACATTTGCGGAATACTTAGTACATAACAAAAACACACACACAAGGATCGTAATAGTTTAGTGTCTTTGGAAACTCAGAACATAATCTTCTAATCCTGGTGAAAGATCTTCAATATCTCCCATAAAGATCTTCCATTTCTTTTTACCTAAAACCTTTCTTTATATCCTGGGGAAAAGAAAACATAAAAGGGTGAGCTCAAATGCTCAGTAAGGGTATACAAAAGAAATAAAAATCATATCATATCTTTTTGAAAATCATAACCTGCAAGAGAGATCATAATATCTTAACATGGATCAAATCATAGAAGTGAAAATGAGATCACCATAATCATAACATGAAACTTGAAACTTTGTGGCATGCACACATAATCATGGAAAATCATTTCTTGTTAGTCATGACTCATTGCCAAGACTATCTTAGTGGACAAAGTCCCTTTCTGAATCGAGTAACCCTCGTTTCAGTCCTGTTTCACTGAACCGGTATAACCTACCATTCCAGCCATGTCTATCTCATGAGATATAATATCTTTACCCAATGCATTGGAGGGAGATATAGGTCCCACCCATCTTATAATTAATCCTTTCTTATGTGTGCCACGTAATCATAAAACATACATCATCGCATAACACATGTAACAAAAATTTGATTCTTGAAACATCATGACATCATAAATCAATTCATATAAGATAAAGGAATTCATAAACATAATTACATCACAACATAGTCAAATCAATGTAAAAATATGGATAGAAACAGAACCCTTTATTATCTTAGATGTAAAATAATTTTGATAAAACACTTGAATTGAATTCTTGAGGAAAATATCCTTTCTTCTTCAAAATCTATTTCTTTTCACAAAACATCATGCAATTTTAAAAGAAAGAGATTTTATTGAAAATAGTCATGAAATATTTTAGAGGAAGCTTCATGAAAATAAGGCTTTATAAAACAGTAGAAATCCGTTCGTTCCATATAAGTTAAAAAAAACATTCTTCGTACTTTTGTCGGAAAAGTCAAAAAGTTCCTCGTACGAAAAACGACAAATGATTCCTTTCATACATATTACTAAAAACTCACCGAAGGGTAAAAATGGATCTAAAATATTGTAAGTGGATGGAAATAATATTAAATATTGATGAAACATGGATTTGGATGATAAAATACACCCCAGTAAATACCAAAGTAAATACAATCTCGGATAAAAGTGAGATTGTGATATTTCCCTTACCTTAGGTCCGATTTGCTTTGTACGTGTCCGAAGCTCCTGTATAATGGTTTAAATAATGTCATTGACTTATTACAGAATCATATTCATTGTTATGATATCATATATGGTTCACTTATGACATTATATTACCCGTTCTTTTGTAAATTCCATGTTAAAGAAGCGTTTTGGGTAAAATCGTTTCTTTTATCGTAGGTGTTTTGACTTGTTGTTCTTGACATTATTATTACTTATATCATGATTTACTTACTTCCAGAATATAAAACATGATTTATATATCATATATATTCAGTATATATATATATATATAATAGATAGATAAATGAAATGAAAAACACCGTTCATGGAGACGGTAGTCCGTACGTACGCATGAACGCTGTTTTCCTTTCCCTGTTGTCTTGAATGGAAGTAAGTAGATGACATACATATATATATATATACATAAATCCAGTAGCTTTATAATGTCATATATTTCATTATTATTTCTTATATATACTTTATAATCATTCTTAAATGGTTAACATGGAGAATGAATCTCATCGCGTTGTGGAGACGGTAGTCCGTACGTACGCACGAGCGATGATATCATTTCCATAAATATTGGATTGAATTGGAGTGGATTATACAATATATCAGAATCAATATGATGTTGTAATAACTATGTATAGTTATTATTTACACCATTATACCCATCCATGTAAGGTGGTGGTTGAAAATAGATTACACCACGGCGTGGAGACGGTATTCCGTACGTACGCACGCGCGGTGATTTCTTTTTCCGTAGGATGGATAGATGGTGAAATAAGGTTGTTTCATACTTATAATAACATATCAGTATATGAGTGATACTGATGTTATTACTTCATAATGAAACATCCTAAGAAGAATTAGTGGAAGAAGAAATAAAGATGAAAGAATTGGTAACGGTAATTACCTCTTCTTTGAAGCGCCTCTTTGAGACCTCCTCTTAGGGAACTAAAATTGGTCTTTGAGGAAGACCAGATCCTCTAGGATGTTGCTAGGGAAGTGTAGAAGAGATTTCGGCAGGGGTTGGCCGAGCTTGAGAGCTCAAATTGGTGTGAGGAGGAGGGGGAGGAGGTGTCCTTTTATAGGGGAGGAGAGGGGCACCTTAGGAATTCTTAAAAATATTAATTTATAATAAATCTAACCCCACTTAAAAACCTCCAAAAATGACTCATATACGAAGCTTAGATGAGATAGGGTTGTAATCTCATCAACCAATCAAATTTAGACATGTTTGGATCTTATTTTAAACCTTATCAATTAGATTTAACTCTAAGTTAAATAATTTAACTTTTACCGTGTCTTTTTGTTTTCTTTCACTATATGGTTAATACACTTACTATAACATGCCAAACGAACCCCAAATTGTTTATTATGAATATATATATCCTTCTCTAAGTCCTTTGGCCGAACCTTAGATTTTTAGGAATAAAATAACAATTAATAATATAATATTTGATTTAAAAACTATTTTGTGTCAATTTTGACACTATTTGATATATGATTTTTGTGAAAGTCATAACAGAATTAAATGTTCGAACCAAGTTGATTAAATAAACATTAATATATCATAGTAACCTAGAAAATTATTGGAATTCATAAAAAATCTCAAATTACATTTATTTTGGTGTTTATAACATCAATTATGTAAATATTTCATAAATAAGATAATTACTGCATCATCTTTGTGTCATAAATTAATTACATTATTTGATGTCTAAAAATTACAAATAAAATACCATTATGTAGGAAATCTTTTTAGCTTTCTAATGAATTTTTATAGTCGAATTTATCTTATGTATAACCCCATATTAAAAATGATTTACTTATTAAACTTTGATTTTAACTATTTTAACCCTTCTTTAAATAAATTAATAATAAATGTCCTAATCTAATCCAAGTGGGCCTAAATGGTCATATTTTATTCCTAAGTTTGTTTTTGGTCGAATTACACTTGTCCAATAGAATTAGTACATGTGTTAGGGTAATATTGATATCATATTTACCCTTAGTTACCCTATTTACTATTAACCGCGGTAAAAATAGTAAAAAGTTACTATTCACCAAAAAATTATTTTTATCTCATTGAACCACATTTTACTTACTGATATCAACCGTGTCTGTCGGATTTTTGAAATTCCATTCACAGAAGCGGTAAAATTAAGTTTTATGAAAAATTCAGTTTTTTTTTAACTACCACTTAGTAGTTTCACTATTCATCAAAAAATGAAGGTTTTCAGAAAAATGCCAAAATTTCATCCTAAGCTATATTTCATATTCCGAATTCAAAAATGAAGTCTATTTTACCAAATTCATAACATAGAAGTTGAATTAATTAATTTTATAATTAAATCCCGCTGTTAAGACAAATAGCGTGTTTTTAAGAAACAATTTCTATCAAAAGATTGATACTTGATTATGTCTGGTTTAAATGTGAAATTACAACCAATGACCAGCATTGAATTAAATTGTAAAAATATATTCTAAATATACTTTAAAACCACTCAAATTAATAATTTATCACTATTAATTATTTCGATTAAAAAAGTTGTTTTTTAATTATAATTAATAATTTTCACTATTCATCAGAATATGAAAGTTATCCGAAAAGTACCAAAATTTCACCTTAGGCTAAATTCGATACTCCGAATCCAAAAATGAAGTTCATTTTGAAATATAAGATTTACAGAATTTTAAAAAGTGGTTATTACTATTCATGACGGCTAGTTTTAATAATATTTTAATAGCATATCGTTGTTTAGTGAAACTCGTTATTGCGTACTACACACGCTATCGAGGAAGGTCGTGATTGCGTGTATGCAAGGCAAGTCAAGGATGCGTGTTGTGCAAGCTCCTTTTGGTGTAGCGTACAATACAAGACATTAGTGAAATAAAAAGAATATTTTTCATAAAATCTCGGGCTGTTACATTCTACCCCCCTTAAAATGAATTTCGCCCTCGAAATTCGTCGGGGTTATAAATGGTTTACTATTCGAAAGATTCTTTAATAGAATCCCACATCGTAAAAAGGAATACAAAAACTTGGCTTTAAAAACTAAAGTATGAAATGTAACGATTACCCAAATAAACTAATCGCTGGGTTTCCACATAGGTAAAAATATGGATATGGAAGAGAAATCTAACCATCATGTTCTGATGGAGAGTGGTAGAGAACATGGCTATGGAAAATCCAGTAATCACAAATCCATAGATTTGTGATGATATAAGGTACCATCTGATTCATCAGGTATAAGATCACTAGGACAACATTTTTGGTTTTCAAGATCATTTCCCTAAAGTTGAAAATTTGAATTAGAATAAATACTTACTTTATTTTGGTAAAATATCACTATTGTCTGTACCTTTAACAATTTCCACATCATCTCTTAAAGAAATGAAGTTGAATTTGTCATTCGCGATGTGTTAGCAGATCATGTGATAGAATGATGGGTCATTCCATCTGTCTCAAACAAAAGGTTAGAAAAGTTATCAAAAAAATACATAAATCCATCTATAGTGAGATTAATCATATATGGTTCCTAAAATGAACTTATACATCACATATCATACTGCTTAATATAATAAAACTAGTTTCTACTAAACAGGGACTTCCTGTAGGTCAGTGGTAGGCAATAAAGGCCAGTCGCACTTCGGTTGTGGGTTCGATTCCCACAGCCTTGTCCGAAGCGATGGGCTGTCTCCCGTCCTGCAGGTTGTCCTTTTTATAAAACTATATTTCTATAACATCCCATCAATAATATCGAAAAAAACGTCTATCCTTAAACAATACTAACTTATGTCCAACATAATTCATTCCAATCATTAGGCTCATAATACTGCAGTCCATTCTCATAACATAGTGAAAACGATTACCAGAGATTTAATACCATCGTTGATCCCCATATATCATAAGATATATCTTGTTGGTCACATTCCAAACATTCAAAGGCCTTAATCTTGTACTCTCTTGAATACCCATTGAACCTTAGTGAAAACTTGAATGCAGTTAAAAGTTAACACTTTTCACATACCGAAATCCTCAAAATTCTATATACTCAAACCATGATATCACTTAGTCCTTATATCAATCATGAGCTCATGAATACTGTCAAACATTTCATTTTCCCCTTATCCCTTCATTATGCGCATATCATCTTCATTCCAAAAATATCTGAATAACCTTTCATGGATACTGGTAACATTAATCAGACAACAATGTTACAATCCTTACATGTCTCTTTATTCCATAGTACCATGAGATTACTTATACAACATTACACATGATAAACATGTAATCATTCCACTACATTCTAAAACCATTGACCGAGCTTCAACAATTCTTTCATCTCACATACCATTGGTAGTCTCTTCATCATCATCCACATAAATACTTCCCATATGACCATACTGATTCTCTTCATGAGTCTTTCCCTTAGGGAATTTGTTTGCATAATGCCCATACATTCCACATTTAAAACACTTAACCATTTTTGATGTCGTAGCAATACCATTATCCTCATCCCTGGTATTAACTGAACCTTTTCCTTTGCACTTACTGGCTTTGTGTCCTTCTTTTCCACACCCAAAGCATCTTCCAGTTCCTTTGAAACATTCTCCTTGATGCCTCTTCCCACATGATTTACATAGGGGAAATTGAACTTTCTTTCCTCTATGATCATCATGAAACTCCATCTTTCTCTTATTAGCCGAGTCAGGAAGCTTACCAAATTTTACTTTATTGATCATAGTATGAGATTGCTGATTCGGCATAATAATGATGTTTGGACTTCCAAATCCCATTTCATTTGGTTTCTCATAAAGAATATCATTCCATTGTCCATCATTTCCTCCATTATCGTGAATCACCTTGTTTCCAACCATTTTCTAAAACCCAAAAAGAATAGCGTGAGAGGCAAAAATCATGCTAGGGAAAACAACATAATAAAGGGGGAGTACCTTGAACATCTAACATCTTAGGTTTAATTCTATGATCGTTAGCGTAGTTCTAGTACTACAAACTATACGTATACTTAACCTTAGGGACATCCCTAGACATACCTTAGAAATATCTCTAGGGATCTCACTAACATTTTCGCATCTTAGTTTCCAAAGGTTGACTAAACCTTTCCTCTGATACCAACTGTAGAGACCCGTATCCTGACGTACATGGAAATTACATTACATTTGCGGAATACTTAGTACATAACAAAAACACACACACAAGGATCGTAATAGTTTAGTGTCTTTGGAAACTCGGAACATAATATTCTAATCCTGGTGAAAGATCTTCAATATCTCCCATAAAGATCTTCCATTTTTTTTACCTAAAACCTTTCTTTATATCCTGGGGAAAAGAAAACATAAAAGGGTGAGCTCAAATGCTCAGTAAGGGTATACAAAAGAAATAAAAATCATATCATATCTTTTTGAAAATCATAACCTGCAAAAGAGATCATCATATCTTAACATGGAACAAATCATAGAAGTGAAAATGAGATCACCATAATCATAACATGAAACTTGAAACTTTGTGGCATGCACACATAATCATGGAAAATCATTTCTTGTTAGTCATGACTCATTGCCAAGACTATCTTAGTGGACAAAGTCCCTTTCTGAATCGAGTAACCCTCGTTTCAGTCCTGTTTCACTGAACCGGTATAACCTACCATTCCAGCCATGTCTATCTCATGAGATATAATATCTTTACCCAATGCATTGGAGGGAGATATAGGTCCCACCCATCTTATAATGAATCCTTTCTTATGTGTGCCACGTAATCATAAAACATACATCATCGAATAACACATGTAACAAAAATTTGATTCTTGAAACATCATGACATCATAAATCAATTCATATAAGATAAAGGAATTCATAAACATAATTACATCACAACATAGTCAAATCAATGTAAAAATATGGATAGAAACAGAACCCTTTATTATCTTAGATGTAAAATAATTTTGATAAAACACTTGAATTGAATTCTTGAGGAAAATATCCTTTCTTCTTCAAAATCTATTTCTTTTCACAAAACATCATGCAATTTTAAAAGAAAGAGATTTTATTGAAAATACTCATGAAATATTTTAGAGGAAGCTTCATGAAAATAAGGCTTTATAAAACAGTATAAATCCGTTCGTTCCGTATAAGTTAAAAAAAACATTCTTCGTACTTTTGTCGGAAAAGTCAAAAAGTTCCTCGTACGAAAAACGACAAATGATTCCTTTCATACATATTACTAAAAACTCACCGAAGGGTAAAAATGGATTTAAAAAATTGTAAGTGGATGGAAATAATATTAAATATTGATGAAACATGGATTTGGATGATAAAATACACCCCAGTAAATACCAAAGTAAATACAATCTCGGATAAAAGTGAGATTGTGATATTTCCCTTACCTTAGGTCCGATTTGCTTTGTACGTGTCCGAAGCTCCTGTATAATGGTTTAAATAATGTCATTGACTTATTAAAGAATCATATTCATTGTTATGATATTATATATGGTTCACTTATGACATTATATTACCCGTTCTTTTGTAAATTCCATGTTAAAGAAGCGTTTTGGGTAAAATCGTTTCTTTTATCGTAGGTGTTTTGACTTGTTGTTCTTGACATTATTATTACTTATATCATGATTTACTTACTTCCAGAATATAAAATATGATTTATATATCATATATATTCAGTATATATATATATATAATAGATAGATAAATGAAATGAAAAACACCGTTCATGGAGACGGTAGTCCGTACGTACGCATGAACGCTGTTTTCCTTTCCCTATTGTCTTGAATGAAAGTAAGTAGATGACATACATATATATACATACATAAATCCAGTAGCTTTATAATGTCATATATTTCATTATTATTTCTTATATATACTTTATAATCATTCTTAAATGGTTAACATGAAGAATGAATCTCATCGCGTCGTGGAGACGGTAGTCCGTACGTACGCACGAGCGATGATATCATTTCCATAAATATTGGATTGAATTGGAGTGGATTATACAATATATCAGAATCAATATGATGTTGTAATAACTATGTATAGTTATTATTTACACCATTATACCCATCCATGTAAGGTGGTGGTGGAAAATAGATTACACCACGGCGTGGAGACGGTATTCCGTACGTACGCACGCGTGGTGATTTCTTTTTCCGTAGGATGGATAGATGGTGAAATAGGGTTGTTTCATACTTATAATAACATATCGGTATATGAGTGATACTGATGTTATTACTTCATAATGAAACATCCTAAGAAGAATTAGTGGAAGAAGAAATAAAGATGAAAGAATTGGTAACGGTAATTACCTCTTCTTTGAAGCGCCTCTTTGAGACCTCCTCTTAGGGAACTAAAATTGGTCTTTGAGGAAGACCAGAACCTCTAGGATGTTTCTAGGGAAGTGTAGAATAGATTTCGGCAGGGGTTGGCCGAGCTTGAGAGCTCAAATTGGTGTGAGGAGTAGGGGGAGGAGGTGTCCTTTTATAGGGGAGGAGAGGGGCACCTTAGGAATTCTTAAAAATATTAATTTATAATAAATCTAACCCCACTTAAAAACCTCCAAAAATTACTCATATTCGAAGCTTAGATGAGATAGGGTTGTAATCTCATCAACCAATCAAATTTAGACATGTTTGGATCTTATTTTAAACCTTATCAATTAGATTTAACTCTAAGTTAAATAATTTAACTTTTACCGTGTCTTTTTGTTTTCTTTCACTATATGGTTAATACACTTACTATAACATGCCAAACGAACCCCAAATTGTTTATTATTAATATATATATCCTTATCTAAGTCCTTTGGCCGAACCTTAGATTTTTAGGAATAAAATAACAATTAATAATATAATATTTGATTTAAAAACTATTTTGTGTCAATTTTGACACTATTTGATATATGATTTTTGTGAAAGTCATAACAGAATTAAATGTTCGAACCAAGTTGATTAAATCAACATTAATATATCATAGTAACCTAGAAAATTAGTGGAATTCATAAACAATCTCAAATTACATTTATTTTGGTGTTTATAACATCAATTATGTCAATATTTCATAAATAAGATAATTACTGCATCATCTTTGTGTCATAAATTAATTAATTTATTTGATGTCTAAAAATTACAAATAAAATACCATTATGTAGGAAATCCTTTTAGCTTTCTAATGAATATTTATAGTCGAATTTATCTTATGTATAACCCCATATTAAAAATGATTTACTTATTAAACTTTGATTTTAACTATTTTAACCCTTCTTTAAATAAATTAATAATAAATGTCCTAATCTAATCCAAGTGGGCCTAAATGGTCATATTTTATTCCTAAGTTTGTTTTTGGTCGAATTACACTTGTCCAATATAATTAGTACATGTGTTAGGGTAATATTGATATCATATTTACCCTTAGTTACCCTATTTACTATTAACCGCGGTAAAAATAGTAAAAAGTTACTATTCACCAAAAAATTATTTTTATCTCATTGAACCACATTTTACATACTGATATCAACCGTGTCTGTCAGATTTTTGAAATTCCATTCACAGAAGCGGTAAAATTAAGTTTTATGAAAAATTCAGTTTTTTTTTAACTACCACTTAGTAGTTTCACTATTCATCAAAAAATGAAGGTTTTCAGAAAAATGCCAAAATTTCATCCTAAGCTATATTTCATATTCCGAATTCAAAAATGAAGTCTATTTTACCAAATTCATAACATAGAAGTTGAATTAATTAATTTTATAATTAAATCCCGCTGTTAAGACAAATAGCGTGTTTTTAAGAAACAATTTCTATCAAAAGATTGATACTTGATTATGTCTGGTTTAAATGTGAAATTACAACCAATGACCAGAATTGAATTAAATTGTAAAAATATATTCTAAATATACTTTAAAACCACTCAAATTAATAATTTATCACTATTAATTATTTCGATTAAAAAAGTTGTTTTTTAATTATAATTAATAATTTTCACTATTCATCAGAATATGAAAGTTATCCGAAAAGTACCAAAATTTCACCTTAGGCTAAATTCGATACTCCGAATCCAAAAATGAAGTTCATTTTGAAATATAAGATTTACAGAATTTTAAAAAGTGGTTATTACTATTCATGACGGCTAGTTTTAATAATATTTTAATAGCATATCGTTGTTTAGTGAAACTCGTTATTGCGTACTACACACGCTATCGAGGAAGGTCGTGATTGCGTGTATGCAAGGCAAGTCAAGGATGCGTGTTGTGCAAGCTCCTTTTGGTGTAGCGTACAATACAAGACATTAGTGAAATAAAAAGAATATTTTTCATAAAATCTCGGGCTGTTACAGTGGAACGGGCGAGACCGCGCGAAGTAGCCACGTCGGTGTTTCCCCTACCCCTGCGCCAGTGGGCGGGTGGCGATCGGGCACTGGATTGGGCGACTTGATTCCTGAAATCAGGGATAAAAACCCATTAACACTGACAGGAAAAGGAATCGACAACCAACCATTAGTGCCACGACGCCTTCCATGGGGGGAACCCAGGCCCTCGACGTCGTGAGACGGAGTGCCCGATTTCCCTTCCCCATCCCCTGGCGGGTTCCGTGCCCTAGTGTTGAATGCTTGGTCGAGCAGCATGCTGGTCTTCCAAAACCTCTGAAAGCCATCGGTATTCGTATTGAGGAGAAGAGATTCACGTCGGGTTCACCATTTTTCTTTTTCGGTGCGGATGTGCGTCGGGTTTCTGTTCCGACGCTGTTCCGCCAGGACGCGTTCGCGCGTGCACCCGTCGACCCGAGGGGATAGGCGCGCGGCTTGTGGCCCCGCAGTCCCGCTTTCCAAGGGCGGGCGGAATTCGTCCCTTATTCAGGGGCGTCTGCTCCTTGATCGAAACCGGGATGATGGGATGTCGACTCCTCCTTCCGTGGACGTCTCCTCGGAACTCGTTGCCTAATCCGGGTCTCCCTAATAGATTTAAGAATGTTCATGAATCTCGTTCCCGGCGCTATATCTTCATGGACACCGGTTAATTACGCTGCTTCCGCCCGGACGCTCCAAGGGGTTTGGTCGGGGCAGCAACCTTCGGTGAGGAGACCGGGTAGCTCTGGGTGCTGGGGGCGTGTCTTAACACTGCGGCCCTGCATGTCTGCCTTCCGTCCCTAATAGGGCTTCTCGAAGGCGTGATGGTCTGAGGCATCCCGCGCTGGGTGCGGGGAACTGTGTTACCTGAGGTTTTCCTCAGCTTCCCATGTTTAACACGGGGTATGCCGCGAGTTTAACGTCCAGCGGGGACGGCATCAGACTGATCAACACGAGAAGTGGATCAGATTACAGAACCCCTTGCGAGGAACCTCCGACGCTGGGGCCAGCACATGGGCGGCTTCCTGAGTGAAGTGAAGTGGAATGAAATGGCATGACCCCACCGGGATGTGGTGGCCCGGGTAAGGATTAGGATGGATGATGGGGTGAAGAGCTTGGACCCCGTAGGGGCTTCCTACGTACCGCGCGTTGGCGCGGATCAAAGTCAGCGTAGTTCGGGTATACAGTTTAACGTCATGCTGGACGTCGGCAAGCCGACTCACGAAGAGGTCGAGGCCGCCGGGCGGAGGATTGAACCGAACCACCTCGCACAGAGGGGGATGGAACGGCCGGGTGGATCACAGTTTCACGTCATGCTGGACGTTGGCAGGAGAAATAGAAAAAAGGCAGTGGGGAAGCGCAATGGAGATACACATGTGCAGTCCCCCACAAGGGCGGATTCATAGGTGAATCGACGCAAGTGTGAACCCGGGAGGGGTCCACTGATGGACGAACCGACGTGAATACAACCGAGACGACCAGGTGGTGGGCTTGAACCTCGGAGAGGCTTCCTACGTACCCTGTTTAGGAGACAGGGATCAAAGTCCACATAGTTCGTTCTGTCTGTAACACTCTACCCCCATGGGCAAAGGCCACTCCAATCCCGACATCCCTGCAGAGACGCGCGGGTGGGGGCCACATCCAAACCGGGAGGACCCTGCGTGCGTGACACGGGATCAGGTGATGCGGACGGTTTAACGTCTTGCCGGACGAAGTACAGTTTAACGTCGTGTGTTGAGGACGAAGATGCTTGGCAGTTTAACGTCTTGTCGCGCAGACGAGGTACAGTTTAACGTCGTGTGGGACGAACGCTGTACAGTTTAACGTCTTGTATCTTGGACGAAGATGCTTGGCAGTTTAACATCTTGTCGCGTGGACGATATGCTAGGCAGTTTAACGTCGTGCAGCTTGGACGTATATGGTGCCGCCGATGGGTCCGTGTCACTTCGCGCGAGCCTGGAGGGCCGCACAGGAAGACAACGCACGGTGCGGGCACCCGGGATGAGGATCATCGGGCGCCACGCAGGCGGGTACCCTCAGGGGGTCAAAGGGGGAGACCTCGGCGGATTGCGCGCAAAAGAGAATCTTGGCGCACAATACCACGGGTCGGCGCGAAAATGGGCGGGCTGGCGCGCAATTGAGCCAGCGCTTTGCGCGCGGAAGATAGAGATTGCGCGTACCGGGCTTCGGATAGCGCGCGGGGGCAACGGCTCATTCTTTAACGAATGGCCACTTTGAAAAAGGGGGGGTGCGCGCAATCGGGCTGGATTGCGCGCACCCGGGGGCAATTGCGCGCAAGAGGCTTCTTTTGCGCGCGAAGGCCTTTGGGTGAAAAATTGATTCAAAAGAAAGGAGCCAAAGGGATTGCGCGTGAAGGCGAACCCCGAGGCTTTCTTGCGCGAAAGAAAGGAGGATACCTAAAGATCGGCATTGCGCGCGGAGGGGGTTGGATTGCGCGAACGAGCGACTCTTCGAATTCCGGCCTCCTTCAAAACGTTGGGGGTCGCCTTGTATTAATAGGCAACCCCGGGCGCGGAATCTCGCTGCCGGCGCGCAATTCATGGCGCGGGCACGAAATTTCCTTCGCGGGCGTGGAATCGGGGCCCCGGCGCGCAAGGGAGTCGCGCGGGCCGCGGGCGCGCAAAATTGCGCGCCGGCCCGGCGCATTGCGCGCATCCCGGGAGGATTGCGCGCCGCACTTCAACTTTGCGCGCGGGCCTCCAAAATTCCGCGCAAGGCCTCCGGGCCTTCCGAAACGTGCATCTGATTCCAAATATGACCTCGCTTTCCGCATCCGGAGCTTCGTTTGGGAACAACGGAATTTTCCGGCGTCTACAGATATTATTATTGATATATTTAATTTCAACTATATATTATTTAATCTTATGTAGTTGTTTGAAATATGGTTCATATTATTAACTTTTTTGCAAAAATTTGGCACTGTGACTATTTATTAAAGAGAAATAAAATAAATAATGAGGAAGGGAACTGGGTTAGAAGAAACAACATACACTAATTATAAAAAAAGGTTAAATGAATTACTAATAAAAAATAAAAATTATTATAATTTTCAAAATCCAAACCATATTCATATTCTAATGGTCTGATGTAATTAACCTGATCTTTTCTCATACATGAAAGAGATACAATTTTCTTAGATGCTTGTAAATGTTCGTAGTCCTTCTATTGTCTTGAGTTATTTGTAGGAACTGAGGAAAATCATATTTATCCAATACAATTCCCTTTTCAATAGAATCCTGATAAGATATTTTATTTGATGATTCATCATCCCCATTTCCATGTCAATTCCCCTAAATTTTATTTACAATCCATCATTGATAGAGTTCTTCCATGACATGGTTAACTAAAAATGAATTATCAATAGATTCTATAATGTAATATCTTATTAAAATACATTCCTTGCTGAGAGGCCTCTGAGAAATCTCAATAAAAGATATTTGTAGACATCCTATGCCTCCACGTGGGGAGAATTCACCATCGCATGTTTTATTTTCTCCTCTACCTTGATATAGAAACCAACTTAATATTCCAGTGTATCACTCTGTCAGACTTCATGCACCTGATGCACATAAATATTAACCATGATATTCTTAGGATAATACCATTAAATTCCCACATTAATTTCCTCAGTATAGATATCATCCATCCTCTGTTCTTAAGAAATATCCAATTATACCCCATGCCTTAATTTCGGTGCATGAGGAGACCCTTCAAATTATTTTATCAGACTACCTAAATGGCGTCCTTCAGATTTCCCTTCTGTGTGGGTAGTGTAGGATCTATTCCACCATTGTTTAATAATTAATTATTTTTATAATTTATTTATTATCTACCATCTAAGAATAAAATAATAAAAAATAATTTCGAAATAAATACCCCATAATATTCCCAATAGACTAAAACATAAAGCATAGTAAATGAATCGTCTCAGATTTTATCTAAAAATTACGATCATCCTCTGAAATAGAAAATATAATTTTATCAACTAATTTAAAATAATGATAAATTTAATTAAGATCTTTATAATAGTCTAATAGAGAAAACTTATTGGTTCTATCCATCTTAATGGAAATTAAAACACCTAATAAAATATCAAATAAAAGGGTAAGATTCCACAATATATAGTTCTAACTCAAAAATATGATCCAAATATGAACCCTTATGTTCTTTATAAATAAAGGATTAAATTATAAATCCCAGTACTAAATAGTGGTTAATTCCAATTTCAGTGAGACATATCCATGTACCCATGATCTTTATTTGAAATAATTAGATGAAAAAATAATGTGGAAATAACCTTTACCTATTAGAATACAACCATATTTTGAGAAACCCTAACTATATTTAATCTTCCCATGACGTCCCAGATATTAAATTTTTTACCCCATACGAGGAAAAACTAAGTAGGAATCAGAAATCAACATAGCTTAAACGTAATTAATATAAAATCTCATTGTATTTAACATGTCCAACATTACCTTTGTGGATTATTCTTTCAGGGACCACAACCATCATAAAATAAAAATTCCTTATATTTGATCCTTTATCCATCATGAATTCTCCTCAAACATCACGATGATATTTGGATTACATAACATTATATGATGTTCGAAAAGATCCTCCAGACAGTTGATAAAACTCCAAATATAAGGGAAATTCCATACCCATGATAGAACCTTCGAGCCTAGAATCCAAGCCTCAAGAGCTTACAAACATTCATCCAATTATTCTTCGCTGGTATTAAGTTCTCTTAGTTAACATGATGTTATCTTATGAAATAGATTTCAAATATTTTCATGAATTGGATGGAAATTTAAATAATAAAAAATATAGGTTTCTAGTATTTTTCATAAATGTTCTAAAAAGGTTTAATGTTCCATGTTTAAATCCCAATAATATTATAATCTGATCACTATGGATTTTGTTTCCTATTTTTAAATGTAAATAACTTTTCTCTCCTATTTTATTCCACATAAGAATATTTTAATTACCATATGAAGCAACATCATTTACTTTGGTGAAATCATAATAGTCTATATAGCTCACACATTTCATATACTATTTCATGTTTGTAGCCATTATGATCATATAGTAGGTTCTCTGGTTCTCTTCTTCTTCCTTTGTGGTTTCAATTTTGATTTTCCTAGGGTAGGTTTCTAGATTCATGGTGGGTTGTCATGTACTACTATAAAATATGTTTTTGTAGATATATTCTATTTTTAGTTCTATATCTTTTTATTATATCCTAATATGGTTATATAGAGTAACATTATCCATAAGACATGAAAATTATATTTTATTTTGAAATTCCTTTAATATCTTATATCATATGATATAAATTATCCCAAGGGTAGTATATTCCAATAATAATATTAAACTAGTGATGAATTTTGTAATTGTATAGAGGAATGAAAATCTTGGAGAAGAAAACCATTACCTTTATTAATGACACCAAAGAAAAATTATTTAAATTATATTATAATAAATCTAATAAAATTAATAACATATTATATAATCATATTCATATATATTTCAGTCTTTACTATTCAACTATTGAAATTAATTAATCATTGATTTGTTAGATATTTTTTTCATCATTGAATGTTAGTTATTTATTATTATTTCATATACCATTTATAATATCCATGTAGTTCCACTTAATTAGAAATTAAGTACATCATTAATTGATGATTAAAGAAAATTAAATAGTAGTTTTATAGTGTTTTATAGTGCAATATATTAATTCCAATATATTTTTTGTTCTGTCCTATGATGATGGAATTATTAATGATATTGTTTTATCATTTTTCTAATGACCAAAATGTGGTATATTAATGATGAGTTATATATTAAAATAATTCATTAATTATCATGACATGATCTTAATAAAATCATAAATATAATTTCATCTCATTAAATATATTATTATAACTATTAATGTTTAGTATTTCTAAAAAATAATATACATCATTCTATGAGGTGGTAATCTTCACAAAACAAGTTTCATATTTTCATTCTCTATCGGATACGAAGGAATAATATAATGGGGCTTCAATTAATATAATATTGTTTTTTTATAATAATTATATATATTTAAATATATTATTGTGGTTAATGTTATAATAATCCAATCTTAGGTATTTTTATGAGTTGTTGAAAAATATAATAGAGAATGTTTTCCTAGAAGAGGCAGTTGTTTGAATAATGGACCATTTTATACTTTTGATTAAATTTGGAAATAAGTTCATCATTATGGCTTAGACCATGCCACTGTTAATTCATCCATGCTATGTTGAGGATGGTTATGACTAGACATGGTGACCACACATACTGTTGTGTGGTTTTGGTCTTGGAAGTCACCTATGTGAAATTTTACAGGCCACTGTTGGTGTGTTTGAGGTCATGATGAATTTCAAACCACATTCCAAAAATAACCATGCCATTATAGTACCCATAGTGTTTTTGTTGTTCCATTATCTAACATATAAAAAAAATTCTATGTCATTAATGTATTTCATGGTTTAATGTATGTATGTTTCTATAATAAGTCGAATGGAAAATGGTCACAATAGAAGTTTTGGTACAACTGACAAGTTCTTATGAAAAATAAATTACAAAAGAATGAAATAGGTACAATTTTTAATTTTTTGAGGAAAAATAAGAAATTAGGTTAATAGCAACATGGTAGAGCCTTTTTTAGTTATGGAGTAAGTAAATTAGAAACGTATGCATTACAACATTCAAAGAAATTAAAGAACATGTAATAGTCAAATGAAGGGTGGTTTTTGGTTAGTATAGATGACCATAAATATCATTCATTATATATCATGGAGGGAATCCAAATTGAAGGGAGGTTTTGAAGTTGGGATATAATTTAGGGGTGGAAGGTTCATAGAGAACCATAGGTTACTAACCTTGAAATTCTAAATCTCTATAGAAATATGGAGGGTGATTCTATTTCTCTTCTAGAAATATAAACTCAAAGATAGTGTTGTTCCTAGTGTTCTATTTCAATCTAGATGTTAACAAAACAATTCTGAATAGGAAACACCGCATAATTTTTGAACACATTACACTATTTTTTATTAATAATATCACATCATGAGTGTAACACCTAATTATTCCACGGTACACTTCTCTTAGAATAGTACAATAGCGTGTGTTGTACGAAACTTCGAGTTCAAACACCCCACAACCAATCAAACTAGCCATTATGAATAGTAATACCAACTTTTTCAATGTTTATTAATTTTATCTTTTAAAATGGACTTCATTTCTGGATTGGAAATATCGCAATTAGCTTAGGGTGAATTTTTGGTATTTTTCTGAAAACATTCAATTTTTAATGAATAGTGAGAAACGCTAGGTTATAGTTTAAAAATGATTTTTTATTTAAATAACTATTTATTTTATTTAAATTTATTTTAGGTCAAAATAGATACATAATACCTATATAGGTCCAATGTAATTCATTTGATTCATTTTATAATAATTTTAGATATATAAAAATTTTGTTGAACTTTTTACCGTCTTTTACCCACCTCCTAGGATCATTTTTAAATTTACATAATACATAATTTTACCACTTTTGTGAGTTGAATTTCGATAATCTGAGAGAAACTGTTGATATCATTAAGTAAAATGTGGTTCAATAAGATAAAAATAATATTTGGTGAGTAGTAACTTTTTAATTTTATTTACCATGGTTAAATGTAAATAGGGTAATTAAGGGTAAAAATAATAATAATATTACCCTATTACATTTCCTAATTCTATTGGATAAGTGTAATTCGACCAAAATACCATTTGGAATAAAATATGATCCTTTAGGTCCACTTGGATTAGATTATGATATTTATTATTATTTAATTCAAAGAAGAGTTAAAAGTGTTAAATTAAAAGTTTAATAGCTAAAAAAATTTTAATATAGAGTTACACATATGATAAATTCAACTATAAATATTAATTAGAAATCTATAATTATTTCCTACATAATGGTATTTTATTTATATTTTTTAGACACTAAATAATGTAATTTATTAATGAAATAATGATTATGCAGTAATTACCTAATTAATTAAATATTAAATTAATTGATATTATAAATATCAAAATAAATAAAATTTGAGCATTTTTATGAATTCCACTAATTTTATAGGTTAATATGATATGTTAGGATGGATTAAATGAATTGTTTTCAAAGTAATAATTTTGTTAGGAATTTAACAAAAACAAAATAGAAAATAGTGTCAAAATTGACATAAAAGTGTTTTTAAAACAAATATTATATTATTAATTGATATTCTATTCCTAAAAAATCAATGTTTCGGCCAAAGGTCATAAATAGTATTATATATAAAATTAATGAAACACTTGAGGTTCTTTTGTATTTTATTGTATGTTTATTAACAATATAATGTAAAAATACAAAGAGACATGGTAAATGTCGGACTAATTATCTAAGAATTAGATCTTGAAGATTACTTTAATATAGTGACCCAAACCTATCTAAATCCTATTGGTTGAGTGGTTTTCGACCCATACACACCTTATCCATTAAATAATTCATTTTGGAGTCATTATAAACCGAAAATTATTTTATTACAAACTAATATTTCTATCTTTTTCTAAGGTTCCCCACAACCCTCTAATAAAAGGGTACTCCCCCTTCTTTATAATTCACACCTTCAAATCCATTTGGATACTCCAAAACCTTCAAAAATAAACTATAATCTTTCTTTCCATCATCCTAGAGACCTTTAGTCATAAATACGACCTAAGAATCTGTTTTTATCAAATAAAAAGTAAGAACCCAATGAAGAGGTAAATATTTCATCACCTATTTCAAGTTTCATTCTTCTTCCACTTCTTCTTTCTTTGTTGTTTCTATTCTAAAAAAATTACTCTAGTATCTTATATATAATTTTATGTTATTATAAATATGATACAACCATATTCATTGATCAATTCATCCTTTGAATGACATGTCACCATACGTGCGTACGTACGGCTTACAGTCTCCACGTCACGGTGTAATTGTTATTCAATACATTATGTAACGCCCCGACCCCAGTTACCCAAGGTCCGTGCATTACTTCGAAACATTGGTATGATAAAAAAAGATCAAGTCTCGAAAGAAAGATTAGTTTATTAGCCTTGTAAAAACTAGATACATTCATAAGTATTACATTACTTCAAAAAGTAAAACAAAACAACAACAACATCTTGTCTTCATATCCTCTCATACTATCCCCACAGGACATTCATAATATACTTCTTCACAACCTGGAAAAATTAAAACACTGAAAGGGGTGAGCTCAGATGCTCAGTAAGGATAACAATATAGCGGAAGCTATAAATAAACATTAACATTTAAGTCAAGGTATAACTAAAAAAAGACTTTTAAATTTGAACTTCAGCATAATATGGAAAAAATAAAATGAAATAAATCCATTTACTTATTCACATGAATATTCTACTAGTCGAATAACCACATGCAATATCAATAACCACTTTCACAATGATGGAAATACATAATGCCAGACTATCATAACCATGTATCCAATGCCTCGTGCCAAGACCACAAATAATATTTTGTCAAGGCCTCGTGCCAAGACACTAGTTTTTCTCATGTGACCTACCGATGCATCGAGGAGCTGTAGCGTTCTCCACCCGTCACTTATTAAGTCCAATGCATTCTTCATATGAATAGGTTTAAACATATCATAAACCATAACATAATAGTATCACATAAAACATTCATAAAGGAAACATAGTATTTCCACATTTCAATCACAAGATATCAATACAACACATTGATATAATAAAAACACTTTCAAAACAATTTTCAATACCAAAATAAATGAAAGTTAAAACATTGTATTTATTTTTCATTAAAAAAAGTTATGGCTTATAGAGGAAGCCGAAACTCAAATAATGGTCACGGTAGTGGAGAAGTCGTTGTCGCCGCATACGTAATACAAAGACATTCCTTTTGTCATTTAGTAAAACGCTTTGTAAAAAAAGATTCCTTTTCGAATAAAAGTCAAAATCCAAGGGGTTTATACACCGTATAAAAGAAAGTTGTGTATAAAACAAAATATGCCTCAATGAAAGGAGATTGAGACGAAGACCCTTACAGAGATCATTTTTTTAAATAAATTAGATCTATTATGTGTATTCACTATAAGTACACATAAATAAAGTACAAATACAAGATAGTACATAATAATATCATGAAATAATTTGAATGTATGAGATTAACCCAAAGAATAGAAATAGGGTTAAGAAGTTCCCTTACCTCGTGTCCGAATTCACTTGACCGTCCTTTGATCTCTTGAATAATAAACTAGAGTTAATTTATGATTTCCTAAGAACCTTTTTCAAGTTTATTATTCATTTTATATCACTTATTACATTTTTATGAACATTATGTAATTATTTATGTTAATAACGGTCGTTTTGACGATCATAGGTACTTGAGTCAAAAATAAACTTCATATAATTACACTTTGTCCATGTGGTAATATATCCACTGTCTCCATAATTATATTCATGATTTATATATCATATAAATCATATATATCTAGGATATACATTCATTTATAATATTACATAACATTTAGAGGTAAGAAATGAAATGCACCATTCATGGAGATGGTAAGCCGTATGTACGCATGAACGCTACATTCATTTCTATTTCATATTTAATGGAATGAAGTGATAATTATATAATGGTATAATATAATTCTAGTATAATATAATGTATAATACCATTTACTCCATCGTTTATACATCCCACATATGGCATTAACGATTCAAATCACTTTGAGGGGGCGGTAGTCCGCACTTCCTAAAATGAAATTATCGTGTTTACCCATAATGGAAATCATAATGTATGCCACAAATGAGAAATATAAAAGAATAATGAAAACATAAACATAATATATATATCATATATGGAAATAGTGTCATCAAAATGGTTTCCATTAGAGGATTTAAAAGAATATTGAACAATCATCATTTCGTGAGGTAGTATTTCACCACCCACAGAACAATATGTTCTTTAAACATTAGACGAAGGTGTGTGTAAGTGTAAACCAAATAAATATCATACAAACATCCTAGTATATTTTAGATACTGGTGTTGTTACAAATTAAAGTAATAAAAAGAGTTTAAGGGGTTGGAGAAGCAAAATAAAACAAAACAACATTAGAGAAGACATTACCTTAAAATCGGGTAACTCTTTTGGATTTGATCGAAAGGCTTCCTTGGGAAGACTTCTGCCAAACGTGATGCTTCTAAGAGTAAGGTAGGGAAGTTTAGAGAGTATTTGGGGAGAGGTTGGACGAGCCAAAAGGCTTTGAATGTGTGAGTAAGGTGGTAGTGGTGGGGGCCTTTTATAAGAGGAGAGAAGGGGAACTCTTGGAAAAATTGAAATGTTACTTTATTATGAAATGATTTTTCGGATTCTAAAGGCCCCAAACTTATATATTTCGAGGATAAGGTGATAAGGGTTCGAAATATACTCATAAAATAGGTTTTTGACAAGTTTATGTCTTATATGTTACATTATCTTTTCATTTTATTTAAATCATTAATTAACGAGGTAATCGCTGCATCATCATGGTGTCATAAATAATTTAATTTATTTAATGTCTAAAAATTATAGAAAACTATAATGATGTAGGAAATATTTTTATCTTTCTAATGAATATTTATAGTCAAAAATATGACTTGTATAACCCCATTTAAAAATTGTTTTAGTAAAACAACTCTTATTTGTGACATTTTTATTTTAACATTAAATAAAAAGTTTTTAATGTCATTTTCCTACCGAAGTGGCTCCATGGGGTCCCCAAGATGACCCATGGATTGTCTTGGTCGGACATGACTCATCCAATAAGGGTAGGAAAAGTGTAAAGGTATTTTAATATTTTTATAATATCATTTTTACCTTAAATTTGACTAATTACCTTTAATCGCGATTAATTAAACTTAAAAGTTACTATTCACCAAAAAAATATTTTAATCCCATTGAACAAAATTATAATTCCTAATGACAACCATGTATGTCTGATTTTTGAAAATCAAAACACAGAAGTGGTAATGTTTCATTTAAACGAAAAATCAGTTTTTTAACTACCACTTAGTGGTTTCACTATTCATCAAAAATTGAAGTATTTCAGAACAATGCCAAAATTTCACCCTAAGATATAATTGATATTCCAAATTCAAAAATGATGTCTATTTTACAAAATTCAAAACATATAAGTTGAATTAATTAATTTCATAATTAATTCTCGTTGTCACAACAAATAGCGTGTTTTTTAGAAACAATATATATCAAAAGATTGACAACTGTTTATGTCCAATTTCAACATGAAATTAATTCTAATGACCACCATTGGATATAATTGTAAAAATATATTCCAATTATACTTTAAAACCACTCAATAGTATAGTTTATCAATATAAATTATTTTTATTAAAAAAGTTGTTTTTAAGTATTTTTCGCTATTCATAGAAAATTGGAAGTTCATAGAAAATTACAAAAAATTCAACAAAGGATAATTTCGATATTCCGAATACAAAATGAAGTCCATTTTGAAATATAAATTTTATATAATTTTAAAAAGTGGGTATTACTATTCAAAACGGCTAATTTTATTGGTCGCGGTGTGTTAGAATGTCGAACTTGCGTACAATGGATGCTATTACATTATTGAAAGAGAAGCGTATCATGAAGGCTTGGGGTGTTACATTCTCCACTACTTCAATAAATTGAGTCCTCACAATTTGAAAATGTTCTTCGAAAATAAAAGGATCAAAGTAGAAAATACCATTGTGGAAAACCCACATCGGAAATAAGGTTAATAAGAATATAACTTTAAAAGAATGAAAGATAAGTACAAAGGTCACCTGAGATAGCTCGTACTCGGATTCTATGAAAATATGGATATGGAAGAAAAACAAACTATAAAGGTCTGATGGAGAGTTGTAGAAAACTGGATTAAGAGAAATTTAACAATAAGAAAATCACAAACTTTTGATTGGTTAAACGGTCATTGAATCCCCAATTGGAAAAGTTAACTGGAAACATTTATTTTTTAAGTTACCTTTTATAAACTTGAGGAATTAATTTAGGAGGTTTACTAAGAATGTAAGGGAATATACATACTTGTCATGTAGACTTTCATTCTTTAAGAAATTTTAACCACAAACCCATTTTCACTCTAAAAGGTAATAGAACTAAAAAATATTCTATCTATCCTAATTGTGTAAGGTTCCAAATATTAAAACATAGAATTTATATTAGTAAAACTATTTTGTAATAACCAGGGACTTCATGTAGGCTAGTTGTAGGTAATAAAGGCCTGTCGCACTATGGTTGTGGGTTCGATTCCTGCACCTTTGTCTGACGCGATGGGTTATCCCCCGACCTGCAGGTTGTCCTTTTCCTAAAAATATAGTATTATAATATTCCAAAAGTAATCTTCAGAAATGTTTTAACCTTAAACAATACTATCTGGGGTTGAACTTAATCCATTCCAACCTTTATAGTTATCAAAAATACCTCTCTTCAGACTTTCTATAAATGGTCTCTAAATTCCAAATTCAATTGTATCATCAGATTCCTCAAACAAGGTAATGTTTCTCTTATTGTCACATAAAAAAATATGATTACCTTCATCATATTAATACCTTAATGGAATCAACAAGTACTGCAGTACAATCCTTATATATATCACATTATTATTATAACCAGAATATAATCCTTGAGTCCAAAATCACCAATACATTAATTATTCCACTTCAACTGTAGTAACATCATAATATTGTCCTTGATCCCTTGGCCTTTTCTGAGTTAATTTTCCCTAACGCTTAGGACATTCATTTGCATAATTCCCCATTTCCCTACAATTGTAGCATTCAACATTGATAGCCTCTTTTTTTCCCTTATAATCATGAGCCTGGTGACCTTTTTCTCCACATTTGTAACGAACTCCCATTCCCTTTAGGCAAGTACCATGGTGATTCTTCCCACAATTATCGCATAATGGAAAATCCTTATTTCCCTTTTTCTCTTTATCTACCTATTTTTTCACCGTTCTCTTCTTCTCTTGCTTTACTTTGTTGTCATAAGACTTAAAGAATTAATTTTCTGTCTTGATAGAACACAAGACTATATCTCTGTACGTTGAGAAATATTGTGATACTAATGATCGATGGGGAAATGGTTTTAACCCATCAAAGAAATGATCAATCTTACTTCTTGGGTTATGTATATAATCTGCAGCATGCCTCGCTAACCTTGTAAAGTTGGCCTCATTCTTTGCGACATTCTCATCCTCCTTCTGCCTCAGACTCAGAAATTGCCTTTCCATATCTGCTCGATGGTCATGCAGAAAGTATTTTTCTAAGAAAATTTCCTTAAACTCCCTCCACTCGATACATGATACTTATTCAACTTCCTTTGTGTTTTGAATCAGCGACCACTACTGATCGACATCTCTAGTGAGGCGGTAGACTGCCCTGAAGACCTTCTCCCATTCGCTACTCCCCAAGGCATGGAATATTTTTCCTAAAGATTTTATCCATTTCTCAGCTACTAATGGATTTGTACCCCCATTAAATGTTGGTGGTTGTTTCCTCATGAAGAGGTCTAACATTGATCCTCCACGTTGCAGATCAGGGTGCTTTATACGACTAAGGTTATTATTCAAAACCTGAGTGAGTTGTCCTAGTATGGTAATAAGTTGATCAACACCAGTTGTATCTCCAGATCCACAATAATTATCTTGAGCAGGAGGGAAATCCCTACATGGAGTGCGTGCATTGATATGGTTTCCATTCCTTCCACTAGGCGCCATTTATAAATAATGGCATAAACTAGATTAGTTTACGAATCAAAATACATAATTCCATACTAGTAAAATACTTAACATAAATTGAACTATTTATGGATATAATCCATAAAAATGTTTTCTTTGAGGAAGTATATACTCATAACCCTTCATAGTGATTTTTAATGAAAATGATAATTAGCCTAAGAATATCCCCCGGGATTTTTGTAACCAAGAGTGTAGCAAGGCCCGTTGTCGTGCACCAGTTCCCATTCGATTCTAGCTCAAAGCGGTGTTTTCGGGTTTTACCCCTAGGTACATCTGTGCCAGAGCCGCCTCTACCTGCTCGTATCCATACAGGGATGTATTGCTCAGAAAACTCACAAAATCTCTATAATACCAAAATTCTAGGAAGTTCTTATATACTAATCCTTAATGTCTATCTTTTGGCTATGTGATCTAATAAGAGTTTATCTAAATCTAGCTTCCAAGGTTAGTACTAAACTTCCTCTGATACCAACTATAACACCCTGACCCCAGTTACCCAAGGTCAGTGCATTACTTCGTAACATTGGCATGATCACAAAAGATCATGTCTCGAAAGACCGATTAGTTTAGTAGCCCTAGAAACACTAGATACATTCATAAGTCTTACATTACATCAAAAAGTAAAACAAAACTACAATAAAATCTTGTCTTCATATCCTCTTATACCATCCCTGCAGGTCATTAATAATATACTTCTTCACAACCTATAAAAATTAAAACACTGAAAGGGGTGAGCTCAGATGCTCAGTAAGGATAACAATATAACAGAAGCTATAAATATACATTATCATTTAAGGCAAGGTATAACTAAAACATAAGCCTTTTAAATTTGATCTTTAGCATAATATGGAAAAAATAAAATGAAATAATTCCATTTACATATTCACATGGATATTTTACTAGTCGAATAACCACATGAAATATAAATAACCACTTTCATGATGATGGAAATGCATAATGCCAGACTATCAGAACCATGTACCCAAGGCCTCGTGCCAAGACCAAAAATAAGATTTTGTCAAGGCCTCATTCCAAGACACTAGTTTTTCTCATGAGACCTACCGATGCATCGAGGTTCTGTAGCGGGCTCTACCCGTCACTTATTAAGTCCAATGCATTCCTCATATGAATAGGTTTAAACATATCATAAACCATAACATAATCGTATCACATAAAACATGCATAAAAGAAATTTAATATTTCCACATTTCAATCACAAGATATCAATACAAAACATTTATATAATAAAAAAACTTTCAAAACCATTTTCAATACCAAAATAAATGAAAGTTAAAACTTTGTATTTATTTTTCATTAAAAAAAGTTATGGCTTGTAGAGAAAGCCGAAACACAAATTATGGTCAAGGTGGCGGAGAAGTTTTTGTCGTCGCATACGTAAGATAAAAACATTCCTTTTTTTGTTTAGTAAAACTCTTTGTAAAAAATGATTCCTTTTTGAATAAAAGTCAAAGTCAAAGGGGTTTATACACCGTATAAAAGAAAGTTGTCTATAAAACAAAATATGCCTCAATGAAAGGAGATTGAGACGAAGACCCTTACAAAGATCATTTTTTTAAATAAAGTAGATCTATTATGTGTATTCAATATAAGTACACATAAATAAAGTACAAATAAAAGATAGGACATAATAATATCATGACATAATTTGAAAGTAGGAGATTAACCCAAAGAATAGAAATTGGGTTAAGAAGTTCCCTTACCTCGTGTCCGAATTCACTCGACCATTCTTTGATATCTTGAATAATAAACTGGAGTTAATTTATGGTTTCTTAAGAACCTTTTTCAAGTTTATTATTAATTTTATATCACTTATTACCTTTTTATTAACATTATGTAATTATTTATGTTAATAACGGTCATTTTGACGATCTTAGGTACTTGAGTCAAAAATAAACTTCTTATAATTACATTTTGTTCATGTGGTAATATATCCATTATATCCATAATTATATTCATGATTTATATATCATATACATCATATATATCCATTATATACATTCATTTATAATATTACATAACATTTTGAGGTAAGAAATGAAATGCACCGTTCATGGAGACGGTAAACCGTACGTATACATGAACGCTACTTTCATTTCTATTTCGTATTTAATTGAATGAAGTTATAATTATATAAAGGTATAATATAATTCCATTATTATATAATGTATAATACCATTTACTCCATCCTTTATACATCCCACATATGGCATTAACGATTCAAATCACTTTGAGGGGGCGGTAGTCCGCACTTCCTAAATTGAAATTATCGTGTTTACCCATAATGGAAATCATAAAGTATGCCACAAATGAGAAATATAGAAGCATAATGAAAACATAAAAATAATATATATATCATATATGAAAATAGTGTCATCCAAATGGACACCATTATAGGTTTTAAAATAATATTGAACAATCATCGTTTCGTGAGGCAGTATTTCGCCACCCACAGAAACAATATGTTCTTTAACCATTAAAAGAAGGTGTGTGTAAGTGTAAAAAAAATAATTTTCATAAAAACATCCTAGTATATTTTATATACTAGTGTTCTTACAAAATAAAGGAATAAAAATATTTTAAAGGGTTATAGAAGCAAAATAAAACAAAACAACATTAGAGAAGACATTACCATAAAATCGGGTAATTCTTTTCGATTTGAGCCAAAGTCTTCCTTGGGAAGACTTCTGCCAAAAGTGAGGCTTATAGGAGTAAGGGAGGGAAGTTGAGAGAGTATTTTGGCAGAGTTTTTCTGATCCAAAAGGCTTTGATGGTGTGAGTACGGTGGTAGTGGTGGGGGCCATTTATAAGATGAGAGAAGGGGCACTCTTGGAAAGATTGAAATGTTACTTTATTATGAAATGATTTTTCGGATTCTAAAGAACCCAAACTTATATATTTTGAGGAAAAGGTTATAATGGTTTGACATCTACTCATCCAATAAGTTTTTGACAAGTTTATGTCTTAGATTTTACATTATCATTTCATTTTATTTAAATCGTTAATTAATGAGGTAATCGCTGCATCATCATGGTGTCATAAATAATTTAATTTATTTAATGTCTAAAAATTATAAAACAGATATCCTGATTTAGGAAATATTTTTATCATTATAATTAATAACTATAGTCAAAAATATGACTTGTATAACCCCATTTAAATTTTTTTTTAGTAAAACAACTCTTGTTTGTGGCATTTTTATTTTAAAATTAAATAAAAAGTTTTTAATGTCATTTTCCTACCAATGTGGCTCCATGCGGTCCCCAAGTTGACCCATGGATTGTGTTGGTCGGACATGACTCATCCAATAGGGGTAAGAAAAGTGTAAAGGTATTTTAATATTTTTATAATATCATTTTTACCTCAAATTTCACTAATGTCCTTTAATCGCGATTAATTAAACATAAAAGTTACTATTCACCAAAAAATTATTTTAATCCCATTGAACCACATTTTACTTCCTAATTACAAACATTCATGTCGGATTTTTGAAAATCAAAACACAAAATTGGTAATGTTTCATTTAAACGAAAAATCAGTTTTTTAACTACCACTTAGTGGTTTCACTATTCATCAAAAATTAAAGTTTTTTTGGAACAATGCCAAAATTTCACCCTAATCTATAATTGATATTCCGAATTCAAAAATGATGTCTATTTTAAAAAATTCCAAACATATAAGTTGCATTAATTAATTTCATAATTAATTCCCTCTGTCACAATAAATAGTGTGTTTTTTAGAAACAATATATATCAAAAGATTGACAACTGTTTATGTCCAATTTCAATGTGAAATTAATTCTAATGACCACCATTGGATATAATGGTAAAAATATATTCCAATTATACTTTAAAACCACTAAATAGTATAATTTATCACTAGAAATTATTTTGATTAAAAAAGTTGTTTTTAAGTATTTTTCACTATTCATAGAAAATTGGAAGTTCTCAGAAAATTACAAAAAATTCAACATAGGATAATTTCGATATTCTGAATACAAAATGAAGTCCATTTTGAAATATAAAATTTATAAAATTTTAAAAATTGGGTATTACTATTCAAAATGGCTACTTTGATTGGTTGCGATGTGTTAGAATCTCGAACTTGCGTACAATGCATGCTATTGTATTATTGAAAGAGAAGTGTATCGTGAAAGCATGTGGGGTTACTCATTATTACTAGGATGGGTATAATTATGATATGTAATTTATATAAATAATAAATATAACATGATAATTATTCGGTATATATGATATACCATCCAATTATATATTATTTAAATATTAAAAGAATGATATTGTCGCTCGTGCGTACGTACAGATTATCATCTCTGTGAATGCGATGAGATTCATTCCCATTATATCCATTCAAGTAATATTTTCATTAGATGATTTAAAATAATGTTTAAAGACTTAAAATTATTTTGAATATGAATAAGATACATCCTATCCATAACAAATCTTACTTACATAACAAAGCATATAAAGAAAAACCAATCAGTTAACACCCAAAACGACGATAATAATAATATATTATTAACAAAGCAATATTGAAAGATAATACATGATATCATATTAATGTATATGATTCTTGTATAATTTAATAACAATTATTTTGAAATTATACAGGAGGTTAACCTACCCTGGATCAAGGAAAAGTAAAAGATAACGGTTAATTTCACAATCTCTTTATTATCCGAGGTAGTTTTTAACTACTCGGCCCTCAAATTATCCACATCCATGTATATTAAAAATGTATTCAAAAAAATTTTTACTATTAACTAGACTATGGTTTTACGTCATTTATACCCTTGTTTGACTTTTTATAAAGTGTTTTGAATGGACTCTTTCCATCATTTTCCAAACAAGGTACATTATGAACTTTTCAAAAGATTGAAGGTAATAATGTTTTTTTAACTTATACGATGGGTGAAGCTATTTTCCACCACTATAACATCATCAATGATTCCCTTAAAAGCTTATTAGAATATTTCCAAAATAAATGTATTCTTAAATGGTTTCAAAATAGAAAGAGATAATTCTCTAAAAAAAGGTATTGATTTCTTCTATGTCAACATCCTTTGATGGATTTTAAGCTTATTTGATGTTGATTTATTATGATACAAAACTTCCATATTGTAATGATGGTTTTTTGATATGTTTGACTATGGATGTGTTATTTTTACCGAATTCATGGTTTATGGATAATGTATTGACATTTTTTATGATATTATTAATATGAATGTTTATGTTATGTGTAATCCTTTTCATATGAGTAATGCATTGGACTTAGTATGTGATGGGTGGAGACCACTATAGATCCTCTATGAATCAGTAGGTCTCATGAGACAAACTAGTGTCTTGGAACAAGGCCTTGAAAAAAATCTTATTTGTAGTCTGGGCATATGGCCTTGACTTTGTGGTTATCAAAGTCTGGCATTATTCATCCCATCATTATAAAAGTCGTTATTGATATTGCATGTGATTATTAGACTAGTAGAATATACTTGTGAATAAGTAAATGGAATTATTTAAATTTATTTTTCCCATATTATGATGAAGTTAATGTTTAAAAGGATTTTGTTTTAGTCTTACACAATACCTTAAATGTTTATGTTTATTTATGAAAGTTTACGCTATATTGTTATCCTTAATGAGCATCTACGATCACCCCATTCTATGTTCTATTTTTCCTAGGATGCGAAGAAGTATATTATGACTGACCTACAGGGATAGAGTATGGGATATAATTGTTGTCTATGGAAACAATGTTGTTGTTGTTTTCCATTTTATGATGTAATGTTACCCTTATAAATGTATCTAGTACTTCCATGGATACTAAACTAATTGTTCTTTCGAGACATGATCTTTTGTGATTAGGCCAATGGTGCGTAATAATGCACCGACTCCAGGAATCTGGGGTCGTGGAATTCTAGTTGGAATCAAAGGAAGTTTAGTATAAACCATGGAAACTATATTTAGATTAACTCTGATTAGATCACATACCCATAAGATAGACATTGAGGATTCATATAGAAAAACATCCTAAAATTTTGGCATCATAGAGATTTTGTGAGATTTACAAGAAATACATCCTTGTATAGATAAGAGCGGGTAGAGGCGGCTCTTGCATAGATTTACCTATGGGTAAAACCCAAAAACACAGCTTTGAGCTACACTCAAACGAGAACTGGTGCACGACAATGGGGCTTGTTGAAATATTGGTTACGACACTCCCAGGGGATATGCGTAGGATAATTATCATTTTCTATAAATACCATTATGAAGAGTTTATGAGTATATACTTCCTCAAATAAAACATTTTTTATGATTATGGATTATATCCATAAACTGTTCAATTTATGTTAAGTGTTTTACAAGTTTGTAATTATTTGTTTTGATTCATAAACTAATCTATTTTATGCCATTGTTTAGATACGGTGCCTAGTGGAAGGAATGGAAACCATACCATTGCATGCACTCCATGCAGGAATTTCCCTCCTGCTCAAGATAGTTATAGTGGAGTCAGTGATACAACTGGTGTTCATCATCTTATCACTATATTGGGAAAACTCACTCAGTTTATGAATAATAACATTATTCGTTTGGAGAACCCTAATCCGCGGCGTGGAAGATCAATGTTAGATCACTTCATGAGGAAATAACCACAAATATTCAGTGGGGGTACATATCCACTAGAAGCTCAGCAATGGATAATTTCTTAAGAGAAAATATTCCACGCCTTGGGGAGTAGCGAAAGGGAAAATGTTGTCATTGCAGTTTACCGCCTCACTGGAGATACTGATAAATGGTGCTCATTGATTCAAATCACAAAGGAATATGATGAAGTATCAAATATGGAATGGATGGAGTTTCATGAAATTTTCATAGAAAAATACTTTCCTCATGACATTCAAGCATACATGGAAAGACAATTTCTTAGTTTGAGGAAATAGGGGGATAAAAATGTCGTAAAGTATGAAGCTAAATTTACAATGTTAGCAAGGAATGCTGAAGATTATATATGTAAACCAAGAATTAAGATTGATCATTTCATTGATGGGTTAAAACCATTTCTCTGTTGAGAATTAGTCTCACAATACTTCTCATCATATGATGATATTGTCCCATGTGCTATCAAGACAGAAAAAGAATTCTCTATGTCTTATGACTTTAATGCTAAGAAATAGAAGAAGAGATATGCTAAACACTCTGGAAATGGAAGTAAGGGGAAGAAGGGAAAAGTTGAATATCCATCCTGTAGTAAATGTGGGAAGAATCACCCTGATACTTTCCTTAAGGGAATGAGAGTCTGTTACAAGTGTGGTGAAAAAGGACACCAAGCTCGTGATTCCATGTGGAAGAAAGAGGCAGTCAATGTTGAATGGTACAATTGTAGAGAAAGGGTCATTAGGCAAATGAATGTTCTGAGAGTCAGGTGAACTTACCACAGAAATGGCCAAGGGTTCAAGGCCAAGATTATACTATCACTACTGCTGATTTTGCTGCTCTGAAAGACATAGTGGTAGGCAATTTAATGTTTTCCTAAATTTCAGAAAATGCTTTATTTGATTCTGGATCGTCACATTTTTTCATATCTTTCCAGTTTTCTATGAAAATTAGATATTTCCAATTTGATATAAGAAGGGTGTTGTTAGTCAAAACTCTTAATGGTAGTATCATTTCAACAATGTTTTGTGAATCATTACACATTAGGACATATAAATGTTCCTTACTTGCTGATCTCATCATCATACCCATGATTGAATTTTATATAATCCGTGGTATGGATTGGATTTCGGACCATGATGAAAAAATTTATTGTAAGAAGAACGAGGTTACTATTTTTGATGATGATGATAAAGAACACCTTTCCTTTAGAGATGAATTGTCACCACCTAATTCTTATCTAGATCCTACCCTAGTAGTTCAACTAAATTCAATTATTGGGGAGGAAGAGCATAAAATAAATGTGGGTGAGGAAAGGAATGTTCAAATAGAGGATGCACCTATTATGAATGAATATGTTGATGTCATTCCTGAAGATTTACCTGGCCATCTTCCAGAACAAGAAATTGAGTTTTCCGTTGATTTAATTCCTGGATCAAGGCTAATATAGAATATCCCTTATATAATGGCCACTGTGGAATTAGAGGAACTAAATAAACAACTAGAGTAATTTAGTAATAATGGATTTATATTCCCTAGTGTTTCTCCATGGGGATCCCTTGTCCTTTTTGTTAAGAAAAAAAGATGGATCTATGAGGTTGTGCATTGACAACAGGGAGATCAATGCTAAAACAATAAAGAACAAGTATCCCCCACCTCATGTTGACGATTTATCTGACCAAATTCATGGAGCTCAATAATATTCAATGATTGACCTTCGATATGGATATCATCAGTTTTGTGTGAAGAAGGAAGACATTCCGAAAATAGAATTTCGAACCAGGTTCGAGAATTATGAGTTTACAGTAATTACTTTTGGATTGACTAATAAACCCTATGTCTTCGTGGATATAATGAATAGAGTTTTCAAGGAATATATTGATATATTTTTAGTGGTATTTATTGATGCTATCTTGGTATAATCCAAAATCTATGAAGATCATGAAAAGCACTTGTGCATTATCCTGAAGACTCTTAGAAGACATGAATTATATGGGATGTTTAGCAATTGTGAATTCTAGCTTCAGAATTTTTCTTTTCATGGACATATTATCTCTACGGATGAAATCTATATTGATCCTTCTAAGACCACGGCAATCCAGGAATGGCCAGCACCGATGAGTATAACTAAGTTACACAGTTTTATTAGTTTAAGAGGTCATTATCGACGTTTTATCCAGAATTTTTCCAGGTTGGCTAACCCATTTACAAAGATCACACAAAAGGGTTTAAATTTATATGGACAAATGAATGTGGAGATTCTTTTGAAGAACTGAAGATAAGATTATTCAATGCTCTTATACTGATTATACTATCGGAGAATGATGTATTTGTTGTTTATAGTGATGCATCAATAAAAGGACATGGTTGTGTCCTTATGAAAAATGATAGGGTCATTTCCTACACAACCCGACAGCAAAAAAAATTCATGACAAAAACTATCCTACTCATGATCTTGAGTAAGAAACTATAATCATTACTTTGAAGATATGGAGACATTATCTCTATGGTAAAAAATTTGAGATATTTACCGATTACAAGAGTTTGAAGTATATTTTCTCACAAAAATAACACGACATGAGGAAAAAAGAGATGGCTTGAACTACTCATGGATTATGATTGAACAATACACTACCACTCAGGGAAGGAAAATATGTTGGCAGATTCATTAAGAAGAAAAGATCATGGAGTTTTGAACAAGAGGAGAGTTGAAAGGGATCATATTTGCATGGATCTAGTAAATATGGATATGGGAATAACAATGGAAGGTGAAAAATCATTGATTTTTCAAATGGTTTCCAAACCATCTTTACTAGAAAGGATAAATAATTCTAATGTTGATGATGATGAGTTTCAAAATAAGATTAATGACGTGAATGATGGGATATTGTGTGACTATATATATAAAGATGGAATTTTGAAATTTAGGAAGAGACTTTCTGTTCCTGATATAACTGATATAAAAAGATAATTGTTGGATGATTCTCATAGCTATAGTTTCACTATTCACCATAGGAGCTGAAAAATATATATAGATTGGAAGAAACACTTTTGGTGGGACAACATGAAGAGGGAGATTGCTGATTTTGTGTCGAAATGTAATGTTTGTCAAAAAGTGAAAGATGGAAGGAAATAGACTGGAGGAGTCATCCAACCTCTTCCCATACCTGAGTGGAAATGGGATGATATCACGGTGGACATTGTATTGGGACTACCAAAGACTTTTAGAAGGAACAGAGCAATATGGGTCATTGTTGATCATCTTAACAAGTCAACACATTTTCTTTCTATAAGAGAATATTTACCACTTGAACGTTTAGTATGATTATATATTCCATGAAGTGGTAAGACTTCATGGAGTACCACTATCGATTGTTTCTGATCATGATCCCCATTTAACATAATGATTCTTGAAATGTATTCAGAAAGCCTGAGATACTGAACTTCGTTTGAGCACTTCCTACCACCCCAAAACTGACGGACAATCAGAACGGAATATTGAAACCTTAGAAGACATGTTGAGATCATGCTCACTTGACAATCAAGGTATGTTGGATCAATATTTACCTATGGTAGAGTTTTCTTATAACAATAGATTCAATTCAAGTATCCAGATGGAACCATATGAAGTATTATATGGAATGAGATGTCTCACACCAACCTATTGGGGTGATGTTGCTGAAATAAAACTAGTAGGCCCAGAACTTGTGGAATAAATAATGGAAAAGGTGAATGTAACTCTAACCCACATAAAAGTAGCTTAAAGTAGGCAGAAGAGCTATGCCGATTACTCAAGGAAGGATTTGAAATTTCATGTAGGAGATCATGTTTTCTTGAAGTTATCTCCATGGAAGGGTGTTATAAGTTTTGGTAAGAAGGGAAAATTGAGTCCCAGGTAAATCATACCTTTAGAAATTCTAGAATGAATTGGGGCTGAAGCTTACCATTTGGCAATGCCTCCATGTCTCTCTAAAGTTCCCGATGTATTCCACGTATCACTGTTGAGAAAATACATGCCTGAACCAACCCATGTGCTCACCTATGAGGAATTATAACTAGAACCCCATATATCTTATTGCGAAGATCCTATCAAGGTTCTTGATATAAGAGAACAAGTGCCGAGAAACCGGATGACTCGTCTGGTAAAAGTTCTAGGGAGAAACAATAATATGGAAGAGGCAACGTGGGAACCTGAGGAAATTATGATGAAGAACCACCTGAGTCTTTTTATGCAGTAATATTATAACAATTTCGGGGATGAAATTATTTGAACTAGGGGAGATGTAACACCCCAAGCTTTCATGGTATTCTTCTCTTTGAATAATACAATAGCGTGTGTTGTACGCAACTTCGAGTTCTAACACACCACAACCAATAAAACTAGCCGTTATGAATAGTAATACCAACTTTTTGAAATTTAATAAATATTATCATTCTAAATGGACTTCATTTTTGGATTTGGAATATTGAAATTAGATTAGTGTTAATTCATGGTATTTTTCTGAAAACATTCAATTTTTGATGAATAGTGAAAAACACTAAGTTATAGTTTAAAAATGAATTTTTATTTAAATAATTATTAATTTTATTTAAATTTATTTTACGTCAAAATAGATACATAATACTTATATAAGTTCAATTTAATTCATTGGAGTCGGTTTATAATAATTTTAGATATATAAAAAATTTATTGAACTTTTTACCGTCTTTTACCCACCACCTTGGAGCATTTCCAAATTTACATAAAACATAATTTTACCGATTTTATGAGTTGAATTTTAAAAATCCAAGAGACACAGTTGATATCAGTAAGTAAAAAATGGTTTAATTAGATGAAAATAATTTTTGGTGAATAGTAACTTTTTACTTTTATTTACCATAGTTAAAAGTAAATAGGGTAATTAACGGTAAAAATGATATTATTATTACCCTAACACATGTGTTAATTATATTGGATAAGTGTAATTTGGAAAAAAACCACCTTAGGTATAAAATATTATCCTTTAGGTCCATATGGATTAGATTAGGATATTTTTTATTATTTAACTCAAAGAATAGTTAAATGTGTTAAATTAAATTTTTAATAACTACAACATTTCTAATATAGGGTTACACATAAGATATATTGGTTTATAAATATTAATTATAAATCTCAAAATATTTCCTACATAATTGTATTTTATTTATATTTTTTAGACATTAAATAAATTAATTTATTTATGTCACAATGATGATGCATTTATTACCTAATTAATGAAATATTAAAATAATTAATTTTATAAATACCTAAATAAATGTAATTTGATACTTTTTATAAATTCCACTAGTTTTAGATATTAATATTACATGTTAGGATTGATTAAATAAATTTTTTTCAAAGTAATAATTCTTTTTGGAATTTCATAAAAAATAAAATTAGAAAATAGTGTGAAAATTGACATAAAAGAGTTTTTAAAACAAATATTATATTATTAATTGATATTATATTCCTAAAAATCTAAAGTTCGGCCAAAGGTCTTAAATAATATTATATATTCCATTAATTAACCTCTTGATGTTCTCTTGGATGTTTATTGTATGTTTATTAACCATATAATATAAAAAAGCAAAGAGACATGGTAAATGTCAAACTAATTAACTATGAGTTAAATCTAGAAGATATGGTTAATATATTGACCTAAACCTATCTAAAAGCTATTGGATGAGTGGATTTAGACCCATCCCAACCTTAGTCTTTAAATAATTTATTTTTGAGCCATTAGAAACCTAAAAAGATTTTATTATATAAAAATATTTCTAGCTTTTCCTAAGGTGTCCCTCACCCATCTTATAAAAGGGAACTCCGCCTTCTCTCTAATTCACACATTCAATGCCATTTGTATCGGCCTAACCCTACCCAAATACCCTCTAAAAGATCCTCCCATCAATATATAGGCCTTACTTTTATTAGAAAGCCAACCTAAGGATCTATTTTGATCAAATCAAAAGGAAGAACCTAAAGGAGAGGTAAATATTTCATCACCTCTTTCAAGTTTCTTTATTCTTAAACTTCTTCTTTTTATGTTGTTTCCATTGTAAAATAATAACTCTAGTATATTATATATACTTTGATGTTATTATAAAATTCTACAACCATATTCATTATTCTATCCATCTTTTGAATGACATGTCACTCTACGTTTGTATCTATGGCTTACCATCTCCATGTCATGGTTTAATTGTTATTCCATGCATTATTATTTGTATGGGTATAATAAAGATGTGTAATTGGTCTAAATAGTAAATATAACATGGTAATGATTCTGTATATATGATATAACATCCAATTATATATTATTTTAATATCAAAAGAATAATATTGTCGCTCGTGCATTAGTATGGATTACCCTCTCCGCGAACGTGATGAGATTCATTCCCCATCATATCCATTCAAGACTAACTTTCATTAGATGATTAAAATTTATGTTTAAAGACTTAATATCATTCTTAATATTAATAAGATATTTCCTATCTATAACAAACATTACTTACAGAAAAAATTATATACAGGAAAACGAATCAGTTAACACCCGAAACGACGATAATACTAAGATATTATTAACAATGCATTATTAAAAGAAAATATATGACATCATATTAATGTATATGATTCTTTTATAATTTAATAAATATTATTTCACCATTATACAGGAGGATAATCTACCCTACACCAAGGAAAAGAACATGGTTGGGGTTAATTTCACAATCTCTTTATTATCCAATGTTGTTTTTATCTATTAGGGCATCTTTATCATCCAAATCCATGTTTCCTAAAAATTTATTCCTAAACATTATTACTATATACTAGACTATGGGTTTGAGTCATTTATACAATTGTTTTACTTTTTATAAAATGTTTTGAAAGGACTCTTTCCATCATTTTCCATACAAGGTACTTTATGACCATTTCGACAAAATTAAGGTAAGAATGTTTGTTAACTTATACGGTGGGTGCTGCTATTTTCTGCCATTATAACATCATCAAAGAATCCCATACAAGATTATATGAATATTTTCAAAAAAAATGTTTTCATAAATTATTTCAAAATGGAAAGAGATATTTCACAAAAAAATGTTTATATTTTACCTATGTCAACATCCTTGGATGGATTTTAATATTATTTGAATATGATTTACTATGATAAAAAACATAGATATTGTATTGATGGTTTTGTGATATGTTTGACTATGGATGTTTTGTTTTTACAACATTCATGGTTTATGGATAATGTATTTATATTTAGTATGCTAGGTTTAATATGAATTTTTGTGTTGTGTTTAAACCTTTTCATATGAGGAATGCATTGGACTTATTATGTAATGGGTGGAGCCCACTATAGCTCCCCAATGCATTGATAGATCTCATGAGACAACATAGTATCATGGAACAAGGCCTTGAGAAAATATTTTTTTTAGTCTTGGCACAAGGCCTTGACTATGTGGTTATAAAAGTCTGGAATTATGCATTCCAAAATTATGAATGTGGGTATTGATATTTCATTTGATTATTAGACTAGTAGAATATCCATGTGAATAAGTAAATGGAATTATTTGTTTTTATCTTCTCCATATTATGCTGAATTTCATGTTTAAAATGATATTGTTTTAGTCTTATACACTGCCTTAAATTTATATTCTTAATTAGGAAAGTTTCTTCTATATTGTTATCCTTACTAAGAATCTGAGATCACCCCTTTCTATGTTTTATTTTTCCCCGGATGCGAATATGTATATTATGACTGACTTGTAGGGATAGTATATGGTATCTCAATGTTTTCTATGGAAACAATGTTGTTGTAGTTTTGCATTTTATGATGTAATGTAAACCTTATGAATGTATCTATTACTTCCAAGGCTACTTAACTAATCGGTCTTTTGAGACTTGATCTTTTGTAATCATTCAAATGACACATAATAATGTACTGACTCTGGGATTCTGGGGTTGGGGCACTATAATTTGGATTAGTTTCTTCTATTGTGTAGGAGATTACTAATATTTCAAAATGACTTTGATAGTTAATGAGGGTGGAAAGAGAGAACAATTAGAACATTTAAATGTCGGGGAAGTCATAGTTTATGTTTTTTGTACACATTCAAATTTTGGTGAATGATACTTACAGTATCCCGATGAGGGTGAACAAATTAAAATAACATTTCGATTCAATTATATATTCTCTAAATAGAAACAAATATAGTGGATAGAGATTTCCTCACGTTTAGAGAATAGTTTACTAATCCAGGATTATACTATAATACTATGATTAATTCCACCCCATATTAGTGTTTATTCCTCTATAAAGGAAGATAAATTGTAATTAATGGGTTGGATGAGTGATTTTTTGACTCTCTTATAAAAAATAGTGTTAATTTAACACCAAAAATTAATTACTATATTTTACAGTAATAATTTTAAATTATTGAGAATTTATATGTAAAATTATATATAATTATTTAGAATGGGGATTTATATAGATTCCACATATGTTATTTCTATAATATAATATTATTCATATTTTTTAAATAATCATTATGATGAATTTACGATGGATAGAATGAGAAATAATGCCTTAGGATGTGAAATGGATAATCATATTTACCCAAATGTAATTTTAAAGGATCATTAATTAAATCATTGAAATGAATCTAAATATCTAAGTTACAGATCAGAAGGATCATGAGGGTATGTTATTAGTTATATGGAATAAATATTTGGATTTAGTAATGATTCCAATTGAAATTGTTGATTAAATTTTGAATGACTAGATGCAATTTTCGATAACATGTATGGTCTATGTGAGGATGAAAAAGATGAGAAGGTTATGAAGACAACCATTAGAATTGTTTATCATCATTTTAATGAAAATTTGATTGTTTATGAAGAAAAATACTACATGTGAATCTCTATGGATATATTTTATAATAAATTATTTTTATGTGGGATGAGGAATGAAGGTAATGAATCAAAGTTGAAGAAAAGGTCACATAAAGTGTATTTTGAAGCTATGAGGACACTCACATCGAAGGATGTTTTTGAACAGAAAACAATTGATGATATTAAATTTTATTCTACAATATCATGAAAAGAAAAATGAATTTTCCATGTCATCCTTCAAGTTTGTTATTTCAAATGTGAAAAAGTGGGAAATATTTTATCAAAATGTATTAATAAAATTCAAAAACTTGTGTGAATGATTTGAACTTTAGGAAATGTATTTTCAAAGTGAAAATTTTCATTTTCATGGAATATTTCAATTATTTTAAATATTTAATTAATGATAAATAAGAGTTCAATGGAATCAGTGATGATTCTCTAGTCACTATTAAATAGGTAGATGATATCAATGTTGGAAAATATGTAGATGGTGGAGCTGATCGTCAGGTTTAACCCATAGGATCAATATAAGAAATTAATGTTGTGGGGGCTGTGAAAAATAATTCGACTGTAGTTGGTTACGATTCAAAACTATATGCAAAGTAGTAATAAAAATTTATTTTATAATTAATATAATAAATAAAAATAATCAAATCATGAAAATCATCATGTAAAAAATTAGGGTGGGTTAAAACCCAATATTGAGTACGAATCTGGAATCCTTAATGGTTTATATTAATTATTGAAGATAAGAGCTATGATAATTGAGGGGGTCGAAGAATAAATCATGAAATCGAGATGTGGTCTTAGGATTATGAGAGGCTTATAACACTTGATATGACACTAATAAACTAAAATATTTTACCACTTATCAATGATAGAATGTTTTCTATATAATTCAGTAACGTTTTCCCTATCCCCAATTACAAATAATAAAATAAAAACGAGAAATAGTTTGTGGATCATGATTGAATAAATAATAACATCAAATTATTTTCAAACTTCAGGAATCAATGGTATTAAAAAATATATCTTGATATCATTCAATAAGTAACTTTGGAGGAGAAAATGTTGAGAGGATGATTCCATGAATCATATTTCTGATTAAGTAGTAATTAGACACACCAAGTGTGTCTGTTCTATTAGAAAAATATATCTTTTATGAAAACACAAAAAATAATCATGAAATATTTATACATTTTATATGAATTTGAGGTCTATTATTTTTTGTTTAAATGGTTTTTATAATAATAAAATTAATTTTTTATCGAGTGTAAAACATATTGATTCAAGAGAATAAAAGAGGGATAAAAAACAACATTTTTAGTATTCCTATAATAAAATAAAATTTTAAAATATATCTTTAGTTTTTCAGGATGAGGAAGAATCATTATAGGTGTCATAACATGTAGTTTATTCACTATCAGCAGAAGATAGACATAATTCTTAGATTAATATAAGATATTATATGAAGTCTAGCACAACTAAGATTAATTTTAGAGAAATAAACATTTCAATTCTTTGGTATTTTTAAAGAAGATGTTCATCGCACAAGACAAGAAATAAACACTTATATGAAATAATAATATATAATAAAGTCAATGTTAATAATTTTAGAAATTTTTGGGTTTTTAGGATAATTATATTTGAGAATGTTTATGTTAGAGAAAAATATAACAATTGAATACATGTTTCCTTGGTTGAAAACATAAATCATAATTATCATTTTATAGTAAATTAGGTTATGATAATAAAATTTTCTGGTTCAATAAAATATGTGTAAAATAATAGAAGATGATTTTTCAATTATTCAGTAAATAATACAAATAAAATTTAATAAATTCCATAATGTTGGATTGAAACAGTGTATGATGTACAAGAAATTTGATAAAATTGTTTAATATAAATGGCATGACCTATTGAGAAAAAACTTCAGGGAATGTCCTATTAAATCTAATAGATCTTTATAGATACCTATGATAACCTGTGATTATATTTATTTATGTTATTACTAATAATGAGAGAAAATTTTTTAGAAAGGATTTCAAGAAAAAAAGTTGATACCATTAAGACTTCATGATCTTATGGAAGTTGATGTATGTATTACAAATACAAAAATATATATTGATCAAAAAATGTACTTTTGATTTTATATGTATGATTAAAGTAGAATTGAATGGAAAATAATTATATCTCACACTTCCAAAGTGTTTAATTTTATCACATGATATCTGTGGCTAGATGATTATATAACTAGTGTCAAAATCTGAACATTCAAACTAAATATGGTTTGAAATTTACAAAATCAATAGTGAAAGAATATACATAAATAAATGTGTCTCATTATTAAGTTAAATAATTTATAACTCCATAATAAAAAACAATTATTGAAATACATAATCACATAATAAAAAACATGGCTTAGACTATAGCTATTGAGTATGGATTATAAGAGAAATAAGAGAATATTGAAAAGAATGAAGTGGTATATATCTATAAGAGATCTTTATTATTTTCTAATGATGAAAACACCATAATAAATCCACTATGGAAATAAAGATATAATTAATACATCATTTTAGTAGAATGTACGTGTTTCATTCTCAATAATGAAATGAAAAGAAATCTTGTTGCCTGTGTTAGAAAAGTGATTCTCCATGTCTATTCATAAAATATTAAAAATTATATGTTCTACAATAATTATATTTAATCTAACTGAATGCATTAGAATTTTCTTATTTGAATATGAGTAAATAGTAATGATGCTTGAAAAAATTTCAATTTCTGGTGAGCATGTCTCAGATGAATATTATCCTTTCATTAAAAATGAATGTGGTGAAGAGATGGATTTATCAAGGAGAGTATTGATGGATGTAGATCAATATTATAATTACTCTCATAATTAAGAAACAATGGATGGAATAGTGGGTTTTTGAAATAAATCCACTAAGAATGAAAATAATAAATAAATAAATATTAGAGATTAATCATCTCCCATTCAAACTAAAAGGAAGAATGCACAACATAAGTTGTCTCTCTAATAACTATTGGAAATAAACTCATTTGATTAAGTTTATAAGGGTTAATTTTGTGTAAAATATATACATGATTACCCTTAAATATTATAAAATACAAGACTTGGAAGTTACTTGGATGAAATGTGAAAAGAACGCATTCATTTCCAAAAGGGTGTTAAAAATAAATTAAATGATTATGGAAATGTTACAAGGATCAATTCCAAAAATATTTTGTCAAGTGTATTCCCAAATTTATAGGATTAATGGGGATGAAACAGTTATAAAAATATGTTGACATGAAACAGTAATATTATTAATGAACATAGAAGTGAAGAAAGGATTCTAGGTGTATGAAATGGATTTTGAATCAGTATTTTTAATTCGTTCCTTGAATCCGATGTTTATATAGAGGACCCAAATGGATTTCACATTTATAACTATGAATATAAATTATTTCAATCAATTAAATCATTTTATTAGAGATTGAAAACATAATGGTCATAGTACTCAATGTTGGGAAAACTATCATGAATCTCTATTTTTAAATGGGTGTTCATGATCATTATATCTATATCATCAATGTAACAGTACAATAGATGATTGAACATGTATATGTTTATGATATTATATTTTTAAGATTGGATGTTAACAAATACAAGAAATTTTCAGATCATTTGAGGTGTATGATGATATGTCTATTATTTTTGAATTGAAATTTTTTCCTTGGACTATAGGGAATTCAAGAAAATTATGGTATATCTATCTCCCAAATACAATATTATGAAGAGAGTTTGAATATATTTTTGTTAGATATTTTGAAACTATTTTCAACACTAGCCAACAACATGATAAAATTATAAAAATATAACGAATCCAAAGATGAAGATGTCCAACTTTATATAAATAATTTCTATAGTTTTCTCTAATTATTTTCCATCCATACAAATTTTATTTATAAATGATAATATTCATGATATAACTGTTATCCCATATAAATTCACACATTATCATTGAAAATATTCTTCTATATATAAATTATATGATGGAATATATTCTTTTGTACTATTCTAATTAAAAAAATTGGTTCTTTAGATATTGGAATGTTGATTGGGTTGGTTCTATTAATGGACTAAAATCGATCTATAGTGGAATGTTTTATTTATGGTATTATATCATTTCATGCATTAGAATTAAGTATGACCTCATTTATTAAAGCACTATTTAATATAATTATATTTTTATAACTCAATTATGCATAAGATTTCATTTTATGACACATTATCAAGAATATATTAGAATTGATATTGATTTTCAATTTTTTTAATATTTGAATATTTAAGTACAAAAATACATAAAAACATCCCATATTAATTTATATGCGAAATCCAAATGAGACTAAGAATCAAATCATAAAGTACATGTTTGATCTATGTTTTAAAGATTTGGGCTATATTCCACGTCAATAGAAAGAGAAGGATATCATGATAATGGAACTAGTAAATGTTGAATTTGAAAAGTATTAGTTGGAAATTGGAGACCAACTGAATCCAACTATATAGAAGTAATAAAACGAAACCCCACACCCCCAAATAAATTTAATTTAATATAATTTGATAGCAATATATGTCTTTATTCAATATTATTTTTATGACATTCATGAAATATTTCAAATAAGTGATATTTTTAGGTTCAATTAAAAAAGATGAGAAACCATATAATTTTGTAATGTTTTTCGAAGGGGGAGAGGATGAATATGGTTTAATCAATAGTTGAAGATGAAGGTGTCTGTTTGTAGTGTATAATGATCTTAGGGTAAATTAATGTTCTTATGATAATAATTTCTTTCGAATAAATTTTCATAGATAGAGAATAGATCATTTGGGAATATATTTTTTGAGAAGCGAATTATTGAATAATGACTATAAATGATAAATATGTAAGATATTGTGCATGATTGGATAATATAATTTGTGTTGTGTTTTAGGGATACCAAAAATCACAATGGGGTATATATATATACATAAATCCCCTCTTAGTCATTCATATGTCTTTTTATTAAAAAAAACTAATGGATGATGTTTTCATAAAATACCACATTGTTTTCAGAAAAGAATAATTTAGGATTTGGGTTCAAATTGGTGAATAGATTCACCACAACTAAGACCATGTCATGGTTTATTTTTCCAAGTAGTTCTAATGTTGATTATTTATGGATATAATGACCATATCCAAAAACAATAGGCATGTTGATAAGAATGTCACTAGTGTAAAACAACTATGAACTCTACAAACATGTTGGGGGTCCTGGTGATTACTAAAATTATATATGAAAAGATAAATATAATTTAAATTGGTTTTGTAACAATAATTTTTCCCTATATAGTACCGGTAAACCAAATATGTTTGTAATGGAGGGATCAGTTCAATTCTAGTTTTCTAAAGAAACACACAGAATAAAATATTACTGTAAATTTTGTTGTGGTATATCGAATGAGTGATTGTGAAACAATACTTATAGAAGAAGAGAATTGGTAAGAATATACATTTATGGAGGTAAAATTGGGAAATTATTCTTCCTAAGTCCATTTTTAACCCTATTCAGAGATGGAGTCAACAAATACATAAAATAATTCATTCATCATTATGGGATTTTATGGTAGTTGTAATTAATTGGTGGGATTTGTTCATTAAATTTTAAAGGAATATAACTTCATGAATTCAATGGAATATATGTATGCTACTTTCAATGTGGGTTTTAGAGAGGGGACATGTTTTGGTGGTGAATGGTTCGTATAATAATATTGATAGAGTGATGGGAAATTTTAGATCCATTTCTATGGAATTAGGATGATTCCAGAACTCATATAGAAATAAAAATTCAATGATACAAGGGATATATGGGTTAAATTTAGTTCAATAATTTGATACCATAGTGTGGAGGATAAACAAATATGGTTAAATTTTCTATAACCATTGTTTTAAGAAGCTGATTACCTTACAAGGAGTATTTAGTTCCTTGAAATAGTTGTGTATTAAATTTTCTATGCATTATTGGTAGGGAACCAAGATGGCTAGTGATACTGATCCAATATTTTAAACATTGAATCCTTGATGTTTTATTTTGTATTTTCTAGAGGAAAATTTCCAAGAATTCTCTGCAATGTATTCCGTTGAGTGTAAACCATGTGAAATAATATATTATTTTTACAATTTCTTTTCTATTTAGAGATAAAGAATAAGATACATTGAATATGTTTTGAAGGGGGGTAATTATAATTATAACGAGTGTTTTTACAAAGAAAAATTGTTTTATTTATATTATATATATACTAATAATTAATTGAGGGTAGATATATTTATTTATAATTCTATGCATAATATTAGAGTTAAAATAAAAATAAAAATATTTTTTATAAATATAAATATAAACAAAATATAATAAATAAATCATTGAGATAAATTGTTTTACCACTGAAAATAATATTTTCATTAGTATGTATTTTTTATGAAAAGGATGATGAAAATATTAATAATCTATGATGTTTTAACTAAAAATATGGGAAATATTTTTTTATTTCAAATTTATTTCAATGATAAATATTAATTCTAATGTATGCCCCATTAGACAAAAAAAGTATGAAATATTTATATTTATATTAGACAATCAAATTATAGTAATTTATTTCCTATTTATATTTATTTGATGAATTTAATCGAATAAATTAATCAATTTTACCAATATACTTCATTAATACCATTACATAGTATAATTTTTGGAAAATTCACTTTACTTCATGAGAATAGTTATTCGATAAATACCTCCTTAATACTAAATGATTTTATCTAACTAAAATAAAGAAAATTATTTATGATCTTATAATTTAATTCATCAATATGTTTATAGTTAAATCCATCATTCAATATTATAAAAACTCATATCATTTATTAAAAATGAATTTTAATACATAAAACTATTTTGGACAAGAAAATACTAAGTTAAATATTTATATTTCATTATTTTATATTATTGAATATTATTATTTTAAATATTTTTGTAAAAAAATATGTATAATAATAGAATATATGTAAATCTAATGAACATATTTCCGATACAGATATTTATAATTGTTAAATTATATATGTAACCTTAAATAATTAACATTATTATTCTATATATTCCTTCACATCTCTCTCATCATGAATATAAGATATTTGTTTATTTTCCTTATTTTCATAGTTGTGATTGAGGTAATGATGTATATCCATGGGTGTAAAAAAAATTTGTGTTATGGATATTTTGAAACCATTTATTCGACATACTCATTTATATATGATGTTTTTTATTTCATTATCAAAATTTACTAAAATTTATGTTTTATTGAAACTTTTTATCCTAGTTAAATATATCTCTATTTTCCTGGTTTAGTGATACATTTAAAAGAAGATATTAAATATAATGAAAAATTAAATAGAAATTAATAATTTTAATAAATCAACCATAACATGGAAACATAAACAAGAGGGATTTTAATCCATCACATGGAATTAAAGAAGTAGATAAATTATTTTAAAAGACTAAAAAATATTACAAATACATAATTCATTTCATCATAAACAATGTTGCATAACAATTTTCCTGACACCACAACATTATGGATGAGGCAAACTATATCTAGTCAACACAGATTATTATGAAAAAACTAATATTATATTGCCTAGGGATATTGATACCAATATATATAAATAATTAATCCATTTATTAAATGGATATATAATTATAGGACAACCAATCATCATAACATTTGATGCATATGTGCTCCGAATCAAAATGAATATTAACAAAACAATAAACCTAAAATAAACACATGAAAATGAAATGGGCATCATAATGGTTCCCCAAATCCTTGATTATATATGTGTCTTATCAAGTCATAAGATTAAAAGAAACTATGTAATATTAAATAAATTATCATTATTCCATAAATATATCTTAATTTTAGTAAGAATTAATTTGAATTAGTGAGACCAATATCATAAAATGAATCATTTTTTATAGAAATTTTATTAAAATGGATTTTTTACAAAAAATAATAAGTTCATAAATTCATCAATAACCTAGAAGTAAACCAATATTTCTTTTAGGATAATCCATTGAAGGTTTTTTTTGAAATTATAGAATGAAGAGCATATTGTTATAATCAAGACAATAGAGGCAAGATGAAAATGAATTGTTTTTTTCATATTTATCTAATGAAAATATTTGAATGGGAAAACTGATAGAAACACATAACATTATAATATGATTAAAGAATATAATTCTATAAATCATGGTAACAAGTATATAGATTATAGAATAAATATTATGAAATATAACAATCAGGTAAGGTGATAGAAACAATGACATATATCATATCCTTAAGAATGATAATCGGCGGGAAAACACCCTTATCATGAGTTTACATATTCATTGGATGTATTGATAAGATATTGAATAGAAAAGTTAAAAATGTTAATTACTTTAGTTTCATACAATTTCATTAATTTCATCACTACTATTCATTTATTATCACATTTGAATATATTTTATGACGGGGAATGAGAATGATAGAGAAGAAAAAGAAAAGTAGTGGTTAATTATAAAGTTGAGTATTTGAATCATCTCTTAATATTTCCTTTAGAAATAGAGGATACATATCAAATTAAAGGATCCATGGGCTACCAATCATGTGATAGTACACTATGTAAATTCAATTGGGAATAAATTCAATAGTTGTTTGGACTAATTGTTTCTATTAATGTGGATTCAAGTGAGAACATTTTATAGGTGAAAAGAGGAAATTTCACTATGAAGTGAATGTTAAATCATAGGTAAAGAAAAAAGCACCTTGGGGATAGGTGAGATAGGTAAGGAATAGTTGGTAAGAAATATTGAGATGAATATTTTACCTAAAAATTGTTCCCTTTTTATTTTATGTTTCATGCAATCATTATAAAATTAAAGGCAATATAAGAAAAATCTTTCTCCCCCTTATAACATTTATTAATGTTTGACAGTGCTAGTTATTTTTTAAATAAAACTATAATATAATTCCTTAACAAATTTAGCATGACGCTTTTTTATTTTAATATCATTTAATAAAATTCAAATTCTATATATGAAAAAATACCTTCGAAATTAAAACAATAGATGTTGAATACAATTTTAAAGACATATCTTTACTTAAAACAAGTGTTGTTTTTTCATATTTTATATATTATATTAATTAAATGATGTTTGATATGTTTATTTATATTTATATTCATAATATCAGAGTTAACATTAATATACCAATATGATTTATATATATATATAAATATAGAAAATATAAAAAATAAATCACTGAGAAATATTTTTTTCCGTTCAAAAATATATTTTCACTGGTATGTTATTTTTTTTTTGAAAAGAATGATGAAAATAATTCTAAATTATGATAATTTAAGTAATCTTGTGACAAAATTTTTATTTATACAAAACTTATTTTTTTATTGAAATTAATTATAATTATGTGCTTATAACATATCAAAAGATTGAAAATGTGTATATTTAAATTTAAAAATGTTATCATAATTATTTATTTCATATTAATGGTTATTTTGTGAAATTTTATTAATTAATTTATTTATATTATATAAAATTCATTACTACCATTATTTTGTATTATTTTTTAAAAATTCACTATACCACTCAAAAATAGTTCTTCCAAAAATTCCTCATTAATATTAATTTTTATTATATAAATAAAATAAAGACAAATTATTTGTATTAAAAAATATAATTTATTAATATGTTAATAATTAAATCTATCATTTAATATTATGAAAATAATATATCATTCTATAAAAATGATATTCAATACAAAGAAATATTATTAATACAAAAATATCGAATTTAATATTTCTATTTAATTATTTAGTATTTTTAAATTATATTATTCATATATTTTAAATAAATAATTTAAAAAATAGTTTACTGATTGAATATATGTAAATATGATGACTATATTTCCAATACCGATATTTGTAATGGTTTAACGTTACATATAACATTGAATAATTAACTATATTATTCATTCTATTCATTCACATATCTCTCATCAGGTATAAAAGAGATATATTTCTTGTCCTTATTTCCATAGTTGTTATAGAGGTTATGATGTAGATCCATGGTAGAAAATATATTTTTTGACTATTTATATACTATTTATTCAACATGGTCATTAATGAATGATGATACTTATTTATTTCTAAATATTTATTAATATTTATATTCTATTGAATCTTTTTATCATAGTTAAATGAATTTCTATTTTCATAGTTCAGTGATATATATAAAATAAGATATTAAATATGATATTTAGTAAAATGGAAATTAAAAATGTGAATCAAAAAAACATAGCATAGAATCATAAAGGAATTTATTCTAAAAAATCATGTGGAAGTATAGAAGAAAGGAAATGTTATAATTATAACCAAAATAATTATCACACACATAATGCCCTTCATCACAAAGAATGTTGAATACCAACTATCATGAAATCACAACATTATAGAAGAAGCCAACAATACCTAGTCAAAAAATAACATTATGAAAAAAAACTAATAGTATATAGCCTAGGAATATTGATCACATAATATATAAAGTAATACTACATTTATATAGGGATATATAATTCATGGACCACCAATAATCGTTACATTTGATTCCTATGTTCTCCTAATAATAATGAAAAATACAAAAATCATACACATGAAAAAAAAACATGTAACACCCCAAGCATCCACGGTACGTTTCCCTTTGAATAATTTAATAACTTGCATAGTACGATACTTCGAGATTCTAACACACCAAAACCAATCAGACAATCTGTTATGAATAGTAATATTCACCTTTTGAAATATTGTGCATATTATATTTCAAAATGGACTTTACTTTTGGATTTGGAATATTGAAATTATCTTAGAGTGATTTTTTGTATTTTTCTGAAGACTTTCAATTTTTGATGAAGAGTAAAAAACTGTGTTATTGGTTAAAACTGAATTTTATTTTAAATAATTAGTAATTTTATTGTAATTTATTTTACGTCAAAATAGATACATAATAAATATATAGGTTTAACGTAATTCATTTGAGTCATTTTATAATACATTTAGATATATAAAATTTTATCGAACTATTTACTGTATTTTACCCACCTCCTTGGAGCATTTGAAAATTTGTATAATACATAATTTTACCACTTCTGTGAGTTGAATTTCAAAATTCAGAGAGACATCGTTAATATCCGTAAGTAAAATGTGGTTCAACAAGATGAAAATTATTTTTGGTGAATAGTAACTTTTTACTTTTATTTACGAAAGTTAAAATTAAATAGTGTAATTAAGTGTAAAAATGATATGATAATTAACCAAAAAAAACTAATAATTCTATTGGATAAGTATAATTCGACTAAAAACAACATTATGAATAAAATATGATCCTTTAGGTCGACTTTTATTAGGCCAGGACATTTATTATTATTTTATTTAAAGAAGATTTAAAAGAGTTAAAATCAAAGTTTAATAACTAAAAAAATTTTAATATAGGGTTATACATTAGATAAATTTGACTATAAATATTTATTAGAAATAAAAAAAGATTTCATAAACAATGGTATTTAAGTTATAATTTTTTGATGTTATATAATTAAATTTATTTGTGACACAATGATGATGAAGTAATTACCTTATTAATGAATGATTAAAATAATTGAGATTATAAATATCTAAATAAATATTATTTTAGAATTTTAATGATTTAGATTAATTTTATAGGTTAATATGACATTATAGGGTTTATTAAATGAATTTTTTTCTATGTAATAGTTTTTTTTATAAATTTATCGAAAACAAAATACAAAATAGTGTCAAAATTGACATAAAAGAGTTTTTAAACAAATTATTATATTATTAATTGGTATTCAATTCCTAAAAATCTACGTATTGGCCAAAGTACTTGAATAATATTATATATGTCATCAATATACCACTTGAGTTTATCTTGGAAGTTTATATTAAGTTTATGTACCATATAATATAAAAATACAAAGAGACATGGTAAATGCTAAACTATTTAACTAAGAGTTAAATCTAAAAGATATGGTTAATATGATTACCTAAACCTTAATAAAACCTATTTGTTGAGAGTTTTTCAACCCATACCAACATTATCCTTTAAATAACTCATTTTTGGGCCATGAGAAACCGAAAAATATTTTATTATAAAATAATATTTCAATATTTTCCTTAAGTGACCCTCACCTCTCTTATAAAACGGCACCTCACCTTCTCTCCAATTCACACCATAAAAGAAATTTGGATCGGTCACCCCTACCCATATATCCTACCAACTTCCATACCTTAATCCAATAGGCCTTCGTTTAGTCCTAAATTCATCCTAGGGAGCCCTTTTGAACAAATCCAAAAGAAAAACTCAAAGAAGCAGTAAATATTTCATCACCTCTTTCAAGTACTTTTCATCTTCCACATACACTTTATTTGTTGTTTCCATTATAAAATAATAAATCCATTATCCTCTATATAATTATATGTTATTATGAAAATTTTACAACCAAATTTATTATTATATCCATCCATAAATGACAAAGTCACCATACATGCGTATGTACAGATTACTGTCTCCACGTTGGGTTGCTGTTTGTTTTTCAAACACGTCTTCATTTGTATGGGTATGATAATGAGTATAAATGATGTAAATAATTAATATAACTTGGTAATTATTATTTATATATGATATAACATCCAATTATATATGATATTAATATCAAAAGAATGATATTGTTTCTCGTGTATATGTCCAAATTACCGTCTCCACGAACACGATGAGATTAATTAACCATAGTAATCATTCATGAATAATTTTCATTTTGTGATAAAAATAATGATTATGAACATAATATAATTCTGTAAATGAATCAAATACAACATAACCATAACATACATGGCTTGAGTAACCATTCATATAAAGGAAAACGAATTAGTTGACACCCGAAATGAAGATACTATTGAAATATTATTAACAAAGTAATATTAGAGGATCACATATGATATCATATTTATATATATTGATCTTCTATAAATTCATAACAATGTTCTAAATATTATATAAGATTTTAAGATACCATCTACTAAGAAAAAGTACAATATAAGGGTTAATTTTACAATCTCTTTATTATCCGAGGTTGTTTTTACGTAAGTATCAACTCGGACATATTTATTGTCCATGTCCATGTTTCATAAAATAGTTTCAAAGCAATTTTTAAGGGATGTTTTTACTAAAAAATAATTTTAAATGTTTTAAATATTCATTATTTTAAATCATTCTCATTAATTTCCATATTTTAAAAATGGGGTTTATGGATTTATTTATATGGACATGAATGTTTTTTTAAATGTTAATTTCTGTCAATAACTTTAAAGTGGAATGGGAATATTTGATTAAAAATTTTATTTAACTGTCTTCCTTTCTAAATTTTGTGACTTTTAAATGTTTTATGAAAAATGCATATTTCTATTATTGAATTTTACAAATCATTTTCATCTATATCAACACCCCTTCATATATTTTAAACTTGTTTGAGGTTAATTTATTATGATACAAATATTCCATATTGTATTGAAGGATATGTGATATTTTTTACTGTGGATGTGTTTTTTATACTATTCATGGTTTATGGATAATGTATTGACATTTCGTATGCTAGTTTTAATATGAATGTTTATGTTATCTTTAAATCTTTTTATATGAGGAATGAATTTGACATAGTATGTGATGGGTAGAGCTTTCTATAGCTCCTTTATGCATATGTAAGTCTCATGAGACAAACTAGTGTCTTGGTGCAATGCATTTAAAAAATCTTATTTGTAGTCTTGCCACAATGCCTTGACTATGTGGTTATGAAGTCTGACCTTATGCATTCTATCATTATGAATGTGGCTATTGATATTTCTTGTGATTACTCGACTAGTATAATATCCATGTGAATAAGTAAATGGAATTATTTGATTTTATATATTACATATTATGCTGAAGTTCACGTTTAAAAGTATTTTGTTTTAGTCTTAAATTGCAATAAATGTTTATACATATTTATGAATGTTTCCGCTATATTGTTATCCCTAATTAGCATCTAAGCTCACCCCTTTCTATGTTTTGTTTTTCCTAGGATGCAAAGAAGTATATTATGACTGACCTACAGGGATATTATAAGGTATATGAGTGTGTCCTATAGAGACTATATTGTTGTTGTTTTTTATTTTATAACATATTGTAAAACTTATGAATTTATCTAGTATTTACAGGGCTACTAAACTAATCGGTCTTTCGAGACTTGATCTTTTGTTATCATGACAATGTTATATAATAATGCTCCAACTCTGGGTAACTAGGATCGGGGAATTACATCTAGTATTATAGGATGTTTAGTACAAACCTAGGAAGCTAGATTTAGAAAAATCTGAATAGAGAACATTACCCTAAGATAGAATTTGAGGATTAGTATAGAAGAACATCCGAGAATTTTGGTACTGTAGAGATTTTGTGAATTTTCCAAACAATACATCCCTGTCTAGATATGAGTAGGTAGAGGCAGCTCTGGAACAGATGTACCTAGGGGTAAAACCTGAAAACACCGCTTTGAGCTGTACTCGAACGAGAACTAGTGTACGACAATATGCCTTATTGAACTCTTGGTTACGACATTCTAGGGGGATATGCTAAGGATAATTCCCATTTTCTTTACAAACCATTAATAAGGTTTTATGAGTTTATAATTCCTCAAAGAAAACATTTTTATTATTATGAATTATATCCATAAATTGTTAAAATTATGTTAAGTGTTTTTCATGTTTGGAGTTATGTATTGCGATTCATAAACTAATATATTGTATACCATTGTTTAGAAATGGTGCCTAGTAGATGGAATGAAAATGGTATCAACACATGTAATATATGTAGGTATTTCCCTCTTACTCATGATAATTATTGTGGAGCTGGTGAATCAACTAGTGATGATCACCTTTTCACCATACTAGGACAACTAACTCAGGTTATGAATAATAACCTTACCTATATGGAGCACTCTGATCCACAATGTGAAGGATCAACATTAGATCGCTTCATGATGAAACAACCACCACCATTCAATGGGAGTACAAATCCATTATTTTTTGAGCAATGGATAAATTCCTTAGAGAAAATATTTCATGCTTTCAGGAGTAGTGGAATAGAAAAAGTTTTAATGGAGGTTTATCAACTCACAAGGGAGGAAAATCAATGGAGGTCATTGATTCAATACACCAAGGAAGATGTTGAATTATAAAATATAGAATTTAGGGAGTTTAAAGAGCTTTTATTAGAAAAATACTTTCCTCGTGACCATCGAGTGGATTTAGAAAGAAAATTTCCGAGTCTGAGGAAAAAAGAGGATGAGAATGTCGGAAAATATGAGGCAATCTTTACAAAGTTAAAAACGCATGAAAAAGATTATATACATAATGCAAGGAGTATGAATGAACAATTATTTTTTGGGTTAACACAATTTATTCATCGAGAATTAGTCTCACAATCCTTCTCATCATATGAAGATATTGTCTCATGTGCTATCAAGACAGAAAAAGAATTCTCTAAGTCTTACAACTTTAAAGTAAAGCATGGGAAGAAGAGATATGATGAACACTCTGGAAATGGAAATAAGGGTAAGAAAGGAAAAGTTGAATATCCATCTTGTAGTAAACATGGGATGAAACACCCCGGTACATTCATGAAGGGAATTAGATTTTTTTACATGTGTGGTGAAAAAGGACACCATGCTCGTGATTTCAAGGGGAAGAAAGTTGCTATCAATGTTGAATTCTACAATTGTATAGAAACAGTTAATTATGCAAATGTGTGCCCTAAGAGCCAAGGGAACTTATATCAAAAATGGCCAAGGAAGAAATTCTAATCATATGCGATCACTACTACTAAGGTAAAAGCTCTAAAAGTCATGGTGGAAAGTAATTTAATGGTTTACTCACGTCTAACCAATGATTTATTTGATTCTATATTATCGCGTTGTTTCATTTCTTCCCAGTTTTCTATGAAAATTAAAAAATTCCATTTTAACATAACAAGGGATTTGTTAGTCAAAACACCTAAGGTAAGTATCATCGCAACAATGTTTTGTGAATCTATTCTCATTAGAACATATAAATGTTCTTTATCTTATGATATCATCATCATACCCATGATTTAATTTGATATAATACTCTGTATGGATTGGATTTTGGACCATGATGAGATAATTTATTGTAAGAAGAAAGAGGTTAAAATTATCGATGATGATAAGGAGTACCTTATCTTTAGAGAAGAAACGTCACCACCTGATTCTTATCTAGATCCACCCCCAGATGCTCTACTATATTCAATTATTGGGGAGAATAATAATTAAATAATAATGGGTGAGGAAAATAATTTTCGAATAGAGGACGTACCTATTGTGCGAGAATATGTTGATGTGTTTCCAGAGGATTTACCTGTAAATCCTCTAGAATAAGAAATTGAGTTTTCCAATGATTTAATTCTTGGTTCAAGGCCCATTTCAAAGAACCCTTCTAGAATGACCATCGTGGAATTAGTGGAACTAAAGAAACAACTATATTAATTGATTAATAATGGGTTTTTTTCCCTAGTGTTTCTTCAATGGGGAGCCCATGTCCTTTTTATTAAGAATAAAGACAGGTCTATGAGGTTGTGCATTAACTACAGGGAGATCAATTCTATAACAACAAGGAAAAATTATCCCCTACCTCGCATTGAGGATATATTCGACCAAATTCATGGAGCTAAATATGTTTCAATGATTTAACTTAGATATGGATATCATCAGTTGTGTGTGAAGAAGGAATACATTTCGAAAACAACATTTTGAACCAGGTACGGGCATTAAGAGTTTATAGTAATGCCTTTTTGGTTGACTAATGCACACTCTGTTTTCATGGATCTAATGAATAGTGTTTTAAATGAATATATTGATGACTTTGTAGTGGTATTTATTAATTATATCCAGATATTCTCCAAAAGATATCATCATCATGATAATCACTTCTGTACCATTCTAAAAACCCTCAAAAGAAATGAATTATATGGGATGTTTATCATGTTTGAATTCTGGCTTCAAGAGATTTGTTTTCATGGCCATATTGTCTCAAAGAATGGGATATTTGGTGTTCCTTCAAAGGCCAAGGCAATCCAGGAATGTCCAGCACCGACGATTATAACTGAGGTATGCAATTTTATTTATTTAACAGGTTAATATCATCATTTTGTCCAGAATTTTTCCCGATTGGCTAACCTATTAACCAATATCACATGTAAAGGGGTTAAATTTTTTGGAAAAAAGAGTGTGAAGAATGTTTTGAATAACTGAAGAGAATAATAGTCAATGCTCATATATTGACTCTGCCATCAGGGAATGATGGGTTTGTTATTTATATTGATGTTTCAAAGAAAGGACTTGGTTTTGTACTTATGTAAAATGATAGAGTTATTTACAATGAATCACGTCAGCTAAAAATTCATGAACAAAACTACCCCACTCACAATATTTATTTAGTAGCGATAATATTTTCCCAGAAAATAAAGAGACACTATCTCTATGGTGAAGAATGTGAGATTTAAACTGATCACAAGAGTTTGAAGTATATTTTCTCACAGAAAGAACTCAACATGTGGAAAATGCGATGGATTGAACAACTCGAGGATTAGGATTGCACAATACACTACCACCTGGGGAAGGAAAATAAGGTGGCAGATACATTGAGAAGAAAGGATCATGGAGTTTAGAACAAGATGAGTGTTGAAATGGATCATATTTTCATGGATCTAGTGAAAATGGATATGGGAATAATCATGGAAGGTGAAAAATCAATAATTTTTCAATTGGTTGCCAAATATTATTTACTAGAAAGGATAAAAAGTTCTTAAGATGATGATGGGGAGTTTCAAAAGAATATTAATGATTTGAATGTTGGGAGATTGAGTGACTTCATATATGAATAAGGGATTTTGAAATTTTAGAAGACACTTTGTGTTCCCGATATACCTGACCTAAAAATGGAATTGTTATATGATGCTCATAGCTCCGATTTCTCCATACATCTTGGTAACACCATGAATTATAGATATTTGAAAGAACATTTTTGGTGGGACAACATGAAGAGGGAGATTGTTGACTTTGTGTTAGTCAGTATGGTTTGTAAACAAGTGAAAGTTGGAAGGCAATAACCAAGAGGATTCATGCAACCTCTTCCCATACCTGAGTGAAAATGGGATAATATTACGATGGACTTTTTCATGGGGCTACCAAAGACTCCTAGAATGAATTACGCAATATGGGTCACTATTGATCATCTTACCAAGTCATCAAATTTTCTTCATATTAGAGAAGATTTACCACTTGATCATCTAGAAAGACTATATATTAATGAAGTTGTAAGACTTCATGGAGTACCTTTATCGATTGTTTCTGATCGTGATCCACATTTTACATCAAGATTCTAAAAATTTCATCAGAATTCCCGGGATACTTAACTTTCTCAGAGCACTGCCTACAACCATCAAATGGGTGGACAATCAGAACTAACTATTCAAACCTTGGAAGACATGTTGAGATCTTTCTCACTTGACTGTCTAGGTATGTGGGATTAATATTTACCTCTGGTATAATTTTCCTATAACAATAACTTCCATTCAAGTATTTAGATGGAACCATAGGAAGTGTTTTATAGAAAGAGATGTCGCAAAAAACCTTTTTGGGTTTATGTTGGTGAAAGAAAACTCGTAGTCCCAGAACATGTTGAGGAAACAATGTAAAAGGTGATGGATATCCAAACCCACATTAAAGAATCCCAAAGTTTGAAAAAGAACTATGTTGATAAATGAAGGAAGGATTTGGAATTTGAAGTAGGAGACTATGTTTTCTTGAAGGTATATCCATGGAAGGGTGTTATCTGTTTCAATAAGAAGGATAAATTGAGTCTTACATATATCGAACCATTTTAAATTCTAGAACATGTTGGAGTTGTAGCTTAACATTTGGTAATGCTCCAAGTCTCTACAAATTCATGATTTGTTACAGGTATCATTGTTGAGAAAATATATGCTTGACCCAACCCATGTACTCACATATGAGGAAATTAAACTAGAACATGATCTGTCTTACTATGAAGAGCCTATCAATATTCTTGATAGAAGATAACAAGTGTTGAGAATCCAGATGACTAATTTGGTAAAAGTTTTATGTGGAAACCATAATATGGAAGAAGAAATGTGGGAACCAGAGGAGCATATGATGATGAACCATCCGAATCTTTCTTTGCGGTATCATTATCGAAATTCCGAGGATGAAATTATTTTAAGGAGGGAAGAATGTAACACCCCAAGCTTCCACTGTACCTTTCCCTTTGAATAATTCAATAGCTTTCATTATATGAAACTTTGAGATTCTAACACAACACGACCAATCAAACTAGCCATAATGAATAGTAATACCCACTTTTTGAATTTTTTTAAATTAAATCATTCAAAATCGACTTCTTTTTTTGGATTTGTAATCTCTAAATTATTGTAGGGTGATTTTTTGGTATTTTTCTGAAAACTTTCAATTTTCTATGAAGAGTAAAAAAAACTGTGTTATTGGTTAAAATCGACTTTTTATTTAAATAATAAGTTATTTTATAATAATTTATTTTTGGTGAAAATACATACATAATACATGTAAATGTTTAATGTAATTCATTGGAGTCATTTTATAATATGTTTAGATATATAAAATTTTATCGAACTATTTATCGTCCTTTTCCCACCTCAAAGGAGCATTTGAAAATTTATAAAAAACATAATTTTACAACTTTTGGGAGTTAAAATTCAAAAATCCAAGATACCTGGTTAATATCATTATGTAAAATATGGTTCAATAAGATGAAAATAATTTTTGGTGAATAGTACATTTTTTACTTTTATTTACCACGGTTAAAAGTAAATAGGGTAATTAAGGGTAAAAATGATATCATAATTACCCTAACAGATGTCCCAATTCTATTGGATAAATGTAATTCGACCAAAACCAAACTTTGAAATAAAATATGATCCTTTATGTCCACTTGTATTAGATTAGGACATTTATTATTATTTTATTTATCGAAGAGTTAAAAGAGTAAAAATTAAAGTTTAATAAATGAAAAAATTTTAATATAAGGTAATGCATAAGATGAATTTGACTAAAAATATCTATTATAAATATAAAAATATTTCCTACATAATGGTATTTTATTTATAATTTTTATACATTAAATAATTAAATTTATTTATGACATAATGATGATACAGTAATTACCATATTAATGAATGATTAAAATAAATGATTTTATAAATATCCAAATAAATCTAATTTGAGACTTTTAATGAATTAAATTAATTTTATAGGTTAATAAGACATGTTATGGTTGAAATTTAACAAAAACAAAATACCAAATAATGTCAAAATCGACATAAAAGTGTTTTTAAAACAAATATTATATTATTAATAAGTATTCTATTCCAAAAAATATAAGGTTCTGCCAAATGGCGTGAATAATATTATATATTCTGTTAATGAACCACTTGATGTTCTATTGGATTTTTATAGTAAATTTTTTAACCATATAATATAAAAATACAAAGAGACATAATAAATGTCAACCTATTTACCTAAGAGTTAAATCTAAATGATAAGGTTAATATGATGACCTAAACCTATATAAAACCTATTAGTATAGGGTTTTTCTACCCATAAACACCATATACTTTAAATAATTATTTTTTCAGACATTAAAAACATAAAATGACTTTATTATAAAATAATATTTCAGGATTTTCCTAAAGCGACCCTCACCTCTATTTTAAAATGGAACCTCCCCTTCTCTCAACTTCACACCTTCAAATCCATTTGGCGTGGCCAAACCCAGACCATATAACCTCAAAACATTCCTCCCTTCATCCAAGATGCCCTAATTTAGTCAGAAATCCAACCTATGGAGCCCTTTTAATCAAATAAAAAGGAAGAACTCCAAGAAGTGGTAAATATTTCTCACCTATTTCAAGTTATTTTCTTCTTCCAATTACTTTTTATTTGTTGTTTCCATTAAAAAATAATAACTCTAATATATTCTAAATACATTGATGTTATTATAAAAATTATACAACCATATTCAATATTCAATCTGTCCGTTAAATGAAAACGGCACCGTACGTGCGTACATACGAATTACCGTCTCCACGTCGTGGGGTAGTTTGTTATTCAAACACTTCATCATTTGGATGGGTATAATAATGAGTATAAATGATGAAAATAACAAATATAACCTGATAATTATTCTATATATATGATATAACATCCAATTATATATTATTTTAATATCAAAAGAATGATATTGTAGCTTGTGCATACATCTGGATTACCGTCTCCATGAACGTGATGAGATTCCTACCCCATCATATTCATTCAAGAAAAATTTTAATTTTATGATTAAAATATAATGTTTATGAACATAATATCATTCTGTAAATTAATCAAATATATCCTAACCATAACAAACATGGATTACTTAGCATCTTATATAAAAGAAAACAAATCAATTAACACCCCTAATGATGATACTACTGAAATATTATTAACAATGCATTATTAGAGGATCATATATGATATCATATTTATGTATATTTTACTTGTATAATTTAATAATTTTTTACCTATTATACAGGAGGTTAACATACCATCGACTAAGGGAATGTACAAGTTAAGGGTTAATTTCAAAATCTCTTTATTAGCTGAGGTTGTTTTTACATAAGTATCTATTGAGACATATTTATTATCCATGTCCATGTTTCATAAAAGAGTTTTCTAATTGATTATTTTGAAATGACATTATTACTAACCAATAATTTTAAATTTTTTAATTGTTTATTATTGTAAATAATTCTCATTTATTTCCATGTTTTCAAAATGATTTTTAAGGATTTATATATATGGACATGATTTTTTTTTAAAATGTTAATTCCTTTAAAATGATTCAAAGTGGTATGGGACACTATGATTTAAAAATTTCATTAAATTCCTTCCTTTCTAAATTCTATGATTTTTAAATGTTTTTAGGAAAATGTGATATTTCTCTCAATGATTTTTAAAAATCATTTTCATCTATATCAATATCCCTTGATTTATTTTAAACTTGTTTGAAGTTGATTTATTATGATACAAATCTTCCATATTGTATTGAAGGTTATGTGATATGTTTGACTATAGATGTGTTATTTTTATACCATTCATTATTTATGGATAATGTATTTACATTTCATATATTAGTTTTAATAAAAATGTTTATGTTATGTTTAATCATTTTCATATGGGGAATTCATTGGACTGAGTAGGTGATGGTTGGAGCCCACTAAAGCTCCACATCGGTAAGTCTCATGAGATAAACTAGTGTCTTGGCACAAGGACTTGACAAAATATTATTTGATGTCTCAGCACAAGGCCTTGACTATGTGGTCATGAAGTGTGGTGTTATGAATTCCATCAATATGAAAGTGGCTATTGATATTGCATGTGATTATTCGACTTGTAGAATATCCATGTAAATAAGTAAATAACATTATTTCAATTTATCTTTCCCATATTATGCTAAAGTTAATGTTTAAATGGATATTTATTTAGTCTTAAATTGCCGTTTATGATTATTTATAAAAGTTTCCTCTATTTTGTTATCCTTATTTAGCATCTGAGTTGACCCCTTTCTATGATTTATTTTTTCCAAGATGCGATGAAGTATATTATGACTGGCTTACAGGGTTAGTATAAGATATATGTGTGTGTCCAATGGAGACTATGTTGTTGTATTTTTTTGTTTTATCTTGTAATGTAAAACATATGAATGTATCTATTATTTACAAGGATACTAAACTAATATATATTTCCAGACACGATCTTTTGTGATCATGCCTATGATATGTAATATTGCACTTACTCTGGTTAACTAGGGTCATGGCGTTACAGAACATATGAAAATGAAATGGTAATCAAAATGGTTCCCATAATACAATATTATAGATGTGTCATGTGAGCTCATAAGATTAATTAAGAGTATGTAATATAAAAAAAATAATCATTACTCAAAACATATTTAAAAATTTTATATAAAATTCTTATAAAACATTTAATAAAATATCATAAAATGATAAAATATTTTTAAAAATTTAATAAAAATATAAATTTTTTAAATAAAATGATAAGTTTATATCATCATCAAAAACAAAAAAAATAACATTTCTTTTAGGATAAATGATTTACGGTGTTTGGAAATTATTTAATGAAATTAATATTTTAATAATCATGAAAAAAGTGTGAAGATGAAAATGTTTTTTCGTTTTATCTCAAAGAAATGATTTGATGGGAAAATAGATAAAAATAAAATCGTAGAAAATAATAGAGGAATAGAATATTATAATTTAGGGGAATAAGTATGTAGAATATAGAGTTAATATGATAAATATAATAATAATGTAGAATGTAAAAAACAATGAAATATAACATATCCTTAGGAATTAGAATGATTGTGAAAGTCCCTTTATCATGAGTTTATGTATTCATTATTTACATTGATAATCTATTGAATAGTAAAGTTTAAATTTTTAAATACTTCAATTACATAATATTTTATTTTTTCATCTATAGAATTAGTTTACTATAATAATTTACTCATTATTAGATAAATATTATTAGTGTAGATTATTTTACTATTGGATTTTTCATAGATCCAATGAAACCTCAATGTAGATGAACCGATTGAAGAAAACTATCTAATTAATCCTTATAATTAAAATGTATCATAGAACATCTTTCTTTTCCCTATATATGTAATTTATTTCATTATTTTAGTAGAGAGTAAAAAATTAATTCAAAAATCCCCATTAATATATTTTTGATGGTTTAAAATAACTCAGATTTTATTTTAGTCAAGGTTAGAATGACCATGCCCATTTATTCATTAAAATTCAATAAAAACAATTTTTTTTATAATAATGTTATCTTCAATCATGAAAGTAATTCATATGATTTACCTGATTGATATGTTAAAAAAATTAGTCACTTATATATAATAAAACCACAAGGGGTAGTGTGTTTTTTTAATAATGTTTTAACAAAGAATATTTAATGTAGTATATAATATATTTTTATTAACATATATAAAAAAATTTAAATTTTTATTTGATGTTTCTTTTTGGTAGACTATTGATATTATATATTGTGTATGAGGAGAATTGAAATGGAAACATGTGTTTTTTAAAAAATACCTCACTTGTTGAGCATCCCCCTTTGTAATTATCCTAATAGCTTTATAGGAGGATATTTTGGTCAGACTATATCCTAATGGGAAAGTCAACATTATTTTATTGAGATACATGAGAAGAAATTTGGAGTGTGAAAGTGTTTTGGATGTAATGTAAAACTGATGGAGGATGAGTATTTACATATCCAAAGAGAAGGGGCATATTAGAATAATGTATTGATTTTTTATTTATGATATAGACTATGGACATATTTAATTAAAATGAATTATATTAGTGCATGATTTTAAAATATATGTTTCTTTTATATTTTGTCAAACCCAATCCAAAAATATATTTTATGACTATCATTTAAAATTTAAAAAATATTATAGTTTTTCAGTATGATAAAATATGAAATTGTAATTCAGGTTTATAAATATATATATTATTTAAAAGGTGTTATTTCAATCATTAAATTATATTTTTTGTTAATGATTTCTTTAAATTATTATTATTATTTTTATTTACATGTTGTAATTTAATTTATGGGTTTCAAAAATAAATGTAAATTCTCTACTAAAAACACATTTTTTAATAAATATACAAATAAATAAATAAAAATTGTAATTTTAAGTTCATGATAATAATAATTTTTTATATTTTATAAAAATATATTTTATATAGTAGAAATTTTATTTTTTAACATAATTATATAATTCATCTAAAATTAATTCAATATATAATAATTAATTTCTCATTAGTGAATGCGTTTATACTTTTATGACAATAAATTTTATTATTAACTGTAGTTATTTGTTATATTTCAAAATAACATAAATTCCATAATTAAATAATTATATTATATAGTAAAAGTTAATATTTTACTAAATATTTTTAACCATAAATTATTAAAATGTAAATACAATTTTCTTCTATTTTATATAATTTATGAAAATGTTTTGAAGAATTATAATAGTTTTAATTAATTTTTTTTACATATTATAAACATTAATTTTTCAAAAAATTTCTATCATTATTGATCTATTTATATTTTCAATGGACAGTTATTATTACAAAATACCATACACTATTATAAAGATCATACAATAAATATATTACCCATAAATTTATTTTATTTGATGATTTATTTTTCAACATATGTTTTATCATTGCTATATATATTAATTTCTAAAAATAAATTCTTGTATCTTATAGAAATGTTTAATATTTAGGGACGAAATTGAGTTTTTTTTAATTATAGGATCCCACGAAATATCAAAATTTCATGTTTTTTTATTTTTTTGTATATTTTTATTATTATATTGAATTATTCTTAATTTTATGAAATAACTATGAATTTCGTAAAAAATGATTTATTTTGATGCAATGAGATTATTTTTGGTTTTAAAATGATGTTTTTGTTGATTTTGAAATAAATTATACATAAATATGGAATAAAAATATTTTTAGAAGAAAATATACCATATAGAAAAGTCTAGGTCATTAGAAAAAAGTGTCGGATTTGAAAAATAGTCAGACAATTTAGCTCGATTGGGACAATTTTCATTCACTTATTAATCAATTTATCCAAATCTATTGTGTCCTGAATAATATAAATATGAATGATATCTCAATTTTATCAATTTTTTTCATCATTATTTGTCGATTATTGATGTGTTATTTATCTTATTATTATTTTTTGGTAGGGTTTTATGTATTGAAGGAGTATTATGAATTGATTCAATGATAATGGATAAATGTTAATAAATGTGATGAAATAGAGATTTTTTCTACAATGTAATGTTTGTTTTTTCAGTCTTTAAGTGAACATATTGAGTTTTAAGTGTTTTAAAAGATATTTTAGGAGAGAATATAGATACTGTAATGACATGTGAAATGGCCACATATGTATAATTCATGGAGGTTTGGGAAATTTCAAAATAATAATTGGATCCACAATACCATATAGGGATGTATAAAGCATTAATTGAATGTTAGTAAAAAACAATGGGTGAGACAAAATATAATGATTATCATAGATGAAAATTTTCATTTGTTTTAAACTAGATGATGGAATACATATTCAATTATCATGAGGTTTTCCCCCTTGTGTTCCATTATAATATACCCATGATATATAAATTTTTGGGGAACATATTCCATGTTAGTGAAGATGAAAAAAAAATCCCATAAAATTTTGAGTATTGTTTGATGAAAAATGGTATATGGTGTAGATTTGAATATTTATTTTTTATTCCATGGTGATATTGAAATCTATTTTTTAAAAAAAAATTAGCATACATTGTGAAATAATAAACTTGGGAGATATTAGTCTGATCACACTTTATGTTTTATCTCTATCACAGAAATGATAAAGATATATTTATATATGATTGATATATATATATATGGATATTGAAGGCTCATAATTAAATATACAAAGAATGATTGGTGGGGGGAGATTAATTCATATTCTTTTAAAGGATTGTTGTTGGGGTAATTGTTTATATGCTGGATAATAGGATGGTCTAGTTAGTTTTTTGTTTTTAGTTACTCTTTTCATCTGTAATGTGACATGAAAATTTTTAGAAACCCATACTCTATAGTTATATTGAATTTTGGGTAGAAAGTGAAAGAGTTCATGATTGGTACAAAAGATTTGTATTCTTGTAAGACTAGATACATACACATATTATACGTGAAAGGTATAAGACAATACAAAAAATATTTCGAGATCTTGATTATCCATTCCATCATATCCTGAAAATTGAGACATATTTGTCATATAGGCTTCCTATGCAATTGAAAAAATAAGTGTGCAACAAGGTGTTCAGAAAAGTGTAAAATACCAAAAAGAATACATTACATAATCATGGAATAATTTATATGGAAATAATAAATGAACAAAAAGAATCTATAATCCACTGAAAATAAATATACTCTATATCAATTTTAATAACTGAAAACTTGGACAACATTATTCATTGATCTCAAACTAAATGAATGCATAATGTTTGTTCAAAAAACATGTTTTCAAGGACTTATTATCATACAATTTACTTGTTTTCAAGACCAAATTCAATACATTATCTTCTTATATAATGGTGGATACACTAATAAACAATCTATATTGTCTTAAGAAATATGTTGATACCTTGATTAGCTAAAATATTTCATGCCCCACCCATCACTTGTTAATTCTGAACAAATTCAAAATAATAGTTGATGTGGCCTTTTATATCATCACATGAGTAGACTATTAATAATGGAAACATGGATATACATATAATTAGATATGAATAAATAATTTATATCCCCATTTAGTATAATAATGTTAATTAATAAGAGGATATCCCTTAATAATCATGGAAGTCATGTGGCATAAACATATACATCAAAATAGCATATTTATAACTAGACTCATATCCATTCCCATTTATTTTCTTCATAAATGACTATTCTATAAAAGAAATCCTTTATTTTTCCACATCGGGTTTGATAGTTTTAATAATTTATTATAGTTTCATAATAGGTTGGTTTATATTCATCCTTTATCAAAAGTAAATTATTACTAGGAAAGTAAATATATTTTTAGGTAAGTTTTATAATAATTCATAATGTATAATATTCCTTTCACAATTATTTTATGATATATCATTAAATATAAATTTAATAGTAAACAAGTTTTGGTGACTATTGAAATAAATAGTGTGTTACCATAATTGAGGAATTACATATTGATATAATATATATATGAACTAAAAATAATAATTTTTTACACAATTATGTCTCATTATAAAATTGAATATGTTATCATAGTCCACCATGGTATAAAATCAAGGTATTGTTCAAGTATCTTGTGAAATCAACTAAAACATGGATATACACTAATTAAGTTGAGTACTAAGAGGACGTATTAATGTTATATAATTATACAAAACGAATCAATATATTTTTAATATTCTTTAGCGAGTTATAATAAAATTATACGGTTTTAGAGAATGAATTAAAAAAATAATTAAGAAAATCATAGTTTGAATAAAATAATATTTTGATTGTAGGCTTATTCAAAATGATCAAATTAATTATATAAGTTATTTAATCATTAGAATAATTAGTATTCCTACTTTTACTAGATTTACTACAATGAATTTATAAAAACATATTTATCGTTTAATACCATCATAATATTGAAACGTGTTCTGTTATGAGGGAAAGGAAAACATGTTTTGTCAGAGGCGGTAGTCTACACAATGCAAAGATTTTTTTGGAATTTCCTCATGGATTTGGTATATTATTAAATAATTATAATAATGTTAATATAATAAAATTAATTAATATAAATGATAAAAATATACTTTTACTATTATGTATTGAATAAATTTCTATTTATATAATTAACAATAATAGTTCATATTTTTGATAACACTCACTTTGGGTACATGCATTTTCAATGTAAGTCCCCGTGGAAAAATTGTCTTATCCTAAGTAATGGGTACCCAAATATTTAGAAAGTTGTATAGGGTTATAGGGATAAAATTATTTCATAGTTTAATGGATGAATTTCATTGATAAATGTGACATGATTTTCTGAAGATATTTTCCTTTTTAAATTGAGGGGATTGTAGATTTTGGTTCACATTTACAATTTAAAAAAATAATTGGAAAATATTAATTTTTTAAATGGAAAAAATGAAACACATTTAGGATAATATTTTATCGGTATATGTAATCATCATCCATTGACTTCTAGGAATGCATTTAATTTTTTTGAATTTTACACTACTATAAAGTCACTTTATCACTTTTACTTTTACATTTGTAATTAGCTGATATTCATATTAATAAATTTTAATGGAGAATATTAAAATTGGATATTTCAACTAATTTGGTACCACTTATTATGGATTTTAAAATTATTTACCAAAGTAAATTTCTAGTAATGTAAATAGTTAATTTTAAAATAAATATTCCAAATCATAAAAAATCTTTCTAGAGAACAAATGTTGTATGATTTAAATTTATTTAAAATTTTAAAAATATTTGATTAATGATTTTAATAAAATAATTATTTATTATAAAATAATTTTTTTTGATTTCATGGAAATTAAAAAATAAAACGCTCTTGAAAATAATTTTTCAATGAAAAGACCCAGAAATAGTTATTTTATTAAATTAATGTATTAATTAGATCTCAAAACATATTCAATAAGTTTTATATGTTTGAAGAATATGTGAAAATATATAATGGAATTCCATAAATTTATATCTTTCTACAACAAATTGATTCTAAACATTATTTTCATTCTTATATAATAATTTTTTTAGATAAATTTCATGTTTCAAGAAAATTATTACTTTTGACTAGAAACCCACCTTTTCCAAAAATAAATTATAAATTATTATTATGTACCATTGATTTGATAAATTTAAAAACTAAATTTGATTGGTAAATTTCAACTTCGGAAATTTAACATTTATATAATGTCTTTTAACAAAGGATTTCTTAAGGCTTAATTTGTGAAATTTATCATGATACATTATTTATATTTTATAGTAATGTCTTGGGTGTGACATTATCCACCCTTTAAATTAATTTTCATAAAAAGGTGGTACAAGTCATTTATTGGATAGATATAGAAACTCAGTTTCTCTACCATATTTAGACTCCCATGCGTCCTCTTTTAGCTATTGATTTTACCCTAGGATATCCACTAAATGACTTGTCATTTAATGAATCTAGATTTGAAACTCATTATAAGATAATTAAGGTTGTATCTATATTACGATTTTTTTATATCTTGTGTTTTATTTGGCATGTATTTCTAAAGTATTGAAACATGAGTGACCTCATATACTTTAGAATGGGTGGGTGGCCCATAAAAATGGTATCTCATATCCCAAATTCATTATGATATTTAGAAGGACTTAATGTATATAGGTACAAACATCCCCTTTTTACCGAATAATTAAAATCCCTTCCACTATGTGACCATCGCGAATATAGGATCCCCAACATGGAATTAAACTTCTTTCCTTAGATCATCATCATATCATTTATTTTTTTATGGGTAGCATTAATATGATATTGAAGAGTTTATATATTATAGTAATATACTTCATAAACTCTTGGACATCTAATTTTCATTATAGCATCCCGCCTTTTTATCACATAAACTTTCATTACATTATACAAAACGGAGGATCTATAAGGTTTAGTGTCTTGGAAACCATGAACATAATACATGAAAAGAACATAAAACATTCTTCTTAAACACTTGAAAGGATTCTCCTTAAGTTCATCCTAGGTTCATTACTACATCTTATAACCTGGGGACATACATCAAAAGAAATGGTCACCAGAAGGCCCAATAAGGGAAACAAGAGAAACATTTTACATGTGAACTTGAGATACTTCAATAAGGTCAGGAAAATAACTTTAAGGCATGAGAAATAAATCATGAGGTATTTCATAATAAAAATAACATTTTTTATAATTAAAATCCCTTCCACTGTGTAACCATCGCGAATATAGGATCCCCAACTTGGAATTCAAACTCTTTCCTTAGATCATCATCATATCACTTATTTTGTAGTGGGTAGCATTAATATGATATTGAATATTTCACATATTACAGTAATATACTCCATGAACTCTTGGACATCTAATTTTCATTCTCCAACATCATCCCAACATGCAAGAGTACGAAACCTATTCAAAAAAAATTAGTATATGGTTCAATGTAGATGCTTGAATTAAATCAATTATTTTATAAACACTCTACCAATGGTAGATAATGATCCTACATACCATGGATATCAATATAATAAGATATTATAATTCCTTCTAAAGTATGGGTTATATTTTATACTTCCAATCAGTGTAGAAATGTTATACGATGCATATATTTACCTGAGTAATGGGATCTATTTCAAGACAAATCGAAAATTATGATGTGAATTGAGGTTCAAGATTTGAAACAATCTATTGTTGTTCCCCATAAAGACTTATAATTTCATTTATAGATATCTAGTCAAGGGTATCGGGGGTCCAATTGTCTGTTATTTCATTTAAATGGGTACACTTAGCATGATGATCAATGATGATCCATGTAGAATCCTTCTTCCTATGAGTATTTGGGAGTAAAATAAAAAATTCCCTTGTAGCTTCCAAATTTGTATATGAAGTGGTCTCACGCCACCCTTGAGATATGGCCTTCACCTATGGGCATACTAATAATATGGAAGGATAGTTCTAAATTTATTCAATCATTTAATCCATTGAGAAATTTTTTATTTAATTCATAAACATGTTTATACTACCATGGTGTGTCGATATATGTTATATAGTTTCTTTATCTACAAATTCCATCTTCAATTATGGTATTGATTAAACATATAACCTTTCCCATACATCAACACTTAGTCACTATTTATTATTTCCATCAATTTTCCATTACTTATTTAATTAATATTTGTTTTTTATATTCTCATTTTACTAATGGTACTCATCTATATATTAATGAATGTATGGTTTAAAAATGTCTTGGAAGAAAGAATAATCGACCCCCCTTCCCTGAAATTTATCATCTCACGTAGTTTTATTGATTTTTCATGGGAATATAACATATTGGAAATTATAATATACCAAATGGCACTCAGATACAAAATCATAGTATAGATATATTGTGGGGTCGAACACTATGAATCTATTTTTTGGGAAGGCAACCTAGTGACAAAGACCTTATAGATAGTGTCTTCATGATCTATACATTGTTTGGATTTATAGAACATACACACAATGGATTTATATTTGGAAATAAAAAATGGATTGGGTAGATTTTCGGGTTTAGGAAAATTGTTTTCCTAAAACTAGCGTATGTAAGTCTATTTGAATAGGCTGTGAAGTGGCTAAAAGTTCATTGATATGTCACGGTCAAAAAAAATTTGTATGTACCAATGATTTAAATATTATTTGGTCTTGAGATAGTAAAAAACCAATATATAGTACACTTTTCTTAAAATATAGATATTATTAATAAATTATATGTCATAGAATGATAAACTACATCTAGGATGGGGAATTTTGATTACATTTCTCATTATAAGTGTGATCAAAAAGATCAGGTTCCACGCATCAGTGCCATCAGCCAGTCTGATACATGTCCTCTAGCATAGCTTCCCATATGATAGTGGTTGATGTCTTCCAGCAAGGGTCGAATATCAACCATTGAGATACAATAAACTCTTTATCCGAGTAACACCATAATAGAAATAAATAATCCCTAAACAAATGACATATACTCATTACCATAATTACACTAGTATCAGAAGACGACCATAACTAAAAATACAATATCAAAGATGAACAATATATATTCCATGGTAAAATACATTATGAGAATATAAAATGAAAACCCAAAAGTAATGAAATTGAATCCTTCTTAGTGGGTTCTAAACCAAATTTGGTTTCAACATCCATGATCTATCCCAAATCATCTATATAATAGGGGGTATTTGGCCTTATCATATTATGAAAATGTAATGTCTATTTGGGTACCAATTATGTAGCTTGATTAGGGTATGAGTATAGGTCATTAGGCCACCACCAACGGTGTCTCAATCCATATCTTTTCACTAATAAGTGTACACAGTTGGATAAAGAATACATTAATTAATGAAAGTAAAAATTTTACAGTTATTCAGTTTCTCATTATTAGAGAACGTAAAACATAGGTTCCTAGGGGAAACTGAAATGTTAATACCTACATTAGACCATGTTGGAGTCAGAACTATCCCGAAGGTATATCATTTATCTGAATTATACTCGTTCCAATCATTATCCCAATTTACATATGAATTCCATTATTATCATTCATCATTTCAATTCACACTCTAGGCTTTTGATGTAGCTCACCAAGTCTACACACTATTGTCACATGTGAATTTCATTGTTACCATTCATAATTCCTTATCAGAATATATTATTTTGAGGAAACTGATAGTGTCCCACAAAACATTATCCCATGTGATTGGCATTTTCACTATTAATAATTTCTTATCACACCATGGGATTTTGATGAGTAGACCATGTCCCACACATGATTATCACATTAATTAATTTACCAATTAATTTATTAAATTCAATAGTTACACATACAAATCATTATATTAATTAATTCAACAATTAATTAACAACATCAATTCCATTAAATAATTCAAAAATTGAATAAACAATTCAAAATCTCCACATCCAATAATTAATTAAATAAATAACTATTCTAATTCACTATACCAATATAAAATTATTTATTCAAATATTAATTATCTGTTTTTACAATCTCAAAATCCAATAATTAATTCAATAATTAATTTTTCGATTTCCCAATATCAATGTCTACAAATAGGTTAAAAAATAATTATCCTAACTCACAATCTCAATTTCCCATAATAAATTTATAATTAATTATTAAAATTCACAGTCAAAATATACTATAATTCTGTCAACAATTAATTATTCAATTCCACAATCTCAATATCCCACAATTAATTGAAATCATATTTATTCAATTTCATAATCTTAATATTCAAGAAAATATCTCAACAATTAATTATTCCCCAAATCTAAAAATTTCAATTCTATGATAATTAATTCATTAATTAATTATCCAAAATTTTATAATTTCAATCTTCTTATAATTATGGGAATAAATAATTATCCGAAATTCTATAGTCCATTAGTTAATAAATTGACCAAATTAAGTAATTCAATTAAGAATTTAAATTACAGAAAGTTCCCTATATATTCTACAAGTACATATATGTAATTGAAATCATGAAAATTATATTTTAATTATAGACTACCAACCTCAAAATTGAGGAAGAACACTCATAAATGGTAATCCCATATTTTAGTAGAATAAATCAATGAGACGACAAAGAAATAAATGTTGTTCTGAATCCTAAATCCTCAAATAAATGGATAATGAAGTAAAAAACCTTGATCTAGAACTAGAACCATGATAAGATAAATATCCCTCTTTTATCTGAGAAGAGAACTGAGAGAGATGGACATCTAAATGGGAAGAAATTACATACATGTAGAGCTGGAGGTCATCAATCAACCCTTCAATTTTCTAATAAAGGAGGCCAAGAATGATTAGAATCATTGTGAGAGACTTAAAATCTTGAGAGAGAGGTTAGGGTCATGAAAGGGAAAATAGGTAGTACAAATTTGGGCTCTTTAAATTTTCAAACAAAATTTTGGGCTCATTAAAAACCCATTTACAATATTATGGAAAGAGGCAAACAGTTTTTCAAAAAAAATTCCACAGCATTGTCTCTCTTCTAAGGGACACAATTTCAACATTTTGGGCTCATAGTTTAAAAACTATATGCCAGTCATTCAAGCACTCTCTGTATAGGGTTTCACAGTTTGCTGGACCAAGGCACACAGTTATGGATAATAATGCAACAATAGTTTAATACCCTCTTTCTTCAAATTTTCTAAAATTTTAACCAAAAATCACCTCAAAGTAAGAAATAAATGAAATTTACTCAACATAAGAAAAAATAGTGCCTATAAATTTTCACAATACATCTCTAGAAAATGTTTAGGTTTTACAATCACCATAACATTATAGAAGCACATCCTCATGCTGTACTCCAATGAATCTCTATAATTTCATGTAAAAAAATTATGGCCAGTAAACCCTCACATCCTCTTATCTCTCCTTTGTTTCATTCTAAACATGTCCATGTTGGCACAATACATGATCTATCAGTATGGTCTTTTCTCAAAACACACTCTTACTGTGATACAATAAACGTATCAGATGCTCCATAATGGATGTAACTGTCTCAATATCAACATCAACCAACTAAATCACATGAGATGGGTTAGGGTGAAACTGCTAAAGTTGTGACACATTGGAAAAAGAATAAAAATAACTATATCACGGTCGAAGAAGAAATAATTACAAAAAAATCCTTATTCTCTCCACCACCTCAAATGGTCCATCAAAACCTGGGTGCCAACTTACCCTCTCTCTATATCATGTACTAACCCAATCTAGTAGATAAGTGAAGGAATACATGATTACCCTCTATAAACACTAGGGATCATTTATTTCTATCAGTATATGAATTTAATCTAATCTAATCCAAATCCATATGATTCTTAATCAGTTGACCTGCTCTGCCATCTCCTACATGAGACTCGATCCAAATAACTCTGACTCACATGATTCCAACTGGAATAGTGGATACATTAATGGACTACAATATTATTCCTCATACGGTTCTATATGAATAGTTTTTTGATAAATGTATGTATATTAAAATTCCACTAAATCTATGGTCCTTCTCCCAAGACCCACTAATAAAACAAACATATGATCACAACATATCCTCAAACTCCGGTATAGTACACTATAACTACCCATCTGTCTATGGATGGAATGTTGTACTCAACATGACCTATTTAACAACTTCCTTCTTCATTTATTATATGAAGAGTGTTGTAAAATGTGAGTCACATTTTGAAACAATAGTTAGTACCACCTCATACCAAAAGAATGTTTTATGAATGTATAACTCCCCCAATTGATACATTGGTAATGTATCTAGAACTGAAAAGGGATGTGTAACATTATTCAAAAGGCCCACCATCAACCAGATAGAATCATTCAACCGATGTGTCCCTAGGATACCAGAAGAAAATCCATTTTAATGTCATCCCACATCCATTATTTAATGGTAATTACTGTAGTAAACTATCAAGTCGTTGATGTTTACCATTCAATAACTAAAAGGTGCAACATAGTGTCTTAAACATTTCCATCCCCTTTTTTTAAATGTCCACAAAAATATGATTATAGGTTTTGGTAGAATTTGTTCACACCTAGATTTACATCATAAATCATGGAATGAAATTCACACATAATATCTCCTTGCATACTCATATGCACAAAAACCTAATTCCAGACATATATAACCTCATCCTAATTTATGATCAAATTGAGAGGATACTCTCCACGTTCATGTATTTCACTCAATCTTAGAAACAACACATCCTCATAATATTAGTCCATGATTTGTCTAGAATGATTATGGTCTTCTGAAACTGACATGAGAGTCATTTTATTCTAACTATCCCAAACCATGAAAATCCTCTCAGCTAGGAAAATCATATTCTTCCACTTAACTATAGACATGATAACATACTATGTCTATGTTTTTCGGCTCTATGAATTAGTTAAAATGTTTCCATTCCTGGTCATTTATGATGAATCAAAAGAAAATTACTGCATATACACATCCCATTTCCGCTACTTGATATTCAAATATCAATGTAAGAAGATTTAATTTATGATTTTGTGATCCATATACATTATAAAATTTTCATCCAACTAATAATTCCCCAAACAAAAAAAATAATAATAGACTACTACTTACATATCGAGGTTATGATCATGGTAGTTCAATTCATGAGGCCATAACTGCTGAGACCCATACACCCTAACATGATCTCCATATACCAACATACCTCCCTGAGATATTACAAAAGCATCAAAAAACACCAAAAACGCCTCCCATGGATAGGGTAGGATCACAATATATGTCGATCTCAGTCAAATATTTAACCCATAGAATTAATTATCACTTTCTTTAGTCTTGTAATGCATTATCCCTTATTTGTTCAAGCATGGAACTATGGACTCCAAATGAGAAAAGTCCTAGATTCCCCATTAATAATAGCCATCCAATCCTAGAAATATATAGATATCGAATACATTCATGGGATTATCCCATGAAAAATCATCCTAAAAATTATTTGGGTCTACCTACACTCTTTCCACAAAGATGATGTGAACCATTAAGTATATGTGATCAATCAAAAATAGAATTATTTGTATCATGACATATAGATGACCCTATCTCAGTGTACTCCAAAAAATGTCAACATTTTTTGCATGATCCTCAGGAGTCTAGATGTACACCCTGATGTCATTCACAAACACCACCACAAACTAATTCTCATATGGATAATAAATTTTTCCAATTAAGACCACAAACATTGCATGTGAATTTGTTAACCTAAACATAATTATGAAAAACTCAAGTTGGTTGTTCCTCCTTTTGATATTAGTCTTTATTGTATCAACTGTTTAAACTATCTAATGAAAATACCAATATCTCAAGATGATATTTGGGGAGAAACAATCTCCTCTCAAAAAGTCAAATAGATCATTAATATGTAGAAAATGATTTCATTTTTTCAATATCATTCGGTTCATCGTTCAGTAATTGAAACACAAATAAAATGTCTTATCAGATTTCTTATCAGAAAAAATAGGAGAACCCCAAGGTTATGTACTCAGATGAAAAAATCCCATAACCTCCAACTACTCGAATTATGTATTAATCTCATGATTCTCATTTGGTGACATTATGTATGGGGTAAGTTAAACAGGTTTAACCACCAGAACGATCTCAATCATAAATTACACATCTCCCTCATGTGGAAGCCCTGAGAAATACTTGGGAAAAAAATCCTCAAACTAGCCCACTATATGTGTAATGACATCCTTCATTACACCTCTTTCATCCAAAAAACATGCATCTTTGGAGGTGACCTCCGCCAGTTTCTAGTGAACTAGATGTAAAGACTCAACCCCAGTTTACCAGAGTCAGTGCCATATTAAATTACATTGGAAGGATTAAAATAAAGTCATATCATTAAGGAATTATGAGTTTAGTAGATTTGGGAAAAATATACGTATATATGTTACATATTACAACATTAAAAATAAAAACAACATATATGTTGTACTGGAGACTTCCGCAACTATATGTTTATCCTTGCAGTTCATTCTTATAAACTTGTCCTGCTCGGATAAAATAAAACAAATGAAATGGGTGATCTCAATTTCTCAGACATAGTAGAAATGTATAAAAATATAACAGAAACAGAAAAATTAGTCAGGTCAAAAAATTGAAAACACATGATTTTACAAATAATAAAGAAGAACACATTATGGCAGGAATGTGAGTTGAGTAAAATAATCCCATAATAAAACATTACCATGGGTATAATACTGGTTAAATAACCACATGATAATTCATTTTATAGATTCATAATGAGGTATGTTCATATTTATTACATTCTAAAAAAAATCAAGTCCTCGTCCAGGAAATCTGAAAATGTTTAGGGCCTCGAAAAAAACCAAATCTCATAATTGGAAAGGCCTCGACCAAGCCCACGTCTATTTGTCTCAAGAGACATACTGATGCATATATGGACTACAACATGCCCCCCATCACATAATATGTCTGATGCATTCTTTATATGAATGGTGATAAACATAAAAAACATATGCATTCATATTGAAACAAATATATGAAATGTAAATAACATTCCCCGAACATTAATGGTAAACACTAACTATTAAGTGTATACTGGTGAACGATTTTAGGATAGAACATCAAAAATAAAACAATTCATAAACCATACAATTAAATATGGTATATGATATCATTAAAAATTTAAACCCAATAATTCATAATAAAAAAAGTTTTTTGAAATAGATGAAAATACTCTTATAAAATCATTGAGTAATTCAAGAGATAAATACTATTTTATTTTTGAAAAGAAGAGTTCTTTTGGAAAATTCTTTGTATAGAACCAGAAATGAAGAAATATAGTATTTTAATAATAAAATGATTTATTTTATAACGATAATGGTTGATTAAAACGTATTAGAGTTCCCTTGAAAATAGATACGAATTTCTGAGATTCCCTTGAATCGGGCTAGTATTTCGGAAATAATTTTTTAAAGTTCCTTTTAAAACATGAAATTAACTGTAAAATAAAGAAGGATTATTGTTGTTAAACATATGTAGAACAGTAAAAAATAATTTATGAGGAGTAAATAATAATGTAATTTAATTTCATTTACGTAATTAGATAATAAAACTAAGCGGAATGAAAATGGAGGCTCTGGTGAAAAACCCTTACCTTAAGTATGAGTGTGTCCCTATATTGAACTTTAGGTCCAATAATGTGAAATTAGACTTATTTATAAAATATTTAAGAACATATTAGAAATTTATTTATTTTATCATAATATTTTTAGTTCATTTATGTCTTTATTGATATGTTATAATATTGAATTCTGGTGTTTCTAAGTGTTAATTTCCTTGGTTTTCATGATCGGTTCACTTGATTTTACATAATAGAGTTGATGTGGAATGGATGTGAATAACCAGAATTTAATTTAAACATATTTTATGAAAATAAATAATTATTTATGGTCATTTATATCATTTTTTATGTTAAATTAATATGACTTATCAGATTAAACATTAATGACAAATACGTAGATTATTTCAGCATTTTTCTATTAGTAGGAACTATTTTGTCTTATGGTTTAATATTATGTACATAAACATGTAAATATATATTATCTAGGTTATAATAAATAGGTTAGACTCTTATTAAACCATAAAAATGTTATCATGCCTAGTAATGAAGGAGAAATTGATTAATGGAACTTCATCGTCCACAATGGTTGTAAATTGGAACCTCAAGAACATGGATTTATTTTAAAAAATAAAATTGAGAGAGTGTTAGAATATTGATGATGGTTCCCCATTAACATGATATAATTACATTATATCGATGCTACAGAAGATATCGGGGTCGTTTGGAATGTGGAGGTGAGGATAGGATTACAATATAATGGAACTTTTAATGAAATTAAAAGAAATATAATGTGAATTTACCTCTTGATTCCACCTCCTTGAGAATACCCTTAATGGAAGGGTTTTTGGTCTTTTGGAAAGATCATGATCACTTTTAAATGGAAAGTGACTAGGGAAGGGTATTTGGGAATATGTTTTAGGAGATTCTAGGCCTAGATGAGTAAAGATAAGAGGGAGTGATGGGGGTTTTTTATAGTGAAAGAGCGGAGTAATTTTTGAATATATTAATAATTGGATTATTATTTGGTCAAAGATAATCAATAGTATTCAATCTTGGGAACACGAATAGTAATACATGCATTTGAGTTAGAACCAAGAGTTCTTATATCTTCCTTACATCACCTATGACTCAATAAATCTTCTATTTAATATTTATCGTTATTTATCTTATTTTACTATTCACCCAAAATTCAAGTATTTTAGAAAAATCCCAAAAATTCACCCTAACAATTTTGAAACAATTAGAATTCCAAATTGGACTCCATTTTTTGAAAATATTTTTCCAAATATTTTTAATTTAATTTTTAAATTAAATTCAAATTTAATCAAAAAACGTCATTAAAACTATAACTCGTTTTATAACACCATGAAAAATTAATCAATGTCACATAAATTTATCTTATAACCAGTAGACTATAAAATAAAAATTTATGATTACATTTTATGAAAATACATTTTTATTTGACCTTATTAAATTAATCATAAACGTTTAATTAAAATATTTATGTCATTCAAAAATAAAAATACTTATACTATGATCATTCTTTAACTTTTAAGATGACTAAATTGTATCTATACATTCATGGGTGAATATTATATTTTTTTAAAATTTATTATTCCTTACTGTTCATTGATATTCATAAGGGTATGTTACTATTCATAAGGGTATGTTACTATTCACCAAAAATAAAATTTGTCATATTAGACTATAAATATCATACTGAGCGCCAACGTGTATGTCAATTCTCTGAAAATCAAATCACATATATGGAAAAATTATGTTTATTATTGAATATATAACAATGTTGTGTTTTGTAGAGACTTAGTGTTTCACACATTCGATGTATTTTTTTTGCTAAAATGTGGGGTGTTAAGTTATACCCTCCTTACAAAACATCCATCATCAAAATTTCTAGAATGTTACCTCATGAAAATATTTGGGTAGTTCTTCATTATAAGAACCTTATTCTCCATTGTTGCCTCTTAAATTTTAGATTTTTCCAAAGTATATTTACCAGTTGAGTAATCGATTCCTCAACACTTGTTCTTTACTGTCCACAATCCAAATAGGCTCTTCATAATAAGATAAGCCAGGTATCAATTATATACCTTCAGATGTGAGGACATGCATTGGGTCTGGAATGTACATTCTCATTAATGAGTCATGGAACACATTTTTTTCTTTATTGAGGCTAGGTAGAATACCCGAACGATATTCAATAGCCCCATTTCTCTCTAGAATTTCAAAAGGGCCGATGTACATAGGGCTTAGTTTCCTTTTCATCCCAAATCACATAACAACATTCCATAGAGATACTCTCATGAAAATGTGATCTCCCAAATGAAATTCTAGATCCTTCCATCGATAATCGACAACTCTATTTTGTCTTCTTTAAGATACTTTGATATGATCTTGAATAGTCTTTACCTTCGCTATTGTTTCCACCACATGCTCAGGGACCAAAATCATCCTTTCTCCAACTTCATCCCAACATGTTGGTGAACAACATCTCTTCCCGTACAATGCTTCATATGTTTCCATTTGAATACTTAAATATAAACTATTATTTTAGGAAAACTCCACTATTGGTATGCATTGATCCAATATACATTTTTTGTCAAGTGAACATGATATAAACATGTCCTTTAAGGTTTGGTTCGTCCATTCTGATTTCCCGTCATTTTTTGGGTGGTAAGCATTACCCAATCAATGATCAGCATCAAAATATTTCTAATGAATTTTCCAAAATTTTGATGTAAATTGTTGTCCATGATCAGACACAATTTACAGTGGTGCTCTATGAAGTCTCACAACATCATTGATATAGAGTCCTGCAAGGGGATCCAGTGAAACATCCTCCCTTATAGTGAGGAAATGTTCATATTTCTTATGTCGATCCATAATTAACCATATTACTTCGTTCTTTATTTGTGTTTTGGTTAATCCAGTGAAAAAATCCATGGTGATGTCATCTCATTTCCATGTAGGAATAGGTGGAGGTTGCATGACTCCTTTGGGTTGTTCTCATTCCCCATTAACTTGTATATATACTAAACATATTGAGACATAATACAAAATTTCCCTATTCATGTTATCCCACTAGAAATGTTCTTTCAAATCTTTACACATATTAGTTCTACCATGACGTATTTAGATATTCGAACTACGGGAATTAAGAGACCTCCATTGCATCAAAAAGGAGTTTTTTACCACAAGCATGACATAAATTCTATGTGAATAAAGTGTTTGTACTATAACGACCCATACTTTACATACATTGTTATTACATAAAAATTTAAACATACTTATTACAACATATAACAAAACCATGAAAGGACCGTATATGTATAGTGTCTTTAGAAACTGGGAAACATAAACAACTGGTTCACAAAGCGTCTAGACTGTCTCCCATTTATTTCATCATATCTATAGTCCCTTTTGGCATATCATACTTAATAAGCTTCTTCCTGACCTGGGGAAAGAAAACACACAAAAGGGTGAGCTCAAATGCTCAGTAAGGGTAAACAAAATAAATATCAATCACATCATATTCACAAGAACATAACATTTTGGAAATCTTAACCTGCAAAAGAGAGCATAATTTCATAACATGGGATAAATCATAGTAGTGAAATGAAATCCCAATAATCATAACTTAAAACATGAAACTTTTTGGAATACAGACATAATCATAGAGACTCATTTCTTATTAGTCAAGACTCATTGCCAAGACTATCTTAGTGGACAAAGTCCATTTCTGAATCGAGTTCACTCCTCATTTGAGTCCTGTTTCACTGAACCGGTATAACCTTCCATTTCAGCCATGTCTATCTCATGAGATATAAAATCTTTACCCAATGCATTAGAGGGAGATATAGGTCCCACCCATCTCATAATGATACCATTCTTATCTGTGCCACAAAATCATAAATCATACATCATTGCATAACCCATGTAATAAAAATTGGATTCTTAAACAACATGACTTCATAAAACAATTCATATATGATAAAGGAATTCATAAAAATAATTCCATAACAACATAATCAAATCAATGTAATAATAGGGTTATAAACAGAACCCTATATTATCTTAGATGGAAAATAATTTTGATAAAACACTTGAACTCCATTCTTGAGGAAAATATCCTTTCTACTTAAAAAAACATTTTCATTTCTTAACATGTCATAAAATTTTAAACTAAAAGAAGTTGATTAAAAAAAAACTTGAAAACTTGTAAAGGAAGCTTCTTGGAAATAATGTTTTAAAAATCCATTCATGCCGTATAAGTTAAAAAAACATTCTTCTCGTACTTTTGTTAGAAAAGTCAAAAAGTACCTCGTACGAAAAACGACAAAAGATTCATTTCTTATCTTTTACTAAAAACTCACCGAAGGGTAAAATTGGATATAAACTATTGTAGAATGATGTAAATATTACATATTGAGGAAACATGGATGTTGATGATAAAATGCACCCCAGTAAATTCCAAAGTGTAAACAATCTCGAATAAAAATGAGATTGTGATATTTCCCTTACCTTAGGTCCGATTTGCTTCGTAAGTGTCTGAACCTCTTGTATAATGATTTAAATAATGTTATGGACTTATTACAGAATCATACTTATTCTTATGATATCATATATGGTCATATTATTAGCTTCTTATTAGTAATATTTCTTTACTACTTGTTATTCGGGTGTTTATTACTTTTTGTTCTTATGCGTGTTTGTCGAATAAATTCTTTTTCTACTCTTTCGGTTATAGATAACTCATTTCCAGAATGGTATTAGTGTAATATATATCATATTAATTCATTAAATTCATTTATATAATAATAATGCAATGAAGATCATGTAGAATGAATCGCATCACATAGTGGAGATGGTATTCCGTATGTAAGCACGAGTGATGATATCTTTCCCATGATCGTAGAATTGTATTGGAGTGTATGTATACTATTTCATAATCATTATCACTTTTAAAAAATCATATATATTCATTACTTTCACCCTTATACCCTTCCATGTAAGGTGGTGGTGGAAAATAGATTACACCACGGCGTGGCGACGGTATTCCGTACGTACGCACGCGTGGTGATTTCGTTTTCCGTAGGATGGATAAGAGGTGAAATAGGATTGTTTCATATTTATAAGAACATATAAGTATATAAGTGATACTGATGTTATTACCTCATAATTAAACAACTAAAGAAGATGTAGTAGAAGAATAATGGAACATGAAGAAAACGGTATAAGGTATTACCTCTTTCTCGAAGTGCCTCCTTTAAACTTTCTCTTAAGGAACTAGAGTTGGTCTTTTGATAAGACCAGTACCTCTAGTAGGTTTCTAAGGAAGTGGGGAAGTGAAATGGGCAGCGGATGGCCGAGCTTGAAAGCTCAAATTGGTGTTAGGAAGAGAGGGAGGATGTGCCCTTTTATAAGGGAGGAGAGGGGCACCTTTGGAAATATAAGAAATATTAGTTTATATTAAATCCCAAACCCAAATAAAAACTTCCAAAATGACTCATATCCTAAGATTAGATGCGATAGGGTTGTAATATCATCAACCAATAAAATTTAGAGATGTTAGGAATTTATTTTAAACATTATCAACTTGATTTATCCTTATTTATCAATTTAATTTTATTTGTGGTAATAATATTATAAATTTTAAAATAATTACATATGTGTTGTGAATTTTCCATAATTTGACATTTTATGACATTTTAGGTCATATAAAACCTAATTTATAATTTTTAAATATTTTTGTGATTTTTAAACAATTTTATAATATGTTATTTTTATAAAATAACAATAGTGTCAATTTTGAAACTATTCATTTATTTGAATTTAAATACAATATATACAGAAGATATGTTCTAAATAAAAGCTTTAATAGATTAATAAAATGTCATATGTATCTGGAAAATTAGTAGAGGACATTAAATAGTTCATATAATATTTATTTTATTATTTTTAAAACCATTTATTTGATATTTTAATTAATAAAATAAATTCAACATCACTATTGTGTCATAATAAATGATATTTATTGAATCCCTAAAAATTAAAAATAAATTCATATGATGTAGATAATTTTATTAGATTTCTGGAAAATATTAATGTTCAAAGTTGCATTAAGTTTATCACCAAAGTAAAATTAATATACTTATAAGCTTTAAGAAAGTGACATGTTGTCACATTCTTTGGTTTTAATAATAATTAAATTATTTTCATGGAAAAAAGTCTATTAAATGAATCTAGTCCGACCCTTAGGTGATATGGGTCGCCTTTTAGTCATCCAATAGGATTTTTTCAGGTGTTAGGGTAATTTTATAATCTTATATTTACCCTTAATTACCCGATTTACCTTTAACTATGGTAAATAAAATTTACCATAGTTACTATTCATAATGACCAAAAATAAAAAGCAGCCTATTAACATAATTTGGACCAACTGATTCTGAATATGGAATACATTTTTCAAAATTCCAAACATATAAGTTGCAGTAATTAATTTAAAATAAATCCCGTTGTTAAGAAAATGGGGTTTAGAAGTTAAAACATTGCCAAAGATTGAAATGTTTTTACCTATGAATTCAATGTCAAATTAATGCTAATGACATAAATTATATTAAATGGTAAAAATATATTTTATTTATACTTTAAACCCATTAAATATTATAATTTATCCATATAAAATATCTCAATGAAAAAAGTTGTTTTTAATTAAAAATTAGCATATTTTTACTATTCATCAAAATATGAAAGTTATCAGAAAAATATCAAAAATTTACCCAAAGTAAATTTTATTACCCTGATTCAATAGAAGAATTTTATTTTGTCAAATTTAACTTATAAACATTTCAAAACTAGATTTAATGTGGGTGCACCATCAAAAGGTGGAAAAACTGTATTTTTTTAAAAATATTTCTTTTGTAAAAAAAACTGATTTTCATTTTATACCTCATTCTAGAAAATGTATTTGTTGAATTAAAATGTTATAAAAATAAAAATTCAGTTATTACTATTCATAATGGCTAGTTTTAATAATATTTTAATAGCATATCGTTGTTTAGTGAAACTTGTTATTGCGTACGACGCAAGCTATCGAGGAAGGCCGTGGTTGCGTGTAATGAAATCCAAGCTAGTGTTGTGTGTAGTGAAATATTCCTTTGATAAAAACAAAATATTTATCATAAAAGTCTCAGGTGTTACATTCTTCCCCCCCTTAAAATGAATTTCTCCCTCAAAATTCGTCACTTTGTAACAAAAAGATGAGGATACCTCTCCCTCATAATATCCTCAAGCTCCCATGTAGCTTCTTCTAATTTGTGGTTCCTCTATAAAACTTTCACCAAGAGAGCGGTCTTGTTCCATAGGAATTTTTCGCTACGATCCAGAATCTCTATCGGCTGTTCTTCATAAGAAAGATCTTGCTCCAGCGGTACAACTTCTGAGCTGAGTACATGTGAAGGATCAGATATTTACTTTCTCCGGAGAGATACATGGAACACATAGTGAACTTGAGAGAGATTAGGTGGAAGCACCAATTGGTAAGCTACCTTTCCAACATGATCCAGTATTTCGAAAGGACAAATATATCTAGTGCTCAAATTCCCATTCTTTCCAAATCTCATGACCCTCTTCCAGGGAGATATTTGTAAGAACACTTTATCACCCACTTCAAACTCTATGCCTTTTCTTTGGTTGTCGGGATAACTATTCTGTCGACTCTGAGATGCTCTTATGTGTTGTTGAATAGATCGGACCTTTTCTTCCATCTCATCAACAAGATCAGGTCCTAATAGCTTTCTTTCCCCAACTTCGTCCGATCATGTTGGAGTCCTGCATTTCATTCCATAGAGAGCTTCATAAGGAGCCATCTGAATACTGGAGTGAAAGCTATTATTATAAGAAAATTCCACCAAAGGTAGGTGTTGATCCCAACCACCTTTGAAATCCATAGAGCAAGCTCTCAACATATCTTCTAGAGTTTGAATTGTTCTCTCAGACTGACCGTCTGTCTGAGGATGATAAGCAGTGCTGAAACTCAACTCTGTATCCAGAGTATGCTGAAGACTTTTCCAGAACTTCGAGGTAAATCTCATATCCCGATCAGATATAATAAAAAGCGGTACTCCATTCAATCTTACCACTTCCTTTACATATATCCTGGCAAGCTGATCCAGAGAGAAATCCTCTCTAATATCAATGAAGTGTGCAGACATTGTAAGACGAAAAACTATGACCCAGATAGCATTATTGCCTTTGGATGTTTTAGGATGTGCTGTGACAAAGTCCATAGTGATTTTTTCCAATTTCCATTCGGGTATGGGTAATGGTTGTAACATCCCCTTAGTCTTCTGTCTCTCAGCTTTAACTTGCTGACAAACAAAGCATCGAGAGACATATTCAGCAACATCTCTTTTCATTCCATCCCACCAGAAGTACTCTTTCAGGTCCCTATATATCTTCGTGCTTCCAGGATGAATAGAGAATGAAGAACTATGAGTGTCATCCATCAGCTCCTTATTTAATTCGGGGATGGGAGGAACAAAAACCCGATTCCTGAACTTTATTATCCCATCACAATCAAGGTTGAATTCAAGAACATTTCTCACCATCTTTTGTAACTCTACATCTTCTTTCTATGACTCTTTAATCTTCACATGTATAGATGGTTGAACATTCATTTGAGAAAGATACGATTTTCCCCCTTCCATTATAATTCCAAGATCCATCATTTTTAAATCCATAAATATTGGATCTTTTGTGATCCTCATCATGGATAAACTGGCATGGTCTTGTCAACTTAATGCATCTTCCACCTTGTTTGCTTTCCCAGGGTGGTAATGAATTGATCAGTCATGATCCTTAATCAGCTCCAACCATCTTATTTGATTCATATTCAGCTCCTTTTGTGGGAAAATATAATTTAAAAGTTTATGATTAGTATAAATATCACACCTTTCACCATAAAGGTAATCCCTCCAAATCATTAATGCAAAGATTACCGCAGCTAACTCCCAATCATGAGTTGGGTAATTTTTCTCATGGATTTTCAACTGTCGTGAGGAATAAGCTATCACCATATCATTTTGCATGAGAACACATCCTAGTCCCTTCTTGGATTCATCACTATAGATCACAAACCTTTCTCCACTACAAGGTAGTGTGAGCATAAGTGCACTGGATAACCTTCTTTTCAACTCCTTGAAATTCTCTTCTCATTCGTCCGTCCACACGAACTTAACTCCTTTTCGATTCAACCTGGTGAGTGGAATAGACAATCGTGAAAAATATTTCACAAAACGTCGATAATATCCAGCCAAACCAAGAAAACTTCGGATTTCAGTTACTGTTGTTGGTCTCGAACATCTTTCGATAACCACTATTTTTGATGGATCCACAGATATCCCCTCTTTTGAGATTATGTGACCCAAAAAAGAAACTTTTTGAAGACAAAATTCACACTTGGTAAATTTTGCATAAAGCTTCTCCTTTCTCAGGGTCTTCAATATAATTCTAAAGTGATCTTCTTGTTCTTCTTTTCTCTTTGAATAGACAAGAATATCGTCTATAAAGACTACCAAAAATTGACCAAGGTAGTCTCTAAAGATTCTATTCATCAGATCCAAGAAGATAGCAGGGGCATTAGTAAGACAAAATGGCATCACTATAAATTCATAGTGTCCATACCTTGTACGGAAAGCAGTCTTTGGTATATCCTCCCTTTTCACCCTTAATTGATGATACCCTGAATGAAGATCAATCTTGGAAAAGTATTGAGCTCCGCGTAGTTGGTCAAATAAGTCATCAATGCATGGGAGATGATATTTGTTCTTGATAGTGATCTTGTTAAGTTCTCGATAATCAATGCAGAGTCTCATTGATCGATCTTTCTTCTTAACAAATAGAACAGGTGCTCCCCAAGGTGACACACTAGGGAGTATGAATCCCTTATCAAGATTCTCTTGGAGTTTCTTCTTCAATTCCTGCAACTCAATTGGGGTCATTCTATAAGGTGTCTTTGAAATAGGCAAAGCACCCGGTACAAGTTCTATTGAAAACTCAACTTCACGATTTGGTGGAAGACCAGGCAATTACTCCGGAAATACATCATCAAACTCCCGTGTGATGGGCATATTATTAATCATGAGTTTCTCACCAACCATTTGAGATAAATAACCCTCATTTAGTGGAATCAAGACCCATAAGATGGAAGAAATTTCCACTGGAAGGTTATGTTCATCCTTGCATCGATAGATGATCATAGATTGATCTGGAATATGAAATGTGACTTCCCTTCTTTAGCAATTGATATGAGCTCCATATAAAGAAAGACAATCCATGCCAAGAATCACATCAAATTCCACTATAGGAAGGATCACAAGATTTTCAGGAATCACTTTCCCACAAACTTGAATCGGGGAAGAATTATAAACTTTTTATGCGACTGTTGTGCCATTAGGTGTTGTCACAGCTAACTCAAAATCTAATTGTTGAGGTAATACGGTGATACCCTTAGAAAAATCTTCAAAAATAAAATTGTGGGTGGATCCAGAATCAAATAAAACATTTGCTACTTTAGAGTGGATGGTAAGTGTACCTTTCACCACATCGTTATCGTACTCCACATCGCTGATAGAAATTGCATTTGAATTTCCTTTTTCTTTAGCCTTAAGATTTTGTTGATGTCAATCATCATCAACAACCCTTGGATTAGGGTATTTATTGGCATAATTCCCCATCTCCTTGCACTTGAAACATTGAAGTGTAGTAGGTTCATTTTGTGTATCCCTTCCTTTGTTTGCATCATTAGACATCTTCTTCCTATCATTGCGGCATTCAAATGCCCGATGACCTTCCTTTCCACATTTGAAACATTTACTTGTCCCATGAAGAAAACTCCGTCCATTTTTCTTTCCACACTTTGAGCATAAGGGAAAGCTCATCTTCTTTTCAGTGTGCTCTTTAGATTTTCCTTTGAATTCCATTTTCCTCTTCTTATCAAACCCATCTGACTGATGGGTTACTCCAATATCCATCTCGACTTTGAGAGCACATCGAACGATTTTCTCATACCTATTGAAGTCCCTTATGGCTAATGCCATTCGAAGACTTGGTTTTATGCCACTAAAGAATCGATCGATCTTACTCTCAGGTTGGATAATAATACCAAAAGCGTAACATGGAAGTCTTGTAAAATTTTCTTCATAGGTACCAACAGATTCATCATCCTTTTGCTTCAGTTCAAGAAACTCTTTCTCCATCTTTGTTCGGAGAATACGAGGGAAATACTTATTGAAAAATAAGTTCATGAACTCATCCCATTCCATGGACTCAATTTCATCCCTTTTCCTCATATTCATAATAAGATTCCACCATTGATCAGCATATCCTTCCAAACGATACACTGCTAGGATGACTTTATCAGGTTCATAACACTGAAGAACTGAAAATATCTTTTCAGTGGTACTAATCCATTATTCAGCAACTAATGAATCAGTAGACCCGCTGAAAGAAGGTGGACGCTTCCTCATGAAGGATTCAACAGAATGTTGCTCCTTCCTTTGCTCGTTTGACAGTCCTGCATGATTCATAGCCTGAGAAATTTGTGTGAGCATGGCTACAGGATTTTTCATTCCATCTCCCATAACGTTTAGTTTCTCAGGGGGACAATCATTGCATTTCCCGTCGCATTCCGCATTAACACGGTTCCTTCAGGTTCCAGCCATTGACTAAAACCAAGAAGAATAGTGTGAGAAACACTAATTATAATAGGAAAACCCCACAATCAAGATTAAAATTTCACACTTAAGGTCTTACCCTAGGTTATTCATGGTCATTTCTAAAACACTATGATTGTGTTCTATGCTTATACTTTTCCTTGGGGTTCTTACTAAGGCTTTCACATCCTAGATTCCAATGGTTGACTATACATTTCCTCTGATACCAACTATAACGACCCATACTTTACATACATTGTTATTACTTTAAAATTTAAGCATACTTATTACAACATATATCAAAACCATGAAAGGACCGTATAGGTATAGTGTCTTTAGAAACTGGGAAACATAAACAACTGGTTCATAAAGTGTCTACACTGTCTCCCATTTATTTCATCCTATCTATTGTCCCTTTTGGCATATCATACTTAATAAGCTTCTTCCTGACCTGGGGAAAGAAAACATACAAAAGGGTGATCTCAAATGCTTAGTAAGGGTTAAAAAAATAAATATCAATCACATCATATTCATAAGAACATAACATTTTGGAAATCTTAACCTACAAAATAGAGCATAATTTTATAACATGGGATAAATCATAGTAGTGAAATGAAATCCCAATAATCATAACATAAAACATGAAACTTTGTGGCATACACACATAATCATAGATAATCATTTCTTATTAGTCAAGACTCATTTCCAAGACTATCTTAGTGGACAAAGTCCATTTTTGAACCGATTTCACTCCTCGTTTCAGTCCTGTTTCACTGAACCGGTATAACCTGCCGTTCCAGCAATGTCTATCTCATGAGATATAAAATCCTTACCCAATTCATTGGAGGGAGATATAGGTCCCACCCATCTCATAATGATACCATTCCTATGTGTGCCACAAAATCATAAATCATAGATCATTGCATAACCCATGTAATAAAAATGGGATCCTCAAACAACATGACATCATAAAACAATTAATATAAGATAATGGAATTCATAAAAATAATTCCATAACAGCATAATCAAATCAATGTAATAACAGGGTTAGAAACATAATCCTATATTATCTTAGATGGAAAATAATTTTGATAAAACACTTGAACTCCATTCTTGAGGAAAATATCCTTTCTACATCAAAAAAACATTTTCCTTTCTTAACATGTCATACAATTTTAAAATAAAATAAGTTGATCAAAAATAAACTTGAAAACTTGTAAAGGAAGCTTCTTGGAAATAATGTTCTAAAAATCCATTCATGCCGTATAAGTTAAAAAAACATTCTTCTCATACTTTTGTCGGAAAAGTCAAAAAGTACCTCGTACGAAAAACGACAAATGATTCCATTCTTATCTTTTACTAAAACCTCACCGAAGGGTAAAATTAAATATAAACTATTTTAGAATGATGTAAATATTACATATTGAGGAAACATGGATGTGGATGATAAAATGCACCCCAGTAAATTCCAAAGTATAAACAATCTCGGATAAAAATGAGATTGTGATATTTCCCTTACCATAGGTCCGATTTGCTTCGTAAGTGTCCCAACCTCTTGTATAATGATTTAAATAATGTTGTTGACTTATTACAGAATCATACTTATTGTTATGATATCATATATGGTCATATCCTTAGCTTCTTATTAGTAATATTTCATTACTACTTGTTATTTGGGTGTTTATTACTTTTTGTTCTTATGCGTGTTTGTCGAATAAATTCTTATTCTTCTCTATAGGTTATAGATACCTCATTTACAGAATGGTATTATTGTAATATATATCATATTAATTCATTCATTTCATTTATATAATCATTATGCAATGAAGATCATGTAGAATGAATCGCATCACATCATGGAGACGGTATTCTGTACGTACGCACGAGCGATGATATCGTTCCCATGATCGTGGAATTGTATTGGAGTGTATGTATACTATTTCATAATCAATATCACTTTACAATAATCATATATATTCATTAATTTCACCCTTATACCCATCCATGTAAGGTGGTGGTGGAAAATAGATTACACCACGGCGTGGAGACGGTATTCCGTACGTACGCACGTGTGGGGATTTCGTTTTCTGTAGGATGGATAAGAGGTGAAATATGATTGTTTCACATTTATAATAACATATCAGTATATTAGTGATACTGATGTTATTACCTCATAATGATACAACTAAAGAATATGTAGTAGAAGAAGAATGGAACATGAAGAAAATGGTAGAAGGTATTACCTCTTTCTTGAAGTGCCTCCTTTAAACTTCTCTTAAGGCACTAGAGTTTGTCTTTTGATAAGAACAGTACCTCTAGTAGGTTTATAAGGAAGTAGGGAAGTGAAATGGGCAGGGGTTGGCCGAGCTTGAAGGCTCAAATTGGTGTTAGGAAGAGAGGGAGGAGGTTCCCTTTTATAAGGAAGGAGAGGGGCACCTTTGGAAATATAAGAAATATTAGTTTATATTAAATCCCAAACCCACTTAAAAACTTCCAAAATAACTCATATCATAATCTTATATGATATAGGGTTTTAATATCATCATGAAATAAAGTTTAGAGATGTTAGGAAATTATTTTAATCATTATCAACTTGATTTATCCTTATTTATCAATTTAATTTTATTTGTGGTAATAATATTCTAAATTTTAAATAATTATAAATAATTACATATGTGATGTGAAATTTCCATAATTAGACACTTTATGAAATTTTAGACCATATAAAATTTAATTTATAATTTTTAAATATTTTTGTGATTCTTAAACAATTTTATAATATGTTATTTTTATAAAATAACAATAGTGTCAATTTTGACACTATTCATTTATTTGAATTTAAATAAAATATATACAGAAGATATGTTATAACTAAAAGCTTTAATAGATTAATAAAAAGTCATATGTATCTAGAAAATTAGTGGAGCACATTAAATAGTTCTTATAATATTTATTTTATTATTTTTAAAACCATTAATTTGATATTTTAATTAATAAAATAATTTCAACATCACTATTGTGTCATAATAAATGATAATTATTTAATCCCTAAAAATTCAAAATAAATTCCTATGATGTAGATAATTGTATTAGATTTCTGTAAACTATTCACGTTCGAAGTTTCATTAAGTTTATCAACAAATTAAAATTATTATACTTATAAGATTTAAGAAAGTGACATGTTGTCACATTCTTTGGTTTTAATAATAATTTAATTATTTTCATGGAAAAAAGTCCATTAAATTAATCTAATCCGACTTTTAGGTGATATGGGATGCAATTTAATCATCCAATAGGATTTTTTCAGGTTTTAGGGTAATTTTATAATCTTATATTTACCCTTAATTACCTGATTTACCTTTAACTATGGTGAATAAAATTTACCGTAGTTACTATTCATAATGCCCAAAAATAAAAAGCAGCCTATTAACATAATTTGGACTCACTGATTCTGAATAAGGAATTCATTTTTCAAAATTAAAAACATATAAGTTGCATTAATTAATTTAAAATAAATCACGTTGTTAAGAAAATGGGTTTTAGAAGTTAAAACATTGCCAAAGATTGAAATGTTTTTACCTATGAATTCAATGTAAAATTAATGCTAATGACATAAATTATATTAAATGGTAAAAATATATTCTATTTATACTTTAAAACCATTAAATATTATAATTTATCCATATAAATTATCTCAATGAAAAAAGTTGTTTTTAATTAAAAATTAGCGTATTTTTACTATTCATCAAAATATCAAAGTTATCAGAAAAATATCCAAAAAATATCCAAAGTAAATTTTTATACCCTGATTCAAAAGAATAATTTTATTTTGTCAAATTGAACTTATAAACATGTCAAAAACTAGATTTAATGTGGTTGCTTTATCAAAAGGTGGAAAAACAGTATTTTTTTAAAAATATTTCTTTTATCCAAAAAAACTAATTTTTCTTTTATACCTCATTCTAGAAAAAGTATAAGTTGAATTAAAATGTTATAAAATTAAAAATTCAGTTATTAAAATTCATAATGGCTAGTTTTAATAATATTTTAATAGCATTTCGTTGTTTAGTGATACTCGGTATTGCGTACGACACAAGCTATCGAGGAAGGCCGCGGTTGTGTGTAAAGAAAGCCAAGCTAGTGTTGTGTGTAGTGAAAGATTCCTTTGATAAAAACAAAATATTTCTCATAAAAGTCTCGAGCGTTAAATTGACCAATTTTAGGGATAGGATTATGATAATTAAATAAATAATGTTTATTTATTTAATTATTGTTTAGGTCCTAACTCAACTTCATTTTAGACCATGGGGGAAAACTAAATAGGTTTTGTCATATGACTGTTGGAAATGGAGGGGATCCATTTGGAGGAATCTTACAAGGTGAATTAAAATGGATCATGGAGTATTGATCATTTTGAAAAGGATCTCATGGATCTCACCAATGATAATGACATAGATACCTTAATTGTAAGTGGTCAATTCAGACTTGAGGAAGGTAATTTTTTAGGGCTTAATTACCATATTTTTTATGCATTCTCATATTGAATTTTTTTAACAAATTGATTCTCAGGTATACCATTGATTCACAATTATTGATTTTATCTTCCTAGAATTATGAATTAATATGATTTTTATCCCTATTATTTCCTCATCGTTTTTCACTATGTCAATGGAAAATGGAGTCCAACTCTCTCAATAGTTAAGGATCATACTTTGAGTATATTTGTTTTGAATATATCATACAATTCATTGAACATTCAACATTGATGATTCCTTTTGATGGTATATCAATATATACTTAGTAAATGGTCATTGTACAATCAATTACTAGCTTAACATATCATTACCACTGGGTTGGGTTTGTTTTTGATAGAAGAGTAGTGGTGCATATAGAAAATTATGGTTTGTGATCAAATACGGAGTTCTCATATTAATGGGTATTTGTTTTTTTATGATGTGGTGTAATGGAAGTTGATTCATGAGAGAAATTTGTTTCTAAAATCCTTCCCGTAGTCATATATAGGCTCTATCCAACAAAAAACAGAGTTTTTTGGTGTGTTTTTCGACTAAATAAAAAGATAAATCATCATGTGTCAAGTCAGGTGAGGACCAATGGGTTTTTGAAAAATAAAAACTAAACAACATGTAATCCCATTTGTTTAGAATCTAGGGATTATGTGTGGAGTTTAATATACCATATTGTGTGATTTACTCATAATTCATATGACTCGTACCCATCATGCTCGGTATGTATAAGGAGTACATACAAAGGATGGCACGTTTCACTAAACAGAATGTGTGTCAGATCACCCAACATGTTAATTTTTGTGATAAGATCAATGTGTACATGAAGTACATGTGTTGGTGGCTATGTGACCCCACACATTGTCTCTGTAAGGGAAAAAATGTTTACTTTGGAATGTTCATGGTCAACGAACAAGGGAATGGGACATAGTACAATGGATTGAAAATATCACATATCAAGTGTCAACATGACCCCTATATGATGGGAAAATTAATTACACATTAAGTACATTAGAGGGTACTCAAGAACCACCATCATAAAGAAGAAGGGAAAATTAATGCATGTAAAACCATAGTACAATGGCTATAGGAAATAACATAATCTCATAATTTAATAAAACTCTACATGTCATGAAATCCACTAGAAACTCAATGTATTTGAATAAATAAATGTCATTTGACTCCCCAAGACACATTCAATTACATTATTAAATAGAAATACCATGTAACCCTATTACACTATTTGTATTACATAAAGGGAATGTGAAATCCATTTTCCTTCATAGAATAGTTTTTGTATGAGTTTGGGTAAGTATCCTCAAACTATACAAATGTCAGTATGTTCCTTCCAACTGATTACCTATAGTGGTATTTCTCAGTCCCCCTCTATGAGGGTTCTGTATGGAACCTATTCCAGAGTATTTGAATAGACATCCTTGGTGGAATAGAGTAGGAATCCCTCTATGGTGGATGAGGGTTTTATCCTTATTCCCACATTCTTCATCCCTATTTTGGGTTTAAGGAATCATGTTACTAACCGATGTATGTGTGATATCCAATATAGGGATAATTTGGGTTAGGGTTTTACATATCTAATAGTCCTTGGGTGTGATAAATAATCTATATACCTATAACTATTATATTTTAGAGGTTTTGATTCATCCATGTTAGTATCTCAAATGACCCCCATCGCTTTAAATTTTGTGTATTCATAGAAAGAACTGAGGATAAAGTTTTCAATGGATTTTTCTATTCGTATATTACTTCTATATTAGTGTTTCCTCTAATATATCTGTTTTTTGTGATGGAATGAATCATTAAGTGTTTCTCTAAATGAGTTTAATTAATGAGACTCTAGTATAATTCTAGGATGGGTGCATAGTTATGAACTTACATTGAGACTAAGTGTCTATCGTTGAGAGAATCTAGATTAATGTTATTATTTTTATATATAATATTGTAATAAATATATCTTTATGATGATGATATGACTACTAACTTTTATGATTTACATTTATTGATTTCATAGTGTTCTACTGGGTATATTTATACTCAACCCTTCATGGAACCTTCCTGATCTTGTCTTGTATAAAATAGATTATATCCCGTTCATCAGAGCCAGAGGTTGACCTTTAGAAGTTAGATTATAGTTATGATAGATGAACATTATATAGATCTATAATTTAATTTTATAGCAACAACCATGTTTTCAGTAGGATAGGTAAATTTTTAAATTTTGGGGATTCTATTAAGACCTTTTTCCTATTGTAGTATTTAATAATTTATGATATTGGATATATGTTGATCATATATTTTTAGTATGATTTCATTAACCTTTCACATTATACACTGGTATAGATAAGTTTTTATGGGTATGGGTACTTTATGATATTGTATATCATGTCTTTGATATTCCTATTTGTTTCTAGTATACATCACCTCAGCTATTTTAGGTTTGATTTGGGAGTTATTCTCAGCATATCATTGGCCAAGTAGGCCTTGGTATGTCATGTCATGATATAGTAATATAAGTGGATGTCATCTTAGGGATAAAGTTATTGATTGTATATATATGTTAATTGGTGTGGGAATTACATCAACAATGTTAAAGTGTCTCGAGTTTAAATCATAAACTAAGAAACCTATTTTTGGAGAGGCATTTGATATATCAACTCACCAGGACTCTATTAACCTTCTGGTTGAATCATCTCCTGTAGAAACTAGTTTTAGGTAAATAATTTTTATTTACAATATATAAGAATGGGGTTTTGTTTCCCTTACCTTCTCATGTGACTTGCCCAAATGTTCTTTTTAACCATTGTGAATTTAGAATATCAAAATATGATTTCAGGGTGATATCCATCATTTATTCTGTGATGGGATCATTATTATGATATTATTAATGGGGATGATTCAATTTATGGAACTAGGAAACGCAGTTCTTATGGGTTAATAATGAGTAAAGTATCCCCCCATTATCTAGAAAGTTGAGACTCCTCTACCAGTTCAAATATTTGAGCCCTCTTAAGTGGAGGATAAGTTGGATATAGTGGTATTGGAATATGTCACACATGTTCTATATGGGAACCAAAAATTTAAAATGGAGATATTTCCCAATTTTTTCGTTAATGAAAACCCCCTTCCCAAATAGTTGATGATAGTCTTGATCATATGATACTAATGTTTGTCTGGGTTAGTTCCACACATGTTGATGATCAAGGTAGAAAATTTTTTTAGTGTGATCTATAAAATTGGTATATCTATATGTTGGGGATTTTTTATTGGAATTTGGGCATGAATGTAAGAGTAATAGCCCCCCCCCCCCACTAAGAAATATTATTTTGATGTGATTTAAAATTGTGAGGGAGAGTCAGAATCGTCCAAAGTTGATAGTGTCAGGGTTTGGTGGAAGAGTACATTGCACATGTATTTTTTTGGTTTTTTGATGAGGTAAATTTAGGTATAAATCCATTGTTGTGGAGAATAAGTGGATAATGGGAAGGATAGATTTTGGAAGCTGGATATTGAGGCATGGAGGCTTAAAGTGTGGATAGAGGAACGACAAGCGTCTTTTATTTTTCAATTGGTTGTAAGCATGGAGTTGTATGAAATGTGCATAATGATACAAAATATTTCATATCATTTGTATAGAATGACTCATGGAGTAGTGAATTATATGGGGTTTTATTTTATTTTGAGGTTTCAATAGTATGAGGGATAATTTGTTAAGGAGGTTTCTTGTTTACCTCCTTATAAATATCTTTTCCTTCATAGATTTTTACCAAGGATGGATGGATTTATATAATAGAAAATTAGATGACCCCATGTAAAAATGAGTGATAAATGTGTGGTTGAGTTTTTATGAGTAATGTATTTGATAGAATCAGTGTTCCCATAGGAATGCGGGTTTTGTTTTCTTAGAACGTGGTTGGGAGTTTGTGTTCATGCAAAAAATAACATCACCAAAACCACATTATAGAATGAAAGGATTCTCAAACCCTAAGAATTATTGACATATGACACCAATGGATAGGATAATTTTGTCTCTAACATTGAAATTACGGTTATTTATCAACCATTCTTGGTTAAAGAGAAGGTTATAATGATGTTGAATTTCAAAATCCACTATGATTTCTTTGAGTTCATTGTAATACATCTCATCATGTAATACACCCTTGTGGTGTTTATGAGACTTATAAATCAAATAAGTCAACACTTATTGGATTAGATCATAGAAATATTTATCATTGACATCCGTATATACTCTGGGTCAGGGCTATAGATTGTAATAAATTTGAGTATATTCCTAGATTTGATCTATGAGTATTGTCATTATGGGAAACTCATAATGTTTCATTTCTTGATTCCTGTTGAAAACTTCTGGGGAAGTATTTTTTCAAACATAAGAGTTAAAATGTACCATGTAGGTTGAGCTTAATTGAGCATGAGATCCTTCAGAGATTGTTGTGGTGATATAAGATGTTCACATAAAGGTATTATGATCATAGTTGTTGGGATAGGTGACATATCATGTGAACACATTTGAATTGGCCACTAAGAAAGATGATTGTATAGTGTACCTCAATTTGATGGTTTTCTCCTATCAACATCATCAAAATGTAATGGAGTTACAACCTGGGTATATTGATTAGGGGGTCGTTCATGACCAGGTCCCCCTAGATATTTTCATGATGCATGTTCTAAAGGTGGGGATCACTTAATACTTTGACGAGGATAAATGATGACCCTAATCATGAGTATATATGATTTTTTGGTGGTTTATTTCTCTCCATTAACAGTAAATCCATTAGGGGTGAGGACATACTAGGATTATTTCACTTTTTTCATGGTTAATTAGGATATATTTTTTTTAATGATTTTAAATCATGATGTCTTAACTACAAATAGTTGGAGGCAGAGGTGACAGAATGGAAGTGGAAATGTATGATATATTTGTAATTTTTATGATGGTACTTCTATGATCAATGATAGTTCATGTATCTATCTTGGTAATTATATACTTACCCAACATATTAGACCACATTATCACCACCTAAGAGAAGATCTTAGTGAGTTTCTTTGGATGATAGTGTGTTTATGGGGTAGTTCCACATTATAGAGTTAAATAAACATTTAATATAGAATGTATAGTAACTCAATCAACAATCCTCATTTAATGATTGGGAACAATTCAAAATCATGATTAAAAAACCTAAATAATTCTCAATATTTCACATTTAAAGGGCCGAATCCACCAAAATATTCTTGAATTAATTTTTTACTCAAAGTTATGTTTTTAATAAATCCTATATCTTATTTAATAGTTTTTCCATCCTCCAAAGTGAATAAAAAATCCATAAAATACATACACAGGAAAATAAATATATTTTTCCATAAAATTGGACATTATATATTCTTATATACTTTTACTATTTATTTAGGATTTCTTTTATGAACCACATTTTTAGTTAACTGCCAATAGTTTGGTTATGATAATTGACTTCTTTATACACCTTTCAAATGAAAATTTCTAAACTTTTCTCTCCCGATTAATTTTTTTTATAATAACCAAATCTCTAAGAATGACTTTGTTTTCTTATAAAATTTATTTTCATTAATAGTATCTAGAATTGGGATTCTAATTAATTGTTTGAGGATAATTTGAAAATATTGAATGTTGTATTTTTGATAAATCAAGAGTCTCAAAATTATATGAGACTTCATCTTGTTTCATTGTACTCAATCTTAAGGGTTCTCCAACATCAAGAATCAATTTATATAATTTTTTTTTTAACATGTGGAATTCATTTTTTAGTGTGATGATTTTTTATTGAATAATATATATGTCGAAGTTTATTTTATTTGCCTTGTAATCCAAATTAACATTAAACATATTATATTAATTAATATTATTCTTCAATTTTTTCAATCGCATATGTCTTGTTTTCTTATTTCATTTTTTAGGGTATATTTTTTGATAAATAATTGACCTTTTTTAAAATATTAGTTTTCTTTTCCAAGTGACAAATATTTAAATGTTAGTCATTATATTCTTTTTTCAACATGAAATTCATTCCATTAAATTCCTTACATGCATCATGGATACTCTCATATTTAGTGATTTATTCTTTATTCCACTTTAAAAATAGTTACGTTTCACTATTTTCATAGGATTATGAAAACTATTTATCATCCATATAATAATAATAATATTAAAAAACAATTATTAAAAAAACTGATTCATTTATATTTTCCCCATTGTAAGATCACTTTTCTTCATTCTTCATCCAGTAGCATCATATATTCTCATCAGGATCTTCATAGTGATCATCTTAATATTATTTTATCCTTGGGAAAATGTTACCAAAATATCCAATACAAAAGGAGAATAATCACATCAATGTTAACTTACCATGAAATACACCATTCCCTATTCAGAAATTTCTTCAGATAAGTACCATGAGTTTGTAAAACATCAAATCAATATTTTCCTCAAAATCTGAATTTTCTTCTTGATTTTCTTCTTTTTTTAAAATAATCCTCCTAAATCAATTATTTTAATGATATTTAATTATCCACTTTGTACATATTATTGAATTTTATTTATAAATATACCTAATAAGAATTAGTAATTCTATAAGGATTGTATAATATTTATGAAAAAGGATCATGAATTAAAGTGAAAAAATATTTTTATTAATTTTTCCGAAAATAAAATGAATTATTTCACAAAAACTATAATGTATTCCAATTTTTCATAGTAACATATATTGGTTCTATTTATTTAATTTAATATATTGATGATGTTGTGAAATAATTTATTATATTCGATCTTATTGTCTTTATTCATTATTCTCCAATCCTAAAGCATAATTCAATTAAATATTTTGTTGTTATAATATATATTCTATATTTCATACAAAATTTTATTTACTATCATGATCCATCAGAAAATAGTTATCAAAAAGAGCTGAAAATGGTATTTCATATATCATAATTATTTTCCATATTTATCCAACATATTTTTGAAATACTTGTACCTTCACCATTAGGAATCTTTCCCTTGGGGGAAACCATAAATACCTTTGGAATAACTAAGAGAAGATATTAAAAAATATGATCATTCCAAATATAGTAATTATTTAAATAAAAAATAGAAAAACAATTTTTTTTCAATGAATTCATATTGTACAAATTGACTACAAAAAATAAAATCCAAGTCATTAACCAAAAAAGATTCATTTTTTAATAAAACATATTCCAACATAGTTAAAAATATTTTAAATTTTTAATCTGTGAAAATTTTACCATTGGAAAAGAAAATGTTTCTCTAATAACAATTATGGTTTCCCCATGAATGGTGAGGTTCACCTACAGAAGTTTTGTGAGTGGATGAATATTTTAAAAAATGGTATTTTTACCATATCCTGCATAACTGTCCTCTGTCACTTAATAGAGTGATCGATGTCCCTACTTCACACACACACACTAGTGAAAGAAATAAACAAGAGAAAATTGATATACATGGTTCACTAATCAATATGAGTATTTATTACATTTAATGATCCAAAATCACTCAAGAATGTGCAATCTACTAGAATATCTATAGGGGATTACAATAAGTCAATAATATCAATTAACTCATTTATGTACGAAAATTAGAACTCCTTTATCCAAATAAGTATCCGAAAATAAAGGAAATAATACAATTTATTTTTCTATTAATAATATTATATTATCCTTTAATACGTTTATGAAAACAAAATATTATTCCACCCACTTCTTCACTTAATGGAATGCGTTTCAAAAAATTTATTTCTTTCATGTTCCCACTTCCCAATATAGATAATTATATTCTTCATCTTACTCATACTCTATTGTAAGTATATTCCACTCCATTAAACCCACACATTATACAATCATCCATCCTTGATGTATAATTTTCATGTTGATTATTCTCAACTTATAAGGTTTGATACTTCTATTCAATACATCAAAAAATAGCCAAACTTACATCTTACACAAGTAAAACACAATTCAAATATATAACAAACATTACAATATTTGAATTTAAAGATTAATTTCAAATTAAAATTGAAATGAATACTATTACCTATACATATCTATACATATTCATATTTTTCCAAATTTTTATTCTATATATTCATTATTTTTTATTTCATACTTGGTGACTTACAAATCTATACTATGCATCAAGATATGACCAAATCGTTGACATAAAAATTGAAATCCTTCTGTTCTCATCATGGTCTAACAACCATATTCAAATCATTAACATTATTTCTCCAAAAACATGAATCATGAAAATATTTTTCAACATATAAACCAATGATGAGAAACATTAGCAGAGTTTAATTTTTTTTCGATCAAGGTATTAAATACTAGATATATTATATTTCATGCATTACAAAACTATTATTTAATTATTTTTTTAAATATATATTCTATTTTATGATTAATGTGTCTCAAATGATATATATTTTGATAAATGTATTTTTTTATATGACTCTTGAAGGTATTTTTTATGTCTTTGGTGAAACATTGAAATTATTTGTGTTTTACTTATATTTTATATTTTTTATCCAAAACTAGTGTTTACAATAAGTAAATTAATCTTTCAATATCCCATAGAAATAATCTTAGTAATTAATTGTTTCACTTCTATTGTATCCATGTTACTCTTATATATTCTTATTTTTAGTATTATAAAGAATACTTTACTAAAAATATGACACTTATGAAGTCATATTTTATAATTTATAATGTCTCCCATTTGTCAAATTTTAAAAATATTTTTCATAATGAAAACCTTATGATTTTTTCTCTCTCTTAAGAGATTTCATAACATTTTCCAAATCCATCCACTAACCACTTGAGAATTAACTATATAAATAAAGATACATTTCATGAATTTGTCAAAAATACCAAATAACATGCATTTCATCTAGATAAATAGAATATATCAACACTCAGATAACCTTATGAGCTATTAAATTTAGCCTATTAAATTGAAAATGTACATCACAAATTCATGCATTAGATATTCTCATCATAATTGAACTCATGTTCCAAAATTCATTATCTATAAGTAAATCATAAATAATCCAGGAAAAAAACATCTGAGGATTCCTTTGTCATATTAATGAACAATACAAGGATATGGAGTGAACCATCCCATTTTCCAAATACTCCAACTGAGTTTACCTTTTTCATTTATTTTGTCAATCTTTTTTAAAAAATTAATTCATTTTCTTAAAAAACCAAACACCTTTGAACCTATTTCACTCATAAAAAAACTCTTCACCCAACAAAAATGACTTTACTTTTTGTGATTTTAAATATTACAATAATATTTGAAAAAACACATAATAAAAAAATTCTAAACACATTATTCAATCATTTTTATGTATATTTAATAATTTTTTGTACTGGAATATTCTACAATAACATATTCCATAAATGTCACCATGGGACTAAAAAATCACAGATGAAGAAAACATCTAATAAAAAAAATCACAACATAATTAATAATCCATATAAAACTATTAATAACAAATAAATTAATTTATAAGAAACTCATTTATTATTGATGCTTAATTTCATATGAGTCCTCATTTGTTTCCCACAATAATAGAAAATACAATTACATTAATGAAGGTTTCATACAATTATTTAAGCCCTAATGTGCCTTCCAACTAATGCATAGTATAACAATTTATAATTGAGGATTCAAGAAACAATTAGTAAAATAATGGATCCCCATAAAAGAATAACCATGCTATCATAATAATCCACTATATTTATTATTATCCAGAGTAATTATGGGTTAATTATATAGTCTTAATAGAAGTATCTCTCTTATAGAATCAAATATAATAATAAATATTCCTATGTAGTTATTAATATCATTTTAGTGATCATGGATTCATTACATAATCTGTATTAGATCATGTTAGCATACAACCATCGATGCACCTCTAGGTCAGTAGAATCTTACAAAATCTTCATCAGTTGAATAACATGAATGTGTGGGATACATTCCTATTTTAATTATATATAAATGATAAAATGATAATGAAATTATAGTAAATGATACATTATACTAATAAATACACTATATGAATGATATGATATGTAAATATTACATAATATAATAATGTGTATAAATTTAATTAATAAATATAAAAAATAATATAAATATTGATTCAACTACCCATACACATATAAGGAATCTAATACCCAACTTAATGAACTAAAGTTGAAATATCCTCATGTGATAAATTCTAGGAAATCATCCTAGAAATAAACAATTATATTTGTACCCATTTTTCATGTCCAAAATACAACCCCTTATCTTTTAAATTAATACCGAACTTGATATAATGATTTTTTATGTGACATTTAGATAGGTTAGATAAATTTGATCTTCAGGAATCCCATAAGTATATGTATAGGGTTTCAACATAATATACTCAATATCTAGTCACAACCCCAACCAAAATTTAATGTCATTATATAATATGTTTGGAAAATAAAATATAGTGTAATGGGAATAATTAAAACAATAAACATACTTATTTATCATTGATTTCAAACATTATCACATTTGTAATCAAATAACCCACTATATCCGGGGATCGAGTGAACATACCACAGTAACCTTCTCTGGGCATAATATAGATTCCAAGACATATGGATATACTATAACCATATGTTAAATTATATATCTCCATAGTCAAAATTCCTCACCCATCCCTGGGTGAAAGTGTCATGTTTATACATTGTCTGATCATTAAAACCCATCCCTTGATAAAAACACACAATACATACAGTTAGGGTATAATAAACCATTTAATGTACATTGAATGATATTACGTAAAATGAGTAAAAAAATATCATAAATATTTATATATAACATGAAATACATTTCAATAAACAATTTAAAGTGATAGAGAATCATATAGAATTGAATAAGGATTTGGAAGTAAAAACATGGTAATAAAACACTTTGAACATCCTAAATTCATCAATATTAGTCATAAATGGAAATATAAATACGTAGAGAAATTTTTTTTTGGAAATGAAATAAGGATCATAAGAATAGTTGGAATATATCTGAGTAAAAATATTAAATAAATATATCTGTAAGAACAAAACAATATAGTGAACATAAGTCAAAATAATAAAAAAAAAGTCAAAAAATAATAAAATAATAAAATAATGTTTTATTATATTATGATACTTCATTATAAATTATGTTAATTTATACCCACATTATTTCATGACATTATTCATAGATTATAAGATGAATAATATATTAAATATAATGATTAGGGTAGAATGGATCTTAAATATCAAAATGAATAACCTTCCCACATATAATAATTTCATCAAATATAAATTAAATAAAAAGTTAAATTCAACCCTTCAAAAATTTGAAGAGGGAGTTAGAAAAAAATTAAAACTATATTATCATAGGTTTTTCACTATATGATTCCAAAAAACTGTATTGAAGAAAGTAAAATAATTGAATTTTATTGATTTACAAAACTAATAAAGGAATATATTTAGGGATTGAAACCAAAGTAGTTATATTGTTAGAACCTTAAAACAATGTAATATCAATACATTTTATTACAATTATAAAACCTCTAATCAAGATTCATATATCATCAGATCATCCCCAATGCTTGGATCCTTATTTAAGGAATGAAATGTAATGGAGAACAAAAAATTAGTCAATAATAATTTGAGGAATGCGAAAATAATTATTCAGGGGATATGATTAAGTTCATTTGGTATTCAATAAACTATATTACATAATTACCCTTATTTTGAAAATGAAACCTAATTTCAACTTGATTTTAAATGGAATATCGTTTAATATCTAGGTGATTTAATATTTCTACTATCCCTCCTTTAGTTTGAACTATATTGATAATACCTTATTGAAATATTCCCTTTCATTCATCCACTGATTTTTATTTATATCCACCTTTATTTAACCTATATTTATCGTATAACATATAATCCATGGATTAACGAAATTATATGGAAAATGTTAAATAAATTTAAGATAATGAATCACTCATGGTATGAGGTTATTTAAGTAGATAAATTTCATTCTTTGAAATAACTGAGTACTCTGAAGAGGTTGTTCAATGGGGTATTTATTGGAATGAAACATAAAATGTTACCACATTTCAATGGGTTTCTACTTTATCACATTGATATTAACACGATCAATTACATTATTCCCCAATCATCATCATACAATCCCTATAGTATAATATTCACACTATGTAGGTCCAAAAAATAACATCGAAACCATTGATCTATCAAGTTAAATTCAAACTATCATGTTTGGAATATGAAGTTATTTTAGAGTTACACAGTAACATAAATTAATGTTTTTTTATAAATGCATAGAATTAAATTTATGTGTATATTCATGAATTGTTCGTGTAGAATTTTTTTATAACATATTACAAATGTAAACTATTTGATTTATGTCACTTTATGTTATTGTTTTTTATTCTTAAACAATTTTAAAATTTTTATATACAAGATTAGGATATTTTAGTAGAATTTAAATGTTTTTTGTAAAAATATTATTTATTAAAGTGTTATGTTTGAAGACTTTTGATGAGATTGAGGAAATATAATTATATAATATTTAGGCATACAATATGATTTCATTGCAAAAGATAACTATTTGGGGAGATGGAAATAATCCCACCATAATAGGATGGTTTATTTATTAAAATATTCTAGGATATATTAATCCATCTAATATTCTTTAATAATATATAAATCAAACAAAGTAAATAGGTTTTGAGTTTATGTATTCATATTTTGTAGTATAGGCCAATGTAATAATGATGTAGATAATTTCAAAATGAATTATCATATTAAACTACAGTTATTCTAGGTATGATTAAATGGATTTTCTCAATAATGTGTGGTCATAGCATATTTAAAATATCATTGTAAAATGGACCTTAATGAAGGATTATTTTTTTATTACTCATAGATAACCATTTGGTAACGACAAACTATGCACCCTGATATACCTCATCACACAATGACTTGTTCTATAGTCAAATTTTGAGAGGTTTTGTTGATATGCTTTCTTTATTAACACATGGTCAACAAAAAATAAATTTTTACTAGATCTTAGATATGTTTAAAATGTTTTAGAGATATAATAATTGATACTATGGATCATATTTAATCAATAGAATCTAAAATATGATGTTATTTATTAATTATGAATGTAAAATTTTAAATTTTAAATATATTTATTGATGGATTATTTGGGTTATATTATGTCTATCAATGAATATACAAGTGTATTACAATATGTTTTTAGAAATTATTACAATATATATTATATAAATAGTAAAAATATTGTGGAGACACTATAGGTTTTTTAATTTTACTGATTATTATATATTTTTAATTGAAATTATTTATATATTTTAATAGGTTCAACTCAGTTTTTGGTATAGTAAATGGAAAATCATTAAAAATAAATTGCCACAAATAAGATAAAAACATGTTTATCTAGGGTTAAAATCAGAATTATGTTCATTATATCCACCCACACCCATAATATTATAATTTTTTAAATAAATTTAATCATTATTATTTTACTTCATCTAATACGAATCCATTTGGATCCACTTTCAAATGAATGTGACATTAAATCTGTGAAATATTTTTGTAAATTCCATGCCTTTCTCTCCCATCACTTTTAAATGAAAACATATTTTTCTCAGTTATTCATATAATTTTATCCTTATATATCATGTAAAACCTAATCAAATGTATTTCTATAATCCAAATGTTTATCCTATATCGTATGGAATTTCTTAAAGACTAATACATCGAGGCATAAGGAGTAAGAAAAAGAATGTTTTTTCATAGAAGAGGTATTTATCTTAACTAATATTTTACAATAGTATTCCTTCTTATAATTCCTATAAAAATTTTTGTGTCCATATAAATATGGTTAATATAATATCAAAAATGTATTTATATGATATGATGATGATTTGACAATCATTTCTCACCGCTTCTCAATACAACGGGAGATCAAAATATTTCATGTCCATATATGTGGATTACAACCTGCACGTAGCGATACAAATCAATTAAAAACACCATAATTGGTGGATGGTGATTATGATATATTTTTCTTCTATAATTGATATATAAAATATAATAATGATTAAATTAAATGGAAATATTATTTACCTATCTTTCCTTTCATCCATCATAAAATTTAAATATCACCCTTGCATACGTACATACTACCGTCTCCATGTAGTGATATAATTAATTTATCATCAAAAGAAATTATGAATGATTATATATAGGCTAATAATTATTCTATATTATATTTATTCCTTGACTTAATTTTTGGAGTTGATGGAATCGTGATCATAGTTTTAGGAACACAACCGTGGACCTAAAAATTACATGGAAAATGAAATAATTAACACATAAGAGGATGACATTTGTAGATAATTATTAATAAACATGTGTTGAAATGAAATATGTTGATCAAAAAATGATATGATCTATATTAATATTTTTATTTTATATAAATATATTATATAAAAGTTCATTATAATTGAGGTTAGAGTTCTCACAAATCTTGTTAGATATAATGTAACAGTATCAAGTCAATTTCACATCATTGAGACATGTAAAATCATTGAAATTTCAAAATATTATTATGTTCTTATTAATTTGTTTGTTTTATAATATAAATAATTTTTTTTAATATAATATTAAAAACTAAATGTTTTATTTCGCCAAAATAAAACATGAATAAGTTAATTATTTAAAATTATATTATAATGAATGGTTATAAAAATGCATTTTATAATTTTACAGATAATAAATCCATTATTTAAGTGAAGATATATTAAATTGGTTTACCAAATATTAATTTATTAAAATTCTATTATTTTCAATTATTTTATATTAAAATTTATAATAAATTATTATTTTCATGAAGTAAGATTTTATTTTAATTTAAAAGTAAAAATTATAATATTATATTATATTTATAAATATGGTATTAATCTATTTAAAAAGTATTTTAATACCAATATATATTATTATATTTGTAGAAAAATAATGATTTAAAAAAAATTAATTCAAGAAAAGTGTTTTTTGAATAAACAATTACATTAATGAAATATTTTATATGTTATTAAATGAAAAATGATAACTATGATTTTTTAAATTATAAATATGCTTTCATATTTCGAATTTATGTTTCAAATAGAGAATTTGAAACATTAATATAATATTTTAAAAAAATAAATTTTTAAAAGAAATATATTTTATATATTATAAATTTATAGAATTTTATGAATAAGTTAAAATAAAATATTATAATTAATAATATTAATTTATATATATATATATATATTTGAAAGGATGAAAATTATAATATTTTAAAATATTTAATAAAAAAATTATAATTATAACAATAAAAGAATGAAATATGAGTACTATTAATTTTTTTGTAAAATATTAATATATAAAAATATGAGTATTATTACAATTTATAAAAATGAAAAAATTATAGAGGGATAAAAGTAGAAATAAAGTAATGGGAAATTTGGGGATTTGTTTTCGGGATAATCGAGCTGAAGAATGGTCTTCTCAGAAGGCATGGCTAATCCCCAGGATAATTGAACTTCCTCCTGATGGCCTGTAAATATGGGGATCAACTACTACTGAGGGAGTTCCGAGATAGTTTTGTTGAATCCGAGAGAATGGTTCGAACATCGGCGGGGGTTTGATTTACTGATGATGTATGGAATATTGATGGGAAAAAGTCAAATCAAATCTAAGATATTGTCATATACCTCTAGTATCCAATTTTCCAATGGGAGGTAGATGTATGTGCGTTTGATTTCATTTAGTAGTCTGAATATATAATTAATGGAATTTAAGTAACATGTTCCTCGTTAATATGAACATTTGTTCATTATCATAATGTCTTTACTATATTGTGGTGATTTCAAAGCCTATTAAATTTAAATAAGTTATGTCGAATTTTTTTATCTATATTCTCTTCTATCGATCTCCCTTTTTATTCCCTTGAGAATATTAAATTCAATCTCATTTAAAACATAAAATCATTGTCTGGTCCATTTTATTAAGATGAAATCATTTTGTGAAAAAATCCGCTCAGCTATGTCTCGAATCAATGAATATTCATGCAAAAGATTGAATAAATACTGTTAGAAAATTAAACTGTCCAATTCAAATGATAGATTTTATCCTCTTCAACATGATTATTTTTTTTTCAAAAAAACATTATATTTATATATTTCAATCGGTGTCAAAGGATTTATTTTTAATCCTCACATTCATTTTAATATTGTCCTACTGGTCATTATAATGAGAGAATTTGAAATATCCATCTATTAATAAATTTTGATGATTATATATAAATATAACCCATCATTCTACACAACCATGAAATTGAATTTATCTAATGTAGGATTCAAAATATTCAAACTAAATAAAAAATTCATATCTTAAATGATATATTAATAAAAATTGATTAAATATATTTATAAATATAGAGTAGAATTATACCTATAACTAATGAAGATTCCGATTCAAAGAGCATACAAAAGTTATATGCTTCATGATCCTAATAAGATATATATACATATATATATAATGGAGTCATCTTACATAGATCAATTTGGGATTCAAAAATATTTTAATAGAGTTAAATTTGATTAAAATTTATTCTATGATTTTATGATTCCACTTAGTGTAGTAAATTATAATTATTTGTGTTTGTAAATGTTCTATAATTTAATGTTATGATTAACAAATTAGTATGTGTTTTATTTTCAAAATTTATAACATTATATCATCAGAATAAGAACTGTGTTATATCTATTTTATAAAAACCTTAGTAGGGGAATTAATTTTAGAGAAAATTATTCTATGAATTTATATAAGAAATTATATTTGCAAATTTTACCTCAAAACCGTTGATTTTGAACTATAAATTTAAACAATAACAAAAAATTATTTTATATTCTTTTAATTGTAATTTGAATGTGTTTTTAATTTTTACAAAATTTTAATGCTAATTAGAAAGGGTATTATTTTGGGAAATATTATCTTTATCAATGAAGTAAAATATCCTTTTTTGATATCATATATATATATATATATATGAGTGTCACTTAAATAGATATAAAATTTTTTCATGTTAATACTAACTTTCGTGAAATTTTTCACTCAATCATATCTTTTAGTTTTAGAAAAATTATATCTATGTATTTAGATTGGAATTATTTATTTTAGAAAATTTTATTTTCCTGAACTCTTATCATTTTTAAGAGAATTGATTCTTTATCAATATGAGTAGTTATTTAATTATTTTCTTCAATAATGGTTTTTAGGTTTTCCAATATTTTTTAATTGATTTTGAATGAGAAAATTGAATCCTATAAAACTTCTTCAAAATGTGTCACATACATATAAAACTATATAATGTAAAATGGGGATTAAACCCATCACCTCAACAAGGATGAATTCCTACTAGTAATTTTTCAATGTGGACACATAGGATTCATGATATCATCAATGTATCATTTTCTCTTCCCATGTTTTATTGTAGGTGGGGGGGTGGTTACTAAGATAAAAAGTGATCTGTTATGTTTTATTTCATACATCCTTAGTATAGGTGATTCAATCCAAGTGGAAGACAAAGAAATGACCACTAGCCCCTATTGTCTGTTAAATGAAATATCCATATCAGAGTAGTTGGAACTGATTCAATTATCATTTATCGCTATTTGACATATCTTAGAACTAAACATTGGTGTATTGATTATAAAATTCATAGGTGAAAGGGGGTCTTGAACAACTGTATGGATTTTCAGAATACATAGAACATAGATATATTTGTTTTCTGATTTTCTTGCTTAAAATAATACTCAATGTGAGGGGATAGATTTTCTTTATACCCTCAACCCTTTTCCTCTAGATGGTGTGAACCTTGCCGGAGTGGAAACCCTAAGTCTATATTACTTGTGGCCTCCATGACCCTTTAGTTTTGTTTCTCCTATCCCCTTTTTTCTTTCTATGATGTACTTTTCATTTTCTTTTATTTAATAAGACTAAAAAGTATTGGAATTGTTTCATATAAGTAGGTAGCACCCACAAAGATAATTTATTATTTCATAAATTTTATATATGCCTTTGAAATTGTATTGTTTTTCTATAGAACATGTACCAAAAAATGTCTTTGGATGTATGACATACTATGTATTTTTAGTTATATTTTTTTAGATAGAATACACAACTCATAAAATATCAAATATAGATATTCAAGATAAGGTCATTAAATTTGGTATCAGAGACATAGCATAGAACACATTAGATAGTATGTGTTGTCTTTAAAAAAAATATGTGATATAATTTTCATTGAAACGTTGTGATAATTATGTTCCCCGATAAGTTCCATCATTTCTTAGTTTTGAAAATTTAAATTAATAATTTTATTAACTACAAAGAAGAAATTGTGAGGGTACAATAAAATTAAGGGGTATAAATTCCTAAATCTAATAAATATTATATTATTATTAATTTCATATTTAGTGGTATGTTTTATAATTAAAGTAAAACTAAGTTATGAAAATAATTATTAAAATATTGGTTTATTTAATTAAAATCATATTTAATTAAGTGGATCATTAGAAATTATATAATTATATATACATATAATATTACATTGAATTATTTTTCTGTTAATAATTCCATTATACTATATGATTATATATTAAATAAATTTTTAAATTTTTATTTTATGAGAAATATATTTAATTTAATTATAATGATATAATTTTTTATATAATTTTTTATTTTCATGAAATAAAATTTTGTTATAAAGTAATATTAAAAATTATAATGATATACTTGTTCTATAAATATGGAATTATTTTGTTTTAATATATATATATATATATATATGTGTGTGTGTGTGTGATAATAATGATTTGAATTAGAAAACTAATTTATGTCAAAGGGTTATTTTAAAAATAAAACCATCATGAGAATTAAATATTTCTAGATATTATAAAATAACAAGATTTTATATTGTGAATATATGTTTGACGTAGCTTATTGAAAAACTTAATGTAATGTAATTTATTTGAAATAAATAAAATTTAAATGGAAATATATTTTAACTACAATAAATTTATAATGTTTTATGAACATGTTAAAATTAGAAATTAAAATGAGAATTATAAATTTATATATATCTGTGTGTGTGTGTGATTAATTATGAACAATATATTTTTTATAAATATTAAGTAAATTATATTTTACCTATAATAACTGTAATTATTATAATAATAATCGATTTAAGTATGTGTATTATTAAATTATTTTTAAAAAATATAAATATTTTATAAACTTAATTTTTTAATTTTTTTATAAGTAAAATGATCATTGAGGGATGAAAAAACACAAATGAGTGGAAAAGGAATTGGTGGTTTCTTTTTCGAGAGAGTCGAGTCAAGAGACGTTCTTCTTGGAAGGTAGGATTGAGAACCGAGAGGATCCAATAGCCAGATGTGTGGTGAGTGATATGGGGATTTGCCACTAACTAGGGAATTACCAGCATAGTAATTTTGATACTGAGAATATGGTTTTAAAATATAGTGATGTTTTATTTTCTGATACAGTTTCAAACTCAAATGGGGTGAAAGTCGGGCCCAAACAGAGATCTTGTTGTGTTCCTCTTATACTCAATTTATTGATCAGAGCTTGCTGAATTTTTGTTTGTTCTTTTTTAGGTTTTCGAATCAATGATATTTGGAATAATAGTTACCTATTCATCATTAATCTAGAAACATCCTATTCACCTCGACATTTATTCTTTACGTTTGTGATTTTAATTCTTATTAAATCAAAATATGTTTTCTTTTTCAAAACATTTTGTCAGTCATCCCATCTGTTAATATGATTTTTTATTCAATCGAACAAGTTATATTTAATGTTAATTATTGCATAAAATATCTAGCTTGTTTATTTTATTAATTTGAAATAATTTAATCAAAACCATCTTTAAACTATGTCTCGAATCAATGAAGCTTCGCAAAGAAGCTCAAATAAAATTGACTCAATGTATAATAAAAGGAGAAATCACATTCAAATTGTAGAGTACTTCCTGTTCTTCAAGTGGAATATTTTTAAACCAAGAAAACATAATATGTATTTATATTACAATCATTTTCTAATTTTTTCTCTGTGATCGTAAATATCATTTTAAAACCTAACGACCAATCATTGTTATGAGATCTACTCAAATATTCTTCTTTTATGGAAATTGGATGATTATATATATATAATTGATTGTTGTATAACCTCATCAATTTAAATTCATTGAATCTATGATTCAAAATTTTCTAACATAATATTATAATCATTTCTTAAATGATAGATAGAATGAAATTTATTTAATATATATATTCATTTGAATTATGGATATAAATATTGAATCCTTATTTTATAAGTGCACAAAAAATATAGATGTTCAATGTTTCCAATAAGAGATAGATAGATAGATAGATAGATAGATAGATAGATAGATAGATAGATAGATAGATAGATAGATAGAAGGAAGTCATCTTCCATAGGTCTATTTTGGCACTATATATAAGGTTTTGTATTTAATGTTTTAGAAAAATTATTCAATGAGTTTGTGATTATTTTTCAGGAAATAAATTTTTATGATTTTTATGTACACATGTTGTGTAATTAATGATTTGGAATCCAAATTAGTAGGGGTTTTAGTTAGAAAATTTAATATTTTATTTTTTCCCAATTATAATATTGTTATTATTATTTTATAATACTCTTTATCAGGACACTAAATTTATAGATTATTATTCAGTGAATTTATATTACAAATTATATTCTCAATAATTATCTGATGAAAATTTACTATATTTTTTGATGTAATAAATTTAAAAACATTGATTTATTATTATAAAATTTTAATATTAATTTTTTTTATATTATCTAAAATTCAACACTTCTAATGAGAAGAGTTGTTTATTTATGAAAAATGGCCTTAAACAATTTGATGAGCTTTTAGTTTATTTGATCTAAAATAAATGGATGTAATACATATATAGGGACATATATTACATTAATAATAATACTTATGAAGTTTTATATAGAGTATTATTCTTTAATTTCTAGGAAATAATGTTTATTTCTTTTAATTGAATCTATTTCATTGGGAAAGGTTTATTTCAATGATCTCATTTGAATTTTAATAAAATTATGCCTTTTCCATCATATAAATTACAAAATTATTTTATTCTACAAATATAATATATTTTTTTATCGATGAATGGGGTTTTAGTGGAATTTGATGGAAAAATAAAATCTTAAAAAAGTGTTTTCTAATTATTTTCAACATGTATATCAAACTATATAATGAGGAATGGGGAGTGAACCCAGGACCTCAACAAGGATTTTATCAAATATGTGACATTTCTTAGTGGACACATTGGTTTCATTAGATCTACCATGTATCATTTTTTTCCATAATAGAATTCTTATTTTCAATTGATTTTCATAGAAAAGTTCCATAGGTATTCCAGGAGAATTGTTTTTGAGGATTTCCAAAATGATATGTATTTTTGAATGATTTTCTAATATTATTTTGTTATATATATATATATATATTTGATATGAAATATCACTATTTTTTAAAATAATTATGTAAAAAAAGAAATTTCCACTTGTTTTAAAATGAAATAATATTTTTTTTTCTGATATGATTTTTTAATATATTTTTAAAATATTTATTATAAATTCCAATGGTTCTTGTTTCTAATAAGGAGGCAGTTCTCTACTGGTTCTCAACACTATGGTAATTCCACATAAATCATTCTATTCCAATGAATGTACATGACTTAAGAGTCCATTACAACTCTATGCCACTCTGGCTTGAATTTTCTCCATCCCTAACCTAGATGGAGTTTGGGAAGTTTTAACATAGAAGCATTGGGATTTGTGGTGTAGTGTATAGTGGTTTTTCGATGCTACTAGAGTTAGTCCTTTTGTTTTCTCTCTTTCATTTTCGACAGAACATACCTTCTCTGACCTAGGGTTCCGCCGCTCATCTCTAGGTTGGATTTAGAGTAATGGTTACATAATGTATTTTGGCCCTATAGTTATGCAGTCGTGATATTTCTTTCTAGGATCATACTTCACATCCATTACAGTTTTATCCCCAGTTCTGTTTCTTCTATTTTGGTCCTCTTTATAGTTGGTGGTGTTTGTTCCCCTTGGCAGTCTGGTTTCTAGTTTTTTCATTTTTATCGTGATGATGAGTTAGTGGAGTGGAGGTTTATATTCCTAGGTTTTATATTTCTATTGGGATGTTTGATTGCTGATGTTATTTGATTTGTGTCTGGATCTGGTACTGATTTATGGTGAGTTGATGATGATGATGTTGAACAAAAGATGGTTGTGATGACGGGTGGTGATGTTTACATCCTCAATGTAGATGTAAAGACACGGATGGTTTTTTTTTTGATATTTTGTTTTTATTTTATCAAATCTGGTGGTGGTGGTTGATGTTGATATCACTGAAGGGCGTTGGCTACAATGATGATGTAGTTCACATTTACATCGAATGATTTGTATAAAGAGGGAAGGCGATTTTACTTCGATGAAGGTACAACTGTGATCTCTGATGGGGTTCTGACATGCATGGTGACCTGGGAGGTATTGTAAGGATAACGATGGTTCTGTTATAATGATAGTGATCCGTATTACCTAAGGGGTTGTGGGATTTGTGGGATTTTTTTACTAATTCACTAGTCCCTACCATGATTTCTTCATTTTTGGAATTTTAAAATTCATGACCAGTTTGAATTTTAAAATTATAAGGTGTAATATGTTTGGCTCCCTTTTCCAATCAATGTGGATTTTAATGAAAATAACAAAAAACATTTATTTGGATATAATAAAGTAAAGAATTTATTTTCAAACAATCCATGATTTAATTAAAGTTATTTATATATCCTTATGATTACCATACATCTAAATACTATTGAATTATAATTTACTAATTTCATAGGGGATCTTTGTCTAAATTTTTTTTTACTGTAACTTATTTTATATTATACTAATATTTATGATTATGATGCCTATATACTAATAGTTTTACTTTTTATATCAGTTATCATTCATAATTGATAGTTTTAAAACAAAATACACCAATTATTTCGTCCCATGAGATGTTATATAAATGTTACCAAAGCGGTAAGTGTTTTTCATCTCCAATTTTTTCATTGGGTCATTTGTTAGGTTTAAAACCTATGTTCATTAATTAGGTGTATCTACTATCCAATTTATTTATTTTAATATGAATAATAATACAATTTTGGTATTCAATATTTCATTTTATTTTATTTCTTCTATGGGTTCATTAATCTAGATTCACCATGGTGGTTTGGGTTCTATGTTACAACATCATTTTTACTGGGAGCTTTAATGATTACATTATTAAATTATGGGATTTTTTGATATATCTATCCAAAAATTAATTTATTTTTATCTATAAATGGTTGTTTATAAATATTACATGACTTGTTTTCATTTTTATCTCTTTATGTATTCCCACGACTGAAGGAATGTTTTTAAGTGAAATTGAACCATTGTTTCTCTTCGGTCATTAATGATTTATTCCATGTAAATATTTAAATGAAAATGTATTAGATAATGAATTTAATGTATTCTAATGTTTTCTTAAGGTCACTTTTTATACATGTTTGAATATTTTATAAAACAAATAAAATGGAATCATATTATTATTTTCAAAACATAGTCCTTTAAAACTTTACAAAAAATGTGAATGTAATTTTTTTTTCATGTACACCACAATAATGGATCCACTACAACCATAAACACTAGTTTCATTTACTTTCTACTTCTATGTATTCTTAGTTCTTTTAAAATAAAATATTTTTAATATATTTATATTTTAAATATGTGATTTCGAAATAAGAAAAAATATTTTTCGTCCCAAGTTATTTTTAATGGTCTTTCAATGTAAATCAATATCATTTGATATTTTTTATGATTTATTATCTATATGATACATTTTTACCATATTTATTATTTCATTTGATTTTTTATTAATATAAAGTTGAAATTTTTATAAAACTAGTATCCTTTCCATGGTACATGATTTAGTGATATGGTGAAAATTTTATAATCTTATGGAAAATATGTGTATGATTTTAATTATTTAACATGAGGGACTAAGATCACACACCCCCACCCCAAATCATTGGATAATTATGGATATAAAATTGGATTATAAGGATATAAATGGGATTTTTACCCAGTTCGTTAAGGAACTATGTCCAATTAGATATTCTAAAGAGTGTACCTTGACTATAGAATGATATAAAGGGGACTGTCATAATCCACTGTGATGGTTTTGACAGTGGGGATTGAATAATAAAATTATTTTCTATGTTATGTAAATGAAAAAAAGACAAGTTTTATTATAATTAATTTCTTTTTTGTTTGTTACTGATCATTTATGATTCTATATTGTTATGTATATGTATTTCAATTGATAGAACTTTTTTCCATGTTTCGTGAATATCATATATAAACATATGGTTATGATTTTATATTTTTTTGGCTATTTGTGTCATACAAATATTAATATATTATTCTCTAAAATAACCATTTATTGATATCTCTTATGTTTTCTCATATAATGAATTTGAGTTATCCCTTTCCTCTTTTCCATTCCCTAGGTTACAGATAATGGTATAAAGTGTGTAACGTCAGTGAAGGGTGATAATTGTGTGGAAATAAATTGAAAATAATGTATATCATTTATATAAAATTTAATTATGAATATATGTTTCCAATGAAACTAAACCTTTACACTCCTTAAGCATGTATTATTATTAATTTATTACTATTAAATATTTATTTATAGAATATATTGGTCACTGTAGTTAGGCTCAACAGAAAGGTGTATTTAAATTTTGAAACAAGGATGATGAAACGTAAGCGATAACCCATATTAAAATCATATGCATTATAGAATATACAATGTTTTGGTAATGAAATGTTTTTGGTTTTCCAAATCAAATAAATCCCTATATAGATATTATAAAATGGCATGGATTAAGGTAAAATGTATCTATTGTTAAGAACCGTAAAAATAGTTGGTTGATTATATAATGACCATCATTCTAGTGCATAGTGAATGGGTCCTAATATAATCCCATGTTCAAACTCTTGTAGTATATTCTTAGGATAATTGAAATTTTATTTAGCATCTAGTACGATTGATTTGAATAGATAATGACCATTTTTTACCCAGAATATGAATAATGTGTCATATATGGAAAAGATTTCATCATGGTTTAGAAATCCAGTTAATTATTTTCATGACTAGATAATTTACCACTATGATTATTACTACTCTAACAATTTATTTTGGTTTTTGTTAATGGATCGAATGAGAAGGAAAAGTAATAATATTGAATTTAATGAAAAGTTCGATGACTATCGTGTTGAGGAAATGAATGTTATATGATATTGAATAAAATTCAATAAAAAATGTATACAAATATATCTCAATCCATGAGTCATATTTAGATTTCACATGAGAAATGGAAGAAAAAATGCATTGTGTATTCCTTTATTAGGAAATACAGAGCTTCCTTATGTGGGTCTACTAATATACTTGTTCTTGAGAAATGGATTAGTAAAACTGAGAATTTATTTATGTTATCTAGGTAAAAAAAATGGAAATTTTATATTATCTTTATGGTGAATTGGATAAATAGTGTATACTTATTAACAATACAAGGAAATGAGAAGAAATTTATCTCATGGAGTGGGATGTGTTTTTGAGCTTATTTTCTAATTTGTACTTTCCTCATAATCTCTGTATGATGGTATAAAAGGAATTATTTTATATTAAGAAAAAGTATTGTGATTATTTTGGCACCAGTAATGATAATTTTATAATAGTTTTGAAGTACATTTCTAGTATTTTTATTGAAATAAAAGTTAATATATATTGATTTCCATTGATTAAAGTGACAACTCTAAATGGATTTAGTTATAAGAGACATATGTTTCTACTAATAAATCATTTAATTTTTCATTATCGAGGAAATTTATGTTCACGTTAGCCATCAATCACATTTTTCATAAGAAAATTAATATTGAATTCAAGGGAATTTATAAAAAAAACTTTTGAGGGAAGAAGATGATTTTTCCTTTATGTAAAATTTGTGGAATTTGGCATAGAGGAAAATGAATTAACTATAATGAAAAAAACATAAGCATTAAATATAAGGACATAATGACATATAATTATAAAGTGATTTTAATATGTTATATAATTATTCAAACGTAGAGGAATCTCAAAAAAATGTCCCACCCACACTCTAAGGCAACAATTTTTAGGATTATGGCCATTATGAAAATTAGTGCTCAAATATGAATGTTAATGTTGATGATCAACATAATAAACCTCTTAATACCCTATAAAGAGTTGAATACCTTGTTTAGACTATTGTTAAAATGGATTGTTATAACAATGTGGTAAAGGAAAACATTATCATGCACTCAAGAAATACTTATATATTTGTTGACTCTATATTTACCCAATCTGTTGTATTTGAAATTTTTTTAATGGTATCAAATTACAATCTCAAACACTATATGTTTACATAGTTGTAATAAGTCTTTTTTTTATATTGATTAAATCTCAGGTCTCTGATTATTGTCGAATTGATTTCTGTGGTGATACACATGTGAATATTTTTATTATTATTCCTCAAGTTGAATTAGATAAAATATTTTTAGTAGATAGTAATTAATTATATAAATCCTATATGTATTTACAGGGAAAGGAATATTCATTTTATATTACAATCCAACCATTAATTGTATATTGGTTCAATTATAAATTTGAACATTCTGTGGAAGATAAATCAATTTAAGGGGTTATTATTCCTAATAAATGTTTGTTTTTATCTTAATTGGTGGGGTATAAAATCAACTTCTATGACTTATATTCTATTCATGAGTTTTATGGTGTCCTTTTAGATGAGATCCCTATTTATTTACCACATCATAATTTTTTTTATCAATATAATTCATTATTAGAGCTACATATAATTAAAATATTTCATATATAATGAACATGATTGATTTGTAAAAATTGAATAAGAAACTATATGATAATTAAGTTAACAGATTCATTTTTCTAAGTGCATCAGCTTGAGAAATTATAATAATTTTTACAATGACAATTGATAAATCAATGGGAATCTGCATTTTTTTATCAGAAAATTTACAAGGACATGATCAATATTAATTATCCTCTGTCTAAAATTGATGATTGTATTCAAAATTTAGGATGGTCAAAATAAGTTTACAAGAATAATCATTGATCTTAATATAATCAGTTAGAGGTCAAATGTGAAGGAATTACAAAGAAAACATTCTTTTGGAAGTATGGACACTAGGAATTAATTACATTGGGTCTAACTAATTACACATATATATATTCATATATTTAATGAATAGAGTCCTTAGAGATTATTATAATAAATTTGATGAAGTATTTATCGATGATATTGTTTTGTATTCCATTATCAATTAAGATCATGAAGATCACATGAGGATTGTATTAAAGATCCCATAGAAGGATAAGTAGTGTGAAAATTTTTCCATGTGTGATGTCTGGGTACATAATGATTCATATTGGGTTATATAATTATAAGTGAAGTTATATATGTGGATCCATCAAAGACTAATGTTGTTAAATATTCACTCTGGAGAACCACTAATACTAAAATAAAACGTTATCATAGATTTGATGTACATTATCTATATTGTATGAAAGATTTATAACACCTTTATAATCCCTTGACCATGTTATCTCATAATGGAGTTAAGTTCGTTTGGATTGATTAGTTTGATGAAAATTTTAATGAACTTAAGGGATTGTTTGTATATTCACTTATAATCATGCTACCCTATAATGGATAGGGTATAGTGATTTATAGTGATTCATTATATATAGTTTTGTGATGTGTTTTCATGGAAAATAATTTGTTGATAGATTATGTTTGACACCAATTATTGGTGGATATGGGAAATTACATAGCTCACGATTTTCAATAAGAATCCGAATTATTTGAATTAAATATATAAGGGAATTATATTAAAAAATAATAGTGTGACTTATAAAATAGTAATAAAATTAAAATGTATATATTCATACATAAATATTAGAATATTATCCACATATGATGATTATATTTCATTAAAGATGTGAATGATGAATACACTACCACATTTCGAAGGTGAAGAACATAAATGATGCTTTGAGTTTGAAAGACTATGATATCTTATCTATGATGAGATAAAGAAAATACAATATTTATGGTTTTTGAATGGTTGTCCCATTAATTCTAGATATATGTTGATAAGGATTATCTTTCTCAAATTATTGGTCACCAATCTATCCATGAAATGTTTAAAAATTCAATAAAGGATGGTGTAAAGCTGAAAAGGAACGTGAGAAATTTTCCTGTGTAAAGACTTGTACTTTATAAAATGTAATGGTTTAGGAACTGATTATGTGTCTCGTCAATACTATACTTGAAAAGGAACTATTGGAAAAACTCATTACTCATAATTCTCTATTCATTTTAAAGTATGAAGATATATAAATACCAAATTGATTATTTTATATAGGACAAAAATAATATTGAAATTGTATTTTATTAATATATGTGATTGGTATGACAAAATTTAACCCTCTGATATTAGGTTTTCAGGAGAAATTATTACCATTACGTATACAAAATGGAAATGGGAAAAAGTCACCATGGATTTCACTATTGGTCACTCAAAAACATCTAATGTCCATAATTTTATTGGGGTGGTAGTCAATTTCCCATTGAATTTAGTGATATTATTTATTATATAACTATATTTCTATATTGATATTAATTATAGGATATACTATTAGGATATGGTATGGTTATATAGGGTTCCATGATTCATTACATTTGAATGGGATTGTGGTTTACCTGGATGTTATTCAGAAGATTTTATCAAGATCCGAATGTACAGTTCTGTTTCAATTCATCTTGACATCCTCATATAGATGTCCAATCTAAGATGACCAAAAAACCCTAGAAGATATTTTTTATTTGTTACTGTAGATTTCAATTTTTCTAGGATTAACACTATCATCCAGTTGACTTTCCATACAATAGTAGAATTAAATCGATCATTCATAATGATCCTTATGAATATATATATTAAAATAAGTATAGAAAGCGAACATACTGGGATGATAGTAGATAAATAATTCATTTGGTGCATGGTAAGGTTATGTAAATGATATGGGATGTTAGATGCATTCAATAGTATATCAAGTAATCTTGGAGTTAAAGGATGAGTTAATTTAATAATTGTCGGTGCGATATTGAATTTTATGTTGATAAAAAGGTTTTAATTAAAAGTTATTAATGGTATAATTTATATGATTTGGAATGAGGATAATTATTATACCATAATATATTGGTTCCCTAGTGATTCTTTATCGAATAAGTCATGAATCATTTCATTCATCTCTCCCAACAATCCTCTCTTAGGTTCATGATTTGTACCATGTATCTCTCCTGAAGTAGTATATGATAGAACCGTCATATGTAATAATTCATATGTTGTACAATTGTATCATGATCATTCATATAAAGATATTCTATAATATAAATGATATTATAGAGATAATGTTAAATGGAAAAAACTACTAGCCTAGCTAATTTTTTTAGAGGAATTGGAAAATTGACGATGACACAAGTGAAAACAAGGATTTGATATAGAATAGATTCCATAATTCATTATAAAATAGTGACATAATTCTTAATGATATATTCCTTTTTATATTGGTATAACATTAAACCCAAATAATATATATGTATTTTCATTGTATCAAATATTGATGTGTTTAATTGTTGGCCTTACATGTATAATCCAGTCGTTGTAAACCATTATATAGTAAACTATTATGACATAACCAATAAATAAGTATATATGGGTAGTAATAAATTATAAATTAAAGATATGTAATAAGTTTTTAAATAATGATAATGTATATATTATTTCATTATAAATACGTACTCTATTTTCAGTAATGGCATTTTAAGCTTCAAAAATTTAATTTCATAAAAAATGGTTTTTATCATGTAGTTACATGATAAAATAAAAATGAATTAAACTATATATATAAATTTTTATTTAGTAAATTAATATCATATTCGAATATATCATGTTAATATAATTGAAATTTTATTTTTAGAATATTTTTAAAAATATTATTTTCAGTGAATAATGAAATATACTTTTTTTTGTAAAATGTCATTTATATTCCAATAAATTACTAAATATGTTTTTAATGTCACATAAATTTAACATAATTATACTTTATTAATAAATAATTTAATTATTTATATAGGAATCATCATTATACTAGATTTTTTTATGACTTTTTTTCATATAAAATATCAAAATAATGATTGTTATGTGTGCAATGTGTTTTTATCATAATAAATTAATTTAATCCATATTTATTATTGTTTGTTATTAAATTTTTACATAATTTATTCAATATATTATTATAACATTCATTTAATCCTATTTAGATGTTAATTTATTGAATTATATTATGTTCTATGCATAAAATTCTTTTTTATAAAACAGTGTTTCATTGGTGTTTTTTGTGCTTAATTAAAAAAAATTATAGAAAATTGTAGAACATGAATATGATAAAATAGATTAAAAATTTAAAAAAATATTTATTAATATAATTTTATTGGTTAAACTTAATTCCTTTTCATAGATAATCGTAAAAATATTAAAACAATATTATCATGGTTATGGACAAATTGGGTTTACCAAGGGTGGGGTTAAACCATGACATAGTGTAATGATTTCCTCCCACATCAATAAATGTTTTATTGTTTGAAGATATTAATATATTATAAAATCCTGTCATTAATTAATTATCCATTTTATAAAACATTCCCTTGAAATATATCACAAATCATGGAAATCTTTTAATAAAATCACTGTGATTACGTCCCATTAATTAAAAAAGGGTTCCTCCTATCCTCACTTATTCAAACTATATTATGATTACATAGTAGAAAATAAAAAAAAAATCAAAAATGGTACAAGAATCCATCCTTATATACTTGAGAGTATGTTGAACTCATAATTTCAATCCATAAAGTCTTTTTTAGAAATCCAGAGGAGGTCTCTCAAAGAAGAGGTATATAAATTAACCAATCATATTCAATTTATTTATTTGAATACATCCTATAAAAATTTTATATCCATAAAAAATTAATAAATCAAATTTCATAAATACAATGATATTTTAATATTGTTATGGACAAACCATTTACCCCATATTCTTAGTCTAATGGAAGATTAATGTATTTCTCATAAGTACGTTAAGACTAACGCCTCCACTGACCATTAAAAAACATTTTCTATAATCAAAATTATTTTTTTATGATATATTTAATACTTATATATTATATTAATGTTATAATAATGATTTTTAAATTTAAAATTAATTTTTATCTTTATTTCATTTTGTGTAGGGAGGAATATAAACCTAACTCATGCATTCGTAACGAGTATCATCTTCAAATAGTGTTATTATTCATTTTTCATCACTTATATATATGATGTGATATAAATATGTATATGATGAAAATATATTATAATTATATCCTTATTTATATTATATAGATGAAGCATTCATGATCATTTTTCACCTACCATAACAATAGAACTCAAGCATACTAAAAAAGGATCTATTAACACACGAAATAAGGACATTACTAATGAATTGTTAATAAAATATTATGGGAATTATATAAGTGGTTAATATATAATATTATATTTAAGAATATTATTACCTAATATAATTATAATAAATCTATATTTATTATATAGAGTACTATAGAACATAAAAATCATATTAGATATAAGGAAAGGTATTCATCTCAATTTAATTTCATTAAGACATGTTTAATTGTTATGCATGAATTCGTTAATTATATATTTTAATAATGTAAAAGACGATACTTTATAATAATCATTATTTAATTATAATCATTTATAGAACATTAGGATTTTCAATCATCCAATGACATTCAAATCAAATATTACTAAATTCATAATTGGTTATCATCAATTTTTTTACTACTACATGTTAAATGTTATTCAATGAATTAAGGTAATGACGTGTTTGTATCTATCCTTTCACATGATATTTATTTTTAATTTTAAAATTATTTTATTACTAGTTATATTCAAATTTTTTCATCCAAGGGGATTTTATGTGATTGTAACTAATGTGTTAAGTGTTTAATGTCTCAAATAGTCTTTGTTGGGACAAATGTCACAATATAAACATATTTTATTTTATGATCTATATCCAGTTTCCATCTAATATATTGAATCAATAATACCCTTTTTTTAATTTAATATAATGTTTCATTTTTTATTTATTTATGGGCATAAATGAAAAAATATATTCCTAAGGTTTAAAGGTTTTATGATAAAATTAATTGTTATCAAGATTTTCCGTGATTGAATTATCGAATAATAAAATTTTATAATCATTTATCCCAAATATTATTTTTCTTCATATATAATGGTTATTGTTCTATATTTAATGTAATCATTTTTTCTTCCACTCTTTAATTTCTCATGAAAATCATATAAGGTTTATAAGGAAAATAATCTTTTTTTCTCTTCGGTTTAGAATATTTTCTTCCATGGTTGTATTTTCTATAAAATGATTTCATGAATATTATTAATATTCTCAATATATTTGTAATCTTAATATTTATACAATATTAAATTTTTTAAAATAAAATTAAGGGAATATTATTTATATTGTCAAAATGTGGTACTTTTGACTTCTACAAAATAATGTGATAATAATTGTTTCTTTGAACATACACAATATAAATGATTTTACCAAAACCATGAATAATATTTCTCTAGGTTGAATTTATATGTTTCCTTATTCATTTTAGAATATGTTTTCAAATAATGTGCTCTTAAAAACTAAATTGTGATTTTAAAATGAATATGATATTTTAATCAAAAAATGAACCAGTGATATTGTAATTGAATTCTCATATATAACAAGATGATTTGATGTTTCTTATGATATACTAGATAAAAATATTGAAATTTAAATATTTATTATTTCCCAATATTCATTTCAATCATGATGATTAAATGTGTATAAAATCTTTTTTCATTTCCAAATTGTATTATTTAATGATACGAATAATGTTTTTTGATCTTATAGAACATATATGTAAGGATTTAATTAGGTTATTTTTGGTGTCGAGATTATATATCCCTAAAATGAATTGTTTATAATAAGACATATCATTATATCATTTGGACTATAATCGAGAGTGAACCATGTTCATCATGGGACATAGTCTAATACGATATTATAAAGAGTAAACCTTAACTATGGAATGATTCAATGGGGAGTAAACCCAATCCATTATGTATGTCTTAGTATGGAACATTGCCTTTGTAATTTATTTTATATTAATATTTTTATTTAAAATCAATTATCCGCTGACCATGATATTTTTTAATTTATCATGAATTAGAATTTGTTACACCACAATAACATGCCTAATATCATTAGATTGATGAATCATTTTACAGGATTCATGATTATGATATATGAATTCATGGGTATTGTTTTATACTATTTAAATTATAAAATTATATGGTAATTATTTTTTAACACTCAATTATGATCATTTATTAATATCTCTTATTTTTACACATACATAGAATCGATGTTCACTAGTCTTATATTTTTCTTCCACATGTTATGGTGAATGTTTTTAAGTATGTCATTTATATGATGGGATCATGTTGTGAATAAATAAATAATAAATAATGTCTCTCTTTTATATTTATGATTTTTATATACCCAATAATCCATTGTCGATAAATCTAGTGTCCTCAGGTTCATATTATTGTGAATGTTTTTGAATAATAATCTAAAATTATATAATATTTATGTATTAAAAAGGTGGTTCTATATAGAAAAATATATACTCAAATAAATTATCTGATTCAAGAAGTTATTTATTACTAATTGATAAATAATTACATAATATTTTAATGATGAATATTTCACTCTTCTTTATCCCTTTGTACACAACAATTTTATAGGTATAAACTTGACTCATTGTAATCTAATTTGTGATTATTGTGGATGATGTATTGATGGATACAATTTTTCCATGACTATTATATAGAAAAATATTTTTAATTGTGATCTTTTAACAAAAATATATTATTCTATATGGGTTGTATGAGAAATTTAAATCACTAAACAAAATTTATTAATATAAAAAAATTATTTTCTAGGAAACATAATTGTACCTAACTTGTTTGATTTCATCTTACATGATTATGAAGATTTATTTTTGTTGAATTATAAATTATTTTTATTATAATAATTCACTCCCAATTCTTGAAATATAATGTTCTTCCAAAATATATTTTTTGTTGTTTCATACAAATATTTTTTCGGGGAAGTGGGTTCCCATGAAAATATAAATTGTCTATTTGATGTTATTAGTGGTAAGTTATCTCTATAATTTTTAATAGTTATTTCTAAAAATATCAAATAAATAGAATTAATAAGAATTAATTTCACATAGTTTAGATGAAAGTTAAAATATTTTGATGTAATTAATGCTACCATGCGTACTATTTGGTGATATGTATGCTCATAACATTTTAGGTAATGGTTTTACTATTTTTTGGATGGTTCAAGGATTACTATTATAGATAATAATAATATCAAGATCAATTTATATGAAATGAATTCAATCATATTTTGTTTAATGAAATAATTCATTGTTGTAATAATGATAGAGGTACTAAAATGTACCTAGGAAAAGCTATGAAATATTTAATAATATATTGTTTGTTTAATTAAACATTAAAATATAACATAGACGTTTAAAAAGAAATTCAAATCCTTGTAATTGATTAAGTGGATTATTGAATTACTATATATAGTGAGATAATAAAATTAATGGATTAAAAAATCTCTAGCATATTTAATTTTCCTTATTTCCCCACTTCATAACTTTTAAGATAGGGTTGATTCTTATTAATCATCTTTTTAAAATTTTGATTTTATTAAATTTCAACATTAAAAGTTAAAATACATTTTTAATGTTCATGAAATAAAAAATGGCCCATCATTTTATGAAATTTCTAATTATGATAATAATGGATATTTGAATTAAAAAAATAATTAATATATTATACACATGTCAAAAAAAAGATAGTGATTAATATTTATATGAATATATACATGGTATTTTTTATAATACATTTAATCGTATCTCAAAAAGTATCTAAAAATAAAATGGTTTAAACCATGGTTAAATAAAGTTGATTAGTTTTTAATTGTGTTCTAGTTTTTTTATTATATAATGTTAATGAATAAATATAGTGAATATGAAGACAAATATAATATAGGGTTCTCATGGATTAATATTGTTTTCCAAACAATAATAATTTACCTTCTATTATAAATGAATACAATTTTACAAATTGAAAAAGAAATTTCAATATACATGAAATGTTTGTGTCAAAAATTAATTTTTTTCCTATTCATCACCCAATGATCATTTATAAATGTTCAAAGTTTCCATGGTGAATAACGTGATTTCAATTGGAGTAAATTTTAATTAAGTAGATATGTAATTAATTATGTAGAAGGATTTCAATGTAATTATAATTAAAAAAATTCGTAACTATATAAGAAAATTATGATGTTAATAAAGGAATATGATGCTCCAAGTTAGGGTGTGAATGTTGATTGTGAAGAGGAGTAAATGTTATTGAAATCAAGTTGATATTTAAATTATATCATCTACTAAAGATAAAATATTAAATGATGCACTGAAAGATAATTTATATACAAAAAAAGTCTATCATTTAAATTTTTTTAATATGAGATTTATTCTAAATAATAGTTCATTAAGATAAATATGATTTTTCAAAATTCATACCTGATGTTTTTAGAAGATCGGTTAATTATAAAATGACATGTAAATCATCCTAGAATGTTATTGATCGATGAAATCATAAAAAAAATCATTGTATTAATGAAATTAATAACATTTTAGAGAATAATTCTCAATGGAATGAAATTATTTCAAAATATGATGTAAAACAATTAAAGGAGAATATGTTTTTTATTGAAGAATCATTGAATTCTTGTTAGAATAATCACCAATATATATACAAAATAGAGTGTACCTCATATAAAAATTCTTTCATGTGAATTAATTATGTATTTGTTACATGTGGAGAAAGAAACATTTCAATTGTTTATTATGGGATCATATAATCAATTATATTTCCCCAGTAGATATTAATTAAATGAATTGTAAGTTAAAGAGTTCATAATTTATTGATATATTGAAACATTACCATATTATTATTTTTCAATAACGTGATAAAAAATATAATATTATCATTTGGAAATATGGATGTGTGATAAAATGTTTCATGTATGGATCTAACATATATTAAGGATATGAGATGAAATATAACTTATTTAATATTGGAAAAGATCAAAGTTCCAACTTCCATGGAAAGAATGGGTACGAAAAATTGGATTCACCATGGGCTTGGATACATTGGTCAGACGACAGTAGTCATGTTCACTGAAGAAAAAATTATTCATGTTGTTTTGTTTATAGAAAAATGAAAATTTTATTACACTAAATATCAAAATTTATAGATCAGGAACTCCTTACAGAAAACAATAGTGATTCAAAAAACGGATACCATGAAATTTACAATTCATATCGTATTGGTGCTATTTAGAAATAAATGGATAATGGGTGACAATTATTTAACACATTTTTTAATTATTTCAGTTAGACAACCTTCGTCAATGTCTATGAGGCATACATCATATTCATTAAATAATATTAATAACATTAAAATAATGATGATAATGAGAGTGGTTATTCATTCATGTTGTTCCATTTTAATAATGGAACTAAATATTGAATTGACATAAATGATTATTATTTTTAAGGAATATGAATCATCATATGTACAATACATCATATTTTTTATAACAACATTGTGTTTGTAATTTTAAAGAAATATACTTCTGTTGTGGTGGATCAAATTATATTTGATGAACATGGTAATTATTATTCTGGATAAATGAAATATAGATAATTGTAAAAACTAAAAACTAATGACAATATTTTCAAAAAAACATGTCTATATATACGATAAATTATTATAATATCCCAATATTTAAATCTCAAATAATGCTTCATATCCCATTTCAAATTAAATTTTATTGTTCAAATATAATCAGATTATGTGAAACTCTCAGGTTTATTTTTTATTGTTTCTCTGAGGTCACTATTTTTAAAATATTGGGAATATATTTGGTTCCCCTCAACAAATTATAAAATGGGTTATTTTTCAAAAAAGTGATTTGGAGTAAATATGATAAGGCTTTATTAATCAAGAATAAAAAATTAGTTTTATCCAACATCCCCCAAATAGTAAAGGATATCATTGTTCTAAAATAGATTATATAATATTTTTTATGGAAATTATCTAAACAGTACTGATCAATCATTACATTGGTGTAAAAAAGAAATTCAATAATAATTTAGTGAAGACAGTAGAGAATTTATTGGACAATAAGGAAAATAATTTACAACAGAGGTTTTTGGTGATGAATATGAAGAGGATCATGATTCAATAATTTCCATTATTTATAAATTAATATATTTAGGTCATTATTGGGCCTCCAAATTGATAATATAATATCAATGAACTATTGAAGTAATTTTGGAATGAGATACCAACAAAATGAAGAAGATGTTGAGATATGTTTAAAATAGTGTGTGAAGATAAAATAAAACCACCAATTTACTTCATAGGACACATTAGATGTGGGACTAATATATCACATGTAATCCTTTAAAATTAAATTTGAATACTAGATATGGACGACTTATTCCCCCCACTACAAAATAAATTCATTTGAATAATGACGGTGAAATCTCCCCACCATAATGATGATATTTCTTTTATAGGATGAGTTGGACAATTAACACCCCCACAAACTAAAATCAATTTTCAAGACGTAGTAGTCATTTCTCACCCCAAAATTAAATATTTTTTTAGGAAATAGAGGTTACATGAACTTAAGTGAATGTTATTTTTGGTTTGTGGTGTATTTTATTATCTTCCACATAGAATCAAGTATGCTATTCTATTGACTATTTCATGAATGAAGTTATTCCCAAACTACCCATAAATACCAAGATATCACCCCAAAAGTATAAAGATAGAGAATAAGAAGATTCAAACATGTTAAATAGTGGAATATATAGATAAGACAAGTAAAAACATAGTGAGAAACGTTTAGGTAATCCAAATACCTTATAACACTAATGAAAATGAGCCCCCACAAAGGAATCCTTGATGAAGAGTATTTTCCTTGAAAGGGGACACACATCAAAATAATGGTAACCCACCGAGTCATCTCCAAGGCAGGCCTCTTTCACATAATAATCCATTCATGTGGAGGCCTCCTTTTCCAAATTACGAATTGGTAATATCATATTCACTATATGAATAGTATAAAAATAGGGTATTGACCTTCTCGATCTCACATTCAACATTTAGAATAATGATCATCTTCATTTTAGCCCCATTGTAAACTATAATAATGGTTCCCTCTAATCCATGAAAAAAACCAATAATGAAATCATAGTGACCTCTCCTATGTCAAGAAGACCCATCTAACGAAGGTATGGGACATATCAATGTTTCCCTCTTTTAAAAAGTATTATTTTAGTAATGGAAGTCCAACGTAACATAATAAGTACAAAGGGTGATCATAATATTCAAAATCTTTCATTCCTAGGGTAACTATGATCTGTGAATTAAGGAATGTCATATAAGTTGAATCATAAGAACTAATTTTTGTAATGCTATCTGAAATGTGAAGATAGTATTGAATTATATTTTCATTTAATGGATTTAAAATCCATAATATAAGGATTATAAAGAGGAAATTATATGACAATGTTTAAAACCCATATTTATTCATGACTACTCCACAATATCCCCACCCTCATCCTCTGGAGAACAAGGATAAAATATATACAATTTGGAATTCCACTTAGAGTAAGCCCATATACATTACTATAAGATAAAAAAACTCTTATTTCCTTTTATATTCATCCCTCATCAACTATGGGATGGATAAAAAATAACCGTGGGATTTTAATTCAATTGTAATTTTATTTCTATACATGAAAATTTTATTTCATTTGTCTCTAACGATTTCTTGTTTCTCACACTTTTCATGAATCATGTTGAATTAGAGATCTATAGTTATCATATCATTTTTATGGTTGAAATATCCATGGGCATCCTTCTTGGTGTAATCCCAAACCATGTTTTTATCTTCCAAAAAGGTCATATACCTAGCAATACAAACAATCATTCTCAATATCCACATTGAAATAACTATTTCCTCTTCCATAGTTGTTTTCAATAACATTACAATTTTTTTCTTTGATAACAATCCTAGGGGGATACATAGGTATCATACTTATTGTTCAAACAAAACACCTTCAATCCAACAGTATCTTTATAAAGAATCATTCATGGTAAGATCATCCCCCTACCTTGGAGGACCTATTCTTCCCAAATCATTTTAGCCTTATCATTACCATCCAATATTCCATATGAGGGATACCTCATTAATCTAAATTCCCTTTTTTGTTTTCCAAAAAATGGGTTCTCATCTGTAATCCCCACACTATCTTTTTAGGAACCTTTAACCTAGGCATCCTCCTTAAATTATGTTAAATGGCATGTTTTGTTACTTGTCACATAATTATAAAAGGTCTAATGTGTCTCATAATTACTACAAAACTAAGAGGGTTATAAGTAATTTTATGGGGATACCTTGGAATACCTTCTCATGGGATGAATCAAAAAAATAAAAAAACACCCATCTCCAAAGATGATGAAAAAATCTATATTACCCCTACCATGTCGGTTAAAACTAGAATCACAAAATAATTAAACAAAAATTTAGGACCTCTGATATATTGGGACGATACTATTAATGAAGTCCATTATATAATAATTTATGGTATTATGTGAAAATATTCCAATAATTGTTTGTTATCATAAGGGTAAACATATCCTACACTTGGTAATTGGAAAGGATTGATGAACTTTCATTCAAATAAAAGAATATATATGTATCTAATGTTCTCAATCAATGGTACCATCTTCATGTATTAAATGTTCTATATATTTTATTATTATTTTTTGTGTATGGTTTTAATCTTTTTTATTGGTATCTAAAGATTTTATCATCATCTAATGAGTTATCTGTTGTTATGATGATGTGATTGGGCCCATTATAAGGGCTTCCTATATATCATCAAAATTTTAACTCGAATAAACTTAGTTTGGATCAACATAATGGGATACATCATGAATTTAATAGTCATGTGAGATGGACTAGACTATGAAGTTTAATGTATTTCATTGAGGTATTCTTGGAAAAGGTTCCCATAAAAATAGAGTGTGGGGAGTATATATGAAAAAACCATAATCATTCAATACACATGAAAATATGGCTTGTCATGGTAGCCATCATTAGGAACTTGGGATAATTTGGATTAGGTGAAAATAACATGGGAGGGATATGGATTACCATATGAGGTATGATCTTATTAAGAATGTGTCATAATAAGTATGTGGTGGATTAAATTTGTTTGGTCTAAACCCTAATTAGGATTCCTATTTATCCTGTTTGGATGGGAATAAAATTGCATATAGTTATTAAGGTTGGGTCTTACACCAATGGGGAGGCACCATGATACATAATTGGGAAAATTTCTTTTCAATGGGTTATCTCATAAGGAATATAGACCATTAAGAAAATGATAACAACTATTGGGACAAAATGTAATAGGAGGACCATGGTTATTTTCACTATGTCAATGACGTGATCACCATAGGTCTCCAATCCCATGTGATTCATGATTGGTGTGGGAATCGTTAGATAATCAATGATCATCATGTCCCACAGTCATGTTTAAAAAGGGGCATACACCTGAATTGATACCCCGAATTTATTTTTCTCTACTCTTCCAGATGATTATGGTGGGAATATGGACGGAATGAGAAGAGATGTTTCCATTATTAAAGTAAAGGGGAATAATCCATTTGGGATTCCAAATTTATATATTGTCCCCTCGTCTACTAGTTCACAAGGTAGAATCATATGTATATTAGTCTGGTATAAAGAGAGGGTTTACCAATTTACGACTTGTTTCCTTTTTTATAAGCCACATATATGGGATCATTCATCCACTTAATACATGGATACTACTTGATTCACTTCCCTTTTATATACCATATTGGAAGTAAGTGTTTTATTATTATTTTTTTAATAGTCCAAAAAGAAATGATTCTCTTTATAATGGTAATTTAGGATTCTGATCATTCATATGACCCTAGCTACTAGAGAGGTTTGGTGGCGGAAAACAGTTCCCATGTGAAGTCATTATTGTGTGAAGGAAATTTTGATGTTTCATATACCATGGTCTAATTGGTATAGTGGAAATGTCAGATTTCTCAATGATAGAAATATTTTTTACACTTATTAGTTAGTAGACACCGATTTGATATCCTGTAGAGGGAATAAAATGAATCCAAACAGTATTTGGAAAGAGCAAAATGAGAGAGAAAATTTTAATACCCTACGGTTATAAAATTCAGTATACTATTCTTACTAGTTGGATTGGGGTATCACATAGGGGTTCATTAGGAAATGAGTATTTTTTAGGAGTGGTTTCCTCCATGAAGGTTTCCCCCATTTCAGATTACTAGGTGGTTCCTCATTCCAAGGAATGATATTTTATTTTGGGGTAAAGATAAATCATTAATAATTCCTTTATAATGTTCTCATTTTCCTTTGTGGTATGAAATAATTCAATTAACTTTCAAATAATATGTTTATCAGATAATCTTCTCAAGTGTCTAGTTTTCCTTCTATAATGATCTTCTTGTTTCTTCCCAAAATGTCTTTCTCACTTTTTTTGAGATGATATCTAAGTATTTATAGCTTCATTTATAATAATCTATATTTCAAAATATCAAGTAGTATAGGGTACTTGAAACAATCTAGTATATAATTATTTATGCATTAGTCCATAAATGGTTTTCATATTATAAAGGTGTGATATATACTACCTTTCTCCACTAATTATTTTCATTTTAATGGTGTTGTAAATTACCCCATCATCTAAAAAAACATTTTTTGTTTGGGGGTGAGAAATGATCACATCGTCTTGTAAAATAATTTCTTCTACATTGTGTTAAAATTAATACAATACACTATTAATAATTTTTGTTTTTTGTAGGCAGGATATCAAAACTTTGTACAACAAAAGATTTTTTTAATGATTATATGAAAAGAAATGGTCCCTCATAATATCTGTTATATAGAGGAATGTTCTAGAATATTTTCAGTTTCATGTACTTTATCAAATTTACCTCCACTTTTCATTGTGTTAATTAGGTTTTCTACACCAACAGTACATACAAATTTTTGTGAGGTTAATTGTAAAAATTGCAGTAACAATATTTAGACAAAAATAAAATCCCATAATAATTTTTTTTAAAACATATCCTTTCATATAACCAATAACATTTAATTTTTATTAATTTAATAGATTATGAAAAAAATTATTTAACAAAACCCTAACCTCTCTCATCCAATGGAAATTTTTCAAATGATATCTAGTTTTTCATATTCCATAATAAATCTATAATATATCCCAAAAAATATTCCTCACATAATTCCTTAATATATATATATCATATGTGATAATCCTCTTCATTACCTTGGTAGATGGGAATATAATAAGTGTGATATCAAATGCTCATTAATGGTAGCATAAATTGAGTGATAACATAGAATAAACAAGGCTTCCATAATCATGAAATAATAAAGGTTAGTAAAATTATTCCATATAACAAATCAAAGGAGATTGAAATATATCCATGTACAACAATAAAAAAACACATGGACATCAATATACATCATACATAACTTCATGGGATTAGTCAAATAAATCATTAACAATTTGGTATGTATGCACCAATTACCAAATCTTTTTTATATTGTCAGACCTTCCCATGAATCAAGTGGATTTCTAATATAAGGATTTTCTGATCACATACTAATTAAAATCATTTATAATATAACATAAATGAATAATAATCTAATACATAATAAATAGTTATTATTAATCAATATTTATCCACATGGAATCATGTCAATGGAATGTTAGATTTTCCCTAGTACTTTATTAGTTCACCTTATCTTGGAATAATCATCTATATTGAGCATCCGAGTATATGAATTTTCAATGTTTTCGAACAACACTAATTGAGCTATCATTTGATTTAATCCCTCCAAATACAACTTATATAAAATGTTGAGGTTACACTATATAGAGTAATGAGAATAAGTATAATTAAATATTAAAAATTATGTAGACTAAATTCATGATAATAATGAACATGGAAACTATGGTGACTCTATATTCATAATTACTAAAGACATTTTAGTAATTATAATTCCATTGAAAAATAGAGAGTAAAATATAATAAAATCTTTTAAAAAGTGTTTTTCTTTAAATATTTTGTAATATTATTGAAAAATGGATGTAAAATTTCACAATAAAAACATTTTATGATATGTAAAGAATGATGTTTGAACATTATTGTTAAAATAAATTAATATATTATAATATTGAAATAAAAATTTACATAACTAAGAAAATGTGTAGTGAAATAAAAAAATTTACACAAGTTCAATGAAATCTCTTTTTAAAACATTACAGAAGATAATATCCCTTTAACTAGAAAAAAGTAATAGTAATATATAATAATTTATATTTCATAAAAACATCTAATGTAAGAAGAAAATGTAGAATTTTCATAATGGTGGGAAAATATATTATTATGGAAATTTTATCAAAAAAAATAATGTTTTCTAATTGTTATAATGAAAATAAAAAATGAATTATTTGGATAATATTAGAAAAATTATGTTAAATATTCTGAATTTATTTTCAATATGAATTGTAATTGAATTTTAATAAATCAATTTTAAATATAAACAGTTGTTCTTTATAGGAAATATAGAATATAGTTATAAAGGAAGAGGGATCTTGATCAATGATGATAAATGATGTCTTCCATTCAAAAACATTATTTATTTAGTTTTTTTATCGAAGAGAGATAAAATAGAATGAATACCTGAAAAAATTCATAAATAATAATAGGATAAAAAGTTAGTTTATTTATGTAATATAAGAACTTACATACCAAATATTGTAAATCAGAACTAAAATAATATTTATAATGTTTGAATGATTACAATAGCTCTTAAAGATTTTATAACAATTGAATAAAAACATATAAAAAAGGGAACATGAAATGGAATATTAATTACAGTGAATAATAATATAATAATTAACATATATTCCCAATATTTTGTATAAACATGATATATATATTTAATAGGTGCATAATATGAAGTGTGTCTTGAAGAAGGAGATTTGTGACAAAAAGTTATTACGTTGGATTCTTCTTAGTCAAACATTCACTAACATCCCTATATATTATATTTTTATCAAGTATATTTCTATATTAAATCCAGATTTTTTATTATCATACAATATACAATCCACTTAAAATTTCTTATTACCCACAAATGATATTCATTTGTTAAAATAAACATCATGTTCTAGAAGTAATGTTTTTTATGCATCTTATGATTGTGAAGTTATGCTCCTAACACCATGGATATGGTTTATCATCACAAGAATTTATATCAAGGATTACATTAAGTTTTTATATTTTTTTGTAGAACAATGTTCATTTCTTGGTACTTATGTTGATGAATTAAATATAAATCTTAAAAATCACATTATTCAAAAATATTCAATCTCTAAAAACATTTTATTTTTTTTCAGAATACAAATAAGTATATAATAAGTAATGACCGCGATATTTTATAAATTTACTATTCAATCATTAAATGAATTAATATATCAATCCATATAATTTTTTTAATTAGAAATTAAATATATAATTCTTGGATGTGTTGGTCTACATGTACAAATAGGTGATGCTTCCATATTATACTAGTGGTGGAGGAGAGAATGTATATAATGGTTTACTTTTTGTGAATCATAATTTTGACTAAAATTTCATATTTATCCATTAAACATAACATTTATAACCATACAATTATGGATAAGATGGAAATACTAATAGATCATTCATGGTGGTTGTAGTCTACACATAAATACAAGTGAGGTTTTCATTTTTAAATATATGAAAATATTTTAAATGTTAGTTATCCCATGAAAATAACAAGATTTTTATTAAAATAATGATACTTTTGTGAAATGTTTATAAAGATCTTAAAATATTTCAATCATGTTTCAGATGATAGAATGTTGAATGATATTAATTAAGGTAATTACCACTCCATTTGATATCTACATTTCGATTGAAATGTTTTCCTTTGGAAGATAGGTTTATGGTCACTCTAAGGGATTGGAAAAATGTTGTTCGAAGTTTAGAGTTGTAATTTTTATGATTTTTGATACAAAATATAACTTATATGTTTATTTTAAATGGGTTTATGAAGTATCATTTTATTGGAAAATATCGGTTACCTTTTTTAAAATAATAAGACTTTAAGGGTCATAAATCAAAATTTAAAAAGAAAAGTGGCTTCTAAATGGATCATGTATGATATTATAGACAATTTTCAAACACGATACAAGTTTTTTTTTTAATTTTTAATAAATCAATTATATATGTTTAACGTAAAATATATTAAATTTGATTTTCCTCACTATTGAAATAATTAGACTTCACAAACATCATGATTATAACGGTGTTAATATATAATTTATTATATAACTACATGTCATTCTTAATTATATATAAAATTATTAGGAAATAATAAATCATCTATAAATTTTATCTTTTATGTTCTTTAAATCATTTACTTTATTTTTCTACTATTTTCATACGCGATGTGTCGACACAACATTATAATTTATAAATATTATATTACTTTTTTAAAAATAAGTAATTTGATTGCATAAATATTAGTTATTAATAATAATTATTAACATACATTGTAAATCATTTATTATTATTATTATTATCATTATCAAGAAAAATTAAAAAAAAACTAATTTATAGGGAGTAACATTTTTGTAAATACACATAATATAAAATAAAATAAATAGTATTATCTAAAGATGTGAAAAAATGCAATGATATTCGAAATAGATTAATTTAAATTATAAATTGAATCATTAAATAAAATTTATTAAATATTTCGTAATATTTGATTCCTTATCCCATGGTATAATAATTTACTACATTTAACCTTAAACAATGTTACAACATTCTTACCTAGCTATATTATTTTTATGACTAAAAATAAAATATTCCAAATTAAATAATTTCAATAATATATTAAAAAATTGGAATCTATTTTTAATGATTCAATTCCATTATGTGGTATATATTAATTCATATAAAATAATGTAAAATTATAAGGAAAATAGTTTTTCAAATTATGTAATTTTTAGAATAGTAAATATTTTTCATCAAAGACAGGTGTATAATTGATATCGGTGGAGTTTATCAATTTATGAAAACATTAATGAGTTATATATATATATATATAAACTAATAAATATCAAATTGTAACATTATAATTACTTAATTAAATATAATCATTTAAAAAAATTCTTTTATCAATCCTAAACATAATTTTTGTTAAAAAATGTCAAGCATATGTTTCTAAAATCAAAAATAAAATTAAAATATTTATTTGATTACATAGACTCTTAAATTATCTATAAAAGAATATTTAATAATTATTAATTCATTCTTATTTCATGATTATTTCATAATCATGATAGAATATTTTAATTACATTTTTCACTATTTGAAAAACATCTATCATTTCTGAAAAATACCAAAAAATAACCCCATGAAACTTTTTACGTGGTAAATTAAAAAAATATTATCATTTCATAAAATTGAAATTCATATATTAATATTTTTTTATTTTAAATGAAAGTAAAAAATATAATGAAATAAATTTTTATATAAAATAACCATTTTAAACATTATGTATTCTTATATTTATTTTATATTGGATACTAATAAATGATAAATTATTACATAGTATAATTTATTGTTGTTTACATTTCCTTTTAATAATATATTAATCACTTTAGATTATACTTTCATATCTCATAAAATATTGAAAATATTTTTTACATATACAATATTTACTTAATGAAATCTCAGTTTGTTACATTACCAACATGTTGTAACATAGTATTCAAAAATTCTTATTCTATGAAACAACCTTTAAAATATATGGTTTGTTTATTTAGTAGGTTTTCACTTCGGGAAGCCTTCAGGATACCTACTACATGTTTTATTTAATTTTTTCATGTAACACCAAAATGGTTTTATGAATAAATTTAATATTGAATGCATGAAACACTGAGTCTCCAGAGAACAAAACATTATTATAACCAAGCTAGTAAACTAAATATTTCCACTAATGTGTTTTGAATTTATAAAAACTAATATATGAGGTTTTGTTTATTAAGATATTTAAATTCAGATAAAATAATCATAATTTCTGTTGAATTGTATCACACCATTTTGAATAGTTATATAAATAGTAATATTATCCTTATTAATAGTAAATCATATTATTATGTAATTTTCCTAAGGTTATAAGACAATAAAATCTTAATTAAGTTTTCCAAGTGATATAAAAGAAATTATTGTTTTAAAAATGTTATGTTTCACATAAATTATGAATTTATTTAGAAAATAAATTAATAATATTTAAAAAATAAATTTCATGAACTAGAGTTCATTTTTTATTTGTACATTTTGGAAAATAGATACAATGATCTGTTTGGTTTTTGCTGATATACTCAAATTTTTTATGAATAGTAAAATTGGGTAATTTAACATTCTAGTAATTTCGAGGATGAAATTTTTATTAGGTGGGGAGATTCTAGGACCCATATGGGTTTTTAAATAAATATAACGTTGCATGCATGAATCATTAAGTCTCCATAAAACACCACATTATTATAACCTAACTAGTTAACATAATTTTTCCACCTCTATGTTTTGAATTTCTAAAAACTGACACACATGATTGTGTTCAGTAAGATATTAAGATTCTAATAAGACAATAATAATTTTTGTTGAATAGTAACATATCATTATGAATATTAATATAACACTTCTAAATAGTAAACCATATTATTATTTTGTTGTCTAAATGGTATAAGATAATGAGATATTGACTAATTTTTAAAAGTGATATAAAACAAATGATTTTTTTAAATTTTTTATTTTTAAAATTAATTATGATTTTATTTAAAAAATAAATTAATCATTTTTTGAAAATTTATTTAAAAAATTATAGTAATTATTTTAACAGTACACATTGAAAAATGGTTATGGTGAATTTTGTGATATTTTAGAAATACTCAAGTTTTTTATGAATTGTAAAATACAGTAATTTATCGTATATATATATTATTAGTTAAATTCACTATTCCTAGAATCATAGATTATTTAAGAACACATGGATAGAAATTAAATGCAGTTATTACTATTATAGGTCACATTAATCAACACTATTTGTTGTCTTGAGGGAAATAATAATATAATGGATTAGATGATAATAAATCATTCCTCTCCTCCAATATAATCACCCCCTCACAACCTCTTCAATTCACTACTATAAATACTTCTTCCTTTTGAATGTTCTTCTCAAATTTCCTCCCATTATCCTATCCCTTTTCTAGCAGCCTTTGTTCTCATAAAAATACTAAAACCTCTCCTCTTAAGAGACTCTCAGGGTAGATTACTTCAAGAGGTAAATTCCACTTTTCATTTCTTTTATTTCAAGTTCTTTTCTTTTCTTTTTCATTACAAACACCCTTTCATCCAAATATTGTTATGAATTTAGTACCTTACTTATACTAGAATGTAGTTATTATAAATTAATAAGTCATCATCATCTCGCCTATCTTCTTATTTTATATTAGAAATGAAAACCCCATCCGAGAAGTATTAATTTAACACTTTCAAGGACATCATGTTTTTAATTTCTATTACCACCTTCAATTATGGTAATGATACCATTTTTATGGTTGAACCAGACTATAATATATGTATTATATCTTATTTGAGGTTCTAGAGTCCCTTTTTACACATGATATTAATTTATATATCAAAATGTGTTCATTGTGATCAAAACCTACCAATTAATCCAAACAATTCTCGTTAATGTTTTATATAATGAATCATCTTCACTCCCATTAACGATATGGATTTTTTTACCATGAAATGAGAGGTTTTTTTGACTAATAACATAAAAATTCTATTATTGACAACCATTCTCATTCTACTTGTTTATCCATACATGAATATATGTAAACTGATCATGAAAACCAAGGAAGAAAACAATTCCAAACAATGAAATTGAATATCATAACCCCTAAAAGACCATAAATGAAACTAATAATGTTATAAAAAATTAATCACAAGTAGGGATAGTTTTTAACTTATTAATGTTTTAACCTAAATTTGACTATTCAGGTCATTAAGATCACCTGAGGAACACATTCGGACATAACGTAGGGCTTTTCCACCCGAACCTCCACTTTCGTTCGGGGATAATTTAATTATCTACTTACCTAAAATAAGTTATTATTCATTAATATTTACTCCTCAAAAATTATTTTTGAATTATATATATATCCATACCATGAAGAATTCTACCTCTAATGGGGAATTATTTATTTAAAAAGAATCTTTCCAAAATTCAACCAGAAAGACAGTCCTATCTCAAGGGAATTTCTCAAATTCCTAACTATTTTCAAGGGCACTATATAATATATTTTTTGAAACAATTGTCTTTATAAAATAACTAATTTTATTATGAAAATAATATCTTACTTCATTTATGGTTTTATACAATTTTTTTTAAAAATAACCCCTTCTTTTCAATGTAAAGGGTTATTTTTCTAAAGAATTGCTCAATGATTTTATAAGAGTATCTTCATATATTTTGAAACTCCTTTTGATAATTATGTATTATTTGTATTAATATTTATGATATAATATAACATATTTAATTTAATATTTAATTATTAGTTTTACTGTGGAAGTTCTACCTTAATACCATTCACCAAATTACTCTGAATGGTTAGTGTTTATTATGAATGTTCAAGGAAAGTTATTTACTTTTTATAGTATTTTTTCAATATGAATGTATATGTTGGATATGTTTGTACACATTCAAATGAGGTATTAATTGGGATTATTATTATGATAGGTGGGGCTCACTAAAGATCCTCGATACATCAGTATGTGTCATTAGTGAAATAGATATGGACTCTTCTAGGCTTTTCCCATTTTTAGATATGGTTTTGGGTGATGTCACGACCCGTCCTCGGCGCCCGTTCCATGACAACCCCAAGCCTGCCTTCCATAGGCTAGGGGCTAGCGACTAGCACCAAAGGCGTAAATCCTGATAACTGGGAAGGCATTGCCTTCATAAAACTAAACAAAACTCCACAGAGTACAAGCGGAAGTAATACACTAAGTACAAAAAAAGTGATGAAAAGTAAATGGGCCAGGATAGAAACCCAACTAAATTTATAGCTACAAAAGAATGAGAGTAAAATAGAAAAGACAAGCAGCTAGAAGAATAGAAGCAACTCATAGGTCATCCACCTCGGATCCTACATGAAGGGTAGGTACAGATAGCGCATCTCCTAGATCATCCACCACGGATCCTACCTAAAGGGTAGGTACAGATAGCCTCCAAAACGCTCTTGCCCGTCAACCTCCTCCGAGTATCTTCTCGTCGTGAAGTCCACCTTAAGATACTGACTCTTCATGAGGTCCACCTTCAGGTATCGTCTAGTCCTCGAACACTCAGCCTCTATCAGCGCTTCCCGTCATCTGCAACCAACACAATGAGGTGCATGCATAACCTGTGCAGGTGTGAGTATGTGATACTCAGTACGGACCCCGAGACCCACAAGGTCTCACTAAATCCAACAAGGATAACCACAAAGAAGGATCTCAACAGATAACCCTTACATAGGTATAAGCCCATAATTATACCTAAGTTATCAAGTAACCAATCTCAATCATGAGGAAACACAAAGGTTATGAAATCAACGGATAACCACTACCTAGGTATATTCCCATACATATACCAAAGTTATCAAGTGACCCATCTCAATCATGAGGTAAACACAAAGTTCATAGACTCAGCTCAAACCAGGATTTTCATTATCTAAACTGCAACTGCTGAAGAGCTCTGTCTCTGATGAGTACAGTGACCCTGTCACGACTCTGAGATACTGCTCACTAACCTAAGACTACTGAGGTACTCCTCCTGTCGAGTACCACTGGTCATCCACCCAAACACAGTAGTGCTTCCCGCCGGGGTCTTCCACCCAAACATAGTAGTGCACCTCCCTAATAGCCTGCAGAGGTACTCCTTCTGTTGAGTACCGTGGGTCTGCACCCAAACACAGTAGTGCTCCATCCGCCATGGGTCTTCACCCAAACATAGTAGTGCTCCGTCCACTGGTCTTGTCGACTCACTCCAAGTCGAGTCGGTCAACTAGTCTTTAGGTCTCAGCCAGCTACACTGTCTTTGTACTCTGTATGCTCGTCTACGGTAGGGTCCGCTCCATGAGCTAAAAGTCGATAATACAAGTATCATGAGTCCCATGAAGAAGTATCTCAATGGACCACCTCATCCTAGGGGTCTCAATGCAACAGACGGCGCGTCAATCGGACGACCGGTCTGTGAGTTATTAGCCTTTTCGTCCTAGGGGACCGGTTAGTTTCATGTACGATCCAACCCGACTGTATCTCAACTGTACCCCGAACTCACATATGGTATACTCATAGGGGTCGTTTCTCGACATGATCACCAATTCCACTGACGGTTCATCAAACGGACTTCCGGTCCGAAAGTTATCGGCTTTTCCATTCTAGGGGCCCGGTTGGATTTCGGGTACAATCCAACCCAAACATACTCCAACTGCATCCAAACATCAGGTGACGTATGCCAAAAGTTCCGTCTCAACAAGAGGAATCCAGCAAAGTCGATGGCACGTCAATCGGACGTCCGGAGCTCAAGTTATAAGCGTTTCCGCTCCCCGGGCCTCGTAGGTTTTTGGTTGGAACCAACCCGGCCATGCCCCAAGTTCTCTGAAACAATGATTGTAATATATCAAAATGACTGCCTAGATCCAAGTATCGCATCGCAATTGATGGTGCGTCGATCGGAGGTCGGTAGCCAATGTTATGGGCGTTTGAATGGATCTGTCCGAAAATAGGGGGTTCGGGCCCGGTCCGACCCGGGCAGATACCCCCCTGGGTCGGCCCGAACCGGGTCGTCCCGACCAGTGTCTGGCCCATTAGGGCGCGACTCAGACAGACGGGCATGTCTTGGCCCAGCCGGCACGGCCCGGCCCTGCCGGCGTGGCCCGGCCCAGCGCGGGGGTCCGGCACGGCGCGACCTGTTGGCCTAGCATGGGCGCGGCCCGCGTGGCCAGCGAAGAGCGGAAGGGGGTGCTGCCCCCCCCCCAGTTGACCAAAATGAAGTGGTTTAATTTCCGCGCCTCAACTATACTCGGAATGGCTTAGCCGTTAAAGTCTTCCGCGACTCAGCCGCGACAGACTCCTACAGCGCCGTGCCGCCGCCGCCGCGTCGGGGCGGCGCACCGCCGCCTCTCTCCGCAGACCACCGGACGCACACCTGTGGTCCGTTCCTCTAGCCTTCTGCGTATATGGTCACTACGGGACCCATAGATTACTGCAAAGTGTTCAAAACATCTTCGCAGCCCACTTCGTCCTCGCCCGTCGATCCGCACATCAATAAACAACCTGCAGAGGGGTGTCGGGCCGTGTTTGTTCAGCCCGCGCCCTCTGCGTTAGGTGTTATCAATTTGCAAACATTTAAACACATTCTTTTAATCATTGAAGAGAGTATAATTTATTCAAAATAAATTATACGAACACTCTGCAATTAAATACCCACGCACGAGGGTATAATTTGCATTAACATTATATACGGAAACCCCCTACCTTGAAATTGACGTCACACGTCGTCGATTCGCGGAATTCGAACGTCACGGTAGTCGGCTGTCGCAGAAGAACGGTATCAATTCTGTCGATGTTGGAAGAAGAAGAAGAACGTTGTTGTTGGCATCAGTCTCCATGGTCGGCATCTCCTTCCTTGTCGCAGAAGAGGATGTGGATGGAGAATTCCGAGACCGCCAAGTTGATGTCCTTCTTCGGAGATGTAGCGTTCTTCAATGAAGGAGATGAAGTAAGAAAGCACGTTGTCGTTGGCGATGATCACCGAAGTCAGTGACTTCTCCCTTGACGTGGAGGAAGAGAAGAGATGATGGTTGTTCTTCATCGAGAATGTTCATCGTCGTAGGAGGAAAACTCTCCCTCCTCTCCGTCTCCTCCTTAGATCTCCACCATGAAAATAAGCCCCCTAAATAATAGAGTTTTCTCTCTATTATTTTTATGGAACTAAACCTAATGGTTATCACTTATAATGGGAAAACACATAGATTAAATGTGGAGAGATGAATTAAAAAGGATTTGAATTAAAAGAATCAATTAATTCACTTCATTAATGAGGGAGACTGGGTGAGTTACAAATTAAAGAGGGAGTTAGGGAGTTATAGGGAATGTGAAGGGGTGGGGTTCGTGTGGGTCCCAGCACACATTCATCCTCTCTTAGGTAGTTAGTAACTAGTGGTTTTCTCCCCAACTCCCATGCATAGGTTAAAACAAACTAGGCTAGAAATAAAATTGTATAACAAATTTTATTCCCCTTTTTTATTTAAACCACAATTTTTAACAAATCCTTCTGAGTAAACGCATCTTCGGTAAAGGTCCTCTTAAGCAATTACCGGCACAATGGTTTCATTGGTGCCCTCAGATTTCTATTACGAGCACCGGTTTAAAAGTTAGAAAAACCCACTCGTTCGTTCACTGAACGTACCCGAGCTAAACATGGGAAATTGATTCCGGGCACACTGGGCCTTGGAATCATGTGTCGTCAGAAACTGCATACTCGTAAAATTCCAAAGAAATTAAGAAAAAAAAGTCCTTGAAATTTCCGGGTCTTTACATTACTACCACCTCAGGGATTTACGTCCGTGTAAAGATATAACACAAACTAGGGAAACAAAAGTGGTACTGAGCACGCATCTGAGCCTTCCGCTCCCATGTGCTCACCCGGAGGTTCCTGTACTGCCAGTGAAAGCGCACCCGAGGAATCGACCATCTATGTAGGATCAGCACATGTCGATCCTCGATCCCCACTGAAACCTCCGTGAATGTCGCCCTGCCATCGAGGTCCTACTTCCTGAGGTCGATCATGTGTGATGGATCATGCTCGTATCTCCTCAACTGAGATACGTGGATGACATCATGCACCCGGTGCAGCTGAGGTGGAACAGGCAATTGGTAAACCACCTCGCCTACCCTGCTGAGGACCTAGAAAGGTCCGTTGAAGCTTAGAGATAACTTGTCGCCTCGGCCACATCTCCGTAAACCTCATCAAGGTGAGACCCGTATAAGGACGTGATCACAATCCTCGAACTCTAAAGGCCTCTATTTACTGATTAGAACTGAAGCACAAAACTCATGCTTCCACGAGGGTAAGTTTGGTCGACCCAAGAGTGATCGTCCAAACCCTCCTATGCACGAGTTTATCCTATGCTTCCTGGGGTTTTCTTTTCTCCGACCAAGGAAAACCCATCCCGATGTTGTAGTTAGACTACAACCTTTTTTCCTAATACAATCAATCTAAGCATGAACTTTGAATCCAATCCATACCAAGACCAACGTCGTAAGGCCTCGATGCTCCCACCAAGAGATTTCAACTGAAAATCTCACCTTGAGGGTTAGACCACACTGTCGGCACAAGTGTGATTATCGAGTCTCCTCCCAAGGTATCTGCAGACATGAGGGTCAAGTCTACTGTTTACCGGAAACACTAGGTCTGGGACAAGATTTGTGGAAAGAATGAATGATTCATATCAACGTTAGTTATTACGGAAGCTAGTAGTGGACACAGACTGTCCCTTGAATCATTTTTAGAGCCATTGGGTCACACTCCTTGACAGCATGCAGCCACACTCTTCCCCTGCCCTCCAGCTCCCAGTGCCTGGCAGGGACAACTAAGGCGGGTCGTTGTAGCATGTTGAAATGTACACCACCTCATGATATTCTCCTATCTCTGCCTCCATGTTTTCTGCTTCGCAAACTCATATCTCATTAATGATTCCTCTTCTTGAAACATTTAACACGCCCGAGTCTCTAAGACTGGCACTAGTTTCCTGTTTCTTACTGCACTGTACAGTCTTCATCCGCTCTTGGATGATCTGCACCTTCTTTGCCTATGATCTGTAAGAGCTGCAACGATTTCTCCTTTGCTGAAAAGAGAAACTCGGTCTCATCCCCTGGATGAACCATGCCCATTGCCTAATACAATCAATCCTAACATGAATTATGCATTCATTCGATGGATGATGTCGTAAGGCCTCAACGTTACTACCAGGAGATCCATCCATCAGTCTCGTCTCCAAGGGTGGAGTCACACTCTCGACATCAGTGTGAGGTCACTGTGTCTCCTCCAATAGAAATCTAGAATGTGAGGGTCATGTCAACAGTTTGAACCGGGACCTCTCAGTATCAACCAAACAATAGGACAGGAAAGAAAACATCACAAAGATAAGTGTCTTTTTATTATTTCATCTCATAGTACAAAGACACAAATACAACAGCAACATCGAACTAGAAGTACAAGGTACAAAAACGTATCCACTAGTTCCGCTCCTGTCCACCTGCTTCCGGAGCTCTACTGCCTTTTCCACTGGTCGACTGTTGCTCAAGCACCAGCCGCTACTTCTGCCTTGGTGGCTCCTCCAATGCATGTGGATCAACTATGCGGGGAGTCAGACAGTCATGTTCCATGTGACCCTTCCTGCCGCAGGAGAAACATTGTCTGTTTCTGGCATTCCTGGCTCTGACCCCACCCTAGGGGCACCGCACAACCGATCCTATAACCTGAGATCACCCATCTGCTAGTCTGGTCCTCTTGGACCTCTGCATCATCAGTCTACTTCCTATAGATGACTTGGCTACTGATGGAAAATCATACGGCAAAGGCAGTAGCTCCTGTACATGCTCAGGATGTAGAGCCACAGGTAAAAACTCCACCCTGAAAAAGGTATCGAACTCTCCCCATGTGAATGTCATATCATAGCAAAACTGGAGCATCCGGCTCCACCATCTGCCTACTACTACCTGAAGGAGGCTAGCAGCAAAGATCACCATGAAGTCCGCTGATGGACCCACTATCCTAAAGACTCTCACCATAGCCTCCAGCCAATCCTCAGCCGCCTGTGGGTCTGTCTCTCCCCAGAACCTGGGTGGCCTCTGGCACTGGAACCTGTGTAGCGCGCTCAAGTGGCATTCATCGCCTGCTGCTGGGGTTGGTGGCATCGGTGGCCCAACGTATGGTAGTACTGTTGGTTCCTCTTCTGGTGTCTCAACTGTACGAGGGCCATGTACCAAAGCCTCGTCGCTCGGTAGGATGTCAGTACGTATATCTCTCAGAGCACTAGCTGGTCGTTCATGATAAGGCATCCTGAAAGAATTTGACGTGACATGGTCAAACGATTTATACCTGGTGAGATGACCTGGTGTGAGCTGTTTTAAGGGGATAACCTTTGAAAACACACATGCAATTTGGGTTTTCATGCACTGAGTTAGAAATCAGTAGTCAGGGTCCTCGTGTATGGATACGTCGGCCGCCCGCACCAACACTAGACTCCCTTAACTTAAAACCACACTTGATACTCTTAACACTATTTCTTCAAAGAAAGAAAATATCAGTGTTATAAGTTATGCGGTAGAACCGACTCCTCTGATACCAATTTGTCACGACCCTTCCTCAGGGCTCGTGCCGTTAATACCCCAAGCCCACCTTCTATAGGCCATGGGCTGGCAACTAGCACCAAATGAGTAAATCCAGATAACTGGGAAGGCATTGCCTTTATAAAATTAAACAAAACTCCACAGAGTACAAGTGGAAGTAATACACTAAGTAGAAAAGAATGTGCTGAAAAGTAAATGGGCCCGGATTCAAACCCAACTGAAATTACAACTACAACTGAACTAAAGTACAACAGAAAAGACAAGAAGCATGAAGAATATATGAATCTCCTAGGTCGTCCACCTCAGATCCTACCTGAAGGGTAGGTACAGATAGCGGAGCTCCTGGATCATCCACCAAGGATCCTACCTGATGGGTAGGTATAGATAGCCTCCAAAACACTCTCGACCGTCAACCTCCTCCGAGTATCATCTCATCATGAAGTCCACCTCCAAATACTGACTCTTCGTGAGGTCCACCTCTAGGTATCGTCCAGTCCTCGAACACTCAGCCTCTGTCAGTGCAGCCCATTGTCTGCAACCGACACAAAGAGGTGCGGACATAGCCTACGCAGGGGTGAGTATGAGATACTCATTAGGGACCCCAAGACCCGCAGGGTCTCACTAAATCTGACAAGGAATCCAAAAAAGTCGACGACACGTCAATCAGACGTCCAGAGCTCATGTTATAACTGTTTCTGCTCCACGAGCCCGGTTGGTTTTGGGTTGGAACCAACCCGGCCATACCCAAAGTTCACCAAAACCATGAGTTTAAAATACCGAAACGACCTCACCGATCCAAGGATCTCATTGCAACTGACGGTGCATCGATCAGAGGTATGTATCCCATGTTATGGGCATTCGAATGGATCTGTCCGAAAATAGGGGGTTCGGGCCCGGTCCGACCCGGCCCGATACCCCCTGGGTCGGCCTGAACCGAGAGACCCTACCCGGGTCCATGTCCAGACCATTAGGGAACAGTCCGGCCCGGCTGGCGCAGCCCGGACCAGCCAGCGCGGCCCGGCCCATCCGGCGCAGCCCGGCCCTGCGCGGGGGTCCGGCCCAACGCGGGCGGCCCGACCCAGCATGGACGGTCCAACCCGGCGCGGGCGCGGACCGTGTGGACAGTGAAGAGTGGAGGGTTGTTCTGTCCCCCCCCCGGTTGACTGAAATGGAACGACTTAATTTTCGTTCCTCCCACTAAACCTAGAACATCTTAGCCATTCCGGTCCGCCGCGCCTCAGCCGCGACGGTCACCTCCGACGGCACGCCACCGCCGCCGGGCCGGGGTGGCGCACCGCTGCCTCTCTCCGCAGACCACCGGACAGACACCAATGGTTCTTTCCTCCAGCCTTCTGCGCCTACGGTCACTACAGGACCCGTATATTATTGCAAAGGGTTCAAAATATCTTTGTGGCCCTCTTCGTCGTCGCCCGTCGATCCGCACATCAATAAACAAGCTGCGGAGGGTTTTCGGCCCGTGTTTTTTCAGTTCGCACCCTCCGCGTTATGTGTTATCAATTTAAAATCATTTAAACACATGATTTAATCATTGAAAAGGGTATAATTTATTCAAAATAAATTATACGAACACTCTATAATTAAATACCCACGCACGAGGGTATAATTCGCATAAACATTATATACATAAACCCCCTACCTCGAAATTGACATCGCACGTCATCGAGTCGTGGAAGTCAAACATAACGGTAGTCGGGTGTCACAGAAGAACGTTTTCGATTCCATCGACATCAGAAGAAGAAGAAGAAGAATGTTTTTGTTGGCGTCTGTCTCCACGGTCGGCGTCTCCTTCCTTGTCACGAAAGAGAAACTGGATGGAGAATTCTGGGACCGCCAAGTCGATGTCCTTCTTCAAAGACGATGCTGACTTCAAATATGGAGATGAAGTATGAAATCATGTTTTCATTGGAGATGATCACCATGGTCGACGACTTCTCCCTTGACGTAGAGGAAGATAAGGGTTGATGGATGTTCTTCGTTGAGAATGTTCTTCATCGTTGGAGGAAAACTCTCCCTCCTCTCCTTCTACACCTTATCTCTCCGCCAACAAAATAAGCCCCCAATATAATAGAGTTTTATCTCTATTATTTTTATGGCACTAAACCCAAGGTTTATCACTCGTAAAGTGAAAACACATAGATTAAATGTGGAGAGATGAATTCAAAAAGATTTGAATTAAAAGAATCAATTAATTCACTTCATTAATGAGGTAGAGTGGGTGAGGTACAAATTAAAGAGGAAGTTAGGGAGTTATGGGGAATGTGAAGGGGTGGGGTTTGTGTGGGCCTCACCACACATTCAACCTCAGTTAGGTTGTTAGTAACTAGTGTCTTTCTCCCCAACTCCCACACATAGGTTAAAACAAACTAGGCTAGAAATAAAATTGTATTAAAAATTTTATTCCCCTTTTTTATTTAAACCACAATTTTAAACAACTCTTTCAGAGCAAACGCATCTTCGGTAACGGTCCTCTTAAGAAATTACTGGTGTTGTGGTTTCATCGGTGCCCTCAGATTTTGATTCTGAGCACCAGTTCAACAGTTTGAAAAACCCGCTCGTTCGTTCACTAAACGTACCCGATCTAAACTTCGGAAATTGATTCCGGGCACACCGGGCCTCGGAATCAGGTGCCTTCAAAAACCACGTACTCGTAAAATTCCAAAGAAATTAAGAAAAAATATTCCTTGAAATTTCCATGTCTTGATATAGGAGTCCTTAATCATTTTTACATGTCATTATTGAAGACTATAATATATGCTTTAGAACTTCTTGAATATACATTTCTTTCATTATGATTCTATAACTCCATAGTTCATGTGGATATTGAAATAGTAGAATACATATGATTTCGTTTTATTATGGAAATGTTGACTGATCTTATATTCCTTCATTAATGTGTTGAAGTTTATTATTTTAAATTGCATGTGCTTTCAATTATTCACCATAACAAAGGTTTATGGTTATGATATCTTCCCCTAAATTTTTAACCTTATTGAGCATCTAATCTCACCACTTCATATGTTTCATTTTTTCCAGGACATAAAGTGGTATATTATGATTGATATGCAGGGATATTCTTAGAGTGGTGGATGTTCCCAATAGAAATTATATGTTGTTTTTAATTTAATGATTTAATGTTAATCTTATGTATGTATATTGATTTCTAAAACTTCTAAACTATTTTTTCTATTCAGATATGACTTTCTTGTATTCATGCTAATGTATTGTAATAAGGCACCGGCTCCAGGAATCTCTGGTCGGGTGTTTACATTTCAAGGCATGACTCAGTTAATCTCCAATGCTTTAGGATCTATATTTATTAATAGACCACTCATGAACAAAATATGGGGATTAACTATTATATATAATGATATTCAACTTGATTAAATATTTAGGTCAATAACATATCAGATCATCCTGAGCACACACTAGGTGAATATATTAGATAATATTAAACATTAGGTATATCATTAGTACAACCAACATCATTATAATTTACTTAATTGATAATGGATGAACAAAACTCAAATAAGAACCTCCATTCTCATCTGAAATTTTCCTTGATTCCTAGTGATTTGATTTGAATAGGTTTGGGGATCTTATATGTGAGGGACGAAAAATATCTTTCCAAACTTCTATCATTGAGAATACAACCTCTTTCTAAGAACCAGCATATCTAGTTTATGTCACAACTTCCTCATTGATGCCAGTTCAAAGTGTGCCTATGTCATGATCAGAGGATACAAGGACCTTATTTGGAATATCTTTATTGATTTAGACTTGTAGATTTGAGGGTGATGTACTTAGAAATACTGTGAAAAGGATGGAAATTCACCGTGTTGCACCCATAAGATTGGGCGTGGACAACGATGTGTGGCTTGATATACATTAGGTTGATGTTGCATGGAATTTCTCAAGGGAAGATCATTAATTTTATGTTTTTTGTGATTCTACTTGGTGTGCCTTACCCACTCCTTTGCTTCATACTCTATATGAGTTTGTTGATCCTATAAAGGATTAGACAAATTTTGGTGATGGTATGTCTACTCAATTCCCTTATGATATCCTGAAACCAACTTCTCATGATTTACATCTATATGAGGCTATCAGATTTTTTATTGGTCCTCGACATGATTCTATGTTTTCTTTGCACAATCACATCACAAGGAATGCTGGGTTTCATTTGTCAAATACAACCCAAAATTGTTTGGGGACCAGATAAAGGAATGTAGTCATTCTATCCTAGCATGGCTTTCCCCTATTTCAGGGAATGACTCATGGAAGGATGATAACCTCTGCAATAAGCTAATGAATATTTGGGGCTATTATGGGTGGTGTATTTTCTAATTTTGTATGGGTTTATTCCATATTAATTTTCTCTCACATGATCTTAAATATTAGGACTGGAGATGAGGTTTTGTGAATATAAGACTACAGGATCTACGCTTCTTGGACTGGGACCCTCGGTTTGACCTGTCTCATGCTAGGAACACCAAAACTCAATATTGGATTAAAATCAATGGTTTCTATTGGTTCTTTTGGAATCCTCACATTTAATGGAATATTGCCTTTTTTGTAGGTTAAATAGTCATGTTTAAAAAATAAATTGAATTTGATAGATATTTCCATTTTCTAGAATCCTTATTGAATTTTACCATAGATCAAAATTCATTGAGATTGTTTATTTGAATGCCAGAGAGATCAAATTTGAAGTTGGTATTGAATGTGAATTAGTTCCAGATTTTGGCCATAACTGCATGTCTATTGGGAATGGCAGAGAAAATTTTCTCAGGGGATTGAGATTCTCCACTTTCAAGATGCATGGGTATTGGGCTGCAGATTATAAATCTAATCTCCCCACTAATAACCATACTGATGCAGGGAAATATGATAATAAGGGTGGAAGTGGGCATGATTGTAGCAATGATACTCTTGTTTCATGCAATCGAACCACGTGTAAAAAATATTTTGATGATGTACATGAATTGGGATATATGAAATATGTTTAACATCATGCCGATAATGTTCCTGATTTGGGAGTGTCTATGATAGAAAAGGGTAGGTATCCGATCCTATCAGGTATTTAGAATGAAGCTACTATTGTTTCTGGAGGCTCTGGTACATTAGAAATTGTTGATGGTGCTACAGGGGAGGATCCCGTTGTATGGGCTTAGTCTCCGAAGTTTATTATCGAGGCAAATTGGAGTATGGATAAAGGCAAGAATGTTTTGTATAATGATGGATATAAATTTTGTGTGTCATCAAATCATTGGTCATTCAATGAATCTTGTCACATAGACGTGGTAGTGGATGTCCCTTATACTGTTGCAAAGGTGGATGATGGAAGTTAATCTACCCCTATGATGGAAAATTTAAAACCTAGAAGAATTAGATATTCTCGTGTTTTGATGCTTCTTACTATTGATCAACAAGTTTTATTAGGACTAAAACCTCCAAAAATTATAGAATCTTATTGGGAAACAGTAGGATATTGGTCTTATCCTTCCCAATTTGCTGATCTCATGGAATCTTCTTATGACACATTTGGAATGGCCTCACTAATGGGTTGTGAAGCTACAAGGGAAAAAGATTTCAAGAAAGCTCCACCAGATTATGAGGGTGATCGGTACCCCCAGGGCCTTACAAATGAATTGTATAAATGGGATGAAATATATTTGTAATATACCTTTGATATTATGGAGAGTTTTTTTTAAATACGTTTTTAAAAAAATATTTAAAAAAACGGTCAGGTTAAAAATATTTTTCAAAATGCCTATCAAAGGCGGCATCCGAGATGCAACCTTTGTGTTCCAAGACAAAGGAGGCATCCGCGATGCCTCCTTTCCCCTAATTTTTTTTAAATTTTTATTTTTATTTTTGTTTTGTTTTGTTTATATATATATTTAAACAAAACAAAAATTTTCAGCAGAATTTTTATGCTACTAAATATCCAGCGGTACTGCCATTACAGCAGTCTGGATTCTGACAGAAACCCTCACCTAGACCTCCCTTTTATAATATGGCTTGTCCTGGAAATCATTCTGCATTTTCGATGTGGGATTCAAGTTCTCCCTTTCCTGCACAGTGCATTCTGTATTTGCAATGTGGGATTCTGTTTCAAGTGCATGACTTTGAAAGACAATAAAATATAAACTATAAGACCAATATAAATGAAATTTTAAATATTGATTAAACATATAAGAAATTATTGAAAACAAAAAGAATTTCCTTAAAATGGTGATGAAAAATAATTTATAAGCTTTCAAAACCGCCTACTTGAAATTTAAAAATGGTTCAAGTATGTGAATTTCAAAGACTATAAAATATAAAATATAAAACTAATATAATTAAAACATTAAATATTGAATAAAGATATAATAAATAGTTGAAAACAAAAAGGAATTTCCAAAAAAATGTTAATGGAATGTAATTTATATGCTTTCAAAACCGCTTACCTGAAATTTAAAAATGTTTCAATCACGTCAATTTGAACGACTATAAAATATAAACTATTGAACGAATATAATTGAATCTTTACACATTGATTAAACATACAAGAAATAGTTGAAAACAAAAAGAATTTCATAAAAAATGTTGATGGAAAATAATTTATATGCTCACAAAACAGCCTACTTGAAACTTAAAAACGCTTCAAATACGTAAATTTGAACGACTATAATTACATAAGTAATAATTAATAAGAAATAACAAATAATTATTAATTAATAATTATAATGAATAATTATAATTAATATTTATATTACTAATTAACTAATTAGAAATTAATAATTACTAATTACTAATTAATTAGCAATATAATTATTAATTATATTACCAATTAACTAAATAATTATTATATATGTAATAATTAATAAGTAATAAGTAATAATTATTAATTAATAATTATAATGAATAATAATAATAATTAATATTTATATTACTAATTAATAATTAATAATTACTAATTACTAATTAATTAGTCATAATTATTAATTATATTACTAATTAAATATAAAATAATTATATATGTAATAATTAATAATTAATAAGTAATAATTATTAATTAATAATTATAATGAATAATAATAATTATTATTTATATTACTAATTAACTAATTAATAATTAATAATTACTAATTATTAATTAATAAGTTATAATAATTAATTATATTACTAATTAACTAAATAATTATTATATATCTAATAAGTAATAAGTAATAAGTAATAATTATTAATTAATTAATAATTATACAACTAATGAACTAATTAACTATTATATAAATAAAAAATATATTACTAATTAACCAAAAAAATTATAATATAATTAATAATTATATTACTAATTAAATAATTAATTATTCTATAATTATTAAGTAACAAATAATAAATAATAAATAATAATTATAATGAATAAATATAATTAATCATTATATTACTAATTAACTAAATAATTATTAATAATAACTATTTTCTAATTTTAATTAAAAATTATATTACTAATTTACTAATTAATTATTATATAATTAATAATTATATTACAACTAACTAATTAATTATTACATAATTAATATATATTGATTAATAATTAATAATTATAATTAATAATTACAATTATTAACTATAATTAATAATTATATTATCAATTAACTAATAAATAATTAATAATCCCTAATCCCTAATTAATAATTAATAGTTATAATGAATATTTATAATTAATAAATATAGTACAAATTAAGTAATTAACAACTTTATAATTAATAATTATATTACTAATTAACTAATTAGTTATTATATAATTTTTAGTTATATTAATAATTATCGAAATAATTATTATATAAGTAATAATTAATCATTAATCATTATAATTAATCATTATATTTCTAATTAATTAATTAATTATTATATAGTTAGTAATTATAAAATTAATCTTATATTACTAATTAAGTATTATATAATTAATAATTATATAACTAATTGACTAATATATTATTATATAATTAATTATTAATAATTATTATATAATTAATAATTATAGAACTAATTAACTACTTAATTATTATTATTATTCATCATAATTATTAATTATTAATTATTACTTATTACTTATTAGATATATAGTAATTATTTAGTTAATTAGTAATATAATTAATAATTATAACTAATTAATTAAAAATTAGTAATTAGTAATTTTTAATTAGTTAATTAGTAATATAAATATTAATTATTATTATTCATTATAATTATTAATTAATAATTATTACTTATTACTTATTATTTATTATATATATAATTATTTTATATTTAATTAGTAATATAATTAATAATTATAACTAATTAATTAGTAATTATTAATTATTAATTATTAATTATTAATTAGTAATATAAATACTAATTATTATTATTATTCATTATAATTATTAATTAATAATTATTACTTATTACTTATTAATTATCACATATATAATAATTATTTTTTTAATTAGTAATATAATTAATAATTATATTTCTAATTAATTAGTAATTAGTAATTATTAAATTTTAATTAGTTAATTAGTAATATAAATATTAATTATTATTATTCATTATAATTATTAATTTATAATTATTTCTTATTAATTATTAATTAGTACTTATGTAATTATAGTCGTTCAAATTTACGTATTTGAAGCGTTTTTAAGTTTTAAGTAGGCGGTTTTGAGAGCTTATAAATTATTTTCTATCAACATTTTTTATGAATTTATTTTTGTTTTCAACTATTTCTTATTTGTTTAATAAATCTGTAAAGTTTCAATTATATTCGTTCTATAGTTTATATTTTATAGTCGTTCAAATTCACGTGATTGAAACATTTTTAAATTTCAAGTGAGCGGGTTTGAAAGCATATAAATTACTTTTCATTAAATTTTTTTTTTGAAATTCAATTTGTTTTCAACTATTTATTATATCTTTAATCAATCTTTAATGTTTCAATTATATTCGTTTTATATTTTATATTTTATAGTCTTTGAAATTCACGTACTTGAAACATTTTTAAATTTCAAGTAGGCGGTTTTGAAAGCATATAAATTATTTTTTATCATCATTTTTAAGGAAATTCTTTTTGTTTTGAACAATTTATTATATGTTTAATCAATATTTAAAATTTCATTTATATTGGTCTTATAGTTTTTATTTTATTGCTTTTCAAAGTCATGCACTTGAAACAGAATCCCACATCGGAAATACAGAATGTACTGTGCAGGAAAGGGAGAACCTGAATCCCACATCGAAAATGCAGAATGATTTTCAGGGCAAGCCATCTTATAAAAGGGAGGTCAGGGTGAGGGTTTCTGTCAGAATCCAGACTGCTGTAATGGCAGTACCGCTGGATATTTAGTAGTAGAGAAATTCTGCTGAAAAATTTTGTTTTGAATATATATATATATATATATATATATATAAACAAAACAAAAAAAATAAAAATTTAAAATTTAAAAAAATTAGGGGAAAGGCGGCATTGCTGATGCCGCCTTTGAGCATCATTTTGAAAAATATTTTTAACCTAACCGTTTTTTTAAATATTTTTTTAAAAAAACGTATTAAAAAAATTCCTATTATGGAACATGATTTTTCAAATGTTGGGATTATTTATTGTTAAAAAATTATTATCAAAGAGCATTGAAAATTCATGTTGTCTTCATCCGAGACTTGACATGAAAGATCGTTCATGGATGTACATGAGAAACATCATTCTAGAGGACTCCTCATACTAATTGTTGAGTGTTCATCCTGAGATTCTGCAATGAGATAAGTCAGGGTAGAGAGGTTGAAACCAAAAGAACATTGGTTGGTAACCCAAGAACTCCAGATCCTGAAGAAACGATTGGAGTTTATCTCTTTTTATTTCGAACGCGCGTGTGTGTGTATGGTTTTTCTCTACATCTCTTTTCAAAAAATTACTATTTCTAGAATATTTCTGGTGAGTATGGGTTTGATTTCATACTTGTACACAGCCCGTTTTGACTAATCCATATATTAACACATTGAAAAAGTCATAGAATTATTCACATTCAGATCTCTCATGGCCTAAATCTAGAGAAACATATCTTTCACTATAGCAGGTATCCACTCAACCATTCATCACACAAATGTCCCTAGTATTAAACATTATTATATCCATTAATTTCATCATAGTGAATTAAATCTATGAATAACTAAAGAAAACAATCTATTGGACTATGAGGATATGATTTTTAGGATATATTATTTAATAATATCAAATTAAAAGGATATTAAAAATGGATAGTTTAACATCAATAAATTTTTAATTAATAAGAAGTAAAAATATGCTAAAAAATTGCACATTAAATATAAATCTTTAATGAATCATCCAAGGATTCCACTGAACTGAAACTCAACATATACTTCTTCTAAATTTATAGAAATTCACAATCCCCATGGGCTATATATAATTTTCTTTGTAATAGCAATTGAAATTTCGAATGATTTAACCCTCTATAATAATATAAGATAAATGATTAGTGGAAAGGGAAACTAAAATAATCCAGAAATGTAATAATAAACATCAACCATCTAAAATATAAAAATAATATAAATAATAGAGGATGGAGATTCAAATTAAAATCCCAAACTGTATGGATAATACAACAACCATAAAAAAATGGTGAAACTCTTATATCTCTAACATCATCACTAGTGACACCCAGTCACTCACCACATCACACTCATCCATTCTAAGACGAATGAATAAGAAAATAAATGGAACATATGTAGAAAAATAAAATATAATAATAGGAGTTTTATTTTAAAATAGTAGTGTGTTCCTATATATGGTGTGAGATAAACATTTTATGGTCGATCACACTAAGGCGTCTCTGCAATTCCATTTGTAGGTTTTTCCATAAAATTTATTTTTCAACACAACATACATAATTGGATTCAAAATATTTATAAAAGAAATCATTTAACATAGTACATGAACATTTCAAACAAATATCCATTTCAATATAAAATTAGTAGGATAGTCCCATTTTTGTTATCAATTTCATTAAAATCCCATTTATATAAAGAACAACATTTTTAATTTTTTTTTATAAAAACCTAATTATTTAAACAGTAACCCCTGTATTTTGAACTCACACATTACATAATTGTTTATACACAATTTTAAAATATAAAAAAGTAATAAACAAATATAAATTAAATAATAATTAAGAAAGAAAACATCAATGAATCAATATAATAGTAACACACCAAATAACATGTTCCTTATTATTTAAAAATCTCAGGAGATAATGAAATAAATTTAGTTGAAATCCCATAAAATTTATTTACAATGACCTTTATGTCTTGGGAAACATCATTAGACTAATGTAACATGATATGAACTAGAAATAAGAACCCTAGGTTCGCCTATAAAATATTTTCCAACAGGGTAATCCATCAAAACAAGCCAGGTCCTCTAACCATTCCAAGAGTGTGAGTCTAACATTTTTCTTTGAACTACATCAATATTTTCAAAAATACCTTTTCATACTAAAATATAGGTTTCCACTCATATAAGTTATTTAATAACTCATTATATTCCCATAAAAAGAAAAATGGAGGTGATAATCTAAATAAATAACCATACTGATCAATAATGAAGAATTTAAATTAAACCCTTCATAATCACATAAAAAATGTTAAAAACAATCCCTTTTTCACATTCATGTATAATCCTCACATAATGGAATAATATTTTCATGAAACCTCACGCGATAATGGACTGCAATGTAATATCAAATAAAAGGGGGATCACATGAGATTCCTAATAACATTAGAAAAAAACTTCTTTAAAATATAAAACTAGGATTCTCAAAGTAAGATCAAGATTATAGAATTTTTCTTAACCGTTAAAAATTTAATATCCAAAAATTCATTGAATCTACATTTTCTTTATAAAATTTTAATTCAATTGTAAAACTACCATTTCTCAAAATTCCCATTTTAAACTCATTCTAACAGCACATAAAAGTAATTCTTACAATAAAATTTAAAATATACGACAACCCCAAATTTTTTTTAAAATATCAATTTTTAAATACCACATATATCCATTAAAATGGAACCACTCCCAAATTACCTTTAAAAAAATTAAATTTCATCCAAAATCCACTCACTCGTTTTTATGAAAACTTTGTGGGAGACTTATGTAAATTTCATGTGTTTAAACAATTTGAAATATTTTCAAAACCACAAGAGTACATCATATGAATATAATTACTTAAGGAATAATTTTATATTGATGAATAAATTTATAAAATTGGTTACAAGGGGAATTCTATGAAACAAAAACCACGCTTTGTCTGCTATCCATTTGAAACACAATACCATGTGTGGTCAATGTGCAACTAATAAAGGAGAATCCATTATAATTCCATAAAAAAATAAGTTTCAATAGAAACATATCAAATGCTAAAACAAAAACTAAAATAGGTTAAAATTGTTATATTAGAGTAAAATTAAGATAGGGGAAAGGGAGTATGAGAAGATAATTGAAAGTCGCAAAGGAGGATAAAAATGTCATTTCATATGTATAGAAAAACGAGGACTGTCCCATTGTTCGAAAATTGAATTGAAAACCTTATAGATATCGCTGCATAAGAAAAATGGACTTTGATCATTTTTACACATTGTTTTCAAAAAATGCATCAATAACAAAAAAAACTATTGAAATTATAGACCTATTTGCATACTTTCTACAAGGTTTGATTTAATTATGCTCTTGTACCCATAATCACCAAAGGTGGCTCAAAGTTTCTACTAAACATTAAAATGAAAATATTGAACTCTATGATACCTATATAGACTAATCAGGTAATGAAAAAAATGAATGGAAACCCTCCTTAAGTAATAGTATCAAAATTGTTTCACCAAACCCATTCATCAAAGTCACGCACAACGAGTTGTTTTTTAGTTTGAAACTTTCAATAGAAAAATTCATTTAAATATAAATTAATCCATGATATAAGATATCAATATAAAATGATAAAGTAATGATGAAATTTTGGTTTCCTAAATATCCCTACCATTTCACTTTGTTCCTACTAAATTTTCATGGTGAAAATAAAACTGTTTCGAGATGAAGAACCATGGACGATGTTAACTCCAAAAGACCCTAAAATCAAGAAAATGTTGGATAAAAACAATACACCATAATGACTAAAATAATCAATCAATGAAAAATAACTCAATATAGTTATAACAACAACTATATGAACATAAAAGAGAAGAATTAATAGATCCAAAAAATTTCACCCAACCATTAATATGAACCTAGAACTATGAAGTAATAGATAGCCACCTAAAAAGATAATTCTCCAAAATTAAACTTGATTCCAAAAATTAACCAATAAAACAATGGTATTAACCAAACCATTGACATATATATTATTTATATAAAATATAAAAATAGAGGAACCAATTAAAAAAACATTAACGATAAAATATGTAACAACTAAATATTTATAAATGATTTTTTTCAATTATATAAATTCCTTTTTATGTAATTATGTTATTGAAAACACACACATACACAATAATTTTGATTTTTAATACCATTATCAGTTATGTCCAAATTTATTTAAATGAATTATAATATTATTATCATTTATTATATATCAGTTATATGGTGACCATTATTATTAGAATAAATTATGAGTTAGGATAATGTTCAATTGAAAAATATTGATGAAGTGATGGCCTTACCCATTTGGAACATACCTTATGAATCCCTTTTATTAGAGTATTTAGGGGAAATGTAATCATTGATCATTGAACTATACCAATCCCATGTTAATATTAAATAACTATAGAATGATCAAAAACACTTATTGGAGAATTTCTTGAATATATAGATCGCATCCCAAAATACTTTTTCAAACCCAACACATGAAAGTATCACCATTTCACACCATACCATTTAGGATTCTTCTAGAGAAATAATGTGTTATGTATTTGGAACCAAGTAAAATTAATTTTAATTTTTTTAATAAAGAAATGATTATATTTATCCCATTAATTAGTAGATTATATATTACTACTAGAAATTCATTTTATAGAAATTCCTCTATCACAACGGTTTATAGAAACCATTGGGGGCGTTGAAAATAGTTGGAATATGATGTTTTATAGTGTATTTTCCAAAAGTTTTAATGAACCGTTTGGATAGGCCTATGTAGATGATAGTTTTCTCAATGGTTTTTTGAAACCATTGGGATAATGTATATAGTGTACGACCTTATTCAAAAAGTTCATTGAAATTTTTTAGATATGTTTGATTTTTTTAAAGTTGATGCCCTGGTCAAAAATGACCAAAGCCTTAGATTTATTAAAAAGGAACAAAAAATTTCAAGATTCTAAAAGTTGGGATCATATAACAATTTTTTTCATGCAAGGAGTGGAGAATAATGGGGAGGTATTTGAGCCAAGGCATTTCCTGATTGGTTCCTATGTTGGCTAGACCATCTGCAACCACATTTGCTTCTCAGTAAACACGTGTGATGATATAGTTAAGGTCACTAAGTGAGCGGGAGAAGTCCATCCAGTGGGTGGTAATCGGCCAAGAAAGGTGGATTACAGCATTCCAATTTTCTCATAAAATGGTCATCAATTCACTTTCGATCCAATGTTTATTCCAACCAAAATATTTGGAAATGGTAATGGAATGAATCAAGCCCAGCATCTCAGCTTTGAGGGAGGTGGAAATGCCACATTTTCCATGAAACAACCAAGGATCTGGTAGTGGTGTTTTCTGAAGACCGCACCACATCCTGCAGGTCCCGGATTGCCTTTGGGGACACTGTCGATATTGATCTTGATCCATATATGTAGGGGGCCCTCCATAACACCTCCAGAGTACGATGCGGTTGACAGAAATTTCCTGTAATATTGAGACTCCTCATGACCACAAAGTAATGGACGTTGTTTTTGAATCTTTCGTTTTGAATCGAGGCAACTTCTTGTATAGCAATGAGGATCCACATTCGTCCTGCATTTAGATTGAATTAGTAATTGTGATGAATAATAGCATTTCCATCATACCAAATCACATGATGAAGCTCAGCAACCGCAGAATGAAAGGGGTTCCTAATTTGTTGAGATCCTTTCATTTCTGCATATTTTTTAGTTGATATTTGACAGAATTAAGCTTCAACTTAAGTCCACTATTTAATCTCTCTATGGACGATAGAACATGACTTGAAAAATCCACAATTTTCTACAAGATTATTTATTCAATGATGGTCTATAAATGGCCAATTGTATTCATTAAGAAAATCATCATAACCATAAAGAACATTATCTTGAACGGTAGCACTCTTGAAAGAGAACTTGTGACTGTGCCCTGGTCAACTTGTCTCTAACCCATTGAAAATGGTGGTATTGGTATAAAAAATATCAAACACTTCAATGAAGCCCATCAATCAAGACTCACTTGGAAAATTTTTCACAATACCTCTGAATCAATCTACTTTCTTGAAAATAGGTTTCTAGAAAAAAAATAAAACGGGCAACTTGAATTTCAATAACTCATCTATATGGCCCTCCATCAAAAACTCCTTCATTAATATTATGCATCACTGTAGATGGATTGTTTCCCGAGACTCCTCTATGAAATTTTGGTTGGATAACTATACTGGCATGCATTTAATATCCATGTTGCTTCCTCATCAAACCCCTGATACAACAAAAATCTCTATAAAAAACATTTTAAACTCTCAACAAGATCACCTTCCCAATAACATTTTAAACGTTATTGAAAACTACTCTTTCTCTCCCACCAATGTCCTCTTGATCTGGGAAACTAATCACAATGGTATTCTCAACTCAAAGAATTTCTATAAACACCATTTCTGTAACTCAGAAAATAACTATAATTGGTTAAAACACTTCAAAAAAACATGGATAAATCCATCAAGATTCAACCTTATATGGAGTATTTCACACAACAGAGTTCCCACTGAACTTTGCCTCCAATCTTTTGGCATCCATCTCTATTCCAAATGAAAAATCTGTAATCAGAATAGGGATGATACTAACCACATTTTTCTATCTTGTTCCACTGCTTCTGCTCTTTGGATCAGTTTGATAATAAATCCCAAAATGTTTTTAAAACTGAAGGGATAAAATGCAACAACTACAGCTCCCAATTCCAATTGTCTTCCACCCATATTGCGCCCAAAACAAGAGCTCCATTGTTTTAGTGTGCAAACCCTTCCTCCCCATAACTTATTCTATGTTATTACACATAAAATCTGTCTGTTATAACTGAGTTTTATGTTCTACCTCCATTTATTTGATTTTTCATTCAAATTTCTTTGAACACAAAGTTGTTTTTTGTTTTTTTTTTATTATCCTAATAAAGAAAACTCCCCTATTCGTTGTGAACCCTTCTTACCAACATGTGATCCATCCTTTATTCAAGTGTTTGTTCTTCCCCCTCAAATAGATGATAAAAGTGTGTAGCGTATTTCCCCTAACATAACACATCACTCTTCTAGCAAAATATCTATTCAAATGATGATTCCTCTAGTTCATAATTTTTTTTTCTATTGAATGTTATGCCCTTTCATAGAGTTCCTTTTAGCATCATTCCGCTCTCTAGGATTACTTTCAGGTGTTCTATTGAGACTCTTTTCATTATAAGCACGGTTCATGTCTTATAGTGATATTTTAGTGATGTTCTATTATATTGATCCAACATGGTAGGGATTTATTAATTGGTAGAGAGACATACTATGGATCACCATTTAATAATTTATTTTACGAGGCAATGGGAGTGGGATGTGCAGTGAGAGGGTGGTGTATATTTAGTTGGGGGGATGTAGGGGGGCTGTAGGGGTGGCTATGCAGGGTGGGAATGTAAGGGGTGAGTTTGGTTGTGCAGTGTGGTGGGGTGGGGTGGACGGGGGAGGTGGGGGAGGGGATTGTAGGGTGGGAGGGGGTTGTATAGGGTTTTAGGGTGGGATGGGGTTGTGCAGTGAGAGGGGGTGGTTGGGAGATAGGGGGCTGTGTAGTCGGAGGGTGGGGGATTTGTAGAGGGAGGGGTTGTAGGGGGTTCTGTAGTGGGAGTGGCTGTAGGGGTGTACAGTGAGAGAGAGTTTGTGTGTGGGTGTGGGGGGGGGGGGGTAGTTGGAGGGGGATGGATGTAGATTGTCAGTGAATTGGGGTGGTGTGGGGGGGGGGGGGGTCTATAGGGGGTGTATGTGAATGGTGGGGGCAGAAAGGGGTGGGGGAAATGTGGGTGGTTGGGGATGCAGGTGGAGGTGGGGGAGGTGGACTACGGGGGGGGGGGGGGGGGGTTGTGGAGTATGCGGGGCTAGCTATGGGGGTGTAGGGGGGTGTGTAGTGGTAGTTGGGGAGATCTGTAGTGGGAGGGGGTTGGCTGTGGGGGGCGGGGGTCCAGTGGGAGGGAGGTAGATTGGGAAATGTAGGTTGGGGGATGGAGGGTGTGAGGGGGATTTAGGGGGTTGGGTGTAGGGACTGCAATGGGAGGTGGGGGTGGAGGAGGTTGGTTATAGGGGGTTGCGCTGTGGGAGGGGGTTTTCCATGGGAGGGGGTTTTGGGGGGTGGGTGTACAGTGGGAGGGGAGTCTATGGGGGATTGGGGCTGTGTAGTGGGAGGTAGAGGCTGTAGGGAGTGTGTTGTGGGAGCAGCGACGCTATGGGGGGGTTCAGTGGGATTGGGAGGATATGCACTCCCCACCCCAAATATTTTAAACCCATGAAAATGACACATGCCTCGCAATATCCCAAACATATAATAGCTCATACTTATGATATTTTGGAAATACACACACAAAAAATCTCCTCCTTCTTGAGTTCCCGATCTTCATTGTCCCAAAAATTTATATGACATTGAATATAGATGTATCATTCCCACATGCCTAGAATACCCAAAATACTCAATATAATTAATAGATCCCTTATATGGGAACTGCCCCCATAGGAATTTCATACCTCATCACATTACCACCCATTCTATCAATATCCAAGTGGTTCCACAGCAACCATCATCACATAACCCCCATATTAGAAGCATCAAACACCATCATTTCCCACATGCCAACATATTCTCATTTCATAATCAAACCATATATGATTCCCATATAATACCACATAAAACATGATGCTCATTCAAGTACTACATCACTCCTAATGCCCATATATTAACCATACATTATTAATTCACTTTTCTCACATACAACTCATGCACCAATTTCCATAATAAAAAACTAAAAGCCATAGTCACATGCTCAAAATTTAACTCTAACTATCATGAGTTCTCTAAAATGTGAGTGACCTATCACTCTCGATGACAATATATACCTTGCTGAATTTTCTAGAGGCATAATTTAGGATGTTTTGTGTCTTGGTTTTTGAGTGGAATAAAGACACATATTCAGTGTTTCATGATTTTAATAGACTGATGACACTTAGTAAATAACCATCATACTAAAAATTAAATTTTATTATTACATATTGTTTGATTTATTGAATTCATTATATATCTATCTAATCTCACCTAATACA